>CM057449.1:482415000-487215000 GCA_016271365.2 Neoceratodus forsteri
ACTTTACCTTGTACTATTAGATCTCCCTTATGAACTGAAAGCAATATACAGAAAAAAAAAAAAAAAAATATATATATATATATATATATATATATATGGTTTATAGGTGGTAATATGTAGAAAACTAAGCTGTAAAAAAATATAAAAGCATTATTGAAGGGACAATATTGAAATGGAATCAACAAAATGAAAAATATTTTTGAGGTAGATATCTGGGTTAAAATTAATGTAAAAACTCTGTATACCTTGTTAGTTATATGTTGCTTTCAGTGCGGGTAGCTGTCTGGCCCGGTGATGCAGAGGGTTGAGGCTCTGGATGCCTTACCTCATGCTATGCTAGCAACCCAGGTTCGAGAATGAGCCCAGGTCATCGGAGGTCGGCGGGGGGGAGAGGCCATCGATCGGTTGCCAACTGCCAGCTCTCCACCTCGGAAGGGAGAAGAAAGTCTCATTGGAGCTTGGCTGGGAGGCCATGCTGCATCCAAGGAGTACCAGACGATAGGCCAGGGTAGGGGGGAGGAAGAAGCCGTTGTCTGGAGCTGTAGTGCGCAATGTTTGAAGGGGGTAATCCCACAACCATTTCTCAGCTCACTGTTATTAATTATGTTAAAAAACTGTAAATAATCTCCCCTAGCCCTTCTTTTCTTCTGGGACATTAGTTGTAAGTCCTCTAATTTTTTTTGGATAAGGTAAGTATTTTAGTCTGGGGATCAGTTTGGTGGCCTTTCTCTGCACTACCTCCAATAGCTTCACATCTTGTTTTTGGTAAGTTGACCAGAAGGGTGACCTGTAGTCCAAATGTGGTCGAACATAGTTCCTATACAAGGACATACTACAGTTTTCATTCCTTGTAACAAAAGCTTTTTTTATTATATTAATATATTTGTTTGCCATTAGTGGAGCTTATCTTGTCTGTATATGCATATTGAGTGTACGATCGATAATGATTCAAAGAGCCTTTTCACTGCTTGCTACAGGCAAAGTTAAGTTATTAGTGTAGTAAGGTCTCATTTGGTTGTTACTGCCAAGGTGCAGCACAGTACATTTATTTAAATTCAGGTACATTTTATTTCTCTTTCTCCAGCCTATAATTAATCCTAAATAATTTACTATGGATTGGTGTTTGATTTCAGTGTCTACCTCCCGTTATTTTGGTGTCATCTGCAAATTTTATTGTTATATTTTGTAGTCTGTAGTGTAAGTTATGAATAAAACAGCTGAATAGAAAGGGATAATGCACTGATTCCTGATTCCTGGGGGACTCCACTTATCATTTTTGGCGGTGAGATTTTGCCCTGCATTCTGACCCTTTGGATCCTGTTGTCCAATCATGAATTTACCCATTTGTTAAAATATGGACTGTAACCCATCCTTGTTCATTTCTGTAGTAGTTCACAGTGGGGAACTGTGCTGAATGCTTTTTTAATGTCTAAATAGATCACATCACAGGGTTTTCCCAAATCAAGGCTGTAGCTGACAGATTCATAGAATGTGATCAAATTTGTTATGCAGGATCATCCTTTTTTGAACCCATGTTGTGTATTGTCTTCCAAGCCCAAATACTTCACCTCCTTCTCAAACCTGGCCTTGATTAGTTTTTTTTTCCATCACCTTGCCTGGCTTGCTTCCAATCTGATGGAACCTGGCCAGAGGCTAGGGATTTGTTAAATAAGATTTGTAGTGGTGTATTCAAAGTAGTAGCTTGTTTTTATAAGTCCTGAGGGTGTATCCAATCAAGTCCTGCTGCTGAGTCAGGTTTTAGGGACTGTAGTTCTGTTAATACTTCCTCCACCAAAAATCCTGTCATGGGTTGATTGCTACTGCATTCAGACATTGGGAAGTCATATTTGTTGTTAAATACAGTTATAAAATAATTGTTAAATATGATAGCCATTTCAGCTGGATAATTAATATTTTTACCATTTACTTTAAATGCCCTGTGGTGTTTATTCCTTTGCTCATGTTGTTGACATAGGAAAAGAATGTTTTATGATTTTCCTTGGTGACAGCAATTCTGTTCTCCAGATTGTGTTTTTCCTTTTTGATAAGGCGCTTGGTTTTCCTTAGTTCTTCCTTATATTCCTCATATTCCTGTACTTCACTGGCTACAGCAATCACATTATCAAAACAGTGAACATCAAACCTGGGATTTTTTATCGTCATAGACTGGCTGTGACTCCTGAGGCTCTGAACCTGGTAACAAGGAGATCTATTTTGTCTACTATCGACTATGGACTTATCATCTACAGCATCGCTATGGACATGGCTCTAAAAAGGGTTAAGATACTCCTTAACAAAGCCTGCAGACTTGTCCTAGGGGCAGGTCACTTTACACACACCTGTACTCTTTATGCTGAGACAGGGTGGCTCCCCCTGCTTCAAAGGATCAGATATCAGGCCTGCCTACTAAGAAAAAAGGCCCAATTTGGACTAACTCCTGCCTCAATGGCTAGTATTTTCCAGTGCTCTCAATCCTCCAAAATGACAAGAAGATTTTCAAAGGGTGTGCTCCACATCCCATTTAGGCGTAACGCCTTTGCCCAGTGAACTCTTTCCACTCAGGGGTCTCAGTGCTTTAATAACCTCCCAGCCCAACTGATATATTGTGATAAGATTGTCCCTTTCAAACAAGACCGCCACCTCTTCTTATCGCAGGCAAATCATTGTGACTGCCCTTCCTGATTGAGTACTCCCTGTGATCTATTTCTTGTTTTTGACCACCCCTACTTCCCTCCTCCTCTCTATATCCTTTTCCCTCCTTCTCTCTCCCTTATCCTGACAATGCCTGCTCAGGCTGCTACCTATCCATTGTCTGGCACTTAGCAACTTAAGCAACTCCTGTGACCTAAGAGTTTTTTTCTTTGCTTATGACCACTGTGTACTCTTGTAAGAGATTGTTGCTGATTAAGCATTGCATTTCGGTAATCTATGTATGTTTTATATACCTGTGAACCTTTGCAACTCTGCATGTTTTTTATCATATTTGTACCACCTGTCTTGTACTTTGTACTTAATCGACTTGGAACCTTTGTAAAAGAGCTCCGTGGCTCAAAGGTATTAATCTAAACCTGAAATAAATAAATAAATAAATAAATAAATAAATAAATAAATAAATAAATAAATAAATGAAAAAATAAATAAATATTGTATGTAGGCTGATTGGCTATTTCTTTTCTTAAAAACGTAGTACATTTTCTCTTTCCTTTTTATTTGTCTTTTGACTGTAGTAGTAATCCATAGCAGTATTTGGCCTGTATTAGTTGTTCTGATTTTATTATGGTCATACCAATCCTCTGTAGTTTTTAGTATGTTTTTAATAGTATTACAATATTCTTCTACATTAAGCTCAGTTAGTATTTTTTCCCAGTTTATTGATTTAAGTACCTCCTAGATTTTGTTATGGTTTGATTTGAAGTAGTTCATAATACTGATTTTGTTTTTGTTTACCATGTTTTTCATGGAATACGCAAACATTATTATAAGATGGTTGCTGCTGCCCAATGGTTCTTTTGTTTGTATTTCAGAGATTCCAATATTTATATTGGTAGTAGCTTGGCAGAAGACACCAGGAGGAAGGAGTGCTGTGTGACTGGACTTCTCTACTGGGACTAAAGAAGTAGAACATTTGTACTTGGACCTTTAATTTAGGGTAAAAAACAAAGTAACAAAACAAAAAAAAAATTGGTGTGTTTGTCTGAGTTAACTGAACTGAATGGTTATCTGAACAGTTATCCAGGTGTAAATCTCAGCTGACTGAAAGGACTTAATAGATGAGCAGTTTACATTACTTGTAGAAAGATCTAATAAGTAGGGGGAGTGGCTTAGCAAGAAGGAAGCCAAATTTAAAGACTGCCTTAGAAAGATTCTTCTAGTAAAAATGGAGAGCAATGAGTACCAATGCCTGTAGTCTGAGTAACAAGCTTCCTGAATTAGTGGCCTTAATGGAGGAGGAACATCTGGATATCATGGCAGTCACAGAAACATGGTACACACAAAACTATGACTGGGATGTAAACATACCAGGATACACTAGCTATAGGAGGGACAGGGAGAGTAAAAGAAGAGGAGGAGTAGCTCTTTACATAAGGGAAGGAATCAAAGCAACAGAACAAAAGGGTAAACAGGGAGGAGAAAAAGCACTGTGGGTAAATTTGGAGACCGGGCAATGGCACTACAATCCGCACAGGGGTTGTATACAGACCCCTTTCTCCGGGGGAGGAAATGGACAAGGAAATGATAGAAGGTATACTTAGAATGGCAGAAAAATGGGAGATATTGCTGATGGGTGATCTGAATATGCCAGATGTTATGATCTGAATATGCCAGATGTTAACTGGAGTGCAGTTGCAGCAGCCACTTCGAAGAGTGGGGTTATTCTAGATGCCCTACAGGGGGCATGCCTTAGACAACTAGTATTGGAGCCCACTCAAGAGGGAGCAATCTTAGACCTGGTTCTCTCAAATGGAGATGAAGAGAGGATCACAGATGTAGAAGTGGGTAGCCATCTGGGAACTAGCAACTATCGAACAGTATGGTTCACAATAAACACAGCAATAGGGTCAAGCCATACAAAGGCAAAAGTACTGGACTTTAGGAGGGCTGACTTTGCCAAAATGGGTGAGTGCCTAAGGAATGCACTAGCAAATGGGCAGGAAGGAGGGGTGAAAGAACAATGGGGAATAATAAAAAAACTGCCATCACAGAGGTAACAAGCCTTTGTGTGAAGCAAATAAACAAAACAAAATGATGTAAGAAACCACTATGGTTCTCAAAGGAAGTGGCAGTGAAGGTTCAAGAGAAAAAGAAAGCATTCAGGAAGTACAAGAAATCACAGAAGAAGCAGGACAGAGAACTGTATCAGTTAAAGCAAAAGGAAGCTGGGAAGGCAGTCAGAACAGCAAAGGCCCAAACTGAGGAAAAGATAGCCAACTCAGTTAAGAAGGGGGATAAAACCTTTTATAGGTACATCAGGGAGTAAAGGAAGACCAAGGAAGGGATAGTGAGGCTTAATAAACGGGAGGAAGGGTGGGCAGAGGGTGACTGTGAAAAGGCAGAGATACTAAACAAATATTTTTGCTCAGTATTTACAAAGGAAGAGGGGGGAGGTACCTAAAACAGACAGTAGAAACACTCTGGATACAGAAGTTGATACCAGCCCATTTACAGAAGAAAGGGTTCTGAAAGAACTCTTAAAACTGAAGGTGGACAAAGCAATGGGGCCTGATGGGATTCATCCCAGAATTCTAAAATAACTAAGGGTAGAACTAGTGACACCACTGACTACCCTCTTTAACAAATCATGGGAGGATGGGGTGCTACCTGAGGACTGGAGGAGGGCAGATGTGATTGCCCTTCACAAAAGTGGGAGCAAGGCAGAAGCAGGAAACTACAGACCTGTTAGTTTAACCTCAGTGGTAGGGAAAATGATGGAATCACTTCTGAAGGAAAGAACTGTTGAGTATCTAGAGGCCAGAGGGGCACAGGACCCAAGGCAGCATGGATTCACAGCGGGAAGGTCATGCCAGACAAATCTGATAAGATTTCTTTGACTGGGTGACCAAAGTAGTAGATCGGGAGGGCTGTGGACATGGCCTACCTAGACTTTAGCAAGGCATTTGACACAGTCCCACACAAAGATTAATATACAAGTTAGCCAGCCTGAGAGTGGGTCCCAAGATGACAGCCTGGATAAAGAATTGGCAGGAGAATAGGACACAGAGAGTAATAGTAAATGGAGTCCACTCTGAAGAAAGGGGGGTTATTAGTGGGGTACCGCAGGGTTCAGTATTAGGACCGGTCCTCTTCAATGTCTTTATAAGCGACATTGCAGAGGGACTGGAAGGAAAAGTATGTCTCTTTGCAGATGACACAAAGATCTGCAACAGAGTTGATGCACAAGGTGGGGTGGAAAGGATGAGAAGAGATTTGGCAAGGTTAGAGAAATGGTCAAATGTATGGCAGCTTAGATTCAATGCTAAGAAGTGCAAGGTAATGCACCTGGGAAACAAAAACCCAGGGGAAGAGTACACAATGGGGGGTGAGATACTAACAACAACAAAAATGGAAAGGGACCTGGGGGTAGTCATATCAGATGACCTAAAGGTGGGAAAGCAATGTAGAGAGCAGCAAGGAGGGTTGGGGGATACTGGGATGCATAGGAGAGGCATCACCAGTAGAAAACAGGAAGTTATTACCTCTGTACAGACAGATGGTGAGACCCCATCTGAGTACTTGCGGCAGTTCTGGAGACCTGATCTCCGTAAAGACATAGACAGGATGAAAGCTGTCCAGAGGAGGGCAACTAAAATGGTGCAGGGTCTGCACCGGAAGACATATGAAGAGAGACTTAAGGAGCTTAATATGTATAGCCTCGAGGAAAGGAGGGAGAGGGGGACATGATAGAAACTTTCAAGTACCTCAAGGGAATCAACAAAGTCCAAGAGGGTAGCATCTTTCAAAAAAAGAGGTGTGCAAGAACAAGAGGGCACAATTTGAAGATGGGGGCGGCTCAGAGGTAATTTACGGAAGTATTTTTTCACAGAGAGGGTTGTGGATGCATGGAACGGCCTTCCGGAGGAGGTTGTGGAGTCAAAATCAGTGGTGGAATTCAAGCATGCATGGGATAGTCAAGGCAGTTCTGGGGGGTGGGGGTAGGAAGAAGTAGGCTGCTGGTTAACTAGGCTCTGCAGCTTATCCATTAGGCAGGGAAATGGGCAGACTGGGTGGGCCAAGCGATCCTCATCTGCTGTCAAATTCTATATTTCTATGTAGTAGCTTGGCAGACGACACCAGGAGGAAGGAGAGCTGTGTGACTAGACTTCTCTACTGGGACTAAAGAAGTAGAACTCTTGTACTTAGACCTTTAATTTAGGGTAAAAAACAAACTAACAAACAAAATTAAAAAAAAATTAGTGTGTTTGTCTGAGTTAACTGAACTGAATGGTTATCTGAACAGTTATCTAGGTGTAAATCTCAGGTGACTGAAAGGACTTAACAGCTGTGCAGTTTAAATTACTTGTAGAAAGAGCTAGTAAAAGGAGTGGCTTAGCAAGAAGGAAGCTAAATTTAAAGACTGCCTCTGAAAGATTCTTCTAGTAGCTTGGCAGAAGACACCGGGAGGAAGGAGTGCTGTGTGACTAGACTTCTCTACTGGGACTATATTGCCCTGCTTCCCACCCAAAGCTGGTTCTACTTTTATAGGCACAAGATTTGACTGACAACAGGAACTTCCTGTTTGGGAGCAGGAAGTGAGTGATCACAGAGCCACCAAAGACCCACCATCCTAGAAGGGCAAGAGTAGCTCTCCAGCCCCCTCTAGCTGCTGGAGGTCTGCCTCTGAGCAAGTAAGAGGTCTACTGAGAAATATAGGATATTCTTGTCTCAGAACAGAATAATCAGGAACTTAAAGGGCACAGAGGCAGAAAGTAAGTAGAGAGAGAGAGAAGAAAAAAAAAAAACAGAGGAAGGAGTAAGGATTCCAAACAACAGTTAAGGGGCCAGAAATAAGACATGATGGGAGTGGTGCAGTGCAGTGGCTGTGGAGCAGCAGACTTCTGGGAGATGTTCTGGAGGATGTGGTGTTGTCCCATCTGCAGGCACCTCTCTGGGCTGAGGGAGGAGGTTGCTCATCTCCAGGCTGAGTTGGCCAGGATTTGTGGGACCTCCTCTTCCATCCAGGGACCACCAGTGCCACTGCCGTTGCCTCAGAGATTGCCAAGAAAGATGAGCGGTTGGACCACAGTGAGCTCAGGAGGGTGAGGTGGTGGGAGGTGCATCCCTCCAGTTGTACCTCTCCACAATTCCTATGCCATTGTGGCAAAGTGTGGTTCCTCTATGGAGGCACCTGAGTGGAGACCAAGGAGGATGCTGGGAACCTCCACAGAGGAGACCCACAGGAGGATGGCATGGGACCCTACAGGGGAAGGAAACAACTCCTGGTGGGGGACTCCATTGTTAGGAAGGTAGAACTGGGGGAGGATGGGGAGAGGGAGGTAAGGTGCCTGCCTGGTGCCATGGCTTGGAGGGACAGGGAGCGAATCCTCAGGATTGCCGGAGCAGCTGCACAGGGGAGGGAGCTGGATGTCATTGTCTACCTAGGGACAAATGACCTGGCTAAGAAAGGGATTAGAGCGGTGCAAGAAGAGTTTGTGGAATTGGGCAGGGGCCTTAGACAAGTAGCATGCACAGTAACCTTCTCGGAGGTGCTGCCCATCTATGACATAGGAGAGGCTAGGGTGTTCCTCACCATGGGATTCAATCAGTGGTTGAAAAATTGGTGCAGAGCTCAGGGATTTGGCTTCATTGGGGACTGGGCATTCACCTGGAGTGATGCAAGCCTATACTGGCATGATGGGCTGCATCTGTCCAGGAGGGGAACCAGGATCCTAGGTGATAGGTTTAAATGCTTCATTGGCAAGTATTTAAATTAGCCAAGGGGGGAGGTACTGGAAAGGAGCAGAGAAATTCTAGCCCCCCAAAAAAATCACAGTATTAAGTGCGGTAAACACCAACATAGAGGTGACGAAAGGGAGAAGGGCAGGGGTAAATGGGGAAAGTGACAAAGGCAAGAAGGAGATGGATGGGGCAAAAAGGAGTAAGGCCATCAGGAAATGGAGGGTAATGAGTACCAATGCCCATAGTCTGGGCAACAAGCTCCCTGAGCTGGTGGCCTTGATGGAAGAGGGATGCCTGGATATTGTAGCAGTCACAGAAACATGATACACAGAGAACCATGACTGGGATGTTAACATACCAGGGCACATAACCACAGGAGAGACAGGCAGGGGGAAGAGGGGAGGAGTAGCTCTCATGTAAAGGAAGGATAAAAGCAACTGAACAAAACAGTAAACAGGGAGGAGAGGAGACACTGTGGGTCACCTTGGAGACTGGAAAGGGCATCACAATCCGCACAGGGGTTGTGTACAGACCCCCATGTCAGGGAGAGGGAATGGACAAGGACATGATAGAAGGCATTCTTAGGATGGCAGAGAAAGGGGAGCTACTGTTGATGGGAGACCTAAATATGCCAGATGTTAACTGGAGCACATTTGCTGCAGCCACATCCAAGAGCAGGGCCATTCTCGATGCCCTACAGGTGGCAGGCCTCAGACAGCTAGTTTCGGAACCCACTCGTGAGGGAACAATCTTAGACCTCGTACTCTCAAATGGGGGCAGGAGAGGATCTCAGATCTAGAAGTGGGTTGCCATCTGGGAACAAGTGACCATCAAACAGTGAGGTTCATGTTAAACTCAGCTACAGAGTCAAGCCATACAAAAGTGAGGGTACTGGACTTCAGGAGGGCTGACTTTGGCAAGATGGGAGAGTGCCTCAGAAAAGCACTAGCAAACAGGCTAGAAGGAGGGGTGAAGCAACAATGGAGAATCATCAAAACTGCCATCACAGAGGCAACAAGCCTTTGTGTGAAGCAAATAAACAAATCAAAACGAAAGAAAAATCCACTATTGTTTTCAAAAGAGGTGGCTGGGAAAGTCAGGGAGAAAAAGATAGCATTCAGGAAGTATAAGGAAACACAGACGGAGCAAGACAGACAGCTGTACCAGTTAAGGCAGAAGGAAGCAGGGAGGGAAGTCAGAGTAGCAAAGGCCCAAACTGAGGAAAAGATAGCCAACTCGGTTAAGAAGGGGGATAAGACCTTTTATAGGTACATCAGAGAGCATAGAAAGACAAAGGGAGGGATAGTGAGGCTGAATAGAATGAACGGTGGGTGGGCAGAGGGGGACAGTGAGAAAGCAGGGATACTGAATGAATATTTCTGCTCAGTATTCACAAAAGAGGAGGGGGAAGTGCCTAATCCAAGTAACTGAAGCACCCTTGATGGGGGGGGGGTCGACCCCAGTCCTTTCACAGAAGAAATAGTTCTGAAAGAACTCTTAAAACTGAAGGTGGACAAAGCAATGGGGCCTGATGGAATTCACCCCAGAATTCTAAAAGAATTAAGGGAGGAACTAGTGAAACCACTGACTACTCTTTTTAATAAATCATGGGAGGATGGTGTGGTACCTGAGGACTGGAGGAAGGCGGATGTTATTCCCCTTCACAAAAGTGGGACCAAGACAGAGGCAGGAAACTACAGACCTATCAGTTTGACCTCTGTGGTGGGGAAAGTGATGGAGTCACTTCTGAAGGAAAGAATTGTTGAGTACCTAGAGGCCAGTGGGGTACAGGACCCAAGGCAGCATGGGTTCACAGCGGGAAGGTCATGTCAGACGAATATAATAGATGTATTTGACTGGGTGACCAAAGTAGTAGACCAGGGAGGGGCTGTGGACATGGCCTACCTAGACTTTAGCAAGGCATTTGACACAGTCCCACACAAAAGATTAATAGTCAAATTAACCAGCCTGGGAGTGGGTCCCAGGGTGGTAGCCTGGGTTAAACATTGGCTGGACAACAGGACACAGAAGGTAATTGTAAATGGAGTCCACTCTGAATAAAGAGGGGTTACTAGTGGGGTACCGCAGGGTTCAGTACTGGGTCCAGTCCTTTTTAATGTCTTTATAAGTGACATTGCAGAGGGACTGGAAGGAAAAGTATGCCTCTTTGCAGATGAGACAAAGATCTTCAAAAGGGTTGATACAGAAGGAGGCATGGAAAGGATGAGAAGGGACTTGGCAAGGTTGGAGCAATGGTCAGAAGTATGGCAGCTAGGATTCTATGCAAAGAAGTGCAAAATAATGCACCTGGGAAACAAGAACCCAGGGGAAGTTTACACAATGGGGGGGAGGTAGTAACAACAACAAAAAAGGAAAGGGACCTGGGGGTAATCATATCAGATGACCTTAAGTTTAGCAAGAAATGTGAGAAGGCAGTAGGGAGGGCTGGGGTATACTGGGATGTATAGGGGAGAGGCATCACCAGTGGAAAACAGGAAGTTGTTATCCCTCTGTACAGACAGTTGGTGAGACCACATCTGGAGTATTGCGTCCAGTTCTGGAGACCCCATCTCCTCAAGGACATAGACAGGATAGAGGCAGTCCTGAGGAGGGCAACTAAAATAGTGCAGGGTCTACAATAGAAGTGTATGAAGAGAGACTAAAGGAGCTTAATATGAATGCCCTTGAGGAAAGAAGGGAGGGGGGGACATGATAGAAACTTTTAAGTACCTCAGTGGAATCAAGATGGTAGCATCTTTCAGAAAAAGAGACGTGCAAGAACAAGGGGACACAATTTAAAGATGGGGGGGCGGTTCAGGGGCAATGTGAGGAAGTATTTTTTCACAGAGAGGGTAGTGGATGCATGGAACAGCCTTCCTGAGGAGGTTGTGGGGTCTAAAACTGTGGGAGAATTCAAGAATGCATGGGACAGACATAAGGCAATTCTTGTGGGGGGTAGGAAGAAATAGGCAGTTGGTTAACTAGGATCTGCGGCCTATCCTGTAGGTAGGGAAATGGGCAGACTAGGTGGGCCAAGTGGTCCTTATCTGCCGTCAAAGTCTATGTTTCTATGTTATTACTATGTCCAATATGCTATGACCGCTGGTCCGGAGATGTCGCTAATTGCTCAAGACCTCTAGCAGATAGTGCGTTTAGACATAGCTGCTCGTGGGATGAATTGCTAGTTAAGGTGCCCCAGTTAATTCTTGGATAATTAAAATCACCCACTATGATAACTTCTGAAGTTTCAGCTGCAGTCAGAATTTCTTTGAAAAGTTAGTTGTTAAAACCTGGTGTGCTGTTCAGGGGCCTATAGCAATTCCCTATTGTTAGTAGTTTTCTGTTATGGATGGAAAGTTGAATCCAAATGGATTCAGTGTTTATGATGGACTCATTGTTTATTTCTAGTTCCACCACTTCTAGGGTTTGTTTTATGTACAGTGGTGTCCCCCAGGATGAAATGCACTTTGTAGTATGCTGCAGTAGACCTACTGAATGAAGCAATTTAATTTCAATTGCAATCAGTCCCCTTTGATATGCAGGAAACTGTGGCATTCACTTCATCCTGGCAGTGTCACATTTTCCTGAATGACAAAGGGGACTAATTACCATTGAACTGCATTGCTTTACTCAGTAGGTCCTCTGCAGTATTCTGCAGAGTGCTGCAAAATGCTGCAGAATTATGTTTCATCCTGGGGTACGCCACTGTATATACACACACCCCACCTCCCTTTTTGCTGTTTCTGTTTTTGTAATAGAGTTTATAGCCCTCAATCTCCCTTAACCACATGCTAGATTCATCCCACCATGTTTCTGTTATTGCAATAACATCTAAATTGTCCCTTAGTAATATTATGTCCAGTTCAGACCTTTTCATTGGGTTGAGGCTACGGGCATCATTGACCAAGAATTTGATTTCTGTTGATTGCTAATTAGGGTTATCCTTGCCACAGTTTTTCCCTTGCCCCTCCCCTATCAGTTTAAAGTCTCTTCTACAAACTTTTCTATTTTTTTTTACCCAGCAAGTGACTACCACGTTTATTTAAATGCAGTCCTTCCCAACAGTATAGCCCATTATTGCCTTCAAATATTTCCCAATTTGTGATGCATTTAATTTCTTTTTCTAAGGTCCATTTCCTAAGCCATTCACTTATGGCTTTGGCACTGCTATTTTTAAAATGGCCTGATCTTGGGATAGGTAATATTTCTGTGTAGCAGATTTCATCCCCCCCCCCACCTTCTAATTTATCTTGCAGAGCTATATCGTTCTGTTTAATTTCCTCAATACTTGACTTATTTAGATAATTTGTTCCTGTATGGATGGCCACCAGGGGGTTGGGCCTGCAGCTCTTAGGACTTGACCCGCCTGATTAGTTATATCAGAAATTTTTGCACCTCTACAGCTGTTGCACGTGCAATTTAGTTTAACCCTATTGCTCTGTACTTGTCACAGTATTTGATTATGGAGTCTCCAAATACAGCTGTTTGTCTAGACTCTTTTGTTCTATCTGGGTCTATTTCAACTTCCTCATTACTTGCTGACATTTCATTTGGGCTGCTACCTAAGTCAATTAGTGTTTCACAAATCACTGGGCTTACAGTTTTACTCTTTATATGATCTGGCCTTCACTGGTCACTGGAACTAGGTGGTTTACATGCAGTACTTTCATTTACAGTGTTGTTCTCACAATTTACTTGGACTGAGGAGGGGTGAACAGTTTTGTTATAGTCTGCCAGTGTTTCTAATACTGAGAACCTGTTTGATAAAAATCAATTCAGGGTAAGTTGGACCTGGTGTTTTCTCACCTTTTTCTTGATTTTGGAGGAACCATTGACCACTCATTGTCCGTTAAATCATTGTCAGTTTGGTTTGATTACTCAGAGCCTTTTCTTTCACGTAGTCGGGCATTGTTTATCTCCTGTGTAATTTGTACTCTGGTCTGCTTACCCTTTAGTTTGGATTCCATTGCATTTTGTGAATCCTCTAGTTTGTCCAGTCTATTGCATAGGCTCTGTAATTCATCTAGGAGCTTAGAGTTTGAGATGCATTTATCACAGATAAATGCTCCATTTATAGTCTCATTTTTGATAATCAAATACATTAAACAGTTTACACATTTGTAGCCCACCTCTCCATCTAGGGTTATACAGAAATAGTGTTGGCTATTATTACTGTTACTTGTCTGCTAATATAGATATATATCTATAACTACACATCCCAGAATCCTCTGTAGCTGACATCATTCAGAGCAGGGCTGCAGCAGTTAGAGATTCAATAGCCTGCAGTACATGTTAGAGTTTTCATAAGCTCGATCATTTGTTTGACTGTACTTAGGCCCAGGAGAGCAGCAGGGTAAGCTTATAAAAGCTTTAACGTGCACGACAGATCATTGGATCTGCCACTGCTTCAGTTCTGCTCAGATGTCAGCTACACGGGTTCTGGGATTTGTGCTTACAGAAAATGTCACCCTGTAAATAAGCAACATTATTTTTCTACAATCTACTATTCTTCAGTAGACAGTAAGTAAAAAAAATGTTTTTGCACACAAAGTGCCAAATTGGGACCAGTCCCACACTTGGGTGTGGGGCCCTTGCTGCTGACTGCTCCCCTTTAAAGCAGACATTTGGGAAGTAATATAATTAAAATACAAATATAGTGTGATAAACAATTAATTGATTCACTTTAAATAAGTATTTTTTTAAGGGGGTAGTAACAGATGATTAATGTCTGTTAACAAAACTTTATTTTTTCAAAATAATACTTTTAATTGAATTGTTTGTGGGTGTCATGGAACACTGATGAAGTGGCATATGTCATGAAATGCTGGTGTATTACCAGAAGTTATCTGTACAGTATCATATTGATTTATTTAATAAAATCAGAAATCTTACAAAGTAATTTTGGTGAGTCAGCCAAACTGGTTGCCCAGCTAGAGACAGTGGATGCTGCTACAAAACAAGCATTTGTCAATGCCGAATGTTGCTTGCTTTTATGTGCTGTTTAGGTATTTGGAAGTCATTGGAGGGTAAATATTGAAAATTTGCGAACTTACAGGCGTGCGTAGGAACTGCGCAACGCACGCTCGTAAAACAGTCATTTTTAGGATTTTTTTCACCAAATTTTCAACATAGCCATTTTAAGACCTCTGGTCATGAACAGTGTCACTGTGATTTTGTTAATGTGTCCCATACATTGAGTTCGCACAACAACTGCGCCATTGTGCGCTACATGGGTGGAAACACATTTTGGGTGAGATGTGAAAAATGACAGCTGTACTACTCATAAGAAGGTCTGGTAAAATGGCAATGTTGAAAATCTGGAGTGAAAATATTGAAATTTGTTGAACTTACGAGCCTCGCGAGGAACCGCGCAACGACGCCAGAACAGTCATTTTTGATTTGGCACTACTTATCTGTTTTAGTTCTTCTCATGAGATGTCAATGCTAGGGTCCAGTCAACGGGTGATTCGCAGTCACTGTGCAGTCACTGCGCGAAATCACCTTCGGGCCTGAATAACGCATGACAGTGAATCATTCATGAGAAGGTCCCAAAACCCCATGTTGAAAATTTGGTGCAAAAATTCCCAAAAATGGCTGAGATATGCATTAAGTTGAAACCCCTATCTAGCCCATTATACAGCTTATCGGCATTTCCTCAGTTCGCGGTCAGCTTTGAAGAGTGCAGACGTGTTCCCGGTCCACAGAAGATCGTCGCCAGAGTCCTGAGGTAAGTATGGGGTGAGGGGGTGGGGAGGCTGGATGCGAGTGGGTGGGTGAGGGTTGTGGGGGTCAGGAGACGTGACTGCTGGGACCGTTTTTTGTCTTACAGGTAAAAAACAAAAAGACATCATGGGATTGCTTGCTATGCTGGGGTGGGCCCAGCATGGCACAAGGACTTTGGGGGTGTTCAGCTGACGGGGATTGGGCACCCCGCCGGCAAAGATTGATTGCCCCGCTGGGGTGGGCTCCCAGCGTGGCACCAACTACTGGGGAGGAAGCGACACAGCTCAGCCCGGCGGGATTGGGCACCCCAGTGAGCTGCTGTATGCTTGATGCAGGGCGCATGCGCTGCTGAGGGGTGGGTGGTGGGGGAGCTGCGCTGCGGAACAGCTTCATCGCTGCTCACTGCGTGCAGCTCCCCTTTCAATCAGAGGTTACTGCATTTTGGAGCGTGTCAGACAGCTCCAAAATGCATTGGTTTACAGGGGCTGCACCTGCCAAGACACTGCCTGAATTGGAGGAGGAGGTGACACACCTCCGAAATCTCCGATGATGGCACTATGTTTCTTGCACATGCGTGCAAGCAACATAAAAAACAGTTCTTACAAGGCTCCTCATTGACAATACCAAATGCAACAGTTTATGTACTATGGGTGGAGTAAACACTAGACTATAAGGGATAAGGAGATTGTTGAAAGAAAGCTGATTAGAGAGATGGTTGAATCTTGCTCAATACCTTTACATATGAAGAAGTTACTAGGTTTACTAGGTTTGTTAGGAAAAAAGAAAGTTGAGGCCCATCAAGGTTTTGCCCCACAAATGAGTGGGCTAATATAAAGAAGTAGGATTAGAAGAGAGACAGATATCCCATTTGTTCTTAACTGTGTCAGAATTCTGAAGACTTATTAAATCTTGAGGCAAAGAATTCCATAATCTGGGGGCCCGAATTGTAAAATAATTATTCCTTAGGTTAGTATTGGCTTTCTTAATCTTGATTTGTTTGTTATGTAGCCTAGGGACTCTTCTGGCGGTAGAAAGAAAGAGACCACAATGCACCATTAAATCAGGAGATTGTAAAACCTTATATATGAAGAGGATATCACCCCTACATCTTCTATGTTGAAGTGAGTGAAGGCCTATGGCATGTAGTATCTCATGATAAGTTTTATGAGACAGTCTAGAAATCATTTTAGTGGCACGTCTCTGGATACGCTCCACTTGAACTATGTCGCTCCTACAATAAGGATTCCAGAATGGTAATCCATAGTCCAGGTAAGGGCTAATATAGGATCTATACAAGGGGATAAGTCACTGTTCAGTCTTAGACACAAACGTGCATTTGATTTGCCTTAGGTGGGAGTTAGCTACCCGAGTAATTTTTGAACAGTGGTCATGAGTGAAGAGTTTGTTATTTACTAGGATACCAAGATCCCTTTCCATATTAGGTGCTTTTAATTGAATATTTTTTATGCTGTATATATTTTTTGGAATTTTTTGTGCCAAAGTGCAGAACAATGCACTTTTGGACATTGAACTCCATACCATTGTTCAGAGCCCAATGTTCAATATTTTTTAAATCAGAGACAAGGCTAGATAAAATTTTAAAAGTGTCCACTTTCCCACCCAGTTTCAAATCATCTGCAAATTTTGATAACCAGGGTTTTATTTAACTCTAAAAATTGATTAGCGTTTTGTTCATAAAAGTGCTAAATCTTTGTGAAAATGCATACCTCTTGCCTCACTGTCTTTAACAAACACAGCACTTCTAGAAAATCTATATAAATACTCTCTGTACAGTTAGTATCATCCCAAGAAATAAACTGCTAATCAATTATTTAAAACCCTGATAACCAATTTTGGGAAGTGAGCTGCATATCACTTATATATAAGTTAACAAAGTGGGCCCCAGTACAGAGCCCTGGGGAACCCCTCTAGTTATTGAACATTGGTCTGACAGGAAGTTGTTACTATTTGCCCTTTGAGTCCTGTTTGTTAACCAATGCTTTACCCAATTAGTGAGGCAAGGTGAGAAGCCAAAGGTTCCAATTTTTTACCAGTTTTCCATGAGGGACCATGTTGAAGGCCTTACTGTAGTCCAAAAATATAACCTCTGAAGAGATGTTATTGTCCAAACCAAGGTTGTTATTATTATAGAAAGCAACCAGGCTTGAAGTGCACGAATGCCCTATTTTGAAGCTGTGTTGAGTTTTGTCAATAAGATTAAGTACACTCATTTCCTTTTCTATAAGAGATTTAATCATTTTCCATAGTTTTACATAAAAGGGAGATAAGGCTAATAGGACAATAGTTCTGGATATTAGGTTTACTGTCCTTCTTTAATATAGGAGTCATGCCAGCTGTCAGACAGTTTGTAGGGATCTGTGAGCTTTCAAGGGATTTATTAAAGATACTTTTTAAAGGAGTTTCTATTGATTTAGCCATTTCTATCAGAAAACTTGGGTTGATATTGTCAGGGCCAGGACTGATTAATATTTTTAAAGTGCACAAGTCAGAAATAATCATGGTATCAGAAATCAGATAAGTATTAAAGCTGTTAGGTGACTGGTGATTAGAAGTAATATAAACATCCTTAGGAGAGAACACAGAGGCAAAATAAAAATGAAATATGTTGGTAGTGTCTATAACAGAATTAACAATAGTATTAGTATGGGTAATGGGTCCAACCTTTCTGGTATTCCCTTGTTGTTATTTAATATGAATATAAAGATTTGTAGGAATCCTTGGTATGGGCCAGCCTGAATTAAAGTTTTGCCTTAGCTTGCTTTATTGTATGCTTGAGGGTACGTAGTACTTTTTTTTTTATATTATTTCTCTTTTATTCTTCTCTCTGTACAGTTCCCATCTGACCGACTCCCCCAGCTCTGTCCCCCGGAATTACCGGGGCTTACCTTATGCCCAGTCTGGGAGCAGTGCCTGCGGACAGTCGTTTGCCAACTTGCTGCCATTTTTTCCCATTTTTCTCCCCATTTTTCCTGAGGACCCCAGGAGAAGGATGCATGTGTGTGGAGGCACGCGTGCACCTTGCCACCCTGGTAACGGCCCTCCTCCACCTGCCCCATTGGCCTATCACTGGCACCCTGCTTGCACAGCCCCTCAGCCTCCACCAGGGGGTAGTGATGAGTGAGGGATGCCACCCCACCTCTCCGGAGAGGTGAGCTGCCTGACAGCCACTCCATCCAGCTCCGCTCACCCCCCCATTCTGACCTCTGATGACCCAGGCTTGCTCCCAAACCCAGGTTGCTGGTGTGCCGTGAGGTGAGATGTCCAGCGTCTCAGCCCTCTGCACCACCAGGCCAGCCATAGTACAGTTTGATAGTTAGAATATATGACTTCCTTATTTATTGTGGAAGTATTCTTTAGTTTTTTAAATAGTTTTTAAGTTTTATTAGAAATTTAATTTCATTATTGAAGATAGTTATTGAAGATGATAGTTGGAGAGAGTATGAGGGTCAATAGAGTTTTATTTTTATGGAGGGGAGTAATAACAGCAGTCTTGACAGCATTGAGGATGATGTCAATAGAGATGGAGTGGTTAATAATTGCAAAGATGGTGGGTGTTAGGGTAGGAAGGTCAGAGGAAATTAGGTGGAACAGGATAGGTCCAAGTGTAAAAGTGCTCTGGTTTAAAGACTGAAAATATTCAGAGGGTTCTAAGGCGGAGACTGGGGCGAGGGGGCACAGGAGGAGGGGACATAAGGTTCAGTGCTAAGATAGGGACTGGGTTATTAAATGAGTAGGGGGTCAGAAAAAGTGGGCATGGGAAATAAGCTAAAGGTGAACGGTGGCTATTTTGATGTCAAAGAATGTTGCCGATTCTTAATATTTGTCAGTGGAGAGAGGGGAGGAGCTTGGGGAATGGAGGGGTGAGTTAGTGGTTTTAAAGTGGGAGTCTAGGTTATCTCTGCATTTTTTTATTTAAAGGTGAGCACAAAGAGCACCATACCCAGCTGTGGGGCTGGTATCAATTTGTGCTTGGTGTGCAAAAATACATGTACTTACTGTTTACTGCAATATAGAAGATTGTATCAAATACAAGGTATATAATTATAGTAAATGGCTCACATTAATTGAGACTGGTGGCAAAAAACAATGTTTCACGTCCTAGTTCTCCTTATGCACCAAGCTCTATTAAAGTGACCCATTTACTTTAATTAAATATATTTAGCAGCCACTCCTTGTATTTTTATTTTAATACTCCATATCATCCTAGTACCTGGAGTGCATTCCACACTGTGTTTCAGTCTGTTGTTTCTTTCAGTTTTTGTTTGTGTGTGCTCGGCTCCTGTAATTTCTAAAAGATTATATTATGCTGATTCTGCTGACACCTAAATTGACATTTGCTGCAACCAGAAATCCCAGAATCCCCCACAGCTGATGTAAGAGCTGGGCTGCAACTGTGGAAGCTTCAATAGCCTGCAGTGCATGTTAGACCTTTTATATGCTCAGATTAGATGTTTGCAGGTCCTATTGTTCTTCCAGGGCTAAGTACAGTCCTCTGTGACTGTACTTAGCCGAAGGAGGACAGCAAGACTGACAAACAAAAGATCAGAGCTACTAAAAACCCTAACATGCACTGCCGATTATTAAATCTACCACCACTGCAACCCAGCTCTGACATCAGCTGCAAGGGATTCTGGAATTTCTGGTTACATCTAATGTCAGCTTGGGAAGCACAATAGGTGTATTTCAGAGATAAAATATGTTATCTTTATGTTTAACTCAATTGTGTAAATGCTGCCAAAGTCATCAGCCAATTGTATTGCCAGCTGTTTTGTAACATTCTGATACACAGTATAAGGAGTGTATACAAAGTTCTAGAATAAAAAGACGTCCAGGCTTTGGTTAATGGCTTTAAAAATTTGAAAATTAATGCTGTTCAGTTCATCAGCTTCAATGGGCTGAACAAAGTCTTTAAAATAAAAAAAAAATGGCTTGTTTTGTTTAATTCTATTTCAAGTCCAAGAATAGCACTTTGCTAAAGGATTGTAAACATGCTTGCCTTGCTGCACGTGACACCCAGTATCTCCTCTCATTACTAATGCTAATCTGAATAGCAATGAGTATCCTGCAACAGCTTTCTCAGACCCACAGGGTACAGTGAAAGTATAAACTCTTCACATAACACTCATCATTAAGGGTTCAACTATTGTTTCACTGTTTAGAAGGTGCATACCTCTCAAGTGTCCCTGATTTTCAGGGATGTCCCTGATTTTGCCTCAAAATTTTACTTTGTCCCTCCTAAAATTTGTGTTTTTGTGGCTAAACAGTGGGCACTGTAAGCACAAAATAATGCCAATCATTAAAGTTACAGACTTGTTCTTTATAAAATGCATTTTGCACTAAACCCCATATTCTGCCAGCTTTCTGGGTGGACAGCTCTAATTTTGAAGATGTGTCCCTGATTTTGGTCCTTTGCCCCTGATTATTTTAAGCCTTGTCCCTGATTTATAAGGCAGGAGGTTGAGAGGTATGAGAAGGTGCTGTAATAAAGTAGGGGAAAGCCCAAATAACATATCTAATTGTGGGGTCATTTCCAAAGGAAACCTATTACAGCTTTCAAATCAGACGACATGCAAGGTTGAGCATGAATGTCCGAGTAACACCACAGAAATCCGATCCTCTGCAGAAGCAGTAAATCATCTAGTCAATTCCATTATACTTATTACCGTTACCCAACACCGGAAAAAAAATGAGTAAAATATCAGTTCAGGTAGGCGATTAAAAACAGACAATGCTAATGTCTCGATCATGTGACAAGTTAGGTATTCCCTGTGACAGCCAACACTGCAGGTTTAACATTTACTCACTACCTTCTTGTGAAAAAAAAAAAAGGTCAATACAGAACCGTAAGCTTTCATCTTAAAACAAAACAAGATATCAGCTCATTGTTTGTCTCTGTTTTTTTTCTGCATCTGTTGGGCTAAAACTACTAAGGTAATGTTTCCCCATTGCAGCCACCAGTAGGATTTTGTGGAGCCCCTTGGAGCCCTAGGTAAATGTGCAAAGCATTTTGTAGTAATGTACATTAAAAAGCACAGCGGGGACACATTTCAGACTGCAGCTGACTTAATTTACTCTTTACAAGAAAAACAAAATAATAGTTGTTTGAACACTGTGGGTAGAGTGGGCAAAGAGTGCTGCAACCATCACAGGATGTTTGTACATTGCTCAAATGTACAAATGTGCCACTGCATTCCTGAAGGAGGAGACATGGAGAAAAAGGTAAACCCCAGATACATTCTTCCAACAGTTAATGCTGCCTTTCCCCCACTTGAGGCTGTCTGTGACCCTCATCTCAGATTTCATTCCTTCCAACCAAATCCTTGCTCTGTCACTAAGGGGTATAGCAAGGATCAGACAAGCCAGACAAGACAGAGGGCCTCACAGTTGGGGACATCAGGCACTAGCAGGAAAGGGTTATTCCCTGGGCTTTTTGGTTAATCAAAAACAGACTGAAAAGCAAGAAGCCAGCCTTTCTGCGCAGAAGTGTTGCAGTCTGGTGCAGTGGCTGGCTAAACAAGAGTCTGAGGAGGGGGGGAAAATAATTACTCTTGGAGCAAATCAATACTACTGAGGCTTGTACACAGTGGAGTACAGTATGACTGCCAAAGGTCACTTTACGAATGGTATATGTACAATACATGACATATATCATCGGCAAGGTACCACCCAGTAACTCATTGCACCTGTCCATGCTGGACTGGAAATCTGTTACGTCTTAAATTTCATATTAGAAAATGTATTTCTTCTACTTGGTGTCTGCAGACAAGTATTTCAAAGAGCACATTACTTACATTTGTAGTTTAATTTGCTCTAACAACTTATTTTTTTAAATTACAAGTTTATAACTTCTTGGTTAATAGCCATAAGCTAGTAAACAAAGTATCATTTCTCTATGAACTTAATTAGCTGTCCTTGTGGTAATCAGAGTGGGCCTGTTGGCTGTTTCATTAGAGTGATTGACACATGGGTCACTCAAGCAGTCCTTTCTTATGCATGCTCCTATATCACGTAAAGAGTCTTGCAACAAACAAACAAAACAAAAAAAAACACCTGTAGCCACTAAAGAGCAGCAATGGAAAAACTAAGAAGACATTAAAATAAAAATGAGTATTTCCTTCGTAAATGAGATGTCTCTTTGAAAGTTACTACAGGATTTGTTTTTTCTAACTATAGTCTTCACTTTTCTAATCATATGAACATCTACAGTATTAGGGTTAAGTACTAAAGAAAGAGTAGACTCCTGAAGATAAATTTACCTACGTGGTGAAAGTCACAGGGCCCAGTCATTCTGCAGTTTGATGCACAACTCCCAGGCACAGAACAGCTTAGTTTCTGATAATAATTAACAGAGTTTATATAATACCTCTCAAATAATTTCTTAACTTGCTATGCAATATGTTAATAAAACAAAAAAGTTAGAACAAGCGCTTGCTGAAAATAGAAAAAAGAATTAGAATTTATGTTTCCAGAGAAGAGTCTTGCAGAAAAAGTTGCCGGGGGGAACCAAGGAGCTACAATGGGAAAACTAAGTAAGAAATTAAAGTCAAAATGATGACTTGGGCTATGCACAAAGAAAGTTAGGGAGTCGTGTACTGCTTCTTTCTGCTTTGAACAGGGCCATTTGGGACCTGTAGCTTGAAGCAACAGACCCGAGGGGCATGACTCCAGAAATGAAACTTGGCCTTCAGTCCCTTTGGGCTTATAGCCTTTTTATCTCACTAGCCCCCTCAACGTGTATATTTCCTTGTACGCCGGACTTACTTTATATATATATATATATATATATATATATATATATATATATATATCATTTTATTTAAAATTCGATAACTGGGAAAGGCAAGGTGAGCTGAGGCTCATTTCCAGGTGCAACCTGGCTGCTGGGGACGGTGGAGTAACAATGCAATACAGCAAGGGACTAATGAGCAACACAAACTGCAGTATACAAAGAGTAGAAACTCCCATGCAGTAACACTAGAAAAGGAGTGTCTAGACAGTACAAAGTGGGAGAGCAAAACATGGTAGCAACAAAATGTAAAGCTGACAAAGGGCATCGTACAGATTAATATGTTTGCGTGGAAATATAACCCGGTAGATGAGATCAGTCACAGCAAGGATTTGAGACAGGTTACCGCAATGATGAAATGTGAGGCTGTGAGACACAGTAAACAATAGGAGCCCAAATATCCAAGTATTGAAAGTGCAGGCAGAGAGATAAGAGAACAGGAAACCCAGGTAGGTGAGTGATAGGATGTGTATGTGAGGGGGTGGAAGAGGCTAAAAATTGGGAAGAGGCCAAGGAAGGTTAGGATGGGGGAGACAGGAGCAGGGGGGCAGGGGTAGATCTTAGCAAGTGTCTGAAGGCATGGAGGGATGTGGAGAGGAGGAGGAGGGAAGGCAGGAGCTGGTTCCAGAAAGAGGGGGAAACTGTAGAAGAAGGCTGCTTGCCCTGCAAAATGAGTGAGGGTGGGGAATGGTGAAAGTTCTGGCATCTCTTGTGTGTAGACAGTAAGAGGAGGAGTGGGCAGGGGAGAGGAGTGAGGAAAGGTAGGATGGAAGGGTGCCAAATGAGTATCTGGCAATAAAAGAAGTGCAGTGGGATATGTGAAAGAGGGAGAATGGAAAAGGATGAATATAGTGACCAATGGTGCATACGGGGAGAAGGGTTAGTGGCAGAGCAATAGAAGACATTGCAGAGGGTGTCCAGTCTGGCTAGGGAACAGGCAGGAGTGGTACCACAGACTATGTCCACATAGTTGAACACCGGGAGGATCATTTTAGTAATCAACTCCCTACGGACCTGAAGGAGAGGCAATCCTTGTTGCAGTACAAGGCTCCTAGCTTGGGGTGAAGTGTTTTGTGAATAACGTCAACATTAGCAGAGAAGTTGAGCTTGTTATCAAGCCAGACCCCAAGGTATTTTAAGGTGGGGACAGTGTCAATAGGGGTGTCATACAAAGTGGAGAAGACAGGGGAAGGTGAGAGCATAGTCAATCTCTGTCTGGTGCCAAAGGTCATGAACAGTCTTCTTAGTGTTCATCTTAAACAGGTTTGCCTGGAACCAGCGCAGGACACTGTGGAAAATGTGCTCTAGTGGGGCCTCCACAGCTGCAGTTGAGGGGCTGGAGGAGTAGATGACTGTGTCGTCTGCGTACATGTGGATGTGTAAGGTGACATATGCAGGGGGAGGTCATTCAGGAAAATAGAGAAAAGAATCAGGCCAAGGATGGAGCCCTGACGGACCCCTGCTAGGATTGGGAAGGGGAGACAGAACTCCAGCAACCTGAACAGACTGTAAGTGGTCTGTAAGGTACAATGGGAACCAGGCCACAGCAGATGCAGAGAGGCCCAAAGAATGCAACTTGTTCAGTAGGAGAGGGTGAGATACAGAGTTGAAGGCCTTGGCTAAGTCAATGAAGATAGCTGAAGTGATGTGTTCCTGATCCATTCCAGTGAGGATGGCATCAGTTACACACAGCAGGAAAGACATGGTGGAGTGGTTCTTCCTGAAGCCAGACTGGAAAGGAGAGAGGTTTGAGGAGGTAAGGAAGTCAGCAAGCCTGGAGGGGTACTCCACTGGCCTCCACTGGCCTAGTGGAAAAAGTAATTTCCTTGTTAACCAGAGGCTGTGATATCAAATCCTGTGTGGGGTAAAAGCACTGGGTGTTTCAATACATCATTTTTGGGGACAGGGTGGGGGGTTATGATGAGGGGCGAGGGGAAGCTGCGAGCTGCATAATTGAGCAGACTCAATAGACCACAAGGCCTGCTTCTGCTGGCATGTTCGTATGTTCATATGTACAATAGATTATTGGAGTTTGGCAAGAGAGGGGAGGAGAGTTATTGGTCTATAGTTGCCAGGGTGGAGGGGTCACCCCTTTATGCAAAGGGAGAACCTTGACAAGTTTTCAGGCATGAGGAACAGCACCAAGGGAGAAAGATAAGTTCAGGAGGTGCGAGAGAAGGAGGGCTTTGACAAGGGCAGAGATTCATAGGAGCTTGGGGTCCAGACCATCAGGACTAGATTTGGAGGGGTTTGCGAGACATGAGGGCTAGATAAGTGTCCTGTGAGGGGGGGCAGGACAGGTGGAAAATGGAAGCCTTCAGAAAGTTGGGGTGGGGAGGGACAGTAGAATCAGGAGTGTTACAGGGTAGAGCACAGGTGATGAAGAATGTGTTAAAAAGTGCTGCTACAGAGGAGGGGTCAGAGACCAGTGAGTCATCCACCTGGAGGGTGGGGGAGCAGAGTGGGCTGGGGGAGCGAATAGCAAGTGGATAGCCCTCTAAAATGTAGAGGGTGAGGTAAGATTTGAATGGAGGTTGGCCTTGAAATAGAAAGCCTTAGCGGTGTGAACAACCAGTGCAGGTATTCCTGAGTGCCCTGTAAGACTGGAGGTCAGCCAGGAACTGGGAGGATTTAAAACATGCCCACACTAGGTCCTGGGATTTGCAATGATTGATTAGGTCAGCTGAGATCCATGGGTGGTGGGAACATTTAACCCTAGCCTTCCTGAGAGGGACATGGATATTCCAGATGTTGAAAATAATGGTGAAGAGGGATAGGGCTGAGTCAATGTCGGAGGCAGAGTACTCAGGGGGCCAGTCACAGGCTGCAAGATCATTTTGGATGAATTTTTTCTACAAATTCGTGGGACTGCAATGGGTGCTACCTTTGCACCAAGTGTGGCAAACCTCTATGTTGGGAGATGGGAAAGTGAAGTCATTCGAGATCCTGACACTAATCCCTTTTTTCCTTTCATTAATATGTATAGGCATTTTATAGATGTTATTATAATAATCTGGGATAGTTCACTTGAGATGTTTGAGAAATCTGTGGATTATTTACATGCTTCAGATTTGAACTTACGTTTTACCTGCACAGCTAGTCAGAGGGAGGTCAAATATCTTGACCTCCTTATACAGAAAGGTACAGATGGGAATATCTGCATGGATATTTTCAGGAAAGAACATGAACGCAATACCTTGTTCATGTCCTCTAGTTGTCACCCCCGACATACAGTGCAGAATATCTCAAAAGGACAATTTTTGAGGTTAAGGAGAAATTGCAGCACTGACGAGGCCTATGATAGAGCTACTACTGACCTTAGTAATAGATTTTCTTGTCTGTCTCCTTGCCAAGAAAATCATGACTGGCCTCACGCTCCCAGCTCTTGTGATGCAGCCCCCCACAACAGCACCAGACACACACATCACACTGAGAAATTGCCCTACCAGGTTCCCCGCTGTCAAACCTCCTTGGAGCAAAGAACTTTCAGATATCGCACTCCCAATTGGCTGAACTCACTGCTCATACCAGTTCTCCTGGCTCCTACCCTAGGACTGTTCAAATCCCTTCTCCATAGCAATATCTTGGTGACTCCACCTGTGACTGTACCTGACCTACCTACGACCAATAACTGCCATGACAATGGACCCATTTGGTCCTGCTTCTAGAGTGCTGCTGTTGTTCCTGTATTTATTGTATTTTGCCACTGTACTGCATTGTCTTTGATTGTTGAAATTACCCTATAACACATCCACCTGTTGTAATTAACTATGTATCTTTCGTAAGGTGTGATATTTCCCACACCACTATTTATACTGTGATGTCTGTGCGCTTTATGCTCTGTATTGTTTTCTACGACATGGAGCCTTTGTAAAGGAGTCTGTGACTCAAAGGTATTAATTCCGATTGTATTCAATAAATAAATACATTTTATGAGAGGGGGTACAACTTAGGACATGTTACTGAAACAGCCCAGATAGTAAGAAGGACTGATAGGGAAACAAACATTACAGAAACAACAACAGAGAATACAGACATCTATTAACAACCAGGTGAACTTCATTACAACATACAATGTGCACTCACATAGAGTGAGACAGATTATTATGCACACTTGGAATATTTTGAAGGAAGATTTGGGCTTGAAGGCATTTCATGATCAGACACCTAGGTTTACTTATAGATGTGCTACCAACTTGAAGGATTTGCTAGTACATAGCAGACAGACCTTACCCACACAGAAGACATGATTCACCAACAAATACACAGGTTGTTTTAAGTGTCAGAAATGTGTTAACTGTCAGGTTATTTGACAAGATAAGGAATTCACAAGTCCAAATATACAGAAACACTTTCTAATATGACAGCTTATTACATGTGATACTGTTGGTGTCATTTATTAAGCAATTTGTAAATGTGGGGCTTTCTACATTGGTAAAACGAAGAGACAACTGAAAGTGCAGGTTGGGGAACATAGGAGAGACATTAATAATCAATATTTGACTTATGCTACTGCATTACAAATGCAGCAAGTTAGTAATAATAATAAGAAGAATGTTCATTGCTTTACCTTTACAGGTATTGAGAAGGTATGTCCCCAGCCTTGTGGTGGCGACTAATAATCTGATTTTAAAAAGGGAAGGATACTGGATTTATACACTGAAGGCATTCCAGTGTCCAGGCCTAAATGAAATATTTGACCTGTTCCCTTACCTATTGAAATAGATGTTGGCATATATACATATATTATATATATATATATTGGAAGAGGAAAATTCATATATACATATATATATATATATTTTGAAATAAATAGAAAAATCAACATCAAAGGTTGATAAATATTGGGGTTATACGATATAAGTTATATTCTGTTTTATTTTTATTTTTATTCACTTCTTTCATTTTTTTACATATTTCTGTCTCTAATAATTTTGAACAAAAGTGATAAAAGGAAAAGAGAGAAAAAAGAAAGATATGAGCAGAAATCAGGAATGGACCTGTCAGAAGTTTATATAATATGTGCAAAACCATGGTTAACTAAATAAGAAAGTCCAGGCATTTTAAACTATTGCAAGGCATTTATATTGTAGATTGTTTTTAATATTGAACTGCTGAAATTGTGTATGTTTATGTGTATACGTAAGTCTCTGTACTTCACTGATGATGTCACACTGATGTATATAAGAAACACTTTTGACTGTAACCTTCATGCTTTTTGAAAAAGATTTATTCCGAAATGTGTCAAAGCGTGAGGAGTGGTGGTTTTTATTGCACTCCAATAAAGGATATTTGCACTTTACAGACTGTGTGGGTGATTTTATTTGGAGGTGGTGAGTGCGA
The DNA here is from genome assembly GCA_016271365.2 of Neoceratodus forsteri. Lineage (NCBI taxonomy): Eukaryota > Metazoa > Chordata > Ceratodontiformes > Ceratodontidae > Neoceratodus > Neoceratodus forsteri. The sequence goes on from CM057449.1 coordinate 482,443,268, forward strand.
GGCTGTTCTTTGAATCTAGTCATTTAGGAGGGTGTCAGTGTCTAGTGACCAGAGAGGCCTGTGCCAGATGTACTTGGGGGCTGATGGAGGGAGATGTACTTTCTTGACACAGTAGGTTAGACAGTGGTCACTGAAGGCATCAGGAAAAATGCCTGCAGCCATGATGTGGTGGTGGTGGGAGGTGATCACCCAGTCCAGTAGGGAGTGGTTGGAGTAGTGTGGATTGATACGGGCAGGTTTAGTGATGAGTTGAGTGAGGTTAAAGGATTAAATCTTGTGAATAGTAGGCAGGGGAGAGCCAAATGAAGTTGAAATCCCCTAGGAGGATGAGCTAACTGGAGGCTAGAAGTGAGACAAGGGATGAGAGGGAGTTTACCAGGGAAAGGGGAGAGAGCTTAGGGTAAGCATAGATAACACCAACAAAGATGGGGAGGGTGGAAGAAAGGTATAGCTTAGCTAGCAAGAGCTCATGTGAGGTGGGGAGAGAGTTACAGAAGAAGATATTGCAGGAGAGGGTATGCTAAACGTAAAGAGGACTGCCACTACCACGCTTACCATGGTTCAGTTGAAAGAGATCAAAGTCAGGGAAAGCTAGGCTGGAGTCAGGGACCCTAGAGGACAGCCAGGTTTCAGTGATGCACAAGATATTGGGAGAGTGTTGGGAGGCCTAGACTTTCAGAGAGTCACATTTTGGGAGGGGACTTCTTGCACTGAGGTGGAACAGAGTGAGACCTTTCGGAAGAATAGGGGGAGAGATGGGTGGAGGGACTGGGGTTGGATTCAACATCACCAGAAAGAAGGAGGATGAGGAAAAGCAGAAGAAGAATTGAGTGATACTTCCTCCCTTTTGATTGGGGTGGTGAGTGAGGGAGACAGGAAAGAGGATGGAAAAGACGGCACAATGGAAGGATTCAATGCTCAGGAAAGGAGAATGTAGCAGACTGGAGTGGATGGGGGGCATAGAAGAGGGTAGGTGGTAAGAGAAATGGAAATAGCAATGGAGTGAGTAGAGTGTGTAGAGGAAAGGAAAGGGGACAGAGGGGGATGGGGGTGAGAGGAGAATGAGCAGAGTGGATGAGAGGGGAGAAGAGACAAGGGTGGGAGGGAGAGAAAGACCAGTTAAAGAGGCAGGGAAGGAGCATGGTGAGGGGGAGGTGTGACTAGAAGGAAAGAGCAGGTTGTAGGGCAAAGGATATGCTTAGCTCTAGTGACTAAACAATGCACATACAATAGAGAAAAGCGACTAAAGAGCATAGAGAATAGTGATCAGGTTGTGCAGCAGTCAGAACAAGACTAGAGGGCTTGTCACAGAGACCTAGGCTAAAAGATAGATCAGGAGTGAGACTGGCACTATGCCAGAAAGCTAGGGATTAAAACAACAGCTGGTAACTATGCGGAAAGGTAGCAGTAAGCCTGAGAGAAAGAAAGTGCAGAGGAGGAAGGTGGATAATTGAGGACAAAGCAAACACAGCAACAAGTTAGGAATATAGTGGGACAGCTCCATACCTAGTTAGGGTAAACAATGCAAAAAGCCACTAGGTGGCTCATGAGGTCACAGTACATTAGCAAAGGATCCAGAGAAAAATGCAGTGCTCTGTTTCGGCCCTGGAGCTGGGGATGAAATTAAGAAGAAAGGTTCAGGGCAGTCCAAAGGACTAGAGTGAGCTACTAGCGGACAAGGCTGGGCACAGATTGATAGGTAGCAGCCAGTAAGTTGCTGGCAGTTGCACAGGGATAAACAGTACCTTGAGGTAGGGGATCATGGTGATGAGGTCCAGCAGTAACTGCTACAGGAGGGACTCAGGAACAGAATGACTGGCAGACAGCAGACACCGGGCTGACTCCAGTCGATATCCTTAGAGCGAGTCCTTCACATGATGGCCACAGCAAAGAGGCCACTTAGGCTAGAGGCCCTGAAAAAAGGGGGAAGCCCCTCCCTGTAGGCTGAGGTCACTCCCTGATTGGCCACAAGGGAGGTGCAGAAACATAAACTGTGCGCTTCCCAAAAAGTAGAGTGGCAGGCTAGGCTTTCCTGGGCTTCAAGGGATAGATTACAGTGTCCAGCGATGATCGGGAATGGAGGTAGCCTGGGGTGACAAAGGCTGACCTCCCTATCTAACTGAGGGTCTGTAGTTGGTGAGAGAAAGCTGTGGTCTAAGTGGCAGCCAGGGAAACAAAGGGAAAAAGGTCCAATCTTCGTGAGCTTGCACTATCCTCTCCAAGTAGGCTGAGGTTGTTTCCTGATTGGCCACAAGGGAGGTGAGTGACAGGCTAAGCTCTCTTGGGCTCTATGGGTAGATTACAGTGTCCAGTAGTGAACTGAGGGAATCTTTAGGATAGCAGGAAGGAATAGCCTTCACCCCATTGAAGAGTGAGTAAATGCTGTGGGACAGAAATGTGAGGCCTTCACTGCAAGGCATTTAAGCTAGGTGCAGGAGAGGCTGAAGGGACACCAGGGTCTAGTAGCAAGCATTGGGGATCTAGCTAGCACTTCCCTGAACAGTGGGGCAAAGCAAACAGAAACATAAAAACTGCCGACAGATAAGGACTGCTAGGCCCATCCAGTCTGCCCGTAAGCCCTATACTTGTTTAGGACCTCTGATCCTATCTGGTCAGTGGCTTTTCATCACTTCCCCCCCACCTAAGGTTCCCATGTGTCTGTCCCAGGAATGTTTAAATCCCTCCACTGTGCTCGCTCCCACCACCTCCTGTGGCAGACTATTCCACATGTCCATCACCCTCTCCATGAAGAAGAACTTTCTCACATTTCCTCTGCTGTGAGTCCATGTTGCCTCAGATCCTGGGCACTGTTGATTTCAAGGTGTGCCACTATTCTTTCTTTCAGCAGTGCCTCCATGATCTTCTCCAGTACTGTGGTGAGGCTGACCTGCCTATAGTTCCCTGCCTCCTCCCTACTACCACTTTTGTGCAGTGGGACTACATGAGCCGCCTTCCAGTCTTCCAGAACCACTCCTGTGTTGAGTGCCTCAGTGAACATGGCTGCCAGAGGTGCTACCAGTTCCCTTCACAGCTCCCTTAAAATCCTTGGGTTTATGCTATCTGGCCCTATTGCTTTATCCACCTTCAGTTTTGAGAGATCTTCCAAGACTCACTCTACTGTGAATTGACAGGTGTCCACCTCTCCCCCCTTATATCTGTTGCCCAGCTGTGGTCCCTGACCCTCCCACTCTTCAGTGAATACTGAACAGAGGTATTTATTCAGTATTTCTGCCTTGTCTAGGTCTCCCACCTTATACTTTCCTTCATTCCCTGTGAGCCTTATAAACCCTACCCTGGTTTTTCTTCTTTCATTTACATACCTATAGAATGTCTTGTCCTCGTTCTTCATCATTTGCACTAATCCCTCCTCAGTCCATGCCTTTGTGCTCCCAACAGCCTTCCCCACTTCCTTTAGACACTCAAGGTACATCTCCTGTCTTCCTCCTTTTGGGTTCCCTTATACTGCCTGAAGCTCACCCTTTTAGCCCTTACTTTGTCTGCCACCTCTTTCGAGAACCATAGTGGCTTTCTTCTTCTCTTCCCTTTGGACACCAACCTGATGCATTGGTTTGTTGTTTCCACTATGGCTCCTTTTAGTTGCCCCCACTGCTCTTCAACCCCCCCATCTAACCTCCCCCTTCTCTAGGGATACTCTGATACATCTCCCTATTTCAGCGAAGTCTGCCCTCCTGAAATTCAAAACCTTCACCTTTGTGTGACTCGATTGAATCCCTGTCTCCATGCTAAACCACACTATGTGGTGGTCCTTGGACCCTAGCTGTCCTTCTACCCAGACTTCTATGACTCTGTCCCCATTGGTCAGTACCAGGTCCAGAATCACCCTGTCTCTGGTGGGATCAAGCACTAGCTGCCTGAGACCTGTCCCCTGTAGGAATCTAAGATGAATCTGCTTCTGGTTGAAGCAGCTGCCTGGGTGGTCCAATCCACGTCCAGCATATTGATGTCCCCCAGCAGCAGAACTTCACCTTTAGTTGCCATCTCATGTATTTCATTCACTAGTTCCTTGTCCACTTCTTCCCCCTGTACCAGAGGTCTGTAAATCACCCCTGTGTGTATCGCTGTGCCATTGCCCAGTTCAAGGGTGACCCACAGTGTCTCGGCCTCCCCCATCTACCCTGCACCTCTGTTGACTTTATACCCTCTCTGACATACAGGGCCATCTCCCACCCACCTTTTTAACCTTCCTATCGCCCCTGAACAGAGCATAACCTTGTACATTAATGTACCACCCATTCCCATTCCCAAAGCATAACCTGGTACATTAATGTACCACCCATTCCCATTCCCAAAGTGGGAATAATAGTAGGGAGCAAAAAAGGGAAGATTCAATAACAAACAGAAAGGAGAGGGGATGTGGAGGGGTCAAGGTAGGACAGAGAAAGGAAATCATGGAGTGTGGTCAGCTTAAATGCCAGGAGCCTTGGGAACAAGATTTGGGACCTGCAGGTGTTGGCTACAGAGGGAGAAGATGTCATCATAGCCATAACAGAAGCATGGGCTACAACTAACCATGATGGGATCTTTCAAGCTCAGGCTTTTTTCTGGAGAGGTAGAGAAACAAGGAGAAGGTTGCATTGTACATAAGAGATGGTATAAGGGCAATGGAGAAGAAAGCCATTTGTGGGTGGAGTGTGGAATCGCTGCTGGTACAGCTGGAGGTGGAGAGAAGAACATGAGGTTGGGGGTTGCCTACAGGCTCCCAAACTAAACTGAGGCAGGAGGCAGGAGACAGGTTGTTGAAAGGGTAAATTAAGAAGGCTGTCAAGATGGGGAACATTGTCCTGATGGGGACCTAAACCTGCCTGATTTAGACAGAGACATACCAAGAGCAAGCAGTACACAGAGTCAGACATAGGTGGATACCATTCAGGACTGCTTCCTAGTACAGCATGTCAGGGAACAGAGTAGAGATGGGGCCATCCTAGGCCTGGTACACTAAAACAGTGATTTCACTGAAGAAGTAAAGTTGAGCCCCCAGAACAAGGGATCATGGCACCATTTGGTTTAATATAACTCTCAGGGTACAACATTCAAGAACCAAGATGCATGTGTCAGACTTTAGGCGGGTGGATTATGAGATGGGGGGGGGGGGATTTGTGCAACTAAAACTCAGCAAGGTTGAGAAATTGGATGGGATGGAAGCAAAATGGGAGGCCACTAAAAGTGCAGTATTGCAGGTTTCCAGATGTTGCATGAAAATAGCGGGGAGAGGCAAATACATAGGAAACCTATATGGTTCTCCAAGGAGGAGAGGGAGGTTGTAAGGGCTGAGAGAGAAGCCTTCAATGATTACAAAAGAGATCAGTCAGCAGAGTTGGGAAGTTTACCAGAACAGGCAGTGGGATTGGTGGCAAAAAGGACAAACCTGAGACAGAGCTTATGATGGTGGAGGTGGGTAAATGAGAATTATAAGGCCTTCTTCAGGTATATTTACACAATAATGACTAAATAGGGCACAGAAAGGCTATGGGGGGCATGGCTTAGCAGCACAGCGGAACATACATTCCTCTACAGGGCTCCTGAGGCTAAAAATCTTAAATCATAAAAATAACTCTTAAAATGTATTTGTTTGAAGCCTACCAGGTTCTTTGGCTGCTGGCAAGCAATTATCAACAAGTGATGGGCAAACAGAAATCCTCAGCTCCTGCCAATGAGCTTTTTACACTGAAGATGTCAAAAGAACAAGATGCCAGGCCTCCACCACAGGATGGAGCTGCAGGAAGTAGTGGTACCAACCCAGGCGAGGTGTCTCTCATTACCATCAACTCAACCCTCACACAGCTGGTTCAAAAATTAGATGCTCTCATACGCAGAGTATCTACACTGGAGGCCAGAATGGACAGCACTGAACAAACAATTCAGTGAGTGGACGGATCAGTGCTAAAAGCCGTAGATGCAAGTACGCAGTTTATAAAAGAAAACTCACACTTTTGACAGCAGCTAGAAATGGTGGAAAACCTAACAAGAGGGTGGAATGTTTGTTTGATTGATCTGCCCAAACAGGTGGAAGGAGAAGCACCCTTTGACTTTATCTCTTTAATGCTGCCTCAGATGCTTGGACTTTCAGATGAGGACCCTGCCCTCACAATAGCAAAAGTTTACTGGATCACTCCGAGGTGGGCTGTGGCTAATGGTGGAGGACCATGGACCATTTTAATAGTATGCAATGGGGTTGGTGTCAGAGACCGCATCCTAGCCTTAGCCAGATGAAAGAGGGAGCTGCAATATGGAGATGTCCAAATCTCACTATTTCTTGACTTGTCCTATGCCACGAGGCAGAGCTGGAAGGCATTCGATCATGTGTGGAGCTCCCTGCACTCCCTCATACTGTAACATAAGCTTCTGATGCCTGCTAAGCTGAAAATCTTATGAAACAGACATACTTACCTATTTAATGACCCTCGTGAAGCTGACAAGCTTGTCTGGAGAATAGAAACTGAAATGGCAGGAGAGGAAGATGGCGACTCGGACACAGAAGAAGGTTCATGAGGCTGGGTGGCCATCCTGCATGGCACCTCCATTTTGGATTTATTGAACACTGAAAGACTGTTCCTTATCTATTTGTAGGCAGTCATGATGCCTGGATCACTGTTTCATTGCTGTTTGACACTTGTTGATATCCTAGTTTGGGTGCTGTGCCTAATTTTACCAAAGTATACCATCCCCCTCAGCGTGTGCACTACTCGATCATTATGCATTACATTTTATTGACATCTGTTCTAGGAGGTGCAGTATTAAAAAGGGAAGTCTTCCTGAGAGGTTCCTTCACTTAAATGATATTTTACAAAACTACAAACTCACATTTTCCTGTTAGTTTGTCCCTGTTTAAGATGTTTATTCCTGTTCTCTCTAGAAACCTCCTACAAAGAACATGGATTTTAGCAATGAGTGGTCTAGTGTGGGGGGGGGCATTATGTTCAGCTTTCAGTTCTCTCCATTTAATTGAGCTGTACTTCATTGGGGTTAGCCCTACCAAATGATATTTACTGTTTAGCTCAGCCAAATAATCTTTACCTGTGGATGGTAGGCAATCTAATTGGTGGAAGGGCAATACAAAATAACTTCTGAGGTCCAGCTTGGATTAAAATGTTATACTGACACATCGCTGTTTGCACATGTGGGTTACTTAGGTCCCAATGTTCAGCAGGGAGGACTGATAATAAAACAATGGTTGCTAACATAAGGTATATATGTAACCCTATTTAGTTCTGTGCTGTATTAAGCTGTTGAATTACTGATTTTTTTGTTTTTGTTTTTGTACACATTGTTATTTCCCCTTATGGGTAACTCTTTGAAAGGTGTCGTCTATTACCTTTGTAAATGGATGTATGTTATATCAAATGTGTATCCTTTCATGGATTCTCTTTGTCGTAAGTTTTGCTTGCAAAATTTATAAATAAAAGTAAAAAAAAAGGCTACAGAAAGGAGGGAGTGGGTGATCAAGGATGAAGGGAAAGCAAACTTGCTGAATGATTACTTCAGCTCAGTATTCATGGTGAAGGAAGTCGGCCCTTTGCCAGAGTGCAGTTGAAAATTAGACTAATTACATGGGGCAGGGTACTTAAAGATTTGAAAGGGCTGAATTAAAACAATAAACAGGTGCAGAGGGGCTCTATCCCAGGGTACTGAAAAAAGTGGGAGGGCACTGTTGGAATGATTGTCAGATCTGTTTTACTGCTCTCTGGCAACAGCGGTAATCCCAGAAGAATGGAGAGTGGCAGATATAGTACAGTACCTCTAGAAGGGAGGGGACAAGAGGGACCTTGGAAATTACAGGCCACTTAGTCTGGCCTCTATTATGTGGAAGTTGCTTGAGCCTATCATGAAGAAACAGAGAGTGGAATTCCTTGAAACTGATGATCTACATGGCAAAAGGAAGCACGGTTTGTTAAAGGGCAGTCGTGCCAGATGAAGCACATTGACTTCTTTCACTTCATGTCACAGGCAGTGGACAAGTGTCTCGCTGTGGACATCCTCTACTTGGACTTCAGAAGGCCTTCAACTTGGCATGCCACAGAAGACTTGTGAAGAAGATGATGACCCTGGGAATGGAGAAAGCATATCCAACTGGATGAGTACCTGGCTGAGGGACAAGACACAGAAGGTAGTGGTAATGGAACTCACTCAGCAATCAGGAAGGTGATGAATGAAGTCCCACAAGGTTCAGTTTTGAGGTCGGTACTCTTCAATATGTTGAATTGTGACAGATGGAATACAGGGAAATATTTGTTTTACTTGCAGATGACACAAACATATGTGGCAGAGTGGCCACTGATGAGGGTATTAAGGCAATGAAAAGGAACCAGTAGAGGCTGGAAAAATGATCCAAGTCAGGTAGCTCAAATAAAATTGAAAAAATGCAAGGCTATACATTTTGGCAAAAAGAACAACAAAACAGAGTATTGAATAATAGTTAAATTGGCTAAACAATAGAGGAAAGAGACCTTGGGGTAATCATTAACAAGAACCTTAAAGGTGATAGAAAAATGTGTTTTACACATCTAGAGGCCTTCCTGATTTTCTTTTAGTGACTATATACATACATACAAAGTCGCCAGCACATTAGGCCCAAAGGTCTATCTTGTTTGCCTGAAATGCAGCTCCTAATTGAATTTCAGCAGCTGCTCCCCACCTTGTTTTGCACCATTCCCTCCTAGCTGTACCTTGCCCATGTACCTGTCCCATCTGACCTTGAATTCCTCCACTGTTTCCTTTGCCAACAGTTCCCCCTGGTAAAACGCTCCAAAGTGCCACCACCCTCTCCGTGAAATAGTGTCTCCTCACTTCCCCCCTGTACCTCCCCCCAACTAGTTTAAGGTTATGTCCCCTCATATTTCCCTCCCCCTTCAATGAAAAGAGACCCTCCTTGTCCACCGTATTGATCCCCTTCATATATTTGAAGACCTCTATCATATCCCCCCTATCTTTTCTGTCATCCATGGAGCACATGTTCAGTTCCGCCACTCTTTCCTCATAGACATTCCCCCAGACTGTGGATCATCCTAGTGGCTTGCCTCTGAACTCTCTCCAAAAGGGTAACATCCCTCTTTAAGTAAGGTCTCCAGAACTGTACACAGTACTCCAAGTGAGGCCTCACCAAGGAGTTGTACTGGGGGCAGAATGACTTTTCTTCTCCTTCATGTCATCCCCCTACAGATACACCCCAACAATTTATTTGCCTTAGTAGCCACTTTCTGGCACTGTTCTGCATTGTTCATTTTGGCATCTATGGCCACCCCCAGGTCTTTTTCCCCCATAGTTGTTAACAGCTGTACCCTCCCCCCAAATGATAGTTTTGTCCAGGGTTCCTGTGTCCCAGGTATAGCATGCTGCACTTTCTAGTGTTACACCCCAACTGCCAGGTGTGTGCCCACATCTCCAACTTTTCCAAGTCCTCCTGAAGTGTCTTCCTACGCTCATCACTGTCTACCACTGCCCCCAACTTGGAATTGTCCGTGACTAGGCTCATCCTGCTCCTAACACTCTTCCCAATGCCTGCATTGAAAGCATTGAATAGGATTGGGCCCAATACCAAACCCTGGGAAACTCCACTGATGACCGCCCTTGTAGTCAATGCCTCCCCCCCACCACCACCCTCTGCTGCCAGTTGCTGAGCCAATTTGCTATCCATCCTACCATTTTCTCTCCCACCCCTAGGTTCCTTAGCTGCCATACCAGTCTTCCATGCAGGACTGAGTTGAAGGCCTTGCTGAAGTCCAAGTAGAGAATATCAACTGGCCTTCCACTGTCCACTGATCTTGTCACTGAATCAAAAGAATTTGATTAGGTTGGTCTGACATGATCTACCCCAGATGAATCCATGCTAGCTTTCATCTTGACAGACGTTTGCCTCCAGGAACTCTACCATCCTTTCCTTCAAGATGGCCTCCATCAGCTTACCCATGATGGACATCAGACTGACCGGCCTATAGTTTCCCAGTTCATCCCTCAGTCCACTCTTGTGGAGTGGCACAACACATGCTGTCCTCCAGTCCAGAGGTACCCATCCTGATTGGAGGGAGGAATTGAGCAATTATGTAAATGGAGCAGCCAGGACATCGTCCAGTTCCTTTAGAACTCTAGAGTGGATTCCATCTGGTCCTGGGGCCTTATTGGTCCTCAAGGATTTAGACCATCCCTCAACCTCCCCACCTGGATCTCACAATCTTAAAGTGCCCCCCTCCACTGTCCCTATCCTGCCTCCCCCCTGCGGTAATGGACCTTCCCTCTCCCTTGCAAAGACTGAGCAGATATACTCATTAAGTACACCTACTCTGCTGTCCCTTCTGCCCAGCCCTCTTTCTTCCTTATCCTGTTTATCTGCCCCCCTTTCCTTCTCTCACTGACATATCTATAAAATTCCTTTTCCCCCTCCCTGATCCCCTGTGCTGATCTAAGCTCCTTAATCGCCTTCATCACTCTTACCTTTCTACTAACTTCCTTTGAGATCCTGTGATACTCTTCCCAAATCAGCCTCCCTATGGGAGCGCTTTTATCTTCTGAATGCCAACTGCTTCTCCCTCACTCCCTGCTGTACTTCACGGGACCACCAACAAGGTCTTCTGGCCTAGACTTCTTGTACTAGGTTTTAGTGCAGGCTTTTATAGCTTCCAGCAGGCTGGGCATTAGTATCCCCCACTAACTCTCTGTGCTCATCCCTGGCCTGATATTACATAAGTGTTCCCCTAAGTATATCAGCAATCTCCCTAAAGTCATCTTCCCTGAAGTCCACCACAATAGTTTTAGACTGGTTCCATTCCTTCCCCATGTCCAAGGAGAACCACACTATTGAGTGATCACTGCCTGCCAATGGTTCCTCCACTGCCAGATTTTTTAACTGAACTCCGTCCATCATGACCAGGTCCGGGATGCTATCCTCCTTAGTCAGCTCTCCCACCAGCTGTGTTAAAAATTCATCCTGAAAGGCATCCAGTAACCTTTGTTCTTTTGCAGATCCTGATGCCATGGTACTCCAGGCTGCCCCTGGTATAACTACTCAATATTCTGCTATGTTTTGACCTTTTTCTGGTTTAAATACTATAATCTTTTTGCCTTTTTAACTGCCATGAATCTTTTTCTCCTCAGCAGTTGCTGCCCTCTCTTATCATATTGCCTAAACATTCTATGACATCAGTGACACCATTTGTAACTTATGTCATGGAATGTCTTAGAAACATAAAAAGAAAGAGCAGTAACTGGTGAGGAGAGTGGAACTCTATGTAGATCTGAAGGCACCCCAACGCTAGATTATTTATTTATCAAAAACGGGTCAAAGCATATCAGAATACATAACTGGCATGGAAAGGAAAATGAGAAGGCAGTTCGCTATGTAAAAATCATTTTCAATTACCTTTAAGACATCAGAGCATTGCGATAAGGCATAGGCTAAGGCAAACAGGATTCTGGGCTGTACTGGCAGATGCTTTAACAGTTGGAGTCAAAGGTATGGCAGCTTAGATTCAATGGAAAGAAGTGCAAAGTAATGCACCTAGGAATCAAAAACCAAGGGGAAGAGCACACAATGGGGAGGGGGAGGTACTAACAACAACAAAAATGGAAAGGGACCTGGGGGTAGTCATATCAGATGACCTTAAGGGGGGTAGGAAGAAGTAGGCTGTTGGTTAACTAGGATCTGCAGCTTATTCAATAGGTAGGGAAATGGGCAGACTAGGTGGGTCAGGCTGTACTTATCTGCTGTCAAAGTCTATGTTTCTATGTTTCTATAGAGGACAGGGTGATCTTACCCCTCCACAAGTCCCTGGTAAGGCCACACCTAGTGTATGTACTGTGCAGTTTTGGAGCCCACATATTAAAAAAGAGATCACCTGGAAACTGTACAGAGGAGGGCCACCAGAATGATTCATGGTATGCAGGGAAGGCTTTACAAGAAAAGGTTAAAGCATTCACGTTGGTCCTCTCAGACAAAGAAATGTATGAAGGAATTAGAGGAAGTTTTGAAATTATTCTGCCACTATTCTGCCACTCCTATATAAATCAAAAAACTACGTGAAAAATAAAGCATGGTTCAATGTTCAATGTACACAATATGACGTGACAGTGGCAAAGTTTATGCCACATGTAAAACAGAACCCATCCTGGGAAAATTATTCACAGTTGAACAAGTTTAGAAAACAGTAGAAATCCTTTCTTCTGGAACAAAAATCATTATACAGAAATGAACAGTGTAGGGAAATATTTCAAACAATCATAGAACAGGACAGCAAACGTTTCTGGCTTTTAGTAACCAATGGAACAGGTAACTTTGCAGAAAATATATTTACACATATTGATCCAAAGGTATGGAAAGACTATTACAGAAAGATTTTTTTTGGGAGGCTTTAAGCCTGAGGTTCAATGGACAGGACAACTACGTCACTCCCCCATCAGGCCTTAAAAGGCTACTCCTCCTGGACTGTTCCAGGATTCGTCTCTTCATTGTCCCACCATCCAACCCTCCTCCTCCAGTGGCTCGGCTCTCTTTCCCATGATGTCCCATAGGACCTAGCCATTTTGCTTTGTGTCTCAGTACAGGGACTTGTGGCCTCAGCCAGCCCTAGTTTGATAACTACCCATTTCTGGTTAGCATCCATGTGTGGGTGGATGTTGGCTAGGTACCGGGCCACTATTTTCCCCATCCTGCCAAAGTCAGTTCACCTGAAGTTCAACACCCTTGTCCCTGTCCCTGCAGCCTTCCTGCCCATGTTGAGTGAGAACCACACTGTGTGGTGGTCACTCCCTACCAGCGGATCCTCCACCCCCAGATCTCTGACAAACTCCTCATTAGACAGCACGAGGTCCAGAGTGTTGCCTAGCCTGGTTGGCTCATTTACCATCTGTACCAAGAAGCTGTTCTTGAAAGTTTCAAGAAGGACCTACTCCTTTGCACTCGAGGTGGCTTGGGGGCTCCAGTCTACCCCCCGGCACACTCAGGCAGACATTGATAGACCAGGTGGTCTGTTTCTGCTGGTAGATTTGTATGTTTGTATGTAAAGGGATAATGGTGTTACCCTTCCCGATGACCCTCCTCATCTGCTCCAGTAGTTCTCTGTCCAAGTCCTCCACCTGAGATGGTGGCCTATACACCACCCCCATCTTAAGTGTCCGGTTTCTTGAATCCCAAAATTGTATCCATAAAGCCTCCATTCTACCCTCCTCCCTGTCTTCCCTGGCACACCCTATCCCTTCTCTCACATAGATTGCCTCCCTACCCCTTTTCCCTTTTTCCCTGTCCCTGCAATATAGCCTGTACCCCGGGATCACCAGGTTCCAGTCCTGGTATTGGATGGCCCATGTTTCATTGATGGCAGCTATGTTCACTACCCCTTCTACCATCAGAGCTTGCAACTCAGCTGTTTTGTTCTCCAGGCTCCTTGCATTCAAGGAGACTACCCTCCAGTAGTTGCCCTTCCCATTCTTCCCCTTCTGAACACTATTATCAACCCTGCGTTACCCTTCCCCTGTTCCATCTCTACTGGCATGGGGAGTAAGCCCGTTTGGCTCCCTAACCTGGAGACCTTGTTTGTTTTCCACCCACTTGCCTCCCCCCATACCTAGTTCAAATCCACTCTGGTTGCTATGTATTCCCCCAGTCTCTGTTTTAATGCCCCAGATCCCTCCTTGCTCAAATGTAACCTGTCCTGGACATACAGGGTGCTGCTATCCCAAGTCCTACCCCCACCCCCACCCACCAGACCGTACCTTTGGTCTGACACCAGTCCCCAACCAAGTGTTAAATTTCTATATTCTCAATTTCCTTATAGCACTTGCTCTGGGTACTGGGAGAACCTCAGAGAGAGCTACCAAGCTCCCTGCCTCCTCATCCAGCTTCCCAAGCTCCATGAACCTCTCCTGTACCTCCTTGACTGTGTTTCCCTCCAATCAATCAATCTTTATTTTACCAGGAGAAAACATGGTTGAGCAAACTTATTTACAAGGTGGTCCTCGGAGGACAATTTAACGTGGTAAATACAGTGTAAAATACAAGGGGGAAAAAAAGTTATTTGTGCCCAAGTGCACCATGATATGAGGTTTCTCTCTTCCCCTTTTTGCATGCTTAAAAATAAACTATCCCGCCTTTCCTGCTGTCATTCCTGGCATGCACTCCATCCATATGCAACAATGCCATTCACCCTTACTTCCCCATCTTACCACTTTTAGTATTGGGTCTCCCAGAACTAAGATCCCACCCCCTTTTTCATGTTTTAGCCCCAGACCCTTCCCATTTTCCTGGCCCCAGTTCTGAACCTTTACCCCTTCTTGCATATCCTTGCTTCTCCCTGCCCTACCAGCCTGCTCCCCATCCCCTACCCCCATCATGTCACCTCCCACTTCATCCTTTAGCTGGCCTGATAGCTGCTCCCCCAATGCACTCACAGTATCAATACCATAACTCTCATTGCCACCTATCTCTTGCTTCCCTTCCCCCTCCTTATCTTTAGTCCTTCCATCCACATTCCTAGCCATTGCCCCCTCCATCCGTCATACTGCTGCCCTCTGGGTTGTTTGTACCACTATTTCTTCTTGCCCAATCCCCGAGTTCCTGTCCCTCCTTATCCTCCATTGTAGCTAGCACTGAGAACCTATTGTTTGACACCTCTACCCTGCCCTAAGCGTCCTATGGCAAACTGTTATGAGACTTCCATTTTCAACCTGCTCTTGGGCCTTTACTGCCCCTGTTCACAATCCTCTTCCAGTCCCCTGGTTCAGCACCCATAGGTTCCTGAGCAGGTGGCACTTTGGTCCATTTACCCCACCCCCTTCTCCCCCGGGCCTGGGATGTCTGCCATCCTCTGGAGTACTCCTATGTGCCCCAGGTGCCATAAGGTTCCACCACACTGCCCCCCTCCCTCTTGTTAGCTCTGTCCTTAACCAACTAGGGAGGTAATCAAGACCCTAATACAGTTACGAGTTAGTGCTCCCATTGTAAAGTGGAAAGGGAGCTGGTTATATAGGAGACAGAACAGAGTAGTGATAAAGGGCTTTTGTTCAGGATGGGGAGAGGTTGCCAGTGGTGTGCCCCAGGGGTCAGTGTTGGGGCCTAATCTGTTCAACCTGTTTATTTCTACCATGTAAACATCATCCAGCTCCAGCTTAAGCAAGTTTGCAGAAGACACCAAACTAGGAGCAATCATGGAAAGTGAGTCTGCAATTTCTAATCTGCAAAATCATCTAAAGAATATAGAAACATTGTCAGAAAATTACAAGTTAAGCTTTTATATTGGAAAATGCAGGGTGATGCACTTTGGCCACAAAAACAAATTAGCCAAGTATCACCTGAATGGTAGAGAGCTTCAAACCACAACAAAAGAAAAAGATCTGGGGGTAGTTATTACAAATGATTTATCATTTAGTGAACACAAATGAAGTAGTAAGGAAAAGTAATCAAATGCTGTCGTGCATATTAAAACACATGAGAAGCAGGGATAGGGAGGTCATCCTGCCCCTGTATGGATCATTGGTGTGGTCCAATAGAGAGTATTGTGCACAGTTCTGGGCACCGTATAAAGCAGGAGATATTGCCTTGCTGGAGGGTGTCCAGAGACGAGCTACAAAAAGGATTATGGGGTTGTCAACTTTCACCTATGACGAACAATTAAATGAACTAGGGCTCTACCCCCTTAAATACAGAAGACTCCACAGGATCTATGTTTGATCTATAAAGTTTTAAAAACAGAGGATCTGTGGAAATGTTTAGGTCTAGCTCAACAACTAGAGAAACAAGAAATCGTGGTCTTCAGCTAAAAGGTAAACTATATAAAATAACTAAATGAGGATCATGGTATAATCAGAGGGTGGTAACTGCATGGATCAGTCTACTTGAGGAAATAGTTAAAGCCCCTGATACAGAATCCTTCAAAGGAGCCTTGGACAGTTATCTGCTCAACTAATAACTGGGTTGATCCATTGCATTATGGCAAGTCAATAATGGCTACTGCTACTGACTTGATTACATTCCTATGATTCCTATGAACTAATTTCATCCCAAAGCTGCTCAAGCTGTACACACACCAAGCACCCCCCCGTCTCCATGCCACCCCTAAAATGATAGCCACCCTTCAGCTGTTGCAGCCTACCACCCTCCCCATATCTCTTCCAGACATCCAGCTCACCCCTGCGCCCACAGCTGAAGGCTACCTGCCCCATCCCCCAGGACTATCCCACTTTCTAGGGATATCCATGTTATTGTGCAACACACCTTCTTTTTCACTGATATGTATAAAGTATCTATAACTTTTTTCTTCTTTGTCCTGTCAAATCACAGGTATGATCAGGATATGTTAGAGGATGCACCTGGCTGTGCTATCCACCAATCCCAAAGCAGCACCGCCCCAATAAAGGTGGGAGAGCCCGAGGAGGAAGGGATGGATCAGCGTGGGTTGGGCCTACACTGACTCCCAAGAGAGTCAATCAGCCTACTACACAATAGTGAACCACAGCCCCTTCCCTCTCCCTTCCCTACACACAACTCCCCTCCCTCTGGTGCAGAATTTTCAGTACACAAGAAGAACACTGAGCAGCCCGAACGCCCACTGCCAAGTTCATCTGCTGCCAAATCCATCCGATCCCCACACAGAGGGCACAGAAAACACTTTACATTCAGCAGCAGTAATAAAGAAAAATCCCCAAATTCCCTGCACCTGTAGTCCGTGCTTCCTCTGTTCAGTGACGGCTCTCCGGGGTGTAATCGATTGTCTAGAGAAAATTATCATAAGACAGAAAAAATTATCATGTGACAGAGAAAATTATCATGAGAAAAATCTTGAATTGGATATCAGATTTGAAATTACCTATAAACCCCATTGACATCACACCACTTGAAATATCAAACTATGCATATGGCAAAAGACAATGAGGCTCCCAAACCTGACAAAATTCTGCCTTACATTCATAAGGTAGAAATGGAAAGGTGGAGTCATGTATTAGCTATACTGTTCAACAGAATGGTTGTAGAGGATACATTTCCATATGAATGGAAAGGGAATATAATTGTCCCTATTTTCAAAAAAAGCAGTCTTCCAGAAAATTACAGAACGATAAGCTTAATCGATTGTCTAGAGAAAATTATAACGAGAATAATCTTGAATTGGATAAACCTATGGGGTAGAAACGAACAGTATATTAATCATGTAAGCTTTTGTAAAGCACATTCAACCACAGACCAATCACAGGCAGCGGAGACAGGGGATCAGGGGGATCAGGAGGTCCCCTCACTTTTCTAGCTGAAGGGTCAGGCAAGGAATTTTGACCCCACCACACACATTTCTCTCAGTGGGGCAAGATTAAAATGAGGCTGGTGGGATTTCTCCAATGACAACAGGGAGGCTGCTTTTAAGCCTTTTAGTAGTCAGCATACATTGAAAATCTAGGCAACCAAAATTATACCTTTTGGAAAAACTCTATGGAATATTTTGTTTTACTGTTGCATGAGTTGCACTGTATAGCTATTTCTGGCTTCCTTTCTCCTCTCAAACCTCTTCAAAAGCTACAATCCTGACCCTGTTCTGTTCTGATTATCATGAAAAACCCATGCATGTCTGTTAATAAATTATGGATTATTCATTGAAATGCCTGGATTATTCAGGTTTATAAAAAGCTAGGTATGCAGCATCTTCCACTTTACATGGCATTCAATAATTTTAAAGGTGCTTTTGATGCTATCTCCAGACCTCTATTATGGACCAAATAATTAAAAACAACTATTGATAAGAATTTTTTTTGAATTTTGTTTTATTTGTTAACCAGGTAAACAGCACTGGACCACATGGCCCTTTTATAGGCTCAACCCGGGTTACTAAAAAACCTACAGGCTAATAACTACATTACAATAAATACAGTTAAACATTCACTCACAATGCTATTTTGCCTTAATCAAAATTTACAAAACACAACAATTCAGTAGACTTGATGTAATACAGTTTGTACAGTCTTCAAGGTCACATATTTTTACAACAAACATGGAAATTATGTAGGTTTAACATAAACTCACTGACACAGCATAAAGTACTAGTTGGCGGTTGGGGTAACAACAATAACAAATGTACAGTTTCAATTTACAACACACTTACACTGTGTATATTTTTTAGTAAAGCTTTCAAGGATGTCATAAAATTAAGGATAAGGATACTCTTCACATAATTATAAATCTACATGCTACTAATTGGGACAACAGTTCTGAAAAATACTCCCCTCCTGTACCTTGTTCAACCCCGTGAAGTATTTACATGTCTCTATCATGTCCTGCCTCTACCCCTTCTCTTCCAGAGTGCACATACAGGGATCCCTCAGTCTCTCCCCCATAAGGCTTGTGATGGAACCGCTGCACATTTTAGTTGTCCTCCACTAAACAGCCTCTACCCAGTCTTTCCTGAGATGCGATATTCAGAACT
The DNA here is from genome assembly GCA_016271365.2 of Neoceratodus forsteri. Lineage (NCBI taxonomy): Eukaryota > Metazoa > Chordata > Ceratodontiformes > Ceratodontidae > Neoceratodus > Neoceratodus forsteri. The sequence goes on from CM057449.1 coordinate 482,461,675, forward strand.
GGACATGGTACTCCAGGTGTGGTCTCACCAATGATCAATACAGTGGTAACACCACCTCTCTTCTTCTGCTGGAAATTCTTCTCCCAATGCACCCCATCATTCCCCTGTCCCTGCCTATTGCTTTGTCATATTGCTCTGCCACTTTGAGGTCAATCAGATATAAACCCAAGGTCTCTTGAGACAGGGCTATCCTAGATCTAGTACTGACTAACAAAGAAGGGATCACAGATCTCCAGGTAGAAGGTCACCTGGGGGCCTGTGACCATCACATGGTATGGTTCAATTTGGCTACTACATCTAAATCATCCCATTCCAAGGCAAAAATATGGGACTTCAGAGGAGCTGACTTTGATAAGATGGCCAACAGAGTTAAGCTAGCCCTGGCAAAAGAAACACAGGTGAGGAGGTACAGGCAAAGTGGGCAAGCATTAAGGATACAATACTTGAAGCAACATCCCATTGTGTTAGACAGAAAAGGAAGTGCAAAGAAGAAGGAAACCACTTTGGTTCTCAAATACAGTAGCAGAAAAGGTCAGAGCCAAAAGGCTGGCCTTCAGAAAATATAAGGAACACAGCGGGATGAAGATAGGGGCATACCAAACTGCCCTAAAGGGGAAGCAGGTAAGGCAGGCAAAGTCCCAAACTGAGAAACACTAGCACGAACAGTAAAAGAAGGTGACAAGACTTTCTATAGATACATTAGTGAAAGGAGAAAGTCCAGAGGGGTATTGCTAAGCTTAATGGAGAAAAGGGAGCATGTGGAGAGGAGGACCCTGTAAAGGCATCTATCCTAAATAGATACTTTTGCTCAGTATTTACTGAAGAGAAGGTAGGGCAGGGCCCACAGCTCAGCATCATGGACACAGGGGAGGGAGGTGAGCACTACTCCTTCACAAAGAAAGGGTCCTACAAGAGCTTGCTAAGCTCAGGGTGGATAAGGCAATGGGACCTGATGGCATACATCCCAGGGTACTTAAGGAGCTAAAGGAGGAACTACAGAGCCATTAGCAGAATTGTTTAGTGAGTCTCTGAGCACAGGAGAGGTCCCAGAAGACTGGAGAAGGGCTCATGTGATCCCACTCCACAAGAGTGGTAGCAGGGAGGAGGCGGGGAACTACAGACCGGTCAGTCTTACCTCAGTAGTGGGCAAGATTATGGAAGCACTCCTTAAGGAAAGGATAGTGCAACACCTGGAATCCATAGGGGCACAGGATCCAAGACAGCATGGGTTTACAAAAGGAAGGTCCTGTCAAACTAATCTCATAGATTTCTTTGACTGGGTAACCAGAGTGGTGGACCAAGGGGGAGCAGTTGATGTCGCCTACCTTGACTTCAGCAAAGCTTTTGACACTGTTCCACATAGAAGATTGATAAATAAGCTAGGTAGGCTCGGGTGGGTCAGAAGTTGGTCAACTGGGTGGCAAACTGGTTGACTGGCAGAAAACAGAGTGGTGGTAAATGGTATACAGTCAGAAGAGATGCAAGTCACAAGTGGGGTACCTCAGGGATCAGTCCTGGGGCCAGTCCTATTCAACATCTTCATTAGTGACCTCGCAGATGGACTAGAGGGTAAGGCTTGTCTGTTTGCAGATGACACCAAGATCTGCAACAGAGTAGATGATCCAGATGGGGTGGGCAGAATGAGAAGAGATCTGGATAAACTAGCAGAATGGTCAGAAGGGTGGCAACTGGGATTTAATGCAAAGAAGTGCAAAATCATGCACATAGGGAAGAGAAACCCTGAAGCCACTTATAGGCTGGGAGGGAGTTGCTAGCAGTCACAAAGGAAGAAAGAGACTTGGGCATCATCATCACTGATGACCTGAAATCATCCAAGCAGACCTCTAAAGCAGTAGGTAAGGCTAGGGGTGTTAGGGTGTATTAGTAGGGTATCACAAGTCGTAAGAGGGAGGTAATAATCCCTCTGTACAAGACATTGGTTAGGCCCCATCTGGAGTACTGCGGCAGTATTGGAGGCCACACCTTCACAAGGACATTAATCAAATTGAGGCAGTCCAGAGAAGGGCAACCAAAATGGTGCAGGGACTGCATCAGAAGACATATGAGGACAGATTAACGGAGCTCAATATGTATACCCTTGAGCAAAGGAGGGAGAGAGGTGATATGATCGAGACATTTAAACACCTTAAGGGCATAAACAAGGTGAAAGAGTCTAACATGTTTAAATATAAGAAAAATAGCAGGACAAGAGGACACAGCATGAGAGATTAGAGGGAGGCCGATTAAGGGGAATGTGAGGAAATTCTTTTCACAGAAAATTGGTAGATGCATGGAATGAGCTTACCACAAGAAGTGGTGGCTATGAATACAGTGCAGGGCTTCAAACAGGCATGGGATAGGTATAAGGGCAATACAAATGACTATGAATAGATAGGTCACTGACATAGCAAAGGCCGATGGCACATGTATAAGGTAGAAAAAGAAATGGGCAGACTGGATGGGCCTTGCGGTCCTTATCTGCCGTCAACTTCTATGTTTCTATGTTCTATGTTTCTATGTTTCTTTCCTGTTCTGCGACCATCACTATCTCTCACCCCATTTTATATGCTATCCCTGGGTTTCTGTGCCCTAGATGCATGACTTTGCACTTTTCTGCATTGAAGTCAAGTTGCCATACTTTCGACCACTTCTCCAGTTTTCTCAGGTCTCTACTCATTCTCTTCATCCCCTCCGGCGTAGCTATCTTATTGCAGGTTTTGATGTCATGCGCAAAGAGGCATACTTTCCCTTCTAAACTTTCTGTAATGTCACTTATAAAGGCATTGAAGAGGACTGGTCCCAGCACTGAGCTCTGGGGTACCCTGCTGGTCATGTTTCCCTCATTAGAGTGAGTGTTGTTTACCACCATCCTCTGTTGCCTATCCATCAACTGATTGCATACCCAGTTTGCCACTTTGGGTCCCACCTCTAAACTGCCCAGTGTCCTAATAAGCCTCCTATGTGGTATGATGTCATAGGCCTTGCTGAAATCTAGATGAGCCATGTCCACCACCCCACCCTGATCTATTTCCTGGCCACACAGTTCAAGAAATCTGTTAGGTTTGTCTGACATGACTCCCCCCCCATGAATTCATGCTGGCTCAGGTCTTGTAACCCACTGCATTCAAGATACTCTATTAGCCTGTCTTTTGATAGCATTTCCATTAACTTCCACACCACTGATGTTAGACTGACTGGCCTATAGTTGCCAGCCTTCTCCCTGCTGCCAATTTTATGAAGTAGGACTACATCTGCCTGCCTCCAGTCCTCTGGAACCACTCCTGTTTACAGTGAGTTGTTGAATAGGGCTGACAAAGGTGCAACCAGTACCTCTCTGAGCTCCCTCAGCACTCCTGAATGTAGCCTATCCAGCTCCATAGGATTATCCACTTTCAGATTTGCAGGTCCTATCAGGACTCCTTCTCAGTGAATTGACTTGTGTCCACCTCCCTCCCCCTAGTGTTCCTGCTACATCTATGTGGTCCATCCCCCTCTCCCTCCACTGTGAAGATGGAGCAGAAGTATCTATGCAGTATATCTGCTTTTCCTAATCCTTCTCTGCACAGTATCCTCCAGTTCTTCTTATCCCCACTATCCCTCCCCTTGTCTTCCTCTTTTCAGTTATATATAATGTCCAGCAGATTGAAGTCCCCAACCAGCGGCACGGCACCATCCCCTTTTTTGTCATTGTGCTAATGGCTTGCCCTAGTGCCTTATCTAATTCTTCTGCCTGTGATAAAGGTCTGTATGTCACCCCAGTGTGAATGGTGGCTCCAGCTCCTGTCTTCAGGGTGACCCACAGCGCCTTCATTCCATCCTTAATGCCTAGCACTTCTGTCACTCTAATACCCTCCCTCATACACAGCACAACTCCTCCACCATTCCTGCTGCCCCTATCCCTTCTGAACTGAGTGTAGCCTGGTATGGCCATGTGTCAGATGTGGCTCTCTCCCTAAAGCTGTAGCACCGCCATGGCCACTTACAAAGCTGCACCGATGAGTGTAGTGTTCGTCATGGGGTGTAACTGTATTCCTGGTACATTATTATTTATTTATGATGTTCAAGCATATTTTTAAATCTGGATTGTGCTTAGGCATTGTATTTGGTGGGGTTCACTGGGGTGGTGCATGAAGGTGGGCAGAGTTAGAGTTCAAAAAGTCTAATATTGCAATTTCTTTACTTTTGTCAATTTAAGAAGAAACCCTAACTTTTGCATTATTATAAAATGGACAAGAAAAGCCACACAATCTGATTGGTCAGTTTGGGACCTTATCCATGTATAAATCTCATAACAAACACATGGATAAAATCCCAGCTGACCACCACTGGCCGCACAACAACTGCTCAAAGTAGTAGTAAGAGACCAAACATTTATGTGGAGTGAAACTGAAATTTTTAAACTGCTAACCAACATGGCTTAAATATACGGTTGTCCCTGAAAATGTGAACCGACTTTATGTTAACTTTCATTATCGATAGCCACGATCAAGAAGTGACCTTGGCGGATGCCACAGAGTCCAGCAATGACTGTCTTTCAGTCTCCACAAGTGACAGTGCAGTAAAAGAAGCCAAAAGACTCAGTGAACAAATGGCAGAAACTGCACAGCTAGTGACGAGCGCCATAAAAATTTTACAAGTGCTGCTTCTTGTTTCTGAGGAGTCACCCAATGTCAGTAGCAGCATGGCTGATATCGCAGCATTGAGTCCTCCCTCAGAGCCTCACCCAACAGTAGATGGCCAACCCGGGTGACTGCCTCCAATAAAAATGCAGGCTGTGCCCGAGATAAGGCCAGTTCCGCCCCCCGCCAGCACAAATAATGCTATCGACCTGGGGTGGGAATCTCTCTTAGGTATGCAAAACCCACCCTCACACTGGCCACAATGCTGAAGCCTTATTAGTAATGTTATAAACTGTAAAAAACACACACACCCACACACACACAGAAATGGCAGCTCAACAACAGAGTAATCAAAGATTATGAATGGACAGGGCTGTACTGTAGAAACAATTTAAACGCCTTGTAAATGTTAAAGTTATAGTACAGTACTGTTCTGTTCAGTAATTGTTCCTTCCAGATCATCTTAAACAAAAAACATGCGAGACAGAGAGAGAGAGTAAGAGAGAGAGAGAGTCCTAACAAGGGCAGAAATCAATTATTTGTTTCTATGGTACTGGGACTATTTTTTTTAATAGTGGGATGAATAAAACACTAAAAACCCTTAAAACAAGAAAATAATTGATTTATTAGCAAGAAATACTGCATTTTTCTCTTGATTCAGTTTATAATAGCAATAATGCACTCCAGGAGGTATGTTGTTGTGAGATTTACACACGCCTTGGGTGGTTAATGGCCTTGTGCCGCAAAACACCTGAGGCATGTGTAAATCTCACAGCAATACAGCCCCTGTCATGCATTATTGCTTAAACATTGTTCTGTTGCAATTAATTTTCTTTCTTTTTGCGATAGCTAGCCATAGTAGTTGCAATTGTATCATAACACAGATTCTGACAGACCAGTAATGAACTTTACAAGTGGTCCTCATGGCCCTACAAAGTCACTTAGATTTTATCATTTTGATACTAAATGTGACAAAACTGAGGTTGTATCTCATGAAAGTGGGCTTGTGAGTCAAGAAAGTAGGTTCATGAGTGATGAAAGCAAGGCCTGTTTTCTTGACATACTTCAGCCTAACATCAGTAAAAAAATCACTTGAGGAATCAACCTTACATCCTACACCATCAACCACAGAAGTTTCAGACCTAACTTCCAACAGTTTCCAGAGTTTTATGTTTAGGTGCACCAAGCTTTTTGTTCTTTTTACTACTGTTGTGACCACTAAGAATTACAAAAGCAGGTTCACAGGTAATGAAAGCAGGACCTGTTTTCCCACGATGCAACAGTCTAATTTTATTAGCATTTTAAAACCTATTGGTAATTTTCCAAAAAAACACTTGAGAATCAACCTTGCACTCTACATTATTACCATACAAGTTTCAGACTTAACTTCCAACATATTACTGTATCTTGTTTTTCATGCGCAAAAGTTTCTCTTGTTTCTCCCATTTTTATTACTGTTAAAGCATATGAAGTTATTAGACTTAGCTCATGAAAGTGGATTCTGACTCATGAAAGGGATGTGCAGTGCATCAGTGTAACAAAAATTGAATAATTATAAAATTATGAAAAAATGAAAAGAATCAACCTTGGGCCAGACTTTAAGGAATCCAAACATTTCTTGTTTTAACTGGCAGCCATTTTTGTACTGTCTGTGACCAAATAATAAAACATTCTTAAAAACAGTATTTTTATTTATTTTCAATCCTCTAGAACTTTTATACGACCCAGGTGACTATTACCCAGTTTACAGGAGGCAGAGATCCTGGCACTGACTAGACATAAAAATGTCAGGTTATTTCGTTCAGGGATGGCTGTTGCATTAATGTTCAAAATGCAGTGTTTAACATTAAAATGCCTATTCAGTCATAATAATTGTGGCTGTATAATGCCACTATAAATATGCATATATACATACATATAAAGAGAATAATGGATAGCCAAGTATGTATTACTGGTGAGTAATAGCATTGAGAGGTTCTGGACACTCAGTTACCTCGAGGAGGCTTGAGAGGTCTCTAGTGTCCAGAACTCGAGGATGCTGAAGCTCACCGTAATACACGCCATATCTATCCATTGTTTTTTAATATATGGATTCTGAGTTGGATCGTTTGTTTTGGGTTTTTTTGGTCATTTTGTGGATGTTGTGGGTGGTTGACTGCTGTACTGAAGGAGTCTCTCGTGCTGGCTGACCACCACAGTGTGTCAGAACCAGTGCGCTCCCCGCCGCCTCACTACCGCTCCCTCGTCAGTTCTGTTAGCTGTCGAAAACATTTGTTTGTGTTTTATGCTTGAATCCTACCTTTCTTCTGTTCTCCCGATGTAGGATCAACCAGGCACTTTCATTTTTGAACCGAAGTGCTGCGCAGTAGAAACTCTCTCGGTTAGCGAGAGACTGGCTGCCATGTTTTTAAAACTGTTTTTGACCACATAAAGAGGAAAAGTGGCCAATTGAAAGGCACGCTTGGGAGACGTAGGCAGAGACACTTGCGCTTGCGCTATTGAGCTTCTGTGATAATACCATCGTTCAGACCCCAAACGATACTATTACTGGATCTGAACGATGGTATTATCACTCTCGAAGTGTGGTATTATCACTTCGGGACTGATACTATTATCGAACATTTTTTGTATCCTTTACAATAGTATTAAATTGAGAATCCATATATTAAAAGTATATATACAAAAAAACTGTGTTAATGCACAAGTTAGGGCTTAACATTACAGTGACAAAAGTAAGGAGATACAATGTTAGGGTTTCTTGAACCAAAACTCTGCCATCCCCATCCACCACCTCCATGAACCCTATCGAAGTGAATGCCAAAGCACAGTCCAGGTTTCAAACATGTATTTAAAGTAACCTAGTATGAGGAATTGTTACAACCATGACAAACACTTGCACTTGTACAGTATTTTGTGAAACATAAGGCTATGGGATATCAGCCTGGGGACAATGTGTGTGACAAACGACATCAAAAAGAAAAGAAATTCAAAGTTAGGGTTTTAAAGACTTGCGATCCTATTTCACACACTTGTTTATAAACCTAACGCTAGACATGTGTCTAGGTAACTACTGTTTAAGAATATCAGAGTATTAAATGTGACGATACATATACATTAACATGTGGAATTAGGTTTTCACGGAAAGATGTAAGAGTGGATCACAGTAAGTTGTTATTCCTTAACTCAAAATCCGAGAGTAATAGTAAATGGAGTCCACTCTGAAAAAAGGGGGGGTTAGCAGGGGGGTACCACAGGGTTCAGTATTAGGACCGGTCCTCTTCAATGTCTTTATAAGCGACATTGCAGAGGGACTGGAAGGAAAAGTATGTCTCTTTGCAGATGACACAAAGATCTGCAACAGAGTTGATGCACAAGGTGGGGTGGAAAGGATGAGAAGGGACTTGGCAAGGTTAGAGGAATGGTCAAATGTATGACAGCTTAGATTCAATGTTAAGAAGTGCAAGGTAATGCACCTGGGAAACAAAAACCCAGGGGAAGAGTACACAATGGGGGGTGAGATACTAACAATAACAAAAATGGAAAGGGACCTGGGGGTAGTCATATCAGATGACCTAAAGGTGGGCAAGCAATGTGAGGGGGCAGAAAGGAGGGCTGGGGGGATACTGGGATGCATAGGGAGAGACATCACCAGTAGAAAACAAGAAGTTATTAACCCTTTGTACAGACAGCTGGTGAGACCACATCTGGAGTACTGCATGCAGTTCTGGAGACCCAATCTCCGCAAAGACATAGACAGGATGGAAGCTGTCCAGAGGAGGGCAACTAAAATGGTGCAGGGTCTGCACCGGAAGACATATGAAGAGAGACTTAAGGAGCTTAATATGTATAGCCTCAAGGAAAGGAGGAGAGGGGACATGATAGAAACTTTCAAGTACCTCAAGGAATCAACAAAGTCCAAGAGGTAGCATCTTTCAAAAAAAGAGGTGTGCAAGAACAAGGGGCACAATTTGAAGATAGAAGGACAGCTCAGAGGTAATTTAAAGTATTTTTCACAGAGAGGTTGTGGATGTATGGAACAGCCTTCCAGAGGAGGTTGTGAGTCAAAAACAGTGGTGGAATTCAAGCATGCATGGGACAGTCATAAGGCAATTCTAGGGGGTGGTGGTAGGAAGAAGTAGGCTGCTGGTTAACTAGGATCTGCAGCTTATCCATCAGGTAGGGAAATGGGCAGACTGGGTGGGCCAAGCGGTCCTTATCTGCCGTCAAATTCTATGTTTCTATGTTTCTATGTTTATTTTTCAAAGTTGCCCACAGCTGTATAAATGTGGTTTACAAGCATTTATACCCTAACCTAAAATTTTCATTCTTTTTCAAAGTTGTCCACAAACCTTAGCATTATTCTAAAGTAGTTTTTGATAGAATGTCCTTATTTGGGGGGTACAGGAGTCACATTAAGTATATTATTATTTTTTCAGTTTCTCCTTGTCCTCTTCCCCAACTATTAGGTTGCTATAGTTGCATTCATAATAAGAGACTCCCTCAAACAATCTAGCAAGTGTAACAAGACCTACCGTAAGGCAAACAGGATTCTGGGGTATATTTGGAGGGGTTTTGACAGTAAGAGGAAAGAGGTATTACTACCTCTCTACAGATCACTGGTGAAGCCACAACTAGAGTACTGTGCCCAATTCTGCATTCCTCACCTAAGGAAAAACAACTCTGTTCAGAGGCGGTACGGCTGCTCAGAGTAGTGAGACCAAGACCAAGTTAAAGAATACTCAGAGCTCTCACCATGCTGGAGTCCACCGTATGCAAGATGGCCACTAACAGAATCGGCAGACAAGAGGCTTGATCTGGTGGCCATTTGGGGCAATAGTGGCTACTCTTCCACAGTTGTGGAAGAAAAAGTAGTGTTCAGCAAAGGAGTGTTTCTGTGGCCAGTAGAGGTGAAGAGCTGGTAGCAGAAAACACAGAGGAACTGTGCCACAGCACTGTGGAAACATGCCGCAGTGCTATCCAGTCACATGCTTCCACAGTGACCTTTAACAGAATGACAGCAATATGTCTGCGGAGCTTCGCCCATACAGCTGTAACAAGGACAGGCTGGAGACAGTGCAATGTAGGGTAACCAAAATGATTCAGGGCCAGCAGGGCACATCCTGTGAGGATCGGCTTAGGGCACTGAACATGTATTCGCTCAAGACCAGAAGAGTGAGGGGCGATATGACACAGACCTTTAGGTTCCTGAAAGGAATGAACAAGGTGAACTGCAAGGAGTTATTCAACAAGAGTAGCAGGTCTAGAACATGAGGTCACAAGTCTAAGCTGGTGGGGGGTGGGGGATTCAGAAGGAACGTGAGAAAGCTTTGTTCTTTACAGAGACAGTGGCTGAGTCATGGAACAGTGTACAAGCAGAGATAAGGAGCTAAATATTGGCATGCAACCCCTGTGTGGCATGATCTTAAGACCCCCAAATTTATGTGTGATTTAAATAAGCTTGTGTGCCAGAGGGTGGCAGAATTTCAGAAAAATATCCTAAATAAGGCTGTTCTTTCTTTGTTCATCAAAAACTACAAAATGGCTTGGATCTGAAACCTGATATATTGAAGTTTACTAGATACTGTTCTATGATGCTGCTTTGGGTGTTTTGAAAACAAAAGAAATTAAAATAAGGAAGCTATAAATAAAATAAAAATAAAATAGCATGACCGTGCATTTATGGAAGAAAAGCATAGCAGCTTTCAGATAAGAAAAATTTACATACCACAGGAGAAGCCACTACTGAACCAACAAAACTGTGGAAAACCCACGTTCACAAATACTTACTTAAGAAACCAACTTTATATGCTAGTAAGTGGAGGAACATTGGTGAGTTACAAGTGAATACTTTTTAATTAGTCTGCACAGAAAATGATTTAAAAGAAAAGTAAGAAGTATGTGAGCGTTTGTTGCAACTTAACTAAACTGAGGAAAGAACAAATGAAAGGCTGTTCATAAGTATTAGCATGCTTGTTGAATGTGGTGCAAACAGTTTATTGTTTTGAATCACTATGAGCAGTTGTTGGTCATACTGTCATACTGTACCGAAGTTGGGTTTATGTTTTATTGGTGGTTTTGACACTTGCTATATACTGTTGTCAAAAAGGCAGACTGTTCAAATTGCTGATTTTGAGTAGTTTGCCATTCAGACAACTGTATGTATTCTCTGATATCCTTTATGACCATTGGTCTGTCTTCTGTGTAAGGAAGATTCATATACCCAAAGCTCCTTCCAGAATTATTGCTTCCTGCTCATTTAGCAGTCTGGATCTTCACTCCTTACTGCCTGACCCCTTCATTGTCGACTGGTTCCCAATCTCATAAACTCCTAGTGTTGGTAATACTCTGGAGTACTTCTACAGCAATTTCTTCTTGGTCTGGGACTCCTATGCCCCCCCTCCTCATATCTAAGGTGATGGGATGTTATCTCGCTTGTGTATCAGCTGACCTTGTTACACTGAGGAAGGAGCATGATGTACAGTAGCCTGAGCCTCTCAAAAGGTCTCTATCTCCTCTCTGATCTCCTCCACACTAAGCAAAACTGCTCATCCAAATTCTGAAAGGTGGTCCCCAATCTCTTTGACCTTCCCCTCAGTTACCATCTCCCGGCAAGTTGCTGACACAGTAATCTCTGCCCCGGAAGTAGTGGACCCAGCCAACAAGTACTTTACTAGTTGTGCTAAATCCCTTATCACACAACTTCTATCTACTGCCTCCCGGCCTCTCATGTAAAATGCCCACCCACCACCTCTCATACGCCTTCCTCTTTTGCTTTTTTCCTTGCCTCTCTCACTAATACCCTCAAGGCCTTGCAGGCTATATTCCACAAACAACAGTCAGAATGGTTTGGACAAGGCTGCCTTCTCTTGTGCTGCTCCTGCAATCACCATACCATTTTCCTCAACCCTAAGCCTCTCCCACACCTCCTCCACAATTCTTAAGACATGGAAGGTATCAAAAGTCATCCCTCTGACTTCCGGTGACATCATCGAGCAATGCACAGCTAGCCGTTTGAGCTCTGTGGTCTGCACCCCAAACATTTACACTACTCCTCACCCCAGCTATGGATCTAACCCCAAAATGAGCCAGGATATACTCCGTCACCATGCTGGCTCAGCAGCGGCTGAAAACCTTTGGGGTTGACAGTCCCCAACTGGAGAAATTCCAGCGGCTTCTGAAGGATGTCCTGGAAGCAAACAATATCCCCACAGCCACCAGATGGCAATGAATGCTTTAATGATTTGGAGGAGGAAGAGGCAATCTGCACCATAACTTCCAAAAAAGTTAATTACAGAGATGCAAAAAATTGGACAAATGCTCTGTAGTATCCAATCTGAGGTAGCAGACACACAGAAGGAGCTCTTGGATATCAGAGCCCGCAGGAAAGATCTGGAACAGGGCCTCAAAGAGATCACCGAGCATGGCGACCATCACAACACTGCCTTGCTGTACCTACTTAAAAGGGAATAGGAGATGATGAACAAAATGGATGATCTGGAACAAAGATCCAGACAGAACAACCTACGGCTCCATTAAGTGCCAGAAGCACAGAGCAGGGAGATATGGAGTTGTCTGTACAATCCTTTCTGTTAGAATTTCTTGGATGGGATAAAAACGAGGAGCTCCAAATTGACAGAGCTTACTGAAACTGTCGCCAAAATCGGTGGATCCCAAGGCATGCCTTTGCTCCATCATGGCTCACTTTGTAGACTACTCAGTCAGAATGAAAGTTTTAAGGGTGACCTGGGCAAAAAAAGGAACTTCAGTTTGGGAACATGGGAATCTTCTTGGAGCAAGATTTTACCCATACAGTTATGACTAAACGGAAAAGGCTCCTGGTGCTGATTAAGGAACCGAAGGCCAAAAACAACAAAGCCCAGCTGTTTGCTGCAGTCCAGCTCAAAGTCCACAATGAGACGGGCATTACATTCTTCCATACCCTAGAGGAGGCATCTGGATTCCTGCATTATCTGGGAGTATTGACCAGTGGAGCAGACAACAGAGTATCATCGGGAGAGCAGAAACTTCATCAATGTCAATGGCTGCAACAGGGATCAAGGAAATGACAAAACAACACACCTCTCCAACTATTCTTAAGAGCTGGGATGCTATTTTTGCTCAATTGTCCCAGTGCTTGATGGCAGTGACTCAAGGGTCTGTGGAGGGAGCAGGCTGACTACTTTTTCTGAGCCCCAAGTGGTGAGCGAACATTGCACAACTACAGGAAGCAGGATTTATCTGATAGGATTGTGTAGTTGAGAACTTAATTACTTCATATTTTCCGGTTTGCCTGGGGGTTTATCCACCTGTCTATTCCTATCTTGTTCAGCTGTTTGTGGGTCTGTCAATGCTGGGAGTACTTGTTTTAAGGGGTTTGAGGGAATAAAGGCTGGGGTACTTGCATGTTATGTGGAAGGGGAGGAACACAGTAGGGCAGAATGCAAAATGTTTTTTTTCTTCTGCTGCTTTCACTGTTCTTAGGCAATAGTTGTCTCCCTTTAGCTTTCCCCACATGAGTGGCAGTTGTTGCTCCTGTGCAAGGTGCACATCCTGTAATGGGGATGCCTCCCTACTAAGCTAAATTGGGAGTTTAACATGAGGCGGGGTCTTATTCCCCAATGTTACACCCTTTTGTGGGTGGTCTGCAGTGCAGGGGTGTCCCCCCCCCCATTTCTTACATAGGGGTTAGTCCAGAGATGATTGCCCAGTGAGGGAGCTGATACCCCCTGGTTTATGGTTTAAGTAAGGGAGTGACTGCAATCATACAGCTGACCTTGCTGATGTTGTTTCCAGAACTGGAGGCCAGCTTTTCCCCCTTGGGGAGAGGGCAGCTCTCACTCAGACACCTGAGAAGGGCATTGAGGCTGCCATCTGGCCTCAGCACTCCAGGGGATCATTTGCATGTGTCATCCTTTTGGAGTAGTACTAGTGAACCTTGAAGTCACACTCCACCCTACTGTGTGCATGGGTGGAGTGGCGGTGGGGGGTGGCCCGGCTTTGGGGATCTTGGTCTCCATTCAGAGAATCTCCCCTCCCAGGCTTACTTAAATGCCATAGTATTGCTTCCCTGCTGTTGTTCTGGTTATTGTTGTTATTTAGACTGTTTTCCTGTCATGTGTCTCATGCTGGACAAGGTTACCTGTAGTTTGGGGATATCCCATGGCTGATCTAAGAATAATATCCTACAATATAAAGGGTCTTCATTCCCCCCATTGAAAGAGCACAAGTCTTACAGGAGGTGGGCCTACTGGGGCTACAAAAGTGTTCCTCCAGGAAACGCACTTGTCCCCAGAAAAGCATGATAAACTGAGAAGAGGCTGGACTGGGGAGGTTTTCTTTTCATCTTTTGGTAGATCAATCTAATAGACAGTGGGTGGGGTGGCAGTGTTGTTTTGCCAGACTACTCCTCCTCTGTCAGTCACAGAGGTGGTGACCAATGGAGAAGGCCAGTTTACCCAGTTGTGGGGACTTTACAGAGTGGTTCCAGTGTTTTTTCTAAATATCTACTCCCCTAATAATAGAGGGAGGAGGATGGCATCTCTAAAATGGCACAGGGGACATTGACCCTGATTGGGGAGCCGTATTTGTGTGCTCCAGCCAAATCTTGATAAAAGTGGATGGAAGCTGGGGAGATCTACAAGTGGAAAGCAGGATGTTTAGACACCTTGTGCAGGAGGCAGGATTGCAAGATGTGTCACACCACCTCCATGAAGAGGAGAGGGACTACACTTTCTATTCTTACCCCCACTCCCAGTACTTCCAGACTGATTTGTTTCTTATCCCCCGGTCTTGGCTCTATATGGTGCAGGCCAATGAAATCCACCAGATCACAGCCTTAGACCATGCCCTAGTGGGGACTGATCTGGTCATGGAGCATATTTATAAAACCCCGCTGTGAAGGGTTAATTTTTCTCATTTAAATGACTCGACTTTTTGTGAGCAAATCAGTTCCACTATCACTGTGTATCTCCATTTGAACCAGGAGGGGGAGACCTCGACTGCCACTCAGTGGGATGGTCTGAAGGCCACTATAATGGGACAGTTCCACTCCCATACTTCCCAGATACTTGATCTCTAATCAGCATTTGACATAGTAAATCATGGGGTTTTGATGGATCACCTGTGGTAACATTTAGGACTCACTGGCACAACTTATAAGTAGCTTGAGTCTTTTCTATCTGGCAGGTCACATTAGGATCTTTTTTCTCATGGCCTGTTGTGATAACCTATGGGATGCCATAGCGGCTGATTCTATCCCCCATGGTATTTATGGTATATATGTTAACACTGGGAGATGTCATTAGACAGTATAAGTTACAGTTTCACTGTTACGCACGTGACGCACAACAATACCTTTTTTGGTTTTTAACACCCGTCAGACATGATGCGATCTCTATGCTAGACCAATGCCTTCATTGAAATCTCTGATTGGATGGCAACCAACTGGCTGAGCCTCCATCCAGGCAAGACAGAGATGTTGCTGGCGGAACAATGTCACTGTGGGTAGGGAATGACCAGTCCACTGCCATGGAGTGGTATGTTATTGAGAGCTATTGATAGGGTCAGAAATTTGGGGGCCAGTATGGACTGTAAGCTGTCACTAAAATATCGGGTGATGACAATAGTCTGCAGTGTTTTCTTCCAGTTATGGAATATTACCTAGCTTAAGCTCTAGTGAGTACACAAAGACCTGGTGACCTGAGTACATGCCTTTGTGAAATGAAGATTCAGCTCCTACAATGCTCTGTACTTAGGGCTATCTAGAATGCTGGTGACATGTCACCTGCAGATGGTGGAGAATGCTACAGCCTGGTTGACTGCTGGAGTTAAAACTTCCAAGCAAACCATGCCTGTCATGCAGGAACTATACTGGCTGCCAATGCAGCGACGTATGACTCTCGAGATTGCTCTGTTAACATACAAAGCCCTATATGGACTGGGTGTCAACTACCTGATCTCTTGCCCTTCTATGTTCCAACCAAGGATAGAGCATTCTCTGTGGTGGCACTGATAATTCGAATTGCCCTCCCTGTCAGCATGCAAAATGTTCCTTCAGCTGAGGCATTTAAAAAGGGTCTGAAAGATCATCTATTTGAGCAGGTGTTCAGTAATGTCTTGCGTTAAATAGCCTTAGGGCTATGTTTTACAATACTATTCCCCTTTAAGTTAGAGTGTGATGAATTTTACAGTGTAATTTGTATTTAATTTTTTTGTTTGACTATTTGTGTTTTTGTAAAGCACCTGGAGCCTTAGGGCTGGGTGCTATAAAAATAAATGTGCCTTGCCTTGCCTTCATTGGCAGGGATGAATAAACATGCTGTGCAAACATACTAATTTACAGAGGTTTCACTACCCATTTTATTACCAGTTCTCGCTTGCTGCAAGTGGCAGTACAAGCTCGCCATTGAAAGAGGCCCAGCATTGTGCCACCACCAACTGCTATACACAATGCCCTGCCTTAGTTGCCATGGGAGATATCACCCCACCAACCAAGATGCAGTACAAATGTGGATACCAGATGTTAGTGGATACAAACAGAGATTTCACATGTTAACATACTGGCATGCACCACCCACAGAGGTTAGGCATAGCATTCGTCACTTTGTTTTTTTTTTAACTGAATATACTTTATTGTAAGAACTTGTACAAAAACATACAATAACGTGAAAAGCAATGAATTCTCCCACCTCACCCCCACAACCCTCCCACCCCCATACAAGTCTAAGTTGACAGGGATGAAAAATTACAATCATGGAGGCAGGTACAATCACATTACCTCATTGTAATGTGTATATTACCCTAAGGTGGACAGTCAGGCATCCAAGGCACCCCAGCACTGAACATATGAATGATAGTGATAGCAATGCCACATAAAGGCTAGCATGCACTCCACTCGTAACATTTCCAGCATTTCCTTGTGTCATTCCATAAAGGATGGGATAGTCTGATCCATCCAATATCGTAAGATAATTTTTTTGATTGCCATGGTTATTAATGCAAAATGATAATGCCTGGTGCTCATTGATGCCCAGATGTCCAACTCCAGAATACATCTTTCCTTGGTAAAAGCCTCAGTCAAGCCCAAATCAGGATCCAAAGCCTCCTTTATATGCTGCCAAAAAGACTGGGTCTTGGAGCAGTCTCAGAGAATGTGCAGAAGGGTGCCTTCCCCCAGTATTACATTTTGTGCATGTTGATGAATTTAGAAGCTTCCACTTGTATAACTTAGCACCCATCACATGATGTTATGCCATGGTCAGAGGGTGTGATAGAAGTGTTACTGCTTCAGTCATCCCATCACCCACTTGACCCATACCATGTGACCCATTTGTGGCACTGCTCTATTCTGTTTTTTTTTTTTTTTTTTTTTTTTGGTTGAGCTGTCATCCCTGGTGGCCCAATGGTCCCCTCACATTCCCCCAACATTTGAGCAGTCCCTGGTGTCCAATGGAACTCCCTCAACCCAATTCCTTTATAGTGGTTTTAAGTCTATGGTCCGATGATAACCTCAGTCCCTTGTTAGCTCAGAAGGAGGTGGCAACTGTTTTCCAACATCCATACTGACTACCTGTACTAGTTGTACATGCAGGGGGTGTCACTAAACTATGAAACTGTCTCTGTGAGGGTCACAATTCTTTGCATGTGGCCCTGCTGCCCATATGCATGGCAACCCCCTCCCCCTTTTCTGCACAATTGCAAAGTTACTAGTGACTGCACAGGTAAATGTAACCAGCCTCTCTCTCTCTCTCTCTCTCTCTCTCTCTCTCTCTCTCTCTCCACCCAGCTTGAGGCTGGTTACTAGACCACACTCAAAGAGTTGTTCTGTAGTGGGCCCCAGCTCAGAGACAGGGGTCAGTTCTCAAAGGGGAGAGAATGGCACAAGCTCCTGGTGCACCAGGCCTGCAGCATTCTCCAGGCCAGTGATCAGGACTTTCTGTCCCATGAACCAACTGCCGCACATTAGACCAACGTGTTGTGGTCTAGCTTGTGGCAATCCCTGGGGCTTTTTTCACAGAACTTGCATCAGATATTTGGTGCAAGCTGCCATAAAATGTGAAAACTGTTGCAACTGCACCTGAGATCATAAAATCAGGTGCAGTCGTGGCAAAGGGGTTCAGTGCACAGCCAGAACCTAGGTGCCATGTCACAGGCTTGGTACAAGCCCTGCGCCATGCTTTGAAAATCTGGCCCAAGGTATCTGGAGTTTGTTTCTAGAGCTTCCTGAGATAGCCAGCAGCTGGAAGCTCAGGCATGAATATTCATTGCCCTGTCTTTCCTGCCTTTACACTACAAGATGGGAAGGCAAGCTGTGGTTTCAGATAGAGGGGAAGAGACTGAGGATTATTAGAACCAGTGAGGAGGAACACAGGAGAGTCCAGACATCCAGGCTGTGACTGAGAAGAGCAGACCTGTGATCTTAGGGATGGTGGCAGGATCCCTGGATCCCAGTGGCAGTGCTCCCCTCAGGCAAGGTCTCCAGAGGCCCAGAATGCAGTTGGGGTTCCTATATGAAGAACACCTCCAAAAGGCAATAGCTAGGAGGAGGTGAACTTCAACAACCCCTCCTCAACACACAGGAAGGCTGCAATCTGATGGCATGCAGGCAGTTGTGGAGGGCTATTCCTTAAGGGAGGTTGCTAGGATCTATGAGACCCTGCTCCTGCCATTTGTATGCAAGGAAGAGAGCATAAGTGAAAGTAAACCTTCAGCAAAGTTGTTCTGAGGGAGAAAAAGGAAAAGGCCTAGCCAGTTCAGTAGCTACAGTTTTTTAAACCCCTTGGGAAATGCACCAAATTAATGGTCATCAGGTAGAGATGGACTAACAAGAGCTGGGGCCTGTAAGTGCCCAGGATAGGGCCAGACATGGTAGTCTGTTTTTTGGGGGGCTGCTATGGCCATCATTGTTGTTGCTGGAAAGGAGATTAACATGGCTTGACCAACGGTATCTGTAAGTAATTTAGGAGTAGATAATAGCCTGATGTACTGAAACCATAATGTGATGTCACTGGATGACATGTAAGATGAGTGCAGGCATGTTTATCACCAGGGTAGTGCTCGCCCTGCCAGGGAGGATGTCACTGCATGTAGGTCTTAGGAGAGCTGGGGCTACAATGACCCCTCTAAATGGGAGTACAGAAATGGGAGTAAATGCATGGAGATGGGCTTAAAATGTGATAGCAGCTGCAGAAGCCCTTTAAATCAAATGGAGGGAATCCTGGAGCAATGTATGGGTACATTGCAGTGTACTGAGCATAGGAAGTATAAGCGCACTGAAGGATAGGACGTTAACTGATGAAGATAATGTTGAACGGTAAATTGTTGGCAACTGCAATGAAGTAAATGGTGAGGGTAATGCCCCTTGAAGCTGTGTGATGCAAAAACAGATTAATAAATACTTGATCCCAGCTCCCAGTGTGGACCTTAGTTTGTGAGTTGTCTTTTGTTTGTGGTATCACAAAAATGTTTTCATTAGTTGCCCTTGGTTCCAATTCACTGTGACTCATGGTGGCAAGGCAAAGGTAAGGGAGAGGTGCTGGTGTTTCCCGGCTAAGGTGGGTGCTCCTCTGGATGGGAGATGCCATCATATAACCCTAGACACAGTTGGTGCCCAGCACATACATAAAGGCTCATGATCCCCTTGTGCTTAGCACAACGGGGCACCAAAACAAGGGGCTGATGCTGAGGCTGAGGTCCTTATGATCACTTAGCAGCAGTCCCTTGTGACTGTGCATGGGGCCCATAATATCTCTCTTGCTCACTTTTTTCCCCTCCCTTCCCTTCTCTTTTCCCATTTTCTCTCTTTCTTTCTCCCTGCCTCTCTCTCCACTGCCTTTTGTATGTATCAAGTCCACTGCATGATGTTGCATGCACAAAGCTGTGTTGCTGGTGCCCTGTGTATGGGTGAAAATTGGATCTCTAAATTAAAATATCTCGGCTTCTAAATTATCAGACTTTTTCCAAAATGCTATTACTCATTACAGGTTCTATGTCATAATAACGAAAGCAAAATGGCAATCACTATTATGGCGAGTGTATATCACTGAAAAGCAAATCGGCGATATACACGTGCCAGCGACCCAACATCTGGCAAAAAAATAAATGTTTTTGTGGGTGGTTGTGCCCCCCACACACCCCCCACCTGATTTTAGATTCTTAACTCCAAGGGGGTGCATGTCAGGGAGGTGGCACAGTCCACATTTAAAAAAAAATTAAGTGCCATAGGCAGTGGCAAAATTCCTACCCTCCCAGTCCCCAGCCCTGAACACAGTACCTGCTGTGCCAGAACTAGCCACCCACACCACCATGCCCCACATCTATTTATTTATTTTATTTTTTTATTTAGCTTTTGTTGACCGGGTAAGTGCACTAGACAAATCCTGCCTATTTTCAGGCACGACCCGGGGGAGGGGGATACAGATGAATGCCAACTGACTTTGAAACCAGATTAAGCTGTTGGTGGTATTTATAGTGAATGAGGGAAATTTGGCCAGGACACCGGGAAATTCCCTACTCTTTTCGATAAGTGCCTATGATCTTTAACATCGACCTGAACTACCACCAATCCAGGCAGATGGGACCTCGGTTTAACGTCTCATCCGAAAGACGGCACCTCAGAAGTACAGCACCCCTCTCATGCTGCACTACAGTGTCAGTACTAGGATATTAACCCAAGTGCCAGATGTGGGAACTGAACCCAGAGCCCTCTGAGCTCCCGGCCTCAGAGGCGAGTGTGCTACCTACTGAGCCACTGACACTGATCTAGCTCGGCTGCAGCAGGTACACCACTCCCCTAGAAACCCCTTCCCTATCACTCCTCTTCCCCTCGCTATCCTTCCCCTTCTGATAGCCATTCCCTATACTCGCCTCCGTGTAGGGTCACTACTCTTGCAGGGTCGCCCATTATTATAGTACAGAATATGAAGTCGCTGTTTTCTCGGTTGCCCATATTCAGTCTCTATTATCACAGGATACCCTCATTACACTGGTTTGTGGACTGTATCTAAAATGTAAGTGCCTTAGGTCACAATCAAGTTTACTGTAAACTTTTTGAAATAAAAAAATCTTAAAATTTGTTAAAGTTATTATTTTCAAAAGTTACCATTGTTAGTATTTTGTTACCTTTTATAACTCACAATTGTCACACCCATTTTCATGACCACTGTGGGGTCTGTTGGACTATATTTTAGCCATCTACCAGGATGTTGAAAGACCAGTCAAGATTTAAAAAAAAAGTCCAAAATAGCAATCGTTTATGCTGCAGAAATGCCACACCTCCTCTCCATATTATGCTAACATAAAACTATGAATGCATGACATCAGGTGAATATTCTTGTGATGTCATCACTGAAGTAGGGCACTGTAAATGAGGTTTTCCTTCTCAAAGCAGAGTCTTATTGAAAAATGTTATATAGAAATGTTTAAGTTACTATTAAATCTAAGGACAAAAGTGGTTATGCACAGTATCGCAATCTGCAATGCCTATGCTTGGGCAACTAACTTTTCATTTTCTCTCTGAGCAAAACATTCCTGGGAAACCATGAAGGTTAAATAAATCAGTAGTAGTCAACAAGAAGTAAATCTGCCGACTGATTAAAAATTTAGACGTGGGAGCCTCCCAGGGTGAACATTGCTGGATGCTTGCCCGGCAGTATTGTAGATCAACAATGGCACACAGATTGTCATGCTGTCTGTGCCAGGGCTCTCCTTACAAGGCATCTGTTCATGAAATCACATTTTTCTGCCACCATCAGAAGGAGTTCATTTGGTAATGACGATTGTTCGGTTTATCTCACATGATCAATTCCTGTCTCTCACATCTCTTTCAGCTGTCTATCTATCTATCTATCTATCTGTCTGTCTGTCTGTCTGTCTATCTGTCTGTCTGTCTGTCTGTCTCTCTATCTATCTGTCTGTCTGTCTGTCTGCCTGTCTCTCTGTCTGTCTGTCTGTCTCTATCTATCTATCTATCTATCTATCTATCTATCTATCTATCTATCTATCTATCTATCTATCTATCTATCTATCTATCGGCTCCTGCTGCCTTCGTTATCCTTAGTTCTTGTATTTTTATAGGTCACAAGACCAAGAAGTGAAGATTTGTTCACTGATGCAATCTTGACTTCCTTGTTTTTAAGTGCTCTGCAAATGCACATTTTGAAGTGTGCAAGACTGTGGGTTAGGGTGTGGCATTTGAAAAAGCCTCATCTGTCCTGGATCTGTTTCTGTTCATTCGTCGCATGTGCACACTTTGTTTCACTTTTGTTTATTACTTTGATATTTTTGTTCTTCCTTTTAAAAAATTAACAGCACCATTTTTGGGAGGGGGTCTAAGAAACCTACAAGTTTCATGTTTCAAAGTCAAGCCATTTTTTTAGTCATGGATGAGCAAATGAAAAAGCCCTTTTTTATATTTTTAAACATTTTTTAAACTCTGTAGCACAAGAAATGCATTTCTTTATTTCATCAAACTTTGCAAATCTTGGCATCCTGCCCAAAGGGTATACATGCTAAATTTCAGGACCCTACAGTATGCTGAGTGATGGCAGAATCACATGCAGATGACAATTGTGGTTTGTATGGAATCATTTTCTGAACTCTAACTATAGTGGCTATACTGCACCTCTGTAATCTATAGCTATCTGCCTACAGTATCTCTCTGTTTCTCTATGTATATTATCTGTCTGTCTATCTATATGTCTATCAATTATCAATCTACCTATATTTTTAGCTCTCTGTCTTAGAACCATGCTTGAAGCATGCTATGACTTTGCTTTCTCAAAAAGTAAGGGAATTTTTTGCAACAAAAAAAAGCATGGCACAGAATGCCAGGGGCCTGGTTTCAAATCCCAGTAGAGGGCACACATTTTCCTTTCACATTTCCTTCATAATTTGCCTCGCAGTGGCTAACTGCACTGAGAAAAGAAGTTGATTTGTGTCTCAAAAAAATAAATGTGCATTGTTAGGCTTCCATAGTCACAAAAAGACAGAATGTGCATTAGGGTCTTTTCAACCCTAATGCCCGTCCTCCTTCACCAGCCTCTAGCCTCATGAACCAAGACCAAGCTACAGGTCTAGGGCAGTGTCCCACAAGTCTACTGCTTCAAGTTACAGATCTGGGGTCCTGTGTGAAGAATTTTATGACTGATCCTTTGGTTGAATTAAGTTATGAGTAATCTCTTGGTTTGTGCAGGGCCTTGCATGAAAAATGGGTGATCTTGTGCTTTGTACAGGTCCCACAGAGCCTTGGACAAACAAAGTTATGACTAGTCTTTTGTTAGGACTAATCTTGTGGACCCAACATAGAGCGGCAGACTTCTGAGGCATGGATATAGACCCGTAACTTAAAGCAGCAGTCCTGCGGTACATGGCTCCTGACATGTAGCTTGGCCTAAAACCATAAGACTAGAGGCCTGGTGGTAGGGTTGAAAATTCCCCAATGCCATATTTCTCTCCATTTGTGGTTATGGAATCCTAACAATGCATTAATACTGCTTTTTGCAGTGAATATATGTATATTATACAGGCACAGTAGCACCTGTATATTAGGGTAGAGTAAGCACTTTAATACTAAACTCCAATTTTTGCACCTTAATAACTGTCCCCATTCAGCTGATTTGCTTGAGGTTTAGCAGGCAATGAATTGGTGTTGGCAGGATTTCTGGCTCCTGAACCTTTTATGGCAATCGGTTCACCTGGCAAAGTTATAGAGGTGCCACAAACATAAAATTGGCCAAAATTAAGATTTTTTGGGGGGTCACCTACTGTATAACTTAAAGAAAACTAAGATTTCAAGTCTGAAACTTTCAGATTTGATAGAGTTTGCCCCAAGGTGTGTGCTTTTGCACCATTTTATGTCCATGCCCCTAACTTGCTCCATTTTTGAGAAATTAAGCCAAAACCATGAGTATGCTAAGTTTAAAAACTGAACTTTCGAAGGATAACTGATATTTTATGACCACATTTCTAAATGTGATAGTTTGACAATAAAGTGTGCTCTTTTGAGAGGGCAGGGTTGTATGCATCACCACAGGGTGATCCCTAATACTGTAAACAGTGTCTATTTTGTATGAAACAGTGTTTGTTCAGCATGGGAGAGGCTACATGTCTGTGCTTAGCCCTACCCCTGCTGAATGGATTCTCCATGTGTGGAGGCCATGTGCTGCATCATGCTAAGCAGTCATAATATTGATATTGTACAACTGGACACCGGGGTGCCCAATCCCTGGAGCATGTGGAGGCAAAGATGATGGTGGGGTTCAAGAATGGATTGAATAGGCATAAGGATATCTTAGCGGAAAGGATGGGTGGATGGAAAAAGAGCTGCAGACTGATTAGGGTCTGCAATGATTCTGTAAGTTGGGAAAAATGGGTAGACTGGGTGGGTCAGGCGGTCCTTATCTGCCATCAAATTTTATGTTTCAGTGTTTCAATATTTAAGAAACAAAACTAAAGTGCATCCAACACC
Source organism: Neoceratodus forsteri (assembly GCA_016271365.2). Classification (NCBI taxonomy): domain Eukaryota; kingdom Metazoa; phylum Chordata; order Ceratodontiformes; family Ceratodontidae; genus Neoceratodus; species Neoceratodus forsteri. Next base: position 482,485,759 of record CM057449.1, read on the forward strand.
AGGCTGCCCACCCCTGGTGCTGGTTAAGATCCTCCCACCCCACTCCAGTATTGTTCCCTCCCACCTGTGGCATACAAATCACCCAGCACTGGGATGCCCAATCCCCAGTGCCAGCTCTGACCCCCCACTTCAACAGTGTGTGACACCAACAGGCCCACCTCTGGTGCATCCAAATATCAAACAAACATGGGGGGTGCAAATTTCCCAGTGTCAGTACCCATAATATAAAATGGTCCCTCAACATGTTTTTCTTTTTCTTTTGTTTAACTTGTAATAAGGAAAACCATCCATCACTGCCTGTTGTACAGGTACACTTACTGAATAAGACTGTACATACTATACTGAGGGTCTCAATACTCAATTATTTCCAAGGTTCAAGATCCTGTATCACCCAAGCCATAAATTTGATATTTGGTTAGTTATTCATAATCATTCCCCCTTTGTTCTCTTTTTTACCTGATATTAACAAATACTTAGCCATCCCATGTAGAATGGCTATATCTTCGGAGTTCCGTAAGTATATCAGTAGTTGATCTGAAGCATACATTCTTCAAGATTGGCACTCACTATTTAGATCTTACTTTTTTATACCAAGAGCAAAACAAAATTTGGTAAACAGCATTTTCATTTTCTTCTCACTTTACAATCACATTCTGTAGAGGTTATCCTTTCTGGTTTGGTTTTAGTTATTTTAGATCTGTTGGTACCCATTCTAAATGCTGTGAGTGCCTTTCCATGCTGGGTCCTTCACTATTTTTAGATAATGGCTGTATTCTACAGTGACAATACTTGAGACTTCATTATCCACCCATCAGGAGGATAATGAAGTCTAAGGTACTGTCAAGGTTGCACCTTTCTCAAGCACAACAAACTCCATGCTGAAATAAAAAGAAACACAATATTGAGTGCCTGTTGATGCAGCATTACCACTCAGAATGCCAGAGATCTGAGTTCAGGAATGAGCACAAGCTGTCAGTGGACCAGCAGAGGGAGAAAGGATCAAGGGAGGGTAGACCCTGGTCTTCGCCACAGCACTGCGACCTGCAGTACCAGAGGTGCAAGAGCAACTGATGAGGGAGGTTGGCTGGTTCTGCATGTCAGCATGCAGCTCTACGTACATGCATGCATGAAGCGCTTGGTCCTGTTGGTGGGTGGATAGGAGGAAACCATGACTGGAAAAGAAAGCATTATTAAACAACAGCTCCACTGGCACGATGATATACAGAACACTTGGGTCCCATGAAGCCTCCTGTTACCCCCTACTCACCTGTGCTACAGAGGTGGCCACCCAAATCCTACCCTAACAGAGTAAGCAGTGGAGTTTGGAAGGGAGGCTACAAGTAGGGAAGAAGATGCTGGGTGGTGGCCAGGAACAGATGGAGGTATGGCTGAGCAAGGAGGAGGAGAAGGAAAACAGTACAGATTAAAAAAAACACACATTTATAACAACTTCTGTAAGCCTGATCGACAGCACTTTATTGCCCTATAGGTTTGTTACTACCAGATAAATACTGTTGGAGCAGTGCGAAAAAAACAAACTACATTTATTTCATTTCACTTCGTTTTGATTCGTAGATAAAAAAATCATTGAGTAGAGCTCATTTGCAATGGTGTCCCATAGATAAAATTGACATTATACTGTATATCATCATGTTACATACATACAGGTAAACATGCAATCTATACAAGTATATACTCTACTAACTAAAAACATATATTCAAAAAATGTAAATGTCAGGGAAACTTAATTTACAGGTTTTCTGTAGTTTAGTTTTGTTAAGCAACTAAGTCCATTAGAATACAATGATTTTTTTTCAGGGGAGATGACCAAGGCTTCATAGTGAAGTACATACACAACAATAATGCAAACATGTAATACAAAATAAAATACATATTACAAGAAAAGAGAAAAAAATACCATATGAATCAGGAGAATAGTGTTCAGAATGACTGTACCTTTTACAAAGTAGGAAGGAAGAAAGAAAGAAAGAAAGAAAGAAAGAAAGAAAGAAAGAAAGAAAGAATCATGGAACTGGTCAAGTGTAGTGCAGTGGTGCAGAGGAATTTCGGTCACTCAGATATAGACGGTGCTATTGAACCATTCGCCACTGACGGTCAGTGCCCCCTTTTGCCACCTCCTGAGAAACATCATTCGGCTTCCGCTGTCCCAGCCCTGCGAACTCTACAAGGTCCAGGCTCAGACATCGCATATGTCTGCAGTCGCTGGGTCGCCGGCACTGTTGAATCCACTGCCCCTATCTTCTAACCATAACCCGCTCCCTGAGAGTCGCTACCTTATCTTAACCACCGCAGGTACTTAAGGACTATGGGAAAATGGTGTCCCTATAGTACCCAACCCATGAACTTCTATCAATAATTTACAAGTGGATATCCAACCCAGGGTCACTAGTATGTCATTCGTCTATGCCCCACCTCTTGCTGCTATACTCTATACTAACCCAAAGCTCAGCTCATGCTGCAGTTACCACACCTTTTACTTTATTACCTTGTACATAACCAGATTTACTTATTCTATGCCTTACTGGACCTCTGGTCCCATTGTTACTTATCTTGTAATATTTTTTACTCCCATGTTTTACCACAATGCCTATATTTTTATGTATTATATGTACTGTATTTGACCTTATGTGATGCAGGTCCACCTTGTAAATGAGATTGCTCAATGGTGTCCATCTGGATAAATAAAGATTTGATTGATTGATTGATTGATTGATTGATAGAAGTGAATAGCCATCTGGGAACAAGCGACTGCCAAACAGTGTGGTTCATGATAAACTCAGCTACAGAGTTAAGGCACACAAAAGTGAGGGTACTGGAGTTCAGGAGGGCTGACTTTGGCAAGATGGGACAGTGCTTTAGAAAAGCACTAGCAAACAGGCTAGAAGGAGGGGTGGAGAAACAATGGGGAAACATCAAAACTGCCATCACAGAGGCAACAAGCTTTTGTGTGAAGCAAATAAACAAATCAAAACAAAAGAAAAAGCCACTATGGTTCTCAAAAGAGGTGGGGGGGAGGTTAGGGAGAAAAAGATAGCATTAGGAAGTATAAGGAAACACAGAAGGAGCAGGACAGAGAACTGTACCAGTTAAGGCAGAAGTAAGCAGGGAGGGAAGTCAGAATAGCAAAGGCCCAAACTGAGGAAAAGATAGCCAACTCAGTTAAGAAGGGGGATAAAACCTTTTATAGGCACATCAGGGAGTGTAGAAAGACAAAGGAAGGGATAATGAGGCTGAATAGAAAGGACGGTGGGTGGGCAGAGAGGGACAGTGAAAAAGCAGGGATACTAAACAAATACTTCTGCTCAGTATTCACAAAAGAGGAGGAAGGGGTGGTGCCTAATCCAATTAACAGAAGCACTCTGGATAGGGGGGTCGATCCCAGTCCTTTCACAGAAGAAAGGGTTCTGAAAGAACTCCTAAAACTGAAGATAGACAAAGCAATGGGGCCTGACGGAATTCACCCCAGAATTCTAAAAAAAGGGAGAACTAGTGACACCACTGACTACACTTTTTAACAAATCATGGGAGGATGGTGTCGTACCTGAGGACTGGAGGAAGGCAGATGTGATTCCCCTTCACAAAAGTGGGGGCAAGACAGAGGCAGGAAACTACAGACCTGTCAGTTTGACCTCTGTAGTAGGGAAAGTGATGGAATCACTTCTGAAGGAAAGAATTGTTGAGTACCTAGAAGCCAGTGGGGCACAGGACCCAAGGCAGCATGGGTTCACAGCGGGAAGATCATGTAGACAAATCTAATTGATTTATTTGACTGGGTGACCAAAGTAGTAAACCAGGGAGGGGCTGTGGACATGGCCTACCTAGACTTTAGCAAGGCATTTGACACAGTCCCACACACAAGATTAATAATCAAATTAACCAGCCTGGGAGTGGGTCTCAGGGTGGTAGCCTGGGTAAAACATGGGCTGGACAACAGGACACAGAAGGTAATTGTAAATGGAGTCCACTCTGAAGAAAGAGGGTTACTACTGGGGTACCGAGGATCAGTACTGGGTCCAGTCCTTTTAATGTCTTTATAAGTGATATTGCAGAGGGACTGGAAGGAAAAGTATGCTCTTGCAGATGATACAAAGATCTGCAACAGGGTTGATAAACAAGGAGGCATGGAAAGGATGAGAAGGACTTGGCAAGGTTGGAGGAATGGTCAGAAGTATGGCAGCTTGATTCATTGCAAAGAAGTGCAAAATAATGCACCTGAGAAACAAAACCCAGGGAAGATTACACAGTGGGGGAAGGTAGTAACAACAAAATATGGAAAGGGACCTGGGGTAATCATATCAGATGACCTTAAGGTTAGCAAGCAATGTAAGAAGGCAGTAGGGAGGGCTGGGGGGATACTGGGATGTATTGGGAGAGGCATCACCAGCAGAAAACAAGAAGTTTTTATTCCTCTGTACAGACATTTGGTGAGACCCCATCTGGAGTACTGCGTCCAGTTCTGGAGACCCCATCTCCACAGGGACATAGACAAGATGGAGGCAGTCCAGAGGAGGGCAACTAAAATGGTGCAGGGTCTGCAAGAGAAGCCATACGAGGAGAGGCTAAATGAGCTTAATATGTATATCCCTTGAAGAAAAAGAGGGAGAAAGGGAACATGATAGAAACTTTTAAGTACCTCAGAGGAATCAACAAAGTCCAAGAAGTTAGCATCTTTCAGAAAAAGAGATGTGCAAGAACAAAGGGATACAATTTGAAGATAGAGGGGGGACGGCTCAGGGGCAATGTGAGGAAGTATTTTTTTTACAGAGAGGGTGGTGGACGTATGGAACAGCCTTCCTGAGGAGATTGTGGGGTCTAAAAATGTGGGAGAATTCAAGAATGCATTGGACAGACATAAGTCAATTCTTGTGGGGGATAGGAAGAAATAGGCTGTTGGTTAACTAGGATCTGCAGCTTATCCTGTAGGTAGGAAAATGGGCAGACTAGGTGGGACAAGCAGTCCTTATCTGCTATCAAAGTCTATGTTTCTATGTTTCTATTACTCATATCTGCATTACAGAGTGGTGTCTCACAGATACATCGCAAGAAGACATGTGAAGTACCATCAGAAGAACTTGATAATGCACCTGCATTTTCAGTTGTGGTTAAAGTGCATTACATTTCTGAGAAACAGATACATGTTTTTTTTTTCTTTTTCATCCCCTTAAAAAATTAAAAGATCCTTTTGTGCTTTATTAAGTTTAACTTTTTAAGTAAAAATCTCTCTTAATGTGTTCTGATCGATGGAATATGTTTGTTCTATTATTTTTTCTGTTAAGGAACATAAAGTATAAAAAATAAAAATAAAGTGCATTTCAGTAGCTACCAAAGTACCAAAAGACTGCATCAGGTTTATCTTTGTGTGCAAAATGTTATCCCACAGAAAGTGTGAGATCTTGTGCGATTCTGTAGTCTTCATTCTGGTGGATGCAACTGTACAGTTTGTCAAAAGAAAATTCAGCAAGTGCCAACATTTGGTAAGGCCAAACACCAAATTGTGAAAAAAGGGTCAGGCTAAGCTGCCACTTGTGCTTTCAAAAGTAAAACAATGAAAAACCAGAAACAATCAGGCACTGTGCAAAAAGATGCAGAAGGGAATTTATTCTGTATAGGAAAACCTTGCAACTCTGAACAAAGACGAGTCCAAGTGTAAGACAGTCAAATGACTTTAACATTGCACTTCAAATGATAACATTACTAGCTATTTGATAGAAGTCAGTTAATATAACCAAACAAAGATTTGCTAGCCGTGTATCTAAAAAAAGATCAGTTTTGCCACTTGTGTCTTTTCACCTTGCAGCAAAGCTTACAATTAATAAATGGAAAAATTATGTTTTACAATATTGCGAGTCTACTGGACTCGGTGTCTCACTCATTTAATTTCTTGGGCACTCACTGACTGTATTTTTCCAATCAACCCTTCATGTTAAGGTTAAAGTTATTTCTTTCTCTGTACTATTTCTGTTGCCAGTTAAATTGAACCCCAAAGGGCCAGCAGCTTTGCTTCCCTTTCCCAATAACAAAAATAAGCCCCTCCTTTAACTATCCTAGCTACTACACTAACAGTATGTTTCTACCTTTTCTCTCTCAAACATCATGCCAACACCATTTACAGTATCTCTTACCTAGGTAGTGCTACTCTTTCAGGTCAAAAATAGCTCAACGTGAAAGCAAAAACAGACACCTACCAGTCTTATTGCTTTGACACTGAAGGGTTTTCCTCCACCACATTGTAGGTAATTTCAAGTTTCAATTGGATCTCTAACCTGGCTGTTCATGCAGCCAAGCTGATCTTACAGGAGACTGTTTAGAGAGGTGCTCTACACAGAGTGACGTCAGTTCTTGGCTTTCCCAGCACAGAGGCAGCAAAAGATCAGCCAGCAAGAGAAGCTGAGATGCACAGGCTATCACTTCTGGCCTTTAACAGTGAATGGCAGCCAATCAGGAGCCTTCCCTGACTTAATGAGTTCTTTAAAAAAATATGAAGCAAACAAGGACCTATCGAACTCAAGTGAAACGTGAGGTAGAGGATAAAAGTGAAAACTTAGAGGAATCATGAATGTCCTTCAGGCACTTGCTCAAGCCTTTTTCTAGTTCTGTGATACAGCCTGTCTTTTCTCCAGGTGTATTACATTACACAGTATGTAATTTATTAACATTAATTTTACCTCTGTGGAAGAATACAAGGGTGCATTAATTAAAAATCTAAAGCTACCTTGGTTGCTACAGCAAAGTGTTAAAGTACAACTCAACGAAGACTGGGGCACTTATTTCTTTTATATACGTTGTTCACAAAGAATACAGTTCTGGCTATAGGCTTTAACACTCTGTTTACCTGATGGTGCAGGTAAAAGGTGCACTTTAGGCAATGACAAAGATACATGCACACATATATAATAATCATCAAGATAATGCCATTTTGTTTCGCTTTTACTTTGTGCATGTCATGCACAAGTGTTTTATGGATTATCATAACATACATGGAAAGAGGTGTTTTTTTTTGTCAAGGTTTATATCCCCTCCCACCACCATCTTACCCTATCAAGCCCCAATCAATGACCCTTCCATACCTCAACAAGCACAGCATAGCTCCAGTTGTGGCACAGACCTGCAAGTACTGCCTACCATTATTCTGAGGGAGTTGGCAATTTTTCCCCCCATTTACGTCCACCTTTAATCCTCCACCCACATGGTGTCCTACAACAATACAAACACTGCAGTGGCCTCTATGGAGGAGGCAGGGGTTGCTGCAGGGCTGAGAGTAGGGACATCCCCCTCTCCAGCCAGAAAGCACTGTCAGCAGAAGTCCTGTTTACAAGGAACACATGACTGTGGAGATCTGGGCTGGCACATAAACCCAGATCACCTGCATGATAGCATGATTCACCCCAGCTGGACCATTGACACAGCCCCCAAAAGGAGAAGCTTTTTATCCTGATGTCCCGAACCCCTCTGCCACTCAGACCCAACACAAGTCAAAGCTATGCTGATTGTAATAACTATCAAATTTAAGACCAAAGAGAAATCATTTAAAAAAAAATGCTCACATCTCAGGAAAATATGCAGAATAATCTAAGAGCAGATATATTTATCTTTCCTACTGTAGCTTTGTGATTTAGTGCCTTCTCTCCTGATACATTTTGTGGGAAGCAATCTTGCCTTGAGGTCTCAGTGGGGTTCACTATAACACTTTCTATAACTCATGGGATTAGGAAATGGATAACTGCAGAATACAAGAAGGCAAGATTCAAAAAGGAATATGAGCCACATAATCAGTGAAAGTATCCTTTTGTCAAACTAAACATAATTCACAGAGCACGGCAATGACAGTGTATTTCAGAGCTAGGGCAAGAGTGAAAGTTTAGTTAGAAAAGAGAGTTTATGAATTTTGAAAGCCCAGGGAAGGTGCAAATTTGTAGATATAAAAGCAACAAAACAATGGTGAACCTACGTTTGTACTGGTCTTGAACTTTACGATTGGACAGTGTAGCCTAACAATTAGAGTGCAGAGCTTTGCACTTGGAGGCCCAGGTTAACTCCCACAATGGCCATTCATTCATATAAGCATGGAAACATAAGGAAGAAAGGAAGAAGCCCTTTGGCCCAGCAACTTCTTTCTTCCACAGACTCAGTGGTGACTTTGAACAATGCTGTTCCTCACCATCTTCTGCCTTCTACTTGTTAATCAGTTTATAACCCAATTCACCACTTTGTATCCCACCTCTAGGGTGCTCAGTTTCTTCATCAGCCTCCTATGTGGCACAGTGTTGAAGGTCTTGCTGAAGTCCAGATAAGCCAGGTCAGCTGCCCTCCCTTGATCTATATCCTTGGTCACCCAGTCAAAGAAATCTATCAGATTTGTTTGATATGACCTCCCCCTCCCCCTCTTCCCAAATCCATGCTGCCTGTGGTCTAGCAGCCCATTGGATTCAAGATACTCTACCAGTCTTTCCTTTAGCAGGCTTTCCATTAATTTCCCCACCACCGAAATAAGACTGGCCAGCATATAGTGACCAATCTCCTCCTTGCTGCTGCTGCTGTTTTGTAGAGATAGAGTCAGAGACCACGTCATCACTTCTCCAGTCCTCCAAAACCATGCCGGTTTCCAGTGAGCGGTTCAAGAAGGTTGTGGGTGGGGCAGCTAGCACCTCCCTAAATTCTTTTAGAATCCTTGAGGGTATACCAATCAACTTTTTGTCACTGAAATGAGGGACACAGACACTCAAAATGAAGGACACTGACTCTCATAATGAGGAACACATCCTCAAACATGGAGATACAAGCATAAACCAATGTGTAAATGATTGTGTTTACTCATACAAAGTTTATTTTTGATTTAGCATCTTTAAATAGTATCAGTTTTTGCTTTAATGTTGGAATTTACAGCACATTCTCTGTGAGGGTAGCAACTTTTGAATGAGGAACAGATGGGAGGGCAGAGCAATTTTGAGGGATAAAATCAAGAACGTCCCTCATAATCATGGACAATTGAGAGGTATGCTTGGGGGTATTCCATCTGGTCCCATAGCTCTGTCCACTTTTCAGAGCTGTAAATCCCTTCTGAACTATTTTCTCTGGAAATGAACTTGTGTCCACCTCCCCACCTTACCTGTTCCTGCCACTCCCTAGTAGTCAGTCCCCCCCTCACTGCACGATGATCACTGGTACCCAAGAGAGTGCCCACTGTGATGTCTGCAAGACTGTCCCCATCTGTAAGCACCAGCTCCAGTACTGCCCCATCCTTAGGGGGTTCTTTGACTAGCTGCCTAGGAAAAGCCCCTTGTAGAGAGTCAAGGATGGCCCTACTCCTTGTCAAAGCTGGGGTTGGAAGGCTCTACTCCATGTTAGCAGACTGAAGTCACCAACTAGCAGTACCACCCCCTTACTTGCCATATTGATGATGCCTTCCCAAAGCACCTTATTCCACTCCTTTCCCTGTTCTGAAGGTCTGTACACTATCCCAGTACAGATAGTAGCCCCGGAGCATGTCTCCAGGATGACCCACAAAACCTTCAGTCCCTCCTTTTCCTCATGGTGTCCCTGTTCCTCTGTGGCCTAGATTCTGTCCTTCACATATAAATCAACCCCTTCTCCCCTCCTCCCTGCCCTGTCTTTCCTGAGCATAGAGTAGCCTGGTATGGCCATGTCTCAGTTGTGGTACTCAGTGTACCATGACTCCATTATGTCCACTAAATCCGGGTCAGCCTCTGCCATGATGGCTTCCAGGTCTCTGGTATTGCATTATGTATAACAGGGAATTGACCATGTAGATATTTCAAATGAAATAAAGATTGCTAACTCCAACTCCAGAACTCCTGCTCCTCCTAGTCCCATACTCTCCCTCCTCCTAAAGTGTTCCTCCCCCTTCTTTCTCTACCCTTAATCTGTCTCCTTCCTGTGAGCTCAATCATTGCCTTGTGCAGGCAGGATCCATAGTGCAGAGTGGGCAACAACTTTACCCCTTTTCCCCTATTTCTCCTTGTACTACACCCCCTCAGTCACTGCTAGATCACTGCTTTGTGCAGGCAGGGTCACCCAGCACACTGGTGGGGTACTACCCCCCCACTATAATTGATCTCAGCTATCCCCTCCCACAACATCCCTTCCCCAACACCCCCCCCGCATCACTATTTATAAATAACTCTCATTGCCTATAAACTGTGTCCTACCAGTATGGTTGTCCACCGCCCTGCCCAGATAGGGATAACAGGACACTTGAATTTAAATTCTCCCCCTTGGATACCCCCCATGTACAATACTTCTCTCTCATCATCCTGCCACACTCTACCTCTCCTCTCCTTCTACCTCCCCTTAATGGTTAACATAGCCTAACACTGGCCTACCCCTACACTGAATTAAGCACTTATAACCTACCCCAATACTCCTCTTATATGCACTTTAGTCGACCCTTTCATCTCTGTTTGCCTCAAAAATTGTGTTCTGCCTGCAGCTCTCTGTAAATTTCCTTTCCCTTCTTCCATTCTGCCCTCTACAATTTTTCATTCCCTCCTTCCATTCTTCCTCTCTTTACTCCAATCACTGTAAATCTTGATTATCTATGTTACACTAACGGCTACCAATTACTATTGTGTCACCCTTCTGTCTAATGCTACATACTGTTGCCAAGTTATTATATGTGTTCCAGTGTTACCAACTGTCACCAACTATTGCCTAATTGTTATATGTGTCTTCATATCTACTATAGTTAACTGTTGCATTGTTAGCCAATGTGATCCACCTGTAATCCATCCTGGTCTTGTTGTATGCAAGTAAGCAAATTGTATTCCAACATTGCAACATTTCTCTGTATTCCATCCCATTGTTTCCTACCCCCCCCCCCAGGTCGCACCAGGAGATGAGCAACTTGTTGCAAAACGTGCCTTCCTGGCGAAACATTTCAATAAATAAATAACTCTGTGAGTAAAACTTACTACCACAGGGGAAGAAAATACAATAAATGTATGTACAGTATATGTTATAGGCCCCCTGACACTACAGAAATAACCTCCCTGGATATCCCAGATTAAATCAAAAAAGCCGGTGATGCTAGCAATTCAATTACTATGGGAGATTTTAATTTAGGAGATATAGAGTGGGTATCACATTCTGCCAGTTCAAAAGCAAGCAGATCATTAATTAACAGTTTCGTACAATTAAATCTTATGCAGCATGTCTAAATGAAAATCACAGTCGGCCTGGCCCCGAGCCTGTCCACAATCATTCACACATCTCCCCCCACTCTCTCCACCCATAGTTCCTCTAAACCCTCTCTTTATGTACCCAGAGTCAGGACCTCCCATGCCCAGTGGTCTTTCTCTATAGAGCCCCCTCCTGGTTTAACATCTTCCCAGCAGCTATCTCCTCTGAAAGAAGGATTGGGCCTTTCAAAACTACTCTCCAGCTACATCTCGTCAACTCCCGCAGCTGTAACTGCCTTTAGCAGTGACACTTCCCTGGGGCTTTCCCTAATATGTCTGCTCCTTCAAGTATATTATTTGTATATCTTCTGCTAGTACATGTCATTTGTTTAAACCTTAAGTGTCATAAATTTAGCTACTACCCTGTATAGGAACTTTTAGTTCTATCTTGTATGTTCTATCACTGATGTATCATGTTATTGTGTTTTGTCTGCATTGTTCTATGTTCCTTGATGTGGAGCCTTTGTAAATGAGTCTCAGATTCAAAGGGTTGCAATTCTGATGATATTAAATAAATAAATAAATAAATACAAAATGCCTGAGAGAGGATTCAATATTTTGGATATAATAATGAGAACATCAAGCGTACAAATCTATAACTGTAAAACAGAACCACCATTAGCTAATAGTGACTTTAATATTATAATCTTTAAAATCCTTGCTGTATACACACCAACAAATGGAATTACAGAATCATTTCTACTTGACAGAGTTAATTTGGAGGCAACTGAAGCAGAACTAATGGAACTAGATTGGAATAACATTTTTATGCAAAGTGAAATAGAAACTGCTTGGAGTAATTTCAAATCAGCCATCCTAAGTATTTGTAATAAACATATTCATTGAGTTGAGAACTATAACTACGAGGGAATAAAACTGAAATGGTTAAATGGAAAGTTAAAACTTCTAATAAAAAGAAAGACACAAGCTTATAAGAACTACCTTCTTCACAGAACTGCTGCTATGTGGGACACTTACAAAGACAGATTACATCGATGCAAAAAAAAGCAATCAGGAATGCTAAACAGAAAATAGAGTTAAAACTGGCAGCAGGGGGCGCTGATGAGCAGCTAAGCAGTAAGACGCATTTTCCTCGCGCTCCGCACCCTAGAGACCTAAATATAATATTTTATTTCATATAGCTAAAAAGAGACTTGGATTCCGCAATATTTTCACTCTGAGGTGTTAAAGGATGGATGATTATCTTACAAATGCAACAGGGAAGCCTGCTAGAAACGCGGGGAAAAATCCCAAGAAACAACCAACTGGGCCCATAGCAGAGCCTGCAGGCCCAATTTCTTCTCGGTGGCGGAATTAGCTGTACTGGGCGAGAGGTGACAACACAGGTTGGTAGCTTTGAACTTTATTCAAAACTAGAGAATAAAATCTAAGCAAAATTACAGGAAATTGCAGAAAGAACTGCAGCACATGGTGAAAGATTAACGGAGGTGGAGGAGCGTACAGCTAGAGTTGAAGATCTATTACAGCCTCTGCCAGAGAAAATAAAATCTTTAGAAAAGGAGCTGGAGGACCTGAGGGGAAGCTTTTGACTATCAGGAGAACTATGTGAGACGTAACAACCTTCGCTTATGAGGGCTCCCAGAAGGGAAGGAAGGTCCAGAAATACTGAAATTTTGTGCTGAGAAACTGCCAAAAATCCTGAAATTGCAGCCCAAGGGAGGAAGACACAAGATCGAAAGTGCGCATAGAGCACTGTTACCAAAGCCAGGCCCAGGCCAACCACCGAGAAGTATTGTTATCCGGTACCATAATTTTCAGGACAGGGGAGGCAGTGATAAAAGCTTTTAAGGTAAATCAGCCTGTTGAAATAGATGGAGTGAGAATTCATGTTACGCAGGACTATTCGAATAGACTACTCAAGAAGAGACGACTGTTTGCTACGGCAATGGCTCAGTTAAGGGAGATGCAAGTCGAGCATTATATGATCTATCCTGCAATTCTTAAAATAAAGCATGAAGGAGCGGTGTATTCATTCTGGAGGAGGAGAAGGTGAACATCTTCATAAAGGAACTCCAGAAGAAGCTGGGCTGAAGGGAGCTGAGAACGGACGAGAAGGACTTGAGACACTAACTGTTGGTTTTAAAAAGGGATAAATCCCCAGTTTTCAGTTTGACTGTTCATGTTTAACTGTGTTAATTTTTGGAATTCGGAAGGCCTTGGATTTATTTGATGGATAATAGCACGAGACTATTTGTTGAGGAAACATACGCAGAGAGTTTAAGCTCGCAGGAGCTGGGAAATGATGGAGGATCACTCGTGGAGAAAATGGGAACTGGGAGGAGAGTCTGATGGCCTGGGCCTAGCGTGTAAAGACGTTTAAAACCATGGCCTGTTCCATTGACCTCAACCGAGACCAACTGAAGGAAAAGAAGCCTTATAACTGAAAGACTGAAGCTAGGGGTGTGTGGGGCTGAATTGTGAAAAGGGAGAGGGGACAACTATCAGGGAGAAAGCACTGTTACGGGCTAAAGGAGACTATTTTGATGCGGTTCCAGCCTAAGAAAGCAATTATGTTATGAATCAGAGGGGCCATTACAGGCCATAGACGAAGAGGTCTCGGGGGGGGGTGAGGGGAGGTAGCTGCTCAAATAGCAGATGCTGGGAGGTGCTGCCATGATGGCAGGAATGAGTAATGTGGAGCGATGGATACTATGCTGGAAAGAGGAGTGCTGGGAGGAAAAGAAACAGCTTGACCTGGTTGGGAATGGAAGTAGTATTGGGAAAGGGGGGGTTAAAAAGGGATTTGCGGTAGTTTTAAAGGGGAAATCAAAGGGCTATCGAGATTCACATATGAGGGAAAAGGATAAGAGGGCATGTTTGGCTAGTAGGGCTATGGATCTGGTTACCAGGGCGTTAATGTCTGGCATTGGACAAAATAAAGGGGGGGAAAGAAGGAGAGGGAGAGGGAGAGGAATGCTGGAAACAGGAAGTACTTGGAAGGATAGTGGGAAAGGGATAATGGAAAAAGACAATGATGGGTGGTGATGTGGTAATACAATCCTGGAATGTTCATGGCCTTTCATCTCCGATTAAGCGAAGTGCGGTGTTAACAGCGTTAAAGAGAGCGCAGGTGCAGGTGGCTCTCCTGCAGGAAACACATCTAACATCGGGGGAGCATGCAAAACTTAAGAGGGGGTGGGTGGGAGCGTGTTATGCAGCCTCTTTCAACCCACGTAAACAAGGAGTGGCGGTCTTGGCGCATAAAAATTTACCACTTCAGATTACGAGAGTCCTTGCAGACCCAAAGGAAGGTAGATATGTGTTTGTAGTAGGGGAGCTCCATGGCCTGAAAGTCACATTTGGGAGCGTGTATGCACCAACTAATTTGGATTCAGGGTTCTATAACAACATGCTGTCCATATTAATGAGGGAACAATTTGAGAACCTGATCATGGGAGGGGATTTTAACTGCACACCTGATGCTGCCCTGGATCACTCAGAGGGGAAGGGTCGTAGAGATCCTTGTATTAGGAAATGGATCGAATGGTTGGCAGAACTGAACCTGGTGGATGCCTGGAGAACAGCGTATCCTGAGGATAGAGAATACACTTTTTACTCAAACCCACATAAGACGTGGTCAAGAATTGATCATCTCTATGTAATGCTTGATTGGTATGAGAAGCTGAGAAAGATAGAACACGGTCCTATACATATCTCGGACCACGCAGGAGTAGTTGCGTCCTTTTGCTCTCCGAGTGAGAAGGAGAACACAGGCATGGAGATTCCTACTACATGTTAGGCTCGCAGGAATTTAAGGAATATGTGAAGGAGCAGTTTAAGTTTTATATGGAGGTAATGCACCAACTGCCACTTCCAAACAAGTGTTATGGGATGCGGGCAAGGCATATATGAGGGGTGCAATTATGGGGTACATGGCCAAATATAAGAAGAATAGATTGGAAAGACAGAAGACACTCCAGCAGGAATTGAGATTAATGGAGGGAAGGGTAGCAAGGGAGGAAGGAGGTGAGAAGGCGAGACAAGAGCTGGTAATAACCAGACAGGCGCTTAACACCTTACTGATGGATGAAGCTAGGAAAAAAATGTTCTACCTGAAACATAGAGTATATGAATGGGGGAACAAGCCAAGGCCCTTACTGGTAAACCTAGTAAGAGGTAGGAAAAATGTGACGCATATCTTGCAGATCAAAACTAAAAGGGGCAGACGGTCACTAAATATGTGGAGATAAGGGACACATTTAAGAAATATTATGAGGAGTTATATAGGGCAATTGGAGAAGGAAATGATAAGGAAATGTGTGATTTCCTGGCCAAGCATAAACTCCCCCAAATAACAAAGCAACAGCAGGAAATGTTAGATAAGGAGATCTCAAGGGAGGAAGTCCTTCAGGCCATTGATAAGATGAAGACTGGGAAGGCATGCGGTCCGGATGGCCTACCAGCAGAGTATTATAAATTGTTGAAGGAGGAGTTAAAAGAGGTAATGTGGGAGGTATTTAGGGAGGGAAAGGAGAAAGGGGACTTGCCAGATACAAGTGGTTCCGCCCTGGTGTGTGTGATTCCGAAACCAAATAAGGACCCAATGGAATGCTCGTCATATAGACCAATATCCCTGTTAAACTGTGATGCAAAGATATTTGCTAAAATATTAGCTTGTAGACTGGAGGGTATCCTTCCAGAGTTGATCCACCCAGATCAAACAGGCTTTATAAAAGGCAGACATTCATATCACAATATCAGGAAGGCCCTTAATGTAGTGGAACAGGCCAAGAAAGTGGGAGGGCGGACAGCTATATTGTCAATGGATGCCAAAAAAGCGTTCGATAGGATAGAGTGGCCATATCTATTTACAGTTTTGGAGCGATTTGGATTAGGGGAGAGCTTTATTAAAATGATACGAGCATTGTATCGAGCTCCTAAAGCTGCAGTTTTAGTCAATGGGCACACAACGGAACAATTCAGGCTTTTTAGAGGGATGAGACAGGGGTGCCCCCTCTCTCCATTGCTATTTGCAATGGCGATAGAACCACTGGCTATAGCCATAAGAGAGGACCCAAGAATACAAGGGATAAAAGGGAAAAGTGGAAGACAGCATAAGATTACATTATATGCTGACGACATGATGTTATATGTGAGGGACTTAACACAGTCTATGCCTGTCCTACTGGACATCATAGGTCAGTTTGCCACATTCTCAGGATATAAATTGAACCTGGGGAAGTCTGAAATTATGATTTTGGGAGAAGAGAGGGGGGATCCGGGTGGTACATGGGGTTTGAAGAGGGTAGGTACACACCTCACTTGTTTAGGGATTAAGATAGGTAGGGATTTAAGATCACTTTATAGGCTGAACTACACCCCATTACTAAAATTGTTGAGAACGGACATGGACAGATGGAGAAATTTGCCTATATCATGGATGGGACGTATTAATGTACTTAAGATGAACATTCTTCCTAGAATTTTATATCCGCTACAGATGTTGCCAACAGGGCTGACAGGGAAAGATGTAAAAGTATTTGAAAAGGATTGTTCTAGATTTATATGGCAAGGGAAGAAACCTAGAGCTAGTTTAAATAAGTTAAAAGCTGATTAATCTAAAGGAGGGTTAAACTATCCGGATATGAGGTTACACTTTTGGGCGGCGCAATTAAGGATTGTTAAGGATTGGGTGTATAAGCCAAAAGAGGCTAGTTGGATGGACCTGGAGGAGGAGGGATGGGGGATTCAAATATCGTCTCTGTTAGGAGAAGCAAATAGAAGAGGGATGCGGGATAAGTGGGTTTCGTGTATTTTAGTGAAAGAGGTTGTAGATAGCTGGGACCAAATTAAGAAAGTAGTAGGGCATCAAAGAGGGGAATCCTTTGTTTTGCCACTGGCTGGGAACCCCTTTTTTATACCCGGTGTGGGAGACCCAGCATTTCAGAGTTGGGAAGAGAGGGGGGTAATGTGTCTTAATGACTTAAGGGAAAAGGGAGTGACTCGTGCATTCAGTGAACTTAGGGAAAACCTAGATTTGCCTGCACATCATATGTTTAGATACTTCCAGGCAAGAAAATATGTACAGGGAATTGAAAAGCAAAGGACTCCGGATTCCCAAATACAGATGGTGGAGGAACTGTTACAACAAGTTAGGCAGAAACCTACAGGTATTGTCAGGAAAGCTACGTCCCTCCTTCGTCTCCAGTGGCCAGATATGACAGACAAAACGAAACACTTATGGGAAAGAGACCTAGGAGTTGTGCTTTCTGAGGAGAAGTGGGCTTTAATGAAAGGGACGCATCAGGGACTATTATTTTGTAATAAGCACAAGGAGGTAGCATACAAATTTGTTCATAGATTGTATACCCCACCTGTGGCTGTGAATAGGTACAACCCAACAATCTCGACTATATGTCAGAGGTGTGGGTTGGCTCTGGGTACCTACCTACACTCTTTTTGGGCTTGCCCAATACTACAGTTTTTCTGGGCTGATGTGGCGAGGGAATTGACAAATATGAAAGGGCAGTGGATTAAAGTAGAACCGCTTACAATGCTGTTTGGAGTAGATGACACATACCAGGAGGAATGGGGATTGTTGGAAAGATGGGTGAGAATACTCCTGGTTTTGGCAAAACAATGTATTCTAAACACTTGGGTTTCTGGATAAGCCTACAATAAGGCAGTGGAGAAAGTTGGCATGGGATGTGCTACAATTAGAAAACTTGACATATAAGGTGAGGGGAAAAGAAAACCAGTTTGTGAATATATGGGCACCCTACCTAGACTCTATGCAGCCATTGGAGCAAGAGATAATAAGATGTGGATAAAGATAAGAGGTATAGATATATATATGGAATGAAGTGAATACTGATTAGCTGGGGGTGGGGGAAGGGAACGGTGGGATGGGAGGGGGAAGGAAGAGGGTTGGGTGGGTGAGGGAATGGGGGGAGGGACCTCTTAATTTCTCTTTTATTTCTATCTTACAGATTCTCTCTTTCTCTCTTACCTATGTCTCTTCCTTTACCATAGCACCATTAGGACCTATTCCCTAAGTATAAAATACAGAGATATACACTTAATGTGTATTAGGTTTATAAGAAAGGTACTTAAATTAACTGACGATGTTGGGTTGATGAAGTGGGAAAAGTTTGTAAAGTATGCACAAGACTAGTATATGCTGATGGTGATGTATACTTTTTTCTTTGCTATAATATGAAAAGAGAAACTAATAAAAAGATTATGCAAAAAAAAAACTGGCAGCAAAAGCAAATACAGTAGGTCCAATAGCAAGCAATGTTTTCGCTATATTAACTCACTCAAGCCAGTAAACAATATTATAAGTCTGATTAATTAGTCATGAGCTAAACTAGCTCACTGACTGGCTGCTGTGATGGTCTGAAATCTTTTAGAAATGCCCAGCATGGCAGCCACCCAGCTGATTGCAACACTCTACACTGACAGCGCTGGTGGCAAAACAAAAGAAGTATTTTCTGTGCTGCTGTCAGCGTACACTAAGAAACAAAAATGAAAAAAACTGAACAGTCATGTATTCCTATCAATACTTAGTGCAGAAATGCTTCTATTATACATAGCTTAAGCCACTACCCATCATGATCGCTTCTACCTGCCAGCACATCAGTAGAGCCACACACAAACCACAGGAACCAGTGCTGGCAAGTGCTGTCACACAAAAAACAAAGCAAAACAAAAAAAGAACTAAACAAGAACAATCTTTTACAAACAGTGTCATTGTTGTGATTAGACTTATAATTGCAATAATGTCCTCACAGGCATTCATTTCCTGGGGATTAACGACCCGCCAGTGAGGGTTGGCCCAAGGTGCCCCCCCCCCGGCCAGTCATTAATCCCAAGAAAATGACCGGCTGTTCAGTCATTATTGCTTAAATATAGATTCCCATCATGAATTTAGTTAAAATAGTTTCTGACTCACAGAAGATGATCAACTCCTACTTCTTTTTAGTCTTTTCCCCAAAGGTGGGCCAAACCATACCAAGTACTAAAGGAAGTGAAAAAGTTATTATAAATGAAAACAGGAATTAACAATCTGAACAGTCATAGCTCACCTGGCCTTGATAATATCTCATGAAAACTGTTAAAATCTTTTTTAATAGCCAGCCAAGGGCACAGAGGGCTGAGGTGCTGGCGCCTCACCTTCCACCATGCCAGCAATGCAAGTTCAGGAATGGACCAGAGTCATTCAGGCCAGCTTGGGGAAGAAGGACTGAGCATCCCACAGACAGTTCTGCTCCTTCCGGGAAGGTGGATAGTGTGTCTCGCTGCACTGTCACCACCTAGCAGGGCTGACTGGTGCAGCCAGCAAGTGCCTCATGAATGGAAACCAGTGCAGATGCTTGTAACATGCATGAGTGTCAGCATGCACACTTTCATCATTGCATGCAGCTCAGCCTTGGGAGAAACCAGAAAAAGGAAAAGGAGGAAACAGCCACATGTGCACCAGCTGTCACGGATGGTAGTGCCAGTACCCTCAGGTCCTACCCCATGTGCATCTGTGCCAGTGAGCCAGTGGGGTGACTGGTGGAAGCAACTGGGGGCACTGTGCAAAGACGTGAAGCAGACATAGGTGGTGGCTGGGGAACAAACATCTCTATTAAAAAAAAAGTCTTGTAGTCTGGTCAAATTACTTCATAGATCCCCTTCAAATTATTTGTGAAAAATCATTACTTTGAGGAAAAATCCCACAATATTGGAAAACCACCAACATTGTTCCTATTCATAAAAAATGAAATAAATCTAGTGTACACAATTATTGCCCTGTTAGCATTACTTCAGTACCTGGAAAGATATTGAAAGGTGTCTTAAGGATGCAATACTTGAACATATTTCAAACATAGGTCAATAGATCATGACCAACATGGATTCAGAACTGAGAGATCATATACCACTAATTTACTGATGTTCTAGACAAAGATCAGTAAGGAATTTGATAGTAATACCCTGGTAGATGTCAGCTTTTTAGATTTTTGCAAGGTGTTCGACTGGGTACCCCACTGGGCAATAATCCACAAACTTAAGAAAGTGTCAATTAACCAAATAATCATAAATTGGGTATATGATTGACTTACTGAAAGAACACAATGTGTTACAATAAAGGGTTATGAATCAAAACCAATGTCAGCAGCAGAATCCCTCATGGTTCAGTCTTGGGCTCCATGTTATTTCACATTTTCATTTTGGAAATTAATAATGGGGTATAAAGTTGGTGCTCCAAATATGCAGACAACAACAAGATTCATGGTCCTTCTGACTCAGGTGCCCAAATAAAACAATTATTACAAGGGGATCTTGATAAAGTTGTGGACTGGGCTCAGAGGTGGGGAATGAAATTTAATACAAATAAGTGTTGTGTTCTCGACTTCGGCTCAAAAGCACCAAATACCTGCATAAACCTTATGACTGGGACATTTAAGAAATCAGACCATGAAAAGGATCTTGGAGTAATAGTCACAAATACACTGGACCCAAACCAGCAATGAAATGAGGCAATAGCCAAGGCAACAGGGTTATGAGGGCAATAAAGAATAAGAGCCAGAGGAGAAAAACAGATGTGGTTATACCACTCTACAGAGCCTATGTGCAACCACATTTGGACTTTGTAGTTCAGTTTTGGTGTCCTTACAAGAAAGGAGAACAATCCAAACTTGAGAAATTACAAAGAAAAGCTAATAGATTAATAAATAACTACAAGGACCTGTCCTGTGAGAGTAGACTGCTTAACTTACAGCTAATGTTACTAACAACTCACAGGCTAAGAGGAGACTTGATGATATACAGTATGACATCATTCACAATCCACATCTCATCTGTGATCTTAACTTGGAATTCAAGCAGAACACAGTTGACACTAGAGGTCATCCTTTACAGCTCAGGGTACAGTCATTTAAAACACAAAAAATACAGCATTATTTTACACAAAGGGTTGTTAGACTATGAAATTCTTTAACTGCTGATGCAATTGTAAGCAAAACAAAAAATGAATATAAAAATAGCTTGGATAATTATATGATAGGTGGAACTTTAAATTATTACAGGTGATTCAAGGAGCTGCTCACAGGCAACGTGCCACCTCAGCACCATTTCTTCAGCATTAAGATCCTTATTGTAATTCAAAGTCACTCCAGAGGCAAAACAATAGATAAACAAGGGGGCACAATTTGAAGATGGGGGGGGGGGCAGCTCAGAGGTAATGTAAGGAAGTATTTTTTCACAGTGAGGGTTGTGGATGCATGGAACAGCCTTCCAGAGGAGGTTGTGGAGTCAAAAACAGTGGTGGAATTCAAGCATGCATGGGACAGTCATAAGGCAATTATAGGGGGTTGGGGTAGGAAGAAGTAGGCTGCTGGTTAACTAGGATCTGCAGCTTATCCAGTAGGCAGGGAAATGGGCAGACTGGGTGGGCCAAGTGGGCATTATCTGCCATCAAATTCTATGTTTCTATGTTTCTACTGATTTAACAAAAAAAGGTTAAAACATATCAGAATAGCATATATACACTAAGAGAAAAACACGAGGACATCTAAAGGTATAAACAACTGTTTCCTATCACTTTTAGGACCAGTAAATGATGCCCTAACCTCATCTAACCACTTAAGTAATGATCTGCTGTGAATGGCCTACTATGTTTGAATTGCTGACTATTCTTCTAGTTTTTTTGTATTCTGTATGTGTATTACATATGCATTTTATATTATGTATCTGTACTGAAACATTTTATTATGCAATGTACTCTGATTAAGCTTGCCCTGTGGACATCACTAGAAATGAGGTTTGGCGCAATGGCTTGTTATCTCACTAAAATAAATATTCCTCTTCATAATGTAAATGTGTAGTTGTTTTGTTTCCTTTCAGTACATAGCCAATAAAAAGCATATACATCAAGATTTTTGAAACTGAGACGTGAAAGGCTTCTCCCAAATTGTATTACACACCTTGAAATGCTTTCTTTAGTTTGTCATTATCTTGTGAGTTCCTATCTGTATTAATAAATGATGTAAGTATGTAAACAATATCTAGTTTTGGTAGAGGGGCTCCCAATGATGATCTGATAGGTACTACATGTTAGCACTGTCCAGCCTAGTTGCTTTGAAAGAAAATCAACTCGTATTTCAAGACGCTTGATAACAATTAAACCCCAGAATTAAACATGCTATACTAATATGCTATCCAGTTTCATTCTGGATCCATCTAAGAAGGCACTCCATTAGACTCCTCTGCATTAAAGTCTAATGTACTTATATCTAAAAAATGTGTTTGATGCATAAATGTAACTGCTGAATTAATTTTGTTGATGTGAATTTGTAACTTCATGTGTCTATGCTGCTGCTGCTATTTCTCCCCTAAACAGGACAAATTTGGAAATGAGAGTGTATATATCTCAATGTGCTTTTCTTGCATATAGTTTACTAATTAATAAGCTACAGGAAATATGTGATGGTTATAAGGCAAATCACAAGAGACTCTTCAGAGTAGAGCAGAAAACAGCCCTTCTGTGTGTATGAATCCAACAACTATGAAGCCAAACATATAAATAGAATATACAGTATATCTATCTATCTATCTATCTATACATATTACATAGAATAATGTTAATATATAAAGGCACATTAAAAATATTAATAGCAAATGTAAGACATGTCCACATGCTGTGCCTGAGACAAGAAAAAGGCAATTGCAGTTTAAATTGTGTAATGGGTCATGAAACTAGGTTTTACAAAAAATAGCTACTGAGATAAATAAAAAAAAAACACGTTTGCATGTTAACTAGGGTGGTAAGCAGCCACAGGAAGCTCTGGTCAGTTCCCTGACTTGCCTCATGAAAGACAGATGTGATGCAGAGGCCTAAGCCTGAGAAGGGAGAGAGTTCCAGATGAAAGGGAGTCTCCAGGAGAATCCTGCTTGTCCAGCAGACAGGTGACAACAAGGAGTAAGGAATGATCAGGGGCCTGATATTCAAAAATGGGAAAAGCAGAATGCAAATATTTGTGCTGCGCCTTGTGCTTGCTTTGGTGCCCAAAAATGCTATATTCAGAGGAATAGTGCACCGGCACTATCTGAGTGAATATAGGGCCATTGCAGACCAGTGCTAAGCCACTTAGAGCTGGGTAGACATGGTTTCCGAAATAGGACATCACAATAAATTGTACCCATGCTAAATTTCCGATATTCAAATAGACCCATGTAAATGAGCTCAATGGGCATATAAGGTGCCCATTATGGGATTATTTGCATGAGTAGCCTGGCAATTTAGTGGGGCACTGCTCTCCACTAGCCAGTCCCCGGTGCTGATGGTCCCCACTGCTGATCCCTGGCCTGATGGATAAAAGAAACCTACCCTGGTGTCTAGTGGTCCTTCCCCCCCTCACCAATCACCGGCCCAATATGAAATATGAAAGTTTCCCTGGTGCTAGTGGTTCCACCCCCACTCACCAATTGCCAGCCCAATGTATCTCATCAGGTTTCCCTGGTATCTAGAGTCCCCCATCGATTGCTGGCTCAATGTTAAATATGAACTCTTCACTGGTGCTAGTGGTCTCCCCACCCGATCGCTGTCCTGATATTGAAAGAAACCTTTCCCTGGTGTCCAGTGGTCCCTCCTTCCACCTGCACTCATGCCTGATGTGGAAAGAATTATTCCCTGGTGTCTAACGTTCCCTCCCTCCACCTGCACCCATGCCCAATAAAGACCTGAGTACTCCCTGGTGTCCAGTGGTCTCCCCATCCCTATCCTTTGTACAAGAAAGGACATCCCTTCCCTGGTGTCTGGTGGCCCCCCTCTATATCCCCAATCCCCTGTATAACACAGTAAACTCATTCCCTAGTGTCTAGTGGACCCCCTTCCCTGTCCCTGTCCTTGATCCCCTGTATACAAAAATAAATCCATTCCCTGGTTTCTAGTGGACCCCCCCACCCCAGCAGGCAGTGCCCCACCACCACCCCCAGCCCACCCCCACCCTGACCCCAGCTGACGACCAGCACAGCTTTCTGTTCTCCACCATGGCCAGCCACTGACTGAGCTGTCAGTGAGCACGTACTTGTACAGGGAACATTATCTTAGATGGGATGAATGATCTATTAGATTTATCATTTTAATGTTGTTTGGATGTATTGCTTGACTTTTATGATTTCTATGTTTGTATGACTTTTCTTTTCTATTGTAAGGGCACCCTGAGCCTTCGGGCAAGGGCACCTTAAAAACATAAAATCTACTACTAGTACTACTGCAAATAAGAGCTTGGTTTCCTCTGTTTTCTATTTTAAATGACTCTACATCTATGTTGGCTATTGGATCTTGGGGTGGGAGTCATATCGAGAGCACCAGGGATACCCCCTCTTCGTCACAATGTTGATCAGTCACTGCTTGACTGTAAGGCACGGAGGAGAGGATAGCTGACCTGATAACAAAGGTCTGCTGCATCCTCATTTACTGGCGTATTATGATTTTTTTTAATAGTAATTAACTCTGATAATTCAACTGAGGTGAAACATCTTATTTACAGCGGGTTTCTTCATCTACACAAAGTTACAACTACTAATATTGAATTGGTATGGAGTTGTGTTATAAAACACCACTGAGTCAACCAAGCAATAAGCAGTGCAGAACTGTCCCATGCACAGTGACCT
Source organism: Neoceratodus forsteri (assembly GCA_016271365.2). NCBI lineage: Eukaryota > Metazoa > Chordata > Ceratodontiformes > Ceratodontidae > Neoceratodus > Neoceratodus forsteri. The sequence continues at coordinate 482,510,598 of CM057449.1, forward strand.
CTCATGCAAATTAAAAGTGGCACTACTACATCCCTTATGATCACAGGCAAAAAGGCTGTAAGACAATGACATTTGCAGACCAGCACCAAAAATAATGAAAAAATAGTCTACGCACCTCCCAGGTGGTTTAGATGCAACATGTGTTTTCAAAAGTGGTCACACTCATAGAGAAAAAAAGGTTTTCAGGCATGTACAGTTAGCTGCATGATGTCAGACTTCTTGGAATCACAAAACCTGGATATACCAAGTGAAGGCTCCATAATAGATATTTTAAATTAAAATAAATATGCATTACATTTGCAGGGTATGTCATACATTTGCGGACGAAAGATTATCAGAAGCTGTTCTTTAGGTCAGTGCACAATTTGCAGGTGTGACTAATCTCAGGACAGGTGTGCAATGTCGAGATAAAGTGCTTGCAGGTAGGTGCTTAAAAAGTCATTCAGTGCAGACCAGAACAAATAGCTACATATGCTGTGCAAAAAATGATGACAACAGTCAGAATAAAGGCAGGTAATATCTTGAAACAATATCCTTAGGCCACTGTTCACAATCTGAGAATGCAAATTACAAAAACAGCTGGCTAAGAATGCTGGAGATAGCTGAGTGAAGTTACTGGTATAAACAGAAGCCACGCCCACAAATGTTTGCCCGCTAATGTTTCAGAGCCACATGTTGAAGCATCCTGTTTACAGTAGGATTCTGCTTTTATGCAAAGTTACAGCTGGGAGTATGAATGGGTACTGACTTGTGCTTTAACCGCTGTTTTGACTAATCAGCACTTTAGGGCTTCCACAAGCAACTCTTACTTTATTCTTTGATAACTGGGTAAGGCCCACTAGGCACAAGTTCTTGTTTTCAAAGGTGACCTGGGAGCAGTGGCATGGTTAAGTGACTTGTCACACAGTATGCAAATGGAGGTTGTGGGAATCAAACCCAGGTCTGCTGGATGTAGCAAGCTCATTCACAGCTTGTTACTCTAACCTCTAGGCTCTACTGCCAGCGCAACCTTACACAAGTTAACAGTGGCACTTATATATCTCTTACCATACAAGTATGATCTCTTGCTGGTCTGGGCTTCATTTTGCTATTTTAGCTGCCAGAACTTGTGGCAAAATGAACCCTCATACCACAAGAGGTAAATTGGAGAAAATGTAAGAAACTAATGCTTTTTTACTTCAAACTGGAAATATTTTATTTAAAGAAATGTATTCAATTGTTAGGATCCCACCATCAACAATGAAGAGTAGAAGAGTCCAACAGTGTGAACCACAATGCAGCCATAGACAGGAACAAAGACAAGAGGCATGTCTCAAACCATGTGTTCTGCTTGGCTGGTGAATCATAAGTGTCTTACCCTGAGTCACAGTAAGGACAAGAGTATTACTGTAACTGTTAGTCTGGTTCAGCCCTGGGCCTGCAGATTATTGTAACAAAACAAAACAACTAAGAGTTGATATTTAAAGTGAAGTCATAGTTACTATGGGAGTCCATGCCTCGGGGCACACTTGGAGATCAGTAGCCACTGGGCTTCCTGAAGTCGCACTCTTTTCTTTTTACAAAAGAAATAAAACTGTGGAAAAAAAGATGTTATTACACTGAATGCTAGGAACTGTGTTTGGTGAGGGTAAGGTAGTACTGTACAGCTCTTTTTTTGGCAGTTGGGCACTGGTCGGAGGCAGGTTTTCTTTAATGTATATGAAAAGTTAATACTTTAAGTATCAATATTCTGCAGGTAGCTCTTTTGAGAATGATACATGTCTGTTGAACAAACTCTTGACTATCATTCCCTGTTAGCACTGGGTCAAATAAAAATGTTTCCTCTAAATATGACTTTCTTAACCCCTTTAATATTATGTTTCTTCTTTCTTTCACTTTAACTCACTCAGAACATAAGCCCTCCAGGTAACTTTTACACCTTAATACATTTTACACGTCCCCTAGAAAGGGAGGCAGTGTGGTCTAATGATATTAGAGCACTTCCTTGTCAACCAGGGGAACACCAGTTCAGATTCCACCAGAACCAAATACTCACTGTGTAAACTTGTCATGGTCTTTTAAGCTCTCGCTGATCTAGTCCTCCTAACTGTGGGAATGGGAAGAAGCAGGACACCATTGAAAATGAGATACTGCATCTCAGTTGGGCTATCCTGGGTAAATAAATTGCACAATAAAAATGAGATGACTATCCCTGAAGAAAGTATGTCTGTGTCTTTTAAGACCATCACTTCTTCTACTGCACCTCATAAGGCCCTCAACTTAAAAACATTTTGAATTAGTATACGACTGTATGTATTTTTTCGTGGGTGGATGAATCTGTGTTTGGTGTTGTAGGAGTATCTGTGTGCATCTGTATCAAAAGCTGACTGCAAATGTCACCTTCCAATCATTCATGTCTTCAAATTAGAGGTAAACTAAATCTATGGAACTGCTTTTGGTAAGCTAGATATGAAGGTCACCCCAAAAGGATGTAGTCACTGCCCTAAGGGTCATGAGTATTGGAGGCCACATCGAGAGGAAAGGGATCGTAAATTGGCCAGGTGAGTGGCTATCCATTCCCTTCCACTTTCCAGTCTGCCGACCCTACCTCCAAGCTTAGATGTTTTGTGATGTCTAACTAGGGAGACCGTGGAGGCACGCCACACGTGAGTCTGTGAGGCTATATTAAAATACTGATTTCTATATGTAACTGTGATGTTATACATATATAACACCACCTTTCAACTAGGAAGGTCCTGCATATTTGAGCAGTAGTGCTGATATATGTATAATGCCACATTTACATAAGACCCATAGACTCATATGGGGCATGCCCCAGCACGTTCCCTAATTAGACATCACAAAACGTCTAAGCGCGGGGCAGGGCCAGCAGACTGGGAAGTGAAAGGCATCAGCTGGCTGCCTGCTTGAGCCAGTTTATGAGTCCTTTCCACCTGATAGGGGCCACAATAAAATATTCACTTTTGCTACAGAACTGTTACCCACAAGGAACCTCTAGAAAATTTAATTTTTAGTGGGGTTAAATTAAGTACCTATCACAGATTGCATTCTATAACTATATACAGTGGGCCAGATATTCAAACTGAGCCAGGCTGTGGCGCAAGCCTGGGCACAGCTCAACTTGGCTGCGCAGGGGCATTGACTGGGCGATATTCAACGGAGCTGCGCCATGGCTCAGCAACATTGAATATCGCACCCTGACCACCCGCAGTGCATCAGTACAAATGGCCAGAGTGGAGCAGGGGGATGCGCTAGCATGAGTTCCATTGCACTAGGCCAGGGATATTGGACTCTTTTTTATTTTACTAATGCCCTCAATTGTGCAGACAGTGGTCCACTGGACCACCAGGGATATTGGACTATTTTTTATTTTACTAATGCCCGCGATTGGGCTGACAGCAGTCCACTGGACCACCAGGGATATAGGAGTCTTAATTTGTTTTACTTAAGCCCGCAATCGGGCAGACAGCGGTCCACTGGACCACCAGGGACATTGGACCGTATTCTTTTTAACTGATGCCCGCGATCAGGCATGGCATGGGGGGGCGCCACCACGGAGGTGCACCCGGAGCTCGGGTGGCCACCCACAGGTGGCAGCTGCCATGTTGCACCCTGTAATACAGCAGCTCACCTGTGGGTGGCCGGCCGTAGCTCCTTTTTTTTTGGAGCATCTTTGTGCAGTGCAAGTAGGGGTTGCGCATGCATGGCTCAGCACATCCCGTGCTGAATATCGGGATGTGCAGAGTATGCAAGGGCACGCCCCCACTTACCTGTGCCTGCATACATTACTGATGCACTCCGGCGTATCGGTATTTGTGCCAGGCGCAATTCCCGTTTGAATATCGCACCAGGGCGCATCAGTGGGTTGCGCATGGTGCAACACTGTTGTGCCATGCGCAACCCTTTTGAATATCTCGGCCTGTGTGTACATGCTTAACGCTACATTAAGGTAAGCCAGCCTGGGTTTAAAAACCCAAAGTTTTTTCCATCCAATTATCTGAGAACATTCTTTTAATCAAATACTTATAGTGTGTGACATTCAGAACAGAATAGAATTTACATTTATATTGTGCTTTTCATATACTGTATCCCAATGTAATTGACAAGCAATTTTTTTTACTCAGGGTAGCCAAGCTGACATGTCACATATCATTTTTTGTTGGGTACTGCTTCTATTTGGGACAGCTTGCCTTCGCTTAGTACCATTGATACTTTAATTAAAACATAATTCTTTTAGCTTATATAGCTGCTGTACAAATTAAGAACAGTAAACATTTTGACAAAAATAACCAGTGTGTTTTTTTAATAGACCTTGATCATCTGCCACACTTGATTATCCGCCAGTTTCTTCTCACAACAGTACTTGAGGGGACACTCTAAGATGCACTTACAATTTTAGCGTTTTCTAAGCAGACCGCCCATTTGGAAAATCTCTCTCCTGCTCAGGTGCAAATATTGGCGAGCATATCATTTTTATTTTGATTTCCTCCATAAGTGTAATTATTGTCTTACTGCACTGTGATGTGATGTGATGTGATGTGATGCGATGTGATGTGCCTATGCACTACTCACTATCACCCACAAGGACCCTTGTGAAAATTAGATTTTTAGTGGGGTTAAATTAAATTAAATACCTGTCACAGATTGCATTCTGTAACTATATACAGTATGTACCGATGCTTCTGATCTAATAGCAGCATACAGGACAGATCTTAATAAAGATTTGTGTCAATTATTTTAAAAAAGAGCCATGGGGGCACTGTGGAGCATGTTTATAGAGAAGACACATTTCTCAGTAGCTGTGTGTGTTAGAAGACTTACACTTTAAAAATAATTATTTTTCTTGGTTGAATTTAATCCTTTTCTACTCCATTCAATAAAGCTGACCATAAGGAATAAAAAGATAGAAAATATAGCAATGCCAAACCTGTGCACGGGAGGATCTGGTGGCTGAAAGAGTCAGTAGCAATCAGTTAACCAGGCTACACCATCAACAGCAGCTGGGATGGGGCAGAGCCACGTTGGCAGTCCCTTACTCTATCAATGCAGGCTATTGATGCTAAAGTAGAAACCATCCTTAAGAGAATGGCCAAGCAAGACAGTAAAATGGAGGTCGCAACAAAAATGGCAACATCCGCGGAGACACAGGTGGCCCAAGCATTAGCGGCCATGAGTAAACTCATACAGGAAAATACCCAGCTCCAGTATCAGTTTGAGACCCTCAGGAATGCATATAAGGTCTCCAACATGTGGCTTGTGAGGCTGCCTAAGGGGCAGAGAAGGCAGCAACATGCTCCAATTATAGAAATACTGATTACCTGGGGAGCTACAACTGCAATAAAGAATTGGTTGCTCCCTATTTTATAAAGGCTTAACAGCTCTCACACAGAACTATCAGACAGGTGTGGGACCTTCCAAGGACACCCTTCTTGTCACCTCTGGATGGCAATGACAGACACTTTGCTGCAGGCATTAAGAGATTTGCAATCATTGAACTTTTAAGGACTGGCTATTCACTTGTTGGGAGAAGGAAGAAATCTGATGGGGTCAAGGAAAGCTTAAGAGCTTGGGTGTGGATAACCCTCTATTACTGCTCACACTTTTGCACATTTACTATGGCAGACAGATGCACACTGGAAGCCGACAAGAAAGCAGAGGCAATTGCAAGGGAGTTTAAGGCAGCGGGCTTGTCAGACATGGCAAACTCAGAGGGTGAGACTTGAGAGGGACAGCTATGTATTCTATAGCTTTGGGAGTTGATGCCTGTTTTGGGACCTGTACACCTGGTAAAAGTTCTAGTGTTTGATCTTTGAAGGTAGCTGTTCAAAAAGACTCTTACGTTGGGACATTCACTTACATTTTTGGCTCTTATCACTACCCTTTTCACTGAACTGAAGCCTTAGCTTCTATTTGAATCACCTATTTTGAGCTGCGACTTCTATTCAGAGGCAGTTTCAATAAGACAGCAGCTTCCATTACGAAGACTACGGTCACCTGTTCTGACAGACTGTAATTTGTAATTTGCTGTCAGTTCATCTGATGTACCAGCTGATCACAATTGCAGGGGTGGTAATCATAATGTCAGACAATGGCTGGATGAACGAAGACTTGAAATGTGGCTCGACATTGTCTTGGGTGGGCTCTCATTCACAAAACATATGCTGGTATGGGACACATTCAGATGCCATATTTCCTCCACCATAAAATCACTGCTGAAGAGGAAAAATACTATTGTGGCTGCAGTTCCTGGTGGCTGCACCAAATTGCTACAGCCTACCAACATGGGCTGCAGTGCTCCATTCATGGTTCCCTACCGAGAATACTATAATTTGTGGCTGGTCACAGAGGAGCATGAACAAACGGCTTCTGGAAACCCACAAGCACTATCAAAACTCAAGATGACAGAATGGATGAAAGAAGCTTGGGCAGCAGTAACTGAGGAGAATATCATTTACTCCTTAAAGTTTGTGGCATCACAAGCACTGACCTGGACACGATACACTGCACCAGACCAGATGGTACAGCTTTTGAGGCAAGGGAACAGATGTCAACATGGTTAGAGGCACAAAAAGGTGACGATTCAATTTCATATCAATACAAATGAAAAGTAGAAGATCAGTAATAGTAAATGTACCTTTTCTTTTTCAGTTGATGCCCCAGATGCTCCCGATGGTCCTGTAACTAGTGGAGCAAGTAAAGATTGTATTCCTGATAAAGACAGTGGATCGGACCCAAACACCAACCCACACAGCAAGGATGAGCTCAATTAAGTAAAAAAAAAAACAGCTTAAAGCAAATTAAAACTTTATTTTCCCTCACTTTACAGCCCTGATATAATAAAGGCTCATACTGCAAAAAAAAGTGTGCTGACTCTCACAGCTACCTGTATTAATTAATACACTAGGGGCAACACAAAGAATGCTGAAACCGTGTGGCAACTGATTGCGTACGTCTCTGAATTGAAGCCACGGCTACAAAGTGGGAGAGGCTTTTATTAAGATCACTGAAATCTACTGCATCTTCAGTTTGGGGAGTGTGGCTACTTAACAGGGGTGGCTTCAGTCTGGCAAAACATGGTACTTTATAAGACATATTAGAATTGGAACTAGTGCAAGATGGCGGTCTCCACGTGGCAGTCATCTGGGCTGCTTGCTAGACTTTCCATTTAACAGAAACATAGAATTTGACAGCGGATAAGGACCACTTGGCCCAGGCAGTCTGCCCTTTTTTCCCCTACCTACATTATCACCGCTGACCCTACTTGATCTTCAGCATTGTCCCTCACCCACTTCCTTTCCACTAAGATTCCCTTATGTCGATCCCATGCATTCTTGAATCCCACCACTGTCTTCACTCCCACCAACTCCACAGGAAGGCCGTTCCAGGAATCCATCACTCTTTTTGTAAAGAAGTACTTCCTCACATCTCTCCTGAATCTACACCTTCAGCTTCAGAGCATGTTCCCTTGTTCTTAAGCACCTTTTTGTTTTTGGAAAATACTTCCCTCTTGTACCCTATCTACCCCCAACATTTCTATCATATCCCCGTCCCCCTCTTCTGTTCCAGGGTGTACATACTGTGGTCCTTTAGTCTCTCCTCTTAGGGTTTTTGATGCAGACCCTGCACCATTTTAGTTGCCGTCCTCTGGACCTCCTCCACTCTGTCTATTTCCTTCCAGAGATGTGGTTTCAAGAACTGGACACAGTACTCTAGGTGGGGTCTTGCCAGCAGTCTATACAGAGGCAACACCACCTTCCTCTTTCTGCTGGTAATACCCCTCCCTATGCAGCCCAGCATCCCACTAGCCCTTCCAACTGCCTCGCCACACTGCCTAGCCACCTTTAAGTCATCAGATATGATTACCCCCGGTCTGTTTCCTGTTTAGTGGTTGTTAGTACCACTTCACCCATTTTGTACTCCACCCCCAGGTTTCTGTGCCTAAGTGAATTATTTTGCACTGTTTTGCATTGAAGCCCAGCTGCCACATCCATGGCCACTCCTCAGGGTTTCCAGGTCTCTGCTCATCCCACTGGAGTGTCCACTCTATTGCAGATTCTGGTATCATCCACAAAGAGACAAACTTTCCCATCCAGCTTATCTTCTGTGTCACTTATAAAGACATTAAAGAGGATTGCTTATTCCCAAAGACAGGTAACTGGAATGGCATGAGGTGTGGCATCCAGTGCCTTAACCCTCAGTGCCACTGGACCAGCTCTACCCAGTCATCTTTTAATTTTCAATGTTTATTGTTCCCAGGATAAGAACATCAGCTAGTCAAAAACCAATGTTTTATACATTGCCGTTATTTTACAACTCTTTACTTTCATCCTTATCTGGTGTTTACAACACTGTTATGAGTTTCATACATGTTTAAAACATTGTCTTATTGCAAACTGTCAATGTAAATACTGTTCTGTATAGATATATTTGCCTGTGAAACTGTATATTTATGGCTGTTTTATCTATGTGTATGTTTTGTACATTTGTTACATGTTCTGGTCGCCCTTGTAAATGAGTCTTTGGCCCGAGGTCATACCAAGTTTTAAATAAACAAAACACATAGGACTGTCAGAGATGCAGCCAGTACCTTCCTGATGTCCCTCAATACCCTTGTCTGCATCCTGGCTTGCTCCTTTGATTTGTCCGCTTTCAGATTAGTGGGTCCCTTCAGGACTCTTGCCTCCAAAAAAGGGCCAGTGTCCACTTCCCTACCTCCAAAGCTCCTGTTACATTTTTATGGCCCTCGCCTCTTTTCCTTCCTCTGTGAACATTGAACAAAAGTATTGGATGTCTGACTTTTCCTGACTCCCCCTCTGCACAGTCCACCCTTTCCTTTTTAACCTTATAATCCCTCCTCTGGTCTTCCTTTTTTCACTTACACACTTACAAATGTCTTGTCCCCTTTCATCATTGCCTGTGTTATTCTCTCTTCAGTTTGCACCTTTATGCTCCTTACTGCTTTCCTTGCTTCCCTCCGTTTCCCCTGATCCACTTCCCTATCTTCCTCCCTCTGTATCTCCTTATACCTTCTGAATGCTACCTTTATAGCTTCACCTTTTAAGCCACCTCTACTGAGGTTTTAATGCACTCTGTTGGGGCAAAAGTACAAATGCATTATTTACCTGTTGGCCTATACTCTCATGGGGTTAAATAATAGCCCTCTAAGGTTCAGGTGCTGAGTGGGGTTTCTAAGGGCTCTGGGATTGTATGTATAGTGTTCCATAGGGTTTTGTTTTATTATTATACATTAGATCAGCTAAGACTGTTTTGTTGTCTCATAGAAAGATCCTGCTTTTCTTTACCTCTTTTGTGTACTGTTACTGTTTAGGGCTAAATCATTTTCAGACTCCATGTTTGGGAGGGTATCATATAAGGCTTTTGCCTGAATTGTAAATATGTTTGCTATTTTTTATTGCAATGTATACTTGTTTTGCATAAGGTGCAGCATATTCTTACTTGATATGCATAATAAGTCTGGTGCGGTTATACCCCCATGTTCATAATCCAGATTGCTTCAGATCACACTGCATTCTAACTTCCATTTTATGGATCCTATTGTCATGTGTTGATTGCCTGGCATGAAATTGACTGTATGAAATTCTTTTTTCTTGATTAAAACAGAAAAACACAATTTTTAAAAAACAGCCACATTTTTGTCTGCCATTTTACAGTATAAAACAGAAATGTGAGGATACTTTTGTCCTGAAAGGGAATTTGGTTCCTCAAAAGCAGACAACTGAAGCTGTAGCAACAGTCCAGTGTAACATATAGAAAGCCATATGATAAGAAAATAAGTCATGGCAAAGTCCTACTCAGGGCCTCTAAGAGAAAACTAATGAAATGTGCTTGATAGTCTTATAGGAATCACCATAAAGACATAATTAATAGCCAAAGTTAAAATCATATTGATATGATAATTTTGCCACTGCAAAACTTTGTACATAAATGTTGCAGAATCTGTTTTAGACTAGGCCGAACATAGACACTGGAATAGTTTAAATGGATTTAAAAATTTCTGTAAGAATGGGACCGTTTTTCTGTTTGGGATTGTTACAGAATACATCACAGTTTTAAAGAAGATTATAAAACAGGAATGAAATCGTGAGAGCAGATTGGTTACAAGAATTCTTTAAAGATTACATTAGTCTTTGGTTATTGTGCATGTTCAACCTCATCACAAGAGTATTGCTTTTTTTAAAAGATCCTACCTAATCTATGTTCTATTTTCCAAACTAAGTGCCATGATTAGAGCTACGACTAATGCTGCCACAAAGGACAGAGACAGAAAAAAATAACCCAATCTCATTTTTTAAATCGGGATAAAATTCTTCTTATGTCGACTGTCAGTATTGCCATCTAACTTCAAAGCAGCCGCCAGTAAAGCTAACACTACCACAATCACACTTGGCAGTTGACACATCTAACTGAAGAAAACTTCAGTAGGTGGGGGAGTATTTAAAATAAATATACTCCATATTGCCTTTATGAGTTGTCCTCTAGACCATCAGGGAAGGGAGAGCTGACCATCCCTTAGGGCACTCTTCTCCTCCGGAAGGGTGGGATGTACCTCCCTCTGCAATCCCATCCCATGGCTGGCCACAGGTAGCAGCAGTGTAGATGGGGAAAACAGGCATGTTTGGGTGGGGAGCACATGTGGACAAGTGCAATGTCACCCAAAAAACACATTGTAAATGCATGTATTCAGGGGAGGGAGGGAGATAAATTGAAGGTAAAATGGCTGCCAGTAGGTAGATAAAGCATCTCACAGCTGTCGTGTGTCCTTGTTCTGACCCTGCCTCACATTGATTGCTATGAGGAACTCCACAGTAGCTGGCTGTGTAAGAAGGGGAATGGCAACGGTAATGCCTCTAAGGGGGCCCTACTCTGGGGGAGGAGTCTGAGGGGTTAATTTAGGTCTCTTTGTCTTTATGCTGTGCCTGTTGGATGGTAACATCGGGCCGGTCAGTGGAATTCTTATCAATGGGGATGAGCTGTAGAGAGTGATGGGTGATTACAACAATATATGAATGAGCAGTTATGATATGGTTGCATGAATGTTGTTTAGTCCTGTAACTGTAGCCAAGGCAACATACAATAAGAATTCGAGCAGAAGATGTGAACAAGTGGTGGTACTGTGAGCTGTGTTTATATCTGAAACTGATAACCATAGTAATGGTTACAACTGTATGTGCCAGCGAACAGCGAGGTGGCTATTTTCTGGTTGCTTTGTATACTAAGTGGACTATGACAGCATTTTGAAAACTTTCAAAACTAGTGAACTATTACTTCTTATATTGTAAGTATTTTTTCTTTTCTCTTTTGCTAATTAGAAGATTTAGAGAAAAGAATATTTGCTGATAAGACAGCAACAGAGAAATGATTTGTACTAAAGGACAAGCTTCTGGAACAACAGGTCAAACAATTTCAAAATGCAAAAAAGATCTCAAGCAATAGAATAAAGCCCAAATGATTGAATATAGATTTTAAAAGAAAAATCAACTAACAGAGGAGATCATATAAAAGGATCAAAAGGGACCCTATTAATGTTAACCTTGACACCTACAAAAAGGGCCTAAGTAAAAAGTAGTTCCACTATAAAACACAACCATTTGTCAATGCTGAACGTTTGCTTGCTGGCATTGGCATTGGTAGTGTAGGAGTTAGAGAGATGCATAATAGGAATGGCAGTGAAGTATTGAACTGAAGCCAACCCCACCACCACCCTGCAGAGACTGACAGGCACTGGGGTGTGCCTTTGGATCGTCAGGCATAACGGCCATTCCATTTCACCACTCCCTACCCTGCAGACTCCAACAAGTGTCACGGTGTGTCTTGGGGTCTTTGGGCCTTATACTCACCCCATTCCATGGGGAAATATGGTGAGATGGGTGCAGTATAGGTGAATGGGGTGAACTTTGGGGGCGAAGAGTCCCAGGCACACCTCAATGCCTGTCACTGGCTGCAGGGTGTGGGTGGGGGTGGAATGGCATGAGCATTACAGGTGGCAGTCCCAAGTCACACCCCTGATGCCTGTCAGTCTCTACAGGGTGGGGCGTTATGGTCGGAAACCATAATGCCCCAGGCATCCATTGGTAATTTCACTCCACATTTTCAACATGGGTTTTTGGTGACTCCTACCTCATGAACAATGGCAATATCAGTTTGTTAGGTGAAAGCTAATTTTGCACAGCGACTAAGCCATTAGGCACTACAGGTGCAAAAACACATTTCGAACAGGATGTGAAAAATGACAGCAGTACTGTTCATGGGGAGGTGTAAAAAATGGCAATGTTGAAAATCTGGAGTGAAAATATAAAAAAACTGAAGTCACGAGTGTGCGTAGAAACTACGCAACGCACACCCATAATGTAATTATGTTAGTGCTATTTTACGGCAGATTGTCAATGCAGGCATTTTAGGACATCCACTCATCAACAGTGTCACTGTGATTTTCTTAATCTGTCCTGAACACTGATTTCCCACAGCGACCACACATTTCTGTGCCGGAAGTGCAAAAACACATTTTGGCCAGCGTGTGAAAAATGACAGCTCTACTGTTCATAAGGAGGTGTGGAACAATGCCAGTGTTGAAAATCTGGACTGAAAATAGTACAAATTTGTGAACTTATGAGGGTGCGTGGAAACTGCGCAATGCATACACGTAACACAGTAATTTTATGGACTTCTATCACCAAATTTTCAACATAGCCATTTTAAGACCTCTGCTCATGAACAGTGTCACAGTTATTTTCTTAATCTGTCCCTAACATTGATTTTACACACCGACTGAGCCTTTGGGCACTACATGCGTGAAAACACATTTTGGGCAAGACATGAAAAATGACAGCTGTACTGCTCATAAGGAGGTGTGGTAAAATGGCAATGTTGAAAATCTGGAGTGAAAATATAAAAATGATGAAGATTTGACGTATATAGGAACTGCATGCACGACGCTCATAAAACAGTCATTTTGGGAATTTTCAGCAAATTTTCAACATAGGGTTTTGGGGCACCATGAATTGTAACACTGTCATTTCATTACCTGGCCCCGAAAGGTGTTTCCGCGCAGTGACCATGAAATCACCTTTAGGGACTGAATAACAAAATGAAAGTGACTAAATTCAGGAGGTGGGGCTCCCGGAACCACATGTTGAATATTTGGTGAAATAATTCCGCAAAATGGCTGAGATATGCACCAAAGTTGAAAAAAAAACATTTATGGCATTATACAGCTTACCAACATTTTTTCAGTTTGCGGTCAGCTTTGAAGAGTGCAAATGTGTTCCCAGTCCACCGAAGACCATCGTGCTGGGGACTCTGGAGGTAAGTATGGGGTCGGGGGTGGGAGGTGGATGCAGAGGGTGGGAGCAGGTTGGGGGAAGGGGAAAACAATCAACGAGGGACCGTCTTTTGTTTTCAGAGGTTTGTTTTAGTTTTAGGAAGATGACGTGGGACTTGTGCCACGCTGGGGTGGACTCCCAGCATGGCAGCTGGAAGATTTTTTTGGGGGTGTCAGTGGAGCTGACAGGGGATTGGGCACCCCCTTCAGCCATACAGACATTTGCCATGCTGGGGTGTGCTCCCAGCGGGGCAACTGGAAGTCTGTTTCTTTTGGGGGGGTTCAATGGAGCCGAAGGGGGATTGGGCACCCCCATCATCATTCTGACTTTTGCCATGCTGGAGTGGGCTTCCAGTGTGGCACCTAGAAGTTGGGGGGCGCGGAGCCAACGGGAGATTGGGCACCCCTGTCTGCCTTACAGTGTGTGGTGGGGGGGTGCAGGAGCATGCTGGGGTGGGCTCCCAGTGTGCTACTTGAGCGTTTGGGGAGGGGGGAGAGTAGACACAACTGAAGCTGTCTATGACAGCTGTTCAGGCTGCAGTGCTGAGTATAGGCACTTTGCATACTGCCAACGGCCGTATGTAAATTACCTGCCGACGCCGGTATGCAAAATGCCTACATGTTACAACCATGATTGCAGTGGTTTTTCACTTTCAACTGTATGCCACTGCATCCGAATAACTGTCATAGACAGCTTGGACATTCATTGGCGCGATGCGGCTGCACCTGAAAAAGGGAGCAGGGCATTGGAAGTGGGTGAGGCACCCTGCGAAAACTCGTATGGTGGCACTATGTGTCTTGCACATGCGTGCCAGCAAAAATAAGCACAAATTTGAAACTGGAGTAGCCCCTAATAAAGCAAACCCAAATGCCTTCTTTGGTTATATTAACTCTTTAAAAGGAAGAGAGTTGGCAATCAGAGCTCTGGAGATAAATGGTGAGTTAACTGAAAGCCCAGCAGTTATGGCAGAGAACTTAAATAACTATTTTGCAACTGCCTTTAATCATAGAGACATTGAAAGGGTCCACCTGACTACTAGCTCTAATACATGTGATGATCAGGGTAAAACACTGTTTGCCCCTGACAGAAGTCTTAAAGAATTGTAAAACACTGTTTGCCCCTGACAAAACTCTTAAAGAAGTAAGCAAAATCCACCCCCACAAAGCACCTAGAGCAGATAATATTCACCTTTCCACTATAAAGAACATGGCCCATTTAATTTCTTAGCCATTAAGTAGCATATTCTGTTCATCCTTCTCCATGGGTTTAGGGCCAGGTGACTGGAAGGAAGCAACTGTCACCCCCATGTTTAAATAAAAAATAAGCAGATGAGCAGTAATTACAGACCTATCAGTCTGACATCTACCTTAGGTAAAATTATGAAGAGTATCCTGAAAGAGTACATATTAAAGAGTATTAATGGAGGTGGTTTGATGGACATGATCCAGTATGGTTTTACTAGAGGGCACTCTTATGTGACCAACCTTATTTCATTCTATGAACCAATCGATCTTTTAGATCAAAATGTAACCTGCAACATTATTTATTTAGATTTTAGTAAGACCTTTGAGAAACTGTCCTATGGTAAATTGCTACAAAAACTTATCAACCTAAATATTGACAGCAGAGTGGTGAAGTGGATCAGCCACTGGTTAACTGACAGAAACAAAAAGTATGGGTCAGGGTGGTGTAGTCTCAAATTGCATTCCTGTCACAAGTTGGGTACCACAGGGATCTGTTTTGGGTTCACTACTGTTCAACATATATATCAGTGAAATACATTTGGGACTAAATGGACTCATTAATAAATTTGCTGATGACATTTAAATTGGTGGCAGAGCACAAAACAGGGAGGATGCCACCAAGATTCAGGCTGATCTTGACATACTATTCAACTGGGTGATAACATGGGAGATGAACTTCAACCGTAACAAATGTGTAGTACTTCATCTCACCTGGGTAATAACAACATCTGTGCATCTTACAATTTGTGTGGCACTGATTTAAAAAAGAGACCAAGGGATTGTCATCCAATCAAATATGTCTTTTAGATCCAATAGCTCTGCTGTAGTTACTAAAGCTTTCAGGATTTGGGGCTGTAGTAAAAGAAATTCTGTTAGCAGACAGAGGCATGTTATTTTACCCCTGTATAGATCTCTGGCATGACTGCACTTGGACTACTGCTCCCAGTTTTGGTCACCCTATTTGAAGAGTTATATTTGCAATGTGGAGAGAGTACAGAGGAGATTTATTAAAGCTATATATGGAGTGGACAACTCTGATTATAAAGACAGGCTTAAATTATTGGGATTGCATAGCTTAGAAAGAAGATGTTTAAGGTGGATCTTATTCCCATATATAACGTAATCAAAATTGAAGAGTTACTGGCTGATATGGGTCTTGAATTCAGATATACTGCATACAACACTAGGAACCATAATAAACAGTTGTGTGGAAAGCCATTCAGAGCTGACAGAAGAGGTTCTTACTTAACACAGAGAATGGTTAATCATTGGAATAACTTGCCCCAGTACAGCATAGATACCCCACAATTAGACTGTTTTAAGACATACTTACAAGCCCTTATGGATACTTGGGATGATAGGTGGCTTACCACTGTATAGTGCGTGGGGGGGGGGTTAGACTAGAAGCACCTCTGGTGCACATTTACCCCTCTACCTAAGTACCTAAGATTTTCTATCTGACAGTACTTGGTCTGATATGAGGAACATATTTCAATTGTACCTGGAGGCTGATGTAACTAGTTCTGCTCCTCCTCATACATCATCAGCTCTGTGACCTCAATGTCTAGGACATCACAGTTGGCCAAGAAGAGCCAGTCACCAGCTAACATACTAACATACTAAAATGCCAGCAGAATAGGCCTAACGCTCTTTCGAGTCTGCTCGATTGGTCAGCCCCCAACCTGTGTGCTGACCTTGCTGCCCCCCTCGCCTTCTCTGGCTTCTCCCTTCCCAGTTCTGGATATTCTTGCTGCATTGGATTTTGCTTCCAGAACCCTTCCCCTGTACCTGTCCCAGCCCTTCTTGAACCCCTCCACCGTCTCTGCCTCCACCAGCCCCCTAGGCAGTGCATTCCATGGCTCCACCACCCTCTCAGTGAAGTAGCACCTCCTCCTTTCTCCCCTGAATCTTCCCCCCTCCAGCTTCCACCCATGCCCTCTAGTGGCCCCCTCCTCCTTCCTTCGAAGCACCCTGACTGTTCCTCCCCTATTTACCCTCTTCATTTACTTGAAGACCTCTATCATGTCCCCAAGGTCCCTTCTCTCTTCCAATGCGTAGATATTTAGTTCTTCGAGTCTCTCCTCATAGGTCCTGTCCCCCAAGCCCCAAATCATTTTGGTTGTCCTCCTCTGGACCCTCTTCAGGAGTTTAATGTCCATCTTTAAGTGTGGCCTCCAAAACTGCACGCAGTACTCAAGGTGCGGCCTCACCAAGCAGTTATACAGAGGGAGCATCACTTCCCTCCTTCTGGAGGTGATCCCCTTAGCAATGCATCCCAGCATCCTGTTGGCCTTGGCTGCTGCCCTCCTACAAGTCTCCGAGTTGTTCATTTTGAACTACTACAAGCTACTAGATTGGTCATTTGTGATGTCACAATGAGTGGCATCAAAATGCTGCTAAGGTATGGGACAAAGAGGAACAGGGCTTGATATGTTAGTGTTTAGATAAAGTACTGCTCTTGGCATCACACCTAATACTATGAGGTAGAAAACCTTCTCAGAAAGGAATGGGAAAAATACTTCAGAAGTGAAAAGTAACAACCGACTACTTGTCAAAGTTATAACATGTTTTACCTTTCTTTTTTTAGCGCAACTGTTTGTTTAAGGGCCTGCAGTCTCTTCTCATAGTTTTTGTCCCCATACCTCTGCTCATTTTTGTAGTCAAGAATAATGCCCCCCCCCCAGCTTCTTCTATGTCCTTTTGGTATTGGGGGAGCCCAGCATAAGTGTGCTTAGGAGACAGGTGACCCTGCTCACAACCTCCCCTGTTCCATATCTGATGACCAGTGTTCCCCATTCACTACTACATGGCATTGGAATACCACTCTTGCTGTAGTGCCAGTGTCAGTGACTGCAACTAGAAATCAACAGAGTATCCTGCTTCAGTGCTGTGGACAGAGTTGGAACCGTCTGCAGTCTTTCACAACCATAACATCTCTGTTATGGTACAGACACTGGTGGTGGCATGGCTGAAAATGGAACTTTAAGGACCAGTACATCATTCCTGGTAAAACTAAAATATAAGCAAAATAATGATTTTGCACAAGATCATATTCATGTGCTCAGACAAGGCAGGCTGGGCTGGAATATATAGAAACATAGAAAATGTCAGCAAAAAAGATTGTTTGTCCATCCAGTCTGCCCTGTTTTAAAATATCCTACCTCAGGACCTAATGTCTAAGGTCAGCGTTACTGCCTCCCCTCCCCCTGCCTTCTTATGGGCAAAAGTGGCACAAATGCAGAGGCAGTCCTAGACTGAATTTCTGAAGAGCATCGTCATCATCCAGTTAGCACCTCTTGTAGCTGCACGTGTCTAGCTGCAGAGGTTGTTTGCTGACAGCATGAAAGTGATGCAGATGAAGCAGACTGATTCTCTCGCAACTGTAAGTGTTGCAGTTTATTTTGTTATGAGCAGGATAGATGGTTTATCATTAAATAAAAACAGCTGATAGGCCGGCCTGCCAGTGCAGCAGTAGAGCTACCACTTGCAAAGCTGGTAACCCGGGTTCAGGAACGAGCCTTGGTCATCGGAGAGCCAGCCACGGAGAGGAGAACTTAGCATCCTAGGGATGCGCTCCTCCTCCAGGGAGGGAGGATTGCTGTACTTGCTGCAGTATTGCCATCTGTGTGACCACAGGTGGCAGAGCAGTACGGGTGCCTTGTAGGAGGTGAGGATATCAGCTGGAGTCCAGAATGGCTGCACATAATGGCATGCACATGTCTTCTCAGACTAGGTCACCTGCCACCATCCTCAGGGACTGGGAAGAATATGGGGAAATAAACTGCCCTAATGCCTTTAGACCTCCTGGCTCCATCACTGTTCCTGGGCATTGCCTCCACGGGGGTACCCTAGAATTCTCCATCCCTGGAATAGTCTCCCCCAAGGGGTAATTCACAGGTTGGTAGTCCAGCAGAGGAGGAGTGCCAGTGCGGGTGTTGGGGTGAAGCAGCTGTCGGGAGAAGAAACTATAAATTGTAAAAAAAAAAAAAAAAAAAAGAAAAAAAGCTGAAAATCAGAAAGAGTTTAAAGAGAATGGGACTTTATTGAAATTGAAAAACTGAAAAAAATAAGCCTTTTGAAAGTAGAAGCTGGTGACATTATTGGATCTGTAAAATGTATGAAACTACTACAATAACTTTGTTCTTTAAAAAATGTTTCTGTAGGATCATGCCCCCAAACACCCATATCATGGAAAACTCTATCCTTTATGTTACTGCCACCCCCAACCCCTTTATGGACTTTATACACACCTCTGGAGCCTACCAATGCACACAATACTCTAGGCAAGACCTGAGATTGCTTCCATATTTCTAAATTAAATGATCCACTGGTGAGAACTAATTTAGCTTTGCTGCTAATAAATGGCCAGAAACTCTAAATGCCATAAACAGTCTTGCTCTGTTCTGTTTTTTTAATACTCTTTTCTCCCCCTTGTCCTGTTCTGTTCTACATCCCGACCATCCTCCTAGCCCTGTACCCCAACAGCAGGCCAGCTTCCCCTTTTTCCCCCACAGCTTCCTCTCCATGGCAGGATGGTGAGGAGCCCTTCCCCAACTCGACTCACCTAAGAAGGATCCAAATTCTGGGGAAATGCCTTTCGGGGTCAGTGCCTGCGAAGGACGAAAGCTCATGCTACTCAATCAGGACATTTTTCCGTGTTCTTGATTGGTCCCTCAGGGGTGGAGTGTGTAAGGATGCCAGCGATGGTACTGCGCACGCTCCCATGCACACATCCATCAGGCATCTGCTCCGCCTCTGCCTCATTCCTGCAGCATCGGTGTGCCAGCACCCACCCACCACTAGGGACCAGGCATGCACCGATGTCTGGTCACCCCCCCTTCCCTGGAGAAGGACAGCTGTCCCTGGAATGCATGATCCTTTTCCTCCCCTGCCAACCCCAGATGGCCCGTGCTCGCTACTGAACATAGGTTGTTGGCATGGCATGAAGTGTGGCACCCAGTGCCTCTATCCTCAGCACCACTGGGCCATCTTGCTGTGTTCTAATCTGCAAAGCACAACCATCTAATTAAACCCTATACTTGTTTTCAGTCAGTTATGTTACCCCTGTAACTAAATGTCCCATGTTCTATTAGTCAACATGGTCAGTTTCCGACCTCATTAAACCCTACTGCATCATCTTGCAGACCCTCTTTCATTTATAACCCCCCTCCATTCACGAATACATAACGGCATACTGATGCTGCTCATACAGGTAAGTCATATGGCCCTGTTTAACCTGTGACATTCTGATACTGCCACTAGTGTACATATGGGGCTGGATTTTCACAGTGCAATGCAGAGCTTGCTTCTGGCACTGCATTAAACCAGTTTTTGCTGCA
Organism: Neoceratodus forsteri; assembly: GCA_016271365.2. NCBI lineage: Eukaryota > Metazoa > Chordata > Ceratodontiformes > Ceratodontidae > Neoceratodus > Neoceratodus forsteri. Next base: position 482,530,521 of record CM057449.1, read on the forward strand.
GCTGCAGCTGCACCAAACACCTTTGCTGCACCTGCACCCAAATTTTGTAGGTCAGGTGCAGTTGCAGCAATTTATACTGTTTACAGCAGCTTGAGCCAAATATTTGGCACAAGCCCAATAAAAAGGGTACCCAGGATTGCTACAAGCTAGACCAGAAAAAGGTGATCTAACTTGCGGCAATTTGCACATGGGATAGAAAATTGTGATTGCCGACTGGAAGAATGCCACAAGCTCCATGCACTATATGTTCAGTGCACCTGGGGCTTGCGGCATTCGGGGCCATCTGAAAATCTGGCCCATTAATTTTTGGGAAAGAAAAAACACTGGTTCATTAGTTGGAATATCCAGTCATCCCTCATTCAAAGCACCAAACTTACAAAGTCTACTTGTGAATACAGTGGTAGTTGCACAAATGTTGACTAGTACTATGGAACAACATGGTATTCACAGTCCTGTAATACATGTTAGTCAACCACTAACACTGCACCGCTCCGCACCACAGGTTATACTGCAATACCGGTCAACTTTTGTACAACTGTATATTCACTAGTGTATATTGCAAATGAACCTTTTTTATTTTATTTATTTACTTATTCAGTCTCAGATTACAAGTACCGTTGAGCACCAGGCAGCTCATTTACAAGGGTTCCACATCAGTGGGGGAGGGGTGACAGTTAAACAAGGATTGACTAACAAATTATGTTACAATCGGATGCGTCAGGCTTTTGAGAATAGTTCCAACAGGCATGCACTTAATTTTCAAAGGATCAAGAGTTGGGAATGGAGGCATAACATATATGAATACAAAAGAGTATGTGTAAAAATACAGTACGGTATGTATGTTACAACATACAGAGTCAATTCATAATACATTGATAATAAACAGTGAATAAACAAGTGATGTAAGCTGTCAAACAAAGGATGAGTTAGCAAGGTATGTTACAGCATATAGAGACAATTCAGTACATCAGTAATATACAGTGACAAATAAAGTGAAGGAAGTAGTAGAGAATTAAGATTGAGGGGCATAGAAGATGGTAGACATGTTTTCTACATTGACCAGAAAGGGGAAGTAGCAGTCAGGGGCTGTGTCGGTATTGCAAAAATAAGGTAGGCAGGAGGTGAGGATAGTAGAGGGGCAGGGCAAGGGGAGAGGAAGAGGGAGGCAACCAAGGCCTTGTAAATGCTAATGGGGGGTGGTCAGGGTGGTTTTCTGACATGATAGTAATACACAATATCAGGGCACTGGAATTGTAATTAGATACAATGTACACAGTATCAATGCACTAGAATTGTAATAAGGTACAGCAGAACTCAATGTTTCTTTATTCCTTGTTTCCCTGGGACCTTTCTGAACACTAGATGAGATAATGTAGATAAATAAGGCCTTATTATTTCAAATAAATACATAATACTGCCTACATTACAAGGAAAACTGTAAAAGGCACGCCAGGAAAATAGGTTTTACAGTAATCATAAGGATCTCCAGTGAAAAAAAGCCAATGTAACCTTATATTTATAGCAGCATTTTAAAGTTAAGTAGATCAATTAGCCTGAATTAAAAGGAGAAGTCTTGTACCCGTCTCACCTGTGTACTTGTCATGCTTTCCATCTGGTCGTGCGAGGATAGTCTTGCCCCCAGGTGTGAAATTGCAGCTGAGCTGACAGTCTGTGTGAAACAGAGACAACCAGCTCTGGCATGGAAAGGTCCAGGTTTTATTTGTATTTGTGTTTGTTACTGTGATCTCCTCAACGTACCATGCCTGCTGCTCTTCCAGGCCATCATGCTTCAAAGAAAAAAAATTCAAAAAAATTGTAAAGGTGTGGAATTGGGACTGGTTCATTTGTTCATGCTGGAATGTGTGGGTTGTCAGTGGATGCAGATCATTAAGTCACTACCCATTTAATTTATTTCCCATCTGATCCACCTGGATTAATTATTTCCCTAACCTACTGTAAACAATGCATAGGAAAAGATTTCCATACTCACCTGAAAAACATTCATATACTATAGATGTGTCAGGTACAATACTCTCACTTAATCCATGTTCAGATTCTAAAGAATACAGCCATTTTCAAAGTAGTTGATTGATTGATTAATTAATTAATTAATCAATTGAGTAATTGATCCATTTATTTGTGCATTTTTATAAAATTTTTTGTGTGTGTATTATTTAAAAGTTTTATCAGGAAAGGCTTACTGAGGTGTGAAACTGCTCATTACCAGAATTGTTCTGGGGATCAGGGTACAAGGGGAAAGCAAAAACATAAATTAACAACAAAAAATAGCACAGGTAAACTTAAATAGAGTAAGCTAAGGCAACAAATACATATCACATAGTGCAATGACTTAGTAATCAATAGAGGTGTGCATTGGAAAGCATGTACTGTAAAACAGCACAGGAATGTACAGGAGAGTTTATTGGGCAATGTAACATTGCAGAATGATGGCTGGCTGGGGCTGCAAAAAGGGGCAGAAGGAGTCAAACATATGTTGAAGGGTCAGGTACAGGACCAGACATTGGAACTGTGAGTCTGGAGAAGTGTTTTCTGGAAAGAGGAGGAGGAGAAGGAAGCAGAATAAGTAAAGGGGGAAGGTGAGACTAGAAACAAGGCAGTCTGCATGAAAAGGCAGACTGACCTGCAGAGGTTTGGGTGCAAGGAATTTAGATGGAGTAATATTAGTAAAGATGATGGGGTAGAAAGAGGGTTGAGGGCAAGACAGGAAGGAGTTTAGATAAAAAGTGAAGGACACAAACCAGTACTTTGACATTAGGGGGCACAGCATGAAAGGCAGTGACATTTAAGATGTGGGGGGGGGTAGAGAGGAGTAGAGGGAGCAGTGTTGAGAATAGAGAGGGAAGTTAAGGGCAAAGCAACTGAAAGAATGGTACTGAGGGTCCAGCCTGGCAAGGGTGGGTTTTGGAGCAGCACTATTACACATCCACTAATCGAAGGCTTGGAGGATAACTTTTATAATGATCCCTCACTGGGCCAGGGGTGGGATAAAGACATTATTTCCATATAGCATACCATGACTGGGTAGGTACTTGCTATGGATGGCCTCAATAAGGACAGAGAAGTCAAGGGGTATGTTTAGTCGAAATCTCAGGTATTTAAAAGAGAAGACTGACTCCAAGTGACTGGCATTCAAAGTTGCTATGACCGGGGGAGTCTGGGTACTAGCCAAATGCTGCCTGGTACCAGTGGTCATGGAGATAATCTTTTTGACATTCAGGGTATGCTGATTGGCATGCAGCCGGTGCTGGGCACTGGCAAAGTCATACTGGAGCTGCACAGCCAAGTCAGAGATCATGCAGGTAAGTCATACGGCCCTGTTTAGGGAAGGGAAGGAAGGGAACATTGTTAACCAGGAGTAGCACACTAAGCCAAAGCTCGTTTCCAGGTGCAATTTGGGACCACAGGGAAGTTAAGTGACTTACTCAGGATCACATAGGATGCACCTACATGGCTTAACTGGTGACATTATGATACTGTCACTAGTGTACATAGGGGGCCGGATTTTCATAGTGCAATGCACGGCTTGCTTCTGGCCCTACATCAAACTCATTTTTTGTTGCAGCTGCACTAAACACCTTTGCCGCACCTGCACCCAAATTTAGTAGGCCAGGCACAATTGTGACACTGTATACTGTTTACAGCAGCTTGAGACAAATATTTGACACAAGCTCCATAAAAAGTGTACCCAGGATTGCCACAAGCTAGACCAGAAAAGTTGATCTAACTTGAGGCAATTTGCACACGGGATATAAAATTGTGATCATCAGCCAGGAGAATCCCGCAAGCCCCGTGCACCATATGTTCCAGATGTGAATGCCACTGTGTCTTCCACACGTATGTGAATGTAGCAGGACCCAAAGGTCATAATCAGGTCATTCAGAAAGATTCAAAATGCAGTTCAACTCATAGCTTGAGACTGAAAAGTCTCACCTCATATGATGATGAGCATATAAGTTGCTTTTTATTGGGCAAACAGCAATAGATAGCTAAACAGGATAAAGAGCTCCCAATGCAGCACTGGGAGCACTTTATCCTGTCTGTTTTGTTGTTTTTTGCTGTTCTCACAACAAAAAGCAGCTTATCCTGCACAACATCATATGAGGTAAGAGTTTTCAGTCTCCAGTTATGAGATGAACTGCATTTACATGTCCACTCATGCTGCGGCTCCAACTGCATTTCCTAGCTACCTCTTGTGGTTTTGTCATTCAGAAAGATCAAGAACAGAATAAGGCCAAGGATGGAGTGTTGCAGAACACCTGACTCAATAGGGAGAGGAGGGGGGAAGAGTGTCCCTTCTATGAAGACAGACTGGGACCTGTCTCTCAGATAAGAGCAAAACCATTTGATCACAGTGTCAAACAGTCAAGCACCATTAAACTTGTCTGGTAGGTGGGAGTGACCAACAGTGTAGAAAACTTTAGCTAGGTCAACAAAGATAGCAGAGGTGATACGACCTTGATCTGTCCCCTTTAGGATGGAGTCAATGAGTCACAGCAGGGATTTGACAATGAAATGGGATTTCTAAAGCCAGACTAGCAAGGACTGTAAAATGCAGAGGAGTCAAGGAAAGGGGTGAATTTGGAGCTTCCTGTGTGCTCTTACAGCCTGGCCAAATTAGGGAGGAGAGTGATAGGGCAGCAATGGTTCCATGTCAAAACTGTGCCTGCAAAACCACATGGGACAAATACAGTAACTGGAAAACAGCGAGAACTATAATGGCGTATTGCAACACAGCACAATGACTACAAAATCCCCATTATAAATCACTTGTGGGGGGGCTGTGCCCCCTCACCCCCATTGGAGGGTTTCACCATCTGAACCCCCTAACTAAAAATAACCATCCCTGAGCTGCAAAAAGCTGACCACAACAGCAACACCCCTGACAGTGCTGTAAATACCACATCACTCAAATGACGAGCACTGTATTTGCATTACTGTTTTCAAGTCACTGTATTTGACTCACTGTTTTGATGGGATACTTGAGAAGAAGTGTCTCCACCTTTGTGTGGGGAGATTACCTTAGCCGTCCTCCAAGCACTAGGAACAGTGCCCATAAAAAAAAGAGCTATTAAGGAGATCAAATATAGGGAAGGCAATAGCAGGGGCAGAGATTTATAGGGGCTTGGGCTCAAGCCTGTCAGGACTGCATTCTGTAGAGGAGTTGAAGAGCTGAGACAGTAGCAGAGAGGGTAGTTGGGGAGAAGGAGAAGAAGCAAATGAAGATGCAGAAGGAGTAGGAAGATGAAGAGGGGGAGGAAGAAGGAGGCAGCAAGAGAACCTAAGGGAAAAAGAAGTGGTTAGAGGCAGAAGCTACCTCACTAGGATAGGAGGCAATGGAACTGCTTGCAAGGGCTTAGCAGGATGCATTACCCTGTGAGAAGCATGTCACATTTTCTTGTGTGACAGACTAGAGCAACAGCCATTACATTACATTGTGTTCCTGCAGTATTCTGCAGCATGTCACTGGCAGAAAATGTGATACGATTGTTGCATTCTGGGTGACTCCACTGTAGTTTGAGTGATGGGATGGGAGATTAGGTGGGAGACTGGAAAAGGAAATGTACTGCTTTCTAGAATCTAGAAGGGCAGTTAATACTATTTTGGACATTTCAGGTAAAGAATTCCTACTTGGCCAGCCCAGTAGCCATGGTGCATACATTTTGAAACTGTTTGTATCTGTCTAGGTCCACTGGTGAGTCAGAAATTAGAGCTGAAATTTTATAGGGCGTTATCTACATTAGTGGGTATAGGGATGAAAGACCAATCTGTGGCATAAAGATCAGTAAGCAGTGCAGATAGACTGAGTGACCTAAAGAACCAGAACTAAATGAATGGGGAGGTTAATCTGGTATACCTTTCATACACAATAAGCCATATTATAACATGGGTTAGAAAACGGAGGCAACCCGATTGGTCAAAGAGCATCAGGTGACCATTGATTAAATCTCCTATTTAATCAACAGTTACTGTGCCAGAACTACTTCACTGAAAAAAATTCCCTGTGAATGTGCCTTCAGAAAATATCACTCCACAGAGAGACATGCAGAACAAAGGGAATCAGTCACACAATGGGCATGTGAAAGTCATTGAGGAGTGGCTGACACCCTGCATACCTTATCTTGTTCTGTGACTGAGGAAATAAACATGAAGCAAGCATTTGATCAGAGGTAAGATTTTGCTTAGGGAAGTTAATTAAAAGCCTTTTAAGGGTAAGAAAGGCACAGTTGTAGGATTAAAAATATTTTTAGGACAGGCAGCAAATGAGGGAGATTCAGGATTTAGAAAGTAGGAAAGTGACTTTGCTACCTGAATGTGAACATTTTCTTAGTTACTTGCACATTACAGTTGTTGAGCAAATTATGTGCTTAGAGTCTTGAACCTGAATATGATGTATGTCCTCTGCTCTCTCTCTCTCTCTCTCTCTCTCTCTCTCTCTGTCTTGTAGCTTACTCTGTGTTAGGGAGGAGGGGGAGAGGGAGAGAAAGAAAGAGAAAGCGAGAGACAGAGAGAGACAGAGAGAGACAGAGAGAGAGACCCATTCATATGTTATTTATGTTATGAACATACACATGTCAGAAATAATTTCAGGACTATATTTCTTGCATTTGTATGTTCATAAACTATATAACATATGCATGAGTTCTGGGGATTACTTTTCAAGTCAGCACGATACACTCAGATTTTTCCCATTCAAAGAGCAAAAAAGCACCTTTGTGAATTTTTTTGTAAACATAACCCATGTTATAGGTGCAATAATCCACTCCAGGGTATGAGGCTATATAGATTTAATGCACACCTCGGGTGCTGTGAGGGCACTCGGCTGAACCTTGTGCCTCACAGTGCACCCGATGTGTGCATTAAATCCCTATAACCCCATACCCTGTTGTGGGCTACTGTTTACTAATGTCACTGAGAGCATCAGGGTGCCCTCTTCAATTATTTGATGGGGTGAGAGGAAAGAACCCTAGCAATAAGGGAGTGGTTTGAGGAGGAGCCATAGATTCAGGTAGGCTCAGAGATATGCCATGTGGATGGCCTAGGTAAGTTGTTTGAATTTTTTAACAGCAGGGGAATATCACCCAGACCTCACCATTGACAGCAAGGGTACAGACAAAGGAGAGAAGGTTAAGGACAGTGTCTGATTTGAATACTGTACAGATGAAGCAAAAAACAGGGAGGGGAAAAGGGATGGATAGTTTCCTAACAAGTAGCTCATTAGAAATGGGAGTGGAGATGAGTGTGCAACCTCAGATCAGAGGGAAAGGGCCATGTACAGTACATGGAAACATCACTGCCCCTTTTTGCAGTAGTCATGTCTGTAGATAGCGTAGCCAGGGAGGTAATGATGCTGTTACTAATACTGGTGGAGAACCAAATCTCAGAAATGACAACTAAGCTATAACCTAGTGGCTCTTCACTAGTGTGTGTGTGTGTGTGTATATATGGGGGCTACAACAATTACCAGTGCCCAGTGCTGTCTATATTATTTCTCCCCTGTGCTTCAGCCTGAGATAACTGTGAGACATTACTGCTCTTGGCAACAGGGGGTTAAGTGCTGAAGAATCTTATAGGTATGCTGAAGCCCACCAAGTCCCTCCAATAGTGATCTATAGCTGCTACCCATAAAACACTTTACCGAAGACTTCCTGTACAGAAGAAAAAAAGCCTTCATGTGTGCTGACTGTGATTGTAATGAGTGATTCTAAGTGCCGACAAGAGTAAGCACTCATCCAGTGCAACAAAGATCCACATTTTCTGTCTTAGCTGCTCTTACACATTCATATCTTAGATTTACCCTCTGGGGACAGAGAGGTGTTGTCACCTGTTGTGGCTGTTTCCTGAAGAACCAGCATGCAAATAGTAGTTAATTGTTTGGTATGATACTCTTGTACAGTGCTGACATACCACAATTTCAGAATGCTGGCATACCACTTAGGAGGAACATTAGCATACAAAGACATTGAATTAAGACTTATCCATAGACATAGTTTGGGGGGGGGCATGGGGGGTGTTGCCCCCCCCAAAAAATTTGTCCTGACTGACATGTTTTTTTCAGTACTTTTAAATTAATTACACAAAAATCCTGCCCCCTGCCCCACTCCCAAATGTCAAAGTCAAACTACACCTATGGGCCTATCTGTACTCTAGGTACTTCCAGGCTCCCTCTATTCTGATGAGTGCAGCTCTAATTATTAAACATCTGGGGTTGATGAGGGATTGGGACAGTTGTTGCATGCCGGTCTGAAATCACACTGAATGCCATGTTTCTGTACAATCATGGTAATGTTTCTGCTGCCATGCTAGGTTTTTGTATTGGTGTGATGTGGTTTGTACATGGTGTGCTATGGTGTCCCGAAGAGCCCTGCATTGTGCAAGATAGGACTCACCTGCAGCTTTGTGTAGGCAGGCCCTGTGTTAAGCAAGTTACAACTCTACTTTCCCAAAACATGAGGGAATGCATTGAAACAATCTACGTTAATGCATATATATGCTAGAGTTACACAGCTACAAATGGAGGAAAATGTGGCATTAGGGTTTTTTTTTAACCTAAATGCTTACCCCCTCCTGCAGCTCCTACCCTTGTGACCCAATGCCAAGCTACAGGTCCAGGGCCATGGCCCACTGGTCTACTGCACCAAGCTGCAGGTCTAAGGGCCTGTGTGAAAAGAGTTATGACTCATCTCCTGCTTTGGACAGGACCAGAATGTGCTTAAGTCCTGCTTACAGCTACAGGGAGGGGAATTTAATTGTCTGCATTTAGGGCCCCTGGACAGCCTCGGGTTTGCCCAATATCACATTTTAAAAGGGACTCTGGCCACATGCGAAATAATCCTAGTTAGTAACAGTAGAACTCGGGCTCCGTATATTGCAAGAATTGAATTTCAGACTATTTTCTTCTTCATTTCAAATGTATTCGCATGCAGTATGGGAGAAGCCAGCAGGCCAGTGATCAAAATAATCAACAAACTCTGACAAGAGCCAATAGGGCTGCAGGAGAGGAATCTGGCTTAAAAATATTGAAAATTATTTTTTTTTAATATTTTTACACCAAATTTTCAACACAGCCTTGTGATGACCCTGCCTGATTAAGAAGGGCAGAGAAAATGATCAACTCGTGGCCTAAAGCTGATGTCATGCAGGGATTGCAAAATCTACTTTTGGGCTACAAACACACATTTTGGGTAGGAGCTGAAAAATGACAGCTGTCACATTCATGAGTTGCTGTACCAAAATGGCTATGTTGAAAATTTGTGGTACAAATATTGAATATTACCAAAGTTATGAGCCTGCATTTGCAAAATTCAGCATAGCCGCATAACTTGCTGGGTGAACATATTAGAATCATAGAACACAAAAATGTGCAACGTGTACCACCCCATATAAAATTTATTCAAGGCCAGGGAATGCACTGCTAGTCTTTTTTGGCATTGAAAAAGCTTCACTTGGTCCACGGGGAGGACACTTGGATACAGCTTTACTTAATCAAGCCCTAAATATCATGATCTCAGGGAAGAAAGGGGGTTAGGGTGCATTCAGATGGAAACGAGGATAAGGTCTAGAACATGTATTGTGGTGCTATACTCTATAAAGACCCTGCCGAGGAATGCAACACATATGTCAAGCAGAGAAACACCAGCTTAGCATAGATGCTGAATTCTTTGGTGCGGTCTTATACTGCATCAAGATAAATTGTGTTGGTATTCATTTTTGAGTGGGGGATTGTGAAAAACGGCAGATGGCTGTCAATTCTGACCCATGTTTTTTTCTTCCTTGATGACAAAACTGCTGCTTTAAGGAAATGGGCTCTGTAGACCATTATGATCCATTATATTTTCAATAACCCCAGCTTTTTACACCCTGTGGGTCACTGTCCCACATAGGAAAACTGACCTTCTCACTCCTCTCTGAGTGCAGACCATGCCCCCTTTTTGTGTTGACAAAGTTCCCCCGTCAGCCACTTGCTTAGTGGCAGTGAATTTATGTAGCATTTTTTATTTCTGCATGTCTATGCAGTCACATAAAATGCCAGCTGACATCCTTTGTAAGCTTCCCTCTATCAGTTTCTTCATATTTCCTCCAGTGTTTACATTTACTGCAGCAGTAAAGAGAATGTGTTCAGTACTAAAAATAAAAACAGATTTGCTGGTGGGCTTTCTGTTTAGCTATCACTGTTAAGGAGAAGCCGCATTTTCAAAACAGGAATACCTGGAAGGCTCTAACAGATAATATCCACATTTATGTTTACTAGTAGTTGTTACTGTCTTCTCCCTGTAGAACAGCAGGTTGAGATGGGGCATGATCTCAGTCTTCCCAATCTCAGGGGTATTGAGAGGATTGAACATATGGATATGTTCTCCAGCAGAATACAGGGAGATGCTCTGAAGGTCACAGATGTTAAGTTTAGTGGTAACATTAGGAAGCATATTTTGTCCCAGAAGGTGGTGGCCTTCTAAAATGACCTGCCAATAGAGACTGTGGACAGGAAGACAGTACAGTGGTCCCCAGTGTTGCCCATCACTTAGCTTTTGCCAGCACTGAAACCATCAGTGTGAGAACCCTGCACTGTCCCTGCCCACGCTGTACCTACCCATGTGGATAAAGAGAGGGCTTCAGCCTCTAGTGCTGTCAGTCTGCTACCTTTCATCAGCATCATATCTATCACAGTGCAGAAACCCTGGACTGTCTGTTCTACCCTGCATCTGCCCCTAGGGATTTATAGAGGGCTTTAGTTTTCAGTGGTGCCAGTCCCTTACTGTTCACCAGTCAGGCACTGCACCTGTCACTGTAGATAAACAAAAGGCTTTAGTCCTCAGTTCTGGCAGCCCCTCACCATTCACCAGGACTAAGTGCAGACAGCGTGGAAACCAAGTACTGTCCCTTCCCCCATACTGTAGCTGTCTCTGTAGATTAGTCAGTCCCTCACCTCTTACCAGCACTAAATCCATCACAGTGTGGGTAAATTTGCACTGTGCCTACTCCACATGGTACCTGTGGATAAACTTGAGGGCTTTATCCAGTTTTTACCAGCACTAAATTCATCACAGTGGGTGGGGGACGCCTTCATTGTACCTGTCCCTGTGGATAAACAAAGCTTTAGTTTACTGCCCAGTGCTGTCTGAGCTGTTCCTTTTATGAGCATTAAATACATCAGAGTGGAAAAGTCAGCAGTGAACCCACAGCCCTAAAAATGAGGGGAGGTGCCTGATCAAGTATGACAACTAAAAACTAGAAAGCAAGGCAGCATGCTCATCCAGTATGTCTTTATAAAAACACATTTATTTTCCTGTTTTAGTTGTCAGGCCACTCAAGGAACTGCTAACATTGCATGGTCACTGTCACTATTTCAAAGGTGCTGATCTCTTTACTAATCTTGTTACTTTATCCATACTAAGCTGTAAACATTTCTGGTGTATCTCTAAGGTTAAAAGCCTCTGAGAGATCACAGATATATTTAATCTTAGTTTAATATTACTTGCCAGGAGACCCCTGAACTTTTTACAATGTATGAACTAGATGGACCGCTAGGTCTGATTCCTACTGTATATTCTTGTGTTCATATGCTACTGTGTTAGAGGTTGGCATGATGTAGGATACGTACAATACAGACAACCTAATATGTGTAATGTGTGTAAAGGAGAGAGAGTAACGGTTATATGTGAGAAAAAATGCGCATAGATTATCACATTGCAAATTGTCTATATGTGTGGCAGAATGTGTTTAAGGGGTATAATGTTAGGAAGAATGAGCTAAACTTAATAGCTGTATGTGCCATGTGGTCTTAATCCCAAACGTATCAGATATGTGGCAAAGAACATATTAAACCTACATTAAAATGACAGAGCAGACTCATAGTTTAGAGCACTGGAATGTCACTGTCAGAACCAGTAAGCCACAAGAAGGAAACAGCATGCCACTATAAGTCTTAATTATGCAGGACTTTAGTTAAGATATGTCTTCAAATGATATGGTCCACTTTGCATTGCCCTGATGTCACCTGTATGTCACTGAAAGCACTGGCATGTTGCTGTGGAAGAATCTGTATTCCATTAAAACACTTACATATCAGGAGTTGCAATGTTAGATGTTGCACTGGGTGGTCTGGGAGACAGTGATAATTATAAGAAACAACTGGCATGCCTTGTGGAGCAACCACAATGTTTCTAAAACAGAGGCATGCCTTTTGGAGCAAAAGGCATGCCTCAAAAAGCTGCAACATGCCATTTGTAGAAACTGGCAAGCATAGCAGTAGAAAACCTGGCATGTGGATACAATACGCATATGCCAATACATATCCCATCATGCTATTACAAAAAAGACCACCATGACAGTGAGATTTCAGACTAGCAATTCCTAAAGCTGGAAACTGTTACAAATCCAGCAGTCTGGAGATACCCATTTAAATCCAGTTCAAGGTATTTAGTCAGAACTCATAAGCATCATATCATTTTCTGGTTGACAATGCTCTCTATCATAAAACCAAATGCATGGAATTTGCTAAAGTAACTATCTGACTGACTAATGTTGGGCTATCAGTTTTCTGTACAGTAGAACAGGTTACCATCTAGTTGGAGATCCATATCTGAGACATACCCCTAAACCAAATGGTTCTGTGCTCAAGCCTCCAGCCCTCTGCCCTGTTGTTATAGCCTGGGTGATGGACATGGTTGAAAGTACCTGTCTAATGTGTTGTTACTCCACTATATAATTTTGAAATACTGATGCACAGGTGGCAAAGGGTGATGGTAAAGAGCAAGCACTCTGAGGACAGGAGAGTGACCAGTTGAATATCACAGGGTTCAGTACTGGGCCCTGTCCTTTTCAATGTCTCCCTCAAGTAGAAGGTGTGCCTCTTTGCAGATGACACAAAAACGTGCAACAGAATGGACACCCAGGATAGGGTGAAGATAATGCAAAGGGATCTGAAGAAACTACGAGTGGTCTAGGGAGTGGCAACTGGGTTTCAATGCCAAAAAGTGCAAAGTCATGCACCTGGGGTGGGGTAACCCAGGGACTGTGTATAAGATAGGGGGAGGTATTTACAGTTGCCGAGCAAGACAGGGACAGTGGGTGATCATATCTGATGTTCTCAAGGTGGCAGGGCAGTAGGCAAGGTGAGCCAGATGCTGTAATGCATAGGGAGGGGAAGCTCTAGCAGGAAACAGGAAGTGGTGTTGCCTCTGTATTACTCACTGGTGAGACCCCTCCTGGAGTACTGCATCCAGCTCTGGAGGCCGCACCTCTGCAAGGAGATTGACAGGGTGTAGGTGGTCAAGAGAAGGGCTGCAAAAATGGTCTGGGGTTTGTATGGGAAGCAAAGCAAGCTGAGACTGCAAGAGCTGGGCATGTACTCCCTAAAAGAGAGGAGAGTGAGAGGGGACATGATTGAAACCTATAAGTACCTCACAAGGGTGAACAAAGTGCAGAAGGGGAGCCTCTTTTAAAGGGAGAGGAACACCAGCACACAGGGAAATGCTATGAAACTTGAGGTGGGAGTTTAAGAGGGATGTGAGAAAATAATTATTCACAGAAAGGGTGATAGATGGCTGGAACAGCCTGCCAGAAGATGTGGTAGGGGCGAAGACAGTGGGGATAGGCGCACGGGTATTATAAATAGAGGTAAAGGAGGAGAGAGGGACACCTGTGACCAAGTAGGGTCCAGGGTATAGTGTTAAACAGGAAAAATAGGGAAGACTAGATGGGTCTACTGGTCCTTTACTGCCAACACTTTCTATGTTTCTATAATGACACCTTCTAAAGATAATCATATTGGCCCTTATGCACTATACCTATGCAACACAGATCCATGATATGCAGGCACCAATTAGTCAATGAGCCACGCACTGAGGGTCCTGTGGCTCCCCAGCAGTTCATGCAGTTCCACACACAAATGGTTCAGGGGCGTGTCTTGGGGCATAACTGCACTCCATGCCATTCACTTAAGCATGGACTGTCAGCCAAGGAGGGCACAGGAAATGGCAGCAGAGACCCTGCTATATCCATTTCACACACACCCATAGAGAACCCCCCCTACAGGCTGCAGGACAACAACTCCAGCCTACATTGTTGCCCCAGCCCTCTGGTTAGGCAGGGAGGGCTGGGGGCAGCCATTCGGCCACTCACAAGACAAATTCCATATTCCCAGTCCTGCACCATCCCACAATCCCCTGCTCTGCCTGGAGTGGAGGATATCCTGGTGGACCACCTCAGTCATCCAACTGGATGCTCGACTATGTCTTCCAATCCACCACCTATGCACCAGCGCACAGGAGGGGTTGGAGCTGCAGAGAGGCACCGCACTATGGGCAACATAAATGCATGCTGGCCACCGTGACCCTGTCCGTGGGTGTGGAGCTGCATGGCCAGGGTACATACCTCTCACGCATACCCTGTGCCACTTGGTGCATAAGCACTATTGTAAATATTATTTCCTATCTAACCAAGGCATGTTATTTTAGTGTGCTAAATGATTGTATGGTTTTATATATTGTATTATTACCATAGGCCTGTATTATTATGATGATGCTTATCTCGACCAAAGGATGCAACTGTAAATGAGCCTTGGCCCCATGGACTGTTCTGAAGACTTTTATAAAGATATACACAACAACAGTCTCTTACTCCCTCTGACCCATCTGCCTTCAATGAGTTCTCATATGCCGTCTTCTAATGCTATACCTCCCTATCCATCACCCGTCCCATTTTATCTCCTCCCTTTTTCACTTGCTAATTTTCTCCCATTTCCTCATATGCTGCTATGTCTCCCCTCTTCTCTCTAATACAACCAATGGTAACATCCCTGATAGCCTGGATCCTAAACTCCTCTGCCTTTCTTCACCTTCTATTGTGACCCCTATCTCGTCTCTCCTTAACTTTCCTGACACCACTGGTCAGGTTCCTGGTATCTGGAAGCATGCTAGTGTCATCCCCTTCAAAAGGGTGGAATTCCTACCATGCCTGGTAAATACTGGCCTATCTCATTTGCCCCTGCATACATTAAGGTTACAGAGCATGGCACTCTTATCTCTCCACCTTCCTCAAATCCTCTTCCTTCTTTTTCCCATTTCATTCAGCTCTTAGGAAAACCCACTATATTGTCACCCTCCTCCTCTAGTTCACAGATCACATCCTGAAGAAAATGAATCAGTATTTGCTGAACCCAGCAATCTTTGTCAATCTAGTCAAGGCCCTCAGCACTGCTGCTCATCCCCTCCTACATGACAAACTGGCAGAAGTGGGACTTTCTGACCTCTCGGGTTCAAATAAAATTTTATTTTACCAGGAAAAAACACCATTGAGTGAGCTTATTTACAAGGTGGTCCTAGGAGGGCACAAATAAGGCAAAATACAACAAAAATCTCAGTTACAGAACAACGACAATGGCCTTTGAACATAGAGGGCAGCACATGACTTGCATTGTGAATATCTAACATCAGAATCCTAAGTGCAAAGGACAATACATGGATTACATTAGGAATGTCTAAATAACAAAATTCTAGGTACAAAGTCAACACATGGTGTGCATTAAGAGTATCTAGTAGCATAACTTGGTGAAACAGGAGTATTGCTAGTATTCTAGGAGGCACATTAGAGAGGGTGAAAGGGGTCTGGGGAGTAAAGGAGGGAGAAGGAGGATCTGCAGACAGCAAAGCCAAGGGGGGGGTGCATATGGGGCAGCAATCAGCTAGGATTTGGTAAGAGGGTAAGTGGTGGAAGGAGGATGAGTGGGAGAGAGCATATAAAGATTGGAGTTCAGGACAGGGCACAGCTGGTGGAAGCCACTATAGGGGAACAACACCCACCCAGCACAGTAGAAGGGTAAGTGCTGAGGATAAACATAGAACAGATTCCTCGTAGGTGTGTTTTGGGTTAGGAGTGGTAATTTCAAGTTTCCACTCCAATCTGTCTGATTGGTTTCAGCCAGTCCTTATAAAGGACTCCCTTCCCCCACTTGATTCTCTGAGATGTATGACATGGATCTGTCGTGAGTCCTATCCATTTTTCCACCTTCCTGAACAACTTCCCTGAAGCATATTTCTCTGCGCCCATCCTCATGCACACAGATGACACAGTGCTCTTTCTCAGTGGTTCCTTGGTCCTTGAGCTGGAAATACATCTCCAGTGTGGCTTTGACAGTGTCCAAAACTGGTTTTGCTCTAAACAGCTCACCCAAAAATGTAAAAGAAGTGGTCTCTGACTTTTAGTAGTTGATGGATATTGGGCAGGGTTCTCCACTGACTTCAAAACTCAGGATGGTTCCCAACCGGAGGAGATACCCTCCTTTAAATACCTTGGCGTCTACATGGATCAGTACCCTAACTTCTCCAGGCACTGATGTTATCTATTCTAAATTGCTCCCCAAATTGGGGGTGTTGTACAAAACAAAGCCTTCCATTCTCCCTTCCCACTAGATGCGAGATTTGTTTCAAAATGATCCCCCAACATTTGACTACTGCGATATGGTTTACAGTACAGCCTCGAGTCCACCCTCATCTGACTGGACCCTCTGTATCATTTTTTCTGTTGCTTTGTCCTTAACTGACTGCCCCATACCCACCACTACTCCCTATACTCAGCTCTCTCTTCCCTTCCTTGAAGGTAGATGTCTTTCAATTCTCCACCTTTATAGCTAAATTCTGACTCTCCCTCCTCCCGTTACTTTTTCTCCGTTCTCACTCCTTCCCTCTCCCCTTCCTACTCCCACATGAAGCCCGACTCCCTCTCCTTCCTAACCCCCTTTTTCAAAACCACTTCTGGGCTGGCCTCATTTTACTGCAGACTTTTTATTCTCTGGAATAAACTTTCCATATCATTTTGCTCCTTGTCCTCTTCTTTCACCCTAAAGGCCATGCTCTGTGATCTCACAACTTACTCCTGCACTTGTCCCTAGCCCACCTCCTTCTTCCACCCTGCTCTTGCTCCGCTTCCCCTGTGATCCCCTGCACTTCACTGTGCCCCCTTGTTTTCCCTACCACACCCTGCTACCTTTCTTTGACCTGCAAAGACAGTATTCTTGTGTCACGTGTTCCAACATCAGTGTTTTGTCCCTACACAATGTTATGTTCCACGTGTTGTGCTTAATTAGTTCATTGCACACTTCCCAGTATGTTGTATTTCTCTATTTTGTTGCTATTTCTTGTATTCCTCCATATATTTTTTGCATTCTCCCATATTGTAATTTGTATTATTACGCTATACCCCAAACCCCCTCCCCCTAGGTTGCACCTGGTAATGATCTTCATCTCAGTGCTATTCCTGAACAAAAACAAATTTAAATACATAAATAAATGACTTTCACCACTGCAACGGGTGGCACTGCAAGCTCACAGTTAAGGCAGATTTGCAAAGGTGAAGCCTTTCCACCATCAACCTGTGCTGTGCCTGATCTTTCACAAATGCACTTTGGTTCACAGTTCAATTTATCCTTCTCATGTTTAACCAATCAATGCATTCTTTAAAAAAGGGAACTAAATGCATCTACCTAACAGCTTTATACAAAACACAATGGTCATTTTAATGTGACAACAGTTGTACTTGCATCAGATGAAAAACATTTTACAGGAACATAGGTTTAGTAGATATTCAATAAAAACTTTGCCAACCCTCCTGCACCCCATCTCATGAATAACTTAGGTCTGAAAAGATAATAGCAAATCCTCACCTCCAGTGTAATGCTTTTAATCTCACCAATTTCTGGACCATAGACTTTAAAGGAATGAGTAGATCCTTTTCGGAATGAGAAGGCTGCTGTATTGGCAGATGTATTTGATCCCGTTTTTTTATACAGGCGCTTTTTGTTGACTTTTCCTTTGGAACCCTTCATACGAAAAAATACCTACAGATATAAAAAACAACATGCTGCTTTCATAATATTCGGAGGGAAGGTATTGCCAAGGGTTAGCTGGGCGGTTTTGCTAACATATCGTGAGAACTGTATTTTCCAAAAAAAATCTTTATTAAATTATTCACTGTACATACAGTCCACTCTGCCTGTGAAACACTGAGACACTCTGCCTGACTACCAGTCATTTTCTGGCAGTTAATAAATGCTAGAGTAGCCAATCGGATACCACAATTTGTGACCCATAATTACACAAGGTTTAGAATAGAGCAATAGCGCAGTATTTTGTGAAACATGAAATTATTCTGGGACTAGCATATCAAGGGGAGCATGTTTGAGGTGCTAAGATTGAGCAAAGCAGTGAACAGCTCACTGCTGCATAGAAACATAGAAACTGTCAGCAGATAATGACCATCCAGTCTGCCCATAGGTCCTATACATTGTATATGGCCATTGATCCTATGTGATCTATTACTTTTCATCACTCCCTCCCCTCTTAACATAGAAACATAGATTTTGATGGCAAATAAGGACCACTTGGCCCACTCAGTCTGCCCATTTCCCTACCTATTGGATAAGCTGCAGATTCTAGTTAACCAACAGCCTACTTCCTGTCACCCCCACTACAATTGCATTGTGTCTGTCCCATGCATGTTTGAATTCCCCCACTGTTTTAGCCCCAACAACCTCCCCAAGAAGGCAGTTCCATGCATCCACCACTCTCTCCGTGAAAAAAGATTTCCTCACATTACCCCTGAGCCATCCCCCCTCTATCTTTATATTGTGTCCACTTGTTCTTACACATCTCTTTTTCTGAATGATGCTACCCACCTGGACTTTGTTGATTCCCTTGAGGTACTTGAACATTTCTATCATGCCCCCCCCCCGTCCCTCCTTTCATCAAGGGTATACATATTAAGCCCTCTCAGTCTCTCCTCATATGATTTCTGATGCAGACCCTGCACCATATTAGTTGCCCTCCTCTGGACTGCTTCCGTCCTGTCTATGCCCTTGCGTAGATGAGGTCTCCAAAACTGCACACAGTACTCCAGATGGAGTCTCACCACCTGTCTGTACAGAAGGATAACCACTTCTCTTTTTCTACTTGTGATGCCACTTCCTATGCATCCCAGTATCCCTCTGGCTCTCCTTACTGACTTCTCACATTGCTTACCCACCTTTAGATCATCTGATATGACTACCCCCAAGTCCCATTCCATTTTTGTTGTTGTTAGTACCTCCCCTGCTATTGTGTACTCTTCTCCTGGGTTTTTGTTTCCCAGGTGCATTACTTTGCACTTCTTTGCATTGAATCTAAGTTGCCATATGTCTGACCATTCCTCCAACCTTGCCAAGTCCTTCTTATCCTTTCTACCCCACCTTGTGTATCAACTCTGTTACAGATCTGTGTATCATCTGCAAAGAGGCATACCTTTCCTTCCATACCCTCTGCAATGTCACCTATAAAGATATTAAAGAGGACTGGACCCAGTACTGAGCCCTGAGCTTTCTTCGGAATGTGTTCCACTCACTGTTACCTTCTGTGTGCTGTTGTGCTGTTGTGCAGCCAGTTTGCAACGCAGGCTACCACCCTGGGACCCACTCCCAAGCTGGCTAACTTGATTATTAATCTTTTGTGTGGGACTGTGTCAAATGCCCTGCTAAAGTCTAGGTAGGCAATATCCACAGCCCCTCTCTGGTCTATTACTTTGGTCACCCAGTCAAAGAAATCTATTAGCTTCGTCTGACATGACCTTCCTGCTGTAAATCCATGCTGCTTTGGGTCTTGTGCCCCGCTGGCCTCTAGGTACTCAACAATTATTTCTTTCAGAAGTGATTCCATCATTTTCCCTACCACTGAGGTCAAACTTACAGGGCTGTAGTTTCCTGCTTCTGCCTTGCTCCCACTTTTGTGAAGGGGAATCACATCTGCCCTCCTCCAGTCCTCGGGTACCACCCCATCCTCCCATGATTTGTTAAAAAGTGTGGTCAGTGGTGTCACTAGGTCCTCCCTTAGTTCTTTTAGGATTCTGGGGTGAATCCCATCAGGCCCCATTGCTTTGTCCACCTTGAGTTTTAGGAGTCCTTTCAGGACTCTTTCTTCTGTAAATGGACTGATGTCAACCCCCCTACCCAGAGTGCTTTTATTGTCTGGTTTAAGTAACTCCTCCTCATCTTCTTTTGTGAATACTGAGCAAAAGTATTCATTCAGTATCTCTGCCTTTTCACTGTCTCCCTCTGCCCACCTCCTCTCCCTTATTAATCTTCACTATTCCTCCCTTAACCTTTCTACGCTCCCTAATGTACCTATTAAAGGTTTTATTCCTTCTTAACTGACTTGGCTATTTTTTCCTCAGTTTGGGCTTTTGCTATTCTGACTTCCTTCCCACTTCTTTCTGCTTTAATTTATACAGTTCCCCGTCGTGCTCCTTCTGTGATGCCTTGTACTTTTTGAATGCAGCCTTTTTCTCCTTAACCTTTCCTGCCACCTCTTTTGAGAATCATAGTGGTTTTTTACTCCGCTTTGTTTTCTTTATCTGTTTCACACAAAGGCTTGTTGCCTCTATGATGGCAAGGTTCCCTTGTGCCTGTTCCAGGCATGCTTAAACCCCTCCACTGTGCCTGCCCCCAGTACCTCCTGTGGCAGAGTATTCCTAGCATCAATTATCCTTTCTGGGTAGAAAAACTTCCTCACATTACCTCTTAATCTACCCCCCTCTGATTTCATATCATGCCCTCTTGTTCTAGTACTTTTTCTACATTGGAAAAGGTCCCCCACCTGCACCTTGTTTATGCCCTTGAGGTACTTGAAAGTTTCAGTTATGTTCCCCCCCCTTCCGCTCTCGCCTCTCTTCCAGTGAGTACATATTGAAGTCCCTTAGTTTTTCCTCATGTTTTGTGGTACAAGTCCTGCACCATCCTTGTTACCCTTCTCTGGATAGTCTCCACTTTGTTTATGTCCTTGTGCAGGTGTGGCCTCCAGAACTGCATGCAGTACTCCAGGTGAAGCCTTAGCAATGATTTATACAATGGCATCACCACCTCCCGCCTCCTGCTAGTGATACCACTGCTTATGCACCTCAGCATGCAACTGGCTCTCCCCGCTACCATTGCATACTGCTTTGATACCTTAAGGTCATCAGAGATGATAATCCCTAAGTCCCTTTCTTCCTTGGTGACAGTCAGCTCCCTCCTCCCAACCTATAGCTCTCCCCAGGGTTCCCTATACCCAGGAGCATTATTTTGCACTTTCTTGCATTGAACTTCACTTGCCACATTTCCAACCATCTTTCAAGCTTCTCCATGTCCCTCTTCATGTTCTGCACCCCTTCTGGAGTATCCACCCCGTTGCAGATCTTGGTGTCATCTGCAAACGCAGACCTTTCCTTCCAGCCCCACTGCAATGTCACTAATGAAGACATTGAACAGGACTGGTCCCAGTACTGGTCCCTGCAGTACCTCTCTGGTCACCTCCTCTCCCCAAATTGTACCCCATTTACCACCACCCTCTGTCTCCTGTCTGTTAACAAGTTTCTAACCCAGTTCACAACCTTGTCTCCTACACCCAGACTACCCATCATGTTAACCAGCCTTCTATGTGGAACGGTGTCAAAGGTTTTGCTGAAATCTAGTTAGGCAAGGTATACTGCCGCTCCCTGATTTACTTTCCTAGTCACCCAATCAAAAAAAATCTATCAGATTCATTTGACATGACCTTCCTGCTGTGAATTCATGTTGCCTCAGATCCTGGGCACCCCTGGATTCCAGGTGTGGCACTATCCTTCCTTTCAGCAGTGTCTCCATGATCTTTCCCACCACTGAGGTTTGGCTGACTGGCCTCAAGTTCCCCACCTCCTCCCTACTGATGCTTTTCTGCAGTGGGACACATGTGCCCTCCTCCAGTTCTCTGGAACCACACCCATGTTGAGTGACTCCATGAACAGGGCTGCCAGCGGTGCTGCTAGTTCCCATCGCAGCTCCCTTAATATCCTCTGGTGGACGCCGTCTAGCCCCATGGCCTTATCCACCTTCAGCTTTGTGAGTTCTTCCAGAACTCTCTCCACTGTGAATGGACTGGTGTACACTCCCCCCCCCCCAACTGCCCCTGCTACCCATCTGTGGTTCTTGACCCTCCCCCTTCCTAGCGAATACTGAGCAGAAGTGTTTGTTCAGTATTTCTGCCTTGTCCAGATCTCCCGTCCTTACATTGTCCCACCTCCCATTTGAGCCTCACAATCCCCCGTTTTTTTTCTTTCGCTGATGCACCTATAAAATGCCTTGTCCCCTTTTTCACAGACTGCTAAACCCTCCTTTGTCTGTGCCTTAGCTCTCCTAACAGCCTTCCCTGCTTCCCTTAGACATTCAAGGTACACCTCCCTGTCTTCCTCTCTCTGGGTCCTCTTATATTTCCTGAAACTCAGTCTTTTAACCCACCACCTTAGAGAATCATAGTGGTTTTCGTCTTTTCCCTTTAGCCACTATCTTAACGCATTGGTTTGTTATCCCCACTATGGCTCCTTTCAGTTTCTCCCATTGTTTCTCCACCTGCTCTATTACCTCTCCCTTCCCCAGGACAGCTTGTATACATCTACCCATTTCAGTGAAATCCACCCTCCTAAAATCTAACACTTTTGATCTTGTGTGGCATACCTGAGTCCATATTGCCATACTGAACCACACCATGCAGTGGTCACTGGACCCCAGCTGCCCTTCAACCTGTATTTCTTTGATTCTATTCCCATTGGTCCATTCCAGGTCCAGAATTGACTTGTCCCTGGTTGGTTTATGTACCAGCTGCCTGAGTCCAACACCCTGCAGGGATTCTAGGATGGCTGTGCTTCTGGCTGAAGCAGCCACCTGGGTGGTCCAATCCACGTCCGGCATATTGAAATCCTTCAGTAGCAGGATTTTGCCTTTAGCTGCCATGCTGTGTATGTCCTCCACTAGTTCCCTGTCAGCTGGCCCAGTGACGTGGAGGGCTGAGGCATCACTGCCTTACCTCCTGCCAGTGGTGCGAGCTGGTCACTGGGTGTCGGCGGGGAGGGAGAGGATTTAGCATCCGGAGGATAGATCTCCTCTCCTGGAGATGGGTGGGACCAGAGACCGGTGCATGTCTGGCCCCTAGCGGTGGCAGAATGCTGGCACACTGACTCTAAAAGACAGGGGGCGGAGACCAAGCAGATGCCCGGCATGCTGCATGCAGAAGCATGCGTGGATCAGCCAGTGGCATCATAGACCACCATGGCTCCACACTCGGGGTCAGGGAAGAAACACAGATGCTGAAAATACAACCAACCGGCAGGATTATGCCCCCTGCAGATGCGCTTCCTGACAGCTGGCACCTCAATGCCAGAGGTATGTACCAGTAGACACCAGAGTGATGGGGCTGGGGGTAGTGGAAGGGGCCGGCCAGTGGAGAAGATAAAGAAATAAAGTAAAAAAAAAAATGAGTTCCCTGTCAGCTTCCTCCCTGTTTCAGAGGTCTGTAGATCACTCTGTGTGTATCGCTGTTCCATTCCCTGGCTCCAGGGTGACCCACATTGCCTCGGCCTCCCTCTGTCTTCCCTGAACTTCTGTAGCCTTTATACCATCTCTGATGTGCAGGGCCACACCACCCACCCTTTTTACCCTCTCTGTCCCTCCTGAACAATGTATACGAACATACGAAAATTACCAGTAGAAAAAGGCCATAATGGTCTACTGCATCTGCTTGAGTCTGCAGCTAGCTCTTTTACTCAGTAGCTGCCCCTCCCCTTACCCCCCTTTCCTTCCCCTTTGTCAAGTCCCACCCCTTCTTGAAGCATTCCACTGTGTTACATGCTACCACCTCTGCTGGTAGTGTGTTTCACGCTGCCTCCACCCTTTCTGTGAAGAAATGCCTCCTCATTTCCCTCCTGAATCTACCCCCCCTCCAATCTCATGTTATGTCCCCTAGTGTCTCTCCCCACCCTCCTCCTGAGTAGACCTCCTGTGTCTGTCCTGATTATCCCCATCATGTATTTGAAGGTCTCAATTATATCCCCCTTGTCCCACCTTTCCTCCAGCGAGTACCTGTTCAACTCCCTCAGTCTGTTCTCATATGGCAACTCCCCAAGACCTTGAATCATTTTTGTTGCCCTACGCTGCACCCCCTTTAGCAGCCTAAATGTCCTTTTGCAGGTATGGGTGCTGATACTGCACGCAGTACTCCAGGTGGGGTCTAACCAATGGTCTGTATAAAGGCAGAATCACCTCCCTTCTTCTCAAAGTTATGCCCCTTGCTATGCATCCCACCATTTTGTTGGCCTTCGCTGCTGCCCTCCTGCATTGCACAGAATTGTTCATAGCCCCCCGTGATAAGCACCCCCAGATCCTTTTCCTCCTCTGTGACTTCTAGCCTCACACCCCACAGATGGTAGCTTCTCCTTGGATTCTCTGTTCCGTAGTGCATCACCTTGCATTTCTTTGTGTTGAACCCAAGTTGCCATCTGCCCGACCATGCCTCAATCCTTGCCAGATCCTCCTGTAGCCCCCATCACCCCTACTGGTCATCCACCACTGCCCTATCTTGGTGTCATCTGCAAACTGACTGATCTTGCTGCTGATGTCCACCAAGATGTCTGCAATAAATATGCCAAACAGCACCGGCCCCAACCTAGACTCCTGTGGGACCCCACTTGTCACATGCTTGGGAGATGAGATCACCCCCCCTACCACCACCCTTTGCTGCTTATCCCTTAGCCAGTTCTCCATCCACTCCACCAGTTTTGCTCCTGACCCTGTGCCCCATAGTTTACTTCCAAGTCTCCCATGTGGTACCGAATCGAAGACCTTACTGAAGTCAAGATACAGGACATCCACCGCATGGCCCCCATCAATCTGTCTAGTCACCCAGTCTTAGTAGTTCACTAGGTTGGTCTGGCATGATTTGTCCTTGATGAAGTCATGCTGCCATTTGTCCTGCACCCCACTGACCTCCAGTAGTGCCACTAGCTTCTCCTTTAGGATGGTCTCCATTAGTTTCCCCACTATGGACGTCAGGCTTACTGGCCTATAGTTTTCCGGTTCATCCTTGGATCCACCCTTGTGGAGGGGAATCACATGAGCCAGTCTCCTTCCGGTGGTACACACACACACTGAGTCTAGAGATGTATTAAATAAGTCTGCCAAGGGGCCTGCCAGGACCTCTGCAAGCTCCTTCAGTACCCTTGGATGCATTCCATCCACTCCCGGTGACTTGTCTACCTTCAATGCCCTTAACCCCTCCCGCACCCTCTCCACTGTGATTTCTCCATCCGTCACCCCCCCCCATCTTTGTCCATCCTTCCTCCTACTATGGGTACTGTTCCCCCCTTCTCCTTCGAAAAGACTGAACAGAAGTAGACATTAAGCACTTCTGCCTTTTCACCCCCCACTCTGCCCATCCCCCTTTCTTCTTAATTCTCACAATTTGGTCCTTGCAACTTCTTTTCTCCCTGATGTACCTAAAGAAGTCCTTCTCCCTTTTTTTAATGCGTTGCACCAGCCTGAGTTCCCTTGATGCCTTGGCTGCCCTTACCTCCCTGGTCACTTCCTTCGCTTCTTTCAGATACTCCTCACTATCCTCCTCTCTCCCTGATTTTCTGAATCTCTTATATGCTGCCCTTTTTCTCCTCACCCCATCTGACACCCTTCTGCTTATCCAGCTGGGTTTCGACACCCTAGCCCTTTTAGTCTGGGCCCTGCAGCAGGTATTCATTGCCTTCACTAACCCCCATTTTATCAGATCCCACCTTTGGTGTGCGTCCATATTTGGCTGAATTCTGTCCAGAAACCCCTGCACCACCTCCCCCATCCTCCTAAAGCTGGCATTCTTGAAATCCAGCACCCTTGTGCCAGACGCTCCCTTCTCTTTAGCCATCTGTAACTGGAACCAGACTATTCTGTGGTCACTCCCCACTAGGGGTTCCTCCACCCTCACGTCCCTCATCCAGTCCCCATTCATCAGCATGAGGTCCAGGGTGTTCCCTTCCCTAGCTGGTTTGCTGACCAACTGTACCAGAAAGTTATCCTGGAATGCTTCCAGCATTACCCGCTCCCTTCTGCATATTGTTTCCCCTACCATCACCACTCCTCCTTTCCTACAGTTCCTCCTGATCTGCTCCGCCAGTACCCTGTCCTCCCCTTCAGATTGGGATGGTGGCCTGTACACCACCCCCGACCTTAGTGACCTTTTTTTGGGATCCTGGTGTTGCACCCACAGAGCCTCTGCATCCTCATCCTCACCCTCTTCCTGTACACACTTTAATCCTTCCTTTACATACAGCGCTACCCCATCAACCCTCCCCTTCTTCCTATCCTTTTGGTATAGTCTGTACCTTGGTACTGCCATGTCCCAGTCATGGATTTGGGTGGTCCATGTTTCAGTTATAGCCACCAAGTCCACACACCCCTCCACCATGAGGGCCTGTAGTTCTGCCCCCTTATTCCTCAGACTCCTTGCATTTACTGTTACCACCCTCCAACCACTGTCCCTGACTTCCCCCTCCTGCCCCACTCTCCTTATGTCCGATCTCTTAGTATTTTCTTCTCGTGTTGCCTTACTATTATGGGGGGGGGGGTAAGCCCATTTGGTTTCACATCTCTAGGCCTCTGCACTCCTCTATCCATATTGCTACCCCCCCACCTAGATTAAATGCCCCTCTATGTGCTCCTCTATCCTTTTCTTCAGTTTCTTTTTTCCTTTCCCATTCAGGTGCAATCTGTCCTTTGCATAAAGACTGCTATTCTTTCAGGTCCCACCCCCCACCCTCCTACCAGCACGTACTCCTTTGGAGGGGGGTTAGATACTGACAACAACAAAAATGGAAAGGGACCTGGGGTAGTCATATCAGATGACCTAAAGGTGGGCCAGCAATATGAGAAGGCAGTAAGGAGGGCTGAGGGGATACTGGGATGCATAGGAAAAGGCATCACCAGTAGAAAACAAGAAGTTTTTATCCCTTTGTTCAGACAGTTGGTGAGACTCCATCTGGTGTGCTGCATGCAATTCTGGAGACCCCATCTCTGCAAGGTCATAGACAGGATGGAGGCAGTCCAGAGGAGGACAACTAAAATGTTGCAGGGTCTAAACCAGAAGAAACACAAAGAGAGATTAAAGGATACCATCGAGAAAAAGAGGGGAAGGGGGGACATGAAAGAAACTTTCAAGTACCTCAAGGGAAGCAACAAAGTCCAAGAGGGTAGCATCTTTCAGAAAAAGAAATGTGCAAGAACAAGGGGCACAATTTGAAGACAGGGGCAGCTCAGAGATAATGTGAGGAAGTATTTTTCGCAGAGAGGTTGTGCATACATGGAACGGCCTTCCTGAGGAGGTAGTGGAGTCAAAAACAGTGGGGGAATTCAAAAATGCATGGGACAGACATAAGACAATTCTAGTGGGGCATAGGAGGAAGTAGGCTGCTGGTTAACTAGGATCTGCAGCTTATCCATTAGGTAGGGAAATGGGCAGACTAGGTGGGCCAAGCGGTCCTTATCTGTCGTCAAATTCTATGTTTCCCGACACCAGGTTCCCAGCCATTCATTAAACACCTGTATTCTCTTTTTTCTTGGTGGACTAGCCCTGGGAACAGGAAGTACCTCAGAGAAGGTGACAGATCTTTCTGCTCCTTCGCAAAGATGTCCCAGTTCCTCAGACCTCCCCTTCACTTCCCCTACTGTTCCATCAGTGAGGTCATTCATCCCCAGGTGTATTATTAGGTGAGGTCTGTCAATTCCCCTGCTTGCATACCTTAGCACTGATTGCCCTACCATTTCCGCCTACATTCCTGGCATCACTTCCACCCAGATTCTGCTGTGTCTCTCCCCTCTGCTGCCCCACCTTACCCCTTTTAGTATTGAGTCCCCTAATATCAAAACACCTCTCTTCTTCCCCTCTTCCATTCCCCCTTCTCCTGTCCTTCATTCTCCTGCACATTGCTCCCACCTTTTGTCACTGTTTCTCCCTCCCCCAGCACTCTCCCCTGTACTCAGCCCTTCCTGCCCCTCTTCGTTTGCCGCTTCTATTTCTCCACCCTCTCCCCCAGCCAAGCCATTCAGTGTTCCAATGGACATCGTCACCCCATCCCACTTCCCTCCTTTTGAACACCTTGTCGAAGGTCTATCCTCATTTGAGCCTGCTGTGTTACCTACTACCTGTATTTCTGTTCCTAATCTTCTTGCACCCTTTTCTCCCGTACTTGTGTCACCCCCTATGCTCCCCAGTCCTAACCTCCCCTCATCCTCCCCATACTTTATCTTCTCCTGGTTGCGCATTGTGCCTCCCCCATTCCCTTCCCTTTCTGATTTCACCTGCCTCCTCATCAACCGTGACACTTCCTCTCTTAGCCTTAAGATTTCGTTCTCCAGCTGTCCCAGCCTTAGACAGACTGGGCACCCCCCCCATTCTCCACAGGGTGTCCATAAATATGGCCACCCCACAGTTAGTGCAACCTACGGTCCTTTCTCCCCTATGTCTTCTGCTCCCCACCTTCCCTG
This sequence comes from Neoceratodus forsteri, assembly GCA_016271365.2. NCBI lineage: Eukaryota > Metazoa > Chordata > Ceratodontiformes > Ceratodontidae > Neoceratodus > Neoceratodus forsteri. The sequence goes on from CM057449.1 coordinate 482,558,875, forward strand.
GTCCCGTACCCTCTCATTCTGCCCCCAACTCTCTTTCAGGCCTGCCCCCTACCCTGTCTCTTCCACTGTCTGTCCAGTCTGCCGCCTCAGGTCCTTTACCCCACCCCCCTCTTTGCTCCCTCTGTTCCATGCCTGGTATAGCCTGGTACACTGACTTCCCAGCCATGATCAGCAGAGTACCACATCTCTGTTATTGCTACTATGTCAAGGTATGCATCCGCCAACAAGGCTTCCAGGTCTGGAATCTTATTTCCTAGGCTGTGGGCATTTGTTAACATGACCTTCCATGTTTTACAGTCTGCCCTCCCTCTGCTCCTGTCCTCCCGCTCCAGTATCTTCCCCCCACCCCAGTTTCCTTTCCTATGTGCTCCCCATATATCACTTGTTATACACTCTTTGCCTACCTGTCCCTCCCTGCCTGCATCAGCTATATCTGTTGGCAATTTATGTTCCTACATGATCCCATGGGGGGTGTTCCTAATCTTCCTGCCCCTTCTGGCTCTCCCCCCTTGGCCAGTTTAGATGCTCACTGCTGAAGCAGGGTATTACAGGCTATAGTAAATATATGGCAAGCCATCATGGACGTGTGTCCTTTTGGCTTTGTACATACCTATGAGACCTATGAACTTCTCACTAAGGGCCATGGTTGCCTTCTCAGACAGATGCAGGCTGTCCTCCTTATATAAGCTCACATCTGTCCAGGTCAAGCCCCAGTCCCCTATGAAGCCCAAACCCTCCCTTCCACACCAATCCCTCAGCCAGGAGTTGAAGGTATAGATGTGGAGTGCCTATTCTTCCCTATGCCCTGGACAAGTAGCACCTCCGAGAATGAGACGGAGCATGCTATCTGTTTCAGAATCCCCCCAGCTTCCTGAAATCCTCCTGGACTCGGGCTAACTCCACCTTTCTCCCTGCCAGGTCATTGATCCCAAGGTGGACAATGACATCCAGCTTCTCCCTCCTAGCTATTGCCCTAGTGATCCTATGGATCTGCTCCCAATCATTCCGTGCAGCACTTCCCAGGATGCACTTGACCTCCCTCCCTCCCTCTCTCTCTCTCTCCCTCCCCTGGTAGGTGTCCCTAACTCCACTCTCCAGACAGTAGAGTCCCCCCACTGGAAAAAGCTTTCCATCCTCTGGGGTTCCCTGCCTTCCTTCCCTGGGGCTCCATCCTGGAGGACCTGCTCCTCCTCCTCCCTGGTCCAAGCCTTGGGTTTCTGCATGGGGCTTTCCTGTTCCTCCAAAACAGTATAGGAGTTACTAAGCAGAACAGGTTGGGGGATGTGCCTTAAACCACCCCCCCATCCTCCCTGAGCCCACCATGGTCCAATCACTCTTCTTCAAGGGCATCCTTTGAGGTTCAGGCTGTGGATCCGGTGATCTATGGGTGGGGGTAGATGCTGCCTGCAGCTTGGCCAACTCTGCTCAGAGACAGGCAACCTCCTCCCTCAACCCAGAGAGGTGCCTGCAGATAGGGCAGCATCGCAGCCTCCAGAATGTCTCTCTGAAGACTGCTGCTCCACAACCACTGCACTGCACCATTCCCATCATGTCTGTTACCCTCCTCAATCTACTGCCTGCTTAAGACGCCTAGTTGTTATCTTCCAAAGTTTTTTTTTTTCTGTTTTTGCTACTTCCTGTATGGGTGAAGGACATTGCAAGGCCCCATGGGATCTACCCTGTAACTGTAGGGTGAGCCCTAGGGTGGGTGGGTTGTGGGTGGGAGGGTAGGATTACACTGCAGACTGTGTCCAAAAACAATCAGCCATGGAGTCCACTGGCAGTGGTTCCTTACTCCACTCACCATGGTCCAGACACAGCCAGTTATAAACACACAGTAACAACTTACTAGCTGGACTGCCTCAATCCTGCCGGCACTAAATGGAGAAGCACATTGAAATGGCAGTTAAGAAAAGACCTCCAATTCAAACTACACTGCTCCCTGTAATAAGATGCCTGCACTTAAGGTTCAGACACAGCCAATTACAAACATACAGTCACAAACTTACCAGCTAGAATCCCTCAATCTTGCCCAAACTAAACAGAGAAGCACACTGAAATGGCAGTTAAGAAAATAACTCTAATTCAAACTACACTAATCCCAGTAATATAATGCCTGCACTTGAGGTTCAGACACAGCCAATTACAAACACACAGTCACAAACTTACCAGCTAGAACCTTTCAATCCTGCCCAAACTAAATGGAGTAGCACATAGAAATGGCAGCTAAGAAAAGACCTCCAATTAAAACTACACTACTCCCTGTAATATGATGCCTAAAAACATAGAAACAAAGAAGCTGATGGCAGATAAGGACTGCAAGGCCCATCCAGTCTGCCCATTTTTTCTGCTTTATGAATGTGCCATAGGCCTTTACTCTGTCAATGGCCTATCCATTCACACTCGTATTTATTGCTCCCTTATGCATATCCCTCGCCTGTGTGAAGCCCTGCACTGTATTCAAATCTACCACTTCCTGAGGTAGGCTGTTCCATGCATCCACCACCCTTTCTGTGAACAAGAACTTCCTCAAATTACATCTTAATCTGCCTCCCTCTAATCTCATGATGTGTCCTCTTGTCCTGCTATTTTTCTTATATTGAAACATGTTAAACTATTTCACCTTGTTAATGCCCTTAAGATGTTTGAATGTTTTCATCGTATCACCTCTCTCCCTCTTTTGCTCTAGGGTATACATATTAAGCTCAGTTAATCTGTCCTCATATGTTTTCTGATACAGTCTCTGCACCATTTTGGTTGCCCTTCTTTGGGCTGCCTCCATTTTGTTAATGTCCTTGTGCAGGTGTGGCCTCCAGTACTCCACACAGTACTCCTGATTGAGCCTAACCAGTGTCTTGTGAAGAGGGATTATTACCTCCCTCTTATGACTTGTGATACCCCTACTAATACACCCCAACATCCTTCTAGCTTTACCTACTGCTTTAGTGGTCTGCTTGGGATGATTTCAGGTCATCTGTGATGATGATGCCCAAGTCTCTTTCTTCTCTTGTGATTGCCAGCAACTCCCCTCCCAGCCTAGAGGTGGCTTCAGGGTTTCTCTTCCCTATGTGCATGATCTTGCACTTCTTTGTGTTAAACCCCCAGTTGCTAGTCTTCTGACCATTTTGCCAGTTTATCCAGCTCTCTTCTCATTCTGCCCACCCCATCTGGATCATCTGCTCTATTGCAGATCTTGGTGTCATCTGCAAACAGACAAACCTTACAATCCAGTCCCTCTACAATGTCACTGATGAAGATATTGAAGAAGACTGACCCCAGGACTGATCCCTGATGTACTCCACTTGTGATTTGCATCTCTTCTGACTGTATACCATTTATCACCACTCTCTGTTTTCTGCCTGCCAACCAGTTTACCACCCAGTTGACCAACATCTGACCCACCCTGAACCTACCCAGCTTATTAATCAATCTTCTATGTGGACCAGTATCAAAAGCTTTCCTGAATCAAGGTAGGTGACATCAACTGCACCCCCTTGGTCCACCACTCTGGTTACCCAGTCAAAGAAATCTATGAGATTCGTTTGACAGGACCTTCCTGTTGTAAAGCCATGCTGTCTTAGATTCTGTGCTCCTATGGATTCCAGGTGTTACACTATCCTTTCCTTAAGGAGTGTCTCCATAATCTTGCCCACTACTGAGGTAAGACTGACTGGTCTGTAGTTACCTGCCTCAACCCTGCTACCACTCTTGCAGAGAGGGATCACATGAGCCCTTCTCTAGTCTTGTGGGACCTCTCCTGTGCTCAGAGACTCACTAAACAGTTCTGATAATGGTTCTGCTAGTTCCACCCTTAGCTCCTTTAGTACCCTGGGATGTATGCCATCAGGTCCTATTGCCTTGTCCACCCTGAGCTTAGCGAACTCTTGTAGGACCCTTTCTTTTATGAAGGGACTTGTGCACACCTCCCTCCCCCCATGTCCATGCTGCTGAGCTGTGGGTCCTGCCATACCTTATCCTCAGTAAATACTGAGCAGAAGTATCTATTTAGGGTAGATGCTTTTCCTTGGTCCTCCTCCACACACTCCCCCTTATCCCTTTTGATCATAGCAATACTCCTTCGGGACTTTCTCCTTTCACTAATGTATCTATAGAAAGTCTTGTCCCCTTCTTTTATTGTTTGTGCTAGTGTTTTCTCAGTTTGGGCCTTGGCCTACCTTACTGCCTTCCCTGCTTCCCTTAGGGAAGTTTAGTATGCCTCCCTATCTTCATCCCACTGAGTTCCCTTATATTTCCTGAAGGCCAACCTTGTGGCTCTGTCCTTTTCTGCTACTGTTTTTGAGAACCAAAGTGGCTTCCTCCTTCTTTTGCTCTTGCCTTTTTCCCTAACACAATGGGATGTTGTTTCATGTATTGCATCCTTAATGCTTTCCCACTTTACCTGTACCCCCTCACCTGTATTTCTTCTTGCCTGGGCTAGCTTAACTCTGATGGCCATCTTATCAAAGTCAGCTCCTCTGAAGTCCCATATTTTTGCCTTGGAATGGGGTGATTTTGTTCTAGTGGCCAAAGTGAATCATACCATGTGATGGTCCCTGGCCTCTAGGTGACCTTCTACCTGGAGATCTGTGATCCTTTCCCCATTAGTCAGTACTAGATCTGCACTTAAGTTTCAGACACAGCCAATTACAAACACACAGTCACAAACTTACCATCTAGAATCCCTCAGTCCTGCCCAAACTAAATGGAGAAGCACACTGAAATGGCAGTTAAGAAAAGACCTCCATCCAAACTAAACTAATCCCTGTAATATGATGCCTGCACTTAAGGTTGAGACACAGCCAATTTCAAATGCATGGTCACAAACTTACCAGCTAGAATCCCTCAATCCTACCCAAACTAAATGGAGAAGCTGTGGTCTGTCATGTTTTCCTGCAACCCAAAATGAAATTTGTGAGAGTATGGAAGACACAAGAGCTGAGACTACTGCCCCAATTCTCAGGGTAATGACCTTGGGATCCATTTTGTTAAATGGGGCTGGCCTCTTCAAGACTGGTCAAGGAGGTTGACATTTGCCCTCTTCAGCCTAATTAGAAAGTGAGCTGGGCCTCAAAGAGGCAAGACAAGTAAACCGAAGTCTTGGTTGCAGAATAAAATAACATTTATTCGAAGCAGCACAGCAACAAAAAATGCTTTCCAAAAAAGCTAATTTCAGTTACAATGAATAAAAAGAGTAGCATACTTGTCAGATCTACTTTTCTAGGTATATCCTATGCTGCGCATCATAAGTACTTTTTTTATTTTACCAATCCAAACCCCTATTTGAAAGTCAAATGTGACAGCCATCTCTTTTTTTTCTTGAAAAAAAACCTAAATTAAAACATCCATTAAGTTCTCAAATTTTGGTGGAACTAGAGCATTTTCCCACCAAATAAAACTAGAAGTTGTATGGAATCTTTTATAATGAAAAAATATAGGGTCAATATTCTTGGCCAATTTCACTGCACTGCTGCTTTCAGCAATTCCAACAGTAGATTGGAACAAAGTTCAAATCATATTCCTCATAAGGGGATAAATATCACAGTAGCACCCTTTATGAGAAATAGAATTTGCACATTGTTAATTAAATAAGAGTACAGCTTGAGAAAATGCATTCTGTATAACAGAAGCCACTACAGGTAGTTTGTTGTTAGCTAGGACTGAACCAAAGGAATCCTCTTTCATGCCTGGTGGTTTGGTTTAATTCACATTAGAGCTCTGATCTGAAAACTAAATTATCCCCTTTTCATGGAGACAAAAGTAAGAAAATAGCCAATTTAGGCACAAATACATTTTTTACTTTTATAATGTTTACCATGGAGGTGCACTGGACTCTGTTTCCCTGCACAAATACAACAAGGAAACATAGGGGAAGAACAAAAGAAGAAAGAAATATAAGACAAAATGCAATTTTCACAGTGTACAAAACTGCTAGGTTTAGAGTGCCTTACAGATACAACAGAAAGGAAACATACCATAGGGGAGAACAGAAGGACAAACAATCATAGACAAAATCCAGTTTCAACAAGGTACAAAAACTGGCAGCATCAGAGTGCCTTACAGATACAACAGAAAGGAAACATGTCACAGCGGGAGAACAGAAGGACAAACAATCATAGACAAAATGCAATTTCAACAATTTTAAGTTAAAAAAAAAAGGCCATTTCAATAATGTGCAAAACTGACAGGGTCCGGACGCCTCACAGTACAACAGCAGGAAACACAGGGGAAAAATGTAACCCCCTTACAAATGGGGGTTCCTAAAAGCCTTCCTGGAGTGTGCCTGAATGCTCCCCGCCTAACTGCTGTTCGGCGTAAGGCCGCTAGATGCGGGCGTAGAGAGTGCTTTTACAGCCTCCAGTACTGTCTCTTTAAGAGTTGCCTGCTTGCAGGCTTTAGTGGTTTGAGTGTGGGGACTGGGGTTTCTTTGTTTGAATCCTGCCTAAGCTGCGGGGAAATCACCCCCTTTACGTAGTTGCTGAAAAGCGCAACAGGAGCCTCTTTGAAAGATGTAACTGGCTATAATTAGTTAGAGTATTAGTGGAATTACAGTTTGCCTAACCTGCTTCTTTTGCAGCTGGTACTGTGTGCGCTTGGCCCCTCCATTTTGGACCTGGGACTATTGAAATGGGCCAATGGGAAATGAGGGAACCCTAAAATGGAGATCTGTTTGACCAACCAGAATTAGGACTCTCTAGGGAGCCGGCTGACCAATGAAGACACAGCTAGTAATTCGAGGAAGTGAAGTCTGGACCATGGCGCCTTTTCGCACCAATGAGGGCAAAATTAAGTGACTGGCATCTGCAGCCCTCCAATGGGATCGGGTGGCGCCTGAACTAAGAGTTTTTGCCCAAACTGCCAAGCGGCAGCGACGTTGTGTCTGTGAGCAAGGAAGGTGCTCTGGGCTCCTGCATCGTTGAGTTTTCACACGGGAAGCACGTGTGTGGAAGGCCAGATTCAGGCGGCTCGGTCACCGGTGAGTATCCGACTATATTCGCTGGGTAGCGGTCAGAGGAGTCTGTGCAAAAGCGCAGCTACCTACCAGGCTCACCCTGTAGAGGACTGGAGAATCTGCTGAATCGTGCTCGGTCTGTCAGGAAAGTGAAGCTGCAGTGAGACTCCCAGATTAGCTGTGAGTTTGGTCAGGCCCTAGGAGCAGCTGCCTGGTATGGTACCCCTCTGTTGCTTTCCATACAAATGTGTGGAGAAGTGTTTGGAGTCCAGGCTCGGTCCTGCGAGTGGTGTGGGAGTGTTTTTCCTTCTGGAGTTGTGAGTACTGAATTAGGGTAGCTGTCTGTCGAATGTTGTTAGTAGGGGCAAGATCTTCTGGCTGCTTTGCTGACTACACCAACTGAGACTGCTGGCTCTATTAAATCTTCATGGGAACCTCATATTTGTTTTGTGTCAGGGCCCCAACCAGCAGCATAGAGGAACTAGCCTTTAGGGCTTGGGTACCCATAGACAGTAGCTTATAGGTTAAGCCTGTGCACAGTGCCCTAGATAGATACTTATATATTAGATTGGTAAGCTAATCAACCCGATTCCCCCCAGTCCTTGTTATCTCCCCTTAAATAAATCAGATTGCTTCTTCTGCAAAAGTACACTGGCTAGTTTGTGTATTAATGGTGAAATACTGCACAGTGAATATGGTGTAACTGTATCTTACTTTTCAGGGGGTCCCCGGAGTGAGCTGACTGGTTCGAGCTGGGGGGTAAGTGTATTTGGTAAGGATGCTGTAATTGAACTGTGTGGGCCACTAGTGGGAAGAAAGGGGGGTTACAGCAACCCAGAGGGCTGTGACCGACTCAGCCTCGACTGTTCTAACCCCGACCTCTGAGTGGAGGCACCCGCCAACGGATCTGGGCCCCTCACCCTGCTACAGTTAGGGCAGACAGGGGTAGTAGCCCTTAGGACAGCGCCCCCTGTGGGTTACAAGAACAAAAAGACAAACAATCATAGACAAAATGCAATTTCAATGATGTGCAATTGCCAGTGTTAGAGCTCCTCACAGATACAACAGCAAGGAAATTGAGGGGAGAGCACAAAGATGAACCATCACAGGACAAAATGCAATTTCAACAATGTGAAAAAGAGAAAAGGCCAACATTAAGATGCAAATGCCAGTTATATAAATATCTCAATAATTTTGTTTACTGGACCTCATAAATCACTTCACGATTCACTCAGTGTGTTTGATTCTAAGGATTAGCAAATTAAAACGGTCAACAAATTTCATTATCTAGGTGTTATTCTTGATAGTTCTCTTCATTTAAACCCCATTCAGGCCCGGAGCTAGGGGATATAGTACTGCCCCCCATAATTTGTTTGCCACCCTGTAATTTTCATACAAAATTGATATTTCAGGCTAGGAATGAAAAAAATTAAAATCCTATTTATTGCCCAGCAGCAGCCCAGGACAGAAACATCAGTCCAGACTAGCAGTCAAGCAGAGCTGATTTATCACTTATTTAAATGTACATCGGGCAACCAACAAAACCAGAATTGATATTGGCAGTCCGGGCATGCGCTAAAATTTGACAACATCGCACATGCCCGCCTGCTCAGAAAAGACCCTTTATTTACAAACAGAATAGGCACAGTGGCAGTTACCTATTGTGGCCATGATGAGGGAGTATGGGTCACCATCACAGAGGAGGAGGAAGAGTAGGGTGGTACCCAGGCACGATCCCTGAAGAAGCTGCCTGTGTCACTTGACTGCAGTTTGGATCATCATGTGATCCCCAGTCTGCCTGTCAAGTGAGGAAGAGTGACATCCGTGGCAGCAAGTAGGCAGAGTGAGAGGGTGGTCCCAGGTAGAGTAGACAGTTGCACATCAATAGTGAGCCAGCTTGTGAGAGGGATGACTACTTCCAAGCACTGAGCAAGCATCAACGTATAGTGGCATGCTCAGAGATCTCCAGAGTGTGGACTATGGAGGAAGTTTTCGACCTGATGGTCCTGACCTCTCTGTGCTTTGCTAAATAAATATTTGGTGTTGTGCACTGCACTAGTGGCAGGCGAGGAGGAGAATAACATTTCAGGCAGCACTCAGCAGCAGCATCCAGCATAAAAAAAAGCTCTTTTGTTTTAAGAATGAGAGCGAGGATTCCACTTCTGAGAAGGGGGGGCAGCTTAAGGAGGAGACTAGAGACTAGACATAAACAGGGATAGAAAGTTGTTGTGTTGTGGTGGGGCAGGCAGCCATGGGCCCAAGACTCCATCCAGTCCAACACTTCAGTGGGAGAGGGAGGTTGAAGTTTAACAGAAGCAGCAGGGTGGATCGGGTCCATCAGGACAGCTTAAGCTTAGGGGAGTAACAAAAGCTAGTCTGCTTGTGCTTTGTGCCTGCCTGTGTTGTGAGGCAGCAGGCTGCACTCATCCAGACTACTTGAGAAGTTCAGGCTGGTGACAGCTGAGCTGACTAGTACGTACTAGGCTGACTCACTCAGACAGTCTGACTGTGACTGAAATAAGCAGGCACTGGCCGGGTTATGCACTGAGCAGCAGACAGCACCATATTCCATTTTACACACAGAGTGAGGTCACACATCATCAGCAAAAATGCTGAAGCCAGGCTAGCAGATACCCAGACTAATTATATTAGGTACTGGCCTGGCAGTGGCAGCTGCTGCTTATTTCTCTAAGAGCAGTCAAGAGACTGGCTGGTGGCTACTGGCTATTATTACTTGGTAGCTATTTTGTTTTGTTTGCCAATTGCCCCCCCCCCAAACCTCAAGAGCTAAGACACTTAAAGGCAGGTTGCTGCTTATTACTCAGTCAGAATCTGAAATACAATACAGTGTGCAGCAGCCAGTGCTAAAGGAGCTAACAAATCAAGAGCTAGAGCGAGGGGCTGGGGGAACACTCAGTCAGAGGGACAACAAGAAAATTCCAAGAAAACCACTGCACTTTTTTTAATAGAAAAGCAGAAAACAGTAAAGAGAGCGAGAGAGACCATAGTATAAGTGAAGGAGACAGAGGGAAGATTTAGTTCTGAAGGACAGGCTAGACTGGTACTCTCTGACTGCTGTTACATTGAGTGATTAGTACTAGTGTAGAACAGTATTACTTTGTTACCAGTACCTACCTACTGCCTCCTGGAAAGAGAAAAGTGTGCTGCTGTTTTTAACATCACAATTCACAAATAAGACAACACAGCAGTACAAGCTGCTGGTAAAAGAGAAAAAAAAAGCAAGAAAATAAAGGATAGGACAGTGTGAGTCAGTCCATTCAGTACAAGGCTTGTTGTGCTATGTGAGTGTTGAGTGTGACATGGAGGGGAATTTGGAAGCATCTGCCTAATTGGCTTCAGCCAGCCAATACAAGTGGTGGTAGGGAGGGGAGTCGGTCAAGTCACAGTACGTGGGTGGGATAAGGCTAAGTAGTACTCAGACCACCAGCTGTTCAAGTGCTGCACTATGCATTAGTACAGAGTAGCGCACTTTGTCTCAGAGAGCACTGGAAAATTAAGTCATTGTTTAAAAGAAAAATGGTGCACTCACTGCAAGCAATCACTTCTGCCTGATTCCGTCAGTCCATCAGAGACTGTATGTATTGTAGTGTGTGTATGTGTGTCTAAAAATAAATATAAAAAAAATGTTCTTGAAGTAAATAAAACAGACACTACATTTTTGGAGTGTGTAACAAATTTTATTAAAAACACAGCCCCACCCAGGGCCCATCTGTTCTGAATTGTGTTCTATAAAATAAAAACACAGACCGTTCCTTTTTTGGAACACATTTTATTTAAAACTCAGCCAACCTAGTACCCATCTCTCATTTGTGCTTGTGTTGTGTTCTAGTGGTCTAGTCTTTTATGCCTAACTTCTACAGTTCTATAATAAAAAGAAACACAAAGGAAGTACCACTTATTTCCAAATTCCACTTGCCCCAGCCAACTTGCTGAACTTAGCTGTGTGACTAACCTGCATTAGGTGACTGACAGCTGACCTCACTCCTCATTGCCACTGCCACAGTAGTGTAGGTAGCTTTCAAAATGGACAAATTTGTTGTTCGTGCTTATGCATCTCATAGTCTCAACCAAGCTCACCATCTACTTCAACATGTGCTAATGAACAACATAGTGAGGTTACCAACAAGAAAGATTCATTAATACCATCAGATCTTAGAACTCAAGAACCAGCGCAACCAAAAACTAATTTTCCTAAAACAAATATTGGAGGAGTGCTCCTTAGTTTTAGTAAAAAATGGTATGCGAACCGACCATGGCTGGAATAGTCAGTTGCAGCCAATAAGGCCTTCTATTTTCCTTGTTGTATGTATGCATGCCCTGGCAATGCTGGTGGAATGGGAACTGATATGACTTTTGTATCCTCTGGATTTCGCAACTGGAAAAAAGCTCTTTGTCAAGGGAAAGGTCTCAACAAACTTGAGCACAGCTAGTCCACTTGAATGCAATGGCTGATTGGACTGCAGCAAGCAAATGAGAGAGGCCACAGGTGCTACAATTGCTGCTTTGGTATTATCTGCACAAATTGAAAGGAATAGGTACTATGTAAAAATCTTGGATAAAATCATTCAGTTTGCTGTCCTAAATGAGCTGCCTCTGAGAGAAGATACAGATATCATCAAGTTTGATGAGTTAGATCTAACATTGAACAATTCATCAGGAGTTCTCATTAACCTAAGTAAGTTTACTGCAGGGCAAGATCCAATATTCATGGATATTCTGAAAATCATTCAGAAAAATGCAAAGTACACTTCTGCTGAAATTCAGAGTGAAATAATTGACATTATGAAAAAAAAATGCTTCTGGAAGATAGTTGCAGATATTAAAAACAATACTGATGTCAAGTTCTTCTGCCTGAAATCTGACACCAGAAGGGATGCAGTGAATTTTGAAAATATGTCCATTATTTTACAATATTCTGTTGACGGCAAACCAAAGGAGAGACATATTGGAGTATCCCAATTGTATGGCCTCACTGCTGACTATATTACATAAGGAGATCTTGAAAAACATCCAAGAACTGGGTGTAAACCCTTAAAATATTTTATGTTCTTTCTTTGATGGTGCCTCTGTTATGTCAGGGTGCAAATGAGGTTTACAAAAGCTTTTGTAAGAGAAATTAAATAAGGAAATTCCTTACACACACTTCTTGAATCATCAGTTACATCTGGTGGTTACTCATGTGTGAGAAGAACTCAGCAGTGGCAGATATGTTCTCAAATTGCAACGCTCTGTACAAATTTTTTTCAAAGACATGAAGTTAATGTGCTATACAAAGGGCAGCACCTGCAAAGACTCAGAACCAAGATGCACTGGTCACCTGAAAACCTTGGAAGTAATCCTCAGTAAATTGGAAGACAGTCAGAGTGTTCTGTCACAGTTTGTAAATGGTTATGGTGATTTGTCAGTTGAAGCAAGAGGGCTAATGGAAGTTACAAAATCATTCCAATTCCTGTTCTTGGCAGAGGTTATAAGAATGATTTTGAATGTGTTTGCTCTGGTGAATAATTACCTTCAAAAGGAATTGATGCACCTTGCTAAGGGACTTTAATTGATTACTGTTTCCTGTGAAACACTTCAACAGTAGAGATAACTGTTTGAAGATTTTGTAGCAGACATTTTAACCAAGCACCCGGTTTTGAAAAGTGGCTGGGATGAAACATTGGCATTATGTCTTGCTGGTGCCACCAAAAGAGCCAGGGTGCTGCCCAGAAAGTTTCAAGATTCAGTCATTGCTGAGCACTTACCTGGATTCCAAACTTTAAATGAGCATCAGTGGTCCCAGATTTATCATGACCTGATTGATGAAACCACTAATGAATTGCAAAGGAGATTTTCTCAGAGGAACTCAGAGTTATACAAATGCTTGTCAGCAATATGTTCTAGTAGCTCTCCCAACTTTTTGAAAATTGAATCTCTACATGCTTTGATTGACTTGCTTGGATTAGACATTGAGAAAGTGAAAGCTGAAATGGCTGTATTCAAGGCACTGATGGATAAGAAACAGTGCAAACAATTTGAAGAAGTCCTTGGTGCTGCCAAGGAATTAAAGGAAGCTTTCCTATATATTTTTGAAATATGTACTGCTATCTTGCTATTTGGAGCATCAACTAACGCTTGTGAGAATTCCTTTTCTTGTTTGAAAATAATTTTATCACATCAGAGGATGAGCATGAGTCACGAACGAAAGAGAAACCTCATTCTCCTGTCATATGAAAATTATGTGACTTCAAGTTTCAACCTGGATGTCTTTGTGGAAGAATTCAAATGCTACTATCCGAGAAGACTTCAACTTTAGTTTCATGAATACTGTTAACCTTGCACAGCACTTATATGTTTAGAGTTAACTGTTAAATGATTTACAAGTAGATAAAACAAGGCTTAGTTCTGACATCTGTCTGACACTGCATTTTTGACTAATCACGTGACAGGAAGCTTGACTGGTAGTTGCCCCTCCGGTCATTCTTTCCGCCCCCTGTCTTGCTGTCCTAGCTATGGGCCTGACCCCATTTATTCCACATTACAAAAAACCTTCACCAACCATTGGGTGTCCTATATAGAGTTAAAAAGTGTTTAACAACTGAGTCTAAAAGAATATTATCTGATGGTTTGTTATTTTTGTTGAATGATTATGGTTTGCCGTTATATTTTTCTGCAAGTGAGACTATTCTGTCTAGGGTAAAGGTACTTTATAATTCCATATGTAGATTTCAAACAAATCTCCCTTACTGTACACATCATCGTCTTTTGCTAAACTCTGCTTTTCACCTCTCATTGGATGATTGTATTACATTTTTGACATTGTTTTTTTCTTCAGAAAGTGGTTTTAGGATTAGCTCCACAAAGTATTTAGTATATTTTTATAGACTTATTTAATAATAGGTATGCAAGATCTTCAACAAGTCATGTTTTTCATATTCAACTTATGAACAGCTGTTTGGGTCAAAGGTCTCTGGTTTATAGGGCTATGAGTCGACACAATAAGTTACCTACATCAATTACTGTACATAAATCAATTGTTAGCTTCACAAATGTGTGCCTTCATTTTATATCTTCCCAGTCCACCTGTAATTGTATCTAGTTATTTGTTTACTAATGTACATGTATTGTCTGTTCTTTTTATCATTGTGTATGTACCGGACACTTATGAAAAACGGTCTTTTCCATTAAAGTTTTCCAGTATAATAAGTGAAATGTAATTAAATGAAATAACAAAGCATACCAATTAAGAATTATAAAACACAGGGAAAGCTTAGCTTAAAATATTGTACGTGACTTTTTTTTTGAATGTTGGCAGTGAGGGAGCTAAATTAATGTTGACAGGTAGAATAGGTTACAGGGCAGAAAAGTACTGACCTCCAGGCAGAGGTCAGAAGCCTTACTGCTACATTCTATATTGACTGCAGGTGTCTAAATTGGCCACAAGGTAGTGTCTGTCCTTACAGAATGCTTTGTAGTAGTCCAGCCTGGATGAGATGAAGGCATGCACTAATGTGTGTAAGTCTGCAGTACTAGACAAGGGTGCAGTCTGGCAATATTTTTAAATAATAGAAGCAGCCATTGACTACTGCTAACACCTGAGAACTGAGCACCAGCCTCTGATCAAAGACAACTCCCAGGCTACGCACCACCCTTACCACTTCCAGCTGAAAACCATCAAGTATAGTTAGCTTGAGACAATATGTTAGTGTTCAGTAGATACCTGATGATTTGTGCCAATCAATGCCTGAGACAAATATAATAATAGACAGGGGACTGTGTATTACAAGGCTATAATGCCATCAAGAGGTTCTGGGGACATGGGAACCTCAAAAGTGAAGCTTGAGAGGTTCACATGTCCTCAGAACCTTTAGATGGTATTGTAGCTGAGCAATCACAGTCCCCCAACTGTTATTTTTTGTAATGTATGGATTCAATGAGTTTCCAGTGTTCAGCAAAACTGTGGTACAAAGCTCTAACTCAGGGAGGTGAAGTGTCTTTGCAAAGTTCAGCAGCTTTTTTTTTTTTTTTTGCTGCATGCCAGGCAGTTGCTATGGATGCCAGAACATCCAGATGCCTCTGAAGCACCCAGTGTGTAATTCTATTGGTGCTTCTTGTGTCTTTTCAATAATTCTCTTGGAAAAATGGTGGCATTTCTATGTGAGCGGTCAAGGAGGAGCTCCATGCCTCTTTTACTGCTGAGGCATAGTTCTGGTTATTGAACTTAAAAAAAAAAAGATTCCTTCTGTTTTGTTGAGGCAAGTGTTGCACTTTGTTGGTGTGTTATTAAGAAAATGAGCAGTTGGGTCATTGGGTGAGCAGGATCTGGAGTGAGCAGGAGACAGACCATTAGCACTTTGTCACTTACTATATGTGGCTCCAGGTGAGAGGCTGGGGAAAGTATTTCACAAACAGGTTTAAAAAAAAAACAGTGTGTAACCCCCACTGACCACTTGTTTAACTAGTAGGCACACCTCCCATACCATTTCTGTCTAGGGGGAAAAGAGAGGGGTGGGCATACAAAGCAAAAAACACTAAGTGTGTACAAGACACAAACAGACCCTTACCAAACCCAGGTCCTGAGGAGAGCTTTTGCTGAGGGCTGTGCTAGGTTTGCACTTCTGACAGGGGTACCCAGTAAATCCACACAGGAAGCAGTAACTAGATTGTCCATACCAGGTTGGGATTCTAGAATGTGGCTTTACTCCAAAACAGTCGGTACACAAAAGAAAAGATGGACCCCCAAGGATTTACACTTTGTGGCACAAGGCAATGCAAAACAACATCTGTAGAAAACAGAAACTCAAACTTCCCATATAGCATAGAATTAGACATCTAGAAATGTGGCACTGGCCACGACGGAACACACAATTTCTTCTTCTAGTGGCACTAGTCCATGACTTAGAATACATTCCTATATGGCATAGGCTTTTAAAGTAGAAAATGTGGCATACAGAACCTGAAGTGCTGAACTGGTCACTCCAGATGGGGGATTGCCCACCTTTTGCTTCCTCATCCATACCCAGCCATTCTTTCAGAGTTACACTTCAAAATGCTACAGTAAAACTATGCCTTCTTCAGATGTTTAGCACATTTAGCATCAGGAACACTACAAGGAGTGTAAACAGTAAAGTTCTGGTACAAAGTGTTAAGTCACACCAGGGACTCCACTATTGTCAACAAACTTTAAACAAACTTATTGAGAACAGTCTCAAACTATCTATTGGGTGCATGGGTCCTTTTTCAGAGTGACACCCCAAAGAAAAACACAAGGCAGGTACACTTCTCCTGGGAAACTCTCAGACAGAATTTACTCACAGATTGTACACAAAGGCAGCTTCAAAAATGTTCTAGCTTGGATCAGAGGATTTCCCCTTGAATCCTTCTGCAGTCCTTCTCATCCCACTGAGGATGAGAGCATCAGGAAATCCTGAAGACGGTTTCCACCACTTCACAAGTCAGGCAAAAGTTGTTCTCAGACTAGGGTGAGAAAAACAGACTCTCCTCACTCTTCACTGCTCACTGTCTGAGCTGCTGGATGACACTCTCTCCCAGACTAACTCAGACTTACCCAAAATTCTAAAGCTCCCCCACACTCACAGCAAGCTTGTGTGGCTTACGAGGCTGCGATGGTTCTAAATTACATCACCTCTCTACCCTCAGCTGAGACCAAG
This sequence comes from Neoceratodus forsteri, assembly GCA_016271365.2. NCBI lineage: Eukaryota > Metazoa > Chordata > Ceratodontiformes > Ceratodontidae > Neoceratodus > Neoceratodus forsteri. The sequence continues at coordinate 482,575,495 of CM057449.1, forward strand.
CAAGTAGAGAGGGACCAGGTAATAATCTGTTCAACTAGTTATTCACCAGCTACCTTCCCTACCTAACACTGACATTGATGGGATTCTACTAACCACAGGGAACTGGGGGATTATAAGTGATTTGTAAGTTGGGATCATTATCTGAGGACATGGCAGGCACAGTGGTTTAAAAATGGGTGGTGGAGAGCTGTTGTGTGTGTAAAAACTAGCTCACTGACAGCTGTTGAGACTGCATGTGGAGCTCATGGAAGCAGCATTCTCATGTCACTGGATTGGGAGATGCATCAACAGTATTACGGGATCCCCTAGTTCTAGCGATAAACATGGAATGATAGTATTGCAGGAACCCACAATACTACTGATATTTTGCATTAGTGGTATTATGGCAAAAAAAGTATGGTTTTCAATACTAATATTGTATACATTCACATATTACAATACGTTAGTGTGGATAACTGATGGTCTGTGCCAGTCAATCATAACTCAGTTAGTTGGCTTGGATTTTGTCTTTATTAGTTGTAGGATTAGAATGATATGACAAGAACAGGAGACATTTCACCTTCTCATGTGGATTCTGTCCAAAACACAGTTACAGAAGAGCTCTTTCTTTAATGGAGGTCATGGACTGTGGACACTTTTAGATGGATGATGGCGCTCCACAGTCCTTATTTTCAGTAGAATTAATTACTGGTTGGCCGATTTTTATGAACTAATTCAACTTTTAGCAATTAGATGTTTAGATCTTTATTCCATTTGGGGTGCTATCTAGAAAGCAACTGAGTTTTTGTTATGTGTTACTCCTCTGTTCTGCTATGTGATGTGCAATAACTGTTTATGATTTACGATGACTTGGATATATCTGTATAATGTGCCTTGGAAAATAATAAGAAAATAATAAAAAATAACATAAAAAAAACTCAGTTAGTGCCAGGCAGCTTGAGGCCATCCAATTTCTGGTGTCTGTCAGGCACTGTTCTAATTAAATGATGATAATAACATGAAGAAACTCAGGGGAGAAAGACAGCTACAGCTGGCTATCATCTGTATAGTAGTGAAGCCCTGTACTGTACTGCCTAATAATCTCACCCAGCAGCAGCATAAACACTTCTGCTCCCTCTGCTCCAGGGATCCTCACACTTTCACTATTCCTCATCCCCCGCTGCTCTGCTGGGCAGTCAGCCTTTTCCTATCATTGCCCTTCACTCTGGAATCTACTCCCATCCTACCTCTCCTCCATTGTTTCCTTCAGGTACCAGCTGAAATGCTTCCCCCCCCCTTCTTGTTTCCCCCTACCTGACTGTCCCCCTTACTTTTGCTTTCTACCACAGTGCAGCTGTGGTTGCATTGCCTGACTGATTGATTTTTTTCCTGCATGCCTTTATTGTACTTACTCCTGTTTTAATCATGTACTGTAGTCCACGTTACTGTAATTGTGAACTGTGTCAATGCTAAGTAACTGCATTTAACTGTGTTCTATGTATGGGCTATGTATTTGCCTCATCTGTTCCCTTCCCCAGATCACATCTGGTAATGAGCCTTGGCCCAGTGTGCCTTTCCGGATCTCCAGTTTTCAAATAAATAAATAAAAAACAACATGGGAGCTAGAACAGACTCTTAAGGCACACCTCATTCCAGGACTACTATCTGCAACTACTAACCACTGATCACAACTGATTGCACCAGTCCTGAGAGGCACAGTTGGAACCATGAGAACAGAGTACCCAACAGTCCCCTGTGAACTTCCATTCAATCAACCATCACCCGTTGATTTAGAATAGATCAACAGTGTCAAAAGAAGGATAGCAGGTCAAGGGAAATAAGAACAGATACTTGGCACTTTGCCAGATAGAGATCAATGCAAACCTTGACAAGGACTGTATCAATGCTATAGTGCCTTCTAAACCCAGAGTGAATGGCTAAAATATATAATTCCTTTTAAGGTGGTCAGTTAGCCATTCTGTAACCACTCACTCCACAATTTTAATAAAAAATGGCAAGCTGAACAGCAGTCTAAATAATGCTCGCCAGCTCCTGAAAAGGGTCATGAGGGGTCTCTACAGAAGCCAAATTCCCCCTTCCCCCCAGTTGCTTGCTATGGGACCAGAGACTTTCACTCTGTTGGGAGCCTTGATTTACCATTCCTCCTCCTGCCTTTCCTGCTCCACCAATAGGAAGGCAGCTAGCACCTTGTGGGCCTGACTAGCCCTGGACTTCTTTCCAGCTCCTGCAGCCACGTGGCAGATGCCGCTCGCCAGTTCCTGAATAGGGTTGTGAGAGGGGACTCTACAGAAGCCAAATTCACCCCTCCCCTACAGTTGCTCGTCGCAGGACCAGAGACTTTCACTCCGTTGCTCCTCCACCTCCTCCTGCCTGTCCTGCTTCATCAATAGGAGGGTGGCTAGCACTTTATGGGCTTGACTAGCCCTGGACTGCTTCCCAGCGCCTGCAACCATGTGGCAGGTGTCACTCACCAGCTCCTGAAGAGGGTCATGAGGGGGGCTCTGCATAAGCCAAATCCCCCCCCCCAGTCACTAATGGGCCAGCGAATTTTGCTCCTTTGGGAGCCTTGATTTACTGCTTCTCATCATGCCTTTCCTGCTCCACCATTAGGAGGGCAGCTAGCACCTTGTGGGCTTGACTAGCCCTGGACCTCTTCCCAGCTCCTGCAGCCATGAACAGACGCTGCTCACCAGCTCCTGAAGAGGGTCGTGGGGGTGCATGCGACAGAAGCCAAATTCCCCCCTTCCCCCAGCCACGTGCCAGGGAACCAGAGACTTTTGCTCCATTGGGAGCCTTGATTTGCAGCTCCTCCTACTGCCTTTCCTACTCCACCATTCACAGCTGGAACAGCCAATTAGGTAGTCTTCATAGGTACATCTGGTCTCTATCATCAAATGGCCCATTCCACACACAGGACCAGTAGTGCTAAGGACAGCCATCTGCCCTGAGTCTGCTGGAGTCAGCTGGTAGACAGCCAGTCTACCAGACACTCTGCTCCTCATAGACCCGGCCACTTTGCACTCTTACTACAGTCTCCTACCTTTATTTCAACTGCAACCTCTCTGTGTCAGTCTACATTGACACAGACTATTCCTTCATACCCTAGATTAATTTATGCCTAATAGCCAGTTTTGGAGGCAGCCATCCCCACTGGGTTTTCTGTAGTGCACTGCCTGAGAAAAGAATGCAGGGTTGGGGGTGGGGCCATCTGTTTTAAATCCAGCTTGGGCTTCACCGTGCACCCAGTGGGAGCAGCCAGATCTTTTGAGTGTGTGGCAGTGCGTGGGAGTCCAGGTGCAGGCTACAGGATTCTCCTCATCTACCGCCTTCTGTGGTCAGGTGGGGATTTCCTGCAGGAGGTTGTGGACTTCATTGTTGATGAGATGTTGGAATCCCCCAGATGTTTAACTCTGGGGGACTTCAATGCCTGGGTCAATGATGAATCCTTGCAATTTGGCTATGAACTACTCCAGTTGATGTCCTCATTGGGCCTGTCACAAGTAGCTACTTCTACGACCTATCACCACAGCCACATGCTTAACCTAGTGTTCTCACTTGTGTTTGAGGTAGCAAACCTCAAGACTGATCAGGTCATTAGGTCTGATCATTGTACAGTGAAGTTCTTGTTTAGGGGACCCCCTGAGAGTCCCTCTCTTGCTGAGATGGTCAACTATCACCCTTTCAAGGGATTGTCACCAGAGGGACTGTTGGCGGTAGCTGACTTATCTAGTGTAGACACTGCATGTGCGGTAGGCAAGGGTGAGGCAGTGGATGCCTATAATAAGATGGTCTCCAAAGTGTTCAATGACATTGCACCATTCATTTGAGATCCCCATGGTTTGATGGGGAGCGCAAGGTGATGAAGATCAGGGGTCAGAAGTTGGAGTGTTGCTGACGGAGGTCTCAGTTGGAGGAGAATAAACTGGTCTTGCATGCCCATTATCATGAGTACCAAGGTGCAATCAACCATAAGAAGGCACAATTCCTGTCCAGGAAGATTGCTGCAGGAAAAAAACAGACCTACTCAGCCATTTTGGACTGTGAACAGACTTTTGCATCCTGTCTGTCTACAGCTGAAAAAAGCTTTTTTGATCACACTGTGTGAGGAGTTTGCTCTGTTTTTCTCTGACAGGATGTCCTCCATCCGGTCGGGGATCCCATTGGTGAGGTAAGTTTTGCCTCGCAGTGATTGACCTGGGATGAGGAGAGGCACTCCATCTGTCTAGGAGGAGTTTAAACCAGTGGAGGTGGCTGAGGTCACTGAGGTGACCTCAAAGCTCAAGCACAATTACTGTGAACTGGACCCAGCCCCAACTCGTTTCTTGATGAGATGTGTCAAGACCATTGGCCCAGTGTTCACTGGGATAGTCCGGTGCTTGATGTTGGAAGGAGTCTTTCTGGATGCCTTGAAAAAGGCTGAGGTGAGACCTCTCCTGAAGAACCCATCTCTCAACCTGGATGTCCTGGAGAATTACCATCTAGTCTCCAATCTGCCATTTTTGGGTAAGGTTGTTGAGAAATTAGTGGCACAACAGCTCGAAGAACACCTCATGTCCTTTGACATCTATGAGCCATTCCACTTGAGTTTCAGGGCCAGGCATAGCAACAAAACGGCATTAGTTAGGGTGCATAATGACCTCCTCAGAGCTAGAGGTAGAGGAGACAGGTCAATTCTTGTTCTCCTTAATTTCTCATCAGCTTTTGATACCGTGGATCACATTGTGCTTCTTGATCACCTTCGAGAGTATTGTGGACTTGCTGGTACTGTCATCAACTGGTTTAAGTCCTATCTCTCTGGCAGAGTGCAGCAAGTGGTGATGGGGAATTCCTCCTCCTCCCCGGGGCCCCTGTCATGTGGAGTACCTCAGGGCTCGATCTTGTTGCCAGTGTTATTCACGGTATACATGCTGGCCCTGGGAGAGCTCCTTTGGCATTACAGTGTGGGTTTCCACTGCTATGCAGATGACACCCAACTGTATTTGTCTTTTGGCCCCGGAACACATGACGCCATACAAGTGATTAACAACTACCTGGCATAGATCAATGACTGCATGTCCTCCAGCTGGATTGTGACTGAACCCAGACATGATGGAGGTACCGGCGATTGAGCCAGGCTGTGGGCATGATGTGAGTGCCTCCGGAGTGGGTACAGGAGTCTTCCTGGGATCTGCTCCATTGATGGCTACCACTAGGGTGCAGGGTCTTGGCATTATCCTTGATAACAGATTGACACTTGAAGCTCAGGTGTCATCTGTGGTCAAAAGTATTTTTTACCACTTAAGGAATATCACCAGGATTAAGCCCCTAGTTCCGCCTGAGGACCTGCCATCACTAGTGCATGCCTTTGTTACTTTGAGGCTCAATTACTGTAATGCTCTATACTTTGGGGTCACTGAAGGGACCCTCCACTGGCTTCAGCTGGTGCAGAACACAGTGGCTCGGCTGCTGCTGGGCCTGTCTAGGTCCAGTCATGTGACACCAGTCCTGTGGGCTGTGCACTGGATGATCATCTTCAAGGTGGGCTTGCTCACCTATAAGGCCCTATATGGGCTGGGCCCTGGCTATCTAGCTGAACTCCTTTCATCTGCCACCTCGGTCCACTTCCTCTGCTCTTTGATTAGGGGCCTTCTTGGTGTTCCCAGGGTCAAGCTAAAAACCTCTGATGACCGCGCATTTAGTGTCACTGGGCCAACCCTGTGGAACACACTTTCAGCTGTTGTCAAAGAGGCCCCCACAGTCGAGGCATTCAAAAAGGGGCTAAAGGCATACTTGTTTTGTCTGGCTTTCCCTGGTGAGGGGGACTGACCCGCACTGATTACTCAAAGCTGTCTGAGAATTATTTATTATTTTAATTTTAAATCTGTATGTGTTTTATAGATTGTATGCATTTTGTTGTTTCACCTGTTCTTTTGATGTAAGATGCCCAGAGCCCCAAGGATTGGGTGCCATGGAAATAAACTTTGCCTTGCTATAGCTGCTATAGCGTTCATATTTAATACTGCTTACATTAATTTGAGCTTCTTTCTCAATCTGATGTAGTTTACATAATCCTTGCATATAGCATTCAGCCTGCTTCACTGTGCAACTCCAGTAGGATTGCTGTATAAATTCTACATTCTGCTTATGCATCCTTATTGTCATAGTCATATTGCTTATATTGCTAACATCATTAGTGCTGTTCTGTGATCACTGTGTGTAGCATTCAGCCTGCTGTACTGTGTATCTCCAGTTGAATGATCGGCCTCTCCTATTGCTCACTACCAACTGTTCTTCCGTCCCCCTCTGCTCCATAATAATCTTATCTTACGCCTTCAGTACTTCTATTCTCCCTATCTGCTTTTATCTTACCCCATCACATGCCTGCTGTGTCTCCACACTCTGGCTGCCCTTCCTCCTCTGCCTCCCCATTTCCTGCCTAGTGCACAACCCCCTATCTAGAGTCCCCCATCTTTGAATCTCTATGCTACCCCCACTACCTACCCAACCACTCATCTCCTCCCTTGCTGCTTTCTCACACTTCCCCCTTCCCCTTCTTTGCTTTATACATATATGAGGTCCCCCCAACCTTGTATCACTGTACTGCTCACTTTCTGACTCCCATCCCTCCCTAGCTGGCTCACTCTCTCCATTAGCTCCTCCTTACTCTTTCTACACAGCATCTTTCTCCTGCTCTTCTCTCAGCTTAACCCTGCTCCTCTTCTCCTTGTTACCATCCCTTCCCAGCTAGGTCTACTCTCTTATTTTGCTTCATCACTACTCCTCCTGTAGTGCAGTTCCTACCCCCCTCCACTTCATAAGCTCACCCCTCATCTCTCCTACTGCTAACGTCCCCTGTCCTCTCAGCTTCCTGTCTACCAAATATGTTCCTTACTGCCATCTCTCTCCTTCCCCTCCTGTTTACCTTTGCTTCCCTCCCTTCTACAAGCTTTCCCCTCCTCATCTCCCACCCTTCCTTCTTTCTTCCATCTCTCTCTCTCTCTCCTCCATTCCCTCTGGTTCCCTGTTCCCTCACTCCTCCCTTCCTCTTACTTCCATCTTGAATTTGTTAGATCCTGGCTCCCCACCCACCGCTCCCCCACTCATCCCTTCTCTCACTCCCAACTGCCACGTAGACAATCATCTGTCCCAGTTAAGCTCCTTGTATCACTGCTGCTATTGGTTGCAGGAGACATTGAGTCCAATCCTGGCCCTGCTCACTCATCTCCCACCTGTCTCCCAAAAGGGTTGAGAGTGGCATACTGTCATATTCTTAATTACCCAGCACAATGCATAAAGCGTAAATATACACACACCAAAAAAAAAAAATTTGTATATTACTCATTGTATATTATAAGGAAGAAGGACATGTGGGGAGTGGTGCAATGCACTGGCTGTGGGGCAGCAATTTTCCGCGAAACATTCTGGAACCTGCGTTGCTGCCCTATTTGCAGGCAACTGTCAGCTCTGAGGGAAGAAGTTGCCCACCTCCAGGCTGAACTGGCAAGGACTAAGGAGGACTCCCCACCCAAAGAGCACCAGTTCCACAACCACTGCCTCAGAGGTTGCCATGTGTGAAGAGCAGATGGACCACAGTAGGTTCTGGGAGGGTGAGGGTGGTGGAACAGAGGCTAGCCCCTGAGTTGCACCTCTACACAAATCATATGTCGGTCTGGCAAATCAAGGTTCCTCTATGATGACACCCTCATTGGAGACCAAGAAGAATGCTGGGGACATCCACAAGGGAGACCCACAAAAGAGTGGCAAGGGACAACACAAGGAAAGAAACAGCTTCTGATAGGGAACTCAATTGTTAGGGGTGTAGACCTGGGGAAGGGAGAGGAGAGGGAAGCAAGGTGCCTGCCTGGTGCCATGGCTTGGAGGGACAGGAAGCAAATCCTCAGGATTACAGAAGCAGCATCACAGCAGAAGGAACTAGATATCATTGTCCACCTCAGGACAAATGACCTAGCTAGGCATGAGATCAGTGCAGTGCAGGATGAATTTGTGGAGTTGGGGTGGGGCCTCAGACAGGTAGCAAGCACGTAACCTTCTCAGAGGTGCTGCCAGTCCATGGCAGGAGGAGGCTAGGGTACCACACCATGCGGTTTAATGAATGGTTGCAAACTGGTGCAGAGCACAGGCTTTGGCTTCATTGGGACTGGGGTCCACCTGGAGAGATGAAGGTCTATACTGGCATGATGGTCTGCATCTGTCCAGGAAGGAAACACGCCCTAGGTGACAGGTTTAAAGGCTTCCTTGGCAAGCTTTTAAACTAGCCAAGGGGGAGGTGCTGATAGGAAACAGGAAAGTTCAAGCCTCCCCCCACAAAGCATGGCAGGTAGTAGGGTAAACACTGAGGTACAGAGCTTGACAGAGGGCAGGACAGGAGTAAATGGAAAAATGGACAAGGGCAATAAGAGCAGGGATGGGGTAAAAAAGGATAAAGCCAACATTAAATGGAGGGCAATGGGTACCAATGCCAGTAGTCTCGGAAACAAGCTTCCAGAGCTAGTAGCCCTGATGGAAGTGGAACACTTGGATATTGTGGCAGTCACATAAACATGGTACACGGAGAACCATGACTGGGATGTCAACATACCAGGGTACACAATCTACAGAAGGGACAGGGAGGGTAAAGGAGGAGGTGGAGTAGCTGTCTACATAAGGGAAGGGATCAAAGTAACAGAACTAAAAGGTAAAGGGGGAGGACAAGAGGAACTCTGGGTCACATTGGAGACAGGGAATGGCATCACAATCCGCACAGGGGTTGTATACAGACCCCCGTCTCAAGGGGAGGAAATGGACAAGAAAATGATAGAAGGCATTCTCAAAATGGCTGAAAAAGGGGAGATACTGTTGATGGGGAACCCAAATATGCCAGATGTTAACTGGGCAACATGGACTGCAGCCACATCCAAGAGCAGGGTCATTCTCGATGCCCTACAGGGAGCATGCCTTAGACAGCTAGTTGTGGAACCCACTCGGGAGGGAGCAATATTAGACCTGGTACTCTCAAATGGAGAGAGGATCACAAACTTAGAAGTCAGTAGACACCTGGGAACAAGCGACCACTGCACAGTGTGCTTCACAATAAACACAACCATGGAGACAAGCCATACAAATACAAGGATACTGGACTTTAGAAGGGCTGACTTTGGCAAAATGGGTGAATACCTGAGGAATGCATTAGCAAATGGCCAGAAAGGAGGGGTGGAAGAACAATGGAGAAAAATCAAAACTGCCATCATGGAGGCAACAAGCCTTTTGTGAAACAAATAAAGAAAACAAAGCGGAATAAAAAACACTATGGCTCTCAAAGAAGTGTCAGGAAGGTTAAGGAGAAAAGGCTGCATTCAAAAGTATAAGGAATCACAGACAGAGCACACAGAGGAACTTATCAATTAAAGCAGAAAGAAGTGGGAAGGCAGTCAGAAAAGCAAAGGCCCAAACCGAGGAAAGGATAGCCAACTCAGTTAAGAAGGGGGATAAAACCTTTTATAGGTACATTAGGGAACATAGAAAGGTTAAGAGAGGGATAGGGAAGATTAATAAAGGAGAGGGGAAGTGGGCAGAGGGAGACAAGGAAAAGGCAGAGATAATGAATGAATACTTTTGCTCAGTATTCACAAAAGAAGAAGAGGAGGAGTTACCTAAACCAAACAGTAGAAGCACTCTGGATAGTGGGGTTGATACCAGTCCATTTAAAGAAGAAAGAGTACTGAAAGAACTTCTAAAACTCAAGGTGGACAAAGCAATGGGGCCTGACGGGACTCACCCTAGAATCCTAAAAGAGCTAAGGGAGGACCTAGTGACACCACTAACCACACTTTTTAACAAATCATGGAAGATGGTGGTACCTGAGGACTGGAGGGGCAGATGTGATTCCCTTCACAAAAGTGGGAGCAAGGCAGAAGCAGGAAACTACAGACCTGTTAGTTTGACCTCAGTGGTGGGGAAAATGATGGAATCACTTCTGAAAGAAAGAATTGTTGAGTACCTAGAGGCCAGCGGGGCACTGGACCCAAAGCAGCATGGATTCACAGCAGGAAGGTCATGTCAGACAAATCTAATCGATTTCTTTGACTGGGTGACCAAAGTAATAGACCAGGGAGGGGCCGTGGATATGGCCTACCTAGACTTTAGCAAGGCATTTGACACAGTCTCACACAAAAGATTAATAATCAAGTTAGCCAGCCTGGGAGTGGGTCCCAGGGTGGTAGCCTGGGTGGAAAACTGGCTGCACAACAGGACACAGAAGGTAATAGTGAATGGAACACATTCTGAAGAAAGGGGGGTTACTAGTGGAGTACCTCAGGGCTCAGTACTGGGTCCAGTCCTCTTTAACGTCTTTATAGGTGACATTGCAGAGGGTCTGGAAGGAAAGGTATGCCTCTTTGTGGATGACACAAAGATCTGTAACAGAGTTGATACACAAGGGGGGGTAGAAAGGATGAGAAGGGACTTGGCAGGTTGGAGAATGGTCAGACATATGGCAACTTAGATTCAATGCAAAGAAGTGCAAAGTAATGCACCCGAAATAAAAATCCAGGAGAAGAGTACACAATAGCAGGGAGGTGCTAACAACAACAATAATGGAAAGGGATCTGGGTGTAGTCATATCAGATGACCTAAAGGTGGGTATGCAATGTGAGAAGTCAGTAGGGAAAGCCAGAGGGATACTGGGATGCATAGGGAGGGGTATCACAAGTAGAAAAAGGGAAGTGGTTATCCCTCTATACAGATAGTTGGTGAGACCCCATCTGGAGTACTGCGTGCAGTTTTGGAGGCCTCATCTACGCAAGGACATAGACAGGATGGAAGCAGTCCAGAGGAGGGCAACTAAAATGGTGCAGGGTCTACATCAGAAACCATATGAAAGGAGGGACAGGGGGGACATGATAGAAACTTTTAAGTACCTCAAGGAAATCAACAAAGTCCAGGAGGGTAGCATCTTTCAGAAAAAGAGATGTGTAAGAACAAGGGGGCACAATTTAAAGTTAGAGGGGGGATGGCTCAGGGGTAATGTGAGGAAATTCTTTTTCACGGAGAGAGTGGTGGACACATGGAACCGCCTTCCTGGAGAGGTTGTGGGGTCTAAAACAGTGGAGGAATTCAAACATGCATGGGACAGACATAAGGCAATTATAGTGGGGGTTGCAGGAAATAGGCTGTTGGTTAACTAGAATCTGCAGCTTATCCAGTAGGTAGGGAAATGGGCAGACTGGGTGGGCCAAGTGGTCCTTATCTGCTGTCAAAGTCTATGTTTCTATGTCTCTGTTTCTTACCTCAGTGCCAGAAGCCTCCTCCTTAATGTAGACATGCTACATCTGCTCATGGTTAACCATCACCTTAATGTGTTAATTATCTCTGAATCTTGGCTTTCTCCCAAGATTCTGGATACTGCAGTCACCATACCTGGATACTCCATTACCTACCAGGATTGTGCCAGTAGGGGTGGTGGTGTTGCCATTTACCTCTCCTCTGCCATCCAGTTCCACCCTATACTCTCTATCTCTTCCCCATCTGCCTATGAACTTTTACTCCTCAAACTCTCCCTCCCTTTCTCTATTCCCATCTTCATGACTGGCATCTACTGCTGCCCAGGGCTTTCCCTTTATTCTGTCACTGACTCCTCCCTGCTCCCCCACCCAGGAACCACCCAGGCCACTGCCACTATCTCAGAGGTTGCCAAGAAAGAGGACTGGTTGGACAAACGGTGGGCTCAGGGAGGGTTAGGGTGGTGGAACAGAGGTGCATCCCTCCAGTTGTGCCCCTCCACAATTCATTCACCACTCTGGCAGAACATGGTTCTTCTATGGAGGCACCCACAGTAGAGACCAAGGAGGATGCTGGGAACCTCCACAATGGAGACCCACAGGAGGGTGGCACAGGACCCCACAGGGGAAGGAAACAACTTCTGGTGGGGGACTCGATTGTTAAGGGGGTAGAAATGGGGGAAGGAAGGGAAAGGGAGGTAAGGTGCCTGCCGGGTGCCATGGCTTGGAGGGACAGGAAATGAATCCTCAGGATCATGGGAGTAGCTGCAAGGGGGACTGAGCTGTATGTCATTATCCACCAAGGGATGAATGACCTGGCTGAGAATGGAATCAGAGCAGTGCAACAGGAGTTTGTGGAGTTGGAGAGGGGCCTTAGACAAGTAGCACACACGGTAACTTTCTCAGAAGTGCTACCTGTTTATGGCATGGATGAGGCTAGGGTACTCCGCACCATGGGATTCAATGGCTGGTTGAAATACTGGTGCAGAGCTCAGAGATTTGGCTTCATTGGGGACTGCGGCTCCAGGGATGCAGGCCTACACAGGTGCGATGGTCTGCATCTATCATGAAGGGTAACCAGGATCCTAGATGATAGGTTTACATGCTTCATTGGCAAGCATTTAAACTAGCCAAGGGGGGACACACTGAAAATGAGAAGGAAAATCCTAGCCCTCCTCCCCAAAATCAGGGTTGTTAGTGAGGTAAACACCAAGATAGAGCAATGAATAGGGATAAGGGCAGGGGTAAATGGAGAAAAAGACAAAGGCAGTAAGGACAGGGATGGGGCAAAAAGAAATAATGCCAGAAAAAAATGGAGGGTAATGAGTACCAATGCCCGTAGTCTAGGTAAAAAGCTCCCCAAAATGGTGGCCTTGATGGAAGAGGGATGCCTGGATACTGTGGCAGTCACAGAAACATGGTACACAGAGAACCATGACTGGGATGTTAACATACCAGGGTACACAATCTACAGGAGGGACAGGGAGGGAAGAAGAGGAGGAGCAGTAGATCTCTATGTAAGGGAAGGGATCAAAGCAACAGAACTAAAGGGTAAACAGGGAGGAGAGGAAGCACTGTGGGTCACCCTGGAGACTGGAAATGGCTCCACAGTCCTCACAGGGATTGTATACAGACCCCTATCTCAGGGGAAGAAAATGGACAAGGACATGATAGAAGGCATCTTTGGGATGGCAGAGAAAGGTGAGATATTGCTGATGGGGGACCTGAATATGCCAGATGTTAACTGGAGCACCTTTGCTGCAGCCACATCCTAGAGCAGGGCCATTCTCGATGCCCTGCAGGGGGCATGCCTCAGACAGCTAGTTTTGGAACCCACTTGGAAGGGAGCACTCTTAGACCTGGTACTCTCAAATGGGGACAGAGAGAGGATCTCTGATCTTGAAGTGGGTAGCCATCTGGGAACAAGCGACCACCAAACAGTGTGGTTCACAATAAACTTAGCTGTAGAGTCAAGCCACACAAAAGTGAAGGTACTGGACTTCAGGAGGGCTGATTTTGTCAAATGGGAAAGTGCCTCAGAAAAGCACTAGCAAATAGGCAAGATGGTGGCATGGAGCAACAATGGGGAAACATCAAAACTGCCATCACATAGGTAGCAAGCCTTTGTGTGAAGCAAATAAACAAATTAAAATGACAGAAAAAACCTCTATGGTTCTCAAAAGAAGTGGCGGGGAAGGTAAGGGAGAAAAAGATAGCATTCAGGAAGTATAAGGAAACACAGAAGGAACAGGACAGAGAACTTTACCAGTTAAAGCAGAAGAAAGCGGGGAAGGCAGTTAGAATAGCAAAGGCCCAAACTAAGGAAAAGATAGCCAACTCAGTTAAGAAGGGGGATAAAACCTTTTATAGGTACATTAGGAAGCAAAGAAAGATGAAGGCAGGGATACTGAGGCTGAATAAAGAGGAAGGTGGTTGGGCAGAGAGCAACAGTGAAAAAGCAGGGATACTGAACAAATATTTCTGCTCAGTATTCACAATGGAAAAGCAGGGGGAGAGACTGAATCCAGTCAATAGAAGCACTCTGGATAGGGGGTTGATATTAGTCCTTTCACAGAAGAAAGGGTTCTGAAAGAACTCTTAAAATTGGAGGTGGACAAAGCAATGGGGCCTGATGGGATTCTCCCCAGAATTCTAAAAGAACTAAGGGAAGAACCAGTAATACCACTGACTACCCTTTTATTAAATCATGGGAGGATGGCATGGTACGTGAGGACTGGAGAAGGGTGGATGTGATTCTCCTTCACAAAAGTGGGAGCAAGACAGAGGCAGGAAACTACAGACATGTCAGTTTGACCTCAGTGGTAGGGAAAATGATGGACTCACTTCTGAAGGAAAGAATTGTTGAGTACCTTGAGGCCAGTGGGGTACTGGACCCAAGGCAGCATGGATTCACAGCAGGAAGGTCATGTCAAATGAATCTAATTGATTTCTTTGACTAGGTGACCAAAGTAGTAGACCAGGGAGGGGCTGTGGACATGGCCTACCTAGACTTTAGCAAGGCATTTGACACAGTCCCGCACAAAAGATTAATAAACAAATTAGCCAGCCTGGGAGTGGGTCCCAGGGTGGAAGCCTGGGTAAAGCACTGGCTGGACAACAGGACACAGTGGGTAATAGTAAATGGAGTCAACAGTGAAGAAAGAAGTGTTACTAGTGGGGTACTGCAGGGTTCAGTACTGGGGCCGGTCCTTTTTAATATCTTTATAAGTGACATTGCAGACAGACTGGAGGGAAAGGTGTGTCTCTTTGCAGATGACACAAAGATCTGCAGCAGGGTTAATATGCAAGGTGGGGTGGAAAGGATAAAAAGGGACTTGGCAAGGTAGGAGGAATGGCCAAATGTATGGCAGCTTAGATTCAACGCAAAGAAGTGCAAAGTAATGCATCTGGGAAACAAAAACCCATGGCAAGAGTACACAATGGGAAGTGAGATACTGACAACAACAAAAATGGAAAGGGACCTGGGGTAGTCATATCAAATGACCTAAAGGTGGGCCAGCAATGTGAGAAGGCAGTAAGGAGGGCTGGAGGGATACTGGGATGCATAGGGAAAGGCACCACCAGTAGAAAACAGGAAGTTGTTGGCCCTCTGTACAGACAGTTGGTAAGACCACATCTGGAGTACTGTATACAGTTCTGGAGACCCTATCTCCGCAAAGACGTAGACAGGGTGGAGGCTGTCCAGAGGAGGGCAACCAAAATGTTTCAGGGTCTGCACCAGAAGACATATGAAGAAAGACTAAAGAAGCTTAAGATGTATAGCCTTGAGGAAAGGCTGGAAAGGGGGACATGATAGAAGCTTTCAAATACCTCAAGGGAGTCAACAAAGTCCAAGAGGGTAGTACCTTTCAAAAAAAGAGATGTTCAAGAACAAGGGGGCACAATTTGAAGATAGAGGGGGGATGGCTCAGAGGTAATGTGAGGAAGTATTTCTTCACAGAGAGGGTTGTAGATGCATGGAACAGCCTTCCTGAGGAGGTCATAGAGTCAAAAAATAATGGGGGAATTCAAGAATGCATGGGACAGACATAAGGCAATTCTAGTGGTGGGTAGGAGGAAGTAGGCTGTTGGTTAACTAGGATCTTCAGTTTATCCGTTAGGTGGGGAAATGGGCAGACTAGGTGGGCCAAGCGGTCCTTATCTGCCATCACATGCTATGTTTTTATGTTACTATCTCTACCCATGGCTCGACTGGGGAATTACTCATCCTTGGGAATTTCAATGTGAATTGGCTCTCCCCTTCCCAATCCAAATTCTGCCAAAACATTAAGTCTCTTAATCTTTCTCAACTGATCTCTGACTGTACCCGCCACAACCATAAATCCCTCAAGCACACCCTACTAAACTGGGTTCTTGCCTCCCACCACCACTGGAATATTGATTCTGGCACCTTTCCAGATGCCCTCAGTGACCACCATCTGGTCTACTGTCTCCACAAATTACACCACCCCAAGGGCCCCACCCCAGCTTCACCAAATATGATCCTTCAGATCAGTGGACATATCCTCCCTCCACGCGGACTTGGCTGTTTCCAGCTGGTCGCCCAGCTCCTCTGCCAACTCCATTGATTTTGCCCTCAATTATTTCAAGTCCAAATTTCAGTCTATCTGGGATCTGCATGCCCCCCTCAGGAAAACCAGGGTCCATGGTTCTCATCTCCCTCGGGTCTTTGCCAAACTGCTGGCCTGCCTGCATGCTCGAGATCTTGCCTAGAAGGCTCACAATTCCTCTGGCTCCCCTGCTGAATTATTCAAGTCCTGTACCCTTTGCAATGCCAGTACCAAAGCCATTAGGCTTGTCAAGGAAGAGTTTTTTGCCTCAGCCTTCCATACCAACACTTACCACCCCTACAAGTTCTGGAAGGTCATCCATGCCATCTTCTCCCCCCCAAACCAGTCCTCCACCCCAGTTCTCCAGGTAAGGGATGTCATAATTTCTGACCCCTCTCTTCTGCCTCTGAGTTCAATGCTTTCTTCACCTCCATTATCTTCTCCCTTCTCTTGGTCTGCATCTATCCAGCCATATGCATGCAGATGATACAAATCTTTACGCCTCTGGTCCACCCCCGGATCTGATTGCCAAGATCCAGCAAGGCTTCAACAACATCCAGCACTGGTTCCGATCAAATCAACTGTGCCTAAATACCAAAACAATGGTCTCCATGACCTTTGGCACCAAGCAAAGCTCTCTAGACTTACAGACCTCCCCTCCTTCCACACCCTAGATGGGACCACAATCAATGATGTTCCCACCTTTAAGTACCTTGGGGTCTGCTCGATCACCACCTCAATTTCTGGGCATGTGGATGCCATCCACAATAAACCCTAAACTAGGTGCATTATACAGGAACCATGGTTGTCACAAATGCACTCCATAGGTCAGGCCCTCTGCTCTCACAGTGCCAACCTCAATGTGCAATAGTGTGAACAGGGGAAAAACAGGGTAACTCTCCTGTCTGTTTTGGGTCCGAATCACCTACCAGCCTCGAGTCCTGGGGTCCAATGTGAACCTTATGCTAGCATACCCAGTTAACAGGCTCAGATATGTACCCTCTTTGGGAATGCAGTACAATCCTTTGCCCAGTGGCACCCAGCCAGGTTTCCAAAATGTACCCTTATGACTCAGTATGAGACCTAAGTACAGTCTTACCTTTTTCAAGATTAGTAACACATTCAAACCCTTAACAGCTGTCAGACATAAACACAGGTTAAGCAGTCACATGTAAAAGAACTGAGAAAAAGCACAGGCAGTATTTTAAAGAAAATATTGTTTACTAAAAATTGTAAAACAGGTAAAATCAAACACAGAACAATTATATCAATAACTTACGGTCTCATAAAATAAATGGGACGTTACAGAACACAAATACGCCTACCACAGATACTTAAAAGTTCTTGTCTAGCTAGATGTTACCATAAAGTGCCTTCTTAAATCCAGGGAACTATGTCTCTCTTGAGTCCAGAATAAAAAAAAGCTTTGTTTCCCTCTGATGTCTGTTCATTTCAAAATCCTCTCCCCACCCCCCTTGGTGAGGTCACAGTTAGATCCTCCCATAGATTTTATTTCTACTCGGGAAATCATCAGTTAGCAATTTTTAAAATATGAGTCTTTCATCAACACATCCCCTTTGATGTATCCCAGCTGATTTCCTGTTTTGCTAGAGTGATCTCAGGTTTACGACTGAAAACAAGGTTCTGCGACCAAATGGTCTCTTCCTGCAGGAATCATAACATTTTATGAGGTCCTATCTCCTGGCAGATGGCCAGAGCCCTCTGTTAAAGAGAACAGGAAACTTTTGCTCAGTTTCCCCTTAGTCAGTTTTTATAACAGCTAGTTGCTTCAACCACACTGACACCTTGGAGGTCAAAGGTCAAGTCTCTCGCCCTGACTACCATCATTAAGCAGGCAGTCACATACCATACACATTTTATTTATAACACAAATATTATACAATATAACAATAAGCAGATGGCAGAGCATCACAATGGTTACATCCTGTTGACGGCTCCCAGAGCCATTGTCCAACAAATGATTCTCCCCCCCTTTTTTTGACTATGGAGACATTGTCTACAGTGCTGCTCCTAAGTACACCCTAATCAGACTGGCTTCCCTCTTCCACTTCTTCTGTCACTTTGCTTTGTACTGCCCAGCCTGCACACACCATTGCTCTCTCTATACCTCCCTCTCCCTTCCCTCCCTTGAAGCCAGGTGCCTCACTCATTGTACCTCCTTTATTGTTAAATTCTTGCTTGGCTCTCTACCCTCTTACCTCACCTCTCCCCTCTTACTTCACCTTTTCTCCTCTCCTCCCTCTTCCCACTACACCCTTTGTAACTCTTGCTTCTGCTCCCTAGCACTCCCTACTGGGTCATCCTCAGCAAGCCAGGCTGCCTTCTCTTACCGCTTCCCCAAACTTTGGAATTCCCTTCCCTTCCCCATCTGCTCTGCCTCTTCCCTGCACTCTCTCCTCTCTTCTCAGCTTCTTTTCTCATTAATGAAATGCACCTGATCCCCCTCTGTACCTCTCTTCCCCTCCTTCTACTCCCTCCACCTCTCCCACACTTCATTTCCTTCCACTTCTTACTATAATTCCTCACCCTTGCTCCTACTGCTAAAGGCGGTTGCCCTCCCCCCCCCAATTGACTCTTCTGGAATATTTACTGGTTAGCTTTGCTTCTGCATGCCTGCCTGCATTATCTGCACTTTGCACTTTAATTTGCATCCTCTTATTGTCCTTGGGATGCATCCTGCTATATCCATGCCAGTGTACATATTTTGCTTAAATACCTTTCAACGTTGATTGTTATATGATGCTTAGTTATGTTTCTACCTGCTGCGTAATTACTGTACTGTTTATTTTCATGACCATCCTCTACTCCTTCCCCCAGGACACATCTGGAAACTAGCCATTACCAGGTCAGTATGTTTTTCCTAGTGAAACGTTTGAAATAAATAAATAATTTACATGGTCATCTAAATCTAATTATGACTTATTGAGAAGGGCATCTCACCACCACCCCGTTCAGTTGATCAGGCAAGAATTCCTCATTCAAATATGCATTGACAATCCTAGCAAAGACCAGGACTAGTTCCACCACCCCGGCCTTGAGAAGGTAAAAGGGTGTGGTGTCCAGTCTAGAAGTGATACAGCATATATCAGAAACATCCCATATGACATTCTGATCATCTAACTGGTGGAACTCAGCCCACCTCAAAAGTAAGGTAATACAGATGCACAAGATACAAGCAATGTATAATGATACAAATATCGTCTTTGACAATGACATCCTCATGGAAGAGTAGCTATCTTTGAAGTTGCAAAATTGGAAGTCTGTGAACTTTTATTGATGTAACCTGGTACTTTCAAATGGAAAGGCTGTAAGAGAACAGGGGGTGGAGGACCCTCTGGCTAGGAGTGACCACCACTCAGTGTGGTTCACGCTCAATATGGGTAGGGAAACAGGGAGTATGGGGACCAGGGTGATTGACTTTAAAGGGGTGAACTTTAAAATGATGGGAGAAATTCAGGGTAGGTATCTGGCGGGAATTCAACCAGATGTGGATGCTAGTCAAAAATGGGATATTATTAAAAAAGGTCTGACAGAGGCCACTGGGACTTGTGCAAAGACAAAGAGTAAGAAGGGAAGGGCAAAGAAGCCCAGCTGATTAACTCGAGAGGTTATGGAGGGGGTGAGAGCCAAGAAGAGGGCATTTCAGAAACTCAAGACATTAACTTGGATTAACTTGGAGAAATCAGACAAAGTAGGCAAAAATGCCCATTTAATTGTCTCCCACTCGTAGTGGGGTTAACCTAGCTTCACGGTACTCAGGAGGTAATCATCTAATTTTGCTTTAAACTGATCAAATGTAAGTGCTTCAATAATATGTTTAGGTAGGGTATTCCATATTCTGGAAGTGCGTATATTACAAAAATTTAAGCGTTCAACTGTAAGAACATTAGGAACATGAATTTGTATCTTATGTGACCTAAGGTTAACCTTCTTATCAAGTATGTGAAAACCACATTGCTCCATTAGATAGGGGTCTTTATTGATTTTATATAATAGTAACAAATCACCCCTAATTCTCCTAGTTTCTAAAGAATATACTTTAAGTATCTTTAACCTTTCATTATAATCACAATTTTTTAACCCATATACTGATTTAGTTACCCTCTTTTGAATTCTTTCTATTAGTTTAAAATCTCTTCGAAGATAAGGATTCCAGACTGGGGTGCCATAATCAAGATGTGGCAAGACATATGATTTATATAATTTCATAATACTTAATCTATCTCTAGATATAAAAGCTCTTCTTGTAGAATGAATTATTTGATTACATTTTACGAAAAGTTTATTTGCATGTGTTTTGGAGGATAAATTGGTATCTATCCATACCCCCAGATCTTTTTCACATATACTAGCCTAAAGTGCTTTGTTGTTTAGAGAGTATTGATATTTGGGGTTACTATTTCCAAAATGTAACACAGAACATTTATCTTCATTGAAATTCATATTGTTTTCCACTCCCCATAGTTCTATGGATTGAAGGTCTCTACATAATTGTTGATATTGAAAAAATGAGGAAACATCCCCACCTATTTTTGTATTGTCTGCAAATTTGGTTATTGCACTACCAAGTCCTGTACCCGTATCGCTTATATATAAACTAAACAACACTGGACCAAGTACTGATCCCTGTGGAACTCCACTAGTAATGCTTCCATCTTTGGAGAATTCTGAATTAATTCTTACTTTTTGTTTCCTATCAGTTAGCCAATTATTTATCCATCTCAGAATATAACCATTTAGTCCTAAATTATGTAATTTAGAAATTAATCTATCATAGGGAACTGAATCGAAGGCCTTTCCTAAATCTAGATAGATTACATCTATTGGTACTCCTTTATCTAGTGAACCACTAACAAAATTATAGAAAGAAATCATTGGGAAGAGAGGTTGACAAGGATGAGTATATAGAAGAAGTCTAGGTAGGTTACCAGGCTAGTCAGAGTGGCCAAGGCTTCAATAGTGCTGAGACTGCTACATGGTATTAAGGAAGGAGAAAAATGCATCTTCAGATAAATTAGAGAAAGAAGGAAGAGCAAGGACCAGATTGTGAGGATTAGGAAGGATGGAGGGTGGGTGGAAAAGGGGGTGGATCAGGCAGAGGCATTAAATGAATACTTCTGCTCTGTGTTCATGAAGAAGAAAGGGTGGCAGCTACCCCAAGGGAGGAGGGGAATGGGTAGTGGGGGGGTGACTGACATAGGAATTACAAAGGACAGGGTTCTGGAAGGATTAAAGGCACTAAGGGTGGGCAAGGAACCAGGACTTGATGGCATTCATCCTAGGGTACTCAGGGAGCTGGCAGAGATCCTGGCAAGACCACTGGCTGACCTGTTCAATACCTCCCTGGACACAGGATTTTGTTTAGTTTTTGATAACCAGGTAGGTGCAGAAGACACAGAAGTGACTATTTTCAGGCATGACCTGGGAGGTCTTAACATAGAGAGGTACAGGTACAAGGCAAATACAATGTCAAAAATATACAACATACCACATATAGGTGCAGAAGGAGTGGATAACAGTTTAACAGCTGCAGTACTAAGGCACAATAAGGATATTATACAATCATATGATAAGTGCCCATGTTTACAGTTATAGTAGTAGACAATTTAAAGTGCAGAAGTGTCAAAGAGCAAAGTTTGAGCATCGACTATGTCATACAATCAGCTAGCCACATACAATATTCTAAGGAAAGAGAAGCAGGAAGGCAGGGAAGTTGGAACTGTAGGATATAGCATGGAGAGATGGAGGGAGAGAGAGGGGGGATGAGGAAAGGAGGCAGGGTAGAACAGCCGGAGGGAAGCAGAAGTAGGGTGACATTAATACAAGAGAAAACTATGGAGCAGTATAGCGCAGGGAGCCATGACCTAGGGTGGTTGAAACAGGTGCACTGGGCACACCTAGCAAGGAGGGAGTGATGCCTCTTCTTAAATGTGGCATGGCTAGGGGCCAAGCATACATCAAGGGGTAATGAGTTCCAGTAACTGGGGGCTGCGTGTGAGAATCCTGATATACCTTTGGATGTTTTACATCTGGGAATGTTGAGCAAGGAAAGGTCAGCAGATCGGAGGTCATAGGAGGTGGACTGAAGGGTTAGTGTAGAGGCAAGGGAGCTATGCATGTTGGACCTCAGTATACTGTCCAGAAGATTCCCAAGAGAGAGGAGCCAGTGGACCATTGGAGAGGGCCAGTTTAGGTCTGCGTATAGCAGGCAGTGATGTTTTAGCCTAGAGGATGCAGAGCATAGCGACATATACTACTGTGTGTTGTATCCCATCTGTGAAGTGAAGCCTTTGATGCATTGCTGTAGACTATAGTATGTGAGTGACGGGAGGAGGATTCCTCTGGCAATGGCCAACCGTGCAGAGGGAGTTAGACTATGGCTCATTTTGAAGGCTAACCCCAGTTTAGCATTGACAGCTTTACACGTGGTGGTAATATTGGAGGTCATAACTAAGGGATTCATTAAGTAGGACTCCCAGAAATTTAAAGGAGCTTACCACCTCCAATGGGGTACTGTCAGCATAGGAGACTCTGAAAAAATCTTGGCCATTTTTCAGTTTGGCAGATGAACCAAAAAGCATAGCCTGAGTTTTGCCAATGTTGAGAATAAGTCTATTTCTGGCAATCCAAGATTGAATATTTAGGAAATCCATGGAAAGCTTATGGTTGAGATTCAGAACATCATCTGAGCTGGTATACAGAACAAGGTCATCGGCATACAACAACAATAAACAGAAGGAGGTGTTTTGCATTATGTTATTAATAAAGATCGAGAAGAGAAGAGATCCAGGGATAGATCCATGTGGTACACCATCATCAATGACTGTTTTGTCCAAGATAGCTGGGTTGAATTTTACAACTTGAGTCCTATTGCACAGATAGTCATGAAACCATCTTACAGATTTTGCCGAGAAACCCAGGGATAGGAGGCTAGCTAGCAGGAGAGGGTGATCAACGAGATCAAAAGCCTTCATCAGATCAATAAATACTGCACTGGTTAGAAGGCCCTGATCCATGGCATGAAGCATGTCATTTGTTAGCTGTAACAAAGCAGTTTGGGTACTGTGGCTTTTTCTGAAACCATGTTGATTTGTAGACAGGAAATTACACTTGTAGAGGTGTTCTGTTACCTGTGCTGTGACAAGCTTCTCGAGGACTTCATTTAATACTGACAGTACTGCTATTGGCATATAGTTTGCAATGTCCTTCTTGTCACCTTTTTTAAAAAAACAACATAACTCTGGCCAATTTCCATATATTAGGCACGACGCCTTCACCAAGGACATATTGAATATTCTGGATAGTGGTCCCGCAATGAAGGGGGCACCAGCTTTAAGAGTTTTGGTTCCAGGCAGTCAGATCCAACAGCAGTACTACCTGATATGGTATTAAGAAGTTTGAGGACATCCTTTTTAGAGATACTTTTAAAGTAGAATGATGGACCCACTGGCATATCCATCAGGGTGGGGGACTCAGAATTTAAGTCTGCGGGTGGGAAAGCAGTGGTATATTTGGAGAGGTCTGAGAAGTAAGTATTGAATGCATTTGCAATTGTGCACAAGTCAGTACAGTGCACTCCTTTCGGTATCATGTCGCTGGCATGGTGTGTTTGTTTAGAGCAGAGTAAAGTTTTAAGAATGGAGGATGGCCCATGTGGTGCCCATTCACAAAAGTGGCCCTAGGGATGAACCAGGCAACTACAGACCAGTGAGCCTCACATCAATTGTGGGGAAGCTCATGGAGACAATCCTAAAAGAGAGGCTAGTGACCTTCTTGGAGGGCAATGGTCTCCAGGATGGCTAACAACATGGGTTTGTCTCAGGCAAATCCTGCCAGACAAATCTAATTAAGTATTACAACTGGGTGACCAGGAAGCTGGACGGGGACATAGGGTGAATGTCCTGTATTTGGACTTCAGCAAGGCCTTTGATTCCGTGCCACATGGGAGGCTTGGGGGGGAGCTGGAATACATGGGGTGGGAACAAAGATGGTCAGATGGATCATCAACTGGCTGAATGGAAGGTAGCAGAGGGTGGTGGTGGTGAGGGAACTCTCATCACCGAGGGAAGTGACAAGCGGGGTGCCACAGGGATCAGTACTGGGACCAGTGCTGTTTGGGATATACATAGCTGATGTCTCACACGGGATCCAGAGTAGGATCATTCTGTTCACTGACAATACAAAAATGGAAGCTGTGTTAGATAACACTGAATGGTGAAAGGGGCTGCAGGAGGACCTGACCAAACTACAGGAGTGGTCAGAAACATGACAGCTGGGTTTAACGTCAAGAAGTGCAAGATACTGCATTTCAGAGCTAGGAACCAGGGGAGGAGCTATCAGCTGGGAGGGGTGCAGCTTTAAAGAACCATGGAGGAAAATGATCTGGGGGTGCTTATAATGGGCAGCATGAACAAATCAGCTCAGTGCAGGAAGGCAGTAGCAAAAGCCAGCAGAATGCTGGGGTGTATAGTGAGGGGAATCTCCTCCAGAAACAGGGAGGTGATCCTTCCCTTGTACAGATCTCTGGTCAGGCCACATCTGGAATACTGTGTGCAGTACTTTCACCCATTCCTGAAGAAGGACATCAAATTGTTGGAGGGGGTGCAATGCAGGGCGACCAAGATGATCCAGGATTGCCAGGAATGTCCTACAGGAATAGATTGGGTGAGCTGAACATGTACTCCCTGGAGGAGAAGAGAGATGGTGGGGATATGATTGAAACTTTTAAATACCTTAAGGGGATAAATAAGGCTAATACAGAAGTGATTTTCCAGCTTAGAAGTGGGAGGGATATGAGAGGGCATCAGCTGAGACTGGAAGGGGAAGATCCAAGAGGGAAATCAGGAGACATTTTTTCACCGAACAGGTGGTGGACAGGCAGAATGCTCTGCCCAAAGAGGTGATATCCTGTAGAACAGTGGGCAGCTTTAAGAGGGTTGGGACAGGGTGGAGGGTTGTGATGAAGAGGGTGGGAAGGGTGGGGCAGCTGCAAGTTGAGAGGCTGGCTGCACAATCAAGCAGACTCAATAAACCATAAGGCCTGCTTCTGCTGGCATTTTCGTATGTTCGTATATAATCTAAAAATGGCATTAGACAGACACACACAAACATATGAGAAGAAAGGACAAAGAAGCACCACACTCAAGAACAAAAGCAAAGCAAAATTGCAGGTAAAATTAAACATTTTTGTCCACAGAATAAACAGTGAAACATTCCTAACCTGGAGTATGAACCACAGGAATCTAACATTTTGCAGGAGCACTTCCACTTCTACAGAAGGTCAAAGCATATGAA
Source organism: Neoceratodus forsteri (assembly GCA_016271365.2). Lineage (NCBI taxonomy): Eukaryota > Metazoa > Chordata > Ceratodontiformes > Ceratodontidae > Neoceratodus > Neoceratodus forsteri. The sequence goes on from CM057449.1 coordinate 482,600,636, forward strand.
TCTGCAGATTTATGGAAGGACATACTCTGGCAGAAAATGTCACTGACAAGAGAGACAAGAAGAATGTGCACACATATGCGGAAAACTATCAACAGTATTTACTACTAGAACTTGGGTTCCTAGAGTACTATCCTGGGATTGTTTAATAATTTAACATTGAAGGTAATTCACTTTATAACATATGGTTTGCAAGGAAGGCATCTTGGTCCCGTGGCTACAACACTGAACTGAAACAGGAAATATCCCATGTTCAAATCCTACCACAGCTACCACAGCCGCCGACTTGCTGTGTGATTTTGAGCATGTCACTTAACTTCATTAGGCTTCAGTCCCTCTAAACAGTGGAACTGGATTGGAGAGAACTGTACTGTGAGATTATGTTGTACTTTAATTGAGCCATCCTTAGAAAACGCATAGTAAAGCATGCATCACTTACAGGCAAAAGGATTAACACCAGTGCTTCTGTACCCACACTTACCCTTGCATCAGTTCCAGAATTCTTTTTATCTCCTGTCTTCACAGTGACTTTGTACAGCACTTTGCCTCCCGAAGTAGATCCAGATCGGTGGCTGCCAGCAGGAGAGCTGTGGGACCTGGATAGAGCCGCACTTCTGGGCCTCTTTGTTTTATAACACCAAAAGAGAATTAAACAGATGAAACATAATTTGCAAGAGTTAATAAAGAAATGATCTGGACAAGTACAGTAGCAGTATCACAAAATGTGCCTCTGTTATGTATCAAATAATTGTTTTCAAAAACAATGGTTCAATTTTCATTTACTGGGAGACAGGATTTATGCTAAATTAAGTAATTAGCCTCTACAAACCCCTTGTCCTTGATCTCTCTCTCTGAAACGTGGCTAAGGCCCCATATCCCAGAGGCTACCTACCACCTCCCAGGCTACTCCCTGCTATAAGGTTAGACTGGGCAAAAAGAAAGGTGGAGGTATGGCACTCTATTTCATTGAACCCCTCTCTGCCACCTCCATCCTTCTCTCCAACCCCACATCCCCCAGCAAATGGCTCATAGCTGAGCTGAGCTTAGGCTCTGCAAAAAATATTTATGTGGGTTGCTGTTACAACCCCCCAACTGGGGACACTCCAGGTCTTGTTGACCACCTGGTAGGCCTGGGCAACCTCTCCCCTTCCAGGGACATGATTCTTCTTGAGGATTTTAACTAGTGTTGCTCGGATAGTGCCTCTGTGGATCCAACTGTGATCCAATGGATGGAGGCACTATTTCAGTGGGATCTGGTCAAATTTGGAGGTCAGATTCCAGGTCAGATCCCGCATTATCTGAAGTCTGATCCAGGGATCCGGTGCCAGATCCCCATGTAGGATCCAGGGATCCGACCTGGATCTGGGGGGTTGGATCCTCGGCCGGATAGTGTGCCATCTGACTGGATCCACTATACTGCAAACGGCAGATATTTGGTAGCATCCAGATTGCTAGGATACTATCAGAGCAAAACTAATTTTAACCTTAATTGGTTAAGTACCCAAGAAACTGACTACTCAAACCTGTTAAAAAAGCACAATATGGTCCAAGTCATCACTGTCCCTACCAGGCACAATACTCACACACACAAACCACTCTTTTGTAGACTGGGTGATCACTAACAGGGAGGACAAGGTACTCCAGTCTGGGACCCTGGCTGACTCCACCAGTGATCACTCCCCAAGTACAGTACATCATCTGGGCCACCAAGACCAAATGCCACCTCCCCCCACCCAAACACATCTCCTTCCAGAATTTTAATTGCTCTAATACCTCCACCATCCTTGAGGATGTAAGGACAGTAAACTGGGCAGCTCTTTACTCCCTTTCAGATGTGACAGCCACAGTGGGATTTTTCACCAATGCTCTGCCACGTATCCAAGACCAACACCTCCCATTTACTACCCAAAAAGTGAGGGGTGGCTGTACCCATTGGGTCTCAAAAGAACTCCTGGCCATGATGAAGGACAGGGACAAAAAGTGGGCTGCCTACAAAAAGGCCCCCTCCCCTGCTGTCTGGAATGAATACAGGTACCTAAGAAACTAGTGCAAGCAAACTGCCCAGGTTCAGAAGCACAACTTCCTCCGCACTCAGCAAAGGGATAGCCTTGGGGATCCACATCACTTCCGGGGTGCTATTGGTTCCCTACTAAACCCTCGCACCCGTAACTCTACAATCCATCTCAGTGCTCCCTCTGGTACTCCCGTTGAAGTCACTCTAGTTTACATATCTCACTGCTCACCTAAGCAATCTACCTACCCAGCCACCTACTTGTCCTGCTTCTGGTCCAACTGACCATTTATCCTCCACCTACCTGACACTTCTCCCCCCCTTTCTACTTTAGGGTCATCTCAACCATGGACACTGCTAAACTCCATAAGAGTCTCCCCAACTGCGGCAAGTTGATCTCCCCTGCCATCTCCAAACCCCTCACCTGTATTTTTAATCTTGCATTGACCACCTCTACCATGCCAGCCTCCTGGAAGCTTGCCAAGGTGGTACTAATTTTCAAAGCAAGTGACTCCCTATCCTCAGATAACTATAGGCCAATCTCCCTGCTCCCCCACCTGAGTAAGCTCCTGAAGAAGATCGTTCACCGACAATTGTCCAACCACATTGGAAAATATAACCTGCTATGTAGCCAGCAATATGGTTTCTGCAAGTTTCACATCACCGCACCTGCGCTGGCCCAGTTTACAAACCATGTCTTTAGAAACATGGACAGGGGCAATGCCACTGGTGCTGTATTTGTGGACCTAACCAAAGCCTTTGACCTGGTTAACCACCCCCTTCTACATACCACTTTCCTCCAACTTGGCTGCTCCACAGAAACCTCACAATGGTTTAGGAGCTATCTATCTATCTGGCCATTCCCAGGCTGTGTGTATTGACGCTGCCACCTCCCCTGACCTGCCTGTCTCTACAGGTGTCCTACAGGGCTCCATCATTGGCCCTTTATTGTTCTTCATCTTTATTAACTCCCTCCCCACTGACTGCCTCACATGTGAAGCCCTATTATTTGCAGATGGTCTCATCCTCTTTTGCAGTGACAAGTCCCTAACAAGCATATCTTCTGTCCTGCCTCAGAACTATGGCTTGGCCCACATCTTGTTCCTATCACATAAGCTCCTGGTTAATGTAACAAACAAACAAACACAAAAAAACAAAGCAATGCATTTCGGGTCCAAACCATACCTGGCCTGCATCACTAAGTCAGGCTACTCCCTCTCGGTGCTCACACATGATGGAGCCATACTTGAAAATGTCCCAAATTTTAAATACTTGGGCGTAACCCTTGACCCCTCCCTCCCTCTCTTTTACAAAGCACGTCAACTCTATTGCATGTTAGGTGAACCAAAAGCTCGAGGCTGCATATTGGCTAAAACAGTTCCTGACCAATGACGCCCGCTTAGCAGTTGCCCAAGGTAACCTGCTCCTTATCATCAACTACTGCTCCCCTATCTATTCTCATATGTCTTCTGCTCCACGCTCGAATTTTACCTCCATCTATAGCAACATATGTGGATTCGCACTACTTGCACCCTACTCCACTCACCTGCGACCTTTGCAAGGCTGTTGGTTGGCTCCCACTCCCTGGCTGTTATTACTATGCTCTAGGCTATATCCTTGACAATGCCCTTAGAGGTGGTAATGCATCACCATACACCTCCCTCCTAAAAACCAGAGCTGCTGCCAGATGCCTACATGTGTCCCCGGTCCCCCTGATGGAGATACCTAAAATTTTCAGTGTTATGGGTGGCAAAGCATTGTCTGTTACTGCTCCCTCCCTCTGGAACAGTATCCCTGCTTTGCTCCGGTCTTCTGACACCCACTGCACTTTCAAACACCTACTCAAAGCCTGGTTACTGAATGAGGCCAAATGCCTGTGTTCCCCAGGATAATCTACCTCAAATTTCTATCTCATCCCTGACTACCCCAGCTGTCATTGTTCGCTCTTATAGCTGCCCTACCACATATAGCACTCTGTTCCTCCTCTCTTAATTGTCACTCATTTCCTCCTGTTGTTATTGCCCACTATTTCTTCTAGACTATTGAATTAGTATTGACATGTTGTCTGTAGTTGCTCTTTTGCACTCTCTATCCCCACTGTGTGCATTGTCCCTCTACCCCATTTAATGCATTGTAAACTATAATGTCCTTGTTGATTTCCTCCAACATATTTGTAAATTGTAATGGATATTTTTGATTTCATCTTACCCATTTGTAAATTGTGCTGTATCAATCTGTTTTGACTGCATATTTGTTTGCACCTGTTATGTAATCGCTTTTGTGCTATTTTGTTGGCCCAGGTCGTGCCTAAAATGGTCCCTCGGATTAGTGCACCGACCAGGTAATCAAAGACTTAAATAAATAAACTCTACATATCTTCTAAGTCAATTACTGTAAGGCTAATGTAGCTTTTTTAGTTTCATTAAAATGCTATACAAAACACGTTTACAACTATTAAAATGCAGTTTGGAATTTTAACCATAAAGTTTTACCTAATAATCCATGAGGAGTAGTGCATCAAGCTCAACCACAAAAGCAAATCTACAAGTCATTTCGGGAGCCATTGGTCCCCCTAAATCAAATGGATTCCAGTGGATAAACTTAGCACTGCATCAAGGCAACTCCAGCAGATAAGCCTTACAGTAATGCTCCCTATCTAGGACCCATCTGCTCGAAAAAAGCAGGGAGACCTAGGCCTCAGGTACTGGAGTTGCCTTGATTTGACACTGAGCTTAGGGTCCAGAGACTCCTGAAATGACTAACAGATTTAACCAGCAACATTATTTTGAATTCCACCTATCACTAAATAAACATTAATGCAGGGGTTACTTTCTTACTAGTGATCGGACATGAGATCCCATGATTATTTGGAGTCATTTAACAATAATAGTAAACAGGAGCTCAAGATGTAAATAACAGTACCCACTTACTGTTGAATTCTCAGTAGTTCCCGCGTGTATAAAGGGTTAATCCTGTACACCAGTAGCTATGATTCCCCTATCTTCTGTGCGGGTAAGTGGTCTCAACTCTTGCCATGAATTATATTATACTGTACACCAAACAAAGAAGTGAGCACTTGGGAAGTGGTGCTCTCAATGAATTGCAAACATTCAAACTGCAGAAACCGGGCTCTCACCAACCAATATACTGTAGCTGGACACCACATCTTTTCACCTTCCACCATCAAAAAAGTTTATTCACATCCCTTCGTGGGTTACAAACCTACACCTAGCGCATTTTGGACATTGCTGTGTCCTTCATCAAAGTTTGATATCATGCTGATTTGTTCTTTATCAAAGTTTGAATATATTATACTGTGTAGGTAATTTGCATGTGTGTATCCTATTGTACTGTGATATGCTGCACAATACGCACTTTTTGTACCCTGCTGCACCAAGGGGCCCCCGCAAAAATGAGACGCTGTATCTCTTGGGTCCAACTGGCCATCTTTCTGATGCACATTACATAGGGATACCTAAACCACTGTAGGTTTATTCCAGCATACCAGATAATCAGACGTGCATTTTCAACCCTAACCGTCAGCAGCAGCATCCTGTCTGATGCTTGTAAAGATGGATAATTCATACATTGAAGAGGCCCTGCAAGTACTCAGCAATTAGTCAGCCTCTGTATTCTCAGTACCAAGTCTCACCTTAAGCTGGTTACAAGCAAGGCTTCATTCATTCATTCATTGCTGGATTCTGCATTTTTAGAAAAACAACAGAGAAAAGAACCATAACAAACAAAGGCTATCAAGGATAGCAAAACCAATTCAAATACAATAAAATAGTAATAAGGTGTCTTTCCTTACAGACAAAAAGGTAATAAAATACAGTAAGAGGGATGCATGTTTCATTTTTTCATTTTCATTTTTTTATTTTTAACCAGGAGGTGGACTCGGCACAGCCCTTTTTTCAGCCACGCCTGACACTAAACAACATATAGACAAGTGCAGCTCAGACATATATTAAAATACATTCACATACAGTTACAAACATTCTCATTCTTTAAAAATGTAAACAGCCTTTACCTAAAGTGCACTACACTATGAGCATGTGATACAAAGCGTATGATACAAGTGACACAAAGCATGACACTCAACTAAAACTCCTGAAGGAAACTAGGAAAGTGAGTGCAATACTTGAGCAAGGTGTAACTAGTGCAAGTACTCAGTAAAGGTAAGTGAGGTGAAGGCATCAGTTTGATGGGGAAATTAGGGCAACATATGATATTATCCATTACACATATGACAGACTAGGTCAAGCTGTATCTGATCAGATCAAGTTGCTGTATCATGGGTGTAAACCCCCCTACAAATGGGGGTTCCCAAAAAGTCTTCCTTCAGCTTGCCTAAATGCTCACTGCCAGGCTGGGGTCTTGCATTTTAGTCGTTAAATGTTATTGCCAAAGAGTGCCTGTGTAGCCTCTGTGTACTGTCGTTTTAAGAGCTGCCTAGTTTGCAGAAATAATTAATCTGGAAGGGGGGCTCAGTGTTGTCATGCTCGAGTCCCGCCTGGACTGCCAGATAATTGCTCCATTTCTGCCATCGCTAATTGAGCAGTGGGAGCCGTATTAAAAGATGTAACTGTTTTGCTGATCATTTGTTAGGGGAGTGAATATATTGCAGTTAGTTCTAAACAGTTTATTTGCAGCGAGGACTGTTTTGTTCATCTCCACCATCATGGTCCCGAGCTGCTGAATTGGACCAATCAGTACCTTGGGACTTTAAAATGAAGCCTGCTTGAAGGGGCGGTGTGGAGTAAAACTGTGAGACTCGTAGTCCTGGGGTGTTGGCACTTTTTTGCACCTACTGGGGGAGCTTTGTCGTGATTGACAGCTGAACCGACCAACCGAACCTTTTGGATCTTGGGAAACCCCCCAAGCTGTCTGCTGGCTAGCCAGATCTAAGTGGGAAGCTAAGGAGGCACAGTTCAAGACAGTTGAGCAGCTGTTTTGCGTAGTTCGCGTGGGAGAACCGTGAAAAGGCTAGAGTTTCAGCCTGCATGTCTGCCCGCTGCCCGGAGAGGGAACGTAGAGTTATTTTTGGATTAAATCCGAGTTAAAGAGTTATGGAGTTGAAACCAGGCTTCTACCTGAGGGAGACCAAAGATTTTGCTGAATGTAATCAGCCGTGCAGAATTCCAGCTACATTTCTGAACTTACAATTTGTGCAGAGAGCTGGATGACTATGACAGGAAAAAGACTGCCTGGGACAGTAAAATACGTGCATATAAATGTGTTGTGTACTGAAAGGGGGTTGTGGTTTGGTTCCCCACTGTGCGAACTGTGATCTGCTTGCTAGAAGCTGTATCCAGCCCAACCGGACTGAATCCGCAGTGATCTCCTTGTGGCTGGGCCCTGCCAGACTACTACACTGTACAGAGGAAAGCGATCGACGAGAGACCTGCCTTGGGATTGGCCCCCTGCTCCATGCTTGAACGGGAATGACGCCATGGTGAATCGTGTGGGCTGTGCTTCTCCTGGCACTCAAGATCAACCACCTGCTGTCTCGATTTTCATGCATTTTGTGTCCAGTCTTTGATATCGTGAGTAACCATCAGGGTAGCTCCCTGCAACAACTGTTTAATCTGTGTGTGTCATCTGATTTCTTCATTGTTTCTGTTTCTTCATGAACTGGGCCATCAGACCCCAGATTACAAATAGTGTGTATTGTGCATGTTGTTTTTCCATCACAGGGCCCCGGACAGCTGCAAGGCCGGCCTACCCCAGGCAACGGTCCTGGCTAGCCCCCTTTCCTCCACCTGGGTACCCAGAGAGTGAGCCTGCTTTAGGGACTCTGAATGCATGCATAGTGGTGTGATTGATAGAGCATTTAAGCAAATTAACCTGATTACGTCCATCCCTTGTTCACATCCCCTGAATAAACCAGATCTATCTTTTTCTGCCTTCAGCCTGACTACAGTTTCAGTTTGTACTTGTAGTACTGTACTGTTGCTATTTGCTCTGTCTAACCTTGTTTTACAGGGGGATCCCAGGGTTGAACTGGAGGAACCAGCCCTGGTGATAAGTGCAAACAGTGTGGGTACTTGCAAGGCGTATCAGGGGTATTGTGAAAGAAGGTATTGTGTGCTGTTTGGGCCACTAGCAGGGAAAGAGTGGCATCGTTAAAGTGTCCCGGAGGGCTGTGCCCAGGCTAGTTTGACCACTATCAAACCTGACCTCCGGGTGGAGGCACCCATTTCAGAACTCAGACCCCTTAACCTGCTATTCAAGCAGGCAGGGGTAGTAGCCCCTTGGGATAGCACCACCTAGGGGTTACATGAGCATGGGCTGCAGAGCAAGTCTGAGTGAGTGGGATATTCCACAAAGCAGGCATCCTTCATGAGAAGGCACTCGAATAACATGATTACTGTACTGTACATCTGGGGATAAGGAACACGTGATGGTTGGTGTGCTAGGGGAGGAGGAGGAAGGGGAAGAAGTGGATAGAGTGGATAGATAATCAGGGAAGATATCAGATCAGTATTTGAAGAGGACTGAAGTACCATGCATGAGCCTCCTCCCTTCTAGGGAGAGCCAGCCTATATTGCAATATATGTTGCAGTGATGGGTACAGGGAGGCAGTTAAGAGTGAAGAGTGAAATGACAGAAAACATTGAAGAGTATCCAGTATGGTTAGGTAAGACTTTTGGAGCCACACCATAGAGAACATCTCCATAATCAAAAGCAGAGAGAATTATTTTGTTAACAGTCTGCTGCCTGGCAACGGGAGTAAGACAGGCTTTGCTTTGCTGAACATTAAGTCCAGGGAGAACTGCTGTGAATCTGCAAAATGGATCAGTGCTGGTGAAAGGGCGGCTAGCCCTAAGTGCACAGATAATGTTCCAGACCAACTGCACTCATATACAACTAAGAAACACATGGGGAGTCAAAGAATTCCAGCCAAATGATTTACGTGAAGAGAGCTGTGAGCTGTGCCCCAGTGCTTCGTCAGGGGGCTACAAAGGTTACTGCTGAAGCCCTGGTGCAGAGCTCATAGCTCACTTGTTGGAATTCTTTAACTACCTGTGTGTTTCTTAGCTGTATATGAGTGCAGCTGGTCTGGAACTTTGTTTTTCCTTTGCTGAAGAACCCCATGTGTGGAAGAGTTTGGTGGTAATGAGATCTATGTAAGTGGAAAAACCCAATCGCTGGCCATGGGACATCTCCAGGCAGAGGTCATGGCTTGTTCCAAAAGGTAAATGCTATGGTCTTATGGGTGGGAACTTCAAGGAGGGAGGGAGGAGGATTTTACCAGTTTTGGTCTGGATATCATAAGCATTGTTTTTAAACATTCAAGATGAGTTGGTTTGAGCAGAATCAGAGCTGACTGTTAACAAAGTGGTTTTGGAGTCAGGACTGAAGTGCAGAGCCATCAGGACCACTAGCAAAAAGCATTGTATGATCTGCAAACTTATGGATATGTAAGGAGAAACAGGCAGAGGGCAGATCATGTATGCAGATTGTAAACAGTGTGAGAATAACCACTCATGTCACATTACTTCCCATAGTCCCATGAATGGCTAGGCCTGGTGGGGGAGTTTGCAAGATTCTAGGAAGATGCAGTGTAGTAAATCAATAACCATAAACAAGCATGTTTTTCGTGTGGTAACACCAGTATTGTGGCCAGACAGTCTTTCCTTCTTAATAAAAGAGAGCAGATATACAGACAACCAACTATATCTCCAACCAGGGTTATAATTTTTTTTGGGGGGGACAGATCCTCCCAACATTTCATCATTGTAGTCTTGAATAACTTATTATAAGTCCTCTTATGATTGTGTTCCCACAATTATTACATCAGAGTTACTCCTCTGTCTCCAACTGCTACAGAAGGTAAGCAGTTGTAAAATGATGTTTTTTTTTTAAACTACTTAATGAAAAATTTGAGGCCTACATGTAGACCGCATGGAGGCTGTCTTTAGTGTAGTCTTAAATAAGGAGTACAGGCACCAAGTCTGTCTGTCTCAGTGCCGTAATACTCAGAAAAATCTCTTTGAAGTACTTTGTTTAGACTTAATCACAGAAGTGATCTATTGTGAATTGATTGCCTGGCATGTGGATATTTTGTGGTGTTTACATCCTTATAATACTTTTAAAAGGTGTTTTTTGTTTGTGTTATTTTTCAGTCATGCTCAGCCCTGTGAATCTCTATGGGGAGGGAAGTGCTATCTGTGGCTGCACTGACTGAGTAGTCTCAGAATTGGAGAAGTCTATCTGCAATTTTTGTTCAACCTATGTTAAGATTTTCCATTATTATTTCATTAGGGTTGTGCTGTTAATGTGGCAGGACTCTGTCACATTTGCTGAGTTAATTTAGTTGTTGTAAATTATGATGATTTGAGTGTGCTGAGCTCAAGTAATTTTTTTCTGTCTCTATAGTTATTTTTACAGCACTTATTCTCTTAAAGTGTCAGTGCTCTGTCGTGCAGCTGCTGAGAGCTACCTTGTGACTTAAGACTAGCGTTATAAAAAATATTTATATTATTTTCTTTACTAATTCATTATGATCTTTTTCATTCCTGTTTTTCTTTCAGCCAGCACTGTTGGTCTATTAGGGAAGGTGTTGTGTACTGCTCTGATTGCAGTCCACGTGCAGTTTTTGCATCACTTTAAAACTTTTTTTTATTGTATGCATTTGTTTCTCTTTGTTGGCTTTACTTTCTGTTTAATTACTGTATTTTGGGTGCATGTTAAGGGTTAGTCTCTTTTATATATCTGATCTACAGTGTGAGAAACCTAATTGTGATACTGTAGTTTGAACCACGTGGCTATGATTTTAATTGTGAGCACACCTGCATGATATGATAAAATGAGATGGAACAGTACACATGCTGGTAAAAGGAGAGGTGCAGGGCATGCAGCAAAGATGTCAGGAACTTTGGTCGGGCTGAAAGGAAGATGTCACCGCTGCTACATGCAAGAAAAGTCTGCAGCAACATGTCCAGGGCTGGCAGGTAGTAGTACAGCATTAGGTGGCCATGGTGGCCTTAGTGCTGCAAATATTATTCTGCTATGGCTGTGGCATCCATGGTGGATAGGGCTTGGGGAGGAGGGTAAAGGAGGAGCAGTACACAAGGTGGTAAAATCACAGCAGTGGTTGAGGAGGAGCAGGGTCCGGGTGTTACTGTGGCTGCTGGCGTTATTGGCACTAGTCCTGCTGTGCAGGAGCCATATTATGCTAAGGAGCATGTCCGTGTACAAGGTGTGGAGCGTGAGTCAGAAGCGGCAGGTGAGCAGTCAGAAATTAAAAATGTGGGTGAGGAGGGTGAAGAAGGGGGCAATACAGATGAGGAGGAGGATAAGAGCAGCCCCAGCACTTTGTGAGCTGGACTCAGCACTAGAAATTAGCTGGTGCAGGAAGATCATCATCATTCAATGTCTGGAGGTCACACTACAATGATTTGAGAGAGGAGACTGAAGCTAGTCTAATACCAACTCTGCTTTAAGTAATCAGTCAAACCCTAGTAATAGGCATTGACTTACTACTCATGGATCAAGTCAGACATGATGCAGTCCAGAGGTAGCAGGTAAATGGAGAAGAAGAGCAGACCAAGAACACACCCTAAAGGGATGCCATGTTACTATGTTAGACAAAGAAAGCACAGCTGCAGACATTTATTTAAAATATTTTGACCAGGAAGAGCATGGTGTTACCAGATATGTCCTGGGGAAAAAGGATGAGGGGTTACATATAAAATAAGTGTACACTAAAATAGATATTTAAGGGAGAAAGTCCATTTCTATGTGGTAAGTGCAAGAAAATACAAGGAGATAGGAGTGAAACTAGGCAAGGAGAATACAACAGACTGGCACACAGTACTCAAGGTGGCCAAGGCGAATGAGGCTATCAACTGTGTCAACCATGGTACCAAGGTCAAGAAGGATAAAAACTAAAAAAAAAACGTAATCAGATGTCATAACATTATTGACAGCTCAGACGAGAACAGTCCCAGTACTATGAAAAGAACAAAATCAGATTGCAACCGGAAAAATGAGGCTGTTGCAAGAAATGATTAGAGACATGGATGCATACAGCTTTTTAAGGACTTTACAGATGAATGGGAGGTTAGAGACAGATCTATAGTTGGAGATATGGGTGTTTGAGTACAATAATGTTTTTCAAATGTCTGGCAAGTACTCATACTCGGCACTCCCTGAGGCTCAGTACTCATTATTTACACGAGGGACCATTCAATTTTTAAAATAATTAAAAAACCTTATTCCTCACCAGGTAGCCTGGGCTGGTCCCTTGTCCATCCCCTCCCCACCCCCACCACAGCAATTTCCTATCTTCCACCCTCTCTTTTATTCTTTCAAGGACTTACTAGAAAAACATGATATGGATTGCTGGCCTTGTGCCATGAGCAGACTTGCCTTTTCAAAGACCCCCCCTTCCTAGCCCAACCCTCTAGGACACAAACTAAAGGCATTTAATGGCTCCCCCTGTCGTTCCCAGGCCTTGATTTGGAAAGGTCAGTAGTCCACAATCGTAGCTAGTTAATCCCCATCCCCTGCAGGATGGCCACTCCCATTAGTGTACATGCCAAAATTATAGTCCATCTACTAGGAAAGAGAGAGAAAGTGGGGGTGGGGAGAGGAAATGGAGTGGTGTGCGTCATCAGTGATACAGATCTCCCTTCCTCCTGGCTATGCAGCCTGCTTGAGAGAGACTGTCACTGTGCCTTGTACACTAATGGGAGCAGGCATACTGCTAGTGGATGCAACTACTGAGCTAGTTTTGATATTGAGCAATTGCCCCCTTCCCCCCCAAATCAAGGATCAGGGGTCATAGGGATCATAGATTTTATACGAGCCAAGTCAGGCATAAGCCTATGAACAGCTCACCCTCATCTCAAGGGGAATAACCTTTTATAAAGTGCAAAAAAAAACAGTACTTGTCTAATTAATTCTTGAAGTTATGCATTGTGTCACTACCTACAGTTTCAAGTGGAAGTCTGTTCCATAGTCCCACCACCCTTTGAGTAAAACAACCTGCCCTTTTCTTGGTCCTACTTGTTTGTCCCCTTAAAGGGACATTGTCAAAATGTTTGCATTATATTATTTCTAGTTAAAAACCCACATTTAATGATTGCTTTCCTTCTCAAAAATTCATTGGATGACACAGTACATTTTCCTCAAGCACCACAATTACTGAGCTGGAGACATCTGTGCTGCAAGACTGCAACAATGTCCAGTGCTGGTCCCACTCAAACCAATTCTCTAGAATGCAATAAGATAGTCTCCATGACTTTTGACACTAAGCAGAGGCTTACTAGACACCCTCCTAACCAGGTCTTCATGACTCTTGATGATGCTACCTGTGAAGTAATCTCCCACTTCAAGTACCACAGCGTGTAACTGGATAGAAATCGTGACTTCTCTTCTCTCATCAGTGCTATGCATAAAAATATCTGCTCCAAGCTTGATGCACTGTACTGCAACAAGTCCTGCTTGCCATTCCCATTCTGCTGCAAAATCATCCATAAAATGATCTTGCAGGTGTTTGACTATGTGGATGTGGTCTACAGCGTTGCTTCCTAATCCTTCCTTACCAGACTGGACCTCTTTTCTGCTCCTTCTGTTCTTTTTTTCTTAACCCCCTCGTCCACATGTACTCACCACTGCTCATCCCTCCCTTGAAAATTGGAGTCACACTCACTGCCCTTCCATCTTTGCTAAACACTAGTTAGCATCCTTTTCTTGTTACTTGCCCTCACTCCTCTTCCCATCCCTCCCCGCCTCGTACTCTCTTTGTTCACCTGACACTCTCACTCTTTCTCTCCTTTCTGGTGTAAAACCACCACTGAATGATCTACCTTTTCCTCCCATCTTCCTCACCCTTGTAACAGTCTCTACATTCCTCCCCTTCCTCCAAAGGGACCACTTTGTCCCCTCCTGTGTATGCTCACTGTCTTTCCTTTATTTTTCCCATTTTCCTCACAATCTACCCCCTCCCATTTTCCTCCTCCTCCTCCTTACAAGTTCAGCTTTACCTTTTGTAGTTTTGCTCTTCATAGCAATGCACTTTCATTCTCGCATCGAGTTTCTGCCATATGTTTTTGCCTACTTGTATTATTATACTACCTTTTGTTATTTGCACCTTATAAAGCTGTTTTACTCTCCTTGCAACACCCAGGTTGCTATTTAAAAATGAGCTCCAGCTCATTATAAACATAACAGATAAACATTTTTTGTTAAGCGCATTCAAAACAAGCCAATCTAAAATTTAACAACATTAACATCAATGCTTCCCCTTATAGAACACATGGATGTCACGGATTTCAATGGATTTAAAACGATGTTGCCAGTGTAAGTGGGTAGGGGGCTCCATAACTTATCTGGATGGATGCTGCCAAACTCCTTTCCTGGATAACCTTTAAAATATATATATATATATATATAGATACACACACACACTGTGTATATATATATATATATATATTTGGCACTTTGAGTCAAAACTGAATGAGTTACTGCAAAGGAATTGCATCACATAATGCAATTGCTTGAACAACAATGAACAGATTTAAAACAATGGTGGAATTCAAGAATGTGTGGGACAGACATGAGGCAATTCTAGTGGTGGGTAGGAGGAAGTAGGCTGTTGGTTAACTAGGATCTGCAGCTTATCCAATAGATAGAGAAATGGACAGACTATGTGGGACAAGTGGTCCTTATCTGCCATCAAATTCTATGTTTCTGTTTGATTGACCATATGTCTATTTTCCCCATGAAGCACTTACAGAATGTATATATGAAGCTCAGAGTCTGATTTAGGAGTTTTGTGGCATCCAGTCAGATAAATTATGGGTCCCCCGCCCACTTTCATTGTCAACACCATTTTAAATCTAGTGCAACCCGTGACATCCATGTGTTCTATAAGGGAGAAGCAGTGATGTTAATGTTGTTGAATTTCATATTGCCTTGTTTAGAATGTGCTTGACAAATTTCTTTTTTTATCTCTTATGTTTATTATGTAAATATTAAGTATTACATGTACAGTTAATGTTGTGCCTGTCAAGTGGATTTCATTCCCATTGAGCTAACCTGGTTAACAAATACTTAAAGTCCCTAGGGTATAAAAAGTGGCATTACAGGGTGGAGGGTGAGTCAGAGAGACAGAGAGATAGGGACAGAGATGGAGGTTTGAGGATCAGAGAGTTGGAAAGGCTGGCAGTGATGGTGTATCTCTGTGGGGCTCAGAGACAGGCCCAGGCCATGGAGCTCCTTGAGGGGTAAATCTGTGGGTCCAGTCTGGATCAAGGGATGTTCGGGCTTGGAAGTCTGCCAAGGGCACCAGACTATGTTTCCTATGAGGAAAGAACAGAGATCTGCAGCTAGGCAAAGCTAGTTATCGGAAACACGGATTACAAAGAAAAAAAGTGTGAGAGAGATTCCATCTACAGTCTCACAAAGGAACTCTGAATGAGTTGGAGAATGGGTCCGAACCTGAAGATGGTACCTTGTACATTTGCCTGGGGAGTTTCTCTCATCACTAGTGCTGTGCTATCTTGTATGGAGCTTCTATAGCCACTGGTTTTGCTCCCACATACAATGGTGAAGGGGGTTACCCAGGATCATACCCCTTCATAGTTGGTTGTAGATACCAGTAAACCCTTCAGTTGCTGGGGGCCCCCTGTTCATGGTAGGAGTACCCAAGCCACAGCCAATATTTCTTCTAAGGCTGACTCCCCTCTTCTGAATGAAGGCACTTTTGTGTTTGCTTGCATAGCAAAACCAGCTGATCATGTGAAGAAGGCATCTGGCCATGGAGGAGGGGAGGCTGTGTCAGTCGCCTTCTTCCCTTTGGAATTTCAAGCAGGTGAGGGTGTGTGGGGGGGGGTGAGACCAAAGTATGGTTCTGGCTGCTGCTGCCAGGGTGAGGGGTGGAGGGACGACAATCAGTTTAGTAACAGCTCTTACAGTGAGCTGAAAAGCAAAAGCAAAAAGCAAAGCACCAACAGTCAGCAGCCGGTCATGAAAGCAAGCAGGTTGTGCCGGTCACCCGGCATTGGACTTGTGCTTAACAAATGCACAAATGCATAATTATCAAACCATGGATGCTGGGAGTGGGGAGGCAGGATTTTGGTGCTAACTGAGGGTTTAAGGATAGGGGCTTGTATAGTTAAAATATCTGGGCTAGGGAGGAGGTTGGGGTGCTGTTTCTTTGCCTTTTTTCAAATAACCAGGATACCAAATATTTGGTTGAATACCAAATTCCTGGGCCCAGAATACTGGCTATTCAGTCAAAAATTTGGAAAAATATATTTGCATAACCCTGGAGTAAGAAGAACAGAAGGCATGTACTGTACTTGGGGTAAGACCCATAACTGATACTGTAGAGCAGTACAAGGAGATACTGCACTGTCGAGGTGCCATCCTTCAGATGAGATGTTAAACCGAGGTCCCTTCTGCCCATCTCTGATCACTGTCTAGGTGGGAGTTTATTTATTTATTATTGAAAATTTCAGACATTGCCTTTGAACACAAGTGCTCATTTACAAAGGTTTCACCTCAAATACATAGTCACAAAATACACAACAAGTACAATAAGCAGTTCTAAATGAAAGGCAGTTGTGTCTGGCTCAAAGCACTTAAGGCAGAACAGTTACATACAGTTTGATAAAATCAATACAGATCACTGTATAAAAAGTCACAGGTTATGTACAGTGAGAAACCAAATAAATCTGTTTAATGGTTACAACTGCACTGGACAGCAAAGGCAGACCAAAAAGATCTCTTAGTTACATAGTAGTTGTCGGCAGAAAAGGACCTCCTGGTCCATCTAGTCTGCCCTATTTTGATTAGCTCCTGCTTCCTTAGTATAGGTCCTGCTAGACCCATGTCTGTACATCCCTCTGTCCTAGTCTCACAAATCCTCTGTGACTATCCCATGCATGTTTGAATATGTTCACAGTGTCTGCACCTACCACTTCCTCTGGTAGCCTGTTCCATGGTTCAGCTGCTATTTCTGTGAAGAAGTACTTTCTCATGTTGCCTCTAAGCCTCCCCCTTCCAGCCTCATTGCATGACCCCTCATCCTAGTGCTCTTCTTTGTCTGCAGAAAACTGCCCTCCTTTCCATTATTAATCCTTTTAACATATTTGAATGCCTCTATCATGTTCCCCCCCTCTCCCTTCTTACCTCCAGTGAGTAAAAATGGGAAGACTATGGTGAAACCATGAGTATAGTGACTGCATAATTCACGAATATCCTTGATAAGACAGCAAATGCATTCCCTCACCTAGAATTGAACCTCTGACCCTTTGCTTGTAAAGCAAGGACCCATCCAGTGAGCCACCTGAGGAGCTTTATAATTCATGAATATCCTTGATAAGATAGCAAATACGTTCCATCACCTAGAATCAAACATCTGACCCTTCGCTTGTAAAGCAAGGTCATATCCAGTATGCCATGCAAGGAGCTTTTTTGAGATAACAAATATGTTCCCTACCTAGAATCGAACCTCTAACCCTTTGCTTCTTGAACTCTTAATCTCTTAAACTGATTAAACTTGGGGGAGATTCAGCAGCGTATCAGGCAATTCATTTAATTAGTTAGCAGTCCTGTCAGCAAATGATTATTTGCCCAGCTGAGTATGCTGGAAACAAGGCTTAAGGTCATTCCTGGCCATGTTCCTAGTGTTTTACTGGTTGGAGACGGTGTGGAGGCAATTTATTAAAGTGGGGGATGTTAGGCATAAGAGTGCCTTTTTAGCTAGCAAACAAGTCTAGAGCTTTATTCTGCTGGGTAAAGGAAACCAGTTAGTGAGTGCGTAAAGAGTACCAATATGAGTGTGGTTATCTGCACCAGGTACAAAGTGGTATGTCTTATTACAGATCAGCTTTACTCTGTTTAGCACTGTGTCACAGGCAGCTAGGTAGACAGGGAGCCCATAATCTATAAATGGCAGAATTGAGCTGTCCACAATAAGGCACCTAGCATCTCCAGTGAGATTGTTCCTGTTCTGGTGCAGGACACCCAGTCTTCTGTTAGCTATGGCCACCAGATTGTCAACATGGGGTGCAAAAGATAAGATGTTATTCAGAGTTACTCCAAGGTATTTGAAGGTCTCCATCTGTTCAAGATTATGTCCTTGACCATTTTCAATGTCAAAGTGTAGAACTTTCCTTTTCTGTGGAAGGCTAGAGGCTAGAGAAAAGCATGGTCTGTTTTTTGTAATTGAGGACCAGTTTGTTATTGGAGAACCAGATTTCAAGTGACCTCAAGTTACTTTGGAGTATGACGGTGAGGCTATCAAGATCAGGGTTTTTGGAATAGATGGCTGCATCATCAGCATAGAGGAGTACATTGACTTTCTGACAAGTACTGGGTCGTTGATTTATGAAAAAGACCAAATAGGACTGGGCCCACAATGGAGCCCTGAGGGACACCAATAAATACTCCCCTAAAGTCAGACTAAGATTTGTCAAGTTTCACCCACTGGGAGCAATTGACGAGATAACTGTGGAACCAGTAAACTGTTCTCTGTGACAAACCCAGGCCAATGAGTTTGCTAAGTAGAGTTTTATGGCTGACCAGGTCAGAGACTTTAGTAAGGTTAATTAATGGGCCCTATGCACTAATAGGTGGAGTAGCTATGCGCCATGCAGCTGTGGCGCATATACATTCCACACCCATTGCACCCCCATGTGAAATACACCATGGGGGGCACGTAGCACCTACACACCCGATCCCCTGGCTGCATGGAGAGCAATGTGCTGTGGCAGGCAGGGGGTGGGCCAACACTATGCACCATCCACTAAGGCACATAGTGCTGCCCGCAGGGTTGCGGAGGAGGGCGCAGGCTATGTCAGGGGATACCCTGCCGTAACCCGCTGCATACCCAAATGGACCACAGCTGCCCATTCACAGTGGCACTGGGGACCTCACAGTGATGCTGGCCCAGTCCACTAGGCAGATGTGGAGGACTGGGCTGGCCGATCGTCTGTGTGAAAGCATGTACCCTGGGATGCGCAGATCCAAACCCCCAACCTGTGTCATGCAGCATAGCCCCTGCTGGTGACAAATGGCCCCCACACATGCCTGCTCTGACCTGATATGTGTCATGGACTCCCATATGCCCCATCACCCTTCCCAACCATTACCAAGCCACGCAGCTGAACCATACAACTTTGGCCTGATCCAGGCTCCCTAGCAACACTGTTGGTGGGCAGTATACCCCCCACACACTGTGGCACTGACACCATTCCCTCTCATTCCCATACCTGTCTTTGGGGCCATGGCCACGAACAGTTACTGGTGTGCTCTCCTCACACCACCTGAGCCACCGGCCATCCTGGGGATGCCAGGAGCTTACTACCTGTAAATAGGGTTGCTCTCCCAGCATTCCCTAGATGACAGGTGGCTGAGGAGGTGTGAGGAGTGCTGCACCACTGGCCATTCCTGGCCATGGCACCAAAGGACAGATATGGGGCAGGGGGAAGGGGTTGTCGGTGGGGGCTACACTGACCTCCAAAGTAAGGGAAGGGATAAAAGCAACTGAACAAAAGAGTAAACAGGGAGGAGAGGAGGCACTGTGGGTCACCTTAGAGACTGGAAATGGCACCACAGTTCGCACAGGGGTTGTATACAGACCCCCATGTCAGGGGGAGGGAATGGACAAGGATATGATAGAAGGCATACTTAGGATGGCAGAGAAAGGGGAGATACTGTTGATGGGGGACCTTAACCTGCCAGATGCTAACTGGAGCACCTTTGCGGCAGCCACATCCAAAAGCAGTACCATTCTTGATGCCCTTCAAGTGGCATGCCTCAAACAGCTAGTTTTGGAACCCACTCATGAGGGAGCAATCTTAGACCTCATACTCTCAAATGGGGACAGTGAGAGGATCTCAGATCTAGAAGAGGGTAGCCATTTGGGAACAAGTGACCACCAAACAGTGTGATTCACGATAAACTCTGCTACAGAGTCAAGCCATACAAAAGTGAGAGTTCTGGACTTCAGGAGGGCTGACTTTGGCAAGATGAGAGAGCACCTTAGAAAAGCACTAGCAAACAGGCTAGAAGGAGGGGTGCTGCAACAATGGGCAAATATCAAAACTGCCATCACAGAGGCAACAAACCTTTGTGTGAAGCAAATAAATCAAAATGAAAGAAAAAGCCACTATGGTTCTCAAAAGAGGCGGCAGTGAAGGTTAGGAAGAAAAAGACAGCATTTAGGAAGTATAAGGAAACACAGAAGGAGCAGGACAGAGAACTGTACCAGTTAAGGCAGAAGGAAGCAGGGAGGGTAGTCAGAATAGCAAAGGCACAAACTGAGAAAAAGATAGCTAACTCGGTTAAGAAGGGGGATAAAACGTTTTATAGGTATATCAGGGAGTGTAGAAAGACAAAAGGAGGGATAGTGAGGCTGAATAGAATGGATGATGGGCAGAGAGTGACAGTGATAAAGCAGGGATACTGAATGAATACTTCTGTTCAGTATTCACAAAAAAGGAAGTGGGGGAGGTGCCTAATCCAATTAACAGAAGCACTCTGGAGAGGGAGATTGATCCCAGTCCTTTCTCAGAAGAAAGAGTTCTGAAAGAACTCCTAAAACTGAAGGTGGACAAAGCAATGGGGCCAGATGGAATTCACCCCAGAATTCTAAAAGAATTAAGCAGAGAACTAGTGACACCATTGACTATGCTTTTTAACAAATCATGGGAGGATGGTTTGGTATCTGAGGACTGGAAGAAGGTGGATGTGATTCCCCTTCACAAAAGTGGGACCAAGATGGTGGCAGGAAACTACAGACCTGTCAGTTTGACCTCTGTGGTAAGGAAAGTGATGGAATCACTTCTGAAGGAAAGCATTGTTGAGTACCTAGAGGACAGTGGGGCACAGGATCCAAGGCAGCATGGGTTCACAGCGGAAAGGTCATGTCAGACGAATCTAATTGATTTCTTTGACTGGGTGACCAAAGTAGTAGACCAGGGAGGGGCTGTGGACATGGCCTACCTAGACTTTAGCAAGGCATTTGACACAGTCCCACACAAAAGATTAATAGTCAAATTAACCAGCCTGGGAGTGGGTCCCAGGGTGGTAGCCTGGGTAAAACAATGGCTGAACAACAAGACACAGAAGGTAATTGTAAATGGAGTCCACTCTGAAGAAAGAGGGGTTACTAGTGGGGTACTTCAGGGTTCAGTACTGGGTCCAGTCCTTTTTAATGTCTTTATAAGTAACATTGCAGATGGACTGGAAGGAAAAGTATGCCTCTTTGCAGATGACACAAAGATCTGCAACAGGGTTGATATACAAGGAGGCGTGGAAAGGATGAGAAGGGATTGGCAAGGTTGGAGGAATGGGTGCGGAGCCGTGAACAGATGAAAACCAGGTTGTGCATACTGGCATGTGCACACCTGTCCATGAGTGCGGACCTCTGTGGGCAGGATATGCACCTCTAGCACAAACTTCCCGCTCATTAGTGCATAGCACCCTTTTATGTAGCTCCAACTAGCTCACCATTGTCAAGGGCCTCATGAACATTTATTTATTTGGATTTTGGTAACCAGGTAAGCCCACTGAGACCAGAGATCCCTTTCTCAGGGGCAACCCAGAATTAGTTACAGAAAAAGACACATGATAGCATTATTTGCATTATTGCAGTGTCAGTGGCTCAGTAGGTAGCACACTCGCCTCTGAGGCCGGGAGATCAGAGGGCTGTGGGTTCAGTTCCCACATCTGGCACTTGGGTTAATATCCCAGTACTGACACTGTAATGCAGCATGAGAGGGGTGCTGCATTTCTGAGGTGCCGTCTTTCGGATGAGACGTTAAACCGAGGTCCCATCTGCCTGGATTGGTGGTAGTTCGGTGGATGTTAAAGATCCCATGGCACTTATCGAAAAGAGTAGGGGAATTTCCCCGGTGTCCTGGCCAAATTTCCCTCATTCACTAAAAATACCACCAACAGCTTAATCTGGTTCAAGGTCAGTTGGCATTCATCTGTTTCCCCCTCCCCCGGGTCGTGCCTGAAAATAAGCAGGATTTGTCTAGTGCACTTACCCGGTCAACAAAAGCTAAATAAAATAAATAAATTTACAGTAGTTACAATAGCTACACAAATATACATTAGCAACAGTATACAGGGGTAGAATCAGGTTCACATTCAGGCTCTTATTAGCAATATATGACGTCAAGTTACACACCAATTAGTAGAGAATTAAGACAACAACAGAAAATTTACATCACAGTTTTGGAGATACATCCAGGATGAAGGGAGGTTCAAGGCAGTGTGACAGAAATGAGACCTGGACTAGGGAGCTAATGACTGCAGCCACAAAGGCTGAGATTGAGAAGATATAGTTTGATTCCAGACTTGAACTGGTTAAGGGTGGGTGAGTCAATCAAGCTAGCTGGTAAGGAGTTCATAGGTGGGAGGCAGCAAATTTGAAGGAGCGTTTGCCTTGATTGGACTGTATCCAAGGGATGTCCAGGGGGCGATTTGCAGAGGATCGCAGGGTTCGGCATTGTACTTTGGGGGAGAGTAGTCCACTAAGATGGGGATGGAGACCAAGGGTAGAGAACTTGAAGGCCAGGCAGGCAGTGGGGTAGGCTAGTTTGTGCCAAAGAGTGGGCCAGTTTAGTTCCTTAAGTGCCTCACAGTGATGCCTCCTAGGAGAGGAGTTTGTGGAGAAGCGAGCCACTCGGTTATAGAGTACGGTAAGTTTATTGAATTCCATCTCGTGAAGGAACTGCAATAGAAGAGCCCCATATAGGATGGAGGGGAGAAGATTGCAGCAGGCAATTGCTCGACGTGCAACACAGGATAGGGAGTTCCCCAGACGGTAGAGGAAGCCAAGCTTTTGGTGGATGGACCGGGTTATGGAGTTGATATGGGGTCTGTAGGTCATCTCTTGGTCAAGATGGATCCCAAGGTATTTGAAACTGGTCATGATATATAAGGGGGGTAGAAAGGATGAGAAGGGACTTGGCAAGGTTGGAGGAATGGTCAGACATATGGCAACTTAGATTCAATGCAAAGAAGTGCAAAGTAATGCACCCGGGAAATAAAAATCCAGGAGAAGAGTACTCAATAGCAGGGGAGGTACTAACGATAACAATAATGGAAAGGGATCTGGGTGTAGTCATATCAGATGACCTAAGGTGGGGTAAGCAATGTGAGAAGTCAGTAAGGAGAGCCAGGGGGATACTGGGATGCATAGGGAGGGGCATCACAAGTAGAAAAAGGGCAGTGGTTATCCCTCTATACAGAAAGTTGGTGAGACCCCATCTGGAGTACTGTGTGCAGTTTTGGAGACCTCATCTACGCAAGGACATAGGATAGAAGCAGTCCAGAGGAAGGCAACTCAAATGGTGCAGGGTCTACATCAGAATCCATATGAAAAGAGACTGAGAGAGCTTAATATGTATACCCTTGACGAAAGGAGGGACGGGGGGACATGATAGAAACTTTTAAGTACCTCAAGGAAATCAACACAGTCCAGGGGGGTACCATCTTTCAGAAAAAGAGATGTGTAAGAACAAGGGGCACAATTTAAAGTTAGAGGGGGGATGGCTCAGGGGTAATGTGAGGAAATTCTTTTTCACGGAGAGAGTGGTGGACGCATGGAACCGCCTTCCTGGAGAGGTTGTGGGGTCTAAAACAGTGGGGGAATTCAAACATGCATGGGACAGACATAAGACAATTATAGTGGGGGGTTGCAGGAAGTAGGCTGTTGGTTAACTAGAATCTGCAGCTTATCCAATAGGTAGGGAAATAAGCAGACTGGGTGGGCCAAGTGGTCCTTATCTGCTGTCAAAGTCTATGTTTCTATGACCTCAGCTCTTTTTCCATGGTTAGTGCTGATCTGGAGCAGCTGACTTCTGTTAGAGTCCAAGCGTCTAGAACCAAACAGTGCAGCTTTGGTTTTTTCTTCGTTGAGCTTTAGGGAGTTTACGGAGAACCAGGCCTCAAGAGTTGAGAGACCGTCTTGCAGTTTTGTGGAGATGACACTAGGTTGGGGATCACTGCAGTATATGACAGTGTCATCCACATGCAGAATGAGTTTGCTGAGGGAGCAGTTTCCCTCAATATTATTGAGGAAGAGTGAAAAGAGCAGGGAGGCCCAGGATTGAGCCCTGGGGCACCCCAGCAGTAATGGGTCTGGGTCCAGACTGTGTACCCTTCCAGCGGACGTTTTGGGTACGATCGTTCAGATAGCTCTCGAACCATGAGAGCGAGTGGTCATCCTGTTCTAGGAGCAGGAGTTTGGAGAGAAGGAGATTATGGTTGACAAGGTCAAAGGCCTACGATAGGTCAGTGAAGAGGGTGCCTGTTGGGGAGCCTTGGTTCACAGAGGCAAGGATGTCTGCTGTGAGCCGGATGAGAGCAGTGTCAGTACCATGGCCCTTCCTAAAACCATGCTGCACATCAGCCATGAGAAGGTGCTGCTCTAGGTAGACCTGTAGCTGGTTGGAGACTAGTCTTTTCTAAATTTTCCCAAGGGGACTGAGAAGGGAGTTTGGTCTGTAGTTTGCCAATTTGTCTCGGGCCCACTTTTGTAGATGGGGATGATGGTCACTACCTTCCACATTGTTGGGACTATTCCTTCCCGAAGCGACCTATTTATGAGGAGGGTGACAGAGCGGGCGATAGCCAGGGCAGCAGCCCTCAGTAGGCAAGATTCAAGCTGGTCATAGCCCAGAGAGGAAGTAGGGTTAATTTTGCATAGGAGAGGTAGTATCTCAGACTGATTGACCAGCTTTAGGTGGAATTGAGGCAGTGGGTGCACCCATGCCTCACCAGAGTAAAGAGCAGGCCTGGGGAGGGCAGGGAGGGGAGGCCCATTTGGGATAGAGAAGGAGGCACAGAAGGCCTCAGCAACTACGGATGGAACATTGGTCAGTGAGTCCCCCACCAGGATGGAGTCCGTTTGACTACTTGTGGAACCCTTGAGGAGTACGTTTATGTGGCCCCAGAATTTTTGGGGGTCTCGTAGGTGCCTAGTTTGGAGGTCATTTAAGTACTGAGATTTGGCCTGTTTCAAAGATTTATTACACTGATTTCTCAGCTCTCTGTTCTTATCTCAGTTTGCTGAGTTGCCAGAGGATTTGTATGTGCCCTATGCTCTGTCCCAGGGGAGCATGGTATGCTTGAGGCTCGGGCTCAGCCATTTATGGCATTTTCCCTGTACCCTGAGCTTTTTTATTGGGGTGTGCATATTAGATGCAGACAAGAATGCTTGGATGAAATATTCAAGTGCCTCGTCGAGTGTGGGGAGAGAGACAATAGGGGCCCAGTCAGTTTTCCTCAGGTCGGAGCAGAAGTCGGCTGGTGCAAGCCTACTGTACTTCCTCACTTCAATGACCTTAGCGGTAATTTTTGGAGGCTTGTTGGACCAGATGCAGAAGATAGGTGAGTGGTTGCTCAAAGAGTCAGACATAATCCCTGTCGACAGAATACGGCCCGGGCAGGAGACGAGAATCCAGTCAATGAGAGTGGTTACCAGTCTTGGGGTTATGTCTTGTGGGAAGGTCAATGACCTGTGTAAATAGAGAGCCAAGTAGTCAGTTTTTAGTAGAGGAGGAGGTGAGTAGGGATGGCCAGTGGAGATTGAAATCTCCAAGGAGTATGGCCTCCCCCATGGAGTAGTCCTCAAGGTGATTTGTTAGGGATTCCAAGGAGGAGGCGGCAGTTTGAAGTGGGAGATAGACACCCCCTATGGTGAGGGGTTTGGTGTTACCAAGGAGTATTTTTACAAATAGTGTTTCAGCTAGAGATCCACTATGAGAGGGGAAATCCAGCTCCGTAGCTTACAGGGCAGTGCTGATGTAAATAATAACCCCTCCTCCCTTTTTCCCTACCCTGTCTTTTCTGAAAGTAAAGTAGCCCACTAGGTCCACTTCGTGGGGGAGGATCTGTGGTTTGAGCCAGGTTTCTGTCACGGCTAGTACGTCGGGCTTATAGAGTGCCACCCATGCCTCGAGGTCATGGAATTTGTGCCTTAGACTGCCAATGTTCATATGAGCAAGTTTGAGCCCATTGGAGTCAGCCCACAAGGGGTATGAAGGGTTGTTGAGGGTGAGATTTGGGGAGAAGGGACCTGGATGAGGTTCTATATCCCCCCCAAGGGCTAGAAGGGTCCTGCCCAGGTGACCGGGAGGTAAGTAAGGAGGGGATAGGGTCCACTGCCCATCACCCCCCCCCCGGGTGAGAAGCCTGGGTACCACACCGTGCATCTGCCGTGGGTCCTGGCAGGATTAGATTTAAATGAGGCCCATATGGAGGGATCATGTTGACCTTAATAGCAGGGAGGAGTCCCCTTAGAGCAAAAGCACAACTACAAGCTGATACCAGCAAATAGCTTGGTACAGGCTGGTGTCCCCAGTTGGGAGTCAAAGGATTAGATATTCGGTAGTTAAGTCGGGGAAAGAGGGAAGGTATTAGGCAGCAACAGTATATATCTGAGAGGAGAGGCTTCTCAAAGATAGTTAAGTATCCCAAAAACAACAGGGGAGCCCCTAGTGGAGAAGCTGTATAACTTACTGATGGCAAAGTGAGCTGATCATTATATATTTGTGAGTAGATGCTTCTCTAGGAATAGTTAATTATCCCAGAAATGACAGGGGAGCCCCTTGTGAAGAAACTGTATAACTTGCAGATGGCAAAGTGAGCTGATAGGTATTTTCAGCTCACGTGACCATCACGTGACCTTCCCAGTGTGAATAAATTGGAGTGCTGACCAAGGGTGGTGGGGGCGGCGGAGCAGCCAACAAAGCCAGCAGGGCAGAGCCGAGCCGAGCCTCCAGCAGCAGCCAGCAGGACTCGTTTGGAGCGAGCGACGAGGGACAGCTTTGCCAGGCCTCAAGACTCCTAGTAAGCCCCTTTCAACAATACTGGTTTCAGATTAAAGCAGCAGCTCACGATTTCGATCTCAAGTTAACTCAGTAGCCCCTCCTTGGATTTTGATTAGTTACCTTGCTTGTTTCAGCGCCACAGCGGGGGCAGTGGAGGGCAGGAGCAGAGGCCCTCATGACCTCTCAGGCGGTCCCCGGTACCTGCAAGGTGAAAGAGTGGAGGTGAGCTCAGGGTTTAAGTAGCAGGGAAGGAGGGGGAGGGTGCAGGGGCCTACTGCAGTAGCGATACTTAGAAACGATAAGCAGCCCACAAATTAGCAGAAGTAGTAACAAGGCCCTACATTTAAACAGTTTCTCATCATTTTAGGCACACTGCAGATTTTCTAACAAAAGGCACTTTGCTTTACAATCGATCAACTACAGCAACCCACAAACTGAACAAATAAGCAAACTAGGCAACGCGGTCCTATATTTAAACAGTTTTACCACTTTTAGGGCACTCTGTAGATAATCTAAAAAGCTAGGCACACTGCAGATTTTCTAATAAGGCACTTTGCTTCCTTTACAGTCAATCAACTACAGCAGCCCACAAGTTGAACAAGTAAGCAAACTAGGCAACGAGGCCCAATATTTAAACAGTTTTACCACTTTAAGGGCACTCTGTAGATAATCTAATAAGCTACATTGCTTGCTTTAGAATCGATTGCCTAGATTTCACTCTACAGATATTTAAAGGCACATTGCTTGCTTTAGAATCGATCGTCTAAGGATTGTCAGTATCCCACCATATTTAAGCAGTGTTACATTTAAGGCACTATGCAAATATTATAATAAAGGCACTTTGCTTGTTTTAGCAACAATCCCCAGTATTAGCAGGTGCACAACTGCCTTTAAGATAGATTAATTAAGGCACACAGCGAGTTTGATTAAAAAGGGGCCCAGTGCTTTAAATTCCTAGGTGAAAAAAACAGTCTGCACATCTGCGCCGACCCAAAATGGCACAGAGCCTCCAGCAGCAGCCGTGCAGCAGTCAGCAGGACTCGTTTGTAGCGAGCGATGAGGGACAGCTTTGTCAGGCCTCAGGACTCCTGGTAAGCCCCTTACAACGATTCTGGTTTCAGATTAAAGCAGCAGCTCACGATTTTGATCTCAAGTTAACTCAGCAGCCCCTCCTTGGATTTTGATTAGTTACCTTGCTTGTTTCAGCGCTGCAGCGGGGCAGAGTAGGGCAGGAGCAGAGGCCCTCACAACCTCTCAGGCGGTCCCCGGTACCTTGCTTATTTCAGCGCCACAGCAGGGGCAGGGGAGGGCAGGATCAGAGGCCCTCACAACCTCTCAGGTGGTCCCCGGTACCTGCAACATAGTTGGTGTATTCCAACAGTGCCATGCTCGTGAAATGTAGCTTCCAGAAGCCATACTGTTATACACACTAGACACTGTATTGTTCAAGGTATGTGACAGGTTTGTCAGTGACTACTCTTTCAAAGGCCTTGGAAGGGGTTAAAGAATACAAATGGTGCTGTAACTGGCAAGGCTAGTGTGGGCTCCACTTTGAAAACTAGCACAACCAGTGCAGATTTCCACTTCTGTGAGAACTGTAAGTAGCACAGGGAAAAGTTAAAAGTTCTAGAGATGGGGTGGGAAAGTTCTTCTATTGCCAGGGCAAGAAGTTTCATATCAACTGAGTCACTCCCATACCTGGTTTTGCCAAGTACTCTACTGCTGTATTTTGAGGTCTCACTGACTGAAATAGCCTTAAAGTAGAAATTAGGGGGCTGGCCTGGTGGTGCAGAGGGCTGAGGCGCTGGACACTTTGCCTCGTACCACACCGGTGACCCAGGTTTGGGAACTGACTCGTGTCATTGGGGAGCAGGCCTGGGGGGCATCAGGATCGAGCTGCCTAATGGCAGCTTTCCTCTCCCGGGGGGATCACCCTCCCACAGTCCCAATGCCTCTGGGTGGAGATCTGGTGGTGGAGAAGGCAGGTAATGGGAGACCGGTATGGTGGGGCATCCTGCAGTGCATGACACGTATGTGCCTCCACAAGCTTGCACCTTATGCCAAGAACTTAAGAGTGGGTGAAAATGGGGGGAAAATTGCTAAACAAATAATAGGAAAAAAAAAGTACAATTTAGGGTTCCTTGGTTCAGAGTCCACAATCTGGGAGGCTTCAAGACATGGTTCCCTGCAGGGGGTCTGGGTAGACTCCGAGGTGATGACAGAAATTAGCTCAATAAAAGCCATGTTGAAATAATTGGCAGTTTCAGTGGGATTAATGACCTCTCAGCTCTCCACCATAAGCATTTGAGGAGTGGTTTTAACTCCCTTGCTAAGGAACTCTGAGATGTTGCCCCAGAATCTTTTGCCATTGCTCCAGTTCTGGGTCTGATGGTCCTTACAGAAGTCAGATTTGGCCTTTCTAATCATATTGCTTCCTTGTACCTTTGCAGTGAACAGTGGATCCTGTTTCCCTACCCAGTGCCCACAGATTGTCCATCTCCCTCATGTAGACAAGAAGTTCGAAGGTGATCCTTCTAGACGGTGGTCTTCTTGCCTTGTGTTTTTTAAAAGGTGCAACTTTATCACAGGCAAGTGTAAACGTGGAGCAAAAGAATTCTAGGGCCGAGTCAATATTAGAAACCACATGTAAGAAGCTCTAATAAATTTGTGCCAAGTAAGATTTGAATTTGGGCACCTTCATTTTGTTTTGGACACAGCTGACTGTGATAGGGGGGTGGCCTTG
The DNA here is from genome assembly GCA_016271365.2 of Neoceratodus forsteri. Taxonomy (NCBI): domain Eukaryota; kingdom Metazoa; phylum Chordata; order Ceratodontiformes; family Ceratodontidae; genus Neoceratodus; species Neoceratodus forsteri. The sequence goes on from CM057449.1 coordinate 482,630,196, forward strand.
TCTGTTTAACTTCCCACAGACATTGTACTGAGAGTGGTCGCTTAGAGTATCTGGCAGAACTTAGACATTAACCCTATCAGGGTGTGTAATTGGTACAGACAACCACGTTGATTCCTGTAAGAGCACTCTGAATGGGTGGCGCTAAACTCATAGCAGAGATTCCAGAACTTCAAAACAGTAATGCATTCCACACAATTGTTTGCAGGTTAAAAAGATTTTTTACTTCAAATCTAGAATTTAATGCAGTGGAACTCACAATGTAACTTGTAGATGATAACTTGTACTAGAGTATATAAAAGTATTCCGTTTCTAACAAGCGTGAGTCACTGTCCCAAAACTGGCTTACCAAGCAGGCTTCAGCATTTCAGAGCACTGAGATAGTGGACTGATCTACTGTAACTAGTACCCAGTCGAGTAGCTTCATAGTGCCTGTTTTATAATTGGCCATGGTGTGTTCAGTGACCATTTGTGTGAAAAATAGGCTGGACATCATATCCCTATGACCTGTGCTGGACTTAATGTTCCAATTGATGTTAAAGTCACCAGTAACAACGTATTCCCAGTTCTGACTGAGTTGCAAGAAGTAGAGAGTAACTGACTATGCCCAGCTTCTGTTTACCTGGTGGGATATATACAGACAGGATGACATAAGATTTGTGCCCTTGTCCTATCAGATGCATTATCGCTACACATTCACAGCCCATGGTTAGGTCTTTAATCACGATTTTAGTGACTTGCAGGTCTAATCTGAGGTAGATAAGGCAGCTCCCACCTTGTTTGTGTATTCTGTCCTCCCTGAAGATACTAAAGCTTGGTAATGTGATACTGACATCAAGTACAGTATGTGTGGACTAAGCCAGATTTCAGTTAGGCAAATGTCAGGCTGTACCAACTCAACCTAGGCTTTGAACTAGTCAGATTTAAGTAGGATACTGCTGATATTTAGGGAGACTATGTTCAGTAGTCCTTGGCTGTGGCTACCAGACCCATAGCTACCAGCAGGGCCAGGGTTGAGGTGCATATTTCCGGACAGTAGCAGTAACATGACTGTAATGCTTATGGTGGCTCTGAGGTAGTGTTTGACACTCCAGGTTGCATTCCTGGGAAAGAGGAGCAGGCATGTGGTCCTGGAGACATGACCAAGTTGGGTAAACCCACAGCACTCCCCATGTGCCACTAGGGCTAGGTGTCCAATTTGGGGGGGGGAGCTTATGGCTGAGGGGGCCCAGGTACTGTACAGTTGTTCAGTGATGTCAGTAGGCTTTGGGACCAATGTGGGACCAAGGGAGATAGCCTTCTTTATCTCTGAGGGCTCTATAGGTTCAGGTAGTAATGCTGTGAGTAAGCAAGTCAGCAGGATTAATACTGCAATGAACTTGTTAGCAACAAGGAAGGGTGACAGCATTCTGCAAGTATAACAGGTAGGTTACTGATCTGTATCCATAGGACACAACCAGCTGTAAGTTGTATTAGCAAAACTGTATAGCAGTGCGGGTGATATCACAAGTAATAATTTAAACACTATCACCGTACAGGAGCATAGCAGCCAATTCTGGTAGGTCCCTGACCAGCTAACCTTAGGACACAATCAAGTCACAGAGGGTGTTAGCAAAGCTACTGTAAAGATAAGGGTGGCAGCAACCAGTAGTATACAGAATAATAACTAGTAGCAGACAGAACTGTAGGCTTTACTTATATTTGGTACCCAAACACTCATGTCAGTCAGACGGGTGGTTTTGAAATACTTCCCCATCAAGCAAGTCAAGGCAGTCGCAAACAACAATGTAAACCTGTAACTTTTTGGAGGCAGACAGTGGATGCTTTTAAACAATAGTTCTAGTATGTTTCCTGTAGGTCTGTGGCTAACTGGTGAATCACATGAGTTCAAATTCTGGAGGCAAAACACAGGCCCAGATGGAACATTGATTTAAGACTGAAAGGCAAGCGGATGAGATGCCACTGACCATACAGTATGTCAGATAAGGAATAAGAAATAGAAATCCCAGGAATCCACAGACTAATCCTTGGTATCCAGTCTCCTAGATTGAGGTAGAGAGCCCACAATCAGAATGAATACACACACTGAGTTCTTCCCAGCAGATGTGAAACTCTCAGCTACATATCACTGCACTCATGAAGCAGTCTGAGCAGTCCCGCAGATCCTCATTACTGCCCAAAATTCATTGTGGGGGATGGTCTCTGAGGTACTCCACTATACCTGACATCATGGGTTGTGTACACCTGATAGGTTGTCTTGATGCACATGTGACTGAAGGGAAGACATCCCTTCCTAGGGTTCTTAGTCACTGCTCCTCAGTTCAAATTGTGCATCTAAGAAGGTTGTCTCATTACTCAAGAGCTCCAGACCACATACAATAATACGACTCAATATAAGGTAGGAAACAAGACTACTTATAGATATATTAAACAGCACATTTGGCTCAATCAGCCACTGTTATTATGTTAAGAGATAAACATAGCTAGGGAGAGAGCAGCAGGGTTTACATCTATCTGGTTTGTCGGTCCAGTTCAGAACTGTTCTTCACTATCTGACTGTTAGCTACTTGTACAGCCAACTTTGCCAACGCAGATGTTCATGAACATGCAGACTGTTCTGTAATCCAGCTTCAGACAGGCCAACAACTGAGCAACACATAGTACTTCATAACGCAGATACTACATTCGCTACTCAAATCCACTTTTACCACATGTACAACCACATCAGCGTTCTGGACACCCCTGATTCAGCGGTCCCAGACGCTACAAAAACCATTTACAGTGCTCTGTTGCTGCATAGACAGCTGATCACGCTCTGGGAACCCCTAACTAGTGGCTCCAGACGTGACAAACTACAGATTGCTACATTTACAGGCAGAACGCTCTGGCCACCCCTACAGTAGTGGTCCCAGACGGCTACACCTATCACCAGCTGCTTACACATAAACCACTACTCTTTGTAGCCCGCAGCTCATGAGGTTCCCCTCACGTAGTGGTCCTCGTTACCCTTTCCCTCCGGGGCTTACATTTCAAATACATGCCACTGTGTCTCCAGTCACATACTTATGTTTTGCCTTACATCGCGGAATAAACGTCAGCCTCCACACATCACAAATTTCAGGCTACTGCTTGCATTTCCCAGTCTTCCGACATTTGCACAACAACACGAGTAGCCATGATTGTTTATTTATGACCCCAATAAATCCACCGCGCCCATGCCTCACTATCCAGCACCTTACAGCACTTCCTGGTTCTTCTAGGACATGGACGTACTGCGCGACTCCCTATTGGCTGCCTACATACCGCATTACCTCTGAGAGCTACGCGCTGAGCACTGAGAGTTCCAAATGTAATCCCTTCCTCTACGCAACGCCCCAATCAATACGTCTCCAAATACAAAATATTTCTAGTTTGCACTATGCACTTCTCCAGCGCTACCACTGTACAAGCGCTTGGATAACATGGCACAATACATAATACCTGTTACAGCCTACAACAGCGACTGCCATCTCATAACTCTAGCAGTATGATGTGCCTCATGCTGCTCTTAAAGAGATACCACCCTATTTTGCACAGAATGATTACCAGCCATAAATCCAGCCATAATCAGCCTTTATCTTACATAGCCTGCTATACTTACTTCTCAATTCTGCCATGGCCACTACATTACAGTAATTTTTTCTCAGTTTCATTGATGTTTTAACCATAACGTCATGCTTACAACTTTTCACATTAAGAGCAGCACTCCCATACTAAGTATGTCATTTGTGTTTAACATGCAGGTCAACATGCCAAAACCAAATATAAGTAGTCTTGTTTCCTACCTTATATTGAGTCATATTATTGTATGTGGTCTGGAGCTCTTGAGTAGTGTGACAACCTTCTTAGATGAACAATTTGAACTGAGGAGCAGTGACTAAGAACCCTAGGAAGGGACGTCTTCACTTCAGTCACATGTGCATCAAGACAACCTATCAGGTGTACACAACCCATGATGTCAGGTATGGTGGAGTGCCTCAGAGAGCCATACACCCACAATCACCTTTACCAGGCGAGTAAACTACCGTTAGTGCCAGATGAGAATGCATGGCCAGCTGAAACATTTAGAAAGACACAGGAAACCAGAGACTAGACATCAACTTCCATAAATCAGGTTTGTGGAATGCCTCACAACAATTTTGGAGATAACATAATCTTTTTGAGAGTGAACTGGTCACAAAATGGGAGGTGTCAGGTTTCTTGAAGTTGAAGAATCTTGCTGAAGTTTTTGTGTCCAACAGAAGCAGATTTCACAAAATCCTTAAACGTTAAAAGTTAATCCTGAGAAAAGTACTCCTACCACTGGTATATTGTTCAAGAAGATGATTTAGGTAATATTCACTGATGATAATGTGAAGACCGAATATAGTTATTTCAAATCTGAAGCACAAAAAAAGACCATAAACTACAGATGAAGACAGATAGAAAACACACCCACTATCTAAGTAGCCATTTTGCTTTTGCAGAGTTAAATATCTTATGGCAGTATAGCATAGAGGTTGGAGTAATGAGCTGTGAATGAACTAGTTACATCCAGAAGACCTGGGTTTGATTTCCACAACCTCCACTTGCATACTGTGTGAACCTGTGTAAGTCGGTTAACCTATTCAGTGCTCCCAGGTCACCACTGAAAACAGGCCTTGTGTCTAGTAGGTCTTACCCAGTTACCAAGAATATAAAAAAAAACAATGATCAAAGAGAGGAGGTGAGTTTCCCCAGTGTCATGGCCAACATTCCCCCATCAATAAAACAGGTCCATGTAACCTGTCTCTAAGGATGCACCTTTATACAAGCTGTCACAGTTGATTGTGCCTTTCTTAATCAAAAATTACTAATACAAAATAAATAAACAAAGTTGCTGCCTGCCCCTAATAAACAATGTCAGCAACTGTATTAAAAACAAAATGCTAAACATATCAGATAAAGGGCAAGACATGTAGCCGAAGTGTGTTGGATGGTGCCCCACGACTTATGCTGCTGGGGCCTACTATACCATAAAGTCAGCCCTGCCTATACCCCTTTTTGTTAGCTGAGAGGGAAAGGGAATACTCTAGCAATAATACTCGACAGGGTGGACAGTACTGGGCTATACCGGACTTCCCGGGGTGCAAGGAGGCCAAATGCCACAGGCAGAGGGCCTTTTAGTCCCTGGAAGGTCCTGTAAAGTCCATACTGCCCACCCTGGAGGGTATTATTCCATTAAGAAAATGTGATTTAGGCTGTATTTTAAGGAAATAAAAATTTTAACATTTAAAAAAATTAGTTTAAATACTTAATAAAACAAATTTCAGCAGAGTAGTCTGCTGGCATTGGCAGTAGAGGACATTGCTTTGTTTTGTGGTGTGACAGTGTGCTAAATGTTCAGTTTTTGAGCATCCCCCATCCCTTCCTGCTTCATTGTTTTAATAATGTCCAGTTTTTGGTTGATCACCCTTCGGTAGAAGTGAGCCAGGACTACCACATGGATGAGAGGAGTGATAGTTTCCTAGTTGCAGCTCTCACAAATGGGGATGTGCTGCTGGCTTTGCACATTACAAGAAGTGGACGGGTGGCCGGAGGATTGCGGTCATGATGGTAACCGGCAATAAATCGTGGTTGGGAGGTTGAGAGCAAGCAAGAAGGAAATAACAGGGAGCTGCAAGTAAAACTGATGTTAAACCTGTGAAAACAAGTAAATTATGCTGTTCAAATAGATTTTATTGTGCAATTGTGAATGGGGGGTAAAGTGGAGAATCTCCGTAAGAGAGAAAACACATTTCAGCTGAAAGATTTTCAATGGGCACATTGAAATTTTTGGTGGAAGGTTAGGTTCATACTGGGAGTAGTTTCTGTTGGTACATAAATGTACCCATTGACATAGGTCTCCATATGTATGCAGATGACACGGTCCAGTTTGCATCTGAGTCTTCTTCCTCTCTGTTACCATTCAGGCTTCAACTTGATTTTGACGGTATCCAGAACTGGTTCCACTCAAATCAATTAACACTAAATGCTAAAAAAACTGTCACCATGTGCTTCGGCACCAGGCAGAAGCTTTCTAGGCTATCCTCCCTCCCCACTTTCCACACCCATGATGGGGGTACAATTGTTGTTGATGTACCCTCCTTTAAATACCTTGGTGTCTCGCTTGACAGGCACCTCGGCTTCTCTCAGCACTTAGACGCTATTCATGAAAATCTCCACCCCATGCTTGGTGCCCTTTATAGGAACAAAAGCAGTATCCCTTTTACCTGCTCACCAGGAAATCATTTCAAAGATGATATTTCCCAGTTTTGATTATGGTGACATAATTCACGGTGCTGCACCCAAGTCCACTTTGGCCAGACTGGATCTGCTCTTCCTCTCCTTCTGTCCGTTTACCATGTGCTGTCCTCCCCATACTCACCACTGTTCTCTGTACTCTGATCTGTCCACCCCCCCTTGGTAGATCACCACCTAACCCACCGTGCCTCCTTCATCTCTAAATTCTGGCTGTCCTCCCTACTCCCTTATCTCAGTTCTCTTCTCTCCCCAATGCTTCGTTCCTCTTATTCTCTCCGTCACTCAAGTTATCACTCCCTAATGCTCCCTTCTTGTAAATCCTTTGCAGGACAGAATGCCTTATCTTACCACTTTTCTAAAATCTGGGACTCTCTTCCACTTAAAATTTGCTCTGCCTCCTCCAAATGGTCTCTTTTCTTGTTACTCCAAGCCCATACATCTCCTACCTGCAATTGCCCTTAGTCTAAAGTCTTGCCCCTTGTCTCTTTCCGAATCTGCTGCCAGTCCCCAAGCTACTATACTACTACAACTAAATGTTTCAACCTCTGCACTCTTCCTCTTCCCTTTTCCCCCTCCTTTTCCCTCCCCCTCCCTTCACTACCTTCCTCCCTTTTCCTCCCCTTCTCCACTTCACTACTACATCCAATCTATTCACACTGTCTTTCATCCTCTCCCTCATCTGTCTTTCTTGTTTAGCAATTTGCCATTTATGTTACTGTATATACTGTACATAGCTGTGACTTTTGCTTATCAGATTACTGTGCTTTGCTTATACTATGTATTTATTCCCATCCCCATTCCCCCAGGACACATCTGGAAAGGAGCTTTATGGCTCAGTATATATTTTCTGGTAAGTCTCTTTCAATAAATAAATAAATAATAAATGTAAGAGTTGCACCAGAGTTCCCTGACACTTACAGTAAGTCATCATATTGACTGTTTCCAATCAAGATTACATTATGAGCACCATAGCTCAGCCCCCTTGTAATTTGGGGTCTCCCCCTACTGAAGGCCCAAGTTACAGTAGCAGTTGCCTCTGGTGCACAAAAAGCTATTATACTGTCAGTGCACTTTCGTATACAATTACTCTGCTGCACCAAGTTATAGCTTTAGTGGCACAGACCCATCCAAACCCCACTCTACAGAAAACCACAACAATTCAGTGGTGTGTTGTAGCTGTAATGCCCAACAAACCTGCAGCCCCTAAATATGAACACACATACAGTAGATGCACTCTTCTTGCCATTTGCGTGGGACATAAGAGATTTTCTGAAGCATTATTTAATATTACCCACATAAACATAAGCTAAAAGGGAAGAATGTTACTGTAAACAGTATAAAGAGAAAGAGATTACATACCATTGAGGGGGGACTTGGTGTCGTTTGGTATCCAAACTTCTTTGCGTAGTAATCAAACATATGTGGGTCATTCAAGTGGTTATACTGGGGAAATGTATCAATCCGCCCAATTTTATACCTATGGCCATTCACACTGGCACTCATGGTTCTTGCTGCAGAAACAGAAGAATGAAAGACATAAATTAACTGCACTACAACACTTCTCTATATGTAACTGTTTTTTAAGTTTGAGTTCAGTGACAACAATTCATTGTCTGAGATAGTGACTGCACTACACAGAGAAGCTAAGGCAACTAATCCTTAACAAAAAGAGGGTCTATAACTGCTGGGAAAAGACTGGTTGCCTGCAGGCTAAAGCAGAGTAAAGAGCCATACTTAGAGACTGTAAGACTAAAATTAAAGGATGCCATGAAAGGGAACAAAGCCTTTTAGTATATAAATAGAACGACTAATGTGAAGGAGGGGATTGGGACCCTGAAATACAGGGAAAGTGTGTGTGTGTGGTGGGGGGGGGGGCTTGTGTGACAGCCTGTTCAATTCTGGAGGTGCTGAATTAATATTTTTGATAAGCATTAGGTGAGCCCAATGTCATCAAGGGTAACCTTCATACAACCAAGATGAAGCCAGTTAAATCCTAGGCTATGGACAGGATTTTCCTTATGATCATGGTGTAGCTAAAGAAACAATAGGCGGGGCTGCCTGCATTAATCATTCATCAGTCTGTCCATATAGGCATGGTGATGAAGGTTGGAAAGTGGCCAGTGCAGTCCCTATCTTCAAGAAGGGGGCAAGGCTGGAAATGGGCAACTATAGGCTTGTCAGCTTGTCGAATCCAACAAGAGCAGTATAACTTGATTTCAGCCAAGGTTTTAACCTCTTTCAGAGTGGCTTTATAAAGTGCAGATCATTCCAAACCAACATGATCACCTTCTCAGAGTCCAGTTAGACTTTGTCAATGGCCCTTTTGAAATCTAGGACTCCAGCCATTGATGAGGGCTTACATTTCCCAAGGACCAGGTCAAACCATATAGAGTTATGGTCACTGGACCCTAGTAGCTCCCCTACTCTCACTCCTCCTACCACTTTCGAGTTGGTGAGCACCACATCGAGAATGGCAACCTGCCTAATAGGTTCCTCAACCAGCTGCACCAGCAGGCAGTCCTGCAACTGTCCATCAGGGCTAGACTTCTGGAGTATTGGCTACTAGAATGACCCAATCAATATCTGGCAGGTTTAGATCTCCACAACCACTACCTCCCCCTTTGCCACCCCCTTTCTAGTTCTGCCCCTAGTTCCTTATCTCTCTTCCCCCTGTCACGGAGGGCTATAGATCAACCCCATCCATAGTGTCATGCCTGAGGATGCCGTGATCTGAATCCACAGCAATTGTTTCCCCATTGACTTCCCTGATGTTTCCATCCTCCACTGCCTCTATGCCTTCCATGATATATGGGGCATCAACTCCTCCTTTGCCTTTTCCTCTATCACATCTAAACATGGTGTAGCCTGGGACTGCCAGGTCCCAATCATTATCTTTTGTGGCCCAAGTTTCTGTGATGGCTGCTAGGTCCATCGTAGTGTCTGCCACCATTGATTGGCATTCACTAATTTTATTTATATATTTTATGTTTTATTTTAAGTCTTGGATTACAATACTTTTGAGTAACATAGAGAATACTGGGTGGGCAACAATGCAGAACCTGTGTGTTCTGCCACAGAGGGATTCTGATTCCCTCTGACCTTGAGAGCGAAGCTCAAGAGGTCCATGGGAATCAGAATCCCGAGGTGGCAAAACACACTGGTTGTGCATAGACTTGCTCATCCTGTATTTTTTATAGTGTAAAGTACTGTGTGAAAAATTGTTTTGTGTGTTCTTCTGCTTTCAAAATGAAACTGACTCATGCAGTCTCTAGAAGTTCTAGAATGCTGTTCTACCACAGTAGGGTAGAATCACATTCCATGACCTTGGAACTGTGGTAGAACAGCATTTTGAAAGAGATGGAATTCTGTACAGAACAACACTCCACTATACACTAAAAAACTATTTTACAAAGGTTCCACATCAGTAAGAGTAGGACATTGATAAACAATGTTACACAAACAGGTAAACGAAACTAGAATAACATCAGGATTTATACACTGGGTTAATACATTGTAAAATATATTTAAAACGCTGATTGGTACTCAAAGTAGAGAGAGGAGGTAAGGGAAGAAGAGGTAGTAGGAACAAGAGGAGGGAGCAGCCTAAAAGGCCTTGTCAAGATAGATAGAGTAGGGAGGTAGGTAGAGCAAAAGAGGAGGGGAGAGGGGAAAGGATAACAAGGAGGTATGAGTAGCATGAGGAGACAGGGGTTACACAATAGGGATGGTGGGGGGGAAGGAATGGTGAATGGGGGTCTGGTGCTGGAACAAGAGGGAAATGGGATAAGGCAAGGGAGGTGGGGGGGTGGCACCCAAGGCTAATAAGTTGGGGTAGGCAATTAAAGTGCTTGGAGGGTATCAATTCAGCATAGGAGGCTGTTATGGGAGACAGTCACATCTGCTGTTTGCAACTAGTTCTTGATGAAGCTTGTGTTTGAATGGGCCCGACTTTGATTAGGTGGTGATATCCCTTTGCAGAGAATTGAACCAGAAAGGGGCTCTGAAGCAAATGAACACTGACATAGAGTTGTGCTGCATCTGGATACCTTGAAGACTTGTGTTGCAGAGCTGTGAGTATGTAGAGGGTTGGGGAAAGGGGTAAGGAGCTTTTGGACCCTGGGGGGTAATATAATAGTCCAAGAAGAGCTTTCTTAGCTAACAAACAGGTCTGGTATTGGATCTGACCAGATAATTGAAGACACCCGGTTTGGGCATATAAATCACATGTGTGTGTGAGGCGGGCCACTCCTGTCAGGAGTCTACAGGCTTTATTTAGAGCTACAGTGATCCTATGAAGGGCCGTAGTAGAGATAAAGCCATACATGACCAACCCATAATCAATTAGGGAAATGGAGCGGTAAATCGTGATTCTTAAGGCCTCAGGAGACAGACTGTGTTTGTGCCTGTGGAATAAATCAATCCTTATGTTAACAGGTTGTGCTGCATTATCAATGTGTTGCATATAAGAAAGAGTCCTAGTGATGGTGATCCTAAGATACTTGAATGAGTGGATCTGTTCAAGGGGGAAGCCCAGACAGTTTTGGATGGTCAAGGGTTTGGATTTATGCTTGTTATGGGCACTGTTAAAGGGCATCACTTTAGTCTTTTTGTTGTTTAGCACCAGTTTATGGGTACTAAACCACCTTCCTATCTCCTCAAAGCTAAGTTGGAGAGAATTCTGAAGGAGGGTGGGGTCAGAATTACTTGTGTATATTATGGCATCGTCCGTGTAGAGCAGGATTCGTTCATGATATGCGCTTGGGAGGTTATTCAAAAAAATGCTAAAAAGGAGGGGTCCAAGTATTGATCCATGGGGCACTCCAGAGCAGGCGGGCTTCTGTTCAGAGAAGACATTGGATAATTTCACCTGTTGCGAACAGTCTTCTAAATAACTTTTGAACCAGTAGATGGCATCATTGGGTATCCTTGGTCTAGTGAATTATGGATGAAGCCCGTGAATTCAAGCAGTGCAGAGGTTGTATTATGGCCTTTTCTAAAGCCACGTTGTTGGGAGCATTGGATCCTATATTTATCCAGGTATTCAATAAGCTGATCTGCAATAATACACGCGAGGGCTTTCGACAGCAGTGGGAGAATGGAGATTGGCCTATAATTAGTGTGTAGTGCCCTATCACCACTCTTGTGTACAGGAGTGACTAGGATCAATTTCCATTTGTGGGGAATTTGACTAAGTTTTAGAGAAAGGTTCAGGATCTTGGTAAGGGGTGTAAAAGTTTCCTCTAGGGTGAGGGCTATTAACTTGAGATCCAGGCCATCCCTACTGAATCTAGATTTACAAAGAACTTTATTTATGTACTTTCTAGCCTTGCATTTTGGGACCTCTTTAAAGTAAAAAGGGGGTAGAGGAGCATTGTGATATGCATCAGTGCCTGGGACACTGGTGGCAAGGACACTGTGAAGAAGTCCAGAGAGAGGACACTACTAAGGTCCATGAAGACATTGCTAGAAGTGTTAGCTATTGTCGCTGGATCTAATTGAGGTGTTCCATCAATGTTAAGCATAGTGACTGCCCCCTTGGGTTCTTTACCATACTTTTCCACCTGAACAATGGTGGTGAGTTCCAAAAAGTCTATGGTCTCCTGAACTCAACTCATAACAACCTATGAACCTATGAACCTATAATGTCCCTTATATTGTTCCAGAGGTTTTTACTGTCACCCCATGAGTTTGAGAGCACTTTCCTATGGTATTTTTTTTTTTTTTTGCAAGCCAGATTACCCAGGTACATTCATTCCTGGATGATTTGTGTGCCTATATATCAGCTTGCTTGCCTGAGGCTCTGGCATGGTGCCAAATGTGGTCAATTGTCTTCATATGTCCTAACAGTTCAGGTGTTATCCATGGAATACACATTCCTTTGACTTTCTGCTTTTTTAAGGGGCATGTATATCGCAAGCAGTATTAAAGCGATCAATGAAAAAATCTAGGGCTTCATTAATATCATTAGTGGTGTTGAGAAGGGACCAATCCTGCCTTCATAGGTGTGATTTGAGGGGCTCAAGGTGACCAGGAGTTAGGATACTACTGAAAATTTCTTCGGGTGGTGGTTTGTTGAATTTGCTGGACCATTGACTACTATTGCCTAGTGGGACTATTTCCCAGACTCCTGGCATTAAGGCTTCTCAGTGGTGCTCCCAGCCTCTGTCTCCCCTCAGTCAGTTTAACTGTCCAATGTAAATGTCAAACTTCTGGCCCAGAGCACTGGCCCCATCTCTTGTCAGGTAAAGGCCATCACCCTTGAAAAGCCAACTGGCTTAGAAGCCCCCCCAGTCCTCCACAAAGTGGTACTCCTGCTCATGATACCATCCCTTCAACAACCCATTAAACTCCTCAGTATCTTCCTTCCTTACTCTGTCATTCCCATTACCCCATTCCACACAGGGAGGACCTCAGAAAAGGCCAGGGAAGTCGAGTGTGTCTTCGATCTGTCCCCCAGCTGCTTAAAGATTTTTTCACTGCCTTCACAAGCTGATTCATCAGATCATTGAACTCAAGTGTACCAGCATCCCCAGCTCTCCCTCCCCTGTCTCCGCCATCCTCCCTATCCTATCTATATCCCAGATGTCTGGTGCACAAGGAAGGTAGCTGGCCATTTCACTCCCTTTCCCTACCCCTTCCCTATCCATCACCCTCTCTACTCCCCTAATCATTGATTCTGTAATCACTGAAACTCTCCTTGCTGACTTTCTCCTGCTCACCCCCTTGGTGCCACCAAGTCATCCTGCCCATTTCTCCTAACTGACTCAGAGCCCCTCCCACCCCCACCCAAGGACTCTGGTACCTGTGCCTCTCCAGGGTGCAAAGCAATGTTATTTATTCTTTGGTAACTGGGTAAATTTGCTATCTGGATGTGTTAGATTGGTCAAACCCCTTGTGGCTACCCCTACCACCCTCTGTTTCCCCACCACCCTCTAGCTCCCTGGGCCCAGTGGGTCTCTGGGTGAGAAGGGGGTAAGGGTGGGGGTAGACCCCAGCTGAGCCACAGCCAGAGCTGAGATACCTTACTTCTTGCTGCTACCAACTCAGCATGGAATGGAACTCCACAAAGGTCCTGCAGATGAAGCACTGCCCCTTCCTCCAGAGCATAACTTTGGAAAACAGTGCATCCCATTCCCCACAACTGACTACCTCCCTGCTGCACCTCTACTCCACACTGCTCCTGTGATAACCCTAGACCACTGCTTTCCTCTATCTGCCTTGTGCCCTTAGACTAGAACCAAGAAGGTCAACCTTATATATGAAGTTCTGTTATAGATGAAGTACTTCCTACACCTCCCTTACTGACTCCCTTAACCTTGCTTACTTCCTTAACATACTGCATACATAAATATAAATATAAAAAAAATATGTAAGTATTCATTACTCTGGTATCATATCTTACTATAATCCAAACACAATGATGAAGGGATCAGGGACATGAAAGGTGACCTGGATAGACTTGAGATATGGTCAGGAATCAGGCAACTGGGATTTAATGATAAGAAGTGCAAGGCTATGCACATACGAAAAAAGAACCCAGGGGTTGAGTACAGTCTGGGAGGTGCAAAAATCATCAGTGTCTAAAGAGAAGAGGTTTAAGAAAAATAGACTGCAATTGTCTCAGTGGACTTACCCAGTTACCAAAACTCAAATAAATAAATAAGATCAAAGAAGGTGGACAAATTGAGGCCTTGTTAAGGCCTAATTGGGTTTATACTGTCTCTTATAACTGTGTCTCTTGTTTTTACTTTTCCTGTTTATCAGCCTTTCATCCTTAGTCTCAGCGGTATCCCCCTGCCCCATCACCAACTCGTCTCGTGGGTCTACAGGCTAACCCCCACTTGCACAGTGTCATGTTTGGCAGGTGGCCTGCCTCATACGGTTGTGTGGAACATTCAGGGGATGCAGAGCAAGCCAGGGTCTTTTTCTTCTGGTTTTTCTTCCCTGGGAAGTCAGCGTGGGATATGGTCATGCCCGTGCACAATGGCGTACCTGTGTGCTGCATCAGCAGACCCCCCCCCACACACACACACACATCTACTGCTCACTTCAGCTCTGCCTCCCAGTCTCTGCCAGGTAGTAGTCAAGTGGCAGGAGTCAGGAGCCCCATCCTTGAGTGAAGAGGGCTGTCCTTGGGATGCTCAATCCTCCAGCTCCCAAACCTGGGTCACTGACTTGACTGGGTATTACTGTCTCTTTAACATATTAAGGAGCTGCTATTGGGAGGGGGAGAATTTCTCCTAAATTGAATACTTATTTCATGTATAATAGGACATTAGTTTATGTAGTAAACACAGTGATATGACCGGTTATTAAAGGGATCCTCTGCACATGATCATCAGGCCTGGATAGAACTTCGTACAGATCTAAGCGGGATGACGTAGGAAGATTGGAGGTGCTTAAACAGAAACTATTGGGACAGTGCCTATTTTGAAGAGTTGCTGATTTACCGGCCTAGCAGAAAGAGCACCAGAAAGCTATGTAATTTAAAAACTTTAAATCTATCTGATTTCAAACAAATTGTGACTAGTTAATGGAACTTTGGCAAAACAAAAAATAGCCGGCTATTGATTGTGTGATACTTGGGACTTTGACTCTGTATAAGACAAAGGGACTTGCTAAAGAGAGTTAGGAGGCTGATATGTAGTGTATATTGAATCATTGCTAATGAAAGGGATTATCTGAGTGTTAACAATTAGAAGTGAATATTGTGTACCTGCTGCTTGTAAAAAAGAAAAATGGACAAACCAAGGAACAAGGCAGACAATTTAATAGAGGAATCAAAAATTACATATTTCTTAAGAGGACATATTTAGCCTAGTAAAGAAGAAACTGACAATAGTGGACAAAGAAAGTCTGATTACACACTAACCTCCTTCCCTAATAAAAGCCCTTTCACACAGAAGTACAGTAGGATCACCCAGTAATATAAAAAATAAGGGCCCTAGAAGAAGCTGGAAAAGTTATAAAGGTTAAGAAAATTAAACCTTACAATATACTGTATATACAAAAAAGAAGTTCTATTAGAGGGAGTTCAAACACAGAAAATAACTCACATAAGAATGATAGGGTTATGCAGACAAACACCAGTGTAACTCTAGAAATTGCACAAAAACAGAATAAAGAACAAGAAGGGACTTTGTTTAAAAAGGAGACTCCAATACTGTGTGTTAATACTGCACCTGAGACTACTCTTATGGTTTTAAGAGTGGTCTCACATGTATTCTTTGGGTATGAGGACCATAAAAGCTGAGCAGGTTTGATACCAAAAGAATGGAAGTGAGACCACTCTTACAACAGTGAGAATGGTCTCAGTATTAATATATATTATTGCTCAAGCTTGATCAATAATATATATGTTTTTAGAAAAAGCTTAGCGGAGTATGCCCATTTCCAAGGCAGCTGCGCAGGAGACAATCTTCACAGAATAAGAGTGTCTTATGCACAGAAGAAAGGAGCATTCCCATTCATCGAGAGTGCTTCCCTGATGTATAATAAGAACAAACATTGCACTGAAATTGATTTAAGGGGCTCAAAACTTCTTTTTCCAAAGGACGATAATAGCCATTCAGCTGAAACACCTAACCTAGAAGAACTTGATGCCTTCCTAACACCTTATGGAATGAGGACAGTGTTGGAAGGGCCAGAAGGATAGTGTGTCATTCCACTTATATGACCAGATGTTTTTACAAATAATAAAGAACAAATTAAAAGGATGGAATGTCAATGAGAAAAGATATAAGAAGGTAGAAGTACAGAGGAAATGGTTTTAGAATAGTCTCAAATCAAGCTGCTTGTAGAAAACAACATTAACCTAAGAGACGAAAGAATATATGAGGCAGTTGCTCATTATAGAAAAACAACAACAAAGTCTTAGGGGTGAGCAAGTAGCTCAAAATCTACTAGAGATCTCATAGAAACATAGAAGGTGATGGCAGATAAGAACTGTATGGCCCACCTAGTCTGCCCTTTTCCCTACTTAATGCAATACCACAGACCCTAGTTGATCTGTGACTTACCCTCTCTTCCCTACTGTGAGAGTACTCATGTCTATCCCATGCATTCTTCTTTTTTTTTAATATATATTTTATTAAAGATACAATGAGACACATCATGGTTTGTACAACACTGTGTTGTTCTCTTCCGGGAACTCCCCCTCAGAGGTGGCCACCAACCTTCAGCTGGACTTTCACAATGTCCAGCACTGGCTTAATGCAAACCAACTCGTTATGAATGTAAAAAAAAAACAGTTTCTATGACCTTTGGCTCCAGGCAAAAACTGGCCAGGATTGATTCCACTCCCACCTTCCACACCCTCTCCAGCTCAACACCAGATGATGTAGCCACATTTAAGTACCTAGGCCTATGGCTAGATAAGTACCCAGGCTCCGGGGTACACATTGACGCCAACCACAAAAAATCACTCCCTAGACTTAGTGCTCTGTACAGACACTGCAGCTGCCTGCCACAGCAAGCCAGGAGAGGAATCATCCAAAAGATGATTCTCCCAGTCCTCGACTTTGGGAACACTGTCTACAACTCCGCCCCAAAACCATCTTATCTAGACTGGACACTCTCTTCAATTCCTTCTGCCTCTTCATACTTGGCTGCCCCCCACATACACATCACTGTGACCTTTATTCCTCACTTTTTTTCCCCTCACTCAATGCCAGGCACCTGTCACACATCGCTAATTTAGTTGGGAAGTTCAGGCATGGTTCTCTGCCACCCTATTTGTCCTCCCTCCTACTGATCCCCCTCCCCTCCTGCTATACCCTCTGCACCTGCACACATAGAACTCTTGCCCTCCCACCATGTTGCACTTCTTCTGGCCATTCCGCCTTCTCATATAAGTTCCCTGATATCTGGAACTCCCTCCCACTGGAAATTTGCTCTGCTCAGTCCCACCACTCACTCTCACTCCTCCTCCATAAACAAACTGTTCATCATTGTAACTTCACCTAATACCGCACTATGCCTACTAATTTCCCATTGCTACCCTGCTCTCCCCTCTATGCCTTCCATCTCAGTGCTAGGCTACATCTAGCAGGTGCCTCCATCACCCCTTCTCCCTCCTCCCTTCCTGCCCCTCCCCCCACTTCTCCCCTTCTGCACCCCCCACTTCCTATCTGCAGGATCCTGTCCCATTGCAGGGTTCTCAGCATCCTGAAGGGGGATAGTTCCTGGCTTACCTCTCTTCCTCCCTCCTTCCTCTCCCCGTCCTGTCATTCCCTCTGCTCTCCCTTCCATCACCTTCTAGCATGCCAGGTCCTGTCCCTTGCAGGGTTCTCAACATCCTTTAGGGGTTTAGTCCTGGCTTGCCTCTCTTCCTACCCTCTTCCCTCCCTCTGCCGCCCTGTTTTTCCCCCTCTGCTCCCCTCCCATCACCTCCTATCTACAAAGTCTTGTCCCATCACAGGGTTCTCAGTATCCTGGAGGAGTACAGTCCCTGGTTTGCCTCTCTTCTCCCCTACTTCCCTCCCTCCCCGCCCTGTCATCCACCCCTATCACCACCACTTGTGTTATAACTGCCTTTCTTTTAGCCCTAAACTAGCACTTAGTAACACAGTGCTCAGCCTGCTACTTCTAGCACTTCTAGGTTTACTCCATCTTCTGCCTATACCTTTACTGGGCTGCCTGTTCTTGGTTTCATCACTATGTATGTCTTAACTGCACATAGTTGTTGCTTACTCTGGTATGTCTCTTCCTATGTCTGTTCCTGTAGCTTAGTTACTCTACCACACTTTTTACACAATACTGTCTGTTGTCTTTGATCAAAATGTACTGTATGTGTACTACACTTCATGTTTGGAATGGTACCGTATGTATTTTTATGCTTTGCCTGCTCTGCACTTTACGTATCTAAATTGTATCTGAACTGCACTGTTACGTATTTTATATTGTTATATTTTTGCCTGCTCTCCCCATTTTTTGTAACTCCCACAGACACTTCTGGAAATGAACTGTTTTCAGCTCATGTTGTCTTTCCTGGTGAAACCTTTTTCAATAAATAAATAAGTACAGAACATAAAGGTTACATAGCAATTGTTGTGGTTGTTTCCAATGAAAGGTTTACAGTTTGTTTCCCTTAAAAGGTTACAGAGTAACAGTAGCAACATTTCATTTTTTAATAGTTTCAACATGAAGAGTTTCCACTCTCCGTATCACTAGTACCGGACTGGCAGACTTCCCCAGGCCAGGCTTTCCCTTCTGGGTGGTTCCTTCTGAAGCTTAGTAGGGTAATTCTGGCCAGGGCCCTGGCCCTTGCCCGGCACGCAACCCACCAAGCTCCAACCCCTCACCACCCCCCTCTCGGCAAGATGCAAACCCATTCCACACCCTATTGTATATGTTTTCCTTCTGCCTGGATTGGTATATGAGCTTCTCCAGCATTTGGCAGCCATCCATTGTGGTGAGCCAGCTCCTGATTGTAGGTGGAACTGGTTGTTTCCATTCCCTCAAGATTCCCACTTTCACAGAGCATATTGTGTTTAGTGGGAGTTTTTATGTTTCCATTCCTCCTCCCCAAAGTCACCCAATAGGACCCATTTGGCAGAGAGGGCAATTGGTTTCCCTATGTTGGTTGTCAGTGTTTGGTTGATGTGTCCCCATAGGGGATCTAGGTCCGGGCAACTGTACATCATGTGGGCTAGGTCTACTGCAGGTGCAGAACCTCTGGGGCATGTTCCATCTGACCGTGCATCAAATTTGGCTAGTCTGGCCATTGTGTAGTGGGCATTTTGGGTGGTCATGTAGTGTATGTACTTCTATTTACTTTGTATCATAGGTTTCCACCCCTCCTCCACTATGTCCTGCCACTCCTCTTCTGTTATTGGATCTTCTAGGGTGGTCTTCCACCGCTGTCTGTGTTGGTCTGTGTTATTCGGTATTGATTGCATTAGTATTTTATATAGTTTCGTTATCAAGCCCTTGGAGTCCTCTGATCCCACCAGTGTTTGAACTATACCAGAAGGTGCATGGGGTATAAAACTAGGTTCAATTCCTCTGCTAGATAATGTCATAGCTGAAGATATCTAAAACAACTGGGTGCCTTGGAGACCGTAAGTCTGGGATAGCCTTTTGAATGACATCAGAGTATTCCCCTTGTACAGGTGCCCCAGCAGTCTGACGTTGTGGGCTGCCCAGTTCAGGAATCCGTGGCCTGCCAGAAAGTGGGGCAGGACCGGATTCCTCCATGGGGGGGTTAAGTATGTGAGCTTTGATTGGGCTGATATTTGTGTATCTGTTTCATGCCACACCTGTAATAAATGTTGTACTACAGGGTTTTTGTTTTGCAATTGTCAGGTCTCAGCTATTTGAGCTGTACAGGAGGTATGCAAGGTGTGTAGTCATGGTCCATTGTCTCTCGATTTGGATACCCGCGTTGTGGTTGTGGGAGTTAAACCACTCTTTAATGGCTGCCAGTTGGGCCACTCAGTAGTAATTTTTAAAATGGTGTGCTCCTATACCTCCTTTCCCAGGGTTGTGTGCTAACTGTTCATATTTTATTCTGAGGGTTTTTGCTTTCCACAGCCAGGCTGAGGCTTGCACTCAGAGTTGTTTGAAAAAGCTCTCTGGAAGAGGGATCAGCAAGGTCTGGAAAAGGTACATGAACTTTGGAAGGATGTCCTTTTTCAGGATATTGGCTCATCCCAGAAGTGAGAGGGGGAGGTCTCTCCACCTGGAGCAGAGCTCCCTGGATGTTCGAAGGAGCTGCGAGTAGTTGGCTTCATATAGTTCCTTTATTTTGCCTCTGATGTTAATCCCCAGGTATCTAAAACCCTCTCCCTCACTCCCATGTGAAGGGTAACTGCCTTTTGAGTTGGTCATGTTTGCAACTACACAGGGATAGTATCACCATCTTCTCTGTGTTTATCCTATAATCCGATAGAGCCCCAAAGTCCTGAAGGACCTTAATGAAGGTGGGAAGGGAAGTTTCTGGCCGTGTTACGAATTCAAGAATGCATGGAATAGACATAAGGCAATTTTAGTGAGGGTAGGAGGAAGTAGGGTGTAGGGTAACTGGAATCTGCAGCTTATCCAATAGGTAAGAAATGGGCAGACTAAGTGGGCCAGGTGGTCCTTATCTGCCATCAAAGTCTATGCTTCTATGTTTCTGTGTCATCCACATAAAGTGATACTTTGTCTGTTACCTCTTCCAGTGTGACTCCGTGTATATTATGATGGAGTCTTAAAGTTTGTGCCAAGAGCTCCAGGCCCAGGTCAAATAAGAGTGGTGACAGGGGGCATCCCTGCCTAGTCCCCTGGATGGGGGGGGGGGTGAAATCCAGTCAATTCGTCTGCACTGTGGCTGTGGGGTCTGAGTATATCAGGTGGATCCATTTCAGGTATTTATTTCCGAAACTCGTTTTTTCCATTGTGTGCCACAGGTGGCCCCATTCCATCCTGTCAAATGCTTTTTCAGCTTCTAATGAGACCACTGTCTCCAGAGGGCACCGCCTGTACTGGATCCAGTCCAGGTGGGTGAGTTAAGGTGCTCCCCACTATCCTGCCATGAGGGGTAAGCCATGGGGGTAGCAAAGTGTTGGCCCAAGATGGAGACAGGTGTGAGACGGATTGTGGCTGGAAGAATAGGATGCCAGGAAGAAGGAGCCGACTGGGGGGCCGAGGGGAGAAAAAGTCAGCTAAAAAAATAGATAAATAATTGTCTGCATCGATGTTGGGTCCGGTCATGGGGTTGTCTCCTCCTTTGGTATAGAGGTTAGTGTAATATTCTACAAATTGGTGATTTATGCCTTCTTCGGTACAACCATGTTCCCGTGATGCAGAGATTATTTTATTTATGTGGCTCTGTGCCTGTTCTTTTTTAGCTGATATGCCAGGAGCTTACCACATTTATCACTGTGCTCATAAATTCTGGCTTTCTGATAGGTTAGGGCTAGTTCAATTGTTTTAGTGTAAAGTTCAATATACTGTTCTCGTAGTCGTACCAGGACTCTATAGGTCTCCAGATTTCTAGTGACCCGGTGTTTACACTCAGTTTCTGTGATTTGTTTATGAAGTTCTTCCATTTGTTTTTTCCTTTCCATCATGGAGTGGATGGCATATGCCATTTTACACCCTCTAATAAACATCTTGAGGGAGTCCCACACCATCCCCATGGTGTCCATTGATCCCACGTTAATTGCCCAGAATTCTGTGATTTCCCCTCTCAGCTGAGTTAGAAACACTTTGTCGTTGAGGATGGAAGGATCCATCCTACAGACATTGGTGCTGACTGGTTCTGCCTGGCTTGGGATCCAACTTCTTCTCAGTGGGGCATTGTCTGAGATCAGTATGGGGAGATAGCTGACACCACGGTGCGCATGGCTCCCTCTGACACCAGTAGCATGTCTATGTTGGTGTGTGACTGGTGGACATGTGAGTAATATGAGTAATATAATAATAATATAATAATAATAATAATAATAATAAAATTTGTTTGTATAAGTGCCTTTCAAATTTCAAGGCACTGTACAATTCACATAAAAACAAAACACAGTACATACAATACAAAATCGAGAAAGTACCGAAAATGCTTTTTGTTTTAATCCCGGATGGTCAGGTGTATCACCCTTCATGCATCCACAAGACCCGGGGTGCTCATTTGATTGAGCAGCAGGCTGGCTGATGTAGTGAGCTGGTATGGGCATGTGGGTGAGCAGTCTAGGCAAGGGTCCAATATAAAGCTGAAGTCCACTGCCCCCATAAGATATCTCCTGTAAGGTGGTGAGCATGAGTGTAAGGTCCTGCTCAAATTGTTGATCGTCAATGTTGGAACCATAAACATTTAATAGTACTGTCTGTTTCCCGTACAGTTTCCCCTGCACCAGCACCCATCTCAGCTGTGTGTCAGTCTGCATGAAGAGGGGTCTGAATGGCAGCTGCTTGTTAATTACTATGGCCACTCCTCTAGCGTGTGACATGAATGATAAGTAAAATATTTGACCCACCCAGTTCCTCTTCAGCTTATTATGTTCTGTGTCAGTGAGGTGTGTTTCCTGCAGGCATGCTATGGTTGTTTGATGTCTTTTCGTATACTGTCAGAACAGCAATGGCCCCACAGCGACTCCCCCACAGCAACGGACCTTGCCACGATGGGTGTTTCATGCTGATGGACTTTGCAGTGGCGGGGGATATGTATCTAACTCCACTGTCTGTGCAACATGGAGGCAGATATATAAAGTAGGGGGAGTGCAGGGAGGGCACAGCCCCCCTCCCCACATTGATCTGTTCAATGGTGTTGGTTGCTCTCGCAGTGTTGGCTTGTCGTCGTCCGGTCACGTCGGTGTTGGGGTTGTCACTGTGAGACTGTCGCTGTGGAGGGTGTTGTGATCGGGAATGTCACTGTAGCGACATGGAGCCATGTTTTTTCAGGTATCCCAGAACCTTTCTTCTCTTAATGAGGCAGTTAAACCCTTTGATATTCCATGTGGTGATGTTTACTGGCTTAACCATTTGCTGTATTTGGGTTTATCAATTCTGGCATAGGCTCTTTTCTGTTTGGTCTTTTTGTCACTGCACCAGTGATGGCCAAGCCCAGGGTCTCAGTCCTCCCTCCCTCCAGGAGCCCACCCCCCTAGTCCAATTTTCCAAAAGCAGCTTTGTGCATAGCTGTTTAATCAAATTAGGAAACCTTGAATTCTCATTGGATACATGTTTACAGTAAGCATTGTTTCTCATGATGATAGGAAAATAATTTAGGTAGGATAGTGAGAAGTAATAGTAAGCAGTAGCAAGAAAGAACAAAAAGAAAAGAGAGAAAAATATACTCATTCTAGCAGTCTAAACTATTATATACTACAATTAATACATTTTTGTGTGGGGGTGATTGTTCTAACGCAAGGTCCCCAAGGGGTCGCTTGCTGCTATCCACCCTACCCCTTTATGGAATTAGCATATCTTACTATGTTTTAGGCTAATAAGTCACTCTTCTGTCTGTTTCCCACTAGTTTAGTGGTCATGATTCCAACAGCTGTATGCTCCTTTGTTACTCAGTGGTTAGTGAGTGGACCAGGGGTTTCCAATCTGGAGGAACTCATATATTTTACAGAGGCTTGGGACCACCTACAGCAGGGCCCCCCAATCCACCAGGATCCCTGCACCTCAATGGAAAACCAAGCCATCTGCAGGGAAGATGTCCCACAGACACACATTGCCACATAAGAGAACTGAGTGGTTTGTTCTCAACTGGAAACAATGCAGTCTACAGGGACACCCGACCACTATGTGCAGAAGCTGCAGGAAAAAATCCCAATTCAATCTGTGAGCCACGCTAGGCTATCGGTAGGCAGCAGGGGAAAAAACAAAAACTGAGTGTTTTGTTTACAATTATTAGTGGTATGTTCTGCAGGAAAAGAAATATGGCAAAGTCACCCCGGAGTCACAGGGGGAAAAATACCACCCCCATTTGAGAGCCCAAACAGGTAACTAGGTTCTCCCTGTCACAAACTCACTCAGCCAGTCAGCCCTCTACTCCCAAAGTGCCAACCTCTGAGCGTATGATTTGTGGACAGTGAACAGAACAAGGTAACCCTCTTGTCTGTTTTGTGGGTTCAAGTCACCTTAGTCTCAAGTTCTAGAGGGATTAAAACTGATAACCTCTTGTTAGCGTACCCAATTATCAGGCTCAGATAATTCTGTCTTCGGGGGGCCAGATATCTTTGCCTACAGGCACCCAACCAGGTCTTTCAGATTTATTTATTCAGTTTTTGTTGACCGGGTAAGTGCACTAGACAAATCCTGCCTATTTTCAGGCACGAGCCGGGGTACAGATGAATGCTAACTGACCTGAACCAGATTAAGCTGTTGGTGATATTTTTAGTGAATGAGGGAAATTTGGCCAGGACACCAGGAAAATTCCCCTTCTCTTTTCGATAAGTGCCATGGAATCTTTTACATTCACCTCAACTACCAATCCAGGCAGACGGGACCTCGGTTTTTAACGTCTCATCCGAAAGTTGGCACCTCAGAAGTGCAGCATCCCTCTCATGCTGCACTACAGTGTCAGTACTGGGATATTAACCCAAGTGACAGATGTGGGAATTGAACCCACAGCCCTCTGATCTCCCGGCCTCAGAGGTGAGTGTACTACCTACTGAGCCACTGACACTGTTAAACTGTTAAATGAACCCTCAGAACTCCATGCAAGACTCTAGAGAACTCTATCCATTTCCCAGTTTGGTATATCAATAAGCCCATACACAGTGTTAACTGTAACCTTTAAAAGCTCTACTTAAATAAAAAGAAACGTCAAGGCACTCCAGGCAGCTTCCATTGTAAAATATATCTTTACTTTAAAATATCAAAACAGAACAAATAAATACAGAACAAATATCCCAAACACATACAATGTTAAAAACAAAACAGTTTTTTAAAGTACAAACTAAGCTCTCTTATCCACATAATACTTATCTCCCACAGTGCTGAAGTTGTCCTTCTTCACTCAGTCAGAAATAAAATCAAATGTGTTTTTCTAAGGCTTGCTCAGTTGGATAAACACAGTCCTGAGACTGTCTCCTCTCTGAGGTCATTAAACTCCGCCTTGCTTTTTGTTCTGCCACACACACACACACACACGCACACACAAACAGTTTCTGTGATGTCCTTCCAAAGCATCCTGGGAATGTGTATTGGACCTTCCAAAGTCATCTGGATCCTTGTTATCTACACATCAAAGGTCTTTCTGATGTAATTCAAGGGCTCCCCGAGACACCCTTCCCAACACAGGTTCATCCTGGCAACTATTGCAAGTCAAAGGATCTCCCTGAGGGCATTATAAAGAGGATACTTTGGTTCCTGCCTTCAAAGAAAATTGAACAACGAAATTGCATTTTAAATAGCTGCAGATTTATCTATGTCCTGTTCTTTGAACTTATCCCTGGGTTTTTTTGGAAGTGTCTGTTCAGCAAGACTGTGGGTCTTCTGACTGCCCTTCCCTTACATAAATTATATGTAATGCAAAAAAAAAATTGATACATGGATCAGAATCAGTGGTCCAAGTGTAACAATTCCTCCCCACCTAGACTGAATTTGGGGGATCTATCCCCTACATGGGATGAGCTTCCCTAATCAGTTCATTCCTCATACACACGGGACAAACCATCTGAGTTATGATTATTGGCTCCAGCCCTATGTACGGTTTTCAAATCATACCCTTGTAAAGCAAGACTCCATCTGATCAGTCTGCCATTGTTTTTCCCCCCCATCTGCATCAGCCAAACCAGGGGGTCGTGGTCAGTCTGCACCACAAAAGGCTGCCCATACAAGTATGGCTCCAACTTCTTTAGGGCCCACACTATGGCAAGACAATCCTTTTCCACAGTGGAGTACACTTGCTCCCAGGGAAGCAGTTTTTTACTCAGGTAGACAATGGGGTGGTCCCTCCCTTCACTGGATGTCTGGCTTCATACTGCCCCAATACCCACATCTGAGGTGTCCATCTGAACTATAAAAGTTTTGCTATAGTCCGGACTTGTCAAAACCAGAGCACTGCACAGTGCCTCCTTCAGTTTGGTAAAGGCTGCCTCACAGGCTGGGCCCCAGGTGATTTTCCTTGGCATTTTTTTTCTTTTTCAGGTCAGATAGGGGAGCAGCCAGAGCACTGTAATTAGGTACAAACTTTCTGTAGTACCCTGCTGTGCCTAGAAAGCTCCTGACCTGCTTCTGGGTTTCTGCCCAGCCCTCTGTATTCTACCCAGCACTTCCCTAAGGCGTGAAAGGTGTTCCTCCCAGCTGGTACTAAAGATGATAATGTCATCCAGGTACACCACGGTATACTCCTCAACACCATTTAACACCTGGTTCACCAACCTTTAGAAAGTGTCCGGGTGTTCTTCATTCTGAAAGGCATTACTTTGAACTCAAATAAGCCTATTGGAGTGATGAAAGCTGACCTGTCCCTAGCTCTGTCCATCAACTCTACCTGCCAGTACCCCTTTGTCAGGTCAATGGTCGTATGGTAGTTCACCCCCCCAACTTGTCCAGGAGTTCATCCGTCCAGGGCATCGGGTGGGTGTCTGACTTCATGACTGCATTCAGTACATGATAGTCTACACAGAAACAAGTCGAGCCATCTGTCTTGGGTACAAGGACTATGGGTGAGGCCCAGGGACTGTGGGATCTCTGGATTACCCCTAAATCCCGCATCTCCTCCACTTCCCTCCTAATGTCCTTTTGGACAGCCCCTGACACCTGATATGCATTCCACCGTATAGGTGTCTGTGTCCCTGTCTCCAAATCGTCTGTCGCTAAGGGGGTTAGTCCAGGTTTGGTGCTAAACAAGGGGGCAAAGTCTGCTAAAACCTCCCTCACTTACTGGTTCTGGTCTGGGTTCAGCTGGGGAGACAATTTTACTGCCTCCACAGAGGATTCTCACTTACTTTACTCCAGCAATTCTGGAAGGGGGTCTCCTTCGTCCGTCCCCTCCCCATGACTACACACTGCAAACACCACATCAGCCCTATTTGCATATGGCTTCATCATGTTAACATGGTACATCCTTTCTGTCTGTCTACGGTCAGGTAACTCCACAATGTAGTTTACATCATTTACCTTCCTAACCACTTTGTACATTCCTGCCCACTCAGTTTGCAGCTTGTCTTTCCAGACCGGAATAAGGACCATGACTTCCTGACCCACCATGTATGAGTGAGCTCTGGCTCTGCGGTGGTACCATACTTTTTGTTTCTGTTGGGCAGCTGCCAGGTTGCTCTGGGCTGTTCCCATAAGTTCCTTCAGCCTTTCCCTAAACCGTAGGATGTAATCCACAATGGGAGTTCCCTGGGTGGCATGCCTGCCTTCCCAGTCCTCCCGGATCAAGTCTAGGGGCCCACATACCCAGTGTCCATACAAGAGCTCGATGGGGGATAATCCTGTTGGCTCTTGGGGCACCTCCCTGTATGCGAACAACAGGTGGGGAAAGTATTTCTCCCAGTCCCTCCCATGCTGTTCAGCAAATGCCTGGAGCATTGACTTTAGGGTACCATTGAATCATTCCTCAAGTCCATTGGCTTGTGGGTGATACATTGTCGTGCATCTCTGCACCACCCCACACTTCTTCCATAGACATTTCGTTAGGTCCGACATGAAGGAACCCCCGCGATCGGTGATTACCTCCTGTGGAAACCCAACACAGGAGAAAATCCCAAGCATGGCATCTGCCACTTTGTCTGTCCTCAGAGAGGATAAGGCGACTGCCTCTGGGTACCGGGTGGCATAATCCACCACAGTCAGGATGAATCTCTTCCCTGAGGAGCTGGGAGTATTTAAAGGGCCCACAATATCAATTCCCACCCTCTGGAATGGCTCCTCCACTATGGGCAAGGGGATCAGGGTGGCTTGGGTTTTCTTGCCCTCCTTCCCTATTTCTTGGAAATATTTTCTTTGAAACCTGGGGCTAAGTGGTTTCGGTGGAGGCAGTGAGGGTTTTAGCTGCCCTGAAGGTGCGCTTTTCCCTTTCTGCGGTGCCACACTCGCACCATTCGCTCTCAGAGCAGGTCTGCTCTCTGCATAGCGGTCCGAGAGTTCAGCAGCCTCTTGCACTGTTTTTGGATCTCGGTCCTCTAGCCAGGTTTTTAACTCTGCTGGGCATGCCCAACAAAACTGTTCTAACAAAATCACATTTTTAATTTTATCAACAGAGGTTGCCTCAATTCCTTCCAACCAACGTTTTAAAAACTGATGTTATTTCATGGCTAGCTCATCATAGCTCATATCAGGGCTTCTCCTGAGCTTACTGAATTTAGCTCTGTATGATTCAGCAGTTAATTCAAACATTTTTAACAGTGCAGCTTTTAACTTGCTGTAATCGTCACCGTCTTCATTGTTTATTTGACCTAATGCATCCTGAGCTTTTCTGATAAGTAGCGGGGATAGCTGGAAGCTCCAGGACTGTCTAAAAATTTTAGCCTGAATACAAACTTTTTCAAAAGAATTTAAAAAGGCATCCATGTCCTCCCTTCCTTAAACTCAGCTATTAATTTGGAGTTCAATTTGTAACCCAGTCCTGCAGTCCCAGTTAAACCTAAGTCACTTACCTGCCCTGGTGCCGCTGGTTGGAGTTGTAGCTTCTCCAGTTCATGTTGCCACTGGTGCTCCTCTCTCCTCTCCTCTCCTCTGCCTCTCTGCATTCTTGCTTTCTCTTCTCCTTTGCAGCTCTCTGGTGCTCACGCTCCTCAAGGTCTGCCTCTTGCTGTTCCCTTTCTCTCCTCTCCTGGGACTTCAGCTCCATCTTGCGCAACTCAAGTTGCAACCTGAGAACTTCCAGATTCAGGATACTGGTGACTTGTCCCTGCTGCTGTGGTTATTCACTGACAGTGGCTCTGCTGTCCACCTCATTGGCTCAGGACCCCTCACTGGCAGCTTGCTCTTCCAAACTTGAGGTTTGGTCCCTTTCAGTCATGGCCTGTGACTCGCTGCTCTGGGCATCTGCTACCATCAGTGCCTCTATGAGGTTCTGCTTACTGGCTTTCACCCCAAACAGGACTCCTCTGTCCTCGCACAACTGCTTTAAGAAATCTACAGTGTGCCTGCAGTAGTGGGAAGCCATTTTCTTCTTCCCTCACTACTAATACTATTCTGACTGGCACTTCAGAAAAAAATGGGTGGGAACTTAACTGTAAGTCAAGAGATACTGTTTTGTTTCCTTTTGAAATAAAACACTGCCTTTCTTTTTTTTTTCAAGTGAGCTAAACAGTCTCAAGCCGACACACTAAACAACGAAGCTTATGCCACCAAACTTTGTATGCCACTGCTGCCAACCAATCTGTCACAAACTCACTCAGCCGGACAACCCTCTACTCCCAAAGTGCCAACCTCTGAATGTATGATTTGTGGACAGTGAACAGAACAAGGTAACCCTTTTGTCTGTTTTGTGGGTTCAAGTCACCTTAGTCTCAAGTTCTGGACGGATTAAAACTGATAACCTCTTGTTAGCATACCCAATTATCTGGCTCAGATGATTCTGTATTTGGGGGGCCAGATATCTTTGCCTACGGGCACCCAACCAGGTCTTTCAAATGAACCCTTAGAACTCTATGCAAGACTTTAGAGAACTCTATCCATTTCCCAGTTTGGTATATCAATAAGCCCATACACAGTGTTACTGTAACCTTTAAAAGCTCCACTTAAATAAAAAGAAATGTCAAGGCACTCCAGGCAGTTTCCATTGTAAAATATATCTTTACTTTAAAATATCAAAACTGAACAAATAAATACAGAACAACTATCCCAAACACATACAATCTTAAAAACAAAACAGTTTTTTAAAGTACAAACTAAGCTCTCTTATCCACATAATAGTGCTGATGCTGTCCTTCTTCTCTCAGTCAGAAATAAAATCAAATATGTTTTTCTAAGGCTTGCTCAGTTGGATAAAAGCAGTCCTGAGCCAGTCTCCTCTCTGAGGTCATTAAACTCCGCCTTGGAGTATTAAAAGTTATATTTTACAGCACAGGATGTCCCAACAAGATTTAAAAAAAATGATAAGTGATATACTCAATTTCCTCTCCTCAGGTTAACTGGTCAGAACTACACACACACACACACACACACACACACACACACACACACACACTCGTATAAACAGTTTCTGTGATGTCCTTCCAAAGCATCCTGGGAATGTGTACTGGACCTTCCAGATTCATCTGGATCTTTGTTATCAACACATTGAAGATCTTTCTGATGTAATTCAAGGGCTCCCTGAGACACCCCTCCCAATACAGGTTCTTCCTGGCAACTATTGCAAGTCAAAGGATCTCCCTGAGGGCATTATATAGTGGATACTTTGGTTCCTGCCTTCAAAGAAAATTTAACAAAGAAATTGCATTTTAAATAGCTGCAGATTCAGCTATGTCCTGTTCTTTGAACTTATCCCTGTGTTTTTTTTTGGGGGGGGATGTGTCAGTTCAGCAAGACTGTGGGTCTTCTGACTGCCCTTCCCTTACATAAATTATATGTAATGCAAAAAAAAATTGATACATGGATCAGATTCAGTGGTCTAAGTGTGACACTCCCTACATTGGTCCCTTTGATGTTGGAGTCTGCATATGGAGGGACCATGCTCTGCAACAAGATCTGCCTTTTGGTCTCCTGTCCAAGCAGTTCCCCTCTCCCTCTTCCCTCTCTCCCCCAACGTTTAGCATCTTCCTTCTTCATTTTAACTGCCACTTTTGCTTTCTCAGTATGTTTCTTGTTTGCTTATTGCTGTGTGAGTGTGTGAAAGTTCTCCTGTGTTGCCATTTACATGGTTTGCCCTCCTTTTCTGTCCAAACTAGATGCCTTGTGCTGGGATCCTTATCTCTTCATTGGAATGTATGTGTCTTTGGATGTCTATTGCTTCCTACCCCTGTAGATCCCGTTTCCCTGTCCCCTCTTCTCTGCTGCTTTTTAGACTGTCCCCTCAAGTTATGGCCTATCTTATTGTCTTGTATCATGCTGTTTTGTTTAACACAGTTGTGTATCTTTTAACTTTATTTGTTTCTATTTTTGGGTTGGGCATTCATTGATTCCAGTGTGCTCGGTGGTAGGAGATATCCCAAAAGCCCATCCCTCTTTCCGTATATGTTGTACTGTTTATAGATCACCAGGGGGTCTGCTTGGTCACTTTCCCGGGTCTCTCCAGTTTTAAGCTACTGCCTGTTATAACTGCTTTACCTGTATCGTGAAAGCTGCATCTGCTGCAGCTGTCCCCTTTCCCTCATGTTCCACAATCTGGGTACCTGTATAGCAAACCTGTGTTGTTCCTTGTCTTCATCCCAACTCCCTGTCATTCCTGCCAATGCTCCATCAGTGTCCCCCATGTTCACTTTGCCCACTTCTCTTTGTTTTATGAAGTATTCCCCCGCTTTAATCCTGAGTCCCTGTTCTGTGCATTTTTCACCTCTTCATCCATTTCTAAATCTCTGATTATTTATTACCTTACCATTTCAGGGATACAGAAGAGAAAGCAGAGTGGAGACCTCAACTTTTATTGCAACCCCTATCTCCCCTCATAGTCTATGCTCTGGGCTGTCCTGCTGCAAAACATTGTTATTCCATGTCTTTTTATCAACTCCTTACAATTTCTGCCCACCACCCCATCAGCAGCATTTCCCTGGTTCCCATTATCAAGCCCTCTTTTCCCTCTAGTATGTATCCCGTACCCCCATCCCGAGCTCCCGTTAAGTGTATGCCTGCCCCCATTCATTTCAAGTTTTTTTTACTTGTGTCTTGCATTAACAAATCAGGAAAATAGCAAAGAAAAGTAAAATTATAGGAGAGTGTCAATTATATGGCCATCTTTACCTCCTCTGGCCTCCCCTTCCTCTTCCCAACAACGTTGAATCCCTTCATTCCCCTTATTGGTCTCATCATTTTTTTGTTTATTGTGAGTCTGTGATTGGTAGTTTGGATCTTTGATGGGGTCCATATTTAAATCTGTTCTGTGTTATGATTGTGTCCTCCCTCCATTGACATCACAAAGTTCTCATGCTGCTATGGGGTATCCAGCTTAGGGGTAACTAGTAGTTCATATTCTGCGGTTATTCAGGTATTCTTTTTGAGTTTTTCTGCATACTCCCAGGCTTTATGAGGGTCCATAGATAATATTGTTTTTCCTGCTGATGTGATCCTCAGTTTTGCAGGCATGTGGAGGGCAAATTGTGCATTCTTCTTTTTGAGGATGTCCTTTGCTGCCGTGAATTCCTTCCGTCTGGTGAATAATTTGGCACTTATATCAGGATACAGCTGTAGAGTATGTTGCTGGTATTTTAGACCCAGTTCTCTCCTAGCTCTTGGCATAATTCACTATTCACTAAAAAATACCACCAACAGCTTAATCTGGTTCAAAATCAGTTGGCATTCATCTGTATCCCTCTACCACGGGTCGTGCCTGAAAATAGGCAGAATTGTTTAGTGCACTTACCCGGTCAACAAAAACTAAAATAAAAAATATAAAAAATAAAATAAAAATAAAAAATAATTAATTCCTTTGTCATGTAGTCATGTAGTTTGACAGGTATAAATCATGGTGGCTCTCCCAGTGCGGGTTTGATCCTCGGGGCTCTGAGGGCATGATCTATATTCATATCTTTTCAGAAGCCATCTGGAGCTAGGAAGTTTTGGAATAATTTACCAAAATATTTCTCTGGTTGGTTCTCTTCAGCATTTTCAGGGAGACCAACAACTTTTATTGTTTCTCTGCAGCTGTACTTTTCTAGGCGATCCACTTTTTGTTGAAGGAACTGTATTGTTTTTTCATGCCTGGCAACCATCTGTTGAATCAGGGCTAGTGTGTCTTCATTGGTACCAATCCTTTGTTCTGCCTGCTTGACCCTTCTGTCCAGGTCAGTAAGTTTTAAATTAATTTGTTGCATATTGTTTTGCATGGATTTTAGTTTGTCATTCATCCTGGCAAATCCCTGTCTCATTTCAGACAGTATGATGCTTTGTTCTGGTAAGGGTACCTCTTTGTTGTCCTGGTCTCAGTTTACAACATTACGAGTTGTGGATGCTGTCCTGTTCGGTTGCAGATATTGCAATTTCACCTGCATGTTTGGTGTCTTTTCATCATATTATATTATATTCTTTGTGCCCTCTGTTGCTTGCTTTAATTTTGCTACAGCTTTTTTCTTATAGTAGCCAGCTTGTGTAGCTTTAAATTCCCTTTTAATTGGCATATTTGATTAGCTTACACAGAGCCATCTTGAATCTCCGTATCCCATGCATTCTCAAATTCCTCTACTGTCTCAATTATGAATTTAGAAAAGAAAAGAAAAGTCAAGTCTCACAGGAAAATGCTCAGGTAAAGAAGAGGGAAAAAAATATCACTAAAGGATTAAAAAAAAGCTCAAATCATTAACTATAAAAGAAACTTCAGAAAGAATAGCAAAAGAAGGGGAAACTGAAAGGCTGGTTAAGTAATTAAATTAGGTGATTAACAACAACAGCGATTACCAAAAGAAAAAAATGAAAAGGAAAAAGGTGAGGTTAGAGATCTTCCATCCAGCAGTGAGGAGGAAACTGGAGATGACAGAGAGGAAAACAAAAACAAGCTACCTACTCTATATCTCTATAGAGTACCAAAACATGCTAGAGAAAATAGATTAACCTTAAAGATAGCAACTTACAATATTCTAAAGGCTATAATGGAGGAACAACTGAACTAGGAGGATGTAAAATCTTCCTATAGGTATAAGGTAAAACTGGACAAGAGATAGATCTGTGAGGTGTTAAAAACAAAACACATAAGAGACAAAGCATTGGGATATGCTGGCAATCTTAAGCAGAGTAGAACTGTCCTAAATAATACCATAAAACAGGAGCAGCAGAACCAGGCAGCTCAGAAAAAGGATAGGCTAGTGTAAAAAAAAGCAACAACAGATAACTGACTTTATAGCACCAAAGGAGATCCTGCATGAATTAAGAGGGGAAGAGGAGGAAGACATATGTGTGGATAAGAGGCAGAAGGAAAAAAGGTTGTGGAAATAATATCAGTCATATATAAGAGACTAAAAGTACTATACAGTAGAAGCTGATTCAGAGCAACAGAAATTATCATTAAGCACTGTAGAGCCACATTACAAAAGATATGAGCCACTGATTGAACTTACTTCACCGTGTCATACTGTATAAGACATAAGAGAAAAGATGGAACTGAGAGTTTGAATATTAAAATAATAGATTGGAATGTGGCTGGATGGGGAAAAGATTGGGGACGGGCATTGGAAAAAATGTGTCAATCAATAGGATATAACTCTCACACAAGAAAAATGGGCAGCTAGAATGAAGAATTAAGAATGAATGGATATGAGAGCTAAATAGTTAAGGTGACAATGGAGTTAAAATTTGGAAGAATAAAATGTGGATTTTTAACAATAGTAACAACAAAAAAATAAATTAAAAGGCAGGAAAATAGAGATGGGTATTCCATATGTTTTAGTGATATGTATTTTCTGTAATGAACATCCAAGATTATTTATGATCAACATGTATTTACCACATTCATGCCCTGTAAATGAGCAATTAAACCAAATCAAAGTGATAAGGGGGCTCCTAATGTTTTTTTAAAAATGTATTATCCCGGGGTACTGACAGTGTGGACAGAGGACAGCAATGTCCATTTTAGTTGTTTAAATGAAGAAAACTCTGATTATGTTTTGATTAATGATATCCATGGAATACCACAGAGAGTACTGAAAGACAATGAGTCTCATGATAAAGAGAAGGAAATGTTAGCAGTTTGCACAGAATTCAGTTACTGATTGCTCAATGGTCATATCAAAGACTGATGGCTGGCAATATAACCCTCCTGACTAAAACAAGAGGAAATGTAATGGACATGATGGCTGTACCAACATTTTCATGAAGTTGTTATGTTTAGGGCAGAAAAGGCATATGATAGTGAGCATTTGCCCCTAGTATTACACTTATAGGTAAATAACTGTAGTGAAAAGGGAACCTCAAGACTTATGGCTTAGCATGAAAAACATATGACAACAGAAAACAAAAAACACTCTGTTGGACACCATTATTACAAGCTAAGGTACATGAGATATGAGAGAGCAGATAAATATTAAGGTTGGGGGGTAGGTACAGTAATAAATACAGATGAGACTAGGGAAAGATTATCCTGGAATGAGCATGCAGGGAAAATAGAAAGGTTTGAAAAGTTTGTTCAATCTGTAATGGACTCTAAAGAACAAAAGGAAGGTATGAGATCAAATGTTCCAAGGAAAATTAGTTAAAACAAATGGTAGGATAAGGAGTGTACTGTATACAAAAATCAAATTCAGAAAATAGGCTGGGCTTATAGGAAACAGCCTATGATAGAAATATATAAAGCACTAAACACTGTTTAAAAAAGAATATCATACCATAACATAACAGAAAGAAAAAGATATAAGGCAGATTTCTGGGGGAAATTCCAAAAAGTCATTTTAACAAAAGACATAAGGAAATACTGGCAGATGATAGCATAAGGAACAGATAATTTAAGAAATGGTTCTGCATATGTTAACCCAGTGACTTGCTAGGTACAGCACTATGTCCAATTACTGTACATTGGGATACAATTGTAAACTCTGAGGAAATGACTAATGCACATAGTAAGAAAAGAGAAATGTAAGTGACACCAAACTGGGGGTGCACTGAGCCACAACACTTGTATCTTTTTATTCTAGCTCAAAAGAATAATAAATCTCCTGAGGTAGATAATGTCCCAACAGAATTTTATCAACAACTTGCTAGCTGGTGGTCACAAATATTAACATCAGTGTCTACAGAAATAAACAACAATTTGAAATCACTGAAAGGATGGGACACAGGTATTTTGGTATCAATCTATAAAAATGGGGATTTAGCACACCCAGTCTGCTACAGACCTATTATATTGTTATGTAAAGGACTAAAGAGTTACACAAGATACCTTTTACACAAACTAGAAAATTGGGACATGGAAAATAACCTTATCAGGAAGCACAGACTTGAAACTGAATTCATTATTCAACCATGGACCAAATTTTTGTTACATTTATTAGAATAAGGGGAAAATGGACTGGGGAATTAACTATTAGTACTGAACAAGGGGCAAAGGATGGGTACCTCATGGCACCCCTGCTTTTCAACTTACATGTAGAGGAAATAATAGAAACAATACAGCAAGCAGATACTCCCCCTTCTATTAGAAATACTAAAACTGCACTACTAATGTATGTTGATGATATCATAATTTTGTCACAAACTCTTAAGGGATTACAGAAAAACCTGGGACCAATTTCAGCAAAAAGCAAAAGAACGTAGGATGAAAATAAACATTAGCAAAACTAATGATGTGTGAACATAAACAGGGTATACATAGAAATTAGGGAAAGTAAGAATTCAAGAAGTGACTAAATATAAGCATTTAGGAACCATTGTTGATCATAAAGATACATGGTGGAATAATATAAGAACAGTTAAAACAGAGAATGCAATCTGTCTTTAACATTTATAGGTTTAATAAATCATTTGCCAGTAACTCATATGAATGAATGGAGATTGCATTTAAAGCAAAAGTACAGACACAAACACTACATGGGGCAGAGGTGTGGGAAATGGATAAAAAACTAGTGGGCTTGAAACAGTACAAAATACAATCTTACGATATGGGTCTAAAGATACACAAAAATAAGAATAAGCTAAGATGCCATGACCAACAACTCCTAATACAACATATTGTAAGGAATACAAAGAGAGGCTTTTTTACCCACCAAGCATTAAAATGCATGGAACTCACTTTCTAGACAGGTGGTTTCTGCTGGTTCTCTTGATATATTCAAAAGAAGATTGGACACCCATTACCTGAATCTTAGATATTAACAGCCCCGCTAAGGTGGGAGACAGGCTCAATGGGCATACGCCTTCTATCTAACCAATTCAGTATGATTACTGCTCACCCTCCCTGACAGAAAATCAGGAAATGTATTAACAGTAGAAACAGGAATGATGAGACTAAAGGCACAGGCTTATTAGAGCCATAAAATATTGGGCCAAGATCTGGGGAAATGCCAGAAGAGAGATTTCCTGTGCTATGTTGGAAGGAAGCACAACAAAATAGAAAAGATATGTTATGGTTTAGGGATTCAGAAAAATGATTATGCCTGAGAGGGTGCCCCGTAGTTTTCAACATCATTAACTATTCCAAAGCAAAAATCCTCACAAGAGAAGCAGAATTGAAAGTTATTGACATTACTAAGCAGCCAGGGATAGACAAGATGAAGGATTCTAAAATATTTGGCATTTATAAGGAGCTCAGTGATGTACATGAGAAGCTAACCTATCTAAAATGTTGTTATAATTGAACATAGTAAGTACGAATTAACATTTTATTAATATACAAAATATGAACAGAGGTAAAACTTAATAGAGCTATGGCTCATTTCCAAAATATCTCATTATAGAAGTGTGGCTAAATTAAGACTGGAAACAGTTGATATACTCATGCCCTGTTATGTGGATTGAATAGAAGAATGTGCACATGTAATAAAGCAATGCATTCAGTACCTCATTTTTATTAAAGTGTGGATTGTTAGAAAAGCTATGGAGGAAATGTATAACTCCTATCATTCAAAATAATTTTGGAGAGATTATTAATGAAAGAACTGTATGGCTCTCATGTAGAGATGGAAAGTAAAAACTTGCAGTTGACTTGCACGCAGCTGAGCTTTGAAATCACTTAAATAGATTTTAAAAAGATACAGCATAAGCCACTTTATCCTATGCCTAGTGGACAATAAATAAATAGAATCATTACTAGGTCTTGGTAAAGGATGACCCCTTAGCTAATACTGTATGTATCTCCCACATCTACTTCTCTATAGAAATAATCATTAAAAAGGAATCTGGATTGTTACCAGGTAGTTTGTAAGAGTAGATGTAATGTTTTGGGTCTATCTTCTTAATTGTATAATGTCTTTTTAAAATTTTACAGTGTAACAGTTTATTTTAACTATATACATAAATAAAGAAAACAGAAATCTGAAATCAGCAGCAAGGGATTCTGGGATTTTTGGTTAAAGCAAATGTCAGCTTGGAAGTCAGCAAAATCCAATCTACTACACTGCAATAGACAGGAAGTAAAAAAATAAATGTTTTGCACACAAAGTGCAAATTAAGACCAGCCCCACACTTCGATGTGGGGCTCTTTTGCTGACTGTTCCCCTTTAAGCAGCTTGTGACAGTGCAGAGATGGGCAAGAAAAAGTGATTCAGGGTCAGCGGGGGCATTTGTATGAGTAGATATTATGTACTCACTAGAAGAAAGAAGCAAGAGGAAGAACATGATTGAAACCTACGAATACTTGAAAGGCGTTAACATGGTTGATCCAAGTGAATTATTCAGGTTCACTGATAATAAAAATACAAGTGGATTCAACTGCAAATTGGCCAGTGGTAGGTTCAGGAATGATATCAGGAGGTACTACTTCATGGATGGAGAAGTGTAATAAATTACCAGAGGATGTGGTAAGTGCCAAATCTATGGATAGACCCTTCCTGCCATCTGTGTGCCGGTTCGAGTGCGCCCGTCATTTGGGTGCCAAAATTCAGAATTCACCACCCCTTCCCCAAGGTCCTCCCCCTTGGAGTTAAAATCTATAGTTAAGGAGGTGTGGGGGACACAACCCCCCACATCAAACCCGGGTGGTGAAATTAAAATTCTGGTGCCCTACTGACAGGCGCACTCAGACCGGAGCGTTCCATGACCGGAACCAAGGATAGTTTCAAGAGAGTTTGGGATAAAGCTATGTTACAAACTGTAGTAAGAAAGACATTATGTGACCTACTGAGAATTGAACCCAGGCCCCACAAAATACCATCCTGGTGCTCTAACCACTGAGCTACAGGCTTACATGGTTGGGCCTGGGGTTCCTGGATATATGTCCTTTCTCTAGTATTGCAAATCCTGCAACTATGAACAATCAAGATGACAATTTGATGTTTTTGGTGCAGTATATAAGCCACTGCTCAGCAATTAAATCACACACTGTAGTGAGAAAGAAATAATGTGACCTACTGGGAATTGAACCCAGGCCCCAGGAATACCATCTCAGTGCTCTAACCACTAAGCTACAGGTTCATATGGTTGGACCTGGGTTCCTGGACACACTTCCTTTTCTCTGGTATTGCAAATCCCCTGAAAAGGGACAACTAGTCTCAGTGGGCTTACAGCCTTGTGCTACTCAGTTGTCTACCCATGTGCCACTGTGCCAGACAGTGGTGGGCAGGGGCATGACTGCTGCATGGCTGGTATCTGCCCTCCAGTGCACAATGGGTCCATCACTGTCAGGGACACCATGTAGGGGTAGCCAAGGGTTAGAGCTGGGATCCCTATGATTGTTTTGCAACCTCTATGTTGTCCCCAGAAACCCTTAGACACCCCTGGAACACAGTTTCCCCTAACTTTGCATTATATCATATGTAGTGAGTGTGGAGCTTTGCAACCCCAATGATTCTGGTCAACAGCCACTACTAGTCACTGTGTTGCTCCAGATCAGCCTGTTCTCTTGGATCCTACACTTTATGTGGTGTGTCCTGCAAATATAGTGCACAGGAGGTGTATGGCAGCCCTCCACATGGCATAGGGCTGTATGGCCTGTGCCATGGGCTGGAGTAGCATAATTCGACTGCATGGCCACACTCCTCTTCCAATGTGTAGTACTGCCACAGTGCAGCTCCTCGTGGGTTGCCTACACAAGCAGCTCTGTGCAGTCCATTCATGCCGTTCAGCCAAGTCATGTGTGTCTGCTGGATGTATGTCCTTATGCACACGTGTTGTGTGCTGCGTCCACACTGCTAGATGTTCATGCATAGGGCCCATTGTTTGATTCCTATTGACATCACTTGAAGCTTAGCGACTTTTGGGGTCAAGGGTCAAGCAATGCTTGTAAAAGATATTTCTAATTAGGCTTGATCAGATTCCAGATTCTGATCCAAACATCAGGATTTAGGATTTTCAGATTTAGTTGGTGAAAATCCTAAATTCTAATTCTTATGATCTTGATCGGATTTTGATTTTGAATCATGAAATCTGATTCTAAAAGACACAATTTTCAGTTGCTGTTGTAATACGAAGAATTCAGATTGGAATCAGATTTCAGAACAGGATAAACCAAAAAGAAACAGATGGATAACATTTCAAAATATCCAAGTACCCCTAATTCTTTATTTTTCTTTTCCTGGCTTGCTTATGCTCGGTTTTTCACCAGTTTTCCCCATCCCCCAGGACTTACCTGCTGCCCACTGGCATTCACCCTGGATTACCCCCCAGGGTGAGACCATCGGGGGAGCCACCCCACAACTCGCTGAATGGTGCCACATGGTTAGTCCAATGGCAAAGTGCCTCAGCTGGCTGCATGGGGCTTGGTGGGGCCGGATGGCATCATGTCATGGCTGGAGTTTTTCCAGGGTTTCTGTTGGAGATCTGGGGTGCAATGATGAAGGGCACAAGTGCCCACGTCTGGCACACCTCCATAAAATCCTGCAGGCATTGTCTATGATGCCAGGGGTCAGTCAAGCACCGAGTGCTACCCCACCCTCCACCCGGAGGTGGACAGCAGTCTGTCGGACACTCAAGCCTCCTCTCTCCAGCCAGCCCACTGACTCCTCAGGCTCACATCCAAACTCAGTCATCAGTATCACAAGCAGAAATCCAACCACTGTGCTGGTGGGCCACCTTATCACCCCTATTTCTTATATCAACAGTAGCACCATGTCACTGTTTATACATAGATATGGGATATGGATTAGCCCTAGTAAAAATATGCCTGATATTTGTTTAGGAAAGGTCATGACCCTAAGACATCTAGAGTGGTGAAGCCCTGAGTGATGTCACAGGGGTCACAGTTCTCAAGTAAAATATCAGACATATTTTTAATGGATCCATTACATATCTGATTTATGCAATGCCATGGATTTGTAAGGTAAAATGGTTGGATTTTCTGCGGTCTCAAGGAAGTTACAGTTAAAGGTCTCTGCAAATAGAACTGTCAGAGAACAGTCCCAGATTGAAATGATGTCTGGCTTCTTTTCTGAAAAACCATCAGTGAGAATGTTTGCCTTTTCATCCATCTAGAGCGGTCTGTCTGGATGCCAATGACTATTTGATTTGGGTCCGGGTGAGGGGGGATCCACTGGACACCAGAAAATAATTGACTTGAGGCAGGGTGAGATGGGGTACTGCTGAATGCCAGGGAATATTTCCTTTAGGATAAGGTGATTGGGTACCACTGGATGCTAAGAAATAATTGATTTGGGTCAGAGTGAAGAGGTACTGCTGACTGCCAGTGAATGATTGGTTTGGGGCAGGTGGAATCATGGATGCCAGGGACTAATTGGTTTGAGGAAGGATGATGGATGAGAACGGTACACTAATGAATGACTGGTTTTGGACAGTGGGAGAAAGGGGATACTGCTAGTTGCTAGGGACTAAATAGTTTGGGCAGGGTAACAGATGGGGTACCACTGGTTGCCAGGTGGAAATGGTTTAAGGCAGCATGAGTTTGGGAGCTTTCCACAGGGTGAGTGAGGGAAGGGGTTGCCTCTGTACTCCAGGGTCTGCTTGAACAGGGTAGGCTGAGGTTGGGGAGTGGCACTGGACATCAGGTTGTACTTGCCATAAAAAGATTGACGATGTTGGCCACAGACTGGCATTGCCGATACAAATCACAGCATACCTGTCATTAAATGTTCTTAAAGTAAGCAAATTAATTGCAAAAATCTACATTAATCCATTGGTTAGGGTTCAAACACAAAGCATACAAAAGAAGAGATATGCGATGTTAGGGTAAATGGACCCTTGGTGATGCTGGTATCATGATCTTTGGGGTTTGAATCATAGCTCAACACAACATTGCTGTTACGGTGGTTGCAGTTGATTTAGTAAGTTATTCCCTGAGATTCTCTGCAGATACCCAGAGAAAAAATGGCTGGGACTGCCTGTGCTGAAGGAAATCCCATGAAAATCTTCAGAGATTTTGGAAAACAACCTGCCAATCAACTGCTACTACTGTGTCTTTGCTTTGGCACCTTCTCTCAAAGTACTTGCATCAGAGTCAATTTCTGTGTCTTTAAAGATAGTACTAAACTTAGGGTAGTACCAGTGCTGCATCATGTAATTGTTCCAATCACAAGGAGTAAGATACCACCATATACATGTTGTACTTAGATGTTGCAATACACAGCTTTTCAGAGCCACTGTGGTTTATTTCCAGATACAATATCTAAACATCTGTTCAAAGGCATCCAACAGTATTACGCTATCCAACAAGTCTAGTTTTTTTTAACACCAATACTGCTATGAAGAGGGTTTGCTAGGGGGATGTCCTCAGTTCATTACTGTTTTCTATGTATATTAATAATTAGATTAATATTTATACGAGGCAAAAGTGCATATATATGCTGATGATACAGTTTTATATTGTATGGGATGTGATGCAGCCAAGGTTAAGACCCAACTAAAGATTAGATTTAATACGATTCAAGAATATTTAATTAGCAGCAAGCTGGTTTTAAACACTCAGAAGACTCAGGCAGTATTATTTGGCTCAAAAAATAAACTAAATGGAAGTGCTGACAAACTAAAAGCACTAAAGATAATGTTGTATTACAAGAGGTCAGTAGTTATAAGTATCTTGGGATACTGTTAGATTCATAGGTGAAATGAAACACCCATATCCACTGGTTGCAAATAAAGTTGGGTGCCTGATTAA
The DNA here is from genome assembly GCA_016271365.2 of Neoceratodus forsteri. Classification (NCBI taxonomy): domain Eukaryota; kingdom Metazoa; phylum Chordata; order Ceratodontiformes; family Ceratodontidae; genus Neoceratodus; species Neoceratodus forsteri. Next base: position 482,672,716 of record CM057449.1, read on the forward strand.
GCTGTCTACACAAGAAACATAAATCTATGTCCAAATTTGCCAGAAAGAAAATTATTGGATCTATGCATTTCCCTGATTCTGATCTATGGGGATATTTTTATAGTGTTGCCAGAAACACCCTTTTAGATAAAGTGTGGGTTATATAAAATAGAATAGCCAGATTTGTATTATATGCAACTTGTTAAATTGGGCCTCTAGCCATGCTAGAATACAATCTCATAGGATTAAACTTAAGGTCAACTGTATTAAAACAAAGGTATCTAGTTATATTTTAAAGTTTATTACTGTTTGTAATGTTTTACTTTGTTTAAGAATGGCAAGTAGATTAGAATAGTTTTTACCCAACCTTAAAAGTCAATAGGAAGACAAGCTTTCCATTATCTTGCCCCATTATTATGGCACAAGAAACCTGTGTGTCTTTGAACAGGTTATCTTATGAAAAGGAAAACATTTCAAAAAGCTCAGGGAACGACATGCGTTATCATGCACCTGTTGTTTGTTATATCGGACATCTTAGAGATGACAATACTAGACTGTAATTTTATTTCAGATATGGGGTTCAATTTTCAAAGAGTCCGTTAGATTGATGTAGGCTGCAACAAATGGCAGCTTGCATCAAAACCCAGTGCACCAGGGACCCTGCACCAGATTTTGGAACAGGAGGGGTCCCAGCGCCACACTCCCTAAAATTACTATAACCGCTCCCCTGCATCAAACAAATGGTACATGGGAGGGGATTGATGGAGACTGCCCCCAAGCCCTGGGCCAGTGCACAACCAGCACACTGGCTATACTGTGAGCAGAGTTCCCTGGAATGCCCACCAACTGTCCGTGACTAGCACAAAATGTGCACATGACCCATACCCCTCGCTTATCGACCCCAGGCATGTCGGCGTGTGAGTACATCAAATGACAGATCACTGGATGGCAGATGTGCAGTTATGGCAGGTCACAGCTGCAGGAAGGGCACAGGAGACAGTGACCCACTTGATATCACAGTGCACTGTCCTGGTGCAGGGTGGAGGCCCTGAACCCCATGGCAGAATTGCAAAGGTCTGCCAGCATCAATCAAGTGAGCACACTGAAGGGACTACAGCAGTGTTGTGCCATGTAGTATAGGCTCTGGCAGCTGCACCTGGCACACATCCATGGTGGCATCAAGTCAGTACCACACTCAGGCTGCAGAAAACTTAGTGCCCTGTCAGACTTCTAGTCTGTCCCTGGATCCCAGCACTACAATGTATAAGCCAGTGTCCCATGGCATACACAGTGCATACCTGCAGCAGTTTCAGGGCACAGATGACATACCAGGTACCTGCTGTCACATCCTATGACCACCCAGTGTGCATACTGTCTGTTTCCAGGTATCGGGATGTGGAACAGACTGGGACATGTGCACACAGCATCCACCTAGCAGTGACCGGACATGTCAGAGAATAGGACAGGTGCGTGTCTCTATGGAGTGAACTGGGAAGACAACACCATAGTAGCCAGGCACATAGCACCATTGACCTCCATTTATTTATTTATTAAAGTTTCAGAATTACAACCTTTGAGTCAAAGACTCCTTTGCAAAGGCTCCATGCCTGGACAAACATACAGATTTATACAAGAAAACATGGTACAAGGCATTTTGAAATACAATGGTGTTTACATAATGATGACATACATTTATATAGATTGCAAGCATCTAAAGGGTTACTTAGCAGCCCTATGTCTATGGAACATACCACTTAAGGGTGAAATGTTAGTCATTTCCGTTGAATGTGCCAACATATGTGGTAATAGGTAGCTACTAGGGGTTGGTTAACAACCCTGCGTCGAGATAGTGTTGTGTGCTCAATTGCAGCTACACGTCTCTGAGTCTATGAGGTGTCTCTTGGTGGCAGCTTTAAACTGGCCTAATCTTGGGGCCAAGGAGATGAGCAGAGGGAGTTCATTGAGCCAGGTGGGTGCACGATAACTGAGGGACTTTGGCCTAGCGTGTCCTCCGGTAGGGGACAATATGGAAGGCATATTTGCTAGTTGCCTTGGGGTGCTCCTGTGGGTGCTAGGTTGTACTAGGAGGAAGACCAGTGGGGCAATATTCAATAGGATTTTCTTGGCTTGAAGGCAGGTATATTTTAACCTTCCTTTGAAGGTGAGCCAGTCAGCTAGTTCATAGAGGTCGCAGGTGTGGGTAAGTCGGTCACTATCAGTAATCAGACAGCTGGCTTTGTTGAGGGCAAGATTGATTCACTTCAAGGCCATGGGTCAGCCGTCCCGTATATTATTATTCCATAGTCTATCAAAGATATAACCGAGCTGGTTACTGACAAATGTAGGGCCTGCGGTGGGAGGCAATGTCTATGCCTATAGAGTATCCCCAGTCTGGTGTTCACTGAGGAGGAGAGGTGGTTGATATGTGTATGGTAGGTGAGAGTTGTGTCTAGTGTGATGTCAAGGTATTTGAAGTGTATGACCTGGTCAATTTTGGTGCCCAGGTAGTTGGAGATGTTAAGGTGGGAGTTATTGTGGGGGCTTTGTCGGTGCGTGAAGATCATGGATTTTGTTTTGGTATAGTTAAGTATTAACCGGTGCTTTATACACCAGTCTTCTAGTTCATAGAAGTAAATTTGAAGCTTGTGCTGGAGGGAGCTAGGGGTGTGATTTTTCCAGTAGACGACTGCATCGTCTGCATAGAGCAGAAGCTTACCATTGCACGCTCTTGGGATGGCGTTCAGGAAGAGGGTGAATAGTAGGGGGCCAAGGATTGATCCTTGGGGTACACCTGATTGCACTGGGTTCTTGGTAGATAGGGTGGTGCTGATTTTGACTTCTTGTGATCTGCCTGTGAGATAGTTCTTAAACCAGTGAATGGTGTCTGGTGCCAGGTTAAGGGAGGGGAGTAGATGTAGAAGTAGGTTGTGGTTAACGGTGTCAAACGCTTTGGTTAGATCGATGAAGATTGCACCTGCTAGTTCCCCTCTGTCAAGAGCCTCATGTATGTACGATGTGAGTTCGAGGAGTGCAGTGTTGGTGCTGTGACCTGATCTGAAACCGTGTTGCTCTTGGCAGAGCAGGGAGTGTTTTGTCAGGTACTCAGTGAGTTGGTCTGCAACTATTCTTTCAAGTGGCTGAGACGATGCCGGATCCCCTCTTGTCCACTGTTCCAGGTTTCCCGCAGTCTTCGCTGCCCTTTGTGGATCCTGGGTCTCCTCAGCCTGACACCAGGGATTTTTCCCCTCCTTCCCTGGGCGATGCAGAGGATCATACTGCACCCCCGTCAGGTTCCCTGGACACTGGCCGCAATGCCAGTTTTGCCTACGCCAGGCCACATCCCTGTCCTGGATGCTGCCCCAACGCTGGGCCCACTGGGCCTCCTGCCAAGCAGTCTGCCTCGACAAACCCCCCAGTTCCCAGGTATCTGGATCCGACGCCTTCGTACTTGGGAATGCGGTATCCGGTGCCCCAGTATGAGATGCTGGCCTGTCTGCCACAGTACACGGTGCCTCATTACCTGCTGTCGGGATATGGATACGCGCCATTTGGATACACTCAGTATCCGTATCCCCCTCTTCCTCCTCCACCACTCCCTCAGCCGCCGGTGGATTTGAAGGAGACTCTGGCCTCCTGATGGGCTGAGGCCAGGGCTCTGCTCACCAGCGAGGTAGAGAATTGTCTCCCGGCGACTTTGCCGATCCAGGTTCCCGTACACCCAAGACGCTGGACTCCCTCCCCACCTCCGGTTCCAGAGTGGGGCAGGATACACTTCCCAGAGGGCTTCCCAAGGGGTCCGTTCCTCCCCCCACACGGGGAGGTGGAGTCTTCCTCCACGGACGACTCAGATGGTTGCTCTGACTCGGACGACGAGCCTCGCTGTCCGGATAACCCCGGCCTGGGACTTCTCCGAAGTCACCTCCAGAGGATCCTTCTTTCACTGAGTTGCTGCGCAAAATCCAGGAGGTTCATCAGCGGTGCTCCTTGGAGCCGGATCCACAGCATAAGAAGCTAGCAGCGCACCTGGATCTGCCCGAGACTGCTCCAACCTTGGTGCCACCCTGGATTGAGCCTCATGCTGATCTTGTCTCCACTATTTGGAAGCAACCATCGGCAATAGCCCCTCTTCCCCGGAAGTTGGACAGGCTATATCAGGCTCCCGAGGGTGTTGACTCCCTTAATTCTTACCCTCGAGCTGACTCTGTCGTGATCAGCGCCGCTCACAGTCGGTCAGCTAACCCAAAGCATTTGAGCTCGTCTCCACCTGACAAAGAATCCCGTCTTCTGGACCAGTATGGCAAGAAGGTCTTTGCTTCTTCCACTCTGGGTATTAGGGCCCTGAATTATGTTGGTCATATGGGGGATTACCAGAAAATGATTCTTAGCGAGGTGTAATCCAATTTGGACTCCCTTCCCAATTCGCAGGTGAAACAGGAAGTGGCTGGTCTTGTCCGCTCTGCACGTTCAGCCAGTCAGCACATTCTTCATGGCACATGCGATGCAGTGGATGCTGCTGGTAGGAGCTCTGCTTTCACCATGGATTTACGGCGACATACCTGGCTTAGTGAGTCAGGGCTGGTCCTGGAAATGCAGTCTGCTATCCAGGACGCACTCTTCCGGGGTTCGGTGCTTTTTGGGGGTGATGTCAAGGACATTATCACCAATATGCAGGAGAAGGGGACTGCACTGAAGTTTGTGGACTCCATGTACAAACCCCTTCAGGCACAGCGTTCCTTTCGCAGACTGAATCGGCAAAAGGCGAAATCTCAGGAAGCGGGCCAATAAATACCAGGCCCCTCCAGCTACCAAACACCCCCCACCGAGAAAAGCAGCGGGGGCTTCAGCCGCCTCACACCAACTGACTCCTTTCCTCTCCCACAGCCTCTGGGGTCTCCAGAGGAACCGGTAGGAGGGAGGTTCTCCCTCCATCTTCCGGGTTGGAAGAGGATAACTTCAGACACTTGGGTGCTCTAACTGATTGCAGAGGGACAGTCAATAGAGTTTCTTTGGAAACCTCCTGTAATGAACCCCCCCCTTTTTGGGGATGGGGTACTATTCTCATTTCTTCCTGGTTCCAAAAGTCAGGGGACGTGAGGCTACCTCGGCTCCCTGTACTTGTTCATGGAGTAAAAGAGGTTCAGGATGCTCTCTCTGCAGAGTCTCCTGCCCCTTCTCCAGCCGGGACAGTGGCTGTGCGCTCTGGACATGCAGGATGCTTACCTGCATATCCCTATCTGCCCTTCCCAACGCAAATACCTGCATTTTGCATTCCAGGGAGACCACTACCAGTTCAAGGCCCTCCCATTTGGTCTTTCCTCGGCACCCCAAGTGTTCACCAAATGCCTTTTACGAAGCGCCCACCCTTGCGATACCAGGGGTGCAGGTTTTCCTGTACCTGGACGATTGCCTCCTGGTGGCCCCGTCCTGGGATGAACCCAGCTTCCTTTCACGGCAGGTTTTTGCCTGCCTGGGTATTACCATCAACCACACCAAGTCCCACTTGATCCCGTCCCAGAGGCTTCAGTTTATCAGGGCTATCCTGGACATGACCTCTGGTATGGCTTTCCTGCCACTGGACAGGGTGGCCATGCTCCAGGATCAGGTCAGCCTGTTGTCCAGCCGCAGGCGGGTCAGTGCAAGGTCGGTCCTTTCCCTCCTCGGGCTCATGGCGGCTGTGATTCCAACAGTCCCTCGCACTTGGCTCAGCATGAGAATCTCTGTGGACACTTCGGTCTCAGTGGAATCAGCTGGTGGACGACCTAGATCAACTCTTTCAGGTCTCCACTCCTATGGCTCAGCACTTGCAGTGGTGGATGGTTCAGGAGAACCTTTGCCGGAGATTTCCCTTCTGTCTTTCTCCCACCTCCCAGATGCTGACTACAGATGCCTTGGGCGAGGGTTGGGGAGCCCATCTCGGGCCTCACAGGACTCAGGGGTCTTGGTCCAAGCTCGAGAAATCTCTTCACATCAATGTGCTTGTGCTTCGGTCTGTGTTGTACGCTCTTCCAGCTCTGCATCTGCTTCCCGGACACTTGGCTGTACAGATGGAGAATATGTTTGTGATCTGGAGCATCAACAAGCAGGAAGGAACTCATTCCTACCCTCTTTGCAGGTAGGCGATGCGAGTCTGGGATTGGGCAGTGTAGCACAACCGTCACCTCATGGTAATTCACATCCTGGGGGTTGAGAACACACATTGGCAGACTGCCTCAGTCGGTCGTCCGCTCTAGCTCAAGAGTGGGAAATGGATCAGGGGGTCGTAGATGATATCTTCCTACGTTGGGGAACACCACAGGTAGATCTGTTCACGTCCCCTCAAAACGTAAAACTTCCCGCCTTCTGCTCGCTCACTCCAGGGTGCGGCATTTTTGGAGAGACTCTCTGTGTCTAGACTGGAAGGGCAGATTCGTATATGCCCCCCCCACAGATTCCCTTGATTCCGAGGGTCTTACAGAAACTCAGTTCAGAAGGAGCCTGAATGATTCTGATTGCTCCTTTCTGGCCCAGACAAGTTTGGTTCTCTCTTCTGCAACAGTACTCAGAGGAACCTCCTCCTCCTCTGTTGCAACTTTTGCTGACGCAGGATCAGAGGACCCTGATCCATCCAGGCCTCAAGACCCTTCAAGTTGCATGTGTGGCTCCTGCAGATGTAGCTCGAGCCCGATTCGGGGTCCCCTCCCCCAGTAGCAGAGATTCTGGTGGAGGCCAGGAAACCCTCCACCAAATCTACGTATGCCGTGTAGTGGAAACTGTTCACTATCTGGACCGCCTCCAAAAATTTTGAGCCTTTCTCATGCTCTGTTGGACGGTTTCTGGATTACCTGCAACACCTCTTTGACCTGAGTCTCGATCATTTTTCCTTAAAGGTTCACATGGTGGCCATTTCAGCCTACCATGTCCCTTTCGCAGACATCACGTTTGTTCAGCTGGAGGTCTCTAAAACCTTCCTTAGAGGGGTCCTCCACTTGCAACCCCCTATCTGGGTTTCTGCCCCTCCATGGGATCTGAATTTTATCCTGAAGAAGCTTACTGTGCCCCATTTTGAGCCCGCAGCCTCAGCAGACCTAAGGTTCCATTCTTGGAAGACTCTCTTCCTAGTGGCCATTACTTACGCTCGAAGAATTTCAGAGCTCCAGGCCCTGATGTGTAAAATCCCACATTTGATTTTTCACAAGGAACGTGTGGCTCTAAGTTTCTCCCCAAGGTGGTAGCAGAATCTATGCTGAATCAATCCATGGAGTTGCCTGCTTTCTTTACACAGCAGTCCAATCATAGAGAGTACCTCCTGCATACTCTGGATGTTCACTGGATTCTGAGATACACCAACAGGACGGAAGGATCTCAGGAAGACTGATCAACTGTTTGTCTCTCTTGCTCACAAAAGCGAAGGCAATGCTGTTTCTAAGCAATGCCTGTCTAAATGGTTGGCTCATTGTATCACTTTCTGTGTATGACGAGTACAACAAGACCCTGCCAGGTCAGGTCGGGGGGCCACTCCACTGGAGGGGTCGCTGCCTCTGTGGCTTGTTTCAAGAATGTGTCAGCGGCTGACATTTGTGCAGCCACAACTTGGACTTCTGTCCATACCTTTACGAAACATTACAGTTTGGACATTGTCTCTCGCCGTAGAGCAGGCTGTTGGCTGTTCTGCAAGACCTCCTTTCCTAAGACCTTCACAGCTAGAGGGTCTACTTCTGAGTAGTTTTCTTCCTCCCATTGCTTCTTGTTCCAGACTGCTTGGGACTCGGTCCTACACGTAATTACCTACTGCAAGAGCCCTCTCGAAGTAAGATAGTACAGTTACGTAAGAACTTACTGTAACAGTAGATCTTCGAGAGAGGCTCTTGCAGTAGGTAATCCCTTCCCACCCTCCATCCCCCTAAGCTTTTTCAGCTCCTTTTCCAGAATGGGAAATATCCACTTCTCTCTTGTCTCGCCTTTTGTTTTTTGGCGGGAAAGCAGCAAGAAAATCCCAGCCTCTCCCTACAAAACAGGGTACTAAATGAGAAAAAGACCGAGGTAGACAGGTCAGTGGGGGATGCAGCAAAAGAAGGTAAAGCCATCAAAAAATGGAGAGCAATAAGTACCAATGCCCACAGTCTGAGTAACAAGCCTGAATTAGTGGCCTTGATGGAGGAGGAACATCTGGATATCGTGGCAGTCACAGAAACATGGTACACACAAAACCATGACTGGGACATAAACATACCAGGATACAATATCTACAGGAGGGACAGGAAGGGTAAAAGAGGAGGAGGAGTAGCTCTTTACATAAGGGAAGGAATCAAAGCAACAGAACAAAATGGAAAACAGGGAGGAGGAGAAGCACTGTGGGTAAATTTGGAGACCGGCAATGGCACCACAATCCGCACAGGGGTTTATACAGACCCCCTTCTCAGGGGGAGGAAATAGACAAGGAAATGATAGAAAGAATACTAAGAATGGCAGAAACAAGGGAGATATTGCTGATGGGTGATCTGAATATGCCAGATGTTAGCTGGAATGCAGTTGCAGCAGCCACTTCAAAGAGTGGGGTTATTCTAGATGCCCTACAAGGCATGCCTTAGACAACTAGTATTGGAGCCCACTGAGAGGGAGCAATCTTAGACCTGGTTCTCTCAAATGGAGATGAAGAGAGGATCACAGATGTAGAAGTGGTAGCCATCTGGGAACTAGCGACCATCAAACAGTATGGTTCACAATAACACAGCAATAGAGTCAAGCCATACAAAGACAAAAGTACTGGACTTTAGGAGGGCTTATTTTGCCAAAATGGGTGAGTGCCTAAGGAATGCACTCGCAAATGGGCAGGAAGGAGGGTGGAAGAACAATGGGAATAATAAAACTGCCATCACAGAGGTAACAAGCCTTGTGTGAAGCAAATTAACAAAACGAACGATGTAAGAAACCACTATGGTTCTCAAAGGAAGTGGCAGTGAAGGTTCAAGAGAAAAAGAAAGCATTCAGGAAGTACAAGGAATCACTGAAGGAGCAGGACAGGAACTGTATCAGTTAAAGCAAAAGGAAGCTGGGAAGGCAGTCAGAACAGCAAATGCCCAAACCGAGGAAAAGATAGCCAACTCAGTTAAGAAGGGGGATAAAACCTTTTATAGGTACATCAGGGAGCGAAGGAAGACCAAGGGAGGGCTAGTGAGGCTTAATAAAAAGGAGGAGGGTGGGCAGAGGTGACTGTGAAAAGGCAGAGATACTAAACAAATATTTTTGCTCAGTATTTACAAATGAAGAGGGGGAGGTACCTAAAACAAACAGTAGAAACACTCTGGATACAGAAGTTGATACCAGTCCATTTACAGAAGAAAGGGTTCTGAAAGAACTCTTAAAACTGAAGGTGGACAAAGCAATGGGGCCTGATGGGATTCGCCCCAGAATTCTAAAAGAACTAAGGGTAAAACTAGTGACACCACTGACTACCCTCTTTAACAAATCATGGGAGGATGGGGTGGTACCCGAGGACTGGAGGAGGGCAGATGTGATTCCCTTCACAAAAGTGGGAGCAAGGCAGAAGCAGAAAACTACAGACCTGTTAGTTTAACCTCAGTGGTAGGGAAAATGATGGAATCACTTCTGAAGGAAAAAATTGTTGAGTATCTAGAGGCCAGAGGGGCTCAGGACCCAAGACAGCATGAATTCACAGCGGGAAGGTCATGCCAGACAAATCTGATAGATTTCTTTGACTGGGTGACCAAAGTAGTAGATCAGGGAGGGGTTATGGACATGGCCTACCTAGACTTTAGCAAGGCATTTGACACAGTCCCACACAAAAGATTAATATACAAGTTAGCCAGCCTGGGAGTGGGTCCCAAGATGACAGCCTGGATAAAGAATTGGCTGGAGAATAGGACACAGAGAGTAATAGTAAATGGAGTCCACTCTGAAGAAAGGGGGTTACTAGTGGGTACCGAGGGTTCAGTATTAGACTGGTCCTCTTCAATGTCTTTATAAGCGACATTGCAGAGGGACTGGAAGGAAAGTATGTCTCTTTGCAGATGACACAAAGATCTGCAACAGAGTTGATACACAAGGTGGGGTAGAAAGGATGAGAAGGGACTTGGCAAGGTTAGAGGAATGGTCAAATGTATGGCAGCTTAGATTCAATGCTAAGAAGTGCAGGTAATGCACCTGGGAAACAAAACCCAGGGGAAGTACACAATGGGGGTGAGATACTAACAACAACAAAATGGAAAGGGACCTGGGGTAGTCATATCAGATGACCTAAAGGTGGGGCAAGCAATGTAGAGGGCAGCAAGGAGGGCAGGGGGATACTGGGATGCATAGGGAGAGGCATCACCAGTAGAAAACAGGAAGTTATTATCCCTCTGTACAGACAGTTGGTGAGACCCCATCTGGAGTACTGCGTGCAGTTCTGGAGACCCAATCTCCGTAAGGACATAGACAGGATGGAGGCTGTCCAGAGGAGGGCAACTAAAATGGTGCAGGGTCTGCACCAGAAGACATATGAAGAGAGACTTAAGGAGCTGAATATGTATAGCCTCGAGGAAAGGAGGGAGAGGGGGGACATGATAGAAACTTTCAAGTATCTCAAGGGAATCAACAAAGTCCAAGAGGGTAGCATCTTTCAAAAAAAGAGGTGTGCAAGAACAATGGGGCACAATCTGAAGATAGAAGGGGGCAGCTCAGAGGAAATTTAAAGAGTATTTTTTCACAGACAGGTTCTGGATGCATGGAACGGCCTTCCAGAGGAGGTTGTGGAGTCAAAAACAGTGGTGGAATTCAAGCATGCATGGGACAGTCATAAGGCAGTTCTAGGGGGTGGGGGTAGGAAGAAGTAGGCTGCTGGTTAACTAGAATCTGCAGCTTATCCAATAGGTAGGGAAATGGGCAGACTGGGTGGGCCAAGCGGTCCTTATCTGCCGTCAAAATCTATGTTTCTATGTTTCTAAGTGCTTTTGAGAGAGGGGGGAGTATCGTGATAGGCCTGTAGTTGCTGGGGTCTGGTAGGTCACCCTTTTTTAGGATAAGTGTGATTATTCCCTTTTTCCATAGAGTGCGGAATTGCCGTAGGCGTAGTGATAGATTGAATATTTTGGTGATGTGTGGGAGGGTTGCAGCTAGTGTTAGTCATAGGATCTTGAGATCTATTGAGTCACTGCTATACCTTTTATTCCGTAAGGCTTTTGCCAGGTAGTGCTTGGCCTTACTGCAGGAGATTGTTTTGAGCCGGAAAGGCAGGAGGGTGTGCCTAGGGTAGGAGGTAGCTGGGTCACAAGGGGGTGGGTTAAAGAAATTTGATGGTCGGATGCGACTGAGGTCTGTGAAAGAGTTGTTCAGTAATGCTACACAGCATTGGGGCCTTGTGAGAGGGCAATCAATATTGATTATTTGGTTGGTGTTTGGTTAACAGTTTTCCCGAAAAGCTCTTTGACATTGCTCCAGAACTTGTTCCCTGTGCCCCAGGTCGATGTGAGTGTTTGTTTGTAATGGTTGGCCTTAGCTAGTTGGATAGCCCTGGTGCATTTGTTTCTCACCTCTCTACAGAGTTGCCTGCCGTGGGGTACCTGGGAGTTGAGTGCCTTGTGCCAGAGATTATCTCTATGGTGCATCTGATCTAGCAGTGTTTGTGTTTTCCACGGGTGTCCCTTGTTTTTAGGATCTTTTTTGAGAGTGGGGCATATTTGTCGCTGGCTGTGTTGAAAGTTTTAATAAAGGAGGTAAGGGCCTCGTCAGCTGATTCGGCGGTATGGACAGATGTCCAGTCACTGGTGGAGAGAGAGTAAATTATCTTGGTTATGGCGCCTTTTTTGAGGTGCCTTTGGTGGGAAATTTGGGGTTTGTTTGGTGGACTCTTGTTGGACCAGGAACAGGAGATGGGGGAGTGGTCACTGAGGATGTCAGGGAGGACTTTGACATTCGAGAGGTGTTTGGGGGAGTTTGTCAGGATGAGGTCAAGGAGGGTGTGAGATCCTGTCCTGGGGTCCTGACGTGTGTGGGTCTGGACAACCTGGGTCAGGTCGTGCACTGCCGCTGTCTTTGAAGGGGTCTGATGCCTTTGTTATCCAGTTTATATTGAAGTCACCCAGTATTATTAGCTCACTTCTGGGGGGGAGCAGTCCTATGTTGGCCAGTATGGAGTCAAATGCTAGTTTTTGGTTGTTGGGAATGTAGACTGACATTATATATAGTGGTTTCCCTTGGGAGCCGACCGTTATTTTGATAGTGACGGCTTGTGCCCCATGTTCAGGTGGTGGCAGGGGGACCAGAAGTGGTTGAAATATCGATCTTGCGTAAATAGCACAGCCACCTCCCCTTTTGCCAACTCTATCATCCCTAAATATTATGTAGTTGTTTAGAGCAATTGCAGAGTCTGGAACATTTATAGTTAGCCAAGTTTCAGACAGAGCCAGGATGTCTGGTGTGTGTTGTGCAACCCATCCTTGAAGTAGTGTTAGTTTTTTAGGAAGGCTGCGGATATTTAGGGAGGACAGCAGAAGACCATCCTTACCCTGGCTTTTAGCTCTTGTGGCTGGGACTGGCCCAGGGTTGGGGTGTATGTCTCCAGCCAGTAGGAGTAGGAGTAGGAGAGCATGTCTGAGTGCTGCTAACTTGCCGTTTTGTATTGTTTTTGGATTGACGTGGGCTTGTATTGTTATTTGGTTGTCTGCATGGTATGGGAATGGACTGGGTCACTTGGGCTATTTGTGCTTGTATAAAGAGAGGGTTGGGGCTATTAAGGAGGTGGGTGTACCGCCAGGGTGATTGCCTTGCCTGTGCTAGCCCATATTCTGTGTCAGCGTGGCTCAGTTGGTAGCACATCCGCCTCTGGACCAGAAGGTCGTGGGTTCTCGCCCCACACCGGGATTGGACTTGCACCTAAAAAATCGCTGGCATCCGAGTGCAGTATTGGGGGGTGCTGTACTGCTGGGGTGTGCCGTCCTTCGGATGAGACGTTAAACCGAGGTCCCTTCTACCCATCCTGGTGTTGTCCTGGTGGGTGTCCAGGTGGAAGTAAAAGAACCCAGGGCACTCTTCGCAAAGAGTAGGGAACATTCCCGGTGTCCTGGCCAACATTCCCCTTCCCATAAGCCAGTTCATGCAATTATCCAGGCTGTGTGTGGGTGATGATGTGCCATATGGCCACCACCACACATTCAGTCACTTCACTACCAGTCTAGCATTGCTTGTAAAGCGCTTTGGATGTAAGAAAAGCGCTATATAAATGCAGATTATTCTTCTTCTGTGCAGCTTAGGCTCAAGGTTAAGTTAGAAAAGGATGCATGACATTAGGGCCATTCCCTCTTCAGTGCCATCCTGTTGCAGAGGAAAACCTGCTGTTACAGTGCTTGGCCGTTAACATATGCTGTCAGTAGTGGGACACTACCAGTCCCACGATAACTATGGCCACATTGGCCAGGTGGACAAGCCACCCATGGGTGCTGGTGTTGGTGCACAGATGGTTAGATCAGCTCTGGCTGGTCTAGCACTGCTAGTACCCATGGGCTTACAAGATCCCACAAAAGGGGATGGTGCAGCAGGGACCTGCCACAAGCCCCCATTCCACAATGGCACAGACCTGAATGTGGCGCAAGCCCATTGGACACAGGCAGACCCCAGTTTAATGCATGCCCCCCACAAAAATCAGGAATGACAACTGGTGTGCCACAAGGTGTCCCTTGCATCATTTCTTTTTGATGCAACCACCATGTGTCATTCCCAACCCTTTGAAAACAGAACCCCTGATGTATTTTACTTTTGTAACTGTATATATTGTAATGTGTACTGAATGTTTAAAACTTGCTAACAGGATTTTATTTATTTATTGAATTTTGTTGACCGGGTAGGCCCACTGGGCCCCGGAGGTCCCTTTTTCAGGGGCGACCCGGGGGTAAAAATAACATACAAGTAACAGAACAGTACAAGTTGATAGATGACATATTGTGTTACAGAGCTGGATTACATAGGGTTACAATCAGAGTAGGAAGAGTTGGAACATACAGTCAGAGAGACCTCCAGAGTAGGAAATAAACAACATGTTGCATGCACATAAACAAGAAGATCTAGGGAAGCACGGGATAACAGCTACGCTATAGGAGTCAGGTCACCTTCCTAAGAGGGATCAGGGGTGACGGAGGTCAGGTCCTAAGGCATTGGCAAGTACTCCTGTTGAGAAGGTGGGCTTTGAGTTTGACTGAAGCAGGGGCCCACCTGCCCTCCCTTACCTCCTGTGGGAGGTTGTTCCAGCTGGAAGGGGCTGTGAACGCGAAGGATCTGGACCCAGCTTTAGTCCTTGTTTTAGGAACCACGAGGAGAGTTTGTCCTGAGGTGCGGAGGCTCCTATGAATGGACTTGACCATGATTAGCCCTTTGAGGCTAGGGGGAGGAGAGGGGCCCAGTAACTTTGAAGCCAGGCAAAGAGTTGGGTAGATGAGGCGGGCTTCCAGTGACGGCCACCTGAGCCTGGCCTGGGCCTCACAGTGGTGTGTTCTAGGGTGGGACATTGTGGCAAACCGAGCGATCTTGTTGTATAAGGTCTGGAGCCGCTTAGTTCCGTGAGGCCACACCGTGTAGAATGGAGGCTGCATAGGTGAGCTTAGGAGTAGGACACTGGTTGCAATGGCAACCCTGGCTACGTGGGATAATCTGGTCCTTTAATCTATAGAGGATGCCGAAGTCACATGGATGGCTTTTGGTGAGTTGGTCCACGTTGATTTTTTAGGGAGAAGCCCTGGTCAATGGTTAGACCGAGGTACGCTCGTGGGTAACCACCTCGAGTTTGTCTCCTCTGACTGCAGTTGAAGGAGCATCGAACGCCTCAGATGCCAGGATCTGGGCCCAAACAGCATCGTCTTGGTTTTGCTGGTGTTTAATACCATTTTGTTCAATGTGAGCTAGTCCTCCATCTGAAGAATGTCCTCTTGAGGGCAATCTTCAATTCCTTTACATCAGGGAGGCTCGGTAAATGACAGCATCGTCTCAGATATTGATGACGCTGCTGCTCCCACAGTGTAAGTGCAGGTCATTTATGAACAGGGTGAAGAGAAGGGGCGAGTATTGACCCCTGTGGTACACCTCTTTGAGCGTGCGGTTCAGAAACATTGTCCCTCCACCTGACCCTCTGGGTTCGGCCAGTGAGGTAATTCTAAAACCAACCTAGTGCATGGGTGTCCAGGCCTATAGCGCCTATTTTATGCAAGAGGAGATTATGATTTAACAAGTCAAAAGCTTTGGAGAGTCAATAAATACCGCGCCTGTACTGGCCCCTGAATCAGTATTGCACAGGACATCCGCTGAGAATTTGGTTAGGGCAGTATCTGTCCCATGCTTGGCTCTGAAGCCGTGCTTGAGACGAGGAGATTACCTGGTGTGTTTCCAAGTATTGCGAGTTGGGAGTAGACTAGCTTCTCCTGTATTTTCGCTATTGCAGACAGAAGGAAATAGGCCTATAGTTCCCTATAGGCTCAGTAGGCCCTCCCTTGTGAATGGGAATCACTATGGCCTGTTTCCATGGTTCGGGACCAACCCTCCAAGAAGGACCGGTTTATCAGCCAGGTTAGTGGCTTCGCTAGAGTTGGGGCCCTTCCTTAAGATTCTTGGCTGGATCCCATCAGGGCCTCCAGTGCCTCTCACCTGTAGGGATTTAAGGATAAGCAGAACTTCTTTACCTTAACCATCCGTAGATGAAACTGTGGGCGGTCAAGTTCACGGGCAGAGGCTCATATGGCTTATGCCCGTTGTCTATGTGCCCCACCTTGTATGCATCCAGATTCGTAGTAATGCTTAGGGCCTCTGCATGCGAGGCCCCTCATCAAGTACTTGCCTGCTCACCAGGATAGGGCCGGTTGTGGATTTTTGTGACCCATTAGGAGTTCATTAATATGCGATCAGAAGAACCTAGGGTTTCCCAGGTTAGTTTTTGGAGATTAGAGATATAATCTTTCTTAGCTTTTTTTATGTTCTGTTTGCATTGGTTTCTCAGGGCTCTGTATCTGACTAAGTCCTCAGGAAGATTAGTTCTCCTGCACTTTTCCAAGCTTTGTCCCTGGTGGTCATCTGGGCTTTTAGGTGGGGAGAGATCCACTTATAGCAGTTCCCCTTAACCCTGTGGGTTTTCATAGGGGCTACAAGGTCGGTGATACCAGTTAGGGTGGTTTGGAAAAATTTGACATCTTCCTCCAGGTTGGGTAGAAGTCTTATGGGGTTCCAGTCAATGCCATTTAGGTAGCCAATGAACTGGTCCGGATGGAAGTTAGAGTAGTCCCTGGCAGTGATAATTCGAGGCGGGACTTTAATCCCATTATTCTTCCATATGGCAAATATCGGTGAGTGGTCACTTAAGGCATCTGCCAGAGTCCCAGCCAACTTTACGTTACTTGGGGATGAGGTCAGGACCCAGTCTATTGTGGAATGTCTCCCTGATTTGTAGTTCAATCTGGTTGGGAGGGAGATAATTTGAGCAAGGTGGGAGTCGTGTAAGACTCCGTTTATTGCGGACTTAGCCTCTTGTGCCCAGTTCAGGTTGAAGTCACCCAATAGGATAATCTCAAGCTGAGTCCACCACAGGGCTCTTCAGGAGCAAATCAAGGAGCCGAGGGCATTGGTTGGGGCTATATATACAGCCAATAGTGAGGTGTTTAGCCCCACCTAATGTGACCTTCAGAAAACTGCTTCTGAGTCCAGGGACAAGTCAAGGGGCTGCCTAACTAATGAGGCTGAGATAGTGTCTTTAACGTAATTAGTACTCCACCCCTCTTCGAGGTCTGTCCTTTCTAAAAGGGTGTAGCCGGGACTGCAATCTCGTGATCCAGAATGTGGGGTTTTAGCCAGGTCTCCGAGACCGCGAGTAAGTCCGGTTTGTACACAGCCAGCCATGCTTGTACCTCCTGGATCTTTGGCCTCAGGCTGCGGATGTTCATGTGGACCAGCCACAGACCCTTAGCTCCATCCCAGGCCTTATCCATTGGGGAGGAGATAGATGCATTCAATGTCCCTGGTCCAGGGTTAGGTTGGATGTCCCCGGCCAGTAGGAGTAAGGCAGCGAGAGAGCTAAGAGAGAGGTAGGGAGTAGCGCCAGCTTAACCTGCTAAGGGTCTGGCTCCTGGTACAGAGAAGGACTCTGAAGAGGACCCCTTCCAGAGAATTCATGGGCCGCTAGGAGAAGGATGTTAATCCTTGGCGAAGGGCATAAGAAGTGCCTCGCCATATCCCCTTCCTGACCCTCGTGTGTCGGGGGCTAAAGCATTTCTGATTAGGTATCGGTCCCAAGTTGAGCCAGAATGTAGATTATGGACAGGATAATACCATTGTTCCAATGAACGGGTACATGATGTTTCCTGTCTGTATCTGGTAAGGGTTTAATAATCAATTCAGTAAGGAGTTAATAATCAATTCACCACGAGTCTATATTTGCATTGATCTGGTAAGGATACTTAGGTGCAGACAGGATGCAGGAGATCATGTAGCATCGGCTTAGCTAGTAGCAGCAGACTAAAGGATTTGAGCTGACAACACAGTTGACTTAAATTAAGTATACAGCATTAACAGGGCTAACAGGTTGAGTTCGCAGGTACAGAAACCTTGTGATGTATGCAGCAGTACCCTAAATCAAAGATTATATTGGCCTTTGGAGAAGTCAGTTGAAACGAAATGCACAGGATATATATGATGCAGCTGGAGAGAGTCTAAGTCAAACGTAAAAAAAAAAAAAAAAAAAGAAAAAATCATTTGTTGGGTCTTTTGGCTAAATGACATATGAACATACTAGGCACATGCTAGGCACATAAGTTACTTAAAATGCAGCTGAAGCTGTAGCTTATCGCACTAATAGCTAGCAAATGAGTAAGGACTATAGGGGCAGTGACGATAGGAGACAGTGAGAATTAGATTATTTGTGGAGCAAAAGGGTTTTTGTTGAGCAAAGACAGGTAGTTATGTCCAGAGATAAGGAGTTCTCCGCAGCTTGGGGAGTGAAGGGCTGATGACGTAGAAGTACAGCTCCTCCTTGTGAAGCCAAAATTGGATTTGTTAGAGGGAGTCAATACCTGGGCTGGGCTTCGTCTGGCTGCAGCCTATATTGGTCGACACAACCACGGGGCGGGTAGGCGAGAATTTCAAAGAAAATCAGCCGAGGAGCTGCGACCTGCCCTCTGCTTACGGTCTTTTGGGATTTTGTTCTGCCGAAGGTCTAGGGGAGGTCCGCCCGGCTTTGTGAAGCTGCCGGCGCCTCGACCCCGGGAGTCCTGCTGAAAGCGTTCGCGGGGGGGGGACTCGATGTAGCCTGTCGTCAACCCGCCCGGTCCAATGCCGTGGAGTAAGTGGGAGTCAAATGGTGGTCCTCGTTATATGCCCTCTGTGTCTCCGCCGACGATCTTAGGAGCCAATCAGGAGTCCTCCTCAGCGGGCCAAGTCAAACAAAGAAAATCAGCCGAGGAGCTGCGACCTGCCCTCTGCTTACGGTCTTTTGGGATTTTGTTCTGCCAAAGGTCTAGGGGAGGTCCGCCCGGCTTTGTGAAGCTGCCGGCGCCTCGACCCCGGGAATCCTGCTGAAAGCATTCGCGGTTGGGGGGGGGACTCGATGTAGCCTGTCGTCAACCCGCCCGGTCCGATGCCATGGAGTAAGTGGGAGTCAAATGGTGGTCCTCGTTATATGCCCTCTGTGCCTCCGCCGACGATCTTAGGAGCCAATCAGGAGTCCTCCTCAGCGCGCCAAGTCAAACAAAGAAAATCAGCCGAGGAGCTGCGACCTGCCCTCTGCTTACGGTCTTTTGGGATTTTGTTCTGCCGAAGGTCTAGGGGAGGTCCGCCCGGCTTTGTGAAGCTGCCAGCGCCTCGACCCTGGGAATCCTGCTGAAAGCGTTTGTGGGGGGGGAGGGACTCGATGTAGCCTGTCGTCAACCCGCCCGGTCCGATGCCGTGGAGTAAGCCATTGTAAATGAGCTTTAACTCAGTTGGTAAGACATCATCCTGGTTTATTTTCTATAATGAAATAAACACAATTGAATTATTTCCATAATTATTATTATAATTAACATTCTTTCTTACAGAAGCCGAGCTGCTAACACAGTTATAACATTGGGTTTGTGCCACTAAGCTGACCATTTTAGCAATGTTAATGTCATGGGCGGTACAGAATATAAGACCACACATGAGTATATGTTTCAGTGTCACAATACAGTGTTCTATAGCTATGACTTACATCATTAAAAATGTGGGGCCAGATTATCAAAGGGGCCCCTACACTGACACAGAGTGCATCAAACAACCACCCTGCATCACATCCAGGTGTGCTAAGCACTGATTGCCATATTTTGCAAAGAAAGCATTCTCTGTGGCAAAGTCCCCCAAAATGACACAAGAGGTCCACTGCATCAAAGATATGATGCATGAGAAGAAAATGATGCAAGCTGACTCAAAAATGCATGCGACAAGATGATACAGAGGGCCAAAATGACTCAAACTGAGTCAAAAAGACCATGCATGGGGTGAGAATGACACAAGCTGAGTTAAAAGAATGATTGATGCGTAGGATGAGAATGATGCAACCTGAGTCAAAAGGCAGTGCATGGGATGAGAATGACTTGAGGTGAACCAAACAATACAATGGAAGAACTGGCCTAGACAATGGATTTTCAGCCCCCAAAATGTCCTACACTACTGCAGAGGAATACTGGTCGTAGAACCAAACCTCTACAGGATTTACCCTCTCCTTTAAAAGCTCCAGTGTTAGTTAAACCAGCTCTGATTGGTCTAGTAGTGGCATGCATCTTAGGCACAAGGACAGGACTGACATTCTTTGAAACTTCCAAATAACGGGATGGTCCATCATTTCTGTGATGCAGGCATCCCTTCCATCATGGCACAGGCATTTTTTCAATGCAGGCATGGTGCAAGCTGGTCTGGTGCCTGCAGACCTGTTTTTGATGCAAGCACTGTTAGACAACTGGACTTGACACAAGTTTTGATGAATCATGCTCCTTGTATCATTTTTGTTTGATGCAAGCACCATGCGTCATTCTCTGGCATTTGAAAATCTGGCTCATGAAATCTTCTAAAAGGCCAAACATGACTTTTCTTTGAGATCTAGGATTTGGGCTGGATATGCTCAGTTCCAACTCAGTGCTGGGCAGTCTAGTCTTACGAAAATCCCAATAAACACCTACCAGCAAAGGGAGCTTTCTTGCGTAATGAGGATTCAATAGGCCGATGATTTAGACTCACTCGGAATCTTCTGAGTGAACCAGACGAAACTTCAGTCTTTATGCGAGGATCATTCCAGACTGGCTTGCCTGTGGGAGGAGAAATATCCCTGTGCTGAAAACCTGGAAAGAATCAAAAAAACTGATCAGCAATACTACCCTTTTTATTGCCTTCCAACTTTAAAGAGCTGTTAGATATGATCAGGGCATGCAAGTCACATCAGGGTGAAGCCTCTCCCAAGATCTAAATAAACCATTTAAAAATTAATCCTAGTATTTCAGACTTCAATCCTTTTATGTTTCACAACCCTGGACTGTGGAGCTTCAAACTGTAATTCCACCCCAAACACAGCATTCTGATGATGCTAAGTGAGGAACAGGGCTACATCACATGAAATGGATAGTATCATAGAAGGTGGAGGGGGCAGTGTTCATTAACTTGACCAAGCATTGCAGGCTGTGTTTAATTTTGGAGATTAGTACAGTACATTAAACATTATATCACCCTCAAAAATACAAGGTGGCCTGCTAAGCTTAGAAAAGCTACTCTGCATAGCCCCCATCTGCTATCCTATCCGTGCAATGTAGTGTAGCCCTTTTGCTCACTTTTGCATCCTCAGAATCAAACCAAGTGAAGCTCTTCATGGTGAAAAGTGATGAACAGACAAGAAGACACTCAATGTCACTGAAGAGATAAAGATTCAATAGAAACTTCAGGCTGAACCGATTTACAGACTGAGTGGTGAACACTTGGAATAGAATGCCAAAGCACATGGTATCAGCTAATATTGTAATGACCAAACACATTGTTGAAAAATGCTGTTTTGAGGCTGGGGCTGCAGCTTGAGGTTCCAGAGCAGTGCAGGGTTGAGAAAGAATTTTCAGATGGCATATTTGGAACCTGGGGTGGGCAGCATCCTAATGTGACTGGCTATACACAGGGTAATGAAGTGTCAGTTGCTTTTTAATGGTCACAGAAACATAGAATGTTTTGGCAGAAAAGGACAGCTAGGCACATCTAGTCTGGCCTATTTTCCCTGCCTAACACTACACCCCTGACTCTATTTGGTCACGGGTGTCCCTCCCTCCTCTCTTACCTCTATCTATTATACCCATTCACCTTTCCTAGGGATCCTTGAAACTCTCTACTGTTTTTGCGCCCCTCCCACCTCCTCTGGCAGAATATTCCTGGTGTCCACCACCCTTTCTGTGAAGAAGTGTTTCCTCACAGCCCTCTTAAACTTGCATCCCTCAAGCTTCATTGCATGACTCCCTGTTCTGGAGCACCTCCTCCTAATAAAGAGACCCCCCTCCTGCACCTTGTTTGCTCCCATGAGGTACTTACAGGTCTCAATGATATCCTTCCTTGTACTCCTCTCCTCTAGGGAGTACATGTTGCGCTGCTGTAGTCTATCCTTGTATGGTTTCTTGTATAATCCCTGCACCATTTTAGTAGCCCTCCTCTGGACCAGTTCCACCCTGTTGTTGTCCTTGTGGCAGTGTGGCCTGCAGAACTGTACACAGTACTCCAGAGAGGGTCTTAAAAGTGAGCAATACAGGGTCAACACCGCCTCCCTTCTCCTGCTAGAGATCCCCCTCCCTAAGCACCCCAGCATCCAGCTGGCATTGTCTACTGCCCTGTCACACTGCTCTGCCGCCTTATGTTCATCAGATGTGATCACTCCAAGGTCCTTTTCTTGCTTGGTAACTGTAAGTACCCCCCCACACACACCTTATACACAGCCCCAAATGTCCCCACCATAGGTGCATGGCTTTGCATCTTTGGGACATTAGAACCTAGCTGCCACACCCTAGACCACTCCTCTAGTTCCCCAGATCTCTTTGCATTCTCTCAATCCCATCCTGGATAACCACCCTGTAGTAGATTTGTGCATCACCTGCAAACAGACACACCTTCCTCTAAAGTTCCTCAGAAGTGTCACCTATGAAGATGTTGATGAGGACAGAGCCCAGTACTGATCCCTGTGGTACTCATTTAAATATTGACAGAAAATGTTATTCTCCTTTTGCTGATGCTCCTTTGTGCTAGACACTCCTATTCCGTGCACCCTCCCAGCCCTGCTGCCCAGTTGTACTGGCTTTCCATGACTATTAAAGTGGTTAGGAGCAGGGTTTAAAAGGCTCCGGTTGTCATCCAGTGGCTTTTTTTACATTGTTCTCTCACCCACCTCCCTTGAGCTAGCCCATCCATGCCGCACCTTCCTCTGTTCCAAATCTGCAACCTTGGACCACTCTGGTCACCTGGCCAAGGAGAAGGAATTGTGGTGAGATAAGCAGCCCCCCCCAACAGAGTCCAAGAATGCTGTATGTGCAGTATTCTCAAGACACCCCTGGCCTGGGATGGTAGTCGGGATCATGGCACAAACTCAAGTCTCCTGGATTGTAGCCTGTTATGAAATGTGTATAAAAAATATCCAGAAACCTGATTGGCCGAGAAGCTTGGAACCCAGTGCTGATAACCCAGCACAACAGCACTGCAAAAGATCCATGACTTCACAGACCTGTTCACAATAAGCTTGCAGAGCTGTATCATTCCTCTTGAATTTTCTTACTTGTATTTAACAAAAGTGTGCACCTGCCATTTACAGGACAAATAGCTAAATTACCACATCTCAGTAAGACTACTTCTTTCTTTTTCTACTTTTTTACTTTTTTTCTCTAATGTTTACTTACTTAACTAAAAAATGATTTATTTACCAATCCTTATGGATCCATTTGTTAATTGCAATAAGGCACTTCAGGGTGTGCTCTGTGCTGAGAAAATAACACTTGTCAGGTGTTGGAAGCACTTAGCCTTATGCTTCAACCCACTAAGGCGTGTCATTATCCCAGTACAAAGCATGCCCTGTCATGACTTATTGCTTAAATGTGCTACCCCCAGTACTATCCAGCCTTGCATAGAATATACTATTTAATAGAAACATTCTAGAGGTTCTGCCTGTTAGAGTACACAGTGCATTCACATCATGCAGCAAGATGCCTGAGTTCTATCTGACAACAATTCACCCTTTGTGTGCCTGCATAGCACTGAGTGAATTTCTGGATCATGACTTACCTGGAAAGGAGATAGGGGTATTCAAGTAATTGTCAAGAGGCAAGAGTCAAGGGAAATGAAGATATTTTGAACACTCACAAGAAGAGCAGCATGGATTTACTAGACCAGTAGGGATATTGTATGGAGCAATCATGCAAAACAAACCACACAGCATTTTTATGACTGTATTGCATCATGACGTTATTCTGACATAATGCTATCAGAAAAAGGGATCTGACCAGAATTCCTAACACAGCACAGTCTGTGTTATTACGAGGGAGTGGAATCGAAGCACAACTTTCTGAAAATCTGTCTAGGTCCTCCTATTCACTACAATGTGTTTCCTTCTTCTCCCCCCTGCACTATTTTCTTTCTCTCTGTCTGTCTCTCTCTCTCTCTCTCTCCCCCTCCATCACTGTATTATTTTTTTTGTACCAACCAAAGGGACTGGAGAGAAGACAGAAAAAGAAACAGCCTCAGCCTGTACAACCAGCCTTCCTCCACGGCTGGCGGCCATCTTTCAGAGCTCACTTACAATTAAAATAAAATATAATGCCCCCCCCAGCAACCTCCCCAGAATCTTCTTTTCCACCCCAGCTCCTCTTTTAGGAGAATGATGAAGATATTGAAGACTGAATTAGCAGTGTGAACGCCCTATGGACAGTAAAAATGAATTGCTGATTCAGTCTGGAGCTGATTGAGATCACTCTAAGCTATGTCGTCCAGTCTTGGTGAAAGTCTTGGTGAAACATACTGCATAATATGATCTGTAAGAAATCGGTTGGATATTGAAACCAGATTTTGCCTGCACAAAAAAGTAGAATCATTCAAAGAGAAAATTCCATTTGGACATACAGCCTATTTAAAAAAAACGAAAGCAAATGTAAGTTCTAAAACTTCTAATTGCCTATACCTCATGCTGAATATTGACTTACATGAAGTCACTAAAAGTAAGTAAATAAACATAAATATACATTAAATAATAGACAAAGAACATCAGTGCAGAAGCACTGAGGCAAGGGTTACCCCAAAGGCCATTGGCAGTAAAGACACAATCCAAAGGGGCAGCAGCACTCAAACAAAAGATGCGTCCACAAGTTCCACTATGAACATACAAACATACGAAACTTGCCAGCAGATAAAGGCCTAGAGGTCTGTCAAGTCTGCTCGAATGTGCAGCTAGCACCTCTTATTCTGCAGCTGCCCCTCTCTTCCACCCTTCCCCTTCATTAACCCTCCCCCTTGTCCTGTCCCATCCCCTTTTGAAGCAGTCCACTGTGTCAGAGTTGGGGACCCCTTTTTTTTTTTTATTTAGTGACATCACGAGACATTTCTTTCTCTGCCCCTTTGTTCTGAAAAACCTACTGCAGTAGTGCTTATTTCTTGTCTTGTTCTACTTTCACATTTCTATCATGATGGGGTGGCCTCCCATTATGATATCTTAATCTAACTGCCCCGCTTTATATTCCTTCCCCCTGTCTCAGTGATGTGTTTTTTATTTTGTTTTATTTTTATTTTAGTTTGAGTGATGCAGCTGTAAGAAGGCTCAGAAGCATGGGAGCCACACTGCAAAGTGCACAAGTTGTGTAATGCATGAAAGACAGCTAGAAAGTCCTATCCGCACATCTGAAACAGGCATTGAAGTAATGAGTACAAAGATGCCTGCACAGACAAAAATAAAAGGAAATCACTAGGCTTTCAAGTGAGTGACAGAAAAAGAGGCTCCATTAGGTTTTAGTTGGGCTAGACCATGATAGTTTTAAAGCAGCCCATAATATCTAGAACTTGTGCAAGG
The DNA here is from genome assembly GCA_016271365.2 of Neoceratodus forsteri. Lineage (NCBI taxonomy): Eukaryota > Metazoa > Chordata > Ceratodontiformes > Ceratodontidae > Neoceratodus > Neoceratodus forsteri. The sequence continues at coordinate 482,697,713 of CM057449.1, forward strand.
GAAACAGGTTCTTTTTGGATTAAAACTTATTTTTTCTTTGGTACTAACACATTCCCTTGCCATATTGTATGTGTATATAATAGTTGTATTCTTACCTCTCCCAGGTTGGTAATGTCATGGACAGCACTGCATCTATAAGGGCCAGTAGCCCATATCTGAAGCTTATTTATAATGAGCAGAGGAATGAGGACAACACCTTGTGGGAGGGGACTAAGATCATTAATTGTCAATTAAGCCTTTTCTTGCTTTCAGAATAGGTTTAGGAGATGGACATAACAGTAGATAAATGATATTACTGAATACAATAATTTGTGGTCATGCAGATCCCCCTACATGATGTACTAGCATAGAAATTTGATGTATTAGAATAGAGGGTGGATCAGCTGACCTATGATGTCAGAGCATACACCTTTATAATGTGACTGTTTAGTTGAAAGAATCTGGTAGTCTTTGAGCACAGAGGATAGTAGAGGTGCTGGAGGGAAGTACATCTACTCTGTGGCAGTGCTTCACTGTTAAGAAGTACTGAAGTTTCTCAGGTTGAGAAAAAGCCAGATGGTGCTTTATTTTTTTTTTTTGAAGTGATTTATTTTGAAATTTATAATTAAATTTCACACAAGTTCTGTGTGTTCCTTAAAGAAACAGTGTGTCTGACTTATCACTTCCCACACACGCTCGCAAATTTGGTGTCACAAGTGGGATATTCTGGTTGTCCAAGTATTCCAGGGGGAAACCAGTTTTTGTACCAGACTTGGTACAGTGATAAGTTGAGATGATGGTAACAGGCACAGATGACACAAAGATGGGTGCAGTGACCCGGTCACAGACAGAGAAGACAGGTGAACCCCTGCATCCTGGTTTGGAGACTTCAGTAAGGTGAAAGTTATCAAAGGAACAGTCCACAAGTGATGGTGAAGAAGAAGAGCGACAGCAGAGATGACCAGAGGTAAATGACAGACCTCCTGAGGGCCTTTCGAATCTGCTACACTGGTTGGCAGTTCACCAGTTGGAAATGGAACGCCAGAGGGACATTGAAACCCAGAAAAGAGAGAGAGAGTGCCGGCGCCAAGATATGAGGTGGGCAGAAACTTTACAACTAACTCAGACCATGGGAGCTGGACAGGGAAATGGGGGAAATAATAACACTAACTCCAACAATCCCCGAGACATTAAACTAACTAGGATGACTGTCAATGAAGATATTGAGTCATACCTTACCACGATTGAGAGAGTCGCTAAAGCATGTGACTGGCCTAAATCCCAATGGGTAGTGCGATTAGCCCCCAACCTCTCCTGGAAGGCCCAATTAGCATACGGGAATATGGATCCCCATCTTGCAGAGGACTATGACATGGTGAAACAGGAAATTCTTAAAAGATATGACATTAATGCTGAGACATATCGGCAGCGTTTTTGTGCCTTGAAACATTCCTCCCATGATCCTCCTCGGGAAACATATATAAGACTCAGAGAACTATGTAATAAATGGATTCAGCCAGAAGGAAAGTCTCGAACTGACATTATAGAACTTTTTGTACTGGAACAGTTTTTACAAATATTGCCAAATGAGGTCCAGATCTGGATCAAAGAACATAATCCTGAGTCCACTGAAATAGCTGTGACACTGGCTGAGGACTTTCTGACAGCCCATCAACCTTTCAGAAAAGGAGGGCAGAGACAATTTGAATCCCCAACGAAACCACAGACTGGTCCGGTAAGAAATGTTCAGAATGCCTATCCTAAAAAGGAAGAGTGGGAGAGAAGAGGGAGGAGTGGACAAAGAATGAGAACTGTTCCATCTAACATTGTATGTCACAATTGTAAAGGACTAGGACATATTGCCCGTTTTTGTCCATCAAAGAAAACAGATATGGCACACTTAGCTTTACTAAATTCTGGGTATATGTTTTCTGATATTATTATAAAAGGGAAAAATGTCATGGGACTTTTGGATTCTGGTAGTAAGAATACTCTGATTAGGGAAGATTTAGTATCTACAATGCAATGAGGGGCTCCTATGCATGTTATTTGTGTGCATGGTGATTCACACCAATACCCTACTGTACAACTGTCTATGGGAATACGGGGAGTAACATCTGACATTTCTGCTGGTGTAGTCCCACATCTCCCTGTCCCAGTAGTGACTGGGCATGACTATCCTGAGTTTGCCTCACTATTACTAGAACAAGAAGCTGTCTCAGCTGTAACTACAAGGGCCCAGAGTAAAGAAGAGATTGTGCTGGGAAAAATGTTTCCCTTTGAAGGGGAAGTAGTCAACCCCCCTTGGAAGGATAGAAAAACCCGTAAAGCAAAGAAATTATTAAAACACAAGTGGCAACAGGAACAACAGGGAGTGAAGGTAGAAAATAATCCTGTATTTGTTAAGGCAGAAATGAAAGAGCAACAGAAAAAGGATGTCTCTCTGCAACCATTTTTTTTACAGGTGGGGAAAAGAGAATAAGCAGGTACCCCTGAAATACAGGAGAAAAATGGGTTATTGTACAGAGTTTGTACCAACCCAACTACCCAAGAAACAGTGGACCAATTATTAGTTCCCCAATGTTACAGACAGGATATTTTAGCACTGGGGCATGATGTACCTTGGGCTGGGCATACAGGGAGAGACAAAACCTCCAGTAGAATACTGCAAAGATTCTTTTGGACTGGGATACATGGGTACATAGCTTGATACTGTCAGGAATGCCATAAATGTCAAATCACAGCCCAAGCCACTAGAAAGGAGGTAATGCCAGTTAATCCCTTGCCACTAGTGACTACGCCTTTTGAGAGAATTGGAATGGACATTGTGGGCCCTGTTAATAAAAGTAAAAAGTGAAACAAATTCATCTTGGTGGTGTGTGTGACTATGCCACCAAGTATCCCGAAGCTATACCCATGAGAACTGTCATGACCAAAAGAATCACAGAGGAACTGGTGAAACTCTTTAGCAGAGTTGGAATACCTAAAGAGATTCTCACTGACAGAGGGTCTAACTTTAATGCTGAACTACTAAGGGAACTATACCGCCTTCTGGGGATAGTAGCTATAAGAACCTCTCCCTATCATCCCCAGATGGATGGTTTGGTTGAGAGGTTTAATCAAACCCTTAAGCATATGATAAAGAAATTCATACATGAAGAGGGGCATGATTGGGATTTATATCTTCCCTTCTTTCTCTTTGCCTACCGGGAGGTTCCCCAAGCATCCACAAGGTTCTCACCTTTTGAACTTTTATTTGGAAGAAACCCTCGGGGACTCCTGGATGTAGTTAAAGAGTACTGGGAGGACAACACAGAACTAAAATCTCCAGGAATAGCAAAGTATATGAAGCAATTAAGACAAAGATTGGTGCTATATACTGAAAAGGCTCATGAGATGGGAGTTAAGGCACAAATCCAGCAAAAACAATACTATGATCAAGGTACGGCCCAAAATAAATCCTTCTCTCCTGGGGAACAGGTATTGTTACTTTTGCCCACTTCTACACATAAGCTTTTAATGAAATGACAAGGACCCTACAAAATAATTAGACAAGCAGGGCCTGTTACTTATGAAATCGAAACCCTTGACAAAAGACAAAAAAAGAAAATTTATCATGCCAACCTATTGAAACGTTGGCACGAAAAAGGAACTACAGGGGTGAGTCTCTCTGTAATTCCAGAACCCAGAGAAACTGAAGTACAGCTGGCATATGGCAGACTGGAAAAGAAAACAGGAGTAGATGATGTTATTATAAACCCAGAACTTAATGTACAACAAACACAGGCAGTAAGGTCCTTGTTGAATGAGTTTAGCAAAACATTCACTAATACCCCAGGCATGGCTAAAGGTGTAGAACACCACATATGTACTGATGCTAAACCCATAAGGAAAAAGGCATACAGACTCCCAGAACGCCTTAGAGAGGAGGTAAAAAAGGAGATACAGAAACTAAGATCATTACAGATTATAGAACCTTCTAAGAGTCCATGGGGTTCCCCTATGGTAATTGTCCCAAAAAAGGAAGGAGGAATTAGACTGTGCTTGGACTTCAGGGGCTTAAATCAGGTGGCACAGTTTGATGCTTATCCTATGCCTCGTGTAGACGATATAATGGATAGAACTGGCAAAGCCATTTATATCTCTACACTAGATCTCACTAAAGGCTATTGGCAGATCCCCTTAGAAGAATCCGCCAAGGAAAAAACTGCTTTTAGTACTCCCATGGGTCTTTTCCAGTTTCAAACCATGCCATTTGGGCTACATGGGGCCCCAGCTACCTTCCAGCGGTTTATGGACCAGGTACTGGCACCTCATAACACCTATTGTGCAGTGTACCTGGATGACGTGGCTGTCTTTAGTTCATCCTGGGAAACTCATTTACAAAATCTTTAAGCAGTTTTCTCTTCTATCCAACAGGCAGGACTAACTATCAACCCCACAAAATGTACTGTTGCTATGAAAGAGACAAGACATCTTGGTTTCATACTGGGAAATGGTCTTATTAAGCCAGAGATATCGAAGGTGGAAGCAGTAGCTCAGTGTCCCATACCCAGCACCAAGAAACACATACGGTCTTTCTTAGGTCTTGCCGGGTATTACAGAAGATTCATTCCCAACTTTGCTTCTGTTGCTTCTCCATTGACAGATTTAACTAAAAAGAAGTTTGGGAATCAGATAAAATGGACTCCTCAATGTGAGGAAGCATTTAATAAAATTAAGGCAGCCCTATGCTCCTCCCCAGTCCTTCGTAGTCCTGACTTCGCATACCCATTCAAGGTACATACAGATGCCTCAGGATCAGGTATGGGGCAGTGTTGAGCCAAACGATAGATGGAGAGGAACATCCTGTAATATATATTTTAAGGAAACTCCATGACTGGGGAACAAAAGTATGCTACCATCGAGCAAGAATGTCTGGCAGCCAAATGGGCCATCGAGTCCTTGAAATTTTATTTATGGGGTGCCCCATTTACTTTAATAACCAACCACAATCCTCTCTGCTTCCTATCACAAATGAAGGACAAAAATAACAGAATCATGAGATGGTACCTGGCCCTGCAACCTTATAGTTTTACAGTACAACACAGAGCAGGCTCAGCTCATATGAATGCAGATTTTTTGTCCAGACATGGGGTGGGAGTAGGTACCACCAGCCCTAAAATAGATAATTGAAAATCTGTATCAATGTTTAACACATAGGAAAGAAGGTTAAGAGATACAGTCATGACACCCCAGGGCTATTTAATAAATGTGGACGTTTATGCTTTAGACAATCCACATCTATCTGTAAAGATTTTCTAATGTTTGAAATGGGTGCCATGGGGTGGAGCTTTCAAAGAAAGGGTGGGTGAAAGCTCCATCCTACCCTCAGGGATTGGGTAGGTTGTCTTGAAAACTCCAGGATTTATTGAAATAAATGGTGGTTTTCGCTTAACGTTGAGGGTGTGTCAGAATTGGGGACCCCCCTTTTTTTTTTTTATTTAGTGACATCACGAGACATTTCCTTCTCTGTCCCTTTGTTCTGAAAAACCTACTGCAGTAGTGCTTATTTCTTGTCTTTTTCTACTTTCACATTTCTATCATGATGGGGTGGCCTCCCATTATGATATCTTAATCTAACTGCCCCGCTTTATATTCCTTCCCCCTGTCTCAGTGATGTGTTTTTTATTTTGTTTTGTTTTTATTTTAGTTTGAGTGATGCAGCTGTAAGAAGGCTCAGAAGCATGGGAGCCACACTGCAAAGTACACAAGTTGTGTAGTGCGTGAAAGACAGCTAGAAAGTCCTATTTGCACATCTGAAACAGGCATTGAAGTAATGAGTACAAAGATGTCTGCACAGACAAAAATAAAAGAAAAACACTAGGCTTTCAATTGAGTGACAGAAAAAGGGGCTCCATTAGGTTTTAGTTGGGCTAGACCATGATAGTTTTAAAGCAGCCCATAATACCTAGAACTTGTGCAAGGGAAACAGGTTCTTTTTGGATTAAAACTTATTTTTTCTTTGGTACTAACACATTCCCTTGCCATATTGCATGTGTATATAATAGTTGCATTCTTACCTCTCCCAGGTTGGTAATGTCATGGACAGCACTGCATCTCTAAGGGCCAGTAGCCCATATCTGAAGCTTATTTATAATGAGCAGAGAAATGAGGACAACACCTTGTGGGAGGGGACTAAGATCATTAATTGTCAATTAAGCCTTTTCTTGCTTTCAGAATAGGTTTAGGAGATGGACATAACAGTAGATAAATGATATTACTGAATACAATAATTTGTGGTCATGCAGATTCCGCTACATGATGTACTAGCATAGAAATTTGATGTATTAGAATAGAGGGTGGATCAGCTGACCTATGATGCCAGAGCATACACCTTTAAAAATGTGACTGTTTAGCTGAAAGAATCAGATAGTCTTTGAGCACAGAGGATAGTAGAGGTGCTGGAGGGAAGTACATCTACTCTGTGGCAGTGCTTCACTGTTAAGAAGTACTGAAGTTTCTCAGGTTGAGAAAAAGTCAGATCGTGCTTTATTTTTTTTTTAATTTTGAAGTGATTTATTTTGAAATTTATAATTAAATTTCACACAAGTTCTGTGTGTTTCTTAAAGAAACAGTGTGTCTGACTTATCACTTCCCACACACGCTCGCACACTGTTCTACTGGATACCACTTCTACAGGTAATGCATTCCACACAGACACCAACCTCTCTGTAAAAAGTGTCTCCTCATCTCCCTCCTGAACCTTCCTCCCTCCAGTCTCATATCATGGCCCCTAGTGTCCCTCCCCTCCCTTACCTTGAACAGCCCCTCTGTACCCGTCTTGATTATTCCTTTCATGTACTTAAAAGTTTCAATCATGTCCCCCCGTCCCTCCTCTCCTCCAGTGAGTACATGTTCAACTCCCTCAACCTCCTCTCTTATGATAAGTCCCCCAGCCCCTTGATCATCTTTGTTGCCTTGTGCTGCACCCTCTCCAGTAACTTAATGTCCCTTTTCAGATATGGGTGCCAGTACTGCACACAGTACTCCAGGTGCGGTCTAATTAATGACCTATACAGTGGCAGAATCACCTCCTCCCTCCTCAAGGATATACCCCTTGCAATACAACCCAGCATTTTGTTGACCTTTGCAGCTGCCTTCCTACATTGTGCTGAGTTGTTCATTGACTCTGTAATGAGCACCCCCAGATCCTTCTCCTCCTTTGTCTGGGCTAGCTGCACTCCGCCCATATGGTAACTCCTTCTTTTATTCTTGATCCCGAAATGCAGCACCTTGCACTTTTTGGCATTAAACCCCAGTTGCCAGGTGTCTGACCAGGTTTCAAGCTTTGCTAGATCATCCTGCAACCCCTGCCATCCCCCTAGGTCATCCACCACTACTCCTGCCTTGGTATCATTAGCAAACAGACTGATCTTGCTCTTGATGTCCCATGATATGTCTACAATGAATATCCCAAACAACACTGGTCCCAACACTGAACCCTGTGGAACACCGCTTGTCACTACCCTTGGGTGTGAGAGCTCCACACCTGCCACCACTCTCTGTTGCCTTCCCTAAAGCCAGTTTCCTACCCATCGCACCAGCTTTGCAGCCCACCCCTGTGCCTACTAACTTCCTTCCCAGCCTTCCATGTGGCACTGAGTCGAATGCCTTACTGAAGTCCAGATACAGGCCATCCACTGCATGGCCCCTGTCCAGTTGCCTAGTTACCCAGTCATAGAACTCCACCAGGTTAGTTTGGCAGGATCTGCCCCATATGAAGCCATGCTGTCTGCTGTCCTGTAGTCCTCTGGCCTCTAGGAGGGCCACCAGCCTCTCCTTCAGGATAGTCTCCATTAGCTTACCATGATGGATGTGAGGCTCACTGGTCTGTAGTTTCCTGGTTCATCCTTGGGGCCACTCTTGTGGAGGGGCACCACATGAGCCATCCTCCAGTCCTGAGGTACACACCCCGAATGTAGTGAGGCGTTAAATAGGTCTGCCAACGGTCTTGCAAGGATCTCTACCAGCTCCTTCAGTACCCTGGGGGTGGATGCCATCTGGGCCTGGCGCCTTGTCCACCCTCAGTGCCTTCAAACCCTCCTGAACTCTGCCCTCCATGATGTCCCCATCTGTCACCCCTTCCCCCCTTGTTTCTGCCATTTCTCCCCCCTTGGGTGTCACCCCCCTCTTCTCTTTAGTAAATATTGAGCAAAAGTACTCATTTAGTGCTTCTGCCTTATCGCACCCTGCTTCCACCCAATCCCTCTCCTTCCTAATCCTTACTATGTGGTCCTTACAGCTCCTTTTCTCCCTGATATACCTAAACAAGTCCTTCTCCCCCTTCTTAATGCTTTGTGCCGGCCTAAGTTCCGTAGATGCTTTGGCTCTCCTTTCTGCCCTTGTCACCTCCTTCGATTCTGTCAAGTACTCCTCCCTGTCCTCCCCCCTCCCTGTTTTCTTGTACTTCCTAAAGGCAGCTCTTTTCCTCCTTACCTTTTCCATGACTTCCTTGCTCAACCAGCTCAGTTTCTTAGCCCTAGTCTTCTTGCTGTGGGCCTTGCAGCAGGTTTTGATTGTCTCCACTATCCCCAGCTTTATGAGCTCCCACCTCTGGTTAGTGTCCATACTAGATTGAATTCTGGCCAGGTACCCTTTTACCACTTCCCCCATCCTCCTAAAGTCAGCCCTCCTGAAGTCCAGCACTCTTGTGCCAGATTCCACTCCTTCCTTGCCCATATCCAATGTGAGCCACACTGAGTGGTGGTCACTCCCTGACAGCGGTTCCTCCACTGTAAGTTCTCTCACAAAGTCCCCATTTGTCAGCACAAGGTCAAGGGTATTCCTAACCCAATTGGTTTACTGACCATTTGCAGCAGGAAGCTGTCCTGAAGGCATCCAGCAGCACCTTGCTCCCTTCTCTGTTCCTGGTTGTTGGGGTACTCCCAGCACACTCCTGGCATGTTGAAGTCCCCACAATCACCACACTACCCTCTCACAGGTTCTTCTGATCTGTCCCACTAGTTTCCTGTCTAACTCCTCCGTCTGAGATGGTGGCCTGTACACCACTCCCATTCTAAGAATCCTATTCTTGGAATCCTGGATTTGCATCCAAAGTGACCTGCATCACCCTCCTCCCTTCCTCCTTACACACTTCAGTCCTTCCTTCACATACAGTGCCACACCCCTCCTTTCCCAATCACCCTGTCCCTACGAAATAACCTGTACCCTGGTACAGACAGGTCCCAGTCATTGTATTGGGTGGCCCATGTTTCTGTGATGGCTGCAATGTCCACCTCTTCCTCTGCCATGAGCACCTGTAACTCTGCAGTTTTCCTTCCAAGGCTCCTAGCATTAAGGGTAACCACCTTCCACCCTCCACCCCCATCCTGCCCTCCTTTACAAACATCACCAATAGTACTTGCCATTTGTCCTTTGTCACTGTATGGAAATTTTTATTAATTTTTTTTTAGTTGCTGAATAACAAGCTTGGAAGGACAAATGCTCCTTCCTGACCACCCGGCTCTTTGACTTCTCTCTAGTCTTCTTCATACTAGTGGAACTTGTGGACGCATCTTTTGTTTGAGTGCTGCTGCCCCTTTGGATTGTGTCTATCTCTTGAAAGGCTAGTTGCCTTTTGCAGCAAGCACTGTTTAACCCACCCAGTTTGCAGCATTTCTTTGGAACTGCATTGGCAGTAAAGCCAAGTTTCAAAGAAATACAAAATCACACATACCCCCATAATGCAATGCATCATAGGATACATATGCAAATCGCCATTACATTTTAGGCTGGTCCAGCTTTGAGTAAGAATGCATGGTGCCAAAGGGCCTCTCACACAATCTGCAAAGGGTGCAAACAGAAGACACAGCCACATGTTTTGTCCCACCCAGGACTCATCAGTGTGCCTCATCTGTATCACACCCCAGGGGAAAATGAACCAGAGCCCTAAGTTGGTCTTATGGGTTTGGATCATGGTGAGCCTCAAAAAAAACCAAAAATAAGCTAAAAGACAAAGAACCTCAGTGCATTGTATTTCTTTGAAACTTGGTTTTTGTTATAATCAATCTTAGTATTAAAGCCCCCAGCCTCGTTGTGGCCCACACTGCCCTTCCAGCTGGCTTCTCAACATTAGCGTGAGGCCCAGAAGCCAGCAGGCAGGGCAGTGTGGGCCATAAAAAGGATAGAAAGCAGAAAGTGTATATTATATATAGCATAATACATGGGGGGAGCGTATAATGAGAATTTAATGCACCCTGAGGAGTGGGATGCTACATAAACCTCAAGGGAGAAGCCCAAGGGGTTTATCAAGGCATCCCACACTGGAGGGGTCCTCCCATCTGTTATTTTATGTAATTGCTGGCATTAGTTTTTTTGGCCTTAGCTTTCCATTTTGTGTGATTTGTAGTACTGTCTGGCCACTAGATGGTGCTGCTGTGGAGACAGTCTACATAGAAACATAGAATTTGATGGCAGATAAGGACCACTTGGCCCACCTAGTCTGTCCATTTCCCTACCTAATGGATAAGCTGCAGATCCTAGTTAACCAACAGCCTACTTCCTCCTACCCCCCCACTAGAATTGCCTTATGTCTGTCCCATGCATTCTTGAATGCCCCCACTGTTTTTGACCCTACGACTTCCTCAGGAAGGCTGTTCCATGTATCCACAACCCTCTCTGAGAAGAAATACTTCCTCACGTTACCTCTGAGTCGTCCCCCCTTTATCTTCAAATTGTGCCCCCTTGTTTTTGCACATCTCTTTTTCTGAAAGATGCTACCTCTTGGACTTTGTTGATTCCTTGAGGTATTTGAAAGTTTCTATCATGTCCCCCTCTCCTCCTTCCTCTAGGCTATACATCTTTAGTTCCTTTAGTCTTTCTTCAGATGTCTTCTGATGCAGACCCTGCATCATTTTGTTGCCCTCCTCTGGACAGCCTCCACTCTGTCTATGTCTTTGTGAGATGGGGTCTCCAGAACTATACACAGTACTCCAGATGTGATCTTACCAACTGTCTATACAGAGGGCCAACAACTTCCTGTTTTCTACTGGTGATGCCTCTCCCTATGTATCCCAGAATCCCCCCAGCCCTCCTTACTGCCTTCTCTCATTGCTGGCCCACCTTTAGGTCATCTGATATGACTACCCCAGGTCCCTTTCCATTTTTGTTGTTGTCAGTATCTCACCCCCCATTGTGTACTCTTTCCCTGGGTTTTTGTTTCCCAGGTGCATTGCTTTGCACGTCTTTGCATTGAATCTAAGCTGCCATACATTTAACCATTCCTCCAACCTTGCCAAGTCCCTTTTCATCCTTTCCACCCCACCTTGTGTATCAACCCTGTTGCAGATCTTTGTGTCATCTGCAAAGAGACATACTTTCCCTTCCAGTCCCTCTGTAATGTCACTTATAAAGACATTAAAAAGGACTGGCCCCAGTACTGAACCCTGCGGTACCCCACTAGTAACCCTCCTTTCTTCACCGTGGACTCCATTTACTATTACCCACTGTGTCCTGTTGTCCAGCCAGTGTTTTACCCAGGCTACCACCCTAGGACCCACTCCCAGGCTGGCTAATTTGTTTATTAATCTTTTGTACGGGACTGTGTCAAATGCCTTGCTAAAGTCTAGGTAGGCCATGTCCACAGCCCCTCCCTGGTCTACTGCTTTGGTCACCCAGTCAAAGAAATCAATTAGATTTGTCTGACTTGACCTTCCCACTGTGAATCCATGCTGCCTTGGGTCCTGTGCCCCACTGACCTCTAGGTACTCAACAATTCTTTCCTTCAGAAGTGATTCCATCATTTTCCCTACCACTGAGGTCAAACTGACAGGTCTGTAGTTTCCTGCCTCTGTCTTGCTCCCACTTTTGTGAAGGGGAATCACATCTGCCTTCCTCCAGTCCTCAGGTACCACACCATCCTCCCATGATTTATTAAAACAGGTAGTCAGTGGTGTTACTAGTGCTTCCCTTAGTTCTTTTAAAATTCTGGGGTGAATCCCATCAGGCCCCATTGCTTTATCCACCTTCAGTTGTAAGAGTTCTTTCAGAACCCTTTCTTCTATGAAAAAACTAATATCAACCCCCCTATCCAGAGTGCTTCTATTGACCGGATTAGGTATTTCCCCCTGCTTTTCTATTGTGTATACTGAGCAGAAGTATTCATTCAGTATCCCTGCTTTTTCACTGTTGCTCTCTGCCCAACCACCTTCCTCTTGGTTCAGCCTCAGTATCCCTGCCTTAGTATTTCTTTGCTCCCTAATGTACCTATAAAAGGTTTTATCCCCCTTCTTAACTGAGTTGGCTATCTTTTCCTTGGTTTGGGCCTTTGCTATTCTGACAGCCTTACCTGCTTCCTTCTGCTTTAATTGGTACAGTTCTCTGTCCTGCTCCTTCTGTGTTTCCTTATACTTCCTGAATGCTATCTTTTTTTCCTTTACCTTCCCCACCACTTCTTTTGAGAACCATAGTGGTTTTTTCTTTCATTTTGATTTGTTTATTTGCTTCACACAAAGACTTTTTGCCTCTGTGATGGCAGTTTTGATGTTTCCCCATTGTTGCTCCACCCCACCTTCTTTCCTGTTTGCTAGTGCTTTTCTGAGGTACTCTCCCATTTTGTCAAAGTCAGCCCTCCTGAAGTCCAGTACATTCACTTTTGTGTGGCTTGACTCTACAGCTAAGTTTATTGTGAACCACACTATTCAGTGGTCGCTTGTTCCCAGTCTAGCTGTGAAGACCCTCAGTTTTCATTTTGTTTTAGTTTATCATTGTTCCTGCTTGTTTTATCATTTACTTATTTTTATTTATTTTAATTGGTCCCTTTAGCTGGAGTGGTCGAGGCAGCAGAGGGATTAGCGGCGTGGCAAGGGCAGTTGCAGTCAGGCTGAGGACGAGATCCAGGTTTAGAGATAAAGTGAAAGGTCTGTTTATTTTGAGGTGATTTAACTCTGGGAATAAGGTAGTGCCATTTTGGGAGTGTGCTTGAGTATATCTGTACAGCGGAGAGTTTGCTCCGTACCAACTGCCAAGGTGAGAAAACGGTAGATTTCAATTTCTGCAGAGTTGTCCACTCGAGATTGTTCTGTGCATCCGGACAGAGGGAAACATGGCACATATTTTATAATGGTGAATTATAACCTCATTTCCCTAAGGAAAAAAAAACTACTGTCAGTTATTACAACCCTGTACAACAGTGAAATGTAGGTCTTAATCGCCACTGTGCTTGTGGCATAATACGGATGTGTGGAGCATTTGTTTTTCCTTCAGGTGCACAGTAGGCCACAATGCTAAATGCAGTTTTCACATTCACAGTTACCCCAGAAAAAGGGCTAATGTCAATACTGGCAAGAATAGCCAAATGATCTCCTTCTGTGCTTAAAATTCTATAGTTTTAAAACTATATGTACTGCATATGAGAAACAACAATCTGTAGAAAGCAGTACCATTAATTATAAAATGGTTTGAGAATTTCCTGCCTCATGACTGGTTAAATGATTTCTGAGACCCCATGTTAAACATCCAGAAATACATAGGTTGGAATAAGTTTAGTGGGATTTGGAATGTGGGTAAATCACATTAAAATTCATTAGCCACTTTACTCAATTCTCACTGCCGTCACAAACATGTCCACCATCTTTACTCACTGAAAACCTTCAACAAGGCCCTAAACAGTAAACAGTCCCTTAAATTTAAAAATATAAAACAATAAACATCCTTTCATCTCCTGATCCCCTCCTTATACACATAAACATGTCCAATGAAGTACTCTTCACAGTTTTAAATTCCTGGTGTATCTTTATTGACCATAAAACAATCACCCTTCTTTCCATACTAGCTTGCTACTGTACTTACCTTGCAACAGATAAAACTGAGACCTTGACCCATATAAGGTCTTCTGCTATGTGTAAGGGGTAAACATTCTGCCAGAGAAATTCTGCAGAACTTTGAATTTATGTATTCCATAATAAGCACACATTCTATCTACTGAATGTGTGGAAAGACAGATGACTGAATGAGTGAAAGGCATTCATTTTTACTAGTTACTTTTAACAAAAGAAAATACCCATTTTTTTATTTAAAAAGTTTGCATTTGTTGTGTTTCAATGGTTTTCCAGTTTACCCATTTTATAAGCACAATTATGTTACCCATAATCCTTCTCTAGGATTACTAATAAAGTGTTGAGTGCCACTGGGCATCCAAGGGTTAAGGGTCTGCAGGCTGATAAGAGTGACAGACACCAGAGCAGTGGGTAGGACTTGCTACATCAGCACAAGCCACTTTTGAATGTTGGTCCGGGACATTCCAAAATGCAATCTGTGGAGAGCTCTTAAAGAGAGAGGGTAAAAGTGCAGCTCTCTCTCTGCCATGACAGGCTTTCTGTGTTAGGAGTGACAACTTTCAGCTGGATGTGAAGTGCCAGTGGCCATTTCAACAGATTTCCACCTCAGGGAATAAAGAGATCCAGTCAAGAATGCTAAGGTTGTGTGAGTACTACTCAGAGAGACTGTGTTAACAGTTCATGGATGCTCTAGGTAACTCTAGTGAGAAGAAGAAAGGTATTGTGTACCACAGGGTGCCCATTTCTGACAGGTTGAAGCCTGTGACCAGATGGGGCACAACAATTTCTTTAACAAAGGAGGAAAGCCTATAAGAGATGCCAAGGTATCACACCCCGAAACATGACTGTCAGTGCAATCTGAGTACTGGTGATCCGCATGGGGGGTTGGTGTGTCTGCACCAAAAAGTTGGGCACCAAGGCTACACCACTGCACAAACACTTGCTTATAGCAAACTAACACGTTATTAAGACTCAGACATGAGACGGTTAAAATTACTAATGATAACCACATATTATAGTTTTGGAGGAGCTTATCTACGTACCTGAGATGAACAACATGAGCTTGTGTCCCATAGTATTAAATCATGCTAACCCAAAGCCAAGCTGAGCGGGGAGGGTTTTAAGAAAGAGATGGAAAGAAAGAATTGATTCAAGAAGGGAAATTACACAGCATAAAATACAGAGAAATATGCACTACGAGACAATAGGCTTGGACTAATATAAGCTATGGCAAAATCAGGAATATAAAAATAAAACAGCACTTCCAAATGCATGACTCTTAAAATGGTTAACAGTGCCTTTAGAGGTAAATCAGTGTTTCAGTCCTCAATGAATCTTATTGTATTGGTACCTACTGTACTGGTATTCAAGGATTTGTGTGAAAAGAATTTAAAGCACTGTTGTGTGATGGGTCTGAGAGATGAGGGAAGTTTGTTAACTGTACAGCTCAAGAATTCCAAGCCTTGAGATCATTACATGATAATGATAAAGTTACTATCAAAAAAACAGATGAAAGGGGGTCCACTCTGATCATGAACACAGTGGATTATACTGCAGAAGTATTAAGGCAACTTTCAGATACCAATTTTTATATTAAACTCAGTGGTGCTCCTTCCGAAGTATCTAAAAGGGAAATTGATGTATTTTTGGTGGCAGCATATATTTTAATAATGTAATAACTAAAACCGAATTGGAATTCCTTACTGTGACAAAACCAATAAAAGCCACAGTATTCTGCTTCCTAAGATACACAAAAGTACACAGCAGCCACTGGGAAGACCACCAGTTAGTATTATCGGATCACTTACAGAGCTACTAAGTAAATATATAGACCATTTATATACAGTACGGGAAGTTGTCAAATGTCATCCATTATATATAAAGGACATTGGTGACTTTTTGGATGTATTAAAAGAGGTTCAGTTGATAAAGACTGGCTCTTGGTCACCTTGGATGTGGTGTCCTTATCCCCCAAAGTCCCGCACACTGACATCCTGAGAGCATTGGAGGCTGGGATTAAAGAAAGAACTGTTTTGCCTGACTCAAAGATAACGTTTATTATGGGATTAACAGAAAAAGTAATGAAATGTAATTACTTTTTGTACATAGAGAATCAGAATTTATATAGCACTTCTCATACACAATGTATCCCAAAGCACTTACAAGCAATGCTAGACTGGTAGTGAAGTGACTGAATGTGTAGTGGCAGCCATATCACACATTAACACCCGCACACAGCCTGTACCATTGCATGAGCTGGTTTTATGGGAAGGGGAATATTGCCCAGGATGCCAGGAATGTCCCCTACTCTTTGCGAAGAGTGCCCTGGGTTCTTTTACTTCCACCTGGACACCCACCAGGACAGCACCAGGATGGGTAGAAGGGATCGCGATTGTACATCTCATCCGAAGAATGGCACACCCAAACAGCACAGCACCCCCCTTATACTGCACTCAGGTGCCAGTGTTTTAGGTACAAGTACAATCCCAGTGTGAGATGAGAACACACAGCCTTCTAGTCCAGAGGCAGACATGCTACCAACTGAGTCACACTGACACCTACAATCAAGGGAGCAGCTATGGGAGAATGGTAAAATATTTATGTGAGAGATACAGCATGTAATCCTTATTTGAAATCTATATTGATCTTTACAGGCGATATATAGATGATGTTTTTCTGATATGGAAGGGGAGTGTAGCCTTGCTGTTAGTCAGTGAGTAAAACTGTATTTATGGAGCGCCTTGTCCCTGAGGCTCAGGGTGCTTTACAATGTACAGACTGTGAGACAGAAAGGAATCCATAATTCAGAAAACAACAATAACAAAATAAGGGCACTATTAAATAGAATAAAAAGAGGCAGTTATGATTATGAACCAGTATAGATCAGTTCCCAAAAGCTTCCCTGAAGAGATGTGCTTTCAGGCCCTGCTTAAAGGCCTCTAATGAGGGGATCTCTCGGAAGAACCTTGGAAGTGAATTCCACAGGGCTGGCACAGCCATCACAGATGCACAGTCACCAGATGTTTTTAGTTGGGCTTTGGGAATCACTAGGAGGCCTTCCTTCAAGGAGTGAGGAAGCACTGAGAGTGGCTGGGAGTCAGGAGATCAAGACCCACCTTGAAGGAGATTCTCCAGTTACAGTTTACTCCTGTGACAGTTTGTGTCCTATTTGGAATTGACAAATGAGAACCTTTGCATTACTGTCACCTATAATATACAAAGGGAGAATTATTTAGATGTACAGGTGAGCAAAAATGGAGAGGGGGTTGTCTTTTGGTTTACATAGGAAAGAGAGTGGTCAGAATTCCTTACTTCATTTTAACAGCTGTCACCCTTACCACTAAACGGCTAACATCCCAGGTAGTCAATTCATTTGTGCTAGACATATTTGCACTTCAAATGGGGATTTTGAGAACAGAATTTATGAACTCACAAAAAGGTTTTATGAGAGGGGTACCCAGGTCTTATTATAGATATAGGTAAAAATAAGGCATTATACAATGGCAAGAACATTTCCTGTACTCTGATTGGTCAGTCTGGGGCTGGACCCATGATGTTACCCCAGCATAACATCAAGGGTGTGATGTTATCCAGCATAACATCACAGGTCTATTCTCAGCACTGTGAACCTCTTGATGATTTTTTGTCAATAGATTCTTTACCACATTGATGATTCTTTGCATCTTCGTTAAGAAATAAAAATATTTTCCACACTAACAAAAACATCTTTAAAATGATTTTTTTAATTCTGTATATAACAACAAGCCATTGTATAATAGGAATAATGCACTCCAGGGTGTGTGTCATGCTGGGATAACATCACTTCTGGGGTGATTGGTCGCACTCAGCCTGTGGCCTCATGCCCAGTCACCCCTGGTGTGACGTTATCCTAGCATGACACACACCCTGTTGTGCATTATTCCTTAAATAAATCACCCACCAGTGGGAAATGGGGTAATCATCTATGTCAGATATTGGTGATCAGTATGGTATTGGTATTGCGCACTTGAACTATGTAACAACTTGCTTTATTTTTTCAAATGAAATTAAAAAACATTATTGCAAAGCACTGGGATCTTCTGGAAACAGATTAAACCACAATGCCATTTGTACAGGCCATGCCACCCATGGTGTATAAAACAGGTACAACTTTTGGAGATAGGGTTAAAAGTAGTTTTCAGTAAACTCCAAAAATATCCAGGCCCAGATATTCAAAAGGGTTGCGCCATGCACAACAGGGTTGCGCATGCGCAAGTCCTACATTGCACCATTCTGCGATATTCAGCAGGAGGCAGTTGCGCCACTGAAAACAGGTTGAGCAACAGCACAATGCAAATGAATGCATGCTCAACAGGAGGGGGAGGAACCATGCATAAACTGCGCAACCCGATATTCAGTTGGGTTGTGCAGAGTTGTGCAGGCGCAACCCCCAACCTGCGCCTGCACAACTTTGAGCCAAAAAAGGATCAAGTTGAGGGCCACCCACAGGTGAGCTGCTGTATTGCAGGGCACAACACAGCAGCTGCCACCCGTGGCTGGCCTCAACTCAGTCCCTGTGCCCCCACCAGCCCGATCGCGGGCAGAATGTAAAACAACCGCCCGCTCAAACATCTCCCAATGCCCGATCGCGGGCAGAACGTGAACAACCCCAGTGCCCGATCGCGGGCAGAATGTAGACCCCCCCCAACCCAAATATCTCCCTGGTGGTCCAGTGGACCGTAATGCCCGATCGCGGGCAGAATGTCCAGTGACAACCCCCAAACATCTCCCTGGTGTTCAGTGTCCCCCACCCCACCCACCCAATGAAGCCCCACCACCCGCGCCCCGGCAGCCGGGCGGCAGGAGTCCCACCCGCCTGCCGCTCGCTACTCACTGACTGACTGTCTGGTGGCGTGCATTGGTGCAGAGCCAGAGCCACGGGCGCATGGCCCATACCGTATACAGTCCAGATTTGTGAAGGGTTTCATTCACAAATCTGGACGGTCAATGTACGGTATGGCTGCATGCCCATTGGCTCTAGCTCTGCACCACTGGCGGCAGCCCTACCGACAGTCAGTCGGCGGGCAGGTGGGCGTGCAGGCGGTGGATGCTGCCGCCGCCGCTGCCGGGGAGGAGCGGGTGGTGGGCTTCATGGGTGGGTGGGGGGGACACTAGACACCAGGAGATGTTTGGGGTTGGTTACCGACATTCTGCCCGCGATTAAGCATTACAGTCCATTGGACCACCAGGAGATATTTGGGTTGGGGGGTCTTATATTCTGCCCGTGATCGGGCACTGGGGGTTATTTATTCTGCCCGCGATCGGGTATTGGAGATGTTTGGGCGGGGAGGGGGTTGTTTTACGCTCTGCCCGCGATCGGGCATTGGGAGCTGTTTGGAAGCGGGGGTTGTCATGATATGTTCTGCCCGCGATCGGGCATTGGGAGATGTGTGGCGGGGTGTTGTCATGATATCGCCTGACCAAGGACTGGCATTGGAGATGTGGGCGGGGGTTGTTTTCACGCTGTGCCTGCTGATCGGGCTGCAGGGTGCATCGTCCCGACGGCTGCCTGCCTGGCAGTGGCCAGGTGCAAGTCCTCAGGATTGGCGCACCTACATGCTAATGGCATGCAAGCAATATAATCAGATGCAAATGGCCCCCTGCGCCTTGCATGAATTATGGCCCCATTTGCATGTCACCTTTTGAATATCGGAAATTTGCGCATGGCGCAATGGTACTACGCCACCAAGTTTAATGCTCAACTCTGACAACTTGCGGTGGCGCAAGTTCCACTGCACCATGCACAGTGGCTGTGGCTGGGGGGTGATATTCAAAGGAGTTGCTCAATAGCGCAACTCCTTTGAATATCGCCCCGGCCACACCCCTGCGCATCTATTTTGAGCAGCACAAGGGCTTGCGCCTCAGAATGGCGCAGTTTGAATATCCGGGCCCCAGAGTTTTGACTTCTTTCATCACCCAAAAGAAATTTTTTGTGTTGTGAATGCAAGTTTTCTGGTGTTATCAAATGGGGTAAAGAGTTCTGCAATCTCTGTACGGGACGGGAATTTGTAACCAGACAATATATTACCTGTAATGCAGAAAATATTGTATATCTTGCAAGTTGTAATTGTGGATATATACAGTATATGTGGGGAAAATGAAATGAAAATTCAAGATTTGGATCTGAGAAAATTTGAGGGACATTGAGAAAAAGACTTTAGATAGTGCACTAGCTAAACATGTTCATGGTATGGGTGATGGACACAGGTTTACATTTTTAGGGGTGGAGAAGATTTTTCCATCCTTTAGGGGTGGGGATGTAGATAAAACTTTGCTCAGGAAAGAGACAATGTGGAGGTAACTTCGGATCTCTGGGCCCCCCCCCCCATGGGATCCGTATCTGGTTCTGTAAGGAGATTTTTTTTTAAACTGCCTTCATCAGTCCCATTGGATGTACTGTCTTACAAGACATCTTTTTAGTTTCTATGTGCATAGCCAGGCTTTGTCCCACAGAGCATCATATCTTGTCATGCATAAGGACAAGGTTGTGCTCAGAACAGTCCTGTCCTTCATACCAAAGGTTTGCAAAGCATTCCATGTGACTCAGAAAATCTGTCTTGCATCCTTCTGTCCATAACCTCCTCTCCCTATGACCACTCCTTCTGAACATGACAGGTGTCATTTACGAAATAGTGGCCAAGAGGTAATTTTGCAACACAAGTGTGAAAACACATCTTGAACAGGATTTGAAAAATTATCACTGTCACATTCATGAGGTGATGTGAAAAAAATTGCTATGTTGAAAATTTCGGGTTGAAATATTGAAAACCACCAAAGTTACGAGCATGCATTGAAAAATGTCAATATAGGCTCATGACTTTAAATTTCTTTACCCCAAATTTTCAACATAGCCTTCTACTGAACCCACCTTATGAAAAAGGGCAGAGAAAATGTTCAAATACCACCTGATAGGTGATTTCATGCAGCAACTGCAAAATCACCTTTTGGGATGGATTTGCACAGTTTCACCACCCTTGTTCATGAGATGGGGTCTGAGAAAGGCCATGTTGAAAATTTGGGGGAAAATATTTAAAAATTACCAAGTTATGAAAACAAGTTCAAAACCTGTTGAACTGCAGGCATGATTTCCTCAGTTTCTGGTCTGGCATTGAAGAGTGAAGACATGCCTCCAGTCCAGAGAGGACTATGGCGTTGGACCCTTGGTACGTAAGTAAGGGGTAGGGGGGGTGCTGAGTTGGAGGGTCAGGTGGAGGTAGGGCAATGGCAGTGGTGTGTTGGCAGTAGCAACAGACATCAATGGATGGTTCCTGTTTTACAGGGTGTAAAAAAAAAAATAAAAAAAGACTACAAGGACAGTTTTCTTTATTTCAGGAACCGACACTGGGGATCGGGTACCCCAGTGTTGGTGCTATGTTTGGCAGCACCATAGGTATGCTTCCCAGTATCACACAATGAAAACAGGCATGGAGGGTACTAGCTGGCACTAGGAATTGGACAACCCAGTGTCATAAAAGTAAAAGTGTGGGGGGGGGTACTAGGTTTGAGGGTCAGGAATGGTGGTGGTATGCAGGTAAGGACAGTGTTTTGGTACTGGAGGCTGATACCACCCACCCACAACAGATCCAATCTTCCTCACAACCCCACCCAACTCCAATGGCAGCAGTATGCTGATAAGGACAGCTTTTTGATACTTGAGGCTAATGCCACTAGCCTCATGACAGATCTGATCTTCCTCGAACCCTCACTCAAGTCCTACAGTAGCTAAAAACTTTGCCCAGAGCTCGTCATTTCTTTGCATGGTCAAACTCAGAATACGGGACCTACTCTCCAGTGAGTGATGGTCCTCTGTGTTAAGAAGGGAAGGGAGAAGATGAGCAAAGCAAGCATCTAAAGATAATGCATTTAGTGTAGTTAATAGATTGCTGTCTTGCAATTCTTATAAACTAAACTTGCAATAATGCTGCTTACTGTTGTTACCAAAGTCATAGGATGAAAGACCATCAATTTTCTTAGTTTTGTTAAGCACTGAATGAATTTGCATCAGGGACTGGTGCTAAGCATTTCTGAAGATAATTCTTACTGTGTGTTTCAATATTTTGGACATTCTCTGTACAACCTTCTTGATGACATGAGGTGGGGAGTCAGTAAAAGTACAGCACCAAGGAGTTTTTGATGTCAGTTTTGTTTTACCAGTCTTCATCTGATGATATAGTTTCACAATCACTACTGGTGGGTTACTTTTAGCAAAGTGACAGTCATATCAGAATTCTGATGATTTACCAGTTTCATATATCGATTGTGAACTAAGGCTAAGTGATGTTATTGGGGTGCATGTCTGTTAAGGAACTACCCTCAACTCAGACAAAACCATAAAAAACACAATTTAGTTTTTATTTTCATCTGCAGAAATGTTGCTCAGCTGGTTGGTGGGTGGTGTCAAGCAGAAGAAGGAAGGCAGCCACTGTCTGACAGGTGTGACTACCTCTTTTCAACTACATGAAGTTTTCACCCATCAACCAGCACAGAGCATCATGATCTGCCTCGCTGGTACTTCGACTGTCACAGTCCAGCCCACTGTAGCTTGAGCTGCATTGGACCTAACAATATCACACCTGTTAAATACAGTATCACAGCAATGTAATGCTAATGTAATGTAATGTAATGTAAAATAATGTTCGCATTGTGCAAGTGCAAAGGTGAACATAAAAATGCAGATCAGCAACAAGAGCCAATCCCCACTTCTTGTAAACTGTGGCCTGAATCCCAATGCATTTGTGATACCAAGAGCCAATGCCAAATGCCACATTTATCAAACCCCCGAACTTTGATTTATGAATTTGGCCACCTATCCCCTATAAGGTACAAGAACTCCTCCACTGATTCATTTCTGAGACTCCGAGTCTCCCTTCAAAAACATTCCACTCTCCCCCACAGATGGTGGCTGGTGCAGCTCCTCTACTCCCCTCTTCAGCTGGTTGCTGTATAAATTCCATTACTGTGAAGCCAACTGTGAGCCAATGAAGGGATGAAAAATACATATATTCATTGGATCGAGATTTGTGATAATCAAATTTAGATGGTGGCTGGTTGAGGAGGCGAGTCAAGGGGTCTGGTCCGCCACCATCTGTGAGTGACAGTGTTAGTGCTACTATGCATCAGTGACTATTTGGAGAAGAACATAGAAACATAACTTTAGAAACATAGAACTTATCATCAGAAAAGGACCGCCAGGCCCACCCAGTCTGCCCAGTATGCCTAGCAAACTGCTAGAACTTCCTTTCCGCCCACCCCCCTCCCTGAAACTACTAGTTCCTTGTGTCTGTCCCATGCTCTCTTGAAACCCCCCACTGAAACCCCCCACAGTTCCTGCCTCTACCACCTCTCCTGGGAGTCTATTCCAGCTGTCCACCACCTTCTCTATAAAGTAGAATTTTCTTTTTTTTTTAAATTGCCATTTATTCTCCCCCCAGCCTGCCATCCCCGACCCATCAGGAGAGCCAAGGCAGACAACCCATTGCCACACAGCCTACCCGGATCAGCCTCCGAGACCCCATGGAGCTGCAGCTATAACCCCAAGAGGTAACAAGGTGGGGCCCGAACACCCCAAAACTTACATTTTGTCAGTCCCAGAGCCATTGGGTGGGTAGAGGCACATCGTGGGCATATCTCCAGCTCTCCATCTCCCCAGAGATGGCAGGCTCTTTTTCCATTTTTCTCATGGGCATTGCACTTGCCCAAACGTCAAGGCATGACCGCCGACATCTGCAACACCCCCCCCCCAGCTGCCTATGAGTGTCATTGAGCCCCAGACCTTTGCCCGGAGGCCAATCAGACACCGAGGTGCTCTGTATATTGCTGCACCCTAGCCTCCCATTAGGTCAGCAAACACAGAGCTGCTTCCCCAGCCTCCCCCCAGAACAGGTGAGCTGCCAATGGGCGCTCCAGCCTGTTCCTCCCGGCAGGCCCTCTGGCAACCTGAGTTCACTCCCAAACCTGGGTCACCGGCGTCACCAGCAGAAATCCAACCGCTACGCCGATAGGTCAGCATAAAGTAGAATTTTATGATATTCCCCCTGAATCTCCCTCCTATTATCTGCATATCGTGTCCCCTTGTTTTTGATTTTTCTTTTAGCTGGAAGATATCTCCTGCTGATATCTTGTTGAAACCTTTGAAATACTTGAAGGTCTCAATCATGTCCCCCCTTTCCCTTCTCTGTTCGAGAGAGTACATGTTGAGGTCCTTCAGCCGTTCCTCATATGACAGATGCCCAAGTCCCCCTACCATTTTTTTACCCATCTCTAGATGTGCTCCACCCTCTCCACATCCTTCCTAAGGTATGGCCTCCAGAACTGGACTCCATACTCAAGGTGTGGCCTGACAAGCTGCCTGTACAAGGGCATTATGACCTCCCTCCTCCTGCTAGTTATTCCCCCACCGATACAACTCAGCATCCTACTGGCCCTTGCCACCACCTTCTCACATTGCTTTGCCACTTTCAGGTCCCGTGAAATGCATATGTCAAGGTCTCTTTCCAGCACGGTAACCTCTAGGGCTTCTCCTCCCATACTGTCTTTTGTGCCCTGATTATTTTTGCCTAAATGCATGATTTGGCTTTTTTTGGTGTTGAAGGTCAATTGCCATTCTCTGGACCATTCCTTCAGCTTCTCCAGATCCCTGCGCATGCTCTCAACCACCTCAAGTGTATCTACTCTACTGCAGACCTTCGTATCATCTGCGAACAGACACACTCTTCCCTCTATCCCCTCCGCTAGGTCCCTTATAAATATATTGAAAAGAAGTGGCCCCAATACTGATCCCTGAGGTACCCCGCTGATGATCATATCTGCCTTTGTCAGTACCCCATCAACAATTACCCTCTGCCTTCTGCCCCAAGTTACTTTTGCACCAAGCTAACCACTAGCAGCCCCAGCCCAAGGCATCTCATTTTGAGCAGTAGTCTCCTGTGCAGCACAGAATCAAACACCTTATTAAAGTCAATGTACACAATGTCTATAGATCCCCCCGATCCAGTACCCTGGTGACCCAATCAAAGAACTCTATCAAGTTTGTTTGACATGATCTTCCCTCAGTGAAACCATGTTGCCACCGGTCCAGAAGATAATTGGTCTCCTGGTAGCTTGAGATTCTCTTCTTGAGCAGCTTCTCCATGAGCTTACCCACCACCGATGTTAAGCTCACTGGCTTATAGTTGCTTGGCTCCTCCTTGTCCCCCACCCTTATGAAGGGGGACCACATCTGCCCTTCTCCAGTCATAAGGGATCTCCCCCATCTCCAAGGACCTGTTGAAGAGGCTGGTCAGAGGTTCCGCTAGCACTTTGCTGAGCTCCCTCAGTACCCTGGGGTACACCCCATCTGGCCCCATCACCTTATCCACCTTCAAGCCCTCAAGCTCCCTCAGGACCTCCTCAACCTGGAATGGACTGGAGTCAACCCCGCTCCCATCACCTCGTGTTCCCTGATTTTCTTGATCTCCCCCTCCTTGTCAACCGTGAACACCAAGCAAAAGTAGCTAGTGAGTATTTTCGCCTTCACGGTCCTCCTCCACCAACTTCCCTTCCCCATTTTTCAGCCTGATTATCCCTGCCTTGATCTTTCGCTCACATACGGAAGAAGGTTTTATCCCCCATCTTGACTGTGCTGGCTATTTTCTCTCCATTCTTGCCTTTTCCCTCCTGACCTCCTTCCCTCTGCTTCTCCTGATACAAAGCCCTATCCTCCTCCCTCTGTGTCCTCTTATACCTCCTAAACTCCATTTTCTTTTCCCTGACCTTCTCTGCCACCTCTTTATTGAACCAAAGGAGCTTCCTCCTTTTCCTATTTTTAGTTACCCTCCTGACATAGAGGCTAGTGGCCTCCACTATTTCCCCCTTTATTTTACCCCACATTTCCTCCACCCCCCCTTAGTTTTCCCACCCCAGCTAGTGCTTGATGAATACTTACCCCCATATTCTGAAAGTCTGCATGCCTAAAGTCAAGCACCTTCACTCTTGGCTTATGTACCTCAGCAGCAGACTTTTTAACAGTGAACCAGACGCTACTATGGTTACCTGTGCATAGGTTCTCTCCTACGGGTATCTCACCCAGCCATTCCCCATTCGTAAGTATTAAGTCAAGGATTGCCCCCTTCCTGGTCAGTTCCCTTATGAGCTGTTTCATGAGTGCCCCCTGTAGGGAGTCCATGATCTCTCTGCTGATGGGGTGGCCCAGTCCACATCTGGCAAGCTGAAGTCCTCCTTCAGCAGCACCTCCCCTCTGTCCGCCATCCTCTGGATCTCCTCCATCATTTCCATATCCACCGCACCATGCTGCACTGGTGATATGTAAATCACCTGGTACATATTACCACGCCCTTCTCTGTGTCCAGTTATAACCATAAAGCTTCTACCCCCCCCCCCACTTACCCATTACTTCCATAGCCTTAATGTTTTCTTTCACATATAGGGCAACCCCTTCCCTTCTCCTATCCACTCTGTGTAAATACCCCGGTATTGCCATGTGCCAGTCCTGGCCCTCGTGACCCCATGTCTCCATGATTCCCATGATATCCAGACCCACCTTAGCCAAGTCTGGGATCTTGTTTTCCAGGCTTCTGGCATTGGTGCACATGGCTCTCCATATGCTTGACCCATTTAGCTGTCCCCCATTGATTGTTGCCTTCCTGACTCCTCTAATCTTGTTCTTTCCAAGCTAGGGGACGGCTGGTAGCCCCCATTTCCCCCATCCCATGGTGTGGGATTTTTTGACCCCCCCCCCCCGAGTCACTTTAAATTATAGTTCTGTTCTATGACATCTCCCAGTTTGCACCTTAGCACTGCTGTATTTTCCCTGTTCAGGTACAGCCTATCTGGGGTAAATAGACTGTCATCCCTCCATGTTGTCCCTCAGTCCCCTACTAACCCATACCCCATCTGTACACACCATCCCACCTGCCACCTATTAAATTCCTCAATCCTCAGCCCCTTTCTGTGCTTGCTCTTGGTATGGGCAATACTTCCAAAAAAAATAAAGATCTGAACCGCAGGTTGCTGCAGAACCTTGCAAGTACCCTAAACCTTGCCTGCACTTCCAACAGACTATGCCCTGCCAGGTCATTTGTTCCAAGGTGGAACACTAAGTGAGTCATTTCATCCTGCTGTCTCCCCTCTGAGGGGATATAATGGATGACTTCAGCCGGCATCATACCTGGTAGGCACTCGACCCATATTGTACTTTATTTTGTCCCCCCTGCCTCCCAATGAATTCCTTTTATTATCAGGTCCCCAACCATTAGGACCCTTCCCTCCACTGCCTTCTGCTTGAATTCTTCTTCAGTTGTTTTCCCAACCCCTTGCATTTCCTTAATTTCACTATTCCCACTTCCTTTTTAACCCTGAGCACTTATCTTCTCTCTCTCTCCCTACACACTCCCAGTCCCCTGCAGGCATTGTTCCCTGAACCACATCCCCTTTTTTCCACCATCCATTAGCTCTATCTCCTCCCCCTTGTCTCCTCTTTTCCCTTGCCGACTGAAGTTTATGGTACCTGGGTAGCTTCCCCATTACCGTCCTGTTTAGGGCCCCCAAGGGCTTCTCTCACTGCCACCTTCCTCTCGTGGGTTTGCCCTGTTTGGGGTGTGATAGCCCCAGCTACCTTATCCCTTTTTGTGCCCTCCTCTGTGTTCTTTCCTGAGGGGACAACTCCTGTATCCTGAGTTTTCCATTTTGTCAGACACTCCTGTCCCCCCAGAGTCCTCCACTGCCCCACATTCTTCAGTCTCATCCCCATTCAGTGCAACTAGTGGTGCAAATCTGTTTTCATGTCCTATGCCTGATGCCCTAGTTGCTCTTGCTGGTGTCACCCCTTCTCTTTCCTTATGTGCAGGCTTGGGACACTTGTACCTTACCTCCTTCCAGTACCCTCTGCCCTTCTCGCTGCCTCTGCCTGAACCCCCAAGAGCCCCCCTATTGTCCACCATACCCCCCTTTCCTGCTTGCTTCCTGATTCCAGCCTATTTCAGCTTCCACTCCTAGATCCCTACAACTCCTCCATCCATCCTCTACTGCCCCTGCCCCATCTTACTCCCTCTGCAGATCTCCTATCATCCCCTCCCCACCCCTACCCATCCCATCATCCTCCTCAACCACATGACCTCCTCCCTTATTTGTGCCTGCTGCCTACACACCATGCAGCCCCCATCTTCCAAGCCATATAAAGCACTATGGCTGACCCACACCCAACCACTCATCCAAATATACCTCCTGTCCTTGCAGTCTGCTTACCTTGCCCTAGCCCTGTCCCTCCCCAATTTCCCTGCCAAATTGGTTTCCCCTCCATTCTCCACAGCCCAGCTACAAATACAGCAATAGCTCTATATGTTTGTACTCTTAAACTGACAACTTGGATGCCTATTACCCAATCACCTATCAAAGATGCACAAGGCTCCTTTACCAATATTACTCCTGCTAAGGTGAAAAAAAAAAAATATTTACAAATCCCACTTCCTCTTAACAGATTCTCAGTACAGATCACGCAGTTTTAAATCCCCCTACAAGTCCCTCTCAGGACTTTTTCCCCTCACTATTTGATAGCTCTCAGTACAGATCATACAACAGTAATGCCCTCTCCAAATCCCTCTCAGTATTTTGCCCCTCCCACAATTTAACAGTTTCCATTACAGGTCACACAGCATGTATGCCTCTTACAAGTCCCATTCAGTTATTTTTCCCCACACTATTTAACCCTTTCATAATTTAACAGTTCCCAGTACAGATCACACTGATTTAACACCTCCCAGTACAGATCACAAAGCAGTAGTGCCCCCTTCAAATCCTCAGCAGTTTGTCTCCTTACCCTTAAACAGTTTCCAGCCTAAATGGTACTGGCAGGTGCAATTAGCTTACATGCTAACTAGCAGCACTGTAGTTATAACAATGGAGTATTGAGAGGCACCAATGAACTTTAGGATGTTAGATTTCTGTGATGTTGTAGTGGTTAGGGTAACCGCTTCTGGTGTAGAAGGCAGGGGGTTCGATACTGACCAAGGGCAGGGAATACAAGTGCAGTTGGCAGTGAAGAAAGAGAGTGGGGGGGTAGTAGAGATAGGCAGGCAGGACAAGTGGTAGGAAGAGAGCAGGAAGTAGTGTGGCGAGGGGGAGGCAACAGCGATTCCTAGTGGTGGCAAACTATAACTTGCTAATGGGAAATTGGGGTGTAAGCAGGCAGGGTGAATGAGGTCACATGACCAATTTGACCTATAAATTAAGAGCCAGACCAGTGTGGTAGGGGAGTCAACATGAAGCATCGACAGACTAGCACAGTCTAGATGAACAGCCCAACTTCCAGTTCGCAGCCTGTTTCTGCCAGTGTTTCTGTGTGTGGGCAGAGTTCAGGTAAACTTCAAAATGAAGCCTGTGAAAGGATCGAGATTAAATCATTAACTGGCCAAACTGGAAATGCAGGGAGGATCCTAAGGGAACAAAAGGTAGGTAGGTAGGTGGTGGGGGGTTATACTGCATATGTGTGGGGAGATAGAATCAGGAAAGCAGTGGAACTAAGGAAAAAGTAAGGAACGTGAACAACTAACATGCTAGCTGCATAAAAACCCCTAGAGCTGAAATATAGCATCTTAAAGCTCAAACAGAATCACTAAGGAAGGGGAGCAACTGGACACAAGTGATTGTTTAGAATAGGGATGGGCTGAGGGAGGTGGTTGCCACTCGACAGTAAGGACTGCTTGGCACAGAGATGGAATGTGGTTTTTTTATTGGACACCATGACTGCTTGGCACAGGGATGTGGTGAGGGAGAGAGTGTTACAGGATGTCATGGACTACATGGGATGGGGAGGGAAGGGTGCCACTCCATGGGCTGTTTCGCATGGGGATAGCTAGAGAAAGGGTGTTCCATTGGACACCAGGACTGCTTGGTACAGGGATGGGCAGAGGGAGGGAGTGCCACAGGATGCCATGAACTACATGGGACAGGGTAAGGAGGGATGTCATGCAATGGACTGCTTGTTATGAGATGGCTAAAGAGAGAGGGGGAGCTACTGAACACCAGAGATTACTTGGCATTGAGTGGGGTAAGTGAGGGGGATCTCACTGAACACTGACCCCTTGGTATGTACCTGTGACACTAAGGAGCTATGAAGCATTCACAAATCAGAAATATTTAATATATAATATATTGATAGTAGGTTCTAGAACTGTGGGTCATAAATTTGACAGGACTATCTTACAACGTAGGGACTTTAGACCTGATAGAAGGAACACTATAGTAATGTGTAACGTGGGGACTTCCTTAATCACCTTCCCCTGGTCTTACTTTCTGTGCCCCTGGAGAGGGTCCTACTGGGGAATTCCCTAACACATTTCCTCATATTAATAGAAAAAAGTAATCACAAGATTGCAGCTTCAGCCATAGCCTCTTACTCTGTTGCATTGGAGAACCATTACAATACAATATATTGAATGGAAAATACTTGCTAGCACTCTGTGCTGCCAATACTCTCAATTTCAGGAGAAATGGCAAAAATGCATCCTGTATATGATGAAGTCATAGGTCATTAGTTAGACCGCACCTGGAGTACTGCATGCAGTACTGGCACCTGTATCTGAAGAGGGACATTAAGTTACTGGAGGGGTGCAGCACAGGGTGACAAAGATGATCAAGGGGCTGGGGGACTTATCATATGAGAGGAGGCTGAGGGAGTTGAAGTTGTACTCACTAGAGGAGAGGAAGGACAGGGGGGACATGATTGAAACCTTTAAGGACATGAAAGGAATAAACAAGAAAGGTACAGAGGGGCTGTTCAAAGTAAGGGAGGGGAGGGACACCAGGGGCCATGATATGAGACTGGAAGGAGGAAAGTTCAGGAGGGAGATGAGGAGACACTTTTTTACAGAGAGGGTGGTGGGTGGGTGGAATGCGCTACCTGCAGAAGTGGTATCCAGTAGAACAGTAGACTGCTTCAAAAGGGGATGGGACAGGACAAGGGGGAAGGTCAATGAAGGGGAAGGGTGGAAGGGAGGGGCAGCTGCAGAATAAGGGGTGCTAGCTGCACATTCGAGCAGACTTGATAGACCTCTAGGCCTTTATCTGCTGGCAAATTTCATACGTTTGTAAGTCAGACGACTGGTTTTTAACGTAACCAGTGAAAGAGCTGCCAAGGGAGGGTTCTGGCAGGCATTGAAAATGTGTGTACCTTAATGATATTGTCAGTTTATTCTGTCTGGGTAATTTGATTCTTTATGGATATCAGTTATCACTTAGACTATAGCATTGTATATCTAAAGATTTTTTTTGTACTATGATGCCTATGAATATATCCATAGATGTTTGTATCTAAAACAAGTTATCAATTGTTTATTACATGTTAAATAAGCTTCAAGTACAAAATGAAAGTAATGTACAAAGTTATAACTAGTAGAATCTAATTGTTCCTTTCCTCAAGGCTAGTAATTCATGGGCTGATTATTATACCTACTCAGGATAGTTTGCTCATAGCATGGAAATCAATGTAACTCTTAAATGCATTCCCTTGGAAATCTATGTATAATTGATACAATCGCATGAAAACAGCATGAGGAAGGAAGTAAGGAAGGGAGGAAAGGAAGGGAAGGAGGTAAATAAAAAGGAAGGACGGAAGGAAAAGTTTTCTGCGCAAAGGCTTATTTTACCAGAAATATTTTTTACATTCATGCTGGCAGTACAGACTAGAGGTTGGAGTAATGAGCTGCAAATGAGTCTGATACATTGAGCAGACCTTGATTTGATTCTTACAACCTCCACTTGCATACTGTGTGACTCTGAGCAAGTCATGTAATCTCTCCATTGCTGCCGGATCTCCCCTGAAAACAGGTATTTCTGTCTAGTGGGTCTTACCCAGTTGCCAAAGAACTTTAAAAACAAGAAATGAACCTCCAAAACTTTATCTCCTGACAACTTTGACGTCCAGCTGAGGTTGGGATTTTTCTATAGAAATAAGAATTGTTTTCCAATTGACATTAGAAAGTGGCTGGTACAAGCTACATCCTTCCTGTTTTGGATTATGCAGACTTGTTTTATAATTGCTGCCCTATTACACACCTAAGTAAACTTGATATTTTGTACCATAGGGTCCTTCAGTTTGTTACAAACTCTCTGCCCAGAATGCACCACTGTTCCCTATATTTAGCAACAGGGTGGACATCACTGTCTACAAGGAGACTTAAAAATCTCTCTCTCTCTCTCTCTCTCTCTCTCTCTCTCTCTCTCTATATATATATATATATATATATATATATATCTTAGAGGCAAAAAACTGCATTTAATGCAGCAGTTAGGTTGTTCCACAGTGACAAAAAGTAAGGAAATTCAGTGTTAGGGTTGAAACCACCACTGGACACCTCCAGCCCGCCCCAAACTGCCATCAGGGTATGCATGGGGTCATCAGCCCTAACTCTCACCCAATCACATGTGTAAAGAAGCAGAGTTATAGGAGAAGCAGGGCAAGAGTTTGGACTGACGACCTTGCGCACCCCAATGGTGGTT
The DNA here is from genome assembly GCA_016271365.2 of Neoceratodus forsteri. Classification (NCBI taxonomy): domain Eukaryota; kingdom Metazoa; phylum Chordata; order Ceratodontiformes; family Ceratodontidae; genus Neoceratodus; species Neoceratodus forsteri. The sequence continues at coordinate 482,730,040 of CM057449.1, forward strand.
GAAGTACGGAGGTGTCCGGGGGTTCAACCCTAATACCAAATTTCTTTACTTTTGTTGCTGAACAACCATAACTGATGCATTAAACAGAGATTTTTGCCTCTAATTTCCCTTTTTTTGAGAATGATGACGAGAAATACTGAACGTAATGCGGCGGCGGGACCGTGAGGCCCACCACATGATATCTTGTGACATAGTAACAGGAACAGCAACAGAAACACAAGGTGGAAATGCAAATAGTAACAGTAACGAAAACGCAAGGGCAAATGACAACGCAAAGGGTAACACACACAGTTGCGCACACGGGAACCGTAACACTAACAGATACATAGATGCAAGGGGAAACAGTAACTGTAACAGTAACAGAAGCTCATACCCTGTTTTTGCTGGACAACTGCATAGAGAAACACAGTGTGTACAAAGAATGTATGCATTGTAATGGTAATGGAAGCTTAAAATGAGCATTGGAAGTACTTCATTGAAAATATCTTAGCAACCGTACGACGTAGAAAAAAAAATTAAATTTCACAGAAATCATTGTTTTCCTGGCTATCATTTTGTATAACATAGCCCATGGGGCTATGTAGCTCACACAAAAAAATCTGTATTGCACATCGTTTTCGAGATACGAGCCCCAAAAGATGAAGCATACGCCACCATGTTAGTCTATGGGAAAAAATGTTAACTTCGGAGTACCATAACTTGCCATCTGTGCAATATTTTTTCACCAGACCACCAAAAGGCACATCTGTGACATGTTGGCTGCCTTCCCTCCAAATTGGAATCCAAAAGAAAAAACGTTTCTTTTCCAGCAGGTTGGCAAAGAACTCCTGTCATTTCGGCCATAGCCTGGAAAAGTAGTGTCACAATTTGCGACACGTTTCGCAAAATTTTGCAAAAGTGTCGCAGGTGAGACACTACTTTGCGACACTACTTTTTTCAGAAATTTGAAAAACATATTTCTGGGGTGTTTAACCCCAAAATAAAGACATGGCTAGCATCCCCAGGGTCCGACTAGATGAACACAAAAATAATTGTGTCCCTAGAGGGTCCCAATTTCAAATGCCAAGCATTTTTCTGATCACTAACTGAAAACAAGATGGTGGATTTGTGACACTACTAGGGCCATTTGTGAAAGTAAAAAGTGCATTTGTGACACTTTCGAAGTTTTTATTAACTTTTCCCATTGACTTATAATGTGAACTTGTTTTTTGAATAACTTTTGAACCGTTCAATATTTTTTCATGAAATCTTCAAAAGGCACATTGGGCACCCTGGCCACATGTTCCCTGAAGTTTTTGGACTGGTCACCCAAACTGTGCGACCTGTAGGCGCAAGCAAAGAATGCACAAAAATAGGTAAATGTGCACACGGCTGTCACTTAATAACTCTGCAACTGTATATCCGACCAGTACAAAACTTGGCAGATCCCATGATCTATGGTTGTGCCCAGCACTTGCCAAATTTCAGACAAATCTGTTAAACGGCTGCAAAGTTTTTAAGGTGCAAAATTTGACCCTTTAACATTAAAAGGGCTCCTCAACCCTAACTATGGTAGCACTACCGTGCTGCCATAATATATATATATATATATATATATATATAGACTTTTAACTGAGAAACTGCCACAGTATATCACAGAGCTCTTTTCTTACTCCTATATTAATTACTCGTTGAGAAGGAGTTTTTATGTGTTAGAAAAAACTCCAAGGTTCTTCACTCTTTTTGGAAAATCAGCCATCAGTAGCAGCATCCCTAGGGCTTGGAACAAACTCCAAAATACACTCAGACTTGTCAACTTTGTAAGCCTAGGTGTCTTTAAATCACTTCGGGAAACTGAATGTCAAGTGAAATGTTCCTGTAACTATAGTAATGCGTAAACACTGATGTAACTGTTGATTAATTGTTTGCATATGTATCTGTATTATCCTGAAATTCTTCTTTTTTCTATGTTCCTTATTCAGCTCTGGATGTAACTTATATTCTCATTTTGTTTTATATATTATAATCTGGTAATAACGACACTGTATATTTTGTTCATCAAATATGGCAATTGCACTTGTAGCTCTTTGATTCAACTCTACTGTACTTTCTCAAGTGTATGTATTTATTCTGTATGCTATCCCACCCAAGACCTCCTTGAAAATGAGCTTCCTCAAAGGAGTTTTTTTTTCCTGGTACAATAAACTTGAACTTGAACATTTGGATGACAATGTATTTTGAATTCCAGAAAATTGAAATGGCTTCCACATTTGGAGCCATGGAAGTTTGTTTACTGGCAAATTAAAAAAAATAACAGGGTGGATGAAGGGAGAAGAGCTTTCGTAAACATTGCATACTAAAGCACTTCACAAGCCATAAACAGTTTTATCTGCCAGTAAGTGAGCACAGACACGTTCAGCAAGATAGAGAGAAAGTTAGAAAGTGCTCTCCACTCTAACCGCTACTTATTACCTCCCCCCTAGGTATTAGGATAGTTATATTGTTTAGGTATATACGGCTTAGCACATGAGAACAGGGAAATAAAAATACATTGCTCCTCTTCTGGCATTTTCTATTTTATTTACCTGTGATAAACTCAAATAAAATAAAAAATACACATAGTAATACTCCTTGTGTTTATTATGAGAACAAAGTAGGTGATCTGATACATTTTATTGGACCAACAAGAACTTTTCAGTACACAAGCTTTCAATAAATGTATTACTGAAGTTACCTTTACAAAGTATACAGTCTCTCTCACATCATGCATGTTTTGTTAATGCCTTTACGATAATGCCTATAAGAGTATGAAGACTGCAGTTAACTTATGGTGCATATGGAGTGTTTTCCCTTCAGCTTATCTGTGAGGAACATCTAGGATCATTTACAACCTGTTTATATCTAGCATTTCAATCAAATATACTGTTACCAAGCTCCAAAGAAGGTGGGTGTCACCTTACTATAAAAAGTATAATAGTGGGGCTTCGGAGTCCTTTCATAAGGAGTCTAAAAATCCTATAAAGGCTCATGAACTTTTGACTCTGAAACTGACTCACAAAGGGTTAAGCAACTTTTACGCTTTCAATTTTTGGGATGACTGTGTGGTGGAGTGTGTTCATGCAGCATAAAGATATAGGGCAGGATTTTTAAAAGGATCTGTCCCTTGTCCATCCACTGCTGTTCTGAAATGTCAAATCCATCCAAACTGTTAAATAATCTATTAGATGGCCTTACAGCATCTGACTCAAAGAGCAACTGTGGCCAGAAATAATGCAAATCACATTTGCATCATTTTTGTACTGCATAGCAACCCCAATGCAACATTTGGGTCCAGGTACACACAATAGGTGCATACCTGGTCCACACAGTTCCACATCCATGGATGGGGCATGGTGGTCAGCATTCACAATTGCTGGCCACTGCATGGTGTGTGTCCAGGGACCCCTGGTGCACTGGTGTAAGGGGAGAAGATTGAAGGACACAGGTGAATATCAATTGTGTACACAGGTGTGGGCTTCAAGATGTAGACACCAGAGTTCAAGGAAACAAAAATAGCTTTTGTTCAGCAGGCAAATCAAAATAAAGATGAACTGGAAATGACAAAAGAAATAAAAGAAGGCAAAATTCCCAAAGAAATACTTTCTTTCCTAGAACACTGCCACTAGCAGAAACTAGGGTCTTGGTTGGCTCAGCTCCCTGCTGAGCCCTACAGCTCACTGAATGATATATAGCTAGCAGCTCTTTATATACTGGAAAACAGTCAGGGTGAGGCTAAGCTCCACCCACTTTTGGATATAACAGAAATAAATGCTTAATTCTGGCTTTAAAATAATCCTCCAAAACATCATTCTGTTTATAATAACAAATGAAAACAGTATAAGGTGATAAAACATAATTTCCTTAAGCATTTGTAACATTAAAAAGTATTCTAGGCATTATCTCAGCTACAGTCTCCTCCTCCAAGTCCTCTGTCCTATAGTAAGAGCATGGATTGGGCCTGCCAGCACTATAGGAATAGGTCAGAGACTTGAGGAGAACCTGTCTGCAGAAAATGAGCGCCAGACTAGTCCTTAGCAACAAAAACCCAAAATAAACCTTTGCGAGCTTCCCAGGTAATCCTTAACAAAAGAAAACTGTTCTTTAAAAAAATACAGTTTCCAACCTTGAACTGTTTTTATTATGTTTCTTTAGTTTCTGAGGCATTTCTACTTGTTTTATGTTTGCAGACTGTTATGCCAGCACGAGGGTGCAGCTCAGAACTGCAGCACTAAACAGTACTGAAGAAAACAACGCTACCCCAAGCTCTTGCATACTTCTTTCTTTTTAATTTAAGCTTTTCTTTGTTTTGAAGCAGCTCCAGGGACACTCCAGTATCAAGCTGTAAATGAAATAAATACAACATCTGAATGCATGGAGCGAGAGAAATACCCTCGCTTTTAGTTTATTGGAGGCAGCAGTCTCGTTTTAAAAAAAAAAACACAATCCAAAAAACAAAAGGAAATTCTAAAAGAGTAACCATAAAGGGTAAAATAACAGTACCCCATGTTTTATTTCAGGAAGTGCCAGTGCCTTTTCTTATTTTAGGCATTAACTCCTGTTTTAGAATATAAAGACTCGCTAGCCAACACTCGCACATTCGCGAAGGCAAGTGTGCACATGATCGTGCAGGAATGCGTGCACACATTCGAGCTGGACCGCTAATTTGCTTGCAGAGCAATAACAAAATAAAGGGGGGTTTTGGAGCTCACAGAGACCTGAAATAAGTAGAAAGACACTAAAATAACAGACAGAACATGGGGACAGGTGGTCTACCTATCCATGGGGAAAATGAAATAAGAGTAGCTTAGGCAGTTAAAGAAAATAGGAGTGTAGTGCTGTTGCAACAGTCTTTTAAGAATGGTCTCTGGAGTCGTACACCCTTCAACAAATTGGATACCTGATCTCATCTGTAAGTGAATCCCCTGCTTTGCATGGAGCAGGGGACTGTGGGACACTTCCAGTCCTGTATCATAATGGGTGAATGCCTGAATGGCTGCCCCCAACCCTCCCTGCCTGACCAGAGGGCTGGGGCAGCAATGGCAGGGGAGTTATAGGTCCCACCATGGCTGGCAGGTCTGTTACATGGGGGAATGCAGCTGCTATAGCAGGGTACCTGCCCTCATAGCTTGCACCCCCTCACCTGGCATGTCATGCTGTAGAGAATGGTGCAGTGAATGGCGTAGAGTGCAACCATGCCCCTGACACTTCCCTGGACTGTCCATTCACATAGCAGCACAAACAGCCTGGGTTCAGGCATGGAATGGGCATATACCCCTGTAGTGCATTCTGCAGGGGTCCATGGGACTGACTTAGGTTTGCTTACATGCCACAGATATATGGCATGTAGGCACAGTGCATGGGGCAATCATGACATTTGGTCAGGAACAGACACATCTTTTGAGAAAAGCTGCAAGGCTGCTAGGACACATTCAGGTGAATACAGATGCCAGTGCAACATGCATTTCTGTGCATGTCTGCCCTTTTGAAAATCTAGCCCATACTGACTACAACATCATTTGAATGGCTACACAACTGACTGAAACTGTAAGGAAAATGGAACCACAGAACTCTTCCCACATGGTTTTACCTTTTTATGTACAATAACTAGACATTTGATATTTAAAAAAATAAAATGTTTAAGTTCTCAATTTCCTTTAGGGGAGATGCTTTACTTTTAATGAACAAATGACTAAATATGTCTGCAAAATATATATTTTTTTTAAATGTAGTATCTGTAAAGACATGTGAGGTAAGACCGCTACACGATTACATGACTTGAAACATCCTTACAAGTATGTTAAAAGACCTTATTAAAAAGCCTTTTATAAAATTCACACACACACACACACACACACACACACACAAAACCACACATATCCCTTCTGAAATGGGCATGAAGAAACCACAATATACACATGAGAGATAACACATGACTGTGTACAGTCATGCTAAATAACTGGGTGGATATGTTGTTTCTAATCAGTTTTCAGAAGATATAGATTGCTGTTATACGTGTGTCTGACATCACATATCCCATTATACACATTTGGTCTTACCCACATAAAATGAGATTTTTCAAATTGTTGCAAAAAAGGTCTGTTGGTATTTTCTCCCCAGAACCTTTCCCTCACACATTCAATATTATATGCACCACTGCCACAATCCCCCAACCAGTTTTGGATCCCAGTTCAATTGTGGTCTGTAAATTTAATTTGGTAATACTTTTTTATTTGTTGAAAAAAACAAAGTTTTATAAAATAAAAGCAACAGTGTCAGCTCAATATTTTACACACCCTTGGTTTGTGATGATCTTACAGACCACACAAATTATGCTATCAAAGGTTTTGAGTTCACTGCAAACCTTGGGAGGTTGAAAATGAAGTTCATGCAGGAGGTAGCAAGGTCTGTCTAGAGGGAGAATACAGGGCATATTCTATAGGGTGTGTAAGAATAAGCTTTTTATTCTCTCTGGAATGTTGCCTGCAGTTCTACCTAGCAATGAGAGGCAGAGCAATTTAGATCCACCAGTGCTATAGAAGGAGTGCTGACAACATGCTAGAGTGAATAAAAAGCATATTCCTGGATGCTGTATGGAATGTCCTATTTATACTATAAACCACAATAAAAATTGATATACAGTAGCAGGAAAACCAACTTGATTGACAGCTACAGGGAAAATAATTATGGGCTATGGCTAGAATAATAACAAGGCTGAAGCCACAAGGGCCTCAACTCTTGAAAACCACTCAAAAATGCACTGTGCACAGTGATTAATATACACTATCAAAGGATTAACTGGGGGGAAATAGATGGGGAACTGGGAACTGGAAGGAAAAGGATTAAGCAATAAATGATATTTGCTTTGCAAACTAATGGGCCTCACTTGGCCACTGGTCCACTCCCCCTCTCCCAACCAACACACTGCCAGCCTGACAGTACTGTCGGGGCTCTACACCACTCCTACTGGTAAAAGAAGAATGACCCCATGTTTATTAGGGATCTCCCTGTGCTTCACTGGGTACCCAACTGGTAAAACAGTGTAGGCCCACTGCTGTTACACAGTGTTGTGTGAAACTGGAATACTTCACCAAGCAAAATATTTTGCATAGTTTATTTTCCCTGACATAGACTGAGAGGAGGAAATTGCTACGGCCAGGCAAAGTGCAGTGCATTTTTATGTTGGCTTGCATGTGCACAAGCAACATCTTGTGGTAGTAGTACATTTCAGAGGTGTGTTAGTGTTGTGGCCAATGCAGGGGATACTTTGGTGGGTGCGTCCCTCAGCCGCCAATCAGTGAGCATGCTGGCAATGACAGCAAACTTCAAAGAGAGCCAAAACCTTGAAAGAAATCTGACACTCCAATGAGGTGCAGTTTCCTCATTGCAGTGGCAGATGACAAGATTCCGGCCATGAACATTACAATGCACAATAATGAGCATGGCCAGAGTTATGAGCAGTTGCTTGGTGTGCCATTCCTGGTGAAACATTTTAGTAAATAAATAAAACAGCCACTGGCATGGCTTTCCACAATGGTGGCTCCTGCCGCCGGCCATACACTCCCGCGACGCCAACATCAGGGGTGCCCAATCCCCGTGTTGGCATGTACCCCCCCATCCACATTGTAGCACACTGAGAGCCTACCCCAGTGTGCCCACACATTTTTTTTATTTTCCCGACACCGGGATGCCCACTCCCAGTGTTGGATGCCCCCCAAGCTCAATTTCTTTGACAACGGGGGTGCCAAATCCCCTTCTACATCATGTTTCCCCCTGCCCCCCAAGCTTGCTGTTGGGGGTGCCCAATCACTGTCGGCATCATGTCCCCCTCTCCAAACTCATGTGGCACACTGGGAGCAAACCGCAATGTGCCCAAAAGTTTTTTTTTTTTTTTTTTGTTAACCTATAAATAAAGAAAATGGCCCCCTGGAGTCTTTTTTGTTTGTTTGTTAAACTGCAAAAACAAACCCATCCAGCATCATCTCCCCAGTCCCCCCTTCCCCATCCCAACCCTCCTTCTGTTCGCCCACCTCCCCGCACCCCCCCTCACCCATACTTACCCTCCGGAGGTCGGGAAAAGTGATCTTCTATGGACCAGGATGGCTGCACTCTTCAAAGCCAAACTACAAAGTGAAGAATTGAGTAAGCACTGTGTAATGGGACTCAATGGGGGAATTTTAACTTAAGTTGATATCGAAGCCATTTTTAGGACTTTTGGCCCCAAATATTCAACATGGGGTTCTTGGGACCCCACCTCAAGAACTTGTCACTGTCATTTCATTTCTCAGTCCCGAAAGGTGATTTTGCAGTCACTGCGCAGAATGACCTTTTGGGACAGATTAACAAAATGACAATACCACTGTTCATGAGGTGGGGTCCCAAAAAGCCCATGTTGAAAATTTGGTGAAGAAATTCAAAAAAATGACCACGTTACGGGTGTGCATTGTGCATTTTCTACGCACACTTGTAACTTTGCCAATTTTTTATATTTTCACTCCACATTTTCAACATTGCCATTTTTTTAACACTTCCTTAGGAACAGTATAGCTGTCATTTTTCACATCCTGCCCAAAATGTGTTTTAACACCTGTGGTGCAGAATGGCGCAGTTGCTGTGTGAAATCAACTTTCAGGTTGAATTAACAAAATCACAGTGCCATTCTTCATAAAGGGAGAACCCAAAAAGCCCATGTTGACAATTTGGTGAAAAAAATTCCAAAAAATGACCACGTTATGGGCGTGTGTTGTGTAGTTTCTACGCATACTCGTAACTTCTTGAATTTTTCATATTTTCACTCCAGATTTTCAGCATTGCCATTTTTATGTTTGCTTGCGCGCATGCACAAGAAACATTTAGTCACAGCTTAGCAGAGAAATGGAGGTTTGGAGGTGTGGCACTGTGGAGACCAATGGCCCCAGTCCCTTTTGAGACTTGGCCTGCTTTCCCCAATGTGGTGGCTTGCTGCTGCTGACACTAGTTCAGCCAGCATGCCATTACCTTGAAACAAATCCACCGCTGCAATGAGGGAGTGACCCATCATTGCAGGGTGGTACCTTGCCATCCTTGACCCAGTTAATTTGCCAATGGGAAGAGACCACTCCCCATTGGCATACTGTAACCCCCTCCCCATTTGTTGTGTGCCAAAGGGATGCCCAATCCCCCTCGGCATCATGCGCCCCAACAGTCTTCGTTCCCAGTTCAATTTGCCGATGGGAGCCCTACTCCCCGTCAGCATGTCCCCCAATTTGTTGTGTACTGAGGGGTGCCCAATCCCCTCGGCTCCCCTTGGTATGTGCCGGCAAGTGCCCAATCCCCATCGGCTACAGCCCCACAAAAACACTCAGGTGGCATGCTGGGATCCCACCCCAGTGTGCAAAATGTCCCTGTTAAAAAAAGTCCATAATGTTTTGGCTTTTATTATTTTTTTTAAACCTGTAAAAGAGAAAATGGTCCCTCATTGAGTTTGCTGTCCCTCCCCAACCTGGCGCCATCCTCTGTGCACCCTGCCTCCCCACACACCCCCTCACCCCATACTTACCTCCGGAGCCCAGCACTATGATCTTCAGTGGACTGGGAACACATCTGTACTCTTCAAAGCCAACCATGAACTGAAGAAATGCCAGCAAGCTGTATAATGGCATAAATAGGTTTTTTTCAAATTCGGTGCATATCTCAGGCATTTTGGGGAATTTTGGCACCAAATTTTCAACATAGAGTTATTGTGACCCCTCCTAATGAATTCAGCCACTGTCATTGCATTATTCAGTCCTGAAAGGTGATTTTGCAGTCACTGCGTGGAATCACCTTTCAGGACTGAGTAATGAATTGACACTGCCAGTGTTCATGAGGTGGGCTCTCAAAAAGCCTATGTTGCAAATTTGGTGGCAAAAATCCAAAAAATGACTGTTATATGAGCATGCATTTCCAAGCATACTCGTACCTTTGTGAATTTGTAATATTTTCACTCCAGATTTTCAACATTGGCATTTTTCCACACCTCCTTATGAACAGCACAGCTGTCATTTTTTTATATCCTGACCAAAATGTGTTTTTGCAGTTCCGATGCAGAATAGCACGGTCACTGTGGCAAATCAATATTTGGGACACATTAAGAAAATCACAGTGACACTATTCATGAGCAGAGGCCCTAAAATGCCTATGTTGAAAATTTGGTGATGAAAGTCCATAAAATGACTGTGTTACGAGCATGCATTGCGCAGTTTCCACGCATGCTCATAACTTTGTGAATTTGTAATATTCTCACTCCAGATTTTCAACATTGGCATTTTTCCATACCTCCTTATGAACAGTATAGAGATCATTTTTCATATCCTGACTGAAACGTGTTTTTGAACTTCTGGCGTAGAATAGCGTGGGTGCTGTGGGAAATCAGTGTTTGGGACACATTAAGAAAACCATAGTGACACTGTTTATGAGCAGAGAACCTAAAATGCCTTTGTTGAAAATTTGGTGACAAAAGTCCATAAAATGACTGTTATAAGCGTGTGTTGTGCAGTTTCCACGTATGCTCGGAAGTGCTCAAATTTGTAATATTTTCACTCCAGATTTTCAACATTGGCATTTTGCCACACCTCCTTATTAACAGTACAGCTGTCATTTTTCATATCTTGCCTAAAATATGTGTTTGCACATCTGGCGCAGAATGGCATGGTCACTGTTGGAACTCAAAGTTCAAGACACATTCACAAAATCACATTGCCACTGTTCATTAGAAGAGGTCCCAAATGCTTTTATGAGGAGGGGGTCACAAAAAGGCCATGCTGAAAATTTGGAGTGCAAATACCAACACACGCCCAGGTGTTAGGGTTTCTAACCATAACGTCACACCCTGTACAGACTGACAGGCATCAGAGGTGTAACTTTGGATCACCGGCTGTAATGCTCATGCCATCCCACCACCACCTTGAAGCCAGTGACAGGCATCGAGGTGTGCCTTGCACTCTTCAGCACCAGACTTCACCCCATTCTCCTGTACTGCACCCATTTCAGTGTATGTCCTTATGAAATGGGGGTGACTGTGAAGCCGAACACCCCAAGGCACACCTCAACACTTGTCGGTGTCTACAGGATAGGGTGAGGTGAAATGCCTTGAGCATTATGAGCAACGACCCACAGGCACACCCCAATGCCTGTCCATCTCTGCAGAGTGGAGGTGGGATTGGCATGAGTTCAATACTTCACTGCCACTCCTATTCTGCATCTATCTAACTCCTGCACGTCCAATGCTAATATCAGCAAGCAAACATTCGGCATTGACAAATGCTTGTTTTACATGTCCTCATGAACAGTACAACTGCCATTTTTCACTTCCTGCCTAAAATGTGCTTCCGCACCTGTGGCACCAAATGGCATAGTTGCTGTGCGACTTCACCTTTCAGGATGAGTAACGAAACAATAGTGCCACTGTTCATGAGGTAGGGTCCTAAAAAGCCCATCTTGAAAATTTGGAGTGAAAATACCGACAAATGCCTGGGTGTTAAGCTTTCCAACTGTAACCCCCACTCTGTAGAGACTGACAGACATTGGTGTGTGACTTGGGTTCATTGGCCGTCATACCCATGGCTTTCTACCCCCACCCTACAGCCACTGACAGGCATAGAGGTGTGTCTTGGGGTATTTGACCCTAACATTCACCCCATTCTTCTATACTGCACCCATCTCAGCTTATTTCCTTAAAAAATGGGGTGAGCATAAGGGCCGAAGTCCCCATGGCACACCACAACACCTGTTGCTTTCTGCAGGGTGGGGTGAGGTGGAATGGCTTCAGTGTTATGGCCGACGACCCAAAGGCACACTCATAATGCCTTTCAGTCTCTGTGGGGGGGGGGGTGTTGATGTTAGTTCAGTACTTCACTGCCATTCCTATTATGCATCTCTCTATCTCCTGCACTACCAATGCCAATGTCAGCAAGCCAACATTCGGCATTGACAAATGCTTATTTGAATATTGTTGAAGACTTCTGTCTGATGTATATCACAAGTATATCACAAGACCCACAAGGGAGCAAGCAACACTTGATGATCTTTAGAGGTAAGAATGGTACCATCAGAGACCTGAAAGTTGTAAAGACCATAGGGATCAGTGACTAAACCAACTTCAGGGCCACCACTAGAAATAACAGGGACTACTGGAAAGAAGAGGCAGGAAATGGCTTTCAGAAACATGAATGAGCTCACAGCACTAGTACTTTGGAAAGAAAATTCTTTGGCAAGGTGTTTGGTAATGATGGGACACCCTCAAAATCAATATAGGCAACTTAAAATAAGATTGCAACCCACAAATGAGAAAGCACAATATTAATGGATGTAAACGTATGTGGATGGTGAAGAACATTCTCTACATACTGTAGGTAGGGGGAAAAAAGGAGTCATACAAGATTACAATATTGTAAGACACCAGGGCGAGAAGACACGTCTACCAAGATAAATTCAGAGGCTGCCAACATAGGATCAGAACAGAAAAGCAAATGGCAGAGCAGTAAATAATACTTGAAGCCAAATATAATAACACATTCTTCAGCTGTGTTATTGAGAGGAGGAAAACTCAGACACCTGTTGGACCACTGGAAGATCAGAAAAGTGGTGTCACAATAACCAAGAAGGAACAGATGGCTGAATGCTTTTAAATTAGTATTTTGCATCAGTATTCATGGAAGAAAGAGACTATTAGATAGTGAAGCATGTTCACAGGAGACCAGCAGGGCACAATGCAAGATCTGTGTGTGACACATGAAAGGACTGAAAGAATGCTGAAGATGGTAAACATTAACAAGACAATGGGCTTGATGGAATTCACCCAAAACACCTGGGGAGAGTGCTAAACAAGGAACTATCTATCTGAAGAGCAATAATATTCAGCTAGCTGAATACTCATGCACCATTTTCATGAAACCAAGGATCATCCCCTCCCCAGTCCAAGCCCCTCAGTCCTCCAAATTCTGGTTTGAGTGTTGTCCCGACCCTCCATTCCATGATTTTAGGAAGGGGCAGTAGTAGTACCTCCATATTATCTGACTAGCTTAGTAACCCCTGTTCCACCATGCACCCACTCCATTGTAAGAATGCTGAAGGAGTAAACAGACCTGAAACTGGTTGGGGGGGGGACTGGCAGAGCAAATGAATCATTGAGTTTGCTAGGCTGACTGATTGGTCATTCTGCCTAGCAACAACAATGATGCAACTGCTCCATTCTTTGCTCTCATCTCTCACAATCTTTACAAAAGGGCAGGTGGTTCTGTAGAAGGGAACAACTGGGCTAGCTGGATTATTTGGAGCTAATACTGCCCTCCCCACAATCATCTACCTGGTTCAGGGGACACCCACCATTCCACCAGACAAATTCTTGAGGTCTTATTGCTAGGGAGGGAGAATCCCATAACCTAGGTTTGCCTTTGTGCTTTGCGAGTTTACATCTGAACAGCTGCCATGGACAGACATGCATGCAAACCTAGACTATTATTATATAGATGCCTGGCAGAATTGGGACTGTTCTCTACGGAAATGCAGAGACTCTGGAATAGCATGATTACAGTATTCAGATATTCAGACATGATTACAGTATTCAAACATTCAAACGTGCTAACACTATCAGATCAAATCAAGCTCTTCTGTACAGTATGTACAGGGATCAGAAGACCAGAGGCATGCAGTGGATTTCAATGAAAGTAGATTCAAGAGAAACAAGAAGAACTATTTCACAGAACGAGTGATGGACTCTTGGAACAGACTTCCAGAACAGGTGGTGTCAGCCTATACTGTTGTACCCTCAATCTTCAACTACATAATTACCCTGATGAAAAGGGGTAACGCAGTATTCTCACTGAATTGGTGGAGAAAAATTCAGTGGGCTGGTAGGTCTCTTTTAAATTTGTGCCTTCATACCTGTCCTTCAGACTTGATCAGTTCTTGTAGCTTGTCTACAAGTGAAATCATTTATTTGATTTTTATTCATTTATTAATGTTTACCAAGTAAATAAGGCTGTGTCAGAGTTCCATTTTCAGCAATGTTGTGAGCAAGATGAACAACCACAGCAGTGTTAAAAGTTTACATCATATTGCAGGGGCATAGCCAGAATTTGAAAATAGGGAGGGGGACCATCAATTAAATCCTATGAATTGGTCACAATGTACAAAAACGTTTTTATGAAAAGATAATACAAAGATGGGAGGGGGTTTCTGGCACCCAGGAACCCCCCTGGCTATACCTATGTGCTGTAATTTACAACAGAAATCATGTTTACATGGTCATTATTTATATATATTTTTTAAAATCACCATGAGTACTACCGTAGACATGACACTAGTACCACATAAAGCCAAACACGTGCTTGAGGTATGTTGTTAATGCTTGATTAAATGTAGACTTTTTTGGCTGAGTTCAGACTGAATTTTGATATTATTGGGCCCTATGCACTAATGTACAAAGTGCCTATACGCCACATATCTGAGGCACGTAGGCAACCTTAAGTGTGAATCCCATGGACCCCTAGCTGGATTCACCAAGGGCACACATGGCACTTGCGAGCCCACCTCCCAGGCCAGTCAGACAACACTGTGCTGGGGGGGTGTCAGGGGCATGCCTGCACTACGCGACATCTCTTAAGCCACATATTACCAGGCACAGAGGGTGCCGGGTATGCCAGCCGAGAACAGGCATAACCTGGTATGCGTCCCCGTGTTCTCCAACTGCTGGGTGTGGCAGCACCAAGCAATGGACATCCTTGCTGCCACAGCCCACATGGCTGAAGGGGAGGGCTGAGGCAGTGGCTCAGGTGAGTGCCCAGAAAGTGTATTGTACTTGTGTTGCCGCTTTGTGCTGCATGCCCCTACTCTGTGCGCCCACCGCATGGGCGCAAGGTACCCACTGCGGGACCCAGTTGGGCATCCGATTGGATGCCTAACCAAGGCCATGACTCCACCCCCAACAGGTTGCATGACCCTGTGCACCGCGGTGGTGTGGCCATGGACAAGTGCTCTGCTGGTGCATGCGGTCATGCATACCATGCACACTGCACCTGCCTGGGGCCGCGTAGGTACATGGGCGGGGTACATGTCTCAGGTGCATAAAACCCACCCATTAGTGCATAGCACCCATTATTAGTAACTGCTTACTGGCAGAACAAACAGTATAAACTTGATCTGTGAGCTTTAATCCACTGAAAACTGATTTGGGAGATTTTTTTGCAAAAGATGTTAAAAACTATAGCTATAGTAATTAATTGTACATGTGTTTAGCTTTGATAAAAAGAATCCTTAAGTTTAAGTACAGAGTAAATGGTGAGTTAACACTGGGGTACCAAGTACACATCTGCATATACATTTTAAAATGGATACCATTAACCTGCATAATTCAAATGAAGATATACTGTATCATGAAATAGGATGCTATAATAGTCTAGTTTTTACTGAATGGAGGGAAACTACTTTTCTTGCTTCAGTTTATGGCCAGGTTTGTCTCTTAGTCCCATCCTTTTTCAATTAGACCTCCTACAGAATCAAATAACTGTACGTAGCTAGCAATTATTTTAGAAGCATGTGTGTGTGCTGGTGTGTGTGCGTGCGTGCATGAGTGCGTGCATGCATGTGTGTGTGTCAGAGTTCCAGCCTTAATACGTGTGTGTGTGTGTGTGTGTGTGTGTCAGAGTCCCATCCTTACCTTAAAGCATATAGCTTTTTTCAGTCAGGGGAGAGGGTAGGAGAGGTTAGTTAGTAAGTTAGTTAGTTTAGAAGCAACGATGCAGGTTGTTGTAGTGCCACCTTAGAGATAGGTTTGGATTCAAGCCCTGGAGTCCTATACTGGAGCAGGCTGGGGGTTGGGCACTTACAGATGTTAGTTCTTGGGGAAGGAGGTGCAGACCACCTGGAATTGCAAGTGGAAGAAAGTGTTTTGTAGATACTGTAGGTAGCAAATGGATTAACTTGATGGACTTTAGTCTTCCTTTGCAGTCGCCACTCTATGTTTTGATGTCTATGTTTCTAGGAATTCATGCAACCCCTTGGGGCCAAGCACAGAGCTATACTGGCATCAGTTCTGAAGGCAACTGCTCATCCTCACTCTATGATGGAGAAAGAGTGTAGCTGCAACTTCCCCAATGTCAGGATAGGAGGCAAGGGGAACCTGTAGCAGAAAACGGGATAAACAGAAGGAACTAGCTTTTCTCAGTCACTAGGGAGTCTCATATAGTTAATTACAGTAGTCAGTCAGTTAGAGTTTGGTAACCAGGTAAGCACACTGGGCAAAATACGAGTATATTTCCAGGAATGACCAGGGAGTTATAGAGTTTATATGTCTGAGTACCAAAAAGGAGGATGCGTGATTTCAAGTTTTCAGAATTAGAGATTTTTATTCCAAACAGGACCAGGATGTTACTCAACCTGTTGAGCCAAAGCTAATTTACAGTGGTTTCCTAACAACATTTCTGATATAAGTACATTTCGGTTATGGTTACATAAAGGTTGCAATAAATATAATGCACAACTGTTTAGATACAGATGTTAAAAATGTAAATCTCTACAAAAATCATAGCATACTTTACAGCCTCCTCTGAACTAGTTTAGTAAACCACTGTAGATAGAGAGGGAAAGCACCCTATGATTGATCTGATCGCATAATAAGCAGCATGTCATTCCAACATTGAGGGCCTACAAGTGAATTCCATTTGTGATTCCATATGTGTGTGTGTGTGTGTGTGTGTTCGTATTCAAGTTTTACATCCTTACATTGATGCAAACAGCTTTACTCGGGGGAAGGGTAAGAGACATGGTTGAGTAACAAAAGGCTATCAAGTACAGTACAGACTGAAACATGTAAACTCTTGGAACTCACACCACTGAGTCGTGACCAATTTTCCTTCACACCACACACTGGGTTGAGGCTTCCTGAACTTATTTCACAGTCATCAGTTCCAAATGGCCTGGTGCTGATGCATTCAGCAGCTATTCAGCTCACAGTGGCAGCTGGCAAGTGCTGCTTAGCAACATTTTTGACTCCTCTCCAATCCAGCACTTACATTAACTATTGGCAATCAAGGTAATGGAAGTCTAATGACTGTATGATTTCAGCCATCATCTAGAACGCTAAGATGCTAGAAGCAAGTGTATTTCTAACTCCCAAATAACATCTTTTTACTTAACACAAAAAAATTGTAATCCAGGAGGGCTGTTTGAATTAAACAATACATTTTAATAACATACGTTTGTATACAAACAGAAGTCATCTGACATGCCCAGGTTGATCCATGTTATTTGCTCCTGACTGTTGCTTGGTAGTTAGGAAGTGTCACAATAAAACTGCACATGGTAATGCAGTCTGTAGTCACATCCTCATGTCTGACTACTTTCCAATAAGCCTTGTAACTCACATTCTGCCCACAACAGCAATAGGTGTTGTTATGTTCATTAAGAATAAAGGTGCAAACAAACTGGCCAATTGACATAGCCATTTGCAGGCATACTCAGTGTACTTTGTTGAGTACAGTAAAACCTGGAAAGTCCAGGGGCAACACAAGCCTCAGGCCAAGGCAACAAAAACCAACATAGATGGAGTAAAATAATAAAGCTGCCTTTTCCATTTTTGCGCCTGAGGGATTACACAGCAGTCTGCAAGTACTCAAGTGAACTTGTGAGTGATCACAATGAATGGAGGTGGGGTGGGGGCTATATGCTGTGAGTTGGACCCAATGTGGTTTGTTCATTTGGACCTCTGTAAGGCTGACTATCTTGATGTGGTACAGAGACGTATCACAATGAATCCAAAACATTGTAACTAAAAGCCAGCCAACTTCTGTCTGACTGGTTGTGTATGTGTTAGATAAAATAAAAGGCTGCGAATCTATTAGGATCATTGGCTTACTACATATTGTTGACTGGAATGGGCAGTGGGGCAATGTTTGTGTGGTGGGACAGCACATCTTTTGGTTTTACGTGTACATTGGGGAGCAACAGTTTCATCAGCTCTCAAGTACAAGTTTAAAATTCCTGTCTACATCCCTGATTGACAGCACTGTTGGATAATAACTGAACGTTGTTCAGAAGCCATCCAGCCACACTGATTCTTCCAGTGGAACTTGTGCTCAGTCTTAGTGGAAAGGCGACTTGCTTTATTGATATTTTCCTCACAAGAATAAACCACATAGGATGAACTTTTGAGTGGATCCTAGGTGCAGCAGATTACATTGGAAATATGCAGCAAGGCACTCTTGAATACGTGAATTATCCATACAAGTTGTGGTGACCTCAGATGACCTCACAAGTGCCAGAGCAAAGTGTAGCCCCAAGTGAAGTGTCTCCAAGGTCACCACAACAAGTATGGATGAAGCATTTATACAAACACTGCCCTTGTTGCATATTTAATGTATGTCCTGTAGGCTGTGTTTTAGGTATCGTTTGTAGATTTAAGTATATCTCTTGTTGATGATTTTTTTTTTGTTGGTACTTTTTTCCCTGGCATCCAGTCTGTCTTACCTGTCCCTTGTCCAGGCATCCTGTCTCAGGCTCAGGCCGCCATCCCAAGGATCTCCACTCCTCATTCGGAACCCACAGTATTTACCCCTGTGGCTTGCCCCCCATGGCGGGGTGGTGAAGAGCCCCCTAATACTCAGCCACCAGACCAGGATCCAGTATTGCTGCAGGCCCTCATAACTAGCAAATCCTCCATGGAGACGGCCATCATGCCACCTAGACTGGTGCCCTGTTTTCCCTGTTCTTCCCCCTTGGTGTGTGAGGCATGCAATGAAGCCAATGGACAGGGGCGCGCATGCTACTGCATGCACCTCTTCCCAGCATCGGCCCCAGCACACCCCTATAGACTACCTGTACATTGTGATGCCTCCAGCCACCGCCAGGGGCTACCAGCACACCAATGGTGGCACACCCCCCACCCCAGAGAAGGAGAACAGTCTTCTGGATGCTCAATCCTTCCCCTCCCCTGCCAACCCCTGATGACCAGGCTCGTTCTCAAACCTGGGTCACCGGTGTGGAGCGAGGTGTGGCATCCAGCACCTCAGCCCTCAGTGCCACTGGGCCATTGTTGATGATTTTAAACAAAATCTGTGTAACTATTTTAACTTGTCGGTGTTGCATTGCTGTTTATACTAACTACTGAATGTGAGGAATTTAGAACTTTCTGATTGGTCAACATAATATTGAACTCTAACTCTGATCCAACACCTGCTTCTGGAAGGAAAGAGTAGTGACGTGGAGTGTGTAGATAAATGTAAGTGGTGAGTCTAAACTGTTTATTCTTATTTAGAATGTAGAACCTAATCACAGAAATGATTTATGCTGCATGTTTTCTCTCATGTACATTGCATAAATGTATTTTTACAACAGGAATGAAGGTAAAAATGACAAGATAAAAGTGATATCTTATCTGGTGGCATCAGCAGCAGCAAGATATCAAACATTTGATGCTGTTACTGTTGTCACAATTGATATCCTAACAGTTATTAGCATCACAATGGAATACTGAAACAATCAGAGAACAGCTTTCAGAATATTGGTGGCATCACATTTGCCTAATGCAGCACCAAAGCCAGCAGTTGAAATAAAAAAGAAACAGTTAAATCCTGTATCAAACAGCATATTTAAAAGCTAAATTAGTAAACTGGTGTTGTATAAATTGAATATACAATTGCCTGACTCAAAATATGTAGTTTATCATCACTTATAAGGGGCAAAGACTATAAAAACATACTAGTGACTCCGACACGGATGAGTTATAGTTCTGCCCCCTAACACTATGAGATAAACTGCATATTTTGAGTCAAGCCATTGTATATCCACTATATAGCCTTGCAATATAATACTATGCAATGCATTGTAGGTGGCATATGCAAATTATTAGGAAGGCATTAAGATGACTGTTATAAGCAGGGTGTTAAGGTACCAAAAAGACTCAACATTTCTGAGCAGGCTGAAACAGTAATTCCAAAATGGACATAAAAAAAAAAAAAACAGTAGTAATAACTGTAGTTAATTTTACTATTATGACATCCTCCCCTGCAGCTCTGATTAGGCCTCCAAAAATGCCTGCTGGCAGTAAGCGGTGACACACCCCCCCGCCCCAGTCTGTGTAGCCCAATCAAGCCTTGAAAATCCATTATCCATTGTCATAGGAAAACTGCCTCGTGCCTCCCATATGTAACCCCCCCTACAAATTTGGGGTTTACTATAATGTCTTCCTGGGCCCCTAATGCCCACTGTGTGGCTGGAGTCCCATCCTAGTGTGATTCTGTGTCTTTGCGTGAGAGTGCCATATTAAGCCTCCATGCCTGTCCCTTCAAGAGAATAGCTAATCTTTGTTCAGAAGTTGGTCTGTGCTGGGTCCGAGTGATTTAGGGCTTGCAACCAGCCAGACAGTGTGTAGTTTTGCTCCATTCTGCAGTCGATACTTGCGCAGGAGGAGCTCATGTAGGAACTGTGATTATTTACTGTTTGTGCTTTATTATTTTAGAGACAGAGAAGTTTGTCTAACCTGCTTTAATTGCAGCTCAACCATTTGGATGAAAGCCACCATGTTAGGTCCGGGACTTCCAGTCATTGGACCACTAGACCAATAGAATCACTGGGGACCTAAAATGTATCCTGCCCCAGGGGTCTTCTGAGAAGGAAATTGAGCAGTTTTGTAGTTTTGTTCGATTGATGCCCAAATGAACCTGAAGAGGGAGCCGATACTGTGACTGACAACTCCTTCAGCCAACTGAATCTCTGGATTTACAAGGAAAATGCCCAGTGTGCCAAAAGACAGTGGATCAGTTAGAGTTGGAGGCTGAAGTGCGAACAGCTCGAGCTTTCGAGCTGCTGCT
Source organism: Neoceratodus forsteri (assembly GCA_016271365.2). Lineage (NCBI taxonomy): Eukaryota > Metazoa > Chordata > Ceratodontiformes > Ceratodontidae > Neoceratodus > Neoceratodus forsteri. The sequence goes on from CM057449.1 coordinate 482,750,880, forward strand.
GCCAGAAGGAGTGTAGGGGAATCTGCGGGAACAGGCCTAACTTGCCCTTCTGCCACCTTCTCCTGCATTAAACTGTCTGTTTGCAGAAGTCAGACCTGTCCAATTCCAGCCTGGAGCTGTGGCAGAAGAGAAGAAATGTGTTAGTGCAACTTGCGATTTGGACTGAAGACTTGCTCCTGAAGTGATCATCCCAGCTTGTGTGTGAAACATACTCGGATCAAAAGGTTTGTGCAGTTAAGCTGTTGATTTGCAACCGGACAGCATCCAAACTATTGTCAGAAGTAGTTATTGATTTAAATGTGCTGAATGTGTTTCGTGGGTTGAGATTTGGTCCCCTACTACAGAACCTGTTACACCAGCTGGAGGTTTCACCAGCAGATGATCACAAACTTTGCCAGACTGCTCATCTTGCCTGGGCCCTGCCAATTTGGCCCAGGCTGCTACTCTGTCACCAGAGACTGTCAGGGTGAGAGACTGGCTAGGGGATCCAGCCCCTGCACAGCAACAACACGCAGGTTGTGGCAACCTGGAGGAAAGGCCATGAAGTGATGTGTCATGTTGGCCCTGTTTCCCCCAAGTTTCCCTGTCATCAGCACGAGGTCTCCATTTCACCTGCCCTACTGCAGATTCCTGGTAGCGTGAGCACAGATCAGGGTAGCTCCCTGCAATGAAAGCTTAAATCATTGTAGTAACATCTAATTGTCTTCATTTATACAGTTTGCAAAGGACTGAGCCGACTGGCTTGGATTACAAATAATCTGGATGTTTTGCATGTTAACAGCTTTCTTTCCATCAAGGGCCCCAACATCAGCTTCAATGCGGCCACCCTCAGGCAACACCTCTGGCTAGCCAGATTTATCATCCTGGTTACCCAGTGTTGTGTGACTTTCAGGTTAGGACTAAGAGTGTATGCAGTCCCTGAACTAAATCAGATGGCTAATCATTTGCCTAGATTCATGCCCCTCCCTTGTTCACTGCCCCCACATAAACCTGATTGTCTTGTCTTATGCTTAACCTGGCTAGTGTGCATATTATTAGTTGGGTTACAGTATTAAGATTGTACTGTTGCATTGCTAACCTTATTTTCCAGGGGGTCTCCAGGGCAGTTGCCGTAGGTTGTGGTGGTAAGTGTGAAGAGTGTGAGCATATTGTTACTGTTTCTACTAATTGTGAATTTACAACTATGTTAGATACTAGGCCACTAGGAGGGCTGGTGAGAGGTTATAGCTTCCCAGAGGGAAGCAGTAGGGAAGCAGTATAGTGCAGTGGTCTAAGGCTCTGAGCTGCAAATCTGGTGACATCCAGCAGACCAGACCTGGGTTTGAATCCCACAGCTTCCACTTGCATACTGTGTGACCCTGAGCAAGTCACTTAACCTCCTTGTGCTCCCAGGTCACTCCTGTAAAAAAGCTTTCAGCTTAGTGTGCTATACCTGGTTAAACAACTAAATAAGAGGGCTATACCAGAGCAAATAAGCAACCCCAATATCATTTCTCTGGGTGGATGCACCTTGTAACCACACTCAGGCCCCTTAACCTGGGTATAGCCATACAGGCAGGGGTAGTAGCCCTTAGAATAGTGCCACCTAGGGGTTGCATATAGGCAGCCAAATGTGACAGAAAACAGTCTTCACTAGGCTGACTCCTTGTCCCTTCCCCATGCTGCAGAGACCTATACAATGCATGGCTGTCATGGTGCCCTCTGACAGCGCTGCCTTTCCTTCTCATTTCACTCTTCATCCTTGCTCAGCTATACAAGGCCTGGACATAAGAATTCCAGTTCATTTTCAGGCATTCTAGGACGAGCTCCTGGAACAGAATCAGTTTCATTTTAACTTAGTACATCCTATCAGAGATAGAACTACGGAGTCTGCAAGTAAAAAAAATTATCTGTACCTTTTCATAAAACACTACAGTAACACATATAAACCCATTCTTTCTATTAGTGCCCCCTGACATCCTTTTTTATCAGCATTTACCACCCTAAGCATTAAATGATGGATGATTTGGTCACACATATTGTCATTGACTCCTGTGGACATTGGGTGATGTCCTTTGTTTGAGGTCTTCTCTCACTCCACCAATCACTGTGGGCCTGTTTGGGCTGTGTCTGCCAACAGCAGACTATTTTACTAACATCCTGAGTTAAAAAAATCAGGGATTGCCAAAGAGGAACATTTGCATAATCAGCACTTTAAAGCAGCAGTGTATGATACAGTGCCTTCAGAAAGTATTCACCCCCCTTGGATTTTGTCACATTTTGTGATGTTGCAAACTCAAATTAAAATACATTTATATGGGATTTTTCTGTCACGTATCTACACAAATTACTCTATAATGTCAAAGTGGAATGAAACTTCTGGAATTTTTTTGTACATGTAATTTAAAATAAAAACCTGAAATGTATTGGTTTGATAAGTATTCACCTCCTTTGCTATGACACTCCCAAATTGGGCTCAGGTGCATCCAATTTCCTTGTGAGATCACTCTAAAACTTGAATGGAGTCCACATGTAGTCAGTTCAAATGGTTGACATGGTTTCAGAGGAAATACACCTGTCTATATAAGGTCCCACTGTTGACAGTGCATGTCAGAGCAGAAACTCTACCATGAAGACCAAGGAGCTGTCCGTAGAACTCCGTGATAGAATTATGAGGAGGCATAGATCTGGGGAGGGGTATAAAAACATTTCTAGGGTGTTGAAAGTTCCCAGGAGCACAGTCAAGTCCATCATAAGGAAATGGAAAGATTACGGAACCATCCAGACTCTTCCTAGAGCAGGCCATCCTCCCAAACTGAGCAACCGGGTAAAAGACCTGTGGGGAAGTGACCAAGAACCCAATGGCCACCCTGACAGAACTACAGAGTTTCATGGCTGAGATGGGAGAACCTGTCCAGAGGACAACAATCTCTGCAGCACTTCACAGATGTAGCCTCTATGGGAGAGTGGCTAGACGGAAGCCACTCCTGAGAAAAGGCCACATAATAGCTTGCCTGGGTTTGCAAGAAGGCACGTGGCAGACTCTGAGACCATGTGGCAAAGATTCTCTGGTCTGGCCAAACAAAATTGAACTCTTTGGCCTGAATGCAAAGCGTTATGCCTGGCGCAAACGAACACAGCTCATCACCCGTAACACCATCCCTACCATGAAGCATGGTGGCAGCATCATGTTATGGGGATGCTTTTCAGCGGCAGGGACTGGGGCACTTGTCAGGATAGAGGGAACAATGAATGGAGCCAAATACAGGCACATTCTTGAGGAGAACCTGCATCAGTCTGCAAGAGACCTTGGACTAGGGCGAAGATTTACGTTCGAACAGGACAACGACCCCAAGCATACAGCCAAAGCAACACTGGAGTGGCTTCAGAACAAGAAGGTGAATGTCCTTGAGTGGCCCAGCCAAAGCCCAGACTTGAATCCCATTGAGAATCTGTGGAAAGACTTAAAGATTGCGGTTCACCGATGTTCCTCATCCAACTTGACAGAGCTTGAGCAAATCTGCAAGGAAGAATGGGCAAAAATCCCCAAATCCAGATGTGCAAAGCTGATACAGACATACCCAAGAAGACTCAAAGCTGTAATTGCTGCCAAAGGTGCTTCTACAAAGTATTGACTCAGGGGTGAATACTTAAGTAAACAAGATATTTCAGTTTTTAATGTTTCATAAATTTTTGTTACACAATAAAAATATTTTTGCCCCTTTAAATTGTTGAGTATGCTGTGTGACTCAAGGGGAAAAATCATTTCAATGCATTAAAAATTCTGGTAGTAATACAACAAAATGTGACAAAATCCAAGGGGGGGGGGGTGAATACTTTCTGAAAGCACTGTAGCTGTGAAAATTTTGACCTATACTTTTTATTCTCTTTTATATTGCCCCTTATCTCCTGACTTGTATGATACATTTTTTTTACCATTTTGAGAGGCAGTATAGCATAGTGGTTATGGGCACTGTACTATAGACCTGGAAACCTGGGTTTGAATCTCATCAGCCCCCACTTGCTACCATGTGACTCTGAGCAAGTCACTTTAACTTCCTTGTGCTCCAAGTCTCACCTAGAAACAAGCTCTGGCTTAGTGTGCATTTCCTAGTTAAACAATTTCCCCTTTACCTTTACCACATTTTTGTTACAGTTAAAATAATAGAAAGAGGGCTTTTAATATGACTCAGATCAAGTTTCCATCAATATTCTGTTGTTTTGAACACCCTCTGTTTAAGATCACTTTTCTTGCAACTATAATGAACTGACTTGCAGGAGACACTATGTCCTGAACTTACAGGACAACCGATGTACAAAAACAGCTGAGAATACTGATGAAAACCTGGTTTGAGCAATATTAAAAGGAGCACTCCTTTTGTTATTTCAAATGTGAACAAGCATTTGTCCATGCCAAATCTTTGCTTACTGGTATAGGCATTGGTAGTGCAGGAGTTAGAGAGATGCATAATAGGAATGGCAGTGAAGTATTGAAGTAACACCAATCCCCCACCCTGCAGAGACTGACAGGCATTGGAGGTGTGCCTTTGGGTTGTTGGCCATAACACTCACACCATTCCACCTCACTCCACACTGCAGACACCGACAGGTGTTGCAGTGTGCCTCACGGTCCTCAGCCCTTATGGCTCTTCCCATTCCATAAGAAAATAAGCTGAGATGGGCGCGGTACAAGAGACTGGGTTGAACGTTAGGACTGAAGACCCCAAGGCACACCTCAATGCCTGTTAATGGCTGCAGGGCCGGGGTGGGGGTGAAATGGTGTAAGCATTATAGCAGACAACCCCAAGTCACACCCCTGACGCCTGTCAGTCTGCACAGGGTGGGCATTATGGTTGGAAACCCTAATGCCCCAGGCATTTGTTTGTAATTTTGCTCCAAATTTTGAACATGGGCTTTTTGGGACCCCACCTCATGAACAATGGGCGTATCAATTCGTTACTCTATCCAAAAAGGTAATTTCACACAGCGAGTGTGGCATTCGGTGCCACAGGTGCGTAAACACATCTTGGGCAGGATGTGAAAAATGACAGCTGTACCGTTCATGAGGAGGTGTGAAGAAATGGCAATGTTGGAAATCTGGAGTGAATATATAACAAGCATTTGTCAATGCCGAATGTTTGCTTGCTGGCATTGGCAGTGGCAGTGTAGAAGTTACAGAGCTGTGTAATAGGAATGGCAGTGAAGTATTGAACTGAAGCCAACCCCACCACCACCCTGCAGAGAGTGACAGGCATTGGGGTGTGCGTTTGGGTCGCCAGGCATAACGGTCACGCCATTTCACCACACCCCACTCTGCAGAGAGACTGACAAGTGGCACGTGTTCCTTGGGGTCTTTGGTTTGAGCGCACCCATCTCATTAGGAAACACGGTGAGATGGGCGCTATAGGAGAATGGGGTGAAGTTTGGGTCAAGAGTCCAAGGCATACCCGATGCCTGTCAGTGACTGCAGGGTGTGGAATGGTATGAGCATCACAGGCAAGAATCCCAAGTTACACCCCTGATTCCTGTCATTCTCTAGAGGGTTGGGCGATTTAGTTGAAAAGCCTAATACCTCAGGCATTCATTGGTACTTTCACTCCAAATTTTCAACATGTTTGTTTTGTGACCCCACCTCATGAACAGGGGGAATATCAGTTTGGTAGCCGAAAGCTGCCTATGCACAGTGACTACGGCATTTAGCTCCACAGGTGCAAAAATATTCCGAACAGGATGTAAAAAATGACAGCTGTACTCTGTCATGGGGAGGTGTAAAAATGGCTATGTTGCAAATGTGTAGTAAAAATATTTAAAAAAATGGTGAAGTCACGAGCGCACATAGAAACTGTGAAACGCACACCCGTAATATAATTAGGTTGGGGATTTTTTATAGCAGATTGTCAACTCAGGCATTTTGGTGCCTCCGATCATGAACAGTGTCACTGTGATTTTCTTTATCTGTGCTGAACAATGATTTCCCACAGAGACCATCTCAGCACTGAAAGTGTGAAAACACACTTCGACCATGTTGTGAAAAATGTCAGCTGTACTGTTCATTAGGAAGTGTGGAAAAATGCCACTAGTGAAAATCTGGACTGAAAATATTACAAAGTTATGAACTAATGAGGATGCGTGGAAACTGCACAATGCTCACTCATAACAGTCATTTAATGGACTTTTGTCACCAAGTTTTCAACATAGCCATTTTAAGACCTCTGCTCACGAACAGTGTAACTGTGATTTTCTTAATCTGCTCTAAACATTGCTTTCGCACACCAACAGCACCATTGTGCGCTGCATGTGCGATAACACATTTTGGGTGACATATGGAAAATTGCAGCTGTACTGTTCATAAGGAGGTGTGGAAAAATGGCAATGTTGAAAATCTGGAGTGGAAATATTGAAAATTCAAGAAACCCACGACAAGGTGTGGACCTGTGCAACGACACCGAAAAACAGTCATTTTAGGAATTTTTTCACCAAATTTTCAACATTGCCATTTTAAGATCTCTGCTCATGAACAGTGACACTGTGATTTTCTTTAATATGTCCCATACATTCGAGTTCAAGACAACCATCGCGCCATTGTGCACCACATGGGCAGAAACACGCTTTGCTGAGATATGAAAATGACAGCTGTACTACTCATAAGAAGGTGTGGAAAAATGGCAATGTTGAAAATCTGGAGGAAATATTGAAAATTCAAACTATGAGCGTCGCGTGGGAACCGCGTAACGCACGGCAGTAAAACAGTCATTTTAGAATTTTTCACCAAATTTTCAATAGCCATTTCAAGACCTCTGCTCATGAACAGTGTCACTGTGATTTTCTTAATTTATCCCGCACATTGATTTCAAGACACTGACTGCGCCATTCTGCGCTAGATGGGTGGAAACACATTTTGGGTGAGATGTGAAAATGACAGCTGTACTACTCATAAGAAGGTGTGGTGAATGGCAATATTGAAAACTGGAGTGAAAATATTGAAATTTCGTGAACTTACTGCCGCCCGTGAGAACCGCGCAACACACGCGTTAACCCAGTCTTTTTTTGATACTGGGGCTAACATGGTTTTGCCCTTCTCATGAATGATTCATCTCATGGTGGTAATCATGCGCCGGCGGGTGATTTCACAGTCACTCGCGCAGTCACTGCGCCGAAATCACCCTTCAGGCCCGAATAACGCCATGACAGTGACATAATTCATGAGAAGGGGTCCCAAAACCCCATGTTGAAAATTTGGTGCAAAAATTCCCAAATGGCTGAGATATGCAATAAAGTTGAAACCCTCTATCTAGCCCATTATACAGCTTACCGCATTTCCTCAGTTCGCGGTCGGCTTTGAAGAGTGCAGACGGTTCCCGGTCCACCCAAGATCATCGTGCAGAGTCCAGAGGTAAGTATGGGGTGAGGGGTGGGAGGCTGGCAGCAGTGGGTGGGTGCGGGTTGTGGGGGGGTCGGGTGACGCTAATCGCTGGACCGCTTTTTGTCTTACAGGTTAAAACAAATGAAAAAGACATTGTGGGATTCATTTGCCATGCTGGGGTGGCTCCCAGCATGCACAAGGACTTTGGGGGCGTTCAGCTGATAGGGGATTGGGCACCCCGTCGGCAAAAGGGAAAAAACCTCGCGGGACCGCTTGCCACGCTGGGAGCCCAAAGGACTTTAAGGCTCAGCCGACGGGATTGGGCACTGGCCGGGCATCACTGATTGCCACGCTGGGTGGGCTCTCAGTGGCACCAAGTACTGGGGGAGACGATGAGCTCAGCCGACGGGATTGGGCACCCCGTCGGGCTATACACTGCATGCGGGAGCACGACGCTTCTGGAGGCTGGGAGCTGCGAGAGCAGCTTCTTATCGCTGCTCACTCAAAGCGTAGCTCCCCTTTCAACTGTATGCCACCATTTTGGAGGCGTGTCGCCGAACCCGGCTCAAAATGCGATGGCAGCGCCTGCCAGGTTACTGCCTGAATTGGAGGAGGAGGTGACACACCCTCGAAATCTCCGATGATGGCACTATGTTCTTGCACGTGCAAGCAAACATAAAAAACTGGTGAAGTTACGAGTGTGCGTAGAAACTGTGCAATGCACACTCATAATGCAGTCATTTTTTGGAATGTTTTCACCAAATTTGCAACATTGCTTTTCTGGACCTCCCCTCATGAACAGTAGTACTGTGATTTTGCTACCGTGTCTCGAAAAGTTGATTTCACACAGCGACCGCACCATTCTGCACCACAGGTGCAAAAACACATTTCAGGAAGGATGTAAACAATGACAGCTGTACTGTTCATACAGGGGTGTGACAAAATGTCAGTGTTGGAAATTTGGAGTGAAAATATTAAAAATTGATGAAGTTACGAACATGCATGGAAACTGCACAATGGATGCTAATAACGCAGTCATTTTTTGGATTTTTTTCACCAGATTTGCAACAAGGGCTTTTTGGGACTCCACCTCATGAACAATGGCACTGTTGTTTCGTTAATTGGTCCCAAAAGGTGATTCTGTGCAGCGACTACAAAATCACCTTTTGGAACCGAGAAACAAAATGACAGTGCCACTGTTCATGAGGTGGTGTCCCAAGAACCCCATGTTGAAAATGTGTGACCAAAACTCCAAAAATTGGCTGAGATATCAACCTAAGTTGAACCCCCCCATTGATTGCCATTATAGGGCTTACCATCATTATGTTGTCTTGCACATAAGCAAGCATCATCTTGCAGCAGTATTAGCACAGTGAGAGGTGTGTCAGTGTTGGCGAGTGCAGGGCATGCTTTAGTAAGTGTGTCCCTCATTCCCCAATTAGTCAGCATGCCAGCACTGACACAAAAAAATATGTAAAGTGCCACCAACTTGAAAGAAATCTGCTGCTGCAATCAAAGACAAGCTCGTCATGCAGTGGCAGAGATGATACGCCTCCCATACATGCCTTTACTGGTGAAACATTTCAATAAACATGGCGGAGCCACCGGCGCCACACAATCTGAAAATAAAGTCAACATTGGGAGTGCAATCCTCGTGTTGGCATGTCCCCCACCTCCCCACATTATGTGGCACATTGGGAGCCCACCCCTGTGTGCCTCTAGTCATACAAAGCCAACCATGTTGGCATGTTTCTTCCCCCCCCTTGTGTGGCACACTGGGAGCCCACCCCAGTGTGCTACCAGTCACATAAAGTCGACTGTGTTGGCATGCTCCTCCCCCCACCCCCTTGAGCGGCACACTGGGGCCCACCGCGTGGTCAACAAACTGTGTTGCAATGTCCGCTGCACCCCTTCCCCAACCCGCACCCACCCGCTGCTCACACCACCTCCCCACACCACCCCGACACCCCATACTTACCTCAGGAGGTCCGGCGCTGCAATCTTCAGTGGAACGGAAACACATCTGGACTCTTCAAAGCCAAACTGCAAAATGAAGAACTGCCGGTAAGCTGTATAATGGCATCAATGGGGGGGGTTCAACTTAGGTGGATGTCTCAGCCATTTTTTCCTAATTTTGGCTCCATATTTTCAACATGGGGTTCTTGGGACCCCACCTCATGAACACATGTACTGTCAACTCGTTATTCTGTCCCAAAAGGTGATTTCACAATTATTGTAGTGGAATACCTTTCAGGACTGATTAACAAAATGACAGTGTCACTGTTCATGAGGTGGGTCCCAAAGCCTCATGTTGCAAATCTGGTGAAAAATTACCAAAAATGACTGCGTTATTTATGTGCATTACGCAGTTTCCATGCACACTCGTAACAGCGACAATTTTTAATATTTTCATTCCAGATTTTCAGCATTACCATTTTGTCACACCTCCTTATGAACAGTATAGATGTCATTTTTCACATCCTGCCCAAAATGAGTTTTCTCAAATGTGGTGCACAATGGCGCGGTCGCAGTGGGAAATAAACTTTCAGGACAGATTAACAAAATCACAGTGCCTCTGTTCATGAGTGGACATCCCAAAATGCCTATGTGGAAAATTTGGTTTAAAAAAATCATGTAAATATGATTTTTCTCAGTAAAAAGTGAAAAAATAAGCCCATTTTATAAGTGCATGGAACAGATTTTACTGCTCTTTCAGGGTCTGGTGGCACTCAGCCTTTGGCCTAATGCCTCACTATGACCCTGAGCATGTGGTAAAATATGTTCCATGCACACCCCATTGTGTCTTATTGCTCACATATGTTTTAGGATAAATATGATTTGGAATGTGTAAAAGTGCTTGTGATTTTAGAATGTGACTAAATTCCTGCTTCTTTTACCGTTGCTGCAGGGCTTGGAGCTTGGGAGTAGAATTTAGAAGCTGGCCAATCACAGTGTTCTATTTGTGTTTGTTATGAATTGGCTAGTTCAAATATCTAGTAACTCTTCTATTTAAGAATGCACTACGCTATAGAGTAACAAGGAGAGTAATTAGGATGACATAAGGCATAATGAAAAGATACAGTATTAGTATCTTTTCATTATGCCTGAGTTTTTATCTGCTCAGTTATCTGAAAACACATGCAGTATAAATATATATGTAGATATAGACACTGCAAAAAACTATGTTAATGCACTCATTGGGGTTGAAAAATGCAAAATGGACAATGTATGGAAATGAAAACCATTAGGGTTTGGAGTCTCTGAAGTCTTGGTGAATTTATAGTGTTGTGTTCCTTGAGGTTGTCACTCCTAATGCACAATCCCTCCTCCAAGCATGTAACCTCATGTCTGAAGCACAATGTTCAGCACTAAGCCAGTGCCTAATAGGCATATACTTTTTGGAGGTGGAGAAGTATGTCTCGCCACATGTAACCAACAGAATCCATCGTAGCCGACCCTATTTTAGGACTTCATGATAGGTTTACTCCTGAATTGTGTCTCCTAGGTATTGATGTTTCTCAGTTGACGTGCTTCCAAAGATACCATATGGCTGTCCTCTCAGCAGTGACCAAACTGATCATTTTAAGACACTGGATGGATAACCACCTGACCCCCCAGCATATAAAGAGTGGCATGCTGAAATGCTGAATGTTTAATGGATGGAAATATCTCTAGCTAGTTTGTGACATAACCTTTTAGCCTATGGGAAGAGGTGAGAAACACTGGAGACTTTATTATAATTTGGCCAGGGCCTGGGTGGCCCAGCGCACCTTTAGCCACTCTATATCATTCTATATAACCCCAACTATTGTTCTCCCCAAGTATTAGGTTATTATCTTTGTAGATTTCTCTTTTCTTACATTGCTCATTTTGTCATAGCAGATAGGTTCATGTTATATCTTGAATGTATATAAAATATTGGCCCATGTATTTTGTTATTTTGCTGACTGTATTTGGATTATTCTGGTCTATATTAGTTTTTTTAAGTACTTGCTGTAAACAGAGTACTCACTGTATTTTGTTATTAACCACGCTGCCTTATTTGGTTCTTCCCTATTCAGACATTTTGTTCAGTGTTGTGTATACCTTGTACTCTTCTGAAAATTTTTAATAAAATAAACTGAGTCAAAAAAAAAGATTCCATTGTAGTTTTCTTCATACGGGGCCCTGGACACTGTGTGAAGCAAGAGATCATGTTTGTCTGCTCAGAGGAAGAGATGGGCATATGGGCTGACAAACCCAAGGAACCCCACACCACCTATTCACCAAGACTCCCCAAACTCCAAACCCTGTATTTTTTTATTCCCTTACTTTGTCTGCTTTGTGCTCTTCAACTCTAATGTGTGCATTAATGAAGGAATAATGCATGACAGGGTGTGTGACACGCTGGGATAATGTCACACCTTAGGTGGTTAGGCACGGGGCTGCAAGCTGAGTGCATCCAACACCCAAGAAGTGACATTATCCCAGCATGACACACACCCTGGAGTGCATTATTCCTATTATACAATGGCTTATCTGTACAAAAAATAGAAAAAGAGATTAGGAAGTTTATTATAAGTTTTTTTGGTCATATATTCAGTGGGTAGGAGGAGGAGGAGGCAGTATAGAGCAGTGGTTTAAGGCTCTGAGCTGCAAATTTGGTTATATCCAGCAGACCAGACCTGGGTTTGAATCCCACAGCTTCCACTTACATACTGTGTGACCCTGAGCAAGTCACTTAACTTCCCTGGGCTCCCAGGTCGCACCTCTAAAAAAGCTTTCAGCTTAGTGTGCTACTCCTGGTTAAACAACTAAAACAAAAAAAAAAAGATAATGCTGATTGTTCCTTCTTGTGGGCAGTGGGTAGCTGCTGTACTGTGTATTTCCCCAGTTCTCTGTCTCTCTGTTTCCCCAGTTCTATGTGTGTCTCTGTCACTCTTTCGGTTTCTTGTATCTTGCTGAAAGGAGTTTGCACACCCCGCCTTTTATACTGATTCTTGATAGAGAGTAACATGACACTGACGTTGAGTAAGAAGCTCACTGTGATTTTTAACAGAGCCAGTCAGTCTGTTTGGGCAAGGGGTAGACAGTGCCGTTTCTTCAGTGGAGTGCCGACAGCATTGCACGTGTTACAGTGTTTGACCCGGAAGGAGGAGTGGGAGCAGCGATTGCCAGTGTCGGCTTTTGTTTTTTTTTAAATTACTTATTTTTGTAAGGGCAGACATCAGAAACATGAGAATATAAACTGAATCCGTGACAGTAGAAGGGAGGGCTTTATCTCAGAGCGGGAGATGTACGGAAAGGGAACACTGAAGCCGATCACAGTGATGGCTTCTTGGCAGTGTGCTGAGTAAATTTTAAACTTTGAAACTGCAGAGAGTTTGATTCTAGAAGGTTATTTGGAGTGGTAGAAAAGGAGGATGGAGTTTTTTAAAGCCGATGTCATGGCTTTGAAACAGAAGCCTGGCATGACTGCAGTCGAGTTACCAGCAAAAGACTGAGGAAATGCTTTCAAAATGCTCACCCTGACAGAATAGAAGGGAATGATGGCAGTGATTTTTAGTGATGTCATTCAGTCATGTATGTGCTAGGACTAGATCCATGGTGTTATGCTGGGATAACATTACAAGTCCAGCCTCAAACTGACCAATCAGAGGCCAGCATTCTTTCTTGCCGTTGTATAATGTAATTTTTTGCAATGAATGTCATTTGTTTTTGTGATAATGGAATCATATCTTCCTTCACACAGGTCCTTTTGGGACCTATATGAACAGATGCAGATATGCAGGCCCCCCCTGGGTTCTTTGCTTCCATATGGTTACAAATAAGGACACACAGAGCCAAGAATCAATCTGGCTGTAGAAGCAGCTATGGATCCAGAGGTGCAGGGCTCTCTAGGCAGTATGCCAAGAGAAGAGTTCTCTTCACTATATGGTTACTTGTTGCTTGTGTGGGCAACACTGCACCATCCCTCCCCGAGCTGGGAGTGGTGCCACATGGCAGTACCATCCCTCCAGCCTCGGCCCATTAATCTGGCTCTCTGAGCTCACCCCCCAAACTCAGTACACTCACAGGAAATCACCAACGTGCCACCTGTTGGGTCAACAGCCAGCCCTGCCACAACTTTTCTTCAAAACTTTTTCCCTACATTTTGGCTCCAAATTTTCAACATAGTGTTTTCATGACCCCAACCATCTAAACTTGACATGCGTTATAAAATACTGACTGAAGCTTCATTTTACACCACAGGTACAGAAACACTTTTTGGTCAGGATTTAAAAAACAACACCTGTCAAGTGCATGAGGGGGTGTGAAAATATATCCATATTGAAAATTTGGGGTCACAATATTGAAAATTATCAAAGTTATGAGTGAATCTTGAAAAAATTGCAACATACTGTACCTACATAACTTTGTAAGGGATTGGAGGGTGGTGAACTTGGTACTGCTCCATGGGGAGGTGGGGGCAGGGAACAAGCAGGAAACTACAGACCCGTCAGTCATATCTCTATCATGAGGAAGCTAATGGAGTCAATGCTCAAAACAGACATTTAGACTATATGGAGAGTAATGGTCTCCAGGACAGTGGACAACACAGCTTTGTATCTGGAAGGTCCTGTCAGACTAACCTAATAGTCTTCTTGACTTGGTGACAAAAGAACTGGCAAGAGGCCATGCCATGGATCCACTTTACTTTAACTTCAGCAAAGCTTTCAACTCTGCCTCACAGACATCTGCTGAGGAAGTTGGAGGACCTGGGGGTGGCTAGGGATATAGTTAGATGGGTCAAAACCTGGCTCAAATGGAGGCAGCCGCGGGTTGTGATTAACAGAGTTAAGTCAGAGAAGAGAGAGGCCATGAGTGGGGTACCACAGGGGTCGGTCCTGGGCCCAGTCCTTTTTAACAAGTTCATCAGTGACATCGAAGAAGGGATCTGGGGTAGGATAAGCCTCTTCGCAGATTACACTAAACTTTGAGAAAGGGTAGATAGCACAAGGGAATTAGTACATTACAGGGTGACCTGCAAAGGCTAGAGAGGTGGTCAAATGTTTGGCACCTAAAATTCAATGCCAAAAAATGCAAGGTGATGCACCTAGGAAAAACAAAATAACAAATACAGAATACTGGATAGGAGAGGTTAAACTTAGTACCACAGCTGATGAGCGGGACCTAGCAGTCATCATCAGTGACACCCCAAAACAGGCTAGCCATTGCATTAAGGCTTGCAGTAAGGCAAACAAGATGCTGGGGTGTATTGGGAGGGGTGCTAATAGCAGCAAGAAAGAAGTGATACTCTCCCTTTACAGATCCATGGTGCGGCCACATCTGGAGTACTGTGCCCAGTTCTGGAGCCCTCACCTTAGAGAGGATAAGGATAGGCTACAGGTGGCACAGTGTAGGGTGGTGAAGATGACACAGGGCCAGAAGGGGAAGTCCTACAAGGAATGTCTCAAGGCACTGAACATGTACTCGCTGGAAACCAGATGGAAGAGAGGGGATATGATAGAAACCTTCAACTTCCTGAAAGGAATAAACAAAGTAAACTGTGTGGAATTACTTAGCAGAAACACCAGTTCAATAACATGGGGGCATGACTGGAAGCTGACAGGAGGAAGGTTCAGAAGGTAAGAAAGCATTACTTTACTGAAAGGGTGGTGGAACCATGGAACAGTCTGCTGGCTGACGTGGTGGGTATTAAAACTGTGGGGACTTTCAAACGATCATGAAAAGGAATAGTGCTCCCTTGTAGAGATGAAACTGGGAAACGGGATACAAAAACTGTTGGGGAGGGTCAGAACCCCATATCAACACTAGGTTGTAGGTTTATATAAGGCCAAATGGGCAGACTTGATGGACCTTGGTCTTTCCTGCCATCACTGTCTATGTTTCTGTGTTTGTATGTTGTTTTTAAAGATTTTGACTCCACATTTTCAGCAGTCTTTTTATGAACCTACAGTATTTTATGAACCTGGTGGGTAACATTTTTTAAATTTCATTAGAAATGTGTTTTTGTGGAATGACTACAACATCACCTTTTAAGGATTTGAGAAATTTCTCCTCCCTTGTTCATAAGATGGGGTCAAAATAGGCCATGTTGAAAATCTGGGTTCAAAATATTGAAAAATAGTAAAGTTATTAGTGAATATGGGAACATTTCAATGTTCACTCCTAACTTGGTCATTTTTATGTTCGTGTTTATGCTTGCACTTGTGCAAAGTGAACATATTGCTACAATAGCAAATTTGATAGGCGTGTTACTGTTGGTCCAATGTAGGGCAGTCTGCAGTGGGCTCGACAGTGTCAGACCAATCATCAGCCAGGCTGATCATGATACTCTTCTTGGCTAGCTGGGTGGAAACTTTGTGAAGTTCAAGGAAAAGAGCTGCCCATATTTATTGATTGATTGATTTAATTTTGTTAATGGGTGGGCCCACTGAGACCACATGAGTCCTTTTTTCAGGGTCAACCTGGAGTTAAATACAAGAAAATATACAGACAATCACAGTTAATTCTACATACAGTAACAATTTGTAAGCTGCAAAGGGTTTGGTAACATTAACGAGACAATTTATACAAAAGATACAGTGTCATAAACGAATCACTTTATGCAATGACAGAAGTGACAATAAGACAAGTAGCAACTATAGATGTCAAAGATAAAATCCAAATTAAAGTGCATAATTGGAGAAAAGCTTGCTTTCTAATAGGAATGTCTGCCAAAAACATCGATACTTAAACACCAAAGACCAGTGGGTGAACAGATCAATGGATTCAGCACAGTATACAGAAGTGGAACTCATCAGTGATTACAGTTACATAAACTGCGTTCCAGCAAGTGGGCTTTTAGGCCTTTCTTAAAGCCCCCAAGTGAAGAACATTCTTGGAGGTAACTAGAAAGGGCAGCTCTTTAGTTTGAACTGCATGATGCCACCCAGCAAGCAGCTATTATAAAACGGTGTGAAATTATGACCCCATTGCAAATGACATATTACATCTCATCTGGTCTGTCTTGGGTAAATTTATAATAAAATTGTGTACAAGCAGAACCCAGTACAACAGCATGCAAGTGAACATTTGGCATTGAGAAATGCTTGTTTGATATTGTTTCAGTACTGCAAGCTGAGCCCGCCCCGTGGCCGAGTGTGCAAAATGAGAATAAAATACAAACAAAGAAAAGCAGTACCCCGCACGGTTCTTCCATTAATAACTAATTAGGAAATATTAATTTACAAAATGCAATATAGTATTAATTAAATATATTGCATTTTGCATATTATTGCTTCCGGGTGGTTTATTAGCCATGGGTAGTGCTAGAGTGCTGCTATTTTTAATATTGTTTCACCAGATTTTCAATATAATTTTTTATGACCCCACCTCATGAGCCTGGTAGGTGAAATTTGTCAAAGCCTGTGCAAAAGGTGATATCAAGGAGTGACTGCAAAATCATCTTTTGGCCCAGATTTGAAAAGTTTCACATACCTTGTTTTGAGGTGGGGTCCCAAAATGGGCATATTGAAAATTTGGCATTTGCCACTGGTATAGAAGCCCTGGGGTACTAGATAAATTGTGGTGCACGTTGCAGGTTATGTATAGGTTATGTATTACCAAAGTTAGGAACCTGCATCTGTAAACCTCAATGCAGGCTCATAACTATTTTTGCTCCAAATTGTCAACCTAGTCTTGTTTTTTTTGTTATTTTTTCAATTTTATTTCCCTCCCATCGCCTCTCACAGGGGCCCTATCGGTCACCCCACCTTATCCCGCCCTGCTGTGATCCTCTCTATTGGAGATCCTGCTCTTCCCACCCACCTGCAGCACACCTACCTGGCACCCCTTGGTCTTCCTCCCAGGCAGGATTGCCATCTATGCCACGGCAATCTTCCTTTTTCAAGTATCCAGTACCAAGGCAGGCGGAGGTGAAAGAGGAAGGGAGACGGTCAGGATCCGGAGAGGAGGATCCAGCATGGGCGTGGTGGTGGGAGTGACAGCTTCCTCCCGGCAAGAGGGGTGTTCCCTCTTATGTGTCCCCCCCTGGAGGCACAGATGTGCAATAAAGTCCAGCACAGGCACGAGCACACTCTTGCACTCATCCCGTGGATCGCCTCCCCCAATGCCTTATGTGTCCCTGGCTGTTGTACAGCACACTTCTGTGTGGTGTCACTGCTGCCAGGGATCCACAACCCATCCCTCCCTGAGAGAGGAGAGCTGTCCTTTGGACACTCAAGCCTCTCTCTTCCCCGGCCAACCCCTGGCAACCCGAGCTTGCTCCCGGCCCTGGGTCACCAGAGTGGTAAGAGGTAAGGTGCCAGTGCCTCAGCCCTCTATACCATCGGGCTGGCTACCTAGCCTTCTTATGACCCCACCTCATTAACAAGGCAGAGAAAATTATCAACTCCTGCCTGAAAGGTGATTTCATGCAGGGACTGCAAAATCAAATTTTGGGATGCAAAAAACACATTTTGGCCAGGATTAGAAAAAGAACAACAGTCACACTCATGAGGTGCTGTAAAGAAATGGCTATGTTGAAAATTTGGGATAAAAATATTGAAAATTACCAAAGTTATGAGCCTACATTTGTAAAACTCAGTGTAAGCTCATAACGTTTTTGTTTTTTAATATTTTTACACCAAATTTTCAACATAGCCTTCTTATGACCCCATCTCATGAACAAGAGCAGAGAAAATTTGTTATATCCTTCCCAAAAGGTGATTTCATGCAGGGACCACACAATCACCTTTTGGGACACATTTACCTAATTTCATTGCACTTGTTCATGAGGTGGAGTTCCAAAAAAGACATGTTGAAAGTTTGGGGCAAAAATATGCAAAAAATGGCCATGTTATACCACTAAGTTCAAAACACCACTGAGATACATTGAATCACATACCTGATTTCTTCAGTTCACAGTCCAGCTTTGAAGACTGAAGACATGTCTGTGATCCACAGAAGATTACGGAATTGGACCCCCGGTGGGTAAGTAAGGGCTTGGGGGTGGGGCGGGATGATGGGTGCAGAGTGAGGGTCGGGTGGGGAGAGTAACTGCCACAACTGACAATGATGTATTTTTTCTTTTTTCAAGGTTTATTGAAAGAAAAAAACAAGGGAAGATTTTCTTTGTTTCAGGTCATCATGACACTGGGGGATTAGGCACCCCAGTGTCGGTGTTATATTTGGGGAAGGTGCTGAGAGGAGGGCCGGGTGGGCAGAACAGTTACAGGAGCTGCAACAACAGAAATGGATGGATGGCTCATGAAATGAGGGGATAGAAATCAGGATATTTTAACTCAAGCCGCGATATCGAGCATGCACAAATGCATATGCATATTCCCGGGATTTGCATATGAATTCATGCATGCCCCATATCGCAGCTTGAGTTTAATACCCCAATTTCTATATCTTTAATTCCTCATTTCATGTCATCTTGCGCTTTCCTGAGTTCACCTTTCTTAACACATATAAAAAAATCTGTTTAGCTGAACTTGAGTGTGCTGAGCCATAAAAGAGCCTTTAGGCACTTCAGCACCATGTAGAGATGTGACCGTGCATTGGGAGCAGCATGGTAGCAGACTGTGAGGGGGTTGCTTAGGAGGCTGCAACACTGGGTAATTGAGCACCCCAAGTGTCAGTTTTATGTTTGTGGGGATGTGTGGCATGGTGGGTGCTGCGAGAGAGGGTCTGGTGGTGGGGCAGTTACAGGGGCGCCAGCAATAGACATCGATGGATGGTTTTCCTTGTTACAGCTGGTGTCTGAAACAGCGGGGCTATTACTGGATGTTTTAAATTCCTCAGCATGCTGTCATGACAGATCAGCTTGCTGGGAGGTGTAGATCAAAGGGAAGAGCCGACCCATAATTGGGTCAAATTTTTCTTTTCAAGTACAGGACATCTTCGCCCACAAACTAAAACTCTGCTATGATTAGCTTGGCTGATGCTTTGTGTGGCACTGGTTCTCCCCTAAAACAATGCTCTGCATTGGATGGGCAGTGTCTCACCCCTCAGAAGGCACTGTCATAGCAAGGTGTTCACTGCATGCACACAGGTATGGCAAATATAAACATTACCAAGTCATGAGTAGTTCAAAACACATTCAAATACATTGACTTCCCTTACCTTGTTTATTTCATTTCCCAGTCATGGTTGCAGGAGGAAGACATCTTTTTCACTGAGAATGGAACTACAGTACTGGACATTATGGTGGTAAGGGAGGGGTGTGGAGGTGTTTGGGCTGGTGGGTGCTGAATGGGGGGTCAAGGTGTGTGTTGTGTGTGGGGGTCATGGGGGTCAGGCTTCACCAAGAGACCATGTTCTTCTTTACAGATACAAAATAAAAAATTGAAGATCTTCAGGGGACAGTTTTCTATGTTTCCTGTTAACCAACATGGGGGATTGAGCACCACAGTGTTGGTGGGCTGTGTAGTGGCACTGGCAGTGGGCACCCCAGTGTCATCAGCTGTTGTGGGGGGCTCACAACTGGAAGGGATCATTATCTTTATCTTCAGCGGTAATGGGGATCAGATGTTAGTCAACAGTGGGGGTTGTGCACCCCAGTGTCAAGATTATTATACCAGCCAGGGGGACTGGGCACCCAAAGGCCATGTCACAAGAAATATAGGTAGGAGGGAGGGAGGGAGGAGAGATAGTGGCTGCCTGGACTGGTCACCCTCTCATCCATTTCACAAGAAATGTGGGACAGGAGAGAGGGCAGATACTGGCTGGTGGGACTGGGTACCCACCAGCCATTATTTAAAATAGTGACATGCAGGTCATTTTGCATAAGTGTGATAGAGCAGGGGAATACCAGCTGTTTCAAATATAGCAGCAGTTTGACAGAAAGTGATTTATTCATTCTGCTTTTATCAGCTGTGGCTTAGGAAAGCCATTTGAAGAAAATCACTATCTAGCAAACAGCTAACACAAAATCCAGCTACCCTTAGAATGTTTTTTTTTTAACTGAGTATCCTCAATAAACGGAACTTTTTTTAACTTATATTGTGAAAACTTAATAAGTTACACACTTGCCAGTTGTGAATGCATGTATCTTGGTACAGTCTCTATCAAACATTTAAGTTTCAGGTTTCAGAATAAAGTTTTTCTTTTAGCTACATGTGAGCAAAAAGAAACCTCTTAAAAATGGTGAATTTTAGTGTTGTTGTATCTCTGTAACTTTGTCCCTCCCTTGAACTGACTGATGATACATTTTCAGGCCCCTGAGACCATGGCCCAGACTCCATGCTTGCTAAATTTCAGGCAACTTGGTTGAATGGAGCAAAGTTATTAAGGTGCAAAAATTTGGGTTTAACAATAAAGTGATTACTCAACTGTAATATACAGGCACTAGTGCACCACTATAATATATTCATGGCAAAAAAATATGCTAATGCAGACATTTGGATTGAAGAATGCAAAGCAGACAAAGTAAGGGCATTCAAAATGTTAGGGTTTTGAGTCTCAAGAGTCTTGGCAAATCAGTGATGTGGTGTTCCTTGGGATTGTCAAGCCTTATGCCCACCCCCTCCACCCATACCCTAGCCTTCTGCCCCAGCACAAGGTACAGGTTCAAGTCCTTGCTTCAAAGGCATATAGTGTTTGGAAGTAGAGAACTATGTCTTGCCACATGGGGTTAACAGAATCAGTTGTGACTTGCTTCAGGACCTGTCTGAAGCAAGAAATGAGTAAATGCATTGCAACTGCAATGTAATTGAATGCAACAAACATGTAACTATAGTGTAATTACCCTGTTGCATGTAATCAATGATTAGTTACATTTCAAATGGGCACATACAGGATCATGTATAAGTTTCTTAATCAGGGGAGGGGCGGGCATTAGGGCTGACAACCCCAGGAACACCATAGCACCAATTAGCCAAGACTCCAAAGGCCCCAAACCATAATGTTTTCTTATTTCCTTACTTCGCCCTCTGTGTGTTCTTGAACCCCAATGACTGCATTAGTGTAGTTTTTCTGCAACAAATTTCCTTTCTTTTGGGATAGTGGAATTGTATCCCCATTCAAACAGGTCCCTTGGGAACCTACATGAACAGATGCACATTCATAGGGCCCTTCAGGACTTGTGCCAAGGGAAGAGTCTGTGTGGCACTGTGCACATAGGGCCCTGGGCAAAGAAAGTATCAAAAAAGAACATGACAAAATAGCTACAGATGCAGACACACAGGGCCTTTTTTGTCTTATGCCAAAAGAAGAGTCAGTCTATGTGTGTGTGCTACAAATGTAGAATGCAGGGCCCTAAGACAAGAATCCATTGGATGTCCATGAGCCCTGCACTTCAGTGTAACTATAAATGAAGACAAGCAGAGCCCTGCAGCAAGAGAAAAGTCTGAATGAGGAAGCACAGGGCCCTCTGGGCCCTGCCCTACAGGGCAGCTACAGATGCAGATGTACAAGGCCCCAAGACAAAAATCTGTGGGGCTGTCCATGGGGCTGCAGAAGCAGAGCCCTCTGGGCCCTGTGTTTCCAGTCAACTACAGATTCAGACAAGCTTGCCCTGCTCCAAGGAAGAGGCCATCTGGTTGCAAAAATGTATGGCCCTCTGGGCCTTGTGCTTCTGTGCAGCTGCAGATGCAAACGTGCAGGGACCTCTGGGCCCTATACAAAGATAAGTATCTTCTTCACTATATGGCTAATTGTTCTTTTTTTCACTAACATACTTTTCAGTAACATTACTTTCACTTTCATATTTTTCAGTACCAAATTTTTGGAAAAGCGATTTTTACAGAAGTGATATTCCCATAATCAATTCTTATGAAAGTGATTCTCACAAAAGCAAGTTTTAAGTGACGACAGCAAAAGACATGAAAAATACAGCAAACAGAAAAATCCAGCTATCCTTAGAATGTTAATTTTTTTAACTGAGCATGCTCAGAAAACAGCAGTTTTTAACTGATATTTTAATATAAGTTTGACATTTGAAACTTGTGAAAGCATGTACCTTGGACCAGACTCAAAATAAAACCATTTTTTGTAGCTACAGGTGAGCAAAAATATTCCCTCTTTTTAGCATTTTTGCACCTCTGCAACTTGCCCTCCCCATCTGTTGTGTATCAACTATTGAACCTTGACCTTATCAGGTCCATCTTGTAAATGAGCCTTGCTCAATGATGTTCGCCTGAATAAAGATTTGATGATGATGATGATGAAACTGATTGACACAAAATTTTCAGAATCCAGAGATGGCCCCCCAGTAGTAGCTTGGGTAGCACTATTAGGGGAGATTTTATGAGCAGACTTTGATTATTATGAGATGGGTCAATAAAAAAGTATTAGTACCTTATTCATATATTTGATTTATTTTAGCAATACTTAGCATACAAACCTGGTTTGAGTGGGAGACTGCAGTGAAAAAAGTAATTTCTTAATTAATCTGGTTAGAATATGTGAAAACTATATTTATTGATGTGTCATTACGAACATTATTTAAAAGATCAAATTGTGCTGACCAACTTTTCAACTGGTAGCTTACGGATGGGGCTTCTAGTTTTTAAGATATTCTGGATCTGTTTGCAATGTGTTCACTTCTATCCATTTTCAGCTGCACAATCCCAGGAAAATACCAGTCGACTGCAATGGAAGTAGGTAGACTGCTAAGCAATGGCTGCTATGGAGTGATTGAGTTAAATATGAAATATTTAATATTTACAGAATATGCAAGGTATACAAACAATAAATTGGAATATACACAAGATACTAGTGAAATCAGAACAATGATGTTTTAGACTACAAGATTTCACAGAACATAAAAATACTAAACTAAACTGAAGCTTAACTTCTTCCCACGAATGTTACATTTCACACAGCAAATTGGGAACACTTCACCTGTGTGCAGAACATGGAGTTTTAGACCCGAATGTATTCTTCTCTCCAGACCAATCTGCAGTATTTAGAGAGGCCCTTTCTTGGTTGCCAGATGCCCACAGTTCACACTAAATGTCTTTCATAGAAACATAGATGTCTGCAGAAAAAGAACCTGTGTCTCATTAAGTCTGCTGCGCCCTACCCATCTAATGTTGATTTTGTGAGGATCCTAGTGGCCTATCACTCCTCCATTTCTTCCTCCCCTTTTGTCATCTTCTTCACCAACCCCATATGTCTATTCCACCTCTGCCTGAATCCCCCCCCCCACCCATTTTGCCCACACAATCTCCCTTGGCAGCCTATTCCACCCCTCCTCCACCTTTGCATGAAGAAATGCTTTCTGAAGTGCCTGTTAGCCCCCCTCTGACCAGTGGCACTGAGTTCCCCTGGTGCTATTCTTCACAATCAGCATAACCAACTCTCCTCTGCACTACTTCCATGCTGCCCCATCTTTCTTCATGTGCCAGTTCCAGAACTGCACACAGTGCTCCAAGTGAAAATGAATCAGAGACCTGTACAATGGCAGAATCACTTTGCTCATTTGGCTGCTAATCCCTCTATCCAATACATCCCAGCATACTATTCAAACTCCTCAGTGCCCAGTTGAACTGTGGTATTGTCTTCAAATTGTCAGATTTTATTAGCCCCAGGTCTGTTTTCTCTGTCATACCCTACACAGCAATGCACCAGGTCTCAGGTACTGCTGGATCCATTTCAGAGTGGGTTCCTGACACAGTGTGTAATGGAACCCACCAGGGAGACAGCCACCCTGGATCTGGTGCTGACAAATTGAGCACATGTTCAGGTGAGTGTGGAGGGTTCTATTTTAGCACCTATGTTGTTTTCGGTGTATATGCTACCATTAGGGGTGATCATTAGACATACAGTTTGGTTTTCACTGCTGGCACAGATGATACCCAGCTGTATGTCTTTCGGTGTCTGGCCAGGATGCTGCCTTGTCGGTATTTAATAACTGCCTCAGAAGAAATCCAAGACTGGATGAATGGAGTTGGCTGAGGTTAAACCGGAGAAAACTGAGGTGTTGGTTGTGGACAAAGGTCGCTGTGAGGTGGGTCTGCGGAGGGATCACCCTCAGGCTTATGGCTTGGAGGTGTTCAACTGACGACCTCAAATCAGGTGCGGAATCTTGGCGAATATTGACGTAACGCCTGACACTTAAATCTCAGGTGTCAGCTGGTGTCAAAACTCTTTTCATCTGAGGAATATTGCCAGGGTGAAGCATCTGGTTCCTCCAGAGGACCTTCAACATTGATCACGCCGTTACCTCCTGTCTTGACTACTGTAATTCCTTATGCCACAGGGCTATCGAGGGGTTGAACCGCCCGTCTTCAGCTACTGCAGAAGCGGCAGCCAGGTTGTTGACTGGATCTTCTAGATCCAGCCATATAATGCCTGTGCTTCATGGACTGCACTGGCTGCCAGTGTTTTGGCAAATCACCTTCAAGGTCGGTTTACTGACCTATAAAGCCCTACATGATCTGGGACCTACCTACCTGAAAGAGCTCCTTACTCCTACAATCCCTCCCGCCTCCCTCCGGATCCACTGATTTGAGTGCTAGAGATTCCCAGGTTCGCTTTGAAAACATCAGGTGTTAGATCGCTTAGTTTTATGGCACCAACCCTGTGGAACTTCTAGCTCGTCAGGTGCGAGATTGCCCGACCGTCCTTAGTTTTAAGGGATCTTTGAAAACCCACCTTTTTAGCATAGCTTTTAAGGATTCATATTAGTTTCTAATTTTATTGTATTTATTGTTTTGTGAATTTGTACAGGCGCTTTGATTTTAAGAAAAGCGCCTTTTAAAAATAAAGATGAATTGAATTGAATTGAACCCTTGGGTGAGAATGACCACCACACAGCGTGGCTGCATGTTAGCATGGGTAGGGAGAAAAATAACTGCCAAAACCAGGGTATTAGAGTTTAGGAAGGCTGACTACAATAGGATGAGAGAAATTCTACATTGATATCAGAGAAGGGATGGGGTGGTATGACACGGAGATCCTACCACTCTTGAGGACCAACCTTTTCTTTTTTTTTAACCTAGTATTTATGCTCCTGACTACCTCATCTCTCTCCTCTCCTCTCTCAGACATCCTCTGAACTGCTCTCCCTGGTCTCACCGCGGTCTGCCTCTAGACTACCATGGATCCACACAGTAATCAAGGCACCCGGATAACCCTCCCCCTGGGTGGGGTGAGGAGGCACTCCCCCGTACTCACCTCCCCAAGGCCAACATGCTGAGATGTGGATCCTGTACAGCAGGGTCTGCCATTGCAGGCCTAAGATGAGCAGGGAGGTGTTGTCACCTGGGAGAGACCGAGGTTTTTTTTCCTTGTTCTCCCTAGACATCAGCATGCAATAGAGGCCAATGAGCTGGAAGGCTCTGCCCCCTGCCGATGTCTGCCCAATGCCCAATGCTGCTGCTCCAGCTACCACACCAACCCACCAGGCTTCCATAGATGGCAATATAGTGATGGTAGCATGCAGTGAACCTCCCCAAAGAAGAAGAGCAGCCATTGGGTGCTTCATTCTTCTCCTCCCTGGTTAACTCCCAGTGCCCAGGGCTCATTCCTGAACCTGGGTCACTGGCATGGTGTGAGGTGTGGCGTCCAGCGCCTCAACCCTCAGCACCACCGGGCCGGCTGACCAACCTTTTCTTAAATCTGTTGCAACAATTCTATTTCTTAGCCTAATCTAGTCTTTAAAATTTCTAGTCCATGAGGTTGGCCACCTATGGGTGCCCCCTCCCCTTTCTGGACTATGCTACAGTGTCCTATTTAATTTTCCTTTTCCCTCTCAGGTGCTCATACGGGGAGGTTATTGTGGTGACCTCCAAGCTGATCTAAAACAACAGGCTGTGTTCCTCGTTGTTGGATTTAGTATGCAATAGCACTATGCCATAAAATATCTTGATGAATATGCCTTATGTATATGAAATCTGTAAATGTTGAAGATACCATGGCAATAGATGTTCTTAATAAAAATAAAAAGTTACTAGGGGACACGTATTGTAAAAATTAAGTTACTGGGGTAGAGATATCAGAAAACCCCCACTGTGTTATTTAAAATGCATGTAAATTGCAGATTGTTTGAGAGGCCCTTTTGCACCATGTATTCCTGCTTTAAGCTGAACCAGCCTAAAATGTCATGCTGATTTGCTCATGGAGGCATGTGTGATGTTGTGTTTCTTTGAAACTTGGCTTTATTGCAGTGCCCTTTGGGGTAACCTTTACTTCAGTGCTTTTGCACTGAGGTTCTTTGTCTTTTGTTTGTTTTATGGGGTTTTCTTTTTTTGAGCTCCCCATCACCCAAACACACAAGACCAACATAGGGAATGAAATAATTTTCACTAAAGAGACAGATCAGTAGACCAGTGGGTCAGTAGGTGCAGACTAAGTGCAGAGGAAGGGCATGCACAGTCTGTTGCTGCAAACTGATGTATTGAAGAAGGTATATGCCATTGCTTAAGATTATCCACTGTATTTTAAATAAACATCACACAGAGATTGTGTGTTGAACCTGAAGTTCTGTGTCTGGTCCATCTGTTATCCCACAACCCCGTCACAGACTTGGTGTGAGAAGTGGGATAACTTTCTGGAAACATCTGGACTGGGCTAGGGAGATGTTTTCCAGTGGATATTGCCCAGATATCACAGGTGGAATGATGCACTAGGAGTTGCCAGAGGAGAACCCAGAGAAGAAAGTATGTGGAGCTATGACCAGAACCATGGCCAAGAGACTGGGAGAGCACTGTTGCCTGGACTGGACCTGGGAGTTTGGAGGAAGACCAAGCCTGAAGATGACAAAGAGATGCAAGAGGAAGAGGAAGAATCAAGGGAAATGCCTCCTCTTGAAGACACTCCACCTGAAGGCATAGGGGAGTTGTTGAAATGGCTCTGCATAAAACAGGTGCAGTTGGAGAGAGATAGAGACATTGAGCAGAGAAGGCAAGATGCCAAATGGGTGGATACCATGAGGGTCTTGCATGGCATCGATGCAGGACAAACTGAAAGAACCAGCAGCCCAAAATACATTAAACTGTCCAAACTATTCGACAGTGATGACATTGAAGCCTACCTCACAACGTTTGGGAGGATCACTCAAACATGTGCATGGCCAAGGGAACAGTAGGTTGTTTGACTGGCACTGCACCTGAAAGGCAATGCCTAGTTGGTTTATAGCCACATGGACTCCCGAGAGGCAGAGGACTATGGTCGTGTGAAGCAGGAGATCCTCAGGCGCTATGATATAAACACTGAAACCTATCGCCAGAGGTTTAGGTTTCTTAAAATGTAGTCACTGTATACCCCCCCGAGAGACTTATGCCCATCTCAAGGAACTCTACTACAAATGGTTGTGGCCAGATAACAAGAGTAAGGACCAACTTCTGGAGGTGGTAATTATTGAACAATTTACTGTATTAAAGTTTTACCCCAGGATGTACAACTTTGGGTTCAGGAGCATAAGCCTGATTCTGCTGATAAAACCATCACGTTAGTGGAAAACCTCAAGGCAGCCCAACCATCCACACCCAGAGGGTTCCAAGGGACATCAACAGCTACAACTACCAGCATTCTGGTAAGGAACCCTTTTACTGATAAACTGTCAAATCCAACCCCAGTGAAAAGAGACTGGAGAGCAGAGAGAGGGGGTGAATTCCTGTAGCAGGGATTGTATGTCATGGGTGCCAAAAGAAGGGACATTATGTAAGAAGCTGTCCTAATATAAAGAAAGAGACAGCTCACCTAGCCTTAGAGAACTGGGGTCACTTTATGGTTACTGTGCAGCTTGGATCACAGCAGATGATGGAACTGATTGATTCAGGGAGCCAGCAGACTGTTGTGCAAGCAGATCTGGTGACTGGGAATAATAAAGGGCTGGATACATCAGTCATCTGTGTGTATGGAGATACCCATTGTTACTCTACAGCCACCATACAAATGACTGTTCAAGAAAAGACACATAGAAACATAGAAACATAGAATTTGACTGCAGATAAGGACCACTTGGCCCACCCAGTCGGCCCATTTCCCTACCTACTGGATAAGCTGCAGATCCTAGTTAACCAACAGCCTATTTCTTCCTACCCCCACCCCCCAGAATTGCCTTATGACTATCCCATGCATGCTTGAATTCCCCCACTGATTTTGACTCCACAACCTCCTCCGGAAGGCCGTTCCATGCATCCACAACCCTCTCTGTGAAAAAATACTTCCTTAAATTACCTCTGAGCCGCCCCTCTATCTTCAAATTGTGCCCTCTTGTTCTTGCACACCTCTGTTTTGAAAGATGCTACCCTCTTGGACTTTGTTGATTCCCTTGAGGTACTTGAAAGTTTCTATCATGTCCCCCCTCTCCCTCCTTTCCTCGAGGCTATACATATTAAGCTCCTTAAGTCTCTCTTCATACATCTCCGTGCAGACCCTGCACCATTTTAGTTGCCTCCTCTGGACAGCTTCCATCCTGTCTATGTCTTCTTGGAGAGATTGGGTCTCCAGAACTGCACACAGTACTCAGATGGGGTCTCACCAGCTGTCTGTACAGAGGGATAATAACTTCTTGTTTTCTACTGGTGATGCCTCTCCTATGCATCCCAGTATCCCCCAGCCCTCCTTGCTGCCCTCTCACATTGCTTGCCCATCTTTAGGTCATCTGATATGACTACCCCCAGGTCCCTTTCCATTTTTGTTGTTGTTAGTATCTCACCCCCCATTGTGTACTCTTCCCCTGGGTTTTTGTTTCCCAGGTGCATTACCTTGCACTTCTTAGCATTGAATCTAAGCTGCCATACATTTGACCATTCCTCTAACCTTGCCAAGTCCCTTCTCATCCTTTCCACCCCACCCTGTGCAGCAACTCTGTTGCAGATCTTAGTGTCATCTGCAAAGAGACATACTTTTCCTTCCAGTCCTTCTGCAATGTCACTTATAAAGACATTGAAGAGGACCGGTCCTAAAACTGAACCCTGCGGTACCCCACTAGTAACCCTCCTTTCTTCTGAGTGGACTCCATTTACTATAACTCTCTGTGTACTATTCTCCAGCCAATTCTTTACCCAGGCTGTCATCTTGGGACCCACTCCCAGGCTGGCTAACTTGTATATTAATCTTTTGTGTGGGACTGTGTCAAATGCCTTGCTAAAGTCTAGGTAGGCCATGTCCACAGCCCTCCTGATCTACTACTTTGGTCACCCAGTCAAAGAAATCTATCAGATTCGTCCTGGCATGACCTTCCCGCCAGAATCCATGCTGCCTAGGTCCTGTGCCCTCTGGCTCTAGATACTCGACAATTCTTTCCTTTAGAAGTGATTCCATCATTTTCCTTTCACTGAGGTAAACTAACATGTCTATAGTTTCCTGCTTCTGCCTTGCTCCCACTTTTGTGAAGAGGAATCACATCTGCCCTCCTCCAGTCCTCGGTACCACTCCATCCTCCCATGATTTGTTAAAGGGTGAGTCAGTGGTGTCACTAGTTCTACTCCTTAGTTCTTTTAGAATTCTGGGATGAACTCATCAGGCCCCTTTGCTTTGTCCACCTTCAGTTTTAAGAGTTCTTTCAGAACCCTTTCTTCTGTAAATGGGCCGGTATCAACTTCTGTATCCAGAGTGTTACTACTGTTTGTTTTATGTATCTCCCCCTCTTCCTTCGTAAATACTGAACAAAAATATTTGTTTAGTATCTCTGCCTTTTCACAGTCTACCTCTGTCCACCCTCCCTCCCCTTTATTAAGCCTCACTATCCCTCCCTTGGTCTTCCTTCGCTCCCTGATGTACCTATAAAAGGTTTTATCCCCCTTCTTAACTGAGTTGGCTATCTTTTCCTCGGTTTGGGCATTTGCTGTTCTGACTGCCTTCCCAGCCTCCTTTTGCTTTAACTGATACAGTTCTCTGTCCTGCTCCTTCTGCGATTCCTTGTACTTCCTGAATGCTTTCTTTTTCTCTTGAACCTTCACTGCCACTTCCTTTGAGAACCATAGTGGTTTCTTACATCGTCTTGTTTTGTTTATTTGCTTAACACAAAGGCTTGTTACCTCTGTGATGGCAGTTTTTATTATTTCCCATTGTTCTTCCACCCCTCCTTCCTGCCCATTTGCTAGTGCATTCCTTAGGCACTCACCCATTATGGCAAAGTCAGCCCTCCTAAAGTCCAGTACTTTTGTCTTTGTATGGCTTGACTCTATTACTGTGTTTATTGTGAACCATACTGTTCGATGGTCGCTAGTTCCCAGATGGCTACCCACTTCTACATCTGTGATCCTCTCTCCATCTCCATTTGAGAGTACCAAGTCTAATATTGCTCCCTCTCAAGTGGGCTCCAGTACTAGTTGTCTAAGGCATGCCCCCTGTAGGGCATCTAGAATAACTGCACTCTTCGAAGTGGCAGCTGCAACTGCACTCAGTTAACATCTGGCATATTCAGATCACCCATCAGCAGTATCTCCCCTTTTTCTGCCATACTAAGCATACTTTCTATCATTTCCTTGTCCATTTCCTCCCCTGAGAAGGGGGTCTGTATACAACCCCTGTGCGGATTGTGGTGCCATTGCCTGTCTCCAAATTTACCCACAGTGCTTCTTCTCCTCCCTGTTTACCCTTTTGTTCTGTTGCTTTTATTCCTTCCTTTATGTAAAGAACTACTCCTCCTCCTCCTCCTCTTTTACCCTCCCTGTCCCTCCTGTAGATAGTGTATCCTGGTATGTTTACGTCCCAGTCATGGTTTTGTGTGTACCATGTTTCTGTGACTGCCACGATATCCAGATGTTCCTCCTCTATCAAGGCCACTAATTCAGGAAGCTTGTTACCTAGACTATGGGCATTGGTACTCATTGCTCTCCATTTTTTGATGGCTTTACCTTCTGTTGCAGCATCCCCCACTGACCGTTCTACCTTGGTGTTTTTCTCATTTAGTACCCTGTTTTGTAGGGAGAGGCTGGGATTTTTCTGCTGCTTGTCAGTGCTTGTCTACATGAGGTAGAAATGGGGTTGGTACCTCGCCTACCTGTGCCAGTTGTTATCGGGCATGACCACCCAGACTTTGCTTTATTTATACACTGGCATGCCGCCCAGAACTCTGCTGCAGTTGCCGTAATCACCAGAGCTCAAGTGAAGCAGGGACATTTACCATCTGTGTTCCCATTTGATGATGATGTTTTTGAGGATCCTGCCAAAGGACCACTACCTCTTTATTGAGGAGATGGGGCAGTCATCTTCAAAAGGCTCACGCTGCATTTGAACTATGCACAGGTACTTTCAACTAACCTAACAAAAAGTCAATAAATGATAGGGAATTATTAATGAGAGAGGGTAAAAATTAACAATCACAAAACAATATAAATATTTAGGAGTTATAATAGACAGTACCCTAACGTTTTATGACCATATTAATAATATTACAAAGAAAGTTAATAATAGAATTGGGGCACTGCGCAGGCCTTCCAGTATATTAAGTCAACAGATCTGGAAGACAATTGCTATGCAGTTAATACTGCCTGTATTGGAATATGGTAACTTGGTGTATAATTTTGCGGGGCAAAAATACTTGGATAAACTTGTCAAAACATATAACCGATTGGCAAGATTTGCCCTCAAATGTAACTATACAACCCATCATTGCACCATGTAAATGAACTAAAATGGGATAGTTTACCGTACGGTTCAAAAAACAATACTCAATATTTAGTTATAAGATAAAAAAAGGGTTGATAAAAGGCAATATGGATATAAATTTTGGTTGTGAGACCCACCATTATGACCTAAGGGAGGTAAAATATAGGGGCCTAACCTTTTTTATTTATTTATCAAGTCTAGGATTACAAATACCTTTCCCAAAAGTTAAAACAAAATACAGAAGCATGACACTGCAGGCTCAGGCAGCAAACATTTGGAATGAAATTCCCCCTCAAATGAGAAATCTGACAAAATTAACACAATTCAAATCTGGTTTGGATGAAAAGAACTGATTAATACACATATCCCAAGACTACATAATCACAAGGGTAGCAAAAAGTTAACTCCATTTTGGCTTAACAAAAATATTAAGCATCTGATAAACAAAAAAATAGAATGTTTAAAAAATATAAAAAAGACAAAACATTAGCAAACTACCAAGTGTACAAAAATTGCACTAAGGAGGTAAAAGCATCCATAAAAAGGTGCGAGGTCACCAGGAAATTATCTTAGCTACCAAGGTTAAGGACAATAAAAAGTAATTTTTCTCATATATAAATGGCATAAAAGAGTAACTCAATAACATTAGGTCCCTTCAAAAATACTACTGGGGCACTGGCATCAGAAAAAGAGACTGCTGACATTCAAAATAGCTATTTTTGCTCAGTTTTTAATGCTGGTGCTACTCCTTCTAGTTATGCAAAACTTGAACCTATTCCTGGACAAATTATTATTAAACCAGAGGAAGTTAAGGACAGATTGAACAAATTGGACATTAATAAATCCCCTGGACCTGATAACATTGATCCCAGAGTCTTACATGAATTGGTAGATCCCTTGACACTCTCACTCACTTACCTGTTCCAGATCTCTCTAGATAGAGGTGAAGTCCCACAGGATTGGAGGGTTGCTACTGTGGTCCCACTCCATAACAAGCATTTGTCAATGCCGAATGTTTGCTTGCTGGCATTGGCAGTGGTAATGTAGAAGTTACAGAGCTGCGTAATAGGAATGGCAGTGAAGTATTGAACTGAAGCCAACCCCACCACCACCCTGCAGAGAGTGACAGGCATTGGGGTGTGCATTTGGGTCATCAGGCATAACGGCCTCGCCATTTCACCACACCCCACGCTGCAGACACTGACAAGTGTCACGGTGTTCCTTGGGGTCTTTGGCCCTTATGCGCACCCCATTTCATTAGGAAATGCGGTGAGATGGGTGCGATATAGGAGAATGGGATGAACTTTGGGGCTGAAGAGTCCAAGGCATACCTCGATGCCTCTCACTGGCTGCAGGGTGTGGAATGGTATGAGCATTACAGGCAAGAATCCCAAGTCACACCCTGATGCCTGTCATTCTCTACAGGGTTGGGTGTTATGGTTGGAAACCCTAATACCTCAGGCATTCGTTGGTATTTTCACTCCAAATTTTCAACATGTTTTTTGTGACCCCACCTCGCGAACAGGGGAATATCAGTTTTTGTACCGAAGCTGCTTATATGCACAGTGAGTACGGCATTTAGCACCACAGGTGCAAAAACATTCCGAACAGGATGTAAAAAATGACAGCTGTACTGTTCATGGGGAGGTGTAAAAAATGGCAATGTTGCAAATCTGCAGTAAAAATATTTAAAAAAATGGTGAAGTCATGAGCGTACATAGAAACTGTGCAACGCACACCCGTAATATAATTAGGTTGGGGATATTTTACAGCAGATTGTCAACTCAGGCATTTTGGTGCCTCCGATCATGAACAGTGTCACTGTGATTTTCTTTATCTGTGTCGAACAATGATTTCCCACAGCGACCATGCATCTCAGCGCTGAAAGTGTGAAACACATCAGCCATGTTGTGAAAAATGACAGCTGTTACTGTTCATAAGGAAGTGAAATGAAAATGCCACTGGTGAAAATCTGACTGAAATATTACAAAGTCACGAACTTACGAGGGTGCATGGAAACTGTGCATTGCTCACTCCTAACACAGTCATTTTATGGACTTTTGTCACCAAATTTTCAACATAGCCATTTTAAGACCTCTGCTCATGAACAGTGTAACTGATTTTCTTAATCTGTCCTAAACATTGCTTTACCGCACACCAACAGCACCATTATACGCTACATGTCTTGAAAAATACATTTGGCGACATATGAAAAATGGCAGCTGTACTGTTCATAAGGAAGTGTAATAAAATGGCAATGTTGAAAATCTGAGTGAAAATATTAAATTTGCAAACTTACGAGCATGCATAGGAACTGCAACATCAGCTCATAAACAGTCATTTTTAGGGAATTTTTCACCAAATTTTCAACATAGCCATTTTAAGACCTTTGCTCATGAACAGTGTCACTGTGATTTTCTTAATTTGTCCCGTACATTGATTTCGAACACCGACTGCGCCATTCTGCGCTACATGGGTGAAAACACATTTTGGGTGAGATGTGAAAAATGACAGCTGTACTACTCATAAGAAGGTGTGGTAAAATGGCAATGTTGAAAATCTGGAGTGAAAATATTGAAATTTCGCGAACTTACGAGCCTGTGTAGGAACACACCCTCGTAAAACAGTCATTTATTGGAAATTTGGCACCAAATTTTCAACATGGGGTTTTTGGGACCCCTTCTCATGAATTATGTCACTGTCATGGTGGTATTCAGGCCTGAAGGGTGATTTCACCGTCACTGCGCAGTCACTGCGCGAAATCACCCTTCGGGCCCGAATAACGCCATGACAGTGACATAATTATGAGAAGGGTCCCAAAACCCCATGTTGAAAATTTGTGCAAAAATTCCCAAAATGCCCGAGATATGCACAGTTGAAACCCCTATGTAACCCATTATACAGCTTACCGGCATTTCCTCAGTTCGCGGTCGGCTTTGAAGAGTGCAGACGTGTTCCCGGTCCACCGAAGATCGCCGCCAGAGTCCGGAGGTAAGTATGGGTGGGGGGTGGGGAGGCTGGGTGCGCAGTGGTGGGTGCGGGTTGTGGGAGGGGTTGGGAGGCACGCCGTGGGACAGTTTTATTTTACAGGGTTAAAAACAAAAAAAAAAAGACATTGTGGGACATTTGCCTTGCTGGGTGGGCTCCCAAGCGTGGCGCTGGGACTTGAGGCGTTCAGCCGACGGAGGGATTAGGCACCCCGGGCCAAGAGATTACAGTGCTGCCATGCTGGGGTGGGCTCCCAGCATGGCACCTAACTGGGGGTGGGGGGCGCAGCTCAGCCCGGCGGGGGTTGGGCACTCATCGGCTAGTACAGTGCAGGGGCGCCGTGACGCTGTCTGTGCGTGGGGAGCTGCGCGTGAGCAGCCGATATCTTATCGAGTGCTCACTCAAGCGTTAGCTCCCCCCTTTCTCAATCAGAAGTGCCACTGCATTTTGGAGTGTGTCATAGACAGCTCCAAAATGCATTAGCTTACAGGGGCCGCGCCTGCCAGCCCACTGACTGAATTGGAGGAGGAGGTGACACACCTCCGAAATCTCCGATGAAGGCACTATGTTTCTTGCACATGCGTGCAAGCAAACATAAAAAGGGCCTAGGTCTGAGCCAGCTAATTTTAGGCTAATAAGCCTTACGTCACTAATAGGGAAAGTATTGGGAGGGATTCTAAAGGCTATGATTTTGACTTACTTAGCGGAAAGCAGCTCGACTGATCCTGTTCAGCATGAGTTCACGAAGTCAAGGTCATGCCAGACAAATGTACTTACTTTCTATGAGAAAGTTAATTTTGAGTTGGATAGGGGAAATGCAGTGGATGTGGTTTTTATGGACTTTGCCAAGGTATTTGATAAATTACCCCATGCTGAGCTTATAGAAACCCTAGTAACTGTAGAACTAGACAGGAACATGTTAAGGTGGATAACAGTATGGATAACTGGTGGGAAACAGAGAGTCACAGTGAGAGGTGTGATGTCGGATTGGTCACCAGTCTCAAGTAGGGTACTGCAGGGATCAGTTTTGGGGCCCTGTATATTTAACATATATATCTCCATACTTAGAAGAAGAAGAAGAATCAGCATTGATATAGCGATTTTCATACACAGTATCCCAAAGCACATTGCAAGCAATGCTAGACTGGTAGTGAAGTGACTGAATGTGTGGTGGCGGCCATATCGCACATCATTACCCACACACAGCCTGGATAATTGCATGAACCGGTTTATGGGAAGGGGAATGTTGGCCAGGACACCAGGAATGTTCCCTGCTCTTTTGCAAACAGTGCCCTGGGTTCTTTTATTTTCACCTGGACACCCACCAGGACAACACCAGGATGGGCAGAAGGGACCTCGGCTTAACGTCTTATCCGAACTTAAAGACTCTAGTATGTGGATTTCCAAATTTGCTGATGATTTTACTGTGGGTAGAACTGTGACCAATACATCTGAGGCCATCTCCCTGCAGCAGGCTACTGATGAAATGTATCAGCGGATTAATTCTAGCAAACTTGAACTTAACATCGTCAAATGTAAGATTATGCACTTGGGCCTCCATAACAACAACTGTACGTACACCATAGGAACAAACACTTTATCTGTTACTAGTGAGGAGAGAGATTTGGGAGTAAAAATAACGTCCAACCTAAAGTTTAGTTTACACTGTAAGAAACAGGTCAAAAAGGCTAAACAAAATCTAAATAACATTTTAAGGCATATTGCCAGTAGGAGTGAGAACGTTCTCATGCCTATGTATGGAGCCCTGGTTAGGCCGCATCTAGAGTACTGTGCCCAAGTGTGGTCACCACACAACAGGGAAGATGTGGTAAAGATTGAGGGGGTGCAGCGCAGGGCTACAAAATATGTATCTGGGCTGAAATCTATTCCTTATGATAAAAGGTTGGTAAAAGTAAATCTATACTCATTACACTATAGAAGACTTAGGGGTGATTTGTGCATGATGTTTAAAATCATTAGCAACACCACACTGCGAGAAGACCTGGGATTTACTTTTAGATCTGGAGTCAGTAGGAGCCACAATATACAATTGGCATTGTCCAAGTGGAATACTAATTTGAGGAAGCACTGGTTTACCCAAAGGGTTGTTTCTTTATGGAACAACCTACCAACTGCTGTGGTTGAAAGCACTAATATGGATATGTTTAAAGTCAGATTAGACAATTTTTGCTGTGGTAAAACTATTAAATTCTAAACATTATGGGATTGGCAAGCACCATGGACACACGTCCCTTTAGCTTGAATTCACATATGAAACTTATGACAATATTTTATTCAGAATGTACATATTTGAATTGATGTTTTCTGTAAGGGGGTATGATATAAATTGCTTAATATTTAAACAGGGTATGGAGTATTAATTTTTGAAATTTCACTAGTATTAGGTAAGACAGTTGTTAAACTTTGTGGACCTTATTGTATGTATTGACTTATGAAAGATTATTGTATGTACTGTATTGTATCAATGTATGATATTTTCCCCATAACTTGAATGTTTGTACATACAGGACAACTCTGAAAATAAGTCTTAGGACCTAAAGTTTTGTATGTCCTGTCTAAAACTAAATATTTTTACTACTACTACTACTACTACTACTACTACTTACTACTACTACTAGGGGAATGTATTATAAAAATTAAGTTATTGGGGAAGAGACATCAGAAAACCCCTGCTACATTATTTAAAATGCTTGTAAATTACAGATTGCTTGAGAGGGCCTTTGGCACTATGCATTCCTGCTTTAAGCTGAACCAGCCTAAAATTTCATGTTGATTTTCATATACATCCCATGATGCTTTGCATTATGGGGGCATGTGTGATGTGTTTCTTTGAAACTTGACTTTATTGCTAATGCCCTCTGGGGTAACCCTTGCTTCAGTGGTTTTGCACCAAGGTTGTTTGTCTTTTGTTTTGGGGGGGTTTCTTTTTTTGAGCTCCCCATCACCCAAACACACAAGACATAGGAAATAAAATAATTTTCACTAAAGAGCTAGATCAGTAGATCAGTGGGTCAGTAGTTGCTGATTAAGTGCAGAGGAAGGACATGCATAGTCTGTTGCTGCAAACTTATGTACTGAAGAAGGGATATGCCATTGCTTAAGGTTATCCTCTGCATTTTAAATAAACATCACACAGAGATTGTCTGTTGAATCTGAAGTTCTGTGTCTGGTCCATCTGCTATCCCACAACCCCTCCACAGGTGGACCAGAAATTTGCCATAATTGGGGCTGGTGGCAGCTACTAAAAGTGTGCAAACCTGAAAAGTAAAAAGTCCAAGGCAAAAAGCTCAGCGGGTAGCTCAGGCAGCGAGGGACAAATATGTAAAAGTGGGCCAAGGGATGACCCTGGCAATTACAGACCGGTCAGTTTGACCTTGATAGTAGGAAACCATAAGGAGACCATACCAAAGGAAGGACTGGTGTGCTTTCTTGAGGATAGTGGACTCCAGAATAAGAGGCAGCATGGGTTTGTGGTGAGGCAATCCTACCAAACAAATCTGATTGATTTCTTTGATTGGGTGACCAAAACAGTGGATAAAGGCCAGGCTGTAGACACCCTACATTTGGATTTTAGTAAGCCCTTTGACTCTGCTATGCACAGGAGATTAATCAGGAAGCTGGGGGATCTTGGGGGTAGGAGTAAAGCTGAAGACTTGGGTAAAAAACTGGATGCAAGGCAGGAGTCAGAAAGTAGTAGTCGGGGGGATTCTTGTGGGCTACAGCAGTCAATAGCAGGGTCCTATAGGGTTCAGTGCTCTGTACAGTGCTGTTTAATATATTTATTAGTGACATAGCAGAAGGAGTAACAGGTAAGCTCTGCCTGTTTGCAGATGACACAAAACTCAGTGGGAGGGTGGATACGGAGGAGAGAATATAGGATCTCAGGGAAGCTCTAACTAGGCTTTAGAGGAGGTCAGATATTTGGCAACTGGGGTTCAATGTCAACAAGTGCAAAGTCATGCACTTGGGGGCTAAGAATCCAAAGACTAAAAACTGTCTAAGTGGTGTGTAGGTTACCAAGTCACAAGAGGAGAAAGATATGGGTTTCATCATCACAAGTATAGTGAAACACTCTGTGCAGTGCAGGAAAGCAGCAGCCAAAGAAAATAGAATGTTGGGCTGCATAACCAGAAGAAAAACTAGCAGGAAGGTGGCGGTCATTATGCCACTGTACAGATCCCAGGTGTGTCCACATCTGTAGTACAGTGTGAAGTACTGGTGCCAGTACCTAAGACAAAACATTGATCTTATGGAAACGGTCCAGAGGAGGACAGCTGAAATGCTCCAGGGTCAGCAGGGTAGGATGTACAAAGAGAGACTCAGAGACTTCAACAGGTACTCCCTGGAGGACAGGAGGGAAAAGGGAGACATGATGGAAACATTTAAATACATCAGTGGTATAAACAAAGTGAAATCTGAAGGTCACGTCAGCCTTAGCAGTAACAAAACCATTACAGGACACTGCCTCACTGGTGGGAGGACAATCCTAGAGGGAAATAAGGAGGCACTTTTTCACTGAGAGGATGGTGGCTAAGCGAAATGAGATGCTAGATAAGGTGGTATTTCCAAAGACACTGAACAGGTTTAAGATGGGTAGGAACAACGTAAAGGGGAGGGTTGCAAATAAAAGCAGAAACATGGGGGTGGACACCTATCAGGGAGGTGAAACTCCTAACTGGGAAGGAGTGCACCCTTCAATAATCATTGAGATAGCCACATTATGAGCTCACAAGATAGACACTTTGATCTTTTTCTGCTGCCTTATTTTGTATGTTTGTGTGTTCGTATAAGTTCTTGGATTTCTCTTCCCCTATGTGCATACCTTGCATGTCAAGTTGAATTTCAACTGCCAAAACCTTACCCAGCCTTTCTAGATACTCTTTCGTATATTTTACCACCTCCTCACTGTCCACCCCTCTCTACATCTTTATATTGTCTGTGAAGAGTCATATCTTCCCTCAGATCCCCGCTTCAATATCATGCATAAAAATCTTGTTCAATAGTGCTTACGCAACTGGATGACATGTATGCTTGTGTGCCTTTGCTGCATTTGTGGCTATTCACCTCTCTGTCCATGTCGTATATCACCCTGTAGGGGTATGACGCAATGAACCCTAGAGGAGGGATCCTCCCCATAGGTGCTGTGGGAATGATTCCCTTGGCTAAAGGTAGCCTAGGAAGAAGCCCACAGGAAAGAGAGACAAGCCACTGGAGGAGGAGGGATGGATGGTGGGGCAATGAAGAAACAAATCCTGGAATAATCCAGGAGGAGTTGCCTTTTAAGGCCTGATGGGGGAGTGACGTAGTTGCTCCACCCATTGAACCTCACGTTTAAAGCCTTCCCATTCAATTGTGCTTATGCAACTTGATGAGATGTATGCTTGTGTGACTTTGATACATTTGTGGCTATTCGCCTCTCTATCTGTGGGATATACCACCCTGTAGAGGTACAACATAAGGAACCCTAGAGGAGGGTTCCCCCCATAGGTGCTGCTGGAATGATTCCCTTGACTAAAGGTAGCTTAGGAAGAATTATACAAAAATAAACAGAACACAAAATCAAAAATCAAACTTTTGCTTTCATTTTCTTCCTTCTAATTACTCTGACCAGGTTATAAACCCAGCAACTTATCTGGAATAGATATCATTAACTGCAGTACTGCAGAACACTTTTCAGAAGGGCAGTTTTACAGGATTTAGGACACTGTCCTACATGCTGTGCCATTGGAGATCTAAGGGCTCAGCTCCAGGCAGCATGGGCAGAGATTGCGCACCTCAAATTGCATATTCAAGAGGAAATATATTATAAGAACCACCTGCCATTTCCCCAACATCCAACAGAAGCACCTCGACTGCAGAGGATAACTGGTCCAGGAGGTTGGCAGGTGGTTAGAAGGGGCCAATCGGGTGCCCCATCACTTGGTACTCTCCAACACATCACCTCCACAAACCATATAAAAATGACAAACAGGTATATGCCTCTATCTCCGAAATCAAATAAAGGGGCAGAGGACACTGCAGAGCAGGACACTGCAGCACAGGAGCTAGCTCAACAAAACTCACCCAAAACAGGAACCAAAACAAAAAAAAAGGAAATCCAAAACACTTCTAAGCATAGGAGACTCCATGATTCGGGGAGTTGATACCTATCTCCAGCCAGGAGTACTGGTCAGATGTCTCCCAGGTACATCAGTGTGGGGAGACACTGACTGCATTGATAAAATTGTTCAGGAAGCAGGAGAAAACATTGACGTCCTGGTACACATAGGGACTAATGATCTCACCGGCCGGTCAGTTATGGAGACCAAGGAACACCTGACCAGGCTGGGTGACAAATTATCATCCATTTCATCCACCACCTCCTTCTCTGAGATCCTGCCAGTCTGGGAGAGGGGAGCAGATGGATGGAAAGTAAGAGAAGGGGAGCTAGGGGAGCTAAACATGTGGCTCAAGGGATGGTGCCAGGAAAAGGACACAAATTTGTAGGGATCTGGCAACAGTTTTGGGAGCGAAAGTTCTTTAAATTTGATGGACTGCATCTGACTAAGGAGGGAGTTTGTGCATTGGGGCAGAAGTTTGACGTCTTTGCAGAATATTGAAACTAGCAAATGGGGAAAGGGGTGCAGCACCCCATACACCGAATGGGAAGAACACCCCTCCCCCCTCAGCTAATGGTCAAACAGGAGTTCAACATGTTTGTAGGTCATTTGCATCACCAGGTAAGGAAAAAATCCGGCTCCCCATACGATGAACAGGGGAAACGCCAGACCTCACCCAACAACTAACACACCGAAATCTGGCCAATGGAAAATCATGTACACAAATGCTCGCAGTCTGGAAAATAAGATCCCAGACCTGCAGGCAATAATGACAGAGGCTAAACTGGACATAGTAGCCATTAGCAAGACATGGTCTACCAATAACCACACTTGGGACACTTCAGTACCTGGCTATGTACTGTTTAGAAGAGACAGAGGTGCAAAAAGGGGGGGGATGGAGTGGCCCTTTATGTCAATGAAAATATCAAAGCTACAGAAATTCAGAATAGACATAAAGAGCCAGAAGAACTGTGGGCCACCCTGGAAACAGGAAATGGGACAGCCATACAAACTGGGGTTGTGTACAGGCCTCCAGACCAGGGGAGGACATAGACACATTACTGTTAGAAGATATACAAAACATGACAGCTAAAGGGGAGGTTCTGATAATGGGAGACTTCAACATGCCAGATACAGACTGGTCAATACCAGCAGGAACATCTGCCAGAACTAGACACATGATTCCCTGCAGGGGGAGGGCCTCAACCAACTGGTACAACAACCGACAAGAGACAGGGCTATCTTAGATCTAGTACTGACTAACAGGGAAAGGATCTCAGATCTCCAGGTAGAAGGTCATCTGGGGGCCAGTGACATCACATGGTATGGTTCAATGTGACCACTAGAACTAAATCATCCCATTCCAAGGCAAAAATATGGGACTTCAGAGGAGCTGACTTTGATAAGATGGCCAACAGAGTTAAGCTAGCCCTGGCAAAAAGAAATACAGGTGAGGGGGTACAGACAAAGTGGGCAAGCATTAAGGATGTAATACTTGAAGCAAAATCCCATTGTGTTAGAGAGAAAAGGAAGTGCAAAAGAAGAAGGAACCCACTTTGGTTCTCAAAAACAGTAGCAGAAAAGGTCAGCGCCAAAAGGCTGGCCTTCAGGAAATATAAGGGAATGCAGCAGGATGAAGATAGGGAGGCATACCAAACTTCAGAAGGTGACAAGACTTTCTATAGATACATTAGTGAAAGGAGAAAGTCCAGAGGGGGTATTGCTAAGATCAAAGGGAATAAGGGGACATGTGAGGAGGAGGACCATGTAAAAGCATCTATCCTAAATATATACTTCTGTTCAGTATTTACTGAAGAGAAGGTAGGGAAGGGCCCATAGCTCAGCACCATGGACACAGAGGGGAGGAAGGTGTGCACTAGTCCTTTCACAAAAGAAAGGGCCCTGCAACAGCTTGATAAGCTCAGGGTGGACAAGGCAATGGGACCTGATGGCATACATCCCAGGGTACTAAAGGAGCTAAGGGTGGAACTAGCAGAGCCTTTATCAGAACTGTTTAGTGAGTCTCTGAGCACAGGAGAGGTCCAAGAAGACTGGAGAAGGGCTCATGTGATTCAACTCCTTTTATGGTAGCAGGGAGGAGGCAGGGAACTACAGACCAGTCAGTCTTACCTCAATAGTGGGCAAGATTATGGAGGCACTCCTTAAGGAAAGGATGGTGCAACACCTGGAATCCATAAGAACACATGATACAAGACAGCATGGGTTTACAAAAGAAAGGTCCTGTCAAACTTATCTCATAGATTTCTTAGAGTGGGTAACCAGAGTGATGGACCAAGAGGGAGCAGTTGATGTTGCCTGCCTTGACTTCAGCAAAGCTTTCGATACTGTTCCACATAGAAGATTGATTAATCAGCTGGGTAGGCTTGGGGTGGGT
This sequence comes from Neoceratodus forsteri, assembly GCA_016271365.2. NCBI lineage: Eukaryota > Metazoa > Chordata > Ceratodontiformes > Ceratodontidae > Neoceratodus > Neoceratodus forsteri. Next base: position 482,794,201 of record CM057449.1, read on the forward strand.
CAGAAGTTGGTCAACTGGGTGGCAAATTGGTTGATGGGCAGAAAACAGAGAGTTGTGGTAAATGGTATACAGTCAAAAGAGATGCAAGTCACAAGTGGGGTACCGCAGAGATCTGTCCTGGGGCCAGTCCTCCTCAATATCTTCATCAGTGACATTGCAGATGGACTGGAGGGTAAGGTTTGTCTGTTTGCAGATGACACCAAGATCTGCAACAGAGTAGATGATTTAGATGGGGTAGGCAGAATGAGAAGAGATCTGGATAAACTAGCAAAATGGTCAAAAGAGTGGCAACTGGGGTTTAACGCAAAGTAGTGCAAGATCATGCACGTAGGGAAGAGAAACCCTGAAGCCACCTATAGGTTGGGAGGGGAGTTGCTGGCAGTCACAAGGGAAGAAAAAGACTTGGGCATCATCACCAATGACCCAAATCATCCAAGCAGACCACTAAAGCAGTAGGTAAGGCTAGGGATGTTGGGGTGTATTAGTAGAGGTATCACAAGTCAGAAGAGGGAGGTAATAATCCTCTTTACAAGACACTGGTTAGGCCACATCTGAGTACTACAGTGAAGTACTGAGGCCAAACCTTCACAGACATATTAACTAAATTGAAGCAGTCCCAGAAGGGCAACCAAATGGTGCAGGGACTGCATCAGAAATATATGAGGACAGATTAACAGAGCTCAATATGTATACCCTACAGCAAAGGAGGGAGAGAGTGATATGATCGAAACATTAAAACACCTTAAGGGCATTAACAGGATGAAAGAGTCTAACATGTTTCAATATAAGCAAAATAGCAGGACAAGAGGACACTGCATGAGATTAGAGGGAGGCCAATTAAGGGGTAATGTGAGGAAGTTCTTTTTCACAGAAAGGGTGGTGGATGCATGAAACGACCTACCTCAGGAAGTGGTGGATATGAATACAGGGCAGAGCTTCAAACAGGCATGGGATAGGCATAAGGGAGAAATACAGATGAGTATGAATAGATAGGCCATTGACAGAGCAAAGGCCAAAGGCACATTCATAAGGCAGAAAAAGAAATAAGCAGACTGTATGGGCCTTGCAGTCCTTATTTGCCATCAACTTCTATGTAAGCCCAAAAAGAATACCCAAAAGGGTATCGAGCTTCGAAAAGGTGATAAATCAGCATATATCAAGACTGGAAAGTAAGAAAGAGACTTATATGGGAAGGACAGGAGAAGAACTAGATATGACTAGGACAAGGAACAAATGAAAACTGACAAGATGCAGAAGAGTGGACTTCCTAAGGAGAGAGGGAACAGCCAGGGTCACCATCCGACTCCATCCAACAGTGGAACCTAACTAAGGAACCTATGAAAGCACTAACCCCGACTAATATTATGACCATTGGCATGGAGAAGAGGAAAAAAAAAACTTTTGTGGAAGAAACTTCTGGGGATCCAAGGCCTAGGTCACTTTCCCTCCAGGTTGAAGGACATTTTGATTAGTTATGGCTCTGCTACAACAATTTAAAGCAGAGATTGAGGAAGCAAGAAAAATCAAATTTTAGAGGAAGCTCTCGCTCTGTCCTTCTAAATGGACAGCTGTTAAGGCATGCAATTGATGTCTGCAACTGGACGCTCAAAAGCAAGAGAGGAAGTACAATGATGGAAAAAGCCTTGAAGGCCAGAGTGGTTCAAGAAGAGACATGAAATGAACAATGAATCATGATGGAGAGAAGCCTGCTAGTCCCTGGCAAAGGGGCAACAGACATGAAGGCATGTCTCCGAGTGGAGAGCAGGTACAGTCGAGGTAGCATGTACCCAGGAGGGTTATGCTTGAGTGTTCAATGTGAAGGAGTAGACCCAGACAGAGGTAGGATGAGCGAGAGACACCCAGATGTGGGCATGTGAAGACTGATGGTGATAATAACCGCTGGAGTGTGGCAGTTCAATGAGGTAGCATAAGACCTAATGAGAGGAATGCTCAATTAAGCAATGTAAATGACTAGAACCTAAGATCAGACTGAGCAAAGGAGAACCGGACTCCGGCACCTGGACACCATATGAACTAAAAAGGAGGATACGAATAAGGAAGGTGATTGCAGGATAAGGCCAGATGGACTAAGTTAATATGAGGATACGAATAGGGAATGTGATGGCAGGATAGTGAATACCCCAAAAGAGAGCAAAGGGCAGAGAAGGAGCGGAACGGAGGGTGGAGAGAAAGGGAGGAGATGGGTGCAAGCCCATCAAAGGGAGGAACGAAGAGGGGGGATATATATATATATACTGTATATTTTTTTTTTTAACACCAGAGCACAGGGGGATGGCCAGAAATGTAGGAAGTAGAAGGGATCACTCGACTAGTCCCACAGGGCAGGTAGGAGTAACAACAGAAAATAAGTAAAGTCCACTAAAACAGCTCCTGGGCAGCTAAGGGAGCTTATACTGAGTTGGAAAAGCATCAGGTAAGGTGCTCTGTAAAAGCACGAGACATGTCCACCATGGCAAGCGAGGTTCTACTTCCAACCAGAGTAACAAATGTAATGACATAGTCTTCCCATGTAGAAATCAGGAAATCACATAGAAGACAGGAGAGCGTTAATACTGAGAAGGAAGGAAGAATGGGGAATGAGGAGCCAAGAAATCAATTAGTAAGCATTGTGTGCCAGAATACTGCACTGAAATAGCAACCTGCAAATGGCTGTTACGATATCTATGCAAGTGAAAAATGATCGGGAGAATAGAGTGATGAGAAATGTTTGATTTGAGTTGTAGTGTAATAGGTCCACAAAGGTAGATGTTTCGGTAGTGGCGGATAGGAGAAAGGGACAATCGAAGGAAGATGTCAGCAAAGCTGGGTGCAGGTGCAGAAACCAGTAAGAAGGCCATTGTACAAGAAAGAGTTGTAGTTACCATTTGTATACTCCAAAAGCAGACCAAGTAAGATGTGTTCAAGTGGCCAAATTCCTGCAAGAGACGGAAAGGTAGGCATCTGCCCTAGGTGCGGGCCAAAGTGAAGCACGATGAGAAATCCAGAGTGAGCGAGAGTGGGCGAGAGGCAGACTACTGACCACTTTGAGCAGAAACATGAGGGCCAGGGAGAGGCTAGAGCAGCAGTCCCCAATAAGCGAGGTACGGGAGCACCACAAGCTACTGAGTAAAAGGAAGGGGTGAGATTTAAAATTGAAAATCACTGGTGTGAGGTGAACCTTGCATGAACCAAATACTAAAGAGAAGCTATGGAGTCCAAGGCAAGTGCACCACCAGAGCCAGCAGCAGGAAGCTCTTTGCAAAGGAAGATGGCACACCCAGAAGCGTTAGCAGAGAGAAGAAGTGGTGGCTGTCAGTAGAGCAATACTCATTTGAACAGACCTCAGAGAGCAAAGAGTGGGACAGAGCAGAGCAGAAGCCCCGAGCAGAGGTACGAGCTGCTGCGCTAGGTGAGCGCAGTTCCAGAATGCCAGTGAGGAAAAGGAGAGGGGGTCCCCAAAGGAGCCAGAACAGGAGAAAGCCAACTGAACCCAAAAGCAGAAGACAGGTGAAAAATGAGGTACGAGGGAGGGGGCAAAGTAGGGAGCAACTGGAGAGGAAAATGGGTAGAGAGCAGCACAAATGGCCGCCGCACAATGCGGCAGGTGGGGAGATAAGGCAGAAAGCCAACGGGCACCACAAAATGCAGAAATGACAGGGGATCGAGAGAAAGAGCCGCATAGCTAGTGGCAGCAGGAGGGAGCAAGCCAGAAGAGAGATGGCAGGGAATAGGGCAGAGCAGGTGGCTGGAGGTGCTGCCAAGACATGAAGAATATGCATGAAAACAGTAGATAGGAATGAGGAGTGGTGCCTCTGGTGGCGACGAAGAAATGAATCCTAGAACAATCCAGGAAGAGTGGCCTTTTAAGGCTTGATGGGGGAGGGACATAGTTGCTCCGCCCATTGAATCTCAGGCTTAAAGCCTTCTCAAAAATGGCAAGTCCTAAATTTTATCCCTGTGGCTCCCCACTGGTGACTTTATCCTTCTGAAAATTCTGTGTTTAAGACTACCCTCTGCTTTCTGTCACTTAGCCAATTTTTCACCAGCCTTGTGACTTTACTCTCCACCCCCAGATCCCCTAGCTTCTAATTCTGCCATCCATGTGGGACAGTGTCAAAGGCTGTATTAATATCAAGTTACAGTATGTCCACCATGAGCCCCTCCTCCACCACCTTCAATACCCAATTAAGGAAGCTGATCAGGTTTGTCTGACATATCTCCTCCTGTGAATCATGCTGTCTGACATCCTCAAGACTGTCTACCTCCAGGAAACCCACCAGCTGCTCCTTTATTAAGGTTTCTTGCATCTGGTCCACTATGGATGTTAAACTGACACGTCTGCAAATTCCCAGAATTATCTCCATCAATCAAGCTTCTACTTTTGCTCTTTTACAGGGGAATTACATTTGCCATCTTCCAGTCCCCACATACTATCTCAACTCCAGTGAGCTGTAAAAGAGCTCAGTCAGTGGTGCATCTGGAACCCACTCCATTTCCTTTAGTACCCGGGGAGACAGCCTGCCCTGGCCCATGGGCATGTCCACTTTCAGTACATTCAGTTCTTGCAACATCCTTTTTTCTGAGATCAGAACCTCACCGACACCCCCATCCCATTTCCCTCTTGCCGTGATGACATGGTCTGGTATTGGCTTTTTATCCTCCACAGTAAATACCAAATAGAAGAACTGATTCATTATGTCTGCCTTCCCTCTATATTCTTCCTCCCATCCTTCCCCTACTTCAGTCTGACTGTTCCCTCTTATGTTTTGCTTCCTCATGGATGTAGCAAAAAAAAAAAACTCTTTTCCTTTCCTTATTCCCTTTGCTATTCTCGGCTCCATGTTAGACTTCACCTTGCTAGCCTCCTCCATCTTGCTTAGACACTCCACCCTATTGTATAGCCTTGCTAGCCTCCTCCATTTTGCTTAAATACTGCACCCTATCATTCTCTCCTCACTCTGGCTATTTTTGTACTGTTCTTCTCTCTAAGCATCAGCAGGGAAGAAGCCTTCCCAAGATACTTAGTCACTGACCTCCCATTATTCCACTGGCTAGGACATGACATTGTCATTGGCAACTAGCTTGTTTTTTAGTGACATCCATTCAGACCACAGTCAGTTTCAACTGGTTCTGGAGTTGGTCCTCCATAAAGTAAATAACTTAAGCTGTCTTTTAATATATGAACAATGGACTGAATAAAACTTCATTACTCACAGGCTTCTTGTCTCTAAGTCCATTGTTGACCATGCTGCTTAACAACGCTGTAAACCAACATCAGGGCAGTTACAAGGTAATTACTGGTAATTTGTTATTAGCTTATTTAGAATTGTATAGCTTAAATCTATTTAAAGCTATCACCCCACTGCCAAAGGAGGCTGATCTATTTCAGCCCTTTGCATGCAAATTTTTCCCAAAGTGACCTATCCTGTGGAATACAGTATTATAGTAATAAAATAATTTTATGTGCATGTCAGATGATGAATTTGTCACAATAGCAAGAACACATTGTAATCAGTACTTTTTAAAAGTTAAAAAATAATAATTTATTTTTTGTGAACTGTAGGAGGAACATTGTGTGGTGGATGAATACATTAAACCAACTCCTAAATATCCTGAAAAATATATTTTTGGTTATTTTTTCCGTACAAAACAATCACTAAGTTATTCTAAAAAGAAAACATGATTTTATCTAAAGACAAAACATGACATTTATCTAAAGACAAGGTTTCCACTTAGGAACCTTAAAGCAGTGGACACACCAACATAACAGGACAAAGCTGGCCTCTGAAAATGTGAGTAATTATAATGGTCATGGTCTCACATACACAGAAGTGAAAAACAGGATATTGTGAGCTCATTAATAGCTGTGCTATTAGGATCATATTGCATCCATGGTAGTACATGGTTAAATCATGCATATATACATCATTGATGGTTTTTCCATGATCTTAACTATGGCTTTCTGCAGACAATATCTGATGATAAATAGCCTGGGGACAGACCATGGATTACCATGGTCAATACAGTTTGAGAATTAGTCAAGTTGACCTTGGTCATCCATAGTTATCAGTTGTAGTTACTTACGCAATAATGCACAACAAGGTTTATGTTGTTATGGGATTTACCCACGGCTCATGTGGTGTGTCATGAGGCCAAAGGCTGAGTGATTTTAACCACATGAGAAGTAAATAAATCCCACAATAACACGTGCCTTGGAGTGCATTATTGTGATTTATAAAATTGTCTTTTTAAAGTTTACAAACTCTTAATACATGAAATCTAATTAACTAAGTTTAATAATATGACTAAATTCATGATTGAATCCATACGCTGGAAAAAATAGTCCCCTCATTTTTTTCTCTGTGTGACACCCTTTAACCTGCCCCCTCCCCCCAAGGATGTCCCAATGCTTTGCTAGGGTCCTTTGATTTTACTGTAAGACAGAAACAGTGAAGTTTATCTGCACCTGGTTTCTAGTTGTGTAGGGAATCCTAGCTGCTACTGCTGTGTGTCTTGAGGCACTTGGTAGTTCAGGAGCTAAACTGTGTTGGTGACCCTTCCCCATGTTCTACTGCTGTGCTTTGCAGTCTGAGGAGAACTGTGTTGGTGATGACTGACTGCAGTGCTTTGTCTGCAGCTCTGGATGATAATCATTTCTGGAGTCATTTTCTTTGCTGTGGGAGCTACCTACAAGTTGAAAAACAGAAAAACATGAATGGGAGGAGAACACACTGGGTGACCGTAATCCTCCTGTTATTGCCCTGTCGGGAGGGAAACTGTATTGACACAAGTACTTGCCAATATTTGATATGCAAATATGATCTGTAATAGGTCTTCTAGGATGGGATTTAAATTTGTTTCAAATGTTGATATTTTAGAACTGTTTATATTAATTAAAACAGTTTTTTTTTATTTCCAACTGGAGAAAAAAAATGGCAGATTTCCCTTTGCAATGAACATGAACATTCTGACTCATATGTGAAACATGATCAGGTCAGCTGAGATTTTAGCGATGTAAAGATTCACTTACGTTAAACCCCAAGGCTGACCAATCATGAACAAGGAAGTGCTCATCCCATTTTATAATTTCAGATATTTGCTGCAGTATAAAATAAATGTCTACACCACTCACGTAACTGCATTGTTTCCAGCAACTTTAGTATTCTGTAAAGAACACATATTATCCACACATACTTCTGAATACAGTAACTGTTATTTATTTAGCTATTGCTGCTGGTTTTCTACTTGCTAATTGAAACTTTCTTCATTCACAACTAATAGAATGGCCTAATTGCTGTTTATAACACTGCAAAATGAAAATCTTTAATGAAGTGAGTTCTTACATTAATTTTTTTATGCTGAAGTAATATAATTCTGTGTAAGTCTTACTTTTTCTTGGGAACAGCAATGGGTACCAGGATGGCTCCACAGTGTGCTAATCTTTTTATGGCAAATTTGGAGGAGGACTTTTCAAGGCACTGTGCACACAAACCACTCGCTTATTTCCATTATGTTGATGATTTATTTATAATTTGGACAGAGGGTACTGACACACTTAAAGATTTTCATCAGGAACTTAATAACCTCAACCCAACCATAAAGCTTTCCTTGGAATATTCTGCCACCAGTGTAAATTTTCTGGATACCACTGTCACTATCAAGGATGGAACCCTACATGCCTGTATTTACAGGAAACCAACAGACAGACAGAGATACACAGGAAAAGTAATCACCCGAGCCACACAAAAAAATCAGTCATGTATAGTCAAGTACTTCGGTATCACCGCCTCTGTTCAAATGAGGAAGACAGAGACACACATTTGACAATGTTGAAAAACACCTTTATTGAGCAGGGACACTCATCCAGAGAAATTGACAGAACAGTGAAACGTGCAACACAGATACCAAGAGAACAACTACTGCAATATAAGGAAAGGACCACTACCAACAGAATATCATTAGTAGTCACGAATCATCCTGACCTTGAACTTCTACATAAGATTATTAAGGACCTTCACCCAATAATTAGTGAGGATGAAACCCTTAACTGTATTTTTCAAGAACTACTGTCTTTTAAACAACCACCTAATTTAGCCAACCTGATTATTAGGAGTCAACTTGAACCAGAACAGAATACCATGACACCATGTGGTACACAACCCTGCCATCAATGCAGATGTAAGACTTGTAAGCTCATTTCCACTTCAGATTGTGTGGTTACATCACAAAACAATTTAGGATACTGGGGAATTATACGTGTACATCAAGTAATGTTGTCTATTGTATTCAATGCAAGAAATGTCCACTCACAGGTTATGTGTGGGAGACAAAGCAACAACTCCACACTAGAATTAATTCATACAGGCATTCTACTAATATAAAGATGACTGACAAACCAGTGGCACAACACTTCTCCCAGGATGGCCACTCAATCTCAGGTATGTCTGTGATGGTCTAAAAAGAACATTTCAACAGTACACAACAGAGATGGGCTTCTGAAATTAGACTTATTTTACTTCTCAGTATGGTGGCGGATGGATTGAACATTGATGTTGGTTATATGACATATTATTCCACTTAAACTTACACAGACCTTTACTTCACAGGATGGACATACATACTTTAATTCTTCAGTGAGCCTTTGATTTTTTTGATTTTTATACTTATAGAGTCCCCTTTATCTGGTTATCTACATGTTGGCTTCTCGCCTTAGCACTGTGTGAGTGTGTGCGTGTGCGTGCACCTGTGTGTGTGTGTGTGTGTGTGTGAGTGTGTGTGTGTGTGCGCATGTATGTGGGGGAGTGGCATGGGGCAATTTTTATGTGGGTGTTGGGGTGTTTTTGTGGGTATAGTGGGTGTGGTTATTGTGGTAATATTGAGGTAGGCTTTTATTTGGGCAGATGACATAATGGTGTTAGTGGCTAGGACTCTTAATTCTCATATATAGTGAACATCTACTTCCTTCTACTAGTTGTCAGTGGTTGGATACATACTGTCACATTTTTAAATTCTGTACATATTAAGATGCATATCTTGTTTACTTGGGGGTTCCTTTGGGTAAATATTGCAAAGACTGGTGTGAATGATGATGTATTAGGACTCTTGCACATATATCTCATTCCTACTAGTTATCTTTCCCAGGGAAGGGAGGGAGGCTGGGGGATTTTAGTCCTATGAGTTTTTATTCAGATTCCTTAGACTGATTCTATACATTTGTTATACACTGACACTGTATTGAAATCTGTACATATCAGGCTCATGGTCTCAGTTTCTTGGGGATCCTTGACAAGTAGTTTTGTTTTTTTATTTGGCACTTATACTTACAATTGATGTTATCATGTATTAAATCCTGTTACAACACTGAAGACCTTAAAGTTTATGGAATGTATTAACTGGTTGAGAGTACAGTTGGGAAAATGTCTCAAGCTAGGTTCTATATTACATTTTGTGTAAAACATTTTTTTCACTCTGAGTATACTTCACTTTAAACCCTCTATATGCCATATAGATGTATAATTTCTGTTTATTTTAATTTTGGGTCTTGTTTTTAACTTGCAATTAGGCCTCATTTTAGTGTGTATTTAGTATCCATAGGCTTGTCTTTCATTGACTTTGTTCTTTAAAACACAAGGACACTTGCAAGTTGTAAGCTCCTCATCTTACAAGTAATTAGTGAGAATAGTATCCTAAGGTTTTGTTATCAGTAGACTGCTTTCTTGAAACATACTGAGACATTTTTAAATTTATGTGAGGAGAACTCTCTGCTTGTTGCTATTTCTTGATAACCTTTGACCTTCAGGGGCTTCTCAGCTAAAAGCATACTGGTGTTAATTAGCTTCTCAGATATAATCTTATGTTATGTTTCGAATGAATATGTTAAACCAATGAGAATTATTTCTGTATTTTTATGCATTATCTGGGATGTTAATAGTATGGGATTTTCTAAATAACTGTCATAAAGCTTCTGAAGCAGGACTTGGTTGGTCTGAAAGCTAGAGTACTTTGTTCTTTTGTTGTAACATCTATATTGGTCCAATAAAAGGCATCATGCCATTTCCTTCTGGATCTGTTATTTTTCTTAATAAATTGCAAAAAAAAAGTTATTGTGATTGTTTGCATTAGCTTAGTATCAAATTCTGCATTGTAATATGCAATTAAATTATGCAAATTTGGCAGCTATCCCATGCTCTTGTGACCAAGGTCAACATGCATCAACCATGGTTAATCATGGCGTGTCCAGAACATCCAGAAAAACATACTGGGAATGGCTTTAACACACATAGATCATGTATGAAGATTTTATAATACTGTTTACCAAAACAGTAGCCAAATGGAACTGAGACAATGTATCAATTAACATGGTACATCGATACATTGCCGATTTTAGGATACAGCTGTGACTTGAATATATTTTGAGACATTCTTTTTCTTTACTTTGAAAAATAAAAATGGACACACTAGGAACAGTAGCTGTCACTTACAGCTATGGTAATAGATGCCATTATTTAGTTCGAGAATGAAACTGATCCTGACAAAACTCTGAATGGATCATGATTAGTTGAACTAAAAGATAAACATAGAAAAAGACAAGATAAAAAATAAAGTTAGAAAAGGCTAACTAGAAACAAAATAAATCTAGGAAGTTGTATTTTTAATCTAATCGTTACACTTGGGGTTGATACCATTAATGCTGCTTAAAATTACCTTAACCTGTAAAGGTCTTACATGGATCTATGTCAAAACGAAGCTAGATTAACAACTACAAATATGTTATACAGGTTACTATAGAATCTATACCATTACCAGTTTAAGTAATGAAACTACTAATTTAATAAAAGCAATGTTTGTGTTTTACCATCCATGATAAAGTCACACCGGACACAAACAGAATCAATTTGCCTAATATTATAATTAAAAAAACAAACCATTAAAAAAAAACATTATCAAGCAACATTATTAAGCAGGAACACTAAAAACCATATTTAGATAATGGGCAATCATAGCTGCAAACTGAAATAATTTAAAACGTTATGTTATCATACTTTTTTTCATTTACCAAATTGAAAATAGAATATACCAATTGTTCTTTCTTGATTGTGAAGTTTCTTTCAGGCATCTGTGCATCAACCATGGACAATCTTGTCCATGAATTATGGACAAACAATGGATGGAGTTATCATGGGCAAAGCTCAGGAACAGATCAGGGATGATCATGGTTGTCTGTTAAAATGAGCAACCAGAGTGTAGTGAAGTGTCCACTATAATACAAACCATCCAAACAGCACAGATAGTTTTGGGATTAGAGTTGTAGCCACTACCTTTGGCTCGAGATGTCAGAACTGGTCATACAGTACATTCTCTTCAAATATTGCATATAAACTATTCCAGATTATAGTACAGTACATAATAGTCAGAGATTCAGTGTAGATAAATAGGGCTTTAGATGTCCGTATTAAAGGGGAACAGTCAGCACTGAGTCTCACAGCCAAGAGTGGGGCTAGTCCCAAACTACACTTTGTGTGCAAAACAATTATTTTGCTTACTTTTTTTTTGCAGTAGTATCAAGCTCATTTTGGTGACTTCCAAGCTAACATGTGCTTTAACCCAAAATTTCAGAATCCCCTGCAGCTGACATTAGAGCAGGGCTGAAACTATGGAAGATTGAATAGCCTGCAGTACATGTTAGAGATTTTATAAACTCTGATCTATCATTTGCTGTCTTGCTGTTCTCCCAGGGCTAAGTTCAGTCCTCTGTGATTGTACTTAGCCCCAGGAGGACAGCAGGTCCAGTAAACAAAAGAACAGAGCCGATAAAAACTCCAACATGCAGTGCTGGCTATTTCATACCCCCCGCCCCCCAACTGCTGCAGCCTTGCTCTGAAGTCAACTTTAGGGGAGACTGGAATTTGTAATTACAGAAAATGCCAGCTTGGAAGTCGCCAAAACCAGCCTGATGCACTCTGCTATACTGCAGTAAACAGTAAGTGAGCACTTTATCAAGGGATGTTTGGACATGCACAGTTTTGTACTGGGGGCATGGCACATGTAGCTCACTGTCCCTCTGAAGCACAGGTTTATTCATGTAAATATCCAGTCACCCACAAGTTTAAACCTGGAAGGGAGAAACATCAAGTGTCCCTGAGTGACTGTGTGAAGAACTCTGATACCAGTAGAGGCGAGTCCTTCTAATTGTTTGCAAGCAAATCTTAAATGTGAAGGGGGCCATTCCATGTATGACTTTATAAGTCAGCCACAGGATTTTGGGCTCCATATGTCTCTTGATCAGCAGCCAGTGCACATTATGCTGTGCTGGAGTAATATGATCCAGTCTGGATACACAAGGGGGTGTGGCATAGCTGGGGAGCAAGATGGCCACATTTTAGTTAAGTTCCATGGTCCATCCTCTCTAAATCATCATAATCCTGCTACACCTGTAATAACTTTGATCAAGAAAGAACAGCTCAGACATCCTTGATGGCTCTGAATGCTAAACAGGTGAAAAAGCAACTGCAGTTCATCTTCAAGCCTTTTTTTTTATTTAACATACTTTATTGACATTTTATTAAAAAAAGAAAAAAAAAAGCAATTGCACAACTCAGGTACAATGCAACACTACATACACTCAAACATGCACAGAAAAAACAACAAAAGAGAAGAAATGAGCTAATCTTCAAACCTGCTGCTGAAACCGATGATATTGACAGGTCTCAAGACACTCCCAGGTATGCAAACACTCAAGCAGCTGCAACCTGGAACAGGCCTTTGCCACCCGCCTCGGACTCCCACACCCCCACTCCAACTCTGAAAACCCTCTCTGCTCTCCTCTATGACATGAGGACTGACATGAGAGCAGGTTTCAAAAATCTTGCTGCGCAGTTTATCCACATGCAGCAGACAGTCCATGAGCTGGGCGACTCAATAAATGGACACTCCAAGCACCCTGAGGAGCTCAAGGGTAGGGTGGTGAAACAAGAACAATGCCTAATGGAGCTAGTGAAAAGCTCAATAATCCCTACAAACAGATCAAATTGCTTGAAGAGGTGGCTGTTGATCATGACAACTGTGGATAATGTTTCAAACACCACAGTGACAGTCAATGATGGAGGTACACTCATGCCATGCCTTAATCATTGCATACGCTTGATCTTGTGTAGTTTTATTGCCAAGATGCAAGTGGATGATGATATCATGGGGAGTGTCACAAAGAAATGTGCACACTTTTCTCACTTTGCTGAGGTATGTAAAGAAGTGTGGGGCTTCCAGCCTAATAAGGACTTGTCTGAGCACGTTGATACATGACTGTGTCATGAGGTGTAACTCAACCTACTTCATGCTCCAAAGGTTAATTAGCAGCAACTGGTGACCCATGAGTATTTGCTGCTTAATACAATTGGAGGTATGGGTATCTCTAATCTCTGATGATACATGATGACAGAGGTAGACACGAAATAGCAGTTTCATACGAAAGGAGGCAGTTCATGGTTTTGACAGCAATCCTGGTAGACTGCAGCAGACAAAATTCAAGTCTGACCCCATAAGGCAGACACTTTTTTATTACTAGTTGTCCCCACTCTAACTGAGACCCCTTTCTGTCTTCCTATTCCCAGTCCTGTCACCCTTCATTTCCAGGACTTACTTTGGTCCCCCTTTAGCTCCCAGGGTTAACATCCCACCAAGTGGCACCATCAGGAATGTTGGAAACCCTCTCCAGAGACCAAATCCAGTGCAGAGTTACCAGAAACCCAGTGGACTGTACAGAGCCTGTGAGGCAGGGCATTATTTTTCCTCCAGCCAGAATTTTTTTCCACCTTGTTTTTCTCCATACCTGAGATGGCAGTGTGAATGAGCAACTGCATGCATGTAACAGGTGTGTGCAGCAAAGAGCCAGCCACCCAGTCTCATCCTCTCACAGTCCTACTATATCGCTGCTCCACCTCTGGGTCCCCAGGTAGTATTTGCACTGTAGAAATAGACACCCTCCCAACCTAAAGGAGGCAAGCATCAAATGGAACGATCCAGCCTCCTCCCACAGCTGGTCCTCCAGCATCCTGGGCTCATTCCCAAACCTGGGTCACTGGCACTGTGAGTAGTAGTGCTCCTGCTGCACTGACAGGCCAACTTCACATGGCAGACACTTGATAACTGGCTGAAATACCAACAGCCTCTGCCACTTCACTAAGGTTTTGAGAGCAACATGGGCAGCATCAGAGGAACAAGACGAGGGGACCTTTCTTGAGCTCTGGCACTGGCAGTTCTCTTCTGAACTCCAGTTCCAACCCCACCAGCACCTGACTGACATTTCCCTGAGCACTAGTTATACAGCAAGCAAGCCCACACATGGCAGCAGGAGCTCTCAGCCTTAGTGGCCGAGGAGCCAGCAGGCTGGCAGTATAGCGTAGAGGTTAGAGGAACGAGGTGTGAACGAGCTTGATACATCCAGCAGACCAGACCTTAGTTTGATTCTCACAACCTCCACTTGCATACTGTGTGACTCTGAGTAAGTCACTTAACCGCCCAGTGCTCCCAGGTTGCCCCTGAAAACAGGCATTTGTGCCTAGTGGGCCTTACCCGGTTACCAAAGACTAAAATAAAATTAAAAAATAAAAACCTCACTAAATTTTTGGAACTTATCAAGATACCTGGGGTTTATATTACTTTCCATCAAAGTCAGGTTCTTGTAACTGTTTTTTCATCTCCCTGGTTACCCCTGGAGGGGGTGCTGCTCTGGAGAGTTTTTTTGCAGTATGGTTTGTTACATTAGAATATTGTTGTACTGTACTGTTTAGTTTCCGGAGTTATACCATTGTACCCACTGGGTAAGAAGAACCATCCTGAGTGAAGGCATCATGCCAGAGAAGAGCAGTTCTTTACCAGACACGTGACCATCTGCCCAAAGGTAAAACAAGGTAAGTTTTGTCATCTTCTGGTCAGGCTGAAGCTCACTATGTGGGATGGGGTTACATTATAAAACGTTGCTTGACATCAATTTTGTTTTTTGTTATCATTACATTTTATTGATTTTTTCCTTTTTTGCCTCATAACCCACCACCTACCTGCCCTCCTCACTTGCTGGAGGATCCAGTGCCTGCTACAGTCAGGTGCCCTGAGTGCTGCATAGTCCCACAAGCAGGGAGCTGTACCTTACAGTATGTCAGCACCTGTGTGCCCTCCATCCAATAGGTCATCACAACTGCCATAATATTGGAGATGCAGGGAGGACTGAGGTCCCTTACAGGATAACTCCCCTGCCCCAGGGGCCACTAGAGAACAACTGTTCCATGGGAAAAGAAGGAGACCTTCTTTGGGGAGGGGAATGCATCCATGGAACTGTCTCAACCTCTCCTGCCACTGCCAACTGAGACTGTAGGTGTGGGATGTGAATCTCAAAGGATGGTTCACACATGGAATAGCCTAATTGGTGAGGCTGTGAAAGCTAGCAGTGTTCAGGCTTCAAAACTGGACTAGACAGATTCCATAGGAAGAATGGCACTGAGAGTTATACAGCATCAGGCTGGGTGGCTATCTGACTGGGAAGTTTGCATATGTGTCATTAGTTAAACATGGTATGGTCACTGCCATGCAGGAAGAGGGACAGTCAAGATGGACCCTAATTCCTTTCCAATACCACAATACTATTTACTTCTCAAATGCCAGACTGTCTCTGTCCACCCAAAGGTTGAAAGTCTGGAAAACCCTACAAAGCAAAGAAATCTTAAATTCACTGGATTGCCTTGTATTCAAGGTGTCTGTAGTTGAAGTAGCTCTACACTTTCTGATGGAAGGTATGGCCTTCACACTAGAAAATATCCCACCCCTGATTGTCAGAACATATAAAATTCCTATCAGGCTGAAAATGCTTCATACTGCTGAGTATTCTCTTTAGCCAGGCTACTAGTACTGGAGCCATTGGTAAATGAGATCAGGGGAGGTCAAACAGAATCTATTATATCCATGACTTTTGATAGGGGTAGTGAATTTTTCTTAAAACTGAGTAGATGACAAGGTCCTATAAAACATGAGGGCAAAAGATCTTTATATACAGTGCCCTCCATGAGGATCACATGCTCTATGAGAAGTTTCAGAACGTACAGCACAACAAACTGGAGTAATTACCATTGGATTACATTGAGGTCTTGCAGTAGCTACCGCTGTGATAAGAGTACTTGATCCTAGCGTACAGCGCTGTACACTGATGTGCGACAAGGTGTCGGGGATTTCCTTGGAGGGGTTCAAGAGGGGGTGGGACAGGTGCAGGGGAAGGGTTCTGGAAGCTAAAACCAATGCAGCGAGAATATCCAGGACTGGGAAGGGAGAAGCCAGAGAGGGAGAGGGGGGGCAGCAAGGTCAACTCCCAGGGTGAGGGCTGACCAAACGAGCAGACACGAAAGACCATTAGGCCTATTCTGTTGGCATTTTAGTATGTTAGTATGACTCGATTCACCTGATCCGAGACTCATGATTGGTATAAGTGATGGGGAGCCCCCCCAAAAGACAGAACTGACAGCAGCCAAGGGAAGAAGAAGCAAGTAATGGCTGGGCCAAGAAAGCAGGCGGGAGTAGCTGGTACGGGAGAGGAGCTCACACTACAAGACACTTTAAAAGTCACCAAAGCTCAGGATACAAGGGTCATTGCCCTAGACGAAAAGGTAGTCAACTTTAACTCAAGCCTACAAGTCTGTGAAGCACAATCACAAACAGCAGCAAGTGAAGCCCATGCGACAGTCAGTTCAGCACTGCATGCAGCAGTGGCTACTGCAGGGCTTGATAAGGAGAACAAATCCCTCCGGTACCATCTGGAGACCCTAGAAAATATAACCTGTGCAACTAATCTCTGCACCCCTGGGTTCCCGGAATCCTTGGAGGAGGATAAACCACTAAAATGTGCAACACACTGGATAAAAGAGCTTTCACACCTGGACACAGACATTGGGGTTACTAAGGCCTACAGAATTACCCCTAGAAAATGGAGATAGGACATTAGCAGCCCTAGAACTTGGTTAACCTAGCTGGATGTCATTTGCGAGACTACCTCTATATTTTGGAAAGTGCAAGAAAAAAGGGACCAATTATTGAAGGACATATCAAAGATTTTGTTTTTTCTAGATCTCAGCTTTGCTACCCAAGACCAACAGAAACCTACTGAATTACCCCTAGAAAATGGAGAGAGGACATGAACAGCCCTAGAACTTTTTTTGGTTACCCAGTCATTTGCGAGACTATATTTTGAAGAGTGCAAGAAAACGGGGACCAATATCTCTGAAGGACGGATCAAAGCTTTTGTTGTTTCCAGATCTCAGCTTCACTACCTCAAACCAACAGAAAGATTTTGACTCTTTTCGAGCAATGCATAGGTCACTTAGTGTATCTCATGCTCTCTGGTACCTGGCCCATTTAAAAGCTGCATACTCTGGTAAGCAATACCTGTTTAATGACCCTAAGGAGATGGAGGAACTGGTTAATAAAATCAAGTTGGACTTCGAGGACCAGCAGCAGCATGATGGTGATCCGGACTCTGACTGAACTCATAAAATGCATTGTATAGTTCACTTTTTATTGCACAGGGGTTGTAGAGGACTGATGAGGGAATAATGTGGAAGCACCATCTTGAGTATAACTGTATTTTAGCTGGAATCTTATATTTGTGTATCTTAATGTTGGCTTAGACGCCGCCAACTACACAGTGAGAAATTGTTGATCCTCCCAACCCCCTTTAGCTGACAGCTTAGCAAGTCACAATGGTAAGTCCCCGATAGAATTAGCAGTTGTTAAGTGCAATTCTTTATCACTATGGTATGATGCAGCATATAATTATATAGAAGACAGGGTTTAGGGCACTGCATGGTGGGGAAGTGGGGAAGTGTGGAGGGGGGCACAACCTCCCCAGTGGAGTATACAGTATCTCCAGATCTTGGGGTTGGATGTCTCAGGCAGTAGTGACTGTCAACACCCAACAATAAACTATGCTAAAAGCACTTTTCTAAGCAGTAACCCATGCCCAGCGTCACAAAGTTCGGAAGAGAAAGATAGAAATACAGATTTTGTCAGCAGAAAAGGACCTCTAGGCCCATCCAGTCTGCCCCTTGCCCCTGCCTATTCCATCACCACAGACCCTAGTTAGCCACAGGTGTCACTCCCTCCCCCATTCTTCTACTTAATATGCCCCTGTGTCTATCCCATGCATGCTTGACTCTCCCCACAGTCTTTGTCGCCATTACCTGCTCTGGCAGGCTGTTCCAGTTATCCACCACCCTTTTCATGAAGAAGTTTTTCCAGACCTCTCCCCAAAACTTTCCTCTTCTTAGCTTCATTACATTCCCCCTTCTTCTAGTGCCTTCCTTTCTCTGAACTATAGCCTCCATTTGTACCTTGTTCACTCCTGTGAAGTGCTTGTAGGGTTCATAATGTCCCCTCTCACCCTCCTCTATTTCAGTAAGTACATGTTGAGTTCTTGCAGCCTTTCCTCATATGGCTTCTTGTGCAACCCCTCACCTTTTTGGTTGCCCTCCTCTGTACCGCCTCCATCCTTTCAATGTCCTTGCAGAGGTGCAGCCTCCAGAACTGGACACAGAGCTCCAAGTGGGGCCTCATCAGTGAGCCATGCAACGGCAGCATCACCTCTCTTTTACTGCTAGAAATCTCTCTCCCAGTGCACCCCAGCATCCTGATAGCCTTTCCCTCTGCTTTGTCACGCTGCTCAACTATTTTGAGATAATCAGATATGATGACCCCTAGGTCTCTTTCTTGCTTGGTGACTGTAAGCTTCACTCCCCCCATCTTACACATAACCCCTGGATTCCACAGCCCTAAGCACATAACCTTGCACTTTTTGGCACTGAAACCAGCTGCCACCCCCCCAAACCACTCCTCTAGTTTCCTCAGATTCCTTTGCATACTCACCTGCCCTTCATGAATGTCAACCCTGTTGCAGAATTTTACATAATATATGCAGTTAATTCCATGGTTATGACTTTCAAGTTTGCATTAATTAATCTTGCTCATATCCATGATGCTGGTTCGACAATAAAGTTGTCAACCAATGTTACAGTGATGGCTTTATGTCGACCGCAACTGCAGTCGGCATAAAGCCTTCAGTAAGGAGTTTGTTTTTAGGCAGGCTTTGCCCCAGAACACCTCATGTGGGGGCTCTGCCCCCCGCATGACCCATATTTAGGATTATCAACTCTGAGTCAGAGTTTATTCGGGGATGGGGTGCAAACCCCACACAAAGCAATGCTGGGGACTTGCGGTGACATTACAGCGGCAACATCGAATTGTCACTGTAATGTCATTCGCTGTCGAAATTTCAAACTGGTGTTGGCATACAATCCTGCTCATTCTTTCAATTCTATATAGAGACAGGTAAACATTTACTGTTACTGCTAGTTACTACTAGAAAAACATGTTTATAAGTTCATTCTGATTTTTATACCCAATTCATTTATTACAGTAAGCCTGGTTACCAAGACCACTGTACTAAGGTGTTGTTTATACTACAATGTGAAAAATATGGTGTCTTATGATGAAAGGCAGTGGGATACATAAGAACACTGAGTTATAATTAAATACCTAGCAAATGGCCTAACAAGTCACAGTAATGGTGACTGGAACACCTATGAAACCTTCAATATAATTGTGGGACTGGTCTACTTATGTTGTGCCTTCTGAGGCACATTTTTAAAGATATTTTAAGTAACTACACCTCTGTCCTCTGCTGCCCCCAGTGTAAACCCTGGATAGCAATAATGATGCATTCTAATGTAAGAATGTGTACATGTTAAAAAGAAAGCTAAAAAAGTTTTTGCTTGTTTTTGGCTTAAAACTCATTTGAAAGTTCACTTTAATACTAAAGCCCTGAAGTAAAAAGCATACTGACCTGATATTAATATATACAGTATATGCTGCTGACTAATATGACAAAGAACCTCTGTGCGCAAACACTGAGGCAAGGGTTACCCCAAAGGGCATTTGGCTGGGAAGCCAAGTTTCAAGAAAATACAAAATCACACATGCCCACACAATGCAAAGCATCATGGGCTGCATATGCAAATCACCACAGAATGTTATGCTGGTTCAACTTTAAGCAGAATTGCATGGTGCCAAAAGGCCTCTCACATCCAGGGTGAGCCGGAAGAGTTTGGGGTCAAGGGAGTCGTTGCTATGGCAGGCATTCATCAAGACTTTGGTAAGATATCATTTTGCTTCACTACAGGTGAGGACCCATAGCCAGAAAGGGGGGTGGTCCCTGGTGGCTGGATTGTGAGTAGTGGGACTTGGAATCGGGCTGAAGAAGTTATGAGGGAGGCTGTCACTAAGGTCAGAGAAGGCCAGATAGAGGGCATTGGAGATAGCTGCAGGGTTCTGGGAGATGGCTCCATCAATTAGTAGCTGGTCAGGAGTAGGGAATACAGTTTTCCTGCAGAGTTCTTTTATATTGTTCCAGATTTTTTCCCGGAGCCGCAGGAGGAGGTTAGGGTTTGCCTATAGTAATTAGCTTTAGCTTGCCATATTGCCCAGGTACATTTGTTCTTTGCATTTCTGTATAGCTGCCTGTCATGGGGGAGTTGCTAGTCCAGGGCCCAATGCCAGAGGTTGTCTCTGTGGCGCATTTGGTCTAGTGATGATTGGGAAATCCAGGGGGTGTCCCATTGTTTTGCAATATGTTTGGTGATGGGGGCAAAGATGTCGCAGGCCAAGTTAAAGGTAGAGATAAAATAGGGGAGGGCAGCATCAGCAGATAGAGCATTGTGGATAGGGGTCCAGTCACAGGAAGCAAGGTATAATTTGAGGCAAGAGAAGGATCCTTTTTTGAGGCACCTTTGGGCATAAACTTTAGGCGTGACAGGGGGCTGTTTATTTGACCACCAGCAGACAACTGGGGAGTGGTCACTTAGTGAGTCTGGGAGTACTTTGATCTTGGTGAGGTTGTTTGGGCGATTTGTGAAGATGAGGTTGATAAGAGTGGAGGTACCAAATTTGGGGTCTACTCTGGTTGGCGTACAGACCACTTGAGTAAGGTCATAAGCTAGAATGGATTCTTTGTAGAGGGAGGACACAGTGGATAGCCAACTGACATTGAAATCTCCCATAACAATGATTTCACTCTTGGAAGGGAGATCGGCGATGCTGATCAGAAATGATTCAAAGGCAAGTTTTTGGCTACCTGAAGAGATGTAGACTGCTATGATGTATACCAGTATTGCCCAGTCTTAGTTTGATAGTTAGGAATTGGGCACCAGGCATAGTGTTGGGGAGGGAGACTGGGGTGGCATGTAGAGTTTCTTACATAGATGGCGCATTCCCCTCCACCTTGATCAATCTGTCAGTATGGAAAATGGTGAAGTCACTTAAGGCGACAGATCCATCAGGGATGTTTTTGGATAGCCAGGTCTCAGATAGTGCCATGATGTCCAGAGAGTGTTGTGTGATCCAGCCTTGGAGGGGAGTAAAATTCCTCTGTAGACTGCACATGTTGAGAGAGGCCAGAAAAAGGCTCCCAGGCCTGGACTCCAGGGTGGGACCAAGTCCAGACAGCCCCAGATTGGGGTGCATGTTACTTGATAGGAGGAGGAGGAGGAGGAAGAGGGCATGCCAGGGCAATGTTAACCTCAGTAATGATATGTTAATGTGCTCAACTGTGTCTGTCATTGGCTCATGAGGCTATTTGCATAAGGCTGCTGAATATTGCGGATTTGTGCCTCGTGCAATGGTCTGTGCACTGCGCAACACAACTGCGCTGGAGCATTCCACTGGTGCACATCTGCTGCATATGCACCTGCCAGACATGTCAGCAGTGGCACACCATCCTGCGTTGCATATCGCACAGCTCAGTATACTGCACATGGCCATCCCATGGCACATGCAACCATGGGAGTGGGCTGTGCATGTTGCATATTTGTGCTGTCATGCCAGATTGTGCAACTGTGCACACAGTACCATGTTGTTGACTGTGCACGTGTCTCCGATGCACCACTGTCCTGACAGCAGTGTGATTCCACTAGACACTGAGCATGTATGCAGGTCACAGACGTGACCCCGAACTCCCACCCACACTTCTGGCATTGTGCATGTGCGGTACTGTGTGATAGCCTACAATTGTGCATGTGTATCATGCATCTAAGTGCTGCGAGATCATGGCCTGTGTGTTCCTATCATGCATGTGGCACAGCACTGCCCCATATGCTTCCAGTGAACGCCACATTGCCTAGCAGTGCCTGAGCAGTGCACAGCTACCAGGCACAGGTGGCTGGGAATGTTCAACGGGCAAGGAACTGGTCGGAAGTTGAGCTGGCAAACCTTGTGGCCGTGGTGGAACCCCTGGTGGGCCAGCTGTTTGGGGCAGGGGATCTGGCTGTGGCCCGCTCATGGGTGTGAAACTATGTGGCAGAGGGCCTTGAGAGGTGGATGGGTTTGCCCGTATGGGGAGCAGTGCCACCACTACTATGGAGACCTTCAGCAGCGTGACCCTGAGCGACTGCATAGACTGCAGGACCATGCCAGGTGGAGATCTGTTCCACAGCCAGGTAGGTGTCAACATGCATTGTGCATGCTGCCATTGTCTGGTTTCTATGCATTTGGGTGCACTGCCTGTGTGTCAGCGCCTGGGGGGGCATGGCTGTGGTGGGTGTGGTGTGTCTAGTGTGTCAGCAATCTGTGCCCGTGTGGTGCATGGTGTCTGCGACCCGATACCACTCCACACACATGGGACATGGTCCTTGCCTGTGCACTGGCAGCACTATGTGCTGTGTCTGGCTGGGGGGGGGTGCTGGTCTTGGCATGGCACTTATGTACCTTTCTGTTTCTCTGTCATCCACAGGGCTGGCAGTGCACAGGAGGGCCAGGGAGGACACTGCATAAGTAGATGAGTGGACCAGCACTGTGATGGCGGTGCTGCTGCAGAGCAGGCACAAGGCCATGCAGGTAAGTGTGTGTGGCATGGTACACACAGCATTGCAGGGGCTGGGATGGGTGGTGCAATGGCTCCAGTGCCTGTGTTGGGTTGCGTTGTGTGCAGCAAAGCCTTGCACAGGGCCCCTGTGTGGTGGCCTCCTGTTGCTGTCACTGGTGGTGTGTGTGTGTGTGTGTGTGTGTGTGTGTGTGCCTCCCATGGTGTACTACTGCTGCTGCTAGGTGGCTCCTGTCCTGCACATGGGGGCATTGCTCCAGCACTGTGTGCTCCACTGCACAGGAGTGGGTGCATGTCAGTCACTGGCGTGCCATCTGGTATGTCTATGGGGAACAGCCAGGTCTGCTGTGGCTGTCCGCTGTGCATGTGCCGTTGGTGGCTCCATCCATGGGACAGCACCACAGCTGTCCCATGCACACACACTGGGGTGGGGATTCTGCCATTTGTGGCATGTGTTCCCCTTTCATAGGCCATCCTGGGCCACATGGTGGATGGTGGAGGATTGGTGTCCTCGGTGGAGGTCTGCTACAGCTCCAGTGCCTCATGTTCAGGCTCATCAACTGAGCAGCTGTGGTGGAGGTGTGGTGGATGCACCTTGTGATCCATCGGCTACGGCGTTAGCCTGTGGACTGTTTACCCCTACACTCTCCTCTGTCCCCTGCCCTCCTCCCATCTGGACTTCTGCCTTTGTTCCCTGGTTCACTCTGCATTATCTCCTGTCCATTCACGTTGTTGACCCCCATTCCATTCCATCCTGTGTTATCCCCTTCCCTGTCTGTGTTATTGGCCTGTTAGCACCACTTCTTTTTTTATTGTTCACCTGTTCTGTTCTATAGTAATCAGTTCTACCATTTGCACATCTGTGTCTGTGTCTCCTTCACTTGCATGCTGCTATACTATGCTGCCTTTGTTACATGCTGTTTTTGGGCAGGTCCCTATCTGTCCACATGCTGTTACCTCCATGCGCTTCTGTTGTGTGCATGATGGCCTGTGTGCCACGTCACTCTGTGTCACAGGCTCATGGGTGTTGGCTGTGTGCCTCCCCTGTGCATGGTGTAGTGCCATGTGTCCTTGTTTGCCTGTGCTGGACTGTTCAACACCAGACATGGTGCCCTTCCCAGTGCTGGTGTGCCATGTGGTGCTGTGTCCTGCTGTCATGTGTCTGCGTGGCATGTGCCTCATGCCATCTGGTGCCTGTGTGGTGCTGTATCCTGTTGCCATGTGTGTCTCTGTGGCATGTGCCTAGTGCCACCTGGTGCCTGTGTGGTGCTGTGTCCTGTTGCCATGTGTGTCTGCGTGGTATGTGCCTCATGCCACCTGGTGCCTGTGTGGTGCTGTGTCTGTGGCACACTGTACATGCCTGGTGCCTTCCCACTGTGGCTGTGGCATCTTCTCGTACAGTGTTGGCTGCCTGGAAGGTGGTCGTGGGGTGGCCAGGCATTGCCGCCATCCATTTCATGTGGTTGGGTTGCTTTGTCACATTGGTCACCAGGGTCTGTGTGGGGCACCAAGCGCTATCCACGGTGCTCTGGCTATGCACCTGTCCCATGCCTTTTGCCCACTGTCCCCTTGTGGTTCACCCCTGGCACCCATGCCTTGCTCCAATGCAGCTGAGCAGTCATGCCTGTGTTCACTTCTGCACGTTGCCCTTGCTCAGCCTGTTAGTTTCAGCATACTGTCTTGCTCCTGCACAGTCCAGGTTACTCCAGCACAAATCTGGTTGTGTAATGGTGCATTTGTGCTACATTCAGTGTATGTTGCGCATGTCTGTGTCGCATCTGCTGAATATGGAGTCAGTTTCCTATGGCACACCTGGGTTGTGCTGTGCAGCACATTGTGCATGTTCAGGGTGCAGTTCTGAATATCTAGGCCTGTCTCTTCAAGACACACATAAATAGCGGGATCTCGGTTTTCCTCATCTAGTTCCAAGAATCAGACAATATAATGTACTATCTAAGTGATAATAGAAATATTATTAGTGAAATTTCAAATATAAAACCAAGAAACCATGCACCAAGCAAATTCTATTAGATACCCCAGAAGTTCCACAACACATTCAGAAGCATAAAGGTCCAAAATAATCAACAGAAAAATGCAGACACTAATAAATGAGGAAAATGTGTAAAAAAAATATGTCAAAACCACAAATCCAGGCACTTTGGTGTAATATAAAAAAATACAGTTAGTCCACCTATCACAAACTGCCTACCGGAAGAGGTGGGGGCAGAAATAGTTACAGAATTCAAGAACATATAGGACAGACACAAAGGGATCTTTAAAGTTAAGTAGGCCCCCCGGCCTTAGGCTGATTAGAGTCTGCAGCATCACAATAGGTAGAGAAATAAGGATGGGCCTGGAAGCCCTTATCTGCCATCAACTTTTTTGTTTCTAAGTTCCAAGTTTCCATAAGTTAAAAGGGGAGAGTTTCCAGGATATACAGTAGACTTTATTCATAACCTTGTTCCAGCCTGTATCAGTCAGCAGCTAAGCCCACCTGCCTGTCCGTCTCTGCTTGAAACATGCTTCTATGTTTCAAGCAAGAGATAGGTTCAAACAAATGGTATGAATTAGAAAAGGAGGGACAGTAAAAAGGAGGCTTGCCACCTGGGCAGGGCAGAAAAGTTAGGTAGGGTGGCAGACTGGATGGGCCAAGAGCCTTTCTGTGCCGACAGTGTCTATGTATCTATGTAACTCGCACCCGTAAAATATCTGCCATGGTTTCTGCCACTCGTGCAGAAGAAGACTTAAGCAGTGGGAAGTTCCAAAAACTAGAAATGTATGTACTGTAGCTGAAGTTTCACTGCTGTGTTTCCAAAAATGGGAGTAACAGGTTTTCAAAAGCACTGATACAGACACAGCTCCATGCTCTGCCTGAGTCGCTACCTACCAAACTTGTCTGTGTCTGCCGGCCTAGTTTTAGAAGGTGCATTCACTTGTGACACAAGTCTGCAATTTGCAGCAGTGTCAATAAATGATGCAAATTTTATTTTTCTCATTTATGGATGCAATCGAGGCAACAGATAGGGCAGACAAAACAACTGAGCTAGCAGCTCTAATGGATGCAGACTGAAGTGCAATCGGGCAGAAAACTCATGCTGAAAATCCTGCACTGAATGTTTTGCCAGGAGTTGTGAGGCTTTGTTCTAAGCTACACCTTTCAAACAAAGTCAGCTTAGTGTGGCACTCTGGGTTAAACAATTGGGGAAAAAAAAAAATTCAATCCACATGGGGAATGAAGACACAGAATGAGTTGTCACTGAAATATTAAACCATTGTTCCAATGTGATTTGCAGATTCAGTTACTTTGCTCATTTCGCCTTCACATCACATTCATTACCTTGTCATAAATCTTGCTAAAGATATTGGGCTCAATTCTCAAAGATCAGCACAAGCTGTACCAATGGCAGCTTGCGCCAATCTGTGCTGAGCCAGGGACCCTGCGCCCAATTCAGATATGGGAGGGGTCCTGGCAGAAAAAGAAAAGTCCCGGAGCTTGCACCAAGCACACCGATGTGGCAAAGGGAAGACACACAAGAAAGGAATGTCGCAAACTGCAGGACAGACATGTGGCACTGACAGCACCAGCAGATGTGTTGTCCACAAGGTAGGCCCAATGTCTGGTGCAGTAGTCTGGCCCCACCACTGACACAGATGCAGTTTGCCAGCACTGGGACCCCTATTTCTTCCTGCCAATATACTTAAATTAACTAACTAACTAAACTATTTGGCATGCTGGGGTATGTCTCTGTGTCCCCCCAGCAAGGCGGGCTGGACGCTACCTATGCCCTGCATGTGCCCCTGGCATGATGGAGGGCACACCCCCAACAGCATTCCATGCTGCCAGCAGTGCAGCCAATCTGCAGTCCATGCCATCAGTTCACCACCACCAGTGCCAGCGGGTAGCACTGCCACTGCTGTGCCCTGGGTGGTTCACAGGTGGGACCCCTTTTGGCGTACAGGGCATTAGACCAGCTCAGGGCTGGTCTAACTCTAGGCTGGCACTGCGGACATTACTGCCCTTACAGAATTTCACCATAAGGGATATGGCAGCCACCTACTGGCGCAACACCCTTTAGCACCATGGCGCTGCCTGCAGCATGCTGCAAGCCGGGCACAAGGGTATCTGGCACATTGAGTCCCCTCGGTACCACAAGCTCCTTTTGAGACTCGGGAATGATGCAAAGTGCGGCGCAGTGATCCCCTTGCATCATATTTCTGTGACGCAAGCACTCTGTGGCATTCCCATAAATAGAGCCCATTATATTTAACAATGAGTCTTTGAACAATGCTTTGGGCAATAGTTGAAATGAAGGTGGCTATGAGAATCCAGGATCTTTCCACTTGGGAAACCAAGTCACATAATCTGATTGTTGTAGAAAATAATAAAGAAATGAGTATAGCAGCCATTCCAAGCCCTCAAGGTACTGTACAGATGTACCTCTCGAGTGGGCCAGGCTAGGTTCTTGACTTTGAGCGCTCTGGGCTTACATGTGTAAAGTTGGTAATTGCATGGTTCCTCCACCTGGGGTGATACTAAGGAACCTGAACTACTCCCAGAGCTGTTGCCCCCCCCCCCGCAGAAAATAAATCTTGTTCCTCAGCAGTTGTGAATATGCTCCCCAGATGCCCAAAGCAGAAATTCTCCCAAAAATTATGTAATAAATAATACAAGCAGCTTTATTAAAAGGGAGGAGTAAAAAAGGACAAGGGAGTATATTGTAGAAATGGGAAGAGGAACTTGCACTCTCTGCAGAACAATATTCTGTACAATACTCCTCCTATATGACTCCTTCCCCAGACATCGTATGTCAGCAAGCTCCAGTCCCTCCAGCAGGTGCATCAAGGTGATGGATACAGAGTCCAGACCAGTTTTTCAGCGAATTCAAAGTTGTTACACGATTGTACTTGATCGGTTAGTATTGAATCATTAATAAAAAGAAAACACACAAGGGGCTATATTTGTAAATCCAAATAATTGGACGCTGGGCCCAGAGACATTCCATTCAGTCTTCTGATTAGACCTCTTCTCCTTCCCCTCTGGCTCACAGCAATTTCATCTTGGCTCATTTATATCAGGGAATTGATTTCTGAGCTAGGGGAAAGCATATACCTCAATACCTGCTAAATCCCAAGAACCAACTAAAGTTTCTGACCATCAGTAGTGCAGGCTGTGGGCCACGACCAACAGTGAAACTATAAGGACAAACCCCTTGAAGGGAACCACCATTACAGGTCAGTCACCATACCTCTGGTGTTTTCTCTCCCATTCTCACACGGAGGTCCACCAGGTCTGACAGATCTATGCCACACCCCAGAATCTGAGCCTATAGTGCCACACCCTGAGCCTGGCAGATCCGCACGGTTAGTCACAGCTGGTGTTACAAAAGGAAACAAATCTCTCAGGGCTGTGGACTGGGCTAAGGAACTTCGGAACTCCAGTGCTGTTCCCACCAAAAGTTTTTATACCCCCAGAATAATGGATACCACTAACAGTCACATGCTCTGGTGGGTACACGCTTAAGATGTACTGCTTATGGATAAATGTGTAATTAAGTACATCTTTTGAACTTTGTTGTACTCTACATTATCCTACTTATTTTGCATTGAATTTATCTGTATGTTTGTGCCACTCATTAAAGATTTACTTGGAAGGGCTGGTCTAGAGGTGCAAAAGCAACATAACATAATTCCAGTCGTGAGACTGGAGCTCATGTGTGAGCCCCAGAACTCCACAACGGGGCTGACTAGGTGCCAAGGACATCATGAAGGGGAAGTGCTCAGGCATGAGTCGTACAGCATTTGCTCATCCCCTGCTGGCTGACCAAGGAGAGGTATTGGCATCAGTTGTGAAGGCAGCAGATGACACCCACTCCAGGTCAGAGAACACACAAAGCTGCTTGCACCCCTTCAGGACAGAGAACAGGCACAGCTGCTTGCACCCCTTCAGAACAGAGAACAGCTATGACTGCTTATACCCACACCAGGTCAGAAAACAGGCACAGCTGCTTGCACCCCTCCAGGTCAGAGAACAGCTATGACTGCTTATACCCACACCAGGTCAGAGAACAGGCACAGCTGCTCATACCTCCATCAAGCCTGAGAAGAGCTAGAGATGCTCACACCCCCACTGTGCCAGAGAACAGGTACAGCTGCTCACACCCCCACTGTGCCAGAGAACAAATAGAGATGCTCACACCCCCACTGTGCCAGAGAACAAGTAGAGATGCTCACACCCCCACTGTGCCAAAGAACAAGTAGAGATGCTCAGACCCTCACTGTGCCAGAGAACAGGTACAGCTTCTCATACACCCACTGTGCCAGAGAACAGATAGAGATGCTCACCCCCCCCCACTGTGCCAGATAACAGGTACAGCTACTCATACCTCCATCAAGCCAGAGAACAGCTAGAGATGCTCACACCCCCACTGTGCCAGAGAACAGGTACAACTGCTCATACCCCCACTGTGCCAGAGAACAAGTAGAGATGCCCACAACCCACTGTGCCAGAGAACAGGTACAGCTACTCATGCCTCCACCAAGCCAGAGAAGAGGTAGAGATGTCCACACCCCCACAGTGCCAGAGAACAGGTACAGCTGCTCATACCCCCACTGTGCCAGAGAAGAGGTAGAGATGCCCACACCCCCACTGTGCCAGGGAACAGATACAGCTACTCATACCTCCACCAAGCCAGAGAAGAGGTAGAGATGCCCACACCCCCCATTGTGCCAGAGAACAGGTACAGCTGCTGGCACCCACTACGGGCCAGAAGACAAGAACAGATTCTCACCCCCAACGGGTCAAAGAACAGGTACAGCTGTCACCCCCCCCCCGGGCCAGAGATCAGGTACAGCTGCTGGCACCCCCTCTAGAACAGAAAACAACTACAGCTGCTCACACCCCTCCAAGCCAGAGAATAAGTTCCACTTGCTTGCAACACCAGCAGATCACAGAACACATACAATTGCTCACACTCCCCATTGGCCCAGAGAACATCCAGAACATACAGAAATAAAATGCCAGCAGAAGCAGGCCTTATGGTCTATCAAGTCTGCTCAATTGTGCAGCTAGCCCTCAACTTGCAGCTGCCTCTACCCTCCCCACCCCTCTTCATCATAACCCCCCACCCTGTCCCAACCAGTCTTAAAGCCACCCACCATTCTACAGGATATCACCTACTCGGCAGAGCATTCCACCACCTGTTCAGTGAAAAAATCTCTCCTGATTTAATCTTCCCCCCCTCCAATCTCAGCTGATGCCCTCTTATATCCCTCCATCTTCTAAGCTGGAAAATCCCTTCTGTATTAGCCTTATTTATACCCTTAAGGTACTTATAGGTTTCAATTATATCCCCCATCCCTCCTCTCCTCCAGGGAATACATGTTTAGCTCACCCAATCTATCCCCGTAGGACTTTCCCCTCCAATCCCTGGATCATCTTGGTCACCCTACGTTGCACCCCCTCCAACAATTTGAAGTCCTTCTTCAGGAATGGGCACCTGTACTGCACGTAGTACTCCAGGTGTGGCCTGACCAGAGATCTGTACAAGGGAGGGATCACCTCCCTATTTCTGGAGGAGAGTCCCTTTGCTAAACACCCCAGCATCTGTTTTGCTGCCGCCCTCTTGCACTGAACTGAGTTGTTTATGCTGCCTGTTTTAAGCACCCCCAGATCCTTTTCCTCCATGGTGCTTTCCAGCTGCATCCCTCCCAACTGATAGCTCCTCCCCTGGTTCCTAGCTCCGAGATGCAGTACCTTGCACTTCTTGGCATTGAACCCCAGCTGCTATGTTTGCAACCACTCCTGTAGTTTGGTCAGGTCCTCCTGCAGCACCTTCGACCCTATAATGTCATCTACCACAGCTCCCATCTTCGTATCATCAGCAAACATACTGATCCTACTCCAGATCCCGTGTGAGATATCAGCTATATATATATATATCCCAAACAGCACTGGTCCCAGTACCAATCCCTGTGACACCCAGCTTGTCACTTCCCTTAGTGATGCGAGTTTCCCCACCACCACCATCACCCTCTGCTGCCTTTCATTCAGTCAGTTGACAATCCGTTTAACCAGCTTCGTTCCCAACCCTATGTATTCCAATTTCCCCCCTCAGCTTCCCATGCAGCACAGAATCAAAGGCCATGCTGAAGTCCAAATACAGGACATCCACCACATGGCTCCTGTCCAGCTCCCCAGTTACCCAGTCGTAATACTCAATTAGATTTGTGTGGCAGGATCTGCCAGAGACAACCTTGTGTTGCTGGTCATCCTGGAGACCATTGTCCTCCAAAAGGGTCACTAGCCTCTCTTTTAGGATTGTCTCCATGAGCTTCCCCACATTTGATGTGAGGCTCACTGGTCTGCCTAGTTCATCCCTAGGGTCACTTTTGTGAATGGGCACCACATGGGCTGTCCTCCAGTCTTGTGGTATGTATCCTGTGTCCAGGGAGGTATTGAACAGGTCAGCCAGTAGTCCTGCCAGGATCTCTGCCAGCTCACTGAGTACCCGGTCCCACTGCCTTGTCCACCCTCATTGCCCTTAATCCTTCAAGAATCCTGTCCTCTGTAATCCCTATGCCAGTCACCTCCTCCACCCTCTACCTACTCCACCCCTCCCTTGGGGTATCTGCCACCCTTTCTCCTTTATAAACACAGAGTAGAAGTATTAATTTAATGCCTGTGCCTGATCCACCCCCTTTTCCACCTACCCTCTGTCCTTCCTACTCCTCACAATCTGGTCCTTGTTCTTCCTTCTTTCTCTGATGTATCTGAACAGGTACAGCTGCTCGCATCCCCACCAGCCTGAGAACAGGTACAGCTGCTTGCATTGCCACTGGGTCAGAGAGTGGGTAGAGATGCTCGCAGGATCAGAGAACGGGTACTGCTGCTCACAACTCATCCAGGCCAGAGAACAGATAAAGCTGCTCACACCCCCACTGGCCAACAGAACAAGTACAGATGCTTGTGTCCTCACCAAGCCTGAGAACAGGTACAGCTGCTTGCGTCCCCTCAGGGTCAGAGAGCAGGGACAGCTGTTCACACCCCCACTGGCCCAGAGAACAGATAGAGCTGCTTGCATCCCCACCAGGTCAGACAGCATGTGCTTGCACCCCCACAAGGCCACAAAACAGGTACTGGTGTTAGCGCCCCCTCCAGGCCAAAGAACAGATAGAGTAGCTCATACACTCTTTAGGCCAGACACCACATACAACAGTTCACACCTCCCCACCTCACCCACATACCCCTACCAGAAAACAGGTCCAGCATCTTGCATCCCCATCAGGCCAGAGAACAGGAACAGCTGCCGACATATCCATTTTTCTGGAGAACAGATACAGGTGCTCAGACCACATTTGGGACAGAGAGCAGGTACTGCTGCTCACACTCCCACTGCCCAAGAGAACAGGTACTGCTGCTCACACCCCCACTGCAAAGACAGCAGGTACAGCTGATCACATCCCCACTGGCCCAGAGATAAAGTACAGCTGCTCCCATCTCCACCAGGCCTGAGAACAGGTACAGCTACTGGCATCCCCATTGGGTCAGACAACAACTCACACCCTACTGACCCAGAGAACAGGTACAGATGCTCGCATCCCGACCAGGCCAGAGAACAGTCACAGTTGTTTGTATTCTCACCAAGTCAGAAAGCAGGTGCAGAGTTGCTCACACTTCCTTTGCACCACAGACCAGATACAACTTCTTGCACCCCCTGCCTAGAAACAGGTACAGCATCTTGTACCCCACCAGACCAGAGAAAAGGTACAGCTACTCATACCCCATTGTGCCAGAGAACATGTATAGATGCACATCAAATCTGGGCTGAAGAACAACCACACCTGCTTGCACCACATCTGTATCAGAGAACAGGTACAGCTGCCCACACCCCACTGGCCTAGAAATCATGTACAGCTGCTCGCTTCCCCGCCAGACCTGAGAACAGGTACAGCTACTGATCTCCCCATCGGGTCAGAGAGCAGGTACAGCTGCTAGCACTCCCACTGACCCAGAGAACATGTACAACTGCTCATATCTCCACCAGGCCTGAGAACAGGTA
Organism: Neoceratodus forsteri; assembly: GCA_016271365.2. Classification (NCBI taxonomy): domain Eukaryota; kingdom Metazoa; phylum Chordata; order Ceratodontiformes; family Ceratodontidae; genus Neoceratodus; species Neoceratodus forsteri. The sequence goes on from CM057449.1 coordinate 482,827,162, forward strand.
CAACTGCTTGCATCCCAACTGGATCAGAAAGCAGGTACAGCTGCTCACACCCCCACAGTGCCAGAGAACAGGTCCAAATGCTAGCAACCCTTCCGGGCCAGAGAGCAGGTACATTTGCTTGCATCCCCACTACACCAGAGAACAGGTACAGCTGCTCATATGCCCACTAGGCCTGAGAACAGGTACAGCTACTTGCAACCCCACTGGATCAGAAAGCAGGTACAGCTGCTTGCATCCCCACAGGGCCAGAGAACAGGTACAAGTGCTAGCACCACCTCTGGGCCAGAGAGCAGGTACAGTTGCTCGCACCCCCACTGCACCAAAGAACAGGTACAGCTGCTCATTCCCCTTCTGGACCGGAGAATAGGTACAGCTGCTTTCACTGCCTCCAGGCCTGCTCTGATACCCACCGGGTCAGAGCACAGGTACAGCTGTTCCACCCCCTTCAGGCCACAGAACAGATGCAGCTGCTTTCAAGCCCTCCAGGCCAGAGAACAGGTACAGTTGCTGATACCCCTGCAGGTCAGTAAACATGCACAGCTGCTCTGATCCCCACCGGGTCAGAACACAGGTACTGCTGTTCCACCCCCTCTAGGCAAGAGAACAAGTACAGCTGTTCACACCCCCTCTGGGCCATAGATGCACCTCCTCTTAGCCAGAGAACAGGTGCTTGCCTAATCATTTATACAACTGTTTATGCCTTATAAAGTGTTCTGAGACACAGTGTGTGCAAAAGGTTCTATATAAAATAAAATTTTCTTCCTTTCCTATGAGCAATGGTTTTATAAACAAGTGATTTACCTAAGTAATGTTGCTATAAGTAGGTTTAGAAAGACTTACCAGTTGCAGGTCGAATACGAGGCACTGTATTCACAGGGTAGGGATCTCGAGCCCTCATGGGCTGTAATGCACTACTTGAGCTTGAAGGCTGAAGTATCCCAGTCACTGCTGGAGAGCTGTTATAGTACTGCATCTGGGATGGCATTTTCGTCTTCAAGAACTGTAGGAGAGTTAAAATATGTCATAACACTTAAACATCCCATCATGACTGAACTGTTGTAAGATAGCCAAGATACAATGTTAAAACACTTTATGTGCAACCTTCAGCCTTATTTAACATCCCAAAAAAGGCACGAAATCTAAAATATGCCCAATCTACCCTAATCAGAACATGAAACAGCCAAGGGGAGTACCAAGCTGGATTTGTAGGGAAACTGGCAAAGCATAGACAAAAGTGAAACTGGCATTTTAAGACTAGCTCATCATCAGAGAGAAAATGTGCTGGATCACCGCTGGGTTGTTTAAAGTTTTGTCTAGTACATATTGCCTACCCTTGTTTATGGATCTATGACTTTTTCTTAGGTAAATACCTCTACAAGTATGGTCGGCATCAATAGGTTGACTTAAAAAATTAGAAATTATAGTTTAATATTTCAGTCTTTTACTGTTGCCAATAATAATCACTGCAATCCAGATATTAGCCCTGAAACTGTGAGATCATCTTAAAACATGCTAAATATAAGCAAATCTAAGGCTGTTTAATGTTAAACCCCAATATTTGCAACTTAATAACTTTGGTATCGTTTGATGAAATAGCATAAAATTTGAAAAGGGTGGTCAGGCTGTCAGTCTCAAGATGTGAAAAGTTTCATGATGGCATCTTGTTCAGTTTCCGAGACACAGAGCAACAAAATATGGGGGAAAACCGCTATACTTAACATTGCATATTTTTTTGCTCTCACCTACAGCCTAGACGGTGTGGAGTCTTTTCGTGAAATTTTCAGGGTTGAAGGGGCCTGTGCCAAGAGTTTGCCTTTGGAAGGTTTCCTGAAAAAATATTATATGGTTTCAGAGTTATAAGGATATTTTTGAGTTAGCCAACAAATGCAAACACTAAACAAAAAAACAAAAAAAAAGACCTATTGCGAGTGCTTATTTTCATGATTTACTTCTAACGTGGAAAAACAATACCGATCATGTGGAAAAAAACCAAAACAAACGTGATGGCTGGCATTTCCTTTTTTTTTTTTTTTTTAACAAAATCATTGAGAATACATAAAACTGATATATAGTATATGGTTATCTCTTATTATGCATAAAAATCAGGGCACAGGATCAGCATGTCACTGACAAAAACAGCGTGGCAACATACTGCGCTGTCAATACAATGTCACCAACTACAGTGCTTGGGTAAAACACAGAGCACCAATAATGCTGACGACCATATGAAACATATTGCTTTTTAAGGGGGGTTCTGTCCCCTGCACCCACCATTACAGGGAGGCTGTGCCCCCTGACCCCCCCCAAATTAAAATAATCACCTCTGGGGAGAAGGCAACTCCAGGATGGGGAGAAACCCTGGGGGGAGGGGTGAATTGCAATACCTAACACAAAAGAAAAAAAAAGCACACTAGGACTTGGGATAGAACCCCAGTCCACAGGTGCTCCACTGACCTCGGCTCTACCCTCTAAGCCATGGCAGCAGCACAGAGGACTACCATCCAGCAGAGGTCTTATCCTCTGCAACACTACCTCCCACCCAACAGTTACAGGGGTAGCGCTACCGCTCCTCACTATTTCTTACATATGCTATTACATCCCTTGTAGCTGTTGTAATGCACACGGGTTATGCCATGCAGTTTTGCATGAGGCATTATTCATCCTACATACTGACCTGGTACCAAAATCAGTGGCTAATGTAATGTTATTGTGCACAATCTAAAAGCTGTTGTGCATGTTCTAAACCTTATCGTGCATGTACCATAAATAATATTCATGAAGTGCTCTGCCATACCCCACCTGATTGGACAAAGCAGAGCTCTTCACAGAAAAAGCAGAACAAACATGGAGGGGTCGCTTACTCACTGGCTTACAGACACAGTTTGGACATGGACTGCTGTATTCAGCTCCATGTTTCCAAACTGTACCAATTTTAACATTTTTCTTTCTTTTTTCTTTTTGTTATGAAACGCAGCCTCAAATCCTTGGAGGCTCACACTGAAATGGGACTGCACAGACTGATGTCGAACTAGACAGAGCTGCTGACAACAACCATGAGAGGAAACACTAGATATAAACCTTATAAAATTAACCATTCACAAATCTAACTTTTTTTGTGGATCTGGGGGAACCATATACTATTACAAATAAAGTCGGGGGCACCCATTTACAACTCACCTGTGTTTCCATCTTGGGGTTGAGATAACAACATAAACCTCTCTCTCGAGGTCCATATGCTAGTATCTCAACCACTCGATAGAAACGCAGGCTAACTGTATATGGCTGCCCAATACTTTAGTTCTTATACTTTCAAACACCTGAACCTAGCTAAATGGGGCCCATTCAAATAGATCCTTGTGTTTGTTTCCTGAAAATTGTCCTGCAAATACCTTTTCTGAGCATCCCAAAATCCAGGGTTCCCAGCTTAGTGAGAGGAGCCATTCACCCATGTTCTTTGCATGAGAACAGTGGATTTATTTTGAATATTGAAGCCACAGCTACAGTAGTGCTGCCAGCTTCAGTTCAAGCGGTGCACAATAGGTTTAGGGGCACATAATCTGGCAATTTATTATTCGAGTGAAAATCTCTGAAAATATTTCTATGCTTTCACAACTTAGCCACCTTTGGAGCAATATAATTGAATATTTATACACATGCTTTCTTGGAAGAGTCATAGAAACTATTAAACAGAGAGGACATTTGGTTATATAAATTGTCAGCTGCAAGACTCCAAAATTCCACAATTTAATTATTTATTAAATTGTGTGAACATTTTCAAAATATTTGGATGTTTCTAGCTCCACTGCTATTGCAGATATACTCTCAAGATGTGGATGCATACCAAAGTTAATATGTCCTGGAATCTAATTAGGTTGGATAAAATGTAGTTTAGTAGGTTAACATTTATTGTGGATACTTTAGAAATTACTACTTGGCAAAATTTACTCAAAAATTAATGGATGCATAATAGATAATGCCACTAGAATTCTACTTGTAGAGTTTGCCCATGAGGCGCAGTCGAGTGGGTAAATCCTTGACAGCCATGGTAAATCCCGCAATAACCCATATCCTCCGAGTGGTTTATTGCGATTATACCAAGGTTCTTTTTTACTATAATAAAGTACAAATATTAAAGAGGTTGCTTTGTTTGTTTTTTTATCTTTTATTGTATTTATTCCTATGCTGCAGAGGATGTATTGGACATACCCATCAACAGCCGTTGGTTATCAGAGGATTTACACCCGTGGTAAACTGCCAGTCTGACAATTTCAATGGCTGTTCACTTATGTCCATGGTATAATATTGCATAATACATTGTCATCCTGGTCCTAAACCACATCACAAAATGAGCAAATCAGTCCTCCTACAACCAGAACTATCTTTTATCAGTCCCCCTACAACCAGAACTGATCTACCATCACAAACATGGCTGCTACCTTTACAGAGGGAAAAAAAACCTCAACTAGGCCCTAAAAATAAAACTACCTTAAATAAAAAATAAAAAACATTGATTAAATGTTGTTTCCCTGATTGGCACACACTACTTACACACATAAACAAATCAGAAACATTAAGTATTGTTCATAGTTTTTATTACAACTGTTTCTTTGCTGACAATGAAAAATCCTCCTGTCTTTAACTGCTCATTAGGGTAATCTCTTCTTTTCCTGACAGTGAGATAATTGAGTCTTTGGCTCTAGAAAAGGCCTATGTTTTTTTTTTGTGTGTGTGTGTGTGTGTGTGTTAGAAGAGGAATATTCTGCCAGTGGAACTGAGCAGAATTTTGAATCCCTTTATTCCATGGCAAACATTCCATGGTAAACATTCCATCTTGAACGTGGGAAAGACAGACGAAAAAAAAACAGGATGAAGAAAGTAGGCAATGATACTTCATAAACAAAGAGCAAAAATGGGAAACACAGTTACATAGGCAGAGGCAGATCCATCTGCTGAAATACTTTCCTGAAGTTTATAAAAGCACATACATTTGAACCATACCTAGGTATTTTTTTTAGGTGAAATCTATCACCCCCACACCAAAAAAGGCAACCTGGCAGGTTTAAAGTTTTGAACACATTTCCATTAAGAAACAGTATGCAAAGCAACTTTTTTTTTGTTATAAAAATGTGTGCCACACACAGTTTTCATTATGTTTTATGTTTTTAGCTAACCCCACAGTTACCGGAATGGGAACTATTTTTTGTTTTTGTATTCAGAGTTAAAATACAAGCATATTTCAATAAAAGGTCCAATTGTTATCTTTTTAAAATATTTTTTTCTTGCTTTCATTCATTTTAAGTCAGTAATATTTAAATGTCATTTTATAAGAGCAATATGACACTCCAGGGGTGTGCCATTATGATGAAATAATTGCACTTCTCAGGTGCATTTAACAGCACTCGGCTGCACCTCGTGCCTAACAATGCACCTGAAGCGTGCAATTATTTCACCATAATGCACACCCCGTCATGTCTTATTGCTTATTTAAGACAGTGAACTCTATTGGTTATTTCACTGTCACCTGAACAGCCATTTTGTATCAGGCTAAGCAATTTTATTCTATTTAGTTTTTGTTAACCGGGTAGGTGCACTAGCCAGCAAGTGACTATTTTCAGGCACGATCCGGGAGGTACAATTACAATACAGGTAGAACAGTGCAGGTTATACAGTACATGGAAAGGTACATTGATGCAAGTATACAAATTTTTACATGTAGGTAGTGCAAACAGAGGGTACTGGTGAGAGGATAGATTTTTGAGTAAATTGGAGAAACTAACAAGGGGGAAGTGGGCAGGGAAGGGTAAGTGCACAGCTAAAGTTCATTGGGAGGTGGCAGGGCTGGGGACCAGGGTAATAGAAGCCCTGCCAACTGATTAGCTGTAGGGGAAAGGGGCACCCAGTATCTGAGATAATTAGAGGGAGAGTGTCCGGGGCAGGCGGGGGGAGGCAAAGAAGTAGGTTGGACAAGCAAGAAGGTTACGGCTTTTGCGGTGGGAGGCAAGCGTCTATAACCGGCTCATGGAACCGATTCTGCTGAGAACATTCTGGTGGGGAGGACCGGGGAGAAGTAGGTAAGAGGCTGGCCGGCGGTAGTGGAAAAGTAGGAAAATGGGAAAGTGTATAGACCACAGGTCCTAGAGACCGGATAAGGGGGTAGAGTTACCGAGGGAGCTGTGCTGAGTTCAGCAAACAGCAAGTGAGATTACAGCTTTAGTGGGGAAAAACAAGGGGCAGTGACTGGACTCACGGAACCTTGAGTCGGTTGGAGGCAGGGGGCTATGGCCGGGCTGGCGGGTGTCCTAGCTGGGCAGGGTTGGCGACCTGGATGAGCGAGGTGTACCCAGTCTAAATGGGTTAATTCAAGGGCGAGGAAAACAGCGAAGAGGACGACATGGGGGGGTGAGGTAGACAGATGGCTAGGAGGCATGGTATATGGTACGGCGGCAGAAAACCAGAGTTGCAGAAACAGGAACGGGGTAGGGCAGGAAGATGCGGCAAGAGTGGTAGATTGCTACAGTCAGTGTCCGGGCTCATGGAACCATATGCCGGCTGGGCAAGTAAGGGGACTCAGTCTCTGAGGTGAGAGATACGGCAAAAGGTGGCTTTAGCACAAAAAGATGCGGCAGCGACCCGGTGCCGCGGAACTGAAAGCCGGCTAGTATACCTGGGCAAGTCGGTGTGTGGGGGGGGGAAGAAAGATGAGGTTCAAGGGATTTAGGGAGAGACCAGTACCAGTACATCAAGGATTAGTGCAAACAGTAGGTTGAGAAACAGGCACCAAGTAGTAAGGTAATTGGCATTTGTCATACACAAAGTCAATAACAGTAAAGTGACTAGAGGCATTTGTAATATATATAAAAACAGTAAGGTGATTGGCATTTGTAATACACAAAGTCAAGAAGAGTAAAGCGACTAGAGGCATTTGTAATACACATAGGCATTCGGAAGGCAAGACAGTAGAGCTCATATAAGTTTCTTTGTTTTCATAATAAAAAGTGCAAGTAGTCCAAACCAATATGCAAGGCAAATAGGGGGAAAGTAGACATTAGGCATATACAAGGGATAAGGAGGTGAGACGTAGACAAGGGGAGGAAGAGGTGGCATGAAGAAAGGATTCAAGTAGGATCATAACAGGCACATTGGTCAATAGAAGTGAGGTGATTCCGCAGTCATCGCTTGAAAGCGTAGTGTGAGGAAGCTCGTCTTAGGTCAATAGGTAGTGAGTTCCACATTTGCGGGGCAGCATGCTGGACAGTTCAGACTTCAAATGGAGCAATTGAGGGTAATGGGTTAACTAGCATATTGCAACAATTCATGATACTACACAATGATGTACATTACTTCTTCATGGTCCGTCACTCAAGATAGTGACTTTACACTTGGCACCACTATACTTTTATTGTGGAGTCTCCTATGAATGCTACCTTATTGCTACTTTACTCAGCCTTTACCTGCCTCTACAGTGGCAACTCAAGTGAATGACACAGCAAAATGTATGGACATGGCTTCAACAAAAGTATCACAACATTCCATAATTTCACAAAAGTTCATGAAATTCAGTTTAAATTACTGATGTAATTTGGAATTTTTGGCTGCTTATAACTCAGCTAACGTGGTGCAAGAGATTAGAGAGTTGACATACACACACTTATTTTTTTTTCCAAATTGGTTTTAATTCTGTCCAGCAGGTCATCTCTCAGGGATATATCCTGTTCAAAGAGATATACCCTGATCAAACTGAACCCAGTCATCATTCCGTTGGCTACTGGGTTTTCTCCAACATTTTTCCCCTCTCATCTCCCCTGTTGGGGGTGGTGCCTCTGTCAACCACGTACAGCCACAGCTTTCCTGTAGCAAGAGCAGGCTCTGTGGCCCAGCCACATGGGTTGCTGTGTTGGTGGAATCAGCAACAATCCTCCCCGACTGAGATGTACTGCCAAGTGGCAGCTTTCTCAGACATGGCATGCCTCCTGACATGACTTCCCATGCCTGCTACTAAATCTGGTTCATCAGCATGTCAGCACAATGCTCTGCTGTTGGGTCATGGGGGTGGCCTCAAAGCCTACAATTTAGGATCAATGAACCTAACAAAATTGGTGATATTCCATTTTCTAATTTTAAAGTTACAGGGGCTTACAATTCCTCAGTTTAAATAGTTGTGAAATGTAATTGTAAAGTTTCCAATGTTTGGAGGTTAATAACTCAGTCACCTTTAAGGATAGAGATCTGAAACATGGTACACTTCTACATGGACATTGGTAAATTCAACCCCTAAACATTTCACTTTCCTTTCTACCTCACTCCCTTTACTCCCTTTCCTACCTCGCTCCTCTCCCCTTACTGCCTGCTTTTCCTTCTCCTTCTCCTTCTCTTTCTCCTTCCCACTTCTATAATTTCTCTGATGCAGGCCAGGAAATCAGTCACGAGCTGGGTGTGCACCCAGTCATATCTGTCCCTTGTAGGGCTTGCAACCCAAAAGGATGATGGCTTGCCGCTCTGTTTCTACCATATTCCCCCTTCCCCTCTTCTTCCACACTAGTTCTCTACTCCCCATCTTTCACCTCCTTCCCCTCTTCTTCCCTTCTTCAGTGCAGGCCTGGAAACCAAATGCGGGCTGGGTGTGCATACAGCCGTGTCCAGCCCTTGTGGGGTCTGCATCCCAGAGGGATAATGGTTTGTCTGTCTCTACTTTACTCCCCCTCCTCCTTTTCCTCCCCTCCTCCTTTTCTTATTACATTCCTTACTATAGCTTCCGCCATACCCACTCACCATTCTGCCCTCTTTTCCCCCTATTGTCCCCCCCCTTTAAATTTGTTCTTTCTTCTGTTACTATGGGACATGCCTCACCTTACGAATTAATATTTATTTCCTTTACATTTGCCTACTCTACATACCTTCCTATTCTACATAGCTGTTTCACTGTTATTTAATTGCTGTATGAAGTTTTCTTTTGCAAAGCTTTGTTCTGTTGTAAAAATTAATTGTACTTACCCCTTGTCCCCTTTTCCCAGGAAGCATCTGGAAATTAGGTGTTTTAGCTCAGTATGGCTTTACTGGTAAAACTTTTCAAATAAATAAAGTCATAGCTTTAGGGTTGACCACCCCCAGGAAGTCTCTGTCCTGGATTTGCTTTAGGGGTGGCATTGGGATTTTAGGATCAGAAACCCTAAAGCCACATTTCCCTACTTTTGATGCTGTAGTCTCAACCCTAAATGTTGCATTAACACAGTTTTTTGCAAAGAATTTACTCACTTTTTGAGATAGTATAATGGCATCCTTATTTTCCTGATTGAGTACAGGGCCCATGCATCCATACTTTTTGAGATAGTGTAATTGTATCCTTATTTGTGTGTTGGAGTACAAGGCCCTTTGGTCCCTGCACTCTCATCCCTCCATAGATGCATATATGCATGTTTGAACAGCAGCCAAATTGCCAACATAGCCTATTACCCAACCTCATCCACCAGATAGTTAAGATCTTCAAATCCCCACCAAAACATCATTTTGCACCACCACAGCATAATTCCGCAGAAAAGGCACAAAAAGACAGTTTATGCAAGATTTGAAAACTGACAGCTGTCACATTCCTGAGGTGGTGTAAATAAATGGCTATGTTGATAATTTGGGGTTAAAATATTGAAAATTAACAAAGTTATAAGCAAGCACAATGAAATGTTAACAGATGCACACAACTTGGCCATTTTTGCATATTTTGACCCCAGATTTTCAACATACTATTCTTGTGACCCAACCTCATGAACAAGTATCGTAAAAAGTTTGAAATCCCAATGAAGTGTGATTTCACCAGTGGACCATAAAATCCCTTTTTGGGCAGGATTAACAAACTGACACCCACATTGTTTAGGAGTAGGGGTATCAAAAAGGCATGTTGAAAATTTGGTGTCAAAATATTCAGAAATGGTAAAGTTATGCACCAAAGTTGAAAACTCCATTGAAATACATTGATTTTCCATATGAAAAAAAATATTTTTTCATGACTCGTGATACGAAACAAGATCCATTTTCTTATTATGCCAATACAAAAAAAGAATAAATGTGAAAGAAAAAACACATTTTAAGGGCATTTCTCAAGCAGTAAAGTGCAGAATCCAGCTAAGGGGTCCCGATAAGCAAGCTACATGTGTTGGTTCCTCCCCAGAATGTAATTTATGGGGGTTCAAAATTTGAATTTTTGAGGGAAAACTGAAAACAAGATGGTGGACAAATGAAAAACGATTTTCCTCAAATGAAAAAGTATGACGACAATACGAACAAGGAATTATTTTTTCATTTCATACAGCTATTTTGAGGTGCTTCCTGAGCATGCTCAGAACCAATTTACAAACATTTTAATTAAATAACTTTGGAACGGATTAATATTTTTTCACTAAACAAATAAAAGGCATATCTGTAGGTCAGCCACTTTCTACCCTGAACATTTCAGACCAAAATTCTAAACCATTGGGGCAGTAGCCAAATTCAAAGAAAATCCCATTCAAACCAAAGGGGAAAAAAACTGCACAAAAATCACTTTTTTCACTATCCAGATCTCAGAACCCACACACCTGACCAGAACGAACTTGGCACATCTAGAAATCTACCACAGGAGACCATGCATGCAATATTTCATGCAGATCCGTTAAACGGTTGTGAAGCTATTAAAGTGCAAAATGTTAAGTTTGACATAGAAACCCCAGTTCAACCATAAATATAGTGGCACCACAATAATATATATGAATATATATTTTTAGAGAACAACCAGCATACCCAGAAGAAGGAGCAACATGGCTCTGAAACATTGGTGAGCATAATGTTGCACCTGGTGTTGTTTGTGTTACCAAAATAAAACAGAGAGTAATAATAATGTAACCTCCTCTTCGCTCAGGTGAAAACTGTTGAGATTTGCCACCACAGATGGCATTTGTAACAAACAATCCACTCACTCCACTGTCTATTATTTTCCTGGCTCAATCTTGGGAGGAAGGGGGTTACCCAAATAATATTTATATATGTTACGGGCTCCGGGTTGGGCCATGGCACTGGGGGCACCAGAAATTGACAGTCCAAACACACAAGCTGTCCACAAACGGAAACAGAGTCAAACAGTAGGTTTTATTCTGACACAAAGAATCTGGACAGAAACACAACATTTGCCCAATAGGGCTGCAGGTGCAGAACATTACAGGCACAAACATGAAGTCCATCTTTTACACAATAGTAATTTGCCACACTTACAAGTTTGAAACTCACCCTCTTGTCAGTAGAGGAACAATTACTTTCTGTTCCATCCCTTTCTGGGCTGTGGACTTCAAACAAATTTGGGATTTCCCATCCTGGGACGACTACTTAAAGTTCCCCCTAATCCAAGGTTCCCACATAGGATCTTCCCACTGCTTCCCCAGTGCTTGTCTTTCTAGACTGTGTGAAGCAGTTCCAGTGGAGTATGCCAGCCACCAAATCTTTATCCTCCCTTGTCAGACAGGCACTATTTCTCATTCCAACTCAGCACAGAGGGAAGCATCATTTTTCCATAATCATACCAGATGTATACTGTGTAGGCATTACTTGGGTCTGAAATTGCCTTCACACAGTGTCTGAAGTCCAGCTTTTAAAACATTACAGGCATTTCCCCGAGTGCATAGGGCAAATCCTGACTTTCCCAACACTAGGCAGCACTTTCCTTTACATGTTCCCACAGAACATTATTCACGGTTGCAGACTTCAGCTCCATGAAGGAGTCTTCACGATCCCAAGGGCACTGAACCACAGACAGCTGTTGCAACTTGCATGACGCTGCTTGCATTTACTGAAATCAGACCTGGCAGAGCCAGAGGGAAGGGCACCACCCCCAGCCAGCTCCACACCCCTCCTCTGCCAGCAGGCAAAAGGCACTTCCATAAACTCTGCCCTCAGGCAGAAAAACTCTCCCTAGCTGCATTCCATGCCAACACTTCAATGTGATGAATGCTGCTGTAGGAGTTCTATCCCCTTGGAGCTAACCGGGAGAAGTTGCCATTGGAACAATAGAAGGTTTAAAACCTGGGCTGCCTAGCAAACCTACCTAGCAACCCAGACTAACCAACCTAATCTACCAGGGTCCTAGTAACCCAGGGAAGCCCCGGAGTTACATTAAAAATGTGGGTGAGTGGATCTATTGTTTCCAGTCTGCCTAGAATGTAGTTTGCCTTGATTGGAATGGATTACTCACTGAAAGAATTTATTCTTATTTATTTGAGGTTGGCTGGGCTGGAGTTGTGTTCCTTTGTAGGTACAGGACCCCAACTGAAATGAGATGCTGTATCTCAGCTGGGCTATCCTGGGTGAATATATAAATAATGTAAATTGTAAACTGTGATCAGGCATTTATGAACGACATATACAGTGCTCCTTCTAAGCCCTCTTGTCCAATGGGTTTCAGCTAAGTAGTGGGCAGTAGCTTGCTTCTGGGATTTGTCCAGCACTTTACAAAGCCAACATGGCTCTATAGAGATACAGCAATACAGCCAGAACCACATTATGCTAACCAAATACAGTAGGAAAGAAGAAAGGATGTAATGCAAGGATATCAAATATGCAAACTTAAATAGCTGTAATTAGTCATGCATGGCCAGTCAATAGCAGCAGAGCTATTAGCCCCTAATCAAGGTGCAAGATAATTGGGGGATAAATGAATGACTATACATGCAGAAGGACAAAGGAGGCTTGTGGTGAAAATTGTAACGTGGGGGTGGTAGATAATAGGGAGAAATAACATTGTAGACAGATGGTCCTTAAAGATGACACAATGGTAAGCAGTGGTGGCAAATAATCGTGGTGGAGATCTGCACTTGTATATATGCTGGCATACCATTATAATGGGTCTAACACAGAGGTAAACAGCTGAAAAAGACCACTGGTCCATGTAGTCTTCCCGTAATACCCTATTCTACCCCCAAGACCTAGTGTCTATACAGGGTTTATGCCAACATTACCCTCACCCATGATTCCCACCTTGTTGTTACTCTCAGGGTAAATATTAAGACCGTAACGCTGTCCCAACTGTGTCTGAAGCCATTAAAGGTCTTAGTACCCATCACTTCAGCCAGCAGGCTATTCCATAGCCACTCTTTGTAAAAAAAAAAGAACTTCCTCATGTCCTTCCTGAATTTCCCTCTCACCAGCTTCCATTCATGCCCCCTGTTTTAGATTCACTATTCCTGTTGAACAGTTCCTTGTGGTTTAGCTTGTTCATTTCTTCCAAGAAGTTGATGTGTCTATCATATTGCACCCCCTTCCTGGCCTTCAGCGACTGTATGTTCAGTGTCCTAAGCCAATCCTCGTTTGATCTGTCTTGCAGGCCATTAATGATTTTTGTTACTCTACATTCCACCATCGCCAACCTCTCCCTGTCTTTCCTCAAGTGAGGGCTTCAGAACTGGGCACAGTGCTCCCGGTATGGCCTTACCAGTGGTCTATATGGAGACAGTAATACCTCCTTACTCCTGCTATCAGAACCATTCCCAATCCACCCCCACATCCTGGTTGTCTTGCTGTAGGCCTTGTTACATTGGCTAGATTGTATTAGGGAGTCACTTATGATGTATTCTAAGTCCCTTTCCTCAATCAGTAAGTAAGTACAAATGTATTTGTTAAGTGCATTTCAAATTGTCAAGGCACTGTACAATAAAATATAATGTAAACAAAAATAATAATAATAAAAGGTTTAGAAATATGCAGAAAAAGCTTGATAAAACAGATAGGTTTTACATTCTGATTTAAAATTTGTGACAGTTGGGCATTCTCTTAACCGACAAGGCAGAGAATTCCACAGGGTAGGTGCAGCATAAGAAAAAGCACATGCCCCAGATGTTTTTAAATGAACCCATGGAATCTCTAGCAATCCCTCATCGGAGGATCAGAGTGAGCAGCAGGGGCAGTAGAGAATAAGGAGCACTTGCAGATATTGGGATCCATGCTCGTGTAGGGCTTTATATGTCAGCAAACTGACCTTAAAGGTGATCCACCACTGTACCAGCAGCCAGTGCAGTTTGCGCAGCACAGGCGTAATATGACTAGTCCTAAATTTACCTAAAGCTAAACCCTTCCCATCCAATATCCTGTCTTGGAGTTCCTATTCTCAGTGTGCATCTCCCTGCACTTTTTGACATTGAACCTCAACTGCTAAACCTTGGAACACTGCCCCAACCTTTGCTGGTCTCTCTGCAGTTCTTTTATCCCACCTTGCTGTCTACCCTACCACAGAGCTTAGCGTCATCTGTGAAGAGACACACCTTGCCCTGAATTCCTTCTTCTATGTCACTGATGAACATATAGAAAAGGACTGGGCCCAGAACAGAACCATTTGGAACCCCATTTGTAGCCTCCTTGTCCTAGATTTGGCTCTGTCTACTACTGCCCTCTGTAGTCTCTCCCCTAACCAATTATCCACTCATCTAACTGTGCCCTTCACTGCACCTAGATCCCCTAGCTTCTTCAGCAACCTTCTGTGTGGCACCGAGTGGAATGCTTTGCTGAAATCAAAGTAAATCTACTGAAATCAAAGTAGAGTTAATCTACTGCTTGTCCCTTAGCTACTGCACCAGTTAGCCAGTCAAATAATACTATCAGACTGGTCTGACAAGAACTCCCTGCCACAAACCTGTGCTGTTTACTCTCCTGGAGCCTATAACTTTACAAGTAGTTCACTAGGTCCTCTTTGTCTAGTATCTCCATCTGTTTACCTACAACAGAGATAAGACTGACAAGCCTGTAGCTATCCAGTTGCTCCTTATCCCCACTCTCCTTATCCCCACCTTTATGGAGCAGAACTATGACCACTCCCTCCAGTATTTTGGAACCACCCCTGCCTGAATTGAGCTGTTGAATAGCTCTGCCAGGGGCTCAGCCAGTTCCAAAGCCAGTTCCCTAAGCACCTTTGGCTGCATCCCATCAGGACCCAGGGCCTTACCGACCTTCAAGGCTGCCAACCCTTTTCTGACCCGTTCACTTATAAATATCTTCTGCCTTATTTCTGGGATCCACACATCAGCAGCCTTTATGTTGCTTGTATATAATAGTGATAAGGCATATATGTGCATAGACATGTATATTTTCACCTCAGCTCTTGCTGACTGTATTGGAGAGAACTGGTTGAAATTTTTTTTCTGGTTGCTTGCTATCCTGACAGGGGTATAACTGCTTCTGGGGGTTAAGCATATATCCCACTTTATATTAGATAGAAACTTCAAGGCTTGGTGGCTAGCCAGCACATTTCTTGAGACAGTGGGCCCCTTGAGAGTAACAAAGGTCAGGAGCTCCATATCTCATGATTTCCTGTCAGTCAACCCCTTCAGGGATGGCATGGGTTTTTAGTAGGGCAGAGACAGAATGACATGTAGTGTAGATTCCTGTGAGCCCATCCCTTTAGGGATGGAAATGTGGACCTGTGACTACAGTAAAATAAGAGAAAAGAAGTCAGTGTGTCCATTGAGAAGGGATAGTCCTCCTTGTTGTGATCAGTAGTGCTGCTGGGTGGTTTGTCCCGGGAGGACAGCGGCAGACACGGATCTCCAGAGGGAAAAATGGTTCCAAGGCAGAAGCCTCATTTGTGCAAAACATACTTCCCCTAATTGCCCTGATTAGCCAGTGACTTGTTTTCATGAAGTCCTAGGGAGATGAAACTTCTGTTAATGTAGTAAGAAAGACTAAGAACAGATTTCTTGGGTGACTGACAGATTAAGGAGATACGTACAACTGACCACTACATCATGGTCACCCTATTAGATTTTTACTTTAAGGACATATTTGGTACATTTATTTATGTGAAAGAGGTCAATAAGGATGAGCAGTCCTATAAAGACTGGTGTTTGCATCTGGTTTCTTCATGTATAACCCAAAATAAGGCTAGAGCTACAAGCATAGCAGAAGAGGAACAGTTGTCACTTGCAGGCCCAGTGACAGACCATGTGCAGGAGGTGGGGAGGAGGTAGCCCATGGATCCAAAGGTGTTGCTGCTGCTGATAATGAACATGACATGAGGAGGGATATTTGTCCTCGTTCTTGAGTAAAACAGAATTACTGCGCTGATACTGTTAACCCTCACCAAAGACATAAGTATCCATTCAGTACTTCAGTTGTCCACCTGTACATACTGTACATATGCAGACAGAATCTTCAGTGCTGCAGAGGATATAGTCCACAATGAGAGAGCAAGTCTTTTAAGACCTACTCCTCATCAAGGTTTATGAATAGTGGATCTCCCGCATTACCATCTCCAAACACAGAAAAATAATGAGGTGGTTGCTGAAGGATCTGTATTCATAAGTTATACAGTACTACTCACATCACAAGTCCATCCTCATGCTGCCGCTTTTGTCCTTTTTCTCAGCCAGGGCTGATGCAACCTTGTGATCAACATCAGTTATTTAACTGGCAACTATGCCTGCCCGGGTAACTGCTCTCCTCCTGCTGCTCACAGCTCAGTTAAATTATCAATCCACTACTCAGTGTCTCACCTACATGTCTCTTTGATCAACCATCTAAGACACACCTGAATTTGTGATAGTGTCTGCTAGTTTCCCCTGTGCAGGCAGTACAACCCAGGTCACCCACTTTTGGGTGAATTGTCTAGGGCACAGGATATTAGGGCGCAAGAACAATGCCACAAGCAACAAGAACAACTGCAACTTGGGTCACCCTCCCGTAACATCACATAGCCCACTGCAGCAGCCCCCATTAATTTTCCAAATGTAAACCTTTTAGATTTTTGTTCTCATTTTCAGAGGGTGCTTTTTTTGCAGTGTGCTCCTTCACAAGTGGTAATAAACTGCACATTTTGAGTCAGATGATTGTATATTCAATTTATACAGCGTCACTTTACTAGTGACAGCTCAGATTTAATTGTTTCTCTTTGATTTCAACTGTTGCCTTTAGGGCTGCACTAGATGATTGTGATGCCGTCAACACTGCATTTTCACAAAAAGATGGTGCTAGTGGCAAAAGTGCTGAAAGCCGTGAGCCAAGTATAATTGAAATGCACATACCCACTCTAAGTAGGATTCTTTGGTTGCCCCACTCCCCGCACACATGCGTGTGTACATACACACTATCCATAATGTGATAACCTGCAGTTAAAGCTTCAACATTGTGAGTCAACTCATCCTCCTACTGCATAGTAACAGCTTATTTAATAGCTGTTTCAGGTTTCTGTGGGAGGATTCAAGGCTATAATAAGTGTATTACAAACAATCACAGCATAGGAGTGGATATTTAAATGGACAGAAAACTGGCTAAGCAACAGAGCAGAGGCAGTGGTAAATGTTAATTTCTTGAGCTGGAGGCAGGTAACCAGTGAGGTACCAGGGGAACAGGACCACCGTTATTTATCACACCATCCCTGACTCACATCAGTGGAGTCAAAAGTGTCATCTTTTTCAAGTGATCCATGTAAAATTTCCTTCACAGCCCGTGCTTATGCTAACCTACCCGCATTCTGCACTTGGCCTACTTTCTCTCCTACACCACTGCTCAGCATCATGTCCCATCAAAGTGATGACCTTGATGATTCCAAACTGTTCTTCACTCGAGATACTGACTGATATAGGGGAACCTGACACTGGGCACTGTCACAAAACTACTCAGCAGGTCAGTCCCTCTACTCACAAAGTGCCAACCTCTGAGCGCAGTCTCGTGAACAGTGTAACAGACAAGGTACCCCTCTTGTCTGTTTTTGTGAGTTCGGATCAACCTTTGGTCTCAAGTTCTGGAGGGAATCCTAACTGTTAACCTCTTGTTAGCATACCCAATGCACAGGTTCAGATATATCTGTCTTTGGGGGGCCAGATATCTTTGCCTATGGGCACCTAACCAGGTATACAGAGATGAACCCTTTAAAACTTTAATAAAGACCTCAGATTTTAAAACATTTCTCTTTCCAGTTTTTTACCACCATACAAGCTTATGTTTAGTATCTGCAATAACCATATACTTTTCTTACAACTAAAAAGAAATCAAAGACAGACCAAGTAAGTTCTAAAATAATTTCACTAAAATAGTTAAAAATATGTAAAACGCAAAATACAGAACTCTTATATCACCAGACATACAAATCTATTAAAAGAAACAAGGTTTAAACAGTGCAAATTCCTACTTCAGTACTTAGTCTCCAAATACTTGCTTAAAGTGCTCCAAAGATGTGTTCTTGTCAGAGTCTAGGTAAAAATGTGTGTCTGTGAAGTAAAACAGACCAAATTGAAAGCTGGCTTCTACCCCACTTCTTTTCAGGAGGTCACCTAGCTCCTCCCTGTCAGGATATATGAAAATATATATCTTATTCGAAAGTATTACATTCTGCAACTTCAACATAATTCATGTCCTTCAAATGACACTTCATTTGATCCCATGTTGTATCCTCCCTCACACAGGCTTCATAGGGACATTTACAACCTTGCACCCCGTGTAACAACCTAGGTTCCCCTCCAGCATCATAAACCTTCTTTATGATTTCTCTCTTAACAAAATGAACTTAAACAAGTCTGTAATTAACTCAGAGAAACAGGATCCTTGATTAAAGTTTCCATGTAACACATTGTCTCTAAAAACTGAGTGTGTGTGAACTCACATGCAATCAGCATTTTTCTTATGGCTTTCATCTTTTAGCTAAACCCTAGGGCTGCTGAGTGAGGTCATTCGAAGAGCATTTGATTTTCGGCAGGAGACATTCAGTAATACATTTTATATTAAAAAGAAATGATACAGCACTCAGAGCTGGCTGTCTACGTCACACTCCTCCCCACCTAGACTGTATCCCCTACATGGGATGAGCTTCCCAAATAAGTTCACTCCTCATAGACCCTAGACAGCCCATTTGAGTTCTTGTTCTTCGCTCCAGCCCTATGTAAGATTTTTAGATCATACCCTAGTAAAGCAAGACTCCATCTTAGTAATCTGCCATTGTTCCTTCCCATCTGCACCAGCCAAACCAGGGGGTTGTGGTCAGTCTGCACCACAAAATGCTGCCCATACAAGTATGGCTGTAATTTCTTTATGGCCCACACTATAGCAAGACACTCCTTTTCCACCGTGGAGTATGCTTGCTCCCTGGGAAGCAGCTTTCTGCTCAGGTACACTACTGGGTGATCTGTCCCTTGGCTGGACGTCTGGCTCAGTACTGCCCCAATACCCACGTCTGAGGCATCCGTCTGAACTATAAAGGTTTTGCTACAGTCAGGGCTTGTCAAAACAGGAGCACTGCACAGTGCCTCCTTCAGTCTGGTAAAGGCTTCCTCACAGGCTGAGCCCCAGGTAATTTTCTTTGTCATTTTTTTCTTTGTCATGTCAGATAGAGGAGCAGCCAGGGCACTGTAATTGGGTACACATTTTCTGTAGTACCCTGCTGTCCCTAGAAAGCTCCTGACCTGCTTCTGGGTTTTTGGTCTGGGCCATGCCTGGATCACCTCTATCTTTATATGGTTAGGATAGAGCTGTCCCCGGCCTACCACATGCCCAAGGTATGCCACTTCTCCCATGGCCACCTGGCACTTCTCAGCTTTGACAGTGAGCCCAGCCCTCTGTATCCTTCCCAGCACTTCCCTAAGGTGGGACAGGTGTTCCTCCCTGCTGGTACTAAAGATGGCATTGTCATCCAGGTATGCCACGGCATACTCCTCAGCACCATTTAACACCTGGTTCACTAACCTTTGGAAAGTGGCTGGGGTGTTATTCATTCCCAAAGGCATTACTTTAAACTCAAATAAGCCTATCGGAGTGATGAAGGCCATCCTCTCCCTAGCTCTGTCTATCAATTCTACCTGCCAATACCCCTTGGTCAGGTCAATATTCGTATAGTAGGTCGCCCCTCCCAACTTGTCCAGGAGTTCGTCCATCTGGGGCATCGGGTGGGCATCGGACTTGGTGACTGCATTCAGTCCATGATAGTACACACAGAAATGAGTTGAGCCATCTGTCTTGGGCACAAGGACTACAGGTGAGGCCGAGGGGCTGTGGGATCTCTGGATTACCCCTAAATCCAGCATCTCCTCCATTCCTAATGTCCTTTTGGACAGCCTCTGACACCTGCTATGCTGTTCGTCGTATGGGCGTCTGTGTCCCTGTCTCTACATCATGTGTTACTAAGAGGGTTAGTCCAGGCTTGGCACTAAACAAGGGGGCAAAGTCTGCTAAAACCTCCCTTATTTTCTGGACCTGGTCTGAGGCCAGCTGGGGGGGACAATTTTACTGCCTCCACAGAGGACTCCCATTTACTTTCCTCCAGCAAATCCAGAAGGGGTCTCCTTTGCCGTCCCCTCCCCATGACTACACACTGCAAACACCATGTCAGCCCTATTTGCATATGGCTTCATCATGTT
This sequence comes from Neoceratodus forsteri, assembly GCA_016271365.2. Taxonomy (NCBI): domain Eukaryota; kingdom Metazoa; phylum Chordata; order Ceratodontiformes; family Ceratodontidae; genus Neoceratodus; species Neoceratodus forsteri. The sequence continues at coordinate 482,847,507 of CM057449.1, forward strand.
GACATGATACATCCTTTCTGTCTGTCTTCTGTCAGGTAACTTTAAAATGTAGTTCACATCATTTACCTTCCTAACCACTTTGTACGGTCCTGCCCACTCAGCTTGCAGCTTGTCTTTCCAGACCAGAATAAGGACCATGACTTCCTGACCCACCATGTACGAGTGAGCTTCGGCTCTGCTGTCGTACCACACCTTTTGTTTGTTGGGCAGCTGCCAGGTTGCTCTGGGCTGTCCCCATAAGCTTCTTCAGCCTTTCCCTAAACCTAAGGATGTAATCCACAATGGGAGTTGCCTGGGTGGTGTGCTTGCCTTCCCAGTTCTCCTGGATCAAGTCTAGAGGCCCACGTTCCCAGCGTCCATATAAAAGTTCGAAGAGGGAAAATCCTGTTGACTCTTGGGGCACCTCCCTGTATGCAAACAAAAGGTGGGAAAAGTATTTCTCCCAGTTCCTTTCTTGCTGTTCAACAAACACCCGGAGCATTGACTTTAGGGTACCATTGAATCGTTCCACAAATCCATTGGCTTGTGGGTGATACAGTGTCGTGCATCTCTGCACCACCCCTCACTTCTCCCATAAATTCTTCATCAGGTTCGACATGAAGAAACCCCCTCGATTGGTAATTACCTCCTGTGGAAACCCAACACGGGAGACTATCCCAAGTAAGGCATCTGCCACTTTGTCCATCCTCAGTGAGTATAGGGCAACTGCCTCTGGGTACCGGGTGGCATAATCCAACACAGGCAGGATGAATCTCTTCCCTGAGGAACTGGGGATATTTAAAGGCCCCACAATATCCATTTCCACCCTCTGAAATGGCTCCTCCACTATGGGCAAGGGGATCAGGGCTGCTTGGGTTTTCTTGCCCGCCTTCCCTATTTCTTGGCACCGGTGACAAGATCTGCAGTACTCCTTCACCTGCTGGGTGAAGTTAGGCCAGTAGAAATTCTGGGCCAACCACTGCATAGTTTGTGCCATTCCCAGATGACCAGATGAGGGAATATCATGGGCAACCTTAAGCAACTGCTCACGATATCCCTGGGGAACGACACGATGCCTGCCTAGCATCCCTCCTCTGTCTCTACTACTTGTGTATACATAAGTCCATTTCCCAATAAACCTTATGTCAGCCATCACCTCCCTGTGTGCCCTCTGAGTCTGCCCAAGCCTTCAGCCTCTCTAAACTAGGGTCAACCCTCTGAGCAGCTGAAAACCCCTCACACAGTCCCAAGTCATGGGACAGGTGCCCTTCCATTCCTAGCACTAGTGTCAGGGCCCTCAGGATCACTGTCAATCCCCACCCTCTGACAAGAGGTCACCCCTCCCTCTTTGGAGTAACCCTCTGTAGCTGTGTGGTTACTTGCTACTGGGGAAATTTCTACACCCTTTTATCAGTCCCCCCATCTGGAAACACAGGCTGGGGAACCAGCATCTCAGTGGTTTCCACACTGGTTTCTGTGGGATTCCGGGAGCTACAATTTCCCTTGCTGCTTGGCTATGGGTAACTGCACATACCACCCCCTGCTGGAGCTTGTTACCCAGGATCACATCCACTGCTAATATGTTGGCTACAGCCACCTACTGCACAGTTCCCCCTGTTTCATCCCAGTCCAGGAGAACACTAACAAGTGGCAATGTTTTCTCTTTACCAGTAAACCCTTGTACAGTTATGTATTTATTGGGTATAAGCTGACCAGGCTGTACCAGATCCCCCAATTACCAATGTCAGGCATGACCCTGTGTCCCTTAACACCTGTGTCTGTACACCATTTACTATGACTGGGTGCATGTGTTCCCTCATGTTCACTGGCATGCTCTCAGGGACACACAAACAATCCACTTCTTTTCTAGCACTCTGTTGTGTATTTTGGCTGGCCTTTTTGGGGCACTGTCTGGCAATATGTCCAGTTTCCTTACACATCCAACATTCATTTCTTACTTCAGATAAATCTTTTCATTGAAACCTGGGGCTAACTGGTTTTGGTGGAGTCAGTGAGGGTTTTAGCTGCCCTGAAGATGCACTTTTCCCTTTCTGCACTGCCACGCCCGCCCCATTCACTCTCAGAGCAGGTCTGCTCTTGGCATTGTGGTCCGAGAGTTCAGCAGCCTCTTGCACTGTTTTTGGATCTCAGTCCTCTAGCCAGGTTTTTAGCTCTGCTGGGCATGCCCAATAAAACTGTTCAAATAAAATCACATTTTCAATTTTATCAACAGAGGTTGCCTCAGTTCCTTCCCACCAACGTTTTAAAAACTGACATTATTTCATGGCTAGCTCCTCGTAACTCATACCAGGGCTTCTCCTGAGCTTACAGAATTTAACTGTGTATGATTCAGCAGTTAATTCAAACTTTTTTAACAGTGCAGCTTTTAACTTGCTGTAATGGTCACTGTCCCCATAGTTCATTTGACCCAATGCATCCCGAGCTTTCCCAATAAGTAGCGGGGATAGCTGGAAGCTCCAAGACTCTAGGAATTTTAGCCTGAATACAAACTTTTTCAAAAGAATTCAAAAAGGTATCCATGTCCTCACTTTCCTTAAACTCAGCTATTAATTTGGAGTTCAATTTGTAACCCAGTCCTGCAGTCCCAGTTAAACCCAAGCCACTTACTTGCTCTGGTGCTGCTGGTCAGAGTCGTAGCTTCTCCAGTTCGTGTTGCCACTGGTGCTCCTCTCTCCTCTCCTCTGCCTGTCTGCATTCTTGCTCTCTCTTCTCCTCTGCAGCTTGCTGGCACTCATGCTCCTCATGGTCTACCTCCCTCTGTTCTCATTCTCGGTCTCTCTTTTCCTCTGCAGCTCGCTGGTGCTCATGCTCCTCACAGTCTGTCTCCCTCTGTTGTTGCTCTGCCTCCAGTTCCATCATGTGCAACTTAATTTTCAGTTTGAGTGCCTCTGGATTCAGGATACTGGTGACCATCTGCTGCTGCTGTGGCCCTTCACTGACAGTGGCCCTGCTGTTCTTTTCAGTCACAGTCAGTGACTCACTGCTCTGGGTATTTGCTACCATCAGGGCCTCTATGAGGTTCTGCTTTTTGGCTGTCACCTCATACGGGACTCCCCTGTCCCAGCACAACTGCTTCAAGTAATCTACAGTGTGCCTGCTGTAGTCGGAAGCCATCTTCTTCCCTGACTACAGTTACTCTGACTTGAACTTTAGAGAGAAAAAAATTAAATGGGTAGGAACTAGACTGTCCGTCAAGTGATATATAGTTCTGTTTCCTTTTTAAAAATGAAACTCTGCCTTTTTCTTTCTTTGTAAGGGAGATTACGGTCTTAGCTGACACAGAACAATAAAGCTTGTGATACCAAAATTATGCCACCGCTGCCAACCAATTTGTTACAAACCCACTCAGCAGGTCAGGCCCTCTACTACCAAAGTGCCAACCTCTGAGTGCAGTCTTGTGAACAGTGTAACAGACAAGGTACCCCTCTTGTCTGTTTTTGTGAGTTCAGATCAGTCTTTGGTCTCAAGTTCTGGAGGGATTCAAACTGTTAACCTCTTGTTAGCATACCCAATGCACAGGCTCAAATATATCTGTCTTCAGGGAGGGCTAGATATCTTTGCCTTCAGGCACCTAACCAGGTATACAGAGACGAACCCTTTAAAACTTTAATAAAGACCTCAGATTTTAAAACACTTCTCTTTCCAGTTTGGTACCACCATACAAGCTTATGTTTAGTATCTGCAATAACCATATACTTTTCTTACAACTAAAAAGAAGTCAAAGACAGACCAAGTAAGTTCTAAAAATGATTTTACTAAAATAGTTAAAAATATGTAAAATGCAAAATACAAAACTCTTATATCACCAGACATACAAATCTATTAAAAGAAACAAGGTTTAAACAGTGTAAATTCCTACTTCAGTACTTAGTCTCCAAATACTTGTTTAAAGTGCTCCAGAGATGTGTCCTTGTCAGAGTCTAGGTAAAAATGTGTGTCTATGAAGTAAAACAGACCAAATTAAAAGCTGCTTTTTATCCCACCTCTTTTCAGGAGGTCACTTAGCTCCTCCCTGTCAGGATATATGAAAATATATATCTTATTCGAAAGTATTACATTCTGCAACTTCAGCATAATTCATGTCCTTCAGGTGACACTTCATTTGATCCCATGTTGTATCCTCCCTCACACAGGCTTCACAGGGACATTTACAACCTTGCACCCCTGTGTAATAATCTAGGTTCCCCTCCAGCGTCATAAACCTTATTTATGATTTCTCTCTTAACAAAATTAACTTAAACAAGTCTGTAGTTAACTCAGAGAAACAGGATCCTTGATTAAAGTCTTCCATGTAACACATTGTCTCTAAAAACTGAATGTGTGTGAACTCACATGCTGTCAGCATTTTTCTTATAGCTTTCATCTTTTAGCTAAAACCTAGGGTTGCTGAGTGAGGTCATTCTAAGAGCATTTGATTTTCGGCAGGAGACATTCAGTAATACATTTTATATTAAAAAGAAATGATACAGCACTCAGAGCAGGCTGTCTACGTCACACTCCTTCCCACCTAGACTGAATTTGGGGGGTCTGTCCCCTACATGGGATGAGCTTCTCAAATAAGCTCACTCCTCATAGACCCTAGACAGCCCATCTGAGTTCTTGTTCTTCGCCCCAGCCCTGTGTAAGATTTTTAGATCATACCCTTGTAAAGCAAGACTCCATCTTAGTAATCTGCCATTGTTCTTTCCCATCTGTGTCAGCCAAACCAGGGGGTTGTGGTCAGTCTGCACCACAAAATGCTGCCCATACAAGTATGGCTGTAATTTCTTTATGGCCCACACTATAGCAAGACACTCCTTTTCCACCATGGAGTATGCTTGCTCCCTTGGAAGCAGCTTTCTGCTCAGGTACACTACCAGCTGAGTATGTCTTTACTGATAAAACTTTAGAAATACATAATAAATAAATTCCTGTATAAAGACCATTGAGCAAAGTTCTCATTTGCTAAGGGGTCTTAAATGCCACTTTGCACCTACACTAAGTTTGTAACCCCATCAAGTCATACTCAAGCAAAGTCACTTGTGAATACCCAGGAGAGGGGCTTCAAGGCTAATGGCCCACAGAAACTGACCATGGTTGCCATGCAGAAATGGGGTCAGAGGTGCAAAAGATGACAGAAGCCATCAGTCCTAAATGCACTATCTCCAGAAGTGATTTTTAAGAGGCACTTGACCTCAAAACACTTTGTACCCCACCAAGGTCCTGTGTGGTTCAGCTCCAGTGTCCAGTCGATTAGGGCTGCAGTTTGGTTAAAGTCCCTGCTGTTCGTGAGCATCAGCTATGCTCTCTGTTGGCATCAGGTAAGCACTATGCAGTGCAGCAGTGAAGCCACAAGTTCAGGCTTTGGTGGGTAAGTGGAAAAAGCTGCCAGAGGGGGTTACCTGTGCCAAATTAGTGGAGCAATGGAAGCAAGGCTGGGACAGACATATGAGGTTTTAAAGGATAGCAAGGAAGGATGAAACAGGAGAAGGAAAGTGAGTGACCACTTGGGGCATTGGTATCATGCTACAGGTAGGACTGGGCAGACAGGAGGAGACAATGGGTTTTTTTCTGCCACCACTTTCTATATTTTTATGTTTCAGGCACGGGGGCACCACAGAAGTAGTTCTCTTTAGCTACTCTCCAATCCCTGCTGCAGCAGTCCACAGTTCACAGAGACAAAACTAACAGTCAGTGGCATAAAAGATAGTGATCAAATTGGAGCCTAGAGGTGAGGGACCCATTGACTGTGAGTGATCATGCCACAGTCTGGTTCTTCCTGGACCTTGGGGGGGGGGGAGCCGAACAAGGATGGTAGTAACCAACTTTAGGGGTGCAGACTTCAGGAAGATGGGAAGGATCCTTAAAGATCATCTGGACAGGATAAGGCCGGATATGGATGCTGACAGCAGGAGGGGGATCATTACGAGGGGAATACAGGAGGTTACCAGATCCTCCGCAAGGGAAAGGCATAAGTTCGGTAAGGTGAGAAAACCCTGCTGGTGGAACCGGGTGGTACAGGAGGTGGTGAGGGAAAAGAAGGCAGCCTATAGGCGCTTCAAGTGATCAAGGAATAAAAGAGATCAGGAGGAATATGAGCTGACAGCCAAGATAGTCACCAGGGTGGTGAAAGCAGCTAAGGCAAAAAAGGAGCAATCCTTGGCCAGTGGGATCTGGAGGGGGGACAATGGGTTCTTTAGATACATAGGAGGAAAAAAGTAAAGTAAGGGGGCAGATCAGCAAGATAAGGATAGGGGATGGTTGGGCACAGGAGGCAGGGAAACAGGCAGAAGTCCTAAATGAGTACTTTGCCTCAGTTTATACCAGGGGGATGGAGGGGCTATGTCTTGCGAGGAGAGAGGGGGGAAAACCGGAGCAAGGGGTGAGACCGGTAGAGACCAAGGGCCCTGATGGGTCTGGGGAAAGGGAGTGGCCACTACAGACAGGTGGGGACCCAGCAGTGCATGGTGAAAAGGGTGAGGATGAGGCTGAAATCCCAGTAGAGAGAGTAAGGGAAGCCCTCAGGTCCCTTTGGATGGAGAAAGCACCTGGGCCAGATGAGATACATCCCAGGGTGCTGAGGGAACTGGTGGATGTCCTGGCAGTCCCACTAGCAGAGCTTTTCAACATCTCTCTGAGAACTGGATGGGTTCCCCAAAACTGGAGGGTGGCCCATGTCATGCCGATCCACAAAAGGGGATCAAGAGAGGAGGCAGGAAATTACAGGCCCATTAGCCTGACATTGGTGGTCAGCAAGATGATGGAGGGTATTGTCAAGGAAAGGCTAGGGGGGTTACTGGAGCAAACTGGGTACTTGGACAATAGGCAGCATGGCTTTGTCATGGGAAGATCATGCCAGACAAATCTTGCTGAGTTCTATGAATAGGTGATGAGGGCCCTGGACCAGGGTAGGCCAGTGGATGTCCTCTTTGTGGATTTTAGCAAGGCATTTGATTCGGTACCCCACAGTGGCCTGCTGGCTAAGCTGAAGGAAATGGGGATAGGGAGACAGCTGCTAAGATGGATAGGAAATTGGCTCTCTGAGCGTACTCAGAAGGTGGTGGTTGGAGGGTTAGCCTCATCCCCAAGGTGGGTTACTAGTAGGGTTCCCCAGGGATCAGTGCTGGAGCCACTCCTGTTCAATGCCTACATCTCAGACATCAAAAGGGGGATCAGGAGTGAGATGAGTCTCTTTGCAGATGACTCAAAGCTAGGTGCAGTGGTGGATGGGGAGGAGGGGAGGGTGGCCTTGCAGGAGGACCTGGAGACTCTGGAAAGGTGGTCAGGAAAATGGAAACTACAATTCAATGCAGGGAAGTGCAAGGTTATGCACCTGGGAGTCAGAAATCCAGGCATGGGGTATGCCCTGGGAGGAGACATAATTCAAGTCATGGAGGGTGAAAGAGACCTGGGGGTAGTGGTAGATTAAAAAATGAACAACTCAGAAACCTATAGGAGGGCAGCAGCAAGTGTAAATAGGATGCTGAGATGCATTGCCAGGGGGATTACCTCCAGAAAGGCGGAAGTGATCCTTCCACTGTACAACTGCTTGCTTAGGCCACATTTCAAGTATTGTGCACAATTTTGAAGACCACATTTAAAGAGAGACATTACACTCCTAGAGAGGGTCCAAAGGAGGGCAACTAAAATTATCTGGGGCCTGGGGGAGAGCACCTATGAGGAGAGGCTCAAGGAGCATGACATGTACACCCTGGAAGAGAGGAGGGATGGGGGGACATGATAGAGGTCTTCCAGTACATGAAAGGGATCAATAAAGGAGGCCCAGTCAGGGTGCTCCAAAGGAAGGAGGGTGGGGCAACAAGGGGTCACAGGTGTAAGCTGGGAGGGGGCAGGCTCAGAGGGGCGAGGAGGAGACGTTATTTCACTGAAAGGGTGGTGGAGCCATGGAATGTGTTGCCCAGGGAGCTGGTAAAGATGGAGACTGTGGACAGGTTTAAATAGGGGATGGGACAGGTACGGGGGAGGGTAAATCTGACCAGGTCCAATGCAGGTGGAACATCTGGGACTGGGGACAGTATAACCTGAAGGGGAGGGGGGGACACCAAAATCAGCCCTCAGTGTGGGTGCTGAAAATCGAGCAGACTCGAGAGACCGTTAGGCCTATTCTGCTGGCATTTTAGTATGTTAGTATGTATGTCAGTAGGATCCATTGTTGACAATACAGGTGAGCCCTATTAATAGGGAATTACACATACATTAGCAAATTAAATAAAATAAAGTTAAACAAAAAGAAAATAGTATAGGAAAAATGTTTAGCGAAGTACATGCAATGTAGATGCACAGCTTTAGTATAAAATGTCCAGTTCCATATAATTCTGCGATCAATAATGAGGGGTGCATGGCTAGCAGATCATAGAGCTAGATGTGTCTTAAGGAGCTCTGTACCTTCAGCACATAAAAGTGCATTATATAATTTTTTATTACAGCAAATGCAAGAATTTTCTTCATCTCACATGAAACATTTGCAAGGACTGCCAAAATGAGTAAAGCTGCCGAAAAAGCCATGGTTATGGACGTATTGAAACCAAAAAATCTATTGAGAGCTGCAGACCATGAGGCCACAGGGAGCGTTACAGGAAAGAGTGGAGTGGAGTCCCTTAAAATTGAGACTGTAAATCATAATGCAGAGCTTCTCTGCAAAACAGTCACTGACCTAAATAAGAAAGCAGACGCCTTTAAAGATCATGTGCAAAGGTTTTATTTTGGTTATCAAGCACAACTAATCTAATCCTTGTGTCAGCGATTGCTAATTGTACCATTTTTACTTACTTTGAGCCAGTAGTTTTAGTGAAATTTCATTTTATTCCCGTTCTGTTCTGGTCCCTGAAGCTACACGCCAACACTGTGCTTTCTAGGTGGGCGTGTCCAGTGCTGACACCATCGTGGAGTGTTGAGCCCAGAACTCTTGCTATTGTCCAAAGAACTGACTCTGATCCTAGCTCCTATGCCCTAGAATAAATGAATTATTGAAGTACAGTCCCCTCCCCCCCCAAAAAAAAGAAAGAAAGGAACCTAAAAAGTACATCCCTGTGTGTATAGAATCTGTTGCCTGGCCATCAACTCACTACCAAAGCCACGGACGGCTTGCTATTGTCTCATGAACTACATATACTATAATTGGATACACACATTTTGGGGCCGTGTCTATAAAACAGGGACGTCTTCAAACATTGCTACAGGGAGCAATAGTGGTTGCAAAAGATAGCATGTTTAATTTTTCACCTATCCTGTCATCTTCTGTGCTAGTCTCCACATATGCAATTAGTGTTGTTGCAGTCCTGGACTCTGATCCCCAATCCAGTGCCCCAGAATGAATGAATTATTGAATCACGGCCCACCCCCCCATCACCAAATAAAAAAAAAAGCAACATAAAAACTACATTGTTGTGTTTCTATAATCTGTTGCCTGTGCATCAACTCACTACTACAGCTGCTAACAGCTTGCTATTGTCTCATGAGCTGCATATACTGTATGTATATATTTTTTTATTTTTATTTAGTTGTTTAACCAGGTATAGCACACTAAGTTGAAAGCTTTTTTACAGGTGCGACCTGGGAGCACAAGGAGGTTAAATGACTTGCTTAGGATTACACAGTATGCAAGTGGAAGCTGTGGGATTCAAACCCAGGTCTGGTCTGCTGGATGTCACCACATTTGCAGCTCAGAGCCTTAGACCACTGCGCTATACTGCCTGACATATATATATTTATATATATATATATATATATATATATAATATATATATATATATATACAGTACTGAGACCACATTTGAAGAGGGACATACAGCTCCTGGAGAGGGTACAGGGAGGGCAACAAAGATGATACGAGGGCTAGGGATTTGACTTATGAGGACAGACTTGAGGAGCTCTGCCTGTTTTCATTGGAGGAGAGAGAGGAGAGACAGGGGGACATGATTGAGGTCTTCAGTACCTCAAGGGAATAAATAGGGTAAACATGGAGGGATCTTTAGACTAAAGCAGGAGGTATCACCAGAGGGCATGGTTTGAAGTTGGAAGGTGGAAGGGTGAGGGGGAAAGAGGAGGAGGTTTTTCACCGAGAGGGTGGTGGACCCTGGAATGCACTGCCTGGTGAGCTGGTTCAGAGATCCACAGTGGAGGGCTTCAAGAGTGGGACAGACACAGAAAGTGGATGTATCAGATGATGGCCTGTCCCGGGGTGGGGATGGATGAAGGGGTTTCTAGAGAACAAGGGATGGGAGGGTCTCGGCACCCAACTAAGGATCTAGGTTCGAGCAGACTCGATAGACCGTAAGGCCTAATCTGCTGGCAAATAGTATGTTAGTATGTATATATATACTCTAATGGGATGCACACATTTTGGGACCATGTCATCAATGGGCAATCATTTTTAATGGTGGCTAAATGTTGTTACAAGGAGCAATAGCAGTTTAAAAAGGTAGCATGTCTTATAATTTGCCTATCCTTTCATCTGTTATAGTCTCCACATATGCCCTTAGTGTTGTTGCAGTCCGTGACTCTGATCCCCACTGCAATGACCCAGAATGAATGAATTTTTGAATCAGCCCCCCACCCCAAAAATAAAAAAGAAGCAACATAAGTACATCGCTGTGTGTTTATAATCTGTTGTCTGCGCATCGACTAACTACCACAGCAAAGGGAGGAATGGGCAAAATTGCACAACCATTGCAGAAGCAACAATCAACCACAAACATAGCAATTTTTTTTTTCATTTCCAGTATTTGTGTGGCCCGACCCAGTCATCTGAACAGTGATCCGCATAAAGGCTGTCTTGTGCATATATTGTGTCATTGATGTAGTGTAGGTCAACTAGTGTAAAGCTACGCTACACATGATGTGGCTATGACAGTGCTGGTCTCAATGGTTCAAAAGTCACAGCCTTCCCATATAGGCATGCCACAACACAGAACTTTGTACACGCTTTATTCTTCTTGATGTCCCCTGTCATGGTTAATGTTTCAGAGCAGTTCTTTACTTTGCCAACTTTTTGCAGGGGCCAACGTTTTACAGAGATTGTGTGTTGTAACATCAAAGCCCCTAATATCGAAAGTGACATTTTATGTAGCACTTTGTGATTTAATTTTCATTTTTTCATCTATATTTATATTTACTGTATATGTATATAATTATTTTTTTACTCAAAAGTACTGCTGGCTGTGTCTGTTAGCCGGATTGTGCACCTGCTGTGTGTCCCTATCCCACTTGCAACACATCACATCCCTTGCATACATCGCTGAGTGGCAAACAAGGTCCATTAGGGCTTTTAGTGGCAACATTTCCAAAATGCATCTAACCCCTCCCACAAATAAAGGAATTATTTCTGTGTCTCCTAACAATCTGTTACGTTATGAGGCTGGGTGCTGTGTTTTGGCGTGTGAGTCACTCTAGCTGTGTGACCTGTTGGTTTGGATTGTGGCTGCCCACGTATGCATACACACTACAACTCATATCCATCGGGCATAGCATCCATGCCATCTTCAAGCCCTCAGCTGTACTGAAATTGTGAGGTGTATCAAACAAATCACCACCATGCTGCACTGACTGCTCCCGACATGATCAAATCTGGCGTGGCAAGTGGTGGTGGAGGAACTGATGATCGTCACACTACAGTGTGTCTTTCAGTTAAAAATGCCACAGCATCCAACACCCTATTGATGTTGTTATTATTTGTACTTCACCCAGTGGGATGTTGACAGAGAACAGTCACAAGTCAGGCTACATCAGATAATGCCGCAATCGGCGGTCTGCACAAAGAAGTCCAACAAAATGACGAAGTATACGTAAATAAAGAAACAAATCAACAAGATCCTTAAATTGAGAAACCATGGAAACAGATGCATTATGAAAAGCCATTTTCTGTGTGTGGCTGCAATAAATGCACATTCAGTAATTACAGTTGGCCTAGTGATCTTATAAGATGAGAATGCAACAGGTACTGTACACGTAGTGTATTTTGTGTTTATTTCTGTCACACTGAACAGGGCAATTAGCAAAAACTGTGTTCTTTGTGTTATGGTTTACTGATTTCTTATTTTCCAAGCACTTTGCAATAGTGTTGCATCACTGACTTTGTATGTTTGTGTACACTGCACATGACAGAGTGTTACGTGGCCAGACCGTCTGCTCTTGGGTGCTGGCCAACTGCTTTTTATACCGGGCAACAGAAAACCATGAACACTAGCAAAAATGTGTCAGTGGCAGACATGACATAAAAATACAGTCCAGTCAAAGAAGACCGGCACATCGGGCCACCTCTACCTTGTGCTCCACAACATTTGTGTGTAATGGTTGTGTTATGCTGGAAGAGGTGAGGATATGTGGCTAATGGACCACCTGTCAGACTGGCACATGGGAACACAAGTAAACCCGGACATGACAGGGGCCACAAGTAGAATTACAAATGAAATACATACTGAAATATTTAAAAATAAATAAATATCCACAGCGAGTTGCCTATTACGTACATGCGTCAGTCCCAGATGGAGACGCATATGCTACATTTGCCCCACTGCACTGCAATTACACCTGGTGTTGGGAGGCACAGAAATAATATATATATTTTTTTTTTGGAAGATGTGTTTTTCAAAGGCTTATTGGGGCTATGAGCTGAGGTGACAGCACAAACAAATAGGCATTGTATATTTCTACATGGCAATGTGGGGGTGGCATTGCAAGTGGGATAGGGACACAGCACATATATGTATCTAATAATAAAATAAGAAATATATTATATTGGGTTTAGACATAAAATGTAATTTCAGGTGTTGAAGCACAGCAGAATCTCATTATGATAAATGAATGGCTTGATTTTCTGCCCGATTTTCTGCCTGTGCTCTGGCAGGGGTACATTGCAATTAATCAGGGGTGAATGAAAAACACCAAGCACAGCAAAATAGTGTGGGTAGCATCTTGACAAAAATATGAAGTCCAACTCCACAGCATCAATTCAATGGCTTTATCAGCCAGTGCAAAACTGAGGTGAGATGTACAGTGTTTTAGTAAAAACCACGTAGGTAGGGTTTGGGTATCTGCTCGGGTACAGACTGGCGGAACAATGAATTTCAGACCAATGTGACAACAGGATGATCACGTCCACAAGGAAAAGATACACAGAAGGCACCAACAGCAGGTCAAAATGTAAGGGCAACCACCGGCCATTAGGGAGGGCAAATTCAGTGTGCCGGAGCAGTGCACATTTGCAACTACATAGGTTATGCAAGCGGCTCCAGAGCTGCCGGTGTCTGGTAAGACAATCGATAGCTAGATGCCTTACCATCATTGTAAAAATATATGGAGACAAACATAGGTTAGGCATGCCCTAAACCAAGCTTGCAGCATTTTGTAACCATCATTGCCCTGGACATAGTGAGAATGTGGAATGGTAACAACAGATGCAGCATTTTGGTAAGGCTAAGTGGAAAAAGAACAGCCCGCTTCAAGTTGGACAACAAATGTGAGCATGATCATTGTCTGTAGGAGCCCAGCTGACAATACATTCCTGGACAGATTCACAAAAACTAGTAAAACAAATGAAAGAACCTAAAAAAAATATTATCTCCATTTGTCTGCGTTCAGCTCCGAGCTGGACTCTTCATTGGAACTCTGGTTGCTGTCAGATGCGTCCCCTAGCATTAGTTTGGGACTGGCTGGCCAGAGGCTCGTAAGAATAGGGTTGAATACATGCTGAACCCCAAATGCTGTTGATGTCGGTCCCCTCATCAGACGACATTGTGAACAGTTGGCCAAACAAGCTGATGGCAATCATATATGAAAAGTGTCCACAGTTGCAGCTCATTTAAATTAAGCACCACTCAGCAATGACGTTTCAGAAGTGGGGGTGGTGCTTAGCAAGCTGTGGATAGCTCATGCGTGAGAGGCAGAACAAAAGTTAAAATAAGTCTCTAAATATCAAAAACCAGGAGGATAGGGAAGGTAGCTGACAAAGAATAACACAACACAACTCACATAGGTGAGGGATTTAACTTTATTATGGGTTTCAGTAACTTTCCATAATACGGCTTTGCACATGATCTTTAACAATCATGCAGTCTGCCTTGAAACTGAATTTGCAGACATGACACAGACATCCACAGTTATGTTTTGAATTGTAGAAAAAGTGCAGGGATTAGCAGCAGACCTAGAAAGAGAATGCAGTTTTGAAGCTCTAGCTCAAGAACCTAGAAAACTGAGCCAGGCAAATGCAAATCAGAGTGACTCGGATGCTGGAGGAAACCGTCGGAGCAGGTCTCAAAACTTTCTTGCTGCGCTGGTTCAGCACTATAAAGTGGGGCAGCCAAGAAGACACAGACCCCATGACCATAATTTAATGATATAGAATCACTCCCAGATGAGCACCAGATGCAGACCCTGCACCATGAATGATTCCTATGGTTTTGGGATCAGTCGCAGAATGAGACAGACGGCTCACGGCAGCACGGAGGTATGGGGCCCAGCAGCATCAAGGATCCATGGTAAGGCTATTCCTGGATCTGAGATTTGCCACAGAGAACAGAAAGCATTCATTTGACACTGTTTATCAGAAACTGGCAGCCCTGGACATAACCGACTCCTTTGCTTGCTCGGCTAAACTGAGGGTACAGCATGGAGGGAAGCATTATCTGTTCTCTGATCTGGCTGAAACGAGCACACTTGCTCAAAAACTAAAGGCTGCCTCAGCAGAATCAAAGGTGAAGTGGGACTCAGACTGTGATGAGGATAAGCAAAAAATAATGTCACTGATATGCTTATTTTGCGAGTCGAACGCAGCTTGATCCCACTTTCCCAAGGCATGAAAATGTCACAATTTAAGGTTCAAGGTTCAAAACTTTTATTGTTCATCATAAAGACATTACAATGAGTACAATGAAAATAGGATACGAATTCCTTTTTCATGCAAGGAACATATTAATTCAAGATTCAGAATAAATACAGCATAAAAATGCATTTCACAAACATTTTTGTATTACATGAACACAAAGTAAAACTAGGCTACAAACCTTATCCTTAAATCAACTGGACATTATTCCTACTCAGAGTAGCTTCTTTTCTCTTCAAGGCTAACACATTCTTCAAAAAATATTATAATATAAGTAAAGCTTCTTTTTCTTTTGAACAGAATAAGTATACGGTCAAGTCTAATTCATTCCAATATTGCTTTTTAAGAGTGGTACCAATCCATTTGTTTTTGCCTTAATCTGTCATATTTTGGATAGGTTAAGACTATGTAAGCTAAATCTTCAATGTGTCCAAATCCACATGTACAAAGATCTGAAACAATTAATTTAGGATTTCTATTATAACTCCCCCCCCCCAAGATTTTATCAGGAAATGTTCCAAATCTTAATTTAGTTAATATAATTCTGATATTGTGATTTGTAATAAGAATCAGATAGTCTTGTATATCAGACAGTCTTATCAAGGATGCAAGAACAGGATGAAATGTATTATTATGTAATTTATCTAATAATTCTTGTCTATCTATATCCATGACTCTCATTTTCAAAACTGAACTGTATGCTATATTTAAAACGTATTTTTGTTCTGCCCAAACTCATAAAACTTCTTCCCCAATGTGACTTTTTTTTGTAATAAAAGCTAACCAAGGGGATTTGAATTTCTTTGTTGAATACATACAAATGTTTTGCTCTAATCAAGATCTTGCTAGACCTGGTGTATTTTATAGCTTCAGCCAGAATGGGCCAATGCTTTCATTGATGCTGGCCAAGATCCACCCTGGCGCTATAACCAAGATTAGAAGTTAGGAGTTTTAATGTCTTTTTGTAAAACTACTCAAAAGGTTGTTCTATTTTTTAATTGCAATCATAGCCCCATATTTTGGTACCATATATACCTTGTGCTCCCATTTTAGCGTGCAGTACCTTAAGAACTGGTTCTGTAACATTACTCCCATGTGTATTATTAAATATTATTTTAATATGGACCCTGTTTGATAAGTTTGTCTGTTAGAATGTTTCCTCATTTCAAATGTATGTATGCTGTTGGTTTTCTGTCTTACTGTGGGACACTGGGTTGTACCAAGTTAGTAAGCCTCAGGTTTTTATACACGCAAGCTGTACTTCGGTAAGTTCAGTAAGGAGAGTGGTACAGCGTTTTAGATATATTAATCTGACTCCACATGCCTGTATTGTTTAACTGCATGCTTCTGTCAGATGGTATGTTTAATTCTATGTTGTTTTATGTCTAGGCACGGAAACATAAAATGGCACCTGGGCACACTTTCTCGAGTTTTCAGAACGTGGAAACTTTCCTCCTAGTAACATATGGGGGATGGACAGCAAGTATTGCTAAAAACTCCTGAGTGTAAGATTTGGAGGACATACCTATGTATCTTAACATGAATTGTTCTAATTGTGCACCCATGCTCACACTTGCTTAAATTGGGGTTTATTATATATATGTTGCTTAGATAAAGATTTCTTCTTTGAAACCTGCTCGGTCTTGAAAACGTGCTGATAGAACAGGCTTCTGGAGCCCAGTTTTCTAAATTGCAGGGTCAGACAGAGTAGAGGAGGCCCATCTGGCTAGTGGATATATGGACCCACCTGAAAATAAACAGGGGAGGGCCCAGGGTGACACATTTATATAAGTATGCCACTTCA
This sequence comes from Neoceratodus forsteri, assembly GCA_016271365.2. Classification (NCBI taxonomy): domain Eukaryota; kingdom Metazoa; phylum Chordata; order Ceratodontiformes; family Ceratodontidae; genus Neoceratodus; species Neoceratodus forsteri. Next base: position 482,864,129 of record CM057449.1, read on the forward strand.
AGACTTGATAGACTAGCTCTGTGTTTGCATCATTTATTTACCTATGGTGCCCTTATTACCCCCATCTAATTAGCAAACAAAACGATAAATGCAATGAATGTCAGAGTTTATAAGGTGACAGAGTAACCAAGTGAGTGGTGCTTACCTGAAAATTTCCAAGTATCCTGTTGGGCCAGTCCAACTCTGTTAAATTGCAGCCAACATGACAATACTGGTACCACACAGCAATAAGAGCTGTTTACTTCCCAAGCCTATAATCATTTTGAATTTAACCAGAAATGGCTGGGCTCAACCTATAGCCATAGGTGTTCTGCATTTTATGAATAAGTTACTAGTTGTTAAGCCTCCTATAGGACATACTTGGTACAGAATGTGACAAAAAAGTTATCATTCATTACTGTTGCAACATCCTTGTCATTTGTATGTTCACCCTAAAGTATTAATTTTTGTAGTAATGCAAAAGTTATAAACGAAATGTAAACATAATAATGGTACGCAGACAGTCACATTCCAGGATGTTACCAGTGTCCCTGCTTATAGTTATTTAGGGAGCCCTCAATTCTGCAACATAACGGGTGGGACACTGGCCTTCCAAGATGCTCCATTACTGACACAGGTGCAGATTTACATCTTGTGATGGCTATAGGCACTCTTCCCAGTGTTAAAACCATTGCACTCTCGAAGGGCAGCTCAGGGACAGAAAACAAGGGGACAAATGTAGAATCATGCCCAGTTGTGTTCTAGAACAGGTATGTCAGAAGTTTTTGTTTTCCCTTATTTCTTGTACTGGGGGGTGGGGGCTATGGCCATGTCACCTGATGAAAGGACCTCTGAGGTCTTGAAAGGTTGTGTATTAATGTATGGCCTATAGTCCCCTTGCTAAGCAGTACTCAAACAGTATATTCTCAAGCAAAATTGTATCTCCTTGCTTGCCAGAAAGCTAACTTTAGTGCTGGACTCCTACTTCCTGTGATGCCCTTCCTACCTCTATTTCCTTTCCCCTCCCAGCTCATGCTGCTACCATCTTGTTTTGCACTTTTGGTGGCTTACTGTGCAGTTGTGTGGGTGCAGTTTCCATGCTCTCCTCATGCCATCTGCCCTCCCACTCGGTTCATTTTTTCTTTGTTTTTTTTTATGTTTTTTTTTTGCAACTTCATTGCCCTCAGGGCCTGGCCTGGCTCTGCCCAAAAGGTTGACTCCACTCTGTAACTCTGCTCTTCCAGGTTTGCATTCAGTATGTTTTGCATCCCTGCTGGCTGTTGTTTTAATCTTCGGTATGCTGCCGCCAACTGCTGGCCCTCTGCTATCCTGTGGCTGTCTGTTTTTCTTTGCCCTGTGCTGCTATTGCCTGTCCTCTGCTGGTTGCTCCCTTGTCTTGCTATGTCTTTCTCTCCTCTTTTCTGTTGCCATTCTTTCTGCTTTCCTCCACTATCATTCTGTTGTCCCCTGCTGCCTGCTTCTTCAACCTTTTTGTCCTCTGCTGCCTGTTCCCTGCTGTATACCTAGTTGTGTGACTGTGCTTTCCCTCGACACCCTTCTGCCTGCTGGCTGTTCCTCCTGCCTTGTTGTCTGTGCTGTAGTTGCTCCCTCAACTATCTGTGCTTCACCTTGCTTTAATATTTGGGCCTTCAGTTTGCTGCATCACCTCCCTACTGCTGCTCTTCAACTTGCCCAGGCAGCTGTCCAGCTTCTGCCTCAGGGGCTATGCTCATCCACTCATTCGTCAGTGCCTTTCCCCCTATAATATACCTTCTTTCAGGCAGCAATGCCCCAACTAATGGGCAGCATTGCCCGTATGATTGGCAGACAGCTACACCGCAAGGACTACTGGGCAAACATCCCCTATAGCCCCTCATTATGTCCCTCAAGGGTTTCATATCTTTGCTGGCTTGATGTCCCTCAAGAGTTCAATGCTCCAATAATGTTCACATGGGGCCAGCACTTAAGAGGAGAACAGGTGGGCAACCGTGCCTTCTGCAGCTATTTTCATTCTTCCCCAATGTTCCTCTGGAAGGGCCAAGTCCTAGCATCTCCAACATGGGAATATTCTCCAGTTGGGGTTCCTTTGGGTGCAGCAACATACTCTATGGCACTTCAGAAAGGTGGAAGTCTCAACTACAAGACAGAAGGAAAGGGCCGTACTTCCTATAATGAAGCAGCATGTTGGGGGTTTATTAGCATCCTACTTTATGGTTGGTGTTCAGTGTCCTCCTTTAAGTTTTAATAATAAATACAAATTAAGCATGGCAGGATGGTGACCAAAAGCCTTGGATCCCCAGAGGTTTCCTCCACAAGTGGGGTTTTCCTTTCCTCTGTGCCAAAGATCATAAAATACTAACATAATTCCACTGTGAACTGGGTCTGGATATTGGTTCTCCACATTCCCAGTCAGTTACTTCTCTATCAAGAATCTTCATCCATCTCTGGCCATATTCCCTCTCTCCTTACCGGAAGAGAGTGTGTATACGTGTGTGTGTGTGTGTGTGTGTGTGTGTGTGTGTTTGTTTTTGGGGGTTTTGTTTTGTTTAATCAATTTTTGTAGTACCTCCCATTCTGCAATTTTGGGTTTCTTCCCCAAGGTATCTTGAGTTTTCAATTAATTTTTTCATTTCATTTTTATGTTTGCTTGCATGCATGTGCAAGAAACATAGTGCCACCATATGAGTTTTCATAGGTGTGCCTCCCCCACTTCCAATGCCCTGCTCCCTTTTGCAGGCGCAGCCACACCACACCAATGAGTGTCCAAGCTGTCTATGACAGCCGTTCAGATGCAGTGGCATAGAGTCAAAAGTGGAAAACCGATGCAATCAGCGGTTGTAATGTGTAGGCAATTTGCATACTGACGTCAGCAGGTAATTTTCATACTGGTGTCGGCAGTATGCAAAGTGCCTACACTCAGCAGTGCATCCTGAACAGCTGTCATAGACAGCTTCATTTGTGTCCTCTCTCCCCCCTCCCCAAACACTCAAGTAGCACGCCGGGAGCCCAACCCAGCATGCTCATGTGCTCCCCCCCCACCACACACCATATGGCCGATGGGGGTGCCCAATTCCCCGTTGGTTCCGTGGTCCCCCAGTCTTCTAGGTGCCATGCTGGGAGCCCACCCCAGTGTGGCAAAAGTCAGAATGACAATGGGAGTACCCAATCCCCCTTTGGCTCCATTGAACCTCCCCAAAAGAAACAGACTTCCAGTTGCAATGCTGGGAGCCCACCCCAGTATGGCAAATATCTGTATGGCAGACAAGGGTGCCCAATCCCCCATCAGCTTCATTGAGCCCCCCCAAAAAATCTTCCAGCTGCCACGCTGGGAGCCCAACCCAGCATGGCACAAGTCCCGCGTCGTCTTCCTAAAAGTACAACAAACACCTGAAAACAAAAATACGGTCCCTCGTTGATTGTCTTGCCCCCCCTCCACCAACCCACACCCACCCTCTGTGCATCCTCCTCCCCACACCCCCCTGATCCCATACTTACCTCCGGAGTCTGGCACGATGATCAATGGACTGGGAACTCGTCTGCACTCTTCAAAGCCGACCGCAAACTGAAGAAATGCCGGTAAGCTGTATAATGGCATAAATGGGTTTTTTTTCAACTTTGGTGCCGTTTTTGGGAATTTTTCCACCAAATTTTCAACATGGGGTTTTGGGGGCCCCACCTCATGAATTCAGTCACTGTCGTTCTGTTATTCAGTCCCGAAAGATGATTTTGAAGTCACTGCATGAAACCACCTTTTGGGACCGAGTAACGAAATGACAGTGTCACAGTTCATGAGGTACACCCCGAAAACCCTATGTTGAGAATTTGTGAAAAATTCAAAAATGACTGTTTTATGATACGCATTACGCAGTCTTGCCACACGCCTCGTATCTCGCAAATTTAATATTTTCACTCAGAGTTTCATCATTGCCATTTCACCACATCTCCTTATGAGCAGTACAGCTGTCATTTTTCATATCTTACCCAAAATGTGTTTTTGTGCATGTAGCGCTCAATGGCGTGGTCGGTGTGTGAAATCAATGTTAGGAACAGATTAAGAAAGTCACTGTGATACTGTTCATGAGCAGAGGTCTTAAAATGGCTATGTTGAAAATTTGGTGACAGAAGTCCATAAAATGACTGTGTTACGAGCGTGCATTGCACAGCTTCCACGCACCCTCGCAAGTTCATGAATTTGTACTATTTTCATACCAGATTTTCAACACTGGCATTGTTCCACACCTCCTTATAAACAGTACAGCTGTCATTTTTCCCACCCTGGCCGAAATGTGTTTTCACACTTCTGGCGCAGAAATGCATGGTCGCTGTGTGAAATCAGTGTTCCGGACAGATTAAGAAAATCATAGTGACACTCTTCATGAGCGGAGGTCCCAGAATGCCTGTACTGACAATTTGCTGTAAAATACCACCAAAGTAATTGCATTATGGATGTGTGTTGTTCAGTTTCTATGCACACCCGTGGCTTCAGTTTTTTTATATTTGCATTCCAGATTTTCAACATTGCCATTTTTACACCTCCCCATGAACAGTACAGCTGTCATTTTTCACATTCTGTTCGAAATGTGTTTTCACACCTGTGGTGCCAACTGGCGTAGCTACTGTGCAAAATCAGCTTTCAGCTAACTAACTGATATTGCCACTGTTCATGAGGTGGGGGCCACCAAAAACTCATGTTGAAAATGTGGAGTGAAAATACCAACGAACGCCTGGGGCATTAGATTTTCGGACCATAATGCCCCACCTTGTAGAGACTGACAGGCATCAGGGGTGTGACTTGGGATTGCCACCTGTAATGCTCCTGCCATTCCACCCCTACCCACACCCTGCAGCCAGTGACAGGCATTAAGGTGTGCCTTGGACTCTTCGGTCAGAAAGTTCACCCCATTCTCCTATACTGCACCCATCTCACCGTATTTCCTTATGGAATGGGGTGAGCATAAGGCCCAAAGACCCCAAGGCACACCGTGACACTTGTCAGAGTCTGCAGGGTAGGGTGTGGTGAAATGGCATGATCGTTATGCCTGATGACCCAAGGCACACCCCAATGCCTGTCAATCTCTGCAGGGTGGTGGTGGGGTTGGCTTCAGTTCAATACTTCACTGCCATTCCTATTATGTGTCTCTCTAACTCCTACACTACTAATGCAAATGCCAGCAAGCAAACATTCGGCATTGACAAATGCTTGTTATTAGGGTTATAGCCATTGTGCAAGGCTCATTTGAAATGGTGACTCCTCATAAAAACGTATAAAGTGTCAGCAAATAAGGACCGCTAGACCCATCGAGTCTGCTCATAGGCCCTATACATGTATGTATCCACTCACCCTAAGTAGTCAATGGCTTTTTACCACTCTCTTCCCACCCAAGGTTTCCCTGTGCTTGTTCCAGACATGTTTAAACCCCTCCACTGTGCTTGCCCCATCACCTCTTGTGGCAGCCACTGCTCCACAGCACTCACCCTCTCATTGTTCTCCTCAACAGCACTCCAGAGAACTGCCAAGTCAGTCTGTGTTACATGCAGTTCTCTAGGGTCCACACGTTCTACAGGCTGACCTGCTGGTGGTGGTGGTGGTAGTTTGGGTGCTGGTGGAGCAGCAGGTGCTGCTCTTGCCCTGCTCTTCTTAGGGCTGCTGCCACGCATAGCTGCACCCTCTGCCACAAAAGGGCCAGCAGGTGCAGGCATGGCCCGTTCTGTGGCAGCCTGCTACTCCAACTGGTGGTGATTGAGCATATCGGTGTACTAGCCCCCAGTCCCCAGGGGAGTACCCTGGGGGCCACAATGCACCTTCACCTCACATAGGTGGCACCTGACCACACTGCTGTCCTCCCCGACACAGTCAAAAAACTGCCAAACAACGGAGGTGCAGGGAGGACCAGGCACAGGCAGGGGAGGGCCAGATGAACTGGCAGCTGGCTGGTCATGGTGCCCAGCAGGGTTGGGATCCATACCTGGGCCCAGGGGTACAGGCACATCCTGCTCCAGACAGAGGACCTGGTGCTGGAGCTGGTGCTGGACATGGTGTTGGTGGTAGTTCAACTGCCTCAGAGTCAGGAGGCGGTGCTGCTCCTGCTTCTGTGGGGGGGGGGGCACTCAGAATTTTTGATTGGTCCAACAGGAACCCGGTGGCCATGCTCTCATGCATCCGCACAGTCAGCTTCCTGTACCATGCTCTCCCTGAGCTGCCCCCACCCCCGACATTCCCTCAGACCCTCACCCTGGTCCATCTCTCCTACTGCACTCCCTCAGTCTGAGCAATGACTACTCACACTGGCTGTCACACAACACACACACAGTCACACAGACACAGGCAAACAACTAACTACTTATAAAGGTAAGAAAAATAAATTTATAGAAAGAACACATTAAGTAAAAAAAAGAGTACAGAAAAGACAAAAAAATGTAGCTTGTAAAAAAGTTGTTGGGTCTAAATCAAAGTTTAAATCTCCTACTTGCTCTGATCTCCAAGTCTCAACAGTGACAAGACAACACACCCCCCTCTCTCTGTCTCTATCTGCACAGCAGAAAGCGAAAGTGTCTGCTTGTATGACTCACTTCCTTCCTCTTCCTGCCTGGCTATGGCTAAAGAGCAGGGCGAAGTCTATTGAAAACAACAACTTCACCTCACTTTGCGTTGTCATTCCGCCTTAACACGAAGTGGTAATGACAAGGTGGAGTGAGCACTTTGCATTGCTAACTCAACGTAGCGGAGTGGCAACATGAAGTGCCCACTTCGCAGACACTTCGCCGGCAGAATTTAAATTTGCTGCATCTCTACATGTGTGGTCTCAAGTACTGCACAAAGTACTCCAGGTGAGGCCTTACTAGTGTTTTATACAATGGCATCACCACTTCCTGCCTCCTGCTAGTAATACCTCTGCCTATGCACCCCAGCATGCCACTTGCCCTCCCTGCAGCCTTTGCACATTGTGTTGATACCTTCAGGTCATCAGATATGATAACCCATAGGTCTCTCCCCTCTTTGCTGATAGTCAGCACCTCCCTCCCATTCTGTAAGTCTCCCCAGGGTTCCCCCTACCCAGGTGCATTATCTTGCACTTTTTTGCACTGAACCTCAGTTGCCACACCACCGACCATCTTTTAAGCTTCTCCAGGTCCCTCTTCTTTATCTGTACCCCTTCTGGAGTATTCTCCCTGTTGTAGATCTTGGTGTCATCTACAAATAGGCAGACCTTTCCTTCCAGTCCCTCTGCAATGTCACTAATGAAGACATTGAACAGGACTGGTCCCAGTACTGATCCTTGTGACACTCCACTGGTCACCCTTCGCTCCCCAGTTTGGATCCCATTTACCACAACCCTGTGTCTTCTGTCTGTCAGCCAGTTTCTAACCCACTGTATCACCTTATGCCCCATGCCCAGACTACTCATCTTGTTAACCAGCCTTCTGTGTGGAACAGTATCGAAGGCTTTGCTGAAATCCAGGTAGGTGATGTCTACGGCTCCTCCCTGATTCACTTCCCTGGTCACCCAGTCAAACAAAATCTATCAGATTTGTTTGACAGAACCTTCCTGATGTGAATCTGTACTGCCTCAGATCCTGGTCACCAATGGATTCCAAGTGTGCCACTATCCTTTCTTACAGCAGTGTCTTCATGATCTTCCCCACCACTGAGGTGAGGCTGACTGGCCTGTAGTTCCCTGCTTCCACCCTACTGCAACTTCTACACAGTGGGACTACATGCACCCTCCTACAGTCCTCTGGAACCATGCCTGTGTTGAGTGACTGAACAGGGTGGCCAGAGGTGCTTCTAGTTCCCTCCACAGCTCCCTTAACATCCTCAGGTGTATGTCATCTGGCCCCTTGGTTTTATCCACCTTCAGCTTTGTGAGTTCCTCCAGAATTCTCTCCTCTGTGAATGGACTAGTGTCCATTCCCCCCAACCCGATGCCTCTGCTCCCCAACTGTAGTCCTTGACCCTCTTCCTCCTCAGTGAATATTGAACATAAGTATTTGTTCAACATTTCTGCCTTGTCTAGATCCCCCTCCTTACACTCTCCCTCCTCCCCTTTGAGCCTCACACCCCCCCCCCGGGCTTTTCTTCTGTTGCTGATGTACCTATAGATATGATGTACATAGAATGTCTTGTCCCCTTTTTTCACAGACCACACTAAACCCTCATCTGTCTGTGCCTTGGCCTTCCTAACAGCCTTCCCTGCCTCTCTGATACATTCAAGGTACACCTACCTGTCCTCCTCCCTTTGGGTCTCCTTATACTTCCTGACACTTGCTCTTTTAGCCTTTACTTTGTCTCCCACCTCTTTAGAAAACCATAGTGGTATCTTTCTTCTTTTCTCTTTGGCCACTATCCTAATGCATTGGTTAGTTACCTCCAGAATGGCTCCTTTTAGTCTCCCCCACTGTTCCTCCACCCCCACCATTACCTCTACCTTCTCCAGGGCTGCTTTGAAACATCTACCCATTTCATTGAAATCCACGCTCCAGAAATCTAATACTTTTGCCCTTGTGTGGCTTAATTGAGTCCCTGTTTCCAAGTCAAACCACACCATGTGGTGGTGGCTGGATTGCAGCTGCCCTTCCACCTGGATTCTTTTGAATCTGTTCCCATTGGTCCTTGCACAACACACAAACAATTAGACAAAGATATTTATAATTACATAGTAAATACAATCATAAATACTGAGGAAAACCATACAGTCAGTCACTAGAATAACCACAGCAGCATTTTTTCTGCGCTAAATTAGAATCCAAAAAACATTGTTTTACTGCCTTAACCGAGAAAGGTTTAGCATCAAGAGATCGAAATTTATGTGGCAGTTGATTCCACTAAAAAGGGATCATTTGACTGTAAAAGTGCATTGACCTGGCCAGCCCACCAGTGCAGTGGTTGGATATCCACTTGCGACGCCGATGACCTGGATTCGCGAATGGACTCAGACAGTCAGAGGGCTGGCCAGGGGAGAAGGACTGAGAATTGTATGGACTGCTCTCCTTCTCCTTCTCCTGGGGAAGGGATGGATAGAGTGTCTGATGCTCAACGGACCCCTAGCAGAGGCCGGAGGATCCACAGGTGACCAGCACCAGTATGTTGAGTGGTGGGGCAGTCGCTGGACATCATTGCACATCCCCGCACCTGGGGCAGCACATACAAAAAAATTGCTGCCCGCTGAGGATGAAGCCCATGCCAATGCACAGCCTCTATGGTTCCCTGCCTCCCTGCTGACCAATTCCAGCTCTGTGGCATCATGACCCCAAATCCCACCATGGGGGTGAAGCCAGGGAGGCAATGTTGATGTTCTGCCAACACCTTCTCATATCGTAGATGGGCTGGTTCAGTGCCGTGGCCCTGCCCTGGGAGGTAAGCCAGGGGGTATCCACAGGGACATGGCAATTAGGGAACGAGGCAGGTAGTTGGGGCTGGAGCAAAATGTGGGGTGGATGGCAGCCAAAAAAAAAGTGCATTGACCTTTGGGCTTTGGTTATGGGTACTATTAATTCCTGGCAAACAGAGTTCCTGAAAGACCAATTTACCTCCCTTTCGTGTAATTTGGCTTTTAAATAATCAGGGACCTTTCCCAGAAAACTTTTATGCTAAATAAAACGTGTGCAGGTGACGTCTGTCTGCAAGGGAGATCCACCCTAACTACCTATACATAGTGCAATGATGTGTCTCCTTTGGACACCTCAAAATTAACCTAGCTAGTCAGTTGTATGAGGTGTCTAATTATCCCTGTGGCCCCTCTAGTGGTAGAAACCTCCTTTACAGGGTTCCTGTTCCTTTCTGGTACCTTGTAAAGGTGGTAGTGCTCTAGTGGGGACAGAGAGAGAGAACGACCAAACATTCATTGCACAAGCAGTCAACCTAACTATAGTACCTTGAATATATCCAATACCCTAATCTGCTTCACTATCAATGTACTTACTGTCAACCTAACTATAGTACCTTGAATATACACAATACTTTAATCTGCTTCAATATTAATGTACTTACAGTACCAAGTATCCAACCAATTGATATACTTTCATTGCTCAAGCATACCTACACAAGTCACCCAAGAATCAGTGAATATTAGTTTTTGTTAGGTCTAATAAAAGTTATTATGCTATAGTCGTGTACTGGACTCTGCACTGACTACAGAATGTCTTTTTAAACATCATGCAAAAACCAGCACTCAAAAACAATAATGTAGTAAAAAGAATTACAGATGATCGATCCATAGAAACAAAGATGCTGAGGGCAGAAAAAGGCCCATTGGCCCATTGAATGCCTTGTATCTCCCTGCAAGCACCCTAGCGATAGTCTGCTGATAGCCTTGACTGTATTTCAACATCCCTTCCCTAGTCAATTAATCCTCTTCCCTTGGCTATTCGTCCTTCCTCCCTCCCTCCTCTGGTTTGGACCATTCACCTGTGCCTATCCCAAGTTTGTTTAAAGCTGGCAATGGACTTTAAGCTGACTCCTTCTTCTGGCAATGTGGTCCACTACTCCACCACCTTTTTTGTGAAGAAGAGCTTCCTTACATCCCTTCTGTAGCTTCCCCCCACAAGTTGTCATTAATGGCATCTTGTTACCTCGCCCTTGCTTCCTGTGAACAGGGCACTTCTGTCCACTTTATTAATACCCCTTAAGCACTTCAAGGTCTCTATTATATCCCTGCCTCCTTCCTGAGTTCTAGTGTATACTTACTGAGACTCTCCAATCTCTCCATATACTCTTCCCCTGTTGCCCCTTAATCATCTTTGTGGCCCTCTTCTGAACAGTTTTGGAGAGGTGCCTCTCCTTCTTCAGGTTCAGGCTCTAGAACTGCACAGTATTCTAGATGAGGTCTCAAAAAGGATCTGTACAAAAGCAGAATCACCTCCTTGTGCTAACAAACCCCCTCCCTATGTACCCCAATATCCTATTTGCTTTCCATGAAGCCTTCTGGCATTGGCCATGAGACATTAGACTGTCACCAATGATGATCCCCAGTTCCCTTTCCTCTAATGTCTACTCCATCACTCTGTCCAACCAGTGCTTTGTTTTTTGGATTTCTTTTGCCAACATGAATGGCTTTGCACTTTGTGGTATTACATTTGAGTTGCCGTATATTGGACCACATTTACAGTCTGTCCAGGTCCATTTTCATTCCTCATATTCCCTCCACTGTATCCACCCTGCTAGCGATTTTGGTATCATCTGCAAAAAGACTAATTTTATCTTGGATTCCGTCCCCTATATCTCAGATGAATATATTGAAAAGAAAAGGCCCCAGGACTGATTCTTGTCATAATCCACTAGTGACCTCCCTAACCCTTGATTATTCCCAGCTGATAATTACCCCTCTGAGGTCTTAATCCCCCCCCAGCCAATTACTAATCCACCTGGCTAAGTTGGGACACATTTCCAGATCCCTCAGCTTTTTCATAAGTCTTCTAAGGGGCACATAGTTGAAGGCCTTGCTGAAATCATGATATAGTATGTCTACTGCATGGCCCTTATTAACTGTCTTCCTGCCAAATCAAGGAATTCTATCAAGTTTTTCTGGCATGATCTGCCTGACATGAACCTATGTTACCGCTCGTCCTGGTGTCAATTAGCCTCTAGCCATTCCACTATATGCTCTTTATAGTGGCTTCTATAACAGCTTCCCCAGGATTGAGATAAGGCTGACTAATCTGTAGCTCCCCGGGGCCTTTCTACTCCCATTCTTGTGGAATGGAAGAGTACTGGCCTCCCTTAAGTTTGTTGGAACCACCCCTGATTCTATGGAGCAGTTAAAGAGGTCACTTAATGGTTCTGTCGGGAACCAGGCAAACTCCATAAGCAGATCATGTGGGCCTGGTGCTTGTCCACCTTCAGTGTACTAAGCCCCTTGGGTACCCTCTCCACTGTTATCCCTCCTATCTCTGATCCATGTTCCCTCCCCCTGGCTAGAATTCTACACTCTAGACTGGAAGCAGTCCCTCCTCCTCCTTTGTGAAAACTCCAGAGCAAACCTTTACACAGTTTGCACCACTAAATAAGCAAGAGTTCATTTTCACAGCTGCAGTGGGTGGAGCCTGCAGCCATCCTGTGGTAGCTCTACAAAAATGAGCCACCGGATTGACACCAAAGAGCAGTTCCATTCTGGAGCTGCAGTGTGATCATTCTGCAACTCCAAAACAGTCCACTCACTCCCCACTCTACCCCCCCCCAACAGGTGCACTATTTTGTTTGCTAGTCACCCGCTATGTTCAAGATGGCCACCAATGTGTAGTGCACATGCACGAGTAGTTGTGCATGTACAACTGCACTGTGGCCATCTTGGGCATGGCATACTGTTTCGCCATGAACTCAGCAAGTACAGCTGCAGCCATATGGGCTCCATCTAGAGTTTGTTTAGAGCTAGTCAGTGCAGACCAGTCATTTCTATTGTAAACCAATGGTCAATATATGTCAATACACTGGCCCATAGTGCTCATTTTCATTTAAAAATAAATTATGTTCCTAGCCCAAAACAGTTCCCAAGTATACTTTTCTAAAGGTAATTACAAGAAGTAATAACTTTGGAACCATTTGGACCAGGAACTTAATCTATTTAAATGAAAGACGAGTGAGTACTCAGAGTCCATATATAGATACATAGTAATATGAATAAAGAAATATCATTAGATGTTTTTAAACTGTTGTGGGAAATTCAGTTAAAATAATGTCATGGGGAAAATTGTATATCAAAATATCTTTATGTATATCGATATACATTGATATACTTACTTGTCCTGCAGACTCCAGGTTTTCATTTAAAAAATAAAGTCCCTAGCCCTAATGATTCCAAAGTTAAATAAACAGGATGGCAGAACTTGGGGAGGTATTTAAATTGGGGATGTCAGTCTGCCAGATATCGACTTGAGCACCCTAATAGCAGTGAGCACAAGAAGCCAGACCCTAGTGGAAAGGATGCAGGAGGCATTTCTAAGGCAGAGGGTCACAGAGATGGTGGCTAGGATATTCAAATGTGTTTAACAATTGCTAAACAGCATAGCAACACGCTAACACTACTTTGCAAGCCCAATGCTGGGATGGACCACAAAATGCATATTGGATGGCATGGTTAGCTAGTCACTAACCCATTTGCGACTGGCTCTCAAATATACTGGTGAGACTATGCGAAGCAGCTGATAGCAACTTACATACTGTATATGAGCATATTGGCAGGTTTGGAGAAGTGGTAAGTAGCCGTTAGGGCTACACTAATTACCTCCACCCAAAAAACAGTCTTTACAACTTGAATCCCCTAGCTGCAGCCCCTGGCCCTGGAAAACCCCTGAATGTCAGTAGTTATTATTCCCTGATGTACAGTGGTCCCTCCTGCCCCTGAACACCCCCAACAGTATTGTTGTAATTACTCCTGGTGTCCGGTGGTCCCCCCCAAACACCTCCAATGGTATTGCTGTAATTACCCCTGGTGTCCAGTGGTGTCGCCTTCCCCCAAACAACCCCGATGGTATTGTTGTAATTATCCATGGTGTCCGGTGGTCCCTACAACCTCCCGAACACCCCCGATGGTATTGTAATTACCCCTTGTGTCCAGTGGTCCCTCCCACCTCCCGAACATCACCAATGGTATTGTTGTAATTATCCCTGGTGTCCAGTGGTCCCCCAATCCCTCGGTTCAAATCCCAGCACCCAACCCCAGAAACTTCCAAGTCTGTCTCCTACCTTGGCAACTGGCACAGATCCTCCACTTGCCTCCATAGCCTGCCACTAACTGATAGTTCCCAATCGTGTGCCTCCCACAATCAGCTGTGATTAAAGTAGGCATGCAGTTGGAAACTGTCAGTCGGTGGCTGGCTGTGGAGGTGAGCTGAGGGTCTGTGCTGGTCACAGTGGGGGAGGTGGACTTAGGAGGGTGGTGCCAGGGTCAGGTGATGGAATTCAAATCAAGGGGGGTCAGGATCACTGGACACTAGGAATAATTACAATACCATCAAGGGTGTTTGGGGGACAGGAGAGACCACTGGACATGAGAGATAAATACAACAATACCATTGAAGGTGTTCAGCGAGGCAAGAGGGACCATTGGACACCAGGGGATATATTTTATAGACTGGTAGGGTTGTTTGAGGGGCTAGGGGACACTAGACCACCAGTAAGGCAGCCCCGACAGACTCTATTGGGGGGGGTCACAAACACTGTTTGCTTCTGGTCTGTAATGACGCCCTCACCTTGGTAGTGCTATGGGGTTATTTGAACCTTAAGTTAGAAATATGTCAATTTTCTCCAGAGGAGCAGGTGTGCACTAACAGTCTAATTCCAACTGAAATCCTGATAGCACCCTATTGGCTGGCCACATACCACCTGTGGCCAGTAGGGGGCCAAGGTTTGTGATCACAATCTGGTTAGTGCCTGGCTGGTATATTAGAACATGCCTTTAGCACTCATAAAGTGACCCAGCATGTTCCAGTATACCACTGGTTTGCTCCAGGCACTAATTTGCTCCTGGAATAAATATTTTGTGGGCCCTGATCTGAACCTATGATTATCCTGGCCACAGAAACATAGAATTTGTTGGCAGAAAAGCTTGGCCCACCCAGTCTGCCCAGAAGATTCTACTGTTGTGAGCAATAATGGGTTAAGCACATCCCAGTTTGCAAAACATTGTAAGCCAGTTCAGTGATGGAATTACACTTATGAACTTTGGGAGCTAGGGGGCCCATAAAAACTTTATCTTTAAACTGAGCCCCTTTCCCATTATAAGTCAATTGTAGTGATGGGTGAGCTACTAAGGCTCACTTCAAAGCTAGGGGGACCAAGCCCTGACAAGGCCCCCCTCTCCCACAATTCCAACACTGAGTCATTTTGACAGAATGACTCAAGAAAGCAGATGAAACTGACTTAAAATGACAAAAAATTGTCCACTTGTTATTTATACTATAAAAATACAGTGCTGCATAATACAAACAGTATTGCACTTGGTAGCAGTATGAAAGGCCGCCCCTCCCAAAAAATTGTAACAATAAATGAGGATTTGAATGATGCAGAATAATGAACCCAAATATTAAAAATACAGTCTTTTTGATAAAACTGTGTTAAGAGCAATTAAACAACTTGTGTAATGTACAGTATGAAACCCTGTGGAGCAAAAGAAAAGCCAAGGAATCTGATTATTAAAATCATTACTTTAAAAATCACAAACTAGCAAAAAATAATTTTGTATTAACATTTATAAAATCCACTGTAGTAGAAGCACCCCAAAATATTTTGCTGAGAAAGGCACACTGAGCATTTCCAAGAACCTTGCAGGAGCACAGGGATGTTATTTGACTTGCCTGAGGTCATATAATCCCCCCTCCGGTCTCCCGGGTCGCACCTAGAGATGAGTCTCAGCTCAGAGTGCCTTTCCCGGTTATTAACTTTTAAATAAATAAAAATATAGCATGCAAGTGATGGCTGTGGTTTTCAAACATAGGTCAATCTGAGTGACAGGTTTTCCAGGTTCACGGATTTGTGCTATAACCAAGCTAGATGCCTCCTTAACGTAATTAATTTGACACTTCCTGATAAGAATTGGATTATTATTTTTTAAACACAATTCTCCTCTCTGAGAAAAAATGCTAAACACCTAACAGCATAACTTAAAACGAAATAAAATAAAATATACCTAAAAATCTGGGTCACCCCTGAAAATTGACATATAATGCTCTTTGGTCCTACTCAGTCAACAAATGTCAAAGAAAAAACAGGATATTCCATGGTTTGTGCCAAATAAAATGTGAACATAAAAAACATAGAATTTTATGGCAGATAAGGACTGCTTGGCCCACCTAGTCTGCCCATTTCCCTACATAATGGGATAAGCTGCAGATCCTAGTTAACCAACATCCTACTTCCTCCTAGCACCCACTAGAATTGCCTTATGTCTGTCCCATGCATTCTTGAATTCCCCCACTGTTTTTGACTATACTGCCTCCTCAGGAAGGCCATTCCATGTATCCACAACCCTCTCTGTGAAAAAATATTTCCTCACATTACCTCTGAACCATCCCCACTCTATCTTCAAATTGTGCACCCTTGTTCTTGTACATTTCTTTTTCCGAAAGATGCTACCCTCTTGGACTTTGTTGATTCCCTTGAGGTACTTGAAAGTTTCTATCATGTCTCCCCTCTCCCTCCTTTCCTCGAGGGTATACATGTTAAGCTCCTTTAATCTCTTTTCGTATGTCTTCTGGTGCAGACCCTGCATCATTTTAGTTGCCCTCCTCTGGACAGCCCCCATCCTGTCTATGTTCTTGGGGAGATGGGGTCTCTAGAACTGCACGCAGTACTCCAGATGGGGTCTCACCAACTGTCTGTACAGAGGGATAACAACTTCCTGTTTTCTACTGGTGATGCCTCTCCCTATGCATCCCAGTATCCCCCAAGCCCTCCTTACTGCCTTCTCACATTGCTTACCTACCTTGAGGTGATCTGATATGACTACCCCCAGATCCCTTTTCATTTTTGTTGTTGCTAGTATCTCACCCCTCATTGTGTACTCCTCCTCTGGGTTTTTGTTTCTCAGGTGCATTACTTTGCACTTCTTTGCATTGAAGCTAAGGTGCCATACATTTGACCATTTCTCCAACCTTGCCAAGTCCCTTCTCATCCTTTCCACCCCACCTTCTGTATTGAACCTGTTGCAGATCTTTGTGTCATCTGCAAAGAGACATACTTTTCCTTCCAGTCCCTCTGCAATGCCACTTATAAAGACATTAAAGAGGACCAGTGCCAGTACTGAACCCTGCAGTACTCCACTAGTAACCATCCCTTTCTTCAGAGTGGACTCCATTTACTATTACCCTCTGCATCCTGTTGTCCAGCCAATTTTTTAAACAGGGTACCACCTTGGGACCCACTCCAAGGCTGGCTAACTTGTATATTAATCTTTTGTGTGGGACTGTGTCAAATGCCTTGCTAAAGTCTAGGTAGACCTCTCCACAGCCCCTCCCTGGTCTACTACTTTGGTCACCCAATCAAAGAAATCTATTACATTCGTCTGACATGACCTTCCTGTTGTGAATCCATGCTGCCTTGGGTCCTGTGACTTGCTGTTCTCTAGGTACTCAACAATTCTTTCTTTCAGAAGTGACTCCATCATTTTCCTTACCACTGAGGTCAAACTAACAGGTCTGTAGTTTTCTGCATCTGCCTTGCTCCCACTTTTGTGAAGTGGAATCACATCTGCCCTCCTCAGTCCTCTGGCAACACCCCATCCTCCCATGATTTGTTAAAGAGGGTAGTCAGTGGTGTCACTAGTTCTACCCTTAGTACTTTTAGAATTCTTGGGTGAATCCCATCAGGCCGATTGCTTTGTCCACCTTCAGTTTTAAGAGTTCTTTCAGAACCCTTTCTTCTGTGAATGGACTGGTATCAACCCCCTATAAAGAGTGTTGTTTGTGTTTGGTTTAGGTACCTCTCCTTCCTCTTCTTTTGTGAATACTGAGCAGAAGTATTCATTCAGTACCCCTGCCTTTTCACTGTCACCCTCTGTCCACATTCCTTCCCTTTTATTAAGCCTCAGTTACCCTTCCTTGGTCTTTCTTCGCTCCCTAACATACCTATAAAAGATTTTATCCCTCTTCTTAGCAGAGTTGGCTATCTTTTCCTCAGTTTGGGCCTTTGCTATTCTGACTGCCTTCCCTGCCTCCTTCTGCTTTAACTGATATAATTCTCTGTCCTTCTCCTTCTGTGTTTCCTTACATTTCCTGAATGCTATCCTTTTTATTTATTTATTTAGTGATTCAGAAAAGACTTTTAAGCGCAAGCTCTTTTACAAAGGTCCCAAGTCATAGATTACAAAATAAAGTACAATAGGAGAAAGCAAAGGTACATTACAATGAACAATACAGCTTGGATTCAGAACTTACAGAATAACTCAAAACAAGTGTTGCAGGGGCCTGACAGTGCCACACCAATCAGCACCCACGTTGACCTTGACAAAGGTTATGGCTTGCTGGGTAGGGATGGCACCAACTTCAAAAGAAGTTGCCATCTCTTTGATCCTCCCAGTAAGCCAGGCTTATCTGTTATGGTCAGCCTGGAATGCATGCATACAACTAAGAAAACCATCCATCGATATCTGCTGCTGGTGGCCCTAACTGTCCCCCAACTTGACCCTCCCAGTCAGCGCTCCCCCCCACACACACAAACAGTAGTGGTACTGGGGGTGCTCATTCCACCAGTGTCTTTCCCTAAAATAAAGAAAACTGTCCCTCATCATGTTTTTTTATCCCCCTGAAAATAAGAAAACTGTCCATCGATGTCTGCTGGTGCCACCCCCCAAAACATAACACACTGACACTGAGGGTGCTCAGTCCCCCAGTGTCCTTAATTATTGTAATACTGTCCCTCCCAGTGACATTGGGGGTACCCAATCCCAGAGTGTCCTCCATTAATAGAGAACTCCTTTAAATAAAACTGTCCCTCATCATTTTTTTTAAACCTGAAAAAAAGAAAACTGTCCATCATTGTCTGCTGGGCCGTTGCCCATACCTCCCTACCCCATACTTACCCACCGGTGGTCCATCCCCATTCTCTTCTCTGTACTGTAGACACATTTTCACTCTTCAAGCCCATTCATGAGCTGAGGTACACGCTTCAATGTATTTCAATGGGGATTTCAGTTTCAGTGTACTTCAATGGGGTTTTCATGTTAATGGTATAACTTGACCATATTTTTAATATTTTTGCCTGAACTTTTCAACAGTGTCACACCCCTCAAAAGGCACTCACATACAAAGGTATTCACTGCACTTGCATGCACAGTGAACACAAAAAGCAACAGAAGTAAGAATATGAAGAATATTTGCTGCAAAATATGGTGGAAAAGAGGGCTGTTAGGGAGGCCAAAGCAGACACAGAGCTACACACTGCAGAGGGGGTCAAGAGCAGAGAAGAACAGTTCTTCAGGTATATTAGTGACAAAAAGAAGAAAGGAGGGGGAATTGTGAGGCTAACTGGGGGAATACTGTAGGATGATTAAGGTAGATGGCCAAAAGGCCACCATCCTTAATGATTACTTTTGTTCAACTTTCACTAGGAAAGATAGAGGGCCCTTGCCAAATAATGGCATCAAAGTGGTCATTAAGAGGGTCCAAGAGATCAGGCAGCTAGGATTTACTGGTGAAAGGGTCCTGAATGGGCTGGTAGCCCTAAAGATTGATAAGGCCACAGAACCAACTAGGTTGCATCTGAGGATACTCAGGGACTTGGCATCAGAACTGGCTGATCTTCTGTTAGGTTTATTCAACAGCTCTCTAAGGACAGGGGTGGTTCTGAATGATTGGAGGGTGACAGACATAGTTCTGCTCCTGGGGGGTAGGGGGACAAGGATTAAGCAGAGGACTGCAGACCTGTCAGTCTTACCTCTATTGTTGGAAAACTGATGAAGTCACTGGTCAAAGAGGATCTCATGGAGTACTTGGGCAACAATGGTCTCCAGGATGGTATTCCTGGCAGTGAGATCTAAATCAGACTAACCTGATATTTGCTTTGACTGGGTGATGAGGAAATTGGATGGAGGTCACACTGTGAATTTGCCCTACTTTAACTTCAGCAAGACTTTCGACTTGGTACCCCAAAGACGCTTGCTCAAGAACGTAAAGGATCTTGGTATGGATAAGGTCATAGTAAACTGCTAACTGGCTAAAGAAGAGGCAGCAGAGTGTAGTGGTCAACGGGGCTAAATCAGAAGAGGGAGATGAAAGTCACAAGCAGAGTTCCACAGGAATCTGTCCTGGGTCTGGTCCTCTTCAAAATACTCATCAAAAACATCAGTGAGGAGATCCAGGGCAGGCTGTGTCTCTGTCTCTTCACAGATGACAATGTATAATTATGAGGGAATAAAGGAAATGCAGAGACTTGCAAAAGCTGGAGGGGTGGTCAAGGGCTTGGCAGTTGAAATTCAATGCCAAAAAGTACAAGGTGATACACCTAGAGGACAAGAACCCTAGGATGGAGTACTAAGATGGGAGGGGTGAGACTCAGTAAAATAGCTGAGGAAAGAGACCTTGGACTTATCATTAGCAAATCCCTAAAGCAATGGAATTAGTGCAATAAGGCTTACAGTAAGGCAGATAGGATGCTTGGATGTATCAGGAGGGGTACTGACAGCAGAAAAGGGGAGATAATATTTCCCTTGTATAGATACTTGGTAAAGCCACACCTGGAGAACAGCACCCAGTTCTGGGATCCTCACCTCAGGAAGGATAGTGATAGACTCGAGACAGTGCAGGATGACAAAAAATATTTCAGCACCAGCAGGCATCTCCTATGAGGAGCATCTCAAGGCACAGAGCATGTGCCTGCTGGTGACCAGAACGGAGATGGAAGATATCAATCAGTCAATCAAAATTTTATTCATATTGCACTCCTTCCCGGGGGCTCAGAGAGCTTTACAAAACAATACAGCATTATACACACAAACATAAAACTATTCATAAAAACAATTTCCACAAACACATTTTCAGAGCTTATCACTAATCCCCATCCCCAAAAAATCAATTAAAATCAATAATCATACTATTATCAGTAGCATCTTAGTTTATATATCAAATCAAATCAACCTTTATTTATAAAAGGCGCCTTTCTAAAACCAAGGCACCTGTACATAACATAATAAAATAAATCAATAAATAAATAATTGAAAACCATGTATCAATTAAAATTCACAACAGCGACATTTCGAAAATCATTATATGCTAGGCTAAAAAGAAATGTTTTTAATGCTACTTTAAAGCTTTGGACGGTCGGACAATCTCGCACCTGATGAGGTAGAGAATTCCACAGGGCTGGAGCCATAAAACTAAAGGACCTGGCTCCAGATGTCTTTAAACAAACCCAGGGAATCTCTAGCAATCCCTCGTCAGTGGATCGGAGAGGGCAGGAGGGACAGTAGGGATGAAGAAGATCTTTCAGATAACCAGGTCCCTGATCATGTAGGGCCTTATAGGTCAGCAAACCGTCCCTGAAGGTGATCCGCCAGCATATTGGCAGCCAGTGCAGTCCACGGAGCACAGGCGCTATAAGACCGGTCCTAGATGAACCAGTCAATAGCCTGGCTGCAGCATTCTGCACTAGCTGCAAGTGGTGGATGTCAACCCCCAGTAACCCCAGGTAAAGGGCATTGCAGTAATCAAGATGGGAGGTATGAAGGTGTGGACCAAAGCTGGAAGATCGTCGGAAGGAACCAGGTGCTTCACCAGGGTGATATTCCTCAGGTGGTAAAAAGAGGCTTTGACAACTGCCAACACCTGAGATTTCAGTGTCAAACAGTCATCAAACACAACGCCCAGGTTCTGCACCTGGTCTGAGGTAGTTAGCTGAACACCCCCAAGCCATAAACCTGAAGGTAATCCAGCCAACAAACCCACCTCTCGGCGACCTGGGTCCACAGCCAACACCAAAGTTTTTTCTGAGTTCAACCGCAGCCAACTCACATTCATCCAATCCTGGATTTCGGCAAGACAGTTGTTAAGGACTGAAATGGCAGCATCTTGGCCAGGGACAAAGGACATGTACAGCTGAGTATCATCTGCATAGCAGGGAAAACTCAAGCTGTACCACCTAATAATCGCTACCAATGGTAGTATATACACCGCAAACAACATAGGCGCCAAAATGGAGCCCTGAGGCACCCCACAGGATAGGGGGAGTGATGTCAAGGAAAAAATTCCAGACACCACTCTCTGAGACCTACCCTTGAGAAAAGATCGAAACCAACTGAAGACTGTACCGGACAGCCCGCAAATAAACCGCAGGCACTCCAATAGCACACCATGGTCAACAGTGTCAAATGCTGCAGAGAGATCAAGAAGGACCAAGATGGAACAGGTCCTTTGATCTCTCACTATTAGGAGGTCATTTAGTACCCGGACAAGAGCTGTCTCAGTACTATGTCTCTTCCTAAATCCGGACTGGAGAGAGTCATAGATGTTGTGGCTGGTCAAATGATCATCCACCTGTAACGCGACCACCTTCTCAATAACCTTACCCACAAAGGACAGGTCAGAGTCAGGCCTGTAGTTAGCCAGACAATCTGGGTCCAAGGAGGACTTCTTAAGAAGGGGCTGAACCACAGCCTCCTTCAGAGGATCAGGAAAGATCCCCTTCTCCAAAGACCTCCAGACTATCTCGGCAAGGACCGGTCCAATTTTATCCACACAGCCCATTAGGAGATGTGTGGGGCCTGGATCAAACTACAATTGGTCAGACGCAATGACTGGATGATCATCACAATGTCACTGACTGTGGGAAGGCTGAAGTCAAACCACATAAACTGGGTGTCCGACATCTCCTGCCGACTGCAACAACTCCCATTAGGGAGGGACAAGTGGATACTAGACCTGATTGTGGCAACCTTATCTGCAAAGAATTGAGCAAACTCCTCACATCGTTCTTGAGAAAAAGCACTTCCGGGCTGAAGACAGATTGGATTGCATAAGCTGTCCACAGTCCGTAAAAGCTGAGCTGGTCGATTCTGTGCAGTAGCAATCTCTCTGGACAGGAATACTGCCTTCTTATGGATGATTGCTGATTGACAGACCACACAATGGTCCGTCTAACTAAGTTTGTCACAATCAAGGCCTGACTTCCGCCAGCACCTCTCTAGCCTTAGTCCAACTCTCCTCAACTCCCTCAAAGTCTCATCAAACCAAAGAGACCTGGGGCAAAGAGTGAGGGGATGAACACGAACAGGAGCAATGGAATCCAGGACCCCTATCACTGCCTTATTATAGGCGAGTACCAGGTCCCCTGGATCCATGCATTCACTCGGTAAACTCGATAGGTCCAGTACCGCCATCAAGCTATCTGGAGAAACACCCCTCAAAGGGCGGTACCGGACCATCTCCGTAGGGGCTGGCCTACTAGGGGTGGCCTCGAAACTGAACCCAATAGTATAATGGTCAGATCACCCAACTGATTCCACCACCAAATCTGATATCTCCATCCCCAGTTGGAACACCAAGTCCAATGAATGACCACCAACATAGGTCAAGGAGGAAATAAACTGTGTGAAGCCCAGTGAAATCATTAACTGGAGGAAGTCCTGACCAAAATGCGAGAGTTCATCATCAACCCATTCATTGAAATCCCCCAGAACCAACCATCTAGGGGATCCCAATGTCAGGTCGACAATGAAGTCTGTGACTTCCCACAGGAAAACATTCCCATCACCTGGTGGACGGTAGACGAGAAGAATCCTGCACCCCACACCCTCACCCATAATACATTCAAAGGAGTTGGTAGTTCCCACTGGTACCTTCATTAGGCCCAGTTCGGATCTAAAACAGATGGTAACATCCCCACCCCTACAATCCATCCTAGGGCAGTGTATCACCGAGTACCCAGCCGGAATTGCTGATGCCAATACTGGGCCAGCATTCTCATCCAGCCAGGTCTCGGTGATGCACGCCAGGTCAGATGATCCAACAAAATCCACTATTATAGCAGTTTTGTTCTTAATAGACCTGGCGTTACATAACACTGCCTGAGTAGGATGAGAATCCGAGGATGACTATGTTACCTGCCTGCTGCAGGCAGAACCCTTGGGTATGGGAACCAGGCCGGGAGGACCCCTTTTCTGGACCCATTTCGCCCCAGGACATCTCCTTGTCCCCACTATCTCTATCCGCCCACTCCTTTCCATTCCCTCTCCAGGCCCAGCCACCATCCTCCTCCTTCTCCTCCTCACAATCCCCAAAGCCCTACACCATCTAAATACCTCTGGTGACAGTGGAGGACAAAAAAAAGGATGGAGGTCCCTGAGCCTGGAGGGTGAATAATACCTGACCGTCCCTATGCCTTCCCAACACATTTTCACCACAGTAAGCAAATACCAGCAACTAAACAATCCCAAAAACAGATTAACCCACACCCAAACATACAATACTCAAATACTTCCCAAAACTAAACAAATACAATATTAGCAGCACAGTATGTAATTCCAAATCAGGAAACAGTCACAGTCAAAATATGTCTCACAGTTTTTAAGCAATTATGGTCTAAAGAGCTTCTACCTCTTTAAGACATGACCAGATAAGGTCAGCCAGATTCATCTCTCACTTTGAACCTGACCAACCCAGCCAAAAATTTAATGGA
This sequence comes from Neoceratodus forsteri, assembly GCA_016271365.2. Lineage (NCBI taxonomy): Eukaryota > Metazoa > Chordata > Ceratodontiformes > Ceratodontidae > Neoceratodus > Neoceratodus forsteri. The sequence goes on from CM057449.1 coordinate 482,888,205, forward strand.
GAAAAATAAAATTGTAAGGCTCTCACTGCCAGTGTATTTCCAACAGTTCACAGAGTCAATCAGTTCCCAGATCTGAAAATCCCAGCTCTAAATGCACAACAGGAAATCCAAAATAAGTTCAGCTCTCATCCGAACCGACCTAGGACTCCACCGAGAGTCCTTTATGTCTCAAGTATTAAATCCAAGTCCAATATACAGGTCTTCTTCTTCAGAACTTCAGATCAAAGCAGGTTCCACACGGTATCTAGCCTTCCACAGCTGCCTCCACAGCTATCGGGGTAGACACAAACAGTAACCAGGGTAAGCAGAAGACCCTCCCAGTACAGAACCAGGAGATAGCCGCCTCCTCACCTGCCGAGCCTGCGACTACAGCTCCCAGGCTAAGCCAGCCCACTAGTTAACCTCCCAGGGATGCTTAGGAGACAAATGAGCCCCTGTCCACTTTCCAGCAGACCACAGGCCCGTGCCTCCTGCCCGACTCGGCAAAAGCTCAAAGACCGCTCTCCCCAGGTAAGGCAAGAAATCACTTCTCACAATCCTGTCAAATACCACAGCTCCAATTCTGTAGTATCCTTGCTGACAACTGTACAGTTGCACAAAACCGATGTTGTTCCTGTTAAGATTCAACCACTGAGACACTCTGACTGCTACCATGGTTTCCTCCTCCGGATGACAGCCGCTTACTCCAGATTCCAAACTCCTGTTTCAATCCTCCGGTCACACGTCTCAATACTCCCAACAGGTAAGAGCTGTAAGGCTAATCGGTTTGCAAACTTTCACCATAATTTTATATCTCCGTAACTATAGCTATATGCCTGTTCAAACAGGAGTGTCTCGAGACCCCTCTTAAAGGTTTCCACTGATACGACATGACATGACATGACATGATATGATACAGACCTTCAAATTCCTAAAAGGATTTAATAGAGTGAACTGCGAGGAACTATTTAACTTGAATACTGGCTTGCGGTCATGTGGTCATGAGTGAAAGTTAACAGGAGAGAGGTTCAGGGGGACATGAGGAAATACTATTTTACAGAAAGGGGGTGGAGCCATGGAACAGGCTGCCAGCCTAGGTGGTGGGTGCACAAACCATTAGTGGTTTTAAGCATGGCTAGGATAAAATGAAGGGTACAGTGGTTGTTCTGGGTGTCAGGATTGGGGAGGTGAATGGAGGTGGGGTGGGGTGGGGAAACATAGAAACATAGACTTTGACAGCAGATAAGGACCGCATGGCCCACCCAGTCTGCTCATTTCCCTACCTATCAGATATCTGCAAATACTAGTTTTACCAACAGCCTACTTCCTCCTACCTCCCACTAGAATTGCCTTATGTCTGTTCCATGCATTCTTAAATTCCACAGACACATAGACTCTGATGGCAAATAAGGACCGCTTTGCCCACCCAGTGTGGTCATTTCCCTACCTATTGGATGAGCTGTAGATCCTAATTAACCAACAGCCTACTTTTTCCTAACTCCCACCAGAATTGCCTTACATTTGTCCCATACATTCTTGAATTCCCCCACTGTTTTTGACCCAATTACCTCCTCAGGAAGGCCGTTCCATGGATCCACCACCCTCTCCATGAAAAAATACTTCCTCACGTTGCCCCTGAGCTGTCCCCCCTCTATCTTCAAATTGTGCCCTCTTGTTCTTGCACATCTTTTTCTGAAAGATGCTACCCTCTTGGACTTTGTTGTTTCTCTTGAGGTACTTGAAAGTTTCTATCATATCCCCCCCTCTCCCTCCTTTCTATGAGGGTATACATATTAAGTTCCTTTCGTCTCTCTTCGTATGGCTTCTAGTGCGGAGGGGAGGGCTAGGACACTGGAGGAACAGCAGGCCACAGGGTTAAATAGGGAACTCGGGCAGACTGGATGGACCTTTGGTCTTTTTCTACCATCATTGTCTATATTTCTGTGTTTCTATGATTAATATGAAATGTCATTGTTGGTTGCCTGTTACATCATGATTGCAAAAAAACAGATTTCGCTTTCTATTGTGGAGGGTGCATATACTGTACTTTGCCATATGGTGCTAGTAGCAAGGGTCTTTATAGAGATAAAGTACTTTATAACTCAGTTTATAGACTTGCTCTTCTATTGCTCCTCCCAGAAAACTCTCTGTTGTACATTATACAACAGTTTTGATGTACTGTACTTTCCCCAAATTATCATATTAAGCTAACTTGTTTGTTATTTTGAACAGTGTTTTCAACTAAAACTCCACCAAATCTGGTACCTTTCTACAACTAAAATTAGTTTTGCGTAATTTATGTTCAGCTCTTTCTTACATAGAAACATAGACAAAGATAGCAGAAAAAAGCAATTAGTCCATCCAGTCTGCCCATAAAACTCTAACAAACCCAGAATCTATTGTCCATGCAGGGTTCCAACCCACACTATCCACCCCTATGCTCCCCACCCTACTGCTACCACACTGAGCAACAGCAAACCCTTCACTCTGTCCCAGCCATGTTTGAAACCATTGATAGTTTTGGCACCCACCTCATCAACTGGCAGACTGTTCCACAGCTCCACCACCCTTTCTGTAAAATAAAACTTTCTCACTTCTTTTTGAACCCACTCCCCCCAGTTTCCACTCGTACCCCCATGTTCTTGATCTGCTTCTTATGCCAAATAATTCCTCACGGTTTATTTTGTTCATTCCTTTCAGGAACTTGAAGGTCTCCATCATATCTCCCCTCTCTCATATGGGCTCCAGCGAGTACAGTATATGTGCAGTACAGTCCTGCCCTGCAAGTCCAGGATAATTTTAGTCACCCTACATTGCACTATCTCCAGCCTGTCCTTATCTTTCCTTAGGTGAAGACTCCAGAACTGGGCGCAGTACTCTAGGTGGGGCCTTATCAGTGATCTACAGAGAGGTAGTAACACCTCCTTCCTTCTGCTATCATTATCCCTACCTATACACCAGAGCATCCTGTTTGCCTTACTGTAGGCCTCATTACAATGCCTTGATTGTTTTAGGGAGTCACTGATGATGATCCCTAGGTCTCTTTCCCTAGAGGTTGTGCAAAGCTTTACTCCTCCCACCCCCCACCCCTCCCCATCTAGTACTCTGCTCTGGGGTTCTTGTTCCCTAAGTGCATCACCTTGCACTTTTGACATTGAATTTCAACTGCTAAACCTTTGACCACCTTCTGGCCTTTGCAAGTCTCTTTGTATCTCCCTAATCACTTCCTCACTATCTACACTGCCACAGAGCTCAGAGTGATCTGGGAAAAGCTACATCTTGCCCTGGATTCCTTCTCCCATGTTACTGATGAACATAATGGATAGGACTGAACCTAGGACTGATCCTTGTGGCACCCCACTAGTGACCTCCTTTTCTTCTGATTTGTCTCCATTAACCACAACCCTCTGCTGTCTCCCTTCCGTTCCAACCTATTTTGCATCCATCTGTGTCTTTCACTGCACCTAGATCCTCTAGCTTCTTCAGCAACCTTCTGTGAGGCAGCACTTTTGGGCAACTTCAGCACCCATTTGGGAGTCAGCTGAGGTGCAAAATTAAAGCAAGCATTGTCCTCCTTAGGCTTGATTCAACTTGTAATTGATTTCACTCGAACTGATGCAGTTTGTGGAGTATCTTCCATACTTGATTTCATTTTTGTTTCCCCTGATGTTCCTACGTTACATTTTGGCTGTTTAGGCAACATCTTTAGTGACCACTTGGTCACAATTTGTACTTTAAATCTTAAACCCCCTAAACTTCCCCCCAAGACTGTACAATGTTGTCATTTTCATCATTTTAATTCTGTAATGTTCATAAGGGATCTGATCCAACTATCTCACTGGCAGACTACAACTTGTTAAGTACAATAGAGCTCAATCGGAACCTGTTCCTATCACTATCAGTGTCCCTCAGGGAATCTGTTCTGGGCCCCTTCCTATTTTTTCTTTTCATCAATGACTTCCCAATGGTCCCTACCCATAGCACCACAACCCTATATGCCAATGACCTGGTCCTCCTAGCTAGCTCAGGTGATGTCTGTGCCTTAAATCACAACCTACAAGCTTACTACAATAAATTACATCGGCTCCTGACAAATAAGCTCATGCTGAACTTAAAAAAAACTCAACTCATGCTCTTCAGTGCCTCTGACAAACTCAAACAGTGTTCTGTCCCACTCAATGTCTTAAGTCTTGATGGTGTCCCAGTTGGTATTACATGCTTCTTTAGATAACTGGGAGTTACTCTTGACCCCCAGTTAGACCTGTCTCTACACATTCAAAATATCTGCAGGGCAACAAAAATCAAGCTTGGACTTGCATACCGAGCTTGTGGGTCCCTTACTGCTGCTGCACGGCTTGCCCTTGCTAAAGGTTTATTCCTTCCTTCTCTCAACTATGGGCTGACGTTCTTTTACCCTCACTGCAAAGACTAGCCTTGCTGGGATGTGGTCTATAATAATATTTGCCGCTTTGCCCTTGCCGTCCCTCGACTTACCCACCACTGTGATTTATACAATCAACTACACTGGCTGTCCCTGGTAATTATCACTCATTTGTCTTGTGCTGCTTCACAGACAAAATTGTCTGCAATGCAATTTCAGGAAAATTGATCCTTCCCTAAGAAATTCTCATTTTTCCCAGTTAGTAGTACCAAAGTTATTCACTAAAAGGTCTTCGCATAGCTTCAGTATCATGGTCCCAAAACTCTGGGACAAACTCCCCTTCTTATTTTAGGGATCCCTATTCTAAACCCTTGCCAGTCTTTGCTTCAAAGAATCACCTGCTTTCCAATATTCACTCATGTGAATGTTTTAATTGATAGTGGTAATTTATTATTCTGTTTATTGTATATTTGAGGCTTGTATGGAAATGAGTAATTAATTGTCTGAAACCGATTTTGTAATATTGTCTTTATGTATTTGTGTATTTGTATAACAAGGTCACCACTGTGAATGAGCGTAAGCTCAGTGGTTATACCTTAATAAACAACAACAGCAATGCCACCCCACCCACCCTGTCCACACGCCTTCGGCCAGCTCTACCATCATACCAGCTAAGGTCAGCTGACTTGCAACCCCTCCTTGTCCCAAAAACTCGTACACTGTCAGGTGATCGTGCCTTTGCTGTTTGTGTCCCTACTGTAGATTCTGGAATACCCTATCTGCAACCATCAGATGTACCCCCACTCAGCCCATCTTTAAGAGCTTCATCTAGTTGCACCTGAAGTCTACCTTTATCTGTAACTGTTCCAAGGCTGCTTGATATCCCCTACCTCTGCTTGGACCCTGTTATGCACCCTGCAAGTCCATGGTTCCCCCACTGTCTGTGAGCTCTAGTAAGGGGAATTATTCACCCTGCATGCCCTTCACCTCAGCACTTATCCTCAAAATGGGACAAATTGCACTTGTATTATTTCCACGAAATGTAACTACTGTTTGATTGTTCTTATCCTTGATGTATATGTTTATCTGTTCATCCTGTACCTGTTTATTTGTATCACCCTTCTTATTGCTTGTATTTCACATTGTTGTAATTCCCTCATGCTGTTCTGTAAACTTGAAATCTCCCGGTTCATACTTGAAAATAGGCATTCCCTGTGTGGTGTTCTTACCTGGTAAACAAAAGCTAATAAATAAAGCAAGTTTCCTGGGGTGACATCTTATCCTGTAAAAATGTCAATGATTACACCAGCCTTGAGAGTCCCAGGGACAGCTGGTCTCCTCCATGGAGGGAGAAGGGAAGCATCTCGGTCCTTGATTGGTACCAGGCGGAGGCCTGAGGCACAGCAAGTACTGTGGCAGATACAGTGGGGAGGACATCATTGAGATCGGTGCTTGTACCATGATGTCAGGGTACTCGCGACATCCATTGAAACAGGGAAAACTCCTCTCCAGCCCCCATGTAGATGGAGCTCCAGAGCAGACTCCTCATGGCTCCCACCTGCCTGGCCGGTCCTGGATCCTGATGAAACGCAGAAGTGTTTGGTGTGTAGCTGCCCCACCTCGTCCCTGCATGGGGGGGTAGAACTGTGGCTCCATGGGAGACTCTGGATGACTCAGGTAGGTGGCTGAAGCAGGGGCAGACTCTACTGGAGCTCCCAAAGGAGTGGGGGCTGGAGAGATGGGAAGAGGATAATATGTGATTTAAAAAAACTGTCAATGATGCTTGGGACTTTTTTGTAAAACAGTTTTAGAGAGAATGTGATTTGCGCGCTTCCGTTATTGAAAAAGGGTAACAGCATGTTCCTTGTGTCTCAATAAAAGCAACAAGACAAACTGTATAAAAAAGGCAAAAAGCTGAATGCAACCGAATCTTGGGATACATTCTGTAAATTTTGTAATTTTTGTGTCATTCTTATTTGTAAATCTAAGGCATTCTATTTTAGTACATATTTGGCTGTCTCAAGGAACAATTCAAAAACATATTGGCATTCAGTGAACTCCATTTGGAAGGTGGTTTCTGAATCTTCTGTTACTAGTTTATCATATGAAGGTACAACTTCACATACAAAAGAGGGAATTAGCAATTTGCAAAACTCCTTCTTTACCAAAGCTCCCCAGACTTTGTTGGCCAAAGCTGGTTTGGACCCTCCTTCTTCTTTACCAAAGTTTTTTTATGCATGTCTTTTTCACAGACCCAATTTTTATTTTAAGAAAACTGAGTGTAGTAAACTTCCCAAACTTTTGAGCACCTTAAAAATATTCAGCTAATGGTCTAGACTATTTGAGCATTTTTTTTTTAAATTAGTATTAATGTATCATTGTCCACTCAGTCTTTCCTTGCCACTTGGAAACAATCCCACATTATTTCATTGCATAAAGGTTAGTCTATATTAGTGGTGGATAATTACCGCCCAATTTCCCTTTTACCTATCATGTCTGAGTTTTTGGAAACATTGTTCATACTCAAATTACTGACTATTTAAAATAGCATAACATACTATATGTTTCTTAATCAGGCTTCCACTCTAAATTTTCTACACAAACTGCTCTTGTAGACTTTCAGGATTTTGTTTCAGGTGCTTTTGATTCTGGTTGTTTTGTGGGTTTGGTGTTTGTAGATCTCTCCAAAGCCTTTGATTTGGTAATCATCCTTTGCTTCTGTCTCATCTTTCTTTTTATGATTTTTCACTTAACATTATTAATTTGATTTTCTTCATGCTTATATGCTAGGTCTCAGTCTTTTTTTTGGGGGGGGGTGGGTGTCTGTCTCCTCTTCCTGTTACAACTGGGGTTCTGCAAGGGTCTATTCTTGGTCCTATTCTGTTCAGTTTATTTGAGAAACCCTTGCCCTTTGTTATTCTGAATTGTTCAATTGTTTATCTTTTCTGCAGATAATATTGTTCTTTTTTGGAGATAAATCAGTCCTGTCCTTGTGCAAGGTGTTACAATAGATTTTGACAATTTGGGGTGAATTGGTTCTCAGAAAATTTTCTAATTTTGAATGGTAAAAAAAACTCATACAATGTTTCAAGGAATGGACAGGGTGAAAAGTAAGGGGTATGTGTGCAGGGTGAGAGATACTTCAGTGCAGGGCCTCGTTAATAGATGGTGAGGGGAGTGAACAGGTATGTGTGCAGGGTGAAGAGATATTTTGGCTCAAGAGGCCTCATCAATAGAGGGTCAGGGGGAGTGAGACTAAGAAATTGTCACAGTGACTGTCAAGTAGGGAGGAAAGTTAGGAGGGTGTGGTAAGGGGTGGACTAGTGAGAAGAGAGGGGTGGGGAGAAATAGCATGATTATGGAGGAACAAGTGGGAGGTAAGTTGGAGGAGGTGAATGATTCCAAGAAATTATTAATGGTTTTAAGTACATCAATCTCATTGTTATCCATTGTATGCTTGTTATCAAATTATTTACCTATCAAATATTTAGGTAAAATAGAATTAGGATTTTTGGGGAAGGGGGGATACCTATGCCATGCTGTTTCTTGAATTGTCTTTATCCTTTCTGGGGGACATGTTCCCAACAATCTCTTAGTGAGCGCAGTACAAATTCACTTTAGTATAGGTTAGTTTAACAACTCAAGTTAAAAGCACAAAGATGAGGATGTTCTACTTTTTACGAGTGTTATTTTTTATGCTTTATCTCTACTGTGCTAAGAAAGTACTTGCTGCTACTTTTCCTTTCTTTTTTAATTTTGTTACCTTCATCGTCTGATCGCCATGCAATGTGTAACTCCATTCTACATGGGATGTCCATCATGTTTAGCTACTAAGTTAACTCAAACAGGTAAGTGCAGAATTTGGGACATTTTTTTGCCAACACACTACGCATTTCTTGAGAGACTGAGCTGCAGATTTTACTACAACATAAAATATCTTTATGGATTATGAAATCAATATAACCACATGGAATGTCAGGGATTTAAACTCTCAGGTCAAAAGGTACAACATTATGTAACACTTAAAAATCCTAAACTCTAAAATTGCCTTTTTGCAGGAAACACACTTGAAACAAAAAGATGTAGAACTCAAAAGAAGAGAGTGGGTCAGACAAACATTTGGCTCTGGTGCATCCTCCAAAAAGGCAGGCCTTATGATACTACTAGCAAGAGGGGTCACATTTGAGAAAAAAGGGAAGTTATTGAGGATATAAAAGGCAATTCTTTTAATAACTCATGGTATTTTAGAAGGGGGATTAGTGACACTATAGTCAATATGTATGGCCCTAAAAATGGTTTACATTAAATATTTTCAAAAATTCTAAATATCATTCAACCATTTTTAAATTCTACATTCATAACTGCAGCGGATACTAACTGTATTCTGAATCCACTTTTAGATAGATCCCCCACCAACTATGTTCTTTCTCACTCAGACAAGGCTTTATTAGATTTTTTAAACACTTTACACTCAGTGGCAGTGCCAATGAATACACATTCTAGTCCCCAGTGCACAAAACTGGATCCAAACTAAACCAAATTTTTCTAAGTGTGGAATTACTCCAAGGGGTGAAGAAAGTAGATACCTGTATTACCTGTCATCAGTTTTTTGGCTTGCAGCCTCCCCTTTCTTACCCATGGCGAGGTGTTGAGGTGCCCTTAAATTACCAATATTACCTCTTTGGCAATTTCAGATCAAGCTCCCATTGTTTTAAGACTCAACATAGGCATATTAAGTAAGAGGCACAGTAGATAGCAGGTAAACAATTTTGTTCTGGAATTATTAACATACTTTACTGCACAGAACTCACAGCCCAGACAAGATGAACCTGACCAACCTGAGTGAAGTGCATTGGCATGGCAATCCCAGATTCTCTTTTAGCTTACAGGTACTGACCTTTTATTCTTTTCATCCCAGCCTTATATACTGCTATTCCTGTTTCTTTTCTCAAATTTCTACCTTTCCTATAGCCTTATATGACTTACTGAGCAAAATTCTTGCTGTCTTTGTTTGCTTGTGCTACTTGCCATGTTTCTCATATTTTTAGATGTTATCATAGGTTTTTTAATGCTTACAGAATTTTGAATTTTGCTAGGGTTTGTCATTATGCTTTGTTCAATGTGTTATTCTTTATTTCGATTGTATTCTAGACCCATAGATTATAGATTTCATTTTCTGATAATGTGAATACACTTTTGTCAATTGTAATTTTTCATTTGTATTGAAAACTTAATGTTTATTACTAGGACATGGTGTAGATTAGTGGTTGAATGTTGGCTGTATGTGTTAAGAATTTGTTTGTATTAAAACTGGTTTATTGAGTTGCTGCATGTTTAGGGAATAGGGTGAGTGGGGGGTTTCCTGTGTATTTAATATTGGAGGTTGTTTTAGTTTATTTATATTTGATTGGAGGGTGGCTTTAGATTATATGGAGATTTGCTGTTTTGGGAATTGATTTGTCTGTATTTTAAGGTAGGGGTAATTTAAGTGGGGCATTTTAGTTATTGAGTATCAGCTGCAGGATGTGCTTGGGCTCCAGACCCCTTTGTATCACCAATTAATGTATCTGCAGCATGACCTTTTCCCCTTTACTGATCTCCCCCTTCCAGCTGCTGCGGTAAGGTGCTGTCAGGAGGTTGGTATTGGTAAAGGATGAGTGGGCTGGTGGCACAGCATTGGAGATACAGCGGGGGTGAGCAGCATTTGGGTGGTTAGGGGCAGGAGGCATCCTGGGGTAAAACATGCCCTGGAGAGAGGGCAGATGTGTTTAGTTCCCATCCCCAGGATTCCCACCAGACCAAGTGAGCAGGTAGCTGGTGGGCCTGCAGTCTCCACCAGTCCGCTTCAGGCAGTGCTATGTAATGCTAGATCGGTAAGGAACAAGATTGCAATTTTGGTGGACTTGATTTCCTCAGTTGATCTGGCTTCATCATGGAGACCTGTCAGGGGGATGACACAGGTCCAGTCTTGGAGGTGTCGGTCCCAGCCGGGTACTCTGTAGTGCATTGCATGAGGAGAGAATGCAGGGGTGGTGGTGTGGCCATCTATTTTAGATCAAGTTTGAACTTCTCCATGCACCCAGTGGGTTCTATCTCATCATTTGTATGTGTGACTGTGCCTGGGTGTCTAGGTGCAGGAAGCAGGATTTTCCTCATGCACCATCCCCCTGGGCAAAAGGAAGAATTTCTGCAGGAAGTTGTGGATTTCATCACTGATAGGATGTTGGAGTGGTCCAGATGACTGATTCTGGGTCACTTTAACACCTGGGTCAATGATAAACATTTGCATTTTGATTATGACTTCCTCCAGATAATGACATCACTGGGCCTTGCACAAGCGTTTGGTTCTGTAACTCACCACCACGGCCATGCCTTGGACTTGTTACTGTCACTGGTGCTTAAGGTCACTGACCTCAGGATTGATCCAGTTATTTGGTCTTATCATTGCTCAGTGGAGTTCTCATTTAGAGCCCCACCGATAGTCCTTTCCCTGTTTAGATGGTCCGCTATTGCCCATTGAGGGGGACTGTCCCCAGAGGGACTTTTGGCAGTAGGGGACTTTCCTGGTGTGAGTAATGCATGTGCAGTTGGCACAGGTGAGGCAGTGACAGCCTATAATAGTGCTGTCTTCAAGGCACTCAATGCCATTGCACTGTTCCATATATGACCCAGGTCATTTTCCTTGAGATCCCCGTAGTTTGGTGGGGCTGTCAAAGGAGATGAAGACCAAGGGTCAGAAGTTGGAGTGTTGCTGGTGGAGGACCCAGTCCGAGGAGGATAAACTGGCTTTGACAGTTCACTACAGTGAATATCAAAGGGCAATCAACTGTAAGAAGGCAGAGTTCCCATCCAGGGAGATGGCCGCAGGGAAGGACAGACTAGCTCTGTTCTTTTGGACTGGGGACAGGCTACTTCATCCCACCTGTCTGCAGCTGAAAAGAGCATTTTCAGTCACTTTGTGCAAGGAGTTTGCTCAGTTCTTCTCTGACAGGGTGCCCTCTGTTCAGTCCAGGATCTCCCCAGTGGGGCAAGATTAGCCCTGCGGTGGTGGGCCGTGCATAGGCAGAGGTACTCTTATTTTTTTGGGGGGGTGGAGTTTCAGCCAGTGGAGATGGCTGAGGTCATTGAAGTGATCTTGAAGCTGCTTCCCACTATTAGTGAACTGAACCCGGGCCCGACTCATCTCCTAGTGGGATGTGCAGAGTCTGTTGGTCCAGTGTTCACCAAGATAGTCTGGTGCTCACTCTTGAAGACTAGGTTTTCTGGCAAATGCACTTTGCTTCTCCTGAGCACCTTTTTTCTAGGTTTGCTTGTAAGGACAGAGCAAGGAACAACATTATCAGAGCAAGTAGAAAAATTAAGGCTTCTTTTGGCAGGGCAGATTTACTGCGTGTTACTATTTTCTTTTGTGCTTACAGGTTTTGTTACTGTTTTTTGCTTACATTTGCTTTATTGTTCTCTGATTCAAATTGCTGTTGCAGGGTATGCTTTCTGCTACATTGTTACAGGGTGTGCATACAGGTTTGTTACTGTTTTGAGCTTACAGATTACTGCTGTAATCTTCTCTGATTCAAACTGTTTTTTGCAAGGTATATCTTCTGTTAAAGTGTTCTGCAGGTTGTGCTTACAGGTTTTGTTACTTTTTTACTGCTTTATTTTTCTCTGTAGCAAAGTGTTTTTTGCAGGGTATATCTTCTGTGAAATTGTTACAGGTGGTGCTTACAGGTTTTACAGTTTTATCTATCATTAGGCTAAGTTTTCAGGGATAATTACAGGAGCACATATGAGATACAGACTGAGTGATAGCGACTACATTTGTTGTTGGTCAATTGTTTCTGCTCTTAATTTCTTGTTTCCTTCATCCATGGTTCTTCTTTATTGGCAGGGGAAGCACCCAACCACCTACCCCATCCCCAACTACCCCTTGTTACATTCTTTTATAGAGTAGCACCATTGTGACATTTCCTGTAGCAAAGCAGGAAGGGGAGGATCAGAGGGGTATCCACACATTGACCTCACTTACAGGGGCACAATTAATTTAACTTGTTATAAAAGGTTATACAAAAACAAACAAACAATATATATATATATATATATATATATATATATATATATATATAAAAAATCAAACTTTAGCATTCATTTCCCTTCTAATTACTCAGACCAGGTTATAAACTCAGCAACTCAACTGGAATGGATATTATTAACTGCAGGTAGGGTGGGACACTTTTCAAAAGGGCAGTTATACAGGATTTAGGATGCTGTCCTACATGCTGGACCATCGGAGATCTAAGGGCTCAGCTCCGGGCAGCATGGGCAGAGATTTTGTGCCTCAAATCGCATATTCAGGAGGAAATATACTACAAGAACCGCCAGCTATTTCCCCAAGATCCAACTGAAGCATCTCAACCACAGAGGGTACTTGGTCCAGGAGGTTGGCAGGTGGTTTGAGGGGCAAATTGGGTGCCCCATCACTCAATGCTCACCAATGTATCACCTCCACAAACCATATAAAAACTACAAACAGGTGTCGGCCTCTATCTCCAAAATCAAATAAAGGGGGAAGAGGACACTGCAGAGCAGGACACTGCAGCACAAGAACTAGCACTACAAAACTCATCCAAAACAGGGACCAAAACAAAAAAGCAAAAAGGAAATACAAAGCACTTCTGCTCATAGGAGTCTCCATGATTCAGGGAGTTGATACCTATCTCCAGCTGGGGGTAATGGTCAGATGTCTCCCAGGTACATCAGCATGGAGAAACACTGACTGCATTGCAAAAATCATGCAGGAAGCAGGAGAAAATATTGATGCCCCGTTACACATAGGGGCTAATGATCTCACCAGCCGGTCAGTTGTGGAGACCAAGGAACACCTGATCAGACTGGGAGACAAATTGTCATCCATTTCATCTGGCATCTCCTTCTCTGAGATCCTGCTAGTCTGGGAGAGGGGGGCAGATGGACGGAAGGTCAGAGAAGGGGAGATAGGAGAGCTAAACATGTGGCTCAAGGGCTGGTGCCAGGAAAAAGGACACAAATTTGTAGGTAACTGGCAACAGTTTTGGGAGCAAAAGTTCTGTAAATTTGATGGACTGCATCTGACTAAGGAGAGAGACAGTGCATTGGGGCAGAAGTTTGAAGTCTTTGCAGAATATTTAAACTAGCAAATAGGGAGAGGGGTGCAGCACCTGATACATTGAACAGGAAGAACACCCCTCCCCCCCCCTCAGCTAGTGATCAAACAGGAGTTCAGCATGTTTGTAGTTCATCTGCATCATTAAGTAGGGAAAAAGGTCCATTCTCCATATGATGTGCAGGGGAAAACCCAGACCTCACCCCACAACTAATGCACTGAAATCTGGCCAATCGAAAATCATGTACACAAATGCCTGCAGTCTGGGAAACAAGATCGCAGACCTGGAGGCAACAATGACAGAGGCTAAACTGGACAGAGTAGCCATTAGTGAGACATGGTTCACCAATAACCATGCTTGGGAGACTTCAGTACCTGGCTATGTACTGTTCAGAAGAGACCGAAGTGCAAAAAGGGGGGTGACCCTTTATGTCAATGAAAATATAAAAGTTACAGAAATTCAAAATACACATAAGGAGCCAGAAGAACTGTGGGTCACCCTGGAAACAGGAAATGGGACAGCCATATGAACTGGGGTTGTTTACAGGCCTCCAGACAAGGGAGAGGACATAAACAAATTACAGTTAGAAAATATACAAAACATGACAGCTGAAGGGGAGGTTCTGATAACGGGAGACTTCAACATGCCAGCTACAGATTGGTCAATACCAGCAGGAACATCCACCAGAACTAGACACATAGTGGATTCGCTGCAGGAGGAGGGCCTCAAACAATTGATACAACAATCCACAAGAGACAGGTCTATCCTGTTTCTAGAACTGACTAACAGGGAAAGGATCACAGATCTCCAAGTAGAAGCTCACCTGGGAGCCAATGACCATCACATGGTATGGTTCAATTTGGCCACTAGAACTAAATCATCCCATTCCAAGGCAAAAATATGACTTCAGAGGGGCTGATTTTGATAAGATGGCCAACAGAGTTAAGCTAGCCCTGGCAAGAAGAAATACAAGTGAGGGGGTACAGGCAAAGTGGGCAAGCATTAAGGATGCAATACTTGAAGCAACATCCCATTGTGTTAGGGAGAAAAGCAAGAGTAAAAGAATCAAGAAATCACTTTGGTTCTCAAAAACAGTAGCAGAAATGATTTTTGTCAAAAGGTTAGCCATCAGGAAATATAAGGCAACAAAGCCGGACAAAGATTGGGAGGCATACCAAACATCCCTAAGAGAATCAGGGAAGGCAGTAAGGCAGGCAAAGGCCCAAACCAAGGAAACACTAGCATGAACAGTAAAAGAAGGGGACAAGACTTTCTATAGATACATTAGTGAAAGGAGAAAGTCCAGAGGGGGTATTGCCAAGATCAAAAGGGATAAGGGGGAGTGTGTGGAGGAGGATCAAAGAAAAGCATCTATCCTAAATAGATACTTCTGCTCAGTATTTACTGAGGAGAAGGTAGGGCAGGGCCCATAGTTCAGCACCATGGACATGGGGGGGGAAGGAGGTATGCACAAGTTCCTTCACAAAAGAGAGGCTCCTTCAAGAGCTCGTTAAGTTCAGGGTGGACAAGGCAATAGAACCTGATGGCATACATCCCAGGGTACTAAAGGAGCTAAGGGTGGAACTAGCAGAGCCATTAGCAGAACTGATTAGCAAGTCTTTAAGCACAGGAGAGGTCCCAGAAGACTGGAGAAGGGAAGAGTGGCAGCAGGGAGGAGGCAGGGAACTACAGACCAGTCAGTCTTACCTCAGTAGTGAGCAAGATTATGGAGACACTCCTTAAAGAAACCATAGTGCAACACCTGGAATCCATAGGAGTACAGGATCTAAGACAGCATGGGTTTACAACAGGAAGGTTCTGTCAAACTAATCACAATCAATCAATCAAAACTTTATTTATAAAATAGCGCTATTCCCAAAGGACCATAGCGTTAGTACATAAGCAGAAAACCAATTCACATAAAAAACAACTGCAGCAGCTTATATAAAATCAGAAAACACCAAAGTAAATAAATAAGTTTTCAAGGCAGATTTGAAACTCTCCAACATCAGGCACTGTCGTATCTGATGAGGTATAGAGTTCCACAGGGATGGGGCCACAAATTCAAATGTTCAAGCCCCGGATGACTTTAAACAGACCCTAGGAATCTCTAGCAATCCCTCATTGGTGGAGTGAAGCAGCCAGAAGGGGCAGTAGGGATGAAGAAGATCTTGCAGAGAACTTGGTCCCTGTCCATGTAGGGCCTTGTAGGTCTGTAAACCAACCTTAAAGGTGATCCACCACTGAATAGGCAGCCAGTGCAGATCACGCAGCACCAGCATGACACAGAAGGAACTAGAAGGGGGACAGAATCAGATCTGTACAGTACAGTAGCTACTTCTTGTTGTTTTTACATTGTTTCTTGTGGATTCTACTTGGTAGAAGGTTATTTCTTTTCTTTCTTACTACTTCTAAGGGGCTAGCAGGGTATTGTTTGTGGCTGTTGGAATTTTGAAACCTGTTTTGGTAGCTATAAGTGGGCTCATTTGTTTGATGTTTCACTGTGTGGCAGGCTGCATTTGTAGAGGCCTATTTCTTCTGATTTAAAAACATAAGTGGTGTGATTTAACTGGGTCTGTTTCTTTGAACTGGAGACCTAGATCTTCTAATTTCATGCCTATTCTGATGTGTTGTTGGTGAAGCTGTTTGGAATCCTGTTTCTTTGGGTAGCAAACCTATTTTGGGGGCTTTGAGTAGAATTGTGATTCATTGTTGCTGGCTTCACTAGCTGCAAAGCTTAGTGCAGAGTAGGGGGAAGGGTGCTAATGGTCTTACCAGGGGCCTCAGCTACCTGATTGTTTCTGGAAGACTTGAACTGGTCCCACCCCCCAAGCCCCTCACTCCACCCACCCCATGTCCATTATTTCCTTTATACCAGGGGTTCAGACATCAGTTCCTCAAACAGGCAAAGGATATGCACCTGTCATAGCAGAAGCAGACATCCAGGAAAGGAACAGCAGCAAGTGAAGAGGTGACAGCTATCTCAGTGGAAGGGAAGTAAATGCAAATCTAGGAGCTTTCATTGTTACTTATTCACATTGCTATTGCATTGGGGAAAGGAGGAGTAGGAGTTTGAAGAAGGTTGTGCAATAGCTACTTAAAGTCTCTTTTTGAGTGTGGATAGGAAGGATAGGAATATAAAAAAGCAGTTGCTCAATCTATCTAAACGTGTACAACAAAGGGGGTAAGGGAAATTAAGAAAATAATGTTTTGCACTGATGGGGGAGAGGAGACTTGGGGGAGTGTTTGGTATCCTGCATCTGGAAGGGTGGGGGGTCACTGGTGGGCAACGACAGCAATGGGTAGGGTGGTAGGCTGCAACAACTGTGGTGCACCAATCTTTCTAAAAATTGCCTGGAGTGTGGGAGGATGTTTAGTGTGCAACCACATAGAGAAACTTAGAAAGGAGATTGAGGGTCTGCAGGAGGAACTAAGACATGCAAGGCAGATTGGGGGTGGGTTTAGCCCAATACTGGAGGGAGGAAGAAGGGGAGAGGAGGGAGGGCGATTTAAGCCAACAGTGGTGAGGAGAGGGTCAGAAAAAGGAAGCAGAGACAAAGGGGCCCAGGCCAGGAAGAACGATTGCCAGGGAAACCAGGTCAGGAGACAAAAGACAAATGGAAGGAGGAGATAGGGACTTGTGAGGGGAGGTGAAGAAGTAGCAAAAGTCATGGAGTGGAAAGGAGAGAACAGGTTACTATGCAGAGAGGGAGTGGGCATTTGTGAAGGGTCTTCAGAAAATAGTTTTGCACTGCTAGAGAGGAAGAAGGTGGAGGAGGGAAATGATGAAATTAGAGGAGTAATTGATAAATGCCTGGACCAAACTGGAGCGGGAGAAGTTCTGCTGGGAGAATTGCAACAGGGGCAAAAGGGGGAAATAATGTGCAGGAGGAAGAAGAGGAACTGGAAATGAGAGAGGGAGAGGAATGGAAGCAACCAGGGAGTAAGAGTGGTGGAATCTTAGTGCTGGGGGGCTCAATACTAAGAGGAGTCAGGTGGGGTAGCAAGGGGGAGAGGCATAGTCGCATTTTGGTGGAGGCCATGCCAGGAATGACAGCGGAAAGGGTGGGAAAATCTGTTCTGAAATATGCTAGAAGGGGTAGGGACAAGCCTCATTTAATTATACATCTTGGGACAAATGACCTGGGTGACAAGGCAGTAGATATAGTCCAGAGGAGGTTTGAGGAACTAGCACATTTATGTGAGGGGGCGGGAAGATCAGTAACTTTTTCAGAGATGCTTCCAGTGCCCAAGGCAAGCACAACAAGAAAGCTGAGAATAGAGAAATTTAACAGATGGCTAAGAACCTGGTGTTGTGCTAAAGGATATGGGCTGTTGGGGGGTGGGGAGGGACCTGGAAGGACAGTAGTCTCTATGCCAAGGACAGACTACACTTGGTGAGGAGGGAAAGAAAGTGTTGAAACAGAGGATGGAGGAGTACATAGAGGAAGTAGGGAATTTAAACTAGGAGTGGGGGGTGGCAGTTGGGGAAGAGATATGCAGAGACCACAGGTTGGGAAACCATATGAACTTACCCCCCATAACAGTGACAAAGGACAAATGGTAAGTACTATTGGTGATGCTAGGAAAGGAGGACAGGATGGGAGGGGGGGAGAAGGGTGGAAGGTGGTTACCCTGAATGCTAGGAGCCTTGGGAGAAAAACTGCAGAGTTATAGGTGCTCATGGCAGAGGGAGAGGTGGACATTGCAGCCATCACAGAAACATGGGTCACCCAATACAATGACTAGGACCTGTCTGTACCAGGGTACAGGTTATTTTGTAGGGACAGGGTGATTGGGAAAGAAGGGTGTGTGGCACTAAATGTGAAGGAAGGACTGAAGTTTGTAAGGGAGGAAGGGGAGGAGGGTAGTACAGAGTCATTTTGGATGCAAATCCAGGATTCCAAGAATAGGATTCTTAGAATGGGAGTGGTGTACAGGCCACCATCTCAGACAGAGGAGTTAGACAGGGAACTAGCAGAACAGATCAGGAGGACCTGTGAGAAGGGTAGTGTGGTAATTGTGGGGGACTTCAACATGCCAGGAGTGGACTGGAGTACCCCAACAACCAGGAATAGAAGGGAGCAGGTACTGCTGGATGCCTTCCAGGACAGCTTCCTGCTGCAAATGATCAGTGAACCAACCAGGTTAGGAAATACCCTTGACCTTGTGCTGGCAAATGGGGACTTTGTGAGAGAACTTACAGTGGAGGAACCGCTGTCAGGGAGTGACCACCACTCAGTATGGCTCACATTGGATATGGGTAAGGAAGGAGTGGAATCAGGCACAAGAGTGCTGGACTTCAGGAGGGCCGACTTTGGGAGGATGGGGGAAGTGGTAAAAGGGTACCTGGCCAGAATTCAATCTAGTATGAACACTAACGAGAGGTGGGAGCTCATAAAGCTGGGGATAGTGGAGGCAACCGAAACCTGCTGCAAGGCCCAGAGCAAGAAGGCTAGGGCTAAGAAACTGAGCTGGTTGAGCAAGGAGGTCATGGAAAAGGTAAGGAGAAAAAGAGCTGCCTTTAGGAAGTACAAGAAAACAGGGAGGGGAGGACAGGGAGGAGTACTTGACAGAATCAAAGGAGGTGACCAGGGCAGTAAGGGGAGCCAAAGCATCTACGGAACTCAGGCTGGCACAAGGTATTAAGAAGGGAGACAAGGACTTCTTTAGGTATATCAGGGAGAAAAGGAGCTGTAAAGACCACATAGTAAGGATTAGGAAGGAGGGGGGTTAGGTGGAAGCAGGGTGCGATAAAGCAGAAGCACTAAATGAGTACTTCTGCTCAGTATTTACTAAAGAGAGGGGTGACACCCAAGGGGAGAAATGGCAGAAACAGGGGGGAAGGGGTGACAGATGGGGAAATCATGGAGGGCAGAGTTTGGGAGGGTTTGAAGGCACTGAGGGTGGACAAGGCACCAGGCCCAGATGGCATCCACCCCAGGGTACTGAAGGAGCTGGCAGAGGTCCTTGCAGAACCTTTGGCAGACCTATATAATGCCTCACTACATTCAGGGTGTGTGCCTCAGGACTGGAGGCTGGCTCATGTGGTGCCCCTCCACAAGAGTGACCCCAAGGATGAACCAGGAAACTACAGACCAGTGAGCCTCACATCCATCGCGGGTAAGCTAATGGAGACTATCCTGAAGGAGAGGCTGGATGCCCTCCTAGAGGCCAAAGGACTACAGGACAGCAGACAGCATGGCTTCATATGGGGCAGATCCTGCCAAACCAATCTGGTGGAGTTCAATGACTGGGTAACTAGGCAACTGGACAGGGGCCATGCAGTGGATGTCCTGTATCTGGACTTCAGTAAGGCATTCGACTCAGTGCCACATGGAAGGCTGGGAAGTAAGTTAGTAGGCACATGGGTGGGTGCAAAGCTGGTGAGATGGGTAGGAAACTGGCTTCAGGGAAGCCACAGAGGGTGGTGGTGGGTGGGAAGCTCTCATACCCAAGGGTAGTGACGAACGGTGTTCCACAGGGCTCGGTGTTGGGACCAGTGTTGTTTGGGATATTCACTGCAGACATATCATGGGACATCAAGAGCAAGATCAGTCTGTTTGCTGATGATACCAAGGTAGGAGCGGTGGTGGATGACCTAGGGGGATGGCAAGGGTTGCAGAATGATCTGGCAAAGCTTGAAACCTGGTCAGACACCTGGCAACTGGGGTTTAATGCCAAAAAGTGCAAGGTGCTGCATTTTGGGATGAAGAATCCAAGGAGGAGTTACCAGCTGGGAGGAGTGCAGCTAGCCCAGACAGAGGTGGAGAAGGATCTGGGGGTGCTCATTACAGGGTCAATGAACAACTCGGCACAATGTAGGAAGGCAGCTGCAAAGGCCAACAAAATGCTGGGTTGTATTGCAAGAGGTATATCCTCGAGGAGGGAAGAGGTGATTCTGCCACTGTATAGGTCATTAGTTAGACCGCACCTGGAGTACTGCGTGCAGTACTGGCGCCCATATCTGAAGATGGATATTAAGTTACTGGAGGGGGTGCAGCACACGGCAACAAAGATGATCAAGGGGCTGGGGGACTTATCATATGAGAGGAGGTTGAGGGAGTTGAACAGGTACTCACTGGAGGACAAGGGGGGACGGGGGGACATGATTGAAACCTTTAAATACATGAAAGAAATAAAGAAGACAGGTACAGAGGGGCTGTTCAAAGTAAGGGAGGGGAAGGACACTAGGGGCCATGATACGAGACTGGAGGGATGAAGGTTCAGGAGGGAGATGAGGAGACACTTTTTTACAGAGAGGGTGGTGGCTGGGTGGAATGTGTTACCTACAGAAGTGGTATCCAGTAGAACAGTGGACTGCTTCAAAAGGGGATGGGACAGGACAAGGGGGAGGGTTAATGAAGGGGAAGGGTGGAAGACAGGGGCAGCTGCAGAATAAGGGGTGCTAGCTGCACATTCAAGCAGACTTGATAGACCTCTAGGTCTTTATGTGCTGGCAAATTTCATATATTCGTAACTACAAGGCAGCCCAGTCAACTATGAGGCAGCCCAATCAACAGCTTAGCTGCTGTGTTCTGCACCAGCTGCAAGCAGAGGACACCAACCCCCCGAAGCCCTAGGTAGAGGACATTATCTCATAGATTTCTTTGACTGGGTAACCAGAGTGGTGGACCAAGGGGGTGCAGTTGATGTCACCTACCTTGATTTCAGCAAAGCTTTCGATACTGTTCCACACAGAAGATTGATTAATAAGCTGAGTAGGCTCAGGGTAGGTCAGAAGTTGGTCAACTGGGTGGCAAACTGGTTGGCGGGCAGAAAACAGAGTGGCAGTAAACGGTATACAGTCAGAAGAGATGCAAGTCACAAGTGGGGTACCTCAGGGATCAGTCCTGGGGCCAGTACTCTTCAATATCTTCATCAGTGACATTGCAGATTGACTGGAGGGTAAGGTTTGCCTGTTTGCAGAAGACACCAAGATCTGCAACAGAGTAGATGATCCAGATGGGGTGGGCAGAATGAGAAGAGATATGGAAAAACTGGCAAAATGGTCTGAAGAGTGGCAACTGGGGTTTAACACAAGGAAGTGCAAGATCATGCACATAGGGAAGAGAAATCCTGAAGCTACCTATAGGTTGGGAGGGGAGTTGCTGGCAATCACAAGGGAAGAAAGAGACTTGGGCATCATCATCATTACAGATGACTTGAAATCATCCAAGCAGACCACTAAAGCAGTAGGTAAGGATAGAGGGATGTTGGGGTGTAATAGTAGGGGTATCACAAGTCGTAAGAGGGAGGTAATAATCCCAATTTAGAAGACACTGGTTAGGCTCCATCTGGAGTACTGTATGCAGTACTGGAGGCTGCACCTGCTCAAGAACATTAACAAAATGGAGGCAGTCCAGAGAAGGGCAACCAAAATGCTGCTGGGACTGCATCAGAAAACATATGAGGGCAAATTAACAGAGCTCAATATGTATACCCTAGAGCAAAGGAGGGAGAGAGGTGATATGATCGAAACATTCAAACATCTTAAGGGCATTAATAAGGTGAATGAGTCTAGCATGTTTCACTATAAGAAAAATAGCAGGACAAAAGGACACAGCATGAGATTAGCGGGAGGCCAATTAAGGGGTAATGTGAGGAAGTTCTTTTTCACAGAAAGGGTGGTGGATGCATGGAAAGACCTACCTCAGAAAGTGGTGGATATGAATACAGTGCAAGGCTTCAAACAGGCATGGGATAGGCTTAAGGGAGCAATACAGATGAGTATGAATAAATAGGTAATTAACAGAGTAAAGGCCTATGGCACATTCGTAAAGTAGGAAAAATGGGCAGACTGGATGGGCCTTGTGGTCCTTATCTGCTGTCAGCTTCTATGTTTGCATGTTCTATGTTTCTTCCCGGATGCCTTGAAGAAGGCATTGGTGAAGTCCCTTCTGAATAAACCATCACTCGACCCTGACATCTTGGCAAATTATTGACCCATCTCTAACCTCCCATTTTTGGGGAAGCTTGTTGAGAAAGTGGTGGCTCTGCAGCTTGAGGCACACCTCACAGTCTTTGACATCTATGAGCCATTCCAGCCTGGGTTTAGGGCAAGGTATAGCATTGAATAGGCATTGGTCAGGGTGCAAAATGACCTTCTCAGGGCAAGAGATAGAGGAGATGGGTCAGTTCTCGTTCTCCTGGATCTCTCCTCAGCATTTGACACCGTGGACCACATTGTGCTTCTAGATCACCTTACAGAGTATTGTGGACTCACCGGTACTGTCATCAACTGGTTTGAGTCCTTTCTTATGGGCAGGACACAACGGATAGTGAAGGTGAATTTCTCCTTCTGTCCAAAGCCCCTGCGCAGTGGAGCTCCTCAAAGCTCAATCTTGTCGCCGATGCTGTTCACGGTGTATACGCTACCCCAGGTGAGCTCATTAGATATTACAGTCTGGGTTTTCACCGTTATGTGGATGATACCCAGCTGTATATGTCTTTTGCCCCCGGGAAAAATAACGCCATGGTAGTGCTAAATAAATGCTTAGCCAAGATCCAAGATTGGATGTCCTCTAACTGATTGCAATTGAACCCTGACAAGACAGAGGTACTGGTGATCCAACCTGGTCGCCGGCATGATGTGGCTGCTACCGGGTCAGGTACAGGGTTGTTCCTTGGCCCCACTCCATTGGTGGCATCCACTAGGGTGAGAAATCTGGGCATCATCCTTGACGGCAGTCTGACGCTTGAAGCTCAGGTGTCATCTGTTGTCCATAGTGGATTTTACCACTTAATGAATGTCACCCAGATTGAACCCCTAATTCCACCTACTGATCTGCCCGAACTGGTACATGCCTTTGTCACATCAATGCCAGACTACTGTAATGCTCTTTACTTTGGGGTCAGTGGGCAGAACCTCCGCCAGCTGCAGGTGGTGCAGAATACAGTGGCCAGGTTGCTGATGCGCCTTCCCAAGTACTGTCACGTGACCTCGGTCCTGCAGGACCTGCACTGGCTGCCTGTTAGATGGAGGATCATCTTCAAGGTGGGCTTGCTCACCTATGTGGCCCTATACGACTCAGGCCCCGGCTACCTGAGTGACCTCCTGACCCCTGTCCTCCTGGTGCACTTCCTCTGCTCCTCCACAAGGGCCTTCTGGTGGTTCTGAGGGCCAGACTGAAAACCTCAGGAGACTGTAAGTTTGAGGTGGCTAACCAGGCCCTCTGGATTTCACTCTCCAGATTTCTGAGGGAGGCCCTGTTGGTTGAGGCTTTTAAGAGGGGTATAAAGGCACACCTTTTTAAAGAAGCCTTTTTAAGTTAGCTACAAAATTGATCTTATTATTTATTTATTATTGATTTTAATTGTCTGCACTTATTTTACTGATTCTGTATTTCTCATACGTAATTTGTATGTTTCTTACATATCTTTGCAAAGTGCCCAGAGCCTCCAGAATTGGGCACTGGATAAATAAAGATTTACTTAATCTTTTCATTTATGTTCCACAGCCTAAGAAAGTGCTATTAGTAGCTGGCCCAGCAGTGCTGAGGGCTGAGATGCTGAACGCCTTACCTTGCACTATGCCGGTGGCCTGGATTTGGGAATGAGCCCGGGCCATCAGGGGTCGACAGGGGTGAGAGAGGATCAAGCATCTGCAGGACTGCTCTGCTCTCCTCTCTCTCAGGAAGGGAAGGAAAATCATCCTGCCTGTCAATCGCCCTCTGGTGGGAGCTGGAGGGTGATGCAGGCAGCGAGGCAGACAGCTGGTGGACGTGGCATGCATGCACCCCCACACGCGCATGCCTACACCTTATGCCAGGAGGGAGGGAGGAACACCAGAAAGTGAAAAAAGGGCAGCCGGGGGCTCCATGATGTCCCGACCCCGCTCCGCTGGTCCACCATTGTGGCTTTCCCAGAGCTGGATTGTGCTCCAGGGAAGGAGGTTGCTCCCTTCCTGGCCCTGCCACAGGGGGTACTTTTTGGGGGTTCTCGTGGATGGTCGGGGCAGTCAGGCTGGTGGACAGGTGGTGGGGGGCGGAGTTCCTGCCCTCAAATGCCCAAGGAGGATGAAAAGTAAATTTAAGAAAAAATAGTGCTAGTAGAACTTCAGAACTAGTTCAAATGTCATCGTTATGATTGACCTATTCATGAATATAAAATAATTGTCTTGTACTAATGTGTATATGAATACAATTTTGACGTTTGTCTGTTACCCCAGACTGGCTGAAAACAGAGACTAGTAAACTAGCCCATCTTCTTTGTTTTTCAATAAATATAATTAATATGATGATGATGATGAAGATGAAGGAGCAACAGGCAGGGGAGCACTGCTGGCCAGGAACTCTCTGACAGAGGGTCTGTAGGATCCAGAGCAGGGACAGGAGGCAGTGCTATGAGCCAAAGCACAGAACCTGAAATGACAGTGGACAAGGCAGCATGAAGGTGGAAGCAGGACACCAGGCACTGAACAGGAAGACTGCAGGACCAACTGCGGCAGTACAGGAGGTCAGGGAGTTGGATGGAGGCAGTTGCATGAGCACCGCACAACATAGAGGAAAACCGGTGTAGCCAGCAACCTAGCAGGACTGGAAAGGAGAAATCAGACAGCAGACAGCAAAGCCTCAGCAGCCACACCAACCACCTGCAGACCTGTTGCATTGGAAAGATCCAGTGGCACTAGTAGATCCAGCTACATGCTTTACAGCATTGTACCACTCAAGCACCTAGGTGTTTAACTTCTACTACTTGTTTTACAGCTGGAGGACTGGAGCACAGGGAGGTCATGTGTGGTGCTCAGGTCCACACAGTGAGCCAGTAGCCTAGGTGGGATTAGCACCTGTAATCTCAAAACACTAGCCTACATTAATTAAACCAAGGAGCAGGATAGTAACAGTTTCAGTACTGCTGCCGAGCTGACTTTGTGCAATGGGAAATATTTCATGTAAAAGTAATAAACCAGTTGTTAGTTTTTGTAGCCATTTCTTGTTTGTTTCATATACTGTCACAGCATGCAATTTTACTTCTGAACCACCCAGTTGCTCTAAAGTCTCTGTATCCAAGAGCTGAAATGCAGTTTTACAGCCACTTACCAGCAGAGCTAGCGACTGGCAAAATCCACAGACCCTACTAACTTTCCACTAGCCCAGTTGGTGCAGTTACTAAAATGTTAGCCCATCCAATACTAGTTTGTAGGGCTAGTTAAGGACTACTTCTACTAATCCAGTACCAAATCTACCAGCATTTGACCAGTGGGTTGGTGCCAGTTTAAACCTCTGATATATTTTAGTTTGACATCCTACCTAAACAAAAGCACACTTACCTGAGCAACAATCTTAGACTGAATCCAGTTGCAGTCAGTGGTTATATAACGTGCATCATATTAAATCTGCAGTGTCTGTGCTGAGCAGTACACTCACCTTTCTCTCAAGCAGTATAGGTTTGTTACACACAACACACTGCTGTCTCTAAGCACAACTGCATTGTCTTCCGCTGTCCCCAGCAGCACTTCTCCACAAACATTCATGTGTTTGCAGCTATTGTGTTGGAGGAAGGGTTCTTGTTACCAAGGACGCTCCTTGCTGTTGTTATGAGGGTGCTAGCTGGGCGGGCTCAGAGGAACACCTGTGGTACTTTCATTTTCTAGAAACCTACCAAGGACTGAGTGCTACCTGTTTCCTGGCTTAGCCCTTTCACAGGGCCAGGGTCATCTTTGTTGTTAGTGTTTCTGACTATATTATTTAATATTAAAATATTTACAAGTTCCCTTCACACAAAATGAAGAAAAGCATGAAAAACGTTGGTGGCTTTTTTCTACAATGATCTGTAATCTGTTTAATAAATCTGTAGATATTGATACTGAGGGGTGAGTGGCATTATTTTCCTGTGTCTGGTCATGAGTTTCATACAATTTGCACAGGAACAGGCTACTCCCTGAAAAAGGTTTATTTTATTTTCTTCACTACAGTGCTGGAAGCACCCAAACCATTGTAGGAGTCTGAAGAGGAACACTTCATTAGAGTGTTTGCATTCTGTGAGTCCTGGACCTCACCTTACTGGATTTGTTACAGCACACCTCAATAAAGGAACTGATGTATAAGATATTGTGGCTCAAGTAAGCAGTAAGATTATTGGCATCATTTGGAAGCTTTGAGCACAAGTGGAATTCTTTTTTTTTTTTTTTTTATTATGGAATGCTTTGCTGAATTGTATAATTTCACAGACAAACACTTAGTATCCCATCTAATCTCTACAACTGATGAAGAGAGAATTCTGAAAGATTTAAATATAAACAGGTGCTTTTCAGGGGTCTAAGTGCAAAACCCATTATTAATAGGTTTGAAATATTTAAAACAAAAGTCTATCAAGTTGCAATGGCATGCCTTCACTCTGACGCAGTACAGAAAGCAAACAAGCATTTGTCAATGCCGAATGTTGGCTTGCTGGCATTGGCATTTGTAGTGCAGGAGTTAGAGAGAGATGCATAATAGGAATGGCAGTGAAGTATTGAACTGATGCAAACCACCCCCACCCTGCAGAGACTGACAGGCATTGGGGTGTCCCTTTGGGTGTTTGGTAGTGCAGTGCGGGAAAACATTTTGGGCAGGATGTCAAAAATGACAGCTGTACAGTTCATAAGGAGGTGTAAAAAAATGCCAGTGTTGAAAATGTGGCATGTAAATATAGCAAGGGTGCATGGGAAATATGCAACGTACACTTGCAACACTGCCATTTTATGGGCGATCGGCACCAAATTTTCAACATAGGCATTTTAGCACCTCTGCTCATGTATAGTGTCACCATTATTTCCTCAAAGTGTCCCAAGAAGTGATTTCGCACAGCGACCACGCTATCCTGCGCCGGAAGTGTGAAAACACATTTTGGGCAGGATATGTGAAATGACAGCTGTACTGTTCATCAAGAGGTGTGGAAAAATGGCAATCGTGAAAATCCAGAGTGAAAATATCACAAATGCACGACAGTATGAGCGTGCGTGCAATCTGCCAATGCACACTCTTAACACAGTCATTTTATGGAGTATCATCACCAAATTGTCAACATAGGCATTTTAGGACCTCTGCTCATGAACTGTGTCACTGTCATTTTCATAATCTGACCCAAACACTGATTTCCCACAGCGACTGCGCTATTGTGCGCCGGAAGTGCGGAAACACATTTCAGGCAGGGTGTGGAAAATGACAGCTGTACTATTCACAAGGAGGTGTACAAAAATGACAACGCTGAAAATCCGGCATTAAACTATTGTGAATGCACGAAGTTATGAGCCTGCGTAGCAACTGCGCAACGCACGCTCATAAAACAGGCATTTGTTGGATTTATTCCACCAAATTTGGAACATAGGCTTTTTGAGAGGCCACCTCATAAACATTGGCACTGTCGTTTCGTTAATGGGCCCCAAAAGGTGATTTCGCACAGTGACTGCAAAATCACCTTTCGAGGCCGATTAATGCCATGACAGTGATGGAATTCATGAGGAGGGGCCCCAAAAACCCCATGTTGAAAATTTGGTGCCAGAATTCCAAGGAATACCTGAGATATGCAGCAAAGTTGAAAAAACCCTATTCATTCCATTATACAGCTTACCGGCATTTCCTCAGTTCGTGGTTGGCTTTGAAGAGTGCAGACGTGTTCCCGGTCCACCGAAGATCGTCGCACTGGACTCCAGAGGTAAGTATGGGGTGAGGGGGATGAGGGGGGTGTGGGGAGGCAGGGTGTGCAGTGGGTGGGTGCGGTTGGGGGGCAGGAGACTACGAGGGACTTTTTTTGTTACAGGGAAGTAAAAAAAAAATTACATCGCAGGACAGTTTTTGTTTTTCAGTGAACTTGGCACGCTGGGGTGGGCTCCTAGCATGCCACCTAACTGTTTTGGGGGGGTGCTGCAGCCGACGGGGGATTGGGCACTCTCATCGGCAGACAATGGGGAGGTGAATGTATGCCGATGTGGATTAGGACATGTATGCCGATGGGGATTGGACACCCCTGTCGGCACTCACATTAGTGTGGGGGGCAAGAGCCTATGGGATTGGGCACCCCCGGGCATATAAGAAGTGTGGAAGGGGGGCTGATTTATGCTGATGGGGTGGGCTCCCCATCGGCACACAATGAAAGTGGGGGGAGGCAAGAACCGAGGGGGATTGGGCAACCCCCCTTGGCATATAGGAAATGGGGGGCTGCTCTATGCCAATGGGGAGTGGGCTCCCCCATCGGCAAATTTGTGTGGCCACAGAAAGCTGGCTGGGGGATTGGACACCCACAAAGTCGGCAATTGGGCGGCGCCTGCCATGCTGCTAATGTGGCAGCACACAGGAAGGGTCCGCTGAGTCTGATGAGCTTTGCTCGGATTGCAGCGGACCTTTCCTTAGATGTGCTCGACACATTAGCATGCATGGTGTGGCACCAGCATGCAGGCTGATTGGGGAATGAGGGAAGCACCTACTGATGCGTGCCCTGCATTCGCCCAACAGTGACCATGCCCCCAAATCTGCAATCTCCCAAGATGTTGACTTGTGCACCAGCCAACATAAAAAGACTTCCTAGAGGACTGAGAGTAGGGGCTAAACCAAATATAGGAATCAGCAACAAAGACTCTGAGAAAAAGTGGTAATGAGTGAGAAATAAATGTTTGCATGACTTTATGTTGTTGAACGGTTGAGGCCCTGACAGGTGAATTGTAAAACATTACAGCAGAAATAGAAATAACAGAATCCCAAGTTAATGAGAAAATTACAGCCAAAGAATATTTGAGCTAAAACCCACGATAGGCCTTAACTGTATGTGGACATTAATGCACACCCTGGGTGCGTTATGAGGCATGAGGTCAAAGACAGAGTGCCCTTCATCCATGCAGGAAGTGCCTTAATGGCACCATACACCCATGGCATGGAGTGGGTTACTACACTTATAAAATAGCGAGTGAGGCGCCAATCCCAAAAATGATGGTTGGCATTGACAAAGCACCCACAGCAGCCTGGGCCACAGATTCCTTGAGGGTGGCAAGTTGCTCAGCCAGGCCTGCCATGGCAGATGACGGGGAAACTAACCAACAGGCGTCCTTGGAGTGAACCAGCAGGTCCCATTCATCTGGGTGCACCAGGAATAGACAAGCTTAACCGTCCTTAAGGTGGACAGAACGACAAAGGCTACAAGGCTGCAGATCATGGTCGATACACAGCAAGTACCTCACAATGTGTGTGGATCAGTATGAGACATCTTCTGGCATATCCAAACCCATAATAAGTGAAAATTAGCTCAAAGATGCTAAGGTTTAGATTAGGGACTACACCAAGCACGGAGCTGCGATGGTGGAAACCTGATGCTTCCAGCAGAAGAGACGATCTGATGTCACAGGGCAGTGCGGAGGAGGATACCAGTCAGGTGGGTGAGAGCAGCCAACGTGAAGACCTTCTGACAAAATTAAAAAAGTAAAGGATTATGCTTGAGTGTGGATAAGTACACCATATCCATGCACTTAGAAGCAGTTAAATATGTTTGCAGGTGGATCCATAATTACCTCCATAGCCTCCTTGAGAATCCTAGGATACAATCCATCAGCTCCCATATATGTGTATACTTTTAGCCCTTTTAACTATCCCATTACCCTTTCCTCCATTATACTGCTCACGGTGTTTGTGTACCTGCCCCCTTCCTTCCCTCCTTACCCCACATTCTGGCAGGAGTCCCTGCTCTCCCTAGTAAATACTGAACAAAAGTATTGGTTTAGTATCTCTGCCTTGCTTTTGACCCTCTTGCTCCCTTTGACTGCCCTTGTACTTTATGAATGCCCTCATCTTGTCTCATACCACTTTCCTCACTTCTGATGTGAATCACATTGGGCCTCTATATCTTTTGCCCTTTGATCCCCTCCCAGTGGAGCTTGATGCTGCCTCTAGCATTCCAATTTTGAATGCTTTCCATTTTTCCTCTACACTTGTTATTGGCTCTACTTTATTCATGCTTTCCCTCAACAAGCCCCCACATTCTGCTGTAATCTGCCTTTCTGAAATCCTATACCTTTACTAAATGTGCTCCATTAGGCTCCTCCATTTGGACCTCCACCTTTACTGTCTCGTGATCACTGGATCTTAGTGGTTCCTGGGCTACCACATTTTGGATCTTCTCACTGTCATTGAGTAGCAGATCCAGCAGAACACCTTTTCTTTGTTAGATTTTGGACCAGTCATACTAGGAACGCCTCCTGGCTTGCATCCACCAGGAGCTGATTCCTCGTATTTGTCACGACTAGGACATTTCAGTCCACATCCAACATGTTAAAGTCCCCTACTATTACCATTTCCCCTAATCTGGCCACCTCACCAGCATCTACCTAGTTCCTTATCCTCTTCTTGTCCTAGCCTGGTGGTCTGTAGATCACTCTAATATTAATTTGTTTCCTGTTTCCTGTTGCTGCTAGTACCCACACGGTTTCCAGCTTCCCAGAGTCATGCACGTTAATCTTTTCTGTTGCCTCTGCTCCCTTATACACAGTGCTGTTCCCCCACCATAACCTTTATCTAGTCTTTTCTGAATAGAAAGTATCCTGGTATGGTCA
This sequence comes from Neoceratodus forsteri, assembly GCA_016271365.2. NCBI lineage: Eukaryota > Metazoa > Chordata > Ceratodontiformes > Ceratodontidae > Neoceratodus > Neoceratodus forsteri. The sequence continues at coordinate 482,919,220 of CM057449.1, forward strand.
GGTCCCACTCATGGTTCAAGGTTACCTTGTCTCTGTAACAACCAGCAGGTTGAGGTTACTTTCTGTGCCCAGTACATGTAATTCTGGAATTCTGTTGCCCAGACTCCTTGTGTTGGTACACACTCACTCTTTCTTATCTAGAAATAATGCAGCTTCCAATTAATATTTGTTCATTGGCAACCTGTTGTTTTAACCATGACTCACATAGTCCTATGACTGGCATGTACACTCCTAACATTTAAATGAGTTTTGTGCTAACCACCTGCTTTTTGTTTAGGACAGTTAGTTACTTATTTTATTTGAACATTGGTGACTGGGAAAGGCACACTGATCCAAGGCTTGTTTCCTAGTGCGATGCACTTATTGCCACATCCATAAATCACTTTTATTATCAGATTACCTTTATTATTCCCAGGTCCTGGATCCAGCTCAACATCACCTGCTAACAACAAAAGAAGGCAAAAGGTTATTGTCATACAATTGTTTTTTGTTGACTACTATCATATTTGTAGATATTCTTTTTTAGTTTGAGCCTTTAAAGATTTTAACATCAACTGGCACATAAACCAATATGGGTCAGAGACAATTAATTTGACAGGTATAAAAATGTAAAAATATTTATTTCATCTGCTGTCACATTCTTTTCAGTTACTGAATTCAAATGAGAAATACCTGTTTTCACAACCCCCAATATACTGGTGGTGAAGCATAATCCTTCAAAGCAATAATGCCTCCAAGAAACAGAATTACTATAAATATGAGGCCATTATTTAACAGCTAAGTGTTATTAATTATAAAATGGTTACCAAGTTAAAAGTGTTAAAACACACTTATAAATATAAATCTTTTTTTTTCACAATACAGCCTTCCTTTAACTTCTTGCCTCTGACTATTACAAGTGACTCTCGCCTTGTGATAAGTTACAGGTCCCAAAATCCAAGCAAAACCCCACAACAGAGCATCGATTACTGTGGTAATCCAGTATAGCAGCTATGTAATGAAGTTCAAAAATATTATTTTTTACAAACAATTGGTAGTACTGTCTGGGGATCCCACTCTAAGACACATGTCGAGTGAAAACCGCAGGGTCACTTTTTTAAGAGACACACGTATTAGGGATAAAGTTGTTCATAGCTCCTTTGAACCAACACAACTCAAAACTTGGTGGCAGGTCAATCCAGATGGCCTTTACAAATGCCTGCACAGCAATGTATACAGTCATGCACAAGTGGGAAAGCAGGTGACTGTCTTCAATGTCAAAAAACTGATGGAGGTTAGGCAATTTATTAATTGCTCCACAAACCATTTGGTGTATATTACCTGTTGGTGCTGCCCTAAAATATTTGTAATTAGGACTACACAATCTATTTTGTAACAGCATTCTTGAGCGGCCGCAGGCAGAGAGGCACAGCAGATGTGGTAATCAGCATTTTGTCATCTTGCTATATCACTTTTTATAGCCACCTCTGCCTGTAAAACTGATGACAGCTAGTGCCTAGAAAGTATTTTCAGTAAATGTGGACCTCTGTTCTTGAAGAGATTGGGTGCTGTGTAATTGCAAGTTACAGCTTGAATCACACTAGTGGTGCTTTGATCTGTGTGGCATCTATCAGCAGCCAGAACTGAACTGTTTGGTGCTGTACTTCTGTGTGGTACCTAATAGCTGCTTGTCTTGAATTGCTAGTTCTGTGCTACAAGTGCAACTATTTGCAGCCTAAATTGACTCATTTGCCATGTGTACTGTATACCATCAGTCTGCCGACAGGAGTGAATTGCTAATGTTGTGCACCCGAAAATCATTACCTGCAAATCAATGGAGTTGGGAGGAGCCATTCAGGTTAAAAGACTATGAGCCAGCTCAGTGGTGCTGGAGGCTGAGGTGCTGGTCGCTACACCTTGCACCATGCCGGCGACCTGGGTTCGGGAATGAGCCTGGATCATTGAGGGTTGGCAGGGGCATGGGAGGATTAAGCATCCAGAAGACTGCGATCCTCTCTCGGGGGGGGAGGGACTTGTTGTTCGCTCATTGACTCCCCTCTGGTGGTAGCATGAGAGCAGTATGGGTCAGGAGGCATGTACCAGCATTCTCACATCAGTGGGGAGGAGGGAGGGACAGGAGGAAACATGGAAAAGGGACCTGGCAGGTTCTGTGATGCCCCATATCCCTGTGGCACCTGCAACTTCTAGATTGTGCTCGGGGGTAGAAAGTGGTGCATTCCTCCTGGCCCGGCTGCAGGAGGTAAGTCATGGGGAAATACCGGGGGTCGCATAAGCAGGGACATGCGGGGGCTATAGGATGAGTCCCTCCAAGGAAGGGCCATAACCACCTACCAGGCTTCAGGAGCATAAACAAATAAAAAAAAAAAAGACTGCATGCCCCCAAGAGCTGCAGTGTCCTGGAGCAGCAGAGGGCTGGGTATGTTGGACCTGGACAAAGACGCTCTTGTCTGTATAGTGGTTGGTTTAACATGGCATGAGTCAGAATAGAGGCTCAATACATGATTATTGCTGAACCACTTCCTGACATTTTTTGTGGAGCTTGATACAGAAGTAGAGGGCAAATTTTATTTATTTATTTATTTAAGAGATTTGCCAGATAAGCATACTGAGCGGGGACCGCTCGTTTACAATTATGATGATGAGCTTGAAGTGGGATCAGATATCAAATGCTTTGGCCAGGTCTATAAATATGCCAGGTGATATGCCTTGTCCATACCTGAGGAAATATCATTTGTGAGCCTTAGTAGCGCTGTGATGGTGGAGTGCGATTTATGAAATCCCGACTGATACGGGGTGAAGAAGGAAGTAGATTCGAGGAAATGTGTGAGTTGGGAGAGGGCTAGGTGTTCTTGTAGCTTAGCCAGAACTGGTAGAAGGGAGATAGGGTGGTAGCTTCCGGGCGCAGATGGATCACCACCCTTTGGTAGCGGGATGACTACTGCCTCCTTCCAAGCTGCAGGAATTTGTGCTGTGGTGAAAGAGAGGTTCAAGAGGTCAGCTAGGGGGGCGGCAATGGCAGGAGCTGATAGGAATAGGAGTTTGGCGTCCAGTCCTAAAGGGCACTTGCCTTTGTTGGGGTCAAGGGAGCATAGGGCGACTAGAACTTCTGCTGCAGAGACTGGACAAAAAGAGAATGTGGTGGCATGGGGGGTATGCTGGGATATCTCGAAAGGGCTGGGTGTGGGTGTGGTGAATTGTTGGCTTTGTAAAGAATAGTTTAATATGTTTGTACTGCCCTCTATAATCTGCTTGGTTTGTTAAACTCTGTGTTAGTTAAGGCTGCTAATTATTAGCTGGCAGCTGTGGCGTTTTCGGGGGTGGGGTTATAAAGCTAGATAACAGTAGCTATGGGTAACTGCACAGAATTTGAAATTTAATATCTTTTTATAAGGAACAGATTTTAATCAGCGGTATCCCGATATTTTTATTCTTTTTCCTTTTTAGCTTATTTTCTAAGCATATATTGAAGTGTGCAATTGTATTAATGAAGGTGGAAGACTAAAGCTTGCTGACAAAAAGCACCTAGCTTTACCTGAGTTTTTTTTTGCATGCCTGTTTTCAGGAGCAAGCCGGGAACTTTAGGCTGGTTAAATGACTTGCTCAGAGTCACACAGTATGCATGTGGAGGTTGGGGGAAATCAAACCCAAGTCTGCTGAATCAAGCTCATTCATAGCTCGTTGCTCAAACCTCTAGGCTATACTGCCTTCTACGTTTGCTTGAAATGACACAGCAAGGAGGAGCATTAACACGTTACCTCCAGGAAATGTCTGTAGTTAGCAGCCAAATCATCCCCTTTGTCTCCCATAACGACTTCAGTCGGCAGCTAAAGACTTTCTGTTTGCCCTGGACACTTCTCAGGTTGTCAGCTCTATTTCTCTATATTACTTGCAAACATAATTGATTAGAATTGACTGCATAGCACTGTTTAAAAGGTAATTGTGTGCTGAACCTTTGGGTGTATCATATATACTATAGGAGTTATTCGTATTTGTTTATGGTATGGTGTGTATGACTGACATTTGTCCCTCAAGCCTCATCTAAGCACCTTGAATAAAATGGGACACAAATACATGTTTTATATTAGAAAAAAATATTTTTAGTACAAAATTACTTTAGTACCTACATCTAATGTATGGATGTTTAATTTGGTGTTGATATGTTACATCTTTTCCTACAAAAAATGGTTAATGTTGGCTTATTTTGACTAATATAGGAAAAAGTAAATAGCTTTTAATTAACTGCGTAGCACCATTAGAAAGATAATTTTGTGCTGAACATCTTTGACACTCATACTTTATGTATAGAATTTACTGTTCATGAGGTATTCACATTTGTTTGTGGCATGCTGATTATGGCTTGATTTTTTTTTTATTATTATTATTTTTTAATTTTATTGCCAGCATCCCCTAACCCCATGAGTGGGCTCATCAGGACCTTCCTCCTCATACTCAGGGATGCCCCCCCCCCGAGCGGGGCCGCTAATGGTGGAACTAATGTGGCCAGAGGGGAGGCACCGGAGCCAGCTCATCAGTGGGGGGTGGCATTTTTTCTGTTTTTCTGGTTCTCTCAGGGGAGTGGATGTGCAATGACAGCCTGCATCTGCTCTGCCCCCCATGTGTGCTGGCGCTGACTGCTGTAGTATCTCTGGCCTCCGCTGGGGGTCCCTGGTGCATCAGACACTCTAGCCCACCTCCCCCCAGAGTAGGAGAGCAGTCCAGCGGATGCTCCATTCCTACTCCCCATGGCCAGCCCTCCTACACCCAGGTCTATTCCCGAACCCGGGTCGTCGGCGTCGCAGACGGTAGCCATGCCTCTGCACCAGCAGGCTGGCTAATTATGGCTTGATTTTGCTTTGAAAGACCCAGGTTGCAGTGTTAAGAGTATACAGGACACAAGTGGTGGAACTCTCAAAGAGCTCCTGTGGAATGAATGAGTTAACAGAGCAAGGAGAACCGTTAAGGCTTCTTTTAGCTAAGCAGAGTTACTGTCTTGTTACTATTTTATTTTGTGCTTACAGGTTTTGTTACCGTTTTGTTTTGCTTACAATTTTTACAGTTTGATCTCTCTTTAGTCTAAGCAGAGTTACTGTTTTGTTACTATTTTGTTTTGTGCTTACAGGTTGTGCTTTAAGGTTTTGTTTTGGGCTTACAGGTTTTGCAGTCCCTTTCTCACATTGAAGGAGCTAATTGTTTTTCTTCCATAGCTCTTCCAGGGGATTAGGAGTGTAACTGGGTGTTGGGGGGGGGAAGGGGTCTGCCAAAGGCTTAGCACCTTCCAACAGAAGGAAAATTTAAAAGGTCAGGTTACCTTTACTTTCGTCTGAGGGTGCTGTGGTTGATGGTGTTTGTTGAAGCCACTGCCAAAAGTTGATTGTTTTTCTCTACAGGTACTGCTACTGATTTTCTGCAGGGGAAGTACCCACCCCATGCTCATCCTCTAATATAGCCCCTGAGACCCTCATATCCTTCCTGCGGAAGTAAGGAAGGGGTGGGATTTACTGCACATCTCAGAAAAAAAAAGAAAACATAAAAAATCTTCTCCTTTCTTTTGTCCACAATTAATTAACACTGTTTTTTTGCTTTTTTCTTTCATCCACATTAGATACTGTACCTAACACCCTCACCTCTTCCTTTCATCCACAGTGGATTAATACTACCCACATGTGGGAATCTAATCTCAAGTGCAGCCCACAACCTTGTTGCTCCATATCTAACATCTACCAGATATGGCTTTCATAAACTGTAACACCTGCAGTACCATTTTTGCCAGGACATTTATCCTAAGGGTAGGATGCTGTCCCACGTGCCTTGCCCTAAGGGACCTACAGTCACAGCTCCATGCAGCATGGGCTGAGATAGATTTTCTCCACTCCAAACTCCACCTCGCTGCTCTAAGCAACTCAACAGCAATAAATATCTTCAAGCCTCCAAAACAGGAACTCCTACCCCAAAGAGTAAGCAGGCAAGGAGCCTGGCAACTGGTCAGGAACCGAAAAAAAATTCCAAACAGACCAAGAGTGGAGACCAAACAAATCCAAATATCAAATAGATACACACCACTATCTGCCACAACTGCCAACAAGGCAGATAGTGAGGTGTGTAACACCCGACCACAGAAGAGAGAAACAATCTCCACTGCGAACAATGCAAAAAAGGACAATAAAGCACCAGTACTAGTAATCAGCGACTCTGTGAGAAGGGGTATAGAGTCCCACTTCCAGCAGCTGGAAAATGCTAAGGTTTTGGTCTGATGCCTACCAGGGACATCCACATGGAGGGACACAGACAGGATAGCAAACATTGTGCGTAAGGCAGATCCAGACACACAGGTCATCCTCCACGTGGGCACAAACAACCTCTCCAGTCACTCCATAAATGAAACAAAGCAACATCTAACAAGGCTCGGCGATAATCTATCTTCTATTTCATCCTCAGCCTCTTTCTCCGAGATTCTGCCTGTATGGAGGAAAGGCGGCAGCAGGCAGAAACTCAGAGAGAGGGATATCTAAGAGCTAAACACTTGGCTAAAGTGCTTGTGCCAAGAAAAGGGGCACCACTTTGTGGGTAATTGGCAGAACGTCTGGGAGAGGAAGTTCTTCAGATTTGATGGCCTGCACCTCACAAAGGAAGGGACAAGAGCACTAGGCCAAAAGTTTTATGTCCACGTCAGTCAGTTAAATTAGTGGACAGGGAGGAAGCAAGAGCACCACCAGCATTGCAGGGGTCGCCAGTTATCTCTTCCCCAATATCAAGCAGTTCAAGTACAGCATATGCACTTTTTACTAAATCCGACAGAAACACAGACCAGGAAGATCCACTGGAAAATGTCAACAAACATAAACTGCACCACAAGCACAAGGACAGTACAAAACACACACAGGGTAACTGTATAGCAGGCCAGAGCAATCAGGCATGGAAGGCCTTGTGTGTGCCAATGCTTTGAAGCCTTCCAAACAAGATCCCTGAACTCACAGCCATGCTAATGGAATCACAATTGGATTGGGTAGCGATTATGGAAACGTGGTTCACCATGAACCACACATGGGATGTTACGATACCTGGCTACATGCTCTTTAGACGGGATCGGGAAGGGAAAAAAAGAGTGGATGGCTATATACATAAGGGAGGGTATCAGTGCAACAGAACTACAAGATAAACAATGTAAAGCTGAGGCCCTATGGATCACCCTAGGAGCTGGAGAAAAAGCTCCTATCAGGGTAGGGGCTGTCTACAGACCCCCTTCCCAAGACACTGACACTGATAAGGAGCTCCTGGAAGCCATTCTGACAATGGCCAACAAGGGTGAGCTACTTCTAGTTGGGAACTTCAATCAGCCAGATGTGGACTGGTCCTTATACACAGCATCCTCAGAGAGGAGCAAGGCATTCCTCCTTGCACTGTGAGAGGCAGGATTAACTCAGTTAGTGGACTCACCCAACAGGGAGACATCAATCCTAGATCTGGTACTCTCTAACAGTTCCAGGATCTCAGGTGTTCACATAGGAAGCCACTTAGGATCCAGTGACTACAGATCAAGTATGGCTAACAGTTAGCAGAACAGAAGCCAGATGCCACACAAAAATCAAGGTAATTAACTTCAGGAAAGCAAACTTCCCTGAAATGAAATCCCAGATCAAATCCTTCCTACAAACTGGTACCAAGGCAGATGTAGAAGAATGCTCAAAAATCTTGAAACGTGCTCAAACTACAGTAACAGAGGATTGCACAAAGCAGATCAGCAAATCCAAGAAGAGGAGGAACTCACTCTGGTTTACTAGGGAGGTAGCAGCTAAGATTAAGGAAAAGAAAAGAGCATTCAAGCAGTACAAGGAAACAAAGATGGACAGTGACAGGGAGCAATACCAAAATAAACTCAAAGAGGCAGGGAAGGCAATTAGGATTGCCAAAACACAAACAGAGGAGAGAGAGTAGCACAGCAGGTAAAGAAAAGTGATAAGACTTTCTATCGATACATAAGAGAGAAGTGGAAGATTAAGGGGCAAATAGTCGGTCTAGCATCAAATGAGGGTCAGCTGGTGGAGAGGGATAAAGATTAGGCAGAGGTACTGAATGACTTCTTCTGCTCAGTCTTCTCTATAGAAGGCATGGCAAAGGACCTATGTTAAGTGGCACTGGGCAAAACGATAATGTGTCCAACATGAGCCCCTTCACAAAAGAAAGAGTCCTAGAGGAGCTGGGTAAGTTAAAAGTGGATAAGGCGACGGGTCCAGATGGTATCCACCCTAGGGTCCTGAAAGAACTCAGGGAAGAGATTGCTGCTTCACTGGCTGAACTGTTCAGTAAGTCGCTAAAAAGTGGTACAGTACCAGACAACTGGAAGGGGGCAACAGTGGTGCCCTTGCACAAGAGTAGAAGCAGGGAAGAACCAGAGAACTACCGCCCTGTCAGCTGAACCTCAGTTGTGGGTAAAATTATAGAAGCATTGCTTAAGGAGAGGATAGTAGACTACCTAAGGGAAAACAGAAAACTCAACCCAAAACAGCACCATTTCATGGCTGGGAGCTCATCTGTAATGAATATGGTGGACTTCTTCGATTGGGTAACCAGAACAGTGGACCAAGGTGGTGCAGTGGACATGATTTTATTTAGATTTTAGCAAAGCTTTTGACACTGTTCCCCACAGGAGATTAGCCAGCAAATTAGAGCACACAGGTATAGACTATAACATTGTCAGCTGGATTAAGAACTGACTTCAGGATAGGTCATAGAGAGTCCTGGTCAATTGGGCAGTATCAGAGGAGGGCAGAGTAACCAGTGGTGTTCCACAGGGGTCATCACTTAGCCCAACACTCTTCAATATATTCATCAGCAACATTGCTGATGGACTTGAGGGGAAGGTCTGTCTTTTCGTAGAAGATACAAAACTCTGCAACAGGGTTGACACAGATAAAGGTGCCTCTGGAATAGAAGTTGATCTCAAGAAATTAGAAAAGTGGTCAAGAATATGGCAGGTAAAATTTAACGCCAAGAAGTGTAAGGTGATGCACATGGGTAAACGTAACCCAAGAAAGACATATACACTGAATGGGCATCAATTAGAAGAATCAAAGTTGGAAAAAGGACCTCAGAGTAATTGCTACTGATGCTCTAAAAGTGGGGAAGCAATGTGAAAAAGCAGCACAGAAGGCCAGTGGCATCTTCAGCAGCATAAGTAGAGGGATAACGAGCAGGAAACGTGAGGTAATCATCCCGCTGTACAGGTTCTTTGTCAGGCCAACCTGGAACACTGTGTGCAGTTCTGGAGGGCCCACCTAAAAAAGGACATTGACTGCTTAGAAAGGGTTTAGAGAAGGGCCACTAAGATGGTGCAGGATCTGCATCAAGAACAGTATGAAACGAGACTCAGTGAATTAAACTTATACTCTAGAGCAAAGAAGTAATGGGGGGACATGATAGAAACATTCAAATACATAAAGGGAATCAGCACAGACCAGACAGGAAACCTATTCCAGGAAAATAAAACAATGCATACAAGGGGGCACAATCTGTGCCTAGTGGGAGGCAGATTTAGAACCAATATAAGGAAATATTTTTTCACAGACAGGGTGATAGAACTGTGGAACAGCCTATCCTCAGAGATGGTAGCATCGAAGACAGTACGGGAATTCAAACTAACATGGGACAGGCAATGCAAGCACCTGAAGGAGGTAATAAAACAGGGAGGGGGTAGACATTTTTGGGCAGACTAGATGGATCATGCAGTCCCTATCTGACAGCTGCTTCTTATGTTCTTATGTAATGATGTTGGAAATCATCTGAAAGACGCATCCCAATTATGGTGCCCATATAAAAAATATAATTGTATTCAGTTAGAAAATGTACAATGTAAATGTATTAAATACATTTTCAGTCTGCATAACATCCCCTATGAGGACACATTTCTGCAGTTGAATCTAACGTCATTAGAAACAAGATGACTACGTGGGGACTTGTTATTTCTATTTGATATAATTAACGACCCCCATCTTATGACAGAATTTGGTCTTCATTTTAAGGATACTGAATATAACATTAGGGGTCATTCTTTACAAATTATAGATAAACATTTTAAACATGACAGAAGAAAATACTTTTTTACCCTTAGAACAGTTGGCCCATGAAATAAGCTTCCTGAAGAGATTGTTATCAGTACAACTAAACTAGAATTTAATAATCATTTGGATAGATTCATTCTGTCAGGAGCCAATCTATGCTAATATTCAACATAATTGTAACCCCTCACCACTGCCTTTTTGCCAAATGACAGATGGCATGCTGTTGAAGCTGACAGCAGTACCTGGTGGGGACCTGGGTTCGGGAAGAATGAGGTTACTCGGCACAGGGGGACCTAGGTTTGGCTACTCTGGACAGGGGCACCCAAGTAAATCTGAACACAGGAAGCAATAACTGTAATGTCCAGAACCAGGAATGGGATTCTTCAGTGCGGCTTTTATTCACAAACTAGCTGAACACAACAAAGCATAGACGGACCCCCATGGGCTACATTTACTGGTAATGCAGATTAGAGACTACAACGCGGTCCACTGGAAGAATAAACCAGTTATACTGTTTTCAGGCTCTGGACCCACCAGGCACACAGCCCGGACTTGCACGCACTTTGGGTACACGGCCCGACTGGCCCAGCTCCCCCGCCGGCCACTTGATCCACGGTCCATTGGAAGAATGAACCAATTATCCTGTCGTGGCTCCCCACACCACTTAGAGTCTGTGACTCCTAGAGAGATTTTCCCTTTTGCAACCCCACGTCTGGGTACTTCCCCCATCACTGGCCAAGTGCATGAGGCAAAGTAGCAACCACAGCAGAAATCCATAGAGGTGGACCTGGTTACCAAAGATGGGGTTTGCCCACCTCCAGCTCCCACAGCCCATACCGGCCATTTCCTGGGAAAACTGAAACTTCTGAATGTAGATTAAATGGTAGATGATCTGCGCATCTCCTCTACATATTACTTGAATCACACAGCACTCTAGCATTTGACATTCTCCACTTGTTTGGCCTAGTCCTATAGGCTTCCCAAAATGTAGCTCAATTCCTAGATTCCCACATGTCCCAGGGTGAAGAAAACATTTTGCCCTTTTGTCAGAGCAGACACTCACCCTTTAGTTGCAGGTGCCCCACAGGCGAATCACAAATCTTCCAACTTTCCAAAACAAAGGCTGAACTGAACAGGCAGCTTTTCTTCCTCTTGGCAGAATTAAGGGGATTGCCCCAGAAATCTGCATGGGGATCTTTACATCCCCCGGAGGGAGGGGTACTGAGACCCGAACAGCGGTCTCCACCACTTGAGCACAACTTCACTTACTGAAGACAAACTGGACACTGACTCCTTCTTACTGAAGACAAACTGGAAACTGAACTCTACCCTTTGAAAACTCCCAACGTTCCATCTAACTTCCTCTGCTGCAGATTCCAATGTGGCTTATGCAGCTGCGAAAGTTCTATTGGTGATGTCATCCCTCAGTCTCAGCTGAGACTGAGAACAGAGTGAGACAGTGTGAAACCCATTTAACTGGAGTTTCACAAGCTGCCTTCCCTGCCTACCACTAGGTCTTACTGGAATTCTAGTAACCCCGAGTAACAAGGGGGTTACACTTGCCCTTGACCAGGAAAATGACTGTCCGCAGTCATTATTTACCCGGCCTTAGGCCATCCCACCCTATGTGCTACCTGTGGAGGGGGGTGATCAGGCCCCCTCCTACCATGTGCAAGCACAGGAAGGCAACACTAAGAGCCTAGAGGCCTGTAGCTGACATGTCAGCCTCTACTCTATCCACTTACTATGGACACCTAGTGGCTCTGGTAGAACTATCCAGAGCATAGGCCTGATAGATCAGCACTGCGGTCCCCATGGCCACTGAGGACCACAGCCTGTCTATCCCCTCCTAACCCTCTAGGGAAAACCTATCTGCCTCTTAACATAATATCCCAAAACAAAAACAAAAACAACCCAGGGACCTCCCCAACCTTGGGCAACCTGCAACCACACACCATTAAAATACCAATTACTGCCTCCTCCCTACCTCCACAACCACACCTGTGGAAGGAAAGGGTTAATACAGCAATAACCATAACAATAACAACACAGTACTTTAAATTTCTACACAATAAAGCACTGACGAGGAACTCCGATGAGCCCCTCCTCCTCTTCTTGTCTTCTCTTCTGTCTTCCCAGGAACACCTGTAAGAAAAAGAAAGACAAAACACACGCTCCTAATCTGCATACACAGTCTACCTAGACCCCTACCATCAAAACACTGCAGAATCCCAAAAAGATTTTTAGAAAAAAAGGTAGAAAAACAGTATTTACATTAGAAAACAATGACATTATTTACAATACACATTTGGGGGGATGGAGTGCCCTAAAAGTCCCAACTAATGACCACAAGGCCCGAAGGCTAGTCCAGTAAAGAGTCTCTCCTGGGCTGGAGCCCGGTGAAGCACAGTTCTAACAGGCCAAAGTCCCAAAGGGGAGAGTCTTTGAGGACAGTTCACACAATTTGAAGTCTGTTAGTGTAGGGTGTGTACTGCAATGTCATAAAGATAGAAAAGTTCGGACTTACCAGCCACTTGTAGTACAAGACTCGGCACCAACCTGCACCTCTGACGAAGACTCTCCCTGGCAGCATTTCTTCCGATACAGCTGGGCGGACATCTTCCGGGAACCACAGGAGGGCACATCTGGGAACAGCTGGGCTGATGTCATCTATGGAGATGGAACCTTAGCACAGGAACAAAAAGAAAACAGCTGGTCCGACGTCATCCGATTACCAGGTGATGAACAGGAAACAGCTGGGCTGGTGTCCTCTCTGGATCTGAAGTCATCTGGTGGGCCAGTCGATGGATGCTGGGAAGGACAGTACACTGTAGACTGATGAATGTGGGGTACCTGAGTCCTGGATATTCATATTGGCGGATCAATAAGGCACTTCACAGTCTGGTGTGGCAGTATTGACTACCACTGCTCGGCTCTCCATTTTGTAGGCACGGGCACATTTGCTGAGAGGTCCTTGCACTGAGGCCAATAGTACCGGGGGTGAGGGGCTTGAATTATTACCCCATCTGGGCACACATAATTCACACAGTGGGAGATTTCATGTCCCTCTCCGTCCACCACTCTCACTCAGTCCATAAACAGTGTCCTGCCTCTCTTCCACTGGGTATACTTTTCATGGAACAGTCTATTCTTTACATGCTGGTTGGCCCCAGGATGCACACTTTTCATTGCTTCATCCCAGATCCAGGATTTCCTGCAGTTCTCAATCTCTTCCTAGACTTTTTGAGCAAAGGTAGGAAAAGTCATACCACAGATCTCATTTGCCTTTCTACGAACCAGTCTCTCCTCTTTACTTGCTTTGGTCAATTTGAGACCGCTGGCCTGGCTTGGGAGTGGCCAGTCCTGGTTCTGCCAGCTTCGCATCCTTAAGGAAATTAGAAATGGATCCCTGACTTCTTCCTTCTGTAAAGCCAGGGCAGTGGCATCACCACTTTCTTCCATACATTCCTCCGAGGCAAGATCTTGAGGCTGTGTACCCGTTCCTTTTTTCACAAGGCCACATAGGTTCCCCCTCATCTTCCTCTTCACTGAGGATCTGAGCCCAGGAGTGAGCAGTCGTCCTCACTCCTGAGACTATCCACTCATCACTAGACGTGAAGATCGACATCTCCCATTAAAAGGCCTCCCGCATCTCATCTTCACCTAAGAGACTCAGGCTAGGCCCCCCCACCCAGGGGTCTATTGATGCTTTATCCAAACTTTCCTTCTGGGATCCAGCATCCAAAACTTCAACTTCTGGTTCTGTCTCTAACTCTGCACCCTCTAGCTTTGTGTCACACTCCCCCGAGGGGCCTTCCTCCACAGGCTCCGCCTGGTGCTGTATGCTGCCAACTGCAGATTCCTGAATTTTTGTCCATGTGGGGGCCAAACGAATTGGAGGTGCTTTATACAAGCCATATTTTTGTAGGCATCCAGCACAGTGAGGAATCATGAAGATGTCCCTTCCAGCACTCAAGCATATTTGACATACACGCACTGGATAATTAGGAATCGCCACCTGAGGAGGCAGTTGCCCTCCATAGCACCACTTTTCAATATCTCTCAGTCTATTTACTGCTGTTGTTACTGCAACCTGGGCATGATCCGGGTAACGAGCTGGTCCTGAGGCCATAACTGCAGAAAAATAAACAAAAGTTCACTGTAACTGAAAGTCCCACTTTATTGAAAACACTCTGTAGCTGTAAAATGGCTCCTCTGCTGCTGTGTTTACTTTACTACCCCACCCTGTAATGGCGGCAGCAACACTCCTGTGCATCAACATTTAGAATCTGGGTCAAGCCACTGCGCACCCGATTTACACAAGCTACTGATAACTTTTGCTCAAACTGCACAACTTGCTCTGTTCTGGCTTTAAACACATTTACAGGAGTTTCCATGGACTTTTCACATGCTGGTATCATTTATTTTATTCACAGTCCCTTAAAGCTTCAGGTTTTTAGCACAGGATTGCCTGCTTTTACTAGTGTTGCATTTTGCTACAACCCACAGTCTCTCTCTGGCTGCAGACTTTAAACTGAGGCTAATTTCATTACTATGCACACAGTCAATAGCTTAACAGACTTGCACTTGCTGGCAGGACTTTACACAGTCGTTACTTGCAAAGCGACTACACTGCTGCACACACATTTTATATGGCATAGGCTGAAAATCACTGTTTGAGCAGTTTCATGAATGTTTACTTACTGTTATCAGTAGCAGCTTGCTGCGATGGGGAAAAACGGCCTGCAGCCAGTTCTTGAAGGCCTCAGTATACAAATGGGCGGGCAGTCCTAGCGATCGTCGTTTTAAACACCAAACTTGTAATTTGGACGATCGATTAGCGGGTTGAGCTCAATTTTAAACAGCAAAGTCTATTTTTAAACTGTTTACAATGCTTTGAACACTCCGCGACGCTCCTCCACTGCCAGTACACGCACTCCACTCTCACTCCCTCTCGAATGCTGGGGCAGTCTCTGTAGAGCTGGCTGAGGGGCAGGACTGATTGCAGCCTGACCAACCACACGACGCCATGCCAATGAGCCTCTTCTTCCTCGCGAGGGCTCTTCTCCTCACGGCGATAGTTGAGCAGGGAAATTTAAACTGCAGAATGCAACTTTTTTTTTTCAACTGACTCTACGGCGGGAGCCCATTTCAGCCATATAACATAGCCATTTACTCTGCAGTCTCTCAATTCACTCAGAAAGCATTTCCAATGTCCAGGGCACAATTTTCCTGTTGCTACCCCTAGTCTTCCACACTTTTCTTCACAACAGTTCATTTTAAAAGCATTTCAAATGTCCATGGCACAATTTTCCTGTTGCTACCCCTAGTCTTCCACACTTTTCTTCACAACAGTTCATTTTAAAAGCATTTCAAATGTCCATGGCCCACTTTTCCTGTTGCTACCCCTAGTCTTCCACACTTTCCTTCACAACAGTTCATTTTAAAAGCATTTCAAATGTCCATGGCACAATTTTCCTGTTGCTACCCCTAGTCTTCCACACTTTCCTTCACAACAGTTTATTTTAAAAGCATTTCAAATGTCCAGGGCACAATTTTCCTGTTGCTACCCCTAGTCTTCCACACTTTTCTTCACAACAGTTCATTTTAAAAGCATTTCAAATGTCCATGGCACAATTTTCCTGTTGCTACCCCTAGTCTGCCACACTTTCCTTCACAACAGTTCATTTTAAAAGCATTTCAAATGTCCATGGCACAATTTTCCTGTTGCTACCCCTAGTCTTCCACACTTTCCTTCACAACAGTTTATTTTAAAAGCATTTCAAATGTCCATGGCACAATTTTCCTGTTGCTACCCCTAGTCTTCCACACTTTCCTTCACAACAGTTTATTTTAAAAGCAGGCAAAAATGCTGTAAACTATTTTGATGCAGGACAAGGGCACACTCTTTGGCTTTACAGCTCCTTGGTAAACAGTTGGAATTTTTTAAACAGCAGCACAAGATTCACAGCACACAGCAACACACACTAGGGAAATTGCTTCAGCTTTTTGGGCTACCCACTGCCAGATAGCCAAAACGCTAGCCCCCTTGCCCGAGCACCTTCCTTCCCGAACAAAATCCAAAGCGGTGCCTCCATTTTTGTAACCCCTCACCCCTGCCTTTTTGCCAAACGACAGGTGGCATGCTGTTGAAGCTGACAGAAGTACCTGGTGGGGACCTGGGTTCAGGGAGGATGAGGTTACTTGGCACAGGGGGACCTAGGTTTGGCTACTCTGGACAGGGGCACCCAAGTAAATCCGAACACAGGAAGCAATAACTGTAATGTCCAGAACCAGGAATGGGATTCTTCAGTGTGGCTTTTATTCACAAACTAGCTGAACACAACAAAGCATAGATGGACCCCCATGGGGCTACATTTACTGGTAATGCAGATTAGAGACTACAACGCGGTCCACTGGAAGAACGAACCAATTATACTGTTTTCAGGCTCTGGACCCACCAGGCAGACAGCTCGGACTTGCACACGCGCTTTGGGTACACAGCCCGACTGGCCCAGCTCCCCCGCCGGCCACTTGATCCACGGTCCATTGGAAGAATGAGCCAATTATCCTGTCATGGCTCCCCACACCACTTAGAGTCTGCAAGTCCTAGAGAGATTTTCTCTTTTGCAACCCCACATCTGGGTACTTCCCCCATCACTGGCCAAGTGCATGAGGCAAAGTAGCAACCACAGCAGAAATCCGTAGAGGCAGACCTGGTTACCAAAGATGGGGGGTTTGCCCACCTCCAGCTCCCACAGCCCATACCCGGCCATTTCCCTGGGAAAACTGAAACTTCTGAATGTAGATTAAATGGTAGATGATCTGGCGCATCTCCTCTACATATTACTTGAATCACACAGCACTCTAGCATTTGACACTACTCCACTTGTTTGGCCTAGTCCTATAGGCTTCCCAAAATGTAGCTCAATTCCTAGATTCCCACACATGTCCCAGGGTGAAGAAAACATTTTGCCCTTTTTTTGTCAGAGCAGACACTCACCCTTTAGTTGCAGGTGCCCCACAGGCGAATCACAAATCTTCCAACTTTCCAAAACAAAGGCTGAACTGAACAGGCAGCTTTTCTTCCTCTTGGCAGAATTAAGGGGATTGCCCCAGGAATCTGCATGGGGATCTTTACATCCCCCCTCCCCGGAGGGAGGAGCACTGAGACCCGAACAGCGGTCTCCACCACTTGAGCACAACTTCACTTACTGAAGACAAACTGGACACTGACTCCTTCTTACTGAAGGCAAACTGGAAACTGAACTCTACCCTTTGAAAACTCCCAACGTTCTATCTAACTCCCTCTGCTGCAGATTCCAATGTGGCTTATGCAGCTGCGAAAGTTCTATTGGTGATGTCATCCCTCAGTCTCAGCTGAGACCGAGAACAGAGTGAGACAGTGTGAAACCCATTTAACTGGAGTTTCACAAGCTGCCTTCCCTGTCTACCACTAGGTCTTACTGGGATTCTAGTAACCCTGGGTAACAAGGGGGTTACATAATTAATAGGAGCATTCTTGGGCATAACCTGCCTCTTAGCTCCTTACATTCCTTAGTATGATTTTTTTACAGAAAATGTTGGGTGTGTTGTGCTTCCGTTTATTATGCCATATAAGGTTAGAAAAGAAACAACCTGAGGAAGACATATTGTGTAGCCTTAAGATACAGGAATCACATTGGGAATCTGGCTTGTTTGCAGATTACTATCCTTTATTAAATAAGAGTCTAAATAGATATATAAATGTCCTAAATTTGGAAGATTTTGGACAAAAAAAGCAATTGAGCAAATGAGTATTAAAAACAGTGTCACGAGGGCACCAGAGAGCCATCTTCCAGGTCGGATGCATTCCTACAGTCTCTCCCTCTTGAGGGGGCAACTTTAATAAAAAAGTCAAGTTTAAATGGTACTTTACTTTGTTATAAATAGCATATTTGGGCATATTAGACCTTTCTGAACTTGTCGATACCAAATGTGTCATAGGCGATGCAAAAATCAGCTGCAAGGATCGAGGACAGATCCAATGGCGCATTCAACGAGAGACCTAGGCCCTACCTGCAACAACGGCCTTGATGATCTAATGATGCAGACAGACTCACCGTGGCAGACTATTTTTGAGCTCATACTGGCCATGGACTCCAAGATCTAGTGAACACTACAGAATTTGGAATTCCAAGCTGCCATGGGTTATATGTCTGGACAATACAGCCCACCTAGAGGATGTTTGGAAGTCTCAGGGATGCAGATTGTTCTGGGGGCTTGCCCAATGAACTTTTCCCAGCCACATACTCCACCAGTGGGGACAGGAGGATTTCAAACTCGGGAAGCGGTTGTTGCAGCGGAGCAAAGCCCTACACTGGGTTATATCATAGCCTTGAAAATTAAGAGCGACCAAGTGATCCGACGAGCAAGCACTTGTCACTTGTGCCCTGTGAATGCGGGGATTGAGGACTCTGGAGCCTGCGAAGAGGTTAGTGTTGTGGCAACCAGAACAGTACCTCTTATGGAGCTCAATGGGGTGCACGGTGCTTGGTGCTCCAGCTCTCCCTATCAGAATCGCACTGCAGGTCAGAAATCGGGAGGGGGAAAGCAACGATCCGAAGGCATTGGAACTCTTTCTTTCTCTCTGCAACTAGCAAAGCACCTAATGGTCGGTGGGGAGTCTGATGATCAGCGGGCTTCTAATAAGGCTCTGCGCTTTGGCCTACCAGGCGCATGAGCAGTGAGCTGAACAGAATTGGGACTAGACTCGGACAACAAAATTGTTATTGTCTGTTTCTCTTTATTGCTTAAGTTGTTAGTTCTGGGTGTGGTTCTATATGGGAGGTGACTTGCTTACCTCTTAATCTGATTGTTAAACACTTTAGGCAGCATAATGGAAGGGAATGTTTATTATATGAGAATTTTGGGTATGTGGCAATATTGCCACGAGGTGGTCATGGGATCATCATTCGGAATTCCTTCTCAATGTGCCATGTGCTTGAATGTTTTGCATTGATATAGTGATTTATGCTTATAAGCCAGAACTGCACAAGCTATAGTTACATTTGCTATCTTAACTCCTTAGTATTGTAGTAAAGTTTTCATATATTGTAAGACTGTTTGCTATACTTGAGGGGAGATGACTGCACTAGGGAGTTAATACTGGTTTATGTTTACTCCCTAGTCATGCAACAGATTTAAATAGCAATCTAGGGACTCTTGTCCAGGATCCCCCCATTGTACCACCTTTTTGTGGATGTGAACATGTTTCCTATACCCTGTATGAGATAGTGTGGCTGATAATTGTCTGCTTATACAGAAAATTAATAAACATATAATACCAAAAAAAAAACAGAGGCACACTATAAGTGTGGTTTGGTTTATGTGACGGGTGGGGGAAGGAGCAAAGGTAATGTACATTTAAGAGATTTGTGCAAAGTGTTTATAAAAGTTATTTCTGAAGCTCAGTCCTACATTAATATATATATATATATATATATATATATATATATATATATATATATATATATATTTCAATTGTTTAACCAGGAGTGGCACACTAAGCTAAAAGCTTGTTTACAGGTGCAACCTAGGAGCACAGGGAAGTTAAGTGACTTTCTCTGGGTCACACAAAATATGAAAGTGGGGGCTATGGGATTCAAATCCAGGTCTCCAGATTTGTAGTTCAGAGCCTTAAACCACTGCACTATACTGCCTCTTAAAAAAACAAACAAACATTAATATATTAATGAGAGGGGATGTTAATCCAAATCCTGGCCCAACAAATAATGTAAATGATGTTGCTAGTAAAAATTGTATTTCTTTTTTACATGCTAATGTTAGGAGTCTTTTGCCTTAAATGGATTTAGTTAGGAATTATGTAGCACAGAATTCCCCAGGTATTTTGATTTTAACTGAATTATGGTTAAATAGACGGGTACATGATGAACTCCTAAAAATGGAAGGGTATAATATTTATGGACAGGATAGAAATAAATGAGGTGGAGGAATTATTGATTATTCTCAAAATAAATTTGTAATTAGGAAACTGAATCTTAGCATTCCTGCTGATGTTTGTGAGGGTATGAGTTTGGAAATAAATATTTTTGGGGGCAAAACACTGTTTACGCTAGCATGCTATAGGCCACCAAATTTGTCAGCATTAAAAATAGAGGAGTCATCTACTATTTTGTTACCTTATAGTAAATCTCATGGATTCCTCTTGACAGGTGATTTTTAACCTTGATTGGGCAAATTTGCCTAAGTCTATGCATTTACATAATAACAAAAACAAGGTGCTGCATCAGTATGTGGTCTGAAAACAAAACAAAATGGTACAATTAAATGCACACTAATAGAAAATAGAGTTAAAGTCAACGTTTCAACATTGGGTTTGCTTCCGGAAATATCTAAAAGAGAAAAAAGCAAAGTTAGTGTGGAGGGGAAGGAAATAAGCGTATATATATATATATATATATGTATATATATATGGAAAGAAAAAGGGGATCTGGGAGAAGACGTGATAAATGGCAAGATAAAAGGAGAATATAGAAAACAAAAAGGTGATGGTGGGAATGACAAGGCATAATAGCAGTGAACGAGCTAGAGAAGTCCCCAGGTGATGACTAATTACCAGGGCCTGGTAAGAAGGCTATAAGGTGACACATGTGGGTGAAGGAGACAGAGATGGAGACATCTGGTAAAAATTAAAATAGATGTGCACAGAGACAAATAGACTGTAGGAGAAAACAATGAGTGGCTGAAAGATGTTAGTAGAAAATAAGTCTATCATTTAAACCAGAAGGCTGCTGGGAGCCAAGGTGGATGATCAGTTTGGTTTCCATGTTTTTTCTTTGGTCAGCATCCCGGAAACCATGCTGAAGGATACAAACAGAAAGATCATTGGCACTGTAGTCCCTGGAGATAAAGTAGGATACAATGGGTTTATCAGTGTCTCCATTCCTGACTGCCCTGTAATGTTCCCTGAAATGGTCAGCCAGGCATCTACCAGTTTCTCCGATGTAAATAGCTGCACACTTCCTGCAAAGAATATAATATATCATATTAGCGGGGGTGCATGAGAACTCCTTGCTGACATGAAAAACACCTGTGGGACCCCAAATTTCATTCACACTAGAAATAAATTTGCCCACTGCTGACCAGGTTTGACCACTCAGCCTGCAGCCTCATGGGCAAACCACGCCAGCCATGGGTAAATCCCAGCATAACCCACACCCTGTCGTGGTTTATTACTTAAACCTTATCCAAAAAGCAGCTTCCCCAAATTCCCCAGACACTTTGCTCTAACCCAAAACGGAACCACTTTAAGTTGTACACTGACTCCACAAGTCCCTCCTCCCCACTCCCTTCTATGATATGAAAGCATGAAGAGGTGAGGGAGGCCAACCAACATAAAACCCTAGCCCACCATGATGACCAGATACTGTAGACTGAACGAGGAGCCTGGTGGCAGCTCAGATTGTATGTTGGTCAGCCTCCTCACCTCCTAGCTCTCCCAGGTCACAGAAGGATATGATAGAGACTTTCAAATACTACATGGGTGTAAACAAGGTACAAGAGGGTAACATCTTTCAGAAAAAAAGATGCTCAAGAACAAGGGGCCATGGTATGAAAACAGACTTAGTGGTAACATGAGAAAGTATTTTTTCATGGAAAGTGTGGTGGATCCAAGGAACAGCCTCTCAGCAGAGACTGTAGGTGCAAAAATGGTAGGGGAATTCATAAATGCATGGGACAGGCATAAAGGAACTCTAGCTATAGGAAAGACAGGGTAAGCCACAGCTCATTTAAGATCTGCAGTATATGAAATAGGTAGGGAAAATGGACAGACTAGGTGGGCCAAGCGATCCTTATTTGCCATCAAATTCGATGTTTCTATGTTTCTAACTACAACATGGAAAGGAGTGGGGAGGAGAGGCATGAAGAGTTGGAGTGCTGAAACATAGAAACAGAAAATGTCAGCAGAAAAAAAAAAAGACCATCGGTCTGTCTTATACTGTCTTGTGTCTCTCCACCCCCTGTAACCACCATGGAGCCATTGTATAAATATTGTCTGAACTGAAACCTGTATATAATTGCTCATTCCGTCTGCCATCCTTGTACTTTGTTCTCACTCCACCCCTTGTAAACGATGTGGAGCCTTTGCAAAAGAGTCTATGACTCAAAGGATTGTAATTCCGAATATACAGTAAATAAACAAAATAAATAAATAAAATCTGCCTAGTTTCACCCTAGCCTACCCTAGAACCTAATGTCTAGTCCGGGTTATTGCCCTCACTTCCTCCCTTCTTTCCCCCTACTCTTCTGCTTTCCCCCCATGTAACTATTACGCCTTTTATTCAGTCCCAGCCATTTTCTGAAACCACTGATGGTTCATGCATCCACCACCTCTGCTGGTAGGCTGTTTCATGGCTCAACAGCTCTCTGTGTAAGGAAAAACATTCTCACATCCCTCCTATTTATTTACTGAATTTTGTTGACCGGGTAGGCCCGCTGAGACCAAATTTCCGTACTGCCAGCTTTCACTCATGTTATCGTGTTCTTGATTCGCCAGTCATACTGAATATTTCCTCACAATCTACCTTGTTCATTCCTTTCAGGAACTTGAAGGTCCCTATCACATTGCCCCTCTTCTTTCAGTTGTCTCTAGCAAGTGCATGTTCAGGGCCATACGACAATCATCGTAGGAGCTTCCCTGCTGTCCCTGAATCATTTGGGTTACCCTACACTACATTGCTTGCAGCCTGCCTTTGTCTTTTCTTAGGTGGGGTCTCCAAAACTGGGCAGTTTTCTATACGTGGCCTCACCAGTGATCTATAGAGGGGTAGTATCACTGCCTTCATCCTGTTGTCAAACGCCCTTCCTATATACCCAAGATCCTAGTTGTCTTGCTGCAGGCCTTGTTACCATGGCTAGATTGTTTCTGTTAGTCAATTATGATGGATCCCACATCCCTTTACTCAGTGGCGGTGTCCAACTTAACCTCTCCCATCCACTATTACGTCCTGGAGTTCTTGATCACTAAGTGAATCACTTTGCACTTCTTCACCTTGAATTTCAACTGCCAAACTGTGGAAGACCTATCTAATCTTTACAGGCCCCTCTGCAGCTCCCTAACTTCCTTCAAACTGTTCACCCTGCCAGAGAGCTTAGTGTTATCTGCAAAGAAACACACCTTGCCTTGTATTCCTTATCCTATGTCACCGATGAGCACAAAGAAAAGGGGCCGGCCCCAGGAATAAATCCTTTGGCACTCCACTCATAGCCTCAGTCTCCCCTGACTTGACTCCATTTACCATCACCCTCTGCTGTCTCCCCTAACCAGATTCCCTCCATCTCATTAGATCCTTCCCTGTTTCCAGGTCCTCTGACTTCTTCAGCAACTGTCTCTGTGGCACAGCTGAACAACTTGCTGAAGTCAAGTAGAGCAAATCCACTGCTTGTCTCTTATCCAGTGCCCTAGTTACCCAGCAAAAGAACACTATAAGATTAATCGGACAAGACCTCTCGCCCATGAACCTATGCTGCTTATTGTCCTGGAGCTCATTTCTCTCAAGGTAATCCACTACGGTCCTCTTTGACTAGTGTCTCCATTAGTTTATCTTTTCCAGAGATAAGACTAATGTGTCTGTAGTTCCCTGGTTACACTTTGTCTCCTCTTGTGAAGTGGCACTATGTCCAGTACCCACCAACCTTTCAGGACCACCCCTAATTGTAGGGAGATATTGAATAGCTATGGCAGGGGTTCAGCCCATTCCAATGCCAGTTCCCTGAGCACCTTCTAGTACATCCCATCAGGCCCTGGAGTCTTATCTATCTTCAGGGCTGCTAACCCTTTTTGGACCCTTTCTTCCATAATTCTCACCTTCCAAGTTTCTTGGATTGGTCTTGCAGCTGCTGCTATGTTACTGTTAGACAAGGGCCCGCTATCCTCCACTGTGAATAGAGAGCAAAAGTAGTTGTTGAGAAGGACTGTCTTCTGCTCATCCTCTTCTGTTACCCTGCCTTCTATCAGCAAAATAATTCCCCCTCTCAACTTCAGTTTTTACCTAATGTATCTAAACAACAGTCCCCCCTCTTGACCCCCTCAGCAATATGCAGTTCTGTGTCTGCTTTTGCATCACTGACTGTCTTCTTGGCCTTCCTCATTCTTAACTGGTAATCGCTCCATTCCTTGTCTCCCTGTTTCTTTTTGTATCTAATGAAGGCATTTTGTTAGCCCCCACTGCCTCCCTGGCCTTCTTTGAAAATCAGGTTAGTGTCTTGTGCTTTTACTCTTGGTAACCATTATCAGGTATGACTTAGTTGCCCCTAGAATGACCTTTTTAATTACTTCCCACCTCCCTTCCACCCCCTGATTTCATCCACTCCCCTCAGCTTATCCTTGACTAGTTTCCTCACCTGCTTAAAGTCTGTTCTTCTGAAATCCAGAACCACAGCATCTGATGAGGGTATACCAGTACACAGGGCCAGTTTGAACCATATGGTGTTACAGCCCCTGGAGCCCAGTGGATCCCCAATCCTCACCCCGCCTACCATTTCTGTGTTAGCGAGCACACGTCAAGAATGGCAGTTTGCCTTGTGGGTTCCCTGACAAGCTGCACGAGCTGGCTGTCCTGCAATATACAATATTTAGCAGGACCTGACTCCTGGTGCTCTTGGCTGTCAGAATGTCCCTATCTACATCTGGTAGATTGAGATCTTCCCCATTAGCTCCCCTTTTGCTGCCCCTTTCTCAATCTCTGCCCCTAGTTCACCATCTCCCTCATCCCCCATCCCAACAGTTTGTAGATCACCCCCATTCACAGCTTTTTACCTGTTATACTTGTGAGCTGCACTCACAGTTATTCTCTCTCTCTCCCCTTTCCGTCCTCTGAAAGACCCCTTCCTCTACTACCTCTGTGCCTTTCTGGACATAAAGGGCTACCATCCTACCCCTTTCTCCCATACCCCTATCTCATCTATGTATGGTGTATCCTGGTACTGCTAACTCCTAGTCATTTTCCCTTCTGGTGCCTGTTTCTGTGATGGCTGTGAGGTCTAATTCCATATCTGCCACCATCTTCTGGAGCTCATAAATTTTGTTCCACAGGCTCCCAGCATTTTGAACACAGTTCAGTTCTGGATTAAGTGTATGGGGCAGGGAAATTTGCTTTTTGGCTGAGGTTGGACATAGGTCACTCACAGACGAAAGGGCAGTGGTGAATTGTGAACAGCCGGGAGACTCAAGCTGAAGCTAGGTCGATAGCTAGGACTTAAATAGCGCAACGTGTGGTGGCACTTGGTATGAGCTTGGGCTTGGGTAGTTACAGCATTACTTGCTAACTATGGACTGCCTGTTTAATATGGTATGGGCCATACCTTCAGTACCTTCTATCTACCTGCTATTACTACCTACCAATCTACTTAACTAAATGGAGGAGGACTTCCAGCTCTGGTAATCTCATCAGATGCAGCCTAACAGCAGTAACAGCAATAAATAAAGAAGTTACAGGAAGCTGATGGGAGAACACTGCAATGCTAAGGGTTCAGTTGTGGGAGGGCTCAACCTCTACTTCAGTACTGTTTGCCAAAGTGAGAAGAGGCTTTACATGTAGTTGGATACAGAATCAGATATTCCCATTCTGACTATGATAACGATTTAGAAGCCCAATATTCAAAGAGGTGCACTGAGCAATTCAAAAATTTGTGCTACGCCTTGCACTTGCCCTGGAGCCCAAAGATGCTACATTCAGTGGAACAGCACACCAGCGCAATTCGACTGAATACAGGGCCATGTCAGCCCAGCGCTAAGCCAGTGGCGATACCTTGTACCTTAAGCTCCTGTCACTTACCCTTGATGAACTTCTTTTCCCCTTAACAAAAATTCTGAATCTCTCCCTTACTAGTAGTAAATTTCCGGACAGATGGAAAACTGCGATTGTGACCCCTGTACTCAAAAGTGGTGACAAAACAAATTACTCTATCACCCTATCTCAATACTACCTCCGCTCTCTAAGGCCCTCGAGCAGATCGTGTCAGAACAACTTACTGACCATCTGGGGAAATACAATATCTTAACTGCAAAACAACATGGCTTTCTGAAAGGTCACAATACCACCACTGCCCTCCTTGAGCTCACTGGAGTAGTCCATAAATTCTTTGACAACAGACAGCTCACGGGGGCTGTTTTCATCGACTTATCCAAGGCCTTTGATACTGCCCACCATAGGCTTCTTATTGACCAACTATTAATCGCCAGCCTGCCACCGAACTCTGCATTATGGTTCAACAGCTACCTAGATCGCCAGCGTCAAAGAGGAAAAATTGCCAGTGCTCTCTCTGATTCCCTGCCTGTCCACTCAGGTGTCCCACAGGGTTCCATCCTGGGCCCCCTGCTTTTCAGCCTCTTTTTGAACTCACTGCCACAATCCTGTACTGAGCCCATTTTACTGTATGCGGATGATGCAGTAGTCTTCTCATCTCACAAAGGCCCCTTAACACTGCAACGTACTCTCCAGCATGATTTCAGCTCTGTTGAATCATGGTTCCACAAGCACAAGCTAGTGCTAAATCACAAGAAAACTAAATCAATGCTCTTTCATAGCCCCCAAAACCTGCATAAGCAACATCAGCTGGTTATCTCTACTGCAAATGGTAACGTCCTTGATCAGGTCCAGTTTTTCAAATATCTAGAGATCCTACTAGATCCTTGCCTCTCATATGTGGCTCATGTTGACTATGTTGCCAGGGCTGCCAATACCCGACTTGGTCTACTTTATAAACACAGGCAGCATCTTACCCCTGAGGCCCTGACAATTGCCGTACAGAGCTCAGTGGTCTCGGTCATCGACTATAGTCTCATCATTTATAGCTCTGCCACGACGACAACCCTCAGACAGATAGCAGTTACCCTAAATAAGGCCTGTTGACTAATTACTGGTGCCCACCATCTTACCCACACCTGTGACTTGTATGCTCAGACCGTTTGGCTCCAACTATCAAACTGCATCAAGTACCTCACTTGTACAATGGCAAAGAAAATCCACCTCGGCCTTGTACCCTCTGGAGTCCTAGCTCTATTACCTGAAAGCACCAATCCACGGAGCTCCAGGAGATCAAAGCAGCTGCTTCTGAAAGTTCCCCACTGTCGTACTAGCCTGGGCCAATGCTCCTTTGCCTAGAGAGCTCCACTCTGGTTAAATGATCTCAGCCACACCATCTCCTCAGCCAAAATACTTGGGTTGTTCAAAACCAGTCTCCAGCAGCATCTCACTACCTCCAGCTCCTGTGATTGCTTCCCCTAAACTGAGGCATCACTTTCGTAGCAAGCTGGTGGCACCCACCCCACTGACCAGGCCAAACTGCCACACCTCAAAATCTTGTACCCCTAATGCTCTTCCTTCCTTTCCCCCCGTCCCCTGCCTCCTCTTCCTCCCTTCCTACCCCTCCTCCCTATCTGCTACATTCTCCCTCCTCTTCTTACCCCCCCCCCCTTGAAATAGCACTTACTGGCAAATTTTGCCTGACAAATGCCTCTGGCTGCTTCATCGTCTCACTCTCCACCATGCCACTGTTGGTCATACTAAAAGTCCTAATACCTGTACTGTCTGTAACCATTGCAATGTTATCACTCTGTGAAATGTTTTTTTTTCGCTTGAAATGTTTTGTCTCCCATATGTATTTCTCTGATGTGGAACCTTTGCAAAAGAGCCTTGGCTCAAAGGTATTTGTAATCCTAGATCTAAATAAATAAAATAAAATAAACTTAGCACTGAGCAGACATGGCTCCTGAAATAGGGCGCCACAATGGTTTGCACCTGCACTAAATTTCCGATATTCAGACAGACTCATGCAAATGAGCTCACTGGGCATGCAAGGCACTATGGGCCATTTGCATGCTCATTATGGGATCATTTGCATAGGTAGCTTGGCAATTTAGTGTGGCGCCGCCCCCCCCCACTTGCCCAGTCCCAAAGAGCTACCCCTGGTGGTAGTGCCCCCCCCACACACACACACACACCAACTGTTGCTCCTTGTTAAAACGTAAACTTTCCCTGGTGTCCAGCTGTCCCTCCTCCCTCCGCAAGTCCAATTAAAAAAAAAACATCTTTCCCTCATTCTAGTGGTTCATCCTCGCAGACTGCCAGCACAATGTTAAGAATTAAATGTTCCATGGTGTTCAGTGGTCCCTCCCTCCACCTGCACCCATGCCTGGTGTTTATGTAGTATTCCCTGGTGTCTTGTGGTCCCTCCCCCACCCACATCCATGCCTGATGTTTACAGTATTATTCTCTGGTGTCCAGTGGTCCCTCCCCCCACCTGATCACCCACCTGACACACAGACACTGTTTTCCTGGTGTCCAGTGTATCCATGCCAACATCCAAATCCCCTTTATATTAAAAATAAACCATTCCCTGATGTCTAGCAGACTCCCCTCCCTATCCCTGATCCCCATATACTACTGTGATACCATTCCCTGGTGTCTAGTGGACCCCTGCCCTGGCAGGTGGTGTTCCACCACCCCTCTCCCCCCCATCCCGACCCTGAGCCAAAGACCGGCACAGCCCTTCACTCTCCAACATGACTGACCACCGACTGAGCTGTCAGTGAGCATGTACTGTAACCGCTGATTGTACAGTACACACTCACTGACAGCTCAGTCAGTGGCCAGCTGTGGTGGAGAGTGGAGGGCTGTGCCGGTTGCCGGCTCGAGGTTGAGATGGGGGAGTGGGGTGGTGGGATGCTACCTGCTGGGATGGGGAGGACAGCGGATCCATTAGACACTAGGGAATGGCATTGAGGTAGTATACAGGGGATCAGGGATAGGGAGGTTGGTCTGCTAGACACTAGAGAATGGTTTATTCTTTAATATACAGGGGATCACAATGGTGGCGGGAATACACTGGATAGTCGGAAAATGGTGTCTGTGTGTCAGGTGGGGAGAGAGGCCACTGAACACCAAGGAATAATACTGTAAACATCGGACATGGGTGTGGGTGGGGTGAGAGACCACTGGACACAAGGGAACATTTCATGCTTAACATCTGGCCAGTGATCAGTGAAGGGGGGACCACTAGCACCGAGGAAATTGTATGTTTTCACAATGGGCTGGTGATCCATTGGGGGGACTCCTAGTACCAGGCATTACTGCATTGGGGGGGTCAGGGGGGGTCAACGCACTTCCTCTGCCAACTGCTAGGGTTGTGCATGAGTAAGTTGTGTTTTGGGTCGGTGGTTTCTGTGCCATGCAAGGGGACCGCGCTAAATGGCCTTGCATGGTGCAAATACTCTGAATATTGGACTGTGACAATATTCAGGTTCCTGCCACATCATTTGCATTCACCCCCCCATCCTCGAATATCACCCAGTCACAAACCCTGTTTGCCCGAGCTAACTGGGCTTTTGAATATGGGACTTTTGAGCAAAGCTGGGTTAGTACGCACACACTCAGCTTTTCACCCAGGCAAACTTTTGGATCTCTCTCTCTCTCTTAATGCTCATCAGAACTGGTATCAGACTCACAATTGGAATTTCCAACAATCCAACAGACTGGTAACGGAATGGAATTGGGTGCTTCCGAGCACCCCTAGTCTGTATGCAGTGCTGTGTTTGTGTGCATCTCACGATATGTAGTGCAGTGTGTGTATCTGTGTGTTTGTTTATATGTAGTGCTTTGTGTACAGGTCTGTATGTGTGCCGTGTATAGGCATGTGTAAGGATTGCTGTGTATGCAGTTTTGCACGTGTGCATCTCTGTAGTGAAGCATGTATAGCCATTTCTGTAGTGCTGAGTGTGAGCCTCTGTATGTAGTGCTTAGTGCACATGTCTGTGTATATTGTGTTGTGGGTGGTGGTATCAAATGTAATGCTGTATATGTGTGCATCTATCTGTATATACTATTGTTTTGGTGTGCTTGCACATAGTGCTGTGTGCATGTATCTGTATGTAGTTCTGTATGCATCTATTATGCTGTGTGCATGAGTCTCTGTACAGCAGTGCTGTGAACATTTGTGTACATAGTTCTGTGTGTGGGTATGTAGTGCTGTGTTCAAATCCATAGGTAGTGCACATGTGTGTGAGTGTCTGTATGTTGTGCTCATGTCTGCAACTGCATCTGAGATACTGGACATGTGTCAAATGTGTGTTTGCATATGTACTACTGTGTGCAGGAGTCTGTGACTGTAGTGTTGAGATAATGCATGTGGGAATGTGTGTGCATCTGTATACTGTGTGTGTGCGCTCTTATCTGTGTATGTAGTGCTTGTGTGTGTAGTGCAGTGTGTGCACATATGCCAGTCTGTAGCATTGTGTATGTGTGTGTGTCTGTTTCTTGTGCTGTATGTGTGTGCTCTTCAAGTGTGGTGCTCTGTGTGAATGCCTGTGAATGTAGTCCTGTTTGTCTGGGTATGTAGTGCAGCATGAAAGTCTGAACATCTATATTTAGTGACAAGTGAGTGCGTGTGTGTGTGTGTGTGTGTGTGTGTGTGTGTGTGTGTGTAAGCATACGCGCACGTGTGTGTGTGTATCAGTTGCCACTTCCTCATGGTGATATTATTGGGAGGGAGGGAGGGTAAGCAATTGGTTAGTTTAATCTAGTGCTTCTGTGAACCTGGAGACTTGAATTCCTATTCAGAAGCCAACAATTACTGTGTGACCCGGGGGAAGGATGAAGTACAAAGAGGCTGAATATTTTTTTTGTACATTTCTTTATTTCTTCTCTGGTGTAGGCCCACATTCTGGTCTGACCCCCAGCCCCATCACGCAACATCTCAGGGATGGAGCTCAATGTCCAGTCTTGCTCCAGATAGCTTCCCCTCTGTGGCAGGGTCGGTAGATTCCCCACCATCCCCACCCCACAGTTAATCCAGTTACCAGAGAGAGGGCCTTGTTGTCAGTGCAGGGCCTGTGAGGGGTCAGACCACTCATACTGCTCTGCCTGACTTTCCCGTTGGTATTTCTTTCCCACCATGGTACTCCAGCTTAGGGGTGTATGCAAGCTTGCACACAAGTGTGGAGTGCATTACCGTAGAAACATAGAATTTGTTGGCAGAAGAAGACGACTTGGCCAACCCAGTCTGACCAGATGGTCCCTGACTAGTCTGTTTCTGCACACCCTTACTAGTCTCTGGGGACCCTCCCCTGACTCATTTCCTACTTTTCCCTTTGTCTATCACACAATGCTGGTGTCCACCCACCCCACCCCCAATGAGTCACTTCCAGTGCATTGGCACCTGTGGTCACCCAAGTGGCAATGTTGCACTGGAGCTGACAGTCCTCCCTCCCTGGAGGAGGAGAGTGTCCTCTGGGATGTTCAATTCATCTCCCTCTGGCTGACCACCAACCGAGCCCAGGCCACCAAGGGACCAGTCTGAGGTTGAATATTTCTAAACTACTGTGTATCACATCCTTTCCTTTTTTTTTTTAAACACGTCAACTATTTTATACTCTTAATCCTCCCTTATACAGTATTATTTTGAAACACTTAATTTCTTTTACTGTATTGCCATTTGCAAGCAGGTTGTTGGCTATAGCCAGCTCTTGTTTACATAGCACCTTATCACAGAGGCTCAAGGCGCTGCACATAACAATGTGAATAATCAAACGTAATGATCATCATAAATAAAAGGATACATTACAAAGAATATTAACATGCCAGTGATCTGGCCTGCTTTATGTTAGCAGGACTTCATCCTCAGGATAGAGGAGATATGCTCATCCCCCAACTCTTCCAAAGGAATCATGTTAGATATACAACCCCGATTCAGTAGAACCCATTAGACTGAATGATATAAAGTATTAAACTTCACTGCATTTTTTATGTAAGTGAAACAGATTTGGAAGCTGTTTCATAACCACCTTCTGTATACAGTAGTTACTATGTATTACAGAACAGACATTTATTTTAGTTTTTGTTGACCGAGAAAGGAAGCCTAGGCTACTGAGAAAATACTTCTTCACAGAAAGAGTGGTAGATGCCTGGAAAAGCCTCCCAGTGGCGGTGATGGGGGGCAAAAATGGTGACATGCTTCAAGAATGCATGAGATATGTATAAGGGAACCTCAGATGTAGGGAAAGCGTGGAGGTTAAAGCTGGAGCTCAAGTAGGGTCCGCAGTGTTATAGTAGGTAGGGAGAATGAGCAGACTAAGTGGACAAAGCAGTCCTCAAAATTTATGTTGCTATGGTTCTACTGCCTATTTTCAGTCATCCAGGAGGCTAGAGATGTAAACCAACAGAAACTGAACCAGATTTAACCCGTCCGTGGTATTTTAGTGAACGTGGGAAATTTTGCCAGTACACTAAGTATCTCAAGATGTACCATGGGATCTTTAACATCCACCTGTACAGCAACCAGGAAAGGCAGGTGGGACCTTGGTTTAAGGTCTCATCTGAGTGTGACTCACTGCAACAGTACAGCTTGCACCCAGTATTGCAGATTGGTGCCAGCGTTTGCAGCATGGGCAAGCTCCAGGTGTGGGACTAGAACCTGTGAACTTCTGGCCCAGAGGTGGATGTGCTACTAACTCAGTCACAGTCATTTTAAATTGATCTATTTTCTTGAACTTTTATCTTATATGTGTGTTGTTGTTTATCCTTGTCCATTATTTGATCAAGGTGGAGGAGCATTTATTCGAATGAAGTCACACGAATTATTGATATGAATTGTTTTTAATGGAATAATGTTAATAAAATGTACGACTGTAGCATTTAGCCTTTTAATGACTGTTTTCGTAAATTTGTCAGATGCCATGTACAATTTTTGTAATATTGTTTCAAAACCCATACAGGATTTGAAATTGTATGGAAGTTCTTTAAATATTTTGAGTGAACCAGACTAAGAACAAATTGTGCTGTTTTTTAAACTTTTGTAATGAGGGAGCTCCACTAATTTGAGGTCTTGGTACATTTTTCAACAATTTTTTTTTTTTGCAGATTTAGAAATTAGAAGCCTCCAATAAGGTTTTGTTGACCAAATGCATGGTCCTGTGAGCTTGAATTTAAGTATGAAGAACATTAATATAGCATTTTGAATATGTGATTGCTGTGTTTTTCAAATACGGAAAAACTTGAAGTGAATAGCATCCGACTCCACTGCTTGATGAAGAGGCTGGGTGCCTGGTAACATTGAGTGCTGGTGATTCTGAACAGGTTAGCACCTTTTGAATTCCACGCTTTAATAACTGTGGTTTGCATCTTGTAAATATAATTTTTATTGAAATTGTTTTCATGCCTGCATATCCTTCAGCATACAAAATAAAGACAATACAATCTTACACAATGTGTGGTCGTGAGTATTCATGACATTCTACAGTTCTAGTATACAAATTCAGTTATCTGATAGTACTTCTTGATGTATGATACAGTGCCGGGGGGGGGGGGAGGTTCTTGTGAGTTCCATAAAACTATACAGACTGTTCCCCAAAACTGTGTGCAGTACTTTAAAGAAACAGAGTGACTCCTTATTATGGCAGGGGACAGTTCTGGCAGGACCCGGGTATACCAGTCCCTGTGAGCCAAGAGAGGTATGGAAGGGGGACCTGGTCCAGCTGTAGGTGGACACCCAGGAGGATATAGTAGTCTTCCTGGGCCAAAGAGAGCATGCTGGGCTACTTATGTTGAGGGGGTAGGAAGGGGGCTTGGCCCTTGTACAGTGTCTATGGAATAAAGTCCTTGGGACAGATTTTGAAATACTCGGTGCAAGGGATGGAAACTCCCGATCACCAACAGGGGAATGCCGCATGCCCGTGCATCATATGTTGGGGGGCACCAGGGGCATGCGGCATTCCCAGAGCATAGAAAATCCATCCCTTTTTCCTTACTCACTGCATGCAAGAACCAATCCGTCCACCGGGAGGAGCACAGCTCAACTCTGTCATTCAAAGAATGCATCTTTTTTTTTCATTTTGTAAATCCGATTACCTGTAACTACTGATCTCCACGACTGAACTCCAGGAGACTGGGGTGTCAGTCATGCTCTCGTTATTGCCTTCTTGGCTGCTAGTATTGTGCATTAGGTTCTTGAAATCCCTGAGGAAGGGGATCTAGCAGATACAGTTCTGCTGTTAGTACAACTGGCTTACGTAATAACTTGTAACCCCTAGGTGGTGCTATCCCAAGGGCTACTACCCCTGCCTGTTTGACTACAGACAGGTTGAGGGGTCTAGGTCCTATGGCAGGTGCCTCCACTCAGAGGTCAGGGTTTGTAGTGGTTAGACTAGCTTGGTCACAGCCCTCTGGGACACTGAGACCTCCTTTTATTCCCTCTAGTGGCTCACACAGTACACAGGAGTTACAGCCCCCCGACCCTATGTATACACACTGTTCACTCATACAGATACCACTTACCCTCAAGACTGATTCTGCAGCACGTCTCTGGGGACCCCCTGTAAAATAAGGTTAAACAACATACACAGCAAACACAATATTGTTTCCATAAGTACCAACACCACAGACAGTATATAGTATAACAACAAGAGAAGAGACAGGGGTGACATGATTGAAACCTTTAAATACATGAAAGGAATAAACAAGATGGGTACAGAGGGGCTGTTCAAAGTAAGGGAGGGGAGGGCCACCAGGGGCCATGATATGAGACTGGAGTGAGGAAGGTTCAGGAGGGAGATGAGGAGACACTTTTTTACAGAGAGGGTGGTGGCTGGGTGGAATGCGTTACCTGCTGAAGTGGTATGCAGTAGAACAGTGGACTGCTTCAAACGAGGATGGGACAGGACAAGGGGGAGGGTTAATGAAGGGGAAGGGTGGAAGGGAAGGGCAGCTGCAGAATAAAGGGTGCTAGCTGCACATTCGAGCAGACTTGATAGACCTCTAGGCCTTTATCTGCTGGCAAATTTCGTATGTTCATATGTTCGTAACAACAAATCTGATTTATTTAGGGGGCAGTAACACAGGAGGTGGAAATTAGGTTAATTGGTGGCATTAAATCACAGTACTGTGCACACATACAGGGGCTGAAAAGTCACACTCTGGGTACCCAGGTTGAGGGGGGCTAGCCAGGTCCATTACCCGGGGTTGGCCGGCAGGTGCAGATGGATAGGGCCCTGTAGAAGAAGATATATGCACAACACCCAATTATGATCCAGAGCCGGATGGCTCAGTCCATGAAGCAGTGAAACAACAAGAATTAGATGATACACTTGTGATTGAAAACAGGCTGCAGTGGAATACCCTGACTTGTACTCACAATACCCAAGCTGAAAACCGGATGGTGGATGTTCTTCTGCATTGCCAGAACAACAAGGCATGGAGACAAAGTCCTTGTGACTGGACCCCGCTGCAGTTGATAGCAAACGGATTTAGTCCGAGACAAGCTGGGGTTTGCTTCCAGCTTCAACACACAGCACACAGCACTGGGGATTGGAAATAATGATTCCCCACAAGCACTATGCACATTCATACGTAAAAGGAAAGTACTATACCAGGCAGACTGCTCCTCGATCCCGATCGCAATTACTGCAAAATACCCGGGAGCACACACAGCAGCTTCAGTTCCTGACAGACCGAGCACGATTCAGCAATTTCTCCAGTCTTCTACAGGGTGAGTCTGGTTTCCACACTTCTAGTGCTTCTTTCTCCTCACAACTCAGATTCAGTCCAAACTGGCACTCACAAAGGCTGCAGACCGAAACTCAGGGCCTCACACGTGCTTCCCGCGTGAAACTATACACCGCAGAAGCACAGAGCTCCTTCTCTTTTCACAGTCACAACTGATCTAATATTTCCAGTCACAGAGCAGAGCATTTCCTTTAGCTCCACACCATTATGTTGGCTGGTTCGGCTGTCACTCACAATAAGACTCCCTAGGTTGGTGGAAAAAGGCGCCATGGTTAAAACTATGTTTCCCAGAGTCAATGCCCATAAAATTCCCTTGTGGCTGGCTCAAAATTGAGAGTCCAAGTCCCAATTTGTCCACAGGCTCCATTTTAGGGTCTCCCTATCATCCTGATTGGTCCAAGTCAGCTATTCAGGACCAAAATGAAAGAGTTATACTGAAACAGTTCGTGCTGAAATGAAGACAGGTTAGACAAACTACATTTTCTCAGTCACTCTAAATGACTTCTGGCAAACAGTTATATCTGTCAACAAGGCTCTCTCTGCACATGTAGCAACGGCAGAAACGAAGTGAATTGAAAGCAGCTCGGGCAGGATTCGACCATTAAATACACAGTCCCCCCATACAAACTAATTAAGTCTGCAAGCAGACAGCTCTTAAAGAGACAGTTCGTGGAAGCTCAAATAGCACTCACTTGGAACCACATTTAAACAGCTCAGATGCCGAACACCACCCAGACTTGGAGCACTCAGGCAAGCTCCTGGAAGACTTTTGGGAACCCCCATTTGCAGGGGGGTTACACCTTTCCTGGCCTTGAAAACTTTGCATCCGCATCAAGTAAGTTCCCCCTTAAGTTTCAATACAACCATATACATTTACATCAGTATCACATTAGGCTTATACATGTAATCAACAGTCAACATATCACCTTACCAGAAACACATTTCTGAAACTTTTCAGTACATCACTTTTTACACAGTATTATACACACATTGTACCATAACTCAGGTTATTACCTCCTGTACATGAAACCTGAAGAGAGGAGGCTCTTCCCTATCAGCTACCTTGGGGCTGGATGGGGCAAGGGCACCATACCTAGAGGGCAACACAAGTAACTTGGAGTTAGCACTGATGTTCAGTTTGGGCAATGAGCTCGGGGACACATACACTCCTTTATGGACAACATTGAGAGGCAAGTCCACAGGTCTCCCAGGGGAATCATAACTGAGGTGCACCACGGGCTTTACAGCTCGACCAGTCTTTCTAGGGGGAACTGTTACAGTGTCTGCACCCTGAGCCTCATTTTCAGCATTGTCCTCACTTGTCAGGGGAGTCTCCATTGGGGTAGAGAGGCTAGAACTTCGGACACTTTCAGCTCCAGGAGTTACAATCTCTGAGTCCAGAACACTTGGCTCACATGGGGAGTTTTCTGTCACAGACAGTGAATTATCAGGGCACTCAACACAATCTTCTTGTTCTGGTATATCACCAGTTTGTCCCAGTTCATCATTCTCCTCCTCTGAAAACTCAAACAGTTCAACCATACACAATGATTTCATGTCATCTGACTTTGTGCTTTGCACTTCACTTTCTGTGAGCATTGGCTCCAGGGACAAAGATGGGGGCTTAGGCAGTCCAGAAGGCACAGGTTCATCTCCAGGATTGACTAGGGGATTGCCCTGAAACAATTGACTCAGTTCATAAGAAGGGTAGTATATAAAGCCACACTCACTTTCCTCTGACCTGGACTGAGAGTCATGTTCAACTGGGACTTGTGGAGGGGAACACTTTAACTCAGCTTCTATAGGTGCAGGCTTTCTTGATTTTTGCTTAGCAGCAGTTCTAGTCACTGGGCCAGAGGGGGCATTTTCTGGGGGCTCAGACTCAATCAAGATTTGTCCAATGGGCAGTAAATGATTTCTATGAATTGTTTTCACATCTTTTGAATTATTCTCGGGCCTTACTTTGTACACAGGCAGATCATCTAGTTTGCCCACTACAATGTGAGGGAGATGGTGCCATCTGTCAGCAATCTTATGTTTGCCATGCAGTCCCAGATTTCTTAGCAATACCCAATCTCCATCCTGGAGTTCCTGTGCTTTCATCTTTTTATCATACCGTTCTTTGTTGGCCAAATTTCTTTTGGCATCCATGGTTTGAGCCAGTTGGTACGCATGATTTAGCTGGGCCTTTAACTTTTGCACATACTGTAAATAGTTGTCAGCTTGAACCCCATCAGGAGAAACTCCAAAACATATATCTACTGGCAGTCGAGCTTCCCTTTCAAACATCAGGCGGTAGGGGGAGAACCCAGTGGCATCACTTTTGGTGCAGTTGTAGGCATGTACCAGGGTGCTAATTTGTTGGCTCCATCTAGGCTTGTCCTTTGGGTGGAGGGTGCCTAGTATATCTGGCAAAATGCAGTCAAAACGTTCAGGCTGTGGGTTCCCTTGGGGGTGGTAAGGGGTGGTTCTGGACTTTCGCACTCCCCACAGAGATAGCATCTCTTTGATCAGATGACTCCCAAAGTCTCTCCCTTGATCAGAATAGATTTTTTGTGGAGCCCCATAGTGAACAAAAAAGTTTTCTACAAGTACTTTTGCCACAGTGGATGCCTTCTGGTCCTTGGTGGGGAAAGTTGGGCATATCTCGTAAAATGGTCAGTGACCACCAGCACATTACTAATATTTCTTTGATCTGACTCCAAACTCAGGAAATCAATACAGACCAGCTCCATGGGGGCACTGGTGGTGATGTTAACAAGGGGGGCAGCCCTCTGGGGCAGGGCTTTCCTCTGTAAACAGTGACTACAAGTTCGGTAATGGGTAAAGGTAATGGGTCTGAATGGAGTACAAGGGGTGAGAATGGTGCAGAAATGGACACAAGTCCCTTTACACGAGAAAGGGTCCTGAAGGAACTGGAAGTAATAAGAGTTGATAAAGCAATGGGGCCAGATGGGGTGCACCCCAGGGTCCTTAAAGAACTAAGAGAGGTGGTGGCTGAACCTCTGGCTATCCTGCTTAGCCGATCACTGGAAACAGGGGAGGTACCCAAAGACTGGAGGATAGCAGATGTAGTCCCCGTATACAAAAGTGAGAACAAAGAGGAAGTGGGGAACTACAGACCAGTCAGCCTCACCTCGGTAGTGGGGAAGATCATGGAAGCACTACTGAAGGAGAGATTGGTGGACCATCTGGTTGTCAATGGACTACAGGACCCAAGGCAGCATGGTTTCTCCAGAGGGAGGTCATGTCAGACCTACCTCATTGAATTTTTTGACTGGGTGACTAGGGAGGTGGATCAGG
Source organism: Neoceratodus forsteri (assembly GCA_016271365.2). Lineage (NCBI taxonomy): Eukaryota > Metazoa > Chordata > Ceratodontiformes > Ceratodontidae > Neoceratodus > Neoceratodus forsteri. Next base: position 482,958,137 of record CM057449.1, read on the forward strand.
GGAGGGCAATGGACATGGCCTATCTGGACTTCAGCAAGGCCTTTGACACTGTGCCACATAGAAGACTATTGCACAAACTGGGGAATATGGGTGTGGGCAGGACAGTAGTGTGGTGGGTAGGTAACTGGTTGGGCGGCAGGACACAGAGGGTGGTGGTAAATGGCTGTCACTCCACAGAGGGAAGAGTGACCAGTGGTGTACCACAGAGATCAGTGCTGGGACCGGTCCTATTCAATATCTTCATCAGTGACATTGCGCAGGACCTAGAAGGCAGAATTTCACTGTTCACTGATGACACAAAGCTCTGTAACAGAGTAGACACACCAGAGGGTGTAGACAGAATGAGAAGGGACCTGCAGAAACTTGAAGAATGGTCAGGGGTTTGGCAGTTGAAATTCAATGCAAGGAAGTGCAAGATAATGCATATGGGGCACAAAAACCCTGGCACAATATATCAGTTGAGGGGTGTACAGTTCTGGAGACCTTACCTATGTAAGTACATAGACAGGGTAGAGAAGGTTCAGAGGAGGGCAACAAAGATGGTGCATGGATTGCATCACAAGTCCTATGAGGACAGGTTGAAGGAACTGAACATGTACTCCCTGGAGGAGAGGAGGGAGAGAGGGGATATGATAGAGACATACAAGTATCTTACAGGGAGGAACAGGGTGCAGGAATACACTATTTTTAAGTGAAAAAGATGTTCCAGGACTAGAGGTCATGGGATGAAGTTGGAGGAGAGACGATTCAGAGGAAGCGTGAGGAAGAATTTCTTCACAGAGCGGGTGGTGGACAAGTGGAACACCCTGCCAGAGGAAGTGGTGGTGGCTGAAACAATCACGGGATTTAAGAATGCATGGGATAGACATAAAGGAATTCTGAAGGTCAGGGGTAAGGGGCAACAGACTTCTTGGAAAACATAAACTGAACTTGCAAGCTCAAATGGGCAGACTGGGTGGGCCATGGGCCCTTATCTGCTGACACTGTCTATGTATCTATGTATGTATGTATGTATGTATGTATGAATGTGTTGCTCAACATCAGCCCCCATCTTAGGCCAATAGAATCTGGATCTCACCAAGCCAAGTGGTCTGTCTATACCAAGGTGCCCCATGTGGTTGTGTAAGGACCTCAGTACGGAGTCTCGAAAGGCAGTGGGCAGCACTAGTTGTTGTTTGTCTATTTGTCCCCCTCTGTCTACTGTTTCTCTGTATAACAGTCTATTGATCAGTTTCAACTTAGGACCTTCCTTGTATAACAATGCAGTTCTCAAATCAGTGGAGTGTAATTTGGACACATCCTTCCCTGTGTAGAGGGCTTCTAAAGCTGATTTGATCATGGGATTTTGGGATTGAGCCCGCTGAATACTGTCATTGTCCAGCTGAGGCAGTGCACCAATGTCTATTGCAGAAAAGTGGCAATAAGCAGCAGGTTTGCAATTCTAAGAGGGTTCCAAACAATCCACCATACAGTCCACTGCGTCCATGGACATTTGTTCCTCCCTGTCAAACTTCTGGCAGAGTGCTCAAATATCAGGTTCTGACAGTCTGACCCAGTCATTCCGGGAACAGGCCTCTGGGAGAGAGCATCAGCATTTATGTGGTTCAGGCCTACTCTGTATTCAACAGCATAGTCATATGTAGATAATGCAGAAAGCCACCTATAGCCAGTGGCATCCAACTTAGCTGAAGTCTGCACATAGGTCAAAGGATTATTGTCAGTTTTTACTAGTATCTTAGCCCCATACAAGTACTCGTGGAACTGGTCAACAATAGCCCACTTCAAAGCTAGGAACTCTAACTTATGTACAAGATAGTTCTTTTCGGATGGGGTCAGGCTTCTACTGGCAAAGTCCACTGGTCTCAGGCCATTCTTATGCTCTTGGTACAATACAGCCCCTAAGCCTTGCAGACTAGCATCAGTATGCAAGACATAGGGCTTCACTGGATCCGCATAGGCAAGAACAGGAGCATGGGTAAGTTGATATATAATCTCATGAAAAGCAGCTTCACACTCAGGTGTCCATCTGGCTCCAAATACTTCATTGAGACAGAAATACACTCTCTTAGGCTCAGAAGAAACCAACCTCTTGTATTTTTTGTGGGTAGGAGGGCAACCTTGAGTAAGATTAAGTAAAGGATGGATCACTCTTGAATAGTCCTTGATGAAACAGCGATAGTAACCACAGAATCCCAGAAATCTTTGCAGTTCTTTTAGATTGTGGGGCTGTGGCCAGGTGGTCAAGGTCTCAGCTTTACTTGGGCAGTCTCTGTTACCTCGGTGGAGATTATGTGACCCACATACTTTACAGATGTTTGGAAGAATTGACATTTATCGATGGACAGTTTTGGGCCAAAGTCTTCAAGTCAGTCCAAAACCTTGAATAATCTGCTCTCATGTTCCTCCAGTGAGCCGCCAAACACAATAATATAATCTAGGTACACCAGGCACTCTAATAAGTTCATGTCCCCCACCGCACGCTCCATCAGTCGTTGAAAAGTGGCTGGAGCATCTGAAATCCCTTGAGGCATCCTCATGAATTCATATAAACCAAGTGGGCAGATAAAGGCTGTCTTCTCCTGGTCTTCCTGGGCCATCAGGCTCTGGTAGTACCCACTGCGAAGATCCAGCATGGAGAACCACTTGCTACCATTCGGGCAGTCTAAAGCATCCTGAATGAGGGGCATTGAATACTGATCAGTGATAGTCCGCCAGTTCAAGGTGTGATACTCTATGCACATTCTTACTGTACCATTCTTTTTTCTCACTACCACAATAGGTGAAGCATATGGGCTTCTGGAATCTTGTATTACACCAGCAGCAAGCATCTCTTGCAGATGCCACCTCACATCATCTATGTCAGCATGGGCCAGGCGTCGAGATCTCTCACAAAATTGCCTTTCATCATGCAGCCAGATGTGGTGCTCAGCTCCTTGCACAAATTCTACATCCCATTCCTTTAAAGAGAACACCTGGTCTCTCTGGGCAAGTTTTCTACGAATTCTCATTTTCCATTCAGCTGGCAACGGGGAGTCTCCAAAATCAAACAAGTCGGACATCACTCTGTCATTCTTCCCTGAACACTTGTTACTGAGCAGCTCTGCAGTATCTGCACAATGTACATTAGCCAGGGTGCAACCTCTATTTACTCGAATCTCTCTATCAGACACATTATGAACTTGAACCATTACCCTTCTGGCATAAGCATGGGCTCTGGCAGGCAAAATACTGGGCTTGACCAACAGTCCTTCCGGCAATTTCCTATCACCTGGTGCATCCAGCATGAGGATTTTATTCTTGACATCCTTTCTGAAACTGACTTCTCCCTGTAAGGTACACTGGGCATTTGGCATCAGAATCAGAGACTCCGGATCCTTCTTTCAGACAATTCCAACCGGTTCCTCTGGGTCCACTTCTACAGCATCTCTCTGTGCCTCATAGGCCTTCTTGATCATGGCCGGGATTCTCAAAGCTCTACCAGTCCTTGACCCTTGTGTCTCATAACACAACTGCGCCAACCATCCAAACATATGGGCATTCGTCCCAATTAGTAGAGGAATCCCATCATACAGTCCGGTAGGAGGACACACTAATGCCAGGGTCTCTACTTGCTCAGCCACTCCAGCCACGAAGGTGGGAAAAGACAACCAAATTCGGATATACCTGGAATAGGGGTAGGTCTTCTCACTTAACCCCCAGACATTCAATGCTTTCAACGGTTCTAAGGGTGCATCAGACAAGTGCATCTGATACCAGTCCTGAAACATAATTGTCACTTGGGAGCCACTGTCCAATACAGCTCTTGTAGACACTCCATTCACCTTCAGAGTGGTCTACATGGAGGGGACCCACTATTCTGGACTAGTCTGGAGAGGCGGTAGCAAGGGCCTGGGCAGATGATCTAGCCACAAAGGGACGTGAGTTAGCATTTCTGAGACCTTCACTGTGGTCATTTCGTGCACCTCTTAACCACTGTTTTGTGCTCCAAAGCTCTCCTTGTAGCCGGCTCACCACTCTCTCTAAGTCTTTCCAAGACTGGCATTCCCTCTTCATGTGCTCAGCTTTCCCACAATTATGGCAAAATATGTCTGCTGAAGTTTGGGGGGACCGAGGCATCACATTGGGGGCTGCAGCATTGGTACTATCAGTAGAAAACCGTGGTGCCACCTCAGCCGGCGGTGGGTTGGACATTTGGAGATATCTCTTCAGTTCCCTCACCTCCATAGCCAAGACATCAAGTTTTGAGCTGTTGTCAGCAGGAGGTGCCTGGGTGGGCACCCCCACCCCCATAGCAGAAGCAGTCGGGCAAGTGTCAGGGCCCATAGTCATAGGAGCGGCCTTCATGATGAGACTGTCTGTTGCTTTCCTAATCTCCCTCAGCAGTTCATTCCATGGCAGAACATTGGTAGCCATCCCCCTCTGGCTGGGCCCCCCTTGGCTGACATTTGGGTCTCGAGTTCTGTCATGTGATTTTTGGTGATTCCAGACCACCTGTATCTGACCCTGCACCTGGGGCAGGGGGATATAGCAGCTACGACTGCACAGGGCTCTGAAAAACCTTCCTCCTCCTCCTCAACTTCCCGTACCTCCTTCATCGACACATGGAAAGGCAAGGGACCAGATTTCCTTTGATGCAGTTGCAATTTGAGCAACACCCAGCTAGAGTGCCGGGCAGTGCAGAGTATATGATCCAGTCTTACCCGGTCCACTTCACCATAGGTCCAACCACCCTTTCGAAAAATGGTTTGCAAGATTCCCTCTAATCGATCCAGATAGGCAGATAACAATTCCCCTGGCTGTTGTCTAACATCTTTAAGCTTCCATTTCAAGGCCTCAACACTAGTGGTGCCCCCAAACACATTTTCAAGGGCAATTATGTACTCTTGGGCTTTTGCGTCAGGGTCAAAGCCCCTCAGGGAGTGAAAAGTACATTGGGTGGGTCCCTGGAAGCTCTCCCCCAGGTGAGCCCTTTTTTCTGCCTCAGAGCATTGCCAGTCTTGTACAGCAAGAGCAGCAGAGACTATCCAGGTTTCCAGATCGACCTCCCCATTTGGAGTGGGACAGATGCCAGAGAATACTTTGAGCTTGCAGTAAGAGTCATAACTAATGGCAGATACAAACACAGGGGCTAGCACTGGCACAGAAGGAGTGGCAATAACGGGTGCGGGAGGGGGAGAGGGTGTTAGGGGAAGAATGCCCCCAGGTGGCAATAATAGTTTCTTTAAATCCTCCACAGTTTTCCCTTTCTTCAGCAACAATTTAGCAAATTTCTCCTCAAAAGTTTCAGATAGTGTGGGGGGTCATTCCCCCCTGGGTCTTTACTGTCCTTAGTTATCACTCTCCAGGCAGTGAGGGCTCCCTCTGGGGTAATAGTCTGCGGCACTTTGGAGCTATCTATGGGGTTCTTATACTCTACTAGGGCCATGAAAGTGTGGGTGAGCAGATTAGCATGTCGACCCACCACCATAGGGTTTTGTAAACCTTCCACCTTGGAAAGTACTCCCTCTACAGTGTCCGTACTGGTACCGAGTGGGATATCCAAGATAAGTATAGCATTTTGGGGGTTGATCTCCTGCCCAGTACACCACCCCACCAACTGGTGTACAGCCACTTCTGTTGGGGTATCCATTTATTTTTAACAGTAATTTGTAAATGTGGCCACTAGAGGACGCTAATCCCAGTGGTGCCTCCAAGATGTAATCCCTAGGTGGCGCTATCACAAGGGCTACTACCCCTGCCTGTTTGACTAAGGACAGGTTGAGGGGCCTAGGTCCTATGGCGGGTGCCTCTACCCAGAGGTCAGGGTTTGTAGTGGTTAGACTAGCTTGGTCACAGCCCTCTGGGACACTGAGACCCCCTTTTTTTCCCTCTAGTGGCTCACACAGTACATCGGAGTTACAGCCCCAATACCCACGTATACACACTGTTCACTCATATAGATACCACTTACCCTCGAGACTGATTCTGCAGCACGTCTCTGAGGACCCCCTGTAAAATAAGGTTAAACAACATACACAGCAAACACAATACTGTTTCCATAGGTACCAATACCACAGACAGTATATAGTATAACAACAACAAATCTGATTTATTTAGGGGGCAGTAACACAGGAGGGGGAAATCAGGTTAATTGGTGGCATTAAATCACAGTACTGTGCACACATACAGGGACTGAAAAGTCACACTCTGGGTACCCAGGTTGAGGGGGGCTAGCCAGGTCCGTTGCCTGGGGTTGGCCAGCAGGTACAGATGGATAGGGCCCTGTAGAAGAAAATATATGCACAACACCCAATTGTAATCCAGAGCTGAATGGCTCAGTCCATGAAGCAGTGAAACAACAAGAATTAGATGACACACCTGTGATTGAAAACAGGCTGCACTGGAATACCCTGACTTGTACTCACAATACCCAAGCTGAATACCAGATGGTGGATATTCTTCTGGATTGCCAGAACAACAAGGCATGGAGACAAAGTCCTTGTGACTGGACCCCACTGCAGTTGATAGCAAATGGATTTAGTCAGAGACAAGCAGGGGTTTGCGTCCAGCTTCAACACACAGCACACAGCACACAGCACTGGGGACTGGAAATAGTGATTCCCCACAAGCACTATGCACATTCATATGTAAAAGGAAAGTACTATACCAGGCAGGCTGCTCCTCGATCCCGATCGCAATTACTGCAATATACCCGGGAGCACACACAGCAGCTTCAGTTCCTGACAGACTGAGCACGATTCAGCAATTTCTCCAGTCTTCTACAGGATGAGTCTGGTTTCTACACTTCTAGTGCTTCTTTCTCTTCACAACTCGGATTCAGTCCAAACTGGCACTCACAAAGGCTGCAGACCTAAACTCAGGGCCTCACACATGCTTCCCACTCGAAACTATACACCGCAGAAGCACAGAGCTCCTTCTCTCTTCACAGTCACAACTGATCTAATCTTTTCAGTCACAGAGCAGGGCATTTCCTTTAGCTCCACACCATTCTGTTGGCTGGTTCAGCTGTCACTCACAATAAGACTCCCTCTGTTGGTGGAAAAAGGCACCAAGGTTTAAACTACATTTCCCAGAGTCACTGCCCATACAATCCCCTTGTGGCTGGCTCAAAATTGAGAGTCCAAGTTCCGATTCGTCCACAGGTTCCATTTTAGGGTCTCCCTATCATCCTGATTGGTCCAAGTCAGCTATTCAGGACCAAAATGAAAGAGTTATACTGAAACAGTTCGTGCTGAAATGAAGACAGGTTAGACAAACTACATTTTCTCAGTCATTCTAAATGATTTCTGGCAAAGAGTTATATCTTTCAACAAGGCTCCCTCTGCACATGTGGCAACGGCAGAAACAGAGCGAATTGATAGCAGCCCGGGCGGGATTCCAGCATTAAATACACAGTCCCCCCATACAAACTAATTAAGTCTGCAAGCAGACAGCTCTTAAAGAGACAGCACGTGGAGGCTCAACTAGCACTCACTTGGAACCACATTTAAACAGCTCAGATGCTGAACACCGCTTAGACTTGGAGCATTCAGGCAAGCTCCTGGAAGACTTTTGGGAACCCCCGTTTGCAGGGGGGTTACATAACTCATTTAGCACTTCCTGCTGTGGCTGGAAGAAGGGGTGCGATGCTGGATAGAACCACATGATATGTGTGTGATGAGCTTGAGCCTCTCCACATAAATGCTAGCAAGAGAATACCCCAGATGGCCGATAGTGCAAGGTGATGACAGAAATACAGAAAAGTCTTATCAAGTGTTTCCAGGAATATTCCCTCCACTGGTGGGAACTCATGACCCTGGATGATGCTTGACATGCCCTATCCTCTGCCGTTGTTGATATGGGACAGTTTAGCTCCTCCTACCATTTTACGAGTATATCATGTGAAGTCACTGTGACAGAAATGGGCAGGAAAGAGTTAATGGTTTGGATTCTGTAGGTGCCTTATTTTTTTAGCAGTTTGAAAAAAAAATACACTCCTGAAATCCTCTGTCCAGCAGCATCCAGCTTGTGGAATTCCTAGCTGCTAGATAAGAGCTGGGTCATAAATCTCGAGTGGACATCTCCAGACACACATAGACCTACAGACATGGACACAGGGCAGTTTGAATGAATTGGATCATTCAAATATAAACTTAAGGTGAAAAGGGAATATAATTAGTCACTGACAGGTGTTCACTCTGATTGGGACAATTAAATACATACATGTTAGTTGGCTGGTGCATTTAAAGGGAGAATAGCAATGACCTATTCTCCACAGTATATAACCTTCTGAAAGACAGAGAAGGCTCTCTTGTGCTTTGGAAGCTGGGAGGGGAAACATAAGTTTGGATCTTACCTTGTAGCTATGCTCGTGGGAGCTGGCAGTTAGAACAGGGCCCAGTGTCTCTTGTAAGGTCAGGGAAGAATAAGTTTAGTGATAGCATATTTCAGTAATAGCCTTCTTCTTTTGCCATCTGTTATTTAAAAACATTTGTTTACTTTTCCTGTATGAGTGTTATTCTCTTGTGTTGTAAATATCTATCATGTAAATGCTCAGTGCACTTTCTGTTACGTAAAAGCTATTTATTTGCTCAACAGTTGTGACTGTGATGTCATTATTCTAAGGTAATATTTGGTTTTCACTGGCTGAGATAAACTCTGTGTAGCATCCACCACCCGAGAGAGGGACACACTACCAGACTTTAACTTGTGCAATTACACGTTTAATTATTCAAGTTTGTACACTTGAAAGAGGTGCCGGAAGGAAAGTCCGTCTGGTGGCAGTGAATACCTGAGGACAGACAACTCTCTAAAAGCTGTTTCAGCCCAGAGGGAGAGGTGGGTTATCACAGTCACCCCAGTTGATTCCACTATGGCCTTACCATAGGTATCATAGGTCAAACAGAGCTTTTGTAGACAAAGTCCTTTTGCTCGCCATTATTTAATACCCCTTAATCCCATGTTTGAAAAAATAATTATCTGGCTCCTTCTTAAAACTGTTCATATTTGAACAGGTTACAATCTCCAAGGGTAATCTATTCCAAATTTCAGTCACTCTTAGGTAAGCCAAGCTTTCCTTTTCTTTGTTCTGAGACATTCAGCTGTTAGTTGTAGTGGATGGGCCCTAATATTGTAGGGTGAGTCTCTTAAATCCAGTCCCAGAAGCTTCCACAATCCTGGATCCATAAATGATTTATAGATCATACACATGTCCCCTCTCAATCGCCTAAGTTCTAAGGGATGCAAGTCTAGGATTCTTAACCTTGTTGGGTAATCATATCCTTTTGCTTCCACCATACTATGAGTTGCCCTCCATTGGACCCTCTCCAATGCTGTTATCTCTGACCTGCCACCGTGTGCCCAAAATTGTGCACAATAATCCAGATGCAGTCTAACCAATGATGTATACAGTGGCAGCACTACCTCTTTATTTTTACAAGTTATATGTTTGTTTATACAATGCCAAATATAACTTGATTTTTTTTATGACCGCATTATAGTGTGTTTTAAAAGATAAGTCCTTTGTGATCATAATGCCCAGATCACTCTGTTGCTCCACTCTATTCAAAGTTTGCCCACCAAGTGTATAGGTCCAGCTTTTATTCAGCCGCCTGAAGCTCGTGACGCAGCATTTGTCAATACTGTAAGTTAGTTTCTTATCCGATGCATGTATCCAAATCATTCAATGCTTCCTGAAGTTGGGAAGCATCAGCCTGGTTATTCACTATGTACCCCACCCTAGTATCATCAGCAAATTTAGATAACTCAATATAATCCTTAACCTGCATTGACGCGATGTATATATTAAAAAGACAAAGCCCCAATATGGAACCCTGAGGCACTCCACTAGACACATCCGCCATGTTGAATTTGTGCCTTTAACTGTGACAGATTGTGTCCTGTCTTCCAGCCATGCCTCTATCCATCTAGTTATTTTTCCATCGAGGCCATGCATTATTGGTGCATTTATTAACTCTACATGGGGGACCTTATCAAATGCCTTTGAGAAGTCCAAATACACCACGTCCACATTCTGCCCCTCATCCAATGCCTTACTCACCCATCTGTAAAACTCTAATAAATTGGTCTGACAGGACCTACCACCAGTGAATCCATGCTGTGATGAATCACTTTTATCAGACATTTTTAGATACTCAATAATGTAATCCTTAAGGATACCTTCCAAGATTTTACCCAAGACTGATGTCAAACTGACCGGCCTATAGTTTGACACCTCTTATCTACTACCCTTTTTATAAATAGGCACCACCATGGCTTGTCTCCATTCCTTCATGACATATCCTAAATTGAGTGACCTTTGAAAAATTTCCATTACTGGACCTGCCAGAGTGGGCCATTTCTTTTACTATTCTAGGGTATATTCCATCCAGGCCCTGAGATTTGTTTGGATTTATCTCCTGTAATCTTATAAGACTCTCTACTTTGTTACATAAATAGTGTCAAGATCAGACACTAAGTGGGGTAGTCTTGGAGAAGTTTTGTTATTAAATACTGATACAAAAAAAGTATTATACATTTGGGCAAGTTGAAATTGATCATAGACAATATTTCCATCTGATGCAACAAGTGGACCAACAGCCCGGCAAGTCCCCATTTTATCATTAATATAAGCATAAAATAATTTATGATTATCTTGGACCTTTTTTGCCAATTCTGACATTTCTATTGTAATGAGGGATACCAAAGAGTGAATAATCACAGGATATGTCTCCTGAATGCAAGCCCCCAGTGGGAAGGATGAATAGTAGTGTCTTAAGTGTCGAGATCTAAAAAAGTCTGTTTGCCTGAGGTCAAACTCTGTCTGCACTTTTGTAAAGGATTTAAATACTGCTCCTGACATAAGCTGGTCAAAGTATTGCAAAGACTAATGCTCCTGGTTCTAGATGGTTGGATCCATGATCACAGGGTTAAAGCCCTCCAGGAGTGGGATTGGGCTTAAGAGGGAGAGAAAGGGGACAAGATGTAATAATTTTCAGATGGAGTTTCAAATTGTGACTTTCTGTCTCAACCATGTATTCAAGTCAGTAATCACCTCAGCATTCAGGTCAGTATGATACAGAGCAGAAACAAACTCCTTGTTAGGAAAAAGCAAGGTTCCCACCCATTCCCAATCAGAGTGCAAGGGCACCCAAGTGTCTCAGGGTTATGTAACTTAGCTGGATTGCCCAGTAACAGAGATTCAGCTGAGGGAGGGCAAGGCCACTTTTTCCTTTTGGGAGTGTCAGTGTTTGTAATTTGACCCAAGGACACTGTACAGCATATATAAATTGGGAAATCTCCTTATCCACTTCCAGAAGGTGGTTGGTATCAGGGGTGCTGGGACATTCTGAAATAAATATAATGCCCTGGGTAAGGTAACCATTTAGATTATTTCTACTCTTCTGGAGAGGCTTGGGGCAATGTGTTCCATCATGCATGCACCTGGAAGGGAGGAACCCAAGGTTCACATACCACTTGGGGGGGTGAGCTGTCTGTCACGCAGGTGGCAAAGGACCTGGGGGTGCTAGTGGATGATAAGGAGAACAACTCAGAGTAGTGTACAAAAATGGCAGCAGAAGCTAATAAGATGTTGGGTTGCATAGCTAGGGGTATTATGTCCAGAAGAGGGGCGGTTATTCTGCCACTGTACAATGCATGGGTGAGGCCACACCTGGAGTATTGTGTCCAGTTCTAGAGACCCTAGCTTAAGAAGGACATGGCACTGCTGGACAGAGTCCAGAGAAGGGCAACCAAACTGGTTCAGGGAATGGAGGGGTGACATATGAGGACAGGCTCAGAAAACTGAACATGTATACATTGGAGGACAGATGAGACAGGGGGACATGATAGAGACTTTCAAAAACCTAAAGGGGTTCAATAAGTGGAATGTTGATAAGCTTTTCCAACTAAAGGAAGTGGGGATCACAAGAGGCCATAGTCTAAAGCTCTCAGGTGGGAATTTCAGGAAGGAGGCAAGAAGGCATTTTTTCACCAAGAGGGTGGTGGCACCCTGGAATGCATTGCCTACTGACTTAGTGACACTGGAAACAGTAGAAGGGTTCAAGAAGGGTTAGGGCAGGCATGGGGCAGGGTAAAGGTAAGCGGTAGGGCAAACACCACTATGGACCATGGGGGGAAGGGAAGAAAACTATGGGAGAAGGGTAGCGCAGTCACTGTGCACAAAATATTAGGTAGACACGAGAGACCAGTGGGTTCAATCTGCTGGCAACAATGTATGAATGTATATGTATGTACGTAAGTATGTATGTGAGATCCTGCAAAAGCTGACCAGAACAAATTCTAGCCAGAGCCATTAGAGCTACAGGTGAAGAATTTTGGGTAAAATATTGGAATTTATCAAAGTTAGGAGTCTGTATTTGCAAAATGTAACGTAAGTTCATAAATGTGTTGTGCTGTAATATTTTTCCACCAAATATTCAACATACTGTAGCCTCATGAAGAAGGACAGAGAAAATGTTCAACTCCTGGCCAAAGGTGATTTCGTGCAGGGACTGCGAAAGCAACTTTCAGGACACAAAAACACATTTTGAGCAGTATTTGAAAAATGACAGCTGTCACACTCAAGAGGTGCTGTAAAGATATGGCTATGTTGTGAATTTGGGGTGAAAATATGGAAAATTACCAAAGTTAAGAGCCTGCTTTTGCAAAATGCAATGTAGGTGCATAACGTTTTTGGTTCTGAATATTTTTACACCAAATGTTCACCATAGCCTTCTTAGGACCCCACCTCATGAACAAGGGCAGAGAAAATGTCCAACTCCTGCATCAAAGGTGATTTCACGCAGGGACAGCAAAATCACCTTTGAGATGTAAAAAACATGGCCAGAATTTGAAAAATGACAGCTGTCACACTCATGAGGTGCTGTAAAGATGTGGCTGTGTTATGAATTTGAGGGAAAATATGGAAAACTATCAAAGTTATGAGGCCACATTCACAAAACTGTGTGTACGCTCATAACTTTGTTGTTTTTTAATATTTTTACACCAAAGTTTCAACATAGCCTTCTTACGATGCTACATCATGAACAAGGGCAGAGAAAATTTTCAACTCCTGCCCAAAAGGTGATTTTGTACAGGGACTGCAAAATCACCTTTCTGGACAGATCTGCCTACTGACAGTGCAATTGTCCATGAGGTGGGATCCCAAGGAAGGTATATTCAACATTTGGAGAAAAAATATGCAAAAATGACCAAGTTATGTCACTGAGTTCAAAACCCCATTGAAATACATTGAACTGCATACCTGTTTCCTCAGTTTGTGGTCTGGCTTTGAAGAGTGAAGACATGTCTGCGGTCCTGAGAAGATGATGGCACTGGATCTTCCATGGATAAGTAAGGATTTTGGAGGGTAGAGGTTCACAATAATGGCACAAAAGACATAGATGAACGATTTTCCTTTGCAGGGAAAAAAAGGGGGCACAAGACACTGATGGACAGTTTTCTTTTTACAGGTATTGGCCCAAACAAAAAAAAGAGGTCCCAGGATTCTAGATCATGACACTGGGAGACTAGGCACCCCCAGTGTCACTGTAATGTTTCGGGGGGGCAGATCATGACCCTGAGGGACTGGGCACCCCCAGTGTCACTATTATGTTTCTTGGGGGTTGGAGTCAGATCATGACACTGGGGGGTTGGGCACCTCCAGTGTCACTGGCCAAAAAAAAAAAAAAAAGAGGACCCAGGATTCCAGATGGTGACACTGGAAGATTGGGCAGCCCCAGTGTCACTGTAATGTGTTGGGGGGCAGATCATGACACTGGGAGATAGGGCACCCCCAGTGTCACTATTATGTTTCTGGGGGGGAGGGGTTGTGGGTGTTGAAAAGGAAATTTGGTTTGGGGGATATCTGTAATTTAAAAAGAAAGCAAACAGCAGTCATGGTGGAACACAGCACACTCTGCTGTGTCCAAAATGGCTGTTGTATTCTAGTGTGCATGTGCTACTTGCCGCACATGAGCAGTAGATTGCAGTGACCATTTTGGACATGGCGGAGTGTGCCATGTTCCTCCGTGAATGCTGTTTGTTTCTTCTTTTTAAATTACAGATATTCCCTCACCCTGAACCTTCCTCTCAGCACCCCCCCAAGAAACATAAGAGTGACACTGAGGGTGTCAAACCCCCTAGTGTCGCAATCAGGAATTTTTAGGGCTGCAGAGGTAAATAGTGCTGGGTGACTGCTCCACAGTCGCAGAGGCAACTGTGGTGCATGTCTAACAAGTTGTTCAGTCAGAAAGAATGCAAAGAATGCAGAGTCCTTTTTCTGAAAGCTAAAGGACTGCAGGACTTCACCCACTGCAGCCCTAGAAAGGGTGTTGTTTGCACTTTGAAGCACATATGTGCTGAAAACAAAGCATTGAACCTGTATGGCATTGTGTGCACAATCCTAGTTGGGTTTTTTTGGTGGGTGCTCCCATCCCTTGTATCTCGTCTACTTCCCAAGTCAATTATGGTAGTGGTGTCCATTTAAGTACTCTTGCCTGCACTGGGAAAGGAGGCATCGAACAGTTTGTGGGTGTGGTGAGTTTGCCAACTACTGTAATATTGCAGACAATAATGTTTTTGTATATTTTTTCTGTTTAAACTTTAAAAAGGGTTACATGCAGAGGAACTTCGTTATGTTTCAAAGTTCCACATAGGCCAGAACTAAGGGTTGCCAGAAGATGACCATGTTTTTTTAAAAGGGTTACATGCAGAGGAAACTGGTATCCTGTGATCTGAGAAAGGCTTTCTTGCCAGCAAGCTGAAAAATTACATCTCAAAGGCAGGGTATCATAAAATGACAGGAATGGAATGGCCCTGGTTAGCTAATTACCGGAATTCAATTGCACTTTATTTTATTATATCTGATAATTTGACACCATATGTATGATCACTGTGTTTCTGTGACTATATATTTTACCTGTCTGCTGGACTTAAATGGCACCATGTATCTTATGTAACTTCTTTACATAAAGACCCCCTTGTACTGTAATTCCTACACTCATGTTTGAAACCTGTACTGTTGTGTGTTTACCTGTATTTGGGTTCCATGTCATAGTGGACAAGTGTACATTGCCGAAAATAAATAACGACAATGTATGACTTCAAAAGTGGCAATGGGACTATAACGTATGCGGGGGGCTGTGCCCCAGGTACCCCCCTAGTTAAAGATTCTCAACTCCAGGGAGGGTGCATGTTGGGGGGGCGTAAAACTTAAAAAAATAAAAAACTCGGCCCTGACGCAAAAAGTAACACCTGCCCCAGAACTGAACCCTGCACCCTCCCAACCCCAGCCGGCCACCCTCACCACCATGTCACATGGTCAGCTCGACAGCCAACTGCCACACTACCTCCCACATACCCTCCCTCCCCTTAGGCCCAGCGTATAGTGTGGTCTCCCCTCCCATGTGCGTGTATAGTTCCTGTCACCCTCCTTTGCCCACCATGGTATCCTGTCACTACCCTGCCAGGTAGCCTAGAACAAAAGCATCTTGATTGAGTCACCATTTTTTGCAGTCACTCAATCACAGTCACCATGTTCACTGGATACCCTTCATTTGCATTGCTTAATTTGCCAAGTTTGTGCCTTGGGTCATGACTGAAAATGGTCCTCTGGATCAGTGCACCTGCTCAGTTACCAAGACATAAATGAATAAATAAACAAATAAATAAATAAACATAATTGTAGGGAACCACATGCAATAAAATCTCAAGATGGGCGAAAACCATCTTCCCCTATTATAAATTAACACTTCAAAGGAAAAGTGCTTTAGATTTCTAGGAACTGTCATTTTTATGAGGTAGCAGGAAGGATGATGGGAAGATCAAAGGATATTGGAACTGTAAGGGAATCTAACTAATCAATAATATGGTTCACTTAAAAATCTTGAACAGAGCAAGAGAGACCCCTGCTGGCCTAAAAAGATAAGGCTACAGACTGCTTGAACCCAGGGTATTTAAAGCCCTCAAGATCAGGGCATGTGGCACACGTTTTCATGGACACTATTTCTGCCACACATCAAGCAAGACTACACAGAGACAGGCTAAGAATCAGTGAATGTTACAGAAGGACTGAAACTTTTGCAAAAACTCATTTATATCTGGATAGTTCAATTTTACAGTGCGCTTTTGAATGTATTGTATATTTCTGTCTTTATTTTCTAAACCTTTTGTTTGTAAAGTTTGTGTGATAAATATTTAGATTTAGTAAAAGCATTTTTGCTTTTAAAACTGTCTGTGAGTGATTTTTGTGTGTGTAGAAGTAAATGGTTTAGTCAATTCTGAGACCAACCTGTAACTGCTAAAGCACTACCATTAACTGCCAACACTAGGATCCTGAAAAAGGGGATCTGGGTGCCTTAAGTAAGGGAGATATGCAAGGCTCAGGGAGTCTGTAAGAGGGAACTAGAAGAAGAAGAAGAAGAATCTGCATTTATATAGCGCTTTTCTTACATCCAAAGCGCTTTACAAGCAATGCTAGACTGGTTGTGAAGTGACTGAATGTGTGGTGGCGGCCATATCGCACATCATCACCCACACACAGCCTGGATAATTGCATGAACCAGCTTATGGGAAGGGGAATGTTGGCCAGGACACCGGGAATGTTCCCTACTCTTTGCGAAGAGTGCCCTGGGTTCTTTACTTCCACCTGGACACCCACCAGGACAACACCAGGATGGGTAGAAGGACCTCGGTTTAACGTCTCATCCGAAGGACGGCACACCCCAGCAGTACAGCACCCCCCAATACTGCACTCGGATGCCAGAGATTTTTTAGGTGCAAGTCCAATCCCGGTGTGGGGCGAGAACCCACGACTTTCTGGTCCAGAGGCGGATGTGCTACCAACTGAGCCACGCTGACTCCTAGGTGCTGCACACCCCATAGGAGAAGACACAATCAGGGTTATGAGGGCAAATCCCAAAGAGCTCATAATGTCTGGGTCTTCTCCCCCCCAGTATAGCAACTGAGGAGAGTTCTCACCTGGCTACAGACTTGAGACTGTATTTTGCCCTTAACCAGGATAGAGAGAGAGCCCTGGGACTTCATGGTGGGTGTTCAGATGTGAACTCATCGAGCACTCTAGAAGGACACTGGGAGGGTATTCCTGTTTTCCCCGTCACAGATTGTACTTAGGGGTGGGAATTGTGAGATTAGTGGACCTGTCTCTGAAGAAATTGGAGCTGGAGCAGAGAAAGTTCGAAGCCCAGCAGCAGAAAGAGTTTGAGCAGAAGAGGTTTGAACTGCCCCACCAGTGCAATGGTAGGATTTATGCTTGCAACGCCAATGACCTGGGTTTGAGAATGGACCCAGGAGTCAGAAGGCCAGCGGGGGGAGAAGGATCGAGCTTCTTGGGGACTGCTTTACTTCTCCAGGGGGAGGGAGGGAAGAGTGTCCAGCACTTTACAGACTGCTGGCGGAGGCTGGGGATACTGCTGAAACTGGCACCATCACATTAGGGGGTGGGATGGATGCTGGACATCATTGCACACCCCCACCCCAAGGAAAAAGCATCAGGGTAAAAAAAGCCAGTCACCCGGCATGATGACCTGCTCTGCCAATGCCGTCTCCACTGCCTTCGATGTCTGCCATGGGGTCACGCTCCCATGGCCCCAACCTGGGCGGGTATGCCAGGGCTTGCTAATAGTGTCCATTGGGAGGGGAAGCCCTCCCAGTGGCCCCACCCAGGGGGGCAAGCCTGGGCATGGGGAGATGGTAGGCAGGGTGGGTCTGAGGATTGGAGAGAGCTGGAACAAAAAAAAAGAAGAGGTTTGAACTGGACATGCAGGAAAAACAGCACCAGAGAGAGGCCAAGGGAAAAGAAAAGCAGCACCAGAGAGCATTTGAACTGGATAAGCTGAGACTCCAATGACCAGTGCCAGAGGAGGTAAGTGGCAGGGGTTAACCTGAAACTCCCGGGCTAGGGTATAAGTTAAATTCCAAATTAATAGCTGAATTTAAAGAGGGGGAGGATATGGATGCATTTTTGAATTTGCTTAAAAAGGTTTGCATCCAGGAAAAATACCCAGGGAGTCCTGGAGCTTCCAGCTATCCCCACTACCTACTGGAAAAGGACGTGAGGCACTAGGCCAACTAGACAATCAGGACTATAATGATTGTGAGAATCCCAAAGCTGCTTTAATTAAAAAGTATGAATTAACTCCCGAGGCCTACAGGGTTAAATTCTGGAAACTCTGAAAAAGCCCTGACATAAACTTTGAGGAACTCGCGACAAAGCAATGTCAGTTTTTAAAACGTTGGTGGGAGGGGGTGGAGGCAAACTCTGTGGGGAAAACTGAGTAGGTTATACTTTTTGAGCAGTTTTTTTGGGCTTGCCCAGCAGAGTTGAAAACCTGGCTAGAGGACCGAGATCCAAAAACAGCACAGCAAGCTGCCGAGCTCTTGGATTTGCTATGCCAGAAGCAGGCTACTCTGAAAGGAAGTAGGGCAGGTGTGGCAGGGCAGAAAGGGAAAAGTGCACCTTCAGGGCAGCTAAAACCCTCATGGGCTCCTCCAAAAGGGGGAAGCCCCAAATGACCAAAAAGGGATTTATTGGATAAAAGAAAAGATGACTGCTGGTTTTGTAAACAGCCAGGGCATATTGCTAGACAGTGTCCTAAAAAGGCACAACATGGACAAAGTGATGCTTGAACAGAGTTGGGTACACTGTGTATCCCTGAAAGCATGCCTATAAACATGAGGGAGCACATACACTCGGTTACTGTAAATGGGGTGCAAACCTATGGGTTAAGGGACATAGGGGCACCTCTTACCTTGGTGAAAGGGGATTTGGTTGGGCCTGAACAGCTTATACCTAATTAGTTTGTAACGGTGAGGGGATTCACTGGGGAGGAGAAAACTCTGTCACATGCTAGTGTTCTCCTGGACTGTGGTGAGACAGGAGAGAGGGTGCAAAAAGTGGCAGTGGCAAACAACCTCGCCCTGGATGTAAGTCTAGGGAATAATCTAGGAGGGGGTGGTGTATGCAATTACCCACAGTCAGATGGCTAAGGCCCCTTGTAGTTCCCTGAACCTCACAGAAGCCCCTGTGGAAAGGAATAGGAGGCTGATTCCCCAGCTTGTGTCTCTCCTGACATGGCAAGTAATGAAAGGGAGGTAGGACTTCCCCAAGTAGCCATTCACAAAACAGCTACAGAAGGTTACTCTGAGGAGGGAGGGGTAACCAGTGGTCAGAATGTTAGGGAATGGCAGTGACTCTGAGTGCCCTGACGCTAGAGCTATGGACCTCAGTTTAGGAACTGAGGGGGACATGTCCCATGCTTTGGGAAAATGTGAGGGATTTGCCACTTCTCAGAGGACTGATTCTAGTTTGTAGAGGCTGAGGGTTTGTGTAGAATCTAATGGGACAAAGGGAGGTGACATGAGACATAGGGTATTTGGGGACAACAGACTGTTGTGTACACAAGACATGAGGACAGAGGGAGGGGTGATGGGCAGGCAGCTTGTCATTCCACAGGGGTACCATGAGTGGTTGTTCAAGACCACTAATGAGATCCCCATGTCCAGACATCTGGGCATCATGCGCTCCATGCAGTGATTGTCACAGAATTTCTATTGGCTCAACTTCACCCAGCAGGTGAAGGAATATTGCAGATCTCTTCACCAATGCCAACAAATAGGGAAGGCAGGTAGTAAAACCAAACTTCCCTAATTCCCTTTCACATTGTGGAGGAGCCATTCCAGAGGATAGGAATGGATATTGTGGGACCTTTGAGTACCCCAAGCTCCTCCGGGAAGATGTTTGTCCTGACAGTGGTCAATTATGTCACCCAATACCCAGAGGCGGTCGGCCTCTCCTCACTCAGGACAAAGTGGCAGACGCCTTGCTAGGGATTTTCTCCCATGTCAGGATTCTGCAGGAGGTTATCACTGATCAAGGGGGTACCTTCATGCCAGACCTGATGAAGTTTTTGTGTTAGAAGTGTGGGGTGGTGCAGAGACACACAACACCTTATCACCCACAAGCCAATGGGCTTGTGGAACATTTTAATGGTACCCTATAATCAATGTCCAAGCGTTTGCTGAACAGCATGGGAGGAACTGGGAGAAATACCTTCCCCACCTGTTGTTTTCATACAGGGAGGTACCCCAAGAGTTGACAGGGTTCTCCCCCTTCAGACTCTTATATGGATTTAGGGTGGGCCCCTAGACTTGATCCCGGAAGACTGGGAAGGCAAGCAAGCCACCCAGGGAACTCCCATAGTGCAGTATGTCCTTACATTTAGGGAGAAACTGAAGGCGCTTATGGGGGTGGCCCAAAGCAACCTGTCAGCTGCACAGCAGAAGCAAAAAGTCTGGTATAATCATGGAGCCAGAGCTCGCTTGTACAGTGCAGGTCATAAAGTCATGGTCCTAATTCCAGTCCGGAAGGACAAGCTGCAGGCCAAGTAGCCAGGACCATATAAGGTCATCTGACAGGTCAATGACATAAACTATATTGTGGAACTGCCTGACAGGAGACATATCCATAGGATGCACCATGTCGACATGATGAAGCCATATGCAAATAGGGCTGACATTGTACTTGCAGTGTGTAGTCCTGGGGAGGGAACGGATGAGGAAAACCCCTCCTGGACTTGCTAGAGGAAAGCAAGCGGGAGTCATCTGTGGAGGCAATCAAACTGTCACCCCAGTTGACCTTGGAACAATCCCAGGAAGTGAGGGAGGTTTTAGAGGACTTTGCCCCTTTGTTTATGGCCAAACCTGGACAAACCCCCTTAGCGACACATAATGTAAACATGGGGATGCAAGCGCCCATATACGGCAGACAGCCTTCCAGGTGTCTGAGTCCATCCTAAAGGACATTAGGAGGGAGGTGGATGAAATGCTGGATTTAGGGATAATCCAGAAATCCCACAGTCCCTGAGCCTCACCGGTAGTCCTTGGGTCCCAAGTCAGATGGTTGTACTCAATTTTGTGTGAACTATCGTGGACTCAGTGTAGTCACGGAGTCTGATGCTCATGCAATGCCATGGACAGATGAACTACTGGACAAGTTAGGAGGGGTGACATACCTTACCAATATTGATATGACAAAAGCGTACTGGCAGGTGTAGTTAACTGCCAGAGCTAAAGAGCGGTCGGCCTTCATCACTCCAATAGGATTATTCAAATTCCGGGTGATGCTTTTTGGAATGAAGAACACCCCTGACACATTCCAAAGGTTGGTCAACCAGGTGTTACATGGTACTGAAGAGTACTCAGTGGCTTATCTGGATGATATTGCCATCTTCAGTGCCAGCTGGAAGGAACATCTACTGTATCCCATCTAAAGGAAGTGTTGGATAGGATACAGAAGGCAGAGCAAGGCTGAAAAGTGCCAGGTGGCTATGGAGGAGGTGGTATACCTAGGCCATGTAGTGGGATGAGGGCAGCTTCATCCCAATCAAGCAAAGATTGAGACGATAGAGGCATGACCCACACCAGAAACCCAGAAGCAGGTTAGGAGCTTCCTAGGAACTGCAGGGTACTACCAAATGTTTGTGCCCAATTACAGTACCCTGGCAGCTCCCCTATCTAACTTGCTGAAGAAAAGACAGCCCAAAAGGGAAATGTGGGAGCCAGCCTGTGAATGGGCCTTTACATGGCTAAAAGAGACACTGTACAGTGCCCCTGTGTTGGCCAGTCCAGATTACACTAAGCAGTTTATAGTCCGGACAGATGCCTTGGATGTGGGGATTAGAGCAGTCCTCAGTCAGACATCTAATCAGGTCAAAGGCCATCCAATAGTGTACCTTAGCAAGAAGTTACTTCCCCAGGAGCAGGCATACTCCACAGTAGAAAAGGAATGTCTTGCACTGGTATAGACCCTGAAGAAATTAGAGCCGTACCTCTATGGAAGACCCTTTGAGGTACAGACCGAGCACAACCCCCAGATGGAGTTAAATCAGATGGGTAAAACAAATGGACACTTGCTCCAATGGAGTATTACCTGACAGGCCTACGACATGACAATCACACGCCAGGCTGGGTCGGCAAACGCAGATGTCCTATCTCGCCAGTTAGAACAATGAACAGAATTATGGAAACTCTACCATATGATGGGGCGTGTTCCCATAAATTCAATCTAAGGAAGGATGGATGTAGTGAGTTTGCCAACTGCTGGAATATTGCAGACAACATTGTTTTTGTATATTTTTTTCTGTTTATGCTTTAAAAAAAGGTTACATGCAGGGGAACTTGGTTATGTTTCAAAGTTCCACACAGGCCAGAACTAAGGGTTGCCAAAAGATGTCCATGCTTTTTTCTAAAGAGTTACATGCAGAGAAAATTGGTATTCTGTGATCTGAGAAAGGCTTACTTGCCAGGAAGCTGAATATTACATCTCAAAGGCAGGGTATCCTAAAATGACAGGAATGGAACATCCCTGGTTAGCTAATTATAGAGAACCAGGTGCAATAAAATCTCAGGATGGGAGAAACCATCTCCCCATCATAAACATACACTTCAAAGGAAAAGTGCTTTAGATTTCTAGGAACTGTCATTTTTATGAGGTGGCAGGAAGGATGAGGGAAGATCAAAGGATATTGGAACTGTAAGAGAATCTAACTAATCAATAATATGGTTCATGTAAAAATCTTGGACAGAGCAAGAGAGACCCCTGCTGACCTAAAAAGGATAAGGTTACAGGCTGCCTGAACCCAGGGTGTTTAAAGCCCTCAGAGCAGGGCATGTGGCACACTTTTTCACAGGACACTGTTCCTGTCACACACCAAGCAACACTGCACAGAGACAGACTAAGAACCAGTGAATGTTACAGAAGGACTGAAACTTTTGCAAAGACTCATTTATTTCTGGACTTTGATCATCCACGAACCAGGTAGAAAACTAGATAGTTACATTTTACAGTGCACTTTTACATGTATATTTCCACTTTTATTTGGTTATTCTGTAACCAGATTTCTAAACCTTTTGTTTGTAAAGTTTGTATGATAAACATTTAGATTTTAGTAAAAGCATTTTCGCTTTTAAAACAGCCTGTGAGTGTGCATGTAGAAGTCAAAGGTTTAGTTAATTCTGAGACCAGCCTGCGCTATCATTTACAGCCAAAACTAGGATCCTGAAAAGGGGATCTGGGTGCCTTAAGTAAGGGAGATACACAGGTCTCGGGGAGAGTCTGTAAGGAGGAACTAGGTGTTGCACACCCCGTGGGAGAGGGCACAATCAGGGTTACAAGGGCAAATCCCAAAGAGCTCATAATTCCTGGGTCTCCTCCTCCCCCAGTACAGCAACCAAGGAGAGTGCTCATCTGGCTACAGACTTGAGACTGTATTTTGCCCTTAGCCAGAAAAGAGAGGGAGCCCTGGGACACCGTGGTGGGTGTTCAGTCATGAATTTGGTGAGCACTGTAGAAGGACACTTGGAGGGTATTCCTGTTCCCCCCTTTCACAGATTGCACTTAGGGGTGGGCACTGTAAGTTCAATGGACCTGGCCCCCAGGAGTGGGTTTGTGACAGTGGGTATTACCTGGAAATCTAGATGGAGGAATATAAGATGGAAATCGGAGCAAACGGGAGGATTTAGGTCAGCTGGGAATAGGAGATTATTGATTTGTTGTAAGGGTAGTGGACAGAAGGATCCCTTCTTAGAAAGAAGCAGAGTTGGCAGGGTAGGGGAATAGGAGGTAAACCAGTGTTGCTTTGATGTATGCTCAGTCAATCTTCAATAAAAACAGCTGAATCAGGGATTATATATTTGATCGTTCTTTTGACCAAGGATGTGTCACCAATTACCCCATAAAGAGTCTCAAAGATTCATTGCTAAGGGTGGGTCAAAGAGTAGGAGTTGCCTGTATTTTTACATCCTCTTTACAGTGTACAACTTGGTCGAGATGAGCTACCAAGTTTTTTAAGCATCTGTCCATTTCATGTGTGGGTGCCGATGGCCTCAACGTAAGAGTCTTGCCAGTATATTGGTCTCCTTTATTTGCAGGCAGTGGGGTGTCTTGGATCAGAGCTGTTGTCCTCTTTCCCAATAGAAAAACTGCACAAGCTGGACTTGGTGTTTGCTTTGGGTGTGACTGTTAAGACTCAGCCAGTTTCATTTTGGCCATGGATTGATCTCCATGTGGTGTATTTAGGTCTGTGAGCAACTTTGCAGATCACAGTCTCCAGAGATAGTATGTTTCAGAAAATCCTGTCAGATCATGCAGCCAGTGAGCTTCTATGAGAATGTTACTGCCTTAATCTACAGTACTTGGTTTCTGACTGTACTAACTTAGTGGAAAACCTTGAGTGGATTTCCACTGCCATTG
Organism: Neoceratodus forsteri; assembly: GCA_016271365.2. Lineage (NCBI taxonomy): Eukaryota > Metazoa > Chordata > Ceratodontiformes > Ceratodontidae > Neoceratodus > Neoceratodus forsteri. Next base: position 482,982,387 of record CM057449.1, read on the forward strand.
ATGCAGCTGCTCCAGTCAATTTCTGGAATGGTGTTGGGTCCTGCAGCTAAAGATGCAGTGCTCCCCAAAAGCATTTCTGCATGGGGGCCCTGTGCTTTGAACCCATGCTTCTGCAACACAACCATGCCTCCTCTATGTTTGAAGCAGAACTCTGGTCCCCAATACTGTGACAGCTATAGCATCTGGTGACCACAGAGAAGGAAAAAAAAAGAGGAAAGAAGAGAGAGAGAGAGACAGAACAGAAGATATATACAGGAAACAAGTTGGAGAAATCAAGAGAAAAAATTGGGGAATAAAGGAGAAATATGATGTAGCATGCACATACCTAAATTACCTATGATACTCAACAAATGCCCCCATGCTTTAAACTTTCCCTGTGTGAGATGCTGAACATGAAATAATGGTTCTCTAAGGAAACTGAAACAGCAGGTCTAGGTACTCTAGTGTAGGTGGATACTGATATGACCTGGAGGATAACAGTATCACCTGTAGATGGCTTTGATACTTCTATATCAGTAGAGTGAGGGATAAAAGGGAGAATTATCTTTCTTATCTGAGCTGAAAACTACTGGACAATATACTCAATCACCAGACACATACAAAGTGCTTACATTTTTAAAAGAAAATTGTTTCATTTTATTTGGATTCACATCATGCCATTGTGGTAGCAGGACTGCTCAAATGTCCCTGTGTTTCATGGAGAAACCTCTTCTTCAGGGTTGCAGTTAATATTCTATGCATATACACAAAATATATTGATATTTTTATCACAAATGTTATAGTTTATACAATGTAGTAATGTTAATAGAAATTATTTGTATAAGCATTGTGAATTATTAATGTATTATGCTTAACAGCTTAGCTTAGCTTAATATGCTTAGCTGCTGCTAGCTTTTGGAAGACAGAAATTTTGCTTTTAGAGCAGAAAGCAGCTGACTAAAAAAGCTACAGTTTTTCTCAATAATTTAACACTTCTATCTCAGCAGGAGTCAGTGCCTGTTGGGATTAAGCAAACATATACTTTTTTAGAAGTAGAGGGGGGCTCATTTAGGGTTAAATAAAGAAAGTCAGTGTGTGTTTCTGTGTTGGGGAAGGGTACTGTATCAACTTAGTTTGCTAAATTGGTAGGAGGGGAGAGAAGTTAATTGGGGGAGTGGCGTAGGCAGTAGAAAAGCAGGTGGCTCCAATTACAACTTCCTGCTGCTAGCTTTTGGAAGACAGAAATATTGCTTTTAAAGCAGAAAGCAGCTGACTAAAAAAGCTACAGTTTTTCTTACTAATTTAACACTTTTATCTCAGCAGGAGTCAATGCATATTGGGGTTAAGCAAACAAGATACTTTATTAGAAGTAGAGGGGTCTCATTTAGGGTTAAAAAAGTTAGTGTGTGTTTCTGTGTTGGGGAAGGGTACTGTATCAACTTAGTTTGCTATATCAGTAGGAGGGGAGGGAAGTTAATTGAGGTGTGGCTTAGGCAGTAGAAAAGCAGGTGAATCCAATTACAACTTCCTGCTGCTAGCTTTTGGAAGACAGAAATATTGCTTTTAGAGCAGAAAGCAGCAAAAAAGCAACAGTTTTTATAATTGCCCTCCATCCCCACCCTAATCCAGTTCTACTTTTATAGCCACTGCATTTGCCTGACAACAGGAGCAGTAGGAAGGGAAGAATCATAGATAAACATTAGTTTTGCCAACCTTGAAGCAAAAAAGTATCTCTTTCTCCCTTCCCCAACTGCTGGAAGTCTGACTCTGAGCAAGGAAGAAGGAGATTACTGAAGAATACAAGAAGTTGCTGTCCCAGAACAGGAAGGGTGAACATTGTAAAGAGAGGAGAGAGTAAGCATACAGAGCAACAGGAGAGGGGACACAAAATAAGACATGATGGGAGTGGTGCAGTGCAATAGCTGTGGGACAGCAGTGTTCTGGGAGATATTCTGGAGGCTGTGATGCCTCCCTATTTCCAGGCACCTCTCTGGTCTGAGGGAGGAGGTTGCCCATCTCCAGGCTGACGTGGCTAGGATTTGTGAAACCTCCTCCCCCACCCAGGAACTGCCAGGGCCACCACCGCTACCTCAGAGGTTGCCAAGAAAGAGGAGTGGCTGGACCAAGGTGGGCTCAGGGAGGGAGAGGGTGGTGGAACAGAGGTGCATCCCTCCAGCTGTACCTCTCCACAACTTATATGCTGTTCTGGTGGATAGTGGTTCCTCTATGGAGGCACTTACAGCAGAGACCAACGAGCATGCTGGGAACCTCCACAAGGGAGACCCACAGGAGGGTGGCATGGGATCCCACGGGGAAGAAAACAACTCCTGGTGGGGGACTCAATCATTGGGGGGTAGAAGTGGGGGAGGAAGGGGAGAAGGAGGTATGGTGCTTGCCTGGTGCCACAGCTTGGAGGGACAGGAAGAGAATCTTCAGGATCATGGGAGAAGCTGCATGAGGGAGGGAGCTGGATGTCATTGTCCACCTAAGGACAAATGACCTGGCTGGGAATAGGCTCAGAGCAACGCAAGAGGAGTTTGTAGAGATGGGGAGGGGCCTTAGACAAGTGGCACATATGGTAACCTTCTCGGAGGTGCTGCCTGTCTATGGCAAGGGTGATGCTAGGGTACTCCACACCATGGAATTCAATGAATGGTTGAAAAACTGGTGTGGAACTCAGGGTTTTGGCTTCATTGGGGACTGGGGAGCCATCTGGAGGGATGCAGGCCTATTCTAGCGGGATGATCTGTATCTATCTGGGGGGGGCCAGGATCCTAGGTGAGAGGTTTAAATGATTCATTGGCAAGCATTTAAACTAGCCAAGAGGGGAGGCACTGAAAAGGATCAGGGAAATCCATGCCTCCCTCCACAAAACAAGGTAATTAGCAAGATAATCAAGAAGGTAGAGAAGTCATTAGGGAGCAGGACAGAGGTAAATGCAAAAAAAGGTAAAGGCAGTAAGGACAGGGATGGAGCTAAAAGGGCTAAGGCCATCAAAAAATGGAGGGTGATGAGCACCAATGCCCATAGTCTGTGTAACAAGTTTCCTGAATTAGTGGCCTTGATGGAAGAGGGATGCCTGGATATTGTGGCAGTCACAGAAACATGGTACATAGAGAACTATGACTGGGATGTCAACATACCAGGATACACAATCTACAGGTGGGACAGGGAGGGTAAAAGAGGAGGGGGAGTAGCTCTCTATGTAAGGGAAGGGATCAAAGCAACAGAACTAAAGAGTAAACAGGGAGTAGATGAGGCATTCTGGGTCACCCTGGAGACAGAAAATGGCACCACAGTCCTCATGGGGGTTGTATACAGACCTCCATCTCAGGGGGAGGGAATGGACAAGGAAATGCTAGAAGGCATCCTTAGAATGGTAGAAAAAGGGGAGAGATTCTTGATGGTGGACCTGAATATGCCAGATGTTAACTAGAGCACCTTTGCTGCAGACACATCCAAGAGCAGGTTCATTCTTGTTGCCCTACAAGGGGCATGCCTCAGACAGCTAGTATTGGAATCCACTCGGAAGGGAGCAATCTTAGACCTGGCACTCTCAAACGTGGATGGAGAAAGAATCTCAGATTTAGAAGTGGGTAGCCATCTGGGAACAAGCAACCACCAAACAGTGTGGTTCATGACAAACACAGCCATAGAGTCAATCCATACAAAAGCAAGAGTATTGGATTTTAGGAGGGCTGACTTTGGGAAAGTGAGAGAGTGCCTCAGAAAAGCACTAGCAAACAGACAAGAAGGAGGGGTGGAAGAACAATGAGGAGTAATCAAAACAGCCATCACAGAGGCAACAAGCCTTTGTGTGAAGCAAATCAACAAAACACAATGAAGGAAAAAACCACTATCGTTCTCAAAAGAGGTGGCAGGGAAGGTTAAGAAGAAAAAGATAGCATTCGGGAAATATAAGGAAACACAGAAGGAGCAGGACAGAGAACTTTATCAGTTAAAGCAGAAAGAGGCGGGGAAGGCAGTCAGAATAGTAACTCTGTTAACCATTGTACCCAATAGCTCCCTATGAAGTACAAATCATCCATTGATTCTCCTGATACGAAATGGCCACCTAGGGTATAATCAGTTAAGAAGGGGATAACACCTTTTATAGGTACATTTGGGAGCGAAGAAAGACCAAAGGAGGGATACTGAGGCTTAATAAAGGGGAGGGAATGTGGGCAGAGGGTGACAGTGAAAAAGCATGGATACTGAACAAATATTTCTGCTCAATATTCAAAAAAGAAGAGGTGGGGGAGGTACCTAAACCAAACAAGAGGAAAAGTCTGGATAGGGGGGTCAATACCAGTCCATTCACAGAAGAAAAGGTTCTGAAAGAACTAGTAAAACTGAAGATGGGCAAAGTAATGGGGCCTTATGGGATTCATCCCAGAATTCTAAAAGAACTAAGGGTAGAACTAGCGATACCATTGACTACTCTCTTTAACAAATCATGTGAGGATGGGGTGGTACAGTAGCCATACAGCAAAGGAATTACAAGAAGAATGCACATATGCCGTACATGATCTGTGGCATGTCCCCCTGTTTCCCCTCAAACCCCCTCCCTAGTCTCCTCCCCCAGCTCACTAAATCCTCCTCTGCTTCCCTTTAGCCCACCACAGCTGCATCGCCCTCTCACCATCCCTCCAGACTTAGTTCACTATGGCTGCACCCCACCCACCCCTTTCTTTCGCCTCTTCTGCTTATCCCTCTATCCTCAACTTCTCCCCAAGGACTCCAAATTGCGCCAATCTAAAGCCATTATTTTCCTGGTACCCCCCTCCTACCTACCCCCTTGCTTAACCATAGACAAAGCCTCATTCTAGCAGCTAATACTTGCACCCATGCTACCTAGAAATTTGGTTACTTCTAGTTGTATCAAGAAACTACTTAAACACTGTGCCATACCTCTGAGTACTGATGTCATCTTCACCATAGCACTTATGGGACCCAAATCACCTATGTATCTATGACTGTCTTAGATGTATAACATCCTTGTATCCACCTGTTACTCCCCTCCACTGTGTAACCGGACTAGTATATGCTGCTATCCACCCCCACTCAGAGACTACCAGGTCCAAAACCTGTATATCAAAGGATGCCAGCGAAGAGGAGTGTTTGGACTATGGTGGGCTCTGGGAGAGTGAGGTAGGGGGGTCAAAAGCACATCCCACAACTGGTCCCACTTAGTAACTCCTACACTGTTTTGGAGAAACAGGAAAGCCCCACTCAGAAACCAGAGGCTGGGACCAGGGAGGATGGGAGGGTCCTCCAGGATGGAGCTCTAGGGAAGGAAAGCAGGGGAAAGCTTCTCCTAGTGGGGGATTTTATTGTCCGGGGAGTGGTGCTAGGGACACCTAGCAGGGGAGAGAGGGAGGTCAAGTGCCTCCCTGGAAGCACTGCAGGGAGGGATGGGAAGTGGAGCCACAGGATCACTACAGCAATAGCTAGAAGGGAGCAGCTGGATGTCATTGTCCACCTGGGGACCAATGCCTGGCCAGGAGAAGGGTGAAGTTAACCAGAGTCCAGGAGGATTTCAGGAAGCTAGGGGGAAACCTGAAACAGATAGCATGCTCCGTCTCATTCTTGGAGGTTCTACCTGTCCAGGGCACAGGGGAAGCTAGGGCACTCCACGGCCATACTTTCAACTCCTGGTTGAAGGATTGGTGTGGAGGAAGGGTCTTGGCTTCATAGGGGACTAGGGCCTGACTTGGGTGGATGCATGCTTATATTTTTTTAACACAGCTGCTGTTTCTACACCCCCAACCCGACAGCCCCTTCTGCGCCCGCACATTGTGCAATGGGTGCAGCAGCTGTCTCCACCTCCGCAAAGGCAACCAAGCACCCTGGGCATGGGCTAGCCCCCCTAGCTGTGCCATTCACAGCACAGGCCCCCACCCTGAGGAAGGAAAGCTGTGACGCTCAATCCTTGCCTCCCCCCGCCGGCCCCCAAGTGACCCGAGTCCGTTCCCGAACCCAGGTCGCTGGCATGGTGCGAGGTTTGGTGTCCAGTGCCTCAACCCTCAGCACCACCGGGCTGGCTCAGATGCGAGCTTATATAAAGAGAAAGACCTGCATCTGTCCGAGAAGGGGACCTTCGTCCTTGGTGAGAAGTTTAAATATTTTATCTGTGAGCATTTAAACTGGCCAAGGGGGGAGCCAAGAGGATCAGGAGGCTTAGGAACAATCCCCTCCCCCCATGGGAACATGCAGGAACATAAGTTGACTACAGGAAGAGCTAAAGTAGGCAGGGAGGGGCAGGCAGGTGAAGAATGTATAACGAGTGTTACGGGGGGGCAAGAGCACATAGGAAAGGAAACTGGGGTGGAGGGAAGATGCTGGAGAGGAAGAATAAGAGCAGAGGGAGGGCAGACTGTAAAACATGGAAAGTCATGCTAACGAATACCCGTAGCCTAGGAAATAAGGTTCCAGACCTGGAGGCCTTGTTGGCAGATGCAGACCTTGACATAGTAGCAATAACAGAGACATGGTACTCTGCTAATCATGGCTGGGAAATCAGTGTACCGGGCTATACATTGTTCAGGAGGGACAGGAAGGGTAAAAAGGGTGGGAGAGTGGCCCTATACATCACAGATGATATAAAGGCTACAGAAGTTCAGGGAAGCCGAGATAATGTGGGTCGCCCTGGAACCAGGGAATGGAACAGCAATATGCACAGGGGTGATCTACAGACCTCTGGCACAGAAGAAGGAAGCAGACAGGGAACTAGTGGAGAACAAGTGCAACATGGCAGCTAAAGACAAAATCCTGCTACTGGGGGATTTCAATATGCCGGACATGGATTGGGCCACCCAGGTGGCTGCTTCAGCCAGAAGCACAGCCATCCTGGAATCCCTGCAGGGGGGTTGGACTCAGGCAACTGGTGCATGAGCTAACCAGGGACAAGTCAATTCTGGACCAAGAAGGGGGATAAAACCTTTTAGAAAATGGCAAGAATCAATTCTTAAATTTGATTGGCTAAGACAGGCTCCAAGCTGGGCATTTATTTTTCAATAGATGCCCAGCTAAAAATAAGAGCCAGTCCAAGTGCCACTTCACAGCTTAACATTCTCCATTCTGTAACTGGCTGAAAGCAGACAACAAAATTTGAAATGGCAGCCATGTTTTTAGCTACAGGTCCTACCCCACTACTTGCTTCCGTGCTGACTGCCTACCTCTTAATAAAACAAAAAAAAGATAACGATTTTGCAGTCAGGAGAGTGAAGACATTTTCATACCCGTATTCTTTACTATGGCACGACTCTCCCGACCGCCATCTCGCACTACCGTACTGCAAAACACCTTCACAGAGCAACAGACAGCACTGCGGCTCCCGCCCCCTTAAAAGTAAGCCGATGCAGTTTTAAACAAGCTGGCAAAGACTCCATGCATCTGGGGAGCCAAATTCAACAAAAATGCCTCTTCCATTCTTCACCCCACCTTTAGCTCACAGCGCGCATACTCTACATATTATTCCTTACCTCCTCCTGCATGCTGGCATTACTACTGCATGCATGCTGCTTCCGTTTTTCTTTTTTGAACCGCACCTATCCTATTGTGCTTACCACACCCAACGGCCGATTCCTCCCCAATTTCCAAAACCACCATACCAGCCAATTCCTTGTTCATTCTGCAAACGAGTGGTACCGCCGATCCCTTCCTCGCTATCCAAACCAGCGGTACCGGCCTCCACATACAAAATCCTCACATAATTTTACTAGATGGGCTTGAACCCTTCAATACCTTATGTACAGAACTACAAGTCCCATAAACCAATGGGGCACTCCTTTACCTCATTCAACCAAAATGTCATAGATAACATCGCCCTCTAGTGACACACATGCCACAATATAGGAACTACTTTACAAAAATATATTTTAATGTTTTTCTAAACATGCATTAAACAATTTTAAAACAGTTTTTTTCTATAGTATAAAAAAATATTACTGGTGGCCCATTTTCTAAGCGTAATAATACCCTTCAGGGTGGGCATTATTGGGAAATACTGGACCTTCCAGGGGCTATAAGGCCCTCTGCCTGCGGTGTCGGGTCTCATTACGCCCCTGGGTGGTCTAGTATTTCCCAATAATGCCCATCCTGTTGGGTATTATTACTTACTTATAGGTACATCAGGGAGCGAAGTAAGACCAAGGGAGGGATAGTGAGGCTTAATAAAGGGGAAGGGGACAGACAGAGGGTGACTGTGAAAAGGCAGAAATACTAAACAAATATTTTTGCTCAGCATTCACAAATGAAGAGGGGGAGGTATCTAAACCAAACAATAGAAACACTCTGGATATGGGGGTTGATACCAGCCCATTCACAGAAGAAAGGGTTCTGAAAGGACTCTTAAAACTGAAGATGGACAAAGCAATGGAGCCTAATGGGATTCATCCCAGAATTCTATAAGAACTAAGGTTAGGACTAGTGACACCACTGACTACCCTCTTTAATAAATCATGGGAGGATGGGGTGGTACCTGAGGACTGGAGGAGGGCAGATGTTATTCCACTTCACAAAAGTGTGAGCAGGGCAGAAGCAGGAAACTACAGACCTGTTAGTTTAAACTCAGTGATTGGGAAAATTATGGAATCACTTCTGAAGGAAAGAATTGTTGAGAACCTAGAGGCCAGAAGGGCACAGGACCCAAGGCAGCATGGATTCACAGCAGAAAGGTCATGTCAGACGAATCTAATAGATTTCTTTGACTGGGTGACCAAAGTAGTAGATCAGGGAGGGGCTATGGACATGGCCTACCTAGACTTTAGCAAGGCATTTGACACAGTCTCACACAAAAGATTAATATACAAGTTGTCCAGCCTGGAGTGGGTCCCAAGATGATAGCCTAGGTAAAGAATTGGCTGGAGAACAGGACACAGAGGGTAATAGTAAATGGAGTCCACTCTGAAGAAAGGGGGGTTACTAGTGGGGTACCGCAGGGTTCAGTACTAGGACCAGTCCTCTTTAATGTCTTTATAAGCGACATTGCAGAGGAACTGGAAGGAAAAGTATGTCTCTTTGCAGATGACACAAAGATCTGTAACAGAGTTGATACACAAGGTGGGGTGGAAGGATGAGAAGGGATTTGGCAAGGCTGGAGGAATGGTCAAATGTATGGCAGCTTAGATTCAATGCTAAGAAGTACAAAGTAATGCACATGGGAAACAAAATCCCAGTGGAAGAGTACACAATGGAGGGTGAGAAACTAACAACAACAAAAATGGAAAGGGACCTGGGAGTAGTCATATCAGGTGACCTAAAGGTGAGCAAGCAATGTGAGAGGGCAATAAGGAGGGCTGGGGGGATACTGGGATGCATAGGGAGAGACATCACCAGTAGAAAACAGGAAGTTGTTATCCCTCTGTACAGACAGCTGGTGAGACCCCATCTGGAGTACAGTGTGCAGTTCTGGAGACCCAATCTTCGCAAAGACATAGACAGGATGGAGACTGTCCAGAGGAGGGCAACTAAAATGGTGCAGGGTCTTCACCAGAAGACATATAAAGAGAGAGTTAAGGAGCTTAATATGTATAGCCTCGAGGAAAGGAGGTAGAGGGGAGACATGATAGACAACAATGTCCAAGAGGGTAGCATCTTTCAGAAAAAGAGATGTGCAGGAACAAGGGAGCACAATTTGAAGACGGGGGGGACAGCTCAGAGATAATGTGAGGAAGTATTTTTTCACAGAGAGGGTTGTGCATACATGGAACAGTCTTCCTGAGGAGGTAGTGGAGTCAAAAACAGTGGTGGAATTCAAAAATGCATGGGACAGTCATAAGGCAATTCTAGGGGGGTGGAGGTAGGAAGAAATAGGCTATTGGTTAACTAGGATCTGCAGCTTATCCATTAGGAAGGGAAGTGTGCAGGCTGGGTATGCCAATTGGTCCTTATCTGCTGTCAGATTCTATATGTCTATGTTTCTATGACCTGGTATGGACCAATCGGAACAGAGTCAAAGAAATACAGGTGGAAGGGCAGTTGAGGTCCAGTGACCACCACATGGTGTGGTTCAACATGGAGACATGGATTCAGTTAAGCCACACAAAGGCAAGAGTATTTGATTCAGGAGGGTGGATTTTACTGAAATGGGTAGATGTATACAAGCAGTCCTGGGGAAGGTAGAGGTAATGGGGGGGGGGGAGTGGAATAACAATGGGAGAAACTGAAAAGAGCCATAGTGGATATAATAAACCAATTTGTTAGGGTAGTGGCCAAAGAGAAAAGAAGGAAACCACTATGATTCTCCAAAGAGGTGGGGGACAGTGTCAGGGCTTAAAGGCTGAGTTTCAGGAAATATAAGGGGAGCCAAAGGCAGGAGGACAGGGAGGTGTACCTTGAATGTCTAAGGGAAGCAGGGAAGGCTGTCAGGAGGGTGAAGGTGCACACAAAAGAGGGCTTAGCATGGTCTGTAAACAAAGGGGATAAGGCATTTTATAGGTACATCAGTGAAAGAAAAAAAAACGGGGCTGGGGGGATTTTGAGGCTCAAAGAGAAGAAGGGAGAGTGTAAGGAGGGGGATCTAGACAAGGCAGAAATACTGAACAAATACTTCTGCTCAGTATTCACTAAGGAGGGGGAGGGTCAAGGACCACAGTGCAGTTGCAGAGGCAATGGGGGGGAGAAGTGGACACCAGTCCATTCACAGTGGAGAGAGTTCTGGAAGAACTCACAAAGCTGAAGGTGGATAAGGCCATGGGGCCAGATGGCATCCACCCAGGGATATTAAAGGAGCTGCGAAGGGAACTAGCAGTGACTCTGGTGGCCCTTTTTACAGAGTCACTCAACACAGGTGTCGTTTCAGAGGACTGGAGGATGGCACATGTAGTCCCACTGCACAAAAGTGGCAGTGGGGAGGAGGTGGGGAACTACAGGCCAGGCAGCCTCACTTCAGTGGTGAGAAAGACCATGGAGACACTGCTGAAAGAAAGGATAGTGACACATGAAATCCAGTGGTGCTCAGGATCTGAGGCAACACAGATTCACAGCAAGGAAGTTCATGTCAAACAAATCTAATTGAAAGGCGCATGCCTGTGGTTCAATGGGGGGGATAGCTCCTCCCCCATCTCCTATTTTAACCTCCAGGCTACGCCACTCTGCTTAGAGCAAGTCTCACTCGCTAGTTGAGGTGCTGGTGCACGGCTGCTCTCTTTTCCTTGTTCTGCCCCCTGGCCCTTCTGTCTTTTGCTAGTTTGCTTGCCGCCCTCCCCACCGTTTCTCCGTTGTCTGGTGTTTTCCTTTTGCCTTTTCTCTTGTGGATTTCCATTGCTGCCTCCTTCTTGCATCACTGTGCCGTGCTTCCAGTGGCCACACGCTTTCCTCTTTGCCATGCCCCTGCTGTGCCCTGTAACCTAGCAGCCTCTCGCTTGCCATCACTGTTCTTGCTGCTGCCTTCTCACACAGCTTTTCTGTGCTGCATGCCTGCTCCCACTGCTGTTTCTATCCCCTTTCCGAGCAGCCGCTGCTCCTTGCTGCCACTTCCATTGCTCCTGTCTTGGCTTGGCTCCAGTACTTTCAAATCAGCTGCACTGCAATTCCGCTGCACCGCTCAGTGCCTTCCCATGCATGACCACCACCACTGCCGACCTGGGTTCCCATCAACTTCCTGCTACAGCACCGCAACACCTGGACTACCTCCCTGTTGGCGCTCACCACACCTGCTGCCAGAACCTGCCAGCCTCTCCTCCTCCTCGACAGCCATTCCCTGATTTTGTCTTGCACCGCTTGGAATCTCAGCAGCCTGCATGCTCTGCCCCCTCTCTACAACATGATTCTGCCCCCTCTCCAGCTTCTCAGAGGCTGCTCCGTGGGTTTCCTTTTACAAGCAGAGCCCAAAAGCTATCGATTTTTGGACCCAACACAGATCTGTCCTCATTCACTGATTTTCTGCCAGTGTAAAAATGCCAATTCCAGGATTGTTCTTAATCTCACTACATGGACTGTCAGTTCCCCATGATGGATACTCCTGCAGGGTTGCCTACAAGTTAACAGCTGGGGCGGATGGATGGTCATTTTCTGCCACTTTTTTTTTATTTAGTTTTTGTTAACCAGGTAGGTGCACTAGCCATGAAATTACTATTTTCAGGCACTACCCAGGACAGTAATAATAATAATAATAATAATAATAATAAACTTTATTTATATTGCACCTTTCCAAAACCATGGCACATTCCAAAAGATTAAATACAAACAGAATAAACAGACAATAATATAAAAACTGTTGAAAACAAATACAAAACATTAATCAAGGCCATATGCCTTATTCCATAAGAAGGATTTAAGAGCCCGTTTGAAGCTCCCCACGGTCGAATACTCCCTTATCCAACGTGGTAGAGACTTCCAAAGTGTTGGCGCCACAAACATAAAAGCCTGGGCACTAGCTGATTTCAGTATGACCCTAGGAATCTCTAGCAACCCCTCATCAGCTCAGCGGAGCGACCTCACCGAGAGGTAAGGACTCAGGAGATCTTTCAGGTAGTCAGGGCCCAGGTCATGTAGGGCTTTAAAAGTCAGTAATCCAACTTTGAAGGTGATCCGCCACTGGACTGGTAGCCAGTGTAGATCCCACAGCACCGGAGTAATATGAGATGTTCTAGGAGTACCTGTAAGTACTCAAGCTGCGGAATTCTGCACCAGTTGAAGGCGGCGGATATCAACCCCCAGAAGTCCACGGTAGAGCGAGTTGCAATAGTCCAGGTGTGAGGTCACAAAGGCATGGATCAAAGTTGGCAGCTTGCCGGACGGAACAAGGTGCTTGATCCTGGCGATGTTTCACAGATGATAAAACGAGGATTTTACCACTGCTGACACTTGAGATCTTAAGGTCAGCCCAACATCTAAGATCACCCCCAGATCTCGCACCCATTCAGAGACCAGTAACTCGACATCCCCACAAAACACCCCAGAGGGGAAGCCAGCCACAGGTTCCCCTATCCGGCAATCCGGATCCAAAACCAACACCTCGGACTTCCCAGAATTCAACTTCAACCAACTGGACCTCATCCAATCCTGGATTTCCTCCAGACAGCTATTAAATACTGAGACAGCTCCTTCCTGGTAGGGTGCGAAGGACAGGTACAGTTGGGTATCATCTGCATAACAGTGAAAACCCAACCCGTACCATCTCACAATGTCTCTGAGGGGAAGCATGTACACCGCAAACAACATGGGGGACAATATAGAGCCCTGAGGGACCCCACAAAAAAGCGAGAAGGGATCAGAGGAAAAAAACCCTGACACCACCCTCTGAGATCTTCTCGTGAGGTATGATGTGAACCATTTGAGCACAACCCCAGAGAGTCCACAGATGCATCTCAGGCTCTCCAAAAGAACCCAGTGGTCAACGGTGTCAGATGCTGAAGATAGATCCAGTAACACCAGGATAGCCAGTTTTCTCTGGTCTCTCGCCATCAGAAGATCATTGAGCACCCGAACCAGTGCAGTCTCAGTATTATGCCTTTTACGGAAACCTTATTGGAGAGGTTCGTAGATGCTATGGATGGTCAAGTGGTTCTCCAATTGGGCTGCTACCACCTTCTCGATCACCTTCCCTGCAAAGGGGAGGTTTGAGATAGGTCTGTAGTTAGCCAGACATTCTGGGTCCAAAGATGGTTTCTTCAACAAGGGTGTCACCACTGCCTCTTTCAAGGACATGGGATATACACCCGAGTCAAGAGAGGACCAGCCTATCTGTGCTAGAGCCAGAAGAATAGAATCTCCACACCCTAAGAGTAAGGGTGTGGGACCTGCATCTAAACTACAGGAGGTATGACGCAGCCCCTGGACAATCCGCATAACATCCACGATTTCCGGGCGGTCGGAAGTACTGTAGGAAAACAAAGGGACAGTGACTCGGTCCCGGGCACCCACAACTAGCACAGAATGTGCCAAACCAATGTCTACCCTAATATTGGCCACCTTATCAGCGAAGAACCAAGCAATCTCATCACACTGTGATTGTGACAACGCTCTACGGAGCTGTAGATAGGTTGGGTTGCACAATCTGTCCACAGTTCTGAAAAGCTGAGCAGGTCGGTTCTGCACAGCAGAAATTTCCCTGGACAGGAACTCTGCCTTCTTATGGGAGATTTCTGACTGATAGAATTGATAATGTTCTAGCAGTCTAAGGCGGTCGGCATCCAGGCCAGACCTCCACCAGCAAAGTTCTAACCTGCGTCCAATTCGCTGCAACTCCCTCAGAACCCCATCAAACCATGGGGTTCGAGGTCGGAGGGAGAGAGGACGCACATGAACTGGAGCACTAGAATCCAGGGCAGAGGTAATGGCAGTATTATAAGCCACAACCAATGCCTCTGGATCATTGCTATGCACAGGAAGCTCTGATAGGTCAAGAACCGCCGCAAGGCCATTAAAGGAAACATTCTGCAAGGGGCGGAACTTGACCATCTCCACAGGGGTTGGCCTACAAGGGGGGGGCACCAAAATTGAATCTCACAGTGTAGTGATCTGACCAACTGACTGGTTTCACCACGTCAGAAGCCTCGATCCCCAGGAGGAAGACCAAGTCAAGAGAATGGCCAGCTTTATGAGTAGTAGTGGTAACTATCTGTGTTAGGCACAACAATCAAAGACAGGTACATAGCATGTGTACAATGAAATTACAATAGCATAGGTCAAAACAGTTAGTAGTAATGAATACATGCAGCCAGGACAATAACAATCAATGAAATTCAAATAGAATTTTTAGGCATAGGAAACCTACACAGTGAAGGAAGAGATACCACAACACAGCAGCAAAGAAATATTGTTAAAATTTAGTCACAACAATGAAGATTCAAATAGGCAGCAAAACAAGGCAAGGGCAGATTCCTTCATAGAGGCTAGCTTGGCTGCTCTCTCTTCCCTTCCCCGCTGACCTTCGTAGAGGTCCAGCAGCTCTGCTGGCCATGCGGGGGTCTTGCCTGGCACCGTGCACTCTATCATGACTTTCTACTCCCTGCTCTGGATCCTGTTCCTGATAAACTTCGTCTGGGCCTCACTGATGCATCATCGTTCCTGCCTTCTAGTGTCCCTCCATCCATTGTCTCCTTCATTTTGGTCTCTTCCAGGACATTTGTGCATAGCCCTCCATTGTTGGCTCAGGACGTTTTCTCAGTCTCCTGCCTCCCCTGTGTCACTGGATTCAACTCCTGCCAGCTTCCCTCTTCCTTCTGTTTTAGCTACTGCCTAGATCAGATGGTTCAATTCTCTCCTCCTTTACTGCATGTTGGATCTCCTTCTGCCAGACTGTCCTCTTCAGTCTCATCTGCTTGCTCTTTGCCTTGGTCCTCTGGATCTGGGCTGTATCAGGACCTTCATTCCGTCAGCCTACCTTGTTCTGTGCCTCTGCGGTGTCTCTTTTTCCTGGACTGAACCTGGTCTGCTCCTGCTGCATTCTCTGCCTGCCTGTTTTGGACTGTTCTCATCCTTCTTTGGGAATTTTCATCAGATCTCTGTCTGCCAGAAGCCTTCATTCTATGTCACTTACTCATCTCCAACTTCCATCAGGATTGGACGCACTGCCAGGATGTTTCACCTTCAGTCATACTACTCAAGTTCTGGACGCTGCTGCCCTTATCTTCACCTGCTCACACCTACTTGTACTCGTTAAGGATGTCCTTCTTTGCTCCACTGTGGACTTACATCTAGACTACATCTCAGGATATGCGCAGTCAATTCCCTTAGATGTTTCTTGCCAGGCTTCAGTTCGTTTAGATTTACTACTAATCCGTCTCCTGCCAGGACTTTCGGCCACACTCTTTTCCATAGTGTCATTCCTATCTCATGGTTTAAGCCTCAGACATTAACCTACTCCAGTGATTTGAGGCTTATTGTATCTGGTCAAGTTCCCAACTCATCCAACTCAGTCCTCTTCTCCGCATTCTTCTGCCATCCCTTGACCATCAGGAACACGATGTTTCTACAAGACCGTCTTACTGCTCTCATAAGTCTGCCTTTCCAGCCTACTGCCTCGTCCTAGCTCCTGCTCAATGTATGTCTAAACTGCCCTCTACAGGGCTAATTTGCTCAGCACACAGGTGGCTTCTATTACCGGATTACTTACATGCCCTCAGTAGTCTTCACTGTTCTACCATACACAAGTTATCCAGTGCTGCTCCTTTGCTATTATGTTTGCATGCATACATGCAGTTCCAATTATCACTTCTTCTGCTGTTCTATGTGTGATCCACTCTGCTTATGCAAGCATAGCTTCATTCCTATCATCATCCCCTCAGTTTCAGCCTCTAGGATTTTGCTGCGCTCACCTCTACTCTACAGCCTGCTTCGCTGTCACGGCTTGGGGATTCAAATATTTTACTTTACGCCTGCCTCACCCCGCTCTGGGGCATGGAGGTTTGGATATTTCTACTTTACACCTGTCTTGCCCAATTTGGGGCAGGGAGATTCAAATACTTCTATACTACACCTGCCTTGCCCAATTCAGGGCATGGAGGTTTGAATATTTACACTCTATGCTTGTCTTACCCAAATTGGGACATGGCGGTTCAAATATTTCTACTCTATGCCTGCCTCACCCCACACGGGGGCATGGAGGTTCATATATTCTACTCGTTATTGTTACCTGCTTTGCCTGATGGGGCTGGAGGTTTCCAGGCTTCTAGTCTAATGTCCACTCACTTGCTTTGCCCACTCAGGACACGGAGTTCCAATTGCTCAGCCTTCTTCAGTCTCCAGCTTTCATCCAAGTTACTCGCTTTGCCACCAAAGATTCTATGCTTTGCATAAACTCAGAAATCGGAACATGGACCACCACTTTAAGATTGACTATGCTCTCAACTGACTCACTGACTTCAACTGACCCACTGACTTCAACAAGTGAGGGGGACATCATACCATCTGCTGATTTAATAAACCATGAATCAGTTAATATGACTAACGTGGATTTGCCCCCCCGCCTCAACTGCTGATGGTATTAAACCCCACTGAAGTGGTTTCTAACAGTACCCCAACTTCAAATACTGAAATAATAGTTACATCAGAAAGCTCTCCGTTATTACAACCTCAATTGGAAGCAAACCAAGGTCATGAGTTACCAGAGCAAATATTTATACTGGGAGATTCCATAATGAGGTTTACGGATAGATATACAACAAGGGGGAATAAAGAGAACGTCACCAGTTGCTGCTATAGCGGGTCAACAATAAAAGACATTACCAACTTGATCCCAGATTTGTTAGAAAAAGTGTGTGGACCTAAAACTGCGGTTTTGCATGTTGGAACTAATAACCTTGGGAAACAGAAGGTAGAAGAAATCATTAGGGACATGGAAAATGCTATTAAAAGCATACAAGATCTAAATGCAATTCCCATGATTTCTGAAGTTCTACCAGTACCGAGGACAAGTTACCACAGGACTAGAAATATTAAATCCTTTAACAACTGGTTACGCAGGTGGTGTCTCATGAATAATATTCTTTGTATAAGAATATGGGAGAAATTTGAGAATAGAAATGAATTGTATGGATATGATGGACTACACTTAAACAGACATGGCTCAAGATTATTGGGGTGCACAATTCATAATGCGTAGTGGTGGAGCCAGGTCTGGGAGAATTTGGCAGCCAAGGGGGGCCATTTAGTCAATCATGGGCTCCTCAATGGGTACTAAACGGTGAATAACGATGGTGGTGGGGCACCACTACTCACACTGGGGCAGCCAGGAGGGGCAACCTCCCCCCCAGCCCCCCCTCTAGCTCCGCCACTGATAATGCAATTAATACAACAAAAAACTAATGAAAAGGGGGTGTAGGGAATATTTGTATAATAATGACAAAAATAATAAACCAAATCTAAAGAATTCCAAAACCAAAAAAAATATAGAAGGCACATGTATACGGAAATCAGGATTAAACTTTTTATTAACAAATGCAAGGCGTTTACACGGTGCAAAAATGGCTGAATTCCAAATTATTCTAAACAAGAAAAAGATAGCTATAGCAGCAATAACTGAAACATGGTGGAATGATAACTCAGAATGGTGCAATAGTATACTAGGTTATAAAACATATTACAAAAACAGAAAAGACAAAAAAGGGGGAGGAGTGGCCTTATTTATAAAAGAGAACATAAAATCAAAATAAACTATTGACTTAATGGATAGCACTGCATGTGAAATTATATGGGCTGAAATATTAGGGGATAAACTACCCAAACTCCTCATTGGCCTATGTTACAGGCCACCAGATTCAACCCCAAAAATAAACCAGGAAATCATAAAGAGTATAAATGGCAAATCAAACTACAATCAAATGATATAGATGGGAGATTTCAATTTTCTGGGGATAAATTGGAAAGATAACATAGGTAGTAACAATATTGAGAATTTATTTCTAGATACATGCTTAATAAATGGTTTACATCAACTAATTCACAAACCTACTTGAAATAATAACATACTTGATTTAGTATTAACAGATGTTTCAGATAAAATAAAAAATATAATGGTTAAACCACCATTACTACACATTGATCATATGACAATCATCTTTAACAATTCTACTCATATAAAATCTGTAGTAGGTAAAACAATCATAAAAAATTACAATAGAGCAAATTTTATTAATTTAAAACATGAACTATCTAGCTGGAGATGGGATAACAAATCATTGTCATGTAATGACTTATGGATAAAAGTCAAAAATAAAATCCTGGAGTTGAAAAACAAATACATTCCAAACCAGACTGTGTATAACAAAAAAGGTAAAAGTCCATCATGGATAACTCCAACTACTATTACATTAATTAAACAAAAACAGAGATACTTCAAAGCCATGAAAAGAGAAGGAAGTGAGTATAATATATGGAAATATAAGACATCTTTAAAAAAATGTAAAACTAAAATAAAAAATGAAAAAATAAGGATCGAAACAAATCTAGCTTATATTAAAGATGGTGGAAAAAGGTTTTATTCTCATATAAATAATAAAAAACCTAATTCAAGAACTATTGGGCCATTAATTATTGACAATAATGAAATTACACTACAGGATAGTACAAAAGAATTTAACAAATACTTTTGCTCAGTCTTTAATGTCAAACCAAAAACTGTAAAACAATTAACCAATAACACAAGTAGAAGGGACCTAGTAAGTGAAATAACTAAGAAGGAGATCATGAATAATTTAAACAAATTAAACATAAATAAATCACCCAGACCAGACAAACTACATCCAAGGTTATTGAAAGAAATCAAAGAGTGGCTTATTGAACCATTATACAAACTTCTCAATATGTCAGTAAATACTTGTAATGTTCCAAATGATTGGAAAACAGCTACTGTGACACCAATCTTTAAAAAGGGAAATCAATCACATATACAAAATTACAGACCTATTAGTCTAACCAATATAGTGGGTACAATCTTCAAATCAATACTCAAAACTAGACTCGAAAGTGATGAACAAAATAAGGGACTAGTGGACAAATTACAACATGGTTTTAGAAAAAAATAGGTCTTGTTAATCAGGTAATATGGCCTTTTATGAGTATATCAGTAAAAATCTGGAAAATAATAAACCTCTGGACGTAGTTTTCCTCGATCTCTGTAAGGCATTTGATAAAGTACCGCATGGACATTTAATAGAGAAAATTAGATTTTTAGGAATTAAAAATCACATTATAAATTGGGTGGAAGAGTGGTTAAATGACCATACCCAATGCATATGCATATGTATAAGGGGACCTACATCTGGAATATGCTCTGTGACTAGCGGAGTGCCTCAGGGATTGCTCCTGGGACCAATTCTTTTTGATATGTTTATATCAGATATGACATCTGACCTAAATAGTTTTGCTACAAAATTTGCGGATGACACCAAAATAACAGCACAGGTTGGAACTCTAATAGATTTTCAAATGCTTGCCAGTGATTTAAAAAAAATTGAAATATGGGCAGATAAAAATCAAATGTCCTTCAATATTGACAAATGCGTTATTATGCATTTTGGAACAAAAAACCTGCATTATCAATATGAATTAAAGGGCAAAGCAATAAGATCTGTAACGCAGGAAAAAGATCTAGGCATAATAATAGACTCGGACCTAAATTTTCAGGTCCACTGTAATAACATTATAAATAAGACTAATAGGCTGTATAAAGAGGAGTTTTACTTCTAGAGATAGAAGATGTATTATGCCACTGTACAGGGCTTATTTGAGGCCACATCTGGACTATTGTTCCCCTTTGTGGAGCCCCTATCTCAGATGAGATATAAATAAAATAGAAAGTGTACAACAGAGAATAACTAAAATAGTAGTTGATATGTCCAGCAAAAGTTATGGGAAAAGATTGGATGAGCTGGATATGTATTCTCTGGAACAAAGAAGAAAAAGAGGGGATGTTTTATTCATGCACAAGATTCATAATGACGAGTTACTCACACAATTGGATATGTCTTACAACAAGCATAACTGTAACTTAAGAAGTCACAAATACCAGCTGACCCTTACAGATCCTAAAACAAATAAAAGGAGATCTCACTACACACAAAGGATAATTCCCTTGTGGAATTCACTCCCCAGTTCATTAGTATAAAATGCTGATCATGTTAACTTTAAACATAAACTTGATACATTATTGTTATAATAAATATGGGAAGTACCAGCTTGGCTGGAGACATGGTCATATGGGCTTCTGCCTTCTGTGTGTCTATACCTCCTAGTATAGTATAACTAAATTCAAATTTAATTATATCAAACTTCTTGCCCTGGACATTGACATCTATTAGACTGGGAATTCGCCAGAAGAATATGCTACCATCTTCTTGTTGGACATTCAACATCAGTACTTGACTCCAATTTTCCTGCTTTCTCATCAGCTTCAAGATCTTTAATTGACTGGGTTTTGGATTAGCCGACAACTTAATATTTGTTAATTTAGGATTACTCTCCTTCAGTATGCCCAGAAGGATGGGTGGGTCAGTAGCCATGGGCCCTCAGAGGTTTCTTCCAAGGGGGTTTTTCCTCTCCTGAGTGCTACTGGCCACACTTTCTGGAGTTGGAGGAGGTAATTGTACCTGTAATTATACTTCTTTTGGGGTCTTCAATCTTACTCAACTAAGCATTCTGCCAAAGGTGGGACACAGAGAAAGGCCAAAACATCAAGTTTATCAAGTTGCTATATCATCTGTTCAAGTATCTAAGCACCATTCATATTCAGTCCAGTTCATATGTACTACAATAACTGACATCTTGCACTAACCATTTCATACAACTAATTTCTCTGCAGGCATTGTTCCACATACTGGTCTGGCTCCTACGTATCCAAGCATAACCTACATCATGCAGCCCAAAATGTATGTAGCACAAGCACTGAGCTATGAACCACATAGAAAACATGTTTTTGATTGGGTGACTTGGGAAATAAATCAGGGAGGGGCAGTAGATGTTGACTACCTAGATTTCAGCAAAGCCTATGACACCGTCCCACATAGAAGGCTGATTAACAAGATAGGTAGTCTGGGTATGGAAGACAAAGTGGAAAACTGAGTTAGAAACTGGTTAACAGACAGGAGACAGAGGGTGGTGGTAAATGGGGTACAATCTGGGGAAGGGGGGTGACCAGTGAGGTACCACAGGGATCAGTACTAAGACCAGTCCTGTTCAATGTCTTTATTAATTACATTGCAGAGGGGCTGGAAGAAAAGGTCTGCCTGTTTGCAGATGACACCAAGATCTACAACAGGGTAGATACTCCAGAAGGGGTGCAGAAAATAAAGAGGGACCTGGAGAAGCTTGAAAGATGGTTGGAGATGTGGCAACTGAGGTTCAATGCAAAGAAGTGCAAAATAATGCACTTGGGTAGAAGGAACCCTGGGGAGAGCAACAGGTTGGGGGAGAGAAGCTGACTGTTACCAAAGAGGAAAGAGACCTAAGGGTTAGCATCTCTGATGGCCTTAAGGTATCAAAGCAGTGCACAAAGGCTTTAGGGAGGGCCAGTGGCATGCTGGGGTGCATAGGCAGGGGTATCACTAGTAGGAGGCAGGAGGTGGTGATACCATTGTATAAAACATTGGTAAGGCCTCACCTGGAGTACTACATACAGTTCTGGAGGCCACACCTGTGCAAGGACATAGATAAGGTAGAGACTATCCAGAGAAGAGCAACAAAGATGGTGCAGGGCTTGCACCACAAAACATATGGGGAGAGACTAAGGGACCTCAATATGTACTCACTGGAGGAGAGGAGACAGCAGGGGGACATGACTGAAACTTTCAAATATCTCAAGGGCATAAACAAAGTGCAGGTGGGGGACCTTTTCCAATACAGAAAAAGTACTAGAACAAGGGGGCACAATATGAAATTGCAAGGGGGAAGATTAAGAGGTAATATGAGGAAGTTTTTCTACACAGAAAGGATAGTCGACGCTTGGAACAGTCTGCTGCAGGAGGTAGTGGGGGTAAGCACAGTGAATGGGTTTAAGCGTGCCTGGGACAGGCACAGGGGAAACTGAAGGGGAGGGAGGGAGGGAATGATGAAAAGCCAATGATCACATAGGGTCAGTGGCCGTATACAATGTACAGGGCCTACGGGCAAACTGGATGGGCCTAGAGGTCCTTCTCTGCCAACAGTTGCTATGTTTCTATATGCTACTACCTGTATTCAAATGTTTTGTACTGTGCTTACTGTCTTGAAACCTTTGTAAACTAGCCTATTTGGCTCAAAGGTATTAATCTGAATCTGAAATAAATAAATGTTTAGCCTTACAGTAGTGCTTGAACAGCTGACTACATTTATACTGATTCTAAAGATGTAACAAATAAAGCCTTTGTAGCCACAATATCCTACTTTCTAATGGAAACTGATCCTATCAATTTAAAGAAGCATTTGTCAATGCCGAATGTTGTCTTGCTGACATTGGCATTGGTAGTGCCCAAGTTTGACAGATGCATAAAAGGAATGGCAGTGAAGTATGGAAGTGACGGCAACCCCACACCACCCTGAAGAGACTGACAGGCACTGAGGTGTGCCTTTGAGTGCTGGCCATAACGCTCATGCGATTTCACCTCACCCTACCCTGCAGAGTGTGACAAGTATCACATTCTGCCTTGGGGTCCTTGGGCCTTACACTCACGCCATTCCATACGGAAATAAATTGAGATGGTTTCAGTATAAGAGAATGGAGTAAACTTTGGGGGCCAAAGAGTGCAAGGCACAGTTCGATGCCTGTCAGTGGCTGCAGGGTGGAGGTGGGGGTGGAATGGCGTGAGCATTAGAACCGACAATCTAAAGTCACACCCCTGACGCCAGTTACTCTCTACAGGTGTGGAACATTATGGTTAGAAACCCTAACACCCCGGGCATTTGTTGGTATTTGCACTCCAAATTTTCAACATGGACTTTTTCTCATCCCACCTCATGAAAGAATTTGGGACCTCTGTTCATGAGCAGTGACACTGTGATTTTGTTAATCTGTCCTGAACATTGATGTCCCACAGTGATTGTGACATTCTGTGCCAGTAGCTCGAAACCACATTTTGGGCAGCATGTGAGAAATGACAACTGTACTATTCTTAAGGAGGTGTGCAAAAATGTCAATGTGGAAAATCTGGAGTGAAAATATTAAAAATTCTCCAAGTTATGAGTGTGCATGGAAACTGCACAATGCATGCTCATAACACAGTCATTCTGTGGAATTTTCTCACCAAACTTTCAACATAGGCATTTTGGGACCTCCATTCATGAACACTGTCACAGTGATTTTCTTAATCTGTCCCGAACATTGATTTCCTACAGTGACCACGCCATTGTGCACCGCATGTGCAAAAGCGCATTTCGTGCAGCATGTGAAAAATAACAACTGTACTGTTCTTAAGGAGTTGTGAAAAATGGCAATGCTGAAAATCTGGAGTGAAAATATTAACAATTCTCGAACTTACGAGTGTGCGTGGAAACTGCGCAATGCACGCTCATAAAATAGGCATTTTGTGAAATTTTGTTGCCAGATTTTCAACTTATGCATTTTGGGACCTCCGCTCATGGACAGCATCACTGTGATTTTCTTAATCTGTCCAGAACATTGATTTCGCACACCAACTGCGCCATTGTGCGCCACACATGCTAAAACATATTTTGGGCAAGATGTGAAAAATGACAGCTGTACTGTTCATAAGAAGGTGTGGTAAAATAGCAATGTTGAAAATCTGGATTGAAAATATTAAAATTCCCAAAGTCCATGAGCATGTGTAGGAACTATCTTGCGACACCCGCAAATTAGCATGATCATTTTGGAATTTTTCCACCAAATTTGCAACATAGGGTTTTTGGGAGCCTACCTCATGAACTGTGACACAGTCAGTTCGTTAATCAGTCCTGAAAGGTGGTTCCACACAGTGACCGCGAAATCACCTTTCAGGACTGAATAACAAAATGGCAGTCACTGAGTTCATGAGGTGGGGTCCCAAGAACCCCATGTTGAAAATTTGGTGAAAATATTTCCAGAAATGGCCGAGATAACTACCAAAGTTGAAAAAAAAACCTATTTATGCCATTATACAGCTTACAGGTATTTCTTCAGAACGTGGTCGGCTTTGAAGAGTGAAGATGTGTTCCTGGTCCACCGAAGATTGTCACACCGGCCTCCGGAGCTAAGTATGGGGTGAGGAGGGTGTGGAGAAGTGGGTGCGGGTTGGAGTGGCATGAGAGACCGCAAGTGACCGTTTTCTGTTTTTACGGGGGGAAAAAAACGGCAACATGGGATGCTTTGGGCATGCTGGGGTGGGCTCCCAGCATGCCGACATACCTGGGTGTTTTTTTGAGGGGCTGGAGCTGACAGGGATTGGGCATCCTGTTGGCCTTACAGTGTTCTGAGGGAGGGGGGCATGAGCATGCTGGGGTGGGCTCCCAGCGTGCCACCTGGCTTTTTGTTTGGGGGGAGCTGGAGCCGATGGGGATTGTCACCCCCTTGGCTCACAACAAGCTCCCTGAACTAGTGGCCTTGATGGAAGAGGGTTGCCTGGATATTGTGGCAGTCACAGAAACATGGTACACAGAGAACTATGACTGGGATGTCAACATACCAGAATACACAATCTACAGGAGGGACAGGGAGGGTTAAAGAGGAGGAGGAGTAGCTCTCTATGTAAAGGAAGGGATCAAAGCAACAGAACTAAAGAGTAAACAGGGAGCAGATGAGGCACTTTGGGTCACCCTGGAGACAGGAAATGGCACCACAATCCACCTGGGGGTTGTATACAGACCCCATCTCAGGGAGGGAATGGACAAGAAAATGATAGAAGGCTTTCTTAGAATGGCAGAAAAAGGAGATATTGTTGATGGGGACCTGAATATGCCAGATGTTAACTAGAGCACCTTTGCTGCAGGCATCCAAAGCAGGGTCATTCTTGATGCCCTACAGGGGCATGCCTCAGACAGCTAGTATTGGAACCCACTTGGGAGGGAGCAATCTTAGACCTGGTACTGTCAAATGGGGATGGAAAAGAATCTCAGATTTAGAAGTGGGTAGCCATCTGGGAACAGCGACCACCAAACAGTGTGGTTCACGATAAACACAGCCATACAATCAAGCCATACAAAAGCAAAGTACTAGACTTTAGGAGGGCTGACTTTGGGAAAATGAGAGTGCCTCAGAAAAGCACTAGCAAACAGGCAAGAAGGAGGGTGGAGGAACAATGGGAGTGATCAAAACAGCCATCACAGAGGCAACAAGCCTTTGTGTAAAGCAAATCAATAAAACACAATGAAGGAAAAAATGCTATGGTTCACAAAAGAGGTGGCAGGGAAGGTTAAGGAGAAAAGGACAGCATTCAGGAAATATTAGGAAACACAGAAGGAGCAGGACAGAGAACTTTATCAGTTAAAGCAGAAAGAGGCGGGGAAGGCAGTCAGAATAGCAAAGGCCCAAACCGAGGAAAGGATAGCCAATTCTGTTAAGAAGGGGGATAAGACCTTTTATAGGTACATTAGGGAGCGAAGAAAGACCAAAGGAGGGATACTGAAGCTTAATAAAGGGGAGGAATGTGGGTAGAGGTGACAGTGAAAAGCAGGGATACTGAACGAATATTTCTGCTCAGTATTCACAAAGGAAGAGGAGGGAGTTACCTAAACCAAACAAGAGAAACACTCTGAAGACGGGGTAGATAGCAGTCCATTTACAGAAGAAAGGGTTCTGAAAGAACTAATAAAATTGAAAGTGGACAAAGCAATGGGGCCTGATGGGATTCACCCAAGAATTCTAAAAGAACTAAGGGTAGAGCTAGTGACACCGCTGACTACTCTCTTTAACATGTCATGGGAGGATGGGGTGGTACCCGAGGACTGGAGGAGGGCAGATGTGATTCCTCTTCACAAAAGTGGGAGCAGGACAGAGGCAGGAAACTACAGACCAGTTAGTTTGACCTCAGTGGCAGGGAAAATGATGGAATCACTTCTGAAGGAAAGAATTGTTGAGTACCTAGAGGCCAGTGGGGCACAGGACCCAAGGCAGCATGGATTCACAATGGGAAGGTCGTGTCATACGAATCTAATAGATTTCTTTGACTGGGTGACCAAAGTAGTAGACCAAGGAGGGGCTGTGGACATGGTCTACCTAGATTTTAGCAAGGCATTTGATACAGTCCCACACAAAAGATTAATACACAAGATAGCCAGCCTTGGAGTGGGTCCCAAGGTGGTAGCCTGGATAAAAAATTGGCTAGACAACAGGACGCAAAGGGTAGTAGTAAATGGAGTCCACAGTGAAGAAAGGAGGGTTACTAGCGGGGTACCGTAGGGTTCAGTACTGGGACCGGTCCTTTTTAATGTCTTTAAGTGACATTGCAGAGGAACTGGAAGGAAAAGTATGTCTCTTTGCAGATGACACAAAGATCTGCAACAGGGTTGATACACAAGATGGAGTGGAAAGGATGAGAAGGGACTTGGCAAGGTTGGAGGAATGGTCAAATGTATGGCAGCTCAGATTCAGTGCAAAGAAGTGCAAGGTAATGCACATGGGAATCAAAAACCCAGGGGAAGCGTACACAATAGGGGATGAGATACTGACAACAGTAAAAATAGAAAGGGACCTGGGGGTAATTATATCAGATGACCTAAAGGTGGGCAAGAAATGTGAGAAGGCAGTAAGGCAGGCTGGGGAGATACTGGGATGCATAGGAAGAGGCATCAATAGTAGAAAACAGGAAGTTGTTATCCCTCTGTACAGACAGTTGGTGAGACCCCATCTGGAGTACTGTGTGCAATTCTGGAGACCCCATCTCCGCAAAGACATAGACAGAGTGAAGGCTGTCCAGAGGAGGGCAACCAAAATGGTGCGGGGTCTGCACCAGAAGACATACGAAGAAAGACTAAAGAAGCTTAATATGTATACTTTTGAGGAAAGAAGGAGAGAGGGACATGATAGAAACTTTCAAGTACCTCAAGGAATTAACAAAGTCCAAGAGGAAGCATCTTCCAGAAAAGAGATGTGCAAGAACAAGGGGCACAATTTGAAGATAGAGGGGATGGCTCAGGGTAATGTGAGGAAGTATTTTTTCACTGAGAGGGTTGTGGATGCATGGAACAGCCTCCCTGAGGAAGTCGTGGAGTCAAGAACAGTGGGGGACTTCAAGAATGCATGGGACAGGCATAAGGCAGTCCTAGTGGTGGGTAAGAGGAAGTAAGCTGTTGGTTAACTAGGGTCTGCAGCTTATCTGTTAGGTAGGAAAATGGGCAGACTAGGTGGGCCTAGCGGTCCTTATCTGCCGTCAAATTCTATGTTTCTATGTTTCTATTGGGGAGGCATTATGCCAACGGGGATTAGGCTATCCCATCGGCAAATGAACTGCCGAGGGCAAATGCTGACAGGGGGTTTCGGCACCCACAATGTCGGCTGTTATGGGGACAGTGAAAGGCGGACGGCTCTGCCATGTTTATTGAAATGTTACACCAGGGAAGGCACACCCTGCAATGAGGGGGCACTCCCTCATTGCAGTGGCTAAATCATTTCCAGGTGGTGGCATGCTTTTGCACTGCTGTCATAGACAGCATGCAATCTAATTCATGCCACACAGCCCAGCCCAAAAAAGCAGTGGTGCCACTGGGCACCGGACCGCACCTCCAAAACCTGCTATTCCAAGTTACAGCAATATGTTTCTTGAGCATGCGCAAGACAACATAAAAACTAAGACAAAGAACACACTCCCTAATATTCAAATCACATAAATGTTTACTAACTTCATCTGAAAGAAGCTGTACAGAGCTACAACTTGTACTGTAACTCTTACAGCCTGACAGCTTTGATACCTTGTAAGGAGGAAATGTTAGGAGTATGGAGGCTGCTACGTACCAGGAGATTCCAAAAGTTGTGTGATCTGCGGTCAGAGGCAATTGGTGGCTCTGTAAAGGAAGCTTTGATATTAGGGTCCGTTTGCAGAATAGGGAAGGTCCTAGTAAGCAAGCAAGCAAATCTTTATTTATATAGCGCCTTTCAAAATCAAAGTGCTGTACATGATACATATTACAATATATAAAACAACAATACAAATTATTTAAAATCAGTCAATCTGGGAAAGCCAAGGAAAATAAATATGTTTTTAACATAGATTTAAAACTACTGACGGTCAGGCATTCTCTTAACCGACCAGATAGAGAATTCCACAGGGTCGGTGCTGCAAATGAAAAAGCACAAGCTCCAGAAGTTTTTAGATTTTTAGTAATGGTTCTGTGAAGAGAAGTGGTCTTAGGATGAAAGAGAAGCACCAGTGGATGCATTATTGCTTGCTGAGAATATCCCTCCTGTGAGAGACAAAGTTACGGGGCATATTACTGACCTGCAAGAGTGCTCTGTCCACTATGCTTTCTGTGTAAAATGCCTGTTAATAGAAAGAGGTACATTATTTGAGCCCGATGAGCAAAATCATCATTTTCACTGTGAAGTCTAAGAAACTGCGAATATGGCAAACCAGTCTTTGTATGTTTGGGATGAAAGGAGGAGTGGAGGAGAAAGCTGTGTGAGTCAGTGGGTTTGTTATAAGCGGATGCCTTTTGTTCTACACAAACAATTTGATATCTAGAAAAGGCAGTGTGGAGGAAGATACTTTGACAGTGCACTGAAGGGAAGGATGGGACATTGTAAACTTGTCCAAGAAGATTTGAAGGGTTTCTCCTGGAGCAGGAGGTGGCCCCCACACAATCATCTATGTAGCATTTCTAGAGGCCAGACACCTATATATATTTGGTATGTCTCCAAAGAGCATCTACCAAAGTGCATTATAAGTAACTATACCTGAATGCAGGGTCATGGAGTGTTTCCTTGGGTGTACAGGGGATGGTTATTTGTCTAAAGTGGCTAGGCACTGAGAGGAAAGTGGCCCTTGTGGGACTGGAACCTGGTGGTGGTAGTGAAAAGAGGCCATCAAACTGTCTCAGACCAGAGCTGGTGTTTGTGGCAAATTGGTCATAGTAGTATAGATTGCTGTGACATTCACCATGAAAAGAGACTCAAGAGGAAGAGACACCTGAACCTCTATGGCGAGGCTGATCCTTCTCTAAGGGAGGGAGACAGTAGATTGCTGACTGATGATAGACTGGATTATAGCCGAATATCTTTACAATTGAGGACCAAGAGGGCACTTTCCTCAGGATGGGCAGGCCCAATTACCTTCTGATACATCTCAGTAGTTGACACATGAAATGCAGGGAGTCATGCCAAGCAGAAAAAAGTGTGTTACCACTGCTCTTGAAAAGGAAGCAGCCAGTCCCAAAGACACCCAGTAGAGGTGAGTTGTCACCTGGTGTCACATTTTCTAAACAATTGCCATGTCAAAGTGATGAACTATAAGAACCCAAGGGCCTCAGGCCTTGAGCCAAACACACAGCTTTCAGGTATACAGTGGCTACATAAGCAGCAGAACACAACAAATACACCAAGGTGCTGCAGTGTTCAACTTGCAACCAGTCATGCCTGCTCCTTTGACTCATGGAAAACTATGATGCAAGGTGCCTGCACCCGAGGTGTATGACACAAGTGGCACCTTGCATTATAGTTTGTGTCATTCCCAGTTTTTAAATGCGGGCTGTGGCGACATCAGCACGCCATGCAGCAAAGCCTCCATACACCGCCCTTGTGGTGGAGAGAGACAGCAAGGCAAATTTGGAATTAAGACATCCTCAGACGAAGGACTTTGTTTTATGTGTTTGTCCTGCCTTTGTAAACAGTTAATACTGAACCATTTTATTTTTTATTTTACTGTTATTGGAACTTGAAGTCAGAGATATCCTCAGATGAAAGACTTTTTTTTCTGTGTTTGTACTGTCTTTATAAATAGTTATACTGAACAATTTTATTTTTTATTTTTCTGTTATTGGAAAAAATTAAATGCTGCTTGTGAATTTTATACCTGCTCCTGGTCTTCTTATGCTTCCTGACCTGTGCCTTGATGACATGCAGCAAAAGCATCCATGCACCAGGTTGCAAGGGTGGGTGCACCACGGCGGGGCTGCACCAAGGGGTTCTGGTTAGACCACTGAGGAGGTGGTCCAACAGCCCTGTGTCACTGCTGGGCAGATCGATGAACTGGGGGGGGGGCTGTCAGAAAGAGACCGGGGCATAAGGAGCATGGGGGTGCCCTAGAGGGTGACAGGGGCATGGTGGGAATGTGCAGGAGGTTGAGGTGACACCGTGCTTGGGTGCCTTGTGCCATTAGAAACAGTTGATTGGTCCCTGTAAAGGGGACTGGCAGAGAGGGACCAGGACCCTTCCCTCAGAAAGATACAGCCCTGACATTGGCACATGTCCAATAAGTGCCCCTGACCCCAGCATCATCGGCGGGCAGCAATGGCTGCAGGTTGTGGGGTGCAAGTAGTGGCTGGGAACAGTTCCGGGGCACTATGGCAGTTTCCTGGTTTCTGGCCCCCCACATGGAGGGAAGTTGCTGACTGCTGACAGGGCTGGGGTCAGTGGCACCTGTGGGCCCCTGGTCCCTGTCTGTCAGCCCCCTTTACCCAGGCTGATTGGTTGTATCTAACAGCACAGGGCACCCTCCAGGGTGCCATCTCAACCCCTGGCAAATTTCCACTGTGCCCCTGTTGCCCTCTAGAGCATCCCCATGCTCCTTATGCCCCTGTCCCCTTCTGGCAAGTGTAGTTGCCCTGCTCTGCACCTTCACTACTCCTAGAGTGTTCTGCTGAGCAGGGGGGTGGATGGAGCCTTCTGCCAAACTCTGCAGGTGCACCACCTGTCCAGTGCAACCCTGCAGATGTGGCAGATCTCAGATCTTGGGCACAGGGACCCTCATTTTTTTTTAAATACGACACAGGATCCCTGACACTCCCCGAGATTGCTGCAAATTGCAGCAATCTAAAGGGTTTTTGAAAATTGAGCCCTCTGACTCTTAGGGACATGGAAACCCCATCTGGGAGGGTGGCACTGCATATGCAAGGCCTGTATGCCCCAGAGGAGACTGGAATTAGACGAGGCCCTCCCAGACCAGAAAGGCAGATTCCAGAACAGAAAAAGACCTCAGAAGGAACATCATGCTCAATGACAGGCTGCCAAAGAGTGACACTGACAGGTCTAAATCATCCTAGTCGCTAAGAGGGACACCAAACTCTAAACCTCAGAGAGGATCCCATGCCTATAAAACCTCAGTAATGCTAAAACCCCCCTCTTTACTGAAGAAGGGTACAACATCACTGATCTGTCACAAATAAGGAACCTGGCAGCCATAGAAGTGCACCCTCTGTGGCTGGGCCAGACGAGGCACCACCTCGAAGGGCAAGACCAGCTTCCATCCAATCTGAGTCAGTACAACTCTGAGGAGGTGGCTCAACCTTCTGTCATCACAAATGAAACTGTTTGAAGTAGCGGTGATATCGTGGATAGAAAGCAGTCCTGAGATCTGAATCAGGTGCATTGCTGTACCTGCAAAAACTGAAGAGCTTCTATGAGTGCTTAACTCGATAGTAGGTCCAATATGAGTTGAAGTGACCTCAAAGAGGTGACTCAAATTCCAGAAGTAGTGGTAGGCCAAAGTGGATCACCTTGTTCAACAGCCTCAAATGTCGACGCCCGAGGTAGCATGAGAGGATGCTGACTGGAGGGATATGTGACACAGGATACAACAAGGTGATGGAGCAGTTCAGAGAATTGAATTGGGAGTGACTCATCCTTTGCAAGGGCTAATGCCTGAGTTCCAACTAGTGTTTGGTTTGATGACAATGTCTTGACGATGAGTCACAATGCCCAACTATGTATGGTGAATCCAAAGAATCAGTCGATATCAGGGCTGTGAAACCTGAAAGAGAAAACACAGAAACATAGAGAATTGTCAGCAAAAGAGGGTCTCACTGCCTAATCAGTCTGCCATGTGAGGTAGTACATGCACTGTAACCATCCTCCCTGAATGAATGTGCGCTGGTAGAACTCTTCCCCAGATGACCCAAGCAGCAAACTTTCAAGGTGCAAAGTGAGCTTGAAGCCCTAACGGCAAGTCAGTCAGTAACATTCTCCTCCAGATGCAGCCAGTCAGTGCCCACAAAAACTGGTCCTCGGTGTTTGCTACCAAAAATGTTTGAAAGTGAGATGTGACCCACACCTGATTACTTGTTCTGAAACATAGAATTTACTGGCAGATAAGGACCACTTGACCCACCTAGTCTGCCCATTTTTCCCTACCTACATTATCATCGCAGATCCTGCTTGGTCTCTGTCCCATTTTCCCTTCCCCTTTCATTTCCCCTAAGTTTCCCTAATGCCTATTACATGCATTCCTGAAACCCCACCAGTTTTCACCCCAATCACCTCCCTTGGAAGACTGATCCAGGAATCCACCACTCTTTCTACAAAGAAGTTACCTTCTCATATTTCTCCTAAATCTACCCTCACCCCCCATCTTCATAGATGTCCCCTTGTTCTTGAGCACTTTTTTCTGACAAAATACTTCCTTCCTATACCTTTACTTCCATGAGGTATTTAAAGGTATCTATCATATCCCCCATTTCTTCTTTCTTCCAAGGGGTACATATTTAGGTCCTTTAATCTCTCCTCATAGGGATTCTAATGGAGACCCTGCACCATTTTAGATGTCCTCCTCTGGACCACCTACACTCTGTCTATGTCCTTCCAGAGATGTGGTCTTCAGAACTGAACATAATACTCAAGCTGGGGTCTTACCAGAGAGATCTATACAGAGGCAACACCATCTACCTCTTTCTGCTGGTGATACCTCTCCCTATGCACCCCAGCATTCCACTAGCCATCCCGACTACCGTATCATTAGATGCGATCATCCCCTGGTCTCCTTCCTGCTTAGTTTCCATCAGTACCACCACCCCCATTTCATACTCCACCCATGGATTTTTGTACCTCAGGTGCATTATTTTGCACTTATTCACACTAAAACCCAGCTGCCATACCCTTGACCACTCTTCAAGTTTTCTCAGGTCACTGCTCATCCTTGCCACATCCCCTGGAGTGTCCACACTATTGCAGAGTTTGGTGTCATCTGTAAATATCATCCACAAAGAGACAGGACTCCCTTTCAAGCTCCTCTGCAATGTCACTTACAGTCAAAGAGGACCAGTCCTAGCACTGGTCTCTGAGGATGACCACCCTCTCTTCCTCATAGTGAACTCCAATTACCACCACCCTGTGCCATCTATCCTCTAACAATTTCTTACCCAGTTTGTCAACTTTGGACCCAGTGCTAAGCTAACCTGCTTGCTTATTAGTCTCCTGTGTGAAATGGTGTTGAACGCTTTGCTGAACTCTAGATAGGCTATACCCAGTGCTCTACCCTAATGTAGTTCCTTGGTCATCCAGTCAAAGAAATCTATCAGATTTATTTGACGTGACCTCCCCCCACACCGTGAATTCATGCTGCCTCAGGTCTTGTAACCCATTAGATTCAAGATATTCCACAATCCAGCCTTTCAGTAGTGATTCCATTAACTTTCCCATCACCAAATTCAAGCTGACTGGCCTATACAGTAATTGCCAGCCTTTTCCCTACTACCAATTTTCTGATGTGGGACTACATCTGACCTCTTCCAGTCCTCCGGGACCCCTCTTGTTTCCAGTAAGCTGTTAAATAGGACTGTCAGAGGTCTCTGAGCTCCCTCAATATCCCTTGGTGAACCCCATTTGGCCCAGTTGCTCTTTCCACTTTCAGATTTGCAAGTCCCTTCAGGACTCTCTCATCTGAAGATGGACTAGTGTCCACCTCCCTTCCTCCAATGCTTCTGTTACATTTTTGCCCCCCGGCCCCCCCCCCCCCTTTGTTCTGTGAACACTGAACAAAAGTAATTGTTCAGGATGTATGTCTTTTCCTGTTTCCCCTCTGCACAGCCCCCCCCTTCCCTTTTAACCTTACAATCCCACCTCTGGTCTTCTTCTTCTTTTTGCTTACATACCTAAAAACATTGTGTCCCCTTTTGTTACTACATTAACTATTCTCTCTTCAGTTTGCACCTTTGCACTCCTTACTGCTCTCCCTGCTTCGCTCTGTTTCTCCTGATACACTTTCCTATATGCGGACAAAAACAACAAACAAACTTTAGGCATATGATAACAATGTACACTAAGCAACATAGAAATGAATTACCACTCTGTAAAACAACAACTAAGTCCACATTAAGGGCGGTGTAACTCCACAATATAAACACCTGTAATCCCGGCCTTGTGATGTTGGTCCATGGTTCCAAGTACAGAGCAGGGGGATGGAGGCACAGCATATATAGTTCAGTCTGAGGAGAACCAGAAAAGTCAAGAAAAAACTGCCAAAAAATACAATAAAAACTCAAAATCCCACCTACAGTATATTGTAGGAGCTATGAAAGATGCATCTTGTTTTTCAGTGGAAAGATCTGGTGAGTTATGGTAGAGGTGGAGACCAGAGGATAGCATGCAGAATGCAAATAAAAGCTTCAAATATGTTAACAGCCTGTCAATAACGAACAGAAACCTCCAGCAAAAGTTGATTCAAATTGCATATTGTTTATGTTCCCTATAAACAGCCTCCTCTGATACCCGTTGGGCTTTGAAAAATGTGAGAGTTAGACAAATTTATTTTATCATTTAAATATTTTTGCAGACCTTCTGTGTCTCCTACCCTAGCCCCTTCAGAGACTGTACAAAGGAGCTCCTTAGAAACTCCCACAGCCACACTACCAACTGCATCCCAGTGACCCATTTGTTACAGCCAGTGCCCTAAATCATTACTTTACACACCTCACCTAATCGCACCCCCCCAACCAACAAGGTAAGGAACAAAAGCACTCCACCTCATTCCCTATGCAATACTACAGCATTCACCTCTGGCTCTGACCCAGTGGAAGTGTTCAAGGCCCCCCTCAGTCTTGACCCCATATAGAAAGTGTGCATGGCCAAACAACTTGGAACTCAAACTCCTTAGGCTTGCTTCCCCTGGCATTCCTGCACCTATCACCACCAGATGTAACCCTGACATTATCAAAACTGATGACCAGCAGGCCAGGCAGGTGCTAAGGTCACATATCTGCTTAAAGACTGAGACAGACTGAATGTCAACACCCACTGACCCATCTTTGTTCTGAAATATTGGTTCATGCCCAAATATCAGCTAACCTGCTCCAAAACCAACTCCTAAGCCCTGACAGTCAGGATTCCATTCTAAACATGCCACTGCCATCGTACTCTTCAATGTGACAAGTGACATATTCGAGGCTGCAGCAAAGATACTCACCACTGGAGCAGTCTGCAGTGATTTATACAAAGCTTTTAACCTGGTCGATCACCAGATCCTCATCAGGTAATTGACAGGGTTGGAATTAGACCACCTTATTATATAATGGCTCATACATTACATTGAGTGGTGCATGCAGAAGGTTGCTACTGCCACCATGCTCTACAAGCTTCAGCCCTTGATGCAGGACATGGCTCTGTTTTCAATTTAGACCCTTTGCTTTTCTCAGTGTTGATTAACTTACCCTCCAAGTGTTTCCAAAGCAAACTGTGCATGTACTGTATGGTAATGACACGATTCTCTATTATAGTGGCCCCACACTCTCCAGTGTGGAGAATCAACCTCAGACAGATGTTGCAGCAGTGGAAACTTGGCTAAACAAGAACCACATAATTCTCACCTGCCAAAAAAATACCATCTCTGGCACCCATACACTGGATACCTCCCTCTAAATTCAGTCGAAGCCTGGCCTTAAAATACCGGTTGTGGTGGTCTGGTCCCAATTCATGTAAAACAAACTTGACAGTCACATCACTGCTTTGGTGGGTCCCAGGCTAGAAGCTCTCCAACTAGCAAGAAACTGGCAACTTTCATGAAAATGGAGGCAATGTGACCATTCCTGCTCCTGCTGGACTACGGAGATGTAAAGAACCACTGGAGGAGCGATATGCAGAAAGCCGCCTGTCCACAGATGGGGACACCAGAAATATAAGCAACACTCCTAAATATTTAAGAGGCACACTTTATTAGCCCCTAAAGCCACTTCACATGTTGGATGTCCTATACTATAGGCTCTTCAGGATAGCCCTCTAAAGTGACTCAAGGACCCACTATTGCCTGCTGTACAGCCAGGTCAGCTTGCTGAGCCTTTTCACTTACAGGAACTGCAGTACCACAGGTACACATTCATATTCGATTTTCACCCTCCACATACAGAACCTCATGTCCCTCTTCACCCCTGCTCCTTCCTCTTCTCTAGGACTGATGCAGGTAGCAAGGATGGTAGTACACACATCATGGAAAAAGGCTTCAAGAGATGGGTCTTCTCCCTGTTATGCCCGACAGAACAGAACCACCTTTCTAGGCCCACCTTTCACAAATCCAAGACATTCTCATTTTCCAAAGGCCACTGCTTGAACTGCTCAAAGATCCATGTACTGTAGATGTCATCCCACCTAAACCTTTTTTCTTATCCTCCCCAAATATTTACTGATGTGTATGGAACACTTCCACCAGCCTTCTTTTCACCCTCTATAATGTATATAAAGGGGCAATGAGCAACCCCAGTGGGTATCATCCCCATACCTGCTGCATGAATAATTGACCTCTGTTGTTACCATAACATGCCTACACTGTAAGTAACCCACATATGTGTGTCTTCTTGGAACTATTGTAATGAACCTGGTTGATCATAACTCAGACCCCTACTAGCATACTGGTCTTTCGTTCTTTTCTACCCTGCATAAAGGGGTGGAATCTAGCCAGGGGAAAGTTTATCATTTGAAATGAATATTACGTGTAATTCAACAACTGCCCATCAGGTGACTGTAAAGAGTACTGGCTTGTGTGGCCTTTATACAGTATGTAATGTACTTTACAGTAGCACTTGAGTATCTGATTCTACTGCACTGTAAATAATGCACTTTTTGTACCCTGCTGTACCAAGTGCTGCCCCCCCTCATGAAATTAGATACTGTATATTATGAGTGTCATCCCCCATCTGTTCGATGCACATACAGTATCAAACAAATTAATACATAATCAGAACATGGTTATATTGCCTATGCTAGACCTGCTACTTTGCACACTGAGGCAAATGTTTAGGAAACAGATTCCGGGTCTGAGTATAACACAGAGGTAAGGATTCGAAACACATTAAAAAGCCACCAGAAATATAAGCAACACTCCGAAATATTTAAGAGGGTATACTTTATTAGTTTGCAGTCTTACATTTTTAGAAGTACTGTAGGTATTGTTATAACTGGCATTTTTAGAAAGCTTGCTGATTTCTTTAGTGAGCAAATCACTTGTACTTTTCTTAATCCCGTTTCATGTTAAATTAGCAACCCCCCCCAACAGTACATGAAAAATACACATAGTATATCCCTAAACATTTAGTATGAAAGAGAGTTTATCATAGAAACAAAACCTGTATTTTAGTGTGTATATTCTAGGAATATCTACTGAAATAAACCCAAGTTTACATATTCACTTCCTATAATACTGTCTGATCATTTGAGATCCCTCAGTGGAATTTGTAATCAGGTTTTTATCTTGCCAAAATTATGTTACCTCTTAACAGGTCTTCACTGTATACAGTCAGGGGCAGGGGTACTAATACATTATATTTCTATGATCCATGCAATTTCCATAAAGGGTAGAATCCTGTTTCAGTCTCTTGCTGGTGATGCCCTGGGGAATAGTGTGCTGGATTACTTCAGTTTGGGGACTATGACAATACCTGGTCTCCCGAAACAGAACTTTGTCTGTGGTACCTTCATTGATGACCAGGGCTGTCACTGCCACACCAGAATTGGTGATTGCCATAATTTAGGAGAGCACATGACAGGAATACAGAGTGATACTGGCCTGCCGGCACAGTGGTAGTGCTATCACCAGTAAAGGCAATGAACCGAGTTCGGGAATGAGCTGGGCTGCTTGAGGGCCACCTAGGGGAGGAAGGCTGAGCATCCCATGGATGCTCACCTCCTTGGGGAAGGGAGGGTACCCAGTCTCGTCCAAAACACTGCCACCTGGATGAAGATGGGTGGCAGTGCTACAGAGCCAGTGCACAGGGAGGGAAGCATCAGCATTCTGACATCTCAGCATCTGACACACATCTCATGATGCTTTAAGGGGGGGGGGAGACCATGGAAAATAACCGACCATGCAGGATGCCAGCTAATGCTCTGCCACAGGTCTCACACCACCGACTGGGCTCTTTCTCCTCACCTGACACTTCAACTCTGCTCAGGGTAAGGGATGGTCCCCAGGTGGCCCTTCCTATGGGGGGGGGGGGTTCATCCATGAGGGAACACAGGAGAGAAAGGTAAATTCCAGGGAAGGTAGGTGATGGGGTTGGATAGGCCAGAAGGGCTGAAGAGGGTCAGTCAATGTCAGGGGTAAAGTACAGCAAATTCAAAAGGAATATAGATTGATAATGTGGAGACAGTAAAATATGTTCTTGTTGCACGTCCAGTTCTGACAGCACCAAAGCAGGTTTTGTTTGTAGGGTACTCTTTTCCCTCTGCCTCGACAATGAACACAGGTAGCTAACAAACAGACAAAGAATATGACTTGTTCACATTTCAAGACAAGGTTACTATTACTCTGTTAAAAGTCCAGGAGATAGGAGCAGTTTTCACTGTCCTGCATATTGCTAAGCTTGTTTTCTGAAAGAGTAACACAGAAGGGAGGGTTTTGCACACTGTAAGGGCCATCATGTCACACAAAACTTGAAATCTACCAGAATTATAGGAGCATGTAAGTACTTTGTGCTTAACTGTTTTGGGATGCAAGTGTATAACAGCATACTGTAAAAGTTACTGGTCAGCAGAGCTCAGCTCAATAAGGCGCGATAGAAACATGACCTCCTCGCTCAATAGATTACTAAAATCACTTATGTTGGAGTACTGCTGACTGTTTAGGTCTCTCAGCAGTTTGAACTGTATAAAAGTGTTGTTTGTTTTGCTGAATCAGCAGTCTGCAATGCTTTCCTTATTTATTTTATAATTTTCTTTCCCTTTGAGACTGAATGATGAGTAGTTCTCATTCCATTTTAAAGTGCCGTCTCTGGCAAAAGACTTTGTGAAACGCCATTAAAACAAACTGTTTAGCAAGCTGCTATCTGGTGAGCAGGCTCAACCATGCCAACAATTAGGGATTCCTACTGTCAAGGGTTTTCTACACTAACAATTAATGCTACTGAATAGCACTGTATAACTGTGTTCTAAATTGAGGAGAACTAGAAACCCGCACTCAGGGATAAAAGCTTGGAGCCTTTGCCCCCTTTTAATCTGGCTGGTATCAGGAAACCCAGGGTACTTTCTGGAGAGGGGCCTTGAGTTATAAAAGGCTTTTTTGACATTTTTGTGCCAGGATAAACCATGTTGAGGTAGACAAGCCATCTCATTTTCAGGTGGGTCCTGGTAAGTTCTGCCTTATTTAAAAGGAGAATGTTATT
This sequence comes from Neoceratodus forsteri, assembly GCA_016271365.2. Taxonomy (NCBI): domain Eukaryota; kingdom Metazoa; phylum Chordata; order Ceratodontiformes; family Ceratodontidae; genus Neoceratodus; species Neoceratodus forsteri. Next base: position 483,022,224 of record CM057449.1, read on the forward strand.
TACTTGTAACTGTAGTTCTACTACATTCAGTTTACATACAGAGAACGCAGAATCCAAAGAGTATGCTCAGTTGCTGGAAGCAGTTTTCAAGCTTGACTTCATACAGCCCAATCATCAGTCTGCTGGTCTCTGACCCACTGCTCCAAGATCTGTGTACTGGCAAGACAGACCCAAAGAGAAAACTGGCAGGATGGAGGAGGTTATACAAATCATGTGGATGTCAACCGAATACTTGCAGTAAAACTAGTTACAGGTAATTAAGCACTATTTTTAAACAGGGAAGTGGGAGAGGTAGTCACAAGTCCCTTTACAAAGGAGAAAGTCCTGAAGGGACAAACAACTCTGAAAACGGACAAAGCTATGGGGCCAGATGGGGTACACCCAAAGGTACTCAGGGAGCTCAGGGAGGTACTGGCTGCACCACTGACAGTCCTGTTTAACAACTCATTAGAAATAGGAGTGGTCCCAGAGGACTGGAGGAGGGCAGATGTAGGCTCTCTTCATAAAAGCAGTAGCACGGAGGAGGCTGGCAACTATAGGCTAGTTAGCCTGACATCGGAAAAGGGTTGTGGAGTTTTTTGAATCAAGCAGATTACAAGACCCAAGGCAACATGGAATCATGGGGGTTAGACGATGACCAGGAAAATAGATCAGGGTGGGCAGTGGATGCGGCCTACTTAGAGTTCAGTAAGGCTTTCAACATCATTCCACACAGAAGGCTCATAAAGAAACTGGGAAGCTTAGGGGTGGGTCCAAAGTAGTAAACTAAATAACACATTGGTGAACAGATAGATGACAGCAGTTGGTGGTAAATGGAGTTCACTCTGGAGAAGGTAGGATGACCAGTAGGGTGCCACAGGGCTTGGTACTGGGACCAGTTTAATTTGATATCTTTATAACTGACACTGCAGATGAGTCGGAAAGGAAAGTCTGCCTCTTTGCAATTGACACTGAAATCTGCAACAGGGTGGACACTCCAGAGGGGTTGGAAAGAATATGCAGAGACCCTAAGAAACTTCAGGAGAGGTCAAGGGCATGGCAACTGGGTTTCAGTGCAAAATCATGCACTTAGGATACATAAACCCAGAGGCAGAATACGACATGGGAGATGAAGTATTGACTGTCACTTTACAGGAAAAGGGCCTGGGAGTAATCATATCTGATGAACTCAAGGTGGTGAGGCAGTGTGGCAAGGCAGTTGGTAGGGCCAGTGGGATGCTGGAATGCACATGGAGAGGTATCACCAGCAGAAAGAGGGAGGTGGTATTGCCACTATATAGATCACTGATGAGACCACACCTCAGGAAGGATACAGACAGAGTTGAGGCAGTCCAGAGGAGGGCAACTAAAATTGCGCAGGGTCTTCATCAGAAGCCCTATGAGGAGAGACTGAAGGATCTCAATATATGCACCCTGGAAGACAGAAGGGAGAGGGGGGATATGATTGAGACCTATAAATACCTCACGGGGCTAAATAAGGTACAGGAGGGGAGTATTTTTCAGTGGAAAAGATACATGAGAACAAGGGGACCTGCAATGAAGCTAGAAAGGGAAAATTTAGGACAGATGTAAAGAAGTACTTCTTCACTGAAAGAATGGTGGATGCCTGGAATAATCTTCCAGCGGAGGTGATAGAGGCAAAACAGTGGTGGGCTTCAAGCATGCATGGGATAGGCACAAGGGAATCATAGTAGGAAGCAATGGGGGATGGAACCGGAGACCAAGTAGGGTGTGCAGTGACAGTATAAGCAGGGGAAAATGGACAGGATGGGTGGGCCAAGATTTAGCTCACTAATCACACCTAGGCAGGCTTCAAGCAGTCCTGTGGGAAGGGGCCAGACATACATCTAAAGCTTCAGGTGAATTCAGACAGGAGGACAGAGGCCCCAACAGTAGCATTCCAGTGGCTGAGCAGGTTGATGCTATAGTAGGAAAGAATATGCAAGTATTACACCATACAGACATACAGCTGCCCACCATATCTCAGCAAATGTGGATACTCATGGCAGCTGCTATAGAGGCAACAGTATGTCTGGTAGAGTATGTATATAGCCTTGTGGGCGGCTCCTGACCAGTCAACTGTCAAGAGAACAATGCAGGATGAGATCCACTTGGCAGCTGTCTGCTTGGCTGCTGGTCTTCCTTGAGCAGCTTCAGTATAAGGCATAAACAGCTGCCATTACCACAAAATTCCACCATCTACTCATTGTAGAAAAGCATGGCTCTGCAAATGTCTAGAAGAGGTGTATCTGCTCAAAGTCTAGAGTGTGCAGCTTTGGAAAGAACACAGGCAGGTTCAGAAGGAATTAAGACTATCTTGGGAGGAATTTTGCATGGGGTATATAGGAAAACCTCATTTCTGAAAAACAAATATGGGGATTCTGCAGAGGGTGATGTAGTTTACTAGCACTTTTAGCAGATGTAATGTTGACTGCATATGTGGTTTCCATGACAAATGTGACAGATGAAACCTGGCCGTAGTTCAAATGATTTTTCAGCCATGAAAATACCAACATTACATCTTATGGTGGTGGAGGATCACACAACAGAGAGAACAGATGGCCCAACCCTTAGAAAAGTTTTAAAACTACTTTTTCTGGGTCATCTCGGAAAACTAGCCTTGACGCAGTATGCCAAAATGGCTACCAGGTGCACCCAGAGGAATGTGGTTCATAGTCCCGATTAGGACAGGGACCAGAGATAATCCAGTATGTGCTTCATACAGCAGGATAAAGATAACAGCGCATTCATATTGCACTAATATGAAAACCTCTTCTACTTAAAATTATACAGTAGGTCTTGCCTTTGGCTCTCTGCACCAATTCGGTCCTGATTTCTGTAGCAGGACTCCCAGGCTTCTGTGTGGCAGCATCTGTTCATTCCTGCAGTATGAAAACACAGGTTACTGACCTGTAACAGTAGTTCTAGGAATGGTATATGATGTTCATCCACACTTACTGGCAGTGTCCTTTCCCTTTAAGATGTGCCAGAAAGTCTTCAAGCTGGCTCCTCCAACCCACCTGGGTGAAAACTCCCTCGGTTCTGCCCCATGATGCCAGATCTTGCCTGCTGGAAGCAGAATGTGTGCACGGAAGCTGGGGAGGTCGGGTGGGTCTGTGTGGATGAATATCATATATCATTCCTAGAACTACTGTTACAGGTGAGTAACCTGTGTTTCAAGGGATATGGATATGAAGTTCTATCCACATTTACTGGTAGACTCCTAGCAGTTCTCCAGGAGGAGGGAAGCAAAGCACACACACCCTACTTAGGGAACAAAGACTGAAGAATTGAGGCGCCAAAAATCTAGGTCAATGTGGTAGCAGAAAAGGAAGGTGTGTCCTAACAGATTTCCTGGATAGGGACATCCCTGGAAGCAGCCACTGATGCAGTGGTATGGTGAGTGAAATAAGCTCTTAGTCCTGTGGGAGGCTCCCTATTCCCTAACCTATAGCAGAGATTAATGCCTGATGTGATCCACCTGCCAATCGTCCACTTGGTTGCATGTCTGCCAGGTACAGATTCAATGTAGGTGACAAACAGCTGGCAAACCTCTCCCAGAACTCCAGCAGTGCGCTGTTTGTACTAAGTGAGTGCTCGACTCAGGTCCAGAGTATGGAGCCTGTGCTCAGCCTCCGAGGTGTGACTGGTGAAGTACACAGGGAGATTAATCACCTGGTTAAGGTGAACCTCCGATACAACCTTCAGGAGGAACTTCGGGTTGGGGCACAGGACAACGTTGTCCCTGTGGAAGACCAAGCAAGGAGACTCCACTGAAAGCACCTGGAGCTCACTGATCCTTCTGGCTGACATAGAAACATAGACTTTGATGGCAGATAAGGACCGCTAGGCCCATCTAGTCTGCCCATTTCCCTACCTACAGGATAGGCCGCAGATCCTAGTTAACCAACAGCCTATATCTTCCTGCCCCCCACAAGAATTGCCTTATGTCTGTCCCATGCATTCTTGAATTCTCCCACAGTTTTAGACCCCACAACTTCCTCAGGAAGGCTGTTCTATGCATCCACTACCCTCTCTGTGAAATAATACTTCCTCACATTGCCCCTGAACTGCCCTCCTTCTATCTTTAAATTGTGTCCCCTTGTTCTTGCAAGTCTCTTTTTCTGAAAGATGCTACCCTCTTGAACTTTGTTGATTCCTTGAGGTACTTGAAAGTTTCTATCATGTCCCCCTCTCCTTCCTTCCTCAAGGGTATACATATTAAGCTCCTTTAGTCTCTCCTCATACGGCTTCTCTTGTAGACCCTGCACCATTTAGTTGCCCTCCTCTGGACTGCCTCTATCCTGTCTATGTCCTTGCGGAGATGGGGTCTCTAGAACTGGACACAGTATTCCAGATGGGGTCTCACCAACTGTCTGTACAGAGGGATAACAACTTCCTGTTTTCTGCTGCTGATGCCTCTCTCATACATCCCAGTATACCCTGGCCCTCCCTACTGCCTTCTCACATTGCTTGCAACCTTAAGGTCATCTGATATGATTACCCCCAGGTCCCTTTCCTGTTTTGTTGTTGTTACTACCTCCCCACCCATTGTGTATTCTTCCCTGGGTTCTTGTTTCCCAGGTGCATTATTTTGCACTTTTTGCATTGAATCCTAGCTGCCATAACGCCTGACCATTCCTCCAACCTTGTAAGTCCCTTTTCATCCTTTCCATGCCTCCTTGTGTATCAACCCTGTTGCAGATCTTTGTGTCATCTGCAAAAAGGCATACTTTTCCTTCCAGTCCCTCTGCAATGCCACTGATGAAGACATTAAAAAGGACTGGCCCCAATACTGAACCCTGCGGTACCCCACTAGTAACCGCCCTTTCTTCAGAGTGGACTCCATTTACAATTACCTTCTGTGTCCTGTTGTCCAGCCAATGTTTTACCCAGGCTACCACCCTGGGACCCACTCCCAGGCTGGTTAATCTGACTAATAATCTTTGTGTGGACTGTGTCAAATGCCTTGCTAAAGTCTAGGTAGGCCATGTCCACAGCCCCTCCCTGGTCTACTACTTTGGTCACCCAGTCAAAGAAATCTATTAGATTCGCCTGACATGACCTTTCCCGCTGTGAACCCATGCTGCCTTGGATCCTGTGCTCCACTGACCTCTAGGTACTCAACTATTCTTTCCTTCAGAAGTGACTCCATCACTTTCCCTACCACAGAGGTCAGACTGACAGGTCTGTAATTTCCTGCCTCTGTCTTGGTCCCACTTTTGTGAAGGGAATCACATCCGCCTTCCTCCAGTCCTCGGTACCACACCATCCTCCCATGATTTATTAAAAGAGTAGCCAGTGGTTTCACTAGTTCCTTCCTTAATTCTTTTAGAATTCTGGGGTGAATTCCATCAGGACCCATTGCTTTGTCCACCTTCAGTTTTAGGAGTTCTTGCAGAACCCTTTCTTCTGTGACAGGACTGGGATCGACCCCCCTATCAAGAGTGCTTCTGTTAATTGGATTAGGCACTTCCCCCTCCTCTTTTGTGAATACTGAGCAGAAATATTCGTTCAGTATTCCTGCTTTTTCACTGTCCCCCTCTGCCCACCCACCGTTCATTCTATTCAGCCTCACTATCCCTCCCTTTGTCTTTCTACGCTCGCTGATGTACCTATAAAAGGTTTTATCCCCCTTCTTAACTGAGTTGGCTATCTTTTCCTCAGTTAAAGCTGGAGCTCACTGATCCTTCTGGCTGACATGACAGCCACCAAGAAGGTGGTCTTCCATGACACCTGTGCATCGGTTCCAATGGCTTGCCCATGAGCTTTGCCAAAACCAGCAGCAAGTCCCACAGTGGTGGCAGTTCATGCACCAGAGGGGAAAAGCACCCAATTACCTTCTCCTGTGCCACCAACTGCTGACCGGCCTGCGCCCGGTAAGCAGAGATGTGTGCAGGTGCACCTCAAGGGTTATCAATCAAAGGCCCAACAGAGAGAGGGACCAAAGGTAATCAAGGATGCTAGTCACTGGACAGAACAAAGGGTCCAACCCCTTGTCCTGACACCAAACTGAGAATATCTTCCATTTAAAGGCATAGCACTTCCTGGTCAACTCCTTTCAATATGCCTGCACAGCGGTGAAGACATCTTCGGAGAGACCCAAGGCTTGGAACTCTAGCCACTCAGGAACCAGGCTGTCAGGTGCAGAGATTGAAGGTCTGGGTGGAGTACCTTCCCCTGACTGAAGGAAAGCAGGCATAGGGGAAGATGTCTCAGGAGCCTGCTGCTGAGGCTGAGGAGATCAGGGTACCAGAACTGGCGTGGCCAGTCCAGAGCCACTAGGATCACCTGTGTCTTGTCCCTCCTGGCCTTAAGAAGCACCTTGTGGATGAAGGGAAGCAGAGGGAAGGCATAAAAGAGGCCCGAGGTCAAGGGTCTCGAGAAGGCATCCTCCTGCAGCATTCCCTGGTCGGGGGGGGGGGCACAAAAAAGCTGCAGCTTTGTGCTCTCCCTGGAGGTGAACAGGTCCATCTGAGGGATGCCCCACTGGGAGAACAGACTGTGAACTACTTCTGGATGGGGAGACCACTCGTGAAACACCTTGCCCACCCAGCTGAGGGCATCTGCCAGCTGTCTGGAGGCTCCTGCTACATGGATGGCCAAGAGATCCACCTCCAGGCTGCGCATGAGGGTCCAGAAATGGAGAGCTTCCTTGCACAAAAGCAGGGAGTGAGTCTTGCCCTGTTTGTTGCAGTTGTACCTGGTTGTGGAATTGTCCATCTGGACATGGAACAGCAGACCCCAAATGTGTGGGGCGAATGCAGTCAGCACCAGCCGAATTGCTCAGAGCTCCAGCAGGTTGAAGTGGCATCAAGACTCCTTGGGGATCCAGAGCCTGTGGACTCTGTGTTTCCCCAGGTAGGCACCCCAGCCCATGAGAGGGCATTGGTCATCAGGATGACTGTCAGCTCTGGGCAGACAAACAGGATACCTTCCTGCTGATGTGCTGGGATCAGCCTCCACTGGATGGCATCCCACATCCTCTGGGTCACCATGACTGGCTGGTCAAAGTGCCCCTTGCACTGAGACCACTGGCTGGCCAGCTCCCACTGCCAGGAGTGCATTCTCCAGTGGACCCAATGGACCATGCTGGTAGAGGCTGCCATGTGGCCCAGCAGGTGCAGGAAGTCCCAGGCAGGGCACAATTGCCCAACTTGGAATTATCGGGCAAAGGAGGAGAGAGCCTCCACCATGTCTACCGATAGCCGGGCTCTGGCTCTACAAGAGTTGAACTCTGCCCCAAGGAAGTTAATCACCTGCAAGGTCAACGAGGCCAAGTCTGACACAAAACTGGAGAGCCAGGTCCCTGGACTGCTCCATCTCCTGCCTGGAGAGACTTGCTATCAGCCATCCATCCAAGTAGGTGTAAATCCAGGCCCCTCAATGCCTCAGGTAAACTGCTACCACTGCTATGCACTTGGTGAAGACCCTGGGGGCTGAGGAGAGGCTAAAAGGCATGGCCTGGAACTCATAGAGGGTTGTCTCATCTCGAAAGCGAAACTCTTTGGTAAGATAGACAGATCGGGACGTGAAAGAACATGTCCTGAAGATCCAGGGAGGCATGGAGAAAAGGTATGGTCAGAGACAGAGTTACTATCCTGAAGGTACACAACCTGAGAAACTTGTTCAACTTGTGCAGATCTAGAATGGGGCACCAGCCCCCCCTTCTGCTTTGGCACCAGGAAGTACCTGGTGACAAACTCTGGGTGTTCCAGGGGATCTGAGACAGAAACCACAACCTCCTCACAGAGGAGCTGAGCTATGTTATCTCTGAGAGCTGACAGTGTGCCTGCGGATGCCAAGTCCTCCAGTGGGGCATGGGCTCAGCAAGGAGGGTACTGTTCGAACTCTAGAGGCAGACCCTGACCCACCATTTCCAGAACCCGCCTGTCCATGGTGACAGCGGACCAGGCAGAAAGGAAGTGGTGGAGCTGGCCTCCCACAAGAGGACCCAGGGGAGGCATGATGGACATGAGGGAGGCACCTCTCATCCTGTCACTGGGCAGGCTTGGAGGAGGAGGAGGGCCCAGCTGAGGGGACACTAGAGTCTCTCCCTTCCCCCTGGCTTATGGACAGCTGAGGCTACTGACTTGGACCAAGGTCACTAAGCCTGAGCCTGCTGACCAGCCGATTGCTGGTCTGGCTTGGCCACAGGAGTGCAGGAGAACCAAAAGGGCTTCTGTTTTTGATGCTGCTTGGAGCTCTTGGGGTCCTTCTGGGCAGATGTCACTGAGTCCAAGGTGGCATTGAACTTCTCGATGTGTGTGAGGTGATGCTCAACCCCGGACCCTAACAGGTCAGTGCCCAGGAAAGAGACATGTGTCAGCTTGTGCTGAGTGTCTGCTGTGAAGGTCAAGATCCTCAGTCAAGCCCTGTGAGGCATGGCCACTAAGGCCACCACAGAGCAGGCACAGGAGTCCCTAATGCACATGGCAGTCTGGAGGCATTGTTTGGCCACTGCCTGGCCCTGGTTTCACACCTGTTTGACCATGGTCTGAAGGTTCACAGGCAGATGAGGAAGTACCCCATCCAAGGTGCCCAGCAGGGCATGGGAAAAGTGGGTCATGAGGAGGGCCGTGCTCACCTGGCAGAGGCCAAGCATGGAGGTAGCTTAGACCTTTTTAGCCATGTGGTCCAACTTCTTGGACTACTTTTTAGGTGGCTTGTCAACATTCCCGGTGTTGCTGGAGTGCTGGAACACAGAGTCGACTGAGTGGTGCTCTATGAATCCTGAAAGGGAACCAGTGGGCACCACATACTTGCGAGCCATCTGGACAGAAGACACAGGGCAGGAAGCAGGGCACTGCCAGAGCTGCAGGGCAAAGAATGGCTTCTACCACCAGAAAAGCCTCTGTCAGAGAGTCTCCCTGGTCAAGGATCTCGGTCATCGGGTAACTAGACCATTTCTGGACGGGCTCCATCTTCACATCCGTTGACTCAGAGATCAAATGGAGGAGGCCCATAAAAGAAGATGGACCTTCGTCCATTGTGAGATCCCCCATGGACTCCACATCAACTGGACGGGAAAGCAAGGAGGAACCCTTGGAGTCTGAAGAGTCATCAAAGAGCGGTCAACCAGGTGACAGTGACCGACAGCTGATGGGGAAGCCCCTTGGCCAGTCGAGACCCTTTAATCAGAGTGCCGACCGTCGGCTATTTGAGTGGTGGCTCCACAATCAGCAGAGAAGCTGGAGTTGGTCAAGTCGGGACCATTTTAATCAGTTCTATTGTCAGAGTCAGCATCAGACTTTCAGGTGACAGCCAAGTGATGACTGGCATAGAAACTGGAGTCGGTTTGGCACTGGTAAACACCAGCTGTTGCCACATCAAGTTCTTGTAGCATCGATGCAACTTGCACCGAAGCCTCTCCTCACCTGAGGAGGACAAGGATGAAAAATAGCAGTGGTGCTGCTTTCTGTGGTGCTGAGATGGGAGTGCCGATGACAGCGGGACCTGCTCGACCCACGGGAAGAACACCAAGACCTTGACCACAGTCACCGGTCTCGGTGACAGGGCTCAGAGGAAGTCAGCGATTGCCGAGGCTCCTCCCAGTCAGGGTCAGGGACCAGAGGCAGTGGGTCAGCGGACTTATCTGTCCCTCCAATGGTCTGCAGATTGGGGTCCTAGACAAGGCAGTATTGGCCTCTTCAGTCGACAACTAGTTGGTTGCCTCGAGAAAAATCTCGGCTGGGATGTCGACCAGCATCTCAGCCCACAGACCCGATGAGTTACTGTGAAACCAAGGCAGAGACTTCGACCAAACTCAAATCCAGAGAAGCATGGGAATCAGAGGCCCTCAACCAACAGCGCTCTCAATCCCACAATTGACCACGAGTCTTTTCTTTCTTAGATCCTTATTTAGATTTAGATGTACTGGTGGGTCCCTTACCGAAAGTCGGCAGGGATGGGCACAATTCCTTACAGGAATCCGTAAAAGACAAGCCCAGCTGAAGCAGCATGAAGGCAGAAGCCGATTTGACTGGTGGGTTCCATTGTGCCAGGCAGCCCAGTTTCAAGCGGTCCTCCAGGATGGAAAACTGAAACGAGCAGCAAAAGTCACAGCCCTGATGATTGGGGGCATGCCCATGGCATTAGATGCATGTGGCGTGCAGGTCGGTCCTGGACATCTTTTGCTCACAAGATCACCAGCAGAACCTGGAAGTGGACTTATCGTCCATCGTGGTCACGATTGAAGTTCAAGTTGAAGACGAAACTCATGATAGTTGGTATGGAAGCAATTCTGATGAATTTAGGAGCTAGGGTCTACTCAATGTGAGAGCGGTAAGGAGGGAACCTGCTTCTTCCAGCGGGAAGGAAGATCTGGCGTCTTGGGGCGGAGCCGAGGGAGTTACCACCTAGATGGGTGGGAAGAGCCAGCTTGAAGACTTTCCAGCACATCTTAAAGGGAAAGGACACTGCCACTAAGTGTGGATAGAACATCATATCCACGTCCCTAGAATATTAATTTCTGTGGCAGAATGTTGTCCTGTCATTGTCTGAAATATTATGTGATGTCATCAATGACATCACATGGTGAACATAGGAGAGGGGTTTCAGGATATGCAAGGTGGGAAAGCACCCAGTCATTATAAAAAAAAAGGTATATCTGAATGAAAAATCACCAAAGCAATAACTTTTGCAGCACTACATATATTCTGTGGCATGATGCAAGTTCTTCAGAAAATGTTGAGGCTGTGGAACAGCACAGTTCCAGGGGCCTTGGTTTTGCAAATCAGCTCCTTCCAAAATGCTTCCAATACTCAGTGGACACCTTCAGAAAGCCCTAAGGCTTAGAACTCTAGCTGCTCAGAAACCAGGCTGTCAGGTGCAGGGACTGCAGGTCCAGGTGTCTGGCCAGAGTGGGAGCAACCAAGGTAGTTTACTGCTGCTAAGGCTCAGAAGGTCCTGGTACCATAACTGTCAAGGTCAAACTGGAGCAATCAGGTTGAGGGCCACATGGTCCCACCAGTCTTTGAGGAACACGTTTTGATTCAGGGAAAATGGAGAAATGATGTACAAGAAGGCCACTTGTTCACAGTTAGGGACACATTTCCTGGCAGCGTGCTCTACTGAATGGGGAACAGGCACAGAAGAACCACAGCTTTCTTTTTTCAAGGAAGCAAGCAGGTCCACTGGCAGAGTTCTCCATGTGTAGAATAACTGAAGCATCACACATGGGTTCATTGCCCACTTGTGTGATGCCTCCCTTGCATGGCTCAGGGTATCTCTTAGCTGGCTACAAAAGCCCATCATATGAGTTGCCACTAGGTCTGCTTGGGAATATGCAAGTCAGTGATCAGGTCTACAGAGCATCCAGGAAGTGTAGGAAGGTGTGGGTGCCACCCTGCTCATTCAAGTAGAACATAGTGGTCATGTTGTCTGTATTGATTTGGACAACCTAGGCCCAGACCAGTGGAGCAAACTACTCAGAGGTCCAGTAAGTTGATGTGAAGTTTGGACATGCGGAGTGATCGCAAGCCAGGTACTCTTTGATCCTGCAAGTATGCCAACCAGCTGATGAGGGAGGAGGCATCCATTGTCAGGGACACCATGGGCTACAGCCAAACAAATGGGATTTCCTCCAGAGGTTTCAGAGGGAACAGCTACCAATGGAGGGTGTCCAGCATGGGATGTGTCACTTGTACAAGCTGGTCCAAGTCTAAGTGTATCTGGGACTACTGGTGAGCCAGTTCTCACTGGAAAGGCCACATACACCAATGGTCACATCCATGGTAGATGCCATGAAATACAGGAGCTTGTGGAAATCTCTGACCAGCTGCAAATGACTGGGAAAAAGACAAAAGATCCATTGCCCTGTCTTGTGGAATGTAGAGTCCAGTTCTGCCCTGATGAACACAATTAACTAAGCATGAGTCAGCTTGGATTTTTTGCCTACTGATGGCATTAAGTGAAGACTGTCAGGGCCAATGACAGGCTGAAAGGCCTGGCTTGAAACTGGTTAAGGGCTCTGTCCAAACAAAAAGGAAAAAAAATGTTAGCTGAATGGACAGGGAGCTCAAAGTAAGTGTCCTGGAGGTTTACAAAACTGAACAATGTGCCCGGTTTGAGACAATATAATCTGATTTAACATGACCAAGCAGAACTTCTGTTTGTTAATAAACTGGTTGAATATCTACAGATCCATGATTCGGCTCCATCCCATCCATCCACTTTAGTACCAACAAGCACTGTGAAACAAATCCCTACTCAACTTGACTTTCTGGAAATGGCTCTATTACATTTTCAGAAGAAATCTTAGTGCTTGGTGTGTACAGATGTCCACTTTGCATTGTAAATGAATAAATACGATATGGTCTGTTTGTATACTATTTTATCTTTATTTATTTATTTATCATTAATGTGAAGTTTATCAAATGTTTAGCTTGTTCCGGTCGCATGTGAAAATGGGCATTTTTTTGCCTTGCATGCTTTCCAGTATAATCAATAAAACAAACAAACATGCAGCAACATGAGTTTTTAAATTCAATCCTGAAGTGTGCTGAGAAATTCTTCTTAAAGCACTTCCTCTAGAAGTGTTCATGGCTTGCAGAGGTGCACTGCCTAAAATTCTAGAGACAGCCTCGAGATGATCACTTACAGGATCCAATTGTCTGAGGTTACAGCAGACAACTGGGGGAAGAAATGAAGAAGCTGGACCCTGATTGGGAGCTGCAGCAGGGTCTACAGTGGGGAAGAGATTCCCCTCCCTTCTTGCTTTTGGAGTTGCCTAAGGTGTGTCCTCTGGAGCCACCATTACCACCATTACCACTGTCATTTATGGTTCCCTTAACAATTTGTCCTGGAGTGGAAGGACACAGAGGGGTGAAACTACTGCTTTTGTGGGTCATGAAAGGAGCTCCAAAAGGAGCCTGTGCCCTGCTTACATGACTTAAGAGTTTCCTTAATGACCAACATGACGGGAGTCCAGAACAGCATTGGACTTCTAAATCTTACGTAGCTATCTTCTTCAGGACCAAAGAGAGCCTTTCCAGTAAACAGGAGGTCAGCTACTCTCTGCTGGCTCTCCTGGGGGAAAAAGGAAATGAGCAGCCCTGCATGTTGTCAGAAAGTCACCATGGTTGTTACCAAGTTGAGGGTCACCTGGAGCTGGTGTATAGTGGCCAAGCATTCCAATCTTGAATATCAGTAAGGTCCTGCTGGTGGTCCTCCAGCAAGACAGGTCAATGATCAGAGGCTATCTCAAACAGTTCTTGATTACAGCAAACTTATATAAGCAAAATAACTAGCCTGCAGGATGCACAGGAACATAGCCAATTAGACCCTGTAGCCAACGTGGTCCTGTTTCTTGGACTCTTTGCTCAGGGCTTAGGAAATTCTTCCCGCATCTTGGCCTTGAGAAAAACTGCATATACCACAACAGCTTCTGGAAGGGCATGTTCCAGGATCTCTGTGAGACCTTCTGGAGGGATCACATTTTTACAGTCTACCCTCCTGGGGGAAAGAGGACACAAAGCCTAATGTTCCTTGATGTGGACTATAGAGTCCATCCTCGCAGTCATGATGGGTAAGACCACCACAGTGGAAGATTCCATTTTGTCCTTCAAGGGATAGGAATCAGCATTCTACACCTCCTCTGAGAAAGTGTTGGGGTCAGAGACATCCTTCCATGAGCTATGCTATGCAAAGGATGAGAAGTTACCCACTTGAATAGCCTTATAAGATAAGAGCCTATCTATATCATGCTAGCAGGACCATTCTCCAAGGGCTGAGGACACTGTCTGGTCAGTATCTGAATCTGCATAGAGTGAATAAGGATATTTTTTTGGGGAAAGGACAATCTTCTTGGTGTGGGTGACCACTACTGACAGCACCCCACCTGGGAGCCCCTTGGATTTTCTAAGGGCTGTGGAGGTGGTGAAACAACCTGAACAGGCTGAGGTGCAGGCACTTAGACCTGCTGACATATTGAAGGTGGTTGGCTGACTAAGGAGGGACAGGTACACATTGGCAGAGTCAAAAGTGGCACCAGTTGGTGGCCTGGAACCAATATCCCAACTGTGCCAAATTGGATCATCGCAAAGTTGATGAACTCAGCACAGATGTCGGAAGCCCGAAATAGAGGACAAAGACCCAGACAAGGGATGACTTGACCTCTTAGGATGGTGGTGTCAGTGTCTTGAGCAGGATCAAGATTGAGAATGAGACTTCGATCAAGACCTGTGTCACTTTTGCGAAGTCTAACTCAGTGGAGGAAGAGGAACACCACCAACCAGTGCTGGCTACATGAGCAGCTCAACTGGTGGGCCGAAAAAAGGCAGATGTACTGACTGGTCTCGGAGTTGTTCCAACTTTCAGTAGCATCTATCTGTAGGAGAAGCTATGCGCTCATAGACTCAAGGAAACAATATTCTCAGGCCAAATTAAAGTGAAAACTGCTTATTGCAGCAAAGTCGAGGTATACCAATTAAAACCCTCAGCCCCAGTTCTTCAACCCTAACCAGATCTTCATCAGGAGATGGGTTTCAGTGGCATCTCCATCAGCAACCAGGCCTGAAACTCATTCATTAGTATCAGCTGGAGTTTGGGAGGTCAGGTTTGAGTGGATCAGGACTGGAAGTATTGTGGTGATTGCAAGGGCTCGAAGAAGCTCAGAAGCACTCAGGAAGTCAGAGCTATTTGAAAGGCTGCTTTTATTTTCACCAGAAGCCTCTGGCATGCTTGTCACCCTCTCCAAAGGCCAAACCATCAGTGCATCTGCATGTTCTGCCCAGCAAGATTCTACTGTGGCAGCTGAACCACTCAACGCCTGTTAAAGAATTGGTCACATTGCCCTGAGTCATGCTTGTCTTGTTTTGTCTGGCAAGTCTTCTGCGGGCCTAGGTGGATCAACTTTCCTCTACATCATAGAAACATAGAATTTGATGGCAGATAAGGACCGCTTGACCCATCCAGTCTTGCCATTTCTCCCTACCTACACTATTACCACAGACCATATTCATCTAAAGTTCTTTCTCCCTCCCCCTTCCTTTCCACTATGTCTCCCTTGTGCTTATCTCATGCATTCCTGAACCCCACCACTGTTTTCACCCCTACCACCTCTGCTGGAAGGCTGTTCCAGGATTCCGCCACTCTTTCTGTGAAGAAGTACTTCTTCACATCTCTCCTGAATCTACCCCCCTCTAGCTTCATAGCATGCCCCCTTACACTTGAGCACCTTTGCTTGTGAAAAATACTCCCCTCCTTACCTTATGTACCCCTGTGAGGTATCTGCAGGTAAAGAAAGAGTGGTGGATTCCTGGAACAACCTTCCAGCAGAGATAGTGGGGGAGAAAACAGCATTGGGATTTAAGAATTCATGTGAGAAGCACAAGGGTATCATAGTGGAAAGGAAGAGGTGGGAGAAAGAGCTGTAGGTCAGGCACAGTCTGCAGTAATACTGCAGGTAGAGAGAAGCAGGCAGACTGGATGGGCCAAGCGATCCTTATCTGCTGTCAAACTCTTATGTCTCTATGATGTAAAGGAAAGTCAATACACCTAGTCCCTTTTCTCAAAAGGCTTGCCAGTCCAGACAAGCATGACTGAGGGTGATGTGGCCAACTGTTTGACTGGAGTTGAGTGGTCCAGCTGCCAGAGTAGAGTCTTGCTGAGTCAAACGTGCAGAAGCACTGATGGTTCAACCTTGGGAGAAGGTGACAAGCATGGCGGAGGCTTCTAGCAAGAATGAAAGCAGACTCTTAAGTAGCTCTAACTTCCTGAGTGCTTCTCAATTTTCTTCAAGCCCTTGCAATTGAAGAAATGTGACCCTTTACTGCAGTAGACTGTATTCGTTTCTTCCAGTTAGGTGTTCAAAGGAGGCTGTGGATTCCCTGAATTAGAGTTCAGCAGCAGCATGAACTGATGGAAAAGCTTCCACAATCCCTGCGGGTCTGGCTGTTTGGCCTGAAGATCCAGATCCCCTTTGAGGAAATCAATAGCAGGAATGTCGTCACTGAGAGCAGACTGTTGCTCAGCATTCACAACGAGCTGAGCCTGTAGTTGATTTGTGAACCCCGTCACAACCCATGGCACCCTGTGACTGATCCCTGGCCTCATCTTAAGCACCTTAACATTTCTAATATCGATGGCTTGGTTGTGCATGGCACGGTACTGATGGCCATTACTCAAATAGTAACACCAATACAGTGCACGCAGGCATCATGCCCATTCATGACCAACACAGTAGAACTTCAAAAACACATATTTTTAAACCCAGTTTCTTTTTCTGGTCCACTTTGTCGATGAAGCAGTAGGTCAGCGATGCTGGGCACAGAATGAGTTGATAGATAAATTAAACTGATGCTCTAAATTTGTGAACTAGCCTGGAAACCACAAAAACTTAAATCACAAGCAGGAGCTAAAGAGAAGGTGACCTGTTTCTTCGGTGGATAGAAAGATCTAAGAACCATGGGGGCACAGGCCAGAGGACACCTCATTGGGTGTTAGGAGGAATCATACTTTAAGGCTGTTTCCAATGACTGAGCATGGTCTGTGGATTTAAAGTGTGGCTAGCAAATCGAATCTAGGTAGAAGAATATACTACATTATCATTTACCCAATGCTTTTGGAGATGGTGTTTTTCTCTGTCATCTGGAAAGTGTTAAAACTTACAGTAGGGCCTTACTTCTACCATCATGAAGAAAAGGTGCTGCACCAGCCATCTGCAGAACCACTATATGGCATAACTGAAGAATTATGAGTCCGGAAATACCTACTGCTCAGGCTTGCATTGTGAGCGCTTACTTACTATTTCTCTAGTTCGTTCTACCCTATTAAAATACTAGCTTAACATATGAGACATGTAGCAGCTGACCCCCCCCAACATAAACAAATCATGTTTAGAAAGAAAAAGTATGTTATTACCCTACAGTAAGCTGAACCACATAAGTCTTAGACCGCATAGCACAGGCCTGAGTATTACTTGCTTCCCTGACAGTGGTTCTCTAGTTATGCCGTACTATAGTTAATGGCATTGAAACTATAGTGTTATAGCAATATTATTTTTATTCAAAGTTCTCATGGTACCTGAGAAATCTCCTATAATCCTTTTGAACAGGAAATTGTGCTGTTAATACTGTAGTTTAGTGTGGGACTGGGAGAATGTCTCAGGAATGAAAACCATAAATTGGAGGACTACCTCCCCTTCTCCGTTTAGGTTCCACTGAGCTAGATTCTTAAATGGGTTAAAAGCCCACATACCATAATCCACACACACACACACACACACACACACACACACACACACACACACACACACACATTATGAATTGCACCGTTGGGCTGTTATCACTCACTTTTGGGACTAAAGTATAATTTTGCAAATGTTTAAAACATTAAGAGGTGTACTCCCCTACCTACCTACCTACACATACACACACACACACACACACACACACACACACACACACACAGACACACACACACGCAGACACACACACACACACTCTCCGAATTTTCCATCATTTTATGTGCAGAGGGGAGTGTGCAATGCCTATAGTGGGTGTGCCATGCACACGTCTGCATACAGCACACTCATCGGCTGTTCTGCATACAGCACACTCATTGGCTGTTCCACCTCCATGCCCCTACTGTACATGACCTGGCTTGCTAACACCTAGCCTCCACTAGGTGTCAGACAAATGCCAGTCTCTGTTCCACACCCTCCCCGGGAGAGGGGAGCTGTCCTCCGGATGTTCGATCCTCTCCCACCTCAGTCGGCCCCCTACGACCCGCTTGCACCGTGAACACAGGTCGCCGGTTTGGCAGGAGGTAAGGCATTGCTGCTTCAGCCCTCCACACCACTGGGTCAACCCAGATTTATTTCTTTGACAGTTTTTTTTTTCCTCTTTCCACCATGGCAGCCTGGCCAGGCCCTCCTACACTAATCCTCTTGTCCATCCCAGTAACATCTAAAAGCCAGCATCCCTCCCCATAGCAGTTAGCATTGTTGAGAGTCCTGTAGTTTACCCACAGAAGTGGGGCATGACCAGCTGTCCTCCCCAGATACTGGTCAAAAGCCAAACTATACAGAAGGAGAGAAGCAGGCTGGGGAGAGAGAAGCAGGTAGATCAGCCCACTGAGACATGAGGGGGTGAGCTTCATCTGTCTGCCCTGAGTCCCACTTAGTTTTAACACTTTTCTCCCTCCCACAGTTGTATCAGGTGGATGTGTATACAGATCACTCCAAACAAGCTGGAGTCCCGATGACACTCCTCTCCTTCATGTCCCATCTTGCCCTGACAATCTTAGACCCCTGGACCACTAGAGAGCATGGCAGAGGGATCTACACCTCACCCTTCCTGGAGCCACAGGATTTTCTTAATGCTCTGTAACACTTGCTTGTTTCAGTTCAGATCAAACTCTTTTTCAGTTTTCCTCCTTTTATCTAACCTATCCCACCCTCCCCTGGTAACCTCCTCCCTTTGTGTCTTGCTCCCCTGTGCCTGTACTCAAAGCCAAGCCTACTGGATGCAGTCTATCATCAAGGAGTATGCAAGGCAAACAGAAGACAAAACATCAAGTTTAGCACATGAGTTTTGCAAGGAAAAAGCTTGCATGCAGAAATCCATGCATGCCTTCAACCACACATGTCTGCAAGTATTAATATTTTCAAGGCCATGCATAAAACATACATATTTTATCCTGCTATTCTGGGTTATACTTAGGATCTAATTCAGTTAATGAGCTTATTGCATCATCATCTATAGTTCTACACTAGCACTTTGTCATATTTTGTTGCAGTTGTATGTTACATATATGTTGCTGGCATTCTCCCTTCTCTATTGTACCTGCGGCTCTGAGCACAAACGAGAACATAAATAAAATACTACTGCTACGTAATATTTTCAGGATTTGTTTTTCTGGCAAAAATGCAAGGATTATACAGGGATGATGTAAAGCATGCAAGGATTGTGCACACATCCTTACATTTTCCTAGTGGTAAACTTGGATTTTTTTTCTCTTGCTGGCTTTGCACGATCCATGTATGTTTTTTTTTTTTTGGTAAGGGGAGTGCTTACAGCTGCACTGTTGTAAACTTCCCCTTAGTACTTTCTTCTCATTGCCAACTATGGTTCCATTGGGGGAGGGGGGGTAGACCAGCTTAATGGCACTGAGACACTCTTCCATTCCTTCCTTCACTTAGTCTGTCCCTTGCAGAGTAAAGCACCCCCCCCAGGTGTGTTCCACAATCCTGGTGTTAAGCTCTGCTGCACAGTACAGTAAATTTAAATTTCATTCTAGACCACTGACACTAAAGTTTCAACAGACGGCCTCAAAGTACATAAAGTTCAACACACTAGCCTGCTAGTGCATTCTTCAACTCTTCAACCATGTTGGCTCCAGATTCTCTTTCATTCATGCACATGGTTACCTACAAAATCAACTCTGTTGAATAATGTCATTCCCTTTATATATCTTAAAATCATACTAGAGCCAGACTGAATCATATCACAGTGCTTAAAGCAATGAACGCATTTGGAAAATGAGTTCAGTGTAGGTAAAGCCATGGACATTGGTGGCATACAGTGGTATACATGCCTGCGCAATCAATGCGTATGCATTAACTAGAAGAAAGCAGGTTGCTATACCAAAGGTTAAGTGACCTTGAGTAAGATTCTGAAAAATCTCTGATGGCATGGAGTGCAAAAAGCAACACCATATTTTAAAAGCAATCACAATCGTAACCGATAAGTAAAAGTGCTAAAGAGTGCATAAATGCATAAAGTTAATCAAGTCCAAGTCAATGACATTTCCCAAACCATACTCCATACCATAACTAAGTGGCAATAGTAATATGTCATGGCAGAAAGGTGCAATAGGCAGCAAACTGCTGACCACTGCCACAGAAGATACCCATCTTTGAATGCCAGAACTGCTGCCCAGATCCTGTGAGTATCCTTCTAGGTCTGTATCTCTGCTGAGGTGGAGGTGGGTAGCCTAAACACAACCTGCAGCATAGAA
The DNA here is from genome assembly GCA_016271365.2 of Neoceratodus forsteri. Classification (NCBI taxonomy): domain Eukaryota; kingdom Metazoa; phylum Chordata; order Ceratodontiformes; family Ceratodontidae; genus Neoceratodus; species Neoceratodus forsteri. Next base: position 483,042,186 of record CM057449.1, read on the forward strand.
AATATGGCCTTTCCATAAAAGTAAAAAGACTGGTTGCTGGGGTTGCCAGTGGTTAGAATCAGAGGTCAGGAAGCTCATAGCTGATCATCTCTACATCATACAGAACAGCTTTTAAACAGTTTTAGATCTTGACTGACGCCAGTAAGAGAAATGACACATAACGATTATCAAATGACTAAAAAACTTTTCTGGCAATACTAAAAATGCATACCATCTGAGTCAACTAAAATGAGCAATATATCTGATATCTTTCATTGTTGCTGAGAACGAACCACAGAAATAACTTTCTTTCAATCTATTGTTCTTCCTTCAGGCGGCCTGCATCTGAGCAGCTCCACAGCTCCATCAACCAACATTTCCAAGTATTTACCCCAACTTTCAAGTTCCCCGATGGCTTATCTCCCAAATTCAGTAGTGCACTTTTCCTGGCAGGGCAAGATCCAGTCTGAAAGGTGGGCACCTGGTCAACAGTGCAGGTCCTACCAGAGGCCAGTCACCATCCTACCACTGCAGTGTTTTTTCCACCATGTTCTCCCCAGGCGCCTGCCAACAGGCAATGACGTGGCATACGCAGTTCTCTGCAAGCATGCATAAGGGTCTGCAGCAGTCCCCTACCCCTAGGCAGCCTCTGCATGCTCCACCAACCAACCTCCACTGGGCAGCCGTCAATCAGCAGAGGACAGAATTTCAGCTCCCCAAAGGAGGAGATCTGTCCAATGGGATGCTTATCACTCCATCCCACGGCCGGCCCCCTGCAACCTGAGCCCATTCCTCAGCTTAAGTCACTGGAGCAGCAAGAGGATGCCCTGTCGCTGCACTACCTGGCCAACTTAAATAACTTTATTTTGTGAAAGGAAATTTTTGAAAATAAATGTAAGTGTAATCAAGGCATCAATGCGAGAAGAACCAATACAAAAAAGTATCTACTGTGGTATAAACACTAATACCCACTCAGTAATTCTAGGGTAGGTGGCATGTATTCATGAAAATTTGGGATTTATGAAGCATGTTTTCATTTTAATTTTATTTTATCCCACTATTCATGAAGCATTTTATAGAGTTACATTTGCTTCATTTGGCTGTATTTTACTCTTTTTTTCCTTCACTACGCAAGGGCAGTGCTGAATTAAGAGTGAAGTAAAACCATGAGTGTGCCAAAAAAAATTCCACAGATATGAAATCAAGAAACTGTTTCATGAATGGCAGGGTAAAATAAAAAGGTAATGCCCTGGAAAAACTGTTTTATAAATATAGGACAGTCTTTATTTCAGTCTGTATCTCAAACACAAAAAAAAAGTTTATCCATAAAGAAAACAACAGAAATCAATGAAATGATTTTTTTTGTTTCTCAGTTGACTTTGGCTTACCATCCTGGAGTAACTAGAAAAATCTTTTTCCAGACATTCTGCATAAAAACAAGCCAGAGTCCCTTAAATGAATACTAATGTCAATAAAACACATTTCTTGACTTAACAACCCAAATCACTACATCCTACAGTGCATGAATACCTACCTTCCCAGTAAAATGCAGCAAATGCAGCTGTATTTTTTTGAAGAAGTACAAAATCACACATGCCCCCACAATGCAAAGCATCATGGGCTGCATATGCAGATCACCACAGAATACTATGCCGGTTCAACTTTAAGCAGAAATGCAAGGTGCCGGAAGGCCTCTCACACAGTTTGCAAAGGGTGCCAAGATGGTTCACATCTAGAGCAGCCCAGTATCATGGAAACAAAATTAACTAAGCTAATTCTTTCAACTAATAACCTTTTTGAACTTCGTACCATAAACAAAAATGGGCATATCACAGCGGTGCCGGGTACAGTGTTTGACTCCTGATGATGTCCTGTGGCTAAATTACAAGCAGGACTTGGCAGGGTCCTGGAGAAGATTACTGTTCTTGCCTCTCACTGCCAAGGCTGGATACAGTGACAAACTTTATAAGTGCGTTGATGGGGGCAGGGAAATTTGTGCATACAGTAGGAGAAAACAGGAATGGTGAGGGGTTTCTACTGCAGATGGTAAGCACAGGGTCTCATGCTGTAGATGGTGAGAGGGTCTAATACTGCATAAGTGGAGAGGGGTCACATATGCAGATGGTGAAAAGTGTCTCATACTACAGATGAGGAGAGTGGTCTCATACTGCAGAGAGGGGGAGAGGAGTCTTAGACTGCAGACAGTGAGAGGAGGTCTCATACTGTAGATAGTGATGGGTGTCTCATACTGCAGCTGGTGAGAGGGGGATGTGACATAGCAGATAGTGAGGAGTCTTATACTACAGATGGTGAGAAGGATCTTAAACTTAAGATAGTCAGGGGGTCTCAGACTGCAGCTGGTGAGAGAGGTCTCATTTCAGATGGTGAAAGGGCTCTCATACTGTAGATAGTGAGAATGCTCTCATACTGAAGATAGTGAGGGGTGTCATACTGCAGATGGTGAGAGATGGCCACATACTACAGATAGTGAGGGGTGTCTCATACTGCAGCTGGTAAGAGGGGATATCATACAGCAGATAGTGAGGATTCTAATAGTGCAGATGGTGAGAGGGGTCTCATACTGCAGCTGGTGAGAGGGGAATGCCATACAGCAGATAGTGAGGAGCCTCATAGGGCAGATGGTGAGAGGGTCTCATACTGAAGATTGTGAGAGAGGTCTCAGACTTAAGATAGTGAGAGGGGTCTCAGACTGCATCTGGTAGGAGGGGTCTCATTTCAGATGGTGAGAGGGCTCTCATACTGTAGATGGTGGAGGGGTGTCATACTACAGATAGTGAGAGGAGGTCTCATATTGCCAATGACAGAGAGTTTCATAGTGCATATGGTGAGAGAGAGCCTCACATTGCAGATAGTGAGAGGGTCTCATATCATGGATGGTGAGGGGTTCTCATACATCAGATGATAAGAGGGCTTTCATAGTACATATGGTGAGAGGGTCTCCTACAGCACTTGGCTAGTGGGATCTCATATGGAAGATGCTGAGATAGGCTCATACTGCAGATGGTAAGGGGTCTCATGAGGGGTTTCATACTGCATATGATAACTGTGGTCTTGTACTGCAGCTGGTGAGTGGTCTCATACCTCAAACAGCGAGAGGGATCTCATAATGCAGAACATGAGAGAGGTCTTATACAGAAAATACTTAGAGGGGTCCCATAATACAAATGATAAGAGGAGTTTCATACTGCAATATGATAAGAGGCATCTCATATGCAGATGGTGAGGGGTCTCTTACTGCAGACAGCGAGAGCTGTATCATGCTTCAGATGGTGAGAGGGGCACATATTGCAGATGGTGAGAGGGGTCTCATGTTGCACATGGTTAAGAAAAAACACAGCAAGCACAAAACTAAAATCTAGGTCTGATTACAGAATTTTCAAACCCAGCAACAAGATTAGCTACAAAGTGTTCCCTGAACTCTCCCTACTACCACACAAACATAAATGCACGGCTGCTTCCCATCTCCCATCCCTCAGTAGTAGCAGAGATTACTATTAGGCAGCCAGTAGCAGCACTAGCCACAAATGGTTACCAGGGCACAGCTGGGGCACAACAGATGACAGCCATGGCACTGATATATTGTTACTATGGGGGAAGCTCTGCACCATATGGGGCACCAACTGGGGCACAGCATTTGTTTACTTGGGCACGTGCCCTGGCGGGCCCTGGTATAGAGCAGCCACTGTAGGCAGCACTAGTTAATCAACAGGGGACAGAACTGATAACTAAAGCATAATGAAGACTAGGTTTTCAAAACTGTTTTAGATGTTCATCAAATCTGTCGTCCCATGGGTGCATCAACAGTGCTACTGCTCATGATCCTGTAACCGAGTTCGGGAATGAGCTCAGGTAATTGGGGGGTTGGCTGAGGGAGGCACACAGTGTCTTGCTTGCTTGACTGTCACCTGGTGGAGGCCAGGTGGTAGCACAAATCAGTGCACACTGCAGAGAAGGGATTGCCACTGGATGCCATGTATGCATGTGCGCCACCGCACATGTGCGTGCCCATTACTGCATGCTAAAGTCCTGGGGAAAAAACTGGAGGAAAATGTCCCAGTCTGATTCTGGCACCTCTGTAGGCCCACACAACACTAACATGGCAGGCTATGCACCAACAAATGTGGTCCTGGGTAAGCGGTGGACAACTGGTAAGTTCATGAGAATGTAGGTGACACAGCTGAGAGGGGATGATGCTTGACTGGAACCTGGGGGCATGAAAACAAAGAATAGATTAACAAAATTAACCAATTTAGTGACAAGTATAGCAATTATCTTTGCTGATCTGTCCCCCGCTATTGCAAAATGAGATATGAGTGAAGATATTGTGTGCTTCATATGTTCCCAAATTCTACTGAAAATGTGCTTCTTACTTTTTTTGTTCATTTCCACAGCAGTTTTGATCTGGCAACAAGCAATCGTGCATACATGGCATTCTCTGTACAGCAGCCAGGAGCAGTGCCAATGAGACAGCTTTGATGGAAACAAAACTTAGGCATTTATACAAAACAATTATTGCATAACTTTTTTTCAAATGTAATGAGTCTCTTCCACACAAGGCAAAGTTGATATCCACTTTTACGTTGAAATGCTGTCCAGTAAATAGGACAGACAGCATCATCACCTGCAGGTGTCAGTATGAACATTGAGAATGCCTTTACTGTGCAAGTGGAGAAAGTTGAATATCTCTGTGGGCATGGCATGGAAACCAGGACGTGGCCTGACATTGTCATAGTAATGATGAGTGGTGAAGATCCCTGAGGGGTTCATGGGAAATGCCCAAAAGCCATAAAGATGTACTTCCTTACAAAGCTCCATTGCAGCGGTCACCAACATCAGCCCACTGCTCAGACGCTTGGCATGCACCCCCTGGTTAGACCAAAACTGTGTGACTCTGATAAGATACTGGGGGTGGAAATAGAAGACAGACTGCTGGGACTCAAAGTCATCCAAGACATACTTGACTCGGAAAGAGACTTCTGTATTGCGGGTGTTGTAGAAGGCAGGCAGCAGCATGGATGCATTTTCGTATGCCTGAAGAGTTTCATAGAAAGGCCTTCTCCTCTTTTCCAGCTTGTGGTACCTAGGGACGGCAAGAAGACCAAACCAAAATATTTCTCTGTCCATGTAAAGTATTCATTTCTACTGCAAACAAATAAACTACATATGCTTTCAGGTGGGCTTCTTTCACTAATTCATAGTACTTTACAAGCAGAAAAGCAGTAGCAGTCCATTGAGTCTGCTCTGATTTACCTAAGAACCACTCCAACATACCTCTGTGTGGCCCTAAACTGAGCTTCCCACTGTGGGCCCGGTCTCTCCTGCAACTTTGTACCCCTCCCCAGATCCCACAATTACTAGCCTCTTGTAACTGTCTCATCCCACCTTAAACCTGTGACTGTCTTTAACCTCACTAATTCACTTGATAGGCAATTCCAGTTCTCCACCACACTCTCTGTGACAAAGTATTTCCTTGTATCCATCCTAAATTTGCAGCCTACAAGCTTGTGTAACCCCCCTGCAAATGGGGGTTCCCAAAAGACTTCCAGGAGCTTGCTTGAATGCTCCAAGCCTGAATGGTGTTTGGCCTTTAAGCCATTTATCAGTGAGTGTTTTTAGAACCTCTGGTACTGTCTTTTTAAGAGCTGTCTGCTTGCAGACATAATTAGTTTGTATGGGGACTGTGTGTTTCTTTGATTGAGTACCACTCAAGCTGCTGCCAATTCACTCCATTTTGCAGTCACTAGGGTGCAAAGGAACCTATCTGAGATGTAACTGTTTCCGGAAATTATTTGGAGTAGTAATGAAATTACAGTTTGTCTAACCTGCTTTCTTTGCAGTCAGAACTGTGTCTGCTAGTTCCCATTCTAGTTTTGAACTGCTGAACTGGACCAATCAGTGTGGGTAAGCTAGCTCTAAAAATGGTGCCTTGGACGAATCAGAACTTGGACTCATAATCTGGGCCAGCCACAAGAGGATTGTATGGGCAGTGACTCTGGGAGATGTAGTTTAGACTTCAGTGCCTTTTGGACCAACAGCAGCAGTCTATTGTGAGTGACAGCCAATCCAGTCAAGAACTGGGAGGAACTCAAAGGAAGTGCCGGTTTTGTCGGTTGGAGTTTCAGTTGAGCTTTGGCAGTGAAGAAGGAAGGAGCCCTGTGCTTTTTCAGTGTGCAGTTTTAGTCAAAACGTGTGTAAGGCCCAGAGTTCCGGTCTGCAGCTTGTGTAACTGCTTGTTAGGACTGAATCGTCCTGTGAAAAGAATCAAAGGATCTCGAAGAGTAAAACCAGGCTCACCCTGTAGAAGACTGGAGAAATTATTGAATTGCACTCGGTCTGTCAGGAACTGAATCTGCTGTGTGTTCTCCGGGTATTGTGCAGTAATTGCGATCGGATACAGATGCAGCCTGCCTGGTATAGTGCTTTCTTTTATATGGATGTGTGAAGAGGTTTGTGTACCTCAAGTGAGCCCTGCTGACATTGAAGGACCCTATCTTATTTGGAGGTCGTGAGTACTAATTCAGTCGCTCTGTTGAATTGCCACATTAAATCCAAATGGAATTACTGTACTGCTGACTGTTTAATTCTCCTTTTCTCTGTGTGAAAGGGCCTACCAGCTGTCACGGTTTGGACTAGCCACTAGGGCTTGGGTACCCAGGGACAGTAACTGATAGGGATAGGCCTGCACAGAGCCATAGGTAGATTATTAGAGTGATAAGCTAATTAACCTGATTTCCCCTGTCCTTGTTATATCCCCTAAATAAATCAGAGCTGCTTGTTTCAGCAAAGTTATACTGCCTGAGGTATTTGTCTATGTTAAAGTACTGTACTGTGATTGTTGCACTGTATCTCATTTCACAGGAGGTCCCAGTGCGGAACCAGACCTGGGGGTAAGTGTATACTGTGAAGGTAATTCTGATATATTGTGTGGCCACTAGTGGAAGAAAGGGGTTGCAGTGTCCCAGAGGGCTGTGACCAAGTTAGTTTAACTATTGCAAACCCTTGACCTCTGGGTGGAGGCACCCGCCATTGGATCCAGGCCTCAACCTGTTAGTGGCAAATCAGGCAGGGGTAGTAGCCCCTGGGATAGCGCCATCTAGGGGTTACATCTTGAGGCTCACCGCTGGGATTGTGTGTCCTCTAGTGGCCATATTTACGAACCACTGTTAAGAAAAAATGGGTACCCCGACAGAAGTGGCTGTGCACCGGCTGGTGGAGTGGTGTACTGGGGAGGAGATCGACCCCCAAAATGCTATGCTTATCCTGGACATCCCCTGGGTATCAATACGGACACTGTACAGGGAGTACTTTCCAAGGTGGAAGGTTTACAAAACCCTGTGGTGGTGGGTCGCATGCTAATCTGCTCACCCACACTTTCCTGGCCCTAGTAGAGTTTAAGGATCCCATAGATAGCTCCAAAGTGCCACAGACCATTACCCCAGAGGAGCCCTCACTGCTTGGAGAGTGATAACTAAGGACAGTAAAGACCGGGGGAATCAGCCCCCACCACTATCTGAAACTTTGAGGAGAAATTTGCTGAATGGTTGCTGGGAGAGGGAAAACTGTAGAGGACTTGAAGAAACTATTCTTGCCACCTGGGGTGTTCCTCCCCAACACCCTCTCCTGCTCCAGTGCCCGTAATGGTGGCTGGAACCAATGCAGACTCCTATTTCTGCACCTGCCATTAGTCACGACTCTTACGAAGGTTGAGGATCTTCTCTGGCACCCTCCCACCCCAAGGGGAGGATGACTGGGAGACCTGGATAGACTATGTTGCCCCAAGTGCTAGAATGGCAATGCTCGAAGGCTAAAAGCAAAGAGGGTTAGTGAGAGCCTCCGAGGTCCTGCCCTGGCTACCATCCGTGCTAAACGGGCCAGTAACCCTGAAGCGACTGCACAGGCCTATCTTGAGGCCTTGGAGAATGTATGGGAGCCCAGATTCTGATGAGGACCTATGGTGGAGAGTAAGAATGCACAACAGTACCAAGGGAGTTGTTGTCTGTGTATGTCTCTCGGCTGGAAAAATTGTTGCAAGAATGCCTCAGAAAGGGTAGTTTGCCAGCGATTGAACTGGACCGAACCAGACTGGACAGAATCCTTAAGTCTGCCCCTTCTCAGAACTGCTGTTGCTTCCAGTTACGCCTGGCAAATGACTGGAATCCCACCCTCCTAGTGATGAGATAATGAGAGAAATTGAGGAGTTGAGAAAGGCGACCTCGGAGGTACCTGCACCAACAGCTGTGGCTATGACCCAGTGACTGAGGGTGACCCATCAAGTGAAGTTCAGGGGCAGAGGTTGACAGTCAATGAGTGCTCTGACAAGGAAAAGATATGCCACAATGGGGTAACTGTTGGAGAGATCCGGAATTCAAAAACAGTCCTTTATGAAGGCCACGCCTGCAAGTACGGGCCCTGACCTATATCCGACTGCATCTACAGGGGGTGGGGTACCACCCATGTATCTCCTGCTGATAACAGCTCCAAACTCAATTCCTTGACCATGGAAGTGGAGAAACTGACGAGATGTCTCCAAATGCTTATCACGCCGCAGACAGAGATGGCACCCAGGTTTCCAGTTAGTATTACTCCCGCCCTGGCTCCCGTGTGGGCGCCTCGCCAGCTCAAACTCCAGAAAGTATGTTTTGCTATAATTGTGGGAAAGATGGGCACATGAAAAGGGAATGCCAGTCCCCAAAAGACACTGACAAAGTTGCATATAGGCTACAAGGAGAGCTTCGGAGAACAAATCAGTGGTTAAGAGGTGCACGACATGATCCCAGTGAGGGCACCAAAATGCTAATTCACGTCCCTTTGTGGCAAGGTCAGTTGCCCAGGCCCCACTACCGCCTCTCCAGACTGGTCCAGAATAGTGGGTCCTCCATGGAGACCACTGTAAAGGTGGATGGAGTGTCTACAAGAGCTGTATTAGACAGTGGCTCCCAAGTGACAATTATGTTCCAGGATTGGTAGAAGCATTTGTCAGACGTACCCTTACAACCATTAGAAAGGACTGCATGTATGGGGTTAAGTGAGAAGGCCTACCCCTATTCCGGTATATCAATTTGGCTGTCTTTCCCCACCTCCGTGGCTGGAGTGGCCGAACAAGTAGAGACCCTAGCCTTAGTGTGTCCCCACTGGACTGTATGATGGTGTCCCTTTGTTGATTGGAACAAATGCTCATATGTTCGGAAGGCTGGCACAGTTGTGTTATGAAAAACAGGGGTCAAAGACTAGTAGAGCTTTAAGAGTTCCGGCTTTAATTAAGAAGGCCTATGAGGCACAGAGAGATGCTGAAAAAACAGAACCAGAGGAACCGGTAGGAATTGTATGGAAGAAGGATCCTGAGTCTCTGATCCTGGCGCCAAATGCCCAGTGTACCTTACAGGGAGAGGTCCGTATCAGAAAGGATGTTAAGAATAAAATATTAATGTTGGATGCACCAGGCGATGGAAAATTGCCAGAGGGACTGCTGGTCAAGCCTAGTATTTTGCCCGCTAGAGCCCATGCTTATGCCAGAAGGGTAATGGTCCAAGTTCATAATGTGTCTGAAAGAGACATTCGAGTAAACAGAGGTTGCATCCTGGCTAATGTGCATTGTGCAGACACTGCAGTGCTACCCAGCAGCAAGAGTTCAAGGAAGAATGACAGAGTAACGCCCTGACTTTTTGATTTCGTGACTCCCGCTGCCAGCTGAATGGAAAGTGAGGATCAGTGAGAAGCTTGCCCAGAGAGACCAGGTGTTTTCTTTAAAGGAATGGGATGTAGGATGCGTGCAAGGGCTGAGCACAATATCCGGCTGCATGACTTAAAGACATTTCGTGAGAGGTCTCGACGCCTGGCACCTGCTGACATAGATGATGTGAGACGGCATCTGCAAGAGATGTTAGGTGGCTGGTGTAATACAAGAACAGAAGCCCTTATGCTTCCCCATTGTGGTAGTGAGGAAAAGAATGGAACAGTAAGGATGTGTGTGATTATCGACCTTTAAACGGCGGACTATCCTGATCAGTACACAATGCCCGCATTCAGGATGCTTGGACTGCCTAAGCGGAGCAAGTGGTTCTCTGTGCTGGATCTCCGCAGTGGGTACTACCAGATCCCGATGGCCCAGAGGACCGTGAGAAGACGGCCTTTATCTGTCCGCTTGGCTTCTATGAATTCATGAGGATGCCTCAAGGGATTTCAGGTGCCCCAGCCACTTTTCAACGATTGATGGAGCGTGCAGTGGGGGACATGAACTTACTAGAGTGCCTGGTATACCTAGATGATGTTATTGTGTTTGGCAGCTCACTGGAGGAAAATGAGAGCAGATTATTTAAGGTATTGGACCGACTGGAGGACTTTGGCCTTAAACTGTCCATTGATAAGTGTCAATTCTTTCAAACATCAGTAAAGTATGTGGGACACATAGTATCCACGAGGGAATGAGACACGACCCAAGTAAAGTTGAGGCCTTGACCACCTGGCACGTGGCCAAAATCTAAAAAGAACTGCAAAGATTCCTGGGATTCTGTGGTTATTATCGGCGTTTCATCAAGGACTATTCAAGAGTGATCCGCCCTTTACTTAACCTTACTCAAGGGTATCCCCAACCCACAAAAAATACCAAAGTCAGCGTCCTCAAGACTGAAAGAGTGTATTTTCATCCGAGTGAAGTATTTGGGCCCGCTGGACTCCTGATTGTGAGACTGCTTTTCATGAGATCATTTATCAACTTACCCATGCTCCAGTGCTGGCCTATGCCGATCCAAGAAAACCTTATGTCCTGCACACTGATGCTAGCTTGCAGGGTTGGGGCTGTGTTGTACCAAGAGCACGGAATGGCCTGAGACCAGTGGCCTTTTGCCAGTAGAAGTCTGACCCATCTGAAAAGAACTATCCTGTACATAAGTTAGAGGTTTCTAGCTTTGAAGTGGGCTATTTGACCAATTCCATGAGTACTTGTATGGGGCTAAAATACTAGTAAAAACTGACACAATCCTTTAACCTATGTGCAGACCTCAGCTAAGTTGGATGCCACTGGCCATAGGTGGCTTTCTGCATTATCTACATCGACTATGTCTCGAATACCGAGCAGGTCTGAACCACATAGATGCTGATGCTCTCTCCAGGAGGCCTGTTCCCAGAATGATTGGGTCCGATTGGCAGAACCTGACATTCGGGCACTCTGTCGGAAGTTTGACAGGGAGGAACAAATGTCACGGATGCAGTGGACTGCATGGTGGATTGCTTGGGACCCTCTGAGAATTGCATACTGCCGCTTTATTGCCACTTTTCTGCATTAGACATTGGTGCACTGCCTCAGCTGGACAATGACAGTATCTGCGGGGCTCAATCTCACGATCCCATGATCAAAGCATTGAGAAGCCCTCTATGCAGGAAAAGATGTGTCCAAATTACGCCCACTGATTTGAGAACTGCACTGTTATACAAAGAAGGTCCTAAATTGAAAACGATCAATAAACTGTTATAGAGAGAAACAGTAGACAGAGGGGGACAAGTAGACAAACAACAACTAGTGCTGCCCACTGCCTTCGAGACTCAGTATTGAGGTCCTTGCACAACCACATGGGGCACCTTGGTATAGACAGAACACTTGACTTGGTGAGATCCAGATTCTATTGGCCTAAGATGGGGGCTGATGTGGAGCAACACATTCGAACTTGTAGCCTAAGTTACAGAGGAAAGCTTTGCCCCAGAGGGCTGCCTTCTTGTTAACATAACCACCAGTGCACCCATGGAGCTGGTCTGTATTGATTTTCTAAGTTTGGAGTCAGATCAAAGAAATATCAGTAATGTGCTGGTGGTCACTGACCATTTCACGAGATATGCCCAAGCTTTCCCCACCAAAGACCAGAAAGCATCACTGTAGCCAAAGTACTTGTAGAAAACTTTTTGTTCACTATGGGGCTCACAAAGAATCCATTCGATCAAGGGAGACTTTGAGAGTCGTCTGATCAAAGAGATGCTTTCTCTGTGGGGAGTGCGAAAGTCAGAACCACTCCTTACCACCCCAGGGGGACCCACAGCCTGACGTTTCAACCGACTTGCTAGATATGCTAGGCACCCTGCACCCAAAGGACAAGCCTAGATGGAGCAACAAATTAGCACCCTGGTACATGCTTATAACTGCACCAAAGTGATGCCACTGGATTCTCCCCTACCGCCTGATGTTTGGAAGAAGGCTCGACTACCAGTAGATGTGTGTTTTGGGGTCTCTCCTGATGGGGTTCAAGCTGACAACTATTTACAGTATGTGCAAAAGTTAAAGGCCCAGCTAACTCATGCGTACCAACTGGCTCAAACCATGGCTGCCAAAAGAAATCTGGCCAACAAAGAAAGGTATGATAAAAGGTGAAAGCACAGGAACTCCAGGAGGGAGATCGGTGTTGCTAAGAAATCTGGGACTGTATGGCAAGCACAAGATTGCTGACAGATGGCACCATCTCCCTACATTGTAGTGGGCAAACTAGATGATCTGCCAGTGTACAAAGTAAGGCCTGAGAATAATTCAAGATGTAAAAACAATGCATAGAAATCATTTACTGCCCATTGGACAAATCTTAATTGAGTCTGAGCCCCTAGAAGATGCCCCCTCTGGACCAGTGACTAGAGCTGCTGCTAGAAAAGATCAAGAAAGTCTGCACCTACAGAAGCAAAGTTAGTGTTCCCTCCACAAGTCCCAGTTGAGCATGACTGTCAGTCCATATCGGAAGAAAGTGAGAGTGACTTTGAATACTATCCTTCTTACAACTGAGTCAATTGTTTCAGGGCAATCCCCTAGTCAGTACTGGAGATGAAGCTGGGCCTTCTGGACTGTCCAAGCCACCAGCTTCGTCCTGGAGCCGATGCTCCCAGAAGTGAAGTGCAAGCATCAGATCAGATGAAATGGAATCATTGTGCATGGTTGAACTGTTTGAGCTTTCAGGGGAGGAAAATGATGGATTGGGTCAGACTGGTGATACACCAGAACAAGAAGAGTATTTTGAGTGTCCTGACAGTCCACTGCCAGTGTCCAAAGTCTCTCCCTGAAGAGCCAAATGTTGTGGACTCAGAAACTGTAACCCTTGGAGCTAAAGTGCCCCAAGTTCTAGCCTCTCTACCCCCATGGAGACTCTGACAAGTGAGGACAATGCTGAAATGAGGCTCAGAGTGCAGAGACTATAACAGTTCCCCTAGAAAGACTGGTCGAGCCTGTAAGCCTGTGGTGCACCTCAGTTATGATTCCTTTGGGAGGCCTGTGTGGATTTGCTCTCAATGTTGTCCATAAAGGAGTGTATGTGGTCCCGAAAGCTCATTGCCCAAACTGGAGCTGCCAGTGCTAACTCTAAGTTACTTGTGTTGCTCTAAGTATGGTGCCCTTGTCCTGCCCAGCCCCAAGGTAACTGATAGGAAGGCCCCCTCTCTTCAGGTTTCATGTACAAGAGGTAATAACTTGAGTTATGGTACAATGTGTATGTAATACTGTGTAAAGAGTGACGTACTGCAATGTTTCAGAAATGTGTTCTTGGTAAAATGATATATTGACTGATGATTACATGGAGAGCCTAATGCAAATATATGGTTACAGTTGAAACTTATGGTGCTTGCTTGACGCGATGTCAAGCTTTCCAGGCCAGGAAAAGTGTAACCCCCTGCAAATGGGGGTCCCTAAAAGACTTCAGGAGCTTGCTTGAATGCTCCAAGCCTGAATGGTGTTTGGCCTTTTAAGCCATTTATCAGTGAGTGTTTTAGAACCTCTGGTACTGTCTCTTTAAGAGCTGTCTGCTTGCAGACATAATTAGTTTGTATGGGGGACTGTGTGTTTCTTTGATTGAGTACCACTCAAGCTGCTGCCAATTCACTCCATTTTTGCAGTCACTAGGAGTGCAAAGGGAACCTATCTGAGAGATGTAACTGTTTCCCGGAAATTATTTGGAGTAGTAATGAAATTACAGTTTGTCTAACCTGCTTTCTTTGCAGTCAGAACTGTGTCTGCTAGTTCCCCATTCTAGTTTTGAACTGCTGAACTGGACCAATCAGTGTGGGGTAAGCTAGCTCTAAAATGGTGCCTTGGACGAATCAGAACTTGGACTCATAATCTGAGCCAGCCACAAGAGGATTGTATGGGCAGTGACTCTGGGAGATGTAGTTTAGACTTCAGTGCCTTTTGGACCAACAGCAGCAGTCTATTGTGAGTGACAGCCAATCCAGTCAAGAACTGGAGGAACTCAAAGGAAGTGCCCGTTTTGTCGGTTGGAGTTTCAGTTGAGCTTTGGCAGTGAAGAAGGAAGGAGCCCTGTGCTTTTCAGTGTGCAGTTTTAGTCAAAAACGTGTAAGGCCCAGAGTTCGGTCTGCAGCTTGTGTAACTGCTTGTTAGACTGAATCCGTCCTGTGAAAAGAATCAAGGATCTCTGAAGAGTAGAAACCAGGCTCACCCTGTAGAAGACTGGAGAAATTATTGAATTGCACTCGTCTGTCAGGAACTGAATCTGCTGTGTGTTCTCCCGGTATTGTGCAGTAATTCGCATGGGATACAGATGCAGCCTGCCTGGTATAGTGCTTTCTTTATATGGATGTGTGAAGAGGTTTGTGTACCTCAAGTGAGCCCTGCTGACATTGAAGGACCCTATCTTATTTGGAGGTCGTGAGTACTAATTCAGGGTCGCTCCCTGTTGAATTGCCACATTAAATCCAAATGGAATTACTGTACTGCTGACTGTTTAATTCTCCTTTTCTCTGTGTGAAAGGGCCCCTACCAGCTGCCACGGTTTGGACTAGCCACTAGGGCTTGGGTACCCAGGGACAGTAACTGATAGGGATAGGCCTGTGCACAGAGCCATAGGTAGATTATTAGAGTGATAAGCTAATTAACCTGATTTCCCCCTGTCCTTGTTATATCCCCTAAATAAATCAGAGCTGCTTGTTTCAGCAAAGTTATACTGCCTGAGGTATTTGTCTATGTTAAAGTACTGTACTGTGATTGTTGCACTGTATCTCATTTCACAGGAGGTCCCAGTGCGGAACCAGACCTGGGGGTAAGTGTATACTGTGAAGGTAATTCTGATATATTGTGGGCCACTAGTGGGAAGAAAGGTTGCAGTGTCCCAGAGGGCTGTGACCAAGTTAGTTTAACTATTGCAAACCCTGACCTCTGGGTGGAGGCACCCGCCATTGGATCCAGGCCCCTCAACCTGTTAGTGGCAAATCAGGCAGGGGTAGTAGCCCCTGGGATAGCGCCATCTAGGGGTTACACTTGTACTTGTAGCATCTCGTGCATGACCCCTGCAGTGCCTGAACAGTGCATTCCAGTCCATTCTACAGATCCATTTGATATATTTGAAATGTTCATATCCCCTCACTTCCTTCTTGCCCTGAGTGAGTTCATGGTAGCCTGACCAGCCATTCTTTCTATGTTCTTTATTGGCATGTCTCAATAGACACAGTATCTACAGTGGCAACCAGCAGGATCTTGCAATGGATCCTGCAGAATTCTGCACAATTTTAAATCCAGCAAGCCAGCATGGCTGGCACTGACTACTGGCCCATGGAATTGGCACTGGATGAGATCTTATCGCAGTGCTGAGTGCTGGTTTCTGATGAGCCTGGTTTGTGGGTAATGTGGCCGGAGAATCTGCTGGGTCGGCTGTTTCAGCAAGGACTGGATGGGGACCTTATGTGATCTAACTGCCATTTTCCCAAAAAGGACTGATTCAGATTGGATTAGTTGGATTGGGTGAGTGTGGTCTGTCCTTCCTGTGGTGGGTGTCTGGACTAGGTTGTTTTCCTCTGGGGTGTTGGCTGGCGCTGACTGGAGGGTAGGTATGGGTCGACTGACCGGGAGGCCGCGGGTGCTGTTTGACTGGTGCCGGGTGTGCATCAGCAGCTTTGTGTTGGGGGGACGCTTGGTCTGGGTGTCTGTTACGGGAGTTATTGTATCAGTTCACAGAAGAATCATCTTCATTTTCTCGGGTTGGGTGAGTCAAGGCCCCATAGAAGCTTAGACTATGGCCTAAATTTGTGGATCCCTGCTGGGTACTGTATTATACTGGTTGGATATTGCAATATACTGGTTGGGGCTGTGAGACAGCCTCAGTTTCTTGATTAAATTCATCTTCAAATAAAACAGTGGTGGCAGTGGGAGGGCCACGATAGTCGGGAAAAACAGAGAGGGTGTTGGTGAGAGCTCACCCTCAAATACTCCTCAATATTTTTTCTTTTTCAACATCATTTAATACTTCAAAGAGTTGGGGAGTTTTTGGCAGACTCTGAGAGTAAAAACTGATTTTTTATCATCTGGAAGACAGACTGAAATATTTTCTGGACTATACATGATAGAGGACCATGCTGTTAGTTATTAAGTTGAGTTGTGTGGTTGGTGAGTGTTTGGAGGGTGTGTTTGTGGATGTAGAAGAACTTGTTGGTGGGTAGGTGGTTGTAAAGGTTGAAATTGTGGGGGTTTATGTAACCCCTAGGTGGCGCTATCCCAAGGGCTACTACCCCTGCCTGCCTGGCTAGTAGCAGGTTAAGGGGCCTGGGTAATGAAATGGGTGCCTCCACCCAGAGGTCAGGGTTGTTAGTGGTCAAGCTACCTGGGCACAGCCCTCTGGGACACTATAACCCCACTCTTTCCCTTCTAGTGGCCTGAACAATATATAATAATTACTTTCACAATGACCCTTATTCACCAGGCAATTACCCACACTGTTTACACTTACCACCAGGGCTGGTTCCTCTAGCTTGACCCTGGGGATCCCCTGTAAAACAAGGTTAAGCACTGCAAATAACAACAGTACAATACTCTGGGCACAAACTGGTACCACAGTCAGGTTAAATGCAAAGTTAAATCTGATTTATTCAGGGGACTTGAATAAGGGAAGGATGTAATCAGGTTGATTTGCTTAAAAGCTATATTAATCAGACAGTTATGCATGCAGTTCAGAGTCCCTACACAGTCACACTCTGGGCGCCCAGGTAGGAAAACGGTGGGCTTGCCAGGAACATTGTAGCTGGTTGGGGCCCTGTGATGGAAGAAAGCAACATGCACAACACACACTATTTGTAATCCGGAGCCGGAGGGCTCAGCTCATGAAAGAAAAGGCAAAAAGACAATCAGATGACAACACTTTTAGATTTAGCTGTTGTCGCAGGGAGCTAACCTGATGTTTACTCATGGTACCCAAATACTGGAGACAGGCAGGATGAAATTGAGACTGCAGGCTGTTGAGCTGGAATGCCCGGAGAAGCAAGGCCCCCACGAATCACTGAGGCATCATTCCTCCTCAAAGCATTGAGCAGGGGGCTGATCCCCAGGCCAGTCTCTTGTCGATGACTTTCTCTGCATAGCAGGTATACTGGCTGGGCCAGTGTAGCAGGGCTCAGGCAAACGGAAATGGATACGGATTCAGTCTGTGGAGCTGGATACAACCTCCAACAAGCAAAACACAGTTCAGACACACAGTGGGGAACCAAATCACAACCCACTATAAGCACACAGCACATTAACATGCAAGAAAATTTCACTGTACCAGGCAAATGGCTCTCTGGTCGCAATTACAGAGTCTCTGCACAATCTGGGAGTTCAGAGGTAGCTGGAAGTCCTGACAGGCTGATCGCATTCAGAAAATCTTCAGTCTTCTTCAGGTTAAAGCCTGGTCACAATTCAGTGGCTTAATTCGCTCTCCAAATTCAGATTCAGTCCAAAAAAAGCACAAGTTCCCTCTCAAGAACAGTAGGCAGGCATGTAGGCCAAACTCAGGCCTTTCCACAGTTCTCCCACGCGAATCCACTATGGATTGCTGCTCGAACTATCTCGAGCTGTTACTTCTTCACTTCCCAACTCAGATCTAATTGAAACTGCAAGCAATGTGGGACTTTCCCCAAGATCCAAAAGGTTTGGTTGACTGATCTGTCTGTCAGTCACAACAAAGGCTCCCCCTCCAGGTAATTTTAGGCGCCAAAGGCCCAAAACTACAATTCCTACAAGTTTTGGCCCCACCAACCCCCTGTAGGCAGGCTCCATTTTAGAGTCCCAAATGTACTGATTAGCCCATTCTGCAGTCCAGGACCAAGATGATGGAAACAAACAGAACTGTCCATGCTGCAAAGAACGCAGGTTAGAACAAACTGCAATATTATTACTACTCTAACAAATGATGATCAAACAAGTACATCTTCTAACAGAGATCCCTCTCAGATTAATTATGACTGCAATCCAGGCAGCTCTTAAACAGACAGTACACAGAGGCTATATAGGAACTCTCTGGGCAATACATTTAAACTGCTAAAATGCAGAACACCAGCCTGGCAGTGAGCATTTAGGCAAGCTTAAGGAAGACTTTTCAGGAACTCCCATTTGTAATGGGGTACATTTATTTAAATTTGGGGGGTTTATTTGGGGTGGGGTGATATTGCTTATATTAGAAATGTATTTGGTACAGAAACCCCTAAGGTGCAACTACTTGGGTGGCTTCCTCTACGACCTTCAACCCTTTGAACTTCCAGCGCTCCCAGTTGAGGCCTATAGGAGGTGTAGGGCCCTGGGGATAGCCAGGAGAGGTAGGGCCGGAGGAGGTTACACCCGGGTGGCTGCCGTAGTGTCGGGGATTCGAGTGGAAAAGACAAGGAGACGCCCTGGGGCGAAATGGGAACTTGAAAGAGGGTTGCCATGTTTAGTTCCCATACCCAAGGGAGCCACCTTTGTGGGTGGGCAGATGACAGGCCCAGCTACCTCACCTCATCCTACTTGGGTTGTGTTACTCAATGCCACATTGATGAGGAACAAGTCTGCCATTATGACAGACTTGATATCCTCGGTTGACCTGGCTTGCATCACAGAGATATGACTGGATCAAAATGCTGCTCCAATTTGGAGGCGGCAGTTCCAGCCGGGTACTTTGACATACACCCCGAGAGAGGATTACAGGGGCGGGGCGGGGTGTAGCCATTTGTTTTAAGTCTAGCCTGAACCTCACGGTGCTAAACATAGATTGTACATGGTCTTTTGAATGTGTGGCTGCCTGGGGAGGTGTGGATGTGGGTTTGCTGGTTCTCCTGCTCTATCATCCGGGGGTACTTTTTGAAGGAGGTTGAGGAACTCATCACCAGCTTGGTGTTGGAGTACCCCAGGTGGTTGATCCTTGGGACTTCAATCTGTGGGTTGATGGTGGGCTCTCAAAATTTGTAAGCAACCTCCTGAAGATCATGGAGGCCCTGGGCCTGACACACCATGTAACATCAGTAATGCACTCAGGTGGCCACACTTTGGATTTAGTTTTTTCAATGGTCTTAATATTACTGATCTCCATGTTGATCCAGTGGTTTGATCGGATCACAGCACCATGGGGTTTGTGTTTAGTACCCCTCTGATGGTCTGGCCCCTGTGGAGATGTTCGTGTACTGCCTGTTAAGAGGAGTTTCCTCTATGGGACTGTCGGCGGTGCTGGACCTATCAAGAGCGGGGGCAGCTTGTGCAATGGGGCTGGAGAAAGCAGTGGTAGCCTATAATGGGGCAGTGACTGCAGCCTTCAACTCAATGAAGCATACAACATTTTTGCTCCTATCAAAAGGCGAAAGGTTAAAGCACTCTGTAACCCCTGGATCACCGGAGACCTTCTTAGGCAACTACAGGAAAGAGACCACCTCTGGTCGCTCGCCAGAGCCTCTGGGAAACACGCTGACATCACCAACTACAAACACGCAAGAAATGACTGAATGAATAATTTCTGGAAAAACATAAAAAATCACTGGGCAGCAGATAAGATACACCCCTTCGGTTCTCAACGTTAATGGAGATATAACGCTAGACCCCAAACTTATAGCAGACACCATCAATAACACCTTCACTGACCTTAGCTAAGTACTCCCTCCTGACTTTTTCAATGAAACGGGAGGTCCTCCCCCCCCCCACTACCCCGACTAGTCACCCCCTTTCTACTTTAAAGCAGTTAAGATGCACCAGGTGCATGACTGTGTAACCAAAGCAATCAGTAAGTCCAGAACCAACAGTGATTCCCTGGACCTCAAACTTATATCCCTCACTCTTGATAAATTGCTTCATCCACTGACAAAGATTTTCAATCTCTCCCTCGGCCTTAGCCAATTCCCCAAAAAATGGAAACTAGTCACCGTAACCCCCATCCATAAAAGTGGTGCCAAAACTGCTCCTGAGAACTTCTGACCCATCTCCATCCTCCCTCCTCTCTCTAAGGCCCTGGAGCATATTGTCACTGACCAGCTGACTGATTACCTAGACAAACACAACCTGCTGAGCAGGCAGCAACACGGTTTCAGAAAGAATCATAGCACCTCCACAGCACTGCTTGAATTTACTGGCACCATCCACCACTCCGTGGACAAAGGGCATCTAACTGGTGCAACTTTCATCAACCTAACAAAGGCCTTCGATACTGTCCATCATGGCCTCCTGCTTGCCCAGCTCCGGAATTTGGCTCTCTCTCCTAACTTGGTAATTTGGTTCAAAAGCTACCTAGACAACTGGTCCCAAAGAGTTAAAATCTCCAACACCCTCTCCAATTCCAGACCAGTCCGTTCAGGTGTACCTCAGGGCTCCATCCAAGGCCCCCTCCTTTTCAGCCTGTAACTAAACTCGCTTCCAGAGTCTTGTCCCCAGCAGCTCATTCTCTATGCAGATGATGCAGTCATCCTAGCCTCCCACCAGGATCCCCAACAACTGCAAAATAACTTTCAACGTGGCTTCACTTCAGTCGAAAGATGGTACCTAAAACACAAATTTATTCTAAACCAGAAAAAAACAAAATCCATGATCTTCAGCAGCTCACATCACAAATTCAAACAGTTCCACCTCCCCGTCAAAACTAAGCTAGGAGTCACACTCGAACAAGTAAAGTCCTTTAAATATCTAGGCATCACCCTCGACTTCCATCTCTTCTACACTGCCCACATAAATACCGTGGCTAAAGCAGCTAACATCAGGATGGGCCTGCTGTTCCGACACAGGAAACACCTAACCTCTGAAGCTTTAACAGTTGCCATCCAGAGCTCCATCATTAGCATAATCGATTATGGATTAGTTATCTATGGCTTGGCCACTGCCTCCTCCTTTAAGCGGATTTCTACCACCCTCAATAAGGCTGGCCGTCTCACCACCGGATCTCACCATCTCACCCACACCTGCGATCTCTACTATCTATCAGGGTGGCTACCGCTAAATAATCGCATTAAATATCAAACCTGCATCACAGCAAAAAGAATAATGATAGGCAATGCCCCTCCAGGAGTCTGCTCTCTCATCAATCTCAAGACAAACAACTGCAACACCAGGAAATCCAAACCACACCTGCTGCAAATCCCACACTGTCCGACATCCCAAGACCAAAGGTCACCTAGCTGGGCAAATAATCTCAATAGTGACATCATGACCCTGGCAACTATGGGTGCTTTCAAGACCAAACTCCACTGAGCTCTTCTGGCCTCTAACTCCTGTGACTGCCATTAACCAATCCCTCCTCGAACTGGCTCCCCATTTACCCTGCCTCCTAGCATTTACGCCTCCTCTGCCCAACTTATGCTCTTATCCTATCCTCCTCCTCTTGACAAAGCTGCACTGGCTGCTGCTTATACCCCCCTCTTACCTCCCCTACTCCCACTCCCACCCCCCATTGTGTCCCTCCAGCTCTCAATGTTACCCTTCCCCATGCCTCTCCTGACCTCTGTGTACCATCTTTGCGTTTGATTACTAGTAAACCTTCTATTATTCATGTCAAAACCTACTTTGTTAATGATTGCTTTGTACTATTATTGTAACTCCAAGACTGTACACCCTGATGTGGAACCTTTGTAAAAGGTAATTGTAATGCTAGATTTAAATAAACAAATAAATAAACAATCGCACCCATTCGTGTCCACCCCTTGCCGGAGATCCTCTTGGTATGATGAGGAACTCCAGAGTTTAAAGGCTAAGGGGCAGAGATTAGAGAGATGCTGGAGGAGATCTGGCTGGATGGAGGACAAATTGGCCCTGAGGTCACATTATGTTGACTATCAGGGGGCAATCTCCTGAAAGAAGGTGGAATTTCTGTCTAGGAGACTGCTGGGTGGGGAACAGACCACCTCAGCTCTGCCATACGGTTGACAGACATTTACATCCTGTCTGTCTTGGTGCAGGAGGAGGCAGTTTCTATTCAGGTGCGCAGGAGTTGGCTCTGTTTCCTGCCAATGAGATGTCTTCTATCAGGGCTGAGGTCTCCTCGAGTATCTCTCGAAAGGGATGCAGTGTCCAGTCTGAGTTGTGCCGAAACACTCCTCCTGTCTGGGATGAATTTGAGCTAGTTAGGGTGGAAAAGATGATGGGGATAATCTCAAAGCTGCGGCCTACACATTATGATCTGGACCCAGGTCTGACCTGTCTTGTGGTTGGATGTTTGGACCTGATAGGACCTGTGGTTGCTGAGGTTGTCTGGAGTTCATTGAGGAGTGGGATCTTCCCAGTGTCCTTGAAAGAAGCTTTGATTAGGCCCATTTTAAAGAAGCCCTGTTTGGATCCAGACTGCCTCAGCAACTACTGGCTGGTCTCAAACCTCCCATTTGTAGGAAAGGTTATAGAGAAAGTGGTGGCCATTCAGCTTGAGAGACACCTTGCATCTTCATCTGGGGTTCCAGGAGGGGGCATAGTACAGAGACCTCCCTGGTAAGGGTGCTTAATGATCTCCTGATGGCGAGGGTCAGGACAGCTCATACCATCTTGGTTCTCCTGGACCTCTCTGCAGTGTTTTACACCATGGACCATGAGGTGCTACTTGACCACCTGTGGTTCTGGTGTGGCCTGTCTGGCAATGTCACCAGCTGGTTCAGGTCATACTTGACGGACAGAGGGTGAAAATGGGACTTGTCTCATCTAGCCCGAAGCCTCTGAACTATGGAGTGCCGCACAGGTCGGTCTTGTTGCCCTAATTGTGCATGGTGTATATGCTGCCATTGGGGGACATTATCAGGCGGTACGGGTTGGGTTTTCACTGCTATGCAGATAATTCCCAACTGTACTTGTCCTGTGCACCTGATGTCATCGAGTCGGACTCCATATTTAACAGCTGCCTTGAGGAAATCCAGTTGTGGATGACTCAAAACTGGCTTAGACTCAACCCAGACAAGACTGAGGTACTGGTGGAGCCTGGTCGTCGGGGGTGGGTGGGGGCTCACCCCCTAATCTAGTATTGGGGGCATTGTCCCTTCTAGACAGGTGAAGGATTCAGGTGTAATCCTGGACGATGGCCTGACACTTGATGTTCAGGTGTCAGCTGTGGTCTAAAGTTGTTTTTTTTTTTTTACTTTCTGTTTATTAAAAGTTTACACCAGTATGTTGTTTTGGGGGTACAAAATACATATCTTATTACAGAGTCTATTAAATTCGGCATTTGACAATCATAATACACATGAAGAGTATTTATACTGAGAAATAACATATATGTCACACATCGGGGTCAATAAAAAAACAAGTTTCTCCATTCTCCTTTGAGGACTACATTCTGAATCCATAGGTCTCCTGCATTTTAGTAAAGGGAATCACTCCCCAAGCATCCAGAAATTGAAATATAAAAGAGAGGCCTCTCTCGTGCCAACTCTGGAAAAATAAAATCTATCCGAGAGGGAAAAAATTCAGCTTCTGACTGAAGCAGTCGTAAAAAATATAATATCTGGATCAGCCTTGGAGAGGCTCTTAGTTTATACCATGTTTATAAATTATGTTGAGCACCCATATAGCATTCTTTTATATGAAGGAGGGCACCCAAAGGAGCAAATATTATACTAGTGTCGTCTAATAAATGATTAAGTGTGATCTCTATAAGCTTCCAAGGTGATTTATTAACTGAATTGAGCTATCCAAGGATTCTAGTGAGAACTGCTGCATATGCATAGTGTTGTAAATTAGGAAGATTAAGTCCTGCTTTATCCTTGGGGAATTGGAGCACTGATCAATGGATACAGGGTTTCTGGCCCGTCCATGCTTCAAAAGTGTTTTTTATCATCTCAGGAAGCATTGCCCGAATCTGAGCCCTAATCCCTTCTGAGGATCTGCCCATACTGGTGTGTGCTTTCATAACTTCCAGGCTGGACTACTGTAATGTTCTGTACCTTGGGTTATCTGGAGGCAACCTCAGCAGACTGCAGCTGGTGCAGAATGCGGCGGCAAGACTACTGACCGGGGTAAAGAGGCGTGAACATATTACCCTGGTTCTCCGCGGACTGCACTGGTTGTCAGTCAGGTGGAGGTTTGCCTTCAAGATAGGGCTCCTTACCTATAAGACCCTGCATGATGGGGATCCTGCCTACCTGCAGGATCTCCTTGACCCTCACCATCTGGCCCGGATGCTCCGTTCTGCCGAGGGGGGCCTCCTGGGGGTTCCCAGAGTTAGGTTACACCAACCGTGCGGAACTCCTTGCCTGACTATTTAAGGGGGGGGGGCCCCATCGGTGGAAGCCTTTAAAAGGGGACTGAAAATGTACTTATTCAAACTGGCCTTTATAATGTTAGGTTGCTGATAGAATGAAATTCTGTACTTATATCGATTTTATTATGTATGTTTGGTGATTTTAAATATTTTTGTATTGTGATTTTACTGTATAGCGCCCAGAGTCTTAGCAATTGGGTGCTTTATAAATAAAAATATCTATCTATCTATCTATCTATCTATCTATCTATCTATCTATCGGCGTGGACCTGTAATTACCATCAGAGTCGAGGGGGCTGCTTAGAAGAACAAAGACCCCCTCCCCCACCAGACACCTCCGAGACCCTGCTGCCTTCTTCCACGACCACTGCCACGCTGCTCCTGCAAGGGAGCCAATAGGGAAGTAGTGGATTCACACAGAAGCCAATCTGGAGACTTGGCGTCAAAAACTGGGACTTTTAAATTCAACAAGCAAGCGTCGTTTGTGCTCATTATTGGAATGGACCTCCAGTTACTGTCGGGGTCAAAAGGAGCTGGTTAGAAGAACAAAGACCCCCACTGGATGCCTCAAAGACCCTGCTGCCCTATTCCACAGTCATCACCACGCTGCCCCTGCAAAGTAGCCAATTAGTTTGCACTGGGGAGGAGCCTGCTCATGTCATTAGTCCTTCCCTCCAAGCAGTCCTTCAGTGCTGCGGTCTTCCACACTAAAGACCTGAGTGTAAAGCACATCGATAGGAGTCTGCCAGGAGTCAGCCACAGAGGCAGCCAGCCATGTTGCCCTGTTTCCCATCTAGTGCTGTTTTCTCCCTATGAGTACTCTTGATGCAATATACTTCAGTCTGAACTCTGCTACAAGTATTGCTTGTGAGACTGTTCAAATGGGGTTGTTCTAATGTTACTAGACATGTGTCAGCCTGTTGTAGTATTGCTATCTGGTCCTATACTGTATACAGAACATAGTACTTCTTGTGCTGGCCCACTATGTGTACCACAAACTTAGCTACTCATTGTTCCATAATCAGTAAGTCAAAATCATTAGGTTCACAGCTGCAATTTAAACTGTGGAGCTTAGATACATGGGGCTTGATTTTCAAGGTGCCAGCGCCAAAATGAATTGACGCTGCAAGTGGCACCTTGCATCAAATGTTGTGGCCACCTGATGTTCGAATGCAGGCTGTGTTGAAATCGGGATGCCATGTGCCAGCCCACCCCTGCTCCACCCCTGCACCTCACCTTGGGGAGCACCATATTCCAAGGGGGCTTGCACCACAGTGGGGCTGCAGCATCCCCCTAAATTGGGATTCTGAAACCTCTGCAGTGGCCCAGCTGTGTTAGACCAATGCTGAGCTGGTCTAACAGCCTTGTGCCACATGTCGGGCTATGCAGATAAGGGTGTATGATTCCCGAAAGCTAGCTGGAAAGTGCCCTGTCCAAGAGCTGCATCAGGCTGTGTGGGTCATGGACGAGTAGGACGGAGGCAGCAAGTGGCAGTACCCTGACTGGCCATAGACTGGCAGAGGGTAGCAGTATGGTACACTCCACGATCCTGTTCTAGGCAAACCTGCTTGTAGCCTAACCTGATTGCAGTACATATCACTGACATGTGGATACTGTCCCTGGCCATGGTGGCCTTGTGTGCCAGGAGGTGGACTCCCCTGGCAGCTGTGAGGTGCCTCCTCTGCCACTGTCCTACCTGGCAACACGTTGGCATGACATACACAGCCTGACACAGCCCTTGCACAGGCACTCTTTTTCACTATTGTACCCCCACCCAACAGGCAAGTCCAGGGCTGGCTTAGAGACGGGTGGGGGGGGGGCTAGTGGCCCCATCTGCCAAACACCTCCAGTGTGCCACCTCTTCAGTGCACCACTCTGCTTGTGGAAATTCTGGGGACTTTGGTGCCAGGAACCCTGCTGTAACAAAATCCAGTGCAGGGTCCCTGGTGCACTGGAGTTTGCCGCAAGTAGGGCTTTAGCACAACTTGCACTGATCGAGGGCCATTTTGAAAATTGAGCTAATGGTTTTAAGTTTCTTCTGACAGTATCATTGTGCCCACATAGGGTAACCTTTGTGCCCACAGGGTCCAGAGTCTTGCTAGTAACACCCATTTGGGAAGAGTGTTAGCTATGTTTTTAGGTTGTATTAGCTAATTTTGTATGTATCCTATAATTTCTTGATTGCTTTATAAATGTTTTGTCTGGTCAGAAAGCACAGTATAAATTCTTACCTCGGGAGGTTTTGCTATTATCTAGTACCTGTGGTCTAGGGTGGTGCCACACAGTCAGAAAGATAATGGAGGCATCCCTTAAGGAAAGAATAGTGGAACACCTGGAAGCAGATGGACTGGTGGATCCCAGCAACATGGGTTCTCTGCAGGATGATCCTGTCAGACTAATCTGATAGATTTCTTTGACTGGGTGAAAAAGGCAGTAGACTGGGGAGGGAGGCCATAGATATTGCCTACGTTGATTTCAGCAAAGCCTTCAATACAGTCCCACATAGGAGACTGGTCAACAAGCTAGGCAACCTGGGGTTGAAACACAAGGTGGTGAACTGGACTGGAAACTGGTTAAGGGATAGAAAACACAGGGTAGTGGAGAATGGAGCCCAATCAGATGAAAGGGATGTGACCAGTGGGTACTCCAAGGGTCAGTTCTGGGGCCAGTCTTCTTCAATGTCTTCATCACTGACATTGCAGATGGGCTGGGGGGAAAGGTTTGCCTGTTTGCGGATGACATCAAGGTCTGCAACAGAGCGGATACTCCAGAAGGGGTGGAAAGGATGAAAAAAGACCTGGAACTGCTGGAGAGATGATATGGGCATGGCAGATAAGGTTTGATGCAAAGGAGTGTAAAATCATGCATGTGGGGGAGCAGAAACTCTGGGACAAGCTACAGGGAGGGAGGGGGAGCTGCTGGCAGTAACTAAGGAGGAGAGGGACTTTGGGGTCATAATCACAGATGACTTGAAGGCTGCTAGGCAGACGGCAAAGGTGGTGGGAAAGGCCAGTGGGATGTTGGGGTGCATTGGAAGGGGAATCACAAGCCGAAAGAGGGAGGTAATAACTCCACTGTACAAGACCCTGGTGAAACTTCACCTTGAATACTGTGTACAGTTCTGGAGACCACACCTTCGAAAGGACATTGACAAAATAGATATGGTGCAGAGGAAGGTGACCAAAATGGTGAAGGGATTACAGCACAAGCTTTACAAGAGAGTGAAGAACCTCAACTTATACACCCTGGAACAAAGGATGGAGAGAGGTGACATGATAGAAACATTCAAGTACCTCAAGGGTATTAGCAAGATGGAAGAGGACAACATATTCTAGATTAATAGTAGTGCCAGGACAGGAGGGACATGAGACTGAGGGGTGGCCACATAAGGGGAAATGTCAGGAAGTTCTTTTTTACAGAAAGGGCGGTGGATACATAAAATAGCCTTCCCCAGGAGGAGGTGGCAGCCTGTACAGTGGGACAGAAATTAAGGAATAATAGAGATAGGAGGAAAAAGCTAAAGCCAATGACCAGATAGGATCACTGGATGCTTCATCAGGCAGCTTAAACGTGCAGACTGGATAGGCCTAGCTGTCCTTATCTGCCAACAACATCTATGTATCTATGTACTGTATGTGTCTCTGTTATCTTGTACCTGGTGAAGCATCTTGACAACACAGCATTACTACATTCGGTGCTTGCTTGTTTAAGTGTCTTAACTAGCCTTCTTTTCTTAGTGGACACAATGCCTTCCCCATAGGACATAGATGGTAGTGTTTTAGATTACTTTGATTTTACCTTGTCTAACACTCTGGGCTGTGCTTCTAAGAGTTGGAAACTCTGGTCTGCACATATAAGAGTTGGAATAAGCTCTGCTTACTCACCCCTAGACTCTGGTACCTTATGGCCTTTTTTTTTTTTATCTTTCTTTATGCTCCCGTCTCTGGCCTCATACAGCTCTCTCTGGTGTGGTCTCTCGGACCAGCCAACTCCCACTCTGTTTGAAGTCTCCCCAGACCTAGCCTCCATACCAGGATCTCTTCTCACCCTACTACCGATCCACCAACCGCCCCCGGCTCTGAGCCCCCTGAGGTGAGACCGCCTACTACTTTGGCGCTCTATCTACAATTTAGTAGGGCAGCCAGAGCGGGCCAGGAGATTTGGAGGCTGGGTGGGGTGGACCCGGCATTGACCGTGAGGGCCTTCCACTGGACCCACCTTCACCTTCCTGGGTGCAAGGGCCATTTTCCTTTGTTCTGTCTCCCCCCCCCCCCCATGGCATGGATGTTCAATGTCATCCAGCGCGTGGTGGGTGCGCTCTTGCACCCATATGCAGGACGACTGCCGACACCAACCCCAGTCTGGGATCCTTGGCTGCTGTGCTCCTAGTCTCAACTAGCAGCCACCAATGCTGTGGATCAGAGTCTCCCTCCTCTCCCTCCCAGGAGAGGAGAGGAGACCTGTCCAATGGATGCTCGATCCTCTCCTCCCTGTCCAACCCCCAGCTCCCGGAGTTTGCTCCCAAACTCAGGTCGCTGGCACAGTGCGAGGTAAAGTGGATGCCTCACGCCTCAGTGCCACCGGGCTGGCACATTATGGCCTATTCCTAAAGAATCTTCGCTGGTGTCTGTCACAATTGGGAAATTACCTGAAAGCCTGTGCCTTAGTGCTGCTGGCCTTGTCCCTACTTTTGGCTGCTGGTGATGTCAAATCCAACCCTGGCAGGGTGTTAAGGGACTCAGAATTGTGCATCTAAAACACAAGAATCCTTATCCCTAATCCCTATCTGTAATCTGGATGAGCTCACAGCCTGGGTTAACCATTTCAATCCACACATTCTTGTTACTTCTGAAACTTGGTTGAAACCTATTATACCTATCAACTTCTTTGCACTGCTGGGATATAACTTATTCAGGTGTGATAGAACCTCCTTGAAAAAATGGAGGAGGTACTATGATTTACTATGAAGCTCATTTAAATGTCTATTCACATAGCTACCCCTCCCCTTCACCTGACCCTAACTTCGAGCTGTGCCACACTACCCTCCCTTTGGGTAAATCAAAGAAGCTCCTTCTTTTTTTCTGTATACATACCACTTGAAGGCAGTCACCAGGCATTTCCATACCTTATTGCTGCTGTGGGCCTCTTAGTATATGATAATGAGTTCATCCTCTTTGGGGACTTTAATAATGATTGACTTAAATGCAATAACAGTAATGCTGTGCTTTTTCTCAATAAACTGCAGCTTACCATATTATTTCTGACCCCACTAGGTGTCTAACAATGGGTGGTGTGCCACCCTTACTGACTGGTTCCTCGTGCAAAGGCCAGATAGAGTGGTTTCTTCAGGTATGCTCCCAGACGCAATTAGTGATCATTCTCCTATTTTCTGTGTGTGGTGGACCAAGCCCCCTAAGGTCCCACCTCAAATAATTCACTTTCATGATTTTCTCCCACTTTGACCTCACTCAGTTCAAATATGATGTAGCTAAGCAAGTTGGTCTGGGCCATGGGCTGCCAATGACATCGGTGTAGCTCCTGCACAATCCTGTGATCTATTGTGTAGTATCCAGGATAATCATGCTTCTGTACAATCCTGTGATCTATTGTGTAGTATCCAGGCTAATCACGCTTCTGAAACCTCTAGATGGGTCTGAAGCCCGATCACCAATCAATCAATCAGTCAATCAAAATCTTTATCCAGGTAAACATCATAGAGCAGAGCTCTTTTACAAGATGGACCTGGTTAGAACAGGGTCAGGGTATCATTCAACATAAAAACATATAAATACATGTATATAAATTATCAAAACCCATTCACATTGGTGCAGCATTAGGAGATTCAAATGACAAGAAAATGGGAGAAAAAGAAGAACCATAACAGAGGAGAATCCAAGTACAAAGGGGTCAGGTCCACCATTCAAACCTTAATTACATAAATACAATTGCGTATAATCCATATTCACTGTAGAGAAATACCAGATAGTCCATTTACCAGGGGCAATCACAAGAACCAGCCATGAAGATGGCATAAGTGAACAGCCAACTAATGGCAGATGGGGGTACCAGGAGGGGTATATAATGTATGAATGAAGGATAACATGGTGAGATGTGTAGTCTCATAGATACGAAAATTAAATTAGAGGACGTGGCAGTGGCCTACGCGGAGGGGAAGGGCCAGTAGGACTATTATTGTTTGATTGCGTGTATATGGTGAATATATCCTGTGAATGGTTGTGAAGAGAAGGCTGGAGAAAGCGGGAAAGTAGGCCAGTATCAAGAAGAGAGACAGAGTCATCACAATGTTACAGGATAGCATGATGACAAACCAGGGACATGGAATGACTGAACTGCCTCCAAATGACCAAATGACTGAACTGCCCCCACAGCCCCGATAAAAACGAGGGACAAATGCTGGGCTACCTTTGAGGCCTCCAACTCTGCTAACAATTGGACAAGTTATAGAATGCTTAGAAAAGAATGTAAACAGGCCATATGGCAGAGTAAAAGTAACTATTGTAAGACCCTGTATGAATCCAGTTGGGAGCCCACGTCACTTTTGGAAATGCACTAAGAAGTCCCTGGGACAGGAGACTAAGTTCACTCCTACTAATATTGACATTGGAGGCATTAACTGTAATAATCCATCCACTATCTCGAACGCCTTCAACCACATCTTGTCTGACCTCACAGCTTATAGTGGGACTATGCCAGCACCTCCGGACTTCCAGGAATCCTCTTCTAGTACTGAATTGGTGCAACATTCCCCTTAGTTTTTAAAAAATGTCAGAGTTTTTAAGGTGTGCAAACTCCTAAAACAAATTCATGAAGCAAAATCTATTCACTGTAACGGAATCGATCCAAAACGTCTAAAGACTATGGCAAATTAACTGGCTTCCCCAGTCACTAGAATTTTCAACTTGTCCCTCTCATCTTGAATTGTGCCTGATCTCTGGAAGATGTCTTACATCGTACCTGTTTTCAAAAAAGGAAACAGTAAAAATATCTGTAATGATCAACCAACCGCTATCTTACCAGTACTCAATAAGGTCATAAAAAATTGTTGCCTCCCAGCTTTCCGAGTACCTATTAGCCCATGACCTTATTTCTCCAGTTCAACATGGCTTCCACCTGAACCATAGCACTTCCACAACCCTACTTACATTCACCAACAGCATTGCCACTGCAAAGACAAGGGTGCTTTAATGTGCACGGTCTTCATATATCTAACTAAGGCCTTTGACCTAGTTGATCACAACTTGCTTTGCAATAAGCTAAAAGGCCTGTGTGTTTCAGATACTGCCCACCCTGGTTTAAAAGTTGTTAGGTTAACAGGCAACAATGAATAAGGTTTGGCGCCACTCTCTCTGATCCTGCTCCAGTCACAGTTGGAGTCCCACAGGGCATGATACTTGGGCCCTCTTCTTTTCATTATATATTAACTCAGTACACCATTGCCTCTCATAGAGCACACCTAACCTATATGCCGACAACCTTTTGTTCTTTTCTAGTGCCCATAATATGCCTGACATCAATATGAAACTGTCATTAGACTTACGGGCTGTCCAAAAATGACTCCATGCGAATAAACTTCTTATGAATGCCACAAAGATTCAGGCCACGCTGTATGGATCTGTACTCACCTCATCTAAAGAGTAATTCAACCCCATTATATGTGGTATTTGGCAATGGCACTTCCCTTGACACAGTCCCCTCTTTCAACTGGCTTGGTATTATGCGTGACCCTTCTCTGGACTTCTAACTTCAGGGGTATCCATCTGAAAAGCAGTTCATACTAGACTAGGGCTGTCCTAAAAGGCTAGCCACAACCTGTCTCCTAAAACCCATTTTGCTATAACCTGGGGCATTCTGTTACCTAAACTTACCAATGGTTTACCTGTCTTCTCAGCAGCCTCTAAAAATGTATTAAATAAATGGATGTTGTACACAACAGTATTTGTCACTTTGTACTGTCCCCAGATCGACATACCCACCATTGTTCACTGTACTCGACACTTGAGTGGCTCCTTCCATGTGCACTTCATAACTTCTGCTTGGAAGGAGTACAGTACCATGCTGAATCATATGCCTTTGTTTTTTCCCTCACTACTGATGCCCTGCAGGAATATTTATCTGCTGAGATCTATGGACCTTGACTACTTAGCTGTACCAAGGACCAGAATGAAACTAGAGGATACAGCTTTCTCAGTTTCTGCCCCTATACTTTGGAACACTATTCATATCAGAGCAAACAATTTCTTACTGCCTTGACCTGCCGAAACAACTATCGTCTGTTCTCATCTGCTGCAAATGACTGTATGTACCTGTTTCTAGCTGCTAAATTTTAAAATGGTTCTTGTTCATCTCCTTGGTGATGTTTGCGTTCATCATCACGTTTACCTGCTAAGTTGAACATGTTCCTAAAGCTGCTTATCTTGGAAACTGTAAAGTAATGTCATTGTTTGCTTGACTTGTCCTTTGGAACCGGTTATGCAGAATATGAACCTTATTTCACCATTGTGCATTTTCTCACTGTGTGTTTAATTTTGTACCCCAAAATTTGTCATGTACTGAATTTACTCATAATTTCACCAATTCGCTTTGCTTTTGGTTGTAATTCTCCCAGGTCATGCCTGAAAATAGGCAAAAGCTTGTCTAGAACGACTTACCTGGGAAATAAAAACTAAATACATTTGGCAGAATTCTGCTGGAAACAGTATAAATCAAGCAAGCAATAACACACAATGAGGTGTGGGTTATCTCCTGATAAGAGCACACCCACGTGTGTTATGAGGTGCTTGCGCCGAGTGTCTTATGCACTTTGGCGTGCTTATCGGGAGATAACCCACACCTGGAGTATGTTACTACTAAGCATAAAATGGGCCCTAAGTAGAGACTGAATATTAGAAAAGAGAAAAAGCTGTTGAAATGGAAAAAATTTAAGAAACGTTTTTCTTTAGTCGGCAGGATAAAGTAGTCCCTGTGACATAGACAGCCAGCTCTGAGTGCTGTATCATTTTTTATTTCTTAAAAATAACAGAAATGTGGTATTGACTTTGTCTGTGGGATATGCCAGTGAACTTGGAGCGACCTCCCTCACTCACACACATTCCCCCCACCCAGATCTCAGTATGTGAGATGACCACACACACAGGAACTTAGATAAAAAAAATCTAACATTTGCAAGGCCAAGATAATTGCAGGGTTAAAAGGTACCTAAAAGCAGGGACATCCTGTTTAGCTAGTTCTTTTATCAGTAGCCTAGTTGGCAGGAAAGAACATATCCATTTTACAACGTTTACAGGAAAGGAAAGCAGGGCATGACACTCCTATGTGAAATTAAAAAGGCTTTGATATCTGTGAAGATCAGGAAGACCCTTTTTCACCAAAGAGGTGACATTTGAGAATTGATGCTATGCTGAGAAAAACAGGATCTTACTGCCTTATAAGGATCCTGTTTCCAGTAGAGATATATTTTTAATAATAATATCCTGATAGGGAGGAAGTACAGTGACCTCATCCAGGGGTCTGGAGAAAGCAGCTTTTAAAAACTATGATTCTGGTTTCATAGACTGACTTCTTAATCTGACTTTGAAGCAGCAACATCAAGCCTTCAGAAGATAAGTATTTTGCGTGGATAGGAAATATAGTTGCACTTTTACACATTTTTGTTTAATGACCTGTATGTTTTTTGTGATAAGAGTTCTGTATATTACTGTTTACTATTTTGCCTTTTGTTTAGTAAAGATATTTTAAAAACAGAAACTGCCTGGTGTGCCTTGAAACATTTCTTTGGTTTTAAGTGAAGTTAGGTGGTTTTAAAACTGATGAGTTATGGGTGTACCAAACTGGGAAACAGTTTAAGAGTTTTTTCTGGGTCTTGTATAGTCTAAAAGGGTTCATTTTGTAATACCTGATTAGGTGCCTGTAGGCAAAAATATCTGGCCCCCCCCCCGAAGACAGAATTATGTGAGCCTGACAATTGGGTAGACTAACAAGAGGTTAACAAGTTTAAATCCCTCCAGAACGTGGGACTAAGATGACTCAAATCCACAAAACAGACAAGAGGGCTACCTTGTTCTGTTCACTGTTCACAAGACTACACTCAGAGGTTGGTGCTTTGGGAGTAGAGGGCTGATCTGCTGAGTGGGTTTGTGATAGTCGCTCTATGTAATGCGCTGTACAGTACAGTACACTGTATTTGGCTTGGTTAGCCCAACAGTACTCAGTACTTCCAAGCCCCCCCCGAATAACATTAAATTAATTTTTTCCACCTGTAATTATTTTCTCCCTGCCAGTTTTTTCCCCCCAATAGGAGAAGTACAGCTCTCACGCCCATTCTTTTAAATGGTGGAATTCGAGCTGCTTCTGCATCAGCTGATTGCGATCTCCGATGTCCAGGATACCCCCGCCAACACCACCCTTTCCAAACTAAAATTTAAAAAAACACACTCTCCGAAGCCACCTCAGAGCACAAGTTATATTTTTAAATGCGAAGAAGGAAACTGCTCTGTATGGCGGTCATTAAGGGACACGTTCGCTATGAGTCAAGCGGGACTTCCTTGTAATGCAAATGAAAAAAGTAAATGCAGCAGAAATGGGTGTAAATGTCTGTCAATGTCCCCCATAAACACAACCTCAAGAACAGACTTATATTATGCTACCCCACAATCTCCAGTCTGTCAAAAGCAGCTTGGTGAATGCATCAGCATTTCTCATCAAGGTTTTCTATGGGTGTTTCCATGTTACTGCGCCTCTAAAGAAAAGTCACTAGTGGTGCCTGCAGGGTGGGGGCTTAGCATGATGTTTCATGCCTCTTCCCCACCAGAATCCTTGTATGTCCTTTTTATTATTTTAGTTATCTCTGTCTGCGAATTTACTTCTTTCATTTGCATTCTGAGGAAGTCCCTTGACTAAATGGCAAGCCTATATAATAATGTACGCCATACAGAGCAGTTTCCTTCTTCGCATTTTAAAATATAACTTGTGCTGTGTGGTGGCTTCAGAGATTGTGTTTTTTTTAAAACTTTAGTTAGGAGAGGATGGTGCTGGTGGGGGCATACTGGACATCGTAGACCACAAACACCTGATGCAGAAGGAGATCGGAGACCGCCATTTGAAAGAACGGGTGCAAGAGTTGTAAATTTGCTACGGGGGAAAACAACTGGCAGCGAGAAAATAATTACAGGTGGAAAATATTCATTTCATTTTGTTCTTGGAGGGGCTTGGATGTACTGAGTACTGTGGGTGTATTTTTGTGCTTTCTGTATTTTTTTGGGTACCTACTGTGGGGGGGGGAGTCAAGATCGGCCACTACAGAGGAGAGGTTGCGTTGGCACAGTGATCTGTGTTGTTCTTTGCCCTGACTGGCTGAAGAGGTGCCGGTTGGCAGAATATGCCCTGATAAGGACACAGCCAGAGGTACCTCTTAGCCAATCAGGGTGAAGAAAATTGTCAGCCCATTTTATAATAGCAGTTAATCCCATTTGTTATGTAGGAATCTGTGACATTCTACTGCTGTGCTTTATCCTGGTGGACACCTCTTATGTACTGTACTCAGATCAGCTAGCATTTCCTACACGGCATTTAAAAAACAGAAAATATTTTGTGCCCACCCACCCCCAATCGGAAAAATGAATTAACTTAGTATAATAAAATACCACCCACAATATCCATAAAATGAATTAACTTAGCATAATAAAATACCACCCACAATATCCATTCAGGTATTTTTACATAGCAAATATGTTAGCCTCAAATGCTGTTTAAATTTCTCCCACTTATGTTGAAATCTAGATTTAGTAGTTACCGTATTGGTCCTTGCAAGAATAGATACAGAAGCAAATGATTTGATACCTTTTAATGGACCAACATAGATGTAACAACAAGAACAAAGTGCTCTAGCTTTCGGACCAACCAGTCCTTCTTCAGAAGCTCTGAAGAAGGACTGGGTTCAGCTAGGCCACATTCTTGTTATCCTCTGTTATCATCAAAATCAATCATTACTCTATATCATTATCGTAATTCTTTGCCTCATTGTCTCTTCATGGGTTCCCCCCTTGCCCCGCCCAAATTCATTGCCTTTACTGGGCTACCACAGCCTATGTTTAAGCATGTTTTTTTTTTTACCACTTTCTAGATACAGAAGTCAGTCACATCCCCATGACCATCTCAGTTTTCTTATGCATTTCAGCTGCATCCTCCTTCTGCAGCTACAGAAACCCAAATGTGACACTTTGCTATAAGTGTGAAAACTGGCAAATTGCTTCAGTGAGGCAAGCAGGTTTTTCCACTGAGCTCTAAGGACCAGAAGGGCTTAGTCAAGTGTTGTGAAGAAATATTGACAATAATAAGTAGTGTTGCTCAGATGGTATCCTAGAAACTAGGATACTAACAGATGCCTTCCATTTGGCCACGTAGTTGCTGTGGTAGGATAACAGTGCTATCTGACCATGGATCTGACCATCTAGGATTGAATGTACAGATCCAACAAACATTGTGGATCCTAGCAACAAATGTTGTGGATCCTAGCAACAGATCCACAGTTCTGACCAACAGATCCAGCTCATATCCTAACTATCCGACCTAGGATCCCTGGATCTGACCTAGGATCCCTGTATCCTTCCTAGGATCTATCACTATCTGACTCCGGATCCTACATCCATCTTTGGTAGGATTTCTGTTAAGATCCTAGGTAGGACACCAGCACTATCTGACGGAGGGTGGTAGGATCCACAAAAGCACTGTCTGAGCAACACTAATAATAAGCCATCTGAAAGTTCTGTCTAACCAGAATAACAACATTTTGTAAACTATAACCATGGCATGAAGTGTTTAACCAACCACCATTAAAAATAAAATAAGGATAAATTGTTGTGAAGTCTCCAAAGGCAACCTCTAGGGGAGCTCCTAAAACACTCACGAAAAAGTTTAACAAGATTTAACTGGCGCCAACAAATTTGGTCTTGCTTTTCGTGTTTCTATGTTTGTTAATGTTTTTGGTTGTTTTCTCATTATTATTGTGAGCAGAGATGATACTTTAATAGTTATAGTACTGTAAGAGTGTGCAGTTGTGTTTATTAATAAGACTATAGTTTTAATAAATGGTGTGGTGGAAACAGTAATTATCTTTGTTTTATATTAAAAAGAATGAGACATGTGGTTATATAGCTATAATTATTTAAAAAGGCTATGCCTGGGGTACATTGCGGAGCAGAATCAGGCTCCTCCCACTTCCCCTACATAACCTTGGCTCACACAGCCCTCTGAGCTCTAGTGTTCACCTTGGCGTGCTTGCCCAACCATTTGTTCCTTTTTTTTTCAGTTGCCCATCTACTTTTCTAGGCCTTCTCTTGCTTAGCTTGGCCATCCCAACTCACTCTAGGGCACCGCATGTCCCTTGCAGCAGCCATCAGGCCAGGGACCAAGTTCATCAGCAGACTTATCTGTGGCATGGAAGTCCTGGCACCACTCTCTCATTCCAGGCTGAAATCTCATTGGGTCACTGATTCATTACGTAGTTGGTATACTTGACTTTGATGATAGTTGATTATAGTTGTCTGATGTACCACTGCATTTATGTTCATTGCTGTACTATATTTTGGATCTCCCTTGAAAATGGGCATTTTATGATTTTGGGGCTTACCTGACTGACACATTTTAAATAAATTAAAAAATAAAAGTTCCAGCATCATCATTCAGCAGGGGCCTTATGTTTACATCCGTCCCAGTGCAAACCAGCAGCTGGAGATGTTTCATTCCAGTTCTCTGCTCCTTCCTTTCAGGAGCCAATGCATCTTACAGAAGACCGTCAGCTCAGTGGCTGGCAACCGCCGGAGGGGCTCCACTGCTCACACAAGTAGGCAAGCAAATCAAGTGGCAGCCCTCCTTGCAAGAGACCATTCAGCAGATGGATACTGTGTTCTCCTCACCAGGTCTCAGATATCCTGACTCTAAGCCCCTGCGGCACTTTCTCCCCGCACCACCGGCAGCAGCTTTCCTCTGATATGTCCACAGCCAAGCCGTTCCATAACTCATGTCACAGTGGGTGGCCATCTGGGGACCAGTGATCACCATACAGTGTGGTTTAAAGGGGAAGTAAACATTGCAGGGATTGCTCAAATTGCGAAAGCCCATGAAAATATATTTCTGAACAGGTACTGAGCTTTCTTATAGGTGTCAAGAGTCCTGAGATATAAATATCTAAATCACTGTAAATCAAAACAAGGCAGCAGCCATTTTGTGGAATCTTGAGGAAGAAAGTGATGTCACTGAGGGGCAATCTGTAATTAATAACATACAGTTTACCCCTCAGTGACATCAGTTTCTGTTTTAAGAGTACATGAAATGACTTCTGGTTGGTTTTGATTCACATATTAATTAGATATTCTCATCTAAAGACTCCTGACACCTACAGGTAAGTCCAATACCTGCTTTGAAAGATCTTTTTTTCGGCTTTCACAAATTTGAGTGACCCCTGCAATGTTTATTTTAAGTACTGCAGCAGGATCGAACCACACAAAGGTGAGGGTCCTGGACTTCAAGACAGCCAATTTAAAAAGATGGGTGAATGCCTTAGGGATGCCCTGGTGGGGGAGAGGACATGGGGGAGTGGTGGAACAGTGGGCAAATCTAAAAGGAGGTATAGAGAAGGCAACAAACCTCTGCGTCAGACAAGTAGGTAAGATCAGGGGGAAAAAGAGACCGCTACGGTTCTCAAAAGTGGTGGCTGGGAAGGTAAAAGCAAAATAAATAGCATTCAGGTGGTATAAGGAGACAGAGAGGAAGATAGAGAGGTGTATCAGGAGAAACAGAGGGAAGCAGGGAAAGCAATTAGGAACACAAAGGTGCAGATTCACCAGCAAAGCTTTTGACACTGTTCCACATAGAAGATTGATAAATAAGTTAGGTAGGCTTGGGGTGGGTCAGAAGTTGGTCAACTGGGTGGCAAACTGGTTGACTGGCAGAAAACAGAGAGTGGTGGTAAATGGTATACAGTCAGAAGAGATGCAAGTCACAAGTGGGGTACCTCAGGGATCAGTCCTAGGGCCAGTCCTATTCAACATCTTCATTAGTGACCCGCAGATGGACTAGAGGGTAAGGCTTGTCTGTTTGCAGATGACACAAGATCTGCAACAGAGTAGATGATCCAGATGGGGTGGGCAAAATGAGAAGAGATCTGGATAAACTAGCAAAATGGTCAGAAGAGTGGCAACTGGGATTTAATGCAAAGAAGTGCAAAATCATGCACATAGGGAAGAGAAATCCTGAAGCCACTTATAGGCTGAGGAGGAGTTGCTAGCAGTCACAAAGGAAGAAAGAGACTTGGGCATCATCATCACTGATGACCTAAAATCATCCAAGCAGACCTCTAAAGCAGTAGGTAAGGCTAGGGGGTGTTAGGGTGTATTAGTAGGGGTATCACAAGTCGTAAGAGGGAGGTAATAATCCCTCTGTACAAGACATTGGTTAAGCCCCATCTGGAGTACTGTGTGCAGTATTGGAGCCACACTTCACAAGGACATTAATCCAAATTGAGGCAGTCCAGAGAAGCAGCAAAATGGTGCAGGGACTGCATCAGAAGACATATGAGGACAGATTAACGGAGCTCAATATGTATACCCTTGAGCAAAGGAGGGAGAGGTGATATGATCGAGACATTTAAACACCTTAAGGGCATAAACAAGGTGAAAAGAGTCTATGTTTAAATATAAGAAAAATAGCAGGACAAGAGGACACAGCATGAGATTAGAGGGAGGCCGATTAAGGGGAATGTGAGGAAATTCTTTCACAGAAAGGGTGGTAGATGCATGGAATAGCTTACCACAAGAAGTGGTGGCTATGAATACAGTGCAGGGCTTCAAACAGGCATGGGATAGGCATAAGGAGCAATACAAATGACTATGAATAGATAGGTCACTGACAGAGCAAAGGCCGATGGCACATTTATAAGGTAGAAAAAGAAATGGGCAGACTGGATGGGCCTTGCGGTCCTTATCTGCCGTCAACTTCTATGTTTCTATGTTTCTATGTTAGATGGAGGAGAAATAGTCCAGGCAAGTCAGAAAGGGGACAAGGTATTTTTCAGGTACGTAGGCGAAAAGAGAAAGAACAGGGGAAGGATAGTAAGGCTTAGGAAGGAAGGAGGGGAGGGTGTGATGGGCATCCTGAGCAAGTAGTTTTGTTCAGTGTTCACAAAGGAAGGGGAAGGTGAGGGACCAAAGATAAGGGCCAGGAGCATCGAAGGAAGGGAGGTAGACACTAGCCCATTTACAGAGAAGAGGGTTCTAAGGGAACTTGCAAATCTGAAAGTGAACAAGGCAATGGGGCCAAATGGGTGCATCTTAGTGTAACCCCTAGGTGGTGCTACCCCAAGGGATACTACCCCTGCCTGTGTGACTGACAGCAGTGTGAGGGTCCTGAGGTCTCGGAATGGGTGCCTCCACCCAGAGGACAGGGTCAATGGTAGCATAGCTGCTGTGGGTACAGCCCTCCAGGACATTGTTACCCCCCCCTTTCCCTCTAGTGGCCTAAATGGTTCACTGAATACACAACTGCAATTAGCACCTGACACTAGATTTAACCCCAAACTTGTTGCACTTATCACCAGGGCTAGATCAGCTGGCTTGGCCCTGGAGACCCCCTGTAAAACAAGATTTACCACAACAACCAACAGTATTTCAATGCTGTCTGTACAGAGGTACACCACAAACAGTTTAAGTGCAAAAAGATTCAGATTTGATTTATTTGGGGGCATGAACAAGGAAGGAGCATAATCTGGTGCTTGATTCTAGTACTGATTAAATCAGGTTTAAGCATGCACGCCTCTAAGAGTCCCGCTATCACAGTTACACACACTCTGGGTACCCAGTTGGAGTTACAGGCTAGCCTGAAGTGTTGCCCGAGGTAGGCCGGCATTGCAGCTGTTGTTGGAGCCCTTAGGAAAAAGAAAACACAACATGCACTTTAACCTAATATTGGTATTCCGGGACCGGAGGGCTCCGTTCATGACAATCAATCAAAAAAATTAAATCAGATGGCACACTTTGATTAGGAGGTAGTTGCAGGGAGCTACCCTGTGATTTACTCACAATACCCAGACCAGGTTGCAGGAGGGATGAAGTGGAGACCTTAGGATGAAGAGCTGGTTTGCCAGGAGAAGCAGAGCCCACATGATTCACCGTGGTGTCGTTCCTGTTCGTTGATGTTGAGCAGGGAACCGAATCCCCAGGCAGGTCTACCATTGGGTGGTTCTCTGCAGCGTGAGTGGCAATCAAGGCCTTGGTGTTCAGGCCCAGACAGGTTGAAGGAAATGGATTCAGTCCGGTCAAAGTTACTCTGTTACAGAGTTACTTGCTTCCAGCAAGAGTGACACATTCAAGTAGTGGGGAACCAAATCACAACCCACTATTCGCATTCAGCACACTTATAGTAAAGGCAAGGAAGTACCACAGTTCAGATTACGGTCTGGTTGCAATACACAGGGTTTTCTGCGCAAACTGTATGCTCTGTGGCTGTGATGGAAGTCCTGACAGGCTGATCGCTCAAAAGCAAGTCTTCGGTTCCTCTTCAGGCAAAACTAGTCACAATTAGGTAGAAAGACATAACTTTGGATAGAGTCCGATTCTGGTTCTCAGTTCTCTTCACTTAGGAAGATGGAAGCAGGCAGGCCAGTCACACCCTTCCCACCGATTTCCCCTGCATACTACGCAGGAGCAGCTGCTCGAATCTCTCAAGCTCCTCTCACTCTTAACTCCCACCCCACACTGACTCACTGCTGTAGGCAGCTTGGGACTTTCACAGTGATCCAAAAGGTTTGATTCATTGATCCATCTGTCTGTCACAGCAAGGGCTCCCCTTCCAGGTCCATTTAGGCACCAAAGGGAGAAAACTACAATTCCTACAGAAATTCACTCCCACAAAACCCCTGGGGGCAGGCTCCATTTTAGTTCCCCCAAAGGTACTGATTGGTGCATACTGGCAGTCCAGAACCAAGATGGTGGTGATTAACTGAAAAGTCCATACTGCAAAGAAGGCAGGTTAGACAAACTACTGTATCATTATTAAGAAAGCAGATAATCAACAAACAATTACAGTTCTTAA
This sequence comes from Neoceratodus forsteri, assembly GCA_016271365.2. Taxonomy (NCBI): domain Eukaryota; kingdom Metazoa; phylum Chordata; order Ceratodontiformes; family Ceratodontidae; genus Neoceratodus; species Neoceratodus forsteri. The sequence goes on from CM057449.1 coordinate 483,084,692, forward strand.
CAGAGCTCCCTCTGCACAATTAGCGATGGCAGAATGGAGCAATTATCTGGCAGCCAAGGTGGGACTTCAGCTTAGGAACAATCAGCCCCTACCCAGATTAATTATATACTATGAGACAGGCAGCTCTTAAAGAGAGAGGGACGGAGGCTAATAGGGCATTCGCATGCAATTACTTTTAAACGTTTAGAACACAGAACACCATTGAGCAGTGGGTATTTAGGCGCACCCAAGGAAGACTTTTGGGAACCCCCATTTATGGGGGGGGGGTTACACTAGGATTTTGAGGGAGTTCAGGGAGGTGCTGGCTGTACCATTGACAGCTCTGTTCAACCACTCGCTGGAGACGGGAGAAGTTCCGGAGGACTGGTGGAGGGCACCTGTAGTCCCACTTCACAAAAGTGGAAGCAAAGAGGAGGCAGGCAACTATGAGCCAGTCAGCCTGACTTCAGTGGTGGGAAAAGTAATGTAATCACTACTGAAAGAGAGGATTGTGGAATATCTGGAATCCAGTGTCCTTCAGGATCTGAGGCAGCATGGATTCACTGGATGGAGGCCATGTCAAAAACATCTGATAGAATTCTTTGACTGTGTAATCAGGGAATTGGATCAGCGTGGAGTGGTGGATGTGGCCAACCTAGATTTCAGTAAGGCATTCAACACCACTCCACAAAGGAGACTCGTAAAGGTTCTAAGGTGGTAAACTGGGTGAGAAATTGGTTGGGAAACAGGAGACAGAGGGAGACGGTAAACAAAGTTCACTATGAGAAAGGAAGGGTAACAAGCACGTGCCACAGGGATCAGTACTGGGACCAGTCCTCTTAAATATCTTTATTAGCGACATTGCAGAAGGGCTAGAAGGGAAGGTATGCCTCTTTGCAAATGACACTAAAATACAGTATGTAATAGGGTAGACGCTCTGGGTGGGGGTGGAAAAAGTAGTGATCTAGGAAAGTTGGAGGAGTGGTTAAGCGTGTGGCAGCTGGGTTTCAATACTAAGAAGTGCAAAATCATGCACTTGGGGTACAGAAACCCAGGGGCAGAGTAAAAAATGGGGGTGGGGGTAGTATTAATCACAACCAGACAGAAGAGGGACCTGGGAGTAATTATATCTGATGACCTAAAGGTGGTCAGACAATGTGACAAGGCAATGAGGAGAGCTAGTGGGATGCTAGGCTGTATAGGGAGAGGTATCACCAGCAGAATGAGAGAGGTGGTGCTGCCACTGTATAAGATCGCTAGTGAGACATCACCTAGAGTACTGTGTCCAGTTCTGGAGACCACATCTCTGGAAGGACATAGACAGGGTAGAGGCAGTCCAGATTGGGGCAACCAAAATGGTACAGGGTCTGCATCACAAGCCCTATGGGGAGAGACTGAAGGACCTCAATATGTACACCCTGGAGGAAAGGAGGGAGAGGGGTGATATGATAAAAACATTCAAATACGTCACGGGTATAAATAAAGTTCTAGAGGGAAGATTTCAGCACCCAAAACAATTGCTGTTCATGTTTTCAGTGCTCATGAACTGCGGCATTTATGTATTACATTCTGTTCCCTACATTGATGTATTCTGTATCACTCACCATTTGCTGCAAGTCTTCCATTGCACTACCTTTTTGTATTTGTATTTCTCCCAATGTAATTAATCTGATACTGTTCTGTTATTATATGTATTTCTCCCAGTCTAATTAATCTGATGCTGTTCTGTTATTACATGTATTTCTCCCAGTGTAATTAATCTGATACTGTTCTATTATATGTATTCCTCCCAGTGTAATTAATCTGATGCTGTTCTTTTATTATATGTTTTTCTCCCAGCTTAATTAATCTAATACTGTTCTTTTATTATATGCATTTCTCCCAGTCTAATTCATTTGATACTGTTCTGTTAATACATGTATTTCTCCCAGTGTAATTAATCTGATACTGTTCTATTATATGTATTCCTCCCAGTGTAATTAATCTGATGCTGTTCTTTTATTATATGTATTTCTCCCAGTTTAATTAATCTGATACTGTTCTGTTATTATATGTATTTCTCCTTGTTTCCCTCCCCCCAGGCTGCACCAGGAGACGATACTTCTTGTTCAGTGTGCCTACCTAGTGAAACATTTCAATAAATAAATACATTTCTTAGAAAAAAAGATGCTCAAGGGGACATGACATGACATGCTAAGAAGCTGGGGGAGGGGGGAGAGACTTACGGTAAATGTGAGGAAGTACTTCTTCACAGGAAGAGTGGTGGATGCCTGGAACAGCCTCCCAGCAGAGATGGTGGGAGCAAAAATGGTAATGAGCTTCAATAATGCATGGGCTAGGCATAAAAGAACCTTAGAAGTAGGGAAAGGGGGGAGTCGGAGATCAAGTAGGGTCTGTGGTGTTATGGTAGGTATGGAAAAATGGGCAGACTAGGTGGGCCAAGTAGTCCTTATCTGCTGTCAACATCTATGCTTCTATGTTTCTATGTCAGTTTCCTTTTCTCTCACCACTACTGTAAAGCCACAAGGAACCTCTGAGCTGCATTTATGCATTCTTTATTTTGGCTATCCTTGCCATTTTGAAACAGCAGCCTCCACAGCCAAGCTTTCACTTGGGCATTGTGTATAGCATTATCAAGTATACTCATCCAGCATATTACATGTTGCAGTCCTCTCAGCCTACCTCCGACACAGTCACATCTCCAATCCAACTGCCTGGATGGGATCTGTTCCCTAGGGATTCCAGGACTGGCATCAACATGACCCTATCATACTAGGTGTTAAGGAGGAAGCCATACTATCAGCAGTTTCCAAGTTTCCAGCTCATTTCCCTTAAAACAGCACTTTGCCTTTATGGAGGTCAAGTCCATGGCCTGTCTTGTCAAGCAAAATTCCTACTCCTACTCCTACCACTAGCAGTCTGGCTCATTCCCTTGCTAGTTAATCCATCTAACTTTCTACACCAAACTCCTTTTCTTGCTCTGCACATTTTAGCGGCTGCGAAGAGCCAATAAAGTCGCTCTCCTGTTCCTCCCTACTGAAATTCCTAATATTTGACATCATTACCCACCTGAAAAGATGCCTCAGTGCACTACACCACAAGCCCACTACCCTAGAGTCACAGCTCTACTTCCTAATTTGCTACCACATGTCGCATCTTTTCGTGATAACAAATTCAGAGATGTCAATGCCTGAAGAACCTGAACTTCTTCCAAGGCTACTCAAAGCAACTGTTCACTCTACCTATGGTGGCCATCCAATTTATGGTGAATCCACTAAAACTCTTCTGTTTACCAGCCAGACTACCAAAATGAAACAGATCACAACTTATCCTACAGCAGGCTATATGTCTGTGCTCCAGCGAAACTACCTTTGCAGTCATAAACACCTTTTTGGTATCCAGTGTGGTCTAAATTCTGCTTACCAGCAGAACTGCCTCAACTGAAGCAATCACCTACCCACTACCATACGCAGTGTACAGTCTGCTTGACAGCAGAGCCACCACAGCTTTCTCTGCCATCTACCTGCTATGTCACATGGTCTAAATTCTGCCCACAAGCAGAACCGCCTCAGCTGTCTCACCTGTCTCCTGCTGCAGTATGGGGTCTCAGTTCTGCTCACCAGCAGAACTGCTTCAGTCCCTTCAACCACTTATGAGCTACCAAGAAATCCATATTTCTACTCAACAGTTGAGCTGCTTTAGTACTGTAAGACAGTGTCTATGTGTCATCCATTCTACTGATCAGGAGAACCACTACAAGCAGTTCACCCCACAACTACAAAAGTCATAAAGTATGCCATCGGGCTTTCCCAGATGTTTCCAAGTCTACACTACTAACAAATGTCTCTAACTTCAAATTGTTATTGTCTCCTAGTAGAAGGCCATCCAAATACTCAGCAAACCAAGGCATCAGCTATCTGGATTCTTCTTGACAGCACAACAGCCTCAGCTGTCACAATTACCTAGTATCTGCTTCTTAAGCAGTTGACATTCTACGCATCAGCAGAAGTGCCTCAGCTGTCTTGACTACCTATCTTCTCTTTACACTGTCTAAATTCTGCTTGTTGGCTGAGCTGCCTCAACTGACACAACTACCTGGCTGCTTCTTTATGTGGTCAGATTCTGCTCATTATCATGAGCAGAACCACCACAGCTGTCACAGTTACGTCACGTGGTCTATATTCTGTTTGACAGCAGAATCGACACAGCTGTCAAAACTACCTACATTCTACTCCTTTCAAAAAGCCAGAAACACAATACAGACTTTCTGTAGAACAAGCACCCTAAGATCTCACAATAGACAATTTGAAATATGCAGAGCAAACACTACTAAGAGACAAAACTACATTATCATCAGGGCCCCAAGACTCTGGAACAGACTCTCTCAATATCTGATAGAACTTAATGAATGTGACCAATTTAAAAGAGAATTTGACAAATACAGTACATGGGTTTCTAATGTAAGGCCACACAGTATGTCAGATAGTCTCGATGGGTTAATGCCTTTTACTTTCTACAACAAACCAAGTAACCAAACCAAGCAACCAGATCATACTATACTACAGCTAAGAACATGTTTATCATTTGTTGTTCTCATTCTCTGAATGGCTTACGGAAGTGTCAATGGAACAGCTCTTAGCCTATACAACGTTTGCAGTTCTCCAACCTTTTGTCTCGTCAATTCATCAAACGATAATTAGCAGGGAATCATTTTGTCGTATGACTCACTCTCCATGAGTTTTTGTCCATCTTGTCCAGAATACCTGTCGCACCCTTCCTGTTCAGCTGGAAACAGATGGCTTCAAGAATGTCTCTTAAACCACAACCCATCCATTCAGCTATTGCATCTGCATTATATTATATGTCAGGTGTAGGGATTGAAGGTCTGGGTGCAAGATCTTTGCCCTGCAACAGGACAGCAAATATGGGTGAAGAGACAACCACCACAGAGGCCTGCTGTTGGGGCTGAGGAGATCTGGGAACCAGAATTTGCACAGCAAGTCTAGGGCTACCAGGATCATCTGTGTCTTGTCCCTCTGCACCTTGACCAACACTCTGTAGATCAGGGGAAAGGAAAGGAAGGGAAGGTGTAAAGGAGACCTGGGGTCCAGGGCCTCATTAAGACATCCCCCAAAAGTGTCCTACACTGTGGGGGGGGGCGGTGGACACAGAATAGCCTCAGCTTTGCGTTCTCCCAGGAAGTGACTAGGTCAGCCAGAGACGTGCTCCACTTGGAGAACAGGTGGTCCACCAGCTCCTGATGCAGAGACTTCTTGTGAAATGCCTCGCCCCCTCCCCCTCAGCTGAGGGTGTCCATAAACTGGCTGGAGGCTCCGGCTACATGAATCGCCAGGAAATATGCACCCAAGCTGCACACGAGAGTCCCGGTGCAGAAGGCATCCTGACACAACTGAAGGGAATTTGTCCAGCCATGCAGGTGAAGTAGTATGTGGTTGTGGTATTGTCCATCTGGACCTGCATGACCCGACCCCAGAAAAATGGTGTGAATGTCATCAGGGCAAGGAGCAATGCACAGAGCTCCAGCAGGTTAATGTGGTAATGGGACTCCCTGTGGGTCCTTCAGGAGCACTCCCTAGACCACCAGAGATGTGTCGGTCATCAGAGTGACACTCAGCTCTAAGAGGACAAATGGGACTCCTTCCTCTAAATGTTCCTGGATGAACCACCACTGGTTGGCATCCCACACTGGCTGCATCACCATGACCGGCTGGTCCAGGTAACCTAGGTGCTGAGACCACTGGTGAGACAGTTCTCACTGCAGGTGGCGCATCCTCTATTGGGCCCACTGGACCACACTGGTGCAAGACACCATGTACCCCTGCAGCTGCAGGAAGTTCCAAGCATGGCATGAGTGCCCAATCTGAAATGATTGAGCAAAGGAGGAAAGACCCTCTGCTCGGTCTGCTGGGAGTCAGGCCATGGCCCAGTGGGAGTCGAGCTCTGCCCCAATAAATTGGATGACCTGTAAAGGGTTGAGTTCCAACTTGGCCAGACTGATTAGAAGACCCAAGGCTGAGCAAGTCTGGAGGGCCAGGTCCCTGGACCACTCTATTGCCTCTTGAGATGATCCAGCAATCAGCCAGTGATCCAGGAATGCATAGATCCGAACCCATTGGCACCACAGGAAGGCTGTTACCACTGCAATACACTTGGTGAAGACCCTGGAAGCCAATGAGATGCTGAACAGCATGACCCAGAAGTCATAAAAAAACCTTTTGTGCAGAACCGAAGGTATTGCCAGTAGGTCGGAGGAACTGGAATGTGGAAGAAGGTGTCCTGGAGTCCAGAGAGCAGAACCACATGCCCTGCTGCAGAGATGGTAATATCTGGTTCAGAGTGACCATCCTGAATTTGCACCTCCTCAGGAACTGGTTCAGATCATCAAGATCCAGTACAGGGTGCCAACGCCCCCAACCATTTGGGGACCAGAAAGCACCTGGACACAAACCTTGGCCAGATATGGGATCCACAACACAAGCTATGGCCATTTCTCCAGGACCTGAGCGATGTCCTCCCTGAGGATAAACAGCATGTCTTGAGACACCACTGATTCCCATAGGGCATGGGCTCAGTAGGGCGGGAGAGCCTTGAAACTGAAAGGCAATCCTTGGCCCACCATGTTTAACACCCATTTGTCCGAAGTGATGGTGGACCAGGCATGCCAAAAATTGCAAAGCCAACCCCCTACGGGAAGCTGAAGCAGGAACCTGACAGAAGAGAGGCAGACACCCCCCCAACCCATCACTGAGTGGCATGGGAGGAGGTCTCAGCACAGGCCACCAGAGTGGCAAGACCGCCCAGGCCTTCGCATTTCCTGAAGCCTTGGCTGGTGAATTTGGACTTAGGTTGCCAGACCTGAAATTGTCCTGGCTGGGGCTGCTGGGATGGAAAAGGATGGAACTGAAAGGGCTTTTGCTTCAGCTTGTTGTCCCTTGGGGACCTTTTGCAAGGTTGTCCCCAAATCCAGGGAGGCACTGGACTTCTCAATCCTGGTGAGGTATCTGTTCACCTCCAGGCCAAACAGGTTAGTGCCCAAGAAGGGGAAATCTGCCAGTTTGTCCTGGGTATCCACAGTAAAGGTGGAAATCTGCAGCCAGGCTCTACGGCACATAGCAACTGCTGCCCCGACAGACCTGGCACAGGAGTCACCTATGTCCAAGGCCATCTGAAGCTAGTGCTTGGTTAGGGACTGACCCTCGTCTCTGACCATCTTGACTACCAACATGTTCCAGGACACCCATGAGGGCATGTCCGAAGTTGGCTATCACCTGATGGAACCCCCCAAGGAAGAAGCAGAATAGACCTTTTCTGCTAAATGGTCCAGCTTCTTGGACTCCTTGTCAGAGAGTCTGTCCACATTCCCAATGTTTCCCATCTTGTGAAAGACGAAGTCCACCACCAATCTCGTGGCCGGGAGGTGGTCAGAAAAACTGGGAAGAGAACCAATCAGAACCACATACTTGTGGAACATGCGGGCCAATGGTGCCACGCATGAAGCTGGATGAATTTATTTTGCAACTAGCAAAATCGAAAAACAGCATACAAACGTATTGCCAATTCCAGCTAGTTGCCCTGAACTTCGACTGTTAGGTCTTCATCAGGGGGCCGGCACTGGTAGTTGCTGAATTAATTTCCTCTGTTTTGTTATGAAATGCATATGATTTATTTACACTTTATTTTTTCATGTTGCAACTAGGTTTGCACTTGTATGTTATAGGTCATATGACTTAACTTGAAATGATCACCTGATTCATTGCATCATGATCTTGGGTTGACTTAAGCAATTCAGCAACTATCACTGCCTGCCCCCTGATGAAGCCCTAACGGTTGAAGTGCAGGGGCCACTGAATGGAGCTGCCAACTTGTTTGTATGCTATTTTTCGATTTTGCTTGTTGCAAAATAAATTTCACTTTTCACAGAATTTCCTGACTGAGAGTTTTCACTGGCTGAGAAGTGCTATCCATATTAACACTGAGGTTGTTTCCTGCAAGGTTTTGTCACCCTAGGGTTGCACTCACCTGGCTTATGGAGAGTGCAAGCTTTTTAGTAAGTCCCAGAAGATTTGGAGGGCCAGATTGTTTTCTAAAGTTTATTTATACATTTGGTAACCAGGAAAGACACACTAAGTTGGGGCTCATTTGTAGCAACCTAGCGGGGTACAAGCATTTCACACTTGAGATTGTACAAGAAAGTATATATATATATATATATATATACACATATATCTTATATATATTGTATATACACATTCACAACAGCACAACAGTACAGGATATACAATACTACAATACATTATTAACAAAACATAAAGAGGTATTTACAAAAGCAAAAGATACATGGCAACGTACTCTAGTAGGATATACATGTGAACTGAGTGAATTAATTTGCTTCAGAGTTGTGCTCAGGGTTAGGTATTGGAGTGGCAGGAGCAAATGAGGGGTGCTAGTATGAGAAGCTGCCATTTGATAGAGTAGAGTGAGGGGGAGTTTCTTAGGAGATGGGAGAGTTTGTTCCATAGGAAGGGAAGCCTGTGGGAGAAAGCGGATTTGCCAGCAGAGGAGGAAGCTTGGGGGAAGTGAGAAAGACTAGGAATTCCTGGACCTTAGGCCATATGGGGATAGATTTGTTGGGGACAGACTCTGAGAGGTAGGGAGGTAGCAAGTTGAACCCGTATTTGGGTATGAGTGCAACAGAGTGGATGTAGCGGTGATGGGAGAGAGGTGTTAAACTGAGAGAGGTGTAAAGGGAACAGTGGTGTGTTATGATTGGAGAGTTTGTGGTGAAGTGGCAGAATGCATTTAGTAGGGTGTCAAGTCTGGATAATGAGGCAGGGGCAGTGTTATAAACCACATCAGTGTAGTCGAATATGGGTGTGATCATCTTAGTTAGGATTTTATGTCTTACTGGCAATGGGAGGGAGACTCTGTTGTGGTACAGCATACCAAGCTTGGGGTGTAGTTTTCAGGTGATGGCTTCTATGTGGAACGAAAACGTTAAGTGGGGGTCCAGCCACCTGCCTGGGTATTTTTATGTTGTAACTGAGTCCAGAGGTGTTGCATCAAGGAGGTGATGGCAGGGGGAGGAGCAACTCTGGCCAGCTTTTGTGCAGTCCTGAATGTTACTGACACTGTTTTTGAGGTGTTTATCTTCAATTGATTTCTCTGGAACCAGGTCTGCATATTATGGAACTCCCTTTGAAGATTAGATTGGACATCATCTAAGGCAGGCCCTAATGTGAAAAGCATGGTATCATCCGCATACACGTGTGTGAAAACTGGAGCATAGAGAGGGGAGGTCATTTATGAGTAGCGAGAATAGGATGGGGCTGAGGACTGATCCTCGGGGTACAGCAGTATAGGGAGAAGGGAAGAGGAGGAGTTTACCACTTTAACAGATTGAAGCCTGTTGCTTAGGTAGGATTTGAACCACTGAACTGTAGGTGGAGCTAAGCCTGCTGCCTCGAGTTTGGCCAGAAGGAGGGGGTGGGAGACTGAATCGAAGGCCTTGGCCAGTTCAGTAAAAACTGCTGCTGTTAAATGGCCTTGGTCTGAAGCAGGGTGAATGTGTTCTGTGACTCGCACCAGGGAAGAGATTGTGGAATGGTGCTTTATTTTTTTTAATTTAGTATGCTTTATTATTTTTCTGCAAACAACATCTATTACAGACATCCAGATAAGGCATGAATAAGGAATAACAATTGAGATCAGATATATACTTTTCTAACAAACAGTGATAAATTCTTGCATTGAGAAACATTAATTGAATAAGGTTGCCTGCATTTCCATCCCCCCACCCTCATCCCCTCCCATCCTACCCCAGTCTGCCACTAATTATTATTTTGTAATAGCTGTGTCAAGAGGAGAAAAGAGAGAAATTTATGAAAATAGATGAGAAACTTAAAAAAAAAAGGGAGGGTTAATAAAAAGAAAAAAAAATTATTGGCACTCTCACCAAGTGAAAAAATTGCAACGGATCTTAGGGCATAGGTGGCCAGGATCTAGCAAATTGAAATAAGGGTGTAGAGTGGTTCCCATCTTTGTTTGTATTTACCCATACCATTTGAAATTCCTGCGATGGTAAGCTCAGCTTATAGGGCAAACATGATTTCATTGAACCATTCTACATAGTTGGGAGTATTCGAATCTAACCAATACCTCAATATTGCTTTCTTAGCACATGCTGAGATTAGGGCCATATGGGCCCTCTGATTACACCCTGGTAGTAATATGTAGTCACCTAAGATGCAAATTTCTGGGTTGAAGCTGTCTGTCAGTGTAATTAATGGATCCAACCTATTTTGAATGCTATGCCAGAAGGGAGCAATTTTTTCACATGACCATAACATATGAATTACTGTAGATCTGCAGGAGCTTGATGACATTTAGAACACTGATTGGGAGGTAGAATACCCATTTGGTGTAGTTTAGAAGGGGTATAGTATAGATTATGGTTAATACAAAACTGCACATATTTATATCTGTCCCATTTAATATAGTTATATAGGTGGGTCCAAATAGAAGGCCAGTCTCTAGCAGAAGTAGGCAATGGAAGGGTAGTATCCCACCAATAAAATCTCTGGCCCTTTAAGGTGGTCACCGTTGATAAAATAAATTTGTATGAATAGGATGTCAAATGGGAGGTAGGAATAGATTGAAGTATGTGAGCAAGGTAGACGTGAAAGAACTGGTCCATGTCCCAGATCCAAAGTGTTGTGCCAACATATGGGATAACTGAAGATATTTGAAAATAGTGGTATTATGCCAGTTAAAAAGAGAGTGGTCTTCTTGAAAGGAGAGTAATTTTTGTTCCTGAACAAGCTGGCCCACTCGTTCTATACCTATCTCTGGCCAAAAGAGATGAGATTTTACTGTTTTACCCGAAATTAGCAGATTAGGGTTCTGAAACGGGCTGAGCTGCAGCTCTATAAACATCTGTTTTGAGAAGGACATTTAGCTGATGTTGTATTTGAATTAGGGAGTTTAAGGGAGTATCATGCAGATGCTTAGGAAGGTTTTTTTTGCAATAAAGGGAAGAGCCTTGGGATCAATACCATATGCTGCACAGAGATCGTGTTCAATCCTGACCCAAGGAGGGGAATAAACAGCACCCAGAGTGTTATATAAGGGTTGTAGCCAGTGTTGGATTCTAGTCAGATGAATCGCTAAGAAATATATGTAGAAGTTTGGGGCTTGAAGACCACCATCTGTTTTCCGTCTGGTAAGCATGAGGTAATTCCGTCTAATTTTTTTACCCTGTCATATAAACTTACTGAGAAGGCTATGTACTTGTTAGAACCATGAAAGTGGAAGGGCCTGGTTGAACATTCATAAGGGGTATAGTATGCCCGGTAGAACATTCATTTTTATTATGCTTATACGTCCCAACAGGGTTAATGGTAGTTTCGACCAGCGCTTAAAGTCTTCTGTTAAGGTATTAACGAGAGTATCTAAATTAAGTTTTTTCATGATTTGGTGAGGGGGTGAAGATAAACCCCAAGATATTTCATTTTGTCAGGATTCCAATGTATCCCCAAATGAGCCACATCAGCCTTTACCGTATATTTATTAACGGGAAGAAATTCCGTTTTTGACAGATTCAACTTGTAATTTGAAAATGACTCGACTTGGGAAATGAGTTGAAATACAGCAGAAAGGGATTGAGTAGGTTTAGAAATGTGTAGAAGTAAATCATCTGCATATGCAGAGATTTTATATTCTGAGTTACCTATTGGTATGCCCTTTATAAGTGAGGAATTTTTAATTTTTCTAATAAGAAGTTCTAAATAAAGATTGAAAAGATAAGGGGAAAGGGGACATCCCTGATGGGTACCCTGAGATAAAGAAAATGGGGTAGAAAATATGCCATTACATTGAATTTGGGCTGTTGGAAATGCATAAAGAATTTTAACCCACTGGATGAATTCCAGAGGAATACGGTATTTGGGCAGTAACATAAAAAGATAATCCCATGACACCCTGTCAAAAGCTTTTTCTGCATCTAGGGAAACAAGAGCATTTGGTATACCGGAATCCCTGGATGCAGAAAAAAGATAGGCTATTTTCCTAAGATGGCCCATGGAAAGTCTATTTTTAATAAACCCAACCTGTTCTACACTAATAAGGTGTTCCCAAACCTGGCTTAGTCTAGAAGTGAGAATTTTAGCAACAATCTTGAGATCCACATTTATAAGAGAGATAGGTCTGTAGTTGCTGATCTGTAGGGGATCCTTTTTAGGTTCGGGGAGTACCACTATGGTGGCGAGGGTCAGAGAGGTATCAGATAGTCCCTTCTTGAAAATGTAGTGAAAAGTATCCAGGAGGATGGGTGCTAAAGTATCTTTAAATGTTTTATAGAAATTGGTTGTGAATCCATCAGGTCCGGGGGATTTGTCTACAACTAGAGTCTATGGCTTCACAGACTTCTGTTAAAGTGATAGGAGCTTTTAACCTGTTTATCTGAAAATCAGATAATACTGGGGGACTAATATATTGGACAAACAAGTCCAGTTGTTGAAAGAGATGTGGGAGTGCAGGGGTCGAATATAATTGTTGGTAATAGTCATGAAAAGTATTCACAATGTCTGAGGAGGAGGTCAAGAGCTCACCTGAAGTTGAGTAGATAGAGGAGACTATTCTATCAGCCATCTGAGTGTGAAGTCGAAGAGACAGGAGTTTCCCAGCCCTTTCCCCTTGGTCAATGTAAGAAATTTTTGGACGAAGTATAAGAAATTCTGCTTTTTCGGCTAATAAACAGTTATATTGGGCACGGAGAGATTCAACCTTTTCCCAATCATCTATAGGGGAGGAAGGAGAGAGATGACTCTCTAAATCTGCTATCTTATCCAGTATAGAGGAGAGAGCTGCGGTCCTCTGTTTCTTACGCTTAGTCGCCAAGTGAATTAGTTCCCCCCTTAATGCACATTTCAAGGATCCCCATAGAAAATCCTTTTTAGACATGGATGGGGCATTGAGTTCCATATAATTATTAATGAAATTTCGGAGAAGTTGGACATGATCATCAGATTTCAGAATTTGACTGTTAAGCTTCCAAATTCTGTCTCTGTGTATATTAGGTAAAAGGTCCAACTGGAGATGAGCAATATGATGATCTGAGATAACCTTAAATGAATAATAAACTAGGGAAACACCTGGGAGATGATCAATAATCAGAAGAAAAAAATCTATACAGGAAAAGGAATGGTGGGGGAGGTAATGAAACGAGTATTCTTTACTGTCTGGGTGCATAAGCCTCCAGGGATCAGTGAGACCAAGAAAATGCATTAACTCATGAATAGCTTTTTGACCAGGTGATAGAGTTTGCCTAGTCTGACCGGATCTAATTTATTAGAAAGGACCTGGTTCCAATCTCCCCCCAGGATTATTGGAAACTGAGTCCAGGGAGTAAGTGTGACCATAACAGAAGCAAAAAATTCTGGGTCATCATTGTTAGGTCCATAAATGGAACCCAGTATAACTTCAGAGTGACCCAGAAGGCCCCTCACAATGACAAATCTACCCTCAGATTCTGCAACTTCTTGTATGAGACGAAATGGAATTCTACGGGATATTAGGATGGCAACCTCTCTTTTCCGTGTATCTATACCAGAACCAAATACTTGACCCACCCAGTTTCTACGAAAGTAATGAATATGGGTAGCCAAGGGATGTGTCTCTTGTAGAAAGGCTACATCAGTTTGTAGACTTTTAAGATGAAGCACGACTTTAGTCCGCTTGGCTGGAGTCTGTGCACCTTTTATATTCCAGAAGCAGTATCTAACCCCCACCATATGAGATATTAAGGTGAGAGGAAATGGCATAAAACTTATAATTAGGCAACCAATACCAACTACTGAAATTAACTTTAACCCATCCCCTCTTAGTGGCAGACTTCCCTGTTATTGCAGCCCTACAACTCCCTACCCTCCCACATAAGAACCCTAACTCAGTATAATCAAGTCTCACAAATCTTAACCTTAAACCCCACAACAAAGACATAGTAGCCCTCAAAACGATAATATGAACAAGGTGTCGGACCACCCACTCCCTCACCCTGCCCCCCTTTATATTCCCTTCCCCATTAACCACAGCGTAAAAAAAGAGCCCTTCTTGGACCAACATAGTGCTTGACCAACTAAGAATATCTGCCAGTTGGGCTTTAACATAAGTATTAGTGGTATAAAAAAATATATACAGCTAACAGCTGTGGATACCCCCACCTCCTTTTACAACACATAACGCCCTGTTACCCTGCCCACTACCACTAACCCGCCCCCAACCCCGAACAACTAACTTTGATAGTCTTAACTGAAAAATAAACTTGGTAGAGAATGAAATCTTCTCTCAGTTATATCAGTTAAAGTGTCATTTGAACATAATGCAGGACCTGATGTTTTTAATAATGTCAAAAAATGCAATTAAAATGTCTCTGAGGCCCGGCCCGGTGGCGCTGAGGGTTGAGGCATTGGATGCCACACCTCGCGCCACACCAGCAACCCGGATTCGAGAACGAGCCAGGGCCGCCGAGGGTCAGCAGGGGAGGGACAGAGATTGAGCGTCCGCCAACCGTTCTCTCTTCCCGGGGGTGGGTATGGGAAGTGCTCAATCATGGAGCGACCTATGGTAGTGGCTGGAGGATCACCAGTGTAGCAGCACAGCGTAATGCCTGGGGGCAGAGCCACGGCACTACGTTGCCTTGCTGGCTGGGCTCTGCGGGGAAGGGGGGGAACAAACAAGCGGAAAAAATCCTTCCACACATCGGTAAGTTGATGGTGGCCCCGGGGGACTTCGTCCACATCCCAACTGCCCACAACGCACCTCAGATCTTCCTCCAAGGTGACCTGATGACACCAAGGTAGGCACTTCACACTTAAGAGGCTACCACCATGGGAGGGTGGAATCAGCCCTGGAGATGGTATTGGGGGTTGAGCCTGCCTGGGGTCATTCGGGGGAGGAGATCGAGGGGAGTTGCGAGGGTTCAGGCTGGGAGTAGGGCGGACTCTGTGTGGGCACTCCTGAAGGATGCCCGGGGTGTGGATGTAAAAATAAAGTTAAAAAAAAAATGTCTCTGAAATCTATCAAGTGTCCAAAGAAGAAAATAGGAAAACTGTAGACTGAGAAAGTTGAAAACAGGTCCAGCAAAACACAAACTAGGGAGAAAAAGTACTTGCAGTATAGTATCCATTAATCGGAAGGGAATATGCTTCTGTGGAACTTTGCTGCCCTCTTGTGGTCGCAACTCGCTACAGTCGACATTCGTGGAGCCAGCCTGCGCACATTCGTGTAGTAGCTTCAGCAAGACAGTAAGACGTTGTGCAGTAAAAATTCTTCAGCGAGTAGAAAACAGGTCAGAAAGCAGAGATTGCAGTGCCGGGAGAGCTTGCTGCACCAACTCAAAATTATGCCATGAACCCGAGATGAAGACTGCAAAGCGAGAGGGGTACTGGACTCTGTATCTGATCCCTGCTGCGATCAATTTCGTCACCAAGGGATGGTATTCAACTCGCCGTTGCCTGATGGTGGAGGGGAGATCCTGCCCAAACCGAAGTTTGTCCTTCCCACAGAACTTGTTGTGCCTCTCTGACCTGGCCCAGAACGTGAGTCTTATCTAAATAATTCAAAAATTTTAATATAAGAGGACAAAGTGGTTTACCAATGTCAGGTTTTGGTCTTAAAGAGCGGTGGGCCCTCTCAATAATATATGTAGTGTTGTTGGGAGAGGGCCCTGCTATCTTGATGAGCATTTTTTGCAAGAAAATGATTACCATTGCTCCCTCAGCTTCCTCTGGAAGGCAGAAAATTATTATATTATTTCTTCGACTTCGGCCTTCCAGATCTTTGAGTTTTGATTCAGTTTTATGCAGCCTTTGTCTCAGGTTAATAATTTCAGGGTCCGTAGTGTGTTTCCAGCCCTCCAAGGATGCGACTCGGGCTGTAGTATCGGAAATAGCTCTATTGGTGTCGGCGAGGTCTCCATGGAGAGATTTGAGCTCTGCTGTTAGTTCTTGCAGAGCGAGCTTGAACGGATGCAACTCCTCGAGAAAAGTTTTCTCCGAGAGAGGGATGTTAGCTTGGGTGATTGCTGAGGAGGCTGTAGGCTTGGCAGAGGCCCTGGACTGACCTTTTGATCTCTTTGGCCCTTTTTCTGGTGTTTGCGGAGGGGTGTGAGCCGGGAGCGCCTGGTGCATTTCTGCTTCCATTATATCGTTAGGCCCCGGATTGTACTCCGTGTGATCCAGCAATATTTCTGCTTGTTCCCCTGAAGCTTTGCCTCTGATGTGTCAGGAAGGCTACATGAAGCCTGTATGGCCGATGATGGAGAAAAAGATTGCAGAATAATTATATTTTTTTAGGTGAAAGCTGGAGTTCAGGTTGGGAGCCGGTCTGTGATGCTGCTAGCACTACAGAGCCATCAAGTGATCCCCGGAATGGTGCTTTCTGAATCCTGATTGGTAGGGGGAAAGGAACCTGGTTGACATAAGGAACTCAGATAGTCTGGCCAGGGCTAGAGCTTCCTGAATTTTGGCAAGGGCTGGGAGAAGGGAGATTACCCTCTAGTTTCCAGGCACTGAGGGGGTCACAGTCTTTGTGTAGGGGGATTACACTTGCCAATTTTCAGGCTTGTGGGACAATAACCGAGCAGAAGGACAGATTTAGAAGGTGGGTTAGTGGTGTCACAATTTCCGAGGCTGATACAGTATGAATAGCAGCTTAGGGTGGATCCCATCAGGACTGGACTTTGTGAACACAGAACCACGCCACCATTTCCCTGGGGATACCTATGATGAGCCAGCCATCAAGGTATGGATATGCCCTGGTGCCTCTGCACCTGAGGTAGGCCACCACGACTGGCAGGCACTTGGTGAACACCGTGCTTACTGAGGACAAGCCGAACTGCATGACCTTAAACTGGTACAGTACCTCTCCCACATGAAACCTGAGGTGCCACCTGTGGGATGGAACAATGGGGATGTGAACGAAGGTGCTCTGGGGGTCCAGGGAACAAAACCACACCCCTGGCTTCAGAGAAGGTATTATATGGATAAGTGTAACCCCTAGGTGGTGCTATCCAAGGGGATATTACCACTGCCTGTGTAACTAGATGTAGGTTGAGGGGCCTGAGTTCGTGAAATGGGTGCCTCCACCCAGAAGGTAGGTTTAAGGGTAGCGTAGCTGCTCTGGGTACAGCCCTCTGGGACACTGATACTCCCCTCTAACCCCTCTAGTCACAATTATCACAGGAATGCAATGTTAACCCCACTCTTGAAACACTTACCATCAGGGCTGGATCAGCTGCAATGGCCCTGGAGATCCCCTGTAAAATAAGGCCTGCAATGGAGAAAAGCAATAACACAGTATTTCCCACCACAGAGGTACACCACAACCAGTTTAGATGCAAAAAAGATTTAGACCTGATTTATTAGGGGGACATGAACAAGGGAGGAGCATTAATCTGATTATTGATTCTGTATCTGATTTAGTCAGAGTAAACATGCATGTCTAAGAATCCCTCTAACACAGTCACACACTCTGGGTACCCAGTTGTCCTGCAGGCTAGCCTGAAGCGTTGCTCGAGGTAGGCAAAGGGGGCACTGGCACTTCGTGGTGAAACTCATTGTCATTTGTCAGGGTTATTTCTGTAAGGTCCATCTCATCCAAAGCATCTCTGTCCAGTTCTTCATCGATACTTTCAGTAGTATGAAACAGTTCATGTAGCCCACTCAGTTCATTCTCACTTGCAGTACCTGCCTCACAGGATTCAGACCGAGGGATTTCCATTAGTTCCACCATACACAGAGATCCAACTTCATCAAGGTCCACACTGTGGGCTTCACTTCCTGGAGGTTCAGGAACAAGAGATGACCTAGAATCTGGCACCACAGCTGGGGGTGTAGGTTTGTCCCCGTAGTTAATGGAAGGATTTCCCTGGAACACTCTACAGCTCACAAGAGGGATAGAAAACAGAATAGAATTCACTTTCGTCGTCACTTTCGGTATTTGCATTATCTGCAATGTCTGCAGAATTGAAGGCATTAGGAACAACAGATTGGGAAGCAGAAGTTTGCTGATGTTGTTGCTTATCTTTAGTGGTTGATCTAGTGACAAGGTGCGAGAAGCATCAGTCTCTTGAACGTTATTGATCACTATTTGACCGCTAGGTAACAGGTGGTTCCTGTGGATAGTTTTCACAGCACGAGGGTCCCCTTCCAGACTTATTTTATACACTGGTAGATCATGCAACTTACTGACTGCGATGTACAGGACGTGACTCCAGAAGTCTGCTATTTCATGTATTCCTGGTAATCCAAAGTTTCTCATTAGCACCCTGTCACCTGGTTGAAGCTCCTGGTCCTTTACACGTTTGTCATGCCGAATTTTATTAGTCAGGTTTCTTTTTGCAGCCATGGTGTTTGCAAGCTGATAGGCATGATCAAGCTGAGCCTTTAGGTTTTTAAAATACTGCAGGTAGTTCTCCGATTTAATACCATCTGGAAACACTCCGAAACATACATCAATTGGAAGGCAAGCTTCTCTGCCAAACATGAGGTGGTACAGTGAAAACCCGGTGGCATCATTCTTGGTACAGTTGTAGGCATGTACGAGTGCATTTATCTGTTGATTCCACTTTGGCTAATCTCGAGGCTGCAAGGTGCCCAGCATTTCCAGTAGGGTTCTGTTAAATCTTTCGGGTTGCGGATCTCCTTGGGGGTGATAGGGGGTTGTTCTGGATTTTCTTACACCCCATAGGGACAACAGTTCTTTAATAAGTCTGCTCTCAAAGTCACGCCCTTGGTCTGAATGAATGTGCTGGGTGGCACCGTAATGTACAAAGAACCTGCCTACGAGTACTTTGGCTTCAGTGGAGGCCTTTTGGTCTTTGGTTGGGTAGGCCTGCGCATACCTCGTGAAGTGGTCGGTAACTACCAGAATATTGGCAATGCCCTTAGAATCTGGCTCGAGACTGAGAAAATCGATACAGACAAGCTCCAGAGGTGCACTCGTGACAATGTTTACCATGGGGCAGCTCGTTGGGGTGGAGCCTTGCGCTGAAGACACCTACTGCATGTCTTAATGTGATGTTCTATGTCTAGGCTCATTTGGGGCCAACAGAAACGTGACCAGGCCAGAAAGAGTTCTTTCACCACCCAAATGTTCCATTTGGTCGTGCAAGCCTTTTAGGACAATGGTTTCGAATTTAGCTGGTAGTACTAACTGCTTCCTCACAATGTCACCTTGGCTGTCAGTAAGTTCTCAGTACAATTGCTCTTGAAGCTTGAGCTTGCTCCCCTCGCGAAGAAGCAACGCACTATTTGGGTACCTGGACCACACCTTGGAGATATCTTCCCCCTTGCTCAAAGCATCGATTAGGTCTGGTCATTGGATCATAGTACTGTTCTTTTTGAATGTCAGCTGAAGTAAACTGTGATAAGAATCTCAAGTCCAAGGCTGAGAAATTACAATAGGCAGCTGGCACACATGTTTCTGGGGGTTCCAAACAATCTGCCAAACAATTTACAGCTCCAGAGGAGAGGACTTCTTCTTGGTCGAACTTATGACATAGTGCTTTTATAGACTGCTCGGGGATATGCACCCACTGTTGGTCAGGAACAGGTCTTCATGAAACAGCATCCACATCTATGTGGTTTAGACCTGGTCGGTACTCTACCGCATAATCATAAGTTGCTAAGGCAGAAAGCCATATGTGTCTAGAAGCATCTAGTTTAGCTGCCACTTGAATGTAGGCTAATGAATTGTTATCAGTCTTAACTAGGATTTTAGCACCATACAGATATTCATGATATTAGTCAACTATGGCGCACTTTAGAGCAAGAAATTCTAATTTATGCACCGGATAGTTCTTTTCTGACATGGTCAAACTTCTGCTCGCTAAGACGACAGGACACAGGTCATCCTGATGTTCTTGTAGAGTACTGCTCCAAGACCACTCAAACTGGCATCTGTGTGTAACATATAAGGCCTGGATGGATCAGCATAAGCAAGTATAGGCGCCTGCATCAGTCTGTATATTATTTCTTCAAAAGCAGTATCACTTTTGAGCATCCACCTTCTCCCGAACAACTCCTTGGGTTTGAAATACGTTTTTTTCAGTTTCTTGGTCAGAGCCCTTCTTGAACCTGTTGTGAGCTGGGGGAATACCCTTCAGTCAAATTCAGCAGGGGTGGATCACCTTGGTATAGTCCTTGACAAATCGGCAATAATAACCACAGAACCCAAGAAATCTTTGAAGCTGTTTTAAAGTTTTGGGCTTCGGCCAGATGGTTAAAGCTTCCACTTTACTGGGGTCAGTTTGAGTGCCTTCTGGTGACACAATGTGGCCTACATACTTGACTGAGCACTAGAAGAACTGGCATTTGTCAATAGATGACTTAAGGCCAAACTCTTCAAGTCTGTCCAACACTTTGAATAAACGATCCTCATGCTCCTCAAGGGTTTTTCCGAACACTATGATGTCATCAAGGTAGACGAGACATTCTAAGAGATTCATATCTCCCACAGCACATTCCATTAGTCATTGGAAAGTTGCAGATGCACCTGATATGCTTTAGGGCATGTGAAGAAACTCACAGAAGCCTAAAGAACAAACAAATGCAGTTTTCTCTCTGTCCTTAGGAGCCATTGGGATCTGATAGTATCCACTTCTGAGGTTGAGGATGGAGAACCATTTGCTCCCATTTAAACAGTCTAGGAGATCCTGTATGCGAGGCATTGTATACGGATCAGGCATGGTTCTTTTGTTGAGGGTCCTGTAATCAACACACATACGGACAGAGACATTCTTTTTCTGTACCATGACAATTGGGGAGGTGTATGGACTGCGAGACTCTTGTATGATACCAGTAGCTAACATCTCTTGTAGATGACGTCGGATATCGTCTATGTCGGCAGGAGCCAGGCATCTAGATCATTCTCTATAGGGTCTCTCGTTGTGCAGGCGAATGTGGTGTTCAACCTTCGTGACACAACCAACATCCCATTCCTTGAGGGAGAATACCTTGTCTCTCTGAGCCAGCTTGTTACTGATCCTGGTTCTCCAGCTGTCTGGAAGAGGTGAATCTCCAAAATCAAACATATTAGGTGATACCTCGCATCCCCTTTCAGCATGGCACTTAGACGGGAGCATAGCAGTGTCAGCACAATAAACTTTAGCCAGGATGCATCCTCTAGATACCGTGATGTCTCGATCTGTAACATTTTTCACTTGTACAATCACTCATTGGGCGTAAGCATGAGCCCGGGTCAGAAGCACACTGGGTTTGATCAGTAGCCCTTTGGGTAATTTTCCAACATCTGGAGTGTCCAGCATCAAAATTTGGTTAGTCACATCTCTTTGCAATCGTACTTCACCGCTGATACTGCATTCTGCATTGGTAGGTAGCGTGATAGCAGCAGGATCTTTCTTCCAAACTATTTCCACAGGCTCATCTTGTTCACTTGGCTCAGGATGCATGTGCTTCTCAAAGGCCTTTTTGACCAGAGCGTGGACTTGCAGGACTTTTCCTGTCCTTTCCCTCCGTCTCTCTTCACATAGTTGGGCCAGGCACCAAACAGGTGTGCATTTGTGCCAGTCAGTATGGGGATACCATCGTAGAGCATGGTAGAAGGGCAAACCATGGCTAGAGTCTCCACAGCATCCTCCACACCGGCCACAGAAGATGGAAAAGAAAGCCACACCCTCAGATAGCCGAGATAAGGATAAGATATTTTGCTCAACCCCCACACATGTAGTCCTTCAAGAGGGTGTAATGGATGATCAGATAAATGTTGCTCACACCAATCTTGAAAGATTATAGTGACTTGGGACCCGCTATCTAACACTGCTTGAGCTGGAATTCCATCTATATGCACTGTAGTGTCCATGGAAGGGCCTACCAATTTGGACCAGTCAGGAGGAAAAGTAGCAGGGGCCTGGACAGACAATTTGGCCACAAAGAAGTTTGAGTTAGGATTTCCTGAACCTTCACTGAGGTCATTTCAGGCACCCCTTGGCCACTGATTTGCTTTCCGGAGCTCCCTTTGAAGCCTGTTTACCACTTTCTCTAAGTCTTTCTGAGACCAACATTCTCTCTTCATATGGCCATCCCTTCCACAGTTGTGACAAATGATAGACTCCTGGGTCATCCTTGGTGAAATCATTGCATGAGGAGCTGGAGCATTAAAAAGAGATCGGGGTCCGATGTCTATTTGCAGCGTTGAGGGTGGCACAACGTGTCTCAAAAGTTCCTTTATGGTAGAAGTCAATTCTCTGATCTCAGTCTGAGAGCCACCCTCAGTAGAGGATGCCTGAGGGTTCATAGGTTTATAGGAAGAGTATGTGATCGAGGGACAAGCCCATTTTGATCATGCCACCTACCCTAGGTGGAATTCGTATTTCAGTTCATCCATGTACAAGTCAAGCTTCAGTTTAAATTGTGTTAAATTATCACTATACACAACTTCATGTGGGAGGGAGTTCCATATTGGAATTGTCCTCTGCTTAAAGAAATTGTTTCTCTTTGAGGTCCTATTGCTATTGGCCTTTAATTTCAGATTGTGCGATCTAGTTATACAAGCTGAAGGATGCCAGTCCAGACAAATGGCTTCAAACAAAAATTAATCTTTCATAGCCCTGTAGAGTAAACATAGGTCTCCTCTCAAGGAACGATATTCTATAGAGTAGAGCTTTAATTTTTTTAATCTTTCTTTTAAGATAGGGGGCTCATACCAGTGATATGCTTAGTGAATCTTCTTTAAACTCTTTCCCTGGATCGTCTATCTTGAATTAAAGTGGGAGCACAGAATGAGGAACAGTAATCAAAGTTTGATCTCACAATACTGGTGTATAAAGGAATCAGTACCTCTGGCTCCCTACTTTTTATGTTTTTCAGTATGCAACCAGTTAAATGAGTGCACTTTTTGACCGTGTTATTTTAGTGTTCAGAAAATGTTAAATTGTTTGAGATAATAACCCCTAGATCTTTTTCAGAGCTAGTTTTACTTAATAGATGATCATTAATATCATAATTGAAACACATATTATTTTTCCCAAAATGCATGATTTTGCATTTAGAATAGTTGAAGTTTAGTTTATTCGAGTTGGCCCAAATCAGAAATTAACTTCAGATTAGCCTGTAATTTTAGAGCAGAGGTCCTATCATTTACAATACCTCCTAACTTGGCATCATCAGCATATTTTGTTAGCCAGATTCCTTCCATAGAGCTCATACTAGCTATTAAGATGTTAAATAGGATGGGGCCTAGGATCGCGCTCTGAGACACACCACTTGTAATCTCAGTCCGTGTAGACTTATACCCATGCAGGCTAACCTGCTGTCTTCTGTCAGTTAACCATTGCAAAATCCAGTGAATTATATATTTGTTTAGATCCATTTTTATTAAACAGTCAATTAAGATTTTGTTAGACACAGAATCAAAGGCTTTCTCAAAGTCCAGAAAGATGACATCCACCGGGAAACCCTGATCCAGTGCTTCACTAATAGGTTCAAAGAAATTTATTAGGTTAGTATGACAAGATCTACCTGATTGAAAACCATACTGTGAGATATCTGAAAGCCCTTTATTCACATTATGTGCATTAATCTTTTGAGATATTAGTTTTTCCATTATTTTACACACACAAGAAGTCAAGCTTATAGGTCTGTAATATTCATTTCTTGCTTAGAACCACTCTTGTGTATCGAAATAACTAGGGCATCTTTCCATTCTTTGATGACAGCTTCTTTTGCTATTGATTCATTAAAGAGTGGTGTCAAAACACCTGCTAATTCATATGAAACCTCTTTTAAAAATATAAAGGAAATATTATCAGGTCCAACGGACTTAGAAGATTTGAATGAATTAATAGTTGAGTAGGTGTCTGCAACAGTAAAGGTAACTACAGAATCTAAAGAAGTGAAATTATTACTGGAAGGTATGTCCCTTTTTCTGAATATGCTAGCAAAATATTGATTGAATTTATTAGCAATTAACTGCTCATTACTTATTATTTCAACATAAATTTTTAATGGGCCGACTGTATTTTCTGTTGATTTAAGAGAACCAATGTAATTAAATAACTTTTTTTTATCAGTCTGAGTGCTAGCTAATTTGTACTCCAGATCTTTTATAGCTTTATTATGGCATATTTAGTTTTCTTTGCCTTCTGTTTAAATTTGGACCAATTATGATCTGATTTATTTTTATTATAATTATTGAAGGCTATTTCTTTAGCCAATACTAATCTTTTAATAGTTGTTGAATACCAAGGTGGCAGCCTTTTCTTATGTATGTATTTTATTCTAGTGGGAACCCACTCAGATACACAATAGTCAATATTTTCTTTTATTCTATTCCAAATCTCAACTGATAAGCCATATAAGACTTCTTGCCAATTCCAATTCATTAAATAGGCTTTGATAGCCTCATAATTTGCTCTATGATAATTTCAGATGCACCCCCATCCCCATGGCAGTCACGTCCTGAAAGGGACTAAGGTCTTTGTTGGTGGGGGAACCTCCATAAAGGCACTCATACTTTTTGGACTTCCTTCAGCAGCTTGTCTCTTCATCGCTCAGCTCATGATGGGACATCCTTAACGGTCTCCATTTCAGAAAGGCCTTCCTGTGCTGTGGTTACTTGGGCTACGCCCACACCAGAATTACAATCTCCTTCCTTGCCTTCAGCCTCCCAGAGTTCTTTTATCAGGTCACAGTAGTCCAGCGGGTTATCTCTCCTACCCTGGAGCCTCAACTGGACAGTTTGCAATTTAGAATGCTTGGCGTGTTGCAGTATGTGCCCTAATCTCACACGTTTCAAGTCACTGGCTGCTACTCCACCCTTGCGATAACCTCTCTGTAGGGCCCTCTCCAGGCGAGTAACATACGCAGACAAATATTCCCCTTTCCATTGTTTGGTGCCTTTAAGTTGCCACATCAAAGTCTCCCCGGACTCTATGCTTCCAAAAATGCCTTCAGGGGCAGACAGGTACTCTTGAGCAGATGCATCAGGATTTGTGGACCTCAAGAACCTAATTGCTTCCAGGGAAGGACCCCTCAAACTTTCCATGACCCTTTTTCGCTTCTCGGCCTCCACACACTGACACTCGGGTACCAAGGGGGCAACATAACCTATCCAGGTCTCCCAGTCATCTTCCCCCTGTGGGGTTGGGAGAATACCTGAAAACATCCTCAACTTGCATTACAAGTCATGACTAACTGCAGGCACAGATGTGGGTGCCAGCACTGGTGTGGGCATAGGGGCTGGTGTAGGGCAGGTGCTGGAGCTGGCAGGGGCATTGGAGAAGGAACGCCCCCAGGTGGCAGGAATAATTTCTTAAAGTCCTCTATGGTCTTTCCCTTCTACCATAACAGCTTAGACACTATTTTTCAAATGTCTTAGATAATGGTGGGAGCTCATCTTCCATGGGGTCTTTACTGTCTTTAGTTATCACTCCCCAGATGACTGGGACCCCTTCTGGGGCAATAGACAGTGGCACTTTAGTGCTGTCCATGGGGTCGCTACACTCCACCAAGGCCATGAAAGTATGGGCAGGTAAATTAGCTTGTCGATCCACCACTACAGTATTTTTCAAACATTCAACTTTGGAAAGTGCCCCTTCAACAGTGTGCTTACTAGTGCCCAAGGGAATATCCAGTATAAGCAAGGCATTGTGGGGGTCAACCTCCTGCCCCATATACCACCCCACCAACTGGTGCACAGCCATTTCTACCAGGGTAGCCATTAACTTTTAATGGTAATTCTTGATTTTGGCCATTAGGGGCGCTAATCCCAGCAATTACTCCAAGATGTAACCCCTAGGTGGCGCTATCCCAAGGGATACTACATCTGCCTGTGTAACTAGGTGTGGGTCGAGGGGCCTGAGAAAGTTAAATGGGTGCCTCCACCCCGAGGATAGGTTTCAGGGTAGCGTAGCTACTCTGGGTACAGCCCTCCAGGACACTGATACCCCCTTCTAACCCCTCTAGTGGCCTGTACTGGTCAGCAATAAGACAATCACAATTATCACAGGAATGCAATATTAACCCCACTCTTGACACACTTACCACCAGAGCTGGATCAGCTGCAATGGCCCTGGAGACCCCCTGCAAAATAAGGTGTGCAATGGAGAAAAGCAATAACACAGTATTCCCCACCACAGAGGTACACCACAACCAGTTTAGATGCAAAAAAAATTTAGATCTGATTTATTAGGAGGATGTGAACAAGGGAGGAGCAATAATCTGATGATTGATTCTGTATCTGATTTAGTCAGAGTAAACATGCATGCATGTTTAAGAGTCCCTCTAACACAGTCACACACTCTGGGTACCCAGTTGTCCTGCAGGCTAGCCTGAAGCTTTGCCTGGGGTAGGCCGACGTTGCAGCTCTTGTTGGGGCCCTTAAGAAAGAAAAACACATGCACTTTATCCCACAATTTGTAATCCGGAGCCAGATGGCTCAGTCCAAAAAGATTAGCACCCACAATTAAATCAGATGACACACCAAGGATAATTGAACTTTGGTGCAGGGAGCTACTCTGATGTTTACTCATGCTACCCATAGATCAGGCAATCCTCCGATTAAGACCTGTAGACACAGTTGGATACTGATGGAGGTGAGATCCCACATGGTCCTCGTTGATGATGCTGGTCTTCAGGCTGGCAAAACAATGTAATTCAGGCCAAGGAAAACATGCAACACGAACGTTTTTAAACTACTTGGCCATGCAACACTTTGAACAACTCACATACATTTATGTGTAAAATAAACTCATCCCTTTCTGGTCCTTCCAGGGAGGATGCAGCTGATCTTCTCTTCTCTTTTCAGGCTCATGGAATCAGATTACCTGCAGCTGCAGGCAACAGCTACCCAGGCTGGAACAATTTGGACCCGAGAACTGACAACCGAAACAAGTTTAGGCCAGGCAGGCCTAACCCCTGAGAGTTGGCAAGCTCCCCAGAGGCACACACACTAGCTCTTAGGATGTCTCTCCAAATCTGACTTTTTCCAGTAGCTGCCCCCTTTTAATATGGGGCAGAGTTCCAAAGATCTTACTGGCAGCCAAATCTGTCTTAAATAGTTTCCTGATGCTGACTGTCTTGTGTTTTTGGCACCTAGAAATTGTCCCAGTTAATCTCCCATAAATCTCTGGTAAATCCCCAGAAGCCCTTTAAGATTGGTGGCAAAGCACTAAAACAGTGGCTGCAGGCTGCTTCCAAAGCAGTACCATTCACATAACGTTCTGGTGCAGCCAGGATTAACTGTATTTAAATCTCCCACTGTGCTATAGCCCCAACAGTTCTCTTGCAAAGAAGTCCACTTTTAAATAAATAAACACTTCCCTTAGAGAGTCGCAGCTCCCGTAACACACTACCCCAGGACATACACCACAGCTCATAAATATTCATAAGGGATTTTCTGTGCCCTGACATTTACCCCTTGACCTTTATCTGGTGCCCTGGCGGCAGCGCTTACAGTGGCTGATGATTTATTTACTTAAAACACATATCCCCCTCTTAGCTTGTGTCCCTGGTGCCCTTTAAACTCAGCTATGGCACCGGGCACTGGTGAGGTGGCACAGAATAGGCATTTGACCACAACAGTGGTCTTAGCACGCAGGGCACCTCCTCGATCATGTGAGCAGCAGCTCTGAGATATGCTGCACACTTGAAAGATACTCTGCGAGCCCCGTAGGGCTCAATTGAACAAAGGGACACTGGAGGCCTGGACAGAGCAGCAAAAGTGTCTGCAAAGGAGCTGGACGCCGGGAGGCAGCGGTAGACACCCTGAGGCTAGGTAAAGGAGAAAAGGATAGCATTCAGGAAATATAAGGAAACACAGAAGGAGCAGGACAGAGAACTTTATCAGTTAAAGCAGAAAGAGGCTGGGAAGGCAGTCAGAATAGCAAAGGCCCAAACCGAGGAAAGGATAGCCAACTCTGTTAAGAAGGGGGCTAAGACCTTTTATAGGTACATTAGGGAGTGAAAAAAGACCAAAGGAGGGATACTGAGGCTTAATAAAGGGGAGGGAATGTGGTTAGAGGGTGACAGTGAAAAAGCAGGGATACTGAATGGATATTTCTGCTCAGTATTCACAAAGGAAGAGGAGGGGAGGTACCCAGACCAAACAAGAGAAACACTCTGAAGGCGGGGGTCAATACCAGTCCATTTACAGAAGAAAGGGTTTTGAAAGAACTAATAAAGTTGAAGGTGGACAAAGCAATAGGGCCTGATGGGATTCACCCAAGAATTCTAAAGGAACTAAGGGTAGAACTAGTGACACCGATGACTACTCTCTTAAACAAATCATGGGAGGATGGGGTGGTACCTGAGGACTGGAGGAGGGCGGATGTGATTCCTCTTCACAAAAGTGGCAGGACAGAGGCAGGAAACTGCAGACCAGTAAGTTTGACATCAGTGGTAGGGAAAATGATGGAATCACTTCTGAAGGAAAGAATTGTTGAGTACCTAGAGGCCAGTGGGGCACAGGACCCAAGGCAGCATGGATTCACGAAGGGAAGGTCATGTCAGACGAATCTAATAGATTTCTTTGACTGGGTAACCAAAGTAGTAGACCAGGGAGGGGCTGTGGACATGGCCTACCTAGATTTTAGCAAGACATTTGATACAGTCCCACACAAAAGATTAATATACAAGTTAGCCAGCCTTGGAGTGGGTCCCAAGGTGGTAGCCTGGATAAAAAATTGGCTAGACAATAGGACGCAAAGGGAAGTAGTAAATGGAGTCCACAGTGAAGAAAGGAGGGTTACTAGTGGGGTGCCGCAGGGTTCAGTACTAGGACCTGTCCTTTTTAATGTCTTTATATGTGACATTGCAGAGGAACTGGAAGGAAAAGTATGTCTCTTTGCAGATGACACAACAATCTGCATCAGGGTTGATACACAAAATGGAGTGGAAAGGATGAGAAGGGACTTGGCAAGGTTGGAGGAATGGTCAGATGTATGGCAGCTCAGATTCAATGCAAAGAAGTGCAAGGTAATGCACCTGGGAAACAAAAACCCAGGGGAAGAGTACACAATGGGGGGTGAGATACTGACAACAGAAAAAATGGAAAGGGACCTGGGGGTAATTATATCAGATGACCTAAAGGTGGGCAAGCAATGTGAGAAGGCAGTAAGGAAGGCTGGGGGGATACTGGGATGCATAGGGAGAGGCATCAATAGTAGAAAACAGGAAGTTGTTATCCCTCTGTACAGACAGTTGGTGAGACCCCATCTGGAGTACTGTGTGCAGTTCTGGAGACCCCATCTCCGCAAAGACATAGACAGAGTGGAGGCTGTCCAGGAGGGCAACCAAAATGGTGCAGGGTCTGCACCAGAAGACATCTTGAAGAAAGACTAAAGGGCTTAATATGTATACCCTTGAGGAAAGAAGGAGAGAGGGGACATGATAGAAACTTTCAAGTACCTCAAGGGAATCAACAAAGTCCAAGAGGGTAGCATCTTGCAGAAAAAGAGATGTGCAAAAACAAGGGGGCACAATTTGAAGATAGAGGGACGGCTCAGAGGTAATGTGAGGAAGTATTTTTTCACAGAGAGGGTTGTGGATGCATGGAACAGCCTCCCTGAGGAGGTCGTGGAGTGAAGAACAGTGGGAGAATTCAAGAATGCGTGGGACAGACATAAGGCAGTCCTAGTTGGGGGGGGAGGAGGAAGTAAGCTGTTGGTTAACTACGATCTGCAGCTTATCTATTAGGTAGGAAAATGGGCAGACTAGGTGTGCCAAGTGGTCCTTATCTGCTGTCACATTCTATGTTTCTATGAGGCATTACAGGTAAGCCCGCCCCCAAATGGGGGGGGGGGTTACATAAGCCTTAGCATACGAATCCTTCAACTGCACATAGACTTGTTCAAATCATGCAGGTCTAGAACAATGTGCTAGCCCCTGTTCATTTGGGTACTAAAAAGTAATGAGATACATGTCCCTGACAGGCCAGGGTATCAGGGACTGGCTCAAAAGCACTGTGCTCTAGGAGCTGAGTGATATTGCTGTGCAGCTAATGTGTCTTCTGGCACCATGAGCTCCCTCGGTGCTTGAGGTCAGTATGGAAGGAGAATCTTGAACTCCAGAGGGAGACCCAAACCCACAACTTTCAGCACCCAGTTGTCTCACATAATGGTGGACCACTGTGGAAGAAAGCAAGGAATGAATCTACCAGGAACTGCTTCAGTGACTATACAAGAGACAGTATGGATCCCACATCCCATTACTTTTTACCCTTGGAGAGGGCTCCATAGGATTGGCATCCAGATGTACCATCATCCTCCCCCTTTCTGACCCAGACTACTGGACTCTGGCTTTGCTGAACCATTGTGCTGAACTGCTGCCTCTGCTGCTGCTAGTGCTGCTGGTAACCTGAGCCACAGAACAAGCTCCTTTTAAGATTAGGCGGCTGCTTAACCAGCTGGGACAATGCCACTAAATATAAGGTGACACTGAACTTCTCAGTCCAGGTGAGATGATCCTCTACCCCAGGGCCAAAAAGGTCAGTGCCCAGAAAAGACACATACTTCAACTTGTATGTGGACTCGGGGATAAAAGTCGAGAGATGCAGCCAGGCACTCCTGTGCATGGACACCAAGGTGGCCACTGTATGGGCGCATGAGTCCCCTGAGTCCAGAGTGGTCTGTGTTGGTTCTTGTACAAAGGTAATCCCGGGTCCTTCAGGGTCCTAGCCTCTGTTTGGCTATTTGCAGGAGTAGGGGAAGCAGATGAGTGGGCTTGTTGAAAGGCAAATGATGGACATGAACCATCAGAGCCATGTAGCAGGCCTGAGGTATGCCCAGGGTAGCCGTCATATACATCTTACATGCAAGGAAGTCCTGCTTTTTGGACACCTTGACCAGTAGCTTGTCTGTATCCCTTTGGACCTCCAGCTGGCAAAAAGCTGAGTCTGAGACTATCCCCTTTGTTGAGGGGTGTTTCAAAAACCCAGAGAGACTCCCCTCCCCCACACACACAGAGATCAAGCACTTTGGGTCCATACAGCGAGGAGAAGCCTGGCAGGACGTTGGGTGCATCCAGATCCTAGATGCAGGGCCTAGACAGCCTCAACTATCAGGAACACCACTCCCCCCCCCCCCAGGAGCCATCATGCTCCACGATGTCCATCAGGTGCTAGGTTTCACTGAGGGCTTCAATTCCATCTGTGATATCTATGCACCACGCACAAAACAGAAAATTCGGGGGGAGGTTAATGGCTGGATTGATGGCAAGCTCCTCTCCCTCCTAAAGGAGAGGGACTGCCTCTGGGAAAAAGCCTTAAACTCAGGCAGCAAGCATGACCTACAATGCTACAAAATGGTTAGAAATCGGTGCACCAAACTTATCAGGCTCGCAAAAGCCAATTTCCATAAGACCCAGCTTAACAATGCATGGGGAGATGGAAAGAGGTTTTGGGACAACATCAAGAATATCCTTGGTAAAGATCAAAAGCAGCACCCTAAGATGCTCAATATTAATAACTCATCCTCCTCAGATCCGCTAGCCATTGCTGATGCCTTTAACCAGGCCTTTACAGACCTGTCCTCAGTGCTGCCTCCAGACTACCTTCTATCTGTGGAGGACCAAGTTTGCACCAACCTGCTCATAACTAACCACCCAGCATTCTACTTTAAGAAGGTGACGGTGAAGGAGGCCCTAACAATGGTCAGGGAAGTCCTAGGCAAAACCAGATTGGTTAGTGACTGGCTAGACATGAAGTTACTATCTCTCACCCTTGATATTCTTATTATGCCCATAACAATGCTATTTAATAAATCCTTGGCCCTAGCGCAATTTCCAGAGGTATGGAAGCAAGCCCTGGTAACTCCAGTGCATAAGACTGGTGACAAGGTGCTGGTGTCAAACTACAGCCCAATATCTATCCTCTCCCCACTATCCAAAGCTTTGGAAAAAATCGTGGCAAGTCAACTCACAGAATACCTCGATAAGTACAATCTGCTCTTCCCAAACCAACATGCCTTCAGGCAAAAACACAGTACCACCATGGCACTGCTGGAATACACTGACTATGCGCAAAAGGTGCTGGATGAAGGCAAATTGTTGGGATCCATCTTCATTGACCTCACCAAAGCCTTCAACACCGTCAACCACTCTCTACTAGTACTCCAGCTCCAAAGATTGGGTGTGGCACCGGACGCCATGAATTGGTTCAATGACTGCCTAACACACAGGAGCCAGCGAGTCAAAATCGGTACAGCCTGTGACACCAAACTTATTCAGTATGTGGATGATGCCGTGCTGCTGAGCAGCAGCACCTCTCAGGTTGCCCTACAAATAGAACTACAGAACTCTTTCAGTAAACTCGAGGACTGGTTCAGTAGGCAAAAGCTGCTACTAAATTACAAGAAAACCAAGGCCATGCTACAATCCAGCCCCTACAACAAACACAAGCATGCTCCTCTCGTAATCACCAACAAGGCTGGTGAGCAGATTGAGCAGGTGCACTTGTTCCATTACCTTGGAGTCTCTTGATGACTCTCTCTTACTTATCGCATTAGACTCCCTTGTCAAAGTGGTAAATACAAAGATCGGGGTCCTCTATAGGCATAAGAAATCCCTCACCCGGAAGCACTCCGAATCTCAGTCTCCAGCTCCATACTCTCCCACGATAGACTACGGGCTGGTGGTCTATGGAGCTGCTACTGATACAGTGCTCAAAAGGGTCCAAATTGCTCTCAATAAGGTATGCCGCCTCACCCTGTGTGCAGATCACTACCCTCATACTTGCACCCTGTATGAGCGTACAAACTGGCTTAACCTAAAAGACAGGATCAAATACCAAACTTGCCTCCTGGGAAAGAAGGCACTCCTCGGAAAAACCCCACCCCGTATAGGAAACCTGCTCGAGGCTACTCTCTCAACACACATCACCAGATGGAGGAAGAATGGAGCACTGTCCATACCATTCCGCAGAACCTCACTAGGGCAGCGTGCTTTCTCCTATCGGACCCCCCTCCCCCCCGGATAAATGAACTCCCGATGAAATTACAAACAAACAGCCTGTCTCAATTCAAAGTAGGCCTCAAACAGCACCTAATGTCTAACTAAAAATGCACCTGCTTCTCAGGCCCCACTTGATAGACAGGCCTACCCCCAAGGTAACTCCCAGCAGGGCTACCTAGAGAACCCTGCCTCCATTCCAGCCTAGCCAAGGGCTTAAGTAAGCTATCAGTCCTCTTTAAATGCACTTGGTACTGCCTCTCCCAAACCCCCCCCCACACACACACACACACACCATACTCGACAAAGCCCTCTGGAGCTGCTCCCTCCCATCACAGCCCCCCCTCCCGTTTCACTATCCCCCACCTCTCACTCTCTGCGGTTGGTTTCAAACCCAATCCCCTTGTTTCACTGTCACCCAGCCTCTCGCCATCTGGGATAGCATTAAACCCTATGCAGTTACTCTGCCATAGTCTATCAACGGATTTTGAGGTTTCCAGGGGTGTGCTACCTAGGGCAACCGATTAGAAATAGCTTAGTATTCAATTACAACTGCTCAGTTTTTTTTCTGATATTTGTCTAATTGTCATGTAATCACTCTTTAATACCTAATGATCAGGCCTCTGTAACCACTGAAT
Organism: Neoceratodus forsteri; assembly: GCA_016271365.2. Taxonomy (NCBI): domain Eukaryota; kingdom Metazoa; phylum Chordata; order Ceratodontiformes; family Ceratodontidae; genus Neoceratodus; species Neoceratodus forsteri. The sequence continues at coordinate 483,118,287 of CM057449.1, forward strand.
ATGCGTATTGTCTTATTGTCCACCCTAACGTGGAACCTTTGTAAAAGAGTTCATGCTCAAAGGTCTTTCCGAAATACTAATTAAACAAATAAACAATCATGTTTCTGGACCTCCACTAGGGAGACATTCATGGTAGAGGACATGTGCTGCAGAAGAGCAGCAAAGGAAGGTGACTTATCAGTAGTGGACCTACCATCTATGTGCTCTTGGCCTTGGGAAGAAGGAGATCATGGAGGGCTCCTCTGAATTGATCATGGTCCCCAACTAGGGGCTGAGGCCTAAGTTTGAGAGTGTGGATCACTCATTATTCCAGAGTGAACCCCACCAACAGGATACTGGGAAAATTGGTACCTTGTTGAAAAGCCTTGGTAGGAGATACCACTCGCAACTGCAGGGGTGGAAACTCCACCCCAACTGGTCGAGAGGTTGCCAAAGGTGGGGTCTCTGGACCTGGCCAAGAGGGTGTAGGCACTCAAGAGTGATTTGAAGGACCCCACAGTATGGGACTACTCTACCCTGCCCCAGACCTGACATGTTTCACTGGTGACATAAGAGGTTCTCAAACCTCTTATGCAGTTGGCGCCGTTGATAGTCATCTGAAAAGGAGAATCAGCTCAATGAGTGCCTATGTTGATGGTGCTGACCTATGTGAAATTAAGATCTTGTCTGGAATCTTGACATTGACTATCTACCTCTTTCTTTTTTTACCTAACTTTTTGCTCCCCCATTACCACCTGCACCTACTTTGGCAACAGGGGAGACATGTATTTCTGGATTTACCAATGTAGTAGACCAGGGAGGGGCTATGGACATGGCCTACCAAGACTTTAGCAAGGCATTTGACACACTCCCACACAAAAGTTTAATATACAAGTTAGCTAGCCTTGGAGTGGGTCCCAAGGTGGTAGCCTGGGTAAAAAACTGGCTGGACAACAGGATACAGAGAGTAATAGCAAACGGAGTTTACTCTGAAGAAAGGGGGGTTACTAATGGGGTACCGCAGGGTTTGGTACTGGGACCGGTCCTCTTTAATGTCTTTATAAGTGACATTGCAGAGGGACTGAAAGGAAAAGTATGTCTCTTTGCAGACGACACAAAGAACTGCAACAGGGTTGATACAGAAGGTGGGGTGGAGAGGATGCAAAGGGACTTGGCAAGGTTGGAGGAATGGTCAAATGTATGGCAGCTTAGATTCAATGCAAAGAAGTGCAAAGTAATGCAACTGGGAAACAAAAATCTAGGGGAAGAGTACACAATGGGGGGTGAGATAATAACAACAACAGAAATGGAAAGGGACCTGAGGGTAGTGATATCAGATGACCTTAAGGTGGGCAAGCAATATGAGAAGGCAGTAAAGAGGGCTGGTGGGATACTGGGATGCATAGGGAGAGGCATCACCAGTAGAAAACAGGAAGTTGTTATCCCTCTGTACAGACAGTTGGTGAGACCCCATCTGGGGTTCTGCGTCCCAGTTCTGGAGACCCCATCTCCACAAGGACATAGACAGGATGGAGGCTGTCCAGAGGAGGACAACTAAAATGGTGCAGGGTCTGCACCAGAAGACATACGAAGAGAGATTAAAGAAGCTTAATATGTATACACTCAAGAAGAGGAGGGAGAGGGGGACATGATAGAAACTTTCAAGTACATCAAGGGAATCAACAGAGTCCAAGAGGGTAGCATCTTTCAGGAAAAGAGATGTGCAAGAACAAGGGGGCACAATTTGAAGATGGGGGGTGGCTCAGAGGTAATGTGAGGAAATATTTTTTCATGGAGAGGGTTGTGGATGCATGGAACAGCCTTCCTGAGGAGGTAGTGGAGTCAAAAACAGTGGGGGGAATTCAAGAATGCATGGGACAGATGCAAGGCAATCCTAGTGGTGGGTAGGAGGAAGTAGGCTGTTGGTTAACTAGGATCTGCAGCTTATCCATTAGGTAGGGAAATGGACAGACTTGGTGGGCCAAGTGGTCCTTACCTGCTGTCAAATTCTATGTTCCTATGTTTCTCCCCGTTACCCCAGGATTCTGGATTGCAGTCATGCATGCGCGTGGAGGAGCACATGAACTCCGCAGTTCCAGTGACGGCCCCTTCCAACCACCCGGTCTAATGCCAGGGTTCCCTGTGGTTTGGCGCTACCACCTAGCCTCCACCAGGTGGCAGCCAAGAGCTGGGGAACCCTCACGTCCCTCCCCAGAGAGGAGAGCTGCCTTGTGGTGTCTCAATCCTGCTCCACACTGCTGGAAGCTCTGTGTTTCGAGGCAATGTCTGAGGTGGTGCATTCTGAGTTCCCAGAATGCCCAGCTGAGAAGCATGGTGTGCGAGGAGAAATGCTGAGCCCCGAATGGGGAAGGAGCCCTCCCCCTCACACACACAGTCGGCATGGAGAGCAACGGTGGTAAATCAGCAGTCCACCGATTTGCTCAGGCACAGAATTGTGCATGGATCCTACATTTTCTCTCCTTTCCTCATTTGCCTCGCTTGTCTAGTCGACGAGAACGGTTGGCATCATAACTAATGGCGGTGTAGCCTCAGGGATGTCGAAACTCTATCGTCGTGTCTCTGAGCTACTGCAAGCCGCGACCATTGAAGAGGTGGCGCCGCGAAGAAAAGAAAATATGGAGACCAGAGAGAAAAAAGATTGCAGTAGAGAAGGGAGAGAAGCAAAGTAGTGAGTGATCATTCAGGAAACCTGTTGAAAACTTCAGATCAAGCTCCAGGTAACCCCTTCATCTGGACTATCCAGATGAATTTTTTTTTTCTTTTAAGTGAGGAAAAATTCAGCTACAGAGGGAGAAACCATTGAAAATAAATGGAGAAGCAAATGGTGGGGTGAGGACACCAGGGAGGCATCAGGAATTACCTACAACATCATATCAATATCCAGCTCTGAAGAAAAACTTAAGTCAAGAGGCTCCCCCAGGAGCTGGAGAAAAGGATAAAAAAAGGAAAAAGTTGTATAGCCCTTCAGCTACATTAGGGCCTGAGAAAGATTCTCACGTGGTAATAGGGCAGTGTATAAAAGACAAAAAAAAGAGAAAAACTAAAATAAATAAAGGGAACTCAAGCAGAAGTGTGGACACAGTTGAAGTGAGGGTACCCTCACCCCCCATAGTGCTATCTTCACCTATATGCACATATGACATCTTTTCAAAGGTAAAAAAGGTTAGAGAGGGACACAGAACACAGAGGAAACTCCAGACATGTGTCATTGGTTAAAAGAAAAGGGGGCTACTCAGATGGACGACACAAGACATGAAGGGCTGGGTGGGGGACATAAAGAATATCATGAACATCAGGAACAAGAGAATAGTGAAACTAATGCCTCAGATCCACAGAAGCTGATTCAGAATGAAATGAGAGAAGGCTTCAAAAAAATAAATGAGGCAGTAAACATTTTGACCACTAAGTTTTCTGAAGTTATCAACAAAATAGAAACTCTTTCCCTAAGAACTACAGAATGCGAGAAACAAGTGGGGGACCTAGAAGATTCCCTACCTAGAATATCCACCTATGTTACAAAATGTTGCAAAGAAATAGAAGAGCTTAAATTGAAGGTGGAAGACCTAGAGTCGCTCTAGGAGAGCTAACTTGAAAATAAGAAATTTACCAGAGGGTATAGAAGGGACAGACCCACAGAGTTTTTGTGAAAATATGCTCTCGAATATCTTGGGCCTACAATACCCCACACAGAAAACTGAACTTGATAGCGCACATAGGGTGATTGGCCCAAAAGATAATCAAAACAGACCAGGTTTTATGTAAATTAAAACATTAAACTACCAGGATAAGGAGAGGATCCTTGCTAAGGCCAGAAATGAAAAAGGTCTGATGTATAAGGGGAATAGATTACAGGTCTTTTCGGATCTCCCAACCTCTATTCTAACAAAGAGAAAGAGTTTTGACTTGGTTAGGGACAAGTTAAGTAGGGAAGGTATTTCCTACGCCATGCTTTATCCAGCAAAATTAAAAATTTTTTTGGGAAGGTAGAGCAATGTTTTTTCAAGATCCAACCGAAGTAGAAGCACTTTTGCAGAGAAAGAAAAAGTAAACGGAGGAATCAGAACTATCGAGTGGAGGAGCAAGTTGAGAAATATATATTCATAGGAAAATGAAGGAGGAGAGAGGTTCAGTTTAGGGTGGACAGTGAAGTAAAGGATATTTAAAGGGAGGCTGCACCAGAAAGGAAAATTGTAGGCTGTGTGTGTGTGGGTGGGGGGCTCCTATCTCAGCAACTGTCTCCTGGAACTATCTTTCGTGCATACGAGGTCTCAACAACCTCGGGGGGGGGGGGGAGGTAAATGTCTATTTGTTTTTAAGACATTGGGATACAACAATAGTAAACTGCCTGTACTTTTTTCCCAGACATTCTGCATTTAAGCATAATGAATGTAACAACTTAGGGAAATGGATACAGAATTTAGACAGGCAGACTGAATCAGAGAAAGGAGAGAGTAGTCAGAAAGTTTGGGGGGTAGATGGGGGAAGAGCAAGGGGGAAGGGAGAAAAACAAAACTGGAAAACAAAGGTTTAAGTGGCATGGGGTGCTTGGTGGTTTTCCAAATTAACGGGGGAACTGAGATAAAAGAAATGATGGGACAGGGCCATAGTAAGAAGAGTTATAAGCCAAGATGGAACTCAGAGAAGCAACATCGGAATGAATATTTAGATGAAGGAGGACAAATATAGGATGGGTGAACTGAAATTTATGACTTGGAATCTTAATGGAGGTAAAGAAAGGTAAAAAATAGGAAAGGTAATCAGATTAGTGAAAAGAAAAATTACAGATGGTCTGCTCCTACAAGAGATGCATTTTAAAATGGACGATGCAGCCTATCTTGGAAATGTATTAGGAGCGAGGGGCCGCTGCTCATTCTATCCAGAAAATGCTAGGGGAGTAGCAATATGTATAAGAAATCATACACCACATTCAGTAGAAAATATGATCAGGGGTCTGGAGGGGCGTTACATTATATTCCAATGTTACTAAGGGAACAAAAATGGTTGGTTGCCTCAGTGTATGGCCCAAATCAGGACGACCCGTTCTTTTTTTCTGATTTCTTTCTAGAAATGTCACAGTATAGCACGAATGTGATCATAGGTGGGAATTTTAATTCAACTTTTGGAATTCTGGATAGGGCACCACCTATGTTGGAGAAGAAGAAAAGAGCAATCACAGCTATAAAAAATATGGTTAGGATCTTAATTTAATAGACCCATTTAGGGAATTATACCCAGAATTAAAAAAATATTCATGCTATTCTAAAACACATAAAAACTTCTCCAGATTAGATTTTTTTTTATCTTATCTCAGGGAATAAAGAGGGGAGTTAAGAAGATTAAATATGAGCCCATAAGAATATCAGACCATTCCCAAATAGTTTTGATCATGGAATTGAGAAGAAAAGGAGGGGGATAGAACACAAACATTGTGGAGGTTAACTAATTCTCTCTGGATATTCCCAGGATTTAAGGAAAAGATACACGAGGAAATATGCTGGTTTTGGGTATTTATTGCAAACCAAGGCATAAAGAGTTATAATATTTGGGATGATTTAAAAGTTTGTATCGGGGGTGGTGTATGTCCCAACAAGGGGTTAGGAATAGAAAATATAATAAATATTTGGAATATCTAGAGAAGGAATTGTGGCTGGCTGAGGAAAAACATGTCCAAGAAGGGACAGAACAATCAGAAAAGGGGTTCCTCTTAGCAAAGAGCAGGGTGGAAAAGCTTATGCAGGAAACAGCGGATACAGAAATATACAAAAGTAGAGCAAAATATTATTATTATGGTGACTGCCCTGGAAAGATCTTGGCCTACCAATTAAAATGTGAAAGAAATAATAACATTTCCAAAATAAGAAGGGAAGATGGAACAATATCTACTGAAGAAACAGATTAATGAAACATTCAAATCTTTTTTACGAGATTATATACACCAGAAGGGAAAGTAGAAGCATCTCATACCATGGACTATGTCTGAAAAATATCCCTTCCAAAAATCTCAAGACAGGACTTAGAGATGTTAAATAAAGATGTAACTTGGGGAGATAGAAGAGGCTAGAAGAAGACACTCCAATGGGAAAAGCCCAGGACTGGATGGGTTAACATTTGAATGATATAAAAACATGTTGGAGGTCTTTGCCACTATCTTGGCAGAACTTTTTTTTTTTTCTTGTTTGAAAGAAGCTGAGATCCCTGGGTCCTTTAATGAGGCAATTATTACACTTATTTAAAAAAAAAAGACAAGGACCCTGAGTGTTGTGGGTCATATAGACCAATATCGCTATTCAACAGAGATTATAAGATTTTCATGAAAATATTGACAAACAGACTTTCAAGAATAATCTCAGAACTGATACATTATGATCAGGTGGGATTTATAAAAGATAGATGATTACAATATAACACACGCAGAGCATTTGCCACTATACAGGCCATGGCTGGAACGGACACTGCACTCATCTCACTGGATGCTGAAAAAGCCTTTGATAGGGTCCCTGTTTGAAGTTATGGGGGTTTGTGGATTAGAGGGGCAATTTATGGATTGGATAAAACTAATATACAGAGCTCCCCAGGCAAGGGTGAAGATTAATGGCTCTCTTTCTAGCCCTATACACCTGTTAAGAGGAACAAGGCAGGGCTGCACACGCTCCCCCTTGCTCTTTGCTCTCTTTTTGGAACCCCTGGCAAATTAAGATCAGAGAATTGGCAGATCAAATAGGGACAATTATTAATAAGGGAAAACTGATGAAGTCATCAATATTACTTTATGTGGGTGATATTGTATTAATGGTAAGAGATCCAACGTAGAAACATAGAAAAAATAGAATTTGACAGCAGATAAGGACCACTTGGCCCACCTAGTTTGCCCATTTCCCTACCTAACAGATAAACTGCAGATCCTAGTTAACCAACAGCCTACTTCCTCCCACCTCCCATTAGAATTGCCTTATGCCTGTCCCATGCATTATTGAATTCCCCCACTGTTTTTGTCTCTATGACCTCCTCGGGAAGGCTGTTCCATGCATCTACTACCCTCTCTGCGAAGAAATACTTCCTCACATTACCTCTGAGCCGTCACCCCTCTATCTTCAAATTGTTCCCTCTTGTTCTTGCACATCTCTTTTTCTGAAATAGATACCCTCTTGGACTTTGTTGATTCCCTTGAGGTATTTGAAAGTTTCTATCATATTCCCCTCTCCCTCCTTTCCTCGAGGCAATACATCTTAAGTTCCTTTAGTCTTTCTTCGTATGTCTTCTGGTGCAGACCCTGCACCAGTTTTGTTGCCGACCTCTGGACAGCCTCCAACCTGTCTATGTCTTTGCGGAGATGGGGTCTCCAGAACTGTACACAGTACTCCAGATGTGGTCTTACCAACTGTCTGTACAGAGGACCAACAACTTCCTGTTTTCTACTGGTGATGCCTTTCCCTATGCATCCCAGTATCCCCCCAACCCTCCTTACTGCCTTCTCACATTGCTGGTCCACCTTTAGGTCATCTGATATGACTACCTCCAGGTCCCTTTCCATTTTTGGTGTTGTCAGTATCTCCCCCCCATTGTGTACTCTTGCCCTGGGATTTTATTTCCGAGGTGTATTACTTTGCACTTCTTTGCGTTGAATCTAAGCTGCCATACATTTGATCATTCCTCCAACCTTGCCAAGTCCCTTTTCATCCTTTCCACCCCACCTTGCGTATGAACCCTGTTGCAGATCTTTGTGTCATCTGCAAAGAGACATACTTTCCCTTCCAGTCCCTCTACAATGTCACTTATAAAGACATTAAAAATGACCGGCCCCAGTACTGAACCCTGCAGTACGCCACTAGTAACCCTCCTTTCTTCACTGTGGACTCCATTTACTACTACCCACTATGTCCTGTTGTCCAGCCAGTGTTTTACCCAGGCTACCACCCTGGGACCCACTCCCAGGCTGGCTAATTTGTTTATTAATTTTTTTGTGCAGGAATGTGTCAAATCGTGCGGGACTGTGTCAAATGTCAAATCACTCATATTCTATAATAGGGGGTATTTTGGAAGATTATAGTAAGTTGTCTGGATACAGGGTAAATTGGACCAAAAGTGAAATGTTATATCTTGGAGAAATAAATAAAACAATAAATCTAGATTTAAAAAAAAATATAAAGCAGGAGAAAATTAAATATTTGGGAATTATTTCGGCAACCAATATGAAAAGAGTGCTTCAGTTGAACTATGATCTATTGATGGACAAAATAAAGAAAGACCTAGATAAATGGTAACACTTACTACTGGCCTTGATTGGTAGAATAAATGTCTGCAAAATGAATGTATTGCCGAGATTGCTATTCCTGTTTGAGTTGATTCCAATTGCTTTGAGAAGACCATTTTTTTAGAAACTGGATAGAGTGATCAGAAACTTCTTATGGCAGGGAAGAGAGCTAGAATTACATCGGATAAACTCCGATTAAATAGGGAAAGAGGGGGGTTAGGCTGCCCAAATTGTTTTAATTATTATTTAGCAGCACAAATGGAAATCTTGTATTACTAGTTTTGTACAGAACGGGGGGGAAAAGGGCAGGCTTAGGTGTAGAAGAAGAGGTAACAGGGTTACATCTTATAAATGTGTTAGGTTTATATAACACTAGACAGGGAGTAGTGTCTATGGAAGCCCCATAAATAACTAAAACCACAGTTCAAGCTTGGATCCAGGCATTAAAAAAAAATCATGGGGGGAGCCCTATCTTGGGATGGACTCCTATCTTTAAAAACAGGAGTTTCCCTCCATCAGTGGATAAGGTATTTGAGGAATGGTATAAACAAAGGCACATTTGTTCAGTAAGGGATTTTTATGAAGGAGATAGAATTCTGACTTTTGAACAGTTCCAGGCAAGATACAGGATACCATCTGAGCAGAAATGGCAATATCTTCAAGTTAAAAATTACATTTTTAGGAAAAATAACTCGTTCAAGATACATAAGACATTAATGGATACATTGTTCGAGGACCTGGACTCAAACAAACACCTGATTTCTAAACTATATGGGTTTCTGACAGAACAACCCTGCCCCCCGATGGAAACAGCTAGACTAGCCTGGAATAGAGATTTAGAAGTTCCAGTGAATGTAGAACTTTGGGAAAAATACACTAATCTGGATTTCACCCAGGTTAAAAATAACAAATGACTGCAAATCTATTTCAATACAATGCACAAAACATATTTAACACCATCTAGATTACATAAGTTTGATGCTGCTATCTCTGACCTCTGCCAAAGATGTGGGAAATCAAAAGGGACTTTAGCACATATGTTGGTAACTTGTGAGAAAATAAAAAAATACTTGGGGGATATATGGACCATGCTGAAAAAAATCTTAGGTCTAGAAATCCGATTCGATCCAGATATTGACATATTTGGCTTTACGGCTGGATTTCCAGATTTGCAGGACGTACAACTGACTTTATTAAACACTGGGGCTTTGGTAGCCAAGACAATTGTGCTGCAACACTGGAAGGAAGTGGAGGCCCCTTCTTTCTTGGAATGGATGGATAAAATGCTAGACCATTCCAGGATAGACAGGTCCATTTATATTGTGGAAGAGAAATTTGATAAATATTTACAAATTTGGACAGCATTTTATCAAAATTTGGATTGATAATTAGTGCATAATTTGACCCAGATGAAATTATAATGATGTATGGAAGATCAAGAGAGTACCTGCTGTTGTGGAGTACTGGGAAAAATATATTGCTTAGGAAAAACAGCAGCATAGGTTGAAACTCTCAATGACTGAAGCACCCACGTGTTGATGTTTTTCATTAAAAAAAAAAAGGAAAAAAGATCCTGCTCCACACCCCCGCCAACCCCTGACAATTCGAGCTCGCTCCTTAACTAGGGTCACCTGAGTAGCATGAGGTGTGGCGTTCAATGCTTCAACCCTCAGCACCACCGGGCCAGCCCAGATTATTTACCTCTGTGAGGTCAATGAGGGTTTTGCAGCAGCACCCAATATACCACCTACTCAGGTAACTTGGCCACAGTAGGGAGCACTGTGCAGGCACCTGAGGAGTGGCCACCAGTGGAGACTACTCTGGAGTTGGCTAGACCCGGTTGACAAGCAGAATCCCCTTCCCAGCCAGGGAGGGCCCAGGCAGCACACACTGGAGTCAACTTCGACTGCTCCATTAGGGGTACCATTGAAGTGTGGACTGACCCCTTGACTGGTGGAAGCTTGAAATGTTGACTGGCCAGGGGAGAATAAGCAGGAATGTTCCCCATGCCATGATCAATGGTGATGGCATTTTTTATCCCAGTTGGTAGAATATCAATTGCAAGACATTCCTATTTCTATAACTAAGCATGGTACATGAAACTAGCCCAACTCGAAACAACCCAGGGCTGCTCAAGGTCGATTTGTAAGCAGACTGGTAAATCACAGACAATAACCTGCAGCCTTACCACCTTGGAGCCTGACCATGTCAGATCTCAGAAGCTAAGCAGGTTTTGGCCAGGTCAGTAGTAGAATGGGACATCTCCAATGAGCGCTAGATGCTGCAGGAAGTGGTGTTGGTAGCTCCCCTTGGTTATAAGTAACCATACCACTGCCCCAGCATAGTATTATGGGGACACTACTGCCGGGAGGTGCCATGTTTTTGCATGAGATGTTAAAACAAGGTTTTGTCTGTCTGTTTGGTGGTTGTTCAAGTGGACGTTAAAGATCTCATGGGACTTCTTGAAAAAAAGTAGGGGAATTTGTCCAAGTGAGAAAAAGTCTTGTCCTCCTCCAACCTGGGTTGAGAATTCTCTCCACTAAATCACTGACTGGAGTCGGCTCAGTCATCAACTTCTTTGGGGGTACCGCTGGAGAGTCGATTGATTTCCCAAAAGGAATGACCTTGACCAAATTTGAGCCCTCCGGGGAATGCATCAACCAAGATGACTTGCAGCATTCCCTCACCCACAATTGACGATGGCAGCATCTCATGCTTCTGATGATAAGGAGAGCTATCTTCATGAAAGTTGGAGTGCAAAGTCATAAAATCAATCACAAAACCAGGTGGTTCTGGAGGGTGACTGACTCCACTGTCGACTCTCCCACAGGCACCAAAGCCAGGGGTGACTAAGCCACCACCATCTCCTCCATGGCCTGTAGCTCTACCATTGAACCTGAAGCCATTGTGACTTTCCATTGCTGAGGTCTACCTCAGAGGAAGCACTCCTTGTACTCATTGTGGGACAATGGGTGCACCGCATGACACCATGGGCAGCTTCCTACACAGTGTTGTGTGCCCAGTCAATAAACACGAGTCAGAAGCATCCATGGCACACATTTTCCGTCTGCACAGGAGACATCTCTTGAATCCTGGCTGCTTGCATTCCATCTAGTTGGTTGTTGATAGAACAGTAACCAATGAACAAGAAGAAATAATAAAGCTGAGAAACAAACTTTTCAGTCAAAGAAGAAAAAAAGCAAAATTAGCCAAAAGTTGAGAATCCTCTCACCACACAGAGCTGTGAAAATGGAGATCTGTCCCTTCCAATGGAAGGAAAGATCTTATGGCAAGCAGGACAGAGCTGGAGGATGACATCATGGGCGGTGGGAGGAATCAAGCTTGAAAACATCCAGCAACTGAGTAAAGTCCAGCAGTACTGCTTAAATGTGGACAGTGAACTGAACTGATGTTTCAAGACAAACTTTTCATCAGAGTGAAAACAAAAATTTTCAGGGGTAACTTTAATGAGTCAAACATTTTCTAGCTAGACTTTAACTTTCTGTACTGTATAGTCATTTACTTGGTTTCTGCCATAAAAAAATAGATAGTCAGCACACTCACCTTTCAAACAGTATGCTGGGATTGATTGTCACAATGTCTGTTTTCAGTCCAACATCGCTTGCATATTTTTCAGATATAGGAGGTAAGTTGCATCTATGCAAGAAAGGAGAGTAAACTCATATTGCAGCAAAATTGTATTTAAAATCCACAACAGTATTTGGGAGTCAGTATAGCCTACAAGGTACAGCACCAGGCTGTGAATCTGGAGACCCAGCAGATCTGAATTTGAAACTAACTGTAACTTGTATTTTGTGTGACCCTGAGCAAGTCATTTAACCTTGCTGTGCTCCTGGGTTGCACTTAGAAATGCGATTCAGCTCAGTCTGTCTTTCTTGGCCAAAAAATTGAAAAATAAAGAATACAAAATAATTACTGTTCAAATGCAGTCTGTTCATATTTCCTATGATCGAACACAGAACAATTCATTTTCCAAACCCTAGATGGTGCTGTTACAGCTTGAATACTGGGGCCACGCCATCTAACACAGTAACACAGGAATTTATGGTAGGAAAAGACAGGCCAAATTGTCAAAATAATTTTTCCCATTCATTGCCTATGGCAAAATACTTTGGGGGGAAAGGGCCCACTAGGTCCATCAAATCAGCCCCCCCCCCATTTTAAAAACTGGGACCAACAAGTATGCTGTGCAGACATGTACTAATTTTGTAAGGATTTCCTATCTACCGAACAACCCCCTTTACTGATTACAGCATCATATAAAAGCATTGCAAATTAATCCCCCCCTCCACAAAATTCCAAGAAGTTAACAGACCCATTTGAACCAGACTAAGTTTGAGTTTATATTTTAGCACCTCGGGACAGCCCAGCTATGATGCAACATCTCATTTTCAGTGGGGTCCTGCTTCTACCTATCTTTGCAGTTGAGCAGAATGGATTGCTAGGAGGTTAAGTGACTTGCCCATGGTCACACAGTAAGTTGGCTGGGGTAAGGTTTGAACCTGGGATCTCCTGCTTCCCAAAGCCAATGCTCTAACCACCAGATCTCATTGCCTCCTAAATGCCAGATTTCAATCTGCAGTTAAAACCTCTGAAAGGGTGAGGCAAGAAGGAAGAAAATATAGGGTGACAGTTTTGTGGTTGTGCCCATACACATCAGTTTAAATCTCAAAGTCTGGTTTGAACAGTTTCACCTGGTTTGTAGGCTCTGAACCAATACTTGTTTAACCTTTGCTGGGCTAACACAACCTGTTTTACAGGCATGGTGTGTAACGTTTGGCTAAAAATTGAGTTTTCCAGACACTATAGTTGAAACCAGAGTCCTACAGTATCTCCATGATGACATTCATGAAAATCAGCTTTTTCCCCCTCAGATTATTAGCAGAGAATGTTGTTCTTAATTTCAGGGTCCCAAGAAATTCTATAAATCCCATGGTGCTTTATCAAAGATCAAGTAAGTGCCCAAGTTAGTCAAGGGGGGCCAAAAGCTGGCTACTAAAGGGAACCATGAGAATGCAGTCTTTAATGAAATTTACTATTATTTTGTCATATCTGGCTGCCAACGAAACACAGGTTACTCACCTGCAGCAGTAGTTCTGGGAGTGATACAGTATATGTTGTTCATCCACACTTGATGGCATGTCCCTTTCCCTTTAAATCTTGCCGAAAGGTCTAAAAGCTGGCTTCTCCCACCCACCCAACCGGGTGATATATGCCATGGCTCCACCCCATGATGCTAGATCTTGCCCACTGGAAGCAGAGGTTGTGCGTCAAAGGAGGTTGGGGTGGGTCAGTGTGGATGAACAACATATACCACTCCTAGAACTACTGTTACAGGTGAGTAACCTGTGTTTCTAGGGATGTGGATATGTTGCTTTTATCCACACTTGTTGGCAGACTCCTAGCAGTTCTCCGGGAGGAGGGAGGCAAGGTGCACACCCCCTACTTAGGGAACAAAGATTGGAGAACTGAGGCACCAAAACCAGCATCCCCGCATGACTCCAGGTCGATGTGGTAATGGGTAATGAAGGTGTCTGCTGACTTCCAGGTAACAGCCCTGCAGATATCCTGGATAGGAATGCCCCTAGAAGCAGCCACCAGGTGGAATGAGCTCTCATCCCTATGGGAGGCTCCTTGCCCACTCACCTATAGCAGAGATCAATGCAGGATGTTATCCATCAGCCAATCATCCACTTTGCTCCAGGTTTGCCAATTGCAGCTTCAGCATAGGTGACAAACAGCTGGTGAACCTCTCCCGGAACTTCAGCTGTTCACTCCTTATAATAAGAGAACACTCGTCTCAGATCTAAAGTATGGAGCCTGTACTCGACCTCTGAGGTGTAATTGGGATAGTACACTGTCAGAGTCAACACCTGGTTTAGGTGAAACTCCGACACCACCTTCGGAAGGAATTTCGGGTGGGGGCACAGGACAACCTTGTCCCTGTGGAAGACCAGATAGGGAGACTCAACAGAGAGCGCCTGTAGTTCCCCAGTCCTTCTGGCTCATGTGATAGCCACCAAGAAGGCGGTCTTCCATGACAGGTGTGACATCTCACACCTGTGCATCAGTTCGAATGGCTTGCCCATGAACTTTGCCAAAACCAGCAGTAAATCCCACGGAGGTGGTGGTTCACGCACCGGGGGGAAATGTGGTCAAGGCCTTTAAAGAAATGCCAGACCACCTTTTCCTGTGCCATTGTCTGCTGACTGGCCAGTGCCCGGTAAGCAGAGATGGCTGCCAGGTGCACCTTAAGGGTCGTAGACTGAAGACCTCCTTTGGAGAGAGAACAAAGGTAGTCAAGGATGCTAGCCACCAGACAGCCCTTGCCCTGACACCAAATGGAGAATCTCTTCCATTTGAAGGCATAGCACCTCCTGGTCGCCTCCTTCCTAGATGCCTCAACAACATTGAGTACATCGTCGGAGAGACCTGGAGGGAATGCATAAAGAAGGCATCCCCCTGCAGTGAGCCCTGCTGAAGGGAGCAGGCATGCAACAGCCTCAGCTTTGTGTTCTCCCTGGAGGCAAACAGGTCCACTTGAGGGGTGCCCCACTGGGAGAACAGGCTGTAAGCTACCTCTGAATGAAGAGACCACTTGTGGGATGCCTCGCCTACATGGCTGAAGGCATCCACCAACTGATTCGAGGCTCTTGCCACATAGTTGGCTAGGAGATCTGCTTCCAGTCAGCTCACGAAGATCCAAATGTGGAGCACTTCCTTGCAGAGAGGCCAGGAGTACGTGTCACCCTGTTTGTTGAGGTAGTACATGGTCGGGGTATTGTCCATCTGGACTTGAACCACTTGACCATGAAGGAACGGAGCGAATGCAGCCAGCGCCAGCCAGACTGCTCAGAGCTCCAGCAGGTTGTAGTAGCATTGGGATTCCTCAGGGGTCCAGAGCCCATGGACTCTGTGATTCCCCATGTGGGCACCCTAGCCCGTGAGAGAGGCGTCAGTCATAAAGATGACCATCAGCTCGGGGTGGGCAAATGAGATCCCTCCCTGAAGATGTTTCAGGATGGTCTACCAGTGGAGGGTATCTGACATCTTCTGGGTCACAATGACCAGCTGGTCGAAATGACTGTGTCACTGGGACCACTGGCTGGCCATCTTCCATTGAAGAGGGTGCATATGCCACTGGACCCATTGGACCACGGTGGTGCAGGCCGCCATGTAACCCAGAAGTCACAGGAACTCCCGGGCAGGGCACGAGTGCCCAACTAGAAATGATTGGGCAAAGGAGGAGAGAACCTGTGCCCTGTCTGCTGGGAGCCGGGTTCTGGCTCGGCAACAGTCGAGCTCTACCTCAATGAAGCAAATCACCTATGAGGGCATGAGTTTTGACTTGGCCTCATTGACCAGGAGGCCAAGGCTGAAGCAGATGTGGAGGGTCAGATCCCTGGATATCTCCATCTCCAGTCTGGAGGGACCTACTATTAGCCAATCATTGAGATAGGGATACACACTGACCCTATGACGCCAAAGATGGGCCACCACCACTGCTATGCATTTGGTGAAGACCCTGGGGGCCAATGACAGGCTGAACGGCATGGCTTGGAACTCATAGAGGGGTTCCCTCCACCATGAGGTGAAGGAACCTCTGATGGGACGGACAGATAGGGACATAGAAGAACGCATCCTGTAGATCCAGTGAGCAGAACCACATGTTCTGCTTGAGTGATAGTATGATCTGGGATAGAGTTACCATACGGAAGGTGTACGATCTGAGGAACTGATTCAGCTTGTGCAGGTCTAGAATGGGGCACCAGCCCCCTCCGTCTGTTTTGGGACCAGGAAGTACCTGGAAACAAACCCTGGGTTGACCGGAGGTCCACCACTCTGACCATTACCTCCTTGCAGAGAGAGTTGGGCAATGTCATCTCTGAGAACCGACCGAGTATGGACGGATACCTTTTCCTCCCATGGGGCACTGGCTCTTCTTAGTGGGTACTGCTCGAATTCCAGAGGCAGACCCTGGCTGACCACCTCCAAGACCCACCTCTCTGCTGAGACAGCGGACCAGGTAGAAAGGACGTGGCACAGCTGGCCCCCTACAGGAGGACCCAGAGGGGTCATGATGCGCATGGGGGTGGTTGCCCCATCCCATCACTGCGCATGCTTCGAGGATGAAGAGCTGGCAGTGGGGCCACCGGAACCTCTCCCTCTGGGTTTACAATTTCACGAAGACCCAGACTTGGGCCGAGGGTGTCAAGGTTAAGCCTGCTGCTGCTACCCAGTTTGGTACTGGTGCTGCTTGGCCACAGGGGCAGAAGGCTGAAAGGGCTTCTTCTGTGATTTCTTAGAACACTGGGGTTCTTTCTGGGCATAGGTAACAGAGTTCAATGTGATATTGGACTTCTCGATACGGTGGACGTGACCATCGACTCCTGGACCAAACAAGTTGGTGTACAAGAAAGGAACGTCCGCCAGTTTATGCTGGGTGTCTGCCATAAAGGTTGAGACCCTCACCCAGGCCCTGTGGCACATGGTGACTGCAACTGCCACTGAACGGGCACAAGAATCCCCGATGTCCAGGGCTGTCTGGAGTTGCTGCTTAGCAACGGCTCAGCCCTGATCACAGACCTGCTTGACTGTGGTCTAATGATCCACAGGGAGATGAGGAAGCACCTCATCCAGAGAGCCCAAAAGGGCGTGGGAGAAGTGTGCCATAATGACAGCCGAGCTCGCCTGTCAGAGGCTGAGTGAGGAAGCAGCATAGATCTTTCTGGCTGCATGGTCCAACTTTTTGGACTCTTTGTCCGGAGGTCTATTCGTATCCCTTAATTGCCGAGCACCGGAACACAGAATCGGTCACTAGTCCTTCAGCCAAGGGATGCTGTGTAAACTCCAAGGGGGAACTGATGGGAACCACATACTTGCAGGCCATATGAGTGGAAGGCATAAGGCAGGAGGTTGGATGCTGCCAAGGCTCCAAGGTCAGACCAATGATGGCCTCAGCCACTGGGAAGGCTTCCGGTGGAGAATCCCCTTTTCTGAGGATATCAGTCAAGGGGTATTTTGCCCATTTCTCGATGGGCTCCAAAGGCATCCCCATTGATTCGGAAATGAGATAGAGGATGCCCATGAAAGACGTGGGACCCTCCTCCATTGACAGACTCATGAAATAGTCATCACACGGACGCAAATGCAAGTTTGACTTCTAGGATCCTGAGTCTGGGTAAAGTGGATAACCACTAGAGTCACTCTTGACATGCCGTGGAAGGTTGGGAGTAAGGGTGGCTGACAGCCTGTGTGGGAGACCCTGATTGGGTCGAGACTCCTTGAGGGAGGCTGCTTAGGTGGCGGCTCCACCAAAATAGGTGGAGAGGCCAGCTTTGGCTGAGCCGGAAGGGTTTTTGCCAGTTACGCGGGTGGAGGGACGGTGTCGACTGGCTCCAGGAGAGTCGGCATCGACCTGGAAGGTGACAGCCAAGTGATGGCTGGAGTAGAAGCTGAGGTCAACTTCAGACTGGTCAGCATGAGCTGTTGCCACATGAGGTCCTCGTAGCAACAACGCAACTTGCGTCGAAAGGCTCTCCTCATCCAAGGAGGACAAGGATGAATGACGGCAGTGCTGCTTCTTGGAGTGCTGCTTGTGAGACTTCCTCAGCCTATTGGTAGAGGGGGTCTGAGATCTAGAAGACGATGCTACGGGGACCGGCGAGGCTTCTCAGAAGGAGCCAGGGAGAACCGCGGCACCTCCAGATTTGGGACCATGACCAAGGGTGGAGCACCAGCTGACTGGGTCTCCTCCTTGGTCAGTAGGACTGGAGTCCTAAATAAGGAATTGTCGGCCTCATCAGTTGACAAAGGGTCAATGAGGTTGATTATAATTTTGACCTGGTTGTCGTCCCGCATCTAAGCCAACAGGCCTGACGGGGGTACCGTGAAGCCAGTGGCCGAGGTCACAACTTTGACCGAAGTTGAGATAGGAGACTCCTGTGACTAAGATCTCTCTGTCCCAAGAGTGTCCACATTGTGAAGACTCTTCTTTTGGCCCTCTGTCCTTCTTACGGGACCGAGAGGTGTGCGAACTAGATGGACCCTCCCCTTTCATAGGGAAAGATTGGCACATCTCTTTGAAGGATCTGGAGAAGGAAGTGCCCAGTTTGAGTGGAACAAAAAATGATAAGGAAGAGGACGTGCCTTCTCCTCGAAGGCTTTCATCTGCTCCAGTTGGTCCACGGATCACTCAGCCACTGAGACCACATGACGGGCATATTTAGATTTGACTGGCACTTGCCGTTTTTCCGGTCATCTGAGCTGTAAGTGTACGAGGCACTCATCCAAAACCTGAGGATGGAAGGCACAGCAAAGATCGCAGTCCTTAGGGTCATGCGCATGGCCCAGGCAGTAGATGCATGTGGAATGCGGATCGGTACGGGACATTTTCTGTCCGCAAGGACACCGGTGGAACCCGGGTGAGGCTTTGTCCTCCATCATGGTCATAATCATGAATTTACATGGAGAAACTTGTATGAGTTTTAATTTTGGTAAACTAGCTGAAGTATTAAGCACCAGGGCCTACTCAACGCGGAGCGGTAAGGAGGAAACCTGAATCTTCCAAGCGGAAAGGAAGATCTGGCATCATGGGACACAGCTGTGGCATATACCACCCGGGTGGGTGGGAGGAGCCAGCTTTTAGACCTCCTGGCAAGATAAAAAGGGACATGCCAACAAGTGTGGATAAGAACAACATATCCACATCCCATGAAAATGGTCATTTTTGCTCTTGGATTCACCAAATCTGAGACAAATAAACAAATAAACCCAACTTTAGGCAAATATATTTCTCCATTAAAAGGGACAGAAGCCCTGGTTTTGTTTTTCTGCATTTTTGCTGTAACTGCAAATCTGGGCATGCATAAAGTCTGTTCCATTATTATAACTTGTTTATTGGAAAATCAAGGGATGATGTTACAAACCATTATGCAGAGGCTTACCGTTTACTGTTGCATGTGTTTGTTTTGAAATTATCTCATTGTTTTCCTCATTTAGGGCTTCTTGTTAAATAAAGCTGCTGAATTCTACCTGATATTCATTTAGTTTGGAAATCAGCTGAATGGAAGTCTTGCATAGAAGACTTCCTCTCACCTCAGCTATCATAGAGCTCATGACATGGGGGATGAAATGTAATATACACAGATGTATTACATATGGGTTTAAATAATCAGAGAATGCATGCTCTAAAGAGGCTGAGACTTGGAAGTTATAGTAGATAATGAATGAAGACACCAAACCATGTGATGCACCTATAAACTGAACAAGCAGATTAACTGGCCAGCTTGCCTGGGGTTTGATGGGGTAGCAAGCGCCTTCACCATGCTCCCCACCAAGCATTATAACAGCACACATGTTCAAAGTGTCCTCTAGATACATTTTTTGTTACTGCAGCTGTGCAGCTGGTTCTCATGTCATTCTACCTCTGCCACGTGGCTACTACTTGCGGCTTCCCTGCCCCTGCAGTCCCGTGCTCCTGAGCCCCCTTTCCTCCGGCTCTGCCTTCCCAGGCTATGTTGGGCTATGCTCTCCACTTTCTTTTGCTTGGTGGTCCCATGTTGCTGGCTTCTGCTGGCTCTGGCAGGTACCTTTTCAGGTTTGCTTGCAGCGGCTGCTGATTTCTGCCCACCTTCCCCATTCTCTTGCCTTGTCGGGGCTGTCCATTGGCTCTTGTGGCTGCTTTTGGCCAGTGTGCTCTTGTTCTCTGCTCCCCTGTGACTGTTGTCGCTTTGACTTTGCTGTTCTAGAGTCCGGGTGCCCTCTGTCTATCTCTGGGCTAGGGGTGAATGTTCTGCTCATGCCCCCCCCCCCCACTCTACCTCAGGCCCTGCTCCAGCTGCCCCTAGTGGAGCTAATTTGTGTGCTACACTCTTCCCCTGCTCTTCTGCCTTCTCTTGCTGCTGCTCTCCCCCCCCCCCACCTTTGCCTGTGCCTTGCTTTGCTGCCCCCATTCAATTTCACTGGGGTTGGAGGCCAGTTTCCTTTCTGCCCCCTGCCCTTCTGCTACTCCTGAGGGCAGTATACATTCAACAACTTCAAGGGGTTAAATCAAGTTCTCTAAAGTTTTATTTAACATAGCGAGAGACTTGTCTACCCAAGGCTTTCATTACCGAAATATAAAATCTGCATTATCAATCTCCTTTCCACAATGGCTGTTTTTCAGAATTCCCCCATTACCAACCACGGCGCATTTCTTGAATTGTGATCGGCTATATGGCATATCCTAAAACAAAAAGAGAAAGACAGCTGTTACAGGTTGGCAAAAACCGAACTGTACTATCGACAAAGGATGGCTACCTGGTTTTGGAAATTTGATTTACAGTTACTAAAACAAAGTTCTTGTGATCATACCATCACTCTCGACCCTCTCCAACAGTATGTAATAAAATTCCAGACTGACAGAACACAGTATCATTTTTTTTTAAAAGCTGCAGTGCATGTTACAGTAAAAATGTTTACCTACAGTATGCATTTACTCCATTTTAGACTACTGGTTTTACTATGGGTGAGCAAAAACAGGTGAGAATATGATGAAAATCTGGGAAAGCCATATAAAAGAAGGCCACTTTTATGATTTCTAATGTGAAAAAATTGCTAAAGCAGACTCAA
Source organism: Neoceratodus forsteri (assembly GCA_016271365.2). NCBI lineage: Eukaryota > Metazoa > Chordata > Ceratodontiformes > Ceratodontidae > Neoceratodus > Neoceratodus forsteri. The sequence goes on from CM057449.1 coordinate 483,139,171, forward strand.
AATGAGGAAAATGGTACAGTAGCTTGCTTACAAGATAGGAGGAAAAGGGCAATTTAAAATAGAATAAAAAAGTATAGGTCCAAATACTTACGGTAACATGCTAGGGGTTGACAAACAGACCCACGACCTTACACATAGTAACTAGCTACCCCTACCAAGAAGAATAAAGTATCAAACTTGTCTGCTAGCCAAACAGATGTTGTTGGACTTAATCCCCACCCTCACTCTAAAAAACTGCTTCCCTCTGTTGCCAACCAATATAACACCAGGAGGAACAGCATAAAGGGTTGTTCTCTCAGGGATGTTGCTGTAGGTCCTGTATATGGAAGCATTCAAACCAGCATCTCGGTGTGACTCAAGGTCGATGTTGTAATGGGAAATGAAAGTGTCGGGTAGCAGCCTTGCAGATCAACCTGGATAGGGACGTCCAGGGGAAGCAGCCATTGAGGTAGCGGTATGTCGGGTGGAATGAACCCTAAGCCCTATGAGAGGCTCCCTACCAGCCAACCTATAGCAAAGGTCAATGCAGGATATAATCCACCTGTCAATCATCCCCTTAGCTGCTGGTCTGCCAGGTGCAGCTTCAGCGTAGGTGACAAAGAGCTGGCGAAACTCTCCCAAAAATCTTGGGGGACGGGTGGTCAAGGCCCTTAAAGAAGTGCTTGACCACCTTTTCCTGTGCCACCATCGTCATACCAGCTTGTGCGTGGTATGCTGAGATGGCTGCCAGGTGCACCTTTAGGGCTGTCAACCTCAGACCCAACTGGGAGAGGGACCACAGGGAGTCCAGAATGCTAGCCAGGGGGCAGAACAGGGGGTCTAGTTCCCCTGATCTGGCACCAAATGGAAAAGTGCTTCCATTTGAAGGCATAGCACTGGCAGGCTTACCCCTTCCAGGAGGCTCCACAAGCATGAGATCCTCCTTGGACAGACTCCAAACCTGGAACTCTAGCCACTCAAGAACCAGGCTGTCAAGTACAAGAACTGAAGGTCTGGGTGTAAGACTTTCCCCTTGTAACAGGACAGCAGGTCCGGGTGTAGAGGCAGGCACCACAGAGACCTGCCACTCCTAAGGCTGAGGAGATATAAGTACCAGAACTGGCATGGCCAGTCTGGGGCTACCAAGATCACCTGCGCCTTGTCTCTCTGTGCATTGACCAGCACCTGGTGGATCAGAGGAAAGGGAAGGAAGGTGTAAAAGAGGCCCTGGGTCCAGGGCCTCGCATAGGCATCCCCCATCATTGTTCCACAGTGAAGGAGCAGACACAGAGCTCCATCAGGTTTGTGTTCTCCAAGAAGGTGAACAGGTTGACCGGGAGAGTGCCCCACTGAACAAACAGGTGGTTCACTACCTCCTGATGAAGGGACCACTCATGAGATGCCTCACCCACCCAGCTGAGGGCATCCACTGGCTGGTTGGAAGCTCCAGCCACATGGATCAACAGGAGATCAGTGTGCAGACTGTGCATGAGGGTCCAGGTGTGGAGGGCTTCCTGACGTAGATAGCCGGAGGAAAGGTGCTCCACCCTGCCTGTTGAGGTAGTACATATGTGGTATTGTGCATCCGGACCTCCATGACCTGACCCTGAACAGATGCAGTAAACGCCGATGGAGCCAGACACACTGCTTGGAGCTCCAGCAGGTTGATGTGGTACTAGGACTCCTTGGCAGTCCAGAGTCCACGGGCTCTTTGGTCCCCCAGGTGGGCTCCCAACCCACCAGAGATGCGGCAGTCATCAGAAAGACTGTTGGCTCTGGAAAGACAAACAGAACTCCTTCCTGCAGGTGTTCCAGGACCAGCCACTACTGGATGGCACCCCAAATCAGCTGCGTCACCACGACTGACTGGTCCAGGTGACCGAGACACTTAGACCACTGTAGGGTCAGCTCCCACTGCAGAGGGTGCATCTGCCAGCAGGCCCACTGAATGACTCTAATGCAGGATACCATGTACTCCAGCAGCTGCAGGAAGTCCTGGGCAGGGTGCGAGCGCCCAGTCTGAAATGATCAGACAAAGGAGGTAAGGTCTGCTGCCTCATCCACTGGGAGTCTAGCCTTGGCCCAGAGGAAGTCGAGCTCTACCCTGATGAAGTGGATGGTCTGTGAGGCACTGAATTTTGAGTTGGCCAGGTTGACGAGCAGACCCAAGACAAGCATGCCTGGAAGGCTAGATCCCTGGACCGCTTCACCACCTCACAGGATGGACTGGCAATCAGCCAGTCATCCAGGTACAGATAGACCTGGACCCCGTGGCACCTCAGGAATGCTGCCACCACTGCAATGCACTTAGTGAAGACCCTGTGGGCCAAGGAGAGCCTGAAAGGCATGACCAAGAACTCATACAGCACCCCCTCCATCCAGAACCAAAGGTACCACCAGTGGGAAGGACTGACAGGGATGGGAAAGAAGGAATCCTGGAGGTCCGAAGAGTAGAGTAGACTAGAGTAGAACCACAAGTCTTGTTCCAGAGATATGACTTTCTGGTTCAGAGTGACCATCCTGAACTTGCACCTCCTCAAGAACTGGTTTAGGTTGTGCAGATCCAGTATGAGGTGCCAACCCCCTGTCCATCTGGGAACCTGGAAGTACCTGGCCCAAAGCCCTGTCTAGCCGCGGTGTCTGGGACGTGGGCCGCAGCACCTTTCTCAAGTAGCTGGTCAATGTTCTCCCTGAGAGAAGACAGCATATCGTGAGAGACCACAAACTCCCGTAAGGAAGGGGCCCAATACAGCAGGAGCACCTCGAAGTCAAGAGACAAACCTCGACCCACCATGTCCAGCACCAACTTGTCCATAGTGACAGCAGATGAGGCATGCCAGAAATGGTGAAGCCAATCCTCCATGGGAAACTGAGGCACGGACATGATGGTTGGGAGGCAGACACTCCCCAACCTGTCACTGGGAAGCCTTGGAGGACCTGGCTCCGGCTACCAGGGCAGCGTCATTGCTCTGACCTCCAGATTTCTTGGGACCCTTATTGGCCTACTTGGACTTGGGCCAGCAGACCTGCGACTTCCCTAACTGGGGATGTTGTTGCTTAGGCTGCTGGGGCTGAAAGGGCTGAAACAAAAAAGGTTTCTTTTTTGGCCTCTGGCCCTTGGGGGACTTTTGCAAGGATGTGACAGAGTCCAGAGTGGCACTGGACTTCTCAATCCATGAAAGTTGGCCCTCCACCCCCACCCAAAGAGGCTGGTGCCCAACAAGGGGACATCCACCAGCTTATGTTGGATAGCCACCGTGAAAGTGAAGATCCTAAGCCAGGTTCTGCAGCACATAGCCACCGCTGCTGCTGTCACAGACTGCGTGCAGGAGTTGTCTATGTCCAAGGCCATCTGGAGCTGGTGCTTAGCAGGAGCGTGGCCTTGGTCCTGGACCACTTTCACTGTGGACTGCAAGTCCACGGAAAGGTGGGGAATGACATGCTCTAGGACCCCCTTAACTGCATGGCTGAAGTTGGTCATCATAACAGCAGAGCTCGCCTGCCTGAGGCCCAAGGAGGACACAGCATACACTTTTTTGGCTGCGTGATCAAGTCTCTTCAATTCCTTGTTAGGGGGTTTGTTGACATCCCTGACACTGCACATCCAAAGGAAAACTGAATCCACCACCAACCCCTTGGCTGAAGGGTGATCGGAGAAACCGGGGAGGGACCCTGTCAGGACTGCACACTTGTGGACCATACAGGTGGAAGTTGCAGCGCAAGAAGCCGGATAATGCCACAACTCCAAGGTGGAACCCTGGATAGCTTCTGTCACTAGAAAGGCCACCCCTGGTGAGTCATTCCGGTCAAGGATCTCTGTCAGAGGTACTTGGCATACTTCTTTACTGGCTCCAGCAGAATCTTCATGGACTGTGTGATAAGCCAGAGTAAGTGCCCGAAGGAGATGGGACCCTAGTTAGAAGCAAGGTCCTCGGAGGACTCCCAATCAAAGCCCATTGTCCTAAAGGAATGCATGGAGGAGCCGTCTGTGTCTGACAACTCCTTGAACACCACTCTTGGCACCCTGTCCCTGTGAACCAATCTGGATTTGTCAGAGTGGGTAATCTGCACCAAAAGTTGGCTGGGGAGGCTGGAGGGTAGGTGAGCAGCCTTGGACAGGGCCCCGTGCAAGGGCTGTTTGGGTGGAGACTCCACCAAAATCATCGAAGAGGCCAGGGCAGGCTCATCCAGAGAGGGATGAACTTGAAAGGGCCTCATTGGAGTAGACCATGGGAGCACCGGGGCCTGCGGGAAGGACTGGCCCTGCCCAAGGACCAACTGCTGCCACATGAGCTCCTAATAGCACTGCCACAACTTGTGGTGGAGTCTCTTGTCATCTGAAGATGAATTGGAAGAGGGGAGTCAACGGCGCTTCCTGGAAGGTCAATAGCGGGAACGACCAGAATCCTAAGACCAGGCGATGAGACTGCCGCCACCAAGAAGATGTGGGAGAAGGGGCCATATATATACCACATGGACTGGATCCTGCCGTGAGACTGCCAAAGGGGGAAGCTCCTGCAAGGAGACAGCAAGGTCAGACGACTTTTCCTGTCCCTCCTGAGAGAGGGCCAAAAAGACGGGAGTCCAGGAGAGAATCATCCCCCAACTCGTCCAACAACAGTTCAACCAGGTCAAGAAAAGCTCAGACAGCAAGCCTGATGGGGACACCATGGAGCTAGTGGCCTGTCCTTCTGCTCTTGGAGTACTGGCCAAAGCCGATTGCTCAACAGCTGTCAAGCAGTCAAAGAAGTCATGAGGGTGGGAACAGCAAGCCCGCACCCAGTCCCATGACCTATGATGAGAATTTTTGAGTTTTACCTTAGAGGATCAGTCCCCTCAGGAAGGGCCCTCCCTGAGGGCCTGGAGGGACTGGCACATGTCCTGAAATTATCCCGTAAAGGAAGCCCCCACACTGGTGCCCACTGGAAGCAACACCGGAGCAGAAGAAGAGACCACCATGGCCTGGGCTGCTGCCTCTTCAAGGGCGGTCAGCAAGTGGTTGAGCCCACTGCTGCCAAAATGACCTTGCGGGTGTACTTGGACCATACCAAAGGATCCCGCTCATCCAGTCAGCCAAGGAGGAGATGGGCGTACCTGTCCTCGAGAATGGAGGGCAGCAGCATTTTACACAGACCACAAGCCTATGGGTCATGCTTTGTCCATGACAGTACACATTGGAATTGCCTCTGGGTATTCAGTAGCATAGTAACAAACTACCAAAATGAATCAATTGCCCTTTTTACTTTTGTTTAAGGGGCCAACCACATTCATTGCAATTTTCTTAAAAGGCACATCTATCAAAAGCAGGGGCACTTAAGTATTTTTATGTTGGCTCACGCTTGAGCACGAGTCAACATATTGCAGTAGTAGCAGATTTGGAGGTGCAATCACTGTGTCCCTCATTTCCCAATAAGGCAGCATGCAGGTGCCACACCAGCAATACGGAATGTGGCCACCAGATCTAAGAAAAGGTCCGCTGCAATGAGAAGCATGCTGCTCATTACAGTGGCACAAAAACACGCCACCCGACGGAAACATGGCGGCACTGACTGTTGCAGCCTGACTTCAATGGTGCCCAATCCCCCTGTTGCATTCCATGACCCACGTCATTTGCCGATGGGGGAGCCCACTCCTCATCGGCATAATAAACAGCTCTGGCTTGACGAGAGTTGAGCTCTGCCCCGATGAAGCCCATTACCTGAGAGGGCATGAGTTCCGACTTGGCCTCGTTGATCAGGAGGCTGAGTTGGGAGCAGAGTCGGAGGGCCAGATCCCTGGACCTCTCCACCTCCTGAAGGGAGGTACCTGCCAAGAGCCAGTCATTGAGATAAGGGTATATCCGAACTCCTCGATGCCGAAGATGGGCTGCCACCACTGCAATGCACTTGGTGAAGACCCGAGGAGCCGATGACAGGCCGAATGGCATGGCTCAGAACTTGTACAGGGTCTCTTTGACCCTGAAGCGGAGGAACTGCTGATGGGATGGACGGATTGGGACGTGAAAAAATGCATCCTGTAGATCCAGTGAACAGAACCACATGTTTCGCTCCAGGGATGGTATAATCTGGTTCAGAGTTACCATCCAGAAGATGCAAGACCTGAGATATTGATTCAGGTCATGGAGATCTAGGATGGGGCGCCAATCCCCCATCTGCTTGGGCACCAGGAAGTACCTGGACACAAAGCTTGCGTCTGTAGGAGGATCCGGCACTGGAGCTACTGCCTCCTTGCAGAGAAGCTGAGCAATATCGTACCGAAGGGCCAACTTAGTGCAAGCTGAGATCCTTTCCTCCTGAGGGGCGTGGGCTCAGCTAGGAGGGTATGCTCAAATTCCAGAGCCAGTCCCTGGCCGATCACTTCCAGAACCCACCAGTCTGAACTGATACTGGTCCAGGCGGAAAGAAAGTGATGGAGCCGGTCCCCCACGGGAGGACGCAGAGCTGGCGTGATGGGTATAGGGGTGGCAACCCATGACCTGTCACTGAGCAGGCTTAGAGGAGGAGGAGGAGGAGGCTCCTGGACCAGCACCTCGGCCTCCTTTATGGGGCTGTTGGGGACCCTGCTTGGGCCTGGGCCACCAAGCTTGAGCCTGCTGCTGCTGCTGTTGCTTCTGGCCTCCTTGAAAGAAGGGCTGCCTAACCACAGGGGAAGAGTGCCGAAAAGGCTTCTTCTTACTCTTCCGCTGGTTCTTGCCCAAAGAACCTTTCACAGAGGTAGCATCCAAGGTGGCATTGGACTGCTCTGTGCGCTGGAGGTGACCAGCCACTCCCGGACCAAAGAGGTCGGTGCCTAGGAAGGGCATGTCAGCTAACTTGTGCTGAGTATCCGACGGAAAGGAGGATAACTTCAACCAGGCCCTGCAGTGAGTGGCCACTGCAGCTGCTAAGGAGCGGGCACAGGAATCTCCAATGCCCAGGGCTGTCTGGAGCTGCTGTTTGGCAACAGCACGGCCCTGGTCACGGACTTGCTTCACAGTGGTCTGCATGTCTGCTGGGAGATGAGGGAGGACTTCATTTAATGACCCTTAGAGGGCATGAGAGAAGTGTGCCATGATGACAGTTGGGCTGGCCTGACGAAGGCCTAAGGAGGAGGTTGCATAGACCTTCCGGACAGAATGGTCCATATTCTTGGACTCCTTGTCCAGAGGGCGGTCAGTGTCGGCTGAGCTACCAGTGCCTCTGAACACAAAAGCAGTCACAAGTCTTTTGGCCGAGGGATGCTCTGTGAACCCCGCCAGGGACCCCATGGGTACCATGTACTTGCGGACCATACGGGCAGACGGAGCTGGACAGGAGGAAGGATGCTGCCAAAGCTCAAGGGCCGGGCCAACAATGGCTTTGGCCACTGGAAAGGCCTCCGTCGGGCTATCCCCCCTTTTGAGGATATCCGTAAGAGGGTATTCCACCTTCTTTTGGATAGGCTCCAAGGGCATTCCGGTAGATTCGGAAATCAGGCAGAGGATGCCCTGAAAAGAGAAAGGACCTTCCTCTAAACCTGCCACTGATGACTCGTCATCCCCCCGGATGCGAGTGCAAACCAGTGGCATCCGACTCCGAAGAGTCAGGATATAACGGTCTCCTGCCTATGTCTCCCTCAACGCGACAAGGGCGATCGGGGACAACAATGATAGACAGATGACAGGGCAGTCCGGTGTCTGTCCAGTCCTCTTTCGAGGGAGCCCCTCCCTGAGGCTGCTTAGGCGGTGGCTCCACCAAAATCAGTGGGGAGACCGAAATAGGCCGAGCCGGAATACGGGCCGACTCTTACGGGCAGAGGAAACCGAAGTCTTCGTTCAAGGGGTCGGCTTCAGCTCTGGGTGGTGGGAGCTGCAATGGCCAGTGTTGCTGGCAGAACCGGCTTGACCGGTGAAATCAGTTGTTGCTACATGAGATCCCTTAATGTCAACGGAGTTTCCGTCGAAGTCTCTCCTCGTCCGAGGAGGATGAGGATCGATGGCGACGCCTCTTTTTGGAATGTTTGTGAACTTTCTTCAGTTTATTGACCAAAGGGGTCCTAGTCCTAGATTGAGATCGACGGGGTCGGCTAGTTCGATCAGGGGACGCCGGAGCTGGGGAGAACCGAGGCTCTGGAATGGTTTCCTCGATGAGGTTACCCGAAGGTACAGTCTCCTCGTCAGGAAAAGAAATGACCGGGGTCCTTTCTAAGGAATCATCGACAGGCGTCGGTGATAAGGGCTCGATGGGATCGAGCGTAATTTCAGCTGGATCGGCCGTGTCCTCGGTCTCGGTGCCTTGGCCCAACGGAAGGTCCGTGAAGCCGGCGGCCGAGGAAGCGATCTCGACCAAAGTCGAGACCACGTGTTCCTCGGACTTGGACCTTTCTCGGTCCCAAGAGCATCTTCTTCTGGAGGAAGAAGACTTGGAGTCCTTGTCCCTCTTCTGAGGGTGGGAGGAGTGCGAGCCCGAGGGCGCCTCACCCCTGGTGGGGACAGAGTGGCACAACTCCTGAAAGGAGCCCGTAAAAGTCGAGCCGAGGTTGAGGGGAATGAAGAAGCTTCGACCGACCGAAGCTTGAGCAGTTTCCTCCTCGAATGCCTTCATCTGTTCCAACTGCTCAGTGGATCTCGCTGCCATGGAAACCGCCTTCCTCGCCTCTTTGGCTTTCACCGGCGGATTCCTTTTCTCTGGTTTCCCCAGTTGAAAGCGCGCCTTGCAGTCATCCAGAACGTTGGGATGGAAGGCCAAACAAATTGTACATGATGAGGTGTCATGTCCAATGCCGAGGCAATACACGCATGCTAGGTGGGGATTGGTGCACAACATTTTCTGGCCGCAGGTACACCGGTGAAATCCGGGGGACGATTTGTCCTCCATATCTGAATTGGAATTGCGAACTCTAACAAGTTTGAGAACAAGTTGCAGTAAAATCGACGTTTTGAAATCAGGGCCTACGAATTACAGAAGTAGCACAAGGGACCTGTATCTTCCAGTGGAAAGGAAGATCTGGCATCATGGGGCGGAGCTGAGGTATTTACCACCCGGGTGGGTGGGAGGAGCCAGCTTGAAGACTTTACGGAGAGTTTTAAAGGGGAAAGGGACATGCCAGAGAGTGTGGATGAACAACATATCCACGCTCTTAGAACGATTACTACCCCCTGTCAACCTTGGTGCGATGTGGAGTTGGTTATATTAACCCTTTGAGAACTGAATATGTGTGAATGTATACAGATTCTGGACATATATATATGTCCACAGTCTTCTAAGGGTTAAGTTGGGAGGAAGCGGAGGGCACAGTCCCCCGCAATTCACAAGTTTTGTGTGTGTTGGCGTCTGGGGAATTTTGGGAGGTGCTGGGGTGTTTGGGTTATCGGTTGGGCATTGTTTTTGTATTTTTCTACTGGGTGCACTTTGATCATATTGTTCAGCGCACAGTTTCCCTGTCATGGTTTTTGCCATCAGCAGAATCCTGGTGCTGTAACTGTCATCGGTAATATTGTTGTCGCACTGACATGGGTGACCCAGGTGGGCATGTTGTGGCCTTTTCTCATCCGCAGTCGCGTAAGGCAGAGGTGGCTATTCTGTTACAGAAGGGACTGCCCTGGTGATTGCAAGAGAAGCATGTAGATGTGGGGAAGAAAGATGGGCAGTAGTGCCACTGACACAGGGTAATTTACCCTTAGGCTTAATGTTGTCAATGTTTACAGCCCTACTCCAGCCACTCTGACTTCTTCCAGAAACTGTTCGACAAGGTGACTACCCTCCCAGTAAGCCAGATAATACTGGGAGGGGATTGTAATACAGTATAGAATCTCACACTGGATCATGCCACCGGGTCATGAAGTGGAATCAGGGCAGCAGACAGATGGCTTAAGACATTAAGAGAAGAGACAGAGATAACAGACCACTACAGAGAGAAAACCTCGTTAGCAGAAACTTCACATTTCACTATCCTCCTAACCAGAGTTATTCAAGAACGGACCATTTTTATATCCCCAAGATGACCTTTGCTGCAGTCATTGGCTGCAATATGTCACACCACCATCTGTCTCTGACCATGCCCTTATCTCTTTAGGGTTATGGTACAGTGAAAGGTGGGATAATTCTTTGTGGCATCTGAATACGGACCTTCTAAATGACAAGACATTATGTACAAAGCTGACGGAGGTGATACAGGAGTACTGTACATTTAATACAGCCAAGGACAGTGGCCCCAAATATGTTTCAGATGGTCTGAAGGCAGTGCTCCGTGGCCACCTGATCTCTCATTCAGCTTTCAAGAAAAAAAACAGATGGTGGCCCAGTAGCAGCAAAAACTCACTGATCAGGTCATAGATTTAGAAACAGAACATAAGAGGTCAGAGAGGAAGGGACTGTAAAAAAAAATCGGCGTGTGCGGTCCCCCATGGTTTCCCAAGTGCTGAAAAAAATGAAGGAGGTTAGGGACCAGTTAAATGCCTTGCAAATGAGGAAAATTTAATCCTAGTTATTTTTTCTCAATAGAATGTGTAATGAACACAGTGCCAGAGCAGGCTGCCTGCTGGCAAACAGACTGAAAAAACAAGCTGCAGACCACTATATTCATAAGCTAGAGAGAGAGAGAGTCCTTAGATTACTCAGCCAGAGGAGATAGCAGGAGAATGGCAGGAATTTTGTAGGAATCTGTACTCTGGAGAGAAACTGGTGCCCCCACAGGAGGCCATATGAGCACTCCTACATGGGGCAAACCTTGCCGAGCTCTCGAAAGAATACAGGAACGCTTAACCAACCAATTAAAAGGGAGGAAACTGTGACAGTAATTAAGCAGCCCCCCTCAAATAAATACACTGGTTCACCAGGGAATTCTACAAAAAGTTTCCAAAGATCCCAGTGGAACCACTTCACTTGGTTTTTCTGTAGTCCAGGAGATGGATGACGCTTTGCATACTTCACAGGAAGCTCTTATAACTGTAATCCCTAAACCGGGGAAGGATCCATTGCTGTGTAGCTTGTATAGGCCTATTGTCCTCTTAAATCTCCCTCTTAATGAGGGTGGTGGATGAGCTAACCAGCCAAGATGGAAGCTGTGTAACTAAGCTGCTGCAGTTCCACTCTTCTCCATCCTGTTACATCCGAATTCTCAACACCCATATCTCCAGAATATTTCTCTGGATTTGCATTCTGTACATCGAGCTGAAGCTAAATCTACCTAAAGTGAGTACATCGGACAAGGGATTGCTATTTTATTGTCTGTGGAAGATTTTTCTCATTGCTACCTCAGGCCTGTAAGACTGCAAACCACCAGGCTCCAGCAGGGGAGCAGTCGCAAGAGAGGAGATGGCCCACTCTAATGAGCCTCAGATCCCCCTTACTGAGACAGTGGACCAACAACTGGGTAATATTACCTCTATGCTAAACAAAGTATTATTGGATACAGCAGCACTCATTTCCACCACCTCTAACACTAAAAAGGACGTTGAGAGTTGACCTCCAGAGTGGTGGATACTGAACTTCAAATTAAACAGCAAGACCAAATCCTACATGACACATTTCTCCAAACTAGGGACCATCGTAACCAGATACAGTATCTACTGGCCAAGGTTGATGACCTTGAAAATTGAAGGAGGAGAAGAAAAAACATTCGGATAGTGGGGCTCCCGGAGGGGACTGAGGGCCCAGATATGATCTCCTTTTTGCAAACTTCTCTTCCAATAATGCTTAAACTGAACAACCCCCCTCCCCTGGAGCTAGAGACAGCCCACAGGTCACTAGCCCCAAAGCTTCAGCCTGGGGACCGTCCTCGCCCAATACTGTGTAAATCTGTCAGATACCCAGGTTAAAGAACTATGTCTTAAAGCTGCTAGAGACCTCAGAATGCTGCATTGGGACGGGGCCCCCGTTCAGATATTCCAGGACTATTCATATGACTTATTCTGGAGATGTACAGCCTATGGTCCAATAAAGCAGGCCCTTTACAAGTTAAACCTTCTGACCTCTCAAAGATACCCTTCGCAACTACATGTACTGTATAAGGGTGAGCAGCGTACCTTTAACTCCCCAGCTGAGGTGGAACTCTTCTTGGAGGACATCGCCGGTGAAGCTGGGCCGCAACGAAAATCCATCCCTGTGCCTCGTGGTGATGCCACGTTGTTCATGGATATCTCTGCTCCTCCCGAAAGCTCTCAGGGCTGAAACTCTACACTTCCCCCAGCGCCAGCTGGAAGACCCGAGTGGCAGAAGCTGCATAGGGGTAGACAACAAAAGAAAGCGCCTGGCAAGTCGGGGAAGCTCTCTCTGCCTTCTACTGAGAAACCACGAAGGAATCACTCGAGAAGCCAGCAGTGGGTCCCACTGGCTTCAGAGAGCAATGGCTCCTCCACCTACTCCACGCCCGTGAAACTGCCCAACAGATACGAGCCACTCAGAGATTTGTTACCAGCAGCCCTGGTTAAGCCCAACAGAAGCACCAACCACGAAGATGTACTCCGCCTGGACAATGCCGAGGGGCTGGCTGGAAGGACTCCCTTCGAGACAGACTGGGCAGTTGAACCTCAGAATCCACAGGAGGACAGGAGCTCCGCATCTTTATTGGTGAAGCTGCAAGATGGGTAAAGGTCCCAGTGTTATGTAATTTTGTCACATGTTTTGCTGTGGTATACGGGGCAGCTGGAAATCCAGGGCTTCCCCAGCTTGTCCTCGGTGTAATGCCTCCTTTCCTAGGGCCAGGCTGTAACATCCACCTTGTGCGATGTACACTGAGTCCCCATTACTATGAGCCCCAGCCCCTTTTCTCCATTCCTTCTCCAGCCGCACTGCTAGCTCTCCACGACTTGCAAATGACGTTCAGGTCCTGGATAAAATGTGCCGTGTACAGTCCGGCCTGATCTGTGTTTAAAATGTAAGTAGTTGGGCTCCTAGTTTTATGTTAATCTCCTCCATTGAGGAGTTATTGCTGTTATGCACTTTACAGGGTAGCCCTGCTACTACACTATGTAGCATCAGTGGTTGTCGCCCCTTCGTTTCATTTAGTTTTTAATTGCCAGCAGGTTCCTGCACGATTTCAGGTGAGGGGTTTTGATTTAGCTCCATATTACAAGCCTCTGACATGTTACCCTGTAACTTTTCTGGGATTTTAATCCCCGAGGCTTCTCCCGCAGATTGGGGCTGCTGCCTTGTACACATAAGGTGCTCTGGCACTCGGGGGATAGCTCTAATGTGGAGTAGAGTAAGAATCTATAGAATGTGGGCTGTCTGTAGAATGTTGCCCTATGGAATATGTTTAAAGCCTGAGACTTATTGGGAGCTAATATGGCTTCAGAAGGTTTACTATGGAGTTATTTCCAGGCACAAGCCCACTGGTGTTAGTGGCCACTATATTTCAAGGGGTGTCTGGATTATGAATGTCCTTCTCACTCTTACACCTTAGGGGCCCTGATATTGCAATGATATCACCATGGTGACAGTATTTGTGACACTGCAATGTATAGTTAATTGCACCTACCATTCCGGTAGAGGTACTTATTTTCTTTTCCTTACTAAGCTGAAAGAATCTTAATGTCATTATAATTCTCAATACATTCTGGCTCTCCCTGCTCTTTCTACCCATTGGTGAAAGCTAGTTTAGGGTTGGTGTGGGTGTATTTGTTCCAGGATATGGAGAACTGGCACCCCCTTTACAATGTTTTTGATGGCTAGAGATGCACGTACAGTGCTGTCCTCCTTGTGCGACCCTAATCCCACAGGTTATTCGCACTCCCCCCCCACCCCCGGGGATAGTCTTGGGCCATTGGGAGTCGATGGTGTGTTTGCCTCCTCCCTGGTAAAAAACAGACTATACCCCCCAACCTGTCCTTGGTGAAGCACCTCAGCGTCTATTCAACATGCTGGCCTACCTTTCAGCCGAGTAGCTGCTCTTTAATTTACGTAACCTAACCCCCTGGATTGTGTTGATACTCTGGAAACATCTGGGACACTCCAGGGTGGTATATATGTTTCCTTTTCTCTTTGTTGTCCTATCAGGTTTACCGATAGTTATAAAAGTGATTTCAGTGTTTATTAGGACCTGTAGAGAACATGTTATGGCCCTGTTTAGGCCTGTTGGTCTGCTTAAATTAGGGTGGGGACCCTTATTTAGTTATTGGAATATTCATATTAGCTTTCAGCTAACACTCTACTTAGCATCAGTGTTTATTTATAGTTGTTGGCACACAAAATGGAAACATCCTGACAATGGCTAAGTTTTCAGATATCACAACCACTACTTGTGTAACCCCTAGGTGGCGCTATCCCAAAGGCTACTACCCCTGCCTGTTTGACTACGGACGGGTTGAGGGGCCTAGGTCCTATGGCGGGTGCCTCCACCTAGAGGTCAGGGTTTGTAGTGGTTAGACTAGCTTGGTCACAGTCTTCTGGGATACTGAGACACCCTTTTATTCCCTCTAGTGGCTCACAAGGTACACCGGAGTTACAGCCCCAATACCCCACGTATACACACTGTTCACTCATAGAGATACCACTTACCCTTGAAACTGATTCTGCAGCATGTCTCTGAGGACCCCCTGTAAAGTAAGGTTAAACAACATACATAGCAAAACACAATACTGTTTCCATAAGTACCAACACCACAGACAGTATATAATATAACAACAATAAATCTGATTTATTTAGGGGACAGTAACAAGAAGGGGGGCAATCAGGTTGATTTGGTTTGGAAATATTCAAAACACAGCACTGTGCACACATATAGGGTCTGAAAAGTGACACTCTGGATACCCAAGTTGGGGGGGGGTGCTAGCCAGGTCCATTGCCCGGGGTTGGCCGGCAGGTGCAGATGGATAGGGCCCTGTAGAAGAAAATATATGCACAACACCCAATTGTAATCCGGAGCCGGAGGGCTCAGTCCATGAAACAGTGAAACAACAACAATTAGGTGACACACTTGTGACTGAAAACAAGCTGCAGGGGAATACCCTGATTTGTACTCACAACACCCAAGCTGAGGACCAGATGGAGAATGTCCCTCTGGATTGCCAGAAGAGCAGGGCATGAGGACAAAGCCCTTGTGACTGGACCCCACTGTAGTTGATAGCAATCCTGGAGACCCCATCTCCACAAAGACATAGACAGAGTGGAGGCTGTTCAGAGGAGGGCAACCAAAATGGTGCAAGGTCTGCACCAGAAGACATACGAGGAGAGACTAAAGCAGCTTAATATGTATACCCTTGAGGAAAGGAGGGAGGGGGGGACATGATAGAAACTTTCAAGTATCTCAAGGGAATTAACAAGGTACAAGAAGGTAGTATATTTCAGAAGAGATGTGCAAGAACAAGGGGGCACAATTTGAAGATAGAGGGGGTACAGTTCAGAGGTAATGTTAGAAAGTATTTTTTCACAGAGAGAGTTGTGGATGCATGGAACAGCCTTCCTGAGGAGGCTGTGGAGTCAGGAACAGTGGGAGAATTCAAGAATGCATGGGACAGGCATAAGGCAGTTCTAGTGGGGGGCAGGAGGAAGTAAGTTGTTGATTAACTAGAATCTGCAGCTTATCCATCAGGTAGGGAAATGGGCAGACTGGGTGGGCCAAGCGGTCCTTATCTGCCATCAAATTCTATGTTTCTATTTTAAACGGATGTAGTCCGAATTAAGCTGGGTGTTTACTTCCAGCTTCAGCACACAATTCACTGTACAGGGGATTTGAAATAACGATTCCCCACAAGCACTACTCACATTTATATGTAAAAGGAAAGTACTATACCAGGCAGGCTGCTCCTCGATCCCGATCACAATTACTGCAAAATACCCAGAAGCACACACAGCAGCTTCAGTTCCTGACAGACCGAGTGCGATTCAGCAATTTCTCCAGTCTTCTACAGGGTGAGCCTGGTTTCCACACTTCTAGTGCTTCTTTCTCCTCACAACTCAGATTCAGTCCAAACTGGCACTTACAAAGGCTGTAGACCGAAACTCAAGGCCTCACACGCAGTTCCCGTGTGAAACTATATACCGCAGAAGCACACAGCTCCTTCTCTCTTCACTGCCACAACTGATCTGATATTTCCAGTCACAGAGTAGGGCATTTCCTTTAGCTCCACACTATTCTGTTGGCTGATTCAGCTGCCACTCACAATAAGACTTCCTCTGTTGGTAGAAAAAGTCGCCAAGGTCAAAACTACATTTCCCAGAGTCACTGCCCTTACAATCCCCTTGTGGCTGGCTCAAATTAAGAGTCCAAGTTCTGATTCGTCCACAGGCTCCATTTTAGGGCTCCCTTAACCCAACTGGCCCAGCACAGCAGTTTAAGTCCAAAATGGAGAGGTAACACACACAGAGTCCCAGCTGCAATAAAGGCAGGTTAGACAAACTACAATTTTTGCTAATGCTTTAAATGATTACAGGCAAACAGTTACAGCTTTCAGATGGGCTCCCTTTGCACCTTCAGCGACTGCAGGAATGGAGCGTTTTCTCCGCAGCTCGGGCGGGATTCAAGCATTAAATACACAGTCCCCCCATACAAACTAATTAAGTCTGCAAGCAGACAGCTCTTAAAGAGACAGTACGCGGAGGCTCAAATAGCACTCACTTGGAACCACATTTAAACAGCTCAGACACCGAACACCGCCCAGACTTGGAGCATTCTGGCAAGCTCCTGGAAGACTTTTGGGAACCCCCATTTGCAGGGGGTTACACCCTTCCCGGCCTGGAAAAACTTGGCTTCTGCCGTCAAGTAAGTACCTCCATAAGTTTCAATACAACCATATATATTTACATCAGTATCACATTAGGCTTATACATGTAATCATCAGTCAACATATCACCTTACCAGAAACACATTTCTGAAACTTTTCAGTACATCACTTTGTACACAGTATTATACACACATTGTACCATAACTCAGGTTATTACCTCCTGCACATGAAACCTGAAGAGGGGCCCTTCCCTATCAGCTACCTTGGGCTGAATGGGCAGGGCACCATACCTAGAGGGCAACACAATTAACTTGGAGTTAGCACTGATGTTCAGTTTGGGCAATGAGCTTGGGGACACATACACTCCTTTATGGACAACATTGAGAGGCAAGTCCACAGGCCTCCCAAGGGAATCATAACTGAGGTGCACCACAGGCTTTACAGCGCGACCAGTCTTTCTAGGGGGAACTGTTACAGTCTCTGCACTCTGAGCCTCATTTTCAGCATTGTCCTCACTTGTCAGGGGAGTCTCCATTGGGGGTAGAGAGGTTAGAACTTGGGCCACTTTCAGTTCCCAGGAGTTACAATCTCTGAGTCCACAACACTTGGCTTACATGGAGAGCTTTCGGACACTGGCAGTGGACCATCAGGGCACTAAAAAATACTCTTCTTGTTCTGGTATATCACCAGTCTGTTCCAGTCCATCATTTTCCTCCTCTGAAATCTCAAACAGTTCAACCATACACAATAATTCCATATAATCTGACTTGATGCTTTGCACTTCACTTTCTGGGAGCAATGGCTCCAGGGACAAAGCTGGGAGCTTAGACAGTCCAGAAGGCCCAGCTTCATCTCCAGGATTGACTAGGAGATTGCCCTGAAACAATTGACTCAGTTTGTAAGGAGGGTAGTATTCAAAGTCACACTCACTTTCCTCTGACACGGACTGACAGTCATGTTCAACTGGGACTTGTGGAGGGGAACACTTTAACTCAGCTTCTGTAGGTGCAGACTTTCTTGATTTTTTCTTAGCAGCAGCTCTAGTCACTGGTCCAGAGGGGGCATTTTCTGGGGGCTCAGGCTCAATCAAGATTTGTCCAATGAGCAGTAAATTATTTCTATGCATTGTTTTAACATCTTTTGAATTATTTTTAGGCCTTAGTTTGTACACAGGCAGATCATCTAGTTTGCCCACTACAATGTGAGGGAGATGGTGCCATCTGTCAGCAATCTTATGTTTGCCATGCAGTCCCAGATTTCTTAGCAATACCCGATCTCCCTCCTGGAGTTCCAGTGCTTTCACCTTTTTATCATACCTTTCTTTGTTGGCCAAATTTCTTTTGCCAGCCATGGTTTGAGCCAGTTGGTATGCATGATTTAGCTGGGCACATACTGTAAATAGTTGTCAGCTTGAACCCCGTCAGGAGAGACTCCAAAACACACATCTACCGGCAGTCGAGCTTCTCTTCCAAACATCAGGCGGTAGGGGAAGAACCCAGTGGCATCACTTTTGGTGCAGTTGCAGGCATGTACCAGGGTGCTAATTTGTTGGCTTCATCTAGGCTTGTCCTTTGGATGGAGGGTGCCTAGCATGTCTAGCAAAGTGCAGTTGAAACGTTCAGGCTGTGGGTCCCCCTGGGGGCGGAAAAGGGTGGTTCTGGACTTTCGCACCCCCACAGAGAAAGCATCTCCTTGATCAGATGACTCTCAAAGTCTCTCCCTTGATCAGAATGGATTCTTTGTGGAGCCCCATAGTGAACAAAAAAAGTTTTCTACAAGCACTTTTGCCACAGTGGATGCCTTCTGGTCTTTGGTGGGGAAAGCTTGGGCATATCTCGTAAAATGGTCAGTGACCACCAGTACATTACTAATATTTCTTTGATCTGACTCCAAACTCAGAAAATTAATATGGACCAGATCCATGGGAGCACTGGTGGTGATGTTAACAAGGGGGGCAGCCCTCTGGGGCAAAGCTTTCCTCTGTAAGTAGCAGCTACAAGTTTGAATGTGTTGCTCAACATCAGCCCCCATCTTAAGTCAATAGAATCTGGATCTCACCAAGTCAAGTGTTCTGTCTATACCAAGGTGCCCCATGTGGTTGTGTAAGTACCTCAATACTGAGTCTCGAAAGGCAGTGGGCAGCACTAGTTGTTGTTTGTCTATTTGTCCCCCTCTGTCTACTGTTTCTCTGTATAACAGCCTATTGATCAGTTTCAACTTAGGACCTTCCTTGTATAACAATGCAGTTCTCAAATCAGTGGAGCGTAATTTGGACACATCTTTCCCTGCATAGAGGGCTTCTAAAGCTGATTTGACCATGGGATCTCGGGATTGAGCCCGCTGAATACTGTCATTGTCCAGCTGAGGCAGTGCACCAATGTCTATTGCAGAAAAGTGGCAATAAGCAGCAGATATGCAATTCTCAGAGGGTCCTAACCAATCCACCATACAGTCCACTGCATCTGTGGACATTTGTTCATCCCTGTCAAACTTCTGGAAGAGTGCTCGAATATCAGGTTCTGACAGTCTGACCCAGTCATTCCGGGAACAGGCCTCTGGGAGACAGCATCAGCATCTATGTGGTTCAGGCCTGCTCTGTATTCAACAGCATAGTCGTATGTAGATAATGTAGAAAGCCACCTATGGCCAGTGGCATCCAACTTAGCTGAAGTCTGCACATAGTTCAAGGGATTATTGTCAGTTTTTACTAGTATCTTAGCCCCATACAAGTACTCATGGAACTGATCAACAATAGCCCACTTCAAAGCTAGGAACTGTACAGGATAGTTCTTTTCGGATGGGGTCAGGCTTCTACTGGCAAAGGCCACTGGTCTCAGGCCATTCTCATGCTCTTGGTACAATACAGCCCCCAAGCCCTGCAGGCTAGCATCAGTGTGCAAGACATAGGGCTTTGCTGGATCTGCATAGGCAAGGACAGGAGCGTGGGTAAGTTGATATATAATTTCATGAAAAGCAGCTTCACACTCAGATGTCCATCTGGCTCCAAATACTTCATTGGGACGGTAATACACTCTCTCAGGCTCAGAAGAAACCGACCTCTTGTATTTTTTGTGGAAGGAGGGTAACCTTAAGTAAGATTAAGTAAAGGATGGATCACTCTTGAATAGTCCTTGATGAAACGGCGATAGTAGCCACAGAATCCCAGGAATCTTTGCAGTTCTTTTAGATTGTGGGGCTGTGGCCAGGTGGTCAAGGCCTTAACTTTACTTGGGTCTGTCTCTGTTCCCTCGGTGGATACTATGTGTCCCACATACTTTACAGAGGATTGGAAGAACTGACATTTATCGATGGATAGTTTAAGGCCAAAGTCTTCTAGTCGGTGCAACACCTTGAATAATCTGCTCTCATGTTCCTCCAGTGAGCTGCCAAACACAATAACATCATCTAGGTATACCAGGCACTCTAATAAGTTCATGTCCCCCACTGCACGCTCCATCAATCATTGAAAAGTGGCTGGGGCACCTGAAATCCCTTGAGGCATCCTCATGAATTCATAGAAGCCAAGCGGACAGATAAAGGCTGTCTTCTCATGGTCTTCTGGGGCCATTGGGATCCGGTAGTACCCACTGCGAAGATCCAGCACAGAGAACCACTTGCTACCATTCAGGCAGTCCAAAGCATCCTGAATGCGGGGTATTGTATACTGATCAGGGATAGTCCACCGGTTTAAAGTGCGATAATCCACTTACATCCTTACTGTCCCATTCTTTTTTCTCACTACCACGATGGGGGAAGCATAGGGGCTTCTGGATTCTTGTATTACACCAGCAGCTAGCATCTCCTGCAGATGCCGTCTCACATCATCTATGACAGCAGGGCCAGGCGTCAAGACCTCTCACGACAATGGCCTTTCATCATGCAGCCGGATGTGGTGCTCAGCTCCTTGCACACATCCTACGTCCCATTCCTTTAAAGAAAACACCTGGTCTCTCTGAGCAAGCTTTCTACTGATTCTCATCTTCCATTCAGCTGGCAATGGGGAGTCCCCAAAATCAAACAAGTCGGGCATCGCTCTGTCATTCTCCCCTGAACACTTGTTACTGCATAGCACTGCAGTATCTGCACAATGTACATTAGCCAGGGTGCAACCTCTATTTACTCGAATCTATCAGACACATTATGAACTTGAACCATTACCCTTCTGGCATAAGCATGGGCTCTGGCAGGCAAAATACTTGGCTTGGCCAGCAGTCCTTCCGGAAATTTCCCATCGCCTGGTGCATCCAGCATGAGGATGTTATTCTTGACATCCTTTCTGATACGGATTTCCCCCTGTAAGGTACACTGGGCATTTGGCACCAGAATCAGAGACTCAGGATCCTTCTTCCAGACAATTCCAACTGGTTCCTCTGGGTCCATTTTTTCAGCATCTCTCTGTTAATCATAGGCCTTCTTGATCAAGGCCAGGATTCTCAAAGCTCTACCAGTTCTTGACCCTTGTTTCTCATAACACAACTGCGCCAACCATCCACACATATGCGCATTCATCCTAGTTAGCAGAGGAATCCCATCATACAGTCCAGTAGGGGGACACACTAAGGCCAGGGTCTCTACTTGCTCTGCTACTCCAGCCACGGAGGTAGGGAAAGATATCCAAACATGGATATACCCAGAGTAGGGGTAGGCCTTCTCACTTAACCCCCATACATGCAGTCCTTCCAATGGTTGTAAGGGTACATCTGACAAATGCTCCTGATACCAATCCTGGAACATAATTGTCACTTGGGAGCCACTGTCCAACACAGCTCTGGTGGGCGCACCATTCACTTTTACTGTAGTTTCCGTTGAAGGGCCCACTATTCTGGATCAGTCTGGAGAGGTGGTAGCAAGGGCCTGGGTAAATGATCTAGCCACATAAGGACGTGAGTTAGCATTTTTGGGACCTTCACTGCGGTCATTTTGTGCACCTCTTAACCACTGTTTTGTGCTCCAAAGCTCTCCCTGTAGCCGGCTAATCACTCTCTCTAAGTCTTTCCGTGACTGGCATTCCCTCTTCATGTGCCCATCCTTCCCGCAATTATGGCAAAATATGTCTGCTGAAGTTTGGGGTGACCGAGGCATAGCATTGGGGGGCTGCAGCATTGGTACTATCAATAGAAAACCTTGATGCCACCTCAGCCGGTGGTGGGTTGGACATTTGGAGACATCTCTTCAGTTCCCTCACTTCCACAGTCAAGGCATCAAGTTTCGAACTGTTGTCTACATGAGGTGCCTGGGTAGGCACCCCCACCCCCATAGCAGAAGCAGTCGGGCAAGTGTCAGTGCCCGTAGTGGTAGGAGCGGCCTTCATGATGAGACTGTCTGTTACTTTCCTAATCTCCCTCAGCAGTTCACCCCATGGTTGCACACCCTTTTCCTTCTCAGAGCACTCATTAACTGCCAACCTCTGCCCCGAACTTCACTTGATGGGTCACCCTCAGTCACTCGGGTCGTAGCAGCAGCTATTGGTGCAAGTCCCTCCTGGGGTCGCCTTTTCTCAACTCCTCGAATTTCTCTCATTAGCTTATCACAGGAGGGTGGGGATTCCAGTCGATTGGCCAGGCGTAACTGAAGCAACAGCAGTTCTGAGAAGTGGGCAGACTTAAGGATCCTGTCCAGCCTGGTTCAGTCCAATTCAGTCGCTGACAAACTACTCTTTCTGAGGCATTCTTGCAACAGTTTTTCCAGCCGAGATACATACTCAGACAACAACTCCCCTCGGTACTGTTGTGTATTTCTTACTCTCCACCACAGGTCCTCATCAGAATCTGGGCTCCCGTACACATTCTCCAAGGCCTCAAGATAGTCCTGTGCAGTCGCTTCAGAGTTACTGGCCCGTTTGACACGGATGGTAGCCAGGGTGGGACCTCGGAGGCTTTCACTTACTCTCTTTCGCTTTTCTGCTTCCAAGCATTGCCATTCTAGTGCTTGAGGGGCAACATAGTCTATCCAGGTCTCCAGGTCTTCCAGTCATCCTGCCCTTGTGGGGTGGGGAGAGTGCCGGAGAAAATTTTCAACCTGCTGTAAGAGTCGTGACTATTGGCAGGTACAGACATAGGGACTAGCATTGGCACAGGAGGAGGGGCAATAACGGATGCTGGAGGGGGAGAGGGTGTTGGGGGAGGAACGTTCTCAGGTGGCAATAATAGTTTCTTTAAATCCTTCACAGTTTTCCCTTCCTCCAGCAACAACTTAACAAATTTCTCCTCAAAATTTTCAGATAGTGGGGGAGGCTCATTCTCCCTGGGGTCCTTACTGTCTTTGGTTTTCACTCTCCAGACAGTGAGGGTTTCCCCTGAGGTAATAGTCTGTGGCACTTTAGAACTGTCTACAGGGTCCTTACACTCTATTAGGGCCATGAAAGTTTGGGCGAGCAGATCAGCCTGTCGCCCCACCACCACAGGCTCTCGTAAACATTCGACCTTGGAAAGTACTCCCTCTACAGTGTCCGTACTGGTACCCAGCGGGATATCCAAGATAAGTATAGCATTTTGGGGGTTGATCTCCTGCCCAGTACACCACTTCCCCAGCTGGTGTACAGCCACTTTTGTTGGAGTATCCATTTATTTTTAACAGTAATTCGTAAATGTGGCCACTAGAAGACGCTAATCCCAGCGGTGCCTCCAAGATGTAACCCCTAGGTGGCACTATCCCAAGGGCTACTACCCCTTCCTGTTTGACTATGAATGGGTTGAAGGGCCTAGGTCCTATGGCAGGTGCCTTCACCCAGAGGTCAGGGTTTGTAGTGGTTAGAATAGCTTGGTCGCTGCCCTCTGCGACACTGAGACCCCCTTTTATTCCCTGTAGTGGCTCACATGGTACACCAGACTTACAGCCCCAATACCCCACGTATACCACACTGTTCACTCATATAGATACCACTTACCCTCGAGACTGATTCTGCAGCACGTCTCTGAGGACCCCCTGTAAAGTAAGGTAAAACAACATACACAGCAAAACACAATACTGTTTCCATAAGTACCAACACCACAAACAGTATATAGTATAACAACAACAAATCTGCTTTATTTAGGGACGGTAACAAGGAGGGGGCAATCAGGTTGATTTGGTTTGAAATATTCAAAACCCAGCACTGTGCACACATACAGGGTTTGAAAAGTGACACTCTGGGTACCCAGGCTGGGGGGGGGGGCTAGCCAGGTCCATTGCCCGGGGTTGGCCGGCAGGTGCAGATGGATAGGGCCCTGTAGAAGAAAATATATGCACAACACCCAATTGTAATCCAGAGCCGGAGAGCTCAGTCTATGAAACAGTGAAACAACAAGAATTTAGGTGACACACTTGTGATTGAAAACAAGCTGCAGGGGAATACCCTGATTTGTACTCACAACACCCAAGCTGAGGATCGGATGGAGAATGTCCCTCTGGATTGCCAGAAGAGCAGGGCATGAGGACAAGGTCCTTGTGACTGGACCCCACTGCAGTTGATAGCAAACGGATGTAGTCCGAATTAAGCTGGGGGTTTACTTCCAGCTTCAGCACACAATTCACTGTACAGGGGATTTGAAATAGTGATTCCCCACAAGCACTACTCACATTTATATGTAAAAGGAAAGTACTATACCAGGCAGGCTGCTCCTCGATCCCAATCGCAATTACTGCAAAATACCCAGGAGCAAACACAGCAGCTTCAGTTCCTGACAGACCGAGGGCAATTCAGCAATTTCTCCAGTCTTCTACAGGGTAATGGTTTCCACACTTCTAGTGCTTCTTTCTCCTCACAACTTGGTTTCAGTCCAAACTGGCACTCACAAAGGCTGTAGACCGAAACTCAGGGCCTCACATGCGCTTCCCGAGCGAAACTATATACCGCAGAAGCACACAGCTCCTTCTCTCTTCACTGCCATAATTGATCTGATCTTTCCAGTCACAGAGCAGAGCATTTCCTTTAGCTCCACACTATTCTGTTGGCTGATTCAGCTGTCACTCACAATAAGACTCCCTCTGTTGGTAGAAATAGGCGCCAAGGTCAAAACTACATTTCCCAGAGTCACTGCCCATACAATCCCCTTATGGCTGGCTCAAATTAAGAGTCCAAGTTCTGATTCGTTCACAGGCTCCATTTTATGGCTCCCTTAACCCAACTGGCCCAGCACAGCAGTTTAGGTCCAAAATGGAGAGGTAACACACACAGAGTCCCAGCTGCAATAAAGGCAGGTTAGACAAACTACAATTTTGCTAATGCTTTAGATGATTACAGGCAAACAGTTACAGCTTTCAGATGGGCTCCCTTTGCACCTTCAGCGACTGCAGAAATGGAGCGATTTCTCTGCAGCTTGGGTGGGATTCAAGCACTAAATGCACAGTCCCCCCCATACAAACTAATTAAGCCTGCAAGCAGACAGCTCCTAAAGAGACAGTACGCAGAGGCTCAAATAGCATTCACTTGGAACCACATTTAAACAGCTCAGACACCAAACACCGCCCAGACTTGGAGCATTCTGGCAAGCTCCTGAAGACTTTTGGGAACCCCCATTTGCAGGGGGGGGGGTTACACTTGGAATGTCAGGGGTTTGAATTCTCCCATAAAGAGAAAAGCGGTACTGTCCCAGCTAAAAAAATTGGGCACCCAAGTCGCTTTTTTACAAGAGACTAAATTAAGTTCCAAAGAAGCTGGGAAGTTGGTGAGGGATTGGGTAGGTGCAGAAGCTCATTGCACAGCAAAATCGGCCAAATGGGGTGTATCCATTTTTTTACATAAATCACTGCAATGGCAGGCTAAAGAGGTTTACAGAGAGGGAGATGGTAGGTGGATCATTCTGAAGATCTCTACACCCCCTGGCCCCCTGATCCTTGCAAATATATATGGTCCCAATGAGGATTCTCCCAATTTTTTTTACTCTATTTCACAAAAACTCATGGATATATCGTATGACAATCCTGAGTTGCTCATGGGAGGTGACTTTAATCTGGAAATGGACAGCCTTCTGGATAGATCCAATGCCAGACCGGAGCCCCATTGCAGAGTGCAGGAGGCACTGCAAGATCTTATTTCTCTGCATCAGCTGTCTGATGTGTGGAGGGTATTGAATCCTTCAGTAAAAGATTTCTCCTTTTTCTCTGCACCCCGCCAAATGGCTAGTAGATTGGATTATTGGCTCACTTCTCCTAACATCTCTAAGGCCACCTGTGGGGTAGTTATTTCTCAAATATATATCTCCAATCATGCCCCTGTCTCCCTTACCTTTGTACCCGCTCTAAAAATCTCCAAATCACTACTGTGGAGGTAGGATCCCCTCCTGCTATATGATAAGGACTTCACCCAGTGGCTTCAGGCAGCTACAGAAGAATTTTTCTTTCACAATCCCCCTTTTTCTGCCTTAGCTGCAAGCACTTGAGAGGCATACAAGGCCACTATTAGGGGAGGTATCATTAGCTTCACCTCATATAGGCGGAAGATGAGGGACCAGGAACTTCTTCTTCTAGAGAACACTTTAAAAGATATGGAGGCTAAGTATAAAGTGAAGCCCTCAGTGCTTCAGACACCGACAGTTTTAACCGCTCTGGCTGCCACCCGTTTAAAAATCAATACGCTGGTCAGCAGGAAGGCCGAGCTCTATATTCACAGAACCCAGCACCGTTACCAAGCTGAGGGTGAAAAGGCTAGCAAGTTGCTGGCCTACAGGCTAAAACAAAGACAAGCTGAAAGAGTTATCACCAGCCTAAGGGATGGGTCAGGGAAGCTCTCCATGAATCCCACCTCTATTAATACCACTATGACAGAGTTCTATAAAATTCTTTACTCTTCCCATGGTTGTTGGGATGGTGAGTCTTACACTCAATTTACTGAGCCCTTGCCTCTTGATAAGCTTTCTGACTCACAGAAAGCCACACTAAACCAACCCGTAACAGAGGCAGAAATTGGCAGAGCCATTACTGAGATGGCTCGTCATAAAGCACCTGGGGGGGATGGTTTTTCAGTGGATTTTTACAAACTAGTTCAGCCTTTGATTACAGCCCCCCTGGCGAACATGTTGTACGAGGCGCACCCGTGTGGCAGCTCTCTCCTACCCTATCTGAGGCCATAATTACCATACTACCAAACAAGGGTAAAGATCTCTCCCTCCCCACCAGTTACAGGCCTATTTCTTTAATCAATACAGATGCCAAGATTCTGGCCAAGGTTTTGGCCACTAGACTGGAGGAATTCCTTCCAGAGATTATTCACCCTTCACAGGTGGGGTTTGTTAAGGGTCGAATCAGTTCAGATCATATCCGGGCCCTAGTACCCTTAATACAGATAGCGACCTGCCTGCCCACCCCAGTGGCAGCAGTTACACTTGACTTTGAGAAGGCCTTTGACATGGTAAGCTGGGAATATTTATTCACAGTCATGAACACTTTTAATTTTGGCCCGTACTTTACGACTTGGATAAAGACTCTTTATGCCTGCCCTATCGCCAGGGTCCTTACCAATAATGTCCTCTCTGAACCATTTTGTCTATAAAGAGGGACCAGACAAGGATACCCATTATCCCCCCTTACTTTTTGTTTTAGCTGTTGAACCCCTCATGGCAGCCCTCAGAAATCACCCTCATATACATGGACTTCAGGTTAAGGACAAAAGTTATATGACTAAGTTGTATGCCGATAATTGCCTGATCTTGACCCGTGACCTACCACACAGCCTACCACACATCCTTTCTACATTACAAACATTCAGTAAAATCTCAGGCTTGAACATCAATCTAACAAAGTCTGAAATCCTCCCTCTTAATGCTCTTACTACATTGGCTGTTGTGAATTCCCAAGGTCTGGCCTGTGCAAGATCCGAAATAACATACCTGGGTATTCGGTTTACCTCCAAACTCTCGTCCTTAATAGACATAAACTTTACACCCCTAGTGACCAAACTACAATCTGCTCATTTGCACCTCTCCCTGGTAGGCAAGATTACCGTGATCAAAATGCTGCTTGCCCCTAGAGTATACCACCTACTATCCCATATTCCCTTTCTTCTTTCCGATGCATGGAGTCAAAAGCTGAACACTCTGATCAGCTCCTTTTTATGAGGTTTGCACAGACCTAGATTTAGTAGAGCTAAACTGAGGGCTCAAAACCTGAGGGGAGGCTGGAACCTACCTGACTTCTCTCAGTACTCCATAGCGTTTATAGTAGCAAAGACCCTAAAGGAGGAGTGTCCCTGTCACTCCTTTCACTCTCCGGCATGGTCCCAAATTGAAAGAGATCTCTTGCAGGGCCCTTCGGTTTCCACACTGGTACCTCACCCCCTTCCAAAGCCACAGAAGGGCTGGCTCTCCATCCATCATGCACATCAAGCCTGGCAAAAATTGGGGCTCAAAACCTCTCTATGCTTTGGCTTGGGAAATCATACCCCTCTCTGGAATAACCCCAGCCTCTGTATTAATAAATCTCTCGTGAACTGGGTGGACTGGGCCTCTAAAGGAATACTTTACACTGGGGACTTGAGATCCCCAGAACACTCAGACATGGACTCATTCCAGGGTTTGCAAAACAGGTATGGCCTCTCCCACAGTGATTTTTGGAAATACCTTCAGATGAGAAGCCTATACCAGTCTTGGGTTCAGAAAAAACGCACCTGTGTCACTTGTATAAAATGTAAAGTTGTTAAACCCTCTCTTCCTATAGATGACTGGATTATGCATTCCAAAGGTAGGGCTGGTCTTATACAGAGATTTCAAAGAGATAGTTCTCCCAACCCCTCTCTGCCGGCCAAAACCAAGTGGGCCACTGCATTACAGATCACCCTTACTGATCTACAATGGCGACAGTGCAGGTTGTGAACTCGCCAGGCCTGCTGTATTCCCCAAAGCCTTCTTTTACAGAATAAAATACTGCACCTCTGGTACTATACCTCGTCACAACTAAACAAGATGGGTCTTCTCTCCTCCGACTGCTGTTGGAGATGTGAGGCCCCAGATGTGGATCTGCTTCACATCCTGTGGTCATGTACTCCTTTGAAGTCCTATTGGGAGGCAGTAATCCTACATTGTTCCCTTATCTTAAATATGTCCCTTCCAGTAGATCCTGGTCTTTGGCTATTAGGCCTTATACCTGAGGTTCTCACTCTCCCCAAAGCCTCTACACTGTGGCTCATACATGCCTCGGTAGAATGTAAGCATCTTATCATACATCACTGGAGATCCCTAGAGGTTCCATCCCTGGTAGAGTGGCTCAGTGACATAGAAAGGTTGGCCACCCTGACCAGGATATCTTGTGTTAAAAACCAGTGTTATAAAAAGTTGAAGCACTTTGGGACCCTTATTTAACCTATGTTGACCACAGTAACCATGCCTTGCCCTCCAGATATTCGAAGGACAAACTGAAACCCCCATGACCGCCCTAGTAGTAATGGTTGATTAATTATTAAAAGACTACAATGGCTTTTCTTTATAGCTATCTTGAGTGTCCCACCTCCAGATGGTCATACAGGTTCCCCCCCAAAAGCAAGTTTCTACACCTTATGTGAAGATGCTCTGTCTTTCTTGAGACCGCCTTTTTAAAGTGAGTAAATACCTTTCTCTGGATTTTCTTAGTATACCCATGGTAGGATTTTCCAGGTTTAATGATGCTTCACAGTTAATACTTCGTTAAGCCAGTTGTAATACATGTACACCAGCATGATATGGTTGTTTGTATGGTGCCTTGGCTGTTTGTATTAAGTGGTATGTTTGGAACCACTTTGTCAGCCATTTGGTCTAATGGTTCTACATATGTAATAATCTGAAATCTCCTAATAAAAAGATTAACTGCAAATAAAAATGAGGGTGGTGGATCATTTAATCAAGGAAGTGCAGCATAGAGAGAGAGAAGAGGTGGGGGTCTGGCAGCTCAGGGGTAAGATTTGTAAGCTCAGATGGGAGGAGGGATGGGGAGGGAAGGTGGGGAAATTGGGGAAGGTAACAGACCAGTAAATGTACAACACAGGTATGAACAGGAGGAGGATAGTAAACTGGGGGGGGCCGGGTCTTGCTACTCAAGGTGATCTTGGAAGGGGTGGGGCAAACAAGGGTTGGCAGGAAGTGGTCAGGAGGAGAGTAAGGGGAGGTGGGGATGGAGATAAGGGGGCTGGGAATGTCAACCTTGAAAGAGAAATGGGGTTAAGAGGCAGTGGCATTGCAGGAGGTACTGTAGTGAAGAACAGGTATACACTACTACAAAATTTACAATGGGAAAGCAGATGTACACCTACAGTATACTAAAAGGAAATGAGCATGTGGAGATGGAGAAGGATGATGATGATGCAAGGGGGGGCAGGAGATAGAGGGAGAGGTAAGTCAGAGGGTAAGTGTGGCCCCTGAAAAAGCAGCTGAGGATGGAAGGACTGGGATTAGGAGTAAGGAGGTGTTGGATGCAGGGTTGAATTCAGTCCTAGGGGATCTAGTAGGGGGAAGGAAGGATATTGTTAGGTCTGGGGTTGCAGATCATTCTCCAGGAGGGGGAGTGGCCCCGGTAGCGGGGGAGACAGGAAGGGGGTGCTTGGGGGAACAGTGGTGAAGCTGGCATGCAGGGAGAAGGCAGTGGGAAAAAGTAGGCATGGTATAGAGAATGGGGAGAAGAGGGTCCTGGTAATGGAGGACTCCATCATTAGAGGAACTTGAACAGGGCTGCTCCAGCTCCCCACAATCGGCTGGTACCTCTTGCCGCCGATCGAGACCAGAATCCCAAACTCAAAGCCCAAGCAAGCTGCTGGCCCTTGAACAGGGTTGCTCCAGCTCCCCGCAATAGGCCGGTACCTCCTGCTGCCGATCAAGACCAGGACCCTGGACTCAAAGCCCAAGCAAGGTACGGCGGCAGCGCAGCCAGTTGGATCATGGGCGCTTCTTGCTACCCCGCTCCGACTCTATCTCCCCACCCACTTTCTCTCCCACTCTCCCATTCATACATAATTGGCCTCTGTTAAGTTCTGAAACTATATACTGTGTACATTTTAGAGTGTTGTAGAAATTACAAGTGTTACAGCTCTTTTCTGCTCCTTTCTTGTCTGTGTCCCTCTCCCACAGAGCCAATCCCTCTGTTTGGCGCCTAAAATCCTAATCCCCTATGTCTTGCTAATGTTGCCCACCCCCCTGACTGCCTACTTAAACTCTCTTTTTTTCTCTATCCTTCAGCTGCTTGCCCTTGAACAGGGCTGCTCCAGCTCCCTGCAATTGGCCGGTACCTCCTGCCGTCGATCAAGACCAGGATCCTGGACACAAAGCCCAAGCAAGGTACGGCAGCAGCGCAGCCAACTGGATCACAGGTCCATGTCGCTACCCCGCTCCGACTGGCCAGGACTTATCCCACTTCTTTGCCACCTGGCGCTCCTCCAAAAACGACATTTTACAGTCATTATGAACTCTACCAAGCCTCTGTCAAGTTCTGAATCTGTATATTGTGTAAATATTTGGCCCTCCCCCCACTCCTGCCCCTTCACTGATTAAATACTCTATATCCCCACCCACTTTCTCTCCCACTCTCCCATTCGTACGTAATTGGACTCCGGCCCTGCTCAGGAGCCAATCACTTACCCAATCACCACCCCTTCGCTCCTCAGATCTGCTCTGTAACTTGAGCACCTCCTCCTCCTCCTCCTCCTCCTCGCTCAAACCAATGCCTCCTAGGCCTGGCTACCTGCCCCTGTTCATTTCCCTCATCTTCTACCGCCCCCCTCTACCATGCCCCCACCTCCCCCCCTTACACCCTCTCCTCTCCCTGCCTTCCCCATCAGGAATCTATCACTACCCCAGCTTGTTCATCACCTCTACTCGCCCCATGTCTGGTCCCATTCGGACTTATGGCCCTACCCCTCCCTTATCAATCCCTCGCTTTCTTCGATGATACCTCATCTGTTCGCCCCTTGCCCAGCCCCTAAAAGTTACTCCTGCCTGCTTCTTAAATTACGCTCACTCACTTCCATGTTCAAACAGCTGTCAGCTCAGTACCTAACTATCGCACTCCTGCTCCTCGCTGCAGGCGATATACACCCCAACCCTGGCCCCCTACCCTCACCTCCCCTCCTTCAACCCATGGACCCTCTCCATAGCCAGTCCCCCACCTCTCTGCCCATAGGAAGCCCCCTTCCCCGTGGACTGCACCTACTACATCTAAATATTAGAAGCCTTCCCCACAAACTCGTCTCACTCCAAGTTCTCGCTGCCCACTACGGCCCGGACATCATTATCCTCTCTGAAACGTGGCTTAATAAAAACATCCCTGATACCTCTGTCGCCATCCCAGGATATGCTATGGCCCATCAGGACAGGGCCACCAGAGGTGGCGGATTATCCATTTACCTAAAATCGCACATCCACTTTTCGATCATCCTAGCTAAGGCCGAACCCAAAGCCTATGAGATATTACTGCTACAACTGTCCCTCCCTTTCTCACTCCCAATCTATGTCACTGGTATCTACTGCCGCCCAGGTACATCTTCCTCTACTGTCACCGACCTCCTTGCGCTTACCTCCTCCTTCATCCTTGCAGGTGAATCATATATCATAGGTGACCTGAATCTCAATTGGCAAACCTCAGCCCTCAACAAAGCATGGACCGATGTTACTGGACTAAATCTCTCCCAACTCATCACTAAGCCCACCCGCCTAAACCTCAAAACTGGAAACCACTCTCTACTTGACTGGGCCCCGACCTCCCACCCCACTGGGTCATCAAATCTGGTCTCCTCCCAGACTCCCTGAGTGACCACCATCTCACCTACCTCATCTGTAAAATTCACCACCCCAGATCACCCCCCCCAAGTTCCTGGTCCAACGTCCCTACAAGTCACTTGACCTCGCTCCCCTTCTAAATGACCTTGCCCAAGCCAACTGGGTCCAATCCTCTACTACCTTCTCTATTGATGCTGCCCTCCTTCACTTCAAAAGCACATTTCTCAACGTCTGGGATAAACACACCCCTGTGCGTCGAACAAAGTTATGTGACAGCCATCTGCCCTGGATCACCCCTGAACTCCTAGCGTGTCAAAGCGCCCATGACCAAGCCTGGAGTGGCCACAAATCCTCTAATCGCCCACAAGGCTTCTCCGTATACTGGATGCTTAGAAACAAGTGTACCAGAACAACCCAGCTGGCCAAACCTGAGTATTTCAACTCCACCTTCAAAACAAACCTGAATAATCCCTCTAACTTCTGGAAGGTCATTCACTCCCTCTTTTCCCACCTTATCGCAACCCCCACTCTGCTCCTAAACATTAAGGACTCCCTTCTCTCGGAACCTAGTGCTGTTGCCGACGAGTTCAACTAATAGTTCTCCACTTTTGCAGCCTCTCTCCTCTCCTCTCTGCCCACCCCTGCTCTAGAGACCTACTGAAGGTCACAAGAATCCGTATGTGCCCCGCACCTTCTCCTTCAAAGATATCTCAGCAACCGATGCCTTAACTGCCCTGCTTTCACTCAACCCATCAAAAGGCAAATCACCTGACGATTTGGACCCGAAGCTCCTCCACCTCGCAGTCCCTGCCATAGCTGCCCCACTTGCCAGCCTACTAAACCTGTCCTTTGCAGTAGCAGCTGTCCCCCAGGCATGGAAGCATGCCATAGTCATCCCCCTGCCTAAAGGAGGCCCCCCTACCGCGACTTCAAACTACCGTCCTATCTCTCTCCTCCCGACGCTTGCAAAATTGCAAGAGCACTTAATGCTCTCGCAACTTACCTCCTTTCTCTTTGACTCAAATTTCTACATGGATTTCCAGTCCAGGTTCAGAAAGGGTCATTCCACTGCCTCCTCCCTGACTAGGCTCACTGATGCAATTCTCATCGGCATGAATAATGGACAGATCACCTCTGCCATCTTCGTCAACCTAGCTAAAGCATTTGACACTGTCTCTCACGCCTTACTTCTCTCCAGCCTTGCTGAAGCTGGTCTCTCCACCACTGCCACCAACTGGTTCTGCTCCTACCTCACTGGCCGAACCCAATCCATAAGAATCTCCGACGTCATGTCTGCCCCCCTGCCCATCACTACCAGTGTCCCCCAGGGTTCAGTGCTTGGACCCACACTGTTCTCCATTTTCCTGAATGACCTACCTCTAGTCTTTCAGTCCTCTGCCATACACATGTACGCGGATGACACCGTTCTTTTCTCCTCAGACACC
Organism: Neoceratodus forsteri; assembly: GCA_016271365.2. Lineage (NCBI taxonomy): Eukaryota > Metazoa > Chordata > Ceratodontiformes > Ceratodontidae > Neoceratodus > Neoceratodus forsteri. Next base: position 483,172,866 of record CM057449.1, read on the forward strand.
TCCCCAGGAGCGGTAGCCTCCAATCTCCAAGCTGATTTTGTCAATATCCAACACTGGTTCTGCTCCCATCAGCTCTCCCTGAACGCTAAAAAACCGTCACCATGACCTTCGCACGAGACAACACCTGTCCAGACTCCCCTTCCTCCCTACCTTCCAAACCCTCGACGGGTAAGTGCTCGATGATGTCCATTTATTCCGATACCTTGGGGTCTGACTTGACTGTCATCTATCCTTTAGTGTTCACATTGATGCTACTATAAAAAAACTGCGCCCCATGCTAGGAGCCCTGTACAGAAACCACGATGCCTCCCTCTAACTGTACGCTGTGAGCTAATCCAGAAGATGATTCTTCCCTCCTTTGACTACTGCAACATAGTCTATAGTGCAGCCCCTAAGTCCTCCCTATCCAAACTAGACACCCTGTTCAATGCAATCTGCTGCTTTGCTCTTAATGCCCCTTCCCTCACCCATCACTGCGAGCTATACCGTTCCTTGGCCTTACCATCCCTTGAAAACCGACGCCTTATTCACTGCACTAAATTCACCTTCAAGTTCTGGCTAGGCGTCCTCCCCTCTTACCTCTTCTCCTTGCTCACTTCTACCCTCCCCCCCCTCATGCCCTCAGATGCACTGACTTCCACCTACTTGTCATCCCTTGGCATAAGTCCACCGCTGGCCAAGCAGCTTTCTCTCACCATTTCCCCAAAATCTGGAACAAGCTTCCCCCACAAATCCAGCATTCCTTCTCTGTAAATTCCCTCTCCTCCACCCTCGCTAACTACTTCATGGTAAACTGCTCTTGCCTTTGACCTCTGACTGCCGCTACTCCTCCCCACCCAGCCGACCTGTGGCTTAGCAACTGCTCCGAAGCTAGGCTATTCCTAGCTAAACACATGCACTTGCCCTTTAGGCACGTAATTGTCCTCGAAATTGTCTACGTTATTGTTTTCTCTGCTCTTGAGTACTGCTTATTGATAGTCCATGCCAGTAATTGTAAAATCTGTGAACTCACAAGTGTATTTTATATTCTATGTACTAATGTTACTGCATATGCATGTATCCTGTATCCTCTGTACCCCTCCCCCCCAGGTCGTACTGGGAGAGAAGCATCTTCTTGCTCATTGTGCCTTTCCTTGTGAAATAATTTCAGTAAATAAATAAGGAATCAGATGGGGGAAACAAATGGAGGCAAAGGGGGCTCTGTAAGTGTGGAATGTATGCCTGGAATGACACTGTTTAGGGTAGGGTACCTTGTGCACTCGTTGGTAAGAAAGCACGGAGGACTGCCCCACATTGTGGTGCACATTGGCACTAACGATGTGGAGGAGAACAGTGTGCAAGAAGTGCAGGCCAGATATAGGGAACTGGCAAGATTATGTGTAGCTGGGAACTGCACCGACTCGTTTTCCAAAATCTTGCCAGTGCCAAGTGCTACTCTGGAAAGAAAAAAGAACATTAGGGAAATCAACAGCTGGCTAAGGGAGTGGTGTCCGGCTATGGGGTATGGGTTGGTGGGTGACTGGGGGACTACACGGGAGAATAAAGAACTTTTTGCAAGGGACAGGCTTCACTTGAGTAAGGAGGGAAAGGAGACATCCTTAAGAACAAGTTAGGGGATTATATATCTTGGTGGTGGGATTTAAACTAGATGAAGGAGGAGGACTGGAGGGTACAGGGCTCTTGAGCAAGAGAGGAGGGCGTAGGCTCTTCTCCCAACCTGGAGGTGTACAGGAAGTGAGGCCAAACCTGGAGGAGTGGAGGCCAGGGGCAAGGGGGGGGGCAGGATTAGGGAAAATTCTGGGAGGGGTTGGAAAGTTGTTCTGATAAATGCCTAGAGTCTAGGAAACAAGATACCGGAGCTACAGGCATTGTTGGTTGAAGGGGGTGTGGATGTGGCTGCAGTCACAGAGACTTGGGCCACTCAGTACCACGGCTGGGACATGGAAATTCTTGGCTATATCACACTTAGAAACTACAGGACAAGGGCGGCCCGGTGGCACTGAGGGTTGAGGCGATGGATGCCACACCTTGCGCCACGCCGATGACCCAGGTTCGGGAACAACCTCAGGTTGCCGGGGAGCCAGCCGGGAGGGGGGTAGGGTTTGAGCGGGATTTCCCCTCAAGGGGTGGATGCTTGCTCATCCGTAGTCCTGCACCCATCAGGTGGAGGCCCGATGGGTGCACAGGTGGTAGAGGCGGTGACGTAAGTCTGGGGTGGGGTGGAAGGGGTCACCGGATCCTGGCATGCGCTGGCACCTCCACGCCCACGTATAAATGTGTATGCCGTGACCCTGGGAAGGGGAAAAAAAAAAACAAAGGAAAAAGTATATAAAAAAGACAGGACAGTGGGTAGGGACTGCACTGTTTATGAGGGATGGGATAGTGTGCAGCAGAGAGGAAGTGGGGGAGGATAACGTGGAGGCAGTATAGGTCTCGTTACAGGAAAAAGAAGGGAGGAGAATTAATCTTGGTGTGGACTACAGGCCACCCATTCAGTCGGAACACATTGATGGGGAACTAACTGACAACCTGAGAAAGAACTGCAGGAGGAGGAGGAGGGGTGGGAATTTGATACTAGGGGACTTTAACATGCCAGGGACAGACTGGAGTTCCATGGCGTCTTCATCAGCAAAGGAGCAAAGAGTGCTCAACGCACTCCAGGACGAGTTCCTGACTCAGCTGTTTGAAGAGCCGACTAGGGAGGGAAACATCCTGGACCTGGTCTTAGCCAATGGGGAGCAGGTCAGGGATCTAGCGATGGAAGTCCCATTGGCTGGTAGTGACCATTCCATGGTGTGTTTTACCTTGGACTTAAGGAATCCTGGAGGCCACAAAAACATGTGCCAGGTCACAAAACAAGATTGCCAGAGCCAGGAAACCTTGCTGGTGGACAAGGGAAGTACAGAAGGAAGTGAGGAAAAGAGGCTGGCCTTTAGAAGGTACAAATGCTCCCATAACAAGGCAGAACTTGAAGAGTATCATACGACTTCCAGAGAGGTTAGCAGAAAGGTTAGAAAGGCCAAGGCAGAGAAAAAGCTTAGATTACGAAGAGGGATCAGGGAGGGGGAAAAGGAATTCTTTAAATATGTCAGGGAGTGGAGGAAGGGTGAGGGGCAGATAAGAAGGTTGAGGAAGGGGGGATAGGTGGGGGGGATGGAGCAGGCTGAAGTGTTAAACAATTATTTCAGCTCAATCTTCACTATGGAAAGGGATGGGCCATTGCCTCAGGGAAGGGGCAGGAAAGGGAGCACAGGGGGGACTCTCACAGATGGGGAGATCCAGGTAGGGAGGCTCTCAAGTCCTTGAGGATGGATAAAGCTCCAGGGCCAGACAGCATCCACCCAAGTGTTCTGAAAGAACTGGCGGATGTTCTGGCGGCTCCAATGACGGAACTATTCAATTCCTCCCTCCAATCAGGATGGATCCCTCTAGATTGGAGCCTGGCACATGTCATGCCCCTCCACAAGAGTGGAACTTGGGATGATCCAGGGAACTACAGACTGGTCAGCCTGACATCCATAGTAGGGAAAATGCTGGTGGCCATCTTGAAAGAACGGATGGTGGTGTTCCTGGAGGTAAATGGTTTCCAGGATGAAAACCAATATGGGTTTGTCTGGGGGAAATCGTGTCAAACAAACCTGGTTGAATTTTTCGACTGGGTGACACGGTCCCTGGATGGAGGTAAGCCAGCTGAAGTTCTGTGCCTTGACTTCAGCAAAGCTTTCAATTTTGTCCCACATGGAAGGCTAACTTGGAAATTGAGGGAATTGGGGGTTGGAGATAAGTTGGTGGGGTGGGTAGCAAATTGGCTTAGGAATAGACAGCAGAGGGTGGTGGTAGGGGGCAAAGTCTCGACACCCAGAGTGGTCATCAGCGAGGTCCCACAAGGGTCAGTTTTGAGCCATATCCTTTTTAATGTGTTAATTGTGGACATCGGGGAAGGGGTTGGTAGTAAAATGAGTTTATTCACTGATGATACTAAACTGGGAGCAGTGGTCGATACCAAGGAGGGAAGAAGGCTACTACAGGATGACCTGGAGAGGCTGAAAAGCTGGGCCCACATGTGGCAGCTGGAGTTTATCGCACACAAATGTAGTGTTCTGCACCTAGGCGTTAGGAACACTGGGTATACCTACCACTTGGGGGGTTACAGCTGACTGTCGCGATGATGGCGAAGGATCTTGGGGGGGTGATTATTGATGCTAAAGGGAACCACTCGGAGCAGTGCAGGAGAGCAGCAGCTAAGGTGAACATAATGCTTGGGTATATTGCCAGGGGGATAACGTCCAGGAGAAGGGAGGTTATACTTTCCCTGAACACCTCACTGGTGAGGCTGCATCTGGAGTACTGTGGGCAGTTCTGGTGCTCTCCCCTGAAAAAGGACATCACACTGCTGGAGAGAGTACAGAGAAAGGTGACGAGGATGATTAGTGGTCTGGAGGGGTTGTCATATGAGGACAGACTTAGACAGCCGAACATGTACACTCTGGAGGACAGAGGGGATGGATGGGGGAGATATGATAGAGACCTTCAAATACCTGAAGGGGTTCAAGAGAGGGAACAAGGAGGGTCTGCTCGAATTGAGGGAGGAGGGGACTACGAAAGGCCATAGTCTAAAGTTAGCAGGGGAGGCAGTACAGAGGGGAGGCGAGAAGGCAATATTTCACAGAGAGGGTGGTGGCAGCCTGGAATGCATTGCTGGATAATCTGGTAAAATTGGGAACTGTGGGAGTGTAACCCACCTACAAATGGGGTCACTAAAAAGCCTTGTTTGGGTGAGCCCAAATGCTCTCCGCCAGGCTGGTGTTCTGTATTTCAGCCGATTTAAAAATAATTGAGTGAGAGTGCCTAATACCTCCTCGTACTGTCGCTTTAAGAGCTGCCAAACTGCAGATAATTACTTTGAAATGGGGGGTCTGTGTGTTTCCCTGCTTGAGTCCCCATATGGGCCACTGAGAGAGAGCTCTTTCAGAAGATGTAATTGTTTGCTTGTAACCTGTTAAAATGATAATGAAAGTGCAGTTTGTTTTAACCTGCTTTCTTATAGCCAGGACTGTCTCCCTCATGTTGGTCCTGAACTGCTGAATTGGACCGATCAGTGTGGGGATCCTTTAAATTGGAGCCTGCTCTGGGCAAATCAGAACTTGGACTCTCCTCTTGAGCCAGCCACAATGGGACTGTATGGCAGGTGCTTCTGGGAAATGTAGTTTTGACCGCGGCGCCTTTTTCCACCAACAGGGGGAGTTTATTTTGAGTGACAGCCAAACCAGCCAAGAACTGGGAGGAACTCAAAGGAAGTGCCCGGTTTTGACTACTGGAGTTTCAGTTGAGTTGTGACTGTGAAGAGAGAAGGAACTCTGTGCTCCTGCGCCGTTGAGTTTTCACGTGGGAAGCTCGTGTGGGGCCCCAAAGTTCGGCCTACAACTGTTTGTGAGTGCCAGTGTGGACTGAATCAGAGTTGTAAGAAGAAAGAAGCACCAGAAGTGAGGAAACCAGGCTCACCCTGTAGAAGACTGGAGAAATTACAATCGCTACCGGTCTGTCAGGAACTGAATCTGCTGTGTGTTCTCCCGGTATTGTGCAGTTATTCAGATCGACAGAGAAGCAGCCTGCCTGGTATAGTATTCCTTTTACATATAATGTGTAGTGCTTGTGGGGAATCGTGTTTCAAATCCCTGTACAGTGAACAGAGTGCATGAAGCTGGAAGTAAACCCCAGCTTAAGCCAGACTACATCCATTTGCTTTAAACTGCAGTGGGGTCCAGTCACAAGGGCCTTGCCCACATGGTCTGCTCCTCCTGGCAATCCAGGACAATCTGCCTTCCATCCAGTTCCCAGCACTGAGTTTGTGAGTACAAAGCAGGGTAGCTCCCTGCCATCTGTTTATCGAATTGCAAGTGTGTTATCTAATTGTTGTGTTTTATTTCTTCACGAACTGAGCCATCCGGCCCTGGATTACAATTGGGTATTGTGCAAGTGTTTTTTTCATCACAGGGCCCCAACCAGCTGCACCAAATAGGCTAGCCTTCTATTGCCTGGGTACCCAGAGACAGTGACTTATAGGTTAGGCCTGTGCACAGTGCCCTAGTAGATATATATATATATATATATATATATATATATATATATTAGAGTGGTAAGCTAATTAACCTGATTTCCCCTAGTCCTTGTTATTCCCCCCTAAATAAATCAGATCTGTTTGTTTCAGCAGAGTTACACTGCCTGAGATATTCGTTTATGTTAAAGTATTGTACTGTTTTTTTTTGCACTGTATCATCTTGTTTTACAGGGTGTCCCCAGAGTCTAGCTGACCGAACCAGTCCTGGGGGTAAGTGTATACTGTGAAGGTAATTCTGATATATTGTGTGGGCCACTAGTGGGAAGAAAGGGTGGTTGCAGTGACCCAGAGGGCTGTGACCAAGTCATATCAGACTGTCTTAAACCCGACCTCTGGGTGGAGGTACCCACCATCGGATCCAGGCCCCTCAACCTGTTAGTGGCAAATCAGGCAGGGGTAGTAGCCCTTGGGATAGCGCCACCTAGGGGTTACAGGAGGTTTCAAGAAGGGTTGGGACAGGCACGGGGCACAGTACAGGGTGGGGGTATGGGGAGCACCAGAGGTGTATAGGGTGGGGAGGAGGGTGAGGGGGGGGAAATAATTGGGGGAGGCAGAGCAGCTACTGTGCGCACTACTAGTGAGCTGTGTCAGGCAGACAAGGTAGACCATTAGGCCTAATCTGCTGGCAACTATGTACAGTATGTATGTATGTAATTCAAGATGCTAAGATGTTTGCCAGAATAACAGACTGCAGGAGGTGGTGGGCCTGTTGATCCACTCAGACCAGACAGGGTACATATCCAGCAGACATATCCAGCATAATATAAGAAAATTGTGAAACATAATGCACTCTTCAGGGAAGTGTGAACAACCAGCAGTGGTGATAGCTATCGATGCAATAAAGGCATTTGATTGCCTTAGCTGGCAGTTTTTTGAAAGAGTCACTTAAGTGTTTGAAGTTAGGGGACAAATCTGAAGGTTGGGTTTGGGTGCGGGTGCTGTACAGTGTCCCTACAGCTTAGGTCTGGTTAAATGGAACCATCTCACAAAGCTTTCAGATAGGGCTGGGGAAGGCAGGGGTGTCCTTTGTCCCCAGTTCTGTTCATGCCTAGTACTGAACTGCTAGCTGTGGTCATTAGAAATGGCACCTCCATCGAGGGGATTCAGGTGAATAGAGAAGAGATCAGAGTGGCATTATACGCGGATAGCACATTGTTTTTATACAGGCTCATAAGCAGAACCTCCTTCCGCTGATGGATATACTCACTCAAGTTGGGGATGTTTCAGGGTTCAAGGTAAATGTAGACAAAACAGAGATCTGTGTTATGAGTGAAAGGTCAACAGAAGATTTCAACAAGCATGCCCTTTTAAGTGGGTCTCCTCTCATTTTAGGTAGCTAGGAATACAGATTCCGAGGAAGCTGATGTGTTTATGCCATCAATATCATACCCCTGATTCAGCAAATGGAGGAGGATCTACAACTGTGGGCTGCCGTACTCCTTTTGATAAAAGGCAGAGTTGAAGTACTTAGAATGAATGTTCTCCCCCGTATCCTTTTTATCTTCGCCTCCCCTTCCTATTCTGAAACCCCAGAAAACTTGGAAAACCATTAGGTTAGCGTGGTCACACTTTGTTTGGGGTGGGTTCCAGATCTACTGGCATACGGCCAAGCGTGTCAAGTACAGCATCTCTATGCCTTTCTTAGGAGCGAGGATGCCCCAACCTGGGTGGATTTAGAGGGGGGGCCCTTGGATTAGGGAGAGACTCTTCAATATGATTACATCCCAGGTAGTTAAACAGATGGACAAGCCCTGGTCCAGGAACTTTTGGCGACCTGGCTTGTGGTCCTTCGTAAATCATAGGATACATCTGGAGTTAGTGAATTTATCCCCATATGGTGTGCATGTATGCAGAGGGACTCCTGCCAGGCCAGTTGAGTAATGTATGTAAGAGGTGGGAGCAAGGGGGCCTTAAATAGGTCGGGTAGGTTTTACAGGAGAGCAAGGTTAAAGCCATTGCGCAACTGCAGAGAGAGTTTGCCCTCCCACAGAGGGATTTCTACACACTTTTGCAGCTTAGGCATGATCTCCAATCAGAGCCACAGGAGACGGCACTGGCTCAACAGAGGAGTGCAGTGGTGCAAATGGTGGTGGCATTTTAGGATAGTCTGGAGATACCACATCTGATCTCCCAGCTACAGGGGGTTTGTGGAACCTGGGAGCAGGGCAAGCACAACAAAATACAGGCTAAATGAGAGGAAGAGGAAGGTTGCCAGTTATTAGAAAGGGAATGGGCTTTATGCTGGCAGGGAGCTAACAAAACAACAGCTTCCAATTCATGAAGAGAGCATCGATGGAAGGTTCTTAGCCACTACTTTAGCACCCCAGTGATAACTGCATTTCCAAACCACCCACTCTGATACATGCTGGAGGAACTGCCATCAGAGCACCACCCACACACGTGTTGTGGGGCTGCCCAGTGCTAGGAGGATATTGGGAGGAAGTCTCCCATGCTATCAGGGAGATACTGGAGGCCACTATGCCCAAGCAGATTAAACATATGATATGGGGCTTGCCTCCAGCAGAGTTAAAAGCAAAGGGGAAAAGATACTTACTTAATATTACTATTGCTGCAGCTCCTAAAGCAGTTACTCAAAGATGGTAACAACCAACGCCACCTACATTGCAACAGTGGTTAATTAATTGTAAAATGCTGCTGCAGCTCAAGTGGATGACAGCAAAACTTTCCCACGTGGCTGACAGAGCAAAGGCTTAGTGACTTCCCTTCTTCAAGCATACAGGGGCCAAGCAGGGGGTGGGGAACTTGGAGCAACTGGTTGCCTTAGAGTGACTCTTGGCTTGGGGTGTCGGAAACATTAAAGATAGATTTGGTGGCCTGGATATCTGGAGGTGAGATACAGAGTTAATTACAGTTAGCAATGAACTGCTTTACTTGATAAGGTGCCTGCTAGAAATTGTCACGGTTAAGCACCTTGGTGCTGTCGGTGAACTGCACTAGTGTTTATCTCTGTAATTTTTCTTTTTGGTTACATTTTTATTGTATTGTTAGTTGATATGACTGGTGATTGTGTTGTATTATTAGAAATATTTTCAATAAACTTTAATTGCGAAAGAAAGCAGTGTGTTTGTATAGAAGGTGTATCATAACTGATAATTCCAATAATTATGTCTAAATAGAAGAAGACAAACTCCAGAAGTACAGAAAAAAGAAACTGATCTTTTTGCATTTATTACAGTAAACTGAACTATAGGCAATCATGATGATATGAGATAATCATTAGCTACAATCACCATTTCCATAACATCATGGTTTTTGACTGGCAGACATTTAACAACATCCAACTCAAACCTTCCAGAGTCAATACCCGAACCACTAACAAGGTCACACTACTGGTATCCAGAACTAGGACCACCCAGGCACAGAGGTCGTTCAGCTACAGAGCCTCGTCCTGGTTCAACTCGCTCCCTGCAGCCATTTCCAACGCCACCAAAATTGTCCCCTTTAAAACTGCCTTACGGAACCAATTGTTCAACACCTGCTGCTGCACCTGTGGCTAAGAGATGCTCCACTGCTCTCTTTCACTATTGACATAGCCCTCTGGGCCGAACTACCCCTCCCCCCTCTTCCCCATGGGCTCCGTCTCCTCTGCCAGTACCTGCTGGTACCAACCTGTCATGTCTGAAATGTTTTTTTAATTATTCATTATGTTCAAGCTACTATGTAAAACTATGTTACTGTATGATTGTAGTCTGTACGTATGTTGACTCTGTATGTCCTCTCTGTGATGAGGTACCTTTGTAAACGAGCCTCTGGCTCAAAGGTTGTAAATCTGATTTATACAATAAATAAATGTTTAATTAATTGCGATCACAATGATGGTTTTTGAAGATTTAACTTTTTTTAATTATTTAGTAACCAGGTAAGGCCTACTAGGCGCAACTGTCTGTTTTCAGTGGCAATCTGGGAGCACTGGGGAGGTAAAGTGAGTTACTCAGCATCACACAGTATGCAAGTGGAGATTATGGGAATCAAACCCAGGTATGCTGCATGTACCAAGTTCATTCACAGCTTGTTACTCTAACCCCTAGCCTATACTGCAAGCTTCCAATTAAGGCTGAGCATGATCTCTGAACGTAAATGATAATGATCATTCATGATACATCATTATAATATCATCATTTCAGCTGGGCAGTTCCAAGAGATCTTTTCAGTCAGCAGTAGCAGTCTGTTGCAACTGTAACTGTTAATTACCTAACTGTATCTCACTTGGCGATGACACTGACTTGCTCTGTAATCGGTGTTAAGAATTATTTTGACTATCAGTAACTTGCTTATTGTGCAGTTTAAGTACTGTCATTGCCTTGACTACATTCCTCATAATTTGCTTGCACACATTTGTATTCATCTCTTTGTATCTCTGTCACTGACATGGAACCTTTGTAAATGAGCACTTGTGCTCAAAGATACTCTCCAAAAATTATTAATAAATAAATGAAATAAAATGAATGTGCACTGCTGCAAAAAAAAGTGCCTTTATCAGACGGCACTGGGAAGTGAAATCCTCTAATTATATGAGTGAGAAGTACACAGATACATACACATTGCTGGCAGAAAAGGACCTACTGTCCCATCCAGTCTGCCCACCCTTCCTAGCTACTCTGTTCTGGCCCTAGTGGCATTCTCATCCCTTAGTTCAATGGGCATATGCAACCGCAGTGTGGAGTAATGCTTGTGCAACTTGGTAGCCAAAAGCTAACTGTATGATTGGATCTTGACCGTCATTTGTAGTTACTTTGGTCATTCGCGCTCTGTCCTCTGAGGGACTGCTACCCTTTCCGGGTACTGGGAAGGCAAAGGAATCCTCTTGAGGAGGGTTCCACCCCTACAGGTGCTGCAGGATTGTGATTATTTGCACTGAAGGTACCTTAGGAAGGAACCAAAGAGAGAAGCGAGCCCGCTGGAGGAGGAGGAGGAGTGGATGGTAGGAGCAAAGAAAGGCAGCTTCCAAATGTGGCTGAAGGAAGCAGGTTTATATAGCCCAAGAAAGGGGTGTAGCTGGTTGCTCCTGTCCATCAAACCATAGGCTTGCCTTTTAATTTAATGGGCATATGCAACCACAATGTGGAGGAATGCTTGTGCAGTTTGTTAGTACCCGAAGGCTGGTTGTATGGTTTGGATGTTGACTGTCATTTGTAGTTACTTTGGCCATTCGCACTCTGTTCCCTGAGGGACTACCACCCTGTCTGGGTACCGGGAAGGCAAAGGAACCCTCTTGAGAAGGGTTCCGAATGTGCATCACCTTACATTTGTTTTGCACTGAAGCACAGCTGCCAGATTCCTGACCACTTCTCCAGCTTGTCCAGTTCCTCCCTGCATGGTAGCGTGGCAGCAACAGGCGCAACATTGAGTTTTTGCAATAAATGCTTAAAACTGATTTTCATGTTGGTGCTTTCTTGGATTTCATTTGGAGAGTGCAGTCAGTCTCTGTTTTCTGCATTCCCGTATCCCTTCCTCCCTGTCAGCCCTTGCACAGATATTGTGTTGTTCCCGAAGAGGCAGCCCTTGCCCTTTATGTCTTTCCCTGTGTCACAAATGGACACATTAAAAAAGGACAGGATCCAGCACCAATCCCTGCAGTACTCTGCTCATAACCTCCCTTACGTTTGAGAACTCCCCATTTACTACCCTTTGTGTCCTTCTCCTCGGTACAGTACAGGCTACCTCGGTGCAACTGTTTCCCACACTGCCCCCGACCCCACCCCATAATGAGCCTCAAGCCTGCCCTGGAAGGACCACCGTTTAGTAAGTAATGGTTGTCAGTCTCCTTACCCATTCCGACCTTGATCTGTTCTACCGTGTGAGACCACCAGAAAGGGTGCCGAGTTCAAATCAGACATGCACAGATGAATACTCTTTCTGTTTGTACAGTATTTATCTGTTCTACTGCTATTGCTTGTATGATCTTTTTAAACGTTAATGTTTACTGACAGATAATGTTCCACTTGTATTTATCTAATCCCAGTGACAGCACTGGGATGTTTAAAATATTGGTCAAATCGGGTTCACGGGTGTAAAAAGTGTGGTTCACAACAGGAACCTACCGGGCCAGAAACTAATCAAAAGCACAGATTTCTCAAACTTAGTCGTCAGAAACTGCTGTTGTGTAAGGAGCATTTTTTAACATTTTCCCATTTCTTTCCTTCAGATTTTGTTAAGAGGCAGGTGCATCTCTCTGAAACAGCTGGCAATGGGAAGAAGGGTAAGTGCTGGCTCTATTTCTATTGTCAGTATGGCCATTCTCCAATGTTTAATGTACCTCATTACTATGGGATGTCTGTCTCATGTGTTTAGCCACGCCAGATCATTCCTGCAAATGTGAGTTCCAGTCTTCAGTGAACTTGCCCAATGAACGAAAACAAATCAATCAATCAATCAAGAGATAGTGCTGAAGTTGTTGCTCATTCTACTCCAAACTCGACTATTCCAATAAGTTCAATTGTTTTTTTGAGTCTCGTCACAAAAACAAAGCATACTTAATATAGGAATAGTTAGGAATTATTTTGACTGATTTATTTATCTTATTGAATGTTCAAAACTGTTGCTTAATCTATTGTCCCGGATTCCCCCCTTTTTCCCTCACAAAAGACAGAGACCATTGTTTGTTGTTGTGCTCAGATTGGCAATTAATTTATTTATATTCATAATCCAGTATTCCATTTCCATTTCTTTATTATCATATTTCCAGAAATTTCATTTATTTCCATCCACATATCAATCTCTGATTGTCCCTCCCCCAGGTGAAAACCTGGGTGCCTTCTGTTTCTCCTTTTCCGCTAGGTAACAGTGAAAACCGAGACCGCTTTCTTCTTCCTCTTTTTGTGTTATTCATTTTTTCTTCCCCCACCACCCTTTCTCCCCCTCCCCCCCACTATCCACCTTTGGCAGTCCATAACCATATCATCACCTGCCATCCATCTTTGGCAGTCTAAACTGTCCAACCGGACTCGTCTGTCATCCATCTTGACAGACCCACCATCCAGTCCCCCTTTGACTGTCTTTCCTCTTGCTCTGCCTGTGGCAGTCCATAACCATATCATCACCTGCCATCCACCTTTGGCAGTCCAAACTGTCCGACCGGACTCATCTGTCATCCACTTTGACAGACCCACCATACAGTCCCCCTTTGACTGTCTTTCCTCTTGCTCTGTCTAGTAGGGTGGGTGGGAGGAATCAAAATCCAGCAAAAAGTGGCCGAGGCCCCCTTGTGCTGTCCCATATGTACCACCCTTCGCCCCTCCCTTTCCTGTTACCTGCCCTTTGTTCTGGTCCGTAGCCCCTCCCCTTCCTTCCCCCCTTCCCTTCTGAGCACTACCATTCCATGACAGAGGGAAGGGGTGCACCAGGACAACCTGGTCTGCCCCTTAAAGGGCAAACTCCATTGTCCTGGATTCCCCCCTTTTTCCCTCACAAAAGACAGAGACCATTGTTTGTTGTCATGCTCAGATTGGCAATTAATTTATTTATATTCATAATCCAATATTCCATTTCCATTTCTTTACTATCATATTTCCAGAAATTTCATTTATTTCCATCCACATATCAATCTCTGATTATCCCTCCCCCAGGTAAAAACCTGGGTGCCTTCTGTTTCTCCTTCTCCGCTAGGTAGCGGTGAAAACCGAGACCGCTTTCTTCTTCCTCTTCTTCCTCTTCTTGTGTTATTCCTTTTTTCTTCCCCCTTCCCCCCCTTTTTTCCCCACTAGCCAGTCTCCAGCTTGCATTGGATGGCTGGCTTCCTACTTAGGGTATCACTCTCCCTTACCTCAGGGATGATCCTTTCTTCCCCTTTCCTTTTTTTTTTTTTATATACCAGCTTTTTCCTGTTTTCTCCATTCCTCTAAGAAACCCATTGTTTCTGTGTTGAACATGTCTATGGCTAGGTCCGACAGGTGCACACCATCTGGCCTGTAGAAGTCCTCCACCCATTCTTCTACCCCCCGCAGTATCACCTGTCCCCCCATCTGCCTTATCAACATCCCCACCCTTCTATTCATCTTTTTCCTGGCCCTCTCCACCGCCTTGTGGCTGTGTTCCTGTCTCCGTACCCTTCTCGGTATCATATCTGACCAGGCGAGGCATACCGAGACCACCACTGTCGTATAGCCACTAAGTCCCTTTTTATCTGTAAGTATGTGTGTACCCACAGTCTGCCCACCAGGTCGTTGCCCCCTAGATGTATAATGATTAGGTCTGGACTGGGCCGATGTCTATTGAGTTCCTTCAAAGCGGGAAGGAGCTGTGCCCATCTCATCCCCCTTATGCCGTGCCATACCAACCTACACTGTCTTACATCCTGGTACAGCTGCTTTCCCCCAGTTTTCTTCTCTGCTCTCTTACCAGCCCAATAAATATAGCAATGGCCGCAGATCCAGACTTCCGTGATCCTCCCTCTACCTATGGGGTGCAAAGAAAATTAATTAATTTATTTACACATACTCTTAGTGCCCTCACTGTATTATTCCATCGCCTTTTTCCTTTCTTTGTCCCCCCAACTCCCCTTACCTGTGCTCTCCGTAGGAGCACCACAATTCCATTTTTTTTTTACCACACTTTTCCTTTTCCTCTTTTTTTTTTTTTTACTTCAGCGCTCTGATGTATCTCTTATAACTGGCTGACCGCCAGAGCCCTTTTTCCAAAATGGCCTTCACAGGTTCCCCCATTGCTGCCCACTGTGAGGCAGCCCCAATCCGTAGGGAATGGGATGACTAATTAGCTGGGTCCTCCCCCATAAATTGCATGCCCTTTTTCAGCACTGCTGTGACTTGATAGCCGGTGACCCTTCCTCCGTCACCATGTACAAATAGCTTTCCCGTCCTGGTCACCTGCTCTGCAGCGAAAACCCACAGAGCCTGCACTGGGCATATTGCAGTCTCTGATTGCTCTTTCAGTGTTGCCATGCAACCTTGCCCTTTTTGGTCCATTTTTGGCCTCCTTAGCTTGATCCGTATCTCTTTCACCCCCCAACTCACATCGTCCTATTCCAAACCTCCTTCCTTGTCATCTTTCCCATGGCCTACCACCTCAATCACTCTCATAGCCCCCGCAAACATTATCACATAAATTGTGTGAAATAGTTGGGCCTCAGCCTTCGATCTGCATATTGCCAGGAGCACCTCTTTTAGCCTTATTAGCCACTGCTCCCCTATTGGCCTCCTATTATCTCCTGGCGCACGTTTCAACCTGCCCCATCCCTGCATCATTCTCCTGATGAGCAGTGATTTTGTCAGGTCATTCCACCCTTTTAGGCTGCAGATAACACTAATTCCTGCAAGAGAAACCCCCGCTGTGGCATGGGCGGTCCCTTTCTGACACTGCTCCACGGTGAACATTCCCAACTGTTCCACTGTGAGCGGCCCACTTACCTCCATCTGGTGCTCTGCCCTGAATGTTTAAAACACTCGCCAGGCCCCATCGTAGGCCCTCAGAGTCCAAGGCGCCCATGAGCTGCGAAACAGCAGTTCTGCTCCTTCTTGCCAATGTCCCAGATGTTCGTTGGTATGGGTGTTTTTTGTTCCTCCACTGCTGGTGCCAGCCTCCGGAAACAGTCCAGCTGCAGACGGGAAAGGTTGTCAGCCAGGGTATTGTGTACCCCTTCTAAGTGTTTTTCTCTGAATGACATGTTCAGCTGCAAAGCCCTTAACACTAAATGTCGTAATACCTGCATGACTCTATCTGACCTGGCTCCCCTGTTGTTTAGTACATCAACCACTGCTCTATTGTCACACCAAAATGTCACTTTCTGATCCTGTAATTCCTACCCCCAAGACCAAGGTACATGCCCATACGGGCATGATCTCCAGTAGTGTTATATCTCTCACTTTTTCATCCTTCACCCAGTTGGCAGGCCATGGTTCTGCAAACCATCTGCCCCTCAGGTACCCCCCCATGCCTAGCCCCCCAGCAGCGTCTGTGTAGAGGTCGAGGTCTGTGTTGTACAGCCACTCCTCTTGCCAGAAAGAACACCCATTATACTCCTTAAGGAATTCTTCCCATATTCTAAAATCCTCCCTGACACCTTGAGTCAAATCCACCCAGTGATGTGGTCTGGTGACCCCTGCTGTAGCCCTAACTAACCTCCTTGTGAATGCCCTTCCTGGTCCGATGGCCCTGCATGCGAAGTTCAGGTGCCCCAGTACCTGCTGCACCAACTTTAGTTGTACTCGTCTCCTGCTGATATGTACCTGGATTAGTTCCTTCAACTTCTTTACTTTTTTGTCCGGTCATCTAAATACTTCACTCGTGGCATCTATCTCGATCCCCAGGAATTCCATAACCCTGCTGGGCCCCTCTGTTTTTTCTGGTGCCAATGGGACCCCCAGCTCCCGGCACAATTCCTGAAACTTACTCAGCATTCTCTGTGTCTCCCTTTCGCCCTTCCCAATGAAAAGAAAGTCATCCAGGTAATGGATGACTGTCCTATAACCCATTTTTTCTTGGAATATCCACTGCAAACGTGCTGAATGCCTCAAATGTAGCACATGCTATGGAACACCCCATTGGCATTGCTTTGTCGAAATAATACTGTCCCCCACTTTTAAAACCCAATAGATCCCAGTCCTCCCTCCTGACCGGAAGCAGTCTGAAAGCGAACTCAATGTCCGTTTTTGCCATTCACGCATCTTCTGTGGCCCGGATTATCCGGACTGCGTCCTCTAGTGTTGCGTATGTTACCTTACTATGTTCCTCACTGATGAAGTCATTCACCGACTCCCCTTCCAGATAGGACAGGTGGTGGATCACCCTGTATTCCCCTTCTTGTTTCTTGGGTACCAAACCCAATGGCGATATCCGTATGTTTGGCAATGGGGGGGGGTGTTAATTGGGCCCTCTACCCTACCTGCTGCTTTTTCTTTCTCAATCTTCTGTCTTAGCATTTCCTCTTTTCCTTTTACTGACTCCAGGTTGCTTGCCTCCCTCGCTTGCCTGGGTCCCCTACACTGCAATGAAAACCCTGTGTTAAAACCACATAAAATCATATCCCGCATGCTCGTGTCCGGATATCTGTCCAGGCAAACTGTCCATGCCGCCAGGTTGATGGGGGTTCTGGCCATCCCAAAATGTTCCCTGTTGTGCCACCTGCCCCTCCTCCCGGAACTCTCCCTCTCTTTTTGTCCGACCTTCCTTCCCTCAGTGGTTCTGACCCCCTCTATTCTCGTTCCCCCTATCCCTCCCTTGTTCCATGTTTGCCCCTTAAACGCCTGGCTATCTCAAAAAAACTGTTGGCCTGGTCCCTGCCCCCCATGCCCTTGTGCCTCCTGGGTCCATGTTGTTCTGCATTTGCTTGCTGCATTTTGAACAGGCATGCCAAAAACGACACTGAGGCCACGAGCAAAAAGCCCTGTTATAAGCCCAGCAGCATCTCTGTGGCGTAAACCCCTTTTTGCCTCACTCACCTTCGGGTGTGGACTGATCTGTTATGTAATCCATCCACAAATCTATCTGCTTGGTGTCCCATCTTACATCCCCAAATGTTGCCATTCTCTGCCGAACACATTCATCGTAGTATAACCACCCCACCCCGCCCTTTGCTTTTGCTCTCCATATTATCAATGAATAGGTAATGAGCGGGATGCCTAGCTCTGGCCTCTTTTCCAGAATGATGGCTGAAAAAGTGGCAAAACCTAGGAACCACCCATCCCAAGTCTTCCCTTTCGTGAACTTGTTGTCCTCTTTTTTCCCTAAAAGCACTATGGCTGCTGCCATCTCACTCTTACCTATGCCCTCAGTTTCCTCATATTTGGCTGCCGCCTCCCGGCTCACCAAAGCGAATATATCCACATATTCCCCTTTCCATATTTTTTCCTTTGTGGCCAATGGCACATGCTCGCCTATTCTCATCCCAGGCGCACCTATCTCTCTTGTACCTTTTCCTTCTCTTTCTGCTCCCTTTTCATTATTTTCCGGCATCTCTTTCTCCATCCTAATCTCCGCCAGAGCCGATTCCATCTGCCCCAGCCCTCCTGTCCCCAGTGCCGCCACAATTTGCCCTATATATTCTTTTATACTGTCACCCACTGCACTGGATGTGTTACCTGTAACCTTGTCCTGGCCGAGCTGCCTGGAGTCCTCCAAAGTTCTCCTTGCTTCTCCCTGCGGTTGAGGTGGAGGTGGAGGGTGAGCTACTAGGGTCTGCGGAGGGAACATCCTGTTCTGGGCATTATGTCTGGGTTCCACTGAGGAGATCCCCCCTTGATCTGAGGTGGGTACTGGCATCACTGGGTCCACTGGCCGCAGGGGTACTGGATCCACTGCCTTGGCGGGCCCCACTATCACCGGTGTTAACCTAGCGGGACTACATAGCCCTTCAGCTGGTCATTTCCCCTTGCCACCTTTTCCCGGACCCGCTTTTCTCTTCTCCCCAGGTCTCCCTGGTTCCTCCCCCTCCACCAGTTCCCACATTTTGTTTGCTTTTTCGCCAATTCAATTATAGCCTTGTAAGCATCTTCCTTTGATGGCCTGCTCTCCTTAGGTGCCATGTCCATCTTATCTTTTGCTCTGTGAAGACAACTACAGGAAACGAAAAAACAGTTATTCGTATATCTGTACCTCCTTGTACGCCTTCCTCCTGTCCATCGCGCCACCCGCCACGTTACCACGGACCGGGCCACCCACGAAGGACCTCATCCTGCTTGACAGGTCGCCGGATCCCTTGGCTGTTCTCAGCCATGCCCTACCAAGCCGCCTTGTGAATGACCCGGCACCCCCCCATCTCCCACTCAAGTGCCTCCCTTATTTATAATTGGGCCTTGCACCTATAACAGCATCCTGCCATCCCTCAGCCAGGCTGTACTGTGCTGTCCCCCCCCAGGAGTTCCCTCCCTCTAGCTGCTGCCATTTTCTGGCCTCCCCGCCCGCCTAGGCTGACCAAGGCACCCACCGTCAGCATCCCTATTCCCCCCTATAGGAAACGGACGCACCGCGTGGTCCAATAATTTGGCCCCTGCCCTCCTATTCCTGCCTGTGCCGGCCTCTTTATCCTTGTGGTACCCCAAGATGAGGGGAAAGAGGCCCCAACCGCAAGCAGCCCCCAACCAGTGAGGGCACCACTTTCAATGCGACCCACTCCCCACATGGGACGTAGCCCACAAGGTCCCGGGTCGGGATCCCCCTCATTCTGCCCTGGAGCTCTCCCAGGCCCTTTATTTCTCCCCCCAGCATGCCTCCCCAAAAGGGGAGGGACCCCTGGACCCGTGGAAATCGCTCTATCACATGGGCATGCTTCTATCCCAAACCCCCCAGCGACGTGTGACATCACGCCGCGTAGTCCCCTGTCTACTCGTTCTCCCTTGTTCCAGGGCCTCTTCCCCCAGCCTGCTCTCCTTATTTTTCCACGAGAATGTCTCACCCCGCCCCAGTAGCCACCAAAAGAAACCCGGCGAGTGTTCTCTTCTGCAGCCCCCACCTGGCGTGTGCCGCGAGCCACGTGGTACGTGCGTTGAGGCCTCTTTCAGGCCTACCTTCCATCCCGGGCAACCAAGCGGCCAAATGGGCCCTCTTTAACAACCTCCCTGACAAGCCACCTGCAGCGCACAAAAGCAAGGTCCCAGGACGCTCGTCACGCAGTCCCAAGGTCGCGCTCGCCCTGCCCAGTTTCCCAGCATCTTACAGGCCTCAGAATCTTAAATGTCTAGCCAAGCAACCTCCCCATACCACCTTAAATCACGAAAAACCATGGCAAGTGCTTGTCCAGCAACACCCCCCGTGGCATGTGATGCATGCCATGCTGTCCCTAAGCTCAGGGCCTCTTCTAGGCCTCTCGCGCCTCCTCAGGCCCGGAAAGGCCACCACACAGCTACCAGAGCTCCAGGAAGGCCAATAAGGGGGTTTCTACAACCCTTCACGTGGCATGTGACGCCCGCCAAGCCGACCATAACCTCAGGGCCTCTTCTAGGCCTCCCATTCCTCTCCAGGCCTAGCCAGGCCATCAAAACAGTGACCAGGGCTCCAGAAGTTTCAAAAGGGGTTTTTACAGCCCACCGCGTGGCGTGTGACGTCACGCCGCATGGTCTCGACTCGCGCTGCTCCCCATCTCAACGGCCTCTTCTGGGCCCGCTACTCATACCATGTCACCAAATGTACACCCAAAGGCCTGCTTTGTTACCACCTCCCCAGAAAAAAGCGCGTGGCTTCATGCCCTGTGCTCCCTGCTCACGCACCCTGCTCAGGGGCTTTTCAGGTACAAATTTAGCATCACAATAAACCAAGAACATAAATCTTTTCAAAAAGACCCTCATGAGGCATGTATGTCACCCCACGCGGTCCTGGGTTGCTTTCTTATCCACATTCTGAATACTCAGGATCACCCACATTTCTCAGCTGTATACTGTAACATGCATTATCTTAAACTGTATATATTCTTCTTCTCGCTCTTCTCTTCTTTTTTTTTTTTTTTTTTTTTTATTCGCTTATCTTCCTGCAATATCATTAGTTTGTTTCCTTACCTCTCTCTCCTGGTGCACAAACCTCAAAAAATTAGCCAATCCGACGTGCTGCAGTTGATGTAAATCAAAAACCCAGCAAAAAGTGGCTGAAGGCCCCTTGTGCTGTCCCTTATGTACCACCCTTCGCCCCTCCCTTTCCTATTACCTGTCCTTTGTTCTGGTCCTTAGCCCCTTCCCTTCCTCCCCCCCCTTCCCTTCTGAGCACCACCATTCCATGACAGAGGGAAGGGGTGCACCACGACAACCTGGTCTGCCCCTTAAAGGGCAAACTCCATTGTACTCCAGTTTGCTATCAAAGGACAGTCACGTAATGGTAGGAACCACGTCCCCTCCCCAAGGCAGGAGGCATCTGACACTGGCAGTGAGCAGATGCCAGTGCTGCCCGCTATGTAAAAACATGAACCCAGGTCATCAGCAAGGTAAGTCACACCTTCGGAGGCTTGATACCTAATGGGAAATATTTACGAACAGCATCCCTCCTAAGGTATTGTGAAAACCAATGGAAAATGTTTAGAAATATGGCAGTGGACTTACCTGCAACTGGCAGCACTCTGAAGATATACTGAAGACTAAATCTGCCCCGTGTTGATACTGTACTGACACCACTTTTAGAACACTGTGATGCCACTGAGAGTGCACGGGTGCTTAACTAAATTGTGGTTAGGTACAGCTTCACTCTCAGAGCCATCCACGGTTCTATATACAGCAGTGCCAGCCAGGATGCAACACAGAACTGCAGTATGCTGCAACACAGTTACTGCAGTAAACAATGCACTTTTGTATTGCAGTGTCACAGGATACTGCGTTGCATCCTGGCCAGCTCCACTGTAGATAAGGTAGTTCATATTCTTTTACATCTTAAGGATACACAGTTTGTCCAGTCACGACCAATTTGTTATCATGCCTTAAACTACGCAAAATACCCTAAATGCTCCATTTAACTGAAAAACCTTATAGATGCGGTGTGGTCTCACTCAGAATCACCTTAGGAAGCATATTGAAGATCTCTGCATTGATCGTCAGCGCTCCGCTACTGTCCACCTCGTACTTGAGCTTACTCCCCTGAGGCGTATTTTTCTGAGTGGTAAACAGGTTGACTGGTGCATTGCAACATCTTGACAACGCAGACCTGAAACAGAGCAAGGAAATGCCATAGCAGACCACAGATTAACAAACAAACTGCACAGACAAGTCAGGGGTAGAATGCTTTAGCACAATTACTGTAGGACAGCTTCCACCTGTGAAGACTAAGATTAACCTCAATCGTGACTCTATAGTTAAAATACTTTTAATTTAAGTAATCACTTATAGCTTAAGGCTGGATCATGGTGCACTGTTTAAGTTACAAAGGCCAAGGACAAGGACCTTTTTCCGAAGACAGTGACCTGAGGTAGGGGGTAAGGCTGAGGGCCTTTAACCTCCCACAGGTCATTATCAACCAGGAACAGCCAGAGTCCAACAGCCTTATGAACTTTTTCATTTCAAATTATCTAAGCTCCTAAAAAATGTTTTTGATCTTACTAAGCAGTACTGACTACCTGATAAAATATGTTCAAACTGTGTTACTGTTCTCTGCATTCCCCAAGCGTGGCTAAAAATAGGGTAACTGGCCCATCCCTCTTCCTGGTAAAGCAAATTATTAAGATAAAATAAATGCTGGCCTGGCCAATTAGCACAGAGATTACAGTAGATGAAACTGACAAAAAGTTTATAATTAAGCAATAACAATTGAAGCACATGGCATTTTCGCAGATTAATAACCAGCTTAGCCACCAGTCATTAACCCCAACCAATCATTTATTCCCCTAGAAATGGCCCGGACGAAGGTTTTTACTCTGATTATAAAACTTTAGAAAGAAGAAGTTACAGCATACAAATGTGCTTTATTTTACTTTTTGATAAGTTTCAGTTTATGTGCTCTGCTCCTGCTGTGTTTCAAGAATCAATCATATTTCTGAATTTTTAATCTTGGTTTTCATCCTCCAGCCAGACGCCTACATCAGGATCCCTCAGCAACCATCCAACACCCTCTCTTACTTGTCCTTGGGTCTCCCACTCCTGCGATGGGGTCTTTACTGAGGCTACCTGATGGAGTACAATCTGATGTGGGAGTACTAGAGAGGGTTCAGAGTCAGAGGGCATCATTTTCAATCTACATTTCTTCCCCTTCACGTCCCATGACCTTTCTTCCTCCCTCCCTCATCAGATCCATGAAGGCTCACTTACAAGCAGTGTACACCTGCTAGGAGAGTAAGCTCCCTGGACAACAGTCAGGGGCCACTGTGGCAATGGAACATGCTGCCAACCCTCTCTAGAGGAGGAGGAGGAGGACATGCTGCCATAGGATAGGCCTTTCTCAGTCGGTCACCAACTGCCAGCATCCTAGGTCTGCTTCCAAACTCCATTTGCCTCCTGCACCTTTCTCACACCCATGAGACACTTGTAGGTCTCTATCATGTCCCCTTTTGCTTTCCTTTCCTACAAGGTGTACATGTTGAGATCCCTCAGACTGTCTTTGTAGGGCTTTTAGTGCAACCTCTGTACCATTTTAGTTGCCCTCCTATGGACTGCCTGCACCTTGTCTATGTTCTTTCTGAGGTGTGGCCTCCACACAATACTCCAGATGGGGTCTCACAAGTGAGCAATACAGTGGCAAAACCACCTCCATCCTCCTGTTGGAGATATCTCATCCTAGGGCAACTCAGCATTCCCACTGGCCCCACCCACTGCTTTGTCACACTGCCCTGACATTTTGGGATCATTAGAGATGATAACCCTTAGATGCCTTTCCTGCTCAGCGACTGTCAGTACCTCCCCATCCTATACTTAGCTCCTGGGTTCCTATGCCCTAGGTGAATGATTTTATGCTTTTTGGCATTGAACCCCATCTGCCATAAATAAATACTGTAAGTGGATACTTAGTCATTTTGTTTGTGCTGGGGAGGGGGATCCTGAGTATTCATCAAAGGTGATAATTTGATGATCCATACATCCCAGTAATCTCTTCATGTCAGCTTCTGCAGCCCTTCAAACATATTGGACAACAGTATCACACATGTTGATCCACTTGTCCAGCTTGACACGGTTCCTACGATTCAATTTTTTATGTCAAAAAGCAAAAAGACAGACTGGAAAAAAGGGGCCCACTCATCCAAAACATTGTAGATCAAGCCAAGTTGTCTATTAATCAAAACACTAGCAACCAAGCAAGTTATTGCTAAACAAACATTTCAGAGAGGATTCTCTTTCTTCAGTGTATACTGGTTTGTGTTCTACAATTTAAATAATAAAGTCTTATGTAATGATATTTACTGTACATATATAAATTAAGGTGCCACAATGCAGATTAAATGGCACAGTAACTCAAAAATCACAAAATTGCAACAGTAAGATAAAACAAGCATTTGTCAATGCTGAATGTTGCTTGCTTGTATGTGCTGTTTAGGTATATGGAAATAATAGTTCCATGCCTTCCTCCCAAGACATGCACAGTGTATTTCTGTTCAGTATTCACAGAAGAGTGGGAGGGGTAAGAACCACAGCAGTACAGCAGTTGCCAAGGGGGGCGAACAGATGCACAATAGTCCATTCAAAGGCAAAAGAGTCCTGCAGGAGCTCACTAAATTGAAGGTGGACGAGGCGATGGAACCAGATGGCATACACCCAAGGATATTAAGAGAACTGCAAAGGGAGATAGCAGTACCTCTGTCAGCCATGATCACTGAGTCATTCAACACGAGTGAATTGGAGGAGGGCACATGTGGTCCCTCTACACAAGTCCAGCAGCAGGGAGGAGGCGGGGAACACTAGGCCATTCAGCCTCACCTCAGTAGTGGGGAAGATCATGGACACACACTGATGCTGCTGCTCAGCGGGTCTTGGGGACGCTTGCAGGGCAGTGAGAGCCGCTGTTTATCTTTGGTTTGTTGCCTTGCTGGGCTCTCAGCTATGTTCCAAATCAAGTCACACTCTCATGTCTAACCCTGCTGAAACAACACAGCCACTCTAAAGCATTCTGTAGGACGAAAAAGTGTCTAGCAGCTTTGGTTGGTAGTAAACTTTAACAAGAATAAGGAATGCTGAACAAATCTACAGCACATACATTGGAAAAGTAGGATACTAAATGAAGGTGCTGTGGTATATTATACAGCAATGCAAAGTCAAACTGTTGCATAATTTCTTATGTTCTCATGAGTGAGACACCTCATCCATATTGCACATAAGAAATAAAAAGAGATAGAAGAAAACTGAACACGTGGGGAGACGCACCAGCCTGCTAAAGTAATTGCCTTACTAGTGCTGTCAATGCTGTTCAATTAGTCTTACTAGAAATAATCACAGTACATATTTCTTTACCGGCTATATTATGTAGTTTATAAAAGTGTTAAGCTAACCCTCTTTTTATATAGCATCCGATTCCATCTGTCATTTTATAATCCAGTGTCCTGTTGTTTTTGACGAAGTCGTTTAGAAGCTGCATTATCACGCCTTCAAATATATCTAAGCAGTTATGAGTTGGGAATGGCATGGATGGACCACTCATGAATAAACTGGATGTCGTAATCTGTCATCTTGATAAACACAATTAAAGGCATTTGTTTTAAACAGCCGACCCAGCATGCATTTTAGCTTATCATATCTGTAGCATGCTATTTGTTTCTGATGCTCAGCTTTCCATATTAACGCAAATGTTTATGCACTACTGAACTTTTTCATAATATAGCATCTCCAATGTGAGAAACCGGGATGTTTAAACCCCAGTGTTCTTGGCATTATTCTGCTGTCATATACAGTAAAAACGCTGGAATGTGTGACATGGTGACAGCCACGGCGTTATCTCAGCAGTTCCCCGTACACTAAACCCGTTCCGCCAAATAATATTCATTTTGGCTTATTCCAACAGCCAAGGGGTGGATGGATTGTGTTCGTAAGATGATACTGCATATGAGCACGAGCACATTGCTTAAATTTAAATATTTATTGCTAATGCCCATACCTACAGTATATTATACAAACATTTCTTAATGAGAATTTACATTTGTATTGATCCCGGAAGCTGATGTTTGTAAACTCAGTAAAATACCAGTCCTGATTCAAAGTAAGTTTAAAGAGTGATTTAGAAGTCACATCCTACTATAAAAGCAGTGGATTTTATTTATGCGGGCACTATCAGATGAGACGGAAGGTCAGAGAAGGGGAGATAGGGGAGCTAAACACGTGGCTCAAGGGCTGGTGCCAGGAAAAAGGACACAGATTTGTAGGGAACTGGCAACAGTTCTGGGAGCGAAAGTTCTTTAAATTTGATGGACTGCATCTGACTAAAGAGGGAGTCAGTGCATTGGGGCAGAAGTTTGACGTCTTTGCAGAATATTTAAACTAGCAAATGGGGAGAGGGTGCAGCACCCCATACGTCGAATGGGAAGAACACCCTTCCCCTCAGCTAGTGGTCAAACAGGAATTCAGCATGTTTGCCGCTCATTTGCATCACCAGGTAAGAAAAAGGTTTGTCTCCCCATACGACGACAGGGTAATGCCAAACTTCACCCAACAACTAACACACACCAAAATCTGGCCAATGGAAAATCATGTACACAATGCTCACAGCCTGGGAAATAAGATCCAGACCTGCAGGCAATAATGTCAGAGGCTAAACTGGACATAGTAGCAATTAGTGAGACGTGGTTTACCAGTAACCACACTTGGGAGACTTCAGTACCTGGCTATGTATTGTTCAGAAGAGACCGAGGTGCAAAAAGGGGGAGAGTGGCCCTGTATGTTAATGAAAATATCAAAGCTACAGAAATTCAGAATACACATAAGGAGCCAGAAGAACTGTGGGTCACCCTGAAACAGGAAATGGGGCAGCCATAAGAACTGGGGTTGTCTACAGGCCCCCAGACCAGAGGGAAGACATAGACACATTACTGTTAGAAGATATACAAAACATGACAGCTAAAGGAGGTTCTGATAATGGAGACTTCAACATGCCGGATACAGATTGGTCAATACCAGCAGGAACATCTGCCAGAACTAGACTCATAGTGGATTCCTGTAGGGAGGGCCTCAAACAACTGGTACAGCAACCCACAAGAGACAGGGCTATCCTAGATCTAGTACTGACTAACAAAGAAGGGATCACAGATCTCCAGGTAGAAGGTCACCTGGGAGCCAGTGACCATCACATGGTATGGTTCAATTTGGCTACTACATCTAAATCATCCCATTCGGCAAAAATATGGGACTTCAGAGGAGCTGACTTTGATAAGATGGCCAACAGAGTTAAGCTAGCCCTGGCAAAAAGAAACACAGGTGAGGGGTACAGGCAAGTGGGCAAGCATTAAGGATGCAATACTTGAAGCAACATCCTATTGTGTTAGACAGAAAAGGAAGTGCAAAAGAAGAAGGAAACCACTTTGGTTCTCAAATACAGTAGCAGAAAAGGTCAGAGCCAAAAGGCTGGCCTTCAGGAAATATAAGGGAACACAGCGGGATGAAGATAGGGAGGCATACCAAACTGCCCTAAGGGAAGCAGGTAAGGCAGTAAGGCAGGCAAAGTCCCAAACTGAGGAAACACTAGCACGAACAGTAAAAGAAGGTGACAAGACTTTCTATAGATACATTAGTGAAAGGAGAAAGTCCAGAGGGGTATTGCTAGCTTAATGGAGAAAAGGAGCATGTGAGGAGGAGGACCCTGTAAAGGCATCTATCCTAAATAGATACTTTTGCTCAGTATTTACTGAAGAGAAGGTAGGCAGGGCCCACAGCTCAGCATCATGGACACAGGGGAAGGGAGGTGAGCACTCACTCCCTTCACAAAAGAAAGGGTCCTACAAGAGCTTGCTAAGCTCAGGGTGGATAAGGCAATGGGACCTGATGGCATACATCCCAGGGTACTTAAGGAGCTAAAGGAGGAACTAGCAGAGCCATTAGCAGAATTGTTTAGTGAGTCTCTGAGCACAGGAGAGGTCCCAGAAGACTGGAGAAGGGTTTATGTGATCCCGCCCCACAAGAGTGGTAGCAGGGAGGAGGCGGGAACTACAGACCGGTCAGTCTTACCTCAGTAGTGGGCAAGATTATGGAGGTACTCCTTAAGGAAAGGATAGTGCAACACCTGGAATCCATAGGGGCGCAGGATCCAAGACAGCATGGGTTTACAAAAGGAAGGTCTTGTCAAACTAATCTCATAGATTTCTTTGACTGGGTAACCAGAGTGGTGGACCAAGGGGGAGCAGCTGATGTCGACTACCTTGACTTCAGCAAAGCTTTTGACACTGTTCCACATAGAAGATTGATAAATAAGCTGGGTAGGCTCGGGTGGGTCAGAAGTTGGTCAACTGGGTGGCAAACTGGTTGACGGGCAGAAAACAGAGAGTGGTGGTAAATGGTATACAGTCAGAAGAGATTCAAGTCACAAGTGGGGTACCTCAGGGATCAGTCCTGGGGCCAGTCCTTCAACATCTTCATTAGTGACCTTGCAGATGGACTAGAGGGTAAGGCTTGTCTGTTTGCAGATGACACCAAGATCTGCAACAGAGTAGATGATCCAGATGGGGTGGGCAGAATGAGAAGAGATCTGGATAAACTAGCAGAATGGTCAGAAGAGTGGCAACTGGGATTTAATGCAAGAAGTGCAAAATCATGCACATAGGGAAGAGAAACCCTGAAGCCACCTATAGGCTGGGAGGAGTTGCTAGCAGTCACAAAGGAAGAAAGAGACTTGGGCATCATCATCACTGATGACCTAAAATCATCCAAGCAGACCTCTAAAGCAGTAGGTAAGGCTAGGGGTGTTAGGGTGTATTAGTAGGGTATCACAAGTCGTAAGAGGGAGGTATTAATCCTCTGTACAAGACACTGGTTAGGCCCCATCTGGAGTACTGTGCAGTATTGGAGGCCACACCTTCACAAGGACATTAACCAAATTGAGGCAGTCCAGAGAAGGGCAACCAAAATGGTGCAGGGACTGCATCAGAAGACATATGAGGACAGATTAACGGAGCTCAATATGTATACCCTTGAGCAAAGGAGGGGAGAGGTGATATGATCGAGGCATTCAAACACCTTAGGGCATAAACAAGGTGAAAGAGTCTAACATGTTTAAATATAAGAAAATAGCAGGACAAGAGGACACAGCATGAGATTAGAGGGAGGCCGATTAAGGGGAATGTGAGGAAATTCTTTTCACAGAAAGGGTGGTGGATGCATGGAATGGCTTACCACAAGAAGTGGTGGCTATGAATACAGGGCAGGGCTTCAAACAGGCATGGGACAGGCATAAGGGAGCAATACAAATGACTATGAATAGATAGGCCACTGACAGAGCAAAGGCCGATGGCACATTTATAAGGTAGAAAAAGAAATGGGCAGACTGGATGGGCCTTGCGGTCCTTATCTGCCGTCAACTTCTATGTTTCTATGTTTCTATGTTTCTATCAAGCGACAGGGTTCTTTATGTATCTCTCCAAGAAAATAGCTTCAGTGTGCTGGATTCGTACTGTGTAGTATTTTAGAACAAATGTGGTGGAATGAACCCATCCCTCTGATTTCCATCCCCCCCATCATCGTAACTGGAAAAGAGTCCTCTGAGCTCTAAAAAAAATGTTTAAATAAATAAATACATAAACAGGCACTTTCAAAGTCTCCCAGTCTATTTCATAAACAGCAATGCAAAGTAACTCTTCTAGAATGAAAAGTTTGTAATGTGTACGCCTGTACTTTTCTCTATAATACTATGTGATAGCACTATAGACCTCCTCCATGTTTTGGGAACCACCATGCATGTTATGACTGGTTAATGACAATAATGTGTTCACACATACATAGTACTTAACGGGGGATCCAGCATTACAAGAGATGGACAGGAGCAGTGTCTTATTTGTTATTCGACGTGATGCATTTGGTTACTATATATTTTACTAACTTGCATTATGCATGCCTTGCTACAGCGAGCAAGCGCTGCAGGTACAATAAATATACTGTCATGTGGCTGGAAGGAGATCCCAAACTGGGAAGTATCGAACCATCATCCCATTAACTGTGTGCTAGAAAGGAGAATAGACTGCGGACGGACTGAGGGTCAGTGTGTCCAGTGACGGCTGCCACTCATCGAAATCCACTTCCGCTTTTGTGGGCAGCTACAAAAATCTCTGAAATGTGTTCACATGTACTTCCAGAGCGATCAGAGATGTAGACGTGGGTTTGAGGGAATTGAAAGGTTGGAGCCAACTCACCTTTTTTTTCATGTCGAGACCTAAGCATTCTTTTCAGTCAGCGATTGGACATACCAGATTTGCTACGATCTCACCAGGTGATCATTAATTTTTTTTGGTCCCCTTCGGTGTTTCACTTGAGTCCAGAGAGCCGCAGCTCAGAAAGCCGGACTGGACTGGCAGATCCCTCCCCTCTTCTGGCTCGCCTTTGGTAGGTGCGAAAAAAGAAAAGGCCTATGTTTGCAAATATGCAGATGCATTCATGGGAAATATAGTGTGTTGGAGTCTGCAGAAAGTCTGCCTCAAATTTGGCTAAGTTTGCAGGGACGGGGCATCGCTTTCTTTGATTTGGCAAAGCTAAGCCCAGGTGGGGGGGAGAGATGGGAGAAAAGGCTGTCAAGGGGGTGCCGATAAAGGAGGGACTCTGTCTCCACCCCCCTTGGGAGCTGGAGGATTGCGGGAAAAGGCCGACTGGCAAAGTGCAGACCAGGGGAAAACAGAATCCCCATGGGAACACGAGCAGGGGAAATGGAACTATAGGGAAAGGGTGGAAGGTAGTCCTGCTAAATGCCAGGAGCTTGGGCAATAAATGCCTGAGCTCCAGGCGATGCTAACTGAGGGCAGTGGATGTGGCAGCGGTCACTGAGACTTGGACCACTGCAGGACATGACTGGGACCTGAACCTGTAGGGTTACACATGTTCCAGGAAGGACAGGGGAGGAAGGGGAGGAGGTAGCAATGATAGTCAAAAACTGCATTGGCATAGGGGGAGTAGAGGAGGCGGAGGGAACTGCGAGGCGATTTGGGTCACCTGATAACAAGGAGGCAAGAGAGTAAACCAGGAGGTGTTAGACCCCCTGCCTCTGGCGGAGGAGCTGGAGGACAGTCTGGTGGCAGATGTTGGGAGACACTGCAGACTGGGCAGAGGAACAGTGGTGGTGTTGGGAGACTTAAACATGCCAGGAACAGACTGGAAGACTATGACATCCTCTGTAACCAGGGAACAGAGGTTGTTGGATGTCTTTCAAGACTTGTTCCTAACTCAGCAGGTGAGGGAACCGATCAGGGAGGCGCAGGTACTGGATGTGGTCCTGGCAGACAGTGACCAGATTGGGGGCCTGGAGGTAAGGGACCCATTGGCGGGGAGTGACCATACCATGGTCTGGTTCTGCCTGGACCTAGGAGGGTAGAAGGCTGCACAAAGACGGAAGTAACCGACTTCAGGGGGGCGGATTTTAAGGAAATGGGAAGGATCCTTAAGGAGCATTTGGATGGGATTGGGTCAGACATGGACGCTGACAGTGGGTGGGAAATCATCAGGAGAGGGGTGCAGGATGCTACCAGCACCTGTGCAAGAGTAAGATGAAAATGCGTGGGGCCCAAAACCCTGCTGGTGGACCAGGAGGTCCAGGAGGTGGTGCGGGAAAGAAGGCAGCCTATAAGCAATTCAAGTGCTCAAGGAGTGAAAGGGATCGAGGGGAGTACTTAGCTTATGGCTAGGAAGGGCCACTAGGGTGGTGAGGGCGCTAAGGCAGGAAGGAGCAGAACCTGGCTAGGAAATTAGGAGAGGAACAGGGGTCTTTAGATACATTGGGAAAACGAAGGGTGAAGGGGCAGATTAGCAGGATTAAATCAGGGAGAGATGGGCACAAGACCCGGGGGAGCAGGCTGAGGTACTAAATGAGTACTTCACCTCAGTTTTCACCAAGGAAAATGGGGGTGCTGCATCCTACATGGGAGGAGACAGAGATACTGAGGAGGGGGGACCCTTACCGATCGGCGGGTCTGGCGAGAGGGGGAGGCATCACTGGCAGGAGGGGGGAGGGCTAAGCAGGGAGAAGAGGTACCGGAAGTGGAAATCACAGCAGAGAGAGTGAGGGAAGCCCTCAGCTCCCTTAAGATGGAGAAAGCACCGGGGCTGGATAAATTACATCCCAGAGTGCTGAAGGAACTTGCGGATGTCCTGGCGAAACCCCTGGCGGAGCTTTTCACCATCTCTCTGAGGACAGGATGGGTGCCCCAGGACTGGAAGGTGGCGCATATAGTGCCTATCCACAAGGGGAGCTCAAGGGAGGTGGCAGGGAACTACAGGCCTGTCAGCCTGACATCGGTGGTGGGCAAGGTGATGGAGGGCATAGTCAAGGAGAGGCTGGGGGGGACCTGGATAAGTCAGGGTGCATGGACAATAGACAGCATGGATTCATCCTGGGGAAATCATGTCAGACAAACCTGGTGGAGTTCTATGACTGGGTGACGAGTGCCTTGGACCTAGGTAGACCAGTGGACGTCCTCTTTCTAGACTTCAGCAAGGCATTTGACTCTTTTCTTCATGCGGGCCTGTTGGATAAGCTGGGAGAAATGGGGATGGGGAACCAGATGATCAGATGGATAGGCAACTGGCTTCAGGACCAGACCCAGAGGGTCGTAGTTGGTGGGATAGTCTCATCCCCAAGGAGGGTCATTAGTGGGGTCCCACAGGGATCAGTCCTTGGGTCCCTTCTGTTCAACGCCTACGTCTCTGACATAAGGACAGGAATCAGGAGTGAGATGAGTCTCTTTGTGGATGACTCGAAACTGGGGGCAGTGGTGGATGGGGAGGAGGGGAAGGTGGCCCTATAGAGGGACCTGGAGGCTCTGGAAAGATGGTCTAGAAAGTGGAAGCTGAGGTTCAATGCAGGGAAATGCAAGGTACTCCACCTGGGGGCCAGAAACCCGGGCCAAGTGTACACCCTGGTGGGGGAATGCTACAAGTCTCGATGGCTGAGAGGGACCTGGGGTGGTAGTGGATGTCAAGATGAACAACTCTGAGACTTGTAGGAGGGCAGCAGCCAAGGCCAACAGGATGCTGGGATGCATCGCTGGGATCACTTCCAGAAGGAGGAAGTGATACTCCTCTGTATAACTGCTTGGTGAGGCCGCACCCTGAGTACTGCATGCAGTTTTGAGGCCACACTTAAAGAGGGACATTAACCTCCTGGAGAGGGTCCAGAGGAGGCAACCAAAATGATTTGGGGCTTGGGGACAGGACCTATGAGGAGAGGCTCAAGAGCTAAATATGTATACATTGGAAGAGAGAAGGGACCGGGGGACATGATAGAGGTCTTCAGGTACATGAAGAGGGTAAATAGGGAGGAACAGTCAGGGTGCTTGAAGGAAGGAGGAGGGGGCCACTAGAGGGCATGGGTGGATGCTGGAGGGGGGAAGATTCAGGGGAGAAAGGAGGAGGTGCTACTTCACTGAGAGGGTGGTGGAGCCATGGAATGCGATGCCTAGGGGGCTGGTGGAGGCCGAGACAGTGGAGGGGTTCAAGAGGGGGTTGGACAGGTACAGGGGAAGGGTTCTGGAAGCAAAATCCAATGCAGCAAGAATATCCGGAACTGGGAAGGGAGAAGCCAGAGAAGGCGAGGAGGGGCAGCAAGGTCAGCACCCAGGGTGGGGGCTGACCAAACGAGCAGACACGAAAAACCGTTAGGCCTATTCTGCTGGCATTTTAGTATGTTAGTAGGTACTGCAGATGTTTCGGGGCTGCAAACATACTGGTTTCAGATCACTGAGTCCAGACAAAATAGGGTTTTGTGAGCTTTTAAGATAGTGGCTGCAAGCGTCTGAATGCATGTGGTCAGTGACTGAGACGGAATTATTGGAAACTTTTTTATGCACAGTTTACAGCTGGCAGAATTTTATTTGGTATAATTTCCCCTTTTCCAGGTTCTTTTTATTTGAACTGTATTAAAGAAGAGTTGGCAGTCTTTTGTATTGCATGGGAGCAATGTAAGTCTAAAATTCACGTCGGAAGTAAGCAGAGTCTATTTTTTTTTTTTTAGAAAATTAAAAAAAAAGTCGACATTCTGTTATTGGTTAAGATTTGAAAACGGGGTTCTAAAGCACTTGTAAGTTCCAGTTGATAAATGCCGATTTATGCATCCTGTCACTTAAATGTTCACATCATTCTCGCATGCTTTGAGATATTGTTTAATGTGATCTCTGTGCCCATCTAATAATACCACAGGTACACAAGAACAGACTGCAGGATCAGTAGGGGGTCCCCTTGTAGCACTCTAGCTAATCAAGCTGCCAGAACCAGACACAGTACCACTGTCACTGACACAGCTTATGACTTAAAACCTGAAGAGAACCAACAAACAAAAAAAAAACCTTGCTTCGGTTTGTAAACACAATACAGTGTGTGCGTGGGTGAAGCACAAACACGCAGTATGCGTGCATGTGTGTGTGGGGGGGGAGTGTGCATGAGCAGGTGATCTTATCGCTGCTCACTGAAGCTTAACTCTCCCTTTCAGCTGTATGGCACTGCATTTTGAACTGCTGTCACAGACAGCTGCAGCCTTGATTGGAGAACTGCGGCCGTGCCTGCAAACGCACTGACTGAATTGGAAGAGGGCTGCCACACCTCCGAAAACTCTGATGATGGCACTATGTTTCTTGCACATGTGTGCAAGCAAGATAAAAAAACTCTCCTTAAACCCTCCTTAGAAGTGCCAAATTATAAATAACACAGCCTGAGAAATGACACCACATGCTGCTGTTCCCTTCAGCTTCACCAGATATAAACCACTATGCAATCTTTTTATATAGCTTTATTGAGCGCAGCCTACTTTTCACAGCAGGATTAAACCTCTTTTTTTTTTTTTTAATTCAGGCCATCTACATGCCAGTGACTGCCTGTAACACCCAATACAGAAATTACCATTTTTACATAATTTTCTAGTATTCATTGGAATAATTTTTAAAGTATTGATGTAGTTTTTTAATGAGTTATGTTAACTCACCAGGAAAGTGTCCATTCTGCTGCTAGGTTCCCACTGAACTCTCTTTGGGAAGCAGTGAGCACATGCGTGGAACCTCTTTTATACAGTCCAGGAACCACCCTGGAATCAGGCAGCATGCACACAAGCATGGTCACGCCAACATCTATAGTGACGTCATGCATTCCATGTCTGTGTTTGAGCACACAGTGCTCAGGGTCATGCCCGACTTGCTCTAGAGTGGCACCTGCTGTCTCAATGGGGACCTGAATAGTAGACGCCTAATACGAAGACAGCCATAACCTGTTAACCTGAGCTGGCAGTTCACAGCGCTCTTCAAACTCATTAAAAACAACATTAATACTTTAAAAATTATTCTGATAAGTACTAAGAAAAACATGTTGTGTTCATAAAGTTAGGGAAATGTTAAGTTTGGGCCATCAATTAAATGGTTAACTTTGCCTCTGTGCACTGGTAGGAGCTCCACAGGTCAGAGGTCATTGCTGGCGTGCAAGGTTATAAATTATTGGGTTTTGACACCTAAAAGAGAGAGGCGCATGGGGAGAGGCAAGTGAGCCATAGAAAAAAGTGTGAGGTGGTATTAAAGGAGAGCAGGACCAATAGCCTACTCTCAGGGCCAGCAGTTCATGTTGGGGTGTCCAAAAACCAGTCTGGCCGTGGATGAGGTGGTGGTCACTGTATTCAGCCATTTGGGCTTACCCTTTTTATGTGCCACTCCAGTGGAGTTGAAATCTGGAGTGCAGCATGGCTCTGTTTTACACTGTCATTTTCTGGGGAGAGAGATGAAGACCCGAGGGAAGAAATGGAACCCACAAGAGAGAGAGAGAAAGAAAGAGCAGTAGCCCCAGAGCAGATATGCCAACCTGGTTGTGGCAGCTCCACTGGGGCCTCGAGAGGGCCGTGCGTCACAAGCGTGGCCATGGACCCAGCTGGGAGCCAGTTGCAGTGTGAAAAGAGCAGTTCTGCCAGGAGGTCTTGGAAAGTCTGGGCTCATAAGCTAAAGCCCGGAGTTCGCTATGCCCTCCCGGAGGGTGCCAGT
Source organism: Neoceratodus forsteri (assembly GCA_016271365.2). Taxonomy (NCBI): domain Eukaryota; kingdom Metazoa; phylum Chordata; order Ceratodontiformes; family Ceratodontidae; genus Neoceratodus; species Neoceratodus forsteri. The sequence goes on from CM057449.1 coordinate 483,208,478, forward strand.
CTGTGGGGGCATCTGCCTGTCTGCCAGGATGGAGTCACTCACTATGACCAGGTCATATAGAGATCCAGTGGTTGGGACTTGGAGCCCGGTTTTGACCAAGTTTGGAGTGAGAGGAAGGTTTCTGGGAGTCAAGATGTGGCAAGAGGGAGATAGCCTGCTGCATTTAGAGCCTGATTCGGCCCTGAGAATTGCTGCCTAACTTATCAGTGGCCATCTCAGCCCAGAAGAAAATCACCCAGGATTAGTGGGCCATATTGCCTACAAAACATATCCACTAACCCCATGTAAGGACCCACACAGTCCTAATGTACAGTATTAGTTGTTAAGGCACCAGAGAAATTGTTCATTAAATGGGGTTCCCCTTTTATCGTTATGCTTGTGTGGACCAGTTATTTCTTCTTGGGACTGTTTATGCCTGCTAACATGAATTACATTGCAGCCAAACAGCAGAAGATGGCACCACCACCCACCCCACTGTGGACCTTGTTAACACCAGCCATCTTGGTAAGGTAAAACTGTTCTGGTTCTTCTGCTGTGAGTGACCCTCCCCGTTGGAAAATTACCACCTCATAACCCTAGATGCCGGGGAGAGAGGCTTACAACATGGGGGATCGTTAGCGATGGTATTTTGGAGGTGCAAGGATGTTTTTAGATCACCTAAATGGGTGCTGGGTGAGGCACAAATGCAGTGGACTTTTATGCTGGCATATGGGACCGAAAAGGAAAAATGGCACAGTGGCAAGGAATTTTGCACCTTACTGCAAAACAGTGGTGCCACTGGGTCTGGAGCTGGTGCACTTCACAGAGCCAGAGCATGTGCGACTTATGTAAATGCCCTGTGGCATCCATGCTGATTGGACTTGGGGAACTTTGAGGGGTGGATTTAACTTTTGCTGGGCACATTTTGGACCAAATGAGAAGGGAGACTGCAACAAGTTCTTGGAGAGTGAACAGTGGTGCCAAGTTAGAGCCAGCAGGATTTTCAAGTTACAAGATGGCTAAAGCTCCAGAGACTCCCGAGGTTACCGTCCCCTCTGCCATGTTTAGGTGGATGTGGGATGTGGTTGAAAAATCTAACATTTCCAAATGTGTGCTGTGCCAGTTCGAGGACCTGGGAGTGACTCTTTTGCCAGTGTGCACTGGGTACCAGCAGAAGGCTCCATCAACTGTGGGATGGCCATCTTTCCCCAGGGCAAGTGGATCTGTACTGTCAGACGAGTCGGCCTTTGAAAGCTGGGAGGAGATGAGCAGTCAACTTGGTGTGCCAGCAGTGAAAAAAATTGAGGAAGCCAGCTGTCTGCCTTCTAGCCCCCAGGACTCCCCTGTGCCCAACAGAGTAGAACAGACACAGCCTGTAGCTCCCTTTGAAAAGCAAGTACCAATGGCTCATGGGAGAGGTTGAGGCAGAGGAGCACAACTGAAACTGTTAATCCCTAAGGATTTTTTGACCTTGGAGAAGTCGTCCCTGCGTGTGCCCAAAAAACCCATGGGTGCAGCTGCGCAAGAACCAAAGTGGCAGCCTAAGAAGCCAGTGGAAGGCAGTGGGCCCCTGCTGCAGAGGAGAAGCCAAGTGGCCCTGAGACTGTCGACCAGCCTGTGGAGGGGGCTGCTGATCTTAGTGACGACCACCTGGAGAGGGACATTCCACCTTGATACATATCAGTGTGCCTGATCTCTTGGAAAGACCAACTCAGCCTGGCTGCCAAATGCTGGAAGAGGCATGAGCTGTATGAAGGGGTCCAAGGTGGAGATCCTAAGGTGCAGCGCTACTGAGAGGGAGTGTGGCTGCCAGATGGTCAGGCCACAAGGACCACGGTGAGAAGCCTGACTGAATGTTCACAGGCCGAGAGGATCATCTGGAGGAAGATACGCCAGGGCTACCCCCAGTATGTGTACCCATACCTGCCTGAATGGATATGGGACATAACTGAAAAGAACTGCCAGGATTGGGTGTACTGGGGTACCCTTGACAAGCTGTACAAAAAGCACAAGTTGGGTCCCAACAGTACCAATATGGCCCTGCATGAGATACAGTGGATTGCAAAGGGGATGAGTTCCAGGTATGTCTACGAAAGACTTACCTACTATGTTCAAGATCTTTGCATTGGTTTAAGATCTTGGTGGGATTTGAACCAAGCACTTTGTGACAGGAGTGGACTCATTTGGTCAAACAACCACCAGACTGAATCCTTGTTATTATCATTCCAGGCAGTGAGGTGACTTGTGAAATCCAAGAATCCAACACTGACTGTTGTGGCCTGAAGATTCTGTGCAGTCATCAATCCATGGTTTTGCATGTTTCCTCCCCCGAAGGTGCTACAGCAATTGAGCTAATGGACTTGGACTGAAACAAGCTGCCAGCTTAAATGGATGAGATGAACCTTTTTCTTTGTTTGATTTACAATAATGACAGAGATGTTTTGGGGCACTAGGATATTAATATTCTGAGATTGGGCTCTGCACCTCAGTGCTGAGAAGGGGGAGCAGGGTTCTGTGTTACTGTTTGAAGCTCCATAAAACAGTGCTCTCTGTTTCCTGTTTATTGATATTTGTATGCTGTTTCTAAAACGTTTGAAATAGCGTGAATTAGTGTGCTGGGCTATATTGATCTCGTAAAATGTTAGATATGGCTTGGCAGCATCAGAAGCTGTTAGGCAGGTAGGCAGCATTTTCAGCGTAGCGGGGCTTTGTATTTGTGAGAGTTTAGGGCTGGGATACTGCCCCTGTTTCCAGACAATCCACCCGGAACATTAATTTACAGGTGGTGGGTCGCCAGAACAGATGGGTCGGGACGCTCATATTTTGGGGCCCAAAAGTGTTGTGGGCTGGGTGAATCTACCATCTCGTCAGTGCTGCCAGTGAAGTCGAGTCATGGGTGTGGTGAGGGAGTATGCACACCTCTCCGTGGCCCATCGCAAGGTATCTGGGTAAATACTCACTGGGGTCAGTGAGTGTTTAATTCGGGGAGAGATGCAACATCTGCCTTTGGGGTGTGTTCATAAAGTTAGGGAAAAGCGAGTGTGAGCCATAGAAAAAGGTGCGGGGAGGTAGTAAAGCAGAGCATGGCCAATACCATGCTCTTGGGGCCAGCAGTTCATATTGGGGCATCCAAAAACCAGTCCAGCAGTGGACATGGTGGCAGCCACTGTATTTGGCCATTTGGGCTTACCCTTTTTGTGTGCCACTCCAGTGGAATTGATGTCTGAAGTGCAGCAGGGTTCTGTTTTCTGCTCCAATTTTCTGTTGAGAGGGAAATAAAGACCGGAGGGGAGAACTGGAACCCGCGAGACAGAGAGAGCCCGGAGTTCGCTATGGCCTCTCAGAGGGTGCCAGTCTGTGGGGACGTCAGCATGTATGGCAGGATGGAGTAGCTCACTATGGCCAGTTCATATAGAGATCCAGTGGTTGGGACTTGGAGAAAAGTTTTGACTCAGTTTGGAGTGAGAGGAAGGTTTCTGAGAGCCAAGATGTGGCAAGAGGGAGAGAGAGAGAGAGAGATAGCCAGCTGCCATTTATTTTTTATTTATATATTTTACCAGGAGAAACACACTAAGCCAAAGCTTGGTTACAGGTGTGACCTGGGAGCACAAGGAAGTTAAGTGGCTTGCTCAGGGTCGCACAGTATGCAAGTGGGGGCTGTGGAATTCAAACCCGGGTCTCCAGGTTTGCAGCTCAGAGCATTAAACCACTGCACTATACTGCCTCCTAAGGGTCTGATTAGGCCTGAAGATTGCTACCTAACTTATCAGTGGCCATCTCATCCCAGAAGAAAGACGCCCAGGATTAGTGGGGCCATTTCAGGCACAAAATATATCCACTACCCCATGTAAGGACCCCCACGGTCCTGATGTACAGTATTAATTGTTAAGTCACCAGAGAAACCGTTCATTAAATGGGATTCCCGCTTTTGTTATCATTATGCTTGTGTGGATTTCAATTATTTCTTCATGGGACTGTTTATGCCGCTAACATGAATTACATTGCAGCCGAGCACCAGAGGATGCCCCTCGGCTTGGACCCTGTTATCAGCCATCCCGTAGGTAAAACTGTTTTGGTTTCTGCTGCTGTGAGTGCCCCCTACCTACTGGAAAATTACCACCTCATATTCCTAGATGCCGGCGATGGGGGCTTACAGATGTAAAAATGGTAATTTCTGTATTGGGTGTTATAGCCAGTCACTGGCACACTGAAGGTCTGAATTAAAAAAAAAAAACTTGAGGTTTAACCCTGCTGTTAAAAGTACATTTGGCACTTTTAAGGTTTAATGAATGTTTATTTTGATTTTACTGTTGTGAAATTAAGGGTATACTCTGAAGTTGTGTTTATGGTATTAACATCTTCCTTACAAATGCTAGATAAATGATTTTGAAACTGCTCGACAATTCCTTTAAGCTATATCACATCCTTAATTTTATTTCATAAGGACATCTTGGAATATTTAGGTATGGCTTAAAATTTGTATATCGAGATTCTTGCAGGCCATTAACTATACTGTTTATGTTTCCACTTTTTGAACTAAGCAGTTTATAAACTTGTTTAACGTAGGTGGATGCCAGCGCAGATCTGTTGCTCTAGTGATTTTTGAGTTAGTGTGCTTTTTTATCGAACTGGGATTTACTTTATATATGTGCAGTAAATATCATCACATAAGACTTTAAACTGTACAGCACAAACCAGTATACCCTGAAGGAGGAGAATTCTCTCTGAAATGCTGATTTAGCAAAAACTTGCTCCTGGTTGCTAGTGTTTTGATTAATAAACAACTGACTTGATTTATGATTATATGGGTGAGTGGGCCCCTGTTTTCCAACTTGTCTTTTTGCTATTTGCTTGGCCAGGACTGGGACAGGCTATTCCCTCATACAAGTTTTTTTATTTTATCTTTGAGGTTGGCTGGTCAGTAACTCCTTCTGTAATTCTTTATGTCAGCCTTTAATTCTACTGGAACTTCACACTTCCTCAACAGGGGCATGGAACTGCAAACCTGGCACACAAATGAGACAAATATTTTATTCCAAAACCATCTAAGTACTAGTAGGCAGGGTCATTTTTGTGTAACAATCATGACTAGCCTTTGAAAAGCTGTTTGAAGAGGCTATGTCATGAAAAGCACTATATGTATTTAGGCATATATGGATGAGACTTGTTTTTTTGCCTCACGACCCTTAACCAAGGAGTTGGAAGCTAGGTTCCAGTATGACTTTGTCAACATCCAACGCTAGTCCATGCAAACCAAATCTCTGAATGCTAAGGAAACCACCTGCATGACCTTTTTTAGTGTTCAAAGATTCACCAGGCTCCAACCTACCCTGGTCTTCAAGACTGTAGATGGGTTCACTCTTCGGGATGTAGCCTCTATCAAATATCTTGGTGTATGGCTAGATCATCAACTAGATTTTTTTAACCATACTGACACCATCAACAGACAACTCCTCCCCAAACTTGGTGAGCTGTACCAGAACAGATATGGTCTGCAGTGCTACCTCACCAAGACCGCACTGACTAGCCTTGCACCCCTCTTTCCTTCTATTTTGTACTAAATTGTCTAGTTGCACTCACCACTGCTCCCTTCTCTCCAGTCTCTCTCTCTCTCTCTCTCTCCCTCCTCCCTCAACTGGAAGACAGGCACTTCTAACACTGAGCCTCTGTCACTGCTAAATTTTTGTTTCACTGCCTCCGCTGCTAGCTCTCTTTACTCTTGCTCCTGACTTCCTCTATTTTCTTCATCCATTCCTTTACCCTTCCCCACTGTAACTTCTCAGCTGGGCAGGCTGCTCATAGTGCTTCCCCCACCTGTAACATAACCTTCCTTCTTTTCATTTGTCCTCCTCTCTAGTTTTCTAACAATGCATCTCTGAAGGTTACATAGATACTGACAGTAGAAAAGGACTGTCAGGCCCACCCAGTCTGCTCAAGCATGCTACCTACATGTTAACCAAGGACCATAGGTATCCCTGGAACTTTTAGCCACTTCCCTAATTCTGTTATTCCCCTGTGCCTTTCCCATGCAGCCTTGAATCCTGTTACAGTCTTGGCCCCACCACCTCCTCAGGGAGTGTATTCCATCCATCCACCACCCTGTCTGTGAAGTAGTATTTCCTGAAGTTTCCCTTGTATCTGCCCCCTTCGAGCTTCATGTTATGAACCCTCATATTTGAGTGTCGCTTCTTTAGGAAAATTTATTTATTTATTTATGACTTTGGTAACTGGGTATGTGCACTGATCCTAGGGACCATTTTCAGGCACAACCCTGGCCACATACTGTGGCACAGGAACTAATGTAACAAACAACAAAGCATGGAACAGTTAAAAAAAAAAAAAAAAAAAACAAGATAAAGGTTACAATAGTGCTTGGGAATAGAAAATAGAAGAGCAACAAAAAATGCAGGATTCCATAAACCATACATCAGTTAGGCATTGCAATAAGAAAGGGTACACATAAACATACAGTTCTATCAGCAGCAGTTACAATAGGAGACAAACATGGAATCCAAGTATAAGTAGAAAGAGGGATGAGGCATAGCAAAGTATAGGGGTGTGGAGGGGAAGGGATGGGGTGGAGGGGTGGGAGGCAGGATTAACAAACACAGGCACTAAAGCTCAAGTGCACAAGCAGGCCAGCTTAACTGATTCCCGCTTGACCTAATATATATACACATTCCCTGGCAGGGTGCAGTCGGGAAAGTGAGTGAACTACCCATGGAAGCAGTGGCAGCAGGAAGTCATCAGGAGCCAGTCTTTGAGGCGGGTTTTGAACTGGCAGTGGGTGTTGAGGGAGCGGAGCTCAGCAGGCAGTTTATTCCACAGTGTAGGGGCTGTCACAGACAAGGCTCTGCCACCCATGTTTGTAGATACCCTGGGGATATTCCGGGGGGAAGGGAAGCTGTTTGAGCGGAGGCTATGGTGCAAGGTTCATACAGCAAGGAAGGGTGCAAGGGGAGATACCTGGCCAATATGGATGGCGGAATCCACCATGCAGCACAGGGCTAGGTCGAAACGGCCTTGCAGCGGGAGCCATCCTAGTGAGTTGTAGAGGACACAGTGGTATGTGGTGAAAGGGGCCAGCAAGGAAACATAGAAACATAGACTTTGACAGCAGATAAGGACCACTTGGCCCACCCAGTCTGCCCATTTCCCTACCTACTGGATAAGCTGCAGATTCTAGATAACCAACAGCCTACTTCCTGCAACCCCCCACTATAATTTCCTTATGTCTGTCCCATGCATGTTTGAATTCCTCCACTGTTTTAGACCCAACAACCTCATCAGGAAGGCTGTTCCATGTATCCGCCACTCTCTCTGTGAAAAAATCCTCACATTACCCCTGGCCGTCCCCCTATCTTTAAATTGTGCCCCCTTGTTCTTACACATCTCTTTTTCTGAAAGATGCTACCCTCCTGGACTTTGTTGATTCCCTTGAGGTACTTGAATGTTTCTATCATGTCCCCACTGTCCCTCCTTTCATCAAGAGTACATATATTAAGCTCTCTCAGTCTCTCTTCATATGGTTTCTGCTGCAGACCCTGCACCATTTTAGTTGCCCTCCTCTGGACTGCTTCCATCCTGTCTATGTCCTTGCGTAGATGAGGTCTCCAAAACTGCACACAGTACTCCAGATGGGGTCTCACCAACTGTCTGTAAAGAGGAATAACCACTTCCTTTTTTCTACTTGTGATGCCCCTTCCTATGCATCCCAGTATCCCCCGGCTCTCCTTACCAACTTTTCACATTGCTTACCCACCTTTAGGTCATCTGATATGACTACCCTCAGGTCCCTTTCCATTTTTGTTTTTGTTAGTACCTTCCCTGCTATTGTGTACTCTTCTTCTGGGTTTTTGTTTCCCAGGTGCATTACTTTGCACTTCTTTGCATTGAATCTAAGTTGCCATATGTCTGACCGTTCCTCCAATCTTGCCAAGTCCCTTCTCATCTTTTCTACCCCCTCTTGTGTATCAGCCCTGTTACAGATCTTTGTGTCATCTGAAAAGAGGCATACCTTTCCCTCCAGACCCTCTGCAATGTCACCTATAAAGATGTTAAAGAGGACTGGACCCAGTACTGAGCCCTAAGGTACTCCACTAGTAACCCCCCTTTCTTTGGAATGTGTTCCATTCACTATTACCTTCGTGTCCTGTTGTGCAGCCAGTTTGCTACCCAGGCTACCACCCTGGGACCCATTCCCAGGCTGGCTAACTTGATTATTAATCTTCTGTGTGGGACTGTGTCAAATGCCTTGCTAAAGTCTAGGTAGGCCATATCCACAGCCCCTCCCTGGTCTATTACTTTGGTCACCCAGTCAAAGAAATCAATTAGATTCATTTGACATGACCTTCCTGCTGTAAATCCATGCTGCTTTGGGTCCTGTACCCCGCTGGCCTCTAGGTACTCAACAATTCTTTCTTTCAGAAGTGATTCCATCATTTTCCCTACCACTGAGGTCAAACTTACAGGTCTGTAGTTTCCTGCTTCTGCCTTGCTCCCACTTTTGTGAAGGGAATCACATCTGCCCTCCTCCAGTCCTCAGGTACCCCATCCTGCCATGATTTGTTAAAAGCGTGGTCAGTGGTGTCACTAGGTCCTCCTTAGTTCTTTTAGAATTCTGGGGTGAATCCGTCAGGCCCATTGCTTTGTCCACCTTGAGTTTTAGGAGTTCTTTCAGGACTCTTTCTTCTGTGAATGGACTGGTGTCAACCCCCCTACCCAGAGTGCTTCTATTGTCTGGTTTAGGTAACTCCTCCTCATCTTCTTTTGTGAATACTGAGCAAAAGCATTCAGTATCTCTGCCTTTTCACTGTTTCTCTCTGCCCACCTCCCCTCTCCTTTATTAATCTTCACTATCCCTCCCTTAACCTTTCTATGCTCCCTAATGTACCTATAAAAGGTTTTATCCCCCTTCTTAACTGAGTTGGCTATTTTTTTCTCGGTCTGGGCCTTTGCTAGTCTGACTGCCTTCCCCACTTCTTTCTGCTTTAATTGATACAGTTCCCTGTTGTGCTCCTTCTGTGATTCCTTATACTTTTTGAATACAGCCTTTTTCTCCTTAACCTTCCCTGACACCTCTTTTGAGAACCATAGTGGTTTTTTATACCGCTTTGTTTTCTTTATTTGTTTCACACAAAGGCTTGTTGTCTCTGTGATGGCAGTTTTGATTTTTCTCCATTGTCTTCCACCCCTCCTTTTTGGTCATTTGCTTGTGCATTTTGCAGGTATTCACCCATTTTGCCAAAGTCAGCCCTTCTAAAGTCCAGTATCCTTGTATGGCTTATCTCCATGGTTGTGCTCATTGTGAAGCACACTGTGCAGCGGTCGCTTGTTCCCAGATGTCTACTGACGTCTAAATTTGTGATCCTCTCTCCATTTGAGAGTACCAGGTCTAGTATTGCTCCTTCCCGAGTGGGTTCCAACACTAGCTGTCTAAGGCCTGCCCCCTGCAGGGCATCGAGAATGACCCTGCTCTTGGATGTGGCTGCAGTACATGTTATCCAGTTAACATTTGGCATATTCAGGTCCCCCATCAACAGTATCTCCCCTTTTTCAGCCATTTTGAGAATGTCCTCTATCATTTTGTTGTCCAGTTCTTCCCCTTGAGACAGGGGTCTGTATACAACCCCTGTGTGGATTGTGATGCCATTCCCTGTTTCCAAGGTGACCCAGAGTGCCTCTTGTCCTTCCCTTTACTTTTTAGTTCTGTAGCTTTGATCCCTTCCCTTATGTATAGAGCTACTCCACCTCCTCTTTTACCTTCCCTGTCCCTTCTGTAGATTGTGTACCCTGGTATGTTGACATCCCAGTCATGGTTCTCGGTGTACCATGTTTCCGTGACTGCCACAATATCCAATTGTTCATCTTCCATCACGGCTACTAGCTCAAGAGAAATGACAGGCACTGTTATAGGCAGAGGACAACTTGGCCATGAGGGTGGCAGACATCCTGGCATAGATAGGGGAGCAGTAGTCAAGGATAGGGAGTAGATTTCCCTGTATGATGGTAAGTCGAGCTTCCGGAAAGAAGTATTGCCGGAATCTGTAGGCAGCACCTAATTTTTGGTGAAACCTTCAAAACAGTAAATTGATGTGTTCAGAAAAGGAGAGGGAGGGGTTGAGTATAACTCCTAGGTGTAACCCCTAGATGGCGCTATCCCAGGGGCTACTACCCCTGCCTGATTTGCCACTAACAGGTTGAGGGGCCTGGATCCAATGGCGGGTGCCTCCACCCAGAGGTCAGGGTTTGCAATAGTTAAACTTACTTGGTCACAGCCCTCTGGGACACTGCAACCCCCCTTTCTTCCCACTAGTGGCCCACACAATATAGCAGAATTACCTTCACAGTATACACTTACCCCCAAGGCTGGTTCAGGCACGGACATCCTGTAAAATAAGATACAGTGCAACAATCACAGTACAGTACTTAACATAGACAAATACCTCAGGCAGTATAACTTTGTTGAAACAAACAGCTCTGATTTATTTAGGGGATATAACAAGGACAGGGGAAATCAGGTTAATTAGCTTATCACTTTACTATCTACCTATGGCTCTGTGACAGGCCTATCCCTACCAGTTACTGTCCCTGGGTACCCAGGCCCTAGTGGCTAGTCCAAACCGTGGCAGCTGGTAGGGGCCCTTTCACACAGAGAAAAGGAAAATTAAACAGTCAGCAGTACAGTAATTCCATTTGGATTTAATGTGGCAATTCAACAGGGAGCGACCCCAATTAGTACTCACGACCTCCAAAGAAGATATGGTCCTTCAATGTCAGCAGGGCTACTTTTGATCTCAAGAGACTCCTCACACATTTATATGGTAAAAAAAGCACTATACCAGGCAGGCTGCATCTGTATCCCAATCGAATTACTGCACAATAACCAGGAGAACACACAGCAGATTCAGTTCCTGACAGACCGAGTGTAATTCAACAATTTCTTCAGTCTTCTACAGGGTGAGCCTGGTTTCACTCTTCAGAGATCCTTTGATTCTTTTCACAGGACGGATTCAGTCCTAACAAGCAGTTACACAAGTTGTAGACGGAACTCTGGGCCTTGCACACGTTTTTGACTGAAACTGTGCACTGAAGGAGCACAGGGTTTCTTTCCCTTCACTTTCAGATCTCAAACTGAAACTCCCAACAGACAAAACCGGCACTTCCTTTGAGTTCCTCCCAGTTCTTGACTGGATTGGCTGTCACTCACAATAAGCTGCTGTTGGTCCAAAAAGGCACGAAGTCTAAACTACATCTTCCAGAGTCACTGCCCATACAATCCTCTTGTGGCTGGCTCAGATTATGAGTCCCAAGTTCTGATTCGTCCAAGGCATCATTTTAGAACTAGTTTACCCCACACTGATTGGTCCAGTTCAGCAGTTCAAAACCAGAATGGGGAACTAGGCAGACAGTTCTGACTGCAAAGAAGCAGGTTAGACAAACTGTAATTTTATTATTACTGTAAATGATTTCTGGCAATCAGTTACATCTTTCAGACAGGTTCCCTTTGCACTCCTAGTGACTGCAAAATGGGGTGAATTGGCAGCAGCTTGGTGGTACTCAATCAAAGAAACACACAGTCCCCATACAAACTAATTATGTCTGCAAGCAGACAGCTCTTAAAGAGACAGTACCAGAGGTTCTAAAACACTCACTGATAAATGGCAAACGCCAAACACCATTCAGGCTTGGAGCATTCAAGCAAGCTCGAAGTCTTTTGGGAACCCCCATTTGCAGGGTTACACTCTTCCTGGCCTGGGAAAGCTTGACGTCTCAAGGCCAAGGCAATTTACTAAAGTTTCAACTGCAACCATACATTTGCATTAGGCTCACACATGTAATCATCAGTCAATACATCATTTTACCAAGAACCATTTCTGAAACATTGCAGTCGTCACTCTTTACACAGTATAACACACACATTGTACCATAACTCAAGTTATTACCTCTTGTACATGAAACCTGAAGAGAGGGACCCTTCCCTATCAGTTACCTTGGGGCTGGATGGGGCAGGGCACCATACTTAGAGGGCAACACAAGTAACTTGGAGTTAGCACTGATGCTCAGTTTGGGCAGTGAGCTCGGGACACATACACTCCTTTATGGACAACATTGAGAGGCAAATCCACAGGCCTCCCAAGGGAATCATAACTGAGGTGCACCACAGGCTTTACAGCTCGACCAGTCTTTCTAGGGGAACTGTTACAGTCTCTGCACTCTGAGCCTCATTTTCAGCATTGTCCACACTTGTCAGGGAGTCTCCATGGGGGTAGAGAGGCTAGAACTTGGGGCACTTTCAGCTCCAGGAGTTACAGTTTCTGAGTCCACAACATTTGGCTCGCATGAGAGCCGGACACTGGCAGTGGACTGTCAGGGCACTCAAAATACTCTTCTGTTCGGTGTATCACCAGTCTGCCCCAATCTATCATTTTCCTCCCTGAAAGCTCAAACAGTTCAACCATGCACAATGATTCCATTTCATCTGATCTGATGCTTTGCATCACTTTCTGGGAGCATTGGCTCCAGGGATGAAGCTGGGGCATAGACAGTCCAGAAGGCCCAGCTTTGTCTCCAGTATTGACTAGGGATTGCCCGAAACAATTGACTCAGTTCGTAAGAAGGATAGTATTCAAAGTCACTCTCACTTTCTTCTGATATGGACTGACAGTCATGCTCAACTGGGACTTGTGCAGGGGAACACTTTAACTCTGCTTCTGTAGGTGCAGACTTCCTTGATCTTTTCTTAGCAGCAGCTCTAGTCACTGGTCCAGAGGGGCATCTTCTGGGGCTCAGACTCAATCAGGATTTGTCCAATGGGTAGTAAATGATTTCTATGCATTGTTTTTACATCTTTGAATTGTTCTCAGGCCTTACTTTGTACACTGGCAGATCATCTAGTTTGCCCACTACAATGTGAGGAGATGGTGCCATCTGTCAACAATCTTGTGTTTGCCATGCAGTCCCAGATTTCTTAGCAATACCCGATCTCCCTCCTGGAGTTCCTGTGCTTTCACCTTTTATCATACCTTTCTTTGTTGGCCAGATTTCTTTTGGCAGCCATGGTTTGAGCCAGTTAGTACGCATGAGTTAGCTGGGCCTTTAACTTTTGCACATACTGTAAATAGTTGTCAGCTTGAACCCCATCAGGAGAGACCCCAAAACACACATCTACGGTGAGTCGAGCTTCTCTTCCAAACATCAGGCGGTAGGGGAGAACCCAGTGGCATCACTTTTGGTGCAGTTATAAGCATGTACCAGGGTGCTAATTTGTTGGCTCCATCTAGGCTTGTCCTTTGGGTGCAGGGTGCCTAGCATATCTAGCAAAGTGCGGTTGAAACGTTCAGGCTGTGGGTCCCCTGGGGTGGTAAGGAGTGGTTCTGGACTTTCTCACTCCCCACAGAGAAAGCATCTCTTTGATCAGACGACTCTCAAAGTCTCTCTCCTTGATCAGAATGGATTCTTTGTGGAGCCCATAGTGAACAAAAAGTTTTCTACAGTACTTTGGCTACAGTGGATGCTTTCTGGTCTTTGGTGGGAAAGCTGGGCATATCTCGTGAAATGGTCAGTGACCACCAGCACATTACTGATATTTCTTTGATCTGACTCCAAACTCAGAAAATCAATACAGACCAGCTCCATGGGTGCACTGGTGGTTATGTTAACAAGGGGCAGCCCTCTGGGGCAAAGCTTTCCTCTGTAAGCAGCGACTACAAGTTCGTATGTGTTGCTCCACATCAGCCCCCATCTTAGGCCAATAGAATCTGGATCTCACCAAGTCAAGTGTTCTGTCTATACCAAGGTGCCCCATTGGTTGTGCAAGGACCTCAATACTGAGTCTCAAAGGCAGTGGGCAGCACCAGTTGTTGTTTGTCTACTTGTCCCCTCTGTCTACTGTTTCTATATAACAGTTTATTGATCAGTTTCAACTTAGGACCTTCTTTGTATAACAGTGCAGTTCTCAAATCAGTGGAGCGTAATTTGGACACATCTTTTCCTGCATAGAGGGCTTCTAAAGCTGATTTGATCATAGGATCGCGGGATTGAGCCCGCGAATACTGTCATTGTCCAGCTGAGGCAGTGCACCAATGTCTATTGCAGAAAAGTGGCAATAAGCAGCAGGTATGCAATTCTCAGAGGGTCCCAAAGCAATCCACCATGCAGTCCACTCGTCCGTGGACATTTGTTCCTCCTGTCAAACTTCCGGCAGAGTGCCCGAATGTCAGGTTCTGCCAATCGGACCCAATCATTCTGGGAACAGGCCTCGGGAGAGAGCATCAGCATCTATGGTTCAGACCTGCCTCGGTATTCGAGCATAGTCATATGTAGATAATGCAGAAAGCCACCTGTGCCAGTGGCATCCAACTTAGCTGAGGTCTGCACATAGGTCAAAGGATTATTGTCAGTTTTTACTAGTATTTTAGCCCCATACAAGTACTCATGGAATTGGTCAACAATAGCCCACTTCAAAGCTAGGAACTCTAACTATGTACAGGATAGTTCTTTTCGGATGGGGTCAGGCTTTTACTGGCAAAGGCCACTGGTCTCAGGCCATTCTCGTGCTCTTGGTACAACACAGCCCCCAACCCTTGCAAGCTAGCATCAGTGTGCAGGGACGAAGGTTTTCTTGGATCGGCATAGGCCAGCACTGGAGCATGGGTAAGTTGATATATGATCTCATGAAAAGCAGTCTCACAATCAGGAGTCCAGCGGACCCAAATACTTCACTCGGATGAAAATACACTCTTTCAGTCTTGAGGGACGCTTGACTTTTGGTATTTTTTGTGGGTTGGGGGACACCCTGAGTAGAGTTAAGTAAAGGCGAGATCACTCTTGAATAGTCCTTGATGAACGCCGATAATAACCACAGAATCCCAGGAATCTTTGCAGTTCTTTTAGATTTTGGGCTGTGGCCAGGTGTCAAGGCCTCAACTTTACTTGGTCGGTCTCTATTCCTCGTGGATACTATGTGTCCCACATACTTTACTGATGTTTGAAAGAATTGACACTTATCAATGGACAGTTTAAGGCCAAAGTCCTCCAGTCGATCCAATACCTTAAATAATCTGCTCCATGTTCCTCCAGTGAGCTGCCAAACACAATAACATCATCTAGGTACATACCAGGCACTCTAGTAAGTTCATGTCCCCACTGCACGCTCCATCAATCGTTGAAAAGTGGCTGGGGCACCTGAAATCCCTTGAGGCATCCTCATGAATTCATAGAAGCCAAGCGGACAGATAAAGGCTGTCTTTTCACGGTCCTCTGGGGCCATCGGGATCTGATAGTACCCACTGGAGATCCAGCACAGAGAACCACTTGCTCCCGTTAAGCAGTCCAAAGCATCCTGAATGCGGGCATTGTGTACTGATCAGGGATAGTCCGCCGGTTTAGCGCGATAATCCACACACATCCTTACTGTTCCATTCTTTTTCCTCACTACCACAATGGGGGAAGCATAAGGGCTTCTGGATTCTTAGTATTACACCAGCAGCTAACATCTCTTGCAGATGTCCGCCTCACATCATCTATGTCAGCAGGTGCCAGGCGTCGAGACCTCTCACGAAATGGTCTTTCAGTCATGCAGCCGGATATTGTGCTCAGCTCCTTGCACGCATCCTACATCCCATTCCTTTAAAGAAAACACCTGGTCTCTCTGGGCAAGCTTCTCACTGATCTTCACTTTCCATTCAGCTGGCAGCGGGAGTAGCCGAAATCAAACAAGTCAGGCGTTACTCTGTCATTCTTCCTGAACTCTGCTGCTGGGTAGCACTGCAGTGTCTGCACATGCACATTAGCCAGGATGCAACCTCTGTTTACTCGAATGTCTCTTTCAGACACATTATGAACTTGGACCATTACCCTTCTGGCATAAGCATGGGCTCTAGCGGGCAAAATACTAGGCTTGACCAGCAGTCCCTCTGGCAATTTTCTCCACGCCTGGTGCATCCAACATTGATATTTTATTCTAACATCCTTTCTAATCACGGACCTCTCCTGTAAGGTACACTGGGCATTTGGCGCCAGGATCAGAGACTCAGGATCCTTCTTCCATACAATTCCGACCGGTTCCTCTGGTTCCTGTTTTTCAGCATCTCTCTGTGCCTCATAGGCCTTCTTTAATTAAAGCCGGAACTCTTAAAGCTCTACTAGTCTTTGACCCTGTTTTTCATAACACAACTGTGCCAGCCTTCCGAACATATGAGCATTTGTTCCAATCAACAAAGGGACACCATCATACAGTCCAGTGGGGACACACTACAATAGGTCTCTACTTGTTCGCCACTCCAGCCACGGAGGTGGGGAAAGACAGCCAAATTCGGATATACCGGAATAGGGGTAGCCTTCTCACTTAACCCCCATACATACAGTCCTTCTAATGGTTGTAAGGGTATGTCTGACAAATGCTTCTGATACCAATCTTGGAACATAATTGTCCCTTGGGAGCCACTGTCTAATATAGCTCTTGTAGACACTCCGTTCACCTTTACAGTGGTTCCATGGAGGGACCCACTATTCTGGACCAGTCTGAGAGGCGGTAGTGGGGCCTGGGCAACTGACCTTGCCACAAAGGCGTGAATTAGCATTTTGGTGCCCTCACTGGGATCATGCGTGCCTCTTAACCACTGATTTCTTCTCCAGCTCTCCTTGTAGCCTATATGCAACTTTGTCAGTGTCTTTTGGGACTGGCATTCCCTTTCATGTGCCCATCTTTCCCACAATTATGCAAAACATACTTTCTGGAGTTTGAGCTGGCCGGGCGCCACACTGGGAGCCAGGGCGGGGTATTACTAACTGAAACCTGGTGCCATCTCTGTCTGCGGCGTGATAAGCATTGGAGACATCTCGTCAGTTTCTCCACTTCCATGGTCAAGGAATCGAGTTCGAGCTGTTATCAGCAGGAGATACATGGGTGGGTACCCCACCCCATAGCAGATGCAGTCGGATATAGGTCAGGGCCCGTACTTGCAGGCGTGGCCTCATAAAGGGACTGTTTTGAATTCTCGGATCTCTCTCAACAGTTCGCCCCATTGTGACATATCTTTTCCTTGTCAGAGCACTCATTGACTGCCAACCTCTGCCCCTGAACTTCACTTGATGGGTCACCCTCAGTCACTAGATTCGTCGAGCCGCAGCTATTGGTGGCAGGTCCCTCCCGAGTCGTCTTTTTCTCAACTCCTCGAATTTCTCTCATTAACTCATCATAGGAGGGTGGGATTCCAGTCGATCTGCCAGGTGTAACTGAAGCAACAGCAGTTCTGAGAAGGGGGCAGACTTAAGGATCCTGTCCAGCCTGGTTCGGTCCAGTTCAATCGCTGGCAAACTACCTTTTCTGAGGCATTCTTGCAACAATTTTTCCAGCCGAGATACATACACAGACAACAACCCCTTGGTACTGTTGTGCATCTCTTACCTCCACCATAGGTCCTCATCAGAATCTGGGCTCCCATACACATTCTCCAAGGCCTCAAGATAGGCCTGTGCAGTCGCTTCAGGGTTACTGGCCCGTTTAGCACGGATGGTAGCCAGGGCGGAGGACCGGGCTCTCACTAACCCTCTTCGCTTTTCACCTTCCGAGCATTGCCATTCTAGCACTTGGGGCAACATAGTCTATCCAGGTCTCCCAGTCATCCTCCCCTTGGGGTGGGAGGGTGCCAGAGAAGATCCTCAACCTTGGTAAGAGTCGTGACTAATGGCAGGTGCAGAAATAGGAGTCTGCATTGGTTCAGCCACCATTACGGCACTGGAGCAGGAGAGGGTGTTGGGGAGGAACACCCCAGGTGGAAAGAATAGTTTCTTCAAGTCCTCCACAGTTTTCCCTCCCAGCAACCATTTAGCAAATTTCTCCTCAAAAGTTTCAGATAGTGGTGGGGCTCATTCCCCGGTCTTTACTGTCCTAGTTATCACTCTCCAAGCAGTGAGGGCTCCTCTGGGGTAATGGTCTGTGGTACTTTGGAGCTATCTATGGGATCCTTAAACTCTACTAGGGCCAGGAAAGTGTGGGTGAGCAGATTAGCGTGCCGACCCACCACCACAGGATTTTGTAAACCTTCCACCTTGGAAAGTACTCCTGCACAGTGTCCGTATTGATACCCAGGGGATGTCCAGGATAAGCATAGCATTTTGGGGTCGATCTCCTCCCCAGTACACCACTCCACCAGCGAGTGCACAGCCACTTCTGTCGGGTACCCATTTATTTATTTATTTATTTATTTTCCTTAACAGTGGTTTGTAAATATGGCCACTAGAGGACACACAATCCCAGCGGTGAGCCTCCAAATGTAACCCCTAGATGGCGCTATCCCAGGGCTACTACCCTGCCTGATTTGCCACTAACAGGTTGAGGGCCTGGATCCAATGGCGGTGCCTCCACCCAGAGGTCAGGGTTTGCAATAGTAAACTTACTTGGTCACAGCCCTCTGGGACACTGCAACCCCTTTCTTCCCACTAGTGGCCCACAAAATAGCAGAATTACCTTCACAGTATACACTTACCCCAAGGCTGGTTCAGGCATCGGGACATCCTGTAAAATAAGATACAGTGCAACAATCACAGTACAGTACTTTAACATAGACAAATACCTCAGGCAGTATAACTTTGTTGAAACAAACAGCTCTGATTTATTTAGGGGATATAACAAGGACAGGAAATCAGGTTAATTAGCTTATCACTTTACTATCTACTCTATGGCTCTGTGCACAGGCCTATCCCTCACCAGTTACTGTCCCTGGGTACCCAGGCCCTAGTGCTAGTCCAAACCGTGGCAGCTGGTAGGGGCCCTTTCACACAGAGAAAAGGAAAATTAAACAGTCAGCAGTACAGTAATTCCATTTGGATTTAATGTGGCAATTCAACAGGGAGCGACCCGAATTAGTACTCACGACCTCCAAAGAAGATATGGTCCTTCAATGTCAGCAGGGCTACTTTTGATCTCCAAGAGACTCCTCCACATTTATATGGTAAAAAAAAAGCACTATACCAGGCAGGCTGCATCTGTATCCCAATCGCAATTACTGCTACAATAACCAGGAGAACACACAGCAGATTCAGTTCCTGACAGACCAGTGTAATTCAACAATTTCTTCAGTCTTCTACAGGGTGAGCCTGGTTTCTACTCTTCAGAGATCCTTTGATTCTTTTCACAGGACGATTCAGTCCTAACAAGCAGTTACACAGTTGTGAACCGGAACTCTGGGCCTTGCACGTTTTTGACTGAAACTGTGCACTGAAGGAGCACAGGGTTTCTTTCCCTTCACTTTCAGATCTCAAACTGAAACTCCCAACAGACAAAACCGGGCACTTCCTTTGAGTTCCTCCCAGTTCTTGACTGGATTGGCTGTCACTCACAATAGACTGCTGCTGTTGGTCCAAAAAGGCACCGAAGTCTAAACTACATCTTCCAGAGTCACTGCCCATACAATCCTCTTGTGGCTGGCTCAGATTATGAGTCCCAAGTTCTGATTCGTCCAAGGCATCATTTTAGAGCTAGTTTACCCCACACTGATTGGTCCAGTTCAGCAGTTCAAAACCAGAATGGGGAACTAGGCAGACAGTTCTGACTGCAAAGAAAGCAGGTTAGACAAACTGTAATTTTATTATTACTGTAAATGATTTCTGGCAATCAGTTACATCTTTCAGACAGGTTCCTTTGCACTCCTAGTGACTGCAAAATGGGGTGAATTGCAGCAGCTTGAGTGGTACTCAATCAAAGAAACACACAGTCCCCCATACAAACTAATTATGTCTGCAAGCAGACAGCTCTTAAAGAGACAGTACCAGAGGTTCTAAAACACTCACTGATAAATGGCTTAAACGCAAACACATTTCAGGCTTGGAGCATTCAAGCAAGCTCTGAAGTCTTTTTTGGGAACCCCCATTTGCAGGGGGTTACATAGGTATTTGAAAGTGCACATGTCTTTAAGGGCTTGCCATCAGGGGACATGATGTTGAGAAGGGGGGGATTGTCCTTAGCTAGGAAGGGCTTTGATACGAACAGCATAGATTTTGTTTTTTTGGCATTAACCAGAAGGAGGTTATTTGTTTATTTATTTTATTTTATTTAAAATTTGGTTTCCGAGAAAGGCACACTGAGCCAAGGCTTGTTTCCAGGTGTGACCCAGGTACAAGTGTACACTGAGTTATTCAGAGGTAAAAAAGTATTTAGGAATACAGGCGATATGTACAAACATTAGAAGAAGTGCAAACAGTATTACAGATAACAGGCATTAAGTACAACATCAGAAAAACAGTAGAGGCATTTAAATAATTTGCAATATGGTAGAAACAAGTCCTGGAGTTGTACGATAGAGAGGTGTGAATTCACTTGGGACATGCTGTACAGTGATGGCCCTAGTAGCCTCTGAGAGTTTGGCTCGAGTAGTGTAGTGGTGGGCCCCATGGAGCATCTATGGAAGGGAGGTGGGGGGAGGAGCCTAGGGAGTTGTTTAATGGCTGAAAGGGAGGAGACCTGGCGAAGGTAAGGTGGAAGATTGTTCCATAGGAGGGGGAGATTGTAGGAAAAGGCAGCTTTGCCTGCAGCGTTGTGGGGGCGCGAGAGATGGAAAGTGCGTGCGTCCCTGTGGCAGAGGGAGTAGTCTAAAAATTTGCTGGCGAAAAGGGGGAAGTGAGGTAGGGGGGTAAGGAGCCTAGCCAATATTTAGCTATGAGGGAGGCACTGTGGACAGCTCTCCTGTGTGAGAGCAGGGCCAGGGAAAGGGTGTTGTATAGGAGGCACTGATGAGTAAGTGGGGGGGAGGCAGTGGCAAAGTGACAAAAAGAGTTGAGTAAAATATCTAGCTTGGAAAGGGATGAGGTAGTGGCCGTTCCGTAGATGATGTCCGCATAGTCCAGCACGGGCAGGATTGTTTTCCACATGAGTTCACTATGGGTGGGAAGGGGAAGACTGGCTTTGTGGCGATAGAGAATGGCGAGCTTCGGCCGGAGTTTGGCGTAGATGGCCTTGACATGGGTGGAGAAGTTGAGGTGGCTGTCCAGCCAGACTCCCAGGTACTTGAAGGCAGAGACTAACTCAAGGGGGGTGTTGTCCAGAGTGGAGATTTCAGGAGGGGCAGGTAGGGAGGCAAGCTTTTTTCTGGAGCTGAAGACCATGGTTACAGTTTTTTCCGCATTGAGTATAAGCTGCTTTTTCTGGAACCAGGATTGGACTCTGTTGAAGTCATTTTGAAGAACTGAGAGGATAATGTCGTGGGAAGGGCCCAAGTGTCATCGGCGTATAGGTGCACATTTGAGAAGAGACAGGTGAGGGGGGAAGGGGAGGTCATTTATGAAAAGAGAGAAGAGGAGGGGGCCAAGGATGGAGCTTTTGGGGACTCCTGAGAGGATGAGTAGAGGGGAAGACAGGGTGTCCCAATTTGTACGGACTGCTGTCTCTTCTGGAGATAAGAGTGGAACCAGTTGATGGCAGGTTGGGCGAGGTCAAAAGAGCTAAGTTTGTGGAGCTGCAGGGGGTGGGAGACAGAGTCAAAGGCTTTTGCCAAGTTGATGAAAATGGCAGTGGTGGACTGGCTGTTGTCCATGACAGTGAGTATAGAGTCAGTAATTCTCAGAAGGGTAGTGATAGTGGAGTGGTGTTTTCTAAATCCTGACTGAAAGGGTGAGAGGGAGCTGTTGGAGGAGAGAAAAGTAGACAGTTTTGAGAGCATAAGGGATTCTTGGATTTTTGTGAGGGAGGGGAGAAGTGAGATGGGCCTGTAGTTACCTGGCAGAGAGGGGTCGACGCCTTTGTGCAGAGGGAGGATCTTGGCCCATTTCCAGGCAGTCAGAACTGTGGCTGTGACAAGCGAGAGGTTGAGCAAGTGAGTTAAGGGTGCAGCTATGGCTGGGGTGGAGATGCGGAGTAGACTGGAGTGCATGCCATCAGGGTTGGATTTGGACTGGTTTAGGGAGGTGAGAGCATCATAGACTTCCAGGGAAGTGAAGGGAAAAAAGTGGAAGCCAGAGGAAGTGGGAGAGGGTGCAGAATAGTTGGGTAGTGGAGGGTGGGGAGTCGGGTAGGGCACAAGAAACGAAAAATGAGTTGAGCAGTTCTGCTACTGAGGCAGGATCTGAGACAGATTTGCCATTGATGTTTAGGACAGGACATGTCTGCTTTGTGGGTGGGTTGGTGAGCGAGTTAATTACCTTACAGAAGGATGCGGAGTTATTTTGGTTCCGTGTAAGTTGTGCTTTTAAGTAGGAGGACTTGGATAGCCGAATGGCTTTTGTACATTTGTTTCTAAGGTGTTTGTAAGCTAGGAGGTCACAGGTAGCAAGGGAGGCTTTATATAGCCTCCAAGCCTTGTCCATGGAACAGCATAGGGTAATGAGGTCGGATGTTATCCAGGGGTGGTGGTGCCGTTTAACTCTAACTTTCCTGAGGGGAGCATGGGTGTCCCAGGTACTGTGTAGGATGTTGCAGAAGTGGGATAGGGCGAGGCCCACATGTGTCGTGGAAAAAACTGGAGACCAGTCTGCTAATGTTAGGTCATGCTGTAGGGCCGCCTCATTTAGGTGGTATAGGGGGTAAGACCAGATGAATTTAGGAGGAGAGTGTGGGGAGTGGATTTTGCGGGTGCAATAAGTTATACAGTAGTCACTAAGGGCGTCCGAGAGGATGCCTGAGGAGGTGATCCTGTGGGGATGGGTAGATAGAATCCAGTCCAGGAGGGAATGCCTTTGGAACCGGTGGTTTAGACGGGTAGGTTCTAGGATTTACTGGGAGAGATTTAGGGCCTCAATCCTCAGGGCAGTGGGTTTGGTGGAGAAGGAGAGCCAGTCGAGGTTGAAATCGCCTAGCAAAATGAGTTCACCATTAGAGGTACTTGAGGAAATAGCTGAGATGGAATTGACAAGGGAGTCGGGCGAGGATTTTGGCGGGGCGTACAGAACCCCAATGTAGAGGGGGGTGGACGATGGAAAGGATAGGAGAGCAACCATGGATTCATGTGAGGAAGGGCAGGATTCCTTGAATATTATGGAGCATGTGATGGTGTGCCTGATGTACAATGCTGCGCCTGCTCCACACTTCCCACGGTCCTGGCGGAACAGGGTATAGTTAGGGATGTTGAGAGTGGGGTTGCAGATTCATGCGGATAGCCAGGATTCCATGATGCAAAGTATGTCTGGTCGGTACTGGGTGGCCTAAAACGGTGAGGGCGTCAAGTTTGGGAAGCAGGCTTCTAGCGTTGAAGTGAAATATACGGAGGCCCTTGGAGAGGGAGTCAGGGGGCAGGGTGGGTGTTGGTGTGGAGCCCGGTGAAGTTGGTGTGGGTGCTAAAGGCCCTGGATTTGGATGCATGTCACCAGCCAGGAGTAGGAGTAGAAGTAGTATGGTGAGAAAGGGGGGTTGCTTGCATTTACCTGATCTGCTCCTGGAGGGTGGGGTATGGAGGTTTAAGTATCGGAGAAGAGCTTCAAGATTTAGTAGGTTCAAGTGGAGCAGTGAAGGGTGTGTGGAGTGGAAGTGGGAGTATAGGGGAGGACCAGGCAGGTGTAGAAAAAAAGTGGAGGATGGGAGGGTGTGAGGCGGGTGGTCGCCGAAGTGGGTAGCAGAGTATGGGATAGGTAGGGGGGTGAGGAATGGAATAAAAAGAAGAAGGCACAGTGGAAGGGACTGGAGCGTGGTGGATTTAGATAGGCAAGCAGTGGAAACTGTGATAAAATGCAGTGGCAGCCACTAGTGGCAAAGCAGGATAGCTTGCTAATGGGAAACACAGCTGATTGATTCTGAACGTCACGTGTCTGCTACTATATAGATCACTGTTGACCAAGGGTGGTGTTGGGGGCAGTGGGGGAGCTGACACGCTGCATCGGTGGGGACCTCCTCAGCCGAGCACGGAGAAAAGCCGATCGGGTCAACTGCCTACCTGTGGGACTGACTGCTGTGGGGGAGGGCTTCTTCCTTCAGCCCTCTCAACCCTCGGGGGCACGATCTGTGGAGGTGGAGGAGAAAAGAGGGACAAATTAAATACCACATAGGTTTGGGGAAGGGCTGCAACACAATGGGGAGGGGGGTCGAATGTCTAGGGGGGCTGCAAGAAAATCAAGTGTCTCAGAAAGGGCACAGGAAATTATGGAAATAACTTCCCAATCACTGTTTAGAGCTAACATTTAAATACTCCACAAAAAGCTGCAGTGGTTCCAGGACTGGCAAAAAACAACACTCTGATTGTACTGACTCTAAGGTTTGCTCTGCTTCAATACTCATACATATAATTCAACTTGCTAGCACAGGGACAATTACTATTTCTTCTTAGGTAGGCTAAGTATAATAAATACATTTCAAGACAGCAGCTGGTATGAAGTTTAAGGCGCACAGTCTGGTTTTGAAAAAAAAAAATAAGGCGCCAGATGTCCTTTGTCCTCCTCAGCCGAGTGCGGAGAAAAGCCGATCGGGTCAACTGCCTACCTGTGGGACTGACTGCTGTGGGGGAGGGCTTCTTCCTTCAGCCCTCTCGACCCTCAGGGGTGCAATCTGTGGGACTGACTGCTATGGGGGAGGGCTTCTTTCTTCAGCCCTCTCGACCCTCTTTTGAACCAATTATGGGACACAGCATAGTTTCAGGAAAGAACTGAGGAAATATTGTCTGGGGATTTATCACTGTGGAAGAGCATGAGGTCATCAGCATACAGGAGAGAGTGACAACTGAGACAGTCCGAAGGGAGGGAGTTTATAAATAAAGAGAAAAGCAGGGGGCCCAGTACGGAGCCCTGGGGCACACCTGTAGAGACGGGAGGGGTTGGGGAGCGGGCAGGGCCAATACACACAAATTGGAAGCGGGTGGTGAGGTAGCTCTTGAACCAGGTAGTAATCTCTTGAGAGCAGCCAAGGCTACGTTGTTTGGAGAGGAGAAGGACATGGTTTACCATGTTGAAAGCCTTGGAGAGGTCAACGAAAACTGCTCCGGTGACATTATCATGGACCATATTAATGAGGATGTGGTTGGTCAGAAGAGAGAGGGCAGAGGTGGTGGAGCGGTGTTTTTCAAAAGCTATGTTGTTGGCTGCACAGGAGATTGTGTTTGCCTATATAGTCAGCAAGTTGATGATGGACAGCTTTCTCAAGTAGTTTACTTAGGTGGGGGAGGATGGAGATCGGATGATAGTTGTCCGTAGATAGAGGGTCCCCAGCTTTAAAAATGGTAATCACCTTTGCAGTCTTCCAGGGGTCAGGCATGGAAGAGGAGGCGAGGGTGAGGTTAAAGATACAAGTGAGTGGTTCAATGATGGCTGGGGAGATGAGCCTAAGGAAGACCAGGGATAGACCATCAGCACCAGGGGAGCCACGGTTTGAAAGGCTTTTGAGGAGCTTAGCTGTGTCAGCTCTCAAGAAAGATTTGAAGAAGAAAGTGGGAATCTGGGGTTGGGTGGTCGGCCCATCGGAGGTAGGCGGGGAGGGGGTCTGATGATGGACCAAGTTATTTAGTTGGCCCTTAGGTAGTTTACTTAGATACATGGATAGGTCAGAGAACTTGTCATTAAAAGCCCTAGCCACTTCCAGAGGATCCGTAATAAGGTCATTTGGGGAGTTAATTTGCAGGGCAGCCTTGTTGGAGTGGGAGTTAAGTAGGGAGCCGATGGATGCCCAGAATTTCCTAGGGTCTCCAAGGTTAGCCTGTTGGAGATGACGGAAGTGGGTCTGCTTGAGGGATTTCTCCAGAAGTTTGCAAAGATTCCTCCGGTGCCTGTAGGCATCCCATAGGGCGAAGGAGGGGGATGCTTTGTATGTGGACCAAGCATGATCTCAATCCTGCATAAGGGTAAGGAGGTCTTTCATGACCCAGCATGAGCAGCAACCTCTGACCCTTCTTGTGGTGACAGGGAAGTGCTGGTCCTGCAGGGTGAAGAATGTCTGTGTGAGGAGGGTTACTGCCCGTGTCACATTCGAGAGACAGAATAAAGAGCAGACCAGTCCAAGGACTGAGACTCTTTGAGGAAATTGGGGAGGTTGAGGCTACTGAAATTGCAAAAGAACAAGTATTTTGGAGGGGGACGTTTGAATTTAAATGACCAGAGGAGATACATAGGGGAGTGGTCACTGATGGAGTCTGCCATGGTACCAGCATGCAGTACATAATCATCCCTGTTGGTAATGATCCAGTCCAGAAGGGATTCAATGCCTGTATGTGGGTTTTGCCTGGTGGGAAGCTTAATAGTTTGGAACAGATTGTATTGTTTTAGGAGGGAGGCATAGTCAGACTGGTGAGTGCTCAGCCAGTTTAGGTTAACATTGCCATGGATAATTGCATCTCTATGGGGGGATAAGGAGCTCAGGCCCAAGAGGAAACTGTCTAGGCCCACAGTTCCAACAGATGGAAGGTTGTAGCAGCAGCCTATGTAGAATTTCTTACAGGCTCCCATGGTAATTTCAGATAGGAGCCATTCGCTGGGTGAGGATGGATCTGAACAGAGGACAATATTGGCTGAGAGGGGTTTCCTAAGGAATAGTGCAATACCACATCCCTTTTTCCTGCCCGGCCTATCATACCACAGGGAGGAGTATCCAGGTAGCTGGTAAGTGGTGTCAGCATGGTGGAGCTTTAGCCAGGTTTCAGAAAGTCCCAGAACATGGGGCTTGTATAGTGCAACCCATGCCCCCAGGTCAGGGAACTTAGATGGAAGACTGCACACACTGATGTGCACAATTTTTAAGCCCCAGAGCATCAGCCCAGATGTTGCAAGAGGGGTCAGTGTGGGAGCTGGGTGGGCCAGGGTTGCATTCAAAATCACCGGCTAGGAGAAGGAGGGATAGTAAGAGTATCTATGGGCAGGAGGGGACCACAGGAGAACCAGAGAGGGAGGCCAGGTAGTGGCTAAGTTGATGGCGTTCCAGGTTAGTGAGAAAGGAGAGGATGATAGAACCGAGGGAGGATAGTTCCCAGGAGGAGCGAGAAGAGGGGTGTAGCAGGGGAAGAGTGGGTGACAGAGAAGAAAGCAAGGTGCTCCTGATCATGGGCTAGCACAGTGGCACAGTAGTCCATTAGCACCAGGAGGGATGGCAGTGAAACAGCGAGCAGTTTGAGCTGTAGCAGGTACATGGTGGCAGGAGAGCTGGCAAGAGTAACAAAAGGTGGGAAAGGTGGGAAGAATCGCAGTCAGGATGCTTGCTATAGGTAAGCTGACAGGGAGAACAACTGTGGGTGGAGGGGCTAGTGGGCGAGTGAGCAGGAGGATGGGACAAGCATAGGAGAGGGACTGTGTCCTTTAGATTTCATGAAACTGCCCAGGGGGACAATGAGGACAGGTTATATGCCAGAGGGAGGGGCTTGAGGTGGATTTAAAGAGTAGCAGGCATGAGGAAGGGTGCGTCGGACAAAAGGTTAGAGACAGCCATGCAGTCTTGAGCTCCTGGAGCGCTGTTCGGGCCATACCTGCAAGCAAGGGCTCAGAGGCAGGTGGCAGCAGGCTCTTCTCACCATGGAGGTGTGTAGATCCCTGTCTGAGGCAACCACGGAGGTGGTGCTAGCCCAAAGGGCTATGAGAAGACGCCTGAGGG
Organism: Neoceratodus forsteri; assembly: GCA_016271365.2. Taxonomy (NCBI): domain Eukaryota; kingdom Metazoa; phylum Chordata; order Ceratodontiformes; family Ceratodontidae; genus Neoceratodus; species Neoceratodus forsteri. The sequence goes on from CM057449.1 coordinate 483,235,947, forward strand.
AGAAAGGGACAAGCTGGGGTTAGAAATAGCTCAGGAAACAGTGGGAGGCTTCCTGCTTTACAAATTCACGATAGAGCTTTGTCACAAATAATGGGAGTTAAATTGGGAGGCGGGTCGCAGACAGCGAGCTAGGTGCCAGCAAGATCTGCAAAGGGGAGAAAGAAAAGAAGCTACAGTCGGGGATGGATGGGAGAAATTAACTGAAAATGGCTTTCACAGAAAATCCCAATTAGGTACCAGAGGCACAGAATTGTTCAAGTTCTAACACAGAATCAGGAATAAAATCTTAGCCCTCTAAAACTCTCAGTTCAAACACACAGTTTAAGCACAAGTAAAATTACACATTACACTGAAAGAAATTCGGCAGGGGGCGCATGAGAAAAATCGGCAGTTTGCAGGAGACAAGACCCCTGCAAAGGCCGAAATTCCAACGCAGCGCTGAGTATAAAAATGGTCCAGAAATCAGAGACAATACAGGATTAGGGGAAAAATAAGGTAAATTTGGCTGATGGTAGTGGCATAGTCCACGCAGGAGGAATTGAAAATGCCGGGCAGGATGAGGACCCAATCAGGGTGCTCGTGGACCACAGGCAAACAATGAGAGCTGTCCCAAGAGAAAGGTGCCTGTCCTTTGAAAATTTTCAGAGACAGCCACACAGCCTTGAGTTCCTGGAGCGCTGTCTGAGCCGTACCTGTAAGCAAGGGCTTGGGGGAGGGTGACAGCAGGCTCTTCTCACCATGAAGGCGTGTAGATCCCCATCAAAGGTGACCGCAGAGGTGGTGCTAACCCAAAGGGATATGAGAGGATGCCTGCAAGCAAGGGCTCTGGGGCAGGTGGCAGCAGCCTCTTCTCACTGTGAAGGTGTGTAGATCTGCTATCCAGCACCTTGTTAATACTCTTTTGGTACTTGAAAGTCTCTATCATGTCTCCCCCCTTTTCCTCCTTTGCTCCAGGGTGTACATGTTAAGATTTTTTAGCCTCTCCTCATATATTAAGTGGCTCAGGCCCCACACCATTTTTGTTGCCCTCTTTTGGACCCTCTCCATCCTATCCACGTCCCTCCAAAATTGAACCCGTAGTCAAGGTGTGGCCTCACCAGCTGCTTGTACAAGGGCATCACCACCTCCCTCCTTCTGGTAGTGAAACCTCTGCCTATGCATCCCAGCATTCTGCTGGCCCTCATCACTGCCCCCCTCGCACTGTTAAGCCATCTTGAGATAATTTGATTTGATTATACCAAGGTCCATCTCCTGCTCTATCACCTCCAGCACCTGACCACCTATCCTGTACTCTGCTCCCAGTTTGCTCCTCCCCAAGTGCATAATCTTGCACTTCTTCATGTTGAAGCTCAACTGCCAATCTTTTGACCACTCCTCCAATTTGTGCAAGTCTCCTCTCATTTTCCCCAACCTTCCTGAAGTATCTACTTGGTTGCAGATCTTTGTATCATCTGCAAATAGACATACCTTCCCGTCAAGCACTTCCGTAATGTCTCCTATAAAAATATTGAACAGGACCGGTCCCAGTACCAACCCCTGTGGCACCCCACTGGTCTCCCCTCCCTCCCTCAATGGAAATCCATTAACTACCACCCTTTGCCTTCTTCCCTCTAACCAATTTTTCACCCATCTCTCCACCTCTGGACCCCCCTCCAGGGCTCTTAGTTTGTGCAGTAGCCTTAGGTGTGGCACGGTGTTGAATGCCTTGCTGAAGTCTATATATGCCACATTCACTGCCCCTCCCCGATCTATTACTCTGGTCACCCAATCAAAGAACTCAACTGAGTTCATTTGACATGACCTCCCCTCCATGAATCCGTGCTGTCGGTGAGCCTGCAGGTCCCTTGATTCAAGATATCTGACGATTCTTTCCCTCAGCAATTTCTCCATTATCTTCCCTATCACTGATGTCAGGCTGACCGGCCTGTAGTTGTTGACTTCCTCCTTGCTTCCACCCTTGTGAAGCGGGACCACATCTGCTCTTCTCTAGTCTACTAGAACCACCCCCGCCTCTAGAGATCTGTTGAACAGGCCAGTTAAGGGCTCTGCTAGCACTTCCCTCAGCTCCTGCAGCACTCTGGGGTGTATCCTGCCGGGTCCAATGGCCTTGTCCTCCTTTAAGCCTGCTAATTCTTTCAGTACCCCCCTCTACCTTGAATGGGCTGGTGTCCACCACCTGCACAGCTCTAACTCTCTCCCTGATTTGTTCCCCATCCCCCTCCCCCGTGAACACAGAGCAAAAGTAGTTGTTTAGGATGTTTGCCTTTTCCTGGTCCCCTTCCACTGTCTCCCCACCCTTATCCCTCAGTCTAACTATTCCCCTCCTTGCCTTCCTTCTTTCACTCAAATACCAGTAAAAAGTTTTGTCCCCTCCCTTAACTGACTGAGCTATTCTCTCTTCAGTCTCTTCCTTTGCCTTCTTGACCTCCTTTCCTGCCTCCTTTTGCTTTTGCCTGCACACTTCTCTATCCTGCCTCCTCTGCAGGTTCACTGCTGCAAACCTTGGCTCTTGTAATGAGTGTAACCACCTCTACTCCAAGGTGAGTGATGCAGTTGGGGTAGAATTATGGAATAGCTGGGTGTAATAGGCCTTTGAGTGGATGGTCACCTGTGGTGATCTTTCTGATACATTTTCTGCCAGAGTGCTGCCCTGAAGGAAACTACAGAATCGCCACTCACAGTGACACATGGATAGCGTTAAGGGTGTGCTCCATGCTCTGAGCACAGCCGGTGATCATAGGAGCACATTTTCTTTGTAAAATATTCAGTTATCTGTGCTCCTCTTGCCTTTCTGGAGCATAGTTAGGGGAGAGGGTTCCTGGCAGTGGGACAGTGTGGGATGGGGTGGGGGAGAAGAGTCCAGCAGGGGCATTGGGATACATATCAGGCTCTTTTTTTATTAATTGGGTGGAGTTCAAAGTTAGATCAGCAAATGATTGGGCGAGCGGGCAGCTGCTACATTAACAGGTGGACCACCAGGGATCAAGTGTGTGGGTAGCCAGCAAGGCAGTTTGCACTTCGACATGCTGGCAAGCAAGCGTACTGGTAGCCAGCACATGTTACTGGGTGAATGGTAGGCAGGCAGTAAAAGGAGCATGAGAGCAACTGTCAGTCTAATGTACATATAGGCAGGTGAGGAACAGACTGAGCATGTGTGTATTAGAGCAAGTTTGCGGGTGGGTAGCAAACAGAAGTGGGAAGAATGACTGAGAGGGAATGCGTGTATTTGACCATAGGTGAATTAAAAGTAGGTGAACAAGCAAAGAAGGAAATATATTTTTTATATATAATATATATATATTTTTTTCTTCTATATACATTTTTAGAGTTTTTCCCTGTTTTCTTCCCTGTAGTGCCCAGGACCCCGGCAATCAAGGCAGTGCACGTGCGTGGAGGTGCATATGGACTCCGGGTGCCTGCTCAGTCCCTTCTGCCCCGGCCCTGGCGATCGCTGAGCTCCCCCCCATTCAGACTGCCATCTGCCCTCCACTGGGTGGCAGCCAAAGGCCGGGGAAATCCCTCAGTTCTCCCCAGGAGAGGAGAGCCGCCTCGTGGAAGCTCAGTCCTACTCCATGCCCTCACCCCCCTGCTGACCCCTGACGATACAGGTTCATTCCCAAACCCGGGTCACCGGTGTGGAGTCCAGCACCTCAACCCTCAGCACCCCCGAGCCGCCTGAAAGATGATATATTTTAAAAGTCCATAGACAAAAGAAAGGAAAAAGAAAACAGTTGAAACAGGGACAGTAGAATTGTGGCCAGAGGAAGATGAAAGAATGAGAGCAAAGGTGAGACAAAGACCAGAGTAAGACATAAAACAGGAAGGAAAGAACAAAGATCAAAGAGGGATAAAATTAAACAAATCATTGAGACAGGTAAGCTAGAAGAAGTAGCAAGACAGTGAGACCAGCAGTCATGGTTTCCTGCATGTATCGAAGGAAATCCAATGGGTAATTCTGTTTTGTTTTGAAGCTGCCTAATTTCAACAGGTTGTCTTTGGGGGAAAAAATGACTATACTTTGTTTTATGCTTTGAACTGCAGGCCACTGAAAGTTTGAATGATCTGTAATTGATGTATGCTTTTGTTGGAAATTGTAATATGGTGAAAGTGAAAGACTTGTCCTGGATATGAAAGATTAATTGCTCTGTTTACCTCTGTGTACACAACACAAGACTATGAACACAGTTTTCCCTGTAGACTATTTCTCAATTTAACTTAAAAATACAAGAACAGTTGTAAACTTGGGAGCCTTGCTGGAGTCTCTATTGAATGCAGCTGGTCAGCACATGGGATGAAGTGGTGCAGGGCTCCAAGATTTAAATAGATCCCTATATTTTACAAACAAATGTACAGTAGCAGTATACAGGAAACTGTTCCAGATCTAGACTTGTATTGTTTGCATGGGAAACAAAGCAATTCAGGAAAAATCATGCCACAGTTATAGGGAAGGAAATGTTAAACTGATATGGGAGCCCAGGTGGTGTGGTCTGGGACAGGTGGCTATGGACTATGAGCCAGAGGTGGATGAAGAAATCGGTGGTATGTGTGTCTGTCTATCTGTTTGTGGGTGGCCACAGTGCTAGGAGATTGTGTGTAGTACTGATTGTGTGGGTGCATTTAACACTTGATGGCATCAGTAACACACACTAAGATGTCACACTGTCATGTGGTTAGATCTCAATAATACCTAGGAAATGGGCAACAAAATAATTAGTGCACATAAATTACTCAGAACCTTTATTATAAGCAAGAAGTTGTTAATGAACTAGTAAATTTAAAAGAAGATGAGTAGGAGCTCAGCCACAGTTTAAAGAAGCACATATTTTATGGTACAATTTAGAGTTTCTGTGCTCCTCTATTTGGGAGGAGCACATCGTGCTAAATCCTTAACACCACTCCTGCAGTGACAGGACCCAATACCATATACAATACCATAACATAACACCCCACAAACCAACTGCAGTAAAAAATTACAGTTATAACACTAAAAGCAAATATAATAATAATGGAAACAATAAATGCAATTAAATAAGGTAAGGTTCTATTAGGGAAGGCAGGAACTCAGAAATAAGGATCTGGAATGGAATCAGAGCAGCGTATGGTAGTGATGGTTGGTAAATGATTAGACAAATGATAAATATTCAAACACACCCTCCTAACACAAGCAGGATCCCCACAGCCCTATCCTCACTGGTGGTACCCAAAGATCCTTTAGGACTACCCACTTTCTCCACATGTACACACTAAGCAGTTTAGCTGTGGGTGTAATGGAGATGAGATGTGGTACTGACTGGTGAAATTACTGGATGAAGTGCGTTCCAAATAAAAATCTCTTGAAGCAAAAGAACAGGAGGTGAAGTCTTCAGATGTTGTTGTGTTCTAACATTTAATCTGGTCTTGTTCAACAAACTCACACTGCAACAGGAATAGAGCAGCTTTCATTTTTATTCAGGAGCCTCTCTAGTCTCAACAACACTCTCTCTGTCTGCTCTCTTTCTAGCTTACACATATCGGGATGCTGCCCTCAAGTGGCAGAGTACCGCAATGCATTACCATTTCACATACATAACATTTCCTCCCCACTAAATTATATTGTTACCAAATGAACAAGTATTAGCATTATTCGCTATTATTAAGATGGTTCATACTATGCTAGAGGTAGGGGGTAGACTGCCCCAGGCCTCGAACCAGTCAAGGGGATTATTCTGCCCCAATAATCTGATCTGGCTCTCTAACTACACAAAACATTTATTTCTTTTAAATGTCTCACAGGTTCAAATGATCTGGAGGTTTTGAAATTCGAGATGGATAACGTTTCTTGTGAGCAACCCTTGGCATGGCTGCCCTGTCTGGTACCTTCCTCCAGTCCTCGGTTGGTGGTTGTACAGCCTCACCATTGCTCCTCTCCACCTCCTCCTTTACATCTTCAGAAGGTGTTGAGACTTCCGTAGTGGGGCTTCTGTAAGCTACGGCAGATGGAATCCACATTTCCCGTGGGTTTTCTTCCCTGGAAGTGTCCCCATCTGTGCGCTGCTGAAGATCTAGGAGCTGTTCAGCATGACGTTTCCATTTCACTCCAGATTCAACATCAACTGTATACGACACTGGACCCGTCTGAGATGTCACCACACCAGAGGTCCACTTTTTCCCCTTCCAGTAATCTCGAACAAGCACTTCTTGACTAACAGTGAACTGCCTGTCCTTTGAACGAGCTTGCCGGCGTAGTATTTGAGATTCTTGGTTCTTCAAAACCCTGATGCCACATCTGGCTTAAAAGCAAATCAAGGCAGGGACAAGCTCAGCGAAAAAACAACATTGCTGGAGATTCCTTTGTTGTAGCATGGGGTGTATTCCGATACGCCAGCAGGAAGTTATCCAACTTGTGTTGTAAGGTAAAAGACCCCCCGCTGATTTCAGAGCATTCTTCATGGTTTGCACAAAACGCTCCGCTAGACCATTACTCGAGGGGTGATATGGGGCACTACGAATATGCCTCACACCATTGGACTTCAAAAATGCTGCAAAGTCACTAGAAATAAATTGTGGTCCATTATCACTGACCAGCTGTTCAGGAATCCCGTAATGGCTAAATAGTCCTTGCAGCACTTGAATGGTCTTACTGGTAGTAGTGATGTTCATGACTTGAATTTCGGGCCACTTTGAGTGGGCATCTACAACAATTAAGTACATGTGTCCCTCCCACGGCCCCGCAAAATCTACATGAATGCGCTGCCACGGTGCACCTGGCCACATCCAGGAATGTAGAGGTGAGGGACACAGCATTTTCTGAACACGCTGACAAGTAGTGCATGTTTTTGCTTGTTGTTCAATTTGCAAATCAATCCCTGGCCACCAAATATAGCTTCTAGCTAAAGCCTTCATTCTCACTACACCGGGTGTCCCATGTAGCTCTTCCAAAACACGAATACGTAGTTTGAAGGGACAATCACCGGACACCCACATCAACAACCTTGCTGTACTGAAAGCTCATTCGTCTGGCGTAGAATGGTGATAACTCATCGTGAATGTTCTGGTTCACAGTAAAAGTCCCTTTTGTTACTAAGTCCAAGACTCGCGACAACACAGGATCAACTTTTGTCTCCTTTTTAATTTCAGAACTTGTGATAGGCAATTTCTCAAGCTGACTGATGTAGAAGACATCGACAGTGTCCACCTTGTCACTGTGGGCTACCTGCAGAGGCAATCTTGAGAGCCCATCAACATTGCCATGAAGAGCAGCCTTCTTGTATTCAATGCGGTAGTTGTGAGCTGATAATAAGAGAACCCAACGTTGCATTCTGGCTGCTGCCATGGAAGGAATACCTTTGTGGGGGCTGAAAATGGTCATGAGGGATGGTGATCAGTGAGAGTGTGAATTCCTGACCATAGAGGTATTGGTGGAATTTGCGAACTCGAACACTATTATAAGCTTCTCTCTCAATTTGGGCATAGTTTTGTTCAGATTTGCTGAGAGTTCTGGATGCAAAGGCAATTGGCTTTTCGTCCCCATTCGGTAGAACATGAGAAAGAACTGCTCCCACCCATAAGGAGGCATCACACGCCAGTCTGATGCTCAGCTGTGGATTATAGTGAATGAGCACATCTTGAGAAACAAGCTGCTTTTTAGCCTTCTTAAATGCACTCTCACAGTCCTTTGTCCAACACCAGGACTTCCCCTTGCACAGCAAGCCATTTAGTGGGTTGAGAATCGTAGCCAGATTAGGAATAAACCGCCATAATAATTTAACAGGACCAAGAACGACCGTAACTGGCTCACATTTTCCGGTCTGGGGCGTCCACAATCGCTTTCTTTCTCAGGCGATTTGTGTAATACATAACATCTATAATTATATAAGTACTCAATGAAGTCTTGAAAAATTCACACTTCTCCTTCTGGACACCATAAGCCAAAATCTTCCAATCACTGCAGAACTGCATCCAGGTTCTTCAGGTGCTCTGCATCATTCCTTCCGGTCACCAGTATATCATCCAGGTAACAGTGAACATTTGGAAGACCTCATAAAACCTGATCCATAGCTCGCTGAAATATGGCTGGAGCTGATGCAATGCCAAAAGGTAGGCGATTGTAGCAGAAGAGACCCTTTTGGGTGGTTATTGTGAGATATTTCCTTGACTTTTCATCTACTCTCATTTGTAGATAAGCATGTCAAAATCCAGCTTACTGAGCGTTGGCCCGTGCCAGCGGCGCAAACAAGTCTTTCATCGTGGAATGGGATACTGTTCACACACAGAACTGGACTTATGAGTTGCTTTAAAGTCTCCACATATTCGCCGGAACCATCTTTCTTTACCACTGGCACTACTGGCGTTGCCCAGTCACTACACTGTACAGGTGACAAGACTCCAGCTTCGGTTAAGCTGAGTTAATTGACCTCCACTTTGGTCTGGTGCATAAGGTACTGGGCGAGGTTGACAAAACTTTGGTTTGTGCTGTGGCTTCAAAAACACTCTTGCCTCAATGCCCTTCATTGTGCCTAGCTCCCCTTGGAATAAAGGAGCATGTTTTTGCAACACTGCTTCTAGAGTGTTGGCGTCACCCGTATTAACAGTCCTTATCTCCTGCCAGTTGAGGCGTATTTTCTTCAGCCATTCTCGGCCTAAGAGTGAAGGGTAGTTACCTTTAACCACGTACAAAGGCAGTAGTGCCGTTTGCCCATTTATTTTCACCTGCACCTTGATGACACCTTCAGGTGAAATTGCCTCACCAGTGTATGTCCTCAGTACAACGTCGGTCGTTTGCAGGGGTAGATGACTCAACATAGTTTCATACTTGTCTGTAGAAATCAATGAGACTGCAGCCCCTGTGTCCAATTCCATTTTCAGTGGTTTCCCTTCAATTTCAGGTGTTACACAGATGGTTGCCGTTTCCCCTTTAAGAGTCAGTACGTGCAATGCTAATTCAGTATCAGTGTCATCACTGCACATTCCCCGTGTTTCCACACAATATACTTCTCTCTTTCTACATTTCGCAAATTGCTTCCCTTTGCTTCCATTGATTTCCCCTCCTTTCTTTTTCCCTCTGCACACTCGCCCAATGTGGCCCTTCTTCCCACAGTTATGACATGTCTGTTCTTTAAACCAGCAATCCTTATTACTGTGATTAGCCTTGCCACAATGACCACATTTATTAGGCTTCCTGGGAGAAGAGAAGGATAAAGCATTACTTTCAGGGAATCACTTAGGTGCTGAGCCTCCCGTGCAGCTGTTTCCATTGATACAGCGATCTCTATCGCTTTCTTGTATGTCAGTCCCACCTCCGTTAAGAGATGCTTCTGTGTCGCTTCACTTTTCAAACCGCACACAAATCTGTCTCGGAGGGCAACATCTAAATGGGTACAAAACTCGCAATGCTCAGCTAATTTCTTTAGAACAGCCACATACTGCGCAACAGACTCACCCTCTGCTTGATTCCGTTTGTGAAAGCGAAATCTTTCAGCAATCACCAGAGGCTTAGGAGAGAAATGTGTCTGTAAGACCTCCACAATACTGGCAAAAGTTTTCTCCCCGGGCTTTTCTGGTGCTATAAGACTTCTCAACAAACTTGCGTTGTGCTGCCCATGACACTCAGTAACACAGCCACTTGTTTTTCATCACTTATATCATTTGCTGTGACAAAATGTCCAAATCTCTCAATACAAGTTGTCCACTGTTCCACAGTTTCATCAAAGGCATCAATATGTCCTATGGTCGCAGCCATCTTTTTGTGTTTCTCGCAGGTTCACTCGTGGGTCCAAAAGTTACGTCTCAGGAAAACCCTCACAGCAGTAATTCGTTCTGGTAAGGTACAGGAGAGTAACTAAACACCGCATCGCCAATTATGTTATGTTCTAACATTTAATCTGGTCTTGTTCAACAAACTCACACTGCAACAGGAATAGAGCAGCTTTCATTTTTATTCAGGAGCCTCTCTAGTCTCAACAACAGCACTCTCTCTGTCTGCTCTCTTTCTAGCTTACACATATCGGGATGCTGCCCTCAAGTGGCAGAGTAACGCAATGCATTACCATTTCACATACATAACAGATGTGTTTAACGTTTCCCTAAAGCGATGACTCACACTTTTTTTATGGGCACATCAAATGACTGCTCAGTCCTAGCTCAAACTAATCCTACCTATCTGTCTGTCTTTCTGTCTATCGATCCATCCATCCATCCATCTATCTACAAACATCCCAGCGTCAGAACATCACAGGGCCAGATATTGGTTTACAATCATTATTACCAAGATACAACTGTGTAGTGATTTTTCGGGGGACATCATCTATGCTGGTCTTATAGGCTGACTTGGCTAAAGGAGGTGCAGAAAATCTAACACTTTATCTGGTCGTGAAAGGTATGGGCCATGATAAATCTCAGTGATCTCCTGGTCAGCCATCTTCACCCCATGGGAGGTGGGCCTTTTTCTTACCTACCCAAAGGTAGACATTCACACAGGGCCATGGGTGTCTGGGCCCTCTGCAAGGATGAATCTTCACAGCAGGATTTCCTGAGAAACATTAGCAGACGTCTTCCACAAAATCTGAGTGATGCAAGGCACTCTGGCATCAATGACTGAAGTCCGGGGCAAGCACGTTAGGCTGTGATTCTGTTTCACAGGATCCCAGGCAGGGAACCCTGGCTGAAAACACAATACAGAGGCTGAATTTTAAACACATCCATCTCTCACAGTATATCTGTCTCTGAGCTGGCAGGAAGAGCTGTCTGGGCACTCTTCAGAATAGACATCTTCTCAAAATCCAGTGTTCACTGGTCAAGGCAGTCACAAAGACAAAAAGGGACAGCCTCCTTGACCCTTTCTACATTCTTTCCTCTGCCCCTCTCCCTGAAGGGCACTCTACTCTGATTAGAAGGAAGTTTGAATGAGGCTTTGCTGCCTCTGACAGGATCATTAGTTTCCCATGCTTCCTTTTGACCACTGGCTCCTTCTCATAAGTCCGTGTGGCCAACCCTAGAGGTGACATAAGCTAACGATACCTTAGGCATGAGTCCCAAAAAGTCAGTGTCAGAGGTGGTAAATACAATTGTCAGAATGCATGAGTTTTCAAAAAGTGAGAGGGAAAGGTGGCTGGAGCTGAATGTTAGACAAAGCAGGACAGTATGCCAGTATACCATCCAGATCCAACACCTTTAATGTAATTTACATTATTATAATTATACTATACTACACTACACTACACTATACTAAGAGAAGAAACACCACTGTGGAGGAAACCTCTGGTGATCCATGGCTTTAGTTTGCTATCCCTCCAAACTTACCATTTATTATCAATTTAAGATTCTATATATTAACTCCAAGTTGGATTCCAAACCTCTGAAATGCTGCTGCACTATATTGGGATAACTTGTTCTCTCCTTCTGTCTTAATGAGTCCTTCCACCTTTGCCAAGGTACGACAGGACCCTGCCTGCAACTAAATGAGTCCCTGCATGTGAGGACTCCACCCTTAGAGAGGTGCAGGTAGGGTCATGCCTCGTCACTAACGGAATCTGAGGGTGTAAAATGTATCCCAGGAGAAATGACAACTTATGTAACAATTGCTTCAGGTGTGGCAGCCCAAGTTCTCTCCTACGAAGTGCGAAGCCCATGGTGAAATTGCTGCAGCCAGGTCCATGAAGGGCAAGGTTCAAAGACAATAGAAAGAAGCTGAATGACCGGCAGGAGTCCAGTAGTCACTGGGACATAGAAACATAGAAGGAGATGGCAGATAATGAGGTGGCCCACTTAGTCTGTCCCTTAAAATGACACAAACACATATATATATTATTTTTTTTATATAGTGGGGGCTGTGAGATTTGAATCCCAGATCTCTAGGCTCATCGGCAACAGCCTTAACCACTACTCTATACTGGGCATGTGTCTGATTGTCATTGCCTGATAGTTGTTTGGGCATGTGTCTGAAAGTATGACAGGATGACAACTGAGGGCATAGTCTTGTACGAGTAGTATGGTACGGGTGTTTAGTCCCAAATAGATGATTTGAATGACCACCTTGGTAGCCTGGTGTACAGTACTAGACTGGTAATAGAGCAGTGAATCAAAAGCCTATCATCCAGGAGAGTGAAGCCACAAAAATTAAAAACAGTAAAGCACGACCACAGCGTCAGCATGGACAAGACAGCGGACAACAGAAGCAGGAGGCAGAGACCCAGGACAGGTGCTAGATGAGCATTAACTGCTACCAGGGGAAAAGCCTGTAGCCCAGACAGCCGAGCAGTATGGCAACCCTGGAGAGCTGCAGGAGAAAGTAAAGGAGCACAGAGGGACTGCGCTGAAGGCAAGGCAGGTAGTCCCCCACAAACAGCAGCAATAGACCACCAAGAAGCAGCATGCCAGCAGGGAGCAAAGGTAGAGCCCCATGCTGCAGCGTATAGGAGACCAGCCCAGACTACAGGGATAACAGCCAGCAGGACAGATCAACATGAGGCCACAGGGGTAAGCCCAAGCTATTATAGTGGATGAAGCCAGCAGAGCAGAATACCATGAGAGGCAGCCCTCAGTGAAGAGACAGAGTGCCCGGTGACAGGAACCCAGGCAAGGAAGGACAGAACAGGAGCTGCTGGGCAAGGAAAGTAACAGGAGCTGGAGCAGGAACATGGACAACAAAAAAAAGCCCAAGCAAAACGGAGCATGCCAAAAAAAGCCGATAGCTGCACACAGCAAGGGAGAGGAGTACAGACCTTGAAAAAATAGTAACAGTGGCCAAGCCACTAGATGGAGCGAAAATGGAGGGTGGAGAAGTTGCAAAGCCGGCAGCAGCCAATGGAAGCAGACCAGTCAGGCCACAGAGGAACACCTGGGGATAGCCCAAGATGAGGCATGAGGCAGTGAGGTAGGGAGCAAATGAAAACAGGCAGCAGCACAGGACATGCTGCAGGTAGGCAACAAAGAATCGAGCATTCAATGCATGATTGTGGCATGTAACCTTAAGATGTAACTGGTGAAGCCAGTCCAGTGGCGTGGAAGGCTGAGGTGCTGAGCACTTTACCTCCTGTCATGCCAGCAACCCGAGTTTGGGAATGGATGTGGGTCGCTCGGTTGCTAGCCGATAGAGGGAGGATTGAGCATAGGTAGGACTGCTCTCCTCTCTCAGGGAGGGGGACGCTGTGGCTCGCTGTCTCACTGCTACCTGGAAGAATTTTGGTGGTAGCACAAAGGAGCCATGCTACAGGTGGAAGGGACAGCATGTCAAGAGCACTGGGGGCATCTCCGCGGAGGCACAGCTCACACATCGTGCTTACTATAAGTTCATAGATCCAAGAGAAGAAGCAGATGGAAAAATGGAGGACAGGCCACGTGAAGCCCTGTCCACTATACTGCAGCCTGCTCTGCCGCTCTGTGTCCAGGATGGAACTGGATATGTATCCCGGCGGTAGGGAGGACAGCCCTCCCTCCCTAGCCATGCTGTGGGAGGAATCCATGGGGGTGAAGTGCATTGACCCAGGAGGAGATAAAGAACAGCGGTAGCGAGTGGGGGACAGGCCTGAGAAAGCTACCATCCTTACAAGAAGGATTACAAAACTTTATTTAAATAAAAATGTATAACTGGTGGGGTCACTGCCTGGGTTCCCTACTGCTCCATCAAACCTCAGGTGATAGCTTAAGAATATCTGAACTTTGGCATGGCATCTGATAAGGTACCACACAGAATCACGGTGCACAAAATAAGTGAACTGGGGCTGGGTAGTAACTTACTGAAGAGAACTATGGCTGAGCAACAGAAGCCAGAGACTAAGGGTGTTTGTGGTGAATGGTGGGGGAGAGGCGGAGTCTTGTTGAACAGCAGTTCCCAGTGTTACTGAGGTCTGTTCTTGGGCCAATAATTTGGGTCTCCTTTGTCATCCCCCCATCATTATCCAGCATGGAGGCAGAGGCCCTCTGCTGAGCACTGCTAGGCCATCGTATCTCACTTGTTAAATAGCTTAGTAAAATAGCACTGTGGTGACAGTAGGAAATTAGGGTGAATCTTGACCACCTCTCCTGCTACATGACCGTGACTACTCAATTTGAGTATAGACACACATCCAAACTTAGCAGCCAAAATGTTACCCCCACTCATGCTATGTTACTGTCAGTACCATTCTCCCTAAGACAGTTACATTCCTTCTTTGAAAGTCTGAAAAGTGCTGTTTTTTACAGCCTCACAGTGTGTCTTTCCAAATGTTATGTAAGAAGTAGCGTCCCCTCATTCTGCCAACCCTCCAGCACTCTAAGTTTGAAGGCATACCCTCTAGTTCTGCTTGCACTCACCACCTCGGAAAACCATGACTATGTCCCCTCTTAGTCTTCTCTTTCTAGGCTGAATAAATCGAACATGTCTAATGTTTCCTCATAATCTTTGCCCGAAGCCACTAATCAGCTTGGTGTCACTGTGCTGAATCCTCTCAATCTCTTCAGTGTCCTTACTCCTGTCTGTACGGTGGTGACTGTGATGCTTGGCCAGCTGGTTATGATTATTGTATGATATTTATAATATAAAAGTATAGTATGTGATTGTCTCACGCAAGACAGAATGTGCTTCCATGGGTGCCCCCCAACCCAGCTTTCATTGAAGCTACAGGATAAGTAAACTGACCAGGAGATCTCTATAATGTAATTAACTTTCTTGAGAAATTGCATTTTATGGCCTTTTTATAACCTCATGCTTTTAAAGTTGGAAAACTAAATATACATTTTATTACAGGACAGGACACCATTTAGCTGATTCCTGTTCGCTATACAGTGGCGTGAAAAAGTATTTGCCCCCTTCCTGATTTTCTCTATTATTGCATATTTGTCACACTGGATGTTTTCAGGTCTTTAGACAAAATATAATATTAGATAAAGGGAACCTGAGTGGACAAATAACACTTTTTATTTTTACTTATTTCATTTATTTAATGAAAAAAGTTAACCAACACCAACTGGCACTGTGTGAAAAAGTAATTGCCCCCTAGTTAAATCAACCCAATTAAAGGGATAATTAGAGTCAGCTGATTGAACACAGCCAGGCTTGATTACAGCCAGCCCTGCTCAATATAAACCTCACTTATTTTGGCCCTTACCATCAGAGTCACATTGCCAGCACAAAGATTCAACAAGCACATTATGCCATGATCAAAGGAAGTTCCTGAAAAGATCAGAAAAACATTTTGTTGCCCTCTATCAGTCTGGAAGGGTTACAAAGCTATTTCTAAGGCTCTGGAACTCCATCGAACCACAGTGAGAGCCATAATCTCAAATGGAGAACACTTGGAACAGTAGTGAACCTTCCCAGGAGTGGGCGGCCTGCAAAATTACTCCAATGGTGCAGTGTAAAATCATCCAAGAAGTCTCAAAGGATCCTAAAACAACTTCCAAAGAACTGCAGGCTTCTCTTGCCTCAGCTAAGGTCAGAGTTCATGACTCCACAATCAGAAAGAGACTGGGCAAAATGGGCTTCATGTGAGAGTAGCAGCGAAACCACTGCTAACCAAGAAGAACATAAATGCTCATATCTCATTGCCAAGAAGCACCTGGATGATCCACAAGCCTTTTGGGAAAATGTTCTATGGACAGATGAGTCAAAAGTGGAACTTTTGGACAACATGGATCCCATAATGTCTCGCGTAAAGCAAACACAGCATTCCACAGTAAGAACACCATACCAACAGTCAAACATGGTGGTGGTAGTGTGATGGTGGGGATGCTTGCTGCCTAAGGACCTGGATGACTTGCCATAATTAAAGGAACCATGAATTCTGCTCTGTACCAGAAAATTCTTAAGGAGAATGTCCAGTCATCCTTCCGTCAGCTGAAGCTGAAGCGTAGTTAGGTCATGCAGCAAGACAATGATCCAAAACACAAACAAGTCCACATCAGAATGGTGAAAAGAAGTAAAATTAAAGTTTTGGAGTGCCTAGTCAAAGTCCAGACTAAACCCAATAGAGATGCTGTGGCAGGACCTGAAACGAGCAGTTCATGCTCGAAAACCTACCAAATGTTATTGAATTAAAGCAGTTCTGCGAGGAAGAGTGGGTTAAAATTCCTCCACAGCGATGTGAAAGACTGATATTGAATTATAGGAAGTGTTTGTTGCAGTCATTGCAGCTAAATGTGCATAACCAGGTATTAAGTGTAAGAGGCAATTACTTTTCACACAGTGCCAATTGGTGTTGGTTAACTTTTTTTCATTAAATAAGTGAAATAAAAAAAAAAAACAAGTGTTATTTGTTCACTCAGGTTCCCTTTATCTAATATTACATTTTGTCTAAAGACCTGAAAACATCCAGTGTGACAAATATGCAATAATAGAGAAAATCAGGAAGGGGGCAAATACTTTTTCACACCACTGTATCACACCTAGGTGATGAACTGCAGGGTTGTACACCTCAAAGGAACTGGTTGATTAAAGACTCATAATTTGGAAACTGAGTTTTTGCTGGTGTCACATTATTTAATGTACCTCCTGATAGGACATCATGTTTGTATTTTTTTTTATTCTAAAAGAAGGAGCTAGATAACTCACAGAAGGGGTGTGGAAACACAGATTAAACTGATACTTGTGTCTGAAATGAAGAGATATTTCATTTTTGGGACTCTAGAGAGACACAGCTCTCTGATCTAACTTTAAAAGCACTTCCAGAGGTAATACCTTAGACAGCAAAAATGTATTGTGGTAGAAGTTTTTGTTTTGTACTTTTCCCTTGTTCTTTTATGTGATTGTGAGCTCTTTGATATATTGTTCTGTGATTATTTTTCATACTTTACTAAAAGATGATAAAATTACCTTTTCTTTGAAAGACTGCCTGGGTGTCTGCCAATTCTTTTTTGCATGTGACGTATAGATGGTTAAGTCTGACAAATGTTCAACAGCTTGATGGTGTTACTGAGCTTGAGTAAAAAGGTAAGAATATACCGAAGGTCTCTTAAAGAGTTAAAAGGGTTCATTTTGGATACCTGGTTAGGTGGCCCTAGGCGAAAGATATATTGCATCCCCCCTGAAGAGAATATTATCTGAGCCATTATTTGGGTACGCTAGCATAAGGTTCACAGTTTGAAGCCCCCAGAACTTGAGACTAAAGGTGATTCGGACCCAAAAGCAGATAGGAGGGTTACCCTGTCTGTTACCTGTTCACAGTATTGCACTCAGAGGTTGGTACTGTGAGGCAGAGGTCTGACCTGCTGAGTGCATTTGTGACAGATTTGGTTGGCAGCGGTGCAAAAACATTTGGTAACACAAGCTTTAACTGTTCAGTGTGTCAGCTTAATACTGTATAGGTCACTTGCAAAATAAGGCAGTGATTTATTTTTACAAGAGAAAACAGAACTATATCATTTTACTAACAGTCAAAGTTCCTACCAGTTTAATTTTGTTTTCAAAGTGAAAGTTAGAGTAGCCATAGTTAGGGAAGAAGAAGAAGAAGGCTTCCAACTACAGTGAGCACACTGCAGACTACCTGAAGCAGTTGTGCAAGGAGAGAGGAGTCCTGCACGAGGGGAGAGCCACCAAGCAGAATGTCGTGGATGCTCTGATGGCCGCTGATGCCCAGAGTGTCAAGTCACAGACTGTAACTGTAAAGGACTGAACCTTGGACGTGGAGGGGCCAGTGGCCAGTGCAGTGTCCAGATCCAGTGAGGAGGACAGCAGGGCCAGTGCAAGTCCAGGGGCACAGCAACAGGGGAAGGTCACCAGCATTCTGGAACCAGAAGCAATCAGGCTGCAGACTGAGTTGTGCAGAATGGAGCTGGAATTCCAGAGGGAGGCTGAACGAGAACAGCGAGAGGTGGAACGAGAACGGCGAGACGCGGAGCAAGAGAAACGAGCCACAGAGGAGAAGAGGGAATGAGAACGTCGAGAAGCAGAGCGTGAACAGTGAGAGGTGGATCGTGAAGAGCATGAGTGCCAGAGGTGACATAAACTGGAGAAGCTACGACTCCAGCCACCAGCACCAGAGCAGGTAAGTGGCTTGGGTTTAACTGGAACTACAGGACTGGGTTATAAACTGAATTCCAAATTGATAGCTGAATTTAAAGAGGGGGAGGATATGGATGCCTTTTTAAATTCCTTTGAAAAAGTTTGTATTCGGGTAAAAATTCCTAGAGGGTCCTGGAGCTTCCAGCTATCCCCGCTGCTTACTGGGAAAGCTCGGGATGCATTGGGTCAAATGGACAATGAGGACAGTAATGATTACAGCAAACTTAAAGCTGCACTTTTAAAAAGTTTGATTTAACTGCAGAAGCATACAGAGCTAAATTCAATAAGCTCAGGAGAAGCCCAGAAATGAGCTATGAGGAGCTAGCCACGAAACGTCAGTGTTTAAAACATTGATGGGAAGGAATTGAAGCAAAGTCTGTAGATAAAATTGAAAATGCTACATTGTTAGAACAGTTTTTTGGGGCATGCCCAGCAGAGCTGAAAACCTGGCTGGAGGACTGAGATCCCAAAACAGTGCAAGAGGCTGCTGAACCCTCAGACCACTATGCCAAGAGCAGACCTGCTCTGAGAGTGAATGGGGCGGGCGTGGCAGCGCAGAAATGGAAAAGTGCACTTTCAGGGCAGCTAAAACCCTCACTGCCTCCACCAAAACCAGTTAGCCCCAGGTTTCAAAGAAAAAATGTTTCTGAGACAAACGAATGCTGGATTTGCAAAGAAACTGGGCATATTGCCAGACAGTGTCCCAAATGGTCAAGCAATACGCAAAATGGGGATAGGAAAGAAGTGGGTTGTTTGTGTGTCCCTGGAAGCATGCCCATGAACATGAGGGAACATATGCACCCAGTCATTGTGAATGGTGTACAGACACAAGGGTTAAGAGACACAGGGGCATCCCTGACGTTGGTAAAAGGGGATCTGGTAGAGCCTGGTCAGCTGATACCCAATACATTTGTAACTGTACAAGACTTCACTGGGGAGGAGAAAACATTGCCACTCACTAGACTGGGGTGAAACAGGGGGAACTGTGCAACAGGTGGTTGTAGCCAAAACTTTAGCAGTTGACATCATCCTTGGCAACAATCTCAAACAGGCAATGATGTGTGCAGTTATTGTGAAAACCAATGGGAGGCTGGTTCCCCAGCCTGTGTCTCCTGATATGGAGACTAATGAAAAGAGGGTAGAAATTTCCCCAGTAACAGTTAACCACACAGCTATGGAGGGTTATTCCGAAGAAGGAAGGGTGACCCGGTGTCATAGGGTTAGGGATGACAGTGATCCTGAGTGCCCTGATGCTAGAGCTAGGGACCCTAGTTTAGAGTCTGAACAGGACCTGTCCCATGCCTTGGGAATGTGTAAGGAGTTTACAGCTGCTCAGAAAAGTGACCCTATCCTAGAGAAGCTGAGGGTTTCTGCAGACTCTGATGGAGCACAGTGAAGTGACGGAAGACATAAAGTTTATTGGGAAAATGGACTGATATGAACTCAGGATGCTAAGACAGAGGGAGGGGTGATAGGCAGGCAGCTTGTCGTTCCCCAGGGGTACCGTGAGCAGTTGCTCAAGATTGCACGTGATATTCCCTTGTCTGGTCATCTGGGAATCGCACGCACTATGCAGCGGTTAGCCCAGAATTTCCATTGGCCCAACTTCACCCAGCAGGTGAAGAAGTATTGCAGATCTTGTCACCAGTGCCAAGAAATAGGGAAGGCAGCTAAGAAAACCCAAGCCTCCCCAATTCCATTGACCATAGTGGAGGAGCCATTCCAGATGGTGGGAATGGATATTGTGGGGCCTTTAAATACATCCAGCTACTCTGGGAAGAGGTTCATCCTGACTGTAATGAATTATGCCACCTGGTATCCAGAGGCAGTTGCCCTATCCTCACTGTGGACAGACAAAGTGGCAGATGCCTTACTTGGGATTTTCTCCCGTGTTGGGTTTCTGCAGGAGGTTATCACCGATCGAGGGGGTTCCTTCATGTTGGACCTGATGAAATGTTTGTGGGAGAAGTGTGGGGTGGTGCAGAGGCACATGACACCTTATCATCCACAAGCCAATGGGCTTGTGGGAAGATTTAATGGTACCTTGAAGTCAATGCTTCAAGCGTTTGCTGAACAGCATGGGAGGGACTAGGAGAAATATCTTCCCCACCTGTTGTTTGCATACAGGGAGGTGCCTCAAGAGTCGACAGGATTTCCCCCCCTTCAAGCTCTTATATGGACGCCGGGTATGTGGGCCCCTAGACTTGATCCAGAAGGACTGGGAAGGCAAGTACGCCACCCAGGGAACTCCCATAGTGGATTACATCCTTAGGTTTAGGGAAAGGCTGAATGAGCTAATGCGGACAGCCCAGAGCAACCTGGCAGCTGCCCAACAGAAACAAAAAGTGTGGTATGACCTCAGAGCCAAAGCTCGCTCATACACTGTGGGTCAGGAAGTCATGGTCCTTATCCTGGTCCAGAAAGACAAGCTGCAGGCTGAGTGGGCAGGACCGTACAAAGTAGTTAGAAAGGTAAATGATTTGAATTATATCATAGAGTTACCTGACAGAAGACATACAGAAAGAATGTACCATGTCAACATGATGAAGCCATATGCCAATAGGGCTGACATGGTGTTTGCAGTATGTAGTCCTGGGGGGGGGGGACAGACGAAGGAGACCCCCTTCTGGACTTGCTGGAAGAAAACAAGCGGGAGTCCTCTGTGGAGGCAGTTAAATTGTCACCACAGCTGGCCCCGGACAAGATCCAGGAAGTAAGGGGGGTTTTAGCAAACTTTGCCCCACTGTTTAACGCCAAGTCTGGACTAACCTCCTTAGCGACGCACTATGTAGAGACAGGGGCACAAATGCCCACATGATGAACAGCATATCAGGTGTCAGAGGCTGTCCAAAAGGACATTAGGAGGGAGGTGAAGGAAATGCTGGATTTAGGGGTAATCCAGAGATCCCACAGCCCCTGGGCCTTACCCGTAGTCCTTGTGCCCAAGCCAGATGGCTCTACTCATTTCTGTGTGGACTATCATGGACTGAATGCAGTCACAAATTCAGATGTCCACCCGATGCCCTGGACGTATGAACTCCTGGACAAGTTGGGAGGGGCGACATACCTTACAACTAGTGACCTGACAAAGGGGTATTGGCAGGTAGAGTTAACTGACAGAGCTAGGGAGAGGTCAGCCTTCATCACTCCGATAGGCTTATTTGAATTCAAAGTAATGCCTTTTGGAATGAAGAATGCCCCAGCCACTTTCCAAAGGTTGGTGAACCAGGTGTTAAATGGTGCTGAGGAGTACGCCATGATGTACCTGGATGACACCGCAGTCTTTGGTGCCAACTGGGAGGAACATCTGTCTCACCTTAGGGAAGTGTTGGGCAGGATACAGAGGTCTGGGCTCACTGTCAAAGCTAAGAAGTGCCAGGTGGCCATGGCTGAAGTGGCATACCTTGGGCATGTTGTAGGCCGGGGACAGCTCTGTCCTAACCAAGTAAAAATAGAGGTGATCAAGGTATGACCCAGACCAGAAACGCAGAAGCAGGTCAGGAGTTTTCTAGGGACAGCAGGGTTCTATAGGAAATTTGTGCCCAATTACAGTGCCCTGACTGCTCCCCTATCTGACCTGGTAAAGAAAAGGATGCCTAAGAAAATTACCTGGGAACCAACCTGTGAAAAAGCCTTTACCAGACTGAAGGAGGCACTGTGCAGTGCTCCTGTATTGACAAGTCCTGACTATAGCAGACCCTTTGTAGTCCAGACTGACACTTCAGATGTGGGTATTGAGGCAGTACTGGGTAAGACATCCAACCAAGGGAAAAATCACCCAGTAGTGTACCTGAGTAAAAAGTTACTTCCCAGGGAGCAGGCTTACTCTACTGTGGAAAAAGTGTGTCTTGCCATAGTGTGGGCCCTAAAGAAGTTAGAGCCATACTTATACGAGCAGCATTTTGAGGTACCAACTGACTACAACCCCCTGGTTTGGCTGACACAAATGGGAAAAACTAATGGTAGGCTATTTAACATGGAGTCTTGCTAAGCAAGGGTATGACATGACAATCTTACATAGAACTGGATGACCAATCGGAACGCAGATGGCCTGCCGTGTCTATATGAGGAGTGAACTGACTTGTAGAGCTCATCCCATGCAGGGGATAGAGCCCCCAAATTCAGTCTAGGTGGGGAGAAGTGTGATGCTTGGACAGCTGGTTATGTTTATTGTATGATATTTGTAATATAAAAATATAGTATGTGATTGTCTCGCACAAGACAACCTGTGCTTCCATGGGTGCCCCTCCCCACGAGGTTTCAGTGAAGCTACAGGATATGTAAACTGACCAGGGGATCTCTGTAATGTAATGAACTTCCTTGAGAAATTGCATTTTATGGCCTTTTTCTGACCTCATGCTTTTGAGGTTGGAAAACTAAATATACATTTTATTACAGGACAGGACGTCATTTAGCTGATTCCTGTTCGATATATCACACCTAAGTGATGGACTGCAGGGTTGTAAACCTTAAAGGAACTGGTTGATCAAAGGCTTATCATTTGGGAAATTAGTTTTTGCTGATGTCACATTATTTAATATACCTCCTGATAGGACATCATGTTTGTATTTTTTTTTATTCTAAAAGGAGGAGCTAGATAACTCACAGAAGGGGTGGAGACACAGTTTAAACTGATACTTGTGTCTGAAATGAAGAGATATTTCATTTTTGGGACTCTAGAGAGACACAGCTCTATGATCTAACTTTAAAAGCACTCCCAGAGGTAATATCTTAGACAGCAAAGGTCTAAATGTATTGTGGTAGGAGTTTTTGTTTTGTACTTTTCCCTTGTTCTTTTATGTGATTGTGAGCTCTTTGATATATTGTTTTTTGTTTACAGTTTTCATATTTTTATCATCTTTTAGTAAAGTACCTTTTCTTTGAAAGACTGCCTGGATTGTCTGCCAGTTCTTTTTTGCATGTGACGTATAGATGGTTAAGTCTGACAATTTTTCAACAGCTTGATGGTGTTACTGAGCCTGAGTAAAAAGGTTAGAATATACCTTAGGTCTCTTATAGAGTTAAAAGGGTTCATTTTGAATACCTGGTTAGGTGCCCTTAGGCGAAAGATGTATTGCATCCCCCCGAACAGAATATAATCTGAGCTTGTACATTTGGGTGTGCTAGCATAAGATTCACAGTTTGAAGCTCCCCAGAACTTGAGACTAAAGGTGATTCGGACCCAAAAGCAGACAGGAGGGTTACCCTGACTGTTACCTGTTCACACTATTGCGCTCTGAGGTTGGTACTGTGGGAGCAGAGGGCCTAACCTGCTGACTGCCTTTGTGAAAGGGATCAGTACTGGAGGGAGGGGCAGCTGCAGAATAGGGCTGCTAGCTGCATAATCGAGCAGACTCGATAGACCAAATGGCCTTTTTCTGCTGACAAATTTCATATGTTCATATGCAAGTTTTTAGTAGGGACAGAAGCATCCCTCTTGACCTAGTTCTTAGCCCCCCTGCCCACCGAAACTAATGCATCCTAGCATTGTGTTTGCTTTTTTGACTGTGGCAGCACACTGCTTGTTTCACTGTTGATTACTGTCCACAATTCATTTTAAAGATTTACCTGAAAGGGTCTGCTGAGCAGAGAGCTGATTTCCAGAAGTGTCTTAGAGGACGAGTACAAGTTGAAACTTTATAATAATACAATATTCCACCTGGTACCAGAAGTGGAAAAAAGTAGTGGTTTTGAAATTAAACACAGTGCGGAAGGACAACGTTACAGAGCATCAATTCAGCAATCCAATAATAACAGAAGGCAAACAGTACAACCCAGTGTGGCATCAATTAAACAATCTGCAGAAGGACAATGTTACAGAGCATCAATTCAGCAATCCAATAATAACAGAAGGCAAACAGTACAACCCAGCGTGGCATCAATTAAACAATCTGCAGAAGGACAGTGTTACAGAGCATCAGTTCAACAATCCAATAATAACAGAAAGCAAACAGTTCAACCCAGTGTGGCATCAATTAAACAATCTGCAGAAGGACAATGTTACAGAGCATCAATTCAACAATCCAATAATAACAGAAGGCAAACAGTACAACCCATTGTGGCATCAATTAAACAATCTGCAGAAGGACAGTGTTACAGAGCGTCAGGCAAACTGGAGCAGGCGAAGCCAAAATGAGATTATGAACAGGAGCAGGTGTGAGAGGTGTGAACACAGAGCAGAGATTTCAAGGCAGAGAGTGGGAGGAGTAAGGGCCGACAGCGAGGTTAGACCAAAGGCAAGGAAGATGGCAGGACATATCTGACTGTCCTGCTGAGGTCTTACCACAAAGGAAGGAGAAAGAGTTTGGGGAGGATGGTCAATGGAATGAAAGTTGTAGTGGGGGTCAGGAGAGGAGGGAGCTGCCCCCAGATCTTTTTCCATGGTTGTGCTGTCCCTTTTTGCACCACACATGGTGTCTGCAACCTAGTCTCCTTGCCCCTAGGTGTAGTACCTTGCACTTCTCCACATTAAATCTAAGCCCCCATTCCTTGGCCCATGCCCTAATGTGTGCAGGTCTCCCTGTAATGCATCCTTCTGCTTTGCTGTGTTGACTAATTTCAATATTTAATTCATAAGCAAACTCCTAGATTTAATATAATGACCCTAGTCTTAAATTAAGATATTTAGGCTGTATTCAAAGATCTACTGTAGTCATTAATATATGTTGTTTTGTTTAACCAGTAATTTTCCTTTTCTTGTCCCTCCATGGTGGCTGACTCCTTCTGGAGTCCTAACGTGCTCTTCGGACAGTATGCCCTGTCACTGCCACTGCCAGCCCTCTATGGAGTCTTGAATTATCTTCTCAAGGGAGGGGGTCAGGGTTATTATGTACTCCTGACAGAAGTTTCTCATCAAGTGGTGGGTGAAGGCAGGGTGGGGGGCCAGATGTACTGGGCTCTGTCATCTACCGCTGCCGAGGCTGTCTTCTACTTTTTTTTTACAGCCCCCCCCCCACATGAGACAACAGCTCTGCGACACTATGCACAAACACAAACCAAAGTATGCTGATGGGCAGCATAAAGCAGCATCTCCCCTGCCTGGTATGGTATACCTAACTGCAGCTTCACCTTTGGTCAGTCAGGTGAAGCTGCAGTGGCGGCTGCATACCCCTCCCCTCCCTGGAGAAGAACAGCATCCTCTCGGATGCTCAGTACTTCTTCCCCAGTAACACTACATATTATTTAATAAGAAACTGTGTGGTTCACAAATTAATTTTTATTCATCCTATGCTCTTAATAGCATTGCGAACATTTCACTTTTCCCTCTAGCAATCCCACACTTCCTAGCTTTCGCAGACTTTGCCTGGGAAAGTACTGTAAAAAAAGAATTAAGAAACTACTAGCAACTGACCACCAATTTGAATCGAGGCAGTGTCATGTGATGTAGAATTTAACTGGAGAAGAAACAGCAAAAAGCATTTTTTTAAAGTTATTTTACAACCTAAACCCAAAAATCAAGTTTACAAGAACATAAATCACAATGACATCTAGCTTTGGACATTTCCTACAGTTAACAATCAGCTGGGGTAAGGGATCGAGGTGACTTGCCAGTTGTTTGTTGACAAAAAATACCCTCCACAAGGCGGCAAGAATGCTGGGATGCACTGGGAGGGGATTTGACAGTAGGAGGAAGGAGATTATGCTGCCCCTTTACAAGTCATTGGGGAGGTCTCATCTGGGGTACTGCGCCAAGTTCTGGAGCCCACACCAGAGAAAGGACAGGAATAAGCCAGAGTCAGTGCAGTATAGGGTCAGCAAGATTATTCAGGGCCAACAGGGCAGATCCCATGTGGAACAGCTTGAGGTCCTTAACATTCAATCACTGGAGGCCAGAATAAAGAGGGGTGACACGACAGAGACATACAAGTCCCTGAGGGAAATCAATACAGTGATCTGTGAAAACCTTTTTAAGAGGAACAGCAGTGCAGTCACAAGATCACATGAATGGAGGTTAGTTGGTGGCAACTTCAGGAGGGATGTGAGGAAGTTGTACTTCACCTAGAGGGTGGTGAGCCATGGAAGAGATCAGCAGCAGAAATAGTGGGGGAAGGAACTATAAATGGAATCAGACTCAGCTGGGACAGGTTTAAATAACTGATCATTCCAGGAGGAGGAGCTAGGGAGATGGGGGGCTGGGGGGAGAGATGGAGGGAAGGGTTTAGGGAAGAAAACCCCCTTTGCGACATTAGGTCTGGGGAATGGTAAAACAATCTTTATGAGCAGACTGGATGGGCTCTAGGTCATTGTCTGCCCACAACATCTATGTTTCTCTCATTTTATCTCTGTTGTTTACTCCAGTTCCTTGTCCAGTCACTTACTTGAATGTATTTGCTTCTGTTATGTTCATTTCCCATTTGCACACGTGCAGACTTTTCCACCTATCGAATAACTCAGACTGCTTCACCCTGGAAAAAGAAATAATCATTGTCAGTAAATCAAATAATTATCTAGCCCAGCACTCTAGTACCTCTTTTGTACATGGCATATATTACCATCACATACTCACAGCCATTCCACCTTTTGCTAGGCACATATCCAGAAGGCCTTGACAACCAATTGGTTGTAATTGTTGCTGGGTTTCTAAGTCATGGGAGGGGGCTGGGGTGTTATGTATCTACAACATGGTAAAAGAGAAGTTTTTAAATTTATTTTTGTTTGTAGGAAGGTCAGTTGTAACCTTTCTAGCCAATGTGTTGTATTTATGCATTTGGCTGCAGATCTTAAATCCACATTTGGCTACAAACCTTAAATCTGTAAAAACTACAAACAAAAATTAAGTAAGATTCTGGTTGTTTAGCTAGGATATGTGTCCATACTCATAATGGGCGTAGTTGGTGCCGTGCAACTGGAGGAATGAACAAGATGAACCCTAGGTCTTTCATTGCATCCACCGATTGTACAAAAGGTACTAGAGTGTATTTGATCTTGTGCACCACAATCACCTGCTTGGCAAGCTTGGGGCACTTGGTCTGTCTACATCTGCTTTATCCTGGTTCCAGAATTACCTGACAGACAGAACTCAGTTTCTTTGACTTCCATTTCTTCTCAACTCATCAAAATTACAACAGGAGTTCCCCAGGGATCAGTCCTGGGGTTTGTTTTGGTTAGTAGTTTTTGAATGGTCCAGCTGATCTATTGCATTGCTCTGACTGCTGTATTATCATGTACGTGGATGATATTTTGTTTAGTGGTTTTTTGAATGATCTAGCAGACATATTTCTACTGTACACCCCTGCACAAATGCATGCCGGGGGCAGGGGCACAGACCGGTGGCCAGAGACAGTGAATGCTGGGGAACCATGGAGTCCAGCGATCACAGTACTGTATGGTTTGAGTTAGTGCTGGGCACCAGTAAGCCCTCATCCAAGGTTGAGATGCTAGACTTAAGAAGGGCAGATGTTAACCAAATGAAGGAACTAGTCCTAGGCAGGTTACCTGGGGTAGACAGCATCAGGGGAGTAGAAGAAAGATGCTGGGATCAAAAAATGCATCAGTCTTACAGTAATTAAAACATGCACAAGAACAGTTATCAAGAGAACCAAGTATAACAGTAAATAAGTAAGTAAAATGTTATTTGCTTAGCACCCCATCCTGGAGGCTCTAGGCACTGTACAGGTA
This sequence comes from Neoceratodus forsteri, assembly GCA_016271365.2. NCBI lineage: Eukaryota > Metazoa > Chordata > Ceratodontiformes > Ceratodontidae > Neoceratodus > Neoceratodus forsteri. Next base: position 483,263,518 of record CM057449.1, read on the forward strand.
GGCAAAAATGAAAACATACATTATAAAACATAAAATCAAATTGAAACAATAAACAGCAATAAACCTAAATAGTTCTTAAATAAAACAACACAGCAGTTTATACACTTTTAACTATAAATAAGCTACGAATGCTTTCTTAAAAAGATGCGCCTTCAGCCCCCTCTTAAAAATCTCCACCAATAGGGACTCCCTCAAGGGTCTTGGAAGTGAGTTCGACAAAACTGGGCCCGCCACCTGAAATACGTGATCTCCAGAAGATTTCAGGAGGGCTCTGGAAACCACTAGGAGGCCCTTTGTGGAGGAGCGGAGGGAGCACATAGGATGGACAGGAGTCAGAAGGTCACTCAGATAGCCAGGGCCTGAACCATGTAGGGCTTTGTAGGTGAGCAAGTCCACCTTGAAGATAATCCTCCACCTCACCGGCAGCCAGTGCAGTTCATGCAGAACTGGGGTCACATGACAGAACCTCAAGAGGCCCGTCAGCAAACTGGCCGCTGTGTTCTGCACCAACTGCAGGCGCTGGAGAACTCCTCCATTGACCCCAAGGTACAGAGTGCTGCAGTAATCGAGTCGTGATGTCACAAAAGCATGTACCAGTGAGGGCAGGTCATCAGGCAGAGACAAGACTTTTATCTGGGCAACATTCCTCAAGTGGTAAAAATCACTTCTGATGATGGATGACACCTGAGCCTCAAGTGTCAGTCCGTCAGCAGGGATGATGCCCAGGTTTTGTACCTTTGTAGATGCTGCCAAGGGAGTGGGGCCAAGGAATAACCCTGTTCCCATCCCAGCAGCACCCACATTCCACCGCAGAGGCTCAATAACTAGCACCTCTGTCTTGTCAGGATTGAGCCTCAGCCAGCTAGAGGACATCCAGCCCTGAATCTCGACCAGGCATTTGTTTAGCACCTCCATGGTGTCACCTGTCCCGGGTGCAAATGACATGTACAGTTGGGTGTCATCTGCATAGCAGTGAAAACCCAACCTGTATCATCTAATGATCTCACCTAGGGGAAGCATATACACAGTGAACAACATAGGTGACAGGATCGAACCCTGGGGGACTCCACATGGCAGGGGCTTTGGGCAAGATGAGAAATTCCCCATCACTACCCTCTGTGTCCTGCCTGTGGGAAAGGACTCAAAGCAGTTGATGACGGTAATGGTGAGTCCACAGAGCACCCCTAGGTTACCCAACAGCACTACATGGTCCACGATGTCAAATGCTGAGGAGAGATCACGAAGAACGAGTATTAATCATGCCCCTCTATCTCTCGCCTTGAGGAGATCATTTTGCACTCTGACCAATGTCATTTCAGTGCAATGCCTTGGCCTAAACTCTGACTGGAAGGGCTCATAGATGCCATAGGCTGTGAGGTGTGCCTCAAGCTGTACAGCCACAACTTTCTCAATAACCTTACCCAGAAATGAGAGGTTAGAGATTGGTCTATAATTTGCCAAGATGTCAGGGTTGAGAGATGGTTTCTTTAAGAGGGGTCTCACCAGCGCCTCTTTCAGGGCACCTGGGAAACTTCCCTCCAAAAGCGAACACTGGACAATCTCAGAGAGCACTGGATCAATATACTCAAAACATCCCGTTAAGAGATGAGTTGGGCCCAGGTCCAGTTCACAGCATGTTGGCCGCAGCTTTGAATCTCCTTGCAAACCTCTGGCACCCCAAGTAGCTGAAACTCGCGCCAGACATTGTGAATGCTTCTGGAGACACATGACTTGCCACCATGGGGCAAAAATTGCAAAATGAGAATGTCTGTGTCAATCCAGGTATTAAAATCACCCAGAACCAACCATCTGGGTGACTCCAACACCTTTTCCGCAATGAACTCCACGACTTCCTACAGAAACTCCCCTTTGCGCCCCGGAGGCAGGTAAGTGAGGAGGATTCTGCAGCCTGCACCTGGACCCCTGCTCGCGGCCATGCATTCAAACAATGAAGTTGAACCCACTGGGTGCACGGAAAGTTTATGTTGGATCTAAAACAGATGGCCACACCCTCACACCTGCATTCCCTCCTCTAGCAGTGCACTATGGAATATCCGGCCAGGACAGACACCTCCAATAATGGACCCGTGTCATCCCCCCAGCCAGGACTCCATGATGCAAGCCAGATCAAATGAGGAAATCAAGTCCGCAATAACTGCACTCTTGTTTCTAATCGATCTGGCATTGTGTAGGGCTGCCTGAAGGGTACTGGTGGAGGTTGCCAACCCAGCGGCTACCTGCCCACTCGGTCTGGTGGGAGCCTTAGGTATGGGTACCAAACAAGTCTGGCCTCTCTCCAGACCCCATTTAGCCCCAGGGCACCTCCTGATCCTGACCACTCAATGCGACTTACTCTCATTGTACCTCTAGCATCCCGCTACCTACCATCACACCCTCTCCCAATCCTAACCTTTCTACAGCACGTCAATGCCATAGTTGATAAAGGGAGGTCAATGAAAGGGCAGAGGTCAAGCAGCAAGGACACTGGATCGGTGATCCACTTGGTTTTAGAGCTGAGGCACATGTAGAACTGTAGTCAGCAGTGGTTTTTACTACTTATGGAACATTGCCTGGATTAAGCCCCCTCATTCCGCTCGAGGAACTGCCGACACTAGTACATGCCTTTGTGACTTCTAGGCTCAACTACTGTAACACTCTATACAGGCTGCAGCTAGTGCAGAATTCGAGGTCCAGACATGTGACCCCGGTTCTGCGTGCTCTGCACTGGCTGCCAGTCAGGTGGGGAGTCCTTTTCAAGGTGGGGCTTCTCACCTTTATGGGCCTATATGGGCTGGGTCCTGGTTACCTGTCTGAGCTCCTGACACTGGTGTCCTCTACTCACTCCCTCCGCTCCTCCTCGAGGGGCCTCCTGGACGTTCCCAGGGTTTGGCTCAAGACCTCGGGAGATCATGCTTTTAGTGTCTCTGGGCCAACCCTGTGGAACTCGCTTCCACCTGCAGTCCAGGAGGCTCCCTCAATTGAGGTGTTTAAGGGGAGGCTAAAGGCCCATCTTTTCAGCCTGGCCTTTGACTGCTGATACCATCTTTAGCTTTCGCTAGTCCCTTGAAGACTGACTTCTGGAAACCTCTATTTTGTTCAGTTTTAATCCTGTTATGGTTTTAATGAGGTTTTATTATGTTTTTATTCACTGCTGTATGTTCTCATTTATGTTTGGCGCCCAGAGCCTCTGGGATTGGGTGCCTTATCAATAAAATTGCCTTGCCTAGAACCGCTGCTAACATGAGTTAAAATCACCCCAGATAAAACTAATAAATACCCCACCCAGATGAATCACATAAAATAACAAATATCCCCTCCCTTCCCAAACCAACAACACCCAAGAAAAAATAAATTAATAAACAATGAATGAATACAATATAAATAATTAAAATAAACCCACTCTTCAAAGGTATAAGATCCTAATTCACTCAAACAGCACACATCAATACCAATACCAAAATTTAACTGCACAATCACCAAACGAACCACTCACACAGCCCCACAACCACCCAATACAACAAAAACTAAAACAGGAGAATCCAAAATATAAGTGTGCTGCTGAGGAACAAGTCCACAAAGATAGTCCACAATGTAATGTCATATTTAAGCTCTGCAAGCAGAGCACGTCCCAATTCATAGAGAAATGCCAGCTAGCAGTACTCTCACCAATGCTAAGATTAAAACTTGAAGAAGCAGTTATATACAGAGTTCGAAACAAAGAATGGTGCTCTCACCACCAGATTCTTTGGGACGTCAATCTTACAAACGCCAGTCTCTCACCGGTCAACTGGGAAAACACATACTGTTCGGCTGAAACTGTTGCTGTTAAGCTCAACCAGGGCACAGTTCAAAGATTCCTCTCTTTGAGTGAAACAGGGTCTTAATTAACAAACACCCCTGTCCGCTCACACTGAACCACAGTCCTCAGCCATCGACTCCAAAAACCTTCAGCTGCAGGTTCAGCTGCTCACTGAATTCACTTGCAGCCTCAGGATGGCAGGCTCAGCCGATATACCCACTCTGCTCCTGTAAACTCTGGCAAAATGGAATCCACCTCTGGCTGCACGAATTTCACTCCAGCTCGGCTCCAACGGACTCTGCACCACTAGACCGCTCCTTCAGCAGCATCTCTCAACTGAAAATGCTGCTAGAACAAAACGCCAACAGGTATGGGAAATTAGCGTTCCTCAGCAGCATACTCAAATAGATCCTCAATTTGGCTAGTTTGGTTCTCTGAAAAGGTCAGACAGGGAGGCAGCGAGGGCCAAAACAAAAGGTATTTATAAGGTACCAAGGAAAGCAAGGGGATAAGGAATTGGATGAGTATCAGGAAAAAATTAGAAAGGCCAAGACAGAAGTCAAGATTGCAAAGGTAGTATTGCGGAGGGGGTCGAGGAAGGGGGAAATACAGTTTTTTAGATATATATAAGAGAAAAAAGATGGGAGGAGGGATTGTCAGGCTAAGGTGGGGGGGCAGGGTAATAGAGGGAGAGAGGAAGAAAGCAGTTTTGCTGATCAACTACTTCTGTTTGGCATTCACTATAGAGAACAGCCTACTTCTGTTTGGCATTCACTACAGAGAACAGTCAGCCCTTGCCAGACAGCAGCAAAGATAGCTGATAGAGGGGTCCCAGAAATGAGGCTGCAGAAGTATAAGACTAATAGTGAGAGTCAGAAAAGATCAGCCCTGAAGGTAAACAAGGCCCTGGGGCTGGACGGGATGTATCCAAGGGTACTAAGGGAAAACGGATGTGAAAAGAGAGGTCACCAGCGGAGTACAACAAGGATCTGCCATGAGACCAGTCCTCTTCAGTATGTTCAATATGTTCATCTGTGACAGAGGAGAGGGAATTCAGGGCAGGTTGCATCTTTTCACAGATGGCACTAATCTCTGTGGTAGAAATGCCAATGTGGAGGGGATAAGGGAATTGCAGAGATACCTGCAAAGGCCAGAAAACTGGCCCAAAGTCTGGCAACTGAAATTCGATGCCAAGAAGTGCAACGGGATGCACTTCAGGAATAAACCCCCAGAACTAAGTATTGGATGGGAGGGTTCGGCTGGACACAACATCAGAAGGAAGGGACCTAGATGTCATCATCAGTGACTCTCTTAACAAACCAGCCAGTGTAACAAGGCCATCAGCAAGGATGCTAGGTTGCATTGGGAGAGGGGTTGATGGCAGGACGCAGGCAGTATGGGTATCTCTATATAGGTCACTAAGGACACACCTGGAGTACTGTGCCTAGTTCTGGAGTCCCCACCTAAAAGAGGACAGGTACAGGCTAGAGACAGTACAACACAGATGATTCAGGCCCAGGAAGGCAGATCCTATGAGGATCAACTAAAGGCACTGAAGATGTAGTCAATGAAAACCAGATGAGAGATGGGGTGATATGATTGAGACCTTCAAGTTTCTGAAAGGAATAAACAAGGTGAACTGTGAAGAGTTATTTACCAGGAACAGAGAAGCTAGGACATGGGGTCATGAGTGGAGGTTAATAGGAGATTTAAAAAGGATGTGAGGAAGTATTTTTATTTTTTTACAGAAAGAGTGGTTGAGCCATGGAATGGTCTGCCGGCAGAGGTGGTGGGTGCATGAACTATACACGGCGTCAAACGCAGCTGGGATACAGCTAAGGATATAATAGCTGCTCAGCAGGATGTGGGAGCTTGAAACATAGACAACAAAAGGGGGACTAGAATAAGCATAGATTGTGTCAGATCCAGGATTTTACAATGTGGGTGTTAGGGTGGTGTGCATACTTGAAATGCATTTTCCTTTTAATGTTTTTTAATCCTTCATATTGTCTGCTATTATCTTTTTCATTACATCTCTGTCAGAAAATACAAATGTAATTTATAGTTTTCAATGTCCATTTCTTACAATCAATAATCAGACTTCAACAAAGTGAAATGTATCAGCAGCAAGCATGTAAGTTACAATGGGGGTGCGACCGCCCCCTTCAACCCCCTCACCCCAGATTCACCACTGAGTGTAGACTCAACAGAGACATTAGGTCCTGTGGTATGACAGGGTAATATGGCAGACTAGATGGACCGGTCTTTTTCTTCCATCATCATCTATGTTTCAGTGTCCTGCTGGTCTCTCGGCCCTTCTCAATATTATCCGTCCCAAACTAGAAAGTAATGAAGTTCTAATCATGAGTGATTTTTCCCCCTCCTGCCTGGCTGGCCCCTTCCACCCCTATAACTCCCCCAAACCCATCACCCACTGTGTCTGGAACTTTTCCTGAGGACCCACCTGTTCCTCCATAGCTTTCTCCCTGTGGCCGGGCCATCAGGGGTTCCCAAAGCCCCCTCTGGAAGGATTTGCTTGCAGCAGTGGGTCCTGTGCCTAGTAGGTGGTATGGGGTCTGCAAGGAGCTGCAGGTTTCATTCTGTTCTCTTTTCCCAACCCACGGACGCTCCGTGGAGATGAAGGCTTGATGTATGCACTTGGTTGAATGTGCTAATGTCTTCTGTCGGGAGCGTCCCTCATAAACTGCTACTCTAGGTGCACCCCATCCCATATCACCTAGGTGGAGGTGTTGCGGTGGAGCAGGGTGCCCTCCTCCCTCCCTCCCTGAAGGAAGATAGCATCCATTGGAATGCTCAATCCTCCCCCCAACCCCGAGTGGCCCAGGTTCGTTCCCAAACCTGGCTCATTGGCATGGCAACAGGTGAGGCACGGATGCTCCGTGCACCGGGCAGGCTCAATCATGGGTGATATTAATCTAGATTGGCTTGACCCTAGCTCAAAATGCTATGAATCTATTGTCACCAGGCTAGGCTTACCTAAATTATCTCTGACCACCCAGCTATCTAGTAATGACTTTTGTCACTCGTTACTGGACTGGATGCTTTCAAACTGACCCAACAGAGTCCAACATGCTAGGGTTTTAACCGACTCTATTAGTAATCACTCCCCAACTTACTGCCTTTGGAAAACTCATGTCCAAAAAGTCCCCACAAAGTTATCACCCTAAGGGATTTCTCTTGACTCCTCCTCCCTAACTGAAGAGCTATCCCTAATTGATTGTTCGGCCATACACTCCACCTCCTGTGTTGATACAGCTTTTGACCTCTTTCAGTCCTATATTATTACCTTACAAGACCAATTCATCCCTTATACTAAGAGAAAAGTTAGAGGCATAGCCACCCACTGGCCGCACAGTGACCTGCTAACCCTCTTCAGAGTTAGGGATTGTTGCTGGGCAGTTTACAAGGCTTCCTTCAACCATCAGGACTGGCTCGCCTATAGAAGCCTATGTAATCAATGCAAAAATGCTACCTGCTCTGCAAAGAGCTCCTTTTGCAAAGAGGAATTACTGGCCTCCGCAGGCAACCCTAGGTGCTCTTGGGCAAATCAAAGGTCTTATTGGAGGCTCCACCAAATCAACCCAAGGAGACATGATAATTAATGGGGTCAACTGTAATGACCATGTTACCATCACCACTACCACCAACAATCACTACATTGACCTTTCTACTTACTCCACCTGCCACCCGCTATCCCAAAAACTACATCTGACATTCTGGCATCCCAGTCCCACCCCCAATGTTTGCTGAAAATTGCCACGAGAAAGAAGTTCTTACCCTCCTCAAATCTCTCTCCCTCAGCAGAGGTCCTGGACCTGATGGAACTGAACCTAAAATCCTAGAGTCAGGCACTCGCATCTTAACTCACCCCATACTCACATATTTTACCTTTCCTTTACATCTGGCATTATTCCTACCTCCTGGAAAATGGTGGAAGTTGTCCCTGTACCAAAAAAGAGAAATCTAAAGTTCATCTCCCAATCTTGTCCCATTGCTCTCCTGCCTGTCCTGAGTACACTACTTGAAAAGGCGGTAGCCACCCACCTTAATGTTTACCTCCACCAATATAGCTTTCTCACCCTCTGTCAACATGGCTTTTGGAAAGAGCACAACACCACCGCCACATTAGTCCATCTCACTAATGACATCAAGGTTGCTGTGGGCAAAGGCTCTTTCACTGGAGCAAGCTTCATCGATCTTTCACTCCTGAGGTGCCGTCTTTTAGATGAGATATTAAACTGAGGTCCCATCTGCCTGTTCTGGTGGTTGTTCAGGTGTACATTAAAGATCCCATGGCACTTCTCTAAAACAGTAAAGGAATTTCCCCAGTGCCCTGGTCAAATTTTCCCCAATCACTAAAAATACCAACAGCTTAGCCTGGTTCCATTTCAACTGGTCATCATCCGTATCTCCCCCATCCCCTGGGACGAGGCTGAAAATAGGCAGAATTGCCTAGCTCTCCTTTCCTGGTCAACAAAAACTAAAATAAAAAATCAATTGTGGTTGGGGTTACCACCTTTTAAGAAGCCCAAAGTGGGACATTTCTTACTGAAACATGATTTTTCGCAGGACAGTAGTAACCTCGACCGATGCAACGGACTTGTTTTCTCTATATAATCAGAATTATGGCCAATTGCAGTAGTTCCCTAGTTGCTTCCATTGTTTCTTATCATTTTAAGGAATTTTAGTTAAGGTATTGTAGTTTTCTGCAACATTTAGTGGAAATTCAGAAAATATTTTTTCTACTATAAAATCAGGACATGTAGTATTTTCTATGTTTTTTTGCAGGATACAGCTGCCCAAATCAGGACTGTCCTGCGAAAATCAGGACGAGTGGTAAACCTAATTGTGGTTTTGTTATATTGATTTACAAGTATTTACGTCACAATTTATTCATCCAGAATGGCCCAACTGAGATGTCACATTTCATCTAGTCAAGCAGGGTTGAAACAAGTCAATAGTTGGATGGGAGACCTCCAATGAACACCAGGTACTGCAGGAAGTGGTGTTAGCAGCTCTCCAAGGGGCACTCTTTCTTGGTTATAAGTAACCATACCAATGCCCTGGCATGGTGTTTGGGAGGCACTGTGCTGTCGAGAGCTACTATCTTTTGGATAAGACATTAAAGACTGTTTATGCTGCTGTGCTATTGCTTGCATATTGCTGCACTTTATCCTTATGTCCACTGTCTCTGTGTAATGCATACTGTACATACTTGTTACCATATTTGTTGTATTGTACTGAGTAACTCTGCATTAACTGCTGCCTGTTTCTCTGTATCTGCCCTCTATTGTGCTTGTGACTGTACTTTCCTGGCTCAGACTTACAATAGGCATATTTTTGTGTAGCGCACTTACCTGGAAATCAAAAACTAAGTACATGTACTATGAAATAAATAAATAATAAAATGAGGTCCCAGTTGCCTGTCCTTTTGATTTTTCAGGTTGGCATTTATGGTCCCATTTCGCCTCTCAAAAAAAAAAAAAGAATTTTCCCTGTGTCCTGGCCAGATTTCACCATACTCACGAACAGCTTATTCTGGTTAAAACATGAAGTATGTTCTGCTTCTCCCATCCTACTCAAATAAAACAGAACAAAACTAATTTTACAGTGGTGCCCTGTATCTACTCAACTTTACAGCAGGGAGGAAGCCACTTATTTACTTTCCATAAAGACACAAACACAACACCTTGGGAGGAAAACCAAAATGTCATTATGACCATTTTATCTGTCTGGCACAGGTTATAACCTCTAACCTCATTTAACAACATTTAAGAGAAGCATGTAAGCTTATTCACGACTGTCCCCTAGGGGCAGTGATCTGCTCATCTCCTGAGGACTGTTATCTGCTTGAGCCAGAGAGGAGCAAGGCATAAATGTGTTCTTCATGTGAAGTATAGACCAATATCATGGTAGTTGTTCCAAAACCCAGAAAATATTAGTTCCTGATCAGCTGATACATTAAACTGATAAAAAATGCATTTTGTCTATACACCAACCAGGGCATTAGAAAAGGTGTTTCCACTGAGCCTGCTTTGTCTAAATTTGTTAACAATATTGTGATTGGGTTAGGTCAAGGGCATGGAGTGGAAGCTGGGTTATGCGATCTGTCACAAACCTTTGGTAACGCAGAGCATAACTGGTTAATCATGAAGCTGAAAAACTCTGGATATAGCACAGTTCTTATTTGCTGGTTTTGAAACTACTGATCCAGTTTAATGAGGTGAAATTTAAGAAAGGAAGAAATTAACAAGGTGTGCCACAGGGCACAATAATAGAGCTTCTTCTGTGCATCCCATTTATAAATCATGCAGCAGATGTTGAAACAGCTGTTTCTACAGTATCTGCAATCACTTCGTGAATGTCAGATGACCAAGGTGGTAAGCACAGGGCTGTGCCATTTGCTGTCTTATTTATTTATTTATTTATTTACAAGTTTAACCAGGAAGGCATACTGAGCAGTGCTGCTTGATTCCAGATGCGACCTGGGGGTCAAGACTCAAGACAATAGTACAAAACACTAGTTACAGAGTTAATACAAACAGTGAATGGCCATCTGCCGTACAGACAATCAGCAGATAGATACAGACAGTAGGGGGATTGAATACATGATACATTTTAGATGGTTACATCTGAGCTCAGAAACACAATTTCAATACATAATTTGGCATTAGCTATAGCAAGAGCAGCTGAAGGAGAAGTGGGTGCTGAGTAGGCGATTGCGATGGCTGGGGTTGGGTGAGTGTCTTATATCAGCTGGCAGGGCATTCCAGAACTGTGGGATACGGTAATTGAAAGCGGTCTGTCCTTTGGATGTGCGCATAAAGGGGACGTGGAGGAGCCCGGGTCAGTGCATCTGAGGGAGTAAGCAGGGGGGGTTGTTGGGAGAGGGTACAGGCCAGGTAGGGGGGTAGGGAATGGGACCAAAATTTGGCTGCGAACCTAGCACTATGGGTTAATCTATGGTCTTGGAGGGACGGCAGGGCTAGGAAGCTATATAAGGTGCAGTGGTGGGTTGTTTGTAGACAGTAGAGGATAAATCGACAAAAAGAGTGGAAAAGGGTGTCAAGGCTGGCCAAGGCAGAGGAGGGAGTGATAGTATAGACTATATCGCCGTAGTCGAGTACTAGGAGTATCATCTTTTGAACAATAGCATTCCTAGCAGGAGAAGGGAGGCAGCTTTTTTATTTATTTATTTTTATTTATTTAGTTGTTTAACCAGGTATAGCACACTAAGCGTAAAGCTTTTTTACAGGAGCAACCTGGGAGCACAAGGAGGTCAAGTGACTTGCTCAGGGTCACACAGTATGCAAGTGGAAGCTGTGGGATTCAAACCCAGGTCTGGTCTGCTGGATGTCACCAGATTTGCAGCTCAGAGCCTTAGACCACTGCGCTATACTGCCCCACCCCCCCAGCTTTTGTTCCTGTATAGGGCGCTGAGTTTAGGGAGAAGTTCCTTGTGAATGGAGTCAATATGGGTGGCGAAATCGAGGTGCGGGTCGAGCCAGACGCCTAAGTATCTGAAGCTGGTGCATTGTTCCAGTAGGGACCCATCCAGGGTTTTGAAAGGGGGGCAGGGGCTTGGCGGGAGAGTCTTTGCTGTGAGCCGAAGGCTAGCGACTTAGTTTTTTTAGGGTTTAGGAATAGTTGGTTTGACCAGAACCAGTCCTGGATGGCGTTGAAATCTTCCTGTAGGAGATTAGCCACTATGCTTGTGGAGGGGTCTGAGGCATACAGTACTGTGTCGTCCGCATACATTTGTAAGGAAGAGTTTCGACAGGCTGATGGTAGGTCGTTTAGGAATATGGAGAAGAGCAGTGGGCCCAAGAGTGATCCTTTGGGGACGTCGGCGGTCACTGGCAGGGGGTTAGAGATGTGAGCGGTGACTTTTACAGCCTGATGTCTGCCCACCAGGTAGTCATGGAACCATGTGGTGGCTGGTTTGGAGAGCCCGGCTTCAGTTAGTTTGGAGAGGAGCAGAGTGTGGGAGTTGGTGTTGAAAGCCCTGGCTAAGTCTATAAAGATGGCAGATGTGATGTGGCCTTTATCCATACCGGTGATTATGTCGTCAGTGACTCGTAGCAGGGAGGTGATGGTTGAGTGAGATTTGAGAAAGCCGGATTGGAAAGGAGTGAAGAAGGAGGAGGCTTCCAGATAGGGAGAGAGTTGGGCGAGGACAAGACGTTCCTGTATTTTTGCCAGAATCGGGAGTAGGGAGATGGGGCGATAGTTGCCTGGGGAGGAGGGGTCGCCCCCTTTAGGTAGGGGTATGACGGTAGCCTGTTTCCATTTGGAGGGTAATTTACCCATCGTGAAGGAGAGGTTGAATAGCGCAGCTAGAGGGGTGGCTATGGCTGGAGTGGACAAGTATAACATCTTGGCATCCAGGGACGTAGGGCATTTGCCTTTGTTGGGGTTCAGGGAACATAGGGATTTGAGGACTTCGGCTTGGGATACAGGGCGGAAGGAGAACTGTAGGGCTGGTGGGAGTGCACTAGGTTGGTGGGGGGTCCGGTGGGTGAACGCTGGAGGGTCGATAGAAGCGAGTCAGTGCAGCTGGAGAAGTAGGTATTGAAGACCTCGGCTGCCTCACAGGAATCGGTGATGTAGGTGCCCTGAACTGATGGTGTCGGGGGTGGAAGTTGGGTTGGGGGGGAGAACAGGGATTTGAACCATTTCCAGAAGTTTGTCGGGTGGTTTATGTTTGCGCTAAAAGCCGGTAGAAAATAGTTATTTTTCACCTGGCAAATGAGGTTTGTGCAGGAGTTGCAGAGGGCTCTGTAGGTTTGGAAGGATGCCTGGGTGCCCAGTTTCTTGTGGGCTTTCCATGCATGGTCCCTGGAGTGGCATTTACTGATGAGATCAGTGGTGATCCAGGGAAGGTGGGTGCCCCTGACTCTTTTTGTGTGCTGGGAGGCATGTTTGTCCCACACTTTAAGAAATTTGGCCTTGAAAGTTTTGAGCGCGACGTCAATAGATGTGGCCACTGGGATGAAGGACCAGTCTACTTGGCCTAGATCTAACAGGAGCGATGCTAGGTCCAGGGAATTATATGACCTTCTGCGCAACGTCTTTGGGGGGGGAGCTGTGGGCCTGTGCACTTTCCTGATCAGGAAAATCATGTGGTGGTCACTTAGGGAGTCAGGGAGCAGGCCCGTGCATATGATCCTGTGTGGGTGGGAGGAGAGAGCCCAGTCCAGCAGTGAGTGATTTTGCGTCTTGTGGTTGAGCCTGGTGGGGTCTGCAATCAGTTATGTGAGGTTCAGGGTCTTGATCTTGGTCTTAAGGTGGGCTTTATCTATGGCTAGCCAGTTGTGGTTATAGTCACCGATGGCGTGAAACTCGCCATCTGTGGCTAAGGACTGTAGGGTGTCCAGGTGAGTAATGATGTCCGTTGGGGGTGTTCCGGGAGGGCAGTAGGTGCCTGCAACGTACACTGGGGTGGAGCATGGAAGCGAGAGTTTTATTAGGAGGGAGTCGATGTGGGCTGGAAGTGAGGGAATTTGCACTATTGTAAACTGCAGACTAGTGGAGATATACATGGCAGTTCCTCCGCCTCTGTTATTCCCTAATCTGTCATGCCTGATGATTGTGTAGCCAGGTATGGATACTTCAGCATCGGTATGCTGGGGTTTTAGCCAGGTTTCGGAGATGATCAGGATGTCAGGGTGATGGGTTAGGGCAATTCGTTGCAGCACAGAGATTTTATTTAGTAAACTGCAGGTGTTGAGGTGCAGGAGCTTGAGACCCTTGGGGAATGAAAATGGGGTGTGGGCGTTTGTGGTGGTGGGTCCTGGGTTTGCAACTATATCCCCAGCCAGGAGGAGTAGCAGTGTAATAAGCTGCTTGGCTTTATGCCAGAGGTATTTTGGGCAGGTGGTAGGTGTGTGATCTGAGGTTGTATGCTGTGGGTAGTGGAGGGCTGGGGTGTGGAGAACAGAAAGACCCAGGAGAAAGGATGGGGGCAGGATGGTGGTGCTAATGGGCCAGTTGTGTATGTATGCCTGGGCATGGGCATGCAAGAGGTGAGGGGCAGCATAGTTGGGCTGAGAGGTGAGGCAGGGGGGCATCTGGGGGTTCTCTGTTTGGGAGGTCTGCTGGGGCAGGGATGCCAGAGGGGGCAGTGAGAGGAGGAGCAGGGGTAGAAAGGGCAGCATCATGGTCAGAAAGATTGTGGAGAATGCTATGTCCTGGTGGTAGCGGTCTCTAGTGGTAGCAGCTGATAAGTTGCAAATGGGAGAGTAGGCTGATAGATTTTTGAGATCACGTGGATGAGCACTATAAAGCTAGGAGCTCACCAAGGGCTGTGGCAGGGCCAGAAGCCCAGTGAAGCACAAGAGTCCCTGTGGAAGGCCAAAGCCCTTGCAGATTCAATTATTCACTTTCAAACTGCAATGGCGCCAAAACCGCACTCCGAGTTCTGTGGCGGGTGTTCGTACCTGGGATGAGCTTCAGGGGAGGGGGGTCCTCATTGCGGCTGCTGGCTGGGGAGGGCTGAGCTTCTTCAGGGAGCCCTCGCGACCCGAGTCCCGAACTGCGGAGAAAGGAGAGGAGAATTTATAATGAAACAGAGAGGGAGGAGCAAACTCAAGCACCTAGGTAATTCTTAAGCAACACTATACGTATGGGCAGAGCAACTGTTGACTTGGGGGAAGTTAATTACTGCAAAATGCAGTTTACAGCACCGAATATTTTAAGGGACCCTGGAGACTAGCAGTGAAACTGCTGGTAATGCTGGAGAAACTGAGGGTAATTCCTAACAGCGCTTTAAATCTGTGCAGAGCAACTGATGTCTTGGGGAAAATTAATTCAATAAAATGCAGTTTACAGCACAGAATACTTAAGGTACTCTGGGGAATACAGAGAAACTCTATGGCATGTGGGTAATTCAGCACTTTATAACTGGGCAGAGCAAACTGATGTCTTGGGGGAAATTAATTACTTTAAATGCAGTAACAGCTCAGAAATTCTTAAGGTACCCTGGAAAATACAGTAAAACTCTATGGCAAGTACATGAATTAGCCTGCAAGAAACTATCAGTAGCCATATGCCGACATTTAAGGCAGAAGCCCATTGAAGCACAAAAGTCCCTGTGGAAGGCCGAAGCCCTTGCAGATTCAATTGTTCACTTTCAAACTGTAATGGCGCCAAAACCACGCTCCGAGTTCTGCGGCGGGTGTTCGTACCTGGGATGAGCTTTGGGGGGGTCCTCATTGTGGCTGCTGGCTGGGGAGGGCTGAGCTTCTTCAGGGAGCCCTCGCGACCCGAGTCCCGAACTGGGATGAGCTTCGGGGGGGGGCCTCGTTGCGGCTGCTGACTGGGGAGGGCTGAGCTTCTACAGGGAGCCCTCGCTTGGTGTTTCTGAGGTGAAGGGTATGTGGGGTGGAGGCTCTGGAGTGGACAGCTCTGGAAGGGGTTGAGCGATCATTCGGCGGGGGTCCACTAGCCACTAAACTACCAGAGAATACATATATACTATCAGAATGGGCGAGCGGGGGTACAGTATCCACTAAACTACCAGGGAATAGATGTATACTATCAAAATGGGCAATCTGGGGTGGAGGTCCACTAGACTGCCAGAGAATATGTTGATACTATCAGAATGAGCAATCAGGGATGGGAGGTCCACTAGACTTCCAGGGAACATGCATATACTATCAGAATGGGCAATCGGGGGTCCACTAGACTACCAGGGAATAGGTTTATAATATCAAAACAGGCAATATGGGGATGCAGCCACTGTGGTGGGTTAAGGGCTAGGTTTCAGCAGCATTAAACAGCAACGGAGGCTGTTTAACACTGCCAAAAACTATGAATATACTGCTGCATGCAGTATGCATAGGGATCACTCATTTGCATGGGTGTAGCAGTATATTCTGCACAGTAGTGCTGTCATGTTAGCGTGGCCCATCGGGGGCTCCTGAATATGGCTCTCACTCCGATGGTTGGCGCGATCTACAGGTTAGTGCCTCGTTAACCATAGGGGACCATATCTTATTTTAATTTTTGATATTTGAAAATCTCTGCTTTGAGTTTGCATTAACCAGTATTTATGTTGAGGTTTTTATAGTTTTTCAGTTTACTGAAAATAGGCACTTTCTTGACTAGTGTACTTACCTAGTTACCAAAAATTAAATAAATAAAAATAAATTAGATGGTTTATTAAATTTAAGTAAACTGAATACAACTGTAAGCCATTGTTCATTATTTCTTACATCTAACAAATCCTGGTTTAATCTCTGAAACATTGTACTATGATGTGTGTCATACTTGCACAACAACATGAATCTTGCCAGTTTGTTATAAGCGGTGTTTATTTTTTATCAGCATGCTAATACGGCAGGTTGCTCTAATCCAAGACTGGCATGCTTAGTTGGATGACTATTGACAATCTAGTATATTATGGAATGGCAAATATGGCAAATGCAGAACGCCGTAACTCACCAATGTATGCATTCATTTTTTAGTTAAGCCTTTAACAGTATATGTTCACCAAAATCTGAATGCTTATCAATAATAATCCCTAAGTACTTATTTGCATTTCTCATAGGCAGTCCATTTTTGCCGGAAAGTACAGTTATGTAAGAACTTATCGTAACAGTCGATCTTTTAGAGAGGCTCTTGCAATAGGTATTCACAGATAGGACTAAGCCGCAAGGCATCAGGACCCCATGGAAAAACTTCTAGCTTGCAGTCTCAGGCGGGGGACCACCCCCACGTCAGGTGACTGGCATCAGACGACATCTGTATAAAAGGGCGGTCTCCCACACCCGCCTTCCAGTTCTTTCCCACCAAAGGCCTAAAGAGGCAAGATGAGAGAGAAGAGGTTATGCCCTCATGGAGGAAAAAGAGAAGAAACCTAGGGGGACGGAGGGCAGGAAGGTAATACCTACTGCAACAGCCTCTCTTGAAAATCTACTGTTACAGTAAGTTCTTACGTGACTGTACTATCTTACTTCGAGAGGGCTCTTGCAGTAGGTATTCACAGATAGGGCTGAGTCCAAAGCAGTCTGGAACAAAGAAGAAAACTCGGGAGGAGGACTGTCATCCACAACATAAACC
Organism: Neoceratodus forsteri; assembly: GCA_016271365.2. Lineage (NCBI taxonomy): Eukaryota > Metazoa > Chordata > Ceratodontiformes > Ceratodontidae > Neoceratodus > Neoceratodus forsteri. The sequence goes on from CM057449.1 coordinate 483,280,400, forward strand.
TCAAGTCTGAACAGGTCTCTTGAAAGGAGACCCTGCAGAACAGCTAACCCGAAGCCTGCTCTATGGCAAGAGGCAATGTCCAAACTGTAGTGTTTCGTGAAGGTATGGACAGACGTCTAAGTTGCGGCTGTGCAGATCTCTGCTGCTGACACATTCTTGAAACAGTGACCTCTGATCTGACCTGACCTGGGAAGGTCTTGTACTTGTCATAACAGAAAGTGATTCAATTCACCAACCACTTAGGCATTGCTTGGAAGCAGCATTGCCTTCCCGTTTGTAAGTGAAATAAAAGAAAAGCTGATCAGTTTTCCTGAGATCCTTAGTCTGACTGGTGTAGTATCTCAAGATTCTGTGAACATCCAGAGTATGTAGGAAAATCTGGACTATGTCACCAAGTTCAAATACCTGGGAATCTGGCTAGATCACAAGCTCTCCTTCAGAGAACATTTAGAGGACATGGTAAAAAGCTAAGACAGAGACTAGTGTTCTTCTATCGGAAAAAACGCTTTCTAACTACGGAGGCAAGGAAACAGCTCGTACAGGCTACCTTCATCTCCCTGCTAGACTACGCTGACTTTATCTACTGCCACTGCAATGCCTCATATCTGAGTAAGCTGGATGTCCTGTATCACAGAGCACTGCGCTTCATTACCGGTCCTCCCTCCTCCACCCACCACTGTTCACTGTATGATGCTGTAGGATGGACCTCCCTTCAATCAAGATGAAAAAGAAACATGGCTATTTGGACTCTGAAAGCACTTGCTGGAAAACTTCCATGCTACTTCTCTGATCTCCTGCCCATAAGCAAAGTCAGAAAATACACCCTAAGGAGCTACCCCTTCATCACCCTGAATATCCCCAAGGTCCGCACACGTTATGGGACTGCGGCCATAAGCTACTCACTTCCGTCACTTTGGAATGAAATCCAAAAAATTTTTAAGCTAAGAACCACAGTAACTACCACAGTGTTTAAGCCCCTATATGCAAAGCTAACCAGAGACAAATGTCACTGCTTTCACTGACTTTACTCTGTTATAGCCTCTGTACTCACCTACATCTTTATCACCTCGTCAGCGCACTTACCCCCCCTCCTTCCCCTACCATTGCTTCACCTTTCCTCTCATCATCCTTCTCTTGCTCTGATTTCTCCTCTCCTAGGGACACTGATCCCCTGAGTCCTCCAAGGATTGTCACCACACGACCAAGTATATCCATGGTGGCGCCTCCGAAACGGCTATCTGTAATTGTCCAGAGCAGTTCGCGCTCCTCAAGCTCCAAATTTCTCCGGGAGTACTGCTAGGATGCCACTTGTTGCCTCTGGGCAGCCGTCGCCTCTCTGTACCATAACATGCTCTTCGCTACTTACCCTGCCTTTATGAGCCTTGAACCCCCTTGCTGCAAGCTTGGCCGCCAGTGCCTCCTGGTGCCACAGCTGGCCATCCCTAATTCTCCCCTTTCTGAGTCCCAATATGGATTTACCTCCTATCTGGGTTCGACATACTGATTAATTCTCAAAGTTAGGATAGATATTTAATGTGCCTGTTCCACTGAACACATTCATTACTGTCTTTACATCATTGTTTGTACTTTGTCTTATTTTTGTATCTCTGCCAGTTATGTTATCTGTTTTCTTTATGACCATGTGTAACGCAGGTCCACCTTGTAAATGAGCTTGCTCAACGGTGCCCGCCTGGATAAATAAAGATTTGATTGATTGCTTGATGTAAGAGGTACTCCCCATGATTGGAGTGTTGTATAAAGAAAGCTGGTAACTCTACGGATTGATTCACTGTAGACTCAGCCACTACCTTAGGAAGAAATTTAGGATTGGTGCGCATGGCCACCCGTCCCTTGTGGAAAATCAAATACAGGATTTTACACGTCAAGGCTTGGAGCTTGGAACTACATCAAGCAGAGGTAACGGCCACTAGGAAGAGAGTCTTCCAGGAAAGGAACTTTAAGTCTGCTTCCACTGCCAGTGTGAGCTTTTCCAGTATAAAATTCAAGTCCCATGGAGGGGAGGGATTGTGGATGGGGGGTCTCAGGTGGAGAACCCCTTTAAGGAAAGTCTTAGAGACTTCCAGTTGGGCAAAAGACAGGTCTCCGAAGGGAATGTGGTAGGCTGAGATAGCTGCCATATGGACTTTCAAAGAAGAATGACTGAGATCCAGGTCGAAGACATGATGCATGTAATCCAGGACTTTGTTAGCTGGGCAAGAGAAAGGCTACAAGTCTTTAGAGCTCGCCCAGATGGAACACCATTTCCACTTCATGGCGTAGGTGGACCTGGAGGAAGGTTTTCTCGCCTCCACCAAAATGCCCACTACTAAAGGAGAAACTCCGAAGTGTATCTTAGCTACGTCTGAAGGAGCCATGCATGGAGATGAAGGGATTTGAAGCCTGGGTGAACTGGGGTCCCCTGATCCTGGGTCAACAATTGCTGCGACAGAGGAAGAGGAAGAGGAGGTCCCTCAGAAAACTGTTGCAGAAGAGAGAGAGAACCAAACTTGCCTGGGCCAGAAGGGGGCGATGAGAATCATTCGAGCCCCTTCTTTTCTGAGTTTGTTCAAGACTCTCGGAATCAAGGGAATGGGAAGGAAGGCATAAATGAAAAAAATCTATAAAATTAGAATAATTAGCCAAACAGCTGACACTTTAGGCCGACAAAAAGGTGCCGACGAGTGCTGTTCTACCACGAGGAACTTTCGTAAGCCGACGGCAGGAAAGAACTGGAAGGTGGGCATGGGGGAACCTCCCCTTTATATGGACGTCATCTGACACCAGTCACCTGACGTGGGGGTGGTCCCCTGCCAGAGACTGTTAGCTGGAAGTTCTTCCTTAGGGTTCTGATGCCTGGCAGCTTAGTCCTATCTGTGAATAACTACTACAAAAGCACTCTCGAAGTAAGATCTATCAATTTCTGATGTTTTATCATTGAGGAGGGGTAGTGAAAGGTTCAAAGGCACTTCAAACCAGCTTTGCATGGTCTGAAAGTCTTCATGTTGTTTCTTCTCTAATTATCAGATGCTACCAGCATGATGTAGTCAGTGTACAATCAATTCCAGATGTTTTTATACTCACTGACTATTGGTCACAATAAATTTAGAAATAATGGTGACATAATATTGATCCCTTGTTATTGAATGTGTTTCAGACAATCTGCCTTCATCTTCCACTCTTTGTGCTCTTCCACTTAAATATAATTCAAACCAGATACAGGTATCAGAGGCAATACCTAAATTTGATAGCCTTGTTAATAATATTGAATAGTCAACCAAACTGAGGACTTTGGAAATGTCCTTGAACAGTGAATCCACAGACTCTCCTACTTTAAGTGGAGTAGCTACCATGTCCACAAAGACTATGACTGTGGTGTTTTGTGGAATAACCCCTTCTGAAGTCTGAAGGATATTTTGTCAGACGTAAATATTTTTCAAGCTATTCATACAACTGTTTATGGACCATTCCTTCAAGCTTCAGGCTTGGAAAGGATAGACAGCTGTGCAATTGGTCTTCAATTAGCGGAACTCTTTTGAGTTCCTGCCTTTAAAGATGGGATAACAGTGGCTTATTTTCAGGACGAAGAACATTTGCCTTCCCCGAGACACCAATTAAAACATTTCTGTTAATATGGGAAAACTTACTTCTGCAGAATCCTTTATAAATTTAATTTCAATCTGGAAAAACCTATTTGCTTTATTTGAGTTGATTTTTTGTATTTCTTAATGTACATCATTTTCTTTAGTCAACTTGAATATGAATAACGTCATAGCTGATCACTCACATGCACTGCTGTATGATCTTTCCATTTTCTGCTTCAGAAACATTCTTGAGAGGTCTAGTTTGGAAATAGGAACATCTGGCAAAGTACAAAAACATTAATTGTAAACATTTTCTGAAGTTTTAGGATCTGATTTTGTATAATTATCAACTGCAGTGCTATTTACTTTATTCTTATAGTTTTTAATTTGTCTTACCATATGTCAGGTTCAGTTTCTTATACATTTAAAATCATTCCAATTTTTTTCATTAATTGTTTTGTTTGCCTAATCCATCTGGGATTTTTAACCTTTATATTTTTTTCAATAAGTCAGATATCAATTGGCATGTGATTTTTCTTTTCCTTTACTTTTCTATAAGCAAAAGCATATTATAAATGTTTAAAAATATATTTGTGAATTATTCCATTGCTCAGTCAATATCAGGGATTAAAAATGGTCTATACCATTTTTTATTTAAAAAAATACTGTTTTCTTTTTACCATTTGTTTAAGTGGGGTAACTATTTTTAATTTCCAGTTTCAAGTTTACAAACTAGCATATTATGCTCACCCAGATTTGAACCTCTCTCCTTCCTTTGAATTAATCAAATTTTGAATGATACAAATAACAAGTCCAGGATATTTTCTGGGCTTGCTATTGTTCCTTATACCAGGACACATGAGAAAAAGCTATCACAGCTTAGTAAATCTTTTCTGGTCAAATATTCTAAATAACTAACTAACTAAATAAATAAATAAATAAATGCCTTGTGGGCAGATTGATTTGTTGGGTATGGTTTAATGATTGAAAACTACTCTTAAGTTAAATGCCACTGAAAAAACTAGAGGTAGCGTTAAAATCCCTTATTAGAAGGATTTATTTTCCAAGGGTATTCAATAACAAAACCTGTAAAAATTGTTTAAAAATAAGGGGCCAGATATTCAAAAATGGGCAAAGCGATGCACAAAGTTTTGCATTGCGCTTGCCCACAACCCTAAGGTCATATTCAATCGGACAGTGAACTGGCACTATCCAACTGAATATAGGAGTAAGTTGGAGCAGCGATAAGCCGAGTAGTGTTGCTCCAACGAGATCCCAGCAAAGCAGGGAAATGTGCCCCCAAACCAATAGTGCCGGTAGCACCCAGTGTGATATTCAGACTGCCCCATGCAAATAAGCCCATTGGGCATGCAAGGCACTAAGGAGCCATTTGCATACCCATTATGGGCACATTTGCATGGGAAGTGGCAGCAGATTTGCTCCCACATGACCAGCTGTGCCCCCACCCGACTGCCTGTCCCATAAGAAGCAACTATTCCCTGGTGCCCAGTGGTCCCCCTTGTCCTCTAATCAGCAGCCCCATTAGTAAATAAGAACTTCCTGGTGCCTAGTCATCTCCCCATACTCTGATCATTGATACCGGTATTAAATGTTCAATCCCTGGTGCCTAGAGGTCCCCCCCACCCTCCGATCACCAGCGCTGGTATTAGATGTTTAATCCCTGGTGCTTAGTGGTCCCCCCACCCTCCAAACCCTAGTCCAAGTATTAAATGTTCAATTCCTGGTGCCTAGTGGTTCCCCCCACCCTCTGATCACTAGTCCCAATATTAAATGTTCAATTTCAATCTCTGGTGCCTATTGGTCTGCCCCACTCTCTGATCGCTAGTCCCAGTATCATACGGTAACTCCCTGAAGTCTAGTGACACTTCCTTACCCACAATCACCATCCCCATACCCTATCACTGCGTCCCTGGCATCTAGTGGCCCTACCCCCCCACACCATGGGCAGTGACCACCCACCCTTCCTTCCAACCCCCCTCCCTTACCTGCCTCGCCTGTTCTGCAGGAGCTCTTACAGAAACTGGCAAAACCTCCTGTCATCACCTCAGCTGGCCACCATATGTGATGACAGGGAGCAGGTGTCCCCTGTACTATAAAGGAAGCGCACATACTGTAGACAGTACACATGCTCCCTTTACAGTATGGGGATGCATGCTCCCTGTTATTGCATACGGTGGCTGGCACCAGTGAGGCAGTTAAGGGAGAGGGTTGGCAGGGTGGGTGGTCAGTGCACATGGTGCAGGGGGTTGCTAGATGCCAGGGATTCTGTGATAGTGTACAGTGTGTGGGGGGATACTACTAGAAGCCGGGGAGTTACTGTATGACACTGGGACTAGTGACTGGAGGGCGGTGGGGACCACTAGGCACCAGGGATTGAACATTTAATATTGGGACTAGCATTCAGAGGTGGGGGTACCACTAGGCACAATGGACTGAACATTTAATACCGGGACTAGTGGTCAGAGGGTGGAGGGCCACTAAGCACAAGGGATTGAACATTTCGTACTAGGACTAGCGATTGGAGGGAAGATGGGACCACTAGGCACCAGGGACTGAACATTTCATACTGGGACTAGCATACAAAGGGAGGGGGAGGCCACTAGGTACCAGGGATTTCACACTTAATGCCAGGGCTGGTGATCAGAGGGAAGGGAGGACCACAAGGCACCAGGGATTGAACATTTAGCTTCCACCAAGCCAGTTCGACCAAAAATACACCAACATCCCCTACAGAGATGCAAGTACCCTGACATCCTCTACAACAGCACGGCAGAATTACACAACAACATACCTACAAATACCATTAAACACCTATCAATGCAGGGGGCTGCACCTCCCTTAATTATTATAATCAACTCCACGTCGCACATACAGTGGAGAAGAGTGAATGTCTGCAACCCGCAGCGCTACCACCCCTCCCAACAGTAGAAATGGACACACCACTCCCAACTGACAGCAGAAACGAACACACACCCCTCCCAACCGACAGCAGAAATGGACACACAATACACACCTGTCGACACTTACAGCTGTTGACATACAGCACCTATCACTCCGATTGTTGTCGCTCTAATATCTGGACTAGCATTCGGAGGGTGGGGGAACCACAAGGCACAAAGGATTTCACATTTAATACTGGGGCTGGTGATTGGAGGGCAGGGGGCCATTGGACACCAGTGACACTTTTTACCTTACTGGGAATGGCAATCGGTGGATGGGAGTGCCGCTAGACACCAGGTGGCAGGTCTGCTCCCCCAACTGCCAAGTTGGTTGTTGGCTGCTGTGACTCCAACAGTCACTTCGGTTGCCCAGAGCAAATCGGGGTTTAAATAAGTAGTATTTGAGCTGCACAACGTGGTCTGTGGTAACCCCTTTGCACAGCGCAAATGCACTGAATATTGTGCAGTATCGGTATTCCTGTCCCTGACCTTCCCTTTGCCTACTGCATATATTATTTGTTTCTTGCATGCCCTAACCCTGTTAGCACATGCAAAATCCCCCTTTGAATAGGGCACATAGGTGCAAACCTTGGACAAATAAGACACAATACCTTTGCCCACAGGAAAAAGTTTTGAATATCTGGCCTCTGAAATCTTAATCTTGGGATGAGGGAGGGGAATAAACCCCTCCCACAATCACATTAAGACTCTGATTGTAAACATTTAATTCGGCAATAATGTCTGCATAAACAAGATTTGGTTGACTTAACTCTAGTCTTGTTATAACGAAACTCCTCTTGATAAACAATCTATGTGATAGCAATACGTTTTACAGTTCAGTTTCATGATTTAAAATGTATTTTTTCAACCAGGTTTCAGTTCAATCAGTTATGTCAAATCAGCCCGGGCTGACCCTGACCTAAACAAGTCAATTTTTAACTACATAACATGCATTGTCATGTGTTACCAGAAGAGTATTTTTGCAAGAACTGGGATTTCATCAACATATCCACTTAATGCTTACACTACTACCAAAGCTGAACCCTTAGATCTAGCAAAGATCAATTTATGAGTCATTCCAATTCAAATTTTGTTTCAATATTTGATCTTTTTCCCCTAGCAACTGAATTCCATCTAGGTTTGCCATAATTATATGTTTCAGACAATCCTAAATTGGCTGAAATATTGTAGGAGTATTGAGCTTTTAAAATGTCTATAGAGGTAAGGCTTTGTAAAAGAATTACTGAACTAAGGGCTGGAAAAAACATAATAGGCACTGTCACAACCTCACTCAGCAGGTCAGGCCCTCTGCTCCCACAGTGCCAACCTCCAAGCACAGTACTGTGAACAGTTAACAGAACAGGGTAACCCTCCTGTCTGTTTTATGAGTTTGAATCAACCTTTAGTCTCAAGTTCTGGAGGGATTCAAACTGTGAACCTCTTGCTAGTGTACCCAATGCACAGGCTCAGATAATTCTGCTCTTCAGGGGGCCAGATATCTTTCGCCTACAGGCAGCTAACCAGGTGTACAAAATGAACCCTTAAAAACTCTATGAAAGACCTCAGAACTCTTAACTTTTCTCAGTTTGCTAAACCAGTAAGCTATGCACAGCGTCAGCTTTAACCATATATGCTTCACTTGTCGAAGAAAGAATTTCAAAGGCACACCAAGTTGTCTCTTAAAATAAGAGGTTGTACTTATAATAGATAAAAAAAATACGTAAAATGTAAATACATAACAATATATCACAAAGCATACAATCTTTTAAAAGAATAAGGTTATAAATACTAACAAAATCTCCTACCACAGTACACTTAGACTTGTCTTTCTAATGTATACCTTCTAACAGTGCCTGATGTTGCCTTTCAGAGTCCAAACATGTATGTATCTCTAAAGGTCAGCCACAGCATAATTAAGAAGAAGAAGAAGAAGAAGAAGAATCTGCATTTATATAGAGCTTTTTCATACATCCAAAGCGCTTTACAAGCAATGCTAGACTGGTAGTGAATTGACTGAATGTGTGGTGGCGGCCATATCGCACATCATCACCCACACACAGCCTGGATAATTGCATGAACCGGTTTTATGGGAAGGGGAATGTTGGCCAGGACACCGGGAATGTTCCCTACTCTTTTTGCGAAGAGTGCCCTGGGTTATTTTACTTCCACCTGGACACCCACCAGGACTGTCTTGAACCTGCCTTCTCCATGATGTCATCATCTAGCCCCTCCTTTTCAGGATATATATATATATATATATATATATATATACACAAAACAGGAAGTCTCCTCAAGAGGTATTAAATTCTGTGACTTCAGCAAAACTCATTTCCAAATGATGACACTCTTAATTAAGACTGTGGTTCCTCAGTCCCTTTGATCCATGAGCAGTTTCCTACTTCACAAAGACATCACAGAATATTTTTATGACTCTCTGCCAGATCTCACTGAGGTGTAATATGCTTTGTGACACCAGTCAATTAACTGATCTTCTTGAGGACGTCATAAAATGGATATTTCAGGTCTTAGCTTCAAACAACCCAGGTCCAAAATAAGGCTATAAAATGCGAGTCTTTGCAAGTTAATCACCTTACAGAGATCTGCTGTTAAACATATCCTGTCTTTTGAACTGATACCTGGGGGGGGGGTCATCCTACAGGTTGTCTCAGCATGTCTCATGAGAGACACTCAATAACACATTTTTATATTACAAAAAGCATAGATTAATCAGAACCAGCTGTCCAAGTGTCACAATCCTCCCCACCTAGACTGAATTTGGGGGCTGTATCCCCTGCATGGGATGAGCTTCCCAAATAAGTTCACTCCTCATAGACACGAAACAACCTTTCTGAGTTCTGATTTTTCGCTCCAGCCCTATGTAAGATTTTCATGTCGCACCCTTGCAAAGCAAGACTCCATCTTAACAATCTACCATTAGTCTTACCCATTTGCGTCAGCTAAACCAGGGAGTTGTGGTCAGTTTGTACCACAAAATGCTGCCCATACATGTATGGCTCCAACTTCTTTAGGGCCCACACTATGGCAAGACACTCCTTTTCCACGATAGAGAATGCCTGCTCCCTGGGAAGTACATTTTTACTCAGGTAGGCTACCGGGTGATCTTTCCCTTGGTTGGATGTCTGACTTAGTACTGCCCTAATACCCATGTCTGAGGCATCAGTCTGAACTATAAAGGGTCTGCTATAGTCAGAACTTGTCAAAACAGGAGCCCTACACAGTGCCTCCTTCAATCTGGTAAAGGCTTCTTCACAGGCTGGCCCCCAGGTAATTTTCTTTGGCATCCTTTTCTTTACCAGGTCAGGTAGGGGAGCAGCCAGGGCACTGTAATTGGGTACAAATTTTCTATAGTATCCTGCTGACCCGAGGAAACTCCTGACCTGCTTCTGCATTTCTGGTCAAGGCCATGCCTGGATCACCTCTATTTTTATTTGGTTAGGACGGAGCTGTCCCTGGCCTACCACATGCCTGAGGTATGCCTCTTATCCCATGGCCACCTGGCACTTCTCAGCTTTGACAGTGAGCCCGGCCCTCTGTATCCTGCCCAGCACTTCCCTAAGGTGGGACAGGTGTTCCTCCCAACTGGCACTAAAGATGGCAATGTCATCCAGGTATGCCACAGTGTACTCTCAGCACCATTTAACACCTGGTTCACCAACCTTTGGAACGGGGCCGGGGCATTCTTCATTCCAAAAGGCATTACTTTGAATTCAAATAAGCCTATCGGAGTGATGAAGGCTGGCCTCTCCCTAGCTCTGTCCATCAACTCTACCTGCTAATACCCCTTGGTCAGGTCAATGGTCATAAGGTAGGTTGCCACTCCCAACTTGCCCAGGAGTTCATCCGTCTGGGGCATCAGGTGGCTGTCTGACTTTGTGACTGCATTCAGTCCATGATAGTCCACATAGAAATGAGTACAGCCATCTGGCTTGGGCACAAGGTCTACGGGTAAGGCCCAGGGGCTGTGGGATCTCTGGATTACCCCATAATCCAGCATGTCCTCCACTTCCCTCCTAATATCCTTCTGGACAGCGTCTGACACCCAATATGCTGTCCGCTGTATGGGCGTCTGAGTCCCTGTCTCCACATCGTGCGTCGCTAAGGGGGTTAGTCCAGGCTTGGTGCTAAACAATGGGGCAAAGCCTGCTAAAATCTCCCTTACTTCCTGGATCTTGTCCAGGGTCAGCTGGGGAAACAATTTACCTGCCTCCACAGAGGACTGCTGCTTGCTTTCTTACAGCAAGTCTAGAAGGGGGTCTCTTCCGTCCGTCCCCTCCCCAGGACTACACACTGCAAACACCATGTCAGCCCTATTAGCATATGGCTTCATCATGTTGACATGGTACATCCTTTCTGTCTGCCTTCTGTCAGGTAACTCTATAATATAGTCTACATCATTTACCTTCCTAACTATTTTGTGTGGTCCTGCCCACTCAGCCTGCAGCTTATCTTTCTGGACCGAATAGGACCATGACTTCCTGACCCACCATTTGCAGTGAGCTCTGCAATATGAGTAGCATCCACCTTTTGTTTCTGTTGGGCACCTGCCAGGTTGCTCTGGGCTGTCCCCATAAGCTCCTTCAGCCTTTCCCTAAACCTAAGGACATAATCCACAATGGGAGTTCCCTGGGTGGCATGCTTGCCTTCCCAGACATCCTGGATCAAGACTAGGGGCCCACGTACCCGGTGTCCATATAAGAGTGCGAAGGGGGAAAATCCTGTTGATTCTTGGGGCCTCCTGTATGCAAACAACAGGTGAGAGGTATTTCTCCAGGTCCTCCCACAGTTCAAACTGCCTGGAGCATTGACTTCCAGGTACCACTGAATCTTTCCACAAGCCCACTTGGCTAGCCGGGTAATCTGATGAGTCGATCTCTGCACCACCCCACACTTCTCCCATAAACGATTTCATCAGGTCCGACATGCAGAAGGAACCCCTCGATGGGTGATAACCTCCTGTGGAAAACCAACATGGGAGAAATCCCAAATAAGGCATCACCACTTTGTCTGTCCTCAGTGAGGATAGGGCGACTGCCTCTGGGTGCGGTGGCATAATCCACCACACTTAGGATGGATCTCTTCCTGGAGGACCGGGGATATTTAAAAGGCCCCTATCCAATTCCACCCTCTGGTATGGCTCCTCCACTATGGGCAATGGAATCAGGGCAGCTTAGGTTTTCTTGCCCCTATCTTCCTATTTCTTGGCACGGTGACAAGACCTGTATCTCCTTCACCTGCTGGGTGAGGTTAGGCCAATAGAAATTCTGGGCCAACAGCTGCATAGTGCGTGTGATCCCCAGATGGCCATACAAGAGAATATCATGTGCAATCTTGAGCAACTGCTCACGATACCCCTGGGGAATGACAAGCTGCCTGCCTAGCACTCCTCCCTCCATCTGCACAGCCTGAGTATACATCAGTCCATTTTCCCAATAAACCTTATGTCTTCCATCACCTCCCTGTGCTCCATGGAAGTCTTGCCAGAAGCCCCTCAAGCTTCTCTAGACTAGGGTCACTTCTCTGAGCAACAGCAAACTCCTCACTCATTCCCAAGGCATGGGAAAGGTCCCCTTCTGTCTCTAAACTAAGGTTCCTAGCACTAGCGTCAGGGTACTCAGGATCACTGTCACCCCTAATCCTCTGACAATGGGTCACCCCTCCATCTTTGGAGTAACCCTCAGTAGCTGTGTGGTTGACTGCTACTGGGGAAATTTCGACCCCCTTTTCATTAATCTCCATATCAGGGAATACAGGCTGGGGAACCAGCCTCCCAGTGGTTTTCACAATGGCTTCTGTGGGGTTCAGGGAACTACCATTTTCCCGTGCCGCTTGGCTATGGGTAACTGCACACACCATCCCTTGTTTGGAGATTGTTGCCAGGATCACATCCACTGCTAAGGTTTTGGCTACAGCCACCTGTTCACAGATTCTCCCACTTCTGCCCAGTCTAGGAGAACACTAGTGAGGGCAATGTTTTCTCCTCACTGCAGTAAAGTCCTGCACAGTGATGTGTTTATTGGGTATAAACTAACGAAATCTACTAGATCCCCTTTACCAACGTCAGGGAGCCCCTGTGTCTCTGTAAACGCACTTGCGTCTGTCCATTCACCATATGACTGGGTGCATGTGCTCTGGATGTTCACAGGTATGCTTCCAGGGACACACAAACAACCCACTCTTTTCCTAGCCCCGTTGTATTTACATTTTTGGGACACTTGGCAATATGCCCAGTTTCTTACACAACCAATATTAATTTATTTTCTCAGAAATTCTTCTCCTCTGAAACCTGGGGAGCCTAACTGGTTTAGTGGAGGCAGAGGGTTTAGCTGCCCTCAAGATGCAGCTGTTCCTGCACTGCCATGCCCACCCATTTGCTGTCAGAGCAGGTCTGCTCTTGGCATGGCGGTCTGAGAGTTCAGCAGCCTCTTGCACTGTTCTGTGATCTCTGTCCTCCAGCCAGGTTTTCAGATCGGCTGGGCATGCCCCAAAAAAACTGTTCTAACACAGTCACATTTTCAATTTTATCAACAAAGTTTGCTTCAATTCCTTCCCAACAACATTTTAAAAATGGATGTTGTTTCATGGCTAGCTCCTCGTACCTCATATCAGGGCTTCTCCTGAACCTACGGAATTTAGCTTTGTATGATTCAGAAGTTAATTCAAATTTTTTTAACAGTGCAGCTTTAAGTTTGCTGTAATCCATTACTGTCCTCATTGTCCATTTGACCCAATGCATCCTGAGCTTTCCCGGTGAAAGTAAGCCCTTGGATAGCTGGAAGCTCAGGACTCCTAGAAATTTTAGCCTGATTACAAACTTTTTCAAAACAATTTAAAAAAGCATCCATATACCCCCTTCTTTAAATTCGGCTATCAATTTGGAATTCAGTTTGTAACCCAGTCCTCAAGTCCCAGTTAAACCCAAGCCACTTACATGCTCTGCTGCTGGTGGTTGGAATCGTAGCTTCTCAGTTCATGTTGCCTCTGGCACTCCACCTCCTCATAGATTGGCCTCCCGCTGTTCCTGCTCTATACCTCTGACGTTCTTGCTCCTTCTTCTCCTCTGCAGCTCAGCTGTCTCCTTCTCTTCTCTCTGGAACTCCAGCTCCATTCTGCACAACTCAGTCTGCAGCCTGAGTACTTCTGGATCCAGGATACTGGTGACCCTTCCTCTGCTCATGGCCCCTTCACTGGCACTGGCCCTGCTGCCTCCCTCATTGAATCTGGACAATGCACACTGGCGTTGGCCCTTCACACTCAAGGATTCGGTCCTTTGATCACTGTCTGTGACTCGATGCTCTGGATATCTGCTACCATCAGGGCATCTGCAAGGTTCTGTAGTAGCTTTCACCTCAAATAGGACTCCTCTGTCCCTGCACAACTGCTTTAAGTGAGTCTACGGTGTTGCCTGCTGTAGTTGGAAGCCATCTTCTTCCCTAACTACGCTACTCTCCACTAACACGTTAGAAAAAAATAAAACAGGTAGGAATTTGACTGTAAGCCAAGTAACATTGTTAGTTTTCGTTTCCTTTTTAAAAATAAATCCTAGCCTTTTCTTTTTTGCAAGTGAGCCTCACAGTATCAACTGACCACATTGAACAATAAAAACTTACAATACCAAATGTATCCCACTACTGACACCAATCTGTCACAACCCCACTCAGCAGGTTAGGTCCTCTGCTCCCACACTGCCAACCTCTTGGCGCAGTATTGTCAATAGTTAACAGAACAGGGTAACCCTCCTGTCTGTTTTGTGGGTTCGAATCAACCTCTGGTCTCAAGTTCTGGAGGGATTCAAATTGTGAACCTCTTGCTAGTGTACCCAATGTACTGGCTCAGATAATTCTGCTCTTCGGGGGCCAGATATCTTTCACCTATGGACACCTAACCAGGTGTACAAAATGAACCCTTAAAAACTCCATGAAAGACCTCAGAATAAACTCTTACCTTTTCTCAGCTTGGTAAACCAGTAAGCTATGCACAGTGTCAGCTTTAACGATGTATGCTTCACTTGTCAAAGAAAACATTTCAAAGGCACACCAAGTAGTCTCTTAAAATAAGAGGTTTTACTTAAAATAGATAAAAAATATGTCAAATGTAAATATAGAATAATATATCACAAAACATACAATCTTTTAATCGAATAAGGTTATAAATACCAACAAAATCTTCTACCACAGTACACTTAGACTTGTCTTTCTAATGTATACCTTCTAACAGTGCCTGATGTTGCTTTTTCAGAGTCCAAACATGTATGTATCACTAAAGGTCAGCCACAGCATAATTATAACACTGTCTTGAACCTGCCTTCTCCATGATGTCATCACCTAGACCCTCCTTTTCAGGATAAATATATATATATATATATATATATTAGAGGCAAAAAACTCCATTTAATGCATTAGTTAGGGTTGTTCCACAGCGACAAAAGTGAGGAAATTAAGCTGTTAGGGTTGAAAACCCCCTTGGACCCGCACACCCCCAACGGCATTGGGGTGCGCATTGGGATAAATCAGCCCCTAACTCTCACCCCATGACATGTGTAAAAACAGCAGAAGTATAGGAGAAGTGGGGTGAGTTAGGACCCGGTATCCGCCCCCCAATGCGGTTGGAGTGGGGGGGGGTCAAGGGGTTTCAACCCTAACAGCGATTTCTCACTTTGTCGCTGTGGAACAACCCTAACTATTGCATTAACGGAGTTTTGCCTCTAATTTCCCTTCTTTTGAGAATGATAGCGAGAAATAGTGAATGTAATGCAGCGGCGGGAGCACGGGGCCTGCCACATGATGTGTTGTGGCATACTAACAGGGACAGCAACGCAAACAGAAATGCTAACAGTGGTGCACATGGTAACACAAGCACGAATGAGAACAGAAAGGATAGCACATGGTGGCGTGAGCGAGAATGGTTTGCCACGTGATGTGTTGTCACATAGTAACATGGTGCCTGCAAACAGAAATGTCAATGGGCATGGTGATGTAAGTGAAACAGTAAGATAAACAGTACTGTGACAGAAATGGCAAAAAATAACAGAAGCGTAGGCGCAAATGAAAGCATAAAGGATAGCACATGGTGGCGCAGAGCGTCAATGGTAAGTGGAAGCAGTGCGGATCCCCAAGCAGAAAGAGCCAAAGTAACAGTAATGTAAGCGCACAGGCTGGTTTTCCCAAAACCTGCATTGAGAAAGACAGTGAGTACAAATAACGTATGCAAAATAATGAGTATCGGTATGAAAATGAGATCTTGGAATACTAAATACATTATATCTCAGGAACCGTCTGACGTAGGAAAAAAAATTAAAAGTCATATTATTTACAGCTGTCCTGGCTAATTTGAATCTTAGCCCCATCAGGGGCTAAGAAGTTTTCTGATGAAAAGTCCGTATCTACCACGTTTCGAGATACAGGCCCTGAAAGGCCGTAACGCCATAATGTTATCCTATGGGAAAAAAGAAAAGTTCGGAGCGCCATAACTTTGCCTCCCTGTAAGGTTTTTTCACCAAATTACTGAAAGGCACATCTGTGGGCTGTTGGCTGTCTTCCCTTCAAATTTCAAGAAAAAAGACCGAACCGTTATTTTGCAGCAGGGCTCCAAATGATTTCTGTTAAGTGTCGGGCCGTAATGTTATCCTATGGGAAAAACCATCAATTTTGGAGTGCCGTAACTTTGCCGCCATGTGATATTTTTTCACCAAACTACTGAAAGGCACATCTGTGTACTGTTGGCTGTCTTCCCTTCAAATTTCAGGAAAAAAGACCAAACCGTTATTTTGCAGCAGGGTGCCAAAGGATTCCTGTAATGCTTCGGGCGCCGTAATGTTATCCTATGGGAAAAACTGTCAACTTTGGAGTGCCATAACTTTGCCGCCGTGTAATATGTTTTCAATACAACACAGAAAGGCACATCTGTGAGATGTCGGCTGCGTTCCCTCCAAATTTCAGCCCAAAACTCCCAACAGTTATTTTGCAGTGCAGTGCCAAAGAATTGCTGTCATTTTCCCACAGACTAGAAAATTACTATCGCATAATTCGCAGCTTTCGTAAAAATTTGCTACACTCGCAGTACAATAAAGTAATTTGCAAAGTACTTTTTCCAGAAATTTGAAAAACATATTTCTGGGGTGTTTTACACAAAATAAAGACATGGCAAGCATCCTCAGGGCCCGACTAGGTGAATACAAAAAAAATTAGGTTGCTAGAGGGTCCCAAATTTAAATGCCAACCATTTTCTGATCACCAACTGAAAACAAAATGGCCGATTGCAGAAAGTAACAGGCCCATTTGTGAAAGTAAAATGCATTTGCGAAAGTGTTGAACTTTTAACTTTTCCCATTGACTTATAATGGGAAACTGTTTTGAATAACTTTTGAACCGTTTAATATTTTTCACTAAATCTTGAAAGGCACATCGGACCACGCTGCCGTTCCTAAGATTTCGGGCGATCCGCATAAACCGCACGACCTGTAGGCGCGACCACAGAATTCAGAGAAAAGCATAGCTGCAGCAGATCACACTTAATAACTCCGCGGCCGTATATCTGACCAGTACGAATCTTGGCAGATCACAAGGCCTATGGTTCTTGATCATAAATTCCAAATTTCAGGCAAATCCATCAAACGATTGCAAAGTTATTAAGGTGCAAAGTTTTGGGGTTTAACATAGAAATGGCTCCTCAACCCTAACTATGGTAGCACTACCGTGCTACCATAATATATATATATACACACACACACAACAGGAAGTCCCATCAAGAGGTATTAAATTCTGTGACTTCAGCAAAACTCATTTTCCAAATGATGACACTCTTACTTAAGACTGATTTCTCAGTCCCTTTGATCCATGAGCAGTTTTCTGCTTCACAAAGACATCACAGAACCTTTTTATGACTCTCTGCCAGATCTCACTGAGGTGTAATATGCTTTGTGACACCAGTCAATTAACTGACCTTCCTGAAGACATCATAAAATGGATATTTCAGGTCTTAGCTTCAAACAACCCATGTCCTAAATAAGGCTATACAATGTGAATCTTTGCAAGGTAATCACCTTACAGAGATCTGCTGTTAAACATATCCTGTCTTTCGAACTGATACCTGGGGGTCATCCCACAGGTTGTCTCAGCATGTCTCATGAGAGACAGTCAATAACACATTTTTATATTACAAAAAGCATAGATTAATCTGAACCAGTTGTCCAAGTGTCACATGCATGGGTCTGCTTATAAATTTTATGTTTATTTTACTAGGTATTTAAGCTTAGCTATATAATAAATTTATCACAGATAATTTATCACAGTTAGGAGCATGAATGTACAAATGGGAGAATATTGCAGAGGAGCTGGAAGGGAAGGTCTGCCTCTTTGCACATGACACCAAAGTATGCAACAGGGTGGACACTCGGGTGGGGGTGGTAGAAAGGATAAGCAGAGATCTGAGAAAGCTCAAGGTGTGGTCAAAGGTATGACAACTTGGGTTTCAAAATGAAAAAACTACACAGTAATGCACTTGAGGCACAGAAACCCAGGGTAGAATACAAAATGGAAGTAGTGGTAATTATGACAACCAAGCAAGAAAGAGACCTGGGAGTGATCAAACTGGATGAACTAAAGGTGGACAGTCAGTGCAGCAAAGCAGTTGGGAAGGCTAGTGGGATACTAGGGTGCATAGGGAGGAGTGTCACCAGCAAAAAGGGGAAGGAAGTATTGCTTCTGTAAAGACTGCTAGTAAGATGCCACCTAGAGTACTATGCCCAGTTCTGGAGACCACATCTCTGGAAGGGCATAGACAGAGTGGAGGCAGTCCAGAGAAGGACAACTAAAATAGTGCACAGACTGCATCTGAAGCCCTATGAGGAGAGAGTTATGGACCTAAATATGCACACAATGGAAGAGAGGAAAGATGGGGTATATGACAGAAATCTTTTTAAATACATCACAGGGGTAAATAAGGTACAGGAGGGAAGTATATTTCAGAAAAAAAGGTGCTCAAGTACAAGGGGGCATGATAAGAAGCTGTGGGGTGCAGCTTCAGGAGGAATGTTAGAAAGTACTTAGAAACATAGAAACAAAGACTTTGATGCCAGATAAGGACCGCTTGGCACTTAGTCTGCCCATTTCCCTACCTACAGGGTAAGCAGCAGATCCTAGTTAACCAACAGCCTATTTCTTCTTACCCCACGCCCAAGAATTGCCTTATGTCTGTCCCATGTATTCTTAAATTCTCCCACATTATTAGGCACCACAACCTCCTCATGAAGGCTGTTCCATGTATCCACCACCCTCTCTGTGAAAACATACTTCCTCACATTGCCCATGAACTGCCCCCCATATTTAAACTGTGTCATCTTGTTCTTGCACATGTCTTTTTCTGAAAGATGCTACCCTCTTGGACTTTGTTGATTCCACTGAGGTACTTAAAAGTTTCTATCATGTCCCCCTCCCTCCTTTCCTCAAGGGTATACATATTAAGCTCCTTTAGTCTCTCCTTATATGGCTTCTCTTGCAGACCCTGCACCATTTTAGTTGCCCTCCTCTGGACTGCCTCTATCCTGTCTCTGTCCTTGCAGAGATGGGGTCTCAGAACTGGACCAGTACTCCAGATGGGGTCTCACCAACCATCTGTTCAAGGGATAACAACTTCCTGTTTTCTGCTGGTGATGCTTCTCCTATACATCCCAGTAAACCCCAGCCCTCCAGACTGCCTTCTCACATTGCTTGCTAACCTTAAGGTCATCTGATATGATTACCCCAGGTCCCTTTCCATTTTGTTGTGTTACTAACCCCCAATTGTGTAATCTTCCCCTGGGTTTTGCTTCCCAGGTTGCATTGTTTGCACTTCTTTGCATTGAATCAAGCTGCCATACTTCTGACCATTCCTCCAACCTTGCTAAGTCCCTTCTTATCCTTCCCATGCCTACTTGTGTATCAACCCTGTTGCAGATCTTTGTGTCTTCTGCAAAGAGGCATACTTTTCCTTCTAGTCCCTCTGCAATGTCACTTATAAAGACATTAAAAAGGACTGGACCCAGTACTGAAACCTGTGGTATCCCACTGGTAACCCCTCTTTCTTCAGAGTGGACTCCATTTACAATTAACTTCTGTGTTTTGTTGTCCAGCCAGTGTTTTACCTAGGCTAGCACCCTGGGACCCACTCCCAGGCTGGTTAATATGACAATGAATCTTTTGTGTGGGACTGTGTCAAATGCCTTGCTAAAGTCTAGGTAGGCCTGTAGTTTCCTGTCTCTGTCTTGCTCCCACTTTTGTGAAGGGGAATCACATCCACCTTTCTCCAGTCCTCAAGTACCACATCATCCTCCCATGATTTGTTAAAGAGGGTAGTCAGTGGTGTCACTAGTTCTCCCCTTAATTCTTTTAGAATCTGGGGTAAATTCCATCAGGCCCCATTGCTTTGTCCACCTTCAGTTTTAGGAGTTCTTTCAGAACCCTTTCTTCTGTGAAAGGACTGGGATCGACCCCCTATTAAGAGTGCTTCAGTTAATTGGATTAGATGTTTCTTCACAGAAAGAGTGGTGGATTCCTGGAACAATCTTCCACCTAAGCTGGTGGAGGTGAAAACAATGGCTGGGTTCGGCAGCGCATGGGATAGAGCATAAGAGAATCTTAAAGGAAAGCTAAGGGGAGTGGCAGATGGAAGGGAGATCAAGTAAGATCTGCAGTGACACTATAGGCAGGAAATATGGGCAGACTAGGTGGGCCATGTGGTCCTTATCTGCCAGCAAATTCAAAGTTTCTGTGTTTTCTAGGGTTTAGTCAGGTAGCGAAAGGGGAAAAATATTTTTAGGTATGGCAGTGAAGAGGAAGACCAGGAATGGAGTTATAGATTACACACTTGGAACCATAATTCTGGGAGTGGTATATGGTTCACAGCCACACATAGGCAGTCTCACTTTAAGGGCTGATCTTGTCGGACAGTCTTTAAGCAAGCTCCTCACCAACAGGGTGGTATATCCCTCGGCTCCACCCCATGACATCAGATCTTACGTGCTGGCAGCAGGGATCCATGTGCTATTTGCAAGGGAGGTTGGGTGGGTGGTGTGGATGTTGTAATAATGCAGGGCAGGTAAGCTTAGTTTGAAGCACTTTACTAGCGACTGCCAGCTTAGCACATATGGATGCATCTAGTGTCAGGTTTGACGCCTTCTGAGCAGGTTGCCTGCCAAGCCGTATTATACAGAGATTCAAAAGTGATGACGTCATGCCGAGCGTGCTTCATTAATATGCATGCAGCCCATTAACATGCATATCCTAACATCTCTCCCTTTTAGTATGATCTTTTCAAAACAACATCAATTTAATAACTGTAAATTAAATATAATAAATTGTATTTTACAGTTCTTTAGTCCATAGTGTCCAGGGCCCCTTCTAGGTCTTGTATCTTGCAGGTTTTTATTATTGGGTGGCCGATCATTCAGAACACCCTGGTCGGGCTTTCTGTCTGGCCATGCATGCTCCATGGAGCAGCCGACATCACTGCTGACATCATGTTAGTGGCGGGTCCTGGCTGGAGTCCTGTTGTTGCTGCGCCACCATGGCTGTGTCCCTTCCTCCAGACATCTCTCTCCCCACTGCCAACAGCCTCTCTCTTTCCCGACTCTGAAACTGTCCTCTCTCTCTCTCTCTCTCTCTATGGGATGAAATGTCTTATTCTCTCCATGACAAACTGGACTGTGGCTCAGAGGTCCCAAATGTCCCTTCGATTTGCATCAATACTGCTTTCCATGGAGCTTGAGGGGTTTGGGATGGCAAGTGGACTACTGCAGGGGTCCACTCATTCTCAGTGACATGCAGATGCACTGATTTTCCTGGAGTTAAAGCATGCAAGGAGTGTTGCATTTTATTATAATAATACTGTTGTTTTTCTGTGTTTTCTCTAAGGCAGCTCGTACATCACTCTCTGTTAATTTCACTTTAACAGCTCATGCCATCTTGGAATTAGAGTTCTTTGACGTCCATTAAAGTTGGGCTGGAAACCCCAAGTCTTCAATAGGTGTGTTTCTCAAGTCTAGCAGTGGCAGGTAGGGATCTTTATGGTCCACTTAGCTTTTCAACAAGTTCTTTATTGTTGCACAGCTTGTTCCTCCAATGCATTGCTCTAGTATATCTGGGTGATGAAATGACATGTTTGAACTCATACCATTTTGCAAAGTCTCAAACTCAGTACTAGTAAACTGAGGGCCATTATCAGTAATGAGAGTTTCAGGTAGTCCATGTCTTGCACATTGTGATTTAATATGGTTAATCACAATCTCAGTTAGTTGTATTTTGCAGTCTAGAAGTCTCAATAAATTTTGAAAAGTAGTCTACCACAGCAAGGTAGTTTTCTCTGTTGAATTCAAATAAATCAGCTCCACCTTTTGCCAAGGCCTCTCAGAATTTCAGTGGGGTGTCATAGGTTCTTTTGGCTGAGCTTTTCTGTAGCTAGTGCAGATGCCATAGTTGGCTACGCAAATCGCTGATCTGGCTATTAGTACTTTTGTGCACAGTCTCCATTCTCCCCTCTTCTGAGAACTGGCATATTGACTGCAGTTTCCTCCCCAGGACTCACTCATACTTTCAATTTGCCTTTTACTAAATTCAGCAGCTCTGCAGATATCAATAGTTTTAGCAAGTGTCAAATCTGCTTCTTGGAGTAGGCAACATTGTACATGATCATTTACAATGCCACAAATAATTCTGTCTCTAATCAGGAAATAACTCAGCCTGCCAAACTCACAGGACTCAGCTGTCAGATGCAACTCTGTAACAGGCATCAATAGATTCACCTTGATTTTGATTCTGAATGTTAAACAAATGCCTCTCACATATCAAGTTCTTGCGTGGGTTGCAGTACATCTCAAATTGCTCCATGACTTTGGACAAGTTTTTCTTCTCTTCCTCCTTCGCCCAGATGAAAGTATTATACATCTCCAGGGCCGCAGGACCAGCAACAAGTAAAAATGTCAGCCTGTATCTTCTGGGGCTTCTCAGCAACACCTGCAGCCACAAAGAAAATTCTGATTTGCTGCTTGAAGTGACGCTAGTTTTCAGCCAGATTGCCAGTCAGATCAAGTGCAGGTATCTTCTGACACCATGTAATAATACACAGAGGCAGGTAAGCTTAGTTTGAAGCACTTTAGTAACAACTGCCAGCTTACATAGAAACATAGACTTTGACAGCAGATGAGGACCACTTTCCCTCCCAGTCTGCCCATTTTGATTCAGCAGCCTCTTGCACTGTTCTGTGATCTCTGTCCTCCAGCCAGGTTTTCAGATCGGCTGGGCATACTAAAAAATTTCTAACACAGTCACATTCCAATTTTATCAACAAAGTTTGCTAATTCCTTCACCAACATTTTAAAATGGATGTTGTTCATGGCTAACTCCTCGTACCTCATATCAGACTATCTGAACCTCAGATTTAGCTTTGTGATTCAGTTAATTCAAATTTTTTAACAGTGCAGCTTTAAGCGCTGTAATCATTACTGTCCTCATGTCCATTTGACAAGCATCCTGAGCTTTCCGGTAGTGGCGGATAGCTGAGCTCAGGACTCCCTAAATTTAGCCTGATTACAAACTTTTTCAAAACAATTTAAAAAGCATCCATATACCCCTTCTTTAAATTGGCTATCAATTTGGAATTCGGTTGTAACCAGTCTCAAGTCCCAGTTAACCAAGCCACCACATGCTCTGCTGCTGGTGGTTGGAATAAATGCTCTCAGGTCATGTGCCTCTGCACCACACTCCTCATGGTCAGCCTCCGCTGTTTCTCTGCCTCTGTTCTTGCTCCTTCTTCTCCTCTGCAGCTCGCTGTTCTCACTTCTCTTCTCTCTGGAACTCCAGCTCCATTCTGCACAACTCAGTCTGCAGCCTGAGTACTTCTGGATCCAGGATACTGGTGACCTTCCTCTGCTGCTATGGCCCTTCACTGGCACTGGCCCTGCTGCCCTCCTCATCGAATCTGGACAATGCACTGGCCGTTAGCCCTTCCACACTCAAGGTTCGGTCCTTTACAGTCACTGTCTGTGACTCGATGCTCTGGATATCTGCTACCATCAGGGCATCTGCAAGGTTCTGCTTGGTAGCTTTCACCTCAAATAGGACTCCTCTGTCCCTGCACAACTGCTTTAAGTAGTCTACAGTGTGCCTGCTGTAGTTGGAAGCCATCTTCTTCCCTAACTACAGCTACTCTCACTAGCACGTTAGAAAAAAATAAAACAGGTAGGAATTTGACTGTAAGCTAAGTAATATACAGTAGTTTTGTTTCCTTTTTAAAAAATAAATCACTGCCTTTTCTTTTTTTGCAAGTGAGCTGACAGTATCAAGCTGACACATTGAACAATAAAAACTTGCAATACCAAATGTATCCCACTGCTGACGCAATCTGTACAACCCCACTCGGAAGTTAGGTCCTCTGCTCCCACACTGTAAACCTCTGGCGCAGTGTGTCAATGAATTAACAGAGATGAGGGTAACCCCTCCTGTCTGTTTTGTGGGTTCGAATCAACCTTTGTCAAGTTCTGAGAGGATTCAAATTGTGAACCTCTTGCTAGTGTGCCCAATGTACTAGCTCAGATAATTCTGCTCTTGGGGCCAGATATCTTTCACCTATGGACACCTAACCAGATGTACAAAATGAACCATAAAAACTCCATGAAAGAAGACATCAGAATAACTCTTACCTTTTCTCAGCTTGGTAAACCAATAAGCTATGCTGATGTCAACTTTAACGATGTATGCTTCACTTGTCAAAGAAAACATTTCAAAAGGCACACAAGTAGTCTCTTAAAATAAAGTTTTACTTAAAATAAGATAAAAATATGTCAATGTAAATATAGAATATATATCACAAAACATACAATCTTTTAATCGAATAAGGTTATAAATACCAACAAAATCTTCTACCACAGTACACTTAGACTTGTCTTTCTAATGTATACCTTCTAACAGTGCCTGATGTTGCTTTTTCAGAGTCCAAACATGTATGTATCACTAAGGGTCAGCCACAGCATAATTATAACACTGTCTTGGAACCTGCCTTCTCCATGATGTCATCACCTAGACCCTCCTTTTCAGGATAAATATATATATATATATATATATAAGAGAAGCAAAAACTCCATTTAATGCATTAGTTAGGGTTGTTCCACAGCGACAAAAGTGAGAGAAATTCGCTGTTAGGGTTGAAACCCCCTTGGACCCGCACACCCCCAACACGGCATTGGGGTGCGCATTGGGATAAATCAACCCTAACTCTCACCCCATGACATGTGTAAAACAGCAGAGTATAGGAGAATGGGGTGAGGATTTAGGACCGATCTATCACCCAATGCGGTTGACGGTGGGAAATCAAGGGGTTTCAACTAACAGAATTTCCTCACTGCTCATGTCTTCTTTCTTTTCAATGTAATTTTACCTCTAGCTCCCTTCTTTTGAGAATGATAGCGAGAAATAGTGAATGTAATGCAGCGGCGGAACGCAGGGCCTGCCACATGATGTGTTGTGGCATACTAACAGGGACAGCAGCGCAAACAGAAATGCTAACAGTGGTGCACATGGTAACACAAGCACGAATGAGAACAGAAAGGGTAGCACATGGTGGCGTGAGCGAGAATGGTTTGCCACGTGATGTGTTGTCACATAGTAACATGGTGCCTGCAAACAGAAATGTCAATGGGCATGGTGATGTAAAGTGAAACAGTAAGATAAACAGTACTGTGGACAGAAATGGCAAAAAATAACAGAAGCGTAAGGCGCAAAAGTAAGCGCAAAGGATACGCACATGGTGGCGCGAGCGTCAATGGTAAGTGAAAGCAGTGCGGATCCAAAGCAGAAAGAGCAACAGTAACAGTAATGTAAGCGCACAGGCTGGTTTTCCCAAAACCTGCATTGAGAAAGACAGTGAAGTACAAATAACGTATGCAAAATAATGAGTATCGGCGCAGAAAATGAGATCTTGGAATACTAAATACATTATATCTCAGGAACCGTATGACGTAGAAAAAAAATTAAAAGTCATATTATTTACAGCTGTCCTGGCTAATTTGAATCTTAGCCCCATCAGGGGGCTAAGAAGTTTTCTGATGAAAAGTCCGTATCTCGCACCGTTTCCGAGATACAGGCCCTGAAAGGCCCGGCGAACGCCATAATGTTATCCTATGGGAAAAAAGAAAAGTTCGGCGCCATAACTTTGCCTCCTGTAAGGTTTTTCACCAAATTACTGAAAGAGCACATCTGTGGGCTGTTGGCTGTCTTCCTCAAATTTCAAGAAAAAAGACCGAACCGTTATTTTGCAGCAGGGCTCCAAATGATTTCTGTTAATGTCGGGCCGTAATGTTATCCTAAGGAAAAACCATCAATTTTGGAGTGCCGTAACTTTGCCGCCATGTGATATTTTTCACCAAACTACTGAAAGGCACATCTGTGTACTGTTGGCTGTCTTCCTCAAATTTCAGGAAAAAAGACCAAACCGTTATTTTGCAGCAGGGTGCCAAAGGATTCCTGTAATGCTGAGCGCGTAATGTTATCCTATGGGAAAAACTGTCAACTTTGAGTGCCATAACTTTGCCGCCGTGTAATATGTTTTCAATACAACACAGAAAGGCACATCTGTGAGATGTCGGCTCGTTCCTCAAATTTCAGCCAAAACTCCCAACAGTTATTTTGCAGTGCAGTGCCAAAGAATTGCTGTCATTTTCCACAGACTAGAAAATTACTATCGCAATTATCGCAGCTTTCGTAATTTGCTTACACTTCGCCAGTGGAGATAATTTAAAGTTAATTTTGCTTAAAGTACTTTTTCCAGAAATTTGAAAAACATATTTCTGGGGTGTTTTACTCACAAAATAAAGACATGGCAAGCATCCTCAGGGCCCGACTAGGTGAATACAAAAAAAATTAGGTTGCTAGAGGGTCCCAAATTTAAATGCCAACCATTTTCTGATCACCAACTGAAAACAAAATGGCGATTACGAAAGTAACAGGCCCATTTGTGAAAGTAAAATGCATTTGCGAAAGTGTTGAACTTTTAACTTTTCCCATTGACTTATAATGGGAAACTGTTTTTTGAATAACTTTTGAACCGTTTAATATTTTTCACTAAATCTTGAAAGGCACATCGGACCAGCTGCCGTTCTAGAGATTTCGGGCGATCCACATAAACCGCACGACCTGTAGGCGCGACCACAGAATTCCAAGAAAAGCATAAGCTGCGTGCCAGATCACACTTAATAACTCCGCGCCGTATATCTGATTAGCATGAATCTTGGCAGATCACAAGGCCTATGGTTCTTGATCATAAATTCCAAATTTCAGGCAAATCCATCAAACGATTGCAAAGTTATTAAGGTGCAAAGTTTTGGGGTTTAACATAGAAATGGCTCCTCAACCCTAACTATGGTAGCACTACCGTGCTACCATAATATATATATATACACACACACACAACAGGAAGTCCCATCAAGAGGTATTAAATTCTGTGACTTCAGCAAAACTCATTTTCCAAATGATGACACTCTTACTTAAGACTGATTTCTCAGTCCCTTTGATCCATGAGCAGTTTTCTGCTTCACAAAGACATCACAGAACCTTTTTATGACTCTCTGCCAGATCTCACTGAGGTGTAATATGCTTTGTGACACCAGTCAATTAACTGACCTTCCTGAAGACATCATAAAATGGATATTTCAGGTCTTAGCTTCAAACAACCCATGTCCTAAATAAGGCTATACAATGTGAATCTTTGCAAGGTAATCACCTTACAGAGATCTGCTGTTAAACATATCCTGTCTTTCGAACTGATACCTGGGGGAGGGGGGTCATCCCACAGGTTGTCTCAGCATGTCTCATGAGAGACAGTCAATAACACATTTTTATATTACAAAAAGCATAGATTAATCTGAACCAGTTGTCCAAGTGTCACATGCATGGGTCTTGCTATAAATTTTATGTTTATTTTACTAGGTATTTAAGCTTAGCTATATAATAAATTTATCACAGATAATTTATCACAGTTAGGAGCATGAATGTACAAATGGGAGAATATTGCAGAGGAGCTGGAAGGGAAGGTCTGCCTCTTTGCACATGACACCAAAGTATGCAACAGGGTGGACACTCGGGTGGGGGTGGTAGAAAGGATAAGCAGAGATCTGAGAAAGCTCAAGGTGTGGTCAAAGGTATGACAACTTGGGTTTCAAAATGAAAAACTACACAGTAATGCACTTGGGGCACAGAAA
The DNA here is from genome assembly GCA_016271365.2 of Neoceratodus forsteri. Classification (NCBI taxonomy): domain Eukaryota; kingdom Metazoa; phylum Chordata; order Ceratodontiformes; family Ceratodontidae; genus Neoceratodus; species Neoceratodus forsteri. The sequence goes on from CM057449.1 coordinate 483,308,182, forward strand.
CCCAGGGGTAGAATACAAAATGGAAGTAGTGGTAATTATGACAACCAAGCAAGAAAGAGACCTGGGAGTGATCAAACTGGATGAACTAAAGGTGGACAGTCAGTGCAGCAAAGCAGTTGGGAAGGCTAGTGGGATACTGGGGTGCATAGGGAGGAGTGTCACCAGCAAAAAGAGGAAGGAAGTATTGCTTCTGTAAAGACTGCTAGTAAGATGCCACCTAGAGTACTATGCCCAGTTCTGGAGACCACATCTCTGGAAGGCATAGACAGAGTGGAGCAGTCCAGAGAAGGACAACTAAAATAGTGCACAGACTGCATCTGAAGCCCTATGAGGGAGAAGTTATGGACCTAAATATGCACACAATGGAAGAGAGGAAAGATGGGGTATATGACAGAAATCTTTTTAAATACATCACAGGGGTAAATAAGGTACAGGAGGGAAGTATATTTCAGAAAAAAAGGTGCTCAAGTACAAGGGGGCATGATAAGAAGCTGTGGGGTGCAGCTTCAGGAGGAATGTTAGAAAGTACTTAGAAACATAGAAACAAAGACTTTGATGCCAGATAAGGACCGCTTGGCCCACTTAGTCTGCCCATTTCCCTACCTACAGGGTAAGCAGCAGATCCTAGTTAACCAACAGCCTATTTCTTCTTACCCCACGCCCAAGAATTGCCTTATGTCTGTCCCATGTATTCTTAAATTCTCCCACATTATTAGGCACCACAACCTCCTCATGAAGGCTGTTCCATGTACCACACCCTCTCTGTGAAAACATACTTCCTCCACATTGCCCATGAACTGCCCCCCATATTTAAACTGTGTCATCTTGTTCTTGCACATGTCTTTTCTGAAAGATGCTACCCTCTTGGACTTTGTTGATTCCACTGAGGTACTTAAAGTTTCTATCATGTCCCCCTCCCTCCTTTCCTCAAGGGTATACATATTAAGCTCCTTTAGTCTCTCCTTATATGGCTTCTCTTGCAGACCCTGCACCATTTTAGTTGCCCTCCTCTGGACTGCCTCTATCCTGTCTCTGTCCTTGCAGAGATGGGGTCTCCAGAACTGGACGCAGTACTCCAGATGGGGTCTCACCAACCATCTGTTCAAAGGGATAACAACTTCCTGTTTTCTGCTGGTGATGCTTCTCCCTATACATCCCAGTAAACCCCCAGCCCTCCAGACTGCCTTCTCACATTGCTTGCTAACCTTAAGGTCATCTGATATGATTACCCCCAGGTCCCTTTCCATTTTTGTTGTCGTTACTAACCCCCCAATTGTGTAATCTTCCCCTGGGTTTTGCTTCCCAGGTGCATTGTTTGCACTTCTTTGCATTGAACCACTGCCATACTTCTGACCATTCCTCCAACCTTGCTAAGTCCCTTCTTATCCTTCCCATGCCTACTTGTGTATCAACCCTGTTGCAGATCTTTGTGTCTTCTGCAAAGAGGCATACTTTTCCTTCTAGTCCCTCTGCAATGTCACTTATAAAGACATTAAAAGGACTGGACCCAGTACTGAAACCTGTGGTATCCACTGGTAACCCTCTTTCTTCAAGTGGACTCCATTTACAATTAACTTCTGTGTTTTGTTGTCCAGCCAGTGTTTTACCTAGGCTAGCACCCTGGGACCCACTCCCAGGCTGGTTAATATGACAATGAATCTTTTGTGTGGGACTGTGTCAAATGCCTTGCTAAAGTCTAGGTAGGCCTGTAGTTTCCTGTCTCTGTCTTGCTCCCACTTTTGTGAAGGGGAATCACATCCACCTTTCTCCAGTCCTCAAGTACCACATCATCCTCCCATGATTTGTTAAAGAGGGTAGTCAGTGGTGTCACTAGTTCTCCCCTTAATTCTTTTAGAATCTGGGGTAAATTCCATCAGGCCCCATTGCTTTGTCCACCTTCAGTTTTAGGAGTTCTTTCAGAACCCTTTCTTCTGTGAAAGGACTGGGATCGACCCCCTATTAAGAGTGCTTCAGTTAATTGGATTAGATGTTTCTTCACAGAAAGAGTGGTGGATTCCTGGAACAATCTTCCACCTAAGCTGGTGGAGGTGAAAACAATGGCTGGGTTCGGCAGCGCATGGGATAGGCATAAGAGAATCTTAAGGAAAGCTAAGGGGGAGTGGCAGATGGAAGGGAGATCAAGTAAGATCTGCAGTGACACTATAGGCAGGGAAATATGGGCAGACTAGGTGGGCCATGTGGTCCTTATCTGCCAGCAAATTCAAAGTTTCTGTGTTTTCTAGGTTTAGTCCAGGAGGTAACGAAAGGGGGAAAAAATATTTTTTAGGTATGGCAGTGAAAGAGGAAGACCAGGAATGGGAGTTATAGATTACACACTTGGAACCATAATTCTGGGAGTGGTATATGGTTCACAGCCACACATAGGCAGTCTCACTTTAAGGGCTGATCTTGTCGGACAGTCTTTAAGCAAAGCTCCTCCCACCAACAGGGTGGTATATCCCTCGGCTCCACCCCATGACATCAGATCTTACGTGCTGGCAGCAGGGATCCATGTGCTATTTGCCAGGGGAGGTTGGGTGGGTGGTGTGGATGTTGTAATAATACACGGGGGCAGGTAAGCTTAGTTTGAAGCACTTTACTAACGACTGCCAGCTTAGCACATATGGATGCATCTAGTGTCAGGTTTGACCTTAATCTGGCAGGTTATAGCCTGCCAAGCCGTATTTATACAGAGATTCAAAAGTGATGACGTCATGCCGAGCGTGCTTCATTAATATGCATGCAGCCCATTAACATGCATATCCTAACATCTCTCCCTTTTAGTATGATCTTTTCAAAACAACATCAATTTAATAACTGTAAATTAAATATAATAAATTGTATTTTACAGTTCTTTAGTCCATAGTGTCCAGGGCCCCTTCTAGGTCTTGTATCTTGCAGGTTTTTATTATTGGGTGGCCGATCATTCAGAACACCCTGGTCGGGCTTTCTGTCTGGCCATGCATGCTCCATGGAGCAGCCGACATCACTGCTGACATCATTAGTGGCAGGTCCTGGCCTGGGTCCTGTTGTTGCTGCGCCACCATGGCTGTGTCCCTTCCTCCAGACATCTCTCTCCCCACTGCCAACTTAGCCTCTCTCTTTCCCGACTCTGACACTGTCCTCTCTCTCTCTCTCTCTCTCTATGGGATGAAATGTCTTATTCTCTCCATGACAAACTGGACTGTGGCTCAGAAGGTCCCAAAATGTCCCTTCGGTTGCATCAATACTGCTTTCCATGGGCTTCAACGAGGGGTTTGGGATGGCAAGTGGACTACTGCAGGGGTCCACTCATTCTCAGTGACATGCAGATGCACTGATTTTCCTGGAGTTAAAGCATGCAAGGAGTGTTGCATTTTTATTATAATAATACTGTTGTTTTTTCTGTGTTTTCTCTAAGGCAGCTCGTACATCACTCTCTGTTAATTTCACTTTAACAGCTCATGCCATCTTGGAATTAGAGTTCTTTGACGTCCCATTAAAAGTTGGGCTGGAAACCCCAAGTCTTCAATAGGTGTGTTTCTCAAGTCTAGCAGTGGCAGGTAGGGATCTTTATGGTCCCACTTAGCTTTTTTCAGCAAGTTCTTTATTGTTTGCACAGCTTGTTCCTCCAATGCATTGCTCTGAGTATATCTGGGTGATGAAATGACATGTTTGAACTCATACCATTTTGCAAAAGTCTCAAACTCAGTACTAGTAAACTGAGGGCCATTATCAGTAATGAGAGTTTCAGGTAGTCCATGTCTTGCACATTGTGATTTAATATGGTTAATCACAATCTCAGTTGTTGTATTTTGCAGTCTAGAAGTCTCAATAAATTTTGAAAAGTAGTCTACCACAGCAAGGTAGTTTTCTCTGTTGAATTCAAATAAATCAGCTCCCACCTTTTGCCAAGGCCTCTCAGGAATTTCGTGGGGTGTCATAGGTTCTTTTGGCTGAGCTTTTCTGTAGCTAGTGCAGATGCCATAGTTGGCTACCAAATCGCTGATCTGGCTATTCGTACTTTGTGCACAGTCTCTCATTCTCCCCCTCTTCTGAGAACTGGCATATTGACTGCAGTTTCCTCCCCAGGGGGCTCACTCATACTTTCAATTTGCCTTTTACTAAATTCAGCAGCTCTGCAGATATCAATAGTTTTAGCAAGTGTCAAATCTGCTTCTTGGAGTAGGCAACATTGTACATGATCATTTACAATGCCACAAATAATTCTGTCTCTAATCAGGAAATAACTCAGCCTGCCAAACTCACAGGACTCAGCTGTCAGATGCAACTCTGTAACAGGCATCAATAGATTCACCTTGATTTTGATTCTGAATGTTAAACAAATGCCTCTCACATATCAAGTTCTTGCGTGGGTTGCAGTACATCTCAAATTGCTCCATGACTTTGGACAAGTTTTCTTCTCTTCCTCATAGCCCAGATGATATTATACATCTCAGGGCCGCAGGACCAACAACAAGTAAAAATGTCAGCCTGTATCTTCTGGGGCTTCTCAGCAACACCTGCAGCCACAAAGAAAATTCTGATTTGCTGCTTGAAGTGACGCTAGTTTTCAGCCAGATTGCCAGTCAGATCAAGTGCAGGTATCTTCTGACACCATGTAATAATACACAGAGGCAGGTAAGCTTAGTTTGAAGCACTTTAGTAACAACTGCCAGCTTACATAGAAACATAGACTTTGACAGCAGATGAGGACCACTTTCCCTCCCAGTCTGCCCATTTCCTTACCTATTGGATAAGCTGCAGATCCTAGTTAACCAACAGCCTACTGCCTCCTACCCTCCACTATAATTGCCTTATGTCTGTCCCATGGATTCTTGAATTCTCCCACTGTTTTTGACACCAGAACCTCCTCAGGGAGGCCATTCCACACGTCCACCACCCTCTCTGTGAAAAAATACTTCCTCACATTGCCCCTGAGCCAACCCCCCCATCTTCAAACTGTGACCCCTTGTTCTTGCACATCTCTTTTTCTGAAAGATGCTACCCACTTGGACTTTGTTGATTCCCTTGAGGTACTTGAACGTTTCTATCATGTCCCTTCTCTTCCTCCTTTCCTCAAGGGTATACATATTAAGCTTCTTTAGTATCTCTTCATATGGTTTCTGGTACAGACCCTGCACCAATTTAGTTGCCCTCCTCTGGACTGCCTCCATCCTGTCTATGTCCTTGTGGAGATGGGGTCTCCAGAACTGAACACAGTACTCCAGATGGGGTCTCACCAATGGTCTGTACAGAGGGATGACAACATTCTGCTTTCTACTGGTGATGCCTCTCCCTATGCATCCCAGTAACCCCCCAGCCCTCCTTACTGCCTTCTCACATTGCCTGCCTACCATTAGATCATCTGATATGACTACCCCGAGTCCCTTTCCATTTTTGTTATTGTTGGTAACCCCCCCCCCCGATCGTGTACTCTTCCCCTGGGTTTTTGCTTCCCAGGTGCATTACTTTGCACTTCTTTGCATTGAATCTAAGCTGCCATACTTTTGACCATTCCTCCAACTTTGCCAAGTCCCTTCTCATCCTTTCCACCCCCTCTTGTGCATCAACCCTGTTGCAGAACTTTGTGTCATCTGCAAAGAGACATACTTTTCCTTTTAGTCCCCCTGTAATGTCACTTATAAAGACATTAAAGAGGACTGGCCCCAATACTGAACCCTGTGGTACCCCGCTAGTAGCCCCCATTTCTTCGGAGTGGACTCTGTTTACTATTATCCTCTGCATCCTGATGTCCAGCCAATTTTTTAACCAAGCTACCACCCTGGGACTCACTCCCAGGCTGGTTAACTTGTTTATTAATCTTCTGTGTAGGACTGTGTCAAATGCCTTGCTAAAGTCTAGGTAGGCCATGTCCACAGCCTCTCCCTGGTCTACTACTTTGGTCACCCAGTCAAAGAAATCTATTAGATTCGTCTGACATGACCTTCCCGCTGTGAATCCATGCTGCCTTGGGTCCTGTGCCCCGCTGGACTCTAGGTACTCAACAATTCATTCTTTCAGAAGTGATTCCATCATTTTCCCTATCACTGAGGTCAAACTAACAGGTCTGTAGTTTTCTGCCTCTGCTGTGCTCTCACTTTTTTGAAGGGGAATCACATCTGCCTTCCTCCAATCCTCAGGTACCACACTATCCTCCCATGATTTGTTAAAAAGGTTAGTCAGTGGTGTCACTAGTTCTCCCCTTAGTTCTTTCAGAATTCTGGGAGGAATCCCGTCAGGTCCCATTGCCTTGTCCACCTTGAGTTTTAGAAGTTCTTTCAGGACACTTTCTTCTGTGAATGGACTGGTATCGACCCCCCCCCCCATCCAGAGTGCTTCTATTGTTTAGTTTAGCTACGTCCCCCTCCTCTTCTTTTGTGAATACTGAACAAAAGTTTTCATTCAGTATCTCTGTCTTTTCACTGTCACCCTCTTCTCAACCCCCCCTTCCCTTTATTAAGCCTCACTATCCCTCCCTTGGTCTTTCTTCGCTCACTAATGTACCAGCTGCTGTAACATCAGGATTTACTTCCTCTTTGATTAACTCAGTAAATCCTGGAAAATAATTTCCAATAATCACAGGTACAGATAACTTAGGTACTACCCCCACTTTCATTTGGTGCGACACCCCATTAATAGTCAGAGTCACTTGGCTGGTGGGACAGTATCAAGTGTCCCCGTGGATGCAGATGACACCAGTACCTGGTCCTTTTTGACACTGTTTTCCCAGCACTTCAATATGCACTAGGGTCTGTCTGCTTCCCAAATTTATAAGTCCCTTTACAGTCTTATCTCCGACCTTCACATCTGTTAAGTACTTCCTCAATTTGCTAAGGACAAATCTGCTTCAGTGTCACTCTTTTTACTACAGCAATTTCTTGCAATATGTCCTGGCTTATTACAGTTATAGCAAATAAAGTCTTTGGGTGAAGATTTGTTACCCTCACCAGAGTTCCTATCAGACTTGGAGTTTAAATGGGAAAAAGAGTGTCTTACCGGTGCTTGGCTGTTACCTCACTGCTGTAGCATCTGTCTAGCTATTAGTTAGTCTTCTGCCAAAGAAACATCCTTTTCCCCACTTTCTGGTCAGTGTTCTTTTACCCAAAGCTGCACGTCTGTGGGTGGGATGTTGATGAACTGCTCGATTACAATGGTTTCGATGATCTGTGAGACTGTTTTGCCCTCTGGTTGGAGCCATTTCATAAGGAGTTCTCTGAGCTGGGTGAAGGCTTCTCGAGGATTGTCGACTGAGTTGTACTTCAGGGTCCAGAGTCTCTGCCTGTAGGTCTCTCCTGAGATGTCATATCTTTTAAGGACCTCTCTTTTCACCAGGTCATAGATTTCTGACTGTGCAGTGTCCATATTGTTGTAGGCAAGTTGGGCTTTACCTGTTAGGTAAGGTACCAATCTGACTGCCCATTGCATCCATCACTGCATCTCTTCTTTGCTGCTCCTGTCGCTGCATCTCTTCTTTTCTCTACTTCTCAAGTTGTTGCATTTCTTCTTTTCTCTGTGCCTCTAAACATTGAATCTCTTTTTCTCTCTGCTGCATCTCCTCTCTTTTCTGTTTCTCCATCTCTGTTTGTTGTATTGCCCACTATTTGAAAAAGGCAGTCAGGCTTTCAAGTTCTGCCACTGCCTGTTCTTTTTTTTCCATGACTGGTGCTGTCCATACAGTCTCAGCTTGGACTTTTGTTTCTGCTTGTAATTTGGCTGCCATTCTTCTAGTAATTTTACAGGAAAGGTATTTGGTATTCTACCCTCCTCTTTGCAAAGCGAAGACTCTACTGAGCTACTTCCCCTTCCCTGCCTCTTCACTCTGCCTCATTGTTGCCCTTCTGCTTCTCGCAGGTGACATTCAGCCGAACCCTGGACCCCCTCCTAATAACCTCCTGATTTCCTCCCCACAGGACCCTCATTGGGTGTCCACGAAGGGCAAGCAGATTGCACAAATGAACATATGTAGTTTACAATCCAAGATGCATGAAGTACAAGCCTGGCTGGACCTGTATAATCAGATGTCCTTGCCATATCAGAAACCTGGCTCAAACCTCGGATACTCTCAGCAGTGCGTAGCCCTCGGGTATCACTCCTTTAGAAAAGACAGAGCAAACAAAAGAGGGGGAGGGGTCCTAATCTATACTAAAGACATCCGAAACTCTGTGCAGGTTAACCTGCAACACACTACCAGCACTGACGATGACTGAGTCTTTGTACGCATCACCCTTGGTCTTTGCAAGCATCTCACCATTGGGTGTGTATACAACCCTCTTAAGAATGCTCTATCATCACTCGAGGCAGTCCTAAAGGACATTGGGCCACAAATGCAAACCACTCCCTTAAAGGAATGGTACAAGAAGCAAACCTTGCACCGGTTATCTCTGGGCCAACAAGACAACCACAAAACAAGGAATCATTCCACCCTTGACTGGGTGCTCACGAGCAAACCTGGTGACTTACAGGCTGCAGGCACCTTAGCGGACGCCTTGAGTGACCACTCCCCAATATTCTGCATCTGTAAAAATAGGGCTCCCAGGTTCCATCCACGAATCCTGGCTGCAAGGGACTACACCCATCTATTACCCGAACAACTATCCAACTACCTAAGCAGCACAGACTGGAGCTCAATCAAATTCCTCCCCTCACTGGACGAGACTGTTGCCTTCTTTCAGCGAACACTCCACACGGCAGCGACCTATTTGCCCCTGAAGAAACTTACGTACTAGGGGAAAGCTGCTATAAGTGGATCATCCCCTCCTTGAAAACCCTAATGAAAAACCGGGACAAAGCCTGGAAAAAATACAAGCTCTCCACCCTACCTGTTGACCTGTTGAGCTACAAAACTCTCAGAAACAGGTGTAAGCTGGCCATCAAAACGGCCAAAAGGGAGTATGTCATGCAACTTCAGAAAAAGAATCTAGGAAACCTTAGACTTTTCTGGGTACACATAAATGGGTTATTAAAGGGGAATGGCAAGACCAAACACGGCCCCATCGAGGTAAATGGGCAACTAACAAACGACGACCCCCGCATCGCTATGGCACTCAATCACCACTTCACGAACATTGACTCCTACAAGGCTGGACTACCTCCCCTCCACCCGGACCCTAACGGGTGGTCATTTCCTAACCTTGACCGCCCAACCTTCCACCTTAGACTGGTAAAACCAAAGAAGTTCTTGCATTAATATGACTCACTAAAACCTCTGCCTCCGGGGACCTGATGGGATTCACCCCAGGCTACTGAAGGAAGGGGCCCAGTCCTTAGTCAGATCCCTGACCTGGCTCTTTAACCGATCCCTAAAAGAGGGCGCAGTCCCTGAACAATGGAAACAGGCCTACGTGGTTCCAATCCACAAGGGAGGCCATTGGGAGTCCACTAGCAATTACAGGCCTATATCCCTGCTTTGCACCCTGGCAAAGATACAAGAGAGGCTGATCTATGGGCAACTCCATGAATACCTAAAGTTCCATCAACTTCTGGCACCCTCCCAGCATGGCTTCAGAACCAGGCATGGGACGGAGACTGCCCTCACCAAATTCTCCACTGACGTTCTCAGAGAACTGGATAAGGGGACCCCTACTGGTGCGGTCTTTATTGACCTATCCAAGGCCTTCAATCTGGTCAATCACAATCTGCTACTGACTATGCTGGGCAATGTAGGCCTTGACAGCCATTCCCTTATGTGGTTCGAAAGCTACCTAAATGTACGCTCACAGAGGGTAAAATGGAAAGACTCTATATCGGAGCCGCTCCCATTAATAGAGGGAGTGCCTCAAGGGTTGATCCTTGGCCCCCTCCTCTTCTCCCTTTTTACCAACGAACTCTACGACCACTGTGGTGGGAGTTCTGTGGTCTAGTACACGGATGATGCCATCATCTATCGACCCTCCACTAATCTGGGAGACCTCAGCCCCTGGCTACAAGGAGACCTGAGTTCCCTCGAGCAATGGCTTGTTAACAACAGAATGGTCCTTAATACAAACAAGACCAAGGCCATGCTGTCTGGCCCAAGATCCCTTGGACATGATAGAAGCCAACACCTACAACTGACTTCTGCGTTGGGCAGTAGGCTAGAGGTTGTGGCATCACTAAAATACCTTGGCCTCACCCTGGACCAGGGCTTCACCTTCAAGGACTACATGGATCAGGTTACTAAAAACGTACATGTGAAACTAGGCACTCTCTACCGATTGAAAGACCAGCTGATACCTGAAGCAAGGGTTTCCATAGCCACCAGCGTCCTCCTCCCGACAATTACCTATGTGGCCCCAGTGGTCCAGGGAGAAGCTAGACTTGAGATGAATAGACTCCAAGTTCTGTACAGTAAGGTGGCTCGGTTCACCACCCAGTCAAACCCCAAGAACCATCACTGTGACATGCTATCCCAACTAAATTGGCCCTCCTGGGAAGCCTGTCTCCAGTACCCTTTGCTTTGCGAAACCTTTAAATTAATCAGCCCAACCCCCCCCCCGACTCTCGGGACTTACTGCACTAAAGAATAACCCTCGGCTCCTCCACACAATGGATCGCATGCTCCTAGCTGTCCCTAGAGTCAGAACCAAGGTGGGGGGGCAAGTCTTTCGCTCACACGGCACCCACCCTATGGAACTCCCTCCCTCCTGGAGTGCAGGAAGCTCCCTCCATCAAAAGTTTCCACACAAGGCTTAAGGCTCATATTATGGCTACCTCCAAATGCAGCTGCTGGAGATACGGGTCCACCACACGGATACCTAAGCCTCACAGTCCATTACTACCTACTGTGCGCAACCTGTCTCTGCATTTCCAGTTCACACTCCCCTCTTTATTAGTATCAATACACATGCACTGCTGTAATGCCGATCTCACCACGTGTAACCAACTGACTGTACACCTCTGTATAACTTGTATCATAATTGTATTTTCTACATTTACCGCATTGTGATGTATCCTATGTTATGTAATCCCGGGTCGCCCCTGAAAAAGGGACCTCCAGGGCCCAATGGGCTCACCCGGTCACCAAAATTTAATAAATTAATAAAATAAATAATCACTCCTGGATTTGCTGCTGCAAAATCCATACCTTTCAGCTATGCTTCCCTGGTACCAGTTCTAGTACCCACGCACGAAACTCCTGGCTTAGTGTATGCACAACATAAATCCCACTTAGGCTGATACCATCTGTCATCGAGGCATAGGTCAGGAAGGAAAACCATCAGCAGTTTCAAAATTCACAAGTAGTATTTTATTATAACAGCAAAATAAAAAATAAAAATTGTTCGGTATAACTATTTACAATGGCAGTACAAACATAGAAAGCAGAGTCCTTCTTCTGAATTTTTCTTCTCAATTTTCAATCTTACTCTCTCAGTGTCTGTTTCTCCTTCTTGCAAAACACTGCAGCTCTTTTTATAACAAGTCTTTGCAGGGAGCTCATTAAGAGAATATTCTGCTTCTCACACAGTGTTCTTGTCAGTGCAGCAGGTGCAGCAAAAAGAACATTGTGACCCAGAACTGACCTCTTGTTGTCAGCTCTGGAAATATTTTTCAAACCAGCATCTCGGGTTAATCCCCTGAATTCCAGTTTTTACAATCATTTCAACAGTATAACTATATACAGTTTTAAACAAAGGGATCCCAGTATCAGTGACATTTCCACATAAAGATTCACATATATTTTTATACCTGCAGATCTGCAAGGGGGAAGAAAAGACAGAAATAGCAAGGCAAGGCAGAGAGATAGCGAGAGGCGGAGAATTGCAAAACTGTCTGAATGATCATTTCCTAGGTTTCACAAGAAAATTTGGTTGCGCAACCTGACAGAGAAGAGACAGAAAAGGAGAGGACAGAACAGACCCTTGCATTCAACTCTTTCTATATAACAAATGGGACAGGGCCTTATTCAACCCTGTCACAAGGGGGCAAGGTGCACACCCCGATTTGCCAAACTAAGATTGGAGAACCGAGGTCCCAAAAGCAGCATCCCAGCATGACTCAAGGTTGATACTGTAATGGGAGATGAAAGTGTGTGCTGACTTCTAGATAGCCACCCCACATATCTCCTGTATGGGGACATCCCTGAAAGCAGCCAATGAGGCAGTGGTATGTCTGGTGGACTGAGCCCTAAGCCATAGGGGAGGCTCCCTGCCAGCCAACATATAGCAGAGGTCAATGCAGGAGACAATCCACCTGCCAAGCACCCTCTTAGCTACCGGTCTGCCAGGTGCAGCTTTCAGCGTATGTGACAAAGCACTAATGAGCCTCACTCTGAACTCCAGCCCCACATTCCTTATAATAAGAGAGTGCCCAGCACAGGTCCATGATTTAGAGCCTACAGTCGGCCTCCAAAGAAGGTTTGGTAATGTATACTGGTAAGGTAATCATCTGCTTAGGGTGAAACTCTGATACTATTTTCTGGAAAAACTTCAGGTGAGGGTGAAGGACGACCTTATCCCTGTAGAAAACCAAGTAAGGAGATTCCACCGAGATCATCTAGGGCTCACTGATCCTTCTGGCAGACCTGACTGCCACCAAGAAGGTTTTTTTCCATGACAAGTGTGACTTCTCATACCTGTGCATACACTCAAAAGGCTTGCCCATGAGCATCACCAGGATTGGCAACAGATCTCAAGGTGGTGGTGGTTCATGCACCAGCTTCTCCTGTAACACCGTCGACATACCAGCCCACATCTGGTATGCAGAGATGGCTGCCAGGTGCACCTTACGAACATTTGAATTTGACAGCAAAAATAGGCCATAATGGTCTATCAAGTCTGCTCGAGTGTGCAGCTCAGTTAGTTCCCTGGAGCTGCCCCCCCAACTCCTCCTGGAGTCCTCTCCCACCATCCTGTTCTCCTCCTCCCCTATCCACTTCCCAGAAGCACCTCTTTTAGTCCTAATCCTCTTCCTCATCCTATCCCACCTTCCCTTGAAACTGGCCACTGTGTTTGCTGCCACCACCTCCTCCAGTAACTCATTACACCCCTTCACCACCCTTTCAGTGAAAAAGTGCCTCCTAATTTCCTTCTTGAATCTACCCCCCAGCAATCTCAGACTGTGCCCCCTTGTTGTTCTCTCCTTTTTTAGATTGAAGATACCCTCTGTACCAACCCTATTTAGGCCCCTGAGGTACTTGAATGTCTCAGTCATATCCCCTTTCTCCCTTCTGTCCCCTAGGGAGTTCAATACCCTCAGCCTCTCCTTACACGTTCAGTCCCCCATGCTACTGATCATTTTGGTTGCCCTCTGTTGGACCCCCTCCAGTAGTTTGATATCCTTCTTCAGGTACAGGCACCAGAACATAACACAGTATTCCAGGTATGGTCTCACCGGTGGCCTGTACAGTGGCAGAATAACTTCCTCCCTCCTACAGTTGATTCCCCTGGTGATGCAGTCCATTTTATTTGCCTTGGATGCTGCTTTTCAGCACTGTGCTGTGTGTTTCATATCATCCCTGACCATTACTCCCAGGTCCTTTTCCTCCTCAGATACTGTCACCTGCACTCCCCCCACAGCCAGTAACTGGCCTCTGGGTTTTTGGCTCCCATGTGCATTACCTTACGTTTCTTAGCATTAAAGCCCAGCTGCCACATGCCCGATCACTTCTCCAGCTTAGTTAGGTCCTCTGTTGAATCCTGCCTCCCTTCCTCTGAGTCCACCCTCCCACAGAGCTTGGTATCATCTGCAAAAAGGCAGATCTTGCCATTTACTCCCTCTGCTATGTCATCAATAAATATACTGAACAGCACAGGACCGAGTACCGAGCCCTGTGGTACCCCTTTGGTTACCGGCCTAGGTTTGGACAGTTCCCCCCCACCACCACTCTCTGGCTCCTGTCCCTTAGCCAGCTCTTGACCCACCCCAGCATTTTGTCTCCCACTCCCAGGTCCCCCATCTTGCTGATCAGCCTTCCATGTGGCACTGAGTCGAACGCCTTGCTGAAGTCCAGGTACAGAACGTCTACCGCCTGTCCTCTATCCAGAGATCTCATCACCCAGTCAAAGAAGTCTATCATGTTGGTTTGAAAAGACCTCCCCCTGACAAACCCAGGCTGCCTATCATCCTGGAGCCCATACTCTTCAAAGAAGGACATCAGTCTCTCTTTTAGGATGGCCTCCTTTGACTTCTCCACTATGGAGGTTAAGTTAACTGGCCTGTAGTTACCTGGCTTATCCCTGAGTCCACTCTTGTGGAGGAGTACCACATGAGCTGTCCTCCAGTCCTGTGGCATGCACCTCTTCTCCAGCGAGGTGTTAAATAGGTCTGCCAGTGCGGTTGCCAGTACCCCTGCCAGTTCCTTCAGGGCCCTCAGGTGTACCCCATCTGGGCCAGGTACCTTGTCCGCCCTCAGTTCCCTTAGCCCTTTCAAGACCCTGTCTATCCCAATCTTCTCCTAATACTCCTTCCCTGCATCAAGGATCCCCCACTCTTCCCCTGTGGCATAGGCCCGGCTACTTCCTCGGTGAAGATGGAGCAAAAGTACTCATTTAGTGCCTCTGCTTGTTCTTCCTCCTTTTCTGCCCATCCTCCCTTCCTCTTTATCCTGACTATCCCATCCCTTCTGCTTCTTCTCTCCTTGATGTACCAGAAGAAGTCCTTCTCCCCTTCCTTAATCCCCTGTGCCAATCTTAGTTCTTTCTCAGTCTTGGCTGCCCAGATCTCTCTCCCTGCCTCCCGGGATTTCACAGTGTATACCTCTCTGTCCTCCTCCTTAGAGGTAAGCTTGTACTTCAGGAAGGCTGCCCTCTTCTCCTTTACCTTTTCGGCCACCTTTCTGCTACACCAACTAGGTCTCTGGGCTCTGGACTTCTTTTTACTGGTCCTTGTATAGGTGTTAGTGACTTTGATTATCCCCATCTTAATGATTGTCCTTTTCTGGTCTGCATCCATCTCTGGCCCGAGCTCTGCCAGGTGTTCTTGTACTATGCTCCCCATCCTATTGAAGTCTGCCTTCCTAATGCCCACCATCATTGTTTTAGTATTGTCTGCTTCCTTCCCCATGTAGATGGAAAACCGCACTGTGTGGTGGCCACTGCCTGCAAGGGGTTCCCTCACCTCCACCTCCTGGACATTCTCTCCATCTGACAGTATTAGGTTCAGTATGGCCTCCTCCTTTGTTGGCTCTGTGAATCCCTATGTCAGGAAACAGCCCTGGATAGCATCCATTGATGATAGTCCATCTCAGCTCCAGCTGGGCGACATACCAGAGATGGTCAAGAATGCCAGCCAAAGGGCAAACAAAGAGGATCAGGCTATCTTGCCCTGGCACCAAATGGAATATCTTTTCCATTTAAAGGCATAACATTGATGAGTTGACCCCTTTTACAATGCCTTCACAACATGGCGCACATTGTCCAGATATCCAAGAGCCTGGAACTCTAGCTGCTCAGGAACCAGGCTGTGAGGTGCAGGGATTGGAGATCTGGGTGCAGGATCCACCATTGATGACAGGACAGCAGATCTGGGTGCAGGGGCAACTGCCACAGAGGTTTGCTGCTGAGGCTGAGGAGATTTGGGTTCCAAAACTGGTGGGACCAATCCGGGGCTATCAGGATAATCTGCACCTTGTCCCTCCGCACCTTGACCACCACCCTGTGGATCTAGGGAAAGTGAGGGAATGTGCACAGGAAGCCCAGGGTCCAGGACCTCACAAAGGCACCTCCAATCAGTGTCCCAGACTGGGGGGGGATACAAAACAGCCTCAGTTTCGTGTTCTCCCTGGAGGCAAAGAGGTCCACCAAAGGAATGCCCCACAGGGTGAACAGGTGGTTCACCATCCCCTGATGCAGATACCACTTATGTTTATTCATTAATTTATTCATTACAAATCGGGTTTACAACCTATGAGTCAGAGACTCATTTACAAAGGCATCTCATTGCAGGGAGGGCAGACATCAAGGCAGTTATTACAGTGCAGATTAAAACAGAGGATAACATTACAGGTACAGTAAAAGGAACATTTAACATAGATACACTTAGGTTACATAATATAGTAGTTTGTATGTTACTTAGGTTACATAATGTTACAAAATTGTGAGTTACAATAATGGATATAGTAGGTCCTCAGAGAAGACAGCGGGTTACATCCCTATTTGGACCTAGTAGGGAAGGAGTGGGTCTGGGGGAGGGAGAGGCTGTCCAGTGGACGTTGTCGAGCCAGGGGGCAAGGCGGGCAGGTACCACAGATTACAACAGGGGGTTAGTTGCACCTACAACAGCGGGTATTAAAGATATGGTTCCGAAGGGCTGTTTTGAAGGAGCCAATTTTTGGCAAGTTGGAGATGCAGCTAGGGAGGGAGTTCAACCAGGTGGGGGCTCGGTAGAGGAAGGATCTCTGGGCAAGAGAGATCTTGGTTCTGGGCACCTGGAAGGTGGCCTTAACAGAGCTACGGGTGGTGACAGACAACGATGACTGCTTTAGGGAGGTGGAGACCCCCGGGGGAGGAGAGTCCTAGCATTGATTTCTTAGCGAGAAGGCATCTAGCTCACCGGGTTGAGGTCAAACGCCAGCTGGTTTTCAGCTCCTGCAACATGAATTGCCAGGAGATCTGCACCCAAGTTGCGCATGAGGAGTCAGTGCTGAAAGTCTCCTGACACAAAGGAAGGGAGTGCGTGCTGTGCTGCTTGTTCAGGTAGAACATGGCTGTGGTGTTGCCTTTCTGTACTTGCATGACCTAACCATGGACAAAAGGAAGGAATTCCATCACAGCAAGGCACACTGCGTGGAGCTCCAGCAGGTTGATATGGTGACAGGACTCCTTTGGGGCCCAAAGCCTATGGACTGTGTTGTTTCCCCAGGTGTGCTCCCCACCCCACCAGAGATGTGTCTGTAGTCAAAAGGACAGATGGCTCTAGGCTGACAAATGAGACTCATTCCTCTAGATGTTCTGGGACAAGCCACCACTGGATGGTGTCCCACATCAGCTGGGTCACTGCAATCAGCTGGTCCAAGTGACCTAGGTACTGGGACCACTGACATCCCAGCTCCCACTGAAGGTGACGCATCCACCAGCGGGCGCACTGGACCATGCTGATGCAGGATGCCATGCACCCCAGTAGCCACAGGAAGTTCTGGGTAGGAAGCGAGCGCCCAATCTGAAATGATCAGGCAAAAGAAGGTAAAATCCAGTGCTTGGTCTGCAAGGAGTCAGGCCTTGGCCCAGAGGGAGTCTAGCTCTGCCCCGATGAAATGAATTGCCTGCAAGGGGTTGAGCTCAGAGTTTTGGATGGCCCAGCTATCAGTCAGTTGTCCAGGTAGAATACCCTGACACCCTGGTACCGCAGCAGGGCTGCCAGCACTGCCATGCACTTGCTGAAGACCCTGGGTGCCAAGAAAAAGTCAAATGGCTTGACATGCAACTGGTAGAGAACCCTTTCTACGTGGAACCAAAGGTATCGACAGTGGGATGGACGGACTGGATTGTGGAAGAATGCATCCTGGCGGTCCAGGGAGCAAACCCACATGCCTTGCTTTGGAGATGGTATTATCTGGTTCAGAGTGACCATCCTGAAATTTCACTTTTTGTAGATTCTGACTGTTTCAGATTGTGGAGATCCAGTATGGGGTGCCAACTTCCCATCTGTTTCAGGACCAGGAAGTACCTGGACATGAATCCCTGACCTACCATGGAGTCTGGGACATGTGCTATGGCTACTTTCTCTAGAAGTTGAGCAACATCCTCCCAGAGGGTGGATAGCATGTCCTGGGACACCACAGACTCCTTGGTGCGTGAGGTCAGTAAGGTAGGAGAACCTCAAACTCAAGAGGCAACCTCCCACCTTTACAGTAGGACCCATTTGTCTGAGGTAATTATGCACCAAGTGTGCCAGAAGTGGCGCAGTCAATCCCCCACAGGGAGCTGGGTGAGGGACCGAATGGGTGGTAGGTAGATGTCCCCCAACCCATCAGTATGCAGCTTTGGAGGGGGCATCAATGCCTGCTGCCAGAGGGGCACCATTACCCCTACTGACACCCTTTTTAGGGCCCTGACCAAGGAAATTGGTACTGGGGTGCCAAGCCTGAGAAGGCTCCTGCAGGGCTGCTGCTGCTGTCTGGGCTGCTGTGATGGAAAGGGCCAGAACTGAAAGGGCTTTTTATTCAACCTCTACCCTTTCTGATCCTTCTGTGAAGAGGTCACAGAATCTAGGGTGGCATTGGAGCCCTCAGTTCTGGTAAGGTGACTGTACACCCCAGGGCCGAAGAGGTCAGTGTCCAGGAAGGGGACATCAGTCAGCCTGTCCTGGGTGTCTGCCATAAAGGAGGAAATACACAATCAGGTCCTGCGACACTTTGCAACAGCCACTGCCATGGTATGGGCGCAAGAATCGCCCACACCCAAGGCTGTCTGAAGCTGGTGCTTAGCCAGTGCTTGACTCTGATCTAGGACCACTTTTAACACCAGCTGCTTGTCAGCAGGGAGGTAAAAGAGGACAGGGAGTGACCAAAGTGGGCCATCGTCAAAGCATAGCTCCCTTGACAGAGACCAAGAAAGGACACAGTGTAGACCTTTCTAGCTGCTTGATCAAGCTTTTTGGACTCCTTATTGGGGGGGGGGGGGGCCTTTCCATGTCCCCGGTGTTTCAGAATTTTTCGAAGTCAGTGTCAGCAACCAGACCCTCAGCCAAGGGGTGGTCTGAAAAGCCAGACAGGGTGCTGGTAGGGACCACATACTTGCAGACCATATGCGCACAAGGTGCTGGTCAGGAAGCTGGATGCTGCCAAAGCTCCAGCACCAGTCCCACATGACCTCAGCAATCAGAAAGACATCCCCAAGGAATTTGCCCTGTCTAGGATCTCAGTAAAGGAGTATTTTGCCCTTGTCTGCACTGGCTCCAAGGGAACCTCCATGGATTCTGACATAAGTCTAAGAAGAGCCCCAAAAGACACCAGCATGTGGTCGGTAGTCAGTTCTTTGGCCTAGCCATGGTCAAAAGCATGAGCTTTCAAACACTGCATTGAGGACCCATTGGAGTCTGTCAAGGAATCCTCAAACACGGCTCTTGGTCAAATGCTGCCATGCACCACCTGAGGCTCATTCAAGTGAATGATCTCCACCAAGAACCAGCCTGGCAATTCAATAGCCAAATGGGAGACCTTGGAGGGGGCTCTCTGTAGGGGCTGTCATAGTGGCGACTCTAAATGTATCTGTGGTGAGGCTCTTGTCAGAGACAGCTGTCTGAGCTGGACTGGTATGGACTGAACTGGCAGCTGTCAGGTGATGCAGGAGTTGATGGTACAGCCCTACCCTGCCCAACCAAGGCCCATTGCTGCCATGAACGCTCCTCATACCGACGCCGCAGCCGGTGACGGAGCCTCTCATCATCTGAGGAGGAAGAGGAAGAGGAGTACCGATGATGGTGCCTCCCAGTTGGGCGAGACCAAGAGCACAGAGAATCCCTTGACCTCGACCTAGCCCTCAAGCATTGATGGGATTGATGTCACTGAGAAGGTATGGCTATGTGCACAGGGTTTGACCATTTGACCCCAGAGGGCAGTAACTCCTGGAGGAAACAGCCAGGTTTGCCGACTGCTCCTGGACTTCTTGGTTGAGGCTGGACAGGACCAGGGTCCTGGAGATTGAGTTATCATCAATCCCCTCTGACAACAGCTTAACAGGGTAGAGAAAAATGTTGATCTGCTGCTCAACATGTGTCATGACTGGCAAGTTTAACGGGGGGCACTGTGGAGCTGGCAGCCTGGCCCTTAACTGTGGGTTCAGCCAAAGTCGAGCATTTGACAGCCGTCCAGCAATCAGGGGAGTCAAGAGCACACCCTTTCCCATTCCCACCGCCAACAATAGGATTTTTTCAATTTATTTACCTTACCGTGGCAGGCAGGGTTCTCCCCAAAGGTCTGGAGGGTTTTGCATATTTCTTGGAAATTTCTTGCAAGAACCGGGCCAACACTAGCCCCCAAAGGAAGCAGCATGGAAACCGATGAGGTACCCACCACGGTGTTAGCTGCTGCCTCTTCCATGGCTGCCATCTGGGCTGCAGACCCCACAGCCACTGGGGCCACTTCACGTGGCTGCTTTGACTTCACCGGAGGGTCCCGTTCGGCTGGCCCGGCCAAGGAGAAGATAGGAGTGGCAGTCTTCTAAGGAGGAAGGATGCATAGTCAGGCACAGGTCACAGGCACCAACGTCATGCTGTTCAACAAGGAAGTAGATGCACGACACATGCGGATCCGTTCATGACATTTTCTGGTTGCACTGGATGCAATGCTTGAAACTAGGAACAGGTTTCAAATTCCCGCGATTCATGAAGTCAATGTCTGAGACAGAACTGAGGATATACTTTGAAATGATTTGAAGAAAAAAGTTAGCCAAATGGCAGTTAACAAGGTTTTCAGGCCTAAACTGTGCACAAAGCTACGAAGGAGATCTAATTCTTCCATCAGAAAGGAAGATCTGACATCACAGGGTGGAGCTGAGAGATATCCGACCTGGTTGGTGGGAGAAGCTTTGCTTAAAGAATGTCTGGCAAGATCAACTCTTGAAGGGAGACTGCCTATGTGTGGTTAAGTGAAACATATCTACGTCCCTAGAATGTAAGGTTAAAAAGGGAAGAGTGGGACTGTACAGAGGGGTACCAGGAAAAGGGAGATATCCTGAAAAAATATTTTTATTCAGTGTTGACAGAGGAAGGGGAAAGAGAGGGGCCACAAAAAAGCATTGGAAGAAGGGAGATGGATACTAGTCCATTTGCAGAGGAGAGAGTCACTGAAGGGACTCGCTAATCTGAAGGTGGACAAAGCATTGGGGCCAGATGGGGTGCCTCCAAGGGTACTGAGAGAGCTCAGGGAGGTACTGGCTGTACCTCTGACAGTTCTAGTTAACAGCTCTTTGGAAACAGATATGATTCTACATAGGAAGGGACTCAACCAGGTGGGTTAAAACAGCCCCTCAGATACTGTTAATCTAGCAGAGCAATTGAAGGGTAGCCCCTTCATAAGGCAAGTCCTTACAAAAGGGTAAGAAAAGAGATACTGAGAGATGGAGTAAGGGGGAAGAAAGAGAGGGAGAAGAGCAGACAGAGGGGGAAAAAATACTTTGGAAAATCGGGTTTGGGTTGGAGGGCTAATCATTTTATTTATTTAGTTTTTGTTGACCGGGTAAGTGCACTAGACAAATCCTGCCTATTTTCAGGCACGATCCGGGGGAGGAGGATACAGATGAATAGCTAGAAGGAAGCTACATTTAAAGACTGCCTTAGAAAGATTATGCTAATAGCTTGGCAGAAGATACCAGGAGAAAGGACTGCTGTGTGACTGAACTTCTCTACTGGGACTATATTGCCCTCCTTCCCTCCCCTCTACCCCCCCACCCAAAGCTAGTTCTATTTTTATAGGCACAGGATTTGACTGACAACAGGAACTTCCTGTTTAGGGGCAGGAAGTGAGTGATCACAGAACCACCAAGGGACCCACCATCCTAGAAGGGCAGAGTAGCCTCCGGCCCCTCTAGCTGCTGGAGGTCTGCCTCTGAACAAGCATGTGGTCTACTGAGAAATATAGGATATTCTTGTCTCAGAACAGGACAATCAGGAGCTTAAAGGGCACACAGGCAGAAAGTAGTGAGAGAGAAAAAAAAACAGAGGAAAGAGTAAGGATTGCAAACAGTTAAGGGGCCAGAAATAAGACATGATTGGAGTAGTGCAGTGCAGTGGCTGTGGAGCAGCAGTCTTCCGGGAGATGTTCTGGAGGATGTGGTGTTATCCCATCTGCAGGCACCTCTCTGGGCTGAGGGAGGAGGTTGCTCATCTCCAGGCTGAGTTGGCCAGAATTTGTGGGACCTCGTCTTCCATCCAGGGACCACCAGTGCCACTGCCGTTGCCTCAGAGGTTGCCAAGAAAGAGGAGCGGTTGGACCACAGTGGGCTCAGGGAGGGTGAGGGTGGTGGAACAGAGGCACATCCCTTCAGTTGTACCTCTCCACAATTCCTATGCCATTCTGGCAAAGTGTGGTTCCTCTATGGAGGCACCTACAGTGGACGCCAAGGAGGATGCTGGGAACCTCCACAAGGAGACCCACAGGAGGGTGGCAGGGGGACCCGCAGGGAAGGAAACAACTCCCTGGTGGGGACTCCATTGTTAGGAAGGTAGAACTGGGCAAGGAAGGGAGAGAGAGGTGCCTGCCTGGCACCATGGCTTGGAGGGGACAGGGAGGCGAATCCTCAGGATTGCGGAGTAGCTGCACAGGGGAGGGAGCTGGATGTCATTGTCCACTAGGTTGAAATGACCAGGCTAAGAGGGATTAGAGAAGTGCAGGAAGAGTTTGTGGAATTGGGGAGGGGCCTTAGTCAAGTAGCACGCATGGTAACCTTCTCGGAGGTGCTACCCATCTATGGCATAGGAGAGGCTAGGGTGTTCCATACCATGGGATTCAATCAGTGGTTGAAAAACTAGGGTGGAGCTCAGGGATTTGGCTTCATTGGGGACTGGGGGTCCACCTGGAGTGATGCAAGCCTATACTGGCATGATGGGCTGCATCTGTCCAGGAGGGGAACCAGGATCCTAGGTGATAGGTTTAAATGCTTCATTGGCAGAAGCTTTTAAACTAGCCAAGGGGAGGCACTGGAAAGGGCAGGAAAATCCTAGCCCCCAAACAATCAGATAGTAAGTGTGGCAAACACCAACATGGAGGTGTCGATGAGGGAGAAGGGCAGGGGTAAATGGAGAAAGTGACAAAGGCAAGAAGGACAGGGATGGGGCAAAGGGGGAGACCATCAGAAATGGAGGGTAATGAGTACCAATGCCCGTAGTCTGAGCAACAACTCCCTGAACTGGTGGCCTTAATGGAAGAGGGATGCCTGGATATCGTAGCAGTCACAGAAACATGGTACACAGGAGAACCATGACTGGATAGTTAACATGTACCAGGTACATGACTTACAGGGGAGAGACAGGCAGGGAGAAGAGGGGGAGGAGTAGCTCTCTATGTAAAGGAAGGGATAAAAGCAACTGAACAGAAGAGTAAACAGGGAGGAGGAGGCACTGTGGGTCACCTTGGAGACTGGAAAGGGCACCACAATCCGCACAGGGGTTTGTACAGACCCCCCATGTCAGGGGAAGGAATGGACAAGGATATGATGGAAGGCATTCTTAGAATGGCAGAGAAAGGAGATACTGTTGATGGGAGACCTGAATATGCCGGATGTTAACTGGAGCACATTTGCCGCAGCACATCCAAGAGCAGGGCCATTCTTGACGCCTACAGGTGGCAGGCATTAGACAGCTAGTTTCAGAACCCACTCGTGAGGAACAATCTTAGACCTCATGACTCTCAAGCGGGGGCAGTGAGAGGATCTCAGATCTAGAAGTGGGTTGCCATCTGGGGACAAGTGACCATCAAACAGTGTGGTTCACGTTAAACTCAGCTACAGAGTCAAGCCATACAAAAGTGAGGGTACTGGACTTTAGGAGGGCTGACTTTGGCAAGATGAGAATGCCTCAGAAAAGCACTAGCAAACAGGCTAGAAGGAGGTGTGGAGCAACAATGGGGAATTATCAAAACTGCCATCACAGAGGCAACAAGCGCTGTGTGAAGCAAATAAACAAATCAAAATGAAAGAAAAAGCCACTATGGTTTCTCAAGAGAGGTGGCTGTGAAAGTCAGGAAGAAAAAGATAGCATTCCGGAAGTATAAGGAAACACAGAAGGAGCAGGACAGAGAGCTGTACCAGTTAAGGCAGAAAGAAGCAGGGAGGAAGTCAGAATAGCAAAGGCCCAAACTGAGGAAAGAAGATAACTCAGTTAAGAAGGGGTAAAACCTTTTATAGGTACATCCAGCAGTGAAAAGACAAAGGAGGGATAGAGAGGCTGAATAGAATGAGCGATTGGGTGGGCAGAGGGGACAGTGAAAAAGCAGGAATACTGAGCGAATATTTCAGCTCAGTATTCACAAAGAGGAGGAAGTGCCTAATCCAATTAACAGAAGCACTCTTGATAGAGGTCGATCAGTCCTTTCACAAAGAAAGGGTTCTGCAAGAACTCCTAAAACTGAAGGTGGACAAAGCAATGGGTCCTGATGGAATTCACTCAAATTCTAAAAAATTAAGCAAGGAACTAGTGAAACCACTGGCTACTCTTTTAATAAAGTCATGGGAGGATGGTGTGGTGCCGAGGACTGGAGGAAGGCGGATGTGATTCCTTCACAAAAGTGGGACCAAGACAGAGGCAGGAACTACAGACCTGTCAGTCTGACCTCTGTGGTAGGAAGTGATGGAGTCACTTCTGAAGGAAGAATAGTTGAGTACCTGAGGTCAGTGGAGCACAGGATCCAAGGCAGCATGGGTTCACAGCGGAGGTCATGTCAGGCAGATCTAATAGATTTCTTTGACTGGGTGACCAAGTAGGCGGCTGAACCAGAGGATGGGACATGGCCTACCTAGACTTTGCAAGGCATTTGACACAGTCCCACACAAGATTATTAGTCAAATTAACCAGCCTGGGAGTGGGTCCCAGGGTGGTAGCCTGAGTAAAACATTGGCTGGACAACAGGGAGCACAGAGGTAATTTGGCAGTAAGGTCCACTCTTGAAGAAAGGGCGGTGTTACCAGTGGGTACCGTGAGGGTTCAGTATTGGTCCAGTCCTTTTAATGTCTTCATCAGTGACATTGCAGAGGGACTGGAAGGAAAAAGATACCTTTTGCAGATGACACAAAAGATCTGCAATAGGGTTGATACACAAGGAAGTGGAAAGGATGAAAAGGGACTTGGCAAGGTTGGAGAAATGGTCAGACGTAGGCAGCTAGGATTCAATGCAAAAAAGTGCAAAATAATGCACCTGGGAAACAAGAACCCAGGGGAAGAATACACAATGGTGGAGGTAGGTAACAACAACAAAACAGGAAAGGGACCTGGGGGTAATCATATCAGATGACCTTAAGGTTAGCAAGCAATGTGAGAAGGCAGTAGGGAGGGCGGGGGTATACTGGGATGTATAGGGAGGCATCAGCAGCAGAAAACAGGAAGTTGTTATCCCTCTGTACAGACAGTTGGTGAGACCCCATCTGAATACTGTGTCCAGTTCTGGAGACCCCATCTCACGCAGGACATGAACAGGATAAGAGGCAGTCAGAGGAGGGCACCAAATGGTGGTGGTCTGCAAGAGAAGCCATATGAGGAGAGACTAAAGGAGCTTAACATGTATACCCTTGAGGAAAGAAGGGAGAGGGGGACATGATAAAACTTTCAAGTACCTCAAAGGAATCAACAAAATCAAGAGGTAGCATCTTTCAGAAAAAGAGATTTGCAGGAAACAAGGACACAATTAAAAGATAGAAGGAGGGCGGTTCAGGGGCAAAACAGAGAGGGTAGTGGATGCATGGAACAGCCTTCCTGAGGAAGTTGTGGGGTCTAAAAACTGGGGAGAATTCAAGAATGCATGGGACAGACATAAGGCGATTCTTGTGGGGGGGCAGGAAGATATAGGCTGTTGGTTAACTAGGATCTGCGGCCTATCCTGTAGGTAGGGAAATGGGCAGACTAGATGGGCCTAGCGGTCCTTATCTGCCGTCAAAGTCTATGTTTCTATGTTTCTATGAATGCCAACTGACCTTGAACCAGATTAAGCTGTTGGTGGTATTTTTAGTGAATGAGGGAAATCTGGCCAGGACACCGGGGAAATTCCCCTACTCTGTGTAGGTGGAGCCGTGCGCTTTGGCTGCAAGATGCCAGTTCGCATGATCCCTGAGGAGATGGACGCTGCCAGCTCAGGGAGTTGGCCTCCTCCTCCGTGCTACCTTCACAGAGCCCTAGAGGAATGTCTTGATGTGGCTGCTACTAGCAGCACGACTGTACTGGAAATGATTCCGTTTCTCTGCCATGCTAATGAAGTTAGTTCTGCTGTACCTGTTGTGAGCGGAGTTCCTCTACTAAACTACCAGCCTTGAGAGAACAACGTAGGCGCTAGTCACGATTTGCAGATTCTGATGTCACTGGCTTCGCGCAGGCACGCTCGGACGCCTATTCCTTGCTCTCCTTCCTGCGACGTTGACACTGGAAAGCCCCAGTCGACGTCTACTGGCAGATTCAGCTTCAATATCTTGTGATTGGTCCCTCCTCAGCTCCCTGATGCCGACAACCTTCGACTGCTTCTACTGCTATTCCTATTCAGCAATCGGCGACTGAAATGCACTGAAACTGCCTTAGAATGACGCTGTTCCTCTTTCAATAAGTGACTCTAACACTCATTTGACTCCATTTCTGTTCTTGGGCAACCTTCTGTTTCTGCCTAATACTGAGAACCTGAATTTGGTCCAAAGCAGTGGGGTTTATTCTTCATAAAAAAGCCAAACCAACCAGGATACCACTCGAACTGGTCGCAGAGAAAGCTTTAAAAAATACTGGTTGGGAAAAGAGAGTTGGGACTTGGACCCCTGATTCCCAGGATCCTGTGTACCTCAGCCTGCTTCAAGAAATCTCTGAGAAGAAAAACTGTATGACTCCAACGAACCCCAGGGTGTGTCAGCTGCTCCTTTTAACTTATTGCTAGTTCTACTGACCCTTGTGATGCACCACAACCACTATCCCTGAGACTACTTCTGCTTTTGCAAGGGACTAAAAATGTTTTCAGGACCTACTTTGTTAGCTACTGCCACTGCATCTCAAGGTTCTAAATTTAAACTTGCTGATTTATTTTCCTCCAAAGGCGAGCCTGCACATGGAGGAACGCTGTTAGATACTTTATATAAGGATGGTTTAGAAACTTCCCCTGATCGTTTATATATGCTAAAACTCTTCTTAAAGGATCAATGAAGTTTTTCCTCTGAGATTTTTGCACGGATTAATATAGGTAACTCCAACTTTGATATCAGCTTTAAACAAATGTCTGGGCTCGATAGGTTTTGGGCTCAATATGACAAACTCCAGTCCACACCAGTTTGGTCCCCCTTTCAGGCTATTCCTCTCACTAAACCTGCAATTCGTAACATTACTGTTGTTTTTAAGAATGAAGGTGTTCACATTGAGGATATTTTATTCTGGTTAAATAAACAGTGTGAAGTTTTGAACAGGCCTACCCCTAATCTAGACTCTGAACAAATTTGGGATGGTAGTTGGAAGGTACGTGTTAAGCTTTTTTCAACTAACACTAGCCCAAAACATCTGCCTAATTTTTTCTTTTGGGCAAAGACAAGGGCTTCATTTTTATGCTAGGCAACCGAAGTCTTGTTTTAAGTGTGAACGCGTACTCATTTAAGCTCTGCTTGCTGACACTCTTAAATGTAGCCATTGTCTTGAATATGAAGATCATATTGCAGCCAAATGTGCTAACTCATTTAAATGCAACTTATGTGAGGACTGGCCACACTTATGGCAGGTGCCCTAGACCTCTCATAACAGAGATGATTGCCCTTCCATGATGGCATCATCACTGTTGCTCAACAGTTGCTTGCCCATAATTTAGCCTCCTCTACTCAGAGGTTACCCCCCTTCGATGCAGATGATCCCTCTGCAGCCCCAGTTCCAGATCCTCAGGCCCCCTTTCCAGCTGTACCCCTTCCTGCTTCTGCTGTGGATTCTCCTGTTATTACTCCCATTGTTCTTGATACAGTTATGCCTTCCCTCATCCCATGAGTCTGGAGGGGACATCCCTAGTTTCACCACTGTACCCTGACAAGAACCAGGAAGGGCCTTGCTGTTGCTGAATGCAGCAAGGATGCCCCTTCCGCAGTAGCTGGCAAACCCTAACAAATTTGCGGTTCTAGCCACAGATCTTTCGGATAAGGACTCTGGGGGTGAGGATACTGATACCTCCTCCCTTCTTTCCTTCCCTGATGGGAGTCGATGGGGGTTAATCCGGACCCAATAGCCAAGCAGCACTAAGACCCAAAGGCAGGAGGCAAGTCCCCACCAATTCTTAAATTATGTCTTCTAAATATATGTTCTCTAAATGTAGATAGTATTAAAGGGAAGAAGAAGCTGGGTGGAATTTTTTTAACCCTTTCTGACCTGAACTGTGACATTTTCTGCCTAGTCGATACCAGGTTGAAGACCCATGGGGAACTATTCCAGGCCTCAAAGGCATGGACTGCAGGACCCTCCTTTTGGTCTATTGGACCAGACACTTGTGATGGTGTTGGGATATTATTCTCCAGCTCTGATTTTAGAGTATCCAGATTGGTAGATATTTTCCCTGGTAGGGCCTTGTTGTTGGATTTTCATATAAATCCGAGAGGTTTCGGATAGATTGGGACACTCGCCCCTCAAACCAAGGCACAGAGGTTTCCTTTTTCATCTAATTAAGCCCTATCTTTTTATGTCTAGATTACTTTTATGGGTTGGAGATTTTAATGCGCCTACATCAAGCGGACCGAGGCCTACAAACTTCTAAGCTATTTTGTGACTCTATAGCTTTAAATAATATAGTTTCCATGGCAAAGCTTGTGGATGCATATAGATATTTCCACAAATCAGAGTGGGTCTACTTTTTAAGGGTCCTTACACACCAGGATAGATTTCTTTTTATCTAAGGTTTTGATTTTACTTTCTTGCAAAGCGGTGGCTACTGAATTCTCGGATCATGTTGCTTTATGTGCCTCCTTTTCCTGGGCCTCAGCCCGAGATGTAAGAAAGCCAGTTGGCGTCTCAATGATTCCTTACTCAGTGACTCTTTTTTTTCTCAAACTCTGGCACAAAGGTTTTTTTTTAGCTCGTTTGTCTGTAGTTGACTTCTATGACACTGGGATAGACTGGTGGGAGGCCTCCAAGCTGAGTTGGAAACAGTTTTCAGAAAACACTGCGAATAAACAAAATACTAAATATTTGTCCTATTTAACCTTAAGGCATCAGTTACAGCATTTATTTTCTTTAGCCAGCTCCACTAATCATGATTTTAGTTCTCAAATTAGCGAAATCAGTGCTCAAATGAGGTTATCTCAGTATAATCGAGCTGACTCATTAGGTCAGGAGCTGCTTTGGCACCCGATATTACTAAGGTTGTTTAGATCCTTCAAGGCCTGTAAAGATAGAATTGACACTAAATTAATCACCTCTCTAATATCTCAGTCCGGGAATTACCTCAAACCCGAAGACTTGCTTCATGGAGTTGAAAATCACGTTTTCAGTCTGTTCGGTACTAAAACTGACCTTGTTAATGCAGATCACTTTCTTCAATCATGTCCTTACCTCAACTTTCTGATTCTGATCAAGTCAAGCTTTCTTCTGATATTAATGAACATGAAGTATTAGCTGCTATTACTAGTCTGAATCCACATTCTCTAGGATCAGAAGGACTGACCCACATTTTATAAGACCTTCTCTACTGATCTTGTTCCCGTGTTAACTATCATTTATAATGAGATGTTACATTGTGATGCTTTAACTGCTTCCATGAAAGAAGCATTATTGATTTTACTGTTTAAAAGAAAGGATCTTCAGATCTAAATAATTGGAGACCAATTAGTTTGTTAAATGTTGACTGCAAGATCCTTGCCAAAATTCTTCTTGTCCAGAATGATTACTTTTGCATCACATACAGATTAGTCCGACACAAACTTGGTATCCCAGGCAGACATCTTTCTGATAATCTTATTTTATTGAGAGAAATATTAACTTTAGAGAACATAATGCTGTCACTGGGGTGGATTATAAGTCTGGACCAAGAAAAGGCTTTTGATAAAGTTTCCATGAGTTCTTATTCCTAGTTCTGGCGGCTTTCGGGTTTCCAGTGCGTTTTCTTTCCTGGCTCGTTTGTTATATAGAGATGTAGTGATCGTCCTAATGTTAATGGCTGGATAGGCGTCCTATTTCTCTAGCCTGTGGGGTTCGTCAGGTTGCCGCTTAGTCCCCTATTGTATAATTTTATATAGATACCCTTTGAGAGCTATTTTTCTTTGCCCACAGATTATTGGATTGTTTTGTACTCCTTCCTCTTTACCCCTTAAAACATTAGCTTATGCTGATGATTTAGTTTTAGCTTGGATTCCTCCACAAAGCAAGAGGCTATTGTTCAGGTTCTTCAGACCTTTTCTTCAGTTTCAGGCTCTAAAATAAATTTTAAAAAAAGTATCTGCGTACCGCTAGGGCATACCTCCCTTCCCAGTGCAGGCCTCTATGCCGGAGTTTCTGTTTCTACTGCAGCTTTTTCATATTTAGGCATTTTTTTGGGTTGTGAAAACATGCAAACATATAATTGGAATCTTGCTCTACAAAAAGCAGATAATGTGATTAATGGGTGGAAACGGCATTTAATCAGAAAGAAGAAAAGGGTTGTGCTTCTTAAAACTCTGGTCACACCGATCTTTTACATCTCGATTCGTGTTCCCACCACCTATTTCTTTGTTTACCAGACTAACTGGACTTTTTTCAAGGGGTTGTGGGGATCTAGGTTAAACCCCATTAAAAGGAATTTCACATACAGGCCGCTCAAAGAAGGTGGAATCAGTATGATCCACCCTGTTGTTTTCTTTTACAGCCTTTTTTTTAATTATAATTATGGGACGGCTCTGAAACCTGGGGATGTTTTTTGGAAACCCTACTTTTTTTTGATAATTGGCATCCTCATTATAAGGGTGTTATTTCTAAATCCCAACTGATCCCTATTTATGGGAAAGAGAGTTTTAAGATGGCCTTAACCTGGTGTCTTCATCCTCGGGACTTTTGTATATTATCTAGATCCATGTTATATGAAAGACTTTGGAGGTTGGAGGCTCAGGAGGAGATTGTTTTCCATCTTGTCCCCTGGACATCTCCCTGGTATTCCATCAACTTCAAAATCATCGGTTACCACCGTATTTATGGGATATGATTTGGCTGAGTAACTACGATGGATTAGGGTCAATAACAATCATAAGCACAAAGCCCTGTCTTTGAGGTACTGCCCTAGAACTTCTTGCCTTCATATTTTTGAAACTCAGCAACATTTATTTTGTGAATGTCCATTTTCTTTGGAAGTTTGGTCCACTTTAGCTACTAATTGGTCAGAGCCTCTGTTGTCTTCACTTTCTTATGAACATGTTATGTTTTGCACTAATGACCTGCTTAATAGAAAATATCATGTCGATAGTTTGTATATAATCTTTGCTGTTATTCATTATTATTTATGGCAAGCAAGATGTCTGTTAGTGTTACACCAAAAAACTATTTTGATTAGTGAAGTTCTTTGTAATATTCGTGCAGCTTTGTGTTCTGTTAAAAAAAATGATTTTTTACTTCCTTCTACTTCTCAAGCTGTATTGTTGTGGAAAAATTGTGATAACTTTTTCTGTTAACTGGAATTGATCTGTTTTTTTTGATTATTAACATATGTTGTGTTATTTTTCTGTAATGAAGCCCACTTTATTACCAATAAAATTCCCCTACTCTTTTCGATAAGTGCCATGGGATCTTTAACATCCACCTGAACTACCACCAATCCAGGCAGATGGGACCTCGGTTTAACGTCTCATCCGAAAGATGGCACCTCAGAAGTGCAGTACCCCTCTCATGCTGCATTACAGTGTAAGTACTGGGATATTAACCCAAGTGCCAGATGTGGGAACTGAACCCACAGCCCTCTGATCTCCCGGTCTTAGAGGCGAGTGTGCTACCTACTGAGCCACTGACACTAGTCAGAGAACACAGGGTAAAATAATCAGCTGGAGGGATAGATATCAAAAAGGAGGGGGATAGATACCAGTGCAGGAAGATGCAGGGAGTGCTGAAATGCAGTGGTTGTGGAGCAGCAGTCTTCAGGCAGTCGTTCTGGGTGCTGCGATGCTGCCCCATATAGAAGCATAGACTTTGACGGCAGATGAGGACCGCTTGGCCCACCCAGTCTGCTCATTTCCCTACCTATTGGATAAGCTGCAGATCCTTGTTAACCAACAACCTACTTCCAACTACCCCCCACCAGAATTGCCTTATGTCTGTCTCATGCATTCTTGAATTCCCCCACTGTCTTTGAACCCACGACCTCCTCAGGAAGGCCGTTCCATGCGTCCACCACCCTCTCCATGAAAAAATACTTTATCACATTGCCTCTGAGCCATCGCTCCCTCTATCCTCAAATTGTGGCCCCTTGTTCTTGCACATCTCTTTTTCTGAAATGTACTACCCTCTTGGACTTTGTTGATTCCCTTGAGGTACTTGAAAGTTTCTGTCATGTCCTCCCTCCCCCCTCTTTCCTCAAGGGTATACATATTATCCTCCTTTAGTCATTCTTCGTATGGCTTCTGGTGCAGACTCTGCATCATTTTAGTTGCTCTCCTCTGGACTGTCTCCATCCTGTCTACGCCCTTGCAGAGATGGGGTCTCCACAACTGCATGCAGTACTCCAGATGGGGTCTCACCAACTGTCTGTACAGAGGGATAACAACCTCCTGTTTTCTACTGGTGATGTCTCTCCCTATGCATCCCAGTATCCCCCCAGCCCTCTTTACTGCCATCTCACATCGCTTGCTTACCTTTAGGTCATCTGATATGACTACCCCAGGTCCCTTTCCATTTTTGTTGTTAGTACCTCCTCCCCCCCTCCATTGTGTACCCTTCCGCTGGGTTTTTGTTTTCTGGGTGCATTACTTTGCACTCCTTTGCACTGAGTCTAAGCTGCCAAACTTTTGACCATTCCTACAACCTTGCCAAGTCCCTTCTCATCCTTTAGACACCCCCTTGTGTATCAACCCTGTTGCAGGTCTTTGTGTCGTCTGCAAAGAGGCATACTTTTCTTCTAGTCCCTCACAATGTCACTTATAAAGATATTAAAGAGGACTGGTCCTAGTACTGAACTCTGTGGTACCCCACCAGTAACCCCTTTCTTTGAGTGGACTCCGTTTATATTACCCTCTGTGTCCTGTTGTCCAGCCAGTTTCTTACGCAGGCTACCACCCTGGGACTCACTTCCAGGCTGGCTAACTTGTTTATTAATTTTTTGTGTGGCACTGTGTCAAATGCCTTGCTAAAGTCTAGGTAGGCCATGTCCACATCCCCTCTTTGGTCTACTACTTTTTTCACCCAGTCAAAGAAGTCTATGAGATTCGTCTGACATGACCTTCCCACTGTGAATCCATGCTGCCTTGGGTCCTGTGCCCCGCTGGCCTCTAGGTACTCAAAAACTCTTTCTTTCAGAAGTGATTCCATCATTTTCCCTACCACTGAGGTCAAACTAACAGGTCTGTAGTTTCCTGCCTCTGCCTTTCTCCTACTTTTGGGAAAGGGAATCACGTCTGCCTTATTCCATTCCTCAGGTACCACACCATCCTCCCATGATTTGTTAAAAAGGGTAGTCAGTGGTGTCACTAGTTCTCCCTTTAATTCTTTTAGAATTCTGGGGTGAATCTCATCAGGCCCCATTGCCTTGTCCACTTTCAGTTTTAGGAGTTCTTTCAGGACCCTTTCTTTGGTGAATGGGCTGGTATCAACCTCCCTATCCAGAGTGTTTCTGTTGACTGGTTTAGGTACCTCCCCCTCCACTTCTTTTGTGAATACTAAGCAGATGTATTTGTTCAGTATCCCTGCTTTTTCACTGTCACCCTCTGCTCACCCCCACCCCCACTCCCTTTATAAAGCCTCACTATCCCACCCTGGTCTTTCTTCACTCTCTAATGTACCTATAAAGGTTTAGCCCCCTTCTTAACTGAGTTGGATATCTTTTCCTCGGTCTGGGCCTTTGCTATTCTGACTGCCTTCCCCACTTCCTTCTGCTTTAACTGGTACAGTTCTCTGTCCTGCTCCTTCTGTGTTTCCTCGTACTTTCTGAATGCTGTCTTTTTCACCCTAACCTTCCCCGCCATCTCTTTTGAGAACCATAGTGTTTTTTTCTTTCATTCCGATTTATTTGTGTCAC
Organism: Neoceratodus forsteri; assembly: GCA_016271365.2. NCBI lineage: Eukaryota > Metazoa > Chordata > Ceratodontiformes > Ceratodontidae > Neoceratodus > Neoceratodus forsteri. The sequence continues at coordinate 483,341,906 of CM057449.1, forward strand.
ACAAAGGCTTGTTGCCTCTGTGATGGCAGTTTTGATTTTTCCCCATTGTTCCTTCACTCCTCCTTCTTGCCCATTTGTTAGTGCTTTTCTGAGGCACTCTCCCATTCTGCCAGAGTCAACCCTCCTAAAGTCCAATACCCTTGCTTTTGTATGGCTTGACTCTACGGCTGTGTTTATCATGAACCATACTGTTTGGTAGTCGCTTGTTCCTAGATGGCTACCCATTTCTAAATCTGATATCCTCTCTCCATCCCCATTTGAGAGTACCAGGTCTAAGATTGCTCCCTCCTGAGTGGGTTCCAATACTAGCTGTCTGAGGCATGACCCCTGTAGAGCATTAAGAATGACCCTGCTCTTGAATGTGGCTGCAGCAGAGGTGCTCCAGTTAATATCTGGCATATTCAGGTCCCCCACCAACAATATCTCCCCTTTTTTCTGCCATTCTAAAGATGCCTGCTATCATTTCTTTGTCCATTTCCTCCCTCTGAGATGGGAGTCTGTATACAACCCCTGTACGGATTGTGGTGCCATTTCCTATCTCCAGGGTGACCCACAGTGCCTCCTCTCCTCCCTGTTTACCATTTAGCTCAGTTGCTTTGATCCCTTCCCTTATGTAGAGAGCTACTACTCCTCCTCTTTTACCTTCCCTGTCCCTCCTGTAGATTGTGTATCCTGGTATGTTGACATCCCAGTCATGGTTCCCTCTGTACCATGTTTATGTGACTGCCACAATATCCAGGTGTCCCTCTTCCATCAAGGCCACTTGTTAAGGGAACTTGTTAACCAGACTATGGGCATTGGTACTCAGCACCCTCCATTTTTTGATGGCCTTACCCCTTTTAGCCCTCTCCCTATCCTTACTGCCTTTTTCTCCATTTACCCCTGTCCTGCTCCCTATCGACTTCTCTACCTTGGTGTTTACCTCTCTAACTACCCTGTTTTTTTTGGAAGGGGGCTGGAATTTCCCTGCTCCTTTTCAGTGCCTCTCCCCTTGGCTAGTTTAAATGCTTGCCAATGAAGCATTTAAACCTATCACCTAGGATCCTGGAGCCCTGCCCAGACAGAAGTAGACCATCGCATCAGTATAGGCCTGCATCCCTCCAGGTGGACCCCCAGTACCAAATGAAGCAAAAACCCTGAGCTTCACACCAGTTTTTCAACCATTCATTGAATCCCATGGTGCAGAGTACCCTAGCCTCACCCATGCCATAGACAGGCAGCACCTCCGAAAAGGATACAGTATATGCTACTTGTTTAAGGCCCCTTCCCAACTCCACAAACCTCTCCTGCACTGCTCTGATCCCATTCTCAGCCAGGTCATTTGTGCCGAGGTGGACAATGACATCCAGCTCTCTCTCCTGTGCAGCTGCTCCCACAATCCTGAAGATTGGCTTCCTGTCCCTTCCAGCCATGGCACAGGGCAGGCACCTTATCTCCCTCTCCCTTCCATCCCCCAGTTCTACCCTCCTAACAATCGTGTTCCCCTCTAGTAGTTGTTTCCTTCCCCTGTGGGGTCTTGTGCCACCCGCCTCTGGGTCGCCTTTGTGGAGGTTCCCAGCATCCTCCCTGTTCTCCACTGTGGGTGTCTTCATAGAGGAACCACGCTCCACCAGAACAGCGTATGAATTGTGGAGAGGTACAACTGGGTGGATGTGCCTCTGATCCACCACCCTCACCTTGGTATCACTACAGGATACCGAAACCCACAATCTGGACACCCGGGAGCCCGACACCAACATCTCGACACTCGGAATCCTGACTGACAAGAATTACTCCCAGCTGTCAAGAAATGCCTGCAGCGGAGTGAACAACCAATTAGAAGGGGGTGTGGGGGTGAAGCCCCCCAAAACATGGTAAAAACCTCTGCTGCGAGCAAATCTTGACAGTCGGGATTCCGAGTGTCAAGATGTTGGTGTCCACCTCCCAGGTGTCAAGATTGTGTGTTTCAACATTTGGTAGAAAAAAACTCACCCTCCCTGAGCCCACCGTGGTCCAACCACTCCTCTTTCTTGGCAACCTCTGAGGCAGTGACAGTGGCTCTTGTGGTCCCTGGCTGGGGGAGGAGGTTTCCTGAATCCTCGCCAGGTCGGACTGGAGATGTGCAACCTCCTCCCTCAGACCACAGAGGTGCCTGCAAATAGGGCAGCATCACAGCCTCAGGAACGTCTTCTGGAAGAGTGCCACCCCACAGACAGTGCATTGCACCACTCCCAACACATCCCTCTCTCTCTCTCTCTCTCGTCCTGTTGTTTTTTCTTTTGGTAGTGTGTGCGTGCATTTACCCCTTATGCAGCATGCTGGGATATTAAGGTTATGACAGGTGTATGTCCTTTGCCCTTATTGGGGAAGTGATGTCAGAACCCCTGGTATAAAGAAAATGATGCACTTGGGGTGGGCGGGGTGAGGGGCAGGATGGAGATGACCAAGCCTGTGCCCTCCCAAAATAAACAGCTACAGCTCTGATCCACCACCCTGGTGAGGATTTTCCTTCCTTTCAGCAAGACAACCAGCAAGAAAACCTGCACAACAATTTAGCAGGGCTCCCCCCTGATCTCGACTGCCCATCCTTTCATCTACGGCTAGTCAAGTCTGAAAAGGTTCGCTCATTATTGAGGACTCTAAAAACCTCGGGTTCTGGGGGGCACAATGGGATTCAACCCAGGTTGCTGAAGGATGGGGCCCTGGCCCCTGCCAGATCCCTAACCTGGCTTATCAACCGCTCTTTGAAGGAGGGTGCAGTCCCTGAACAGTGGAAGCAGGCCCATGTCATCCCAATCCACAAGGGTGGTTGCCAGGAGTCTATTGGCAACTACAGACCATTCCCCCTGCTCTGCATCCTGTCAAAAATCCAGGAGAAGCTGATCTATAACCAACTCCACGAATACCTGAAGGTCCACAAATCCTGGCATCCTCCCAACACGGCTTCAGAACTGGGCATGGGACAGATACTGCACTGACCAAATTTGCAACAGACATACTCCAAGACCTGGACAAGGGCACCCCCACTGAAGTGGTCTTTGTAGACCTTTCCAAGGCCTTCGACCTGGTTCACCACAATTTTCTTCTAACGAAGCTGAACAACAAAGGCCTAGACAGCCATGCTCTAAAGTGGTTTGAAAGTTACTTGACCGGCCGCATGCAGAGCGTAAAGTGGAAGGATGTCATATCGGGGCCACTTCCACTAAAAGAGGGGGTACATTGGGGGTTGATACTCATCCCCTCCTCTTCTCCCTGCTCACTAATGAACTATCTGACCACTGCGGTGGGAGTCCCATTGTCCAGTATGCGAATGATGCTGTCATCTACTGTTCCACTGCCAATCTGGGAGGCCTTAGCCACCTACTCCAAGATGACCTCCGGTCACTTCAGCAATGGTTCATTGAGAACAGGATAGTTCTCAATATGGACAAAACTAAGACAATGTTGTTCTGCTGTAGATCCCTTGGTCATGATAGAACACAACACCTACAACTTACATCCTCAGCTGGTAACTGCCTAGAAATAGTGCCTTCCCTGAAATACCTCGGCCTTACCCTGGACCAGGGTCTCACCCTAAAGAACCACGTGGACTTAGTCACCAAAACCTTACATGTGAAACTAGGCACCCTCTACTGAATGAGAGACCAGCTTGTTCCCGAAGCCAGGATCTCTATCGCCACCAGTGTCCTCCTCCCAACTACTCAAATATGCTGCCCCAGTCATGCAAGGACTGGGGAAGCTGGAGAGGAACAGACTTCAGGTACTTTACAACAAGGTGGCTTGCTTCGCCACCCAGGCCAACCCTAGGGATCACCACCGTGACTCTTTATCCTTGTTAAATTGGCTCTCACTGAATGCTCACCTCCAGTACCCGCTGCTCGGCCTAGCCTACAAGTTAATTGGCCTGACTCCCCCCCCAGTCTCTCTGGGCTCGTTGCTCTAAAGACCAATCCCAGGCTCCTCCGCACAACAGGCCGAACTCTCCTAGACGTCGCCAGGATTAGAACCAAGACGGATTTGTTCACACCACTCCCACCCTGTGGAACCAACTCTCTCCTGGGGTGCAGGAGGCTCCCTCTATCAAAATCTTCCACACAAGGCTTAAAGCCCACCTGGCAGAAGCCAGTTCTTGCCATTGCACTGGCTCCTGATAGGACCCCAGTGAGAAAAGGCTAACCATGCACTACCCTCCTCCAGTGTTAAACCTAAAAAAACAAAAAACAAACAAAAATTTCCCTATCATCACTGTTGAACAACCTACTTATTCCAGTTGCACTGTGATGTTCCTATATTGCCATTATAACTGTGTTGTTGTTATAAATGTAACCTGAATAAACGCTGTCTCACTGTATTGTTCTTGTGCATTATTTATTCCCGGGTCGCCCCTGAAAAAGGGACCTCCGGGGGTCAGTGGGCTTACCCAGTCACCAAAATTTAATAAATAAATAAATATACCTTGCAAAAAAACTCATTGAATCAGAGAAAAATAAAGCAATAATCTGTACACACAAAACAATATCAACCTGTAAACACACCCTGTAACAATTTAACAGAAAACATACCCTGCAAAAAACAATTTCAATCAGAGAAAAATAAAGCAGTAAACTGTAAAGCCTGTAAGCATGACAAAGTAACAAAAACCTGCAGGCACATTCTGTAACAATTTAGCAGAAAATATACCCTGCAAAAAAAACAGTTTGAATCAGAGAACAGTAAAGCAGTAATCTGTGAGCAAAAACAATAACAAAACCTGTAAGCACAAAACAAAATAGTAACACAACAGTAAATCTTTTTAGCCAAAAGAAGCCTTAATGTTTCTCCTTGCTCTGATAATGTTGCTTCTTGCTCTGTCCTTTCAAGCAAACCTAGAAGAAAATAGCTCAGGTGAAGCTAGGTGCTTTTTGCCAGCAAACCTAGTCTTCCACCTCAAAAACACTAACTAACCTGACCTTTTAAATCTTCCTTCTGTTGGAAGTTACTAAGACTTTGTCAGCTCCACCCCTCAGTTACACTCCTAATCTCATGGAAGAGCTGTGGAAGGAAAGCAATTAGCTCATTCAATGTGAGAAAGAGACTGCAACACCTTAAGCCCCAAAACAAAAACCTGCAAGCACAAAATAGTGGCACAACAGTAACTTTGCTCAGCCTAAAGATAGATCAAACTGTAAAACCTGTAAGCACAAAAAGCAACAAAACCTGTAAGCACAACCTGTAACAATTTAACAGAACTATACCTTGCAAAAACACTTTGAAACAGAAAAAAATAAAGCAGTAATCTGTAAGCACAAAAAGTAACAAAACATGCAAGCACAACCTGTAACAATTTAAGAGAAAATATACCTTGCAAAAAACACTTTGAATCAGAGAAAAATAAAGTAGTAATCTGTAAGCACAAAACAGTATCAACCTGTAAACACACCCTGTAACAATTTAGCAGAACATATACCCTGCAAAAGCAATTTCAATCAGAGAAAAATAAAGCAGTAAATTGTAAAGCCTGTAAGCAGAACAAAGTAACAAAAACCTGCAGGCACAACTTGTAACAATTTAACAGAAAATACACCCTGCAAAGAAACAATTTGAATCAGAGAAAAATAAAGCAGTAACACACCTGTAGGCACATCCTGTAACAATTTAGCAGAAAATATACCCTGCAAAAAAACCCAGTTTGAATCAGAGAACAATAAAGTAGTAATATGTAAGCAAAAACAATAACAAAACCTGTAAGCACAAAACAAAATAGTAACACAACAGTAAATCTTTTTAGCAAAAAGAAGCCTTAATGTTTCTCCTTGCTCTGATAATGCTGCTCCTTGCTCTGTCCTTTCAAGCAAACCTAGAAGAAGAGACCTCAGGTGAAGATAGGTGCTTTTTGCCAGCAAACCTAGTCTTCCACCTCAAAAGCACCAACTAACCTGACCTTTTAAATCTTCCTTCTGTTGGAAGTTACTAAGACTTTGTCAGCTCCACCCCTCAGTTACACTCCCAATCTCCTGGAAGAGCTGTGGAAGGAAAGCAATTAGCTCATTCAATGTGAGAAAGAGACTACAACACATTAAGCCCCAAAACAAAAAACCTGTAAGCACAAAATAGTGGCACAACAGTAACTTTGCTCAGCCTAAAGATAGATCAAACTGTAAAACCTGTAAGCACAAAAAGCAACAAAACATGTAAGCACAACCTGTAACAATTTAACAGAACTATACCTTGGAAAAACACTTTGAAACAGAGAAAAATAAAGCAGTAATCTGTAAGCACAAAAAGTAACAAAACACATAAGCACAAGCTGTAACAATTTAAGAGAAAATATACCTTGCAAAAAACACTTTGAATCAGAGAAAAATAAAGCAGTAATCTGTAAACACAAGTATTAAATCATGTAAGCACAACCTGCAACAATTTAACAGAAAATATATCTTACAAAAAACACTTTGAATCAGAGAAAAATAAAGCAGTAATCTGTAAGCACACACTGCAACAATTTAGCTGAAAATATACCCTGCAAAAAACAATTTCAATCGGAGTAAAATAAAGTAGTAAACTGTAAGGTCTGTAAGCACAATACAGTAACAAAAACCTGTAGGCACAGCTTGTAACAATGTAACAGAAAATATACCCTGCAAAGAAACAATTTGAATAAGAGAAAATAAAGCAGTAATCTGTAAACACAAAATAGTAACAAACCTGTAGGCACACCCTGTAACAATTTTGCAGAAAATATACCCTGCAAAAAAACAATTTGAATCAGAGAACAATAAATCAGTAATCTGTAAGTAAAAACAGTAACATATCCTGTAAGCATAACCTGTAAGCACAAAACAAAATAGTAACATAACAGTAAATCTACTTAGCCAAAAGAAGCCTTAATGTTTCTCCTTGCTCTGATAATGTTGCTCCTTGCTCTGTCCTTTCAAGCAAACCTAGAAGAAAAGTGCTCAGGTGAAGCTAGGTGCTTTTTGCCAGCAAACCTAGTCCTCCCCATATGCAGGCACCTCTCTGGGCTGACAGCAGAGGTGGCCAGTCTCCTGGCCGAGCTGGCAGAAGTACTGGCAACCATCACTACCACCCTGAGACCACTATGTCCCAGGCCACTGCCACAAAGGTTACCCAGGCAGGGGGCTGGATGGACTACAGTGGGCTCAGGGAGAGTGAAGGAGGTACGACAAAAGCACATCCCCCAACCGGTCCAACTCAGTGCCTCATATGCTGTTTTCAAGGAGCAGGACAGTCCCATGTGGGAACCTGAGGTTGTGAACAGGGAAGATGGGTAGGTCCTCCAGGGGGGAGACCCAGAAGCAGGAGACAAAGGACCCCAGAGGAGGAGGAGGAGGAGGAAGCTACTCCTCGTGAGGGACTCAACTGTTAGGAGAATGGACTTGGACACAGGTGGCAAAGTAGAAAGGGAGGTAAAGTGTTTTTCAGGAGGCACTAGTTGGAGGGAGGGCTAGCGGATCCAGAATATCGCTAAAAAAATTGTAAGGGGGGCTGGAGGTCGTTGTCCACCTGGGGACAAATGACCTATCTGGGAAGAAGATGGATATAGGGCAGATACAGGAAGACTTCAGGGTGTTAGGACGGTGCCTTGGAGAGGTGGCAACCTCCACAACTTTTTTGGAGGTGCTGCCACTTCACGGGGGGGGGGGACTAGGGATCTGCACATCAGAAGCTTCAACACTTGATTGAAGGCCTGGTGCGGGAACAGGGTTTTGGCTTCATTGGAGACTGGGGACCTACCTAGAATGATGCTGATCTGTGTCACATACACACTCAGCAGGTCAAGCCCCTCTACTCCCACAGTGCCAACCTCCGAGCGCAATTTTGTGAACAGGTAACAGAACAGGGTAACCCTCCTGTCTGCTTGTGGGTCCAAATCACCTTTGGTCTCAAGTTCTGGGGGATTCAAACTGTGAATCTTATGCTAGCGTACCCAAATGTACAGGCTCATATAATCTGCTCTTCGGTGGGATGCCAGATATCTTTCGCCTAATGGCACCTAACCAGGTATCCAAAATGAACCCTTAAAACTCTATAAAAGACCTTAGGTACTGTATATTCTTACCTTTTCCCAGTTTAGTAACACCATCAAGCTCTAAACAGTTTTTGTCAGTCTTAACTCTCTATACGTCACATGCAAAAAGGTCTTCGAAGATACACCCAGGCAGTCTTACAAAATAATATATTTACTAAAATGGATAAAAATATGTAAAATGTAAACACAGAACACTATATCAAAAAGCATACAATCACTTAAAAGTACAAGGTTAAAGTACAAAACATAAACTCCTACCACAATACAATTAGACTTGTTCTATCTCATGTATTACCTCTTTACAGTGCTTAAGTTAGATCAGAGATCTTGTTTCTTAAGAGTCCAAAAAGAAATGTCACAAAGATCGAGCACAAGTCTTAGTTTAAACTGTGTTTCTCTCCCACCCCTTTTGTGTGTCATCTAGCTTCTCCTTGTTGAATATAAAAAATATTAAAAAACAGGATGTCCTATCAGGAGGTATATTAAATACTGTGACTTCAGCAAAAACTAATTTCCCAAATTATGAAAATCTTTAATCAAGCCCTTTCCTTTGAACTGGAGGCTGGCTTCCTATTTTCCCAAGGACATCAAAGGTTTTATACAACTCTACCATACTTCATTTAGGTGCAATATAGTTTTACAGAAATCAGCTTATCTGAAGTCATAAAATGTATATTTTAGTTTCCCAGCTTCAGAGGCAGGAGGTCATAAAAAAGCTACAAAATGCAACTTCTCAAGGAAGTTAATTACATTACAAAGACCTCCTGGTTTAATATATCCTGTTATTCTCACTAAAACCTGGTGGGGGGGGTCACCCAAGAGCACAGTATGTCTCATGTGAGACAATCACATACCACATTCTATATTACAAATATCATAGAACAATCATAACCAGCTGGCCAAGCGTCACAATCTGTACAAAGGTGATGGCCTGCATCCATCCGGGAAGGGGACAGCAGTCCTCAATGAAAAATTTGGATGCTTCCATAACAAGCATTTAAAAAGGGAACAGGAGTCTCAAGCAGCCCACCAGCACAGGTTAGAACATATAGAAAGAGAAATCAAACAGGTATGATGGTAGCAGATATACCTAAACAAGTTCTGAAGGGTATGGCAGACAAAGGGAGGCAGCAAAGAAGGAAGCCAGAGTTAGAGGGAAGAAACCAGTGGGCAGTCATGGGACTAGAAGCTAGACAGGCAGCAGCATGGAAGGCGATATATACAAACACCCACAGCCTGAGTAATAAAATCCCAGACCTGGTGACCATGATGGCAGAGATGGACCTGGACATAGTGGCAATAATGGAGACATGGTACACTAGAAAACACAACTGGGAGGTAAATGTATAAGGTTATGCACTGTTCAGAAGAGATACGGAGGGTAAAAAAGGGGGAGGGGTAGCCCCATGCATCAGGGACAACATAAAAGCTACTGTGGTAAAGAGTAGACAGGGGGCACTGTGTGTCACCCTTGAGCCAGGCAATGGTACAGAAATTTGAACGGGGGGTGATCTACAGACCCCCGCTCAGGGGAAGGAGGTGGACAAGATGATAGTGGAGGAAATACATGAGATGGCAACAGAAGAGGAGGTGCTGCTGCTGGGTGATTTCAATACGCCAAATGTGGATTGGTCCATCGCAGCGGTGGCTACAGCCAGAAGCCAAGACATCTTGGACTCCCTATGGGGGGCAGACCTCAGGCAGTTAGTGAAAGAACCCACCAGGGACAGAGCAATTCTGGATCTAGTCTTGACCAATGGAGACAGAATCACAGAAGTTCAGGTAGAAGGTCACCTTGGGGCCAGCCTTCCGACCACCACACAGTGTGGTTTAACATAGGTACAGGGTCACAGTCCAGTCAAACAAAGGCAAGGGTTTTGGATTTCAGGAGGGCAGACTTTGCTAGGATGGGAATGGATATCAAAGAAGCCCTGGGAAGGAGAAAGAAAGGTGGGGGGGGGGTTGAGGAGCAGTGGGCAAACATAAAAGAAGCCATAGTGGAGGTGACAAACCAGTGCATTAGGCTCATAAACAAAGTGAAAACAAGGAAGAAAGCACTATGGTTCTCAAGAGAGGTAGCAGAGAAGGTTATGACCAAGAGGGTGGCGTTCAGACTGTATAAGGGGACACAGAAAGAAGAGGATCGGGAGATGTACATGAATTGTGTGAAGGAAGCAGGGAAAACTGTTAGGAGTGCACAGGCGCAAACAGGAAAAAGATTGGCGCAGACAATGAAGAGAGGTAATAAAACATTCTGTAGGTACATCAGTGAAAAAAAAGAAGTCTAAGTGGGGTATTGTAAGGCTCAGAGGGAAAGAGGGTGAGTGTGTGGAGGGCGACCAGGAAAAGGAATCAGTGCTGAACAGATTCTTTTTTTTGGTATTCACTGAGGAAGGGGAAGGACAGGGACCACAGCTAGGTACAAAAAACAAAGTAGGGAGACCGGTGGCACTGAGAGTTGAGGTGCTGGGCACCACCTCGAGCCACACCGGTGACCCGGGTTCGGATATACACCAGGGCTGTTGGGGGTTGGCGGGGGGAAGGAGATTGAGCATCCGAAGGATTGCTCTCTCCTCCCTGGGGAGGGTTGGGGAGACGACCGCTCGAGAAGCGACCTCTGGCGGAGGGTGGAGATTGCCAACAGAAGAGTCGTGGCATATACCAGGGAGGTGGAGCTGTGGAAGTACATTGCCTTGGCAGCCAGGCTCCACAGGGGCGTAAACCAGAAAAAAAACCTCTGCTGATAGGTGATGGTGCCTCTGTCTGTGATCCACACTCCTGAAGTCGGGCCCGGGCCCCTCTGTTCTCCCCCTTCCTCTCCAGCCCGATGACTCAATACTTGAAGATAGAGCACCCTGGGCGGGGGTGACCCTTCCCTGGAGGGCAGACCCTGGGGATGCCCGGTGCTGGAGAGGAGTGTAGGGGCTAACCGGGGTCATGCAGGGAGGTAGAGATGGCGGATTGGAGGTCACCAGAGAGAGTTAAAAAAACAACAACAACAAAAAAAACAAAGTAGGGAGGGAATAGGACACCAGTCCATTTACAGAAGGTAGAGTCCTAGAGGAGCTCATAAAACTAAAGGTAGACAAAGCAATGGGACCAGATGGCATACATCCCAGGATATTGAGGAAATAAAGATGGAGCTAGCAGCGCCACTGGCAGTCATGTTCAGTGAGTTACTCAGCATAGGGGTAGTTCCAGAGGACTGGAGGAGGGCACACGTGGTCCCCCTACACAAAAGTGATAGCAGGGAGGAGGTAGCAAATTACAGGCCGGTCAGCCTCACCTCAATAGTAGGGAAAATAATGGAGGCATTGCTAAAGCAGAGGATTGTGAAACACTTGGAATCCACTGGAGCGCAGGACCCGAGGCAGCATGGATTCACCATGGGAAGCTCATGTCAAACAAATCTAATAGACTTTTTTGACTGGGTGACGAAGGAGGTGCACCAGGGAGGAGTGGTGGATGTCACCTACCTTGATTTCAGCAAGGCTTTCAACACCGTTCCACATAGGAGACTGTTGAACAAGTTGGGAAGCCTGGGTATGGGACACAAGGTGGTAAAATGGGTTAGAAACCGGTTAGAGAACAGAAAGCAGAGGCTGGTGGTAAATGGGATCCAGTCTGAGGAAAGGGGACTGACCAGTGGGGTACCTCAGGGATCAGTCCTGGGGACAGTCCTTTTTAATGTCTTCATTAGTGACATTGCGGAGGGGCTGGAAGGGAAGGTTTGCCTGTTTGCAGATGACACCAAGATCTGCAAAAGGGTAGACATTCCTGATGGGGTGAAGAGAATGTGGGGTGACCCAGAAAAACTGAAAAAACAGTCCGAAGAGTGGCAACTGAGGTTCAATGCGAAGAAGTGCAAAATAATGCACCTGGGCCGCAGAAACCCTGGGGACAGCTACAGGATTGGGGGTGGGGGGGGTTACTAACAGTCACCAAGGAAAAAAGAGATTTGGAGATTATTATCTCAGATGACCTAAAAGTAACAAAGCAGAGTACAAAGACTGTATGGAAGGCCAGTGACATGTTTTATTTATTTATTTAGTTTTTGTTGACCGGGTAAGTGCACTAGATAAATCCTGCCTATTTTCAGGCACGACCCGGGGGAGGGGGATACAGATGAATGCCAACTGACCTTGAACCAGATTAAGCTGTTGGTGGTATTTTTAGTGAATGAGGTAAATTTGGCCAGGACACCGGGGAAATCCCCCTACTCTTTTCGATAAGTGCCATGGGATCTTTAACATCCACCTGAACTACCACCAATCCAGGCAGATGGGACCTCGGTGTAACGTCTCATCTGAAAGACGGCACCTCAGAAGAGCAGCACCCCTCTCATGCTGTACTACAGTGTCAGTACTGGGATATTAACCCAAGTGCCAGATGTGGGAACTGAACCCATAGCCCTCTGATCTCCCAGCCTCAGAGGCGAGAGTGCTACCTACTGAGCCACTGACACTAAAGGTTGGGGTGCATAGGAAGGTGCATCACTAACCAAAGAATTAAGGTGGTGATACAACTATACAAAACACTGGTAAGGCCTCATCTGGAATACTGTGTACAGTTCTGGAGACAGCATCTTCAGAAGAACACAGACAGGGTGGAGGCAGTCCAGAGAAGGGCGACAAAGATGGTACAGGGCTTACAAAAAAAGGCATATGGGGAGAGACTGAAAGACCTCAATATGTATACACTGGAAGAAAGGAGGAAATGGGGGGATATGATAGAAACTTTCAAGTATCTTAAAGGCATAAACAAGGTGCAAGGGGGAGACACCTTTCAATATAGGAGGGGCACAAGAACAAGGGGTCAGGAAAAGGGGAAATGTGAGGAAGTTCTTTTACACAGAAAGGGTGGTGGATGCATGAAATAACCTACGCCAGGAGGTAGTGGAAGCATCAACAGTGGGAGGATTTAAACATGCATGGGATAGGCATAAGGGAACCCTAGAGGTGGGAAGAAGAGGCTAAAGCGATGACCAGATTGGGACATCAGCTGCCAACTAAGCTAGGAAAATTGGGCAGACTGGATGGACTTGGTGGTCCTTATCTGCTGACAAGCTCTATGTTTCTATGTTTCTATTCTGGAGGACTGGAGGAGGGCAGATGTAGTCCCACTAAGCAAAAGTGGTAGCAGGGAGGAGGTTAGCAATTATAGGCCAGTAAGCCTGATATCGGTGGTGGAAAAGTTAAAGGAATCACTGTCGAAGGAAAGGATTGTGGAACATCTTGACTCCAGTGGGTTACAGGACCTGATGCAGCATGGATTCATGGGGGAAGATCATGTCAAACAAATCTGATAGGACTTTTTTGACTGGGTGAACAAGGAACTAGATCAGGGTGGAGCGGTGGATGTAGCCTACTTAGATTTCAGCACAGCTTTTGACATCATTCCACATATGGGACTAGTAAGCAACCTGGGTAGCTTGGGGTGGGTCCAAAGGTGGTTAACTGGGCAAGAAATTATTTAGGGCTAGGTGGCAGAGGGTGGTGGTAAACAGAGTTCACTCCGAGGAAGGGAGTGTTACCAGTGGTATGCCTCAGGGATCAGTGCTAGGATGGGTCATCTTTAATGTCTTTATAAGTGATATTGCAGAGGAGCTGGAAGGGAATGTCTGTCTCTTTGCGGATCACACCAAAATCTGCAATAGGTTGGATACCCCAGTGGGAGTGGAAAGGATGACCAGTGACCTAAGAAAACTCGAGGAGTGGTCAAGGATATGGCAGCTAGAGTTCAATGTAAAAAAAGTGCAAAATAATGCACTTGGGGCACGGAAACCCGGAGTACAAAATGGGTAGGGTAGTACTGATGACTGCCAAGTAGTAACAAGACATAGGAGGAATCATATTAGATGACCTAAAGGTGGTTAAGGCAGTGCGCAAGGCAGTTGGGAGTACTAGTGGGATGTTGAGGTGCATAGGAAGGGTATCACAAACAGAAAGAGGGAGGTGGTGCTGCCTCTATATAAATTGCTGTAAGACCACACCTAGAGTACTGTGTCCAGTTCTGGAGATCACATGTCTGGAAGAACACAGACAGCGTGGAGGCAGTCCAGAGGAGGACAACAGAAACATTGCAGGGTCTGCATCAGAAGTCCTATGAGGAGAGACTTAAGGATCTGAACATGTACACCCTGGAAGAGAGGAGGAGGGGGATATAATAAAGATCTTTAAATACCTCTAGGGGGTAAATAAGGTACAGGAGTGGAGTATTTGTTTTTTCTGAAAACAAAGTGCTCAAGAACAAGGGGGCATGATATGAAGCTGGAGGGGGTAGATTCAGGCAAGATGTGAGGAAGTACTTCTTCACAGAAAGAGTGGTGGTTCCCTGGAGCAGCCTTCCAGTAGAGGTGGTGTGAGCAAAAACAGTGGTGGAGTTCAAGAATACATGGGACAGGCACAAGGGAATCTTAGGGTAAAGGAAGATGGGCAGGAATAATGGACTGGAGATCACGTAGATCTGCAGTGACACTGTATGCAGGGAAAAATGGGCATACTAGGTTGGCCAAGTGGACCTTATCTGCCAGCGAATTCTGTTTCTAGTACCAATTTAATTTTTTTACAAAAGGCCTCCCCCTGAGGACTGCCACCACTCATGCGGAGTACTGCTTGAGCAACTCTGCTTTTCTACTCCATCCTGCCTCCTGGGGACGTCAGTCACTTCTGTCCACTGGCTCCAGTCTCACCCCCTGCAAAAAGGATACCAGGGAAACTCACACATAGGCAGAACAGTTTGGGAAGTGAAGGATAGCAGCATTTGGGTAAAATCTGCAACAGTTCTTCCTGTCAGCGGTGACGAAAGTCGGGTCGAGAAATCAGCTCTGCTGACAAACCGTTATTAAAATTAAACTATACAATAGCAAGAATATTTCTGTGATATTGATTGGTCAGAGTGCCCCTGAATCAGTGATGTTATCTGACAATAGCATCACTGGATCAACTCCAGGCACGCACATGCCTTCTTACATATAAATAGCTCGTTTCATATCACCACTCACATTCTTATCTGACTTGCTTTAATCTCTGTTTTTCCCCTCATTTCTCTCCCCACAGAGAGCCACTGTAACATTGCTCTAGACCCCTGATGTGATTCGCAATTAAGAACAGTGGGCAAAAAGAAAATTAATGTAACCCCTAGGTGGCGCTATCCCACGGGCTACTACCCCTGCCTGCTTGGCTAGTAGCAGGTTAAGGGGCCTAGGTTCTGCAACGGGTGCCTCCACCCGGAGGTCAGGGATGGTAGTGGTCAAACTAACCTGGGTACAGCCCTTCCGGGACACTGTAACCCCACTCGTTCCCTTCTAGTGGCCTAAGCAGTATACAATAATCACTTTCACAGTACCCCTTGTACACCATACCAGTACCCACACTGTTTGCACTTACCACCAGGGCTGATTACTCTGGCTCGACCCTGGGGACCCTCTGTAAAACAAGGTTATGCACAGGAAATAGCAACAGTACAGTACTCTTAGCACAAACTGGAACCACAGGTTAAATGCAGCAAAAAAATCAGATCTGATTTAATCAGGGGACTTGAACAAGGAAGGGGCGTAATCAGGTTGATTGGCTTAAAGGCTAAATTAATCAAACAGTTATGCATGCGCTTTAAGTCCCCACACAGTCACACCTCTGCGTACCCAGGTAGGGAGACGATGGGCTAGCCAGGAACGTTGCAGCTGGTTGGGACCCTGTGTTGGAAGAAAGCAACATGCACAACAGACACTATTTGTAATCCGGAGCCGGAGGGCTCAGTTCGTGAAAGAAAAAGCAACCAGATAATCAGATGACAACACTTTAGATTTAGCTGTTGTTACAGGGAGCTACCCTGATGTTTACTCACGATACCCAATACTGGACACAGGCAGGACAAAATCGAAACTTCAGGTTGTTGAGCTGGAATGCCCAGAGAAGCGGGGCCCACACGAATCACAGAGGCATCGTTCCTGCTCAAGTGTTGAGCAGGGGGCTGATCCCCAGGCAGGTCTCTCATCGATGGCTTTCTCTGTGTAGCAGGTAGTCAGGCTGGGCCAGTGTGGCAAGGCCCAGGCCCAATGGAGATAATTTTTGATTCAGTCCGTGGGGCTGGATGCAGCTTCCAGCAAGCAGAATACAGTTCAAACCACAGTGGGGAACCAAATTGCAACCCGTTAGCAGCACATAGCATATTTACATGTAAGAAAATTCTAATGCAGCTTCTGGCAAGCAGAACACAATTCAAACCACAATGGGGAACCAAATCACGACCCACTATAAGCACACAACACATTCACATGTAAGGAAATTCCACTGTACCAGGCAAAAGGCTCTCCAGTCCCAATTACATAGTCTCTGCACAATCCAGGAGTTCAAAGGTGGCTGGAAGTCCAGACAGGCCAATCACATTCAGCAAATCTTCAGTCTTCTTCAGGTAGGAGCCTGGTCACAATTCAGTGGCTTATATCATTCTCCAAATTTGGATTTAGTCTGAAAAAGGCACAAGTTCCTTCTCAGGGACAGCAGGCAGGCCAAAACTCAGGCCTTTCCACAGTTCTCCTGTGCAAATCTACGCCGGGGCTGCTGCTTGAATCATTCTAGCTGTTATCTCTTTACTTCCCAACTCAGAACTGAAACTAGCTGCAAGTAGCTTGGGAATTTCTCCAAGATCCAAAATGTTTGGTTGTCTGATCTGTCTGTCAGTCACAACAAGGGCTCCCCCTCCAGGTTATTTTAGGCGCTAAAATGCAAAAACTTACAATTCCTACAAGTTTTGACCCCACCAAGCCCCTTTAGACAGGCTCCATTTTAAAGTCCCAACAGTACTGATTGGCCCATTCTGACAGTCCTAGGTCAAGTTGGTGGAGATAAACAGAACAGTCCTTGCTGCAAAGAAGGCAGGCTAGAACAAACTGCAATATTATTACTACTCTAACAAATCATCAGCAAACAAGCACATCTTCTAACAGAGCTCCCTTTTAGATTAATTAAGACTGCAATCCAGGCAACTCTTAAAGATACAGTACACAGAGGCTATACAGGCACTCTCTGGCAATACATTTAGTCTGCTAAAACGCAGAACACCAGCCTGGCAGCGAGAACTTAGGCAAGTTTAAGGAAGACTTTTTGGGAACCCCCATTTGTAGGGGGGTTACACCCTTCCCTGCCTGGAGAAAACTTGGCATCCACGTCAAGTCTGTACCATCACAATATCAAAAATGCGATATAAACGAGACATATATATATCATTAGCTTGTTACATTACTGTACATTTCAATATACTTCACATTACTACATCCATATTGACAATACTTACGCAGGTTTCATACAAGTGGTATTTATTCATTTGGTAATGCAGATACAACCTTTGAGTATACACTCTTTTATAAAGGTTCCACGTCAGGATGTAAGGCAGCAAAGACATAACAAAAACTTGACAGTTAACACAAAACATAAGATTGCTATGTAATACAGAATATAGATAAATAATACATTTGAGTAGCCTAGACAACTGAAATTAAACAGCGGGAGGAGATTCCCAATTAGCAACATATGTCATAGCTGCCCCAGGGGGGGCCTGTCAAGGTAGAGCATCGGAAAGGGTAGGAGAAAAAAGGGGGGAGAATGCGAAAGGGGGCAGATTACAGAGAGAGAGAGATAGAAAGAGAGGAGGAGAGAGAGGGAGAGAGAGAGAGAGAGAGAAAGGGACTTGGAGAAGGAGAATATTTAGGGGGAGAGTGGGCAGAAAGGGGAGGTGTTGGGGGGTACGGAGGGGAGGGCGTTGGAGTACTGATTGATTTAATAACTTCTTATACATTAAACAATGTAAGAAGGAGCCATTCCCTATCAGCTAACTTGGGGCTAGATGGGGCAGGGACACCATGGTGAGAGGGAAGAACAAGTAACCTGGAGTTGGCCGTCAAGCTCAATTTGGGTAGTGAGCTTGGCGAAACATAAACCCCTTTGTGAACCTCATTGAGAGGCAAATTCACTGGCCTCCCAGGGGAATCATAACTAAAGCGTAGCACTGGCTTGACAGCTCGGCCAGTCTTTCTGGGAGGAGCAGCCACAGTCTCTGTACTTTCAGCACTAACTTTGGAGCTTTCATCACTTGTGAGGGGTGCCTCTGCATGGATGGGAATGCCCAAACTTGGAGCACTGTCAGCTCCTTGCTCTGTAGGCTCTGTTTCCACAACACTTTGCTCATTTATCTTCTGACGGAGGCCCAGGTTGCTCATTTTGAGGAGGCTCTGGCACAATTAGGCTTTGCGGCACTGAAGAGGGGCTGTCAACACTCTTACATTGTTCTTCAAGTTCTGGTGTGTCTCCAGAGGGACCCAGACCATCAGCCCCTTCTCCAGACAATTCACACAGTTCCACAAAACACAGAGTCCACAACCTCAGACGTAATACTTTGCACTTCACTTTCAGGGAGCATTGGCTCCAAGGACAAAGTTGGGGGATTAGACAGTCCAGAAGGCCCAGCTTCATCCCCACAATTAGTCATAGGGTTACCTTGAAACAGCTGACTCAGTTCATAGTAGGCGTAATAGGCATTGTCACACTCACTTTCGTCAGAGGTGGACTGACAGTCACTATCATTCTGGGCCTGCTGAGGGGGAAACGTTAAGTCTATAACTACTGGGGTAGGTTGACTCTGTCTCTTTTTTGCAGCAGCATGAGTAACCAGCCCAGGGGAATCAATCTGTGATGGTTCAGCCTCAATTATGACTTGGCCAATAGGTAGCAAATGGTTACAGTGCATGGTCTTGACAGCTTTGGAGTTATTCTCTGGGCGCACCTTGTACACTGATAAATCATTCAACTTTCCAACTACTACACGGGGAAGATGGTGCCACCTATCAGCACTTTTGTGTTTGCCATGCAGTCCCAAATTGCGTTAACAACACATGGTCTCCAGGCCAAAGCTCTTGAGTCTTTACTTTTTTATCATGCCTCTCTTTGTTGGCAAGATATTTTTTGGCGGCCATTGTCTGGGCCAGCTGATAGGCATAACTGAATTCAACTTTCAGTTTCTGTACATACTGTAGTAATTTTCAGCTCAGACCCCATATGGAGAGACCCCAAAGCAGACATCAACAGGCAGTCGGGCCTCCCTCCCGAACATGAGACGGTAAGGGGAGAACCTAGTAGCGTAATTTTTTGTGAAATTGTATGCGTGGACCAAGGTGCTAATCTGCTGGCTCCACTTAGGCTTGTCGTTGGGATGGAGTGTTCCCAGCATGTCTAGAAGGGTGTGGTTAAAATGTTCTGGTTCAGGGTCCCCTTGTGGGTGATAAGGGGTGGTTCTTGACTTCCACACACCCCCATAGAGCATTTCTTTGATTAGCCGACTTTCAAAATCTCTGCCTTGGTCAGAGTGGATCCGCTGAGGAGCACCACAGTGGACAGCAAAATTTTCCACTAGCACCTTGGCCACGGTAGAGACCTTTTGATCTTTAGTTGGAAAAGCTTGCGCATACTGTGTGGAATGATCCATAACCACTAACACATTGCCAATATTCCATTGATCAAGTTCTAAACACAAAAAGTCTATGCAGACCAGTTCCATGAGGGTGCTGGTAATAATATTGACAAGGGAGGGCAGCTCTCTGAGCCAGGGTTTTCCTTTGCAGGCAATGACTGCAGGTCTTTACATAGTGCTCAACATCGGCCCCCATCATGGGACAGTAGAATCGAGATTGTACCAAGTCGAGAGTTCTGTCAATACCAAGGTGCCCCATGTGATTGTGGAGGGATCTCAGTACCAAATCTTTAAAGGCCGTGGGCAGGACCAATTGCTGCTTGTCTACTTGGCCGCCACGATCCACTGTCTCTCTCTATATAACAACTGATTGAGAAACTTCAACCTGGGACCTTCTTTAAACAATAGAGCAGTTCACAAGTCAGGGGAATGCATCTTGGACACATCTTTCCCCGCACGCAGGGCATTAAGTGCTGGCTGAATCATGGGATCTTGGGATTGAGCCCACTGAATGCTATCATTGTCAAACTGAGGTAGTGCACTAATATCTAGAACAGAGAAGTGGCAATAAGCAGCCAGTATGCAGGTATCAGGAAGGCCCAAGCAATCCACTAAACAGTCCACTGTGTCTGCAGACATCTGTTCATCTCTGTCAAACTTTTGGCACAATGCTCGGATGTCAGGTTCAGACAGCCTGACTCAATCACTCTTGGGAACTGGCCTTTGTAACAAGGCGTCAGCATCAATATGGTTCAGTCCCGGTCTGTATTCAACTACATAATCATAGGTTGACAAGGCAGAAAGCCACCGGTGCCCAGTGACGTCTAACTTAGCTGAAGTCTGTACATAGGTTAATGGGTTATTGTCGGTCTTCACCAATATCTTTGCCCCATAGAGGTATTCATGAAACTGGTTGACAATGGCTCATTTTAGGGCAAGGAACTCTAGCTTGTGCAAAGGGTAGTTTTGTTCTGACAGGGTCAAGCTCCTACTGGCGAAGGTCACTGGTCTCAGACCATCCACGTGGTCTTGATACAGCACAGCTCCTAGACCCTGCAGACTAGCATCTGTATGCAGCACATAGGGATTGGTGAGGTTAGCATAGGCAAGGATGGGGGCATGGGTGAGCTGGTATATGACTTCGTGAAAGGCTGCTTCACATTCGGGTGTCCAGCGGGGCCCAAAAAGTTCACCTGTGCGGAAGTACACTTTCTCTGGTTCTTTGACAGCCATATTTTTATATTTATGGTTGGTAGGAGGGTAACCCTGGATAAGATTCAAAAGCGGGTGAAACACCTTTGAATTGTCTTTTATGAACCTGCGGTAGTAGCCACAGGACTCCAGGAAATGTTGTAGTTCTTTCAAATTATGGGACTGGGGCCAAGTAGTCAGTTTTTCAACCTTACTGGGATCAGTCTCTATCCCTTTTGCAGATACTATGTGCCCCACGTACTTCACAGAGGTTTGAAAAAACTGGCAGTTGTCAATGGACAGCTTGAGGCTGAAGTCCTCCAATCGGTCTAGGACTTTAAACAATCGGGTCTCATGCTCCTCTAATGTGCACCTAAACACAATGGCATCATCTAGGTGCACTAGACATTCTAGCAAGTTCATATCTCCCACTGCACATTCCATCAGTTGCTGAAAGGCGGCCGGGGTGCCTACAATCCCCTGTGGCATTCTCAGGAATTCGAAGAACCCCAAAGGACAGATGAAGGCTGTTTTCTCATGGTCCTCCGGGGTCATCAGAATCTGGTAATATCCGCTGCAAAGATCCAATACCAAGAACCATTTGCTCCCATTCAAACAATCCAAGGCATCTTGTATTCGGGGCATGGTGTATTGATCGGGGATGGTCTGCCAGTTCAAGGTTCGATCATCAACACACATTCTCACAGACCCATTCTTCTTATGCACCACCACAATGGGAGAGGCATATGGGCTCCTTGATTCCTGTATGTAACCCCCCTGCAAATGGGGGTTCCCAAAAGACTTCCAGGAGCTTGCTTGAATGCTCCAAGCCTGAATGGTGTTTGGCATTTAAGCCATTTATCAGTGAGTGTTTTTAGAGCCTCTGGTACTGTCTCTTTAAGAGCTGTCTGCTTGCAGACATAATTAGTTTGTATGGGGGACTGTGTGCTTCTCTGAGTACCACTCGAGCTGCTGCCAATTCACTTAATTTTTGCAGTCACTAGGAGTGCAAGGGAACCTATCTGAAAGATGTAACTGTTTACCAGAAATTATTTAGAGTAATAATGAAATTACAGTTTGTCTAACCTGCTTTCTTTGCAGTCAGAACTGTGTCTGCTAGTCCCCATTCTAGTTTTGAACTGCTGAACTGGACCAATCAGTGTGGGTAAGCTAGCTCTAAAATGGTGCCTTGGACGAATCAGAACTTGGACTCATAATCTGAGCCAGCCACAAGAGGATTGTATGGGCAGTGACTCTGGAGATGTAGTTTAGACTTCAGTGCCTTTTGGACCAACAGCAGCAGTCTATTGTGAGTGACAGCCAATCCAGTCAAGAACTGGGAGGAACTCAAAGGAAGTGCCGGTTTTGTCGGTTGGAGTTCTGTTGAGCTTTGGCAGTGAAGAAGGAAGGAGCCTGTACTTTTCAGTGTGCAGTTTAGTCAAAACGTGTAAGGCCCAGAGTTCGGTCTGCAGCTTGTTAGGACTGAATCCGTCCTGTGAAAAGAATCAAAGGATCTCTGAAGAGTAGAAACCAGGCTCACCCTGTAGAAGACTGGAGGAATTGCTGAAAATTACACTCGGTCTGTCAGGAACTGAATCTGCTGTGTGTTCTCCTGGGTATTGTGCAGTAATTCGATCGGGATACAGATGCAGCCTGCCTGGTATAGTGCTTTCTTTTATATGGATGTGTGAAGAGGTTTGTGTACCTCAAGTGAGCCCTGCTGACATTGAAGGACCCTATCTTATTTGGAGGTCGTGAGTACTAATTCAGGGTCGCCCCTGTTGAATTGCCACATTAAATCCAAATGGAATTACTGTACTGCTGACTGTTTAATTCTCCTTTTTCTGTGTGAAAGGGCCCTACCAGCTGCCACGGTTTGGACTAGCCACTAGGGCTTGGGTACCCAGGGACAGTAACTGATAGGGATAGGCCTGTGCACAGAGCCATAGGTGAGATTATTAGAGTGATAAGCTAATTAACCTGATTTCCCTGTCCTTGTTATATCCCCTAAATAAATCAGAGCTGCTTGTTTCAGCAAAGTTATACTGCCTGAGGTATTTGTCTATGTTAAAGTACTGTACTGTGATTGTTGCACTGTATCTCATTTCACAGGAGGTCCCAGTGTCGGAACCAGACCTGGGGTAAGTGTATACTGTGAAGGTAATTCTGATATATTGTGTGGGCCACTAGTGGGAAGAAAGGGGTTGCAGTGTCCCAGAGGGCTGTGACCAAGTTAGTTTAACTATTGCAAACCCTGACCTCTGGGTGGAGGCACCCGCCATTGGATCCAGGCCCCTCAACCTGTTAGTGGCAAATCAGGCAGGGGTAGTAGCCCTGGGATAGCGCCATCTAGGGGTTACATCTTGGAGGCTCACCGCTGGATTGTGTGTCCTAGTGGCCATATTTACTAACCACTGTTAAGAAAAAATGGTACCCACAGAAGTGGCTGCACCGCTGGTGGAGTGGTGTACTGGGAGGAGATCGACCTCAAAATGCTATGCTTATCCTGGACATCCCCTGGTATCAATACGGACACTGTGCAGGAGTACTTTCCAAGGTGGAAGGTTTACAAAACCCTGTGGTGGTGGGTCGGCATGCTAATCTGCTCACCCACACTTTCCTGGCCCTAGTAGAGTTTAAGGATCCCATAGATAGCTCCAAAGTGCCACAGACCATTACCCCAGAGGGAGCCCTCACTGCTTGGGAGTGATAACTAAGGACAGTAAGACCGGGGGAATCAACCCCACCACTATCTGAAACTTTTGAGGAGAAATTTGCTGAATGGTTGCTGGGAGAGGGGAAAACTGTGGAGGACTTGAAGAAACTATTCTTGCCACCTGGGGTGTGTCCTCCCCAACACCCTCTCTGCTCCAGTGCCCGTAATGGTGGCTGAACCAATGCAGACTCCTATTTCTGCACCTGCCATTAGTCACGACTCCACCGAAGGTTGAGGATCTCTCTGGCACCCTCCCCACCCCCAAGGGAGGATGACTGGGAGACCTGGATAGACTATGTTGCCTCAAGTGCTAGAATGGCAATGCTCGAAGGCGAAAGCGAAAGAGGGTTAGTGAGAGCCTCCGAGGTCCTGCCCTGGCTACCATCCGTGCTAAACGGGCCAGTAACCCTGAAGCGACTGCACAGGCCTATCTTGAGGCCTTGAGAATGTGTATGGGTTTCCAGATTCTGATGAGGACCTATGGTGGAGAGTAAGAAATGCACAACAGTACCAAGGGGAGTTGTTGTCTGTGTATGTCTCGCGTTGGAAAAATTGTTGCAAGAATGCCCTAGAAAGGGTAGTTTGCCAGCGATTGAACTAGACCGAACCAGACTGGACAGAATCCTTAAGTCACCCCCCTTCTCAGAACTGCTGTTGCTTCAGTTACGCTCTTGGCAACCGACTGGAATCCCCCCTCCTATGATGAGTTAATGAGAGAAATTGAGAGTTGAGAAAAGGCGACTGGAGGTACCTGCACCAACAGCTGTGGCTACGACCCGAGTGACTGAGGGTGACCCATCAAGTGAAGTTCAGGGGCAGAGGTTGACAGTCAATGAGTGCTCTGACAAGGAAAAGATATGCCACAATGGGGCTTAACTGTTGAGAGAGATCCGGAATTCAAAACAGTCCCTTTATGAAGGCCACGCCTGCAAGTACGGGCCCTGACCTATATCCGACTGCATCTAGCATGGGGGTGGGGGCACCCACCTGTATCTCCTGCTGATAACAGCTCCAAACTCAATTCCTTGACCATGGAAGTGCAGAAACTGACGAGATGTCTCCAAATGCTTATCACGCTCAAGAGACAGAGATGGCACCCAGGTTTCCAGTTAGTAATACCTCGCCCTGGCTCCCAGTGTGGCGCTCGCCAGCTCAAACTCCAGAAAGTATGTTTTGCTATAATTGTGGGAAAGATGGGCACATGAAAAGGGAATGCCAGTCCCAAAAAGACACTGACAAAGTTGCATATAGGCTACAAGGAGAGCTTCGGAGAAGAAATCAGTGGTTAAGAGGTGCACTACATGATCCCAGTGAGGGCACCAAAAATGCTAATTACGATTCTTTTGTGGCGAAGGTCAGTTGCCTAGGCTCCCTACTCACTTCTCCAGACTGGTCCAGAATAGTGGGTCCCTCCATGGAGACCACTGTAAAGGTGAATGGAGTGTCTACAAGAGCTGTATTAGACAGTGGCTCCCTAAGTGACAATTATGTTCCAGGATTGGTATCAGAAGCATTTGTCAGAAGTACCTTACAACCATTAGAAGGACTGCATGTATGGGGGGTTAAGTGAGAAGGCCTACCCCTATTCCGGTATATCCGACTTTGTTGTCTTTCCTTCTCCGTGGCTGGAGTGGCCGGAACAAGTAGAGACCCCTAGCCTTAGTGTGTCCTCCACTGGACTGTATGATGGTGTCCCTTTGTTGATTGGAACAAATGCTCATATGTTCGGAAGGCTGGCACAGTTGTGTTATGAAAACAGGGGTCAAAGCAAGACTAGTAGAGCTTTAAGAGTTCCGCTTTAATTGGGAGAAGGCTTCTTTATGGAGGCACTAGAGAGATGCTGAAAAACAGAACCAGAGGAACCGGGTCGGAATTGTATGGAAGAAGGATCCTGAGTCTCTGATCCTGGCGCCAAATGCCCAGTGTACCTTACAGGGAGAGGTCCGTATCAGAAAGGATGTTAAGAATAAAATATTAATGTTGGATGCACCAGGCGATGGAAAATTGCCAGAGGGACTGCTGGTCAGGCCTAGTATTTTGCCCGCTAGAGCCCATGCTTATGCCAGAAGGGTAATGGTCCAAGTTCATAATGTGTCTGAAAGAGACATTCGAGTAAACAGAGGTTGCATCCTGGCTAATGTGCATTGTGCAGACACTGCAGTGCTACCCAGCAGCAAGAGTTCAAGGAAGAATGACAGAGTAACGCCTGACCTTGTTTGATTTCGGGCGACTCCTCGCTGCCAGCTGAATGGAAAGTGAGGATCAGTGAGAAGCTTGCCAGAGAGACTAGGTGTTTTCTTTAAAGGAATGGGATGTAGGATGCGTGCAAGGAGCTGAGCACAATATCCGCTGCATGACGAAAGACCATTTCGTGAGAGGTCTCTGACGCCTGGCACCTGCTGACATAGATGATGTGAGACGGCATCTGCAAGAGATGTTAGCTGCTGGTGTAATACAAGAATCTAGAAGCTCTTATGAAGCTTCCCCCATTGTGGTAGTGAGGAAAAAGAATGGAACAGTAAGGATGTGTGTGTGGATTTATCGTGACCTTAAACCGCGGACTATCCCTTGATCAGTACACACAATGCCCGTATTCAGGGATGCCGGTTTTGACTGGCTTCTAAACGGGAGCAAGTGGTTCCTCTGTGCTGGATCTCCGTGAGTGGGTACTACTTAGATCCCGGCGATTCTAGAGGACCGTGGAGAAGACGGCCTTTATCTGTCCGCTATTTCTATGAATTCATGAGGATGCCTCATGGGGATTTCAGGTGTCTCCAGCCACTCTTTCAAACGATTGATGGAGCGCAGTGGGGACATTGAACTTACTAGAGTGCCTGGTATACCTAGATGATGTTATTGTGTTTTGCAGCTCACTGGAGGAACATGAGAGCAGATTATTTAAGGTATTGGACCGACTGGAGGACTTTGTGCCTTAAACTGTCCATTGATAAGTGTCAATTCTTTCAAACATCAGTAAAGTATGTGGGACACATAGTATCCACCGAGGAATAGAGACCCACCCAAGTAAAGTTGAGGCCTTGACTACCTGGCACAGCCCAAAATCTAAAAGAACTGTAAAGATTCCTGGGATTCTGTGGTTATTATCGGGCGCTTCATCAAGGACTATTCAAGAGTGATCCGCCTTTACTTAACCTTACTCAAGGTATCCCCAACCCACAAAAATACCAAAAGTCAGCGTCCCTCAAGACTGAAAGAGTGTTTTTCATCCGAGTGAAGTATTTGGGGCCCGCTGGACTCCTGATTGTGAGACTGCTTTTCATGAGATCATATATCAACTTTACCCATGCTCCAGTGCTGGCCTATGCGATCCAAGAAAACCTTACGTCCTGCACACTGATGCTAGCTTGCAAGGGTTGGGGGCTGTGTTGTACCAGAGAGCACAGAATGGCCTGAGACCAGTGGCCTTTGCCAGTAGAAGCCTGACCCCATCCGAAAAGAACTATCCTGTACATAAGTTAGAGTTCCTAGCTTTGAAGTGGGCTATTGTTGACCAATTCCATGAGTACTTGTATGGGGCTAAAATACTAGTAAAACTGACAATAATCCTTTGACCTATGTGCAGACCTCAGCTAAGTTGGATGCCACTGGCCATAGGTGGCTTTCTGCATTATCTACATATGACTATGCTCTCTCGAATACCGGCAGGTCTGAACCACATAGATGCTGATGCTCTCCCGAGGCTCTGTTCCCCAGAATGATTGGGTCCGATTGGCAGAACTTGGACATTCGGGCACTCTGCCGAAGTTTGACAGGGAGAACAAATGTCCAATGGACGCAGTGGACTGTATGGTGGATTGCTTGGGACCCTCTGAGAATTGGATACCTGTTGTTTATTGCCACTTTTCTGGCAATAGACATTGGTGCACTGCCTCAGCTGGACAATGACAGTATTCATGGCTCAATCCTCGCATCCCATGATCAAAGCAGCTTTAGAAGCCCCTCATGCAGGAAAAGATGTGTCCAAATATACGTCCACTGATTTGAGAACTGCACTGTTATACAAAGAAGGTCCTAAGTTGAAACTGATCAATAAACTGTTATACAGAGAAACAGTAGACAGGGGGACAAGTAGACAAACAACAACTAGTGCTGCCCACTGCCTTTCGAGACTCAGTACTGAGGGTCCTTAGCATAAACTACATGGGGCACCTTTGGCATAGACAGAACACTCTGACTTGGTGAGATCTAGATTCTATTGGCCTAAGATGGGAATTGATGTGGAGCAACACATTCGAATCTTGTAGTCGCTGCTTACAGAGGAAAGCTTTGTTCCAGAGGGCTGCCCCTTGTTAACATCACCACCAGTGCACCCATGGAGCTGGTCTGTATTGATTTTCTGAGTTTGGAGTCAGATCAAAGAAATATCAGTAATGTGCTGGTGGTCACTGGACCATTTCACGAGATATGCCCAAGCTTTCCCACCTAAAGACCAGAAAGCATCCACTGTGGCCAAAGTACTTGTAGAAAACTTTTGTTCACTATGGGCCTCCACAAGAATCCATTCTGATCAAGGGAGAGACTTTAGAGTCGCCTGATCAAAGAGATGCTTTTTCGGGAGTGCGAAAGTCCAGAACCACTCCTTACCACCTCCCAGGGGACCCACAGCCTGGACGTTTCAACGGACTTTGCTAGATATGCTAGGCACCCTTGCACCCAAAGGACAAGCCTAGATGGAGCCAACAAATTAGCACTCTGGTACATGCTTATAACTTTGTACCAGAAGTGATGCCACTCGGATTCTCCCCTACCGCCTTGATGTTTGGAAGAGAAGCTTGATCACCAGTAGATGTGTGTTTTGGGGTCTCTCCTGATGGGGTTCAAGTTGACAACTATTTACAGTATGTAAAAGTTAAAGGCCAGCTAACTCCATGCGTACTAACTGGCTCAAACCATGGCTGCCAAAAGAAATCTGGCCAACAAAGAAAGGCATGATAAAAGGTGAAAGTACTAGGAACTCCAGGAGGGAGATCGGGTATTGCTAAGAAATCTGGGACTGCATGGCAAGCACAAGATTGCTGATCTGATGGTACCATCTCCCTCACATTTGTAGTGGGCAAACTAGATGATCTGCCAGTGTACAAAGTAAGGCCTGAGAATAATTCAAAAGATGTAAAACAATATATAGAAATCATTTACTGCCCATTGGACAAATCTTAATTGAGTCTGAGCCCTAGAAGATGCCCCTCTGACCAGTGACTAGAGCTGCTGCTAAGAAAAGATCAAGAAAGTCTGCACCTACAGAATAGTTAAAGTGTTCCTCCACAAGTCCCAGTTGAGCATGACTGTCAGTCCATATCGGAAGAAAGTGAGAGTGACTTTGAATACTATCCTTCTTACGAACTGAGTCAATTGTTTCGGGCAATCCTCTAGTCAATACTGGAGACAAAGCTGGGCCTTCTGGACTGTCTAAGCCCTCAGCTTCATCCCTGGAGCCAATGCTCCTAGAAAGTGAAGTGCAAAGCATCAGATCAGATGAAATGGAATCATTGTGCATGGTTGAACTGTTTGAGCTTTCAGGGAGGAAATGATAGATTGGGGCAGACTGGTGATACACTTGAACAAGAAGAGTATTTTGAGTGCCCTGACAGTCCACTGCCAGGTGTCCGAAGCTCTCATACGAGTGCCAAATGTTGTGGACTCAGAAACTGTAACTCCTGGAGCTGAAAGTGCCCCAAGTTCTAGCCTCTCTACCCTATGGAGACTTCTGATAAGTGAGGGACAATGCTGAAAAATGAGGCTCAGGAGTGCAGAGACTATAATAGTCTCCCTAGAAAGACTGGTCGAGCTGTAAGCCTGTGGTGCACCCTCAGTTATGGTTCACTTAGGGGCCTCGTGGACTTGCTTCTCAATTGTTGTCCATAAAGGAGTGTATGTGTCCCCGAGCTCACTGCCCAACTGAGCATCAGTGCTAACTCCAAGTTACTTGTGTTGCCTTTTATATGGTGCCCTTGCCCCATCCAGCCCTAAGGTAACTGATAGGGAAGGGCCCCTCTCTTCAGGTTTCATGTACAAGAGGTAATAACTTGAGTTATGGTACAATGTGTATGTAATACTGTGTAAAAGTAAAGTGCTGCAATGTTTCAAAATGTATTCTTGGTAAAATGATATATTATTTAATGTAATTACATATAACAAGACCTAATGCAAATGTATATGTTGCAGTTGAAACTTATAGAGTACTTGCTTAGCGCCAGACGCTCAAGCTTTCCTAGGCTCAGAAGGTGTAACCCCCTGCAAATGGGGGTCTCTAAAAGACTTCAGGAGCTGCTTGAATGCTCCAAGCCTGAATGGTGTTTGGCATTTAGGCCATTTATCAGTGAGTGCTTTAGAGCCTCTGGTACTGTTCTTTAAGAGCTGTCTGCTTGCAGACATAATTAGTTTGTATGGGGGGACTGTGTGCTTCTCTGAGTACCACTCGAGCTGCTGCCAATTCACTTAATTTTTGCAGTCACTAGGAGTGCAAATGGAACCTATCTGAAAGATGTAACTGTTTACCAGAAATTATTTAGAGTAATAATGAAATTACAGTTTGTCTAACTTGCTTTCTTTGCAGTCAGAACTGTGTCTGCTAGTTCCCCATTCTAGTTTTGAACTGCTGAACTGGACCAATCAGTGTGGGGTAAGCTAGCTTTAAAAATGGTGCCTTGACTAATCAGAACTTGGACTCATAATTCAGTTCAGTCACAAGAGGATTGTATGGGCAGTGACTCTGGGAGATGTAGTTTAGACTTCAGTGCCTTTTTGACCAACAGCAGCAGTCTATTGTGAGTGACAGCCAATCCAGTCAAGAACTGGAGGAACTCAAAGGAAGTGCCCGGTTTTGTCGGTTGGAGTTCTGTTGAGCTTTGGCAGTGAAGAAGGAAGGAGCCCTGTACTTTTCAGTGTGTAGTTTGTCATAAAACGTGTGTAAGCGCAGAGTTCCGTCTGCAGCTTGTTAGGACTGAATCCGTTCTGTGAAAAGAATCAAAGGATCTCTTGAAGAGTAGAAACCAGGCTCACCCTGTAGAAGACTGGAGGAATTGCTGAAAATTACACTGGTCTGTCAGGAACTGAATCTGCTGTGTGTTCTCCTGGTATTGTGCAGTAATTGCGATCGGGATACAGATGCAGCCTGCCTGGTATAGTGCTTTCTTTTTATATGGATGTGTAAGAGGTTTAGTGTACCTTCAAGTGAGCCCTGCTGACATTGAAGGACCCTATCTTATTTGGAGGTCGTGAGTACCAATTCAGGGTCGCTCCCTGTTGAGTTGCCACATTAAATCCAAATGGAATTACTGTACTGTTGACTGTTTAATTCTCCTCTTCTCTGTGTAGAAAGGGCCCCTACCAGCTGCCACGGTTTGGACTAGCCACTAGGGCTTGGGTACCTAGGGACAGTAACTGATAGGGATAGGCTCTGTGCACAGAGCCATAGGTAGATTATTAGAGTGATAAGCTAATTAACCTGATTTCCCTGTCCTTGTTATATCCCCTAAATAAATTAGAGCTGCTTGTTTCAGCAAAGTTATACTGCCTGAGGTATTTGTCTATGTTAAAGTACTGTACTGTGATTGTTGCACTGTATCTCATTTCACTAGGAGGTCCCTGTGTCGGAACCAGACCTGGGGGTAAGTGTATACTGTGAAGGTAATTCTGATATATTGTGTGGGCCACTAGTGGGAAGAAAGGGGTTGCAGTGTCCAGAGGGCTGTGACCAAGTTAGTTTAACTATTGCAAACCCTGACCTCTGGGTGGAGGCACCACCATTGGATCCAGGCCCTCAACCTGTTAGTGGCAAATCAGGCAGGGGTAGTAGCCCTGGGATAGCGCCATCTAGGGGTTACATGTATCACACCAGCAGCAAGCATTTCCTGCAGGTGTCTCCTCACATCATCTATGTCAGCTGGGGCGAGGCATCGGGATCTCTCTCAAAATGGCCGGTTGTCATGCAGGCATATGTGATGCTCTGCACCCTGGACACACCCCACATCCCATTCTCTTAACGAAAACAAACTTGGTCTCTCTGGGCGAGTTTCTTCCTAATTCTAGCCTTCCATTCAGCTGGCAATAGGGAATCACCAAAGTCAAATAAGTCTGGAGTCACTCTTTCCTTTTCACCAGAGTACTTGCTGCTGGGTAATACAGCAGTGTCTACGCAGTGTACTGTAGCTAGGATGCACCCTCTGTTCAACCAGACCTCCCGATCTGACACATTCCGAATCTGGACCATCACTCGTCGTGCACAGGCATGGGCACGGGCAGGCAAAACGCTGGGTTTAACCAATAATCACTCTGGCAGCTTTCCATCACCCAGTGCAGCCAACATTAATATTTTATTTTTTACTTCCTTTCTAATACGAACCTCTCCCTGAATGGTGTACTGAGCATAGGGAGGGAGTACCAGAGAATCAGGATCTTTCTTCCACACTATCCCCACTGGCTCATCTCTGTCTGCTTTGGTAGTCCGTTTTTGCAGATCATAGGCTCTCTTTACCAGGGCTGGGATTCTCAGTGCCCACCCAGTCCATTTTCCTTGTTTTTCGTGACACAACTGCTCTAATCTTCCAAACATGTGGGCGTTGGTTCCAATGAGCAAGGGAATCCTATCATACAATCTCGTAGGAGGGCCCACCAGGACTAGTGACTCTACTTGTTCATCTACACCAGTTACAGTCACAGGGAAAGACAACCAGAGCTGGACATATCCTACAGTAGGAAGGGATAAGACTTGGCGCTCAGGCCCCACACATGCTAACCTTCCAGAGATTGTAGTGGCACATCAGATTTTGTCATACCAGTTCTGGAATACAATGGTCACTTGCGACTCGCTATTGAGCACAGCCCGAGCATGGACACCATTGACAGTCACAGAAGTCTCCATCGAAGGGCCCACTATTTTGGACCAGTCTGGAGGAACAACAGCAGGGGCCTGGACAGACAATTTAGTCACAGAGGGGTTTGAGCTAGGATGGCTGAAGCCTTTACTGCAGTCATTTCGTGCACCCCTTGACCACTGACTTTCTCGAAGCTCTCCTTGTAGCTGGTCTACCACTTTCTCGAAGTCCTTCTGAGACTGGCATTCCTCTTTCATATGGCCATCCTTGCCTCAATTGTGACAAAATGACATGCTCTCGGCATCCTTGGGGAAAACATAGCAGGGGATGCTGGAGCATCGACGGGAGATTGTGATCTGACTTCTGCGAGTAGTGTACCATGTCTCAAAAGTTCCTTTAGGGTGGCAGTCAATTCCTTGAGCTCAGCCAAGAAGCCACCCTCAGCAGAGGATGCCTGAGGGTACACCCCCAACCCCATAACAGTCACGTCCTAACAGGGGCCAGGGTCTCTGTCAGCAGGGGAATACCTCAGCGAATGCACCCAGTTGTACTTTTCTGACTTCTTTCAGCAACTCCCCCCTCTACCATTTAGCTAACGGCGGGACACTCTTAGTGGTCACCATTTCGGAGTGCCATGACCACTTGGGCTGCACTCACCCCATAATTACAATCTCTCTCTCTTCACCGTCTACCTCCTGGAGTTCTTTTATCAAGTCACAGTAGTCAGGTGGGTTATCTCTTCTATCCTGGAGCCTTAACTGGATGATCTGCAGTTTAGAATGCTTGGCATGTTGCAGTATGTGCCCCAATCGCACGCGGTTCAAATCACTAGCAGCTATACCACCTTTCCGGTAAGCTTTCTGCAGAGTTCTTTCTAGGTGAGTAACATACGCAGACAAACTTTCCCCCTTCCATTGTTTGGTGCCTTGGAATTTCCAGATCAAAGTCTCCCCTGACTCAATGCTCCCAAAATTGCCTTCAAGTACAGATAGGTACTTCTGAGCTCAAAAATGTAATGGCTTCAAGGGCGGGGCCCCGACGACTTTTTATGATTCTTTTCCGCTTCTCAGCCTTCACACACTGCCACTCGGGTACCAAGGGGGCAACACAGTCAATCCAAGTCTCCTAGTCATCCTCCCCCTGGGGGGAGGGGAGGGGGCCCGAGAAGATTCTCAGTCTTCGGTAGGAGTCATGACTAATGGCGGTACAGATAGAAATAGTATTGGCATGGGCACAGAAGGCGGGGCAGTAACAGTGTGCTGGAGTGGGAGGGGTGTTGGGAAAGAACACTCCCAGGTGCAGGAACAGATTCTTAAAGTCCTCTCAGGTTTTCCCTTCCTCCAGCAACAACTTAGCAAATTTCTCCTCAAAAGTCTCAGATAATGGCGGGAGCTCATCCTCCCCAGGGTCTTTACTGTCTTTTGTTATCACTATCCAGGCAGCTGGGACCCCTGCTGAGGCAATAGTCTGTGGCACTTTAGAGCTGTCCACGAGGTCACTACACTCTACCAAGGCTATGAAAGTTTGGGCAATCAAATCAGCCTGTCGACCCACCACCGCAGGATTTTTTTAAACATTCAGCTTTGGAGAGTGCTCCCTCTACAGTGTCCTTACTGGTACCCAGGGGACTATCCAGTATAAGCAGAGCATTTTGGGGGTCGATCTCCTACCCAGTACATCACCCCACCAACTGGTGTACAGCCATTTCTACTGGGGTAGCCATTAATCTTTAATGAGAATTCATAATTTCTGGCCACTAGAAGGCACAAGATCCCAGTGGTGAGCCTCCAAGATGTAACCCATAGGTGGCGATATCCCACGGGCTACTAACCCTGCCTGTGCGGCTAGTAGCAGGTTAAGGGGCCTAGGTTCTGCAACGGATGCCTCCACCCAGAGGTCAGGGATGGTAGTGGTCAAACTAACCTGGGCACAGCCCTCCAGGACACTGTAACCTCCCTCTTTTCCTTCTAGTGGCCTGAGCAATATACCACAATCACTTTCACGGTACCCCTTGTACACCATACCAGTACCCACACTGTTTGCACTTATCACCAGGGCTGGTTCCTCTTGCTCGACCCTGGGGACCCCCTGTAAAACAAGGTTATGCACAGGAAATAGCAACAGTACAGTACTCTTGGCACAAACTGGAACCACAGGTTAAATGCAGCAAAAAAAAAAGTCACATCTGATTTATTCAGGGGACTTGAACAAGGAAGGGACATAATCAGGTTGATTGTCTTAAAAGCTATATTAATCAAACAGTTATGCATGCGCTTTAAGTCCCCACACAGTCACACCTCTAGGTACTCAGGTAGGGAGACGATGGGCTAGCCAGGAACATTGCAGCTGGTTGGGGCCCTGTGATGGAAGAAAGCAACATGCACAACACACACTACTTGTAATCCAGAGCCGGAGGGCTCAGTTCGTGAAAGAAAAAGCAACCAGACAATCAGATGACAACATTTTAGATTTAGTTGTTGTTGCATGGAGCTACCCTGATGTTTATTCACGATACCCAATACTGGACACAGGCAGGACAAAATCGAGACTGCAGGTTGTTGAGCTAGAATGCCCAGAGAAGCGGGGCCCTACACGAATCACAGAGGCGTCGTTCCTGTTCAAGTGTTGAGCAGGGGGCTGATCCCCAAGCAGATCTCTCGTCAATGGCTTTCTCTGTGCAGCGGGTAGTCAGGCTGGGCCAGTGTGGCAAGGCCCAGGCCCAATGGAAATGATTTTGGATTCAGTCCGTGGGGCTGGATGCAGCTTCCGGCAAGCAGAATACAGTTCAAACCACAGTGGGGAACCAAATTGCAACCCACTAGCAGCACACAGCACATTTACATGTAAGGAAATTCTAATGCAGCTTCCAGCAAGCAGAACACAATTCAAACCACAGTGGGGAACCAAATCACGACCCACTATAAGCACACAACACATTCACATGTAAGGAAATTCTACTGTACCAGGCAAAAGACTCTCTGGTCGGAATTACAGAGTCTCTGCACAATCCGGGAGTTCAGAGGTGGCTGGAAGTCCAGACAGGCCGATCACATTCAGCAAATCTTCGGTCTTCTTCAGTTAGGAGCCTGGTCACAATTCAGTGGCTTACTTTGCTCTCCAAGTTTGGATTCAGTCCGAAAAAGGCGCAGGTTCCCGCTCAGGGACAGCAGGCAAGCATGCAGACCAAAACTCAGGCCTTTCCACAGTTCTCCCACCAAAT
The DNA here is from genome assembly GCA_016271365.2 of Neoceratodus forsteri. Classification (NCBI taxonomy): domain Eukaryota; kingdom Metazoa; phylum Chordata; order Ceratodontiformes; family Ceratodontidae; genus Neoceratodus; species Neoceratodus forsteri. The sequence goes on from CM057449.1 coordinate 483,377,338, forward strand.
CTTCGCCGGGGCTGCTGCTTGAATCATTCTAGCTGTTATCTCTTCACTTCCCAACTCAGAACTGAAACTAGCTGCAAGCAGCTTGGGAATTTCCCCAAGATCCAAAAGGTTTGGTTGTCTGATCTGTCTGTCAGTCACAACAAGGGCTCTCCCTCCAGGTTATTTTAGGTGCCAAAATGCAAAAACTACAATTCCTACAAGTTTTGACCCCACCAAGCCCCTGTAGGCAGGCTCCATTTTAGAGTCCCAACAGTACTGATTTGCCCATTCTGACAGTCCCGGGCCAAGTTGGTGGAGATGAACAGTCCTTGCTGCAAAGAAGGCAGTTTAGAACAAACTGCAATATTATTACTACTCTAACAAATGGTCAGCAAACAAGCACATCTTCTAACAGAGCTCCCTTTTAGATTAATTAAGATTGCAATCCAGGCACCTCTTAAAGAGACAGCACACAGAGGCTATACAGGCACTCTCTGGCAATACATTTAATCTGCTAAAACGCAGAACACCAGCCTGGCAGTAAGCATTTAGGCAAGCTCAAGGAAGACTTTTCAGAACCCCCATTTGTAAGGGGGTTACATGAATATAAAGGGTTTGGCAAGCTCAACCCCGCATTTACAATATATGTTAGTAAAATTTGTGAGAGGCACCTGATGTGTGACCAGACAAAGCATATAGTTATAGTGCAAACCCCCCTTTTTTTCTTTATTAAAGCCTACAATTTTTAAGTAACTCCAAAGTACAGAGACCTGGCTGGGGGATACCTTGGGCCCTGTGCTAGAGGCATCCATCCTGGTCGGGTTTACCATGGTTCACTGCCAGAGGAAGGAACGCAGGGTTGTGGGGGATGGCCATTTGTTTTAGGTCAGAGCTGGGCCTGATGGTGCAACCATTGGGGGACACCAGTTCTTTTCAGTGTGTGGTGGTGCGAGGGGATCCCGGAGTGGAGTTCAAGAATCTCTTGATCTATCGTCCACCTGGATGGGACTGGAGTTTCCTGCAGGAGATGTCAGCCTTTGTCGCCAAGAGGGTGTTGGAGTCGTCGAGATGGCTCATCCTTGGTGACTTCAAGACCTGGGTGGATGACGAGGCATCATCTGGGTCCAGAGACTTCCTTTCAAATATGGAGGCTCTGGGCCTCACCCTGGTGACCACAGCCAGAACCCACCGCTCTGGCCATGCACTCGACCTGGTATTCTCCCTGGGGCTCAAAATTGTTACCACCAAGATTGATCCGGTCATCAGGTTGGATCATTGCATCGTCAGGTTCAACTTCAAAGCCCCCCGAATGTCCCTTCCCCTGTGGAAATGGTTCGGTTCCGCCCTTAGAAAGGTTTACAACCAGAGGATCTGATGGCGGAACTTGATATATTTTATCTGTGCTTGAGGCTTGCGACGACGGTCTGTGGAATGCTGTGACAGCTTATAACAGGGCTGTCGAGGCCCTGAACCACCTGGCGCCAACCCGTGTATGCCCCCTGGTCTCACGCCTTGGCATGCCATGGTTTGATGGTGAGCAGAGAATGTTGAAAACCAAGGAGTGGAGGAAGACCAGGTCTCTGGAGGACAGGCTGGTTCAGAGTACTCATTATGATGATTATCAGAATGCAATCATCCAAAAAAGGCAGCTTTTATGTCTAAGATGATTGCCGCTGGGAAGAACTGACTGGGTTGTAGATAGGCTGCTACATCCAGCCTGTCTGGAACCCATCAGGGCTTTTTCAGCTCACAAGTGTGAGGAGTTCGCTTGGTTCTTCTCAGACAGAGTGTCCTCCATGAGTGCTGGTATTTCTCCAAGCGGAATACCATCCTCCAATAGTGATGGCCTTTTGGTGGGTGGATGCACTTGGTCGCCCTTGGGAGAATTCTGGCCAGTAACAATTGTGGAGGTCTCTGGGGTGATCTCTGGGCTTAAATTAATGTTCTCTGATCCCGACCCCAGCCCAACGTGGCTACTAGATGGCTGTGTTGAGGTCCTGGGTCCGGTTTTCTCTGAGATTGTCGGGAGCTCCTTGTCAGTGGGGATCTTTCTGGAGTCCCTCAAACAGGCTCTGGTTAAGCCCCTGCTGAAGAAACGATCTTTGGACCCAAACACCTTGGGGAATTACCAGCCAATCTCGAACCTCCCCTTTTTGGGAAAGGTTCTTGAGAAGGTGGTTGCAGAAGAGCTCAAGGGTCACCTCATGGACTTTCAAATGTATGAACTGTTCCAGTCTAGATGTAGGGCCTTGCACAGCACGGAGACTGCATTGGTCAGGGTGTTGAATGACCTGCTCAGGGTGAGGGACAGAGGAGAGCGAATGATTCTCGTTCTCCTCAATCTCTCCTCAGCGTTTGACACTGTGGACCATGGGGTGTTGTTGGACAGGCTGAGGGAGTATGTAGGACTCACTGACAAGGTCATCAACTGGTTTGAGTCCTTCCTCCAGGGCAGGTCTCAAAGGGTGATACTGGGGAATTATTCCTCGGACCCAATGGACCTGCCCTGTGAGGTTCCCCAAGGTTCTGATCCTCTCCCCCATGTTGTTCGCAGTGTACATGCTGCCCCTGGGCAAGGTTGTAAGGCAGTATGAGCTGAGGTTTCATTGCTATGCTGATGACACTAAGCTCTTCCTGTCCTTTGCACACAAAAGATCTGATGTGGTTGACATGCTGAATGAGTGCTTGGCAGAGATCAAGGCTTGGACATTGTCGAACTGGCTGGGACTTAAGTCGGGGAAGACTTAGGTGCTGGTGGTTGAGCTGGGTTGAAGGGGGTGGAATGGGGGCCTCTGGGGACAGGTTGGGGCTTTTTATTGGCCCAACTGAACTGGAGGCCTCCCTAAAGGTGAAGAAGTGGGATGTTGTTCTGGATAGTGAGCTGACACTTGATGCGCAGGTGTCAGCTGTTGTCCGGACTGGATTTTACCATTACCGCAATTAAGTCCCTGATTCCCTCATGACGACCTGGCCACGCTGGTATATGATTTTGTCACGTCGAAATTTGACTACTGTAATGCACTCTACCTCGGTGTCAGAGGAGGTACAATGTGGCGCCTGCAGCTTCTGCGGAATGCAGTGGCCGGGTTGTTGACTGGACACTCACGGTTCAGTCATATTACACCAGTGCTGCGTGAACTGCATTGGCTGCTGGAGCGCTGGTACATCACCTTTAAAGTAAGTCTCCTGACCTGCAAGGCCCTACATGGGTTGGATCCAGGCTTCCTGAAGGAGCTTCTGCATCCCTATACTCCGTCTTACTCTCTCAGATTGGCTGCAGAAGCCCTCCTGGAGGTCCCCAGGGCTAGGTTAAAGTCTTCTGAAAACCGGGCATTTGAAACAGCAGCCCCAGTCCTCTGGAATTCTCTGCGGGGGTTCCTCCGGGAGGCACCATCCATGGAGTTCTTTAAATAAACACCTTAAGACCTTCCTGTTTGAGCAGGCCTTTGGGATCTGAGGAATCTATACTGGGATTATTAGACAGCTCAGGAATCAGACTGTTTTTAGTTTTTAAAGGGGTTTATGTAAACTTTTATATATGGTATGCTGATTGTTTCCTTATTGCTGTGTTTCTATATTTTTATAACTTGCTGTAACGGCCCCCTGAGCCCTCAGGGAAGGTCGCACGATATAAATAAGCTCTACTGCTACTACTACTACTACTACTACTACTACTACTATTTCTTTATTTATTTAAAATGTTGGCAATCAGGAAAGGCACACTGAGCCAAGGCTCATCTCTGGATGCGACCCGGCACTGGGGAGAAGGTAGTACAGACATGGAGAGCATTTCAAACATCCAAAGTGCATATTCAAAATATATTGGCAGTCTAATCCAGGCGAAAATAAGTGGGGTGGTCCTCTTGACCTAGCGCAGCATGGTATCTAGCTTTGGAAAAAAAGCAGTACATGGGTACCTTGCATGGCTGCAATAGACAAAGCATGCTACAGAGCTTAAAATTAAGCACTTCAAAGATTAGAGAACAAACTGGCGGCCAAGAGCACAGGTAGCCCAGCTAGAGAAGAAATTGGCAGGAGAGGAGAGGATGAGAGAAGCTGGGAGAAGACAGTCAAAAGGTTCAACAAGGGGCATGGCAAGTACAGGGGGGAGCAGGAGTATGCCTGAGCAGGTGTCTAATGGCATGGAGAGAGGGGGAGAGTTGAAGGGAAGATGGGAGAAGGTTTCAGAGGGAGGGAAGATGGCAGGAGAAGGCAGCTTCCCCAGCACATGAGTGAGGATGGGGAATAGCTAAGATACAGGAATCCCTGCAGGACAGTAAGAAGAGAGGGTGGAGGAGTGGAGTGAGGAGAGGTAGGTTGGAGGGGAGTTAAACTAGTATTTACAAATGATAGCGGTACAGTGGGACTGGCGATGAAAAGGTAGAGGGAGGATGGAAAGGAAGGAATAGAGAGAACAGTGATGAGTGCAGAGTGGAGAGTTGGTGGCGAAGTAACACAAGGCATTTCAGAGGGTGTCCATTCTGGTGAGGGAAGAGGAGGGAGCAGTGCCATAGATCACATCCAGATAGTCAAAAACCGGGAAGACCATTTTGGTTACCAGCTCCTGGTGAACCTGGAGGGGGAAGCAGTCCTTGTTATGATATAAGATGCCAAGTCTGGTATGAAGTTTGGCACGGCAGGCATCAATATGGACAGAAAAATCGGGTTTATGTAATAACGATAAAAGTCTAAAGGCGATCGCCATTATCGCGAAGTCAGAGTGCCAAAAATTTACTTGACACTCTGACGCAGCCTCACAACAAAATGGCACCAGGACTCATTTTTAATATTTATGTAGGGTCAGTTTCAGACTTCTCACAGAGGGGGTTTGCCTCCACACCCCTACTTAAGGATTATTAACCCAGGGAGTGTATGTGGGAGGGTGAAAACATTTAAAAAAGGTTCGGACCGGGTGTAATAAAAACGCACCAGTGCCTGGACCCGAACCCAGTACCCTGCCCACCAACCCCGCCAATCCACCCACCACACCACAGGGTCAGCTCAGCAACCCACTGCAGCACCACCCCTCACATACCCTCCCACCTCTTGCTGTGCTTGCTCGCTCCCCCCTCGTACGTACATATAGCAACATCCTGTCGCTATATTCGCCAACCCCCTCCATCTGTCCACCCTACTCTATCGTAGTCTTGCAGACATGCGCAGAGGATTGGGTCGCCGTTATTGTAGGCGCCCAATCACTGACACTAATATCTCTTGCTACCGAAAAGTCAAGCTTATTATCAAGCTAAATACACAGGTACTTGACAGCAGGTACACCCTCAAGGAGGATGCCATCCAAGCTGAAGAAGACAGGGGAAGGCAAGAGCCTTGCCAGTTTCTTTCTGGAGCCAACGGTCATGGACGCAGTCTTCTTGGTGTTAACCCTGAACTGGTTGGCTTGGAACCAGCGCAGCACATTAATGAAGTTATGCTGGCATGGGACCTCAACAGCAGGGGTTGATGGGCTAGAGCTGTAGATGACCATGTCATCTGCGTTTATGTGGATGTGCAAAGAGACACAGGCATGAAGGTGAGTCAGTGGATTCCGGAGATGAGAGGCAAGATAGATAACAGGTTGTGAAGAATTTGCTAAAGTGAGCAGCAACAGAGGATGGGTTGGAAACCAGTAAGCTATCCACCAGGAGGATGGGGGGAACAGTCTGGGCTGGGGGATCAAATAGGGAGGGGATAACCTTCCAAAGTTCTGAGGGAGAATTTAGATTGGATTGGAGGTTAGCCTTGAAATAGTGGGCCTTTGTGGTGTGGACAGCCTTTGTACAGGTGTTCCTGAATGACCTGTAGTATTGGAGGTCAGACAGGGATTGCACAAATCAATAAGGTTAGCTGTAATCCAGGGGTAGAGGTGGCATTTTACCCTGGCCTTTTTTTTTGGGTGGGGGGGCCATGAGTATTCCAAGTATTGTTAAAAATGAGAGTGAAGAGGGAGAGGGCTAAATCAATGTCTGTGGCTGACTAGACAGGTGACCAATCAGGGGCACCAAGGTCATTTAGGATGGCATTAGTGTCGAGAGATCTCAGAGGCATATATCAAAGGTATCTGTGGGCAGATACAGGGGGAAGCACTTTCCTAACACAGCATATTAGGCAGTGGTTGCTGAAGATGTCCCGGAGAATGCCCACAGCATTGATGCTGTGGGGGTGGGAGGAGAGCACCCAGTCCAGGAGAAAGTGGTTACGGGAGTGTGGATTGAGCTGGGCGGGTTCAGTGATTAATTGTGTAAGGTTCAAGCACTCAATCTTGTGGAGAGTGGACTTGGAGGCAGGGGAGAACTGATTTAAGTTGAAGTCCCCCAGGAGGATGAGAGCACAGCGGCAGCATGAGAAATGAGAGAAGAGAGATGAGAGGGAATTTACAAGGGAAGACGAGAGATCTTAGGAGAGGTAAAGACAACACCAACAAAGATAGGGAGGGAGGAAGGGAGGGATAGCTTTGCTAGCAGGAGTTCATGAGACAGGGTTCGTTTCAGAGTGTGGGCTTGCACCACTGATGCTCATTTCAAACAAACTGTCCCCTGTTTACAGTTGCCATGGGGACACAATGGCGTGCTGTTCACATGCTTTATAGTTTGGAGAAAGCAGTGGGGGCAGGCCGTAAAGAGCACCTGTGGAAAGTACATTTATTTATTTTGCAGCCGGAAATCCGGAGTTGGACTGATGGCAAATAACTGCTATGGGCGGGTATTCAGGGCAGCTGAGACTGTGGCTGGACTGCTGTTTCAGTCAAGCTGCAAGGAAGATCATGATGGGCTTGTCATCAAGGAATAGGTCAGGAAGCAAAGGAAAACCAGGAGCAGTTTCAAAATTCGCAAATAGCATTTTATTTTTCTCAGTAGCAACAAAATAAAAAATAAAATTGTTCAGTATAACTATTTACAAAGGCGGTGTAACAGGGAAAACAAAGTCCTTCTTCTGAGTGTTCTCTTAATTCCAAGTTTCAGTCTCCCAGTCTCTCACTCTCCTTGTCTCTCTAGCAAAAGCATTGCTGCTCTTTTTATAAGTCTTTGGGAACTCATTAAGAGAGCCTGCTTCTCACAGAATGTTCCTTTAAGTTTCAATGCAGGTGCAGCAAAAAGAACATAGTGACCCAGAACTGACCTCTTGTTTACAACTCTGCAAAGGACTTAAAAACTGCATCTCAGGTTAATCCCTTGAGTTACAAATTATTATTATTATTTTATTATTTATGAATTTTTGGAAGACCTTTGAGCGTGAGCTTTTTTACAAAGGTTCCATGTCAGGGTGGACAAATAATACAAAACACCAATACAGTAGTTACAGATTTCAGAACAAATTCAGTTACAAAGGTTCCACGTCAGGGTGGACAAATAATACAAAACACCAGTACAGTAGTTACAGATTTCAGAGCAAATACAGTTGTTACATGATTTAGCGCAAATTCAGTAGTTACAGATTTCAGAACAAATACAGTTATTACAGAGTTCAGCACATTAGGCATTTAAAGAGTAGTATGAGATTTATTGGCTAGTAGTGGAAAACAAATGTAACGTAAGAGGAATTTGGTCATGTCTTGGAAGATTCTAGGGGGTGGCTCAGCCCTAGAAACCTCGAGAGGTCTATTGATATAGACTATGGTTGGAGAGGGGGTTGCGGGCATGCGCAGAGCCTGAAAGGAGGATTAGTAACACTGGTGCTCCTGGCTGAGCTGGGATGAGGAGCAAGTTTTCGGTGTCAGTGCTGGGTTTAACGGTGGGATTGGGTTAGTCTTTCAGGTTTGGCCTGAGGAGCATGTGCATTGTGAGCTAGACTGTAGGTGCTGTTTGAGGCCAGTTTTGAACTGAGACAGGCTGTGTGTTTGTAGTTTCTGCGGGAGTTCATTTAGCCAGAGTGGGTCTCGGTAGGAGAAAGTACGCTGCCCAAGTGAGGTTCGCCGGAATGGGATGGGCACAGCTCCGTTTTTCTTCCCTCTGGTGATATGGGATGAGAGAGAGGCCTTGAGCAGGTTTCCTATGCAGGGTGGTGTTTTTCCAAGGAGTGCCTTTTTACCCAGTAGGCAGGTTTGGTATTTGAGCCTGTCTTTTAGGTTAAGCCAGTTAGCTTTTCGCAATCATTTCAACAGTATAACTATATACAGTTTTAAACAAAGGGATCCCACTATCAGGGACATATCCACATAAAGATTCACATATATTTTTATACCTGCAGATATGCAAGGGGGCAGAAAAGACAGCAATAGCAAGGGAAGGCAGAGAGACAGCAAGAGGCGGACAACTGCGAAATCGTCAGAGTGATCAGTTCCTAGGTCTCGCAAGAAAATTTGGTTGTGCAACCAGACAGAGACGAGACAGAAATGGAGAAGATAGAACAGACCCTTGTGTTTAACCCTTAGTGCATAACAAATAGGGCAGGGCCTTATTCAATCCTGTTACAAGGCTTAAAAGAGGACTCTATGTGTGAGTGAACATGGGCAGCTCAGAGACTGAGGGTGAGAGTCTTGACTGCAGGGATCATCATAACTGACATGGTAGCCTGGTGCGTGTGGTGCAGGGGGAAGGATACTGGATAGTGAAAGATTGTGCAGTCTCTAGCCTGGTGGTTGATGGGGCTACTGATCCATTGCACCTGCCTCTTGTACAGCTACAGTTCAGCAGTATTTGATGTGGAACAACGTTCAACTAACTTCAGTTCAGCAGCAATTAGTTGTTTAGCAGGGCTGGCCAGGAAAACATACTGTATATTGTTTGAAACAGCAAATTATTAAACAAAGAAAAGGGTTTGCCCCCTTAGTTTCATAGTGTTTCCCCTGGAATTTCAAAAATGTCCTTTGTTCTTCACTCTCATTGGGACACTGTCCTGGTTACAGGAATTTCTGAAATAAACTCTGATATGAGAAAGTGAGGAAGTGAGTGACTCCCTGAGGGAGATGGAACATGAAAGGGTTTTAGGGACATAGAGGGCAACCCCACCTCCACGCTTGCTTTGGTCCTGATGGTAGAGTGGAAGTCAGGGAGAGCTAAACAGGAGTCAGGTACCTTGGAGGACAGCCAGGTTTCAGTGATGCACAGGAGGTCGAGAGAGTGCTGGGAGATCCAAACTTTAAGGGAGTCGAGCTTGTGGAGGAGACTCCTTGCATTGAGAACGTGATGGTACAGCACCCATTTCTACCATGTATCTCTCTGCTGAAAGTACAAATATCCTGAAAAGAACTCTCTGGAAACACGCAAATAGAATGCAATTTAAAAAGTTTGCTTTACGACTCAGTTTGCAAGGTTAACTGGAGGTACATGTGGTATTTCACACCTTGGTGTAACTTAGTTTGTTCTACTCTACTTAAGCAGATAGGATACCATGGAGAATGAAGGGTGCTGACACATCATGTTCTCATATGCTAATACAGCTCTCAGGCACAGTGAGATTTCAACTGCTAGAAAATGGACACCCCCCAGGCTGGTTACAAGGACTAGTACGAACAGTGAAAATAAACTAAAGAAATAACACACCCCTAACAGTTACACAACAAGACATGGAAACAAAATTTACAAGATATGAGGGTGTAGTTTTCCTTTAATGTTAAACTCCTATTTTTGGCTGCTTCTAACATAGTGATCATTTGACCTAAGGACCTACACACTAGCATGCACTCCCTTTGTGACACAATCTAAAAGCCCTGCAAATGTGGTAAAATTAGTTTTTAAGTTACAGCTTGTCAAAAGCATGCAAAAATACGGAAATTAGACCATGACAAAAAAAATTCGTTTATCCTCCAGATTTGCCTCCTCCTCTTATACAGAAAGCAGAGTGGTTCAGTGATTAGAGCACCAAGTTGGAAAACAAAAGGTCACAGATTCAAATCCCGCCAGAGCCAAATACAGTACTCACTGTGTGACCTTGGGCAAGTCATTTAACCTCCCAGCATGCCAGTCAACCCAGCTATGGAAATCGGTTGAAAGCCGGAACAGGATCCCATTGGAAACAAGATATTGCATCTCAACTGGACTATCCTAGGTAAACAAATTATAAAATGAAATAAAAAAATATATATTTTCAGTTTTTGTTTACATTGACTGTTTTACATAAATAATTAGCAGATTATTATCATGTAATGGGGATAATATAGAGATTCTGACCCTGATTTTCCCCATGGACAAAAAAAATCTAACTTTTTTAGTATAAATAATATGCTTAAGCCTATGAATAAAATAAAAATTGCTTGACACGCCAACAAAAATGTCCACAAAATTCAAGCATTAACATAATAATCTTTTCCTGGCCTAAAGATACTTTTCTTTGGAAAACAAAAATAAGATTACAAATCAATAAGAAAGAAAAAGCATTTCTAAATATGAAAAAAATGCCAGAGTCAAGTAGATATCAATAACTACTAAACTGAATTTAAAAAAAACGAAATCACTAATCAAAAAGGAAAGAAGAAAGATTGAAGTCAGACTAGCTTTCACAAAAAAAACAAAAGCATTCTTTTCCTATACCAATAAAAACAAAAATCAGGGTAACAGCTTAACAGCATTAAATGATGATACTAACATACCAAAATGCCAGCAGAATAGGCCTAATCATCTTTCGAGTCTGCTCAATTTTCAGCACCCGCACTGAGGGCCGATTTTGCTGTCCTCCCCTCCCCCTTGGGTTATACTGTCCACAGTCCCAGATGTGCCACCTGCATTGGACCTGGTCAGATTTACTCTCCCCCTGTACCTGTCCCATCCCCTCTTAAACCTGGCCACAGTCTCCGCCTCTCCCAGCTCCCTGGGCAGCACATTCCATGGCTCCACCACCCTTTCAGTGAAATAACACCTCCTCCTCTCCCCTCTGAGCCTGCTCCCTTCCAGCTTACACCCGTTTCCTCTCGTTGTCCCCCTCCTCCTTCCTTTGGAGAACCCTGACTGGGCCCCCCTTATTGATCCCCTTAATGTACTTAAAGAACTCTATCATGTCCTCCCTGTCCCTCCTCTCCTCTAGGGTGTACATGTCAAGCTCCCTGAGCTTCTCCTCATAGGTCCTCTCCCCCAGGCCCTGGATCATTTTGATTGCTCTCCTTTGGACCCTCTCTAAGAGTGTAACATACCTCTTTAGATGTGGTCTCCAAAACTGCACACAATACTTGAGGTGTGGCCTAACCAAGTAGTTGTACAGGGGTAGGATTACTTCCGCCTTTCTGGAAGTAATCCCCCTGGCGAGACATCCCAGCATCCTATTTGCCCTTGCCGCTGCTCTACTACAGGTCTCTGAGTTGTTCATTTTGACATCTACCACTACCCCCAGCTTCCTCTCACCCTCTGTGATTTGAATTTTGTCTCCTCCCAGGATATACACCTGGCCTGGATTTCTGACTCCCAGGTGCAGAACCTTGCACTTCCCCACATTGAATTTTAGTTTCTATTTTCCTGACCACCTTTCTTGCACCTCCAGATCCTCCTGCAAGGCCACCCTCCCCTCCTCCTCCTCCACCACCACTGCACCCAGCTTTGAGTCATCTGCAAAGAGACACATTTCACTCCTGACCAACTTCCTTATGCCTGAGACATAGGCATTGAACAGGAGTGGCTCCAGTACTGACCCCTGGGGCACCCCACTAGTAATCCACCTTGGGGATGAGGCTAGCCCCCCCAACCACCACCATCTGAGTACACTCAGACAGCCAATTTCCTATTCATCTTAACAACTGTCTCCCTACTCCCATTTCCTTCAGTTTAGCCAGCAGGCCATTGTGGGGTACCAAATCAAACACCTTGGTGAAGTCCAGAAAGAGGACATCCACCAGCCTACCCTGGTCCAGGGCCCTCATCACCCAGTCATAGAACTCCACAAGGTTCATCTGACATGATCTTCACAGGAAAAAGTCATGCTGCCTATCGTCCAAATACCCATTTTGCTCCAGTAACCCTCCTAGCCTATCCTTGATGACACCCTCCATCACCTTGCCGACCACTGACGTCAGGCTAACAGGCTTGTAATTTCCCACCTCCTCCCTTGACGCCCCCCTTGTGGCTCGACACAACATGGGCCACTCTCCAGTCTTGGGGCACCCATCCAGTCCTCAGGGAGATGTTGAAGAGCTCCACCGGGGGGGTTGCCAGGATATCCGCCAGTTTCCTCAGCACCCTGGGATGTATCTCATCTGGCCCAGGTGCTTTCTCAGTCCAAAGGGACCTGAGGGCTTCCCTCACTCTCTCTACCGGGATTTCAGCCTCCACCTCCTTCCCCATTGCAGCCTGTACTGCTGGCCCCCCCCCCCCACACCTGTCTGTGGTGGCCACTCCCTTTCCCCAGTCTCATCAGGGCCCCTGATCTCTACAGTACCATCCCTTCCTCCAGTTTGCTCCCGCTCCACCCACAAGACATAGCCCCCATCCCCCGTAAAACTGACGCAAAGTACTCATTTAGGATCTCTGCCTGTTCCCCACCTCCTGTACCCACCCTTCCCTATTCTTATCCTGCTGATCTGCCCCATACCTTTTTCCCCATGTATCTAAAGAACCCCTTGTCCCCCCTCTGGATCCCCCTGGTCAAGGACTGCTCCTTTTTTGCCTTAGCTGCTCTCACCACCCTGGTAACTCTTTTGGCTGTCTGCCCATACTCCCCCTGATCTCTTTCACTCCTCGAGTGCTTGAAGCACCTATAGGCCACCTTCTTTTCCCTCATCACTTCCTGACCCTCCCAGGTCCACCAGCAGGGTTTTCTGGCCTTACCAAACTTGCACCTTTCCCTTGCGCAGGATCTGGTAACCTCCTGTATTCCCCTCCTTATGATCTACCACCTGCTATCAGCATCCATATCCAGCCTTATTCTGTCCAAATGATCCTTAAGGATCCTTCCCATCTCCATGAATTCGGTTACTACTGCCCTTGTTTGGCTTTCCTCCCCCCCAGGTCCAGGAAGAACAAGACTGATGATGATAAAGAAATAACTGATCCATTAGAAACGGGAAACAAATTAAATAAATTCTTTGGATCAGTATTTAATATTCAAAATGATATTAAAAAAAACAATAATATAGACATGACACAACTACAGGAGATTACTATAGAGGCGGTAGTAAAAGCAATAAAAGACAGCAGAGTAGACACAGTAGTAGGACCTGATTGCTTTAATCCCAAACTGCTACAAAACACAATCCATTCTATTTCCAAACCGTTACATCATATATTCAATATCTCACTACTCAAAGGGACAGTATCCTATAAATGGAAACAAGCTGTGGTAGTTCTTATATATAAAAAGGAAGTAGAGAACTATAGACCTATAAGTCTAACTTCAGCAGTCTGCAAGACCATGGAAAGAATTCTCAAGAATAGAATTGAAAAAGATATGGGGCTGGATATTCAGACTGCGCTCGGCTGTGGCACAAGCCTTGGCGCAGCGCAAATGGGCTGCGCCAGGGCATGGACAGGGTGATATTCAACTGTGCTGCGCCATGGCTCAGCACTGTAGAATATGGCACTGAGGGCACACGCACTGCGCACGGCACAGTGGCACTGCTCCAGCACAAGTGCAGAATGGGAGCAGGGGGATGCACCAGCGCAAGTGCATTGCACTAGGCACATCACCCGCGATATTCAGCGCTGGGTATGCAAATGAGGCCATTATGCATGCAAGGTACAAATAGGGCCATTTGCATGTCATTATGGCCCCATTTGCATGCAGCGTGCTGATGACTTGGGCCTGGTGCCCTGCCAGGCTGCAGCCATCGGGAACCGATGCCCTGCAGTCCCTTGGCAGACCTGGCACCCATACGTCCGATCACGGGCATATGTAAGAAAGATCTCTGGTGGTCCATTGGACCGCTCCCCATCGCCCGATCATGGGCATAAGTAAATATTATCCCTGGTGGTCCAGTGGACCACTCCCCATCGCCCGATCGCATGCATATGTCAAAACGATCCCTGGTGGTCCAGTGGAAGCCCTTCCCCAGCACTCGATCATGGGCATATGTTTAGTAACTCTCTGGTGGTTCACTGGAGCCCCCATCCCCACCCGCCCACTGGGGTCCCAGCACCCCCCCAGTCAGCGGTGGGCGGCACCGCCCTCACACTGCCCAGCTGCCTGCGACTGACAGCGTACAGTACTGTCTGTACGCCTATTGGTCCACTGCATGGGCCAATGGGCATGCAGACCATACTGTACTACACAGGCCCAATATGTGAATGAACACGTTGGAGAGCGGTCCACTGGACCACCAGGTATCATTGTTACATATGCCCATGATTGGGTGATGGGGAGCAGTCCACTGGACCACCAGGGATAATTTGCACATATGCCCGTGATTGGGCTATGGGGTGCAGTCCACTGGACCACCAGGAATTTTATGTACTTATGCCCGTGATCGGGTGGGGGGGGCATGTCGCACCCGAGGCAGGGGGCTTGGGGTCAGTGTTTTGGGAGGTCGGGTGGCCACCCACGGCCGGCAGCTGCTGTGTTGCACCCTGCAATATGGCAGCCCACCTGTGGGTTTCCCCGACTTGTTCCCTGTTTTTACGGGCACAACTTTGCGCCCCCCTGAGTGGTGCAAGGTGGGGTTGCACCTGCATACACGCCACACATCCCGGGCTGAATATCAGGATGTGCCGCATATGCATGGGCATGCCCCCTGCACTTGCACTGCATATATTACCGATGCACCCCAGCGCATTGGAAGTTGCGCAGCACAACTTGCCCCTCTGAATATCACCCAAGGGCACATTGGTTGGTTGTGCATGGCGCAACCCTTTTGAATATCCAGGCCATGGAGTGTAAGGGCATTATGGATACTAAACAACATGCTTTTTTAAAGGGAAGCTCTTGTACCACAAACATCACCTGTGTCTATGAGAGAGTCAGTAGGTCCTTGGATCTAGGTATCCCAGTGGATGTTGTTTTTCTTGACTTTAAAAAAGCCTTTGATAAGGTTAGTCATGATATCTAGGTTAAGAAAATGGAGAATTTAAAATTAGACCCACTAATAATCAGGTTGGTATCTGACTAGTGACTGACAGAACACAAGCTGTAAATATCAGATACCTACTCTGACTATTAAAGTGACTAGTGGAGTCCCCCAGGGAACAGTCTTGGGCCCCATCCTTTTTGGAATTTTTATGTTAGATCTACAAGATGAAATTGGGGCTACATTAGTAAATTTGCTGATGACACAAAACTGTGTAACGAAGTCAATACATCAGATAACATTAATGCATTAAAAAAGATATTAACACCTTGAAAAACTGGGCCATCTTAAATAATATGGCATTTAATGAAAACAAATGTGTTATAATGCATTTTGGTCCCCGGAATCCACATGAGAAATATTATATCAATAATAAAGAATTGAGGCATGTTACAACTGAGAAAGATCTTGGAATAATGATAAATGAACAACTCTCACCGGAGAACATTGTCGGCATATATCACTCAGGACCAACTGTATCCTTAGTTCCATCAAAAGATCTTTCATCTGTAGGCAACAGACTATTATATTACCAGTGTATAATGCTTACATCAGGCCCCACTTGGACTATGGAGCTTCTTTTTGGGTTCCATACCTTTCCAAGGACAAAAAACTTCCAGACAATGTCCAAAGGAAAACTACCAAACTCATTCTTAGACTAAAATACCTACAGTACAAAGAAAGATGCAGAAAATTAAAACTGTATGATCTTGAAACTAGACAACAGAGGGGAGATCTCTTTTTACTGTTTAAAATCTTACAGGATAAAAAACCTATGGAGGATTGTAATACCAAATTTGCAAATAAACCTACCACACTGAGATGCAATAACAAACAATAATGTATGGTGCGCCCTTATTACCACTAAAAAGCGGCAAAATTATTTCTTGATAATCTCATCGCTATGACGTAAATGGTTATAAACCTCTCTTGAGTACATCATAGCGATGGGATTACAAATGGAGCCCATCTGCGCATGCATGTACCTGTGATCTCGCGCACCGACGGCCTTCCTGAAACCAGTGCAGTGGCCAGAAAATGACCCAGAACATCCGCGGTGGGGCTAAAAGTAAGCCATATTAGTTTGTTTTGCCAGTTTATGGGGACCATACACTATAAAATATAATGTATGGTCCCTCTATCGTTAACCGGTTTGGTTAACCGTCTCGAGGTTGCCATGGTGACGTAAACTTCACCCTGGCAATCTCTCGATGTTAACAAACCAGTTAATGATAGAAGACCATGCATTATCCTCTATGTTATTTGTACAAAGGGCATCAAGAAATAAAAGAAAATATTACTATACAATAAGGGCAATAAAATCATAGAATAAATTACCACAAAAAATAATAGATCTAAGTTCGAACACTTTAAAAGTGAACTAGACAAATACTGTATGGGTATTTGGTTGTATTGAGCCACATGGTGTGGGGAGGCAAACTCGATGGGTCAGATAGGCCTTCTTCCGCCTTATAAAAACTGTGTAAACTGTGTAAAAATGGAAGAATTGCAAGATTTGAAACCAGAAGCATTCTGGTATGAGATTCTGTCACAAAGGTGGTACTTTTGTGTTTTTTTTAGAAAAATATCTGTCAAAATAAACGAGATTTTAAAGAATTTATAAACACAGGTTGTGTATGCACAGTAGCATTTTAAAGTAATTTTTTTATAAGGTGTTTTTGAGAGAGCATGATCGTACACAGGCACACAACCACTTCTGATGCATTAGACTCGTTCACACGGCATCGGCGCCGTGTCGAGTGGTGTGGCCATGCTTGCTGAAATGCTGTAGATCAACATTCAGATGGCATGGCCAGGAGAGCACTGCATTGGCTCCCATCGAAGTTCCAGCAATTCCAGGAGGGTTCTGGCCAGGAAGGAAGTGTAGGTGTGGGTCGGGCTCCCCATGACAGCAGCCACAGATTGGGGAGGGTCTTCCAACCCGAGTTCAGTGAGACCTTTTTTCTGGGTCTGTGAACAAAGTTGAACTTGGAAGTGTGTTTTATTGCAAAACCGAGGGCTATAAAGTTAAAAAAAAAAACACAGTCAAGAGTTGAGCCATGACCCTGGGCATGCGGCTTATGCATATGAATATAAGCATGCCCAATGTCACGGCTCAACTCTGAACCTGTGGTTTATTTTTTATGTAATGCCCCCCCCAAAAAAATATGGGGGCTTACCTTTGGCCCATTGCTCCCCTTTCTGCTCCTGCCTTGAAGCATCTCCCAGCTGCCTGCCATTTCTCCCCATTATGTCCCCGTTTTCACCGCTGCAGCCCAGGTCCTTTTGTGCTCTGTCTCCCCGCTTTCCCCAGCAGCACTGTTGTTTAATTTTGCCCCATTTGGGCTCAAAGATCTGGCTGCATTCCCCCCCCACTAGTTAAATTGGCACTCTGGTGCTGTGGGGATCATGCATGAGCACGTCGCGCCTTTGACCTCCCTACCATCAATTTTGCGGTCATTCGGGAAGATGCTCCTCCAGGCTCGCACCCCTCTTCTAGTCTCTGGGTGCCGGTGACCTAAACTAGGTGGTGGAGAAGCAGCAGGAGCACCCAAAAATAAAGTTTTAACGAGGACTTTTCTGAGGGGCTCATGAATATTAATGAGCGCCTCAAACATATTTATGAGGGTGTTGTCTGCCCCGGAATGGTGTGTTTCAGCGGCTGCTGCAGGGAAAGAAAAAAGTGTAAATAAATACAGTAATCGCAGCAGCTGCCAAGGACACTAAAGGGGATATTGTGAAGAGGTGTAAAACTTAAATAAATACGTTATTTTGGCTGCGCCAGTAATGTTGTGACTCAAATAATCAGCCTGCCTGCTACAAACAAAGGACATTACATATTGGCAGCAGTGACAGGAAAATGGACTGAGCCAACTGCTAAAGCTGGGCAGTGACTATAAGGGCACAAAAGCAGCTACTGAACTGTGGGGCAAGTGGGCAAATTAAACAATTATTCTGGCTACACCAGGACTTTTATTTGGGAATGTTTGAAATCTGCTACTTGGACTGTGTGTTCAGCAGCCATTTCTAAGCAGCAACAGCCAATTAGAAAGCTGGAATTTCAAGCCAGGACTGTGGGACTTTTTGTTAAAGCTCATGGGACATCACCAAGTGCTTATGGGAAACTGCAGGTACCTAAATACAGGTGCCAAAACAGGGGGCCTGTAGCGCATCGAGGTAGGTTAATGAATAATTCATTTTTGTGATTGACAAGCACTTCAGCCAGTCATAAATGGAATAACAAATAGCTTCAGTCAATAGGAATAGGGTTACCACCTGTCCTAATTTTCGCAGCACAGTCCTGATTTGGGCAGCTGTGTCCTGCAAAAAAAATATGAAAAATACTACGTGGCCTGATTTTATAGCAGAAAAAATATTTCCTAACTTTCCACTAAATGTTGTAGGAAACTACAATACCTTAACTAAAATACCTTAAAATGATAAGAAACAATATAACAAATTAAGAAACTACAATACTTAGCCTTAATTCTGATTATATAGAGAAAACAAGTCTGTTGCATTGGTTGAGGTTACGTACTGTCCTGCGAAAAATCGTGTTTCAGTAAGAAATGTCCCACTTCGGGCTTCTTAAAAGGTGGTAACCCTAAATAGGAAGCCTCAGGAGAGACCCATAAAAGACACTGTTTTCTGGCTGTACGAGCAGATTAGAGTGGGAGCACTCCCACAGGGGTAGGGGCTCAGGCCCTCAGCCAGCAAAATGGGCCTAGTGATCCAGTGCAAGCCCTCCAC
This sequence comes from Neoceratodus forsteri, assembly GCA_016271365.2. Lineage (NCBI taxonomy): Eukaryota > Metazoa > Chordata > Ceratodontiformes > Ceratodontidae > Neoceratodus > Neoceratodus forsteri. Next base: position 483,395,984 of record CM057449.1, read on the forward strand.
AGGGGAGAGGGGCTTCTCATTTGCTGAAAGAGAAAAAAGTGGCTGCCTAAAGCAAAACTTGCTAGCCTGGGGGTTGCCAGAAAATGTCATCCAGAGGCTAGCGTAAGCTTTCTACATTTAGGAAAATTGTGGGTCCTGCAACTTCATGCCAAGGCAGCTGTTAGAGAACTGAACCTGCCTCAGAAGTGAGAGTGCTGATGTCTTCAGGAACCTCAGATGAAGAAGAGCCATTCCTGTGAGGATGCCTGAGTGAGGAAAATTGCATCTGCTAAGTGCAAATTAAAGAAAAGCTTTCAGGGGCACCGAAGTCCATATAAAACTAACTGGAACCGTTTGCTTGTCTGCCACCTGCGTCTGATCAATGCTCAGAGAGGGTGTACCCTTAACAACTGAGTGACCGTGGATGGTCCAGTATATACATAAATGTGTCTGTAATGAAAAAAGCCCAGTGAGCTATTGTGAAACTGTTATTGCCACGAGCGTGGTTTGCATCAAAAGAGAAAGTGAAAAGATGTCCTTGGAATGGACAAAAGTGGTAAATATGCGGAATGTGGACACAGAAACATAAAAGCTGATGGCAGATAAGGACTGCAAGGCCCATCCAGTCTGCCCATTTTTTCTACCTTATTAATGTGCCATAGGCCTGTACTTTGTCAATGGCCTATCTGTTCATACTCATCTGTATTGCTCCCTCATGCCTATCCCATGCCTGTTTGAAGCCCTGCACTGTATTCATATCCACCACTTCCTGAGGTAGGCCGTTCCATGCATTCACCACCCTTTCTGTGAAAAAGAACTTCCTCACATTACCCATTAATAGACCTCCCTCTTATCTCATGCTGTGTTCTTTTGTCCTGCTATTTTTCTTATATTGAAACATGTTAGACTCTTCTACCTCATTAATGCTCTTAAGATGTTTGAATGTTTCGATCATATCACCTCCCTCCTTTGCTCTATGGTATACACATTGAGCTCCGTTAATTTGTCCTCATATGTTTTCTGATGCAGTCCCTGCACCATTTTGGTTGCCCTTCTCTGGACTGCCTCCATTTTGTTAATGTCCTTGTCCAGGTGCGGCCTTCAGTACTGCATGCAATACACCAGATGGGGCCTAACCAGTGTCTTGTAAAGAGGGATTCTAGGGACACGGATATGTTGTTCATCCACACTTATTGGCAGGTTCCTTGCCGCTTTAAATCTTGCTGGAAGGTCTTCAAGCCGGCTCCTCCCACCCACCCAGGTGGTAAAACTCTCGGCTCCGCCCCATGACGCCAGATCTTCCTTACCGCTTGGAAGCTCAGGTTCCCTCCTTAACGCGTTGCGATTAAGACTGGTTCTAATTCTTCGAAAAGTTCGAAATTAAAAAGGTTTTGGCTAAAAGACTTCGGTCTTCTTCTCCTCGCGGCTGCGATGGACAAATCGACTCCCGGTTTTCGGAGGTGCCCTTGCGGGCAGAAGATGTCTAGGATGGATCTGCACTCCACGTGCGTCTACTGCCTGGGTCTTGAGCATGACCCGCAGGCCTGCGACTTGTGCTCTTCCTTTTCGGCCTACGTCCTGGAAGACCGTGCTGCCCGATTACAACTGGGGCGCCCCGAGAAAAGAATTCCACCGGTGAAATCTAAAGAGGCCCGATTGGTGGTGTCCGCGGCAGCGGGCTCGGTGGATCAGCTAGAGCAGATGATCGCCCTCGAAGAGGAGGCGGCGCGGGCCGCTTCTACCTCGGCTGCTGCATTTGTCCCGCTCTCTCTCGGTGCCTCATACTCGGCTTCTTTTAAGGAGCTTTGTCTGACCCTCTCGACCAAAGGTGAGGGTCCAACTTCTTTAGGACCTTTTCCAGGTCCAAAAGAGCAAAAGTAAGTCTCTCGTCGCGCACTTGGAGGCGAAAGATCCCCCCTTGTCGACAGCTCGACTTCGGGTTTCCACCAGCTTCGCCACTGGCTTCACGCCGTGTCCGCCAGGCCAGTTGGACCGAGACTTACCACGCTGGGTCGAGATTTTTCTCGACCTGCTAGATAGGTTGTCGGCTGGAGAAGCTGAGAATCCCCTCTCCCCGGTTCCCCCGGTGGGAGTTGAGGATCCCGTCGGCTCGTCTGTGCCTCCAGTTCCGGAGCCTTCGGTGGGATCGTCCGAGCCGAGGGGAGTGCCGATTTCCGACACTTCTCCTCGCCTCCCTCGGCCTAGTCGAGACTCTCGGTCTCGGTCTCGGACATCCTCGCGGTCCAACCGATCCCGCGCCGTCTAGGCGGTCTCGGTCTCGGCACCACGGCAAGCGGCGCCACCACTCTTCCTCTTCCTCGGACGAGGGGAGGCTTCGGCGTAAGTTGCATTGGAGGTACGAGGAACTTATGTGGCAACAGCTCCTTTTGACCGGGAATAAGCCGACCCAGTCGTCTTCCCCGGCCATTAAGTGGCTGTCACCAGAGCAGCCGAAACAACCCCTCATTGTAGTCGAGGAGCCTGTTCTCAGGCAGGTTGTTCGGCCAATTCCAGCTGCCCCACCGATTCTGGTGGAACCTCCGCCTCCACAGCCATTAGTTGGGGCTCCGACCAAAAATTCTCGGTCGGCTTTGGGTTTGCCCCATAGCTGTCTGTCACCCTCACTCCCGATAAACCTCGGCAGGTGGAGGGTGGCTCAGGCCAAGGCAGCTCTTTGAGGACTCTTCTGAGTCCGATGATGGTTCCTCCCTCTTCTCCAAGCGCATCGACTTGGAGTCCTCGGGAGGGCAGTCAATGGACAATAGCCCTTCGTCCTTCTTAGGGTTGCTTCGACTCATCTCGGAGTCCACCGGGATGAGGCTCGAACCCGTTTCTAAATGGGCCAGGTATCCCCTCACGGAGATTCTGGACCGAGGGGATTCTCCTACGGAGGCCTTTCCGGTGGCCGAAGCCATAGTGGGTCCGGCCTTGGAACTTTGGCAGCGTCCTGCTTCCTGCCCTGCGCCTTCGGCCAGGTTGGCCAGGAAGTATGCGGTCCCTACCGGTTCCCTGTCTGGTTTGAACACCCCTCGGCCGAGGGTTGGTTAATGACAGCATTTTCCGCGGCCGGGAATGCCAGGGATGTGGACAAACCTCCCGACAAGGAATCCAAGAAATTGGATTATGCCGGGCAAAAGTCTATGCTGCGCCTTCTCTCGGCCTTCGTCAGGCCAGTTCAGCCGTCCTCATGGCACATTTTTCTCACGCCCTGTTGGGCTCCCTGGATGAGGTTGTCCCTCATCTTCCCGCAGATCTGCAGACTACAGTCAGGCAGGTGCGGGACCAGGGCAGGGCAGTGGCTAAACAGCAGCTCCAGACTGCATTAGACATCGGGGACTCATGTGCCAGGTCTGTGGTGGCCACAGTGGCCATGCGTCATCGGGCTTGGCTGAGGATATCCACCTTTACCTCGGATACCCAGCACAAGTTGGCGGATGTTCCCTTTTTGGGGACTGACCTCTTCGGCCCTGGGGTGGAAGGTCACCTGCAGAGGATCGAGAGAGTCCAATGCTACCTTGGACTCGGTCTCTTCCGCTCAGAAGGACAAAGGCCGCCAAGCCACAGCCTAAGCCCTTTCATCCTTCTGCTGAGCCTCCCAGACCGCGCGTCAGGGCCAGCAGGCTCGACCTTGGTATCCCAAGCCCAAGCCGTCGGCTTCCTCCAACAGGAAGCAGGGAGGTAAAGGCCCAGGAGGTCCCTCGGCCGGTCCCTCCTCCAAGCCTGCCCAGTGACGGGCTGAGGGGTGTCGCCCCCATCCCTGTCACCTCACCCCTGGTTCCCCCCGTGTGGGGACGGCTCAGACACTTCCTTTCCGCCTGGTCCGCTGTTACCACGGACAGGTGGGTACTGGAGGTGGTGGGAAAAGGCCTACCTCTGGAATTCGAGCAGGCCCCGCCCTTCAGAGCCGTCGCACCTCGGGGGGCCTCGGGGTCCGCAGCCTCACTGGTGGCTCGAGCCGACATCGCCTCCTCCTCCAAAAGGAGGTGATCACGGAGGTAGAGGACCCCTTCAGACCCGGGTTCGTGTCCAGGTATTTCCTGGTTCGAAGCGGACAGGGGCTGGCGCCCATTCTCGACCTACACGACCTGAACAAGTTCCTAAGGTCTCGAACCTTCAGGATGGTCACTCTGGCACAGATAATACCATCTCTGGAACACGGCGTGTGGTTCTGCTCTCTGGACCTACAGGAGCGGTTCTTCACGTCCCTATCCGTCCATCACATCGGAGATTCCTCAGCTTTCGAGTGGAGGGATCCCTCTCCGAGTTCCGAGCCATGCCCTTCGGCTTATATCCAGCTCCCAGGGTCTTCACCAAATGCATGGCAGTGGTGACAGCATTCCTGCGGCGCCGAGGGGTCCGGGTGTACCCTTACCTGGATGATTGGCTGATAGCAGCCCCCTCCAGATGGGAGGTGGAGCGGTCCAGAGATCTGGCCCTCCAGGTTTGCTCTCAAGTCGGCCTTCTCATCAACAAGGCCAAGTCGGAACTCGAGCCGGAGCAGGTGATCCTGTTCATCGGGGCAGAGCTCGACTCTCTTCGAGCCAGAGCACGGCTCCCAGCGGACAGGGCCGAGGTTCTTACTTCCTTTGCCCAATCATTTCTGGTTGGGCAATCGCGCCCTGCCGGGACTTCCTGCGCCTTCTGGGTCTCATGGCGGCCTGTATCAGTGTGGTCCGTTGGGCCCGCTGGCACATGCGCCCCCTTCAGTGGGGACTGGCCAGCCAGTGGTCACAACGCTGCGATCCTTTGGATCAGCTAGTGATAGTGACCCAGGAGATGTGGAACGCTCTCCAGTGGTGGACCGTTCCATTTCATCTGCAGGAGGGCATCCCGTTTGTCCGCCCCGAGCCGATGGTCTCTCTCTATCGACCGACGCCTCTCTGATGGGTTGGGGTACCCATCTGGGGGAACACTGAGTGCATGGCCTCTGGTCCCCGCGGGAGTCCCGATGCCACATCAACCTGCTGGAGCTCCGGGCGGTCTGCCTAGCTCTCACCGCCTTTGCTCCGTTTCTCCGGGGTCAAGTGGTCCGAGTCCAGACGGACAATACCACGACCATGTACTACCTGAACCGCCAGGGCGGGGCCGCTCCATGCTTCTATGCAAGGAGCTCTCCGCATTTGGTCACTCGTGCGCCAGCCTGGAGGCGGATCTCCTAGCCATTCATGTGGCAGGAGCCTCCAACACCCTGGCTGATGCCCTGAGCCGGATAGGGGCTGCATCTCACGAGTGGTCTCTCCTGCCAGTGGTAGTGCAAGATCTGTTCTCCCACTGGGGCACACCTCAGGTGGACCTGTTTGCCTCCAGGGAGAACGTGAAGCTGAGGCTGTTTCATGCCCGCCCCCCTCAGCAGGGCTCGCTGCAGGGGGATGCCTTCTCGAGGCTGTGGACCCCAGGCCTCTTCTACGCCTTTCCCCCATTTCCCTTGATTCACAAGGTGCTTCTCAAAGCAAGGAGGGACAAGGCGCAGGTGATCCTGATAGCCCCAGACTGGCTCCGCCAGTTCTGGTACCCAGATCTCCTCAGCCTCAGCTCCAGGCTCCCGAGGCAGCTTCCAGCTCACCCGGACCTGCTTTCAGTCAATCAGGGGAAGGTGTTCCATCCGGACCTTCAATCCGTGCACCTGACGGCCTGGTTCCTGAGCGGCTAGAGTTCCAGGCCTTGGGTCTTTCCGACGAGGTCCTCAATGTGGTTGAGGCATCCCATAAGGAGTCGACCAGAAAATGCTACGCCTTCAAATGGAAGAGATTCTCCATTTGGTGTCAGGGCAAGGGCCTGGACCCTTCCTCCTGTTCTGTGGCAAGCATTTTGGACTATTTATGGTCCCTTTCTAGTCAAGGGCTTAGGTCGACGACCCTAAAGGTGCACCTGGCAGCCATCTCTGCTTACCGGGCGTGGGCGGGAAGCAGTCGATGGCGGGAAAGGTGGTCGGGCATTTTTCAAAGGCCTTGATCACATTCCCCTCGAGTGAGAACCTCCACCTCCGTGGGATCTACTGCTGGTACTGGCAAAGCTCATGGGCAAGCCATTCGAACCAATGCACAGGTGTGAACTCTCTCACCTGTCGTGGAAGAACCGCCTTCTTGGTGGCTATCCGTCAGTCAGAAGGATGGGAGAGCTCCAGGCTTTGCATCGAGTCTACTTACCTGGTCTTCCACAGGGACAAGGTTGTCCTCGCCCCACCGAAATTCCTTCCGAAGGTGGTGTCGAGTTTCACCTTAACCAGGTGCTGACTCTGCTGGTGTTCTACCCCAGTCACACTGAGGCTTCAATATAGGCTCCATACCTGACCTCCTGAAGGGCGCCGCTTATTATAAGGAGCGCACGGTTGAAATTGGGAGAGGTTCGCCAGCTGTTTGTCACCTATGCTGAAGCAGCATCTGGCAGACCTGCAGCCAAGCGGACGATAGGCAGGTGGGTCACCTCCTGCATAGATCGCTGCTATAAGTTGGCGGGCATGGAGCCTCCAGAGGATAAGAGCTCATTCTACCCGTCACACTGCTGCATCACTGGCTGCTTCCAGGGACGTCCCTATCCAGGAAATCTGCAGGGCTGCTACCTGGAAGTCAGCACACACCTTTATTACCCATTACCACATCGACCTTGAGTCACGCCGGGATGCTGGTTTTGGGGCCTCGGTTCTCCAGTCTTTATTTCCCAAGTAAGTATTGGGGTGTGCGCCTTGCCTCCCTCCTCCCGGAGAACTGCTAGGAGTCTGCCAATAAGTGTGGATGAACAACATATCCATGTCCCTAGAAATACAGGTTACTCACCTGTAACAGGAGTTCTAGGAATGGTATATGTTGTTCATCCACACGACATACCCGACCTCCCCGGCTTCGACACACAACCTGAGCTTCTAGCGGGCCAGATCTGGTGTCATGGGGTGGAGCCGAGAGTTTTACCACCCGGGTGGGTGGGAGGAGCCAGCTTGAAGACCTTCCGGCAAGATTTAAAGCGGCAAGGAACCTGCCAATAAGTGTGGATGAACAACATATACCATTCCTAGAACTCCTGTTACAGGTGAGTAACCTGTATTTATTACCTCCCTCTTACGACCTGCGATACCCCTACTAATACACCTCAACTTCCCTCTAGCCTTACCTACTGCTTTAGTGGTCTGCTTGGATGATTTCAGGTCATCTGTGATGATGATGTCCAAGTCTCTTTCATCCCTTGTGATTGCCAGCAACTCCCCTCCCAACCTATAGGTGGTTTCAGGGTTTCTCTTCCCTATGTGCATGATCTTGCACTTCTTTGCGTTAAACCCCATTTGCCACGCCTCCAACCATTTTGCCAGTTTATACAGATCTCTTCTTATTCTGCCCACCCCATCTGGATCATCTACTCTGTGGCAGATCTTGATGTCATCTGCAAACAGACAAACCTTACCCACCAGTCCATCTGCAATGTCACTGATGAAGATATTGAAGAGGACTGGCCCCAGGACTGATCCCTGAGGTACCCCACTTGTGACTTGCATCTCTTCTGACTGTATACTGTTTACCACCACTCTCTGTTTTCTGCCCGCCAACCAACTTGCCACCCAGCTGACAAACTTCTGACCCACCCCGAGCCTACCCAGCTTATTAATCAATTTTCTATGTGGAACAGTATCGAAAGCTTTGCTGAAGTCAAGGTAGGCAGCATCAACTGCTCCCCCTTGGTCCACCACTCTGGTTACCCAGTCAAAAAAATCTATGAGATTAGTTTGACAGGACCTTCCTGTTGTAAACCCATGCTGTCTTGGATCCTGTGCGCCTATGGATTCCAGGTGTTGCACTATCCTTTCCTTAAGGAGTGCCTCCATAATCTTGCCCACTACTGAGGTAAGACTGACTCATCTGTAGTTCCCAGCCTCCTCCCTGCTACCACTCTTGTGGAGTGGGATCACACGAGCCCTTCTCCAGTCTTCTGGGGCCTCTCCCGTGCTCAGAGACTCACTAAACAGTTCTGATAATGGCTCAGCTAGTTCCACCCTCAGATCTTTTAGTAGCCTGGGATGTATGCCATCAGGTCCCTTTGCTTTGTCCACCCTGAGCTTAGTGAGTTCTTATAGGACCCTTTCTTTTGTGAAGTGACTAGTGGACAGCTCCCTCCCCCCTGCATCCATGTTGAGCTGTGGTCCCTGCCCTACCTTCTCCTCAGTAAATACTGAGCAGAAGTATCTATTTAGGATAGATGCTTTTCCTTGGTCTTCCTCCTCACACTCCCCCTTATCCCTTTTGATCTTAGCAATACCCCCTCTGGACTTTCTCCTTTCACTAATGTATCTATAGAAAGTCTTGTCCCCTTCTTTTACTGTTCGTGCTAGTGTTTTCTCAGTTTGGGCCTTTGACTGCCTTACTGCCTTCCCTGCTTCCCTTAGGGAAGTTTGGTATGCCTCCCTATCTTTGTCCCGCTGCATTCCTTTATATTTCCTGAAGGCCAGCCTTTTGGCTCTGACCTTTTCTGATACTGTTTTTGAGAACCAAAGTGGTTACTTCCTTCTTTTGCACTTGCTTTTCTCTCACAATGGGATATTGCTTCAAGTATTGCATCCTTAATGCTTGCCCACTTTGCCTGTACCCCCTTACCTGTATTTCTTCTTGCCAGGGCTAGCTTAACTCTGTTGGCCATCTTATCAAAGTCAGTTCCACTGAAGTCCCATATTTTTGCCTTGGAATGGGATGATTTCATTCTAGTGCCAAACTGAACCATACCATGTGATGGTTACTGGCCCCCAGGTGGCCTTCTACCTGGAGATCTGTGATCCTTCCCCGTAGTCAGTACTAGATCTAGGATAGCCCTGTCTCTTGTGGGTTACTCTACCAGTTGTTGAAGGACCTCCCCCTGCAGGGAATTAACTATGTGTCTAGTTCTGGAGGATGTTCCTGCTGGTATTGACCAATCTGTATCTGGCATGTTGAAGTTTCCCATTATCAGAACCTCCCCTTTAGCTGTCATGTGTTGTATATCTTCTAACAGTAATGTGTCTATGTCCTCCCCCTGGTCTGGAGATTTGTAGACAATCCCAGTTCGTATGGCTGTCTCATTTCCTGTTTCCAGTGTGACCCACAGTTCTTCTGGCTCCATATGTGTATTATGAATTTCTGTAGCTTTGATATTTTCATTGACATAGAGAGCTACTCCCCCCCCTCTTTTTTGCACCTCATCCTAATTCAGAGCACAATGCAGGGACAAAAAATGTAAATGAAAACAAATTTCCCACATGGCTGTGGAGGAACCAGGGCTTATTTTGTTTGAGGCCTGTGTGTGTGTAGGCTGTAACAAAAACAACTTGGGCCTTCCTGGATTCTTCTGTCATTTAACTGAAAGCTGAGGGTATCTGCAGCTCTAAAACACTTATCCTAACAGCAGTCAAGGAAAGTTACTCAAGATGTCCTTGTTGTACATGCCAGTGGTCCAGGCTGTCTGGTCAATATGTGCTGTCCCCAGCTGTACTAACATCTTACAATTAGAACAAATAACTGGCATATATTACTAGAGAGCTCCTTTTTTGTGTATGCAGCAATGGACCCAATGGCTTTCTAGCCTGGCGCTGAAAAGAGATAAAAAATATCAAATAACGGCAGATTGCCAGCAGTTCCAAAACTCCATTGTGTTATGTCATAAGTATGCAGCACTAGTTAGCACTGTAGCTACGCTTCTGGAATTGGGGAAAATGAAAGGAGCAGACACTTTCTTCTTATCGGGGGCAGTTCTTTTTTTTTGTATAATATTTTTATTAACTTTTCATTAAGACAATATGAATGCCAAATATATGCTCAGTCGTCCTGTTCCATCCTGCAGTTGCTATTGTAATCTTTATCATATACTGGAGTAAATTAATTGACATAAAATACTTAAAAAAAAAAGAAAAAGTAACAATTCATAGAAACATAGAAACATAGAATTTGACGGCAGATAAGGACCGCTTGGCCCACCCAGTCTGCCCATTTCCCTACCTACTGGATAAGCTGCAGATCCTAGTTAACCAGCAGCCTACTTCTTCCTACCCCCACCCCCCAGAATTGCCTTATGACTATCCCATGCATGCTTGAATTCCCCCACTGATTTTGACTCCACAACCTCCTCCGAAGGCCGCTCCATGCATCCACAACCCTCTGTGAAGAAATACTTCCTTAAATTACCTCTGAGCCACCCCTCTATCTTCAAATTGTGCCCTCTTGTTCTTGCACACCTCTTTTTTTGAAAGATGCTACCCTCTTGGACTTTGTTGATTCCCTTGAGGTACTTGAAAGTTTCTATCATGTCCCCCTCTCCCTCCTTTCCTCGAGGCTATACATATTAAGCTCCTTAAGTCTCTCTTCATATGTCTTCCAGTGCAGACCCTGCACCATTTTAGTTGCCCTCCTCTGGACAGCTTCCATCCTGTCTATGTCTTTGCGGAGATTGGGTCTCCAGAACTGCACACAGTACTCCAGATGGGGTCTCACCAGCTGTCTGTACAGAGGGATAATAACTTCCTGTTTTCTACTGGTGATGCCTCTCCCTATGCATCCCAGTATCCCCCCAGCCCTCCTTGCTGCCCTCTCACATTGCTTGTCCATCTTTAGGTCATCTGATATGACTACCCCCAGGTCCCTTTCCATTCTTGTTGTTGTTAGTATCTCACCCCCCATTGTGTACTCTTCCCCTGGGTTTTTGTTTCCCAGGTGCATTACCTTGCACTTCTTAGCATTGAATCTAAGCTGCCATACATTTGACCATTCCTCTAACCTTGCCAAGTCCCTTCTCATCCTTTCCACCCCACCTTGTGCATCAACTCTGTTGCAGATCTTAGTGTCATCTGCAAAGAGACATACTTTTCCTTCCAGTCCTTCTGCAATGTCGCTTATAAAGACATTGAAGAGGACTGGTCCTAATACTGAACCCTGAGGTACCCCACTAGTAACCCTCCTTTCTTCTGAGTGGACTCCATTTACTATAACTCTCTGTGTCCTATTCTCCAGCCAATTCTTTACCCAGGCTGTCATCTTGGGACCCACTCCCAGGCTGGCTAACTTGTATATTAATCTTTTGTGTGGGACTGAGTCAAATGCCTTGCTAAAGTCTAGGTAGGCCATGTCCACAGCCCCTCCCTGATCTACTACTTTGGTCACCCAGTCAAATAAATCTATCAGATTCATCTGGCATGACCTTCCGCTGTGAATCCATGCTGCCTAGGGTCCTGTGCCCTCTGGCCTCTAGATACTCGACAATTCTTTCCTTTAGAAGTGATTCCATCATTTTCCCTATCACTGAGGTTAAACTAACAGGTCTATAGTTTCCTGCTTCTGCCTTGCTCCCATTTTGTGAAGGAGATCACATCTGCCTCCTCCAGTCCTCGGGTACCACCCCATCCTCCCATGATTTGTTAAAAAGGGTAGTCAGTGGTGTCACTAGTTCTACCCTTAGTTCTTTTAGAATTCTGGGATGAATCCCATCAGGCCCCCTTGCTTTGTCCACCTTCAGTTTTAAGAGTTCTTTCAGAACCCTTTCTTCTGTAAATGGGCTGGTATCAACTTCTGTATCCAGAGTGTTACTACTGTTTGTTTTATGTATCTCCCCCTCTTCCTTCGTAAATACTGAGCAAAAATATTTGTTTAGTATCTCTGCCTTTTCACAGTCTCCCTCTGCCCACCCTCCCTCCCTTTATTAAGCCTCACTATCCCTCCCTTGGTCTTCCTTCGCTCCCTGATGTACCTATAAAGGTTTTATCCCTTCTTAACTGAGTTGGCTATCTTTTCCTCGGTTTGGGCCTTTGCTGTTCTGATTGCCTTCCCAGCCTCCTTTGCTTTAATGATACAGTTCTCTGTCCTGCTCCTTCTGCGATTCCTTGTACTTCCTGAATGCTTTCTTTTCTCTTGAACCTTCACTGCCACTTCCTTTGAGAACCATAGTGGTTTCTTACATCGTCTTGTTTTGTTTATTTGCTTCACTCAAAGGCTTGTTACCTCTGTGATGGCAGTTTTTATTATTCCCATTGTTCTTCCACCCCTCCTTCCTGCCCATTTGCTAGTGCATTCCTTAGGCACTCACCCATTATGGCAAAGTCAGCCCTCCTAAAGTCCAGTACTTTTGTCTTTGTATGGCTTGACTCTATTACTGTGTTTATTGTGAACCATACTGTTCGATGGTCGCTAGTTCCCAGATGGCTACCCACTTCTACATCTGTGATCCTCTCTCCATCTCCATTTGAGAGTATCAAGTCTAATATTGCTCCCTCTCGAGTGGGTTCCAGTACTAGTTGTTCAAGGCATGCCCCTGTAGGGCATCTAGAATAACTGCACTCTTGAACTGGCAGCTGCAACTGCCCTCCAGTTAACATCTGGCATATTCAGATCACCCATCAGCAGTATCTCCCCATTTCTGCCATTCTAAGTATACTTTCTATCATTTCCTTGTCCATTTCCTCCCCTGAGGAAAGTCTATGTCTAACCCCTGTGCGGATTGTGGTGCCATTGCCTGTCTCAAATTTACCCACAGTGCTTCTTCTCCTCCCTGTTTACCCTTCTGTTCTGTTGCTTTTATTCCTTCCTTTATGTAAAGAACTACTCCTCCTCCTCTTTTACCCTCCCTGTCCCTCCTGTAGATAGTGTATCCTGGTATGTTTACGTCCCAGTCATGATTTTGTGTGTACCATGTTTCTGTGGCTGCCACGATATCTAGATGCTCCTCCTCCATCAAGGCCACTAATTCAGGAAGCTTGTTACCTAGACTATGGGCATTGGTACTCATTGCTCTCCATTTTTTGATGGCTTTACCTTCTGTTGCAGCATCCCCCACTGACCGTTCTACCTTGGTCTTTTTCTCATTTAGTACCCTATTTTGTAGGGAGAGGCTGGGATTTTTCTGCTGCTTGTCAGTGCCTCCCCCTTTGACTAGTTTAAAAGCTTGCCAATGAAGCATTTAAACCGATTGCTCAAAAGACTTGTTCCCTTCCTGGACAGATGCAGACTATCCTGCCAGTATAGGCTGTTGTCCCTCCAGGTGGAACCCCAGTCCCCAATGAAGCCAAACCCCTGTACTCCGCACCATTTTTTCAACCATTCATTAAACTGCATGGTGCCAATTACCCTCGCCTCACCTATGCCTTTGACAGGCAGCACCTCTGAGAAGGCTACTGTGTGCGCTACTTGTCTTAGGCCCCTCCCCAACTCTGCAATGTCCTCCTGCACTGCTCTAACCTCATGATGAGCCAAGTCATTTGTCCCTAGGTGGACAATTATGTCCAGCTCAGAATCCCTTGCAGCTGTTGTCGTGATCCTGAGGATGCGCTTCCTGTCCTCAAGCCATGGCACCAGGCAGGCACCTACTTCAGTTTTTCCCAGCTCCTCCCAGTTCTATCCCCAATAATTGGAGTCCCCACCAGGAGCTGCTTCCTTTCCTTGTGGTGTCCTCTGCCTCCTTCCTGTGGGCCTCCCTTGTGACAGCTGTCCTCAGCAACCTTAGTCTCCTCTGTGGGTGCATCCATAGGGGAGCTATGCTCCCCCAGAATGGTGTATGGATTGTGGAGTGGAACAACTGACTGGATGTGCCTCCGTTCCACCATCCTCACCCTTCCTGAGCCCACTGTGGTCCAACTGCTGTGTTTTCTTCGCAATCTCTGAGGTAGTGTTGGTGGCTGTGGTGCTCCCTGGATGGGGGAGGTTCCCTTCCTACTGTCCAGTGTGGCCTGGGGCAAGGTCCCCGTACTACTGTCCAGTGTGGCCTGAAGGCGGGCAACTTCCTCCCTCAGGGCAGAGAGTTGTCTGCAAATAGGGCAGCATCTCAGCCTCCACAAAGACTCCTGGAAGACTGCTGCCCCACAGCCATTACATTGCACTACTCCCCAAATTTTTTTTTTTGTGTGTGTGTGTGTGTGATTGGTTTGTAATATAGAAATATATATTTATAATATACAATGTGTATGCTTATCTCGTCAGTGCAGTGTGCTAGAGAGGATATGACAGTGACATGCACCTTGCACTCTTGAGGAAATGATGTCAGAACCCCAGGTATAAAGGAACTATTTCCAGGGGTGTCTTCATTCTACAAATACTCTTTAGTATCGATCTGTTCTTATATTCTACTTCATACATTTCTGATATCCTTCTGTATACCATACCACTTTTCTTAAAAGTATCTCCAGGCCATGAGTCTAATTTCTTTTCTTGTATTAATTCATCTCCTGGACTTCAAGTCTGCTTTAGATTTTTAATTGATATTCAAACCCCCCCACCCTTATTAACTGAGCTTCTGCCAGTGACAGGGAATCCAAAAATGTCCTCACTGAAGTATGACCCACTCCTCCGTCTATTTCAGAACACATGTGAGCCAGCCTAAAGCCAATACTTGTATGGTCAGATTTTTCCACTGTTCCACCATGGGTGTTGCACATGAAACCCATGTGTTTTGAATGCCCTGTCTTGCCATTGTTAACATAATCCTAATCCATCTATGGTATAGGGCCCAGCCCTCCTTTCCCATATCTTCAACCCCGAACAGGAGTGACAGTGATGCATTTGCTATTGGACTTCCCCAGATGGTGGTCAGCTCCTATGCCACTGCACTCCAATATGGTTTAAGAGTGGTGAACTCCCAAAAATAGTGGTAAGACGTTCCACGTGCCGCACCACACCTGCCACATGTAGGCGAAACCCCAGGGTGAAATTTGTGCACCACTGTACATTGCACTGCACAGGTTGTACAGGCAGTACAACCTGTGCAACAACTTGCATTGGGACTCCTTATATTTATTGCATACCAACAGTCCTGTATGGGAACCTAGCATTGTATGCTAGTTTTCTTCACTGTTTACCAGTCCTAAATCTGTCTCCCATTGTTGTCTCACTTTCCAAATAAACCCGGGAGGAAATGTCTGTCTTGCTATGCTGCCCTTCCAATTAAGCCTTTTTCCTCCTTCTGTGCCCTGTATACTTCCCACTCTACCCGCAACAGACTAGACCCTTCTGTAGGCTCTCTGTTTAGCCCTCTACTAAAGGCACGGAGTTGGAGAAAGCGGTAGTGATGGGATTGCAGTACCCCTAGCCCTCTCTGTATGTCCACAAATGAGCAGAGCCTCTCTCTAGTATTGAGGTCCCCTAGGCATCCCCCCCCCTTCCTTCCACATTTGGAACCCCAGGTCTTCCAGCCCAGGCAAAAATCCCAGGTTCTGAGCTATTGGTATCATCAAGGTCTGGTCCTCCTCCACCCCCCTTACTTTTTAATTAGGTCCCATGCCTTTAGTGTGCATAATACTGGTGGTTTTAGGTTAGACAACTGCTTATAGGCTCACCTTCCCCCAATAGCCAGGTATGCCAACACCCGTCTCTGGCAACCCTCTTCCTCCAGATCTATCCAGCTTGCCACAGCCCCTCTAGTAACCCAGTCCTGGATATAGTGATGCTGTTTCACCAAGTTCAATTCAATTCAATTTTTATTTTACCAGGAAAAACACCATTGAGAAAACTCATTTGCAAGGAGGTCCTGGAAGGACAAAATTACAGAATAATCAAAACAACAATACATATACAGGCAGGGGAAACACTTAGCAGATGGATTATAAGACGTTATTCATTGTGGGCAATCTAACAAATAATTCTAAGCACGTGTGACAGGAGCTAGTATATAAAGATGTAAACGCTAATGTTCAGAGAAGTGCATTAAAGGACAGTCGAAATTTTTAGGGAACAATGGCTCTCACAGGAATTATCAGAAAGAGAAGCATGAAGAGGAGATGGGAGGGTGGACTCTTAAGGATTTTGGGTAGGGGGACCCATAAGGAAAGGCAGCTGCAAGGAAGCAAGGCCAGCTAGACTAGATGGAAGTGCTAGCGAGAAGGTGCAAGAAGAGTTCCTTGTGGTAGAGGGACAGAATTAGGGACAGTTGCAAAGAAGCTAAACCAGCCTGGTATGATGGAAAGTGATAAGGAGAAGGTGCAAGAAGAAGTTCCTCATAGTAGAGAAGAGATTAGGAGTAGCAGTTGCAAGTTTCCTTCAGTGAGTGCCTGAGCAGTGATTTGAAGGTGAACATCCCAACAATTTGCATAAGTTTGAGTGTACTCTGAAGGGTGTTCCAAAGGGCAGGTATAGCATGGCTAATGGCTGAAGTGCCATAGCGGGATCTTATTCTAGGTATGTTAAACATGATGTATGAGGATTTTATGAGTGTAGACATGCAGGGAGTACATTTGAAGAGGACAGAGATGTAAGGGGGGAAGTTTCTTGGTGATGGCTCTGTAGATTTAGAGGGAGGCATTCCACCACCTCCTAGTGCTAAGTGAAGTCCAGCCTAACTGCATAAAAAAGGAGCAGTGGTGGGTATTGAACAGGACATCAGTGATGAATCTTAAAGCTCTATGATAAAGCAAGTCCAGTTTGGTTAAAGCTGCTTTGGAGCAATGGCTATAAAGAAAGTCTACGTAGTCAGTTTGGGGGAGAAATGTCATCTGAACCAATCTTAATTTTGCCACATATGTAAGCAGATGCTTAATGTGGAAAAGAGTTTGCGCCATTGATGTAATTTGTTTGATAGTTCATCAATATGTATGGTAAAAGAGAGTATGCAATCGAGCCAAAATCCTAGATATTTAAATTTGTCCACTATTTCAAGTGGTTCCCCCAGGAAGGTCATGATCTGGAGTTTGATATTTAGAGGGTTAGTGGTTACTGCTTTAGTCTGTGGGGAGAGGAGCATGACTTTTTGTTTTGCTGGCATAGAGCAATGGTTTCCAAGTGGAGCCCATTTTGTTGAGGGTGGTTGAATTCCCACTGTAGCTCTAGGCAAGCAAGATCTAGGGAAGGCCTAGCAATGTAGAGTACAGTATCATCTGCGAAGAGATGGACACTTGCTGTGCTGATATTGTGGTCAATATCATTAATGTATGTTGCAAATAATAAGGGCCCCAGGATAGACCCCTGGGGAACTCCTCTTTGTAGGGTTTTAAGGGGGGAGAGGTCACCGTGGGCTTTGAACTGCTGTTGTCTACCTATGAGATAGCAGGAAAACCATTTCAAGGCAGCGTTGTCTAGCCCAAGGTTATGTAGCATAAGCAGTAGTAATCCGTGATCAATGGTATTGAAGGCCTTGCTCAGGTCCAAAAAAAGGTTCACGGACCTTTTTAGCAACAAGGTCAATTTGCCAATCATTTGTGACCTTGGCCAGGGCAGATACAGTGCTATGGTTGGGCCTGAAACCTGACTGTAGGGGGTTGAGTACATCTGAAGTTTCCAGGTGTTCTCTTAGTTGGGAGTTTACTAGTTTTTCAATTAATTTTTATAAGATAGGTAACAGTGAAATTGGCCGGTAATTGTTAAGGTCGCTTGGATCGCTGGATTTAAATAGTGGGATAATGTGTGCTATTTTCCAAATATAGGGAAAGGCCCCTTGTGAAAGGGATAAATTGAAGAGATGGTGATGGGTGGTGACACAAGATGGTACCCTATCTTTGGAAAAAAGGGATCAAGCTGATCAGCTCCTGCACTTTTTTTGGTGTCCAGAGTAATTAGGAGGTCTCTGACCTGTCTGAGGACAACTGGGCTAAAGCTAAACTTGGTTGAGTGTTGGAGGGCCTTGATGGGTGGGCATAGAGGGTCACTACTGCAGGGCTGGGGGAGCAGCTTGCTAGTAGGAGAGGTATTAAAAGCTAGTCCAGCAGTGGCAAAGTGATTGTTTAGTTGTTCTAATATATCTTGTATGTGTGAAGGTGTTGGTCCCTGTGGTTATTTTAGTTGGTAGGGACGATGGTGGGCTATGTCCTTCAATTTCTCTAAGGATTTGCCAGAATTTGGCAGCATTAGTTTTGGATGAGTACAGTGCTGTTTGAAAATATTTAACCTTTTCAGCCCTTATGACTCTATGAGCTTAGTACAACAATTTCTTGAAGCTCTAAAGGCCACCCAATCAGATTCTAATTTGGTCTTTCGTGCTCTCTTCCAAAGACTGTCTCTGATGTATAGGGCTGATTTTAGCGCACTGATAAACCAGGGACAGGATCTTTTTCTTGTTCTTATTTTTACAAGTTGAGCATGCTTATCAGTCACTTTCAAGACAAGATTCTGAAACAGATTGCAGGCCTCTAAGACCGTGGGTGCGAGATAGGAGTCTTGCCATCTAATCACATTTAAATCAGCAAGGAAGTCAGACCTGTTAAATCTGCGGTGACTCCTTTTGCAAATGAAGCTGGAGGTAGAAATAGGTTTGGGTAAGAGCCTTACACATGCTATGGCCCTGTGATCACTAATATGTTGCGGAATACCCCAGTATGAGCAATTTTGTGGGGTTTATTAATGAGGATCAAGTCTAGGAGTGTGCTGAGCATGGGGTGTTTGGTATTAGGGTGAGTGGCATCACAAATGAGTTGAGTAGGACCGTAGGCGTCACATAGCTCTTTCAAAGGTTTGGCACAATGGGAATTCCAATCAAGGTTTGTTTATTTCTTTATTTTGATTTATGTTTTTGGTAACCAGGTAAGTGCACTGATCCAGTGGACCATTTTCAGCCACGATCTGGGCCACAAGGTGGCGATGCAGGGAAAACCAGCAGTGGACACAATTTACATTATGGTATACAGTCAATACAAACACTTATGGACTGTGAAAACAGACATTATTTACATATTGTATACAGGCATGGCAAATAAAATATAACAGAGAAGACAGGCAGAAGTACAGAGGAGAAGTAGTTAAGCATATGCACAAACTAGTTAAACATTTGCACAAACTAGACAAGGAGCAGTTTGAAACCAGCAGACTGCTGACAATCTAGTCTAGGTAAACACACCTGTCCTGGCAGATTGCCAGAGCAGGTCAAGTAGAGGGAGTCTGTCAGGTAGGCTGTGTGAGTCATCATAAGAGTCATGTGTGTTGGTTGTGATCAGGAGAGTAGGGGGCAATGGGTGGGAAAAAGAAGGGAGGGGGGACATAATGGCTACAGTTATGGTAGGTTTATGGTGGCTTTTGGGTTCCTGCGCAGCCCAGCGAGCATTTGCAGGTGGACTCTTCCAGTAGCCAGGCCTTAAGGTTAGATTTTAAAGACGCATGGGATGGAGATGTACGAATGGATGTGGGAAGACTGTTCCAGAGGGAGGGGGCAGATACAGAGAAAGTCTTGCTGCCCATCGCTGTAGAGACATGAGGAACTTCAAGGGTTGGAATGGAGGAGGCCCTAAGGGGTCTAGTGGCTGCTCTAATTATGAGTAGGGGAGCATGGGGGGATAGCTGGTTACTTCTGAGAGTGCTGTCCACCAGGCAGCCAGCAGCATAGTCAAGGTGTGCCTGAAGAGGGAGCCATCCTAGGGACTGATGGAGTGTACAGTGGTGGGTTAATGAGGGGGCTTTGAGAACAAAGTGACAGATAGCATTATATGCCGTGTTTAGGCGGGAGTGTTGCTTCATGGACATGAGGGAGTAGAGGGGGGAGCAGTAGCCCATGAGAGGGAGAAAGTTGCCTTGCGCAATGGTGAGGCGAGCTTCAGGTGAAAGCAGGTGAATTGCGTGGTATGCCGCACCTAGTCTCTGATTAATCTTTCTTACACTCAGGGTTGTGTGATCATTGAATGTGAGAGAGGAGTCGAGAGTAATGCCAAGATATTTGAAAGAGGTGACCTGCTTGAATGGGGGTGCCTGCGGGCGTACATACGGTGATGGCGGAGTTAGATTTGGCGGCCTTGTTTAAGAAGGGCTTGGATCCAAAGAGCATGGCCTTTGTCTTTTTCCCAATGACTAGGAGTTTTCTGGATGCAAACCAGCTTTTAGCCGCAACGTAGTTGTCAGTGAGGGTGAAGGAGATGGATTCTAAGGACCTACTGCTGTGGTACAGAACTAGGTCATCTGTATAAAGCATAAAGAAGCGCACTGCAGTTTAGACTCTCTGCTGGTCGTGCACTGATAAACATGGGGAAGAGAAGGGGTCTGAGAATTGTTCCCCTAGAGAACTCCAGTGCTTGTAGGAAGGGAAGCTGAGGCAACTTTGCCTATGAACATGGATTTGGACCTGTTAGTGAGGTAGCTATGGAACCAGGCTATGGGCCAGGGGCACAGCCAAAATGTCGAAGTGTGGAGAGAAGGAGCTCATGTTCTACAAGGTCAAACGCCTTTAACAAGTCGACAAAAACTGCACTCATAGCCTTACCCATGTCCATATTTTTGAGGACATGGTTTGAGAATACTGTCAGGGCAGAGGAGTTGCTGTGATGCTTACGGAAACCATGCTGGAGGGGACATAGGAGGTTGTACTTATTGAGGTGTTCGGATAGCTGGGAATGGGCAACCTTCTCTAGCAGTTTGCTAAGATGTGGGAGCAGGGAAATGGGTCTATAGTTCTCTGGGGATAGGGGTCTTCCGCCTGGAAAATGGGGATCACAATAGCATGTTTCGAGGTGTCTGGCACTGTTGATGTAGACAGCGCGAGGTTAAAAATGTGTGTTGGTGGTCTGACCAGGGCTGGGGAGAGGATCCTCAGGAAAGCAGAATAGAGCCCATCACTTCCAGGGCTGCCACTGGAAGGGAGGGATTTCAGGAGTTTTATGATAGTAGTGGTACCAATAGCTCTGAAATAGAAAGGGGGGGTAGAGGCAACAGGGTTTAGAGGAGTGGGGGGGCTACCATTGCTGTTTTGGTTGGAGGGAGGGTGTGGAGGAAGCTTGTTAAGGTACGGGGTCAGGTCAGTAAACATAGCATTGAAAAGGTCTGGCGATGCCCACAGGGTCATCGATTGTGCCTGATGGGGATGTAAATTGTGTTTTTGCTTGTTGGTCTTAGGGTTTACTATGGACCCAATTGATGCCCAGAAACTATAAGGATTCCCCAGGGTATTTTGTTGGAGGTTGGTGAAGTATTTCTTTTTGAGCGACTTTGTCATCCGCTTACAGGCATTGCGTAGCTGTCTGTAGGCGTTCCATATGTAACTCCCCTGCAAATGGGGGTTCCCAAAAGTCTTCCAGGAGCTTGCCTGAAGGCTTCAAGCCTGGGTGGTGTTCGGCATCTGAGCTGCTTAACTGTGGTTGCAAGTGAGTGCTATTTGAGCCTCCATGTACTGTGTCTTTAAGAGCTGTCTGCTTGCAGACTTGATTAGTTTGTATGGGGGGACTGTGTATTTAATGCTTGAATCCCACCCGAGCTGCAGAATAATCGCTCCATTTTGCGGTCGCTGAAGGTGCAAAGGGAGCCCATCTGAAAGTTGTAACTGTTTGCTTGTAATCATTTGAAGCATTAGCAAAATTGTAGTTTGTTTAACCTGCCTTTATTGCAGCTGGGACTCCATTTTGGACCTAAACTGCTGTGCTGGGCCAATTGTGTGCTTCTGTGGTGTATAGTTTCGTGTGGGAAGTGCGTGTGAGGCCCTGAGTATCGGTCTGCAGCCTTTGTGAGTGCCAGTTTGGGCTAAATCTGAGTTGTGAAGAGAAAGAAGCACTAGAAGTGTGGAAACCAGGCTCACCCTGTAGAAAACTGGAGAAATTGCTGAACCGCGCTCGGTCTGTCAGGAAGTGAAGCTGCTGTGTGTGCTCCCGGGTATTTTGCAGTAATTGCGATCGAGATTGAGGAGTAGCCTGCCTGGTACAGTACTTTCCTTTTACATGTAAACGTGTGTAGTGCTTGTGGGGAATCGCTATTTCAAATCCCCTATACAGTGAATTGTCTGCTGAAGCTGGAAGTAAACCCCAGCTAAATTTGGACTACATCCGTTTGCTATCAACTGCAGTGGGGTCCAGTCACAAGGGCCTTGTCTTCAAGCCCTGCTCTTCTGGCAATCCAGAGGGACATTCTCCATCCGATCCTCAGCTTGGGTGTTGTGAGTACAAATCAGGGTATTCCCCTGCAGCTTGTTTTTCAATCACAAGTGTGTCATCTAATTCTTGTTGTTTCACTGTTTCATGGACTGAGCCCTCTGGGTCCGGATTACAATTGGGTGTTGTGCATATAGTTTCTTCTACAGGGCCCTATCCATCTGCACCTGCCGGCCAACCCCTGGCAACGGACCTGGCTAGCACCCCCCCCAACCTGGGTACCCAGAGTGTGACTTTTCAGACCCTGTATGTGTGCACAGTACTGTGATTTAATTCTGCCAATTAACCTGATTGCCCCCTCCTGTGTTACTGTCCCCAAAATAAATCAGATTTGTTGTTGTTATACTATATACTGTCTGTGGTGTTGGTACTTATGGAAACAGTATTGTATTTTGCTATGTATGTTGTTTAACCTTATTTTACAGGGGGTCTTCAGAGACATGCTGCAGAATCAGTCTCGAGGGTAAGTGGTACTTTATGAGTGAACAGTGTGTATACGTGCGGTATTGGGGCTGTAGCTCCTGTGTACTGTGTGAGCCACTAGAGGGAATAAGAAACATAGAAACACAGAAACATAGAATTTGACGGCAGATAAGGACCGCTTGGCCCACCCAGTCTGCCCATTTCCCTACCTGATGAATAAGTTGCAGATCCTAGTTAACCAGCAGCCTACTTCTTCCTACCCCCACCCCCTAGAATTGCCTTATGACTGTTCCATGCATGCTTGAATTCCACCACTGTTTTTGACTCCACAACCTCCTCTGGAAGGCCGTTCTATACATCCACAACCTTCTCTGTGAAAAAATACTTCCTTAAATTACCTCTAAGCCGCCCCCCTTCTATCTTCAAATTGTGCCCCCTTGTTCTTGCACACCTCTTTTTTTTGAAAGATGCTACCCTCTTGGACTTTGTTGATTCCCTTGAGGTACTAAGTTTCTATCATGTCCTCCCTCTCCCTCCTTTCCTCGAGGCTATACATATTAAGCTCCTTAAGTCTCTCTTCATATGTCTTCCGGTGCAGACCCTGCACCATTTTAGTTGCCCTCCTCTGGACAGCTTCCATCCTGTCTATGTCTCTTGGAGATTGGGTCTCCAGAACTGCGACCAGTACTCCAGATGTGGTCTCACCAGCTGTCTGTACAGAGGATAATAACTTCTTGTTTTCTACTGGTGATGCCTCTCTCTATGCATCCCAGTATTCCCCCAACCCTCATTGCTGCCCTCTCACATTGCTTGCCCACCTTTAGGTCATCTGATATGACTACCCCAGGTCCCTTTCCATTTTGTTGTTGTTAGTATCTCACCCCACTGTGTACTCTTCCCTGGGTTTTGTTTCCCAGGTGCATTACCTGCACTTCTTAGCATTGACTCTAAGCTGCCATACATTTGACCATTCCTCTAACCTTGCCAAGTCCCTTCTCATCCTTTCCACCCCACCTTGTGCATCAACTCTGTTGCAGATCTTTGTGTCATCTGCAAAGAGACATACTTTTCCTTCAGTCCCTCTGCAATGTCACTTATAAAGACATTGAGAGGACCGAGTCTAATACTGAACCCTGCGGTACCCCACTACTAACCCCTTTTTTCAGAGTGGACTCCATTTACTATTACTCTCTGTCCTATTCTCCAGCCAATTCTTTACCCAGGCTGTCATCTTGGGACCCACTCCCAGGCTGGCTAACTTGTATATTAATCTTTTGTGTGGGACTGTGTCAAATGCCTTGCTAAAGTCTAGGTAGGCCATGTCCACAGCCCCTCCCTGATCAACTACTTTGGTCACCCAGTCAAAGAAATCTATCAGATTTGTCTGGCATGACCTTCCCGCTGTGAATCCATGCTGCCATGGGTCCTGTGCCCCTCTAGCCTCTAGATACTCAACAATTCTTTCCTTCAGAAGTGATTCCATCATTTTCCCTACCACTGAGGTTAAACTAACAGGTCTGTATTTTCCTGCTTCTGCCTTGCTCCCACTTTTGTGAAGGGGAATCACATCTGCCCTCCTCCAGTCCTCAGGTACCACCCCATCCTCCCATGATTTGTTAAAGAGGGTAGTCAGTGGTGTCACTAGTTCTACCCTTAGTTCTTTTAAATTCTGGGATGAATCCCATCAGGCCCCATTGCTTTGTCCACCTTCAGTTTTAAGAGCTCTTTCAGAACTCTTTCTTCTGTAAATGGGCTGGTATCAACTTCTGTATCCAGAGTGTTTCTACTGTTTGTTTTAGGTACCTCCCTCTTCCTTTGTAAATACTGAGCAAAAATATTTGTTTAGTATCTCTGCCTTTTCACAGTCACCCTCACCCACCCTCCCCTTTATTAAGCCTCACTATCCCTCCTTGGTCTTCCTTCGCTCCCTGATGTACCTATAAAAGGTTTTATCCCCCTTCTTAACTGAGTTGGCTATCTTTTCCTCGGTTTGGGCCTTTGCTGTTCTGACTGCCTTTCCAGCTTCCTTTTGCTTTAACTGATACAGTGCTCTGTCCTGTTCCTTCCGTGATTCCTTGTACTTCCTGAATGCTTTCTTTTTCTCTTGAACCTTCACTGCCACTTCCTTTGAGAACCATAGTGGTTTCTTACCTTGTTTCATTTTGTTTATTTGCTTTACAAAAGGCTTGTTACCTCTGTGATGGCAGTTTTATTATTCCCATTGTTCTTCCCCCTCCTTCCTGCCCATTTGCTAGTGCATTCCTTAGGCACTCACCCATTTTGCAAAGTCAGCCCTCCTAAAATCCAGTACCTTTGTCTTTGTATGGCTTGACTCTATTGCTGTGTTTATTGTGAACCATACTGTTCGATGGTCGCTAGTTCCCAGATGGCTACCCACTTCTACATCTGTGATCCTCTCTTCATCTCTTTTGAGAGAACCAGATCTAAGATTGCTCCTCTGAGTGGGCTCCAATACTAGTTGTCTAAGGCATGCCCCTGTAGGGCATCTAGAATAACCCCACTCTTAGAAGTGGCTGCTGCAACTGCACTCCAGTTAACATCTGGCATATTCAGATCACCCATCAGCAATATCTCCCCTTTATCTGCCATTCTAAGTATACTTTCTATCATTTCCTTGTCCATTTCCTCCCCTAAGAGGGGGGTCTGTATACAACCCCTGTGCGGATTGTGGTGCCATTGCCTGCCTCCAAATTGACCCACAGTGCTTCTTCTCCTCCCTGTTTACCCTTTTGTTCTGTTGCTTTGATTTCTTCTCTTATGTAGAGAGCTACTCCTCCTCCCTTTACCCTCCCTGTCCCTCCTGTAGATAGTGTATCCTGGTATGTTTACGTCCCAGTCATGGTTCTGTGTGTACCATGTTTCTGTGACTGCCACAATATCCAGATCTTCCTCCTCCATCAAGGCCACTAATTCAGGAAGCTTGTTACCCAGACTACGGGCATTGGTACTCATTGCTCTCCATTTTTTGATGGCTTTACCTTCTGTAGCGGCATCCCCCACTGACCTGTCTACCTTGGTATTTTTCTCATTTAGTACCCTGTTTTGTAGGGGGAGGCTGGGATTTTCCTGCTACTTATCAGTGCCTCCCCCCTTGACTAGTTTAAAGGCTTGCCAATGAAGCATTTAAACCGATTGCCCAAAAGACTTGTTCCCTTCCTGGACAGATGCAGACCATCCTGCCAGTATAGGCTGGTGTCCCTCCAGGTGGAACCCCAGTCCCCAATGAAGCCAACCCCTGTGCTCCACACCATTTTTTCAACCATTTGTTAAACTGCATGGTGCAAAGTACCCTCGCCTCACCCATGCCACTGACAGGCAGCACCTCTGAGAAGGATACTGTGTGTGCTACTTGTCTTAAGCCCCTCCCCAACTCTACAAAGTCCTTCTGCACTGCTCTAATCTCATGATGAGCTAAGTCATTTGTCCCTAGGTGGACAATGACATCCAGCTCAGACTCCCGTGCAACTGTTCTCGTGATCCTAAGGATGCGCTTCCTGTCCCTCCAAGCCATGGCACCAGGCAGGCACCTTACTTCAGTTTTCCCTGCTCCCCCCAGTTCTATCCCCCTAATAATTGAGTCCCCCACCAGGAGCTGCTTCCTTTCCCTGTGGTGCCCTCTGCCTCCTTCCTGAGGGCCTCCCTTGTGACAGTTGTCTGCACCCTCCTTAGTCTCCTCTGTGGGTGCATCCATAGGGGAACTATGCTCCCCCAGAATGGTGTATGGATTGTGGAGTGGAACAACTGACTGGGTGTGCCTCTGTTCCACCACCCTTACCCTCCTCTGAGCCCACTGTGGTCCAACTGCTGTGCTTTCTTCGCAACCTCTGAGGTAGTGGTGGTGGCTCTGGTGCTCCCTGGATGGGGGAGGTTCCCTTGCCACTGTCCAGTGCAGCCTGAAGATGGGCAACTTCCTCCTCAGGGCAGATAGTTGTCTGCAAACAGGCAGCATCTCAGCCTCCAGAAAGACTCCCGGAAGACTGCTGCCCCACAGCCATTATATTGTACTACTCCCCACATAATAGGGGGTCTCAGTGTCCCAGAGGGCTGTGACAAAGCTAGTCTAACCACTACAAACCCTGACCTCTGGGTGGGGGCACCTGCCATAGAACCTAGGCCCCTCAACCTGTCAGTAGTCAAGCAGGCAGGGGTAGTAGCCCTTGGGACACCGCCACCTGGGGGTTACATCTTGGAGGTTCACCTCTGGGATTTTGTGTCCTCTAGTGGCCACATTTACAAACCACTGTTAAAAAAAATAAATGGGTACCCCGACAGACGTGGCTGTGCACCGGTTGGTGGAGTGGTGTACTGGGGAGGAGATCGACACCCAAAATGCTATTCTTATCCTGGACATCCCCCTGGGTATCAATACGGACACTGTACAGGGAGTACTTTCCAAGGTGGAAGGTTTACAAAACCCTGTGGTGGTGGGTCGACATGCTGATCTGCTCACCCACACTTTCATGGCCCTAGTAGAGTATAAGGACCCCATAGATAGCTCCAAAGTGCCACAGACTATTACCCCAGAGGGAGCCCTCACTGCCTGGAGAGTGATAACTAAGGACGGTAAAGACCCAAGGGGGGGGATGAGCCCACCCCCAATATCTGAAACTTTTGAGGAGAAATTTGTTAAATTGTTGCTGGAGGAAGGGAAAAAAGTGGAGGATTTAAAGAAACTATTACTGCCATCTGAGAACGTTCCTCCACCAACACCCTCTCCCCCTCCAGCACCCGTTATTGCCCCTCCTTCTGTGCCAGTGCTAGCCCCTATGTCTGTACCTGCCAATAGTCACGACTTTTACTGCAGGTTGAAAATTTTCTCCAGCACCTCCCACCCCATAAGGGAGGATGACTGGGAGACCTGGATGGACTATGTTGCCCTCAAGTGCTAGAATGGCAATGCTCGGAAGCAGAAAAGCGAAAGAGGTTAGTGAGAGCCTCCGAGGTCCTGCCTCGCTACCATCTGTGCCAACAGGCCAGTAACCCTGAAGTGACTGCACAGGACTATCTTGAGGCCTTGGAGAATGTGTATGGGAGCCCAGATTCTGATGAGGACCTATGGTGGAGAGTAAAAGTGCACAACAGTACCAAGGGAGTTGTTGTCTGTGTATGTATCTCGGCTGGAAAAATTGTTGCAAGAATGCCTCAGAAAGGGTAGTTTGCCAGCGATTGAACTGGACGGAACCAGGCTGGACAGGATCCTTAAGTCTGCCCCTTCTCAGAACTGCTGTTGCTTCAGTTCGCCTGGCCAATCAACTGGAATCCCACCCTCCTATGATGAGCTAATGAGAGAAATCGAGGTTGAGAAAAAACCCCGGGAGGGACTTGCACCAATAGCTGCTGCTACGACCCGAGTGACTGAGGGTGACCCATCAAGTGAAGTTCAGGGGCAGAGGTTGGCAGTTAATGAGTGCTCTGAGAAGCAAAAGGGTGTGCCACCATGGGGTGATCTGCTGAGAGAGTTCAGGAAAATAAAAAACAGTCTCTTTATGAAGGCCGCTCCTGGAAGTACAGGCCCCGACCCTCATTCGACTGCATCTGCTATGGGGGTTGGGGTACCCACCCATGCATCTCCTGCTGACAACAGCTCAAAACTCGACGTCTTGACCATGGAAGTGGGGAAATTGACAAGATACCTCCAAATGCTTATCACGCCGCAGACCGAGATGGCCCTAAGGTTCCCAGTTAATAGTACCCCCGACCTGGCCCCCAGTATGACGCCTCAGCCAGTTCAAACTTCAGGAAGTATGTTTTGCTATAATTGTGGGAAGGATGAGCACATGAAGAGAGAGTGCCGGTCCCCAAAGGACCCAGACAAAGTGGTGTATAGGCTACAGGGAGAGCTTCAGAGAAGAAATCAGTGGTTAAGAGGTGCACGAAATGATTCCAGTGAGGGTCTCAGAAATGCTAACTCACATCCCTTTGAGGCAAGGTCAGTTACCCAGGCCCCCGCTACTGCCTCTCCAGACTGGTCCAGAATAGTGGGTCCCTCCATGGAGACCACTGTAAAGGTGAATGGAGTGTCTACAAGAGCTGTATTAGACAGTGGCCCCAAGTGACAATTATGTTCCATGATTGGTATCAGAAGCATTTGTCTGATGTAACCTTACAACCATTAGAAGGACTGCATGTCATGGGGTTAAGTGAGAAGGCCTACCCCTACTCTGGAGTATATCAATTTGGCTGTCTTTTCCCACCTCCGTGGCTGGAGTGGCAGAGCAAGTACAGACCCTGGCCTTAGTGTGTCCCCCTACTGGACTGTATGATGGGGTTCCTTTACTAATTGGAACGAATGTGCATATGTTTGAATGGTTGGCGCAGTTGTGTTATGAAAAATAGGGGTCAAGGACTAGTAGAGCTTTAAGAATTGCAGTCTTGATCTAGAAGGCCTATGAGGCACAGAGAGATGCTAGAAAAGTAGAACCAGAGGAACCGGTTGGAATTGTCTGGAAGAAGGATCCTGAGTCTCTGATCCTGGCGCTAAATGCCCAGTGTACCCAACAGGGGAAAGTCCATATCAGAAAGGATGTCAAGAACAAAATCCTCATGCTGGATGCGCCAGGCGATGGGAAACTGCCGGAAGGACTGATGGTCAAGCCAAGTATTTTGCCTGTCAGAGCCCATGCTTATGCCAGAAGGGTAATGGTCCAAGTTCATAATGTGTCTGATAGAGAGATTCGAGTAAATAGAGGTTGCATCCTGGCTAATGTAGATTGTATAGATACTGCAGTGCTACCCAGTAACAAGTGTTCGGGGGAAAATGACAGAGTGATGCCCGACTTGTTTGATTTTGGGGACTCCCCGTTGCCAGCTGAATGGAAGATGAGAATCAGGAGAGAGCTTGCCCAGAGAGACCAGGTGTTTTCTTTAAAGGAATGGGATGTAGGATGTGTGCAAGGAGCTGAGCACCACATCCGGCTGCATGATGAAAGGCCATTTCGTGAGAGGTCTCGACGCCTGGCCCCTGCTGACATAGATGATGTGAGACAGCATCTGCAAGAGATGCTTGCTGCTGGTGTAATACAAGAATTCAGAAGCCCATATGCTTCCCCTATCGTGGTAGTGAGAAAAAAGAATGGGACAGTAAGGATGTGCGTGGATTATCGCACTTTAAACCGGCGGACTATCCCTGATCAGTATACAATGCCCCGCATTCAGGATGCTTTGGACTGCCTAATGGTAGCAAGTGGTTCTCTGTGCTGGATCTCCGCGTGGGTACTATCAGATCCAGATGGCCCCAGAGACCATGAGAAGACAGCCTTTATCTGTCCGCTTGGCTTCTATGAATTCATGAGGATGCCTCAAGGGATTTCAGGCGCCCCAGCCACTTTTCAACGACTGATGGAGCGTGCAGTGGGGGACATGAACTTATTAGAGTGCCTGGTATACCTAGATGATGTTATTGTGTTTGGCAGCTCACTGGAGGAACATGAGAGCAGATTATTCAAGGTGTTGGACCGAGTGGAAGACTTTGGCCTGAAACTGCCCATCGATAAATGTCAGTTCTTCCAAACCTCTGTAAAGTATGAGGGGCATATAGTCTCCACCGAGAGAATAGAGACCGACCCAAGTAAAGTTGAGGCCTTGACCACCTGGCCACAGCCAAAATCTAAAAGAACTGCAAAGATTCCTGGGATTCTGTGCTACTATCGCCGTTTCATCAAGGACTATTCAAGAGTGATCCGTCCTTTCTTAATCTTACTCAAGGTTACCTCCAACCCACAAAAATACAAGAGGTCAACTCCCTGAGACTGAGAAAGTGTATTTTCATCCAATGAAGTATTTGGGGCACGCTGGACACCTGATTGTGAAGCTGCTTTTCATGAGATTATATATCAACTTACCCACGCTCCAGTCCTGGCCTCACGACGATCCAGCAAAACCTATGTCCTACAAACTGATGCTAGTTTGCAAGGTTTGGGGCTGTGTTGTACCAGAGCATGAGAATGGCCTGAGACCAGTGGCCTTTGCCAGTAGAAGCCTGACCCCATCCGAAAGAACTATCCTGTACATAAGTTAGAGTTCCTAGCTTTGAAGTGGGCCATTGTTGACCAATTCCATGAGTACTTGTATGGGGCTAAAATACTAGTAAAACTGACAATAATCCTTTGACCTATGTGCAGACCTCAGCTAAGTTGGATGCCACTGGCCATAGGTGGCTTTCTGCATTATCTACATACGACTATGCTGTTGAATACACAGCAGGCCTGAACCACATAGATGCTGATGCTCTCTCACGGAGGCCTGTTCCCTGGAATGACTGGGTCAGACTGTCAGAACCTGATGTTCGAGCACTCTGCCAGAAGTTTGACAGGGAGGAACCAATGTCCACTGACGCAGTGGACTGTATGGTGGATTGTTTGGAACCCTCTGAGAATTGCATACCTGCTGCTTATTGCCACTTTTCTGCAATAGACATTGGTGCACTGCCTCAGCTGGACAATGACAGTATTCAGCGGGCTCAATCCCGAGATCCCATGATCAAATCAGCTCTAGAAGCCCTCTACGCAGGGAAAGATGTATCCAAGTTACACTCCACTGATTTGAGAACTGCATTGTTATACAAGGAAAGTCCTAATTTGAAACTGAATAATAGACTGTTATACAGAGAAACAGTAGACAGAGGGGGACAAATAGATAAACAACAGCTAGTTTTCCGCACTGCCTTTCGAGACTTGGTGCTGAGGTCCCTACACAACCACATGGGCACCTTGGCATAGACAGAACACTTGACTTGGTGAGATCCAGATTCTATTGGCCTAAGATGGGGGCTGATGTGAACAACACATTACGAACTTGTAGTCGCTGCTTACAGAGGAAAGCTTTCCCCAGAGGGCTGCCCCTGTTAACATCACCACCAGCACCCATGGAGCTGGTCTGTATTGATTTTCTGAGTTTGGAGTCAGATCAAAGAAATATCAGTAATGTGCTGGTGGTCACTGACCATTTCACGAGATATGCCCAAGCTTTCCCACCAAAGACCAGAAAGCATCCACTGTGGCCAAAGTACTTGTAGAAAACTTTTTGTTCACTATGGGGCCCACAAGAATCCATTCTGATCAAGGGAGAGACTTTGAGAGTCGTCTGATCAAGAGATGCTTTCTCTGTGGGAGTCGAAAGTCCAGAACCACTCCTTACCACCCCCAGGGGACCCACAGCCTGAACGTTTCAACCGCACTTTGCTAGATATGCTAGGCACCCTGCACCCAAAGGACAAGCCTAGATGGAGCCAACAAATTAGCACCCTGGTACATGCTATAACTGCACCAAAGTGATGCCACTGGGTTCTCCCCTACCGCCTGATGTTTGGAAGAGAAGCTCGACTACCAGTAGATGTGTGTTTTGGGGTCTCTCCTGATGGGGTTCAAGCTGACAACTATTTACAGTATGTGCAAAAGTTAAAGGCCCAACTAACTCATGCGTACCAACTGGCTCAAACCATGGCTGCCAAAAAGAAATCTGGCCAACAAGGAAAGGTATGATAAAAAAGTGAAAGCACTGGAACTCCAGGAGGGAGATCGGGTGTTGCTAAGAAATCTGGGATTGCATGGCAAACACAAGATTGCTGATAGGTGGCACCATCTCCCCCACATTGTAGTAGGCAAACTAAATGATCTGCTTGTGTACAAAGTAAGGCCGGAGAATAACTCAAAAGATGTGAAAACAATGTATAGAAATCATTTACTGCCCACTGGACAAATCTTGATTGAGTCTGAACCCACAGAAAATGCCCCCTCTGGACCAGTGACTAGAGCTGCTGCTAAGCAAAAGTCAAGAAAGTCTGCACCTACAGAAGCTGAGTTAAAGTGTTCCCGTCCACAAGCCCCAGTTGAACATGACTGTCAGTCCATGTCAGAGGAAAGTGAGTGGCTTTGAATACTACCCTTCTATGAACTGAGTCAGTTGTCCTGGGCAATCCCCTAGTCAATCCTGGAGATGAAGGGCCTCTGGACTGTCTAAGCCCCCAGCTTTGTCCCTGAAGCCAATGCTCCCTAGAAAGTGAAGTGCAAAGCATCAAGTCAGATGATATGGAATCATGTGTATGGTTGAACTGTTTGAGCTTTCAGAGGAGGAAATGATGAACTGGAACAGACTGGTGATATACCAGAACAAGAAGAGTATTTTGAGTGCTCTGATGGTCCACTGCCAGTGTCCGAAAGCTCTCCATGTGAGCCAAGTGTTGTGGATTCAGAGATTGTAACTCCTGGAGCTGAAAGTGCCTCAAGTTCTAGCCTCTCTACCCCAATGAAGACTCCCCTGACAAGTGAGGACAATGCTGAAAATGAGGCTCAGGGTGCAGAGACTGTAACAGTTCCCCCTAGAAGGACTGGTTGAGCTGTAAAACCTGTGGTGCACCTCAGTTATGATTCCCATGGGAGGCCTGTGGACTTGCCTCTCAATGTTGTCCATAAAGGAGTGTATGTGACCCCAAGTTCATTGCCCAAACTGAACATCAGTGCTAACTCCAAGTTACTTGTGTTGCCCTCTTGGTATGGTGCCCCTGCCCCATCCAGCCCCAAGGTAGCTGATAGAGAAGGGCCCCCTCTCTTCAGGTTTCATGTGCAGGAGGTAGTAACCTGAGTTATGGTACAATGTTTGTATAATACTGTGAAAAAGTGATGTACTGAAAAGTTTCAGAAATGTGTTTCTGGTAAGGTGATATGTTGACTGATAATTACATGTATAAACCTAATGTGATACTAATGTAAATATATATGGTTGTATTGAAACTTATGGGGGTACTTACTTGACACGGACGCCAAGTTTTCCAGGCCAGGAAGGGTGTAACCCCCCTGCAAATGGGGGTTCCCAAAAGTCTTCCAGGAGCTTGCCTGAATGCTCCAAGCCTGGGTGGTGTTTGGCGTCTGAGCTGCTTAACTGTGATTGCAAGTGAGTGCTATTTGAGCCTCCATGTACTGTCTCTTTAAGAGCTGTCTGCTTGCAGATTTAATTAGTTTGTATGGGGGGACTGTGTATTTAATGCTCGAATCCCGCCCGAGCTGCGGAGTAATTGCTCCATTTTGCGGTCGATGAAGGTGCAAAGGGAGCCCATCTGAAAGCTGTAACTATTTGCTTGTAATCATTTAAAGCATTATCAAAATTGTAGTTTGTCTAACCTGCCTTTATTGCAGCTGGGACTCTGTGTGTGTTACCTCTCCATTTTGGACCTAAACTGCTGTGCTGGGCCAGTTGGGTTAAGGAAGCCCTAAAATGGAGCCTGTGGACAAATCAGAACTTGGACTCTTAATTTGATCCAGCCACAAGGGGATTGTATGGGCAGTGACTCTGGGAAATGTAGTTTTGACCTTGGTGCCTTTTTCTACCAACAGAGGGAGTCTCATTGTGAGTGACAGCTGAATCAGCCAACAGAATAGTGTGGAGCTAAAGGAAATGCCCTGCTCTGTGACTGGAAAGATCAGATCAGTTGTAGCAGTGAAGAGAGAAGGAGCTGTGTGCTTCTGCGGTGCATAGTTTCGCGAGGGAAGCGTGTGTAAGGCCCTGAGTTTTGGTCTGCAACCTTTGTGAGTGCCAGTTTGGACTGAATCCGAGTTGTGAGGAGAAAGACGCACTAGAAGTGTGGAAACCAGGCTCACCCTGTAGAAGATTGGAGAAATTGCTGAATCGCGTTCGGTCTGTCAGGAACTGAAGCTGCTGTGTGTGCTCCCGGGTATTTTGCAGTAATTGAGATCAGGATCGAGGAGCAGCCTGCCTGGTATAGTACTTTCCTTTTACATATAAATGTGTGTAGTGCTTGTGGGGAATCGCTATTTCAAATCCCCTGTACAGTGAATTGTGTGCTGAAGCTGGAAGTAAACCCCAGCTAAATTTGGACTACATCCGTTTGCTATCAACTGCAGTGAGGTCCAGTCACAAGGACCTTGTCTTCAAGCCCTGCTCTTCTGGCAATCCAGAGGGACCTTCTCCATCCGATCCTCAGCTTGGGTATTGTGAGTACAAATCAGGGTACTCCCCTGCAGCTTGTTTTTTAATCACAGGTGTGTCATCTAATTCTTGTTGTTTCACTGTTTCATGGACTTAGCCCTCTGGCTCCGGATTACAATTGGGTGTTGTGCATATATTTTCTTCCACAGGGCCCTATCCATCTGCACCTGCCAGACAACCCCGGGCTATGGACCTGGCTAGCCCCCCTCCCCGAACCTGGGTACCCAGAGTGTGACTTTTCAGACCCTGTAGTGTGCACAGTACTGTGATTTAATTCTGCCAATTAACCTGATTGCCCCCTCCCGTGTTACTGTCCCCTAAATAAATCAGATTTGTTGTTGTTATACTATATACTGTCTGTGGTGTTGGTACTTACGGAAACAGTATTGTATTTTGCTGTGTATGTTGTTTAACCTTATTTTACAGGGGGTGTTCAGAGACGTGCTGCAGAATTAGTCTCGAGGGTAAGTGGTACTTTATGAGTGAACAGTATGTATATGTGGGGTACTGGGGCTGTAACTCCTGTGTACTGTGTGAACCACTAGAGGGAATAATAGGGAGTTTCAGTGTCCCAGAGGGCTGTGACCAAGCTAGTCTAACCACTACAAACCCAGACCTCTGGGTGAAGGCACCTGCCATAGAACCTAGGCCCCTCAACCTGTCAGTAGTCAAGCAGGCAGGGGTAGTAGCCCTTGGGACAGCGCCACCTGGGGGTTACACATAGATGGGGGGATGGGGATGCTTTGAAAGCTTTTCAACTAGAATCCCTGACCGTCATTTGCAGTAACAGTTCTTTTGTTATCCAGCATGTGCAGCTGCCTCTAACCCTTCTGGATTTGATAGGAAAATAGTGGTCCTGTAGATTCCGAAGGGTGCTGGTAAAGAGATTCACAGCAGAGGAGATGTTTTCTGTCAGATATAGGGAGGACCAGTTTAAGGACATTGCATCTCTGGTCACGAGGTCATGGTTTGGGGTGTTAAAATTTCTGAAGGACAGTATTTTTGGTGGGGGGCGAACTGGCTTGTTGTTCATGACTATGTAGGTGGGGGTGTGGTCACTAATCGCGTCGGACATGGTCCCTGCTTGAAGGATTAGATCAGACCGGTTAGTTATAATCCAGTCAAAGACTGAGTGGTTAGTTGTGTTTTGGTTGTATCTGGTTGTGGTTGAGATTACTTGCTCCAAATTATGGGACTTTAGTAGGGTTGTGTAGTCTGGGTTTGGATTTGCTGCCCAGTTTAGACTGAAATCCCTAAGCAGAAACACATCCCTAGATAGGGTGGTGCATGCTAGACCAGAGAGAAAACTAGACAGTCCCTGAGTAATAGCTGGAGGGGGGTTGAGGCAACAGCCAACATAAAGTTTTTCTGCTGCACTAATAGTTTGGTGATACTCCATTCGCTTATGGAGTAGGTCTTAGAGCAGGCAACAATGGTAGCTGATATGTGATCCTGGACATACAGCACGACGCCTCTTCCTCTCTTCCTACCTGGTCTGTCCAGCCAGAGGAAGGAGTAGCCTTGGGTTGGTACAAGGCAGAGTCATGGTACGACTTTAGCCAGGTCTCAGATAGACCCAGCACGTGGGGCATGTAGAGGGTCACCCAGGCCTCTATCTCTGCAAATTTGGAAGGGAGGCTACAGACATTTAGGTGGGTGATTTTTATTCCGTGGCATCCCACCCATGAGGCTTCCATGTAGTCAATGTGTGTGTTCATTGGGCCAGGGTTGGTGTCTACATCACCCGCTAGGAGGGCTAGGAGAAGGAGGGACAAGATTGGGCAGGTGGGAGGCTGCCAGTGGTGCTTGTTGAGCGTGATGGAGTGAAGCAGATACCCTAGTTGTCTTTGTTCCATATTAGATAAGGATGCCAGAAGTATAGATGCCAGGGATGTGTCATTTGTGGCCGTGTTGGGCAGGCTTGTTGGATTTGGTGGTGAGTGAGTAGGGGTGCAATGATAAAGGAATTTTTTGTTCAGTCGCTAGGATTAATGCAGAGAAGTCTGTGGCCAACAACAATCCAGTCAAGGTGGATGTAGCCAGCAGGAAAAGACTTGCATTACTTAGGGGCAGTGATGAGGACATGCTCTTAGGGGGAGATATGAATGAGAGGAAAAAACAAAGTGCCATGTTCCAAAATATTTGCAGTATGTGGCTTTAAAGGGAGTTTGCAAGGCTTTGGAGGTTGTGAAAAGGTGGTAAGTCTGGGTAGCGAGAAGCAGCAGCCACTGATGGTGATATTAGTTAAGCTGCAGATGGAAAACTGCGCTGATTGGTTTTGGGGTGCACATGACAGTATGCTATAAATGACAGAGCTGACCAAAGGCGGTGGTGGGGGTGGTGGAGAGCCAGCGCTTAGCATTGTCAGGGCCAAAATCTCAGGCCAACTCAGCCGTTCACAGCCGTTTGCTCTTATTGCTGTTCCTGCGTCGCATACCTGATTTTCTGTCCGGTGAGCACTGCACTCGGGGGAGGACTTCTTTTCGGTCCCTCACGACCACCAGAGAGCTGCGGAGGAAAAGAAGAAGGGTTTAAATATACAGGTACTGTAGGCGGAGGAGGGGCTGAGAAATGGGGAGGGGGAGCAACTGAAATGCAAGGAATTGACTTCCTGAAAACTGAAAGAAGAGCCCCGAACCTGACTCGGAGCCATACCTGAGTAACACTGAGTCCAGGGCTGAGAGGTGGGGAAGGGGATAAACTCCGTAACAGTGAGCCCAGAAGCCAATGTGCAAAATTAGCCCCCTTCTGTGGCTGGCTCAGGCTGAAAATGAGCCCTGAAGCCTGAAACGGAGCACAAATTAGTTAATGTAACTCCCTGAGGTCTAGCCTGTTTTTCGGCAGCCTGTTTTTCGGCAAGTGAGCTCGTAGTGACCTGTAACTGGCTTGAGAAATTAATCCAAATCCGAATCGAAGCCGAATTTAAATTATTTATGCTTTGGTGGCCTGCATGCATTCAGTAGCACATAACAGCACATAACAACAGGTCCCCCATAATTAGAGATTCGGTGTCAGTGGCTTTTGGGGAAGTATTTCAAGCCCCTCTGATGGGAGTCTATAACAACCTGTTATATAAATGGTTCCATCTGAAGATAGGGAGACCATTAGGGTAAGGCTTTCAAATTCTTTAGGTATAGAAGAGTCAAAGACTGAAACTGTGACCTTGTCCAAGACATATATTGCATTCCTCCCCCCAAGATAGCCTGCCTGCTCTAAACAGATTCTATGAGGGAATGTTAATGTCGTGATTGGAGGTGGAAGCACGAAGCCAAGATTCTGTAATCACCAGCACGAGTAGAGGTGTGAAGAACCCAGACCTGAATCATATCCTGCTTTTTGAATAAGCTGCAGGCATTAATGTGTAAGAAGATGATGCCTTTTAGCTGTCGTAGGTCGGAGGGAGCTGAAATAGGCATGGGAGGTCCAGGGTTTAGCTTTGCATTTCCACAGCAAAGTAGCAATAAAAGGGAAAGCTTCTTAAGACTGTAGATTAATACTTTAATGAGCAGCAGCTGGCCCCGTTTAGGAAGTGTGTGCCTAGATGTAGGTGAGAAGGGGGTGGTATAATGATGAAAGACTGACAGCGCATAGAATGCCACATGGGCATGTATGTTTAGTGGTTTCTGGTTGTATAGTGAAGGCATGATATGCTGGAAAAGTTCAGTGTGTCCCTGATAAGCAGTACTAGGAGAACAATGGTACTGCAAGGAAGGTAGCTCGCTTATCCTAGGGAGAAGGAGAGAGCAGCAGAACTGCGATGAAGGTATCTTGCCTAAGCTAGTACCTGAAGGTTCCCAGGGGGTGGGGGTGGGGCCCTTGCTGAGGTAAGTGACGCTTAGTAGGATAAGACAACGTAAAAGAGGGTGATTTGAGGTGTGGGAATTCATGTTCCTTGTTGATAGATGTGTGCTATATTTTGGCTAGAGAAGAGTGGTGGTAAGAAGATTAGGAAGTATAGTTTAAGGGTTGAGAGTAGGGGAAGAGAACCCACTAGAGTGTAAGCAGGTGGATGTTGGCAAAGGATCTTCTCGGAAGTTTAGTTTGAACCTGGTGCCCTCTAATGGTAATTCAGTATAATCTGCTAATGGAAGAGCCAACACTTAGTCATATGGCCCACCAATGCTATTTAAGGCTGGCCAGCCAAGGGTGGGCGTGGTGGGGGCAGGTAGGCAGAAGCAGAGAGGCCATACAAAGAAAACTGGCAAGCTCTCTGTTCGTGAAAAGTCAGAAAAATTAAGCCAGCTCTTGTATCAAGAGATCCCTGTTCTGTTTCCACACAAAACAGAGCAAAAAACGTTGCCTGGAGTTACCAAAGCAGCTGTGGGTTTAATGGAAGCTCCGAATGCAGAAAAGGAAGCTCCGATTCAGAAGGCAGCTCCGAACTAGGAAAGTGCTTTGAATTTAAAAGGAGCTCTCTGAAATTAAAAATCTCACATTACCCTTTTCAGTAGAGGAACTCTCTGAATTAAAGAAAAACTCACAATACCATTTTTGTTATTTTAGATTAAGTTCAAAATGAGCTCTCCGAATTACAAAAGCAGCTCCAATCTGAAAATATGCTCCAAAAATCAAACAGGAGTTCTCCGAATTAATAGGCAACTCCAGGCTAGGGAAACGGTCCAAAATTTAGAAAGGCTCTGATTTGACAAAGGAAGCACTAACAGCACTCCTGGGAGCAAGATTAGAAGGCTAGCAGGTATCGCTGCAGATAAGGTTCAATAAAACCCAATTTAGTTAATTTTACCCTATAAAGATCAAACAAGCAGCTCACTGTAAATGAAAATACTTAAACTAACTAGACACAGTTCAAGCAAACTATTGTTTCGCAATGCTCAGAGAGTCAGGGAAGAGGAAAATTCACAAAAAAGGCACCAGGTTCAAACAAGGGGACAATGGCAGGGCAGCTGTGTCCGTTGGTGTTCTGTGGGTGTACCTTGTTTAGGTAGTTGATGGGCGAGGAGCAGCTCCTGCTGCTAAGGCTGTGGGTGGGTAATGCCCAAGGGGGAAGGGCAGAGGCTGTGGAAAAAAGGGACAACAGAGTAGGCTCACTAGAGGAGGGAAAGCTAGCTGAGTGGGCAGGGCAGACTGAGACATGGAAAAAGAACTGGAGCATGGCAGTTGAGATTCAATGCCAAAAAGTGCAAAGTCACGCACATAGGAAAAAGAAATCCAAATAAGGCATATTTCACCTTGGAGGGGAAAGACTAGCTGCCTCCACCCAAGAACGCGATTTGGGAATAATTATCCCAGACAGCTTGAAGGTAGGTAAACAGTGCAAGAAGGCAGCATTAAAGTCCAGCAATATTCTGCTTGCGACGCCGACGACCTGGGTTCAGGAATGAACCTGGGTCGCTGGAGGAGCAGCCAGGAGGAGAAGACTCGAGCGTCCGACGACTGCTTGCCTTCTCCCCGGGGAGAGGGAAGGGATGTGGCTCGCTGTGTGCCGTCTCCTGGCAGTGGCCAGGAGAGCGACAGCTCTGCGAGCCCCACTGAATGCAAGGGGCGTGGTGGACATTGGCATGTGCCTTGATGTTTGTGTCCCACCATGCCCACTGGGGGAGCAAACTGAAAAACTGCTTCTTGGCTGGCTGGATGATGGCCGCCGGCTCCTGCCACAGCGAGTGCTCTGAGGCCCCGACGCCACCTCAGCAGTTCCAGGGACCGAACAGATAGCGCACTGGTTGTCCTCTCTGGCGCCTTCCCCCTCAGAGGAGAGGAACCCATCTGGTGAAGGGATACACCGGGCTACCCCTGGGACAGCTGCAATATGAGGTAGGT
This sequence comes from Neoceratodus forsteri, assembly GCA_016271365.2. Taxonomy (NCBI): domain Eukaryota; kingdom Metazoa; phylum Chordata; order Ceratodontiformes; family Ceratodontidae; genus Neoceratodus; species Neoceratodus forsteri. The sequence continues at coordinate 483,435,876 of CM057449.1, forward strand.
AGAGGGGGTTGGGGCGAGAGTGTCGGTGGGGTCCATGGCTGGCCAGAAGGAAAGGTGGGACAAGAAATCTAAGGAAGGGACAAAAAAATTAAAAAAGCCCACCAGTATGCTGGGATGCATTGGGAGGCGAATCACAAGCAGGAAGAGGGAAGTGATCCTGCCACTGTACAGATCACTGGTTAGGCCTCACCTGGAGTACAGCATCCAGTTCTGGAGGCCCCACCTCAAAAAGGACATCGACCAAGTGGAGAATGTGCAGAGAAGGGCAACAAAAATAATTCAGGGACTGCACGAGATGTCCTACAAGGACAGACTGAAAGAACTGAACATGTATTCCCTGGAACAGAGAAGACAGAGGGGTGACATGATCAAAACATTCAAGTACATAAAAGGCATAAATCAGGTGCAGATAGACTATCTCTTCCAGTTTAAGAAGGGCAGAAGAACAAGGGAACATGATCTAAGGCTTCAAGAAGGGCAGTTCTCCACTAACACCATGAAGTTGTTGTTCACAGTAAGAGTGGTGGATGCCTGGAACAACCTGTCTGCAGAAGTGATGGGGGCAAGCACAGTGGTAGGTTTCAAGAATGCTTGGGACAGATGCAAGGGAGCCCTCAAACCCAAGGGCAGTTAGAAAGCTAGGCTAAAAGACAGTGGGCAGACTAGATGAGCCTGGTGGTCTCCTTCCGCTGTCAACTTCTATGTTTCTCTGTTTCTAAAAAGGGAGGGTTTGCGGAGAAGGGGGAGCAGGGATCAGATAGCAGATAGGGGAGGAAGTGTAGAGAGGGGAGGTTGAGGCAGAGAATCAGAGAAGTATTAAGCTAAATAATTCTCTATAGCATCAGTTCATGCACTAGCAAATACAAACAGCTGCAATCAATGCGGCAGAAATAAGAGATGTCACAAATTAATGAAATACAGTACAAATCAATAGGCAGATGCAGAGAGGCCAGGCGATCAAAGAAAACTGGCAAGCTCTCTGTTCATGAAAAGTCAGAAGAATTGAGCCAGCTCTGTATCAGGAGATCCTTGTCCTGTTTCCACACAAAACAGAGCAAAAAGAGCTGCCTGGAGTTTCCAAAGCAGCTCCTGGTTTAATGGAAGCTCCAAATGCAGAAAAGGAAGCCTGGATTCAAAAGGCAACTCCGAACTAGGAAAGTGCTCCGAATTTAAAAGGAGCTCTCCGAAATTAAAAATCTTACAATACCCTTTTATGAACATATGAACATAAGAAATTTGCCAGCAGATAAAGGCCTAGTGGTCTATCAAGTTTGCTTGAATGTGCAGCTAGCACCCCTTATTCTGCAGCTGCCCTACCCTCCCACCTTTCCCCTCCCTTGACCCGCCCCCCTTGCCCTGTCCTGGCCCCTTTTGAAGCAGTCCATTGTTCTACTGGATACCACTTCTGCCGGTAATGCATTCCACCCAGCTACCACCCATTCTATAAGAAAGTGTCTCCTCATCTCCCTCCTGAACCTGCCTCCCTCTAGTCTCATATCATGGCCCCGGGTGTCCCTCCCCTCCCTTACTTTGAACAGCCCCTCTGTACCTGTCTTGTTTATTCCTTTCATGTACTTGAAGGTTTCAATCATATCTCCCCTGTCCCTCCTCTCCTCCAGCAAGTACATGTTAAACTCCCTCAGCCACCTCTCATATGGTAAGTCCCCCAGCCCCAGAATCATCTCTGTTGCCCTGTGCTGCACTCCCTCCAGTAACTTAAAGGGACACTGTTAACCCCCCTTTAGGTCTCAAATTGTCCCTAGTTTAAAAAACACATTTTATAATTGCCAACATTCTGTAAAGATTACTGATGTAGCTGGTAGTTTGAGTCTGACTCTTTTTTTCTTAGAAAAAGTGAAAAACAGACTGCCCACCAAACTGGTGTTACCACACAAAAACAGGTTTGTTTACATTCCTTGATCAGCTCCAGTTGCATCTTTCCTGGACTTGAGAACACCCACAACACAGTCTAGCAACTTGTGATATAGTGGGAGTTTAGGAGGCTACTGCCTCATGAGTGACTGCACTGTTTGGGTGTGTTTCTAATGCTCAGGAAGTGTGCAGTAAGAACAGATCCAGGATTGTAAACAAAAACAAAGTTGTTTATAAATATACATTGACATGCATTTCAGTTCTACTAAACAAGGAGACAGACAAAACAAACAGCAACATCAATGAATTTTAGAGAAGGCAAGTAATCATAAAATGTGGGTTTTTAACTAGAAATGATATGATGAAAAACAGGTCAACAGTGTCCCTTTAATGTCCCTCTTCAGATACGGGCGCCAGTAGTGCACGCAGTACTGCAGGGGCGATCTAACTAATGATCTATACAGTGGCAGAATCACCCCGAGGATATACCACTTGCAATGCAACCCAGCGTTTAGTTGGTCTTTGCAGCTGCCTTCCTACATTGTGCAGAGTTGCTCATTGACCCCATAATGAGCACTCCCAGATCCTTCTCCTCCTCTGTCTTGGCTAGCTGCACTCCCCCCAGCTGGTAACTCCTCCTTGGGTTTTCGCCCCAAAAAGCACCTTTCACTTTTTGGCATTGAACACCAGTTGCCAGGTGTTTGACCAGGTTTCCAGCTTTGCCAGATCATCCTGCAACCTCTGCCACCACCCAGGTCATCTACCACCTCTCCCATCTTTATGTCGTCAGCAAACAGACTTGCTCTTTATGCTCAATGATGTGTCTGCAAGGAATATCCCAAACAGCACTGGTCCCAACACCAAGCCCTGCGAAACACCGCTTGTCACTACCCTTGGGGAAGAGAGTCCGTTTTTCTTACTAATTGCCCTCCATCCCACACCTCCACCCTCCCACCCTAAGCCAGTTCTACTTTTATAGCCACTGGATTTGACTGACAACAGAAACTTCCTGTTTGGCAGTAGGAAGGGAAGGATCATAGAGAAACATTAGTTTTGTCAACTCTGAAGGAAAAAAGTAGCTCTTTCTCCCCCTTAGCTGCTGGTGGTCTGACTCTGAGCAAGGAAAAAGGAGACTACTGAAGAATACAGGAAGTTGCTGTCCCAGAACAGGAAGGGTGAGAACTGTAAGGAGAGGAGAGAGTAAGCATACAGAGAAACAGGAGAGGGGACACAAAATAAGACATGATGGGAGTGATGCAGTGCAATGGCTGTGGGGCGGCAGTGTTCCGGGAGACATTCTGGAGACTGCAATGCTGCCCTATTTGCAGGCACCTCTCAGATCTGAGGGAGGAGGTTGCCCGTCTCTAGGCTGACCTGGCTAGGATTCGTGAAACCTCCCCCACCAAGGGACAACCAGGGCCACTGCCGCTACTTCAGAGGTTGCCAAGAAAGAGGAGCGGCTGGACCAAGGTGGGCTCAGGGAGGGAGAGGGTGGTGGAACAGAGGTGCATCCCTCCAGCTGTACCTCTCCACAATTCATACACTGTTCTAGTGGATAGTGGTTCCTCTATAGAGGCACCTGTAATGGAGACCAAGGAGGATGCTGGGAACCTTCACAAAGGAAACCCACAGGAGGGTGGCACGGGACCCCATAAGGGAAGGAAACAATACCTGGTGGTGGACTCAATCATTGGGGGGTAGAAGTGGGGGGGAAGGGGAGAGGGAGGTAAGGTGTCTGCCTGGCGCCACGGCTTGGAGAGACAGGAATCGAATCCTCAGGTTCATGGGAGCAGCTGCATGAGGGAGGGAGCTGGATGTCATTGCCCATCTAGGGACAAATGACCTGGCTAGGAATGGGATCAGAGCAGTGCAAGAGGAGTTTGTAGAGTTGTGGAGGGGCCTTAGACAAGTAGCGCATACGGTAACATTCTCGGAGGTGCTTCCTGTCTATGGCAAGGGTGATGCTAGAGTACTCCACACCATGGAATTCAATGAATGGTTGAAAAACTGGTGTGGAGCTCAGGGGTTTGGCTTTATTGGGGACTGGGAAGCCAACTGGAGGGATGGCGCGATGGTCTGCATCTGTCCGGGGGGCCAGGATCCTAGGTGATAGGTTTAAATGCTTTATTTACAAGCATTTAAACTAGCCAAGGGGGATGCAATGAAAAGGAGCAAGGAAATCCCAGCCTCCCCCCACAAAACATGGTAATTAGTGAGGTAAACACCAAGATAGAGAAGTCATTAGGGAGCAGGACAGAGGTAAATGCAAAAAAAGGCAAAGGCAGTAAGGACAGGGATGGGGCTAAAAGGGGTAAGGTCATCAAAAATTGGAGAGTGATGAGTACCAATGCCCATAATCTGTGTAACAAGCTCCCTGAACTAGTGACCTTGATGGAAGAGGGATGCCTGGATATTGTGGCAGTCACAGAAACATGGTACACAGAGAACCATGACTGGGATGTCAACATACCAAGACACACAATCTACAGGAGGGACAGGGAGGGCAAATGAGGAGGAGGAGTAGCTCTCTATGTAAGGGAAGGGATCAAAGCAACAGAACTAAAGAGTAAACAGGGAGCAGATGAGGCACTCTGTGTCACCCTGGAGACAGGAAATGGCACCACAATCCGCATGGGGGCTGTATACAGACCCCCATCTCAGGGGGAAGGAATGGACAAGGAAATGACAGAAGGCATCCTTAGAATGGCAGAAAAAGGAGAGATATTGTTGATGGGGGACCTGAATGCCAGATGTTAACTGCAGCACCTTAGCTGTAGGCACATCCAAGAGCAAGGTCATTCTTGATGCCCTACCAGGGGCATGCTTCAGACAGCTAGTATTGGAACCCACTTGGGAGGGAGCAATCTTAGACCTGGTGCTCTCAAATGGGGATGGAGAAAGAATCTCTGATTTAGAAGTGGGTAGCCATCTGGTAACAAGTGACCACCAAACAGGGTGGTTCATGATAAATACAGCCATAGAGTCAAGCCATACAAAAGCAAGAGTATTGGACTTTAGGAGGGCTGGCTTTGGAAAAATGAGAGAGTGCCTTAGAAAAACACTAGCAAACAGGGCAAGAAAGAGGGGTGGAGGAACAATGGGGAGTAATCAAAACAGCCATCACACAGGCAACAAGCCTTTGTGAGAAGCAAATCAACAAAACACAACGAAGGAAGAAACCATTATGGTTCTCAAAAGAGGTGTCAGGGAAGGTTAAGGAGAAAAGGATAGCATTCAGGAAATATAAGGAGACACAGAAGGAGCAGGACAGATAACTTTATCAGTTAAAGCAGAAAGAGGCAGGGAAGGCAGTCAGACTAGCAAAGGCCCAAACCAAGGAAAGGATAGCCAACTCTGTTAAGAAGGGGTATTAGACCTTTTATAGGTACATTAGGGATTGAAGAAAGACCAAGGGGGGGATACTGAGGCTTAATAAAGGGGAGGGAATGTGGGCAGAGGGTGACAGTGAAAAAGCAGGGATACTGAAAGAATATTTCTGCTCAGTATTCACAAAGGAAGAGGAGGGGGAGATACCTAAACCAAACAAGAGAAACACTCTGGAGAAGGGGTCGATACCGGTCCATTTACAGAAGAAAGGGTTCTGAAAGAACTAGTAAAATTAAAGGTAGACAAAGCAATGGGGCCTGATGGGATTCACTCAAGAATTCTAAAAGAACTAAAGGTAGAACTAGTGACACCGCTGACTACTCTCTTTAACAAATCGTGGGAGGATGGGGTGGTACCTGAGGACTGGGGGAGGATAGATGTGATTCCTCTTCACAAAAGTGGGAGCAGGGCAGAGGCAGGAAACTACAGTCCAGTTAGTTTGACCTCAGTGGTAAGGAAAATGATGGAATCACTTCTGAAGGAAAGAACTGTTGAGTACCTAGAGGCCAGTGGGGCACAGGACCCAAAGCAGCGTGGATTCACAGCAGGAAGGTCCTGTCAGATGAATCTAATAGATTTCTTTGATGGGGTGACCAAAGTAGTAGACCAGGGAGGGGCTGTGGACATGGTCTACCTAGATTTTAGCAAGGCATTTGATACAGTCCCACACAAAAGATTAATAAACAAGTTAGCCAGCCTTGGAGTGGGTCCCAAGGTGGTAGCCTGGATAAAAAATTGGTTGGACAACAGGACGCAAAGAGTAGTAGTAAACGGAGTCCACAGTGAAGAAAGGAGGGTTACTAGCAGGATACCGCAGGGTTCAGTACTGGGATCGGTCCTTTTTAATGTCTTTATTTCTCCACAGAGACATAGACAGAGTGGAGGCTGTCCAGAGGAGGGCAACCAAAATGGTGCAGGGTCTGCACCAGAAGACATACGAAGAGAGACTAAATGAGCTTAATATGTATACCCTTGAAGAAAGAAGGGAGGGGGGACGTGATAGAAACTTTCAAGTACCTCAAGGGAATCAACAAAGTCCAAGAGGGTAGTATCTTTCAGAAAAAGAGATGTTCAAGAACAAGGGGGCACAATTTAAAGATAGAGGAGGGATGGCTCAGAGGTAATGTGAGGAAGTATTTTTTCATGGAGAGGGTTGTGGATGCATGGAACAGCCTTCCTGAGGAGGTCATGAAGTCAAGAACAGTGAAGGAATTCAAGAATGCATGGGAAAGACATAAGGCAGTCCTAGTGGGGGGTAGGAGGAAGTAGGCTGTTGGTTAACTAGGATCTGCAGCTTATCCGTTGGGTAGGAAAATGGGCAGACTAGGTGAGCCAAGCAGTCCTTATCTGCCATCAAATTCTATGTTTCTATGTTTCTATAGCTCCCCACCCACCACCAACCTCTGTTGCCTTCCCTGAAGCCAGTTCCCTATCCATCTCACCAGCTTTGCACCCGCCCCTGTGCCTTCTAACCTACGTCCCAGCCTCCCATGCAGCACTGAGTCAAATGCCTTACTGAAGTCCAAGTACAGGATATCCACTGCATGGCCCCCATCCAGTTGCCTAGGTACCCATAGAACTCCACCAGGTTGGTTTGGCAGGATCTGCCACTTACAAAGCCATGCTGTCTGCTGTCATGTAGTCCTTTGGCCTCTAGGAGGGCCACTAGCCTCTCTTTCAGGATAGTCTCCATCAACTTACCCACAATGGATGTGAGGCTCACCAGTCTGTAGTTCCCCGGTTCATCCTTGGGGCTGCTCTTGTGGAGGGGCACCACATGAGTCATCTTCCAGTCCTGAGGTACACACCCTGAGTGTAGTGAGGCATTAAATAGGTCTGCCAAAGGTCCCAATGTAATCTATGCCATTTATTTAAATAGCAATGTTATATATGTGCTAGACTGATATACAAGGGTGAACATTTTTTGTGGACTTCATATATAGTTTGCATCTTGGTGTGCACATTGTTTATCCACTTATTTAGTTAGTATATGGTGTGTTATGTGTTACTCTGATTTTAAATCTGCTATGCATCTGGCTCACAGGGAGCTATTTAAACAACTGAGTTCTGCTTTGGTGACATCTTGAAAAAGCACCAGGGCAGGGTGAAACGTTGACTACATTGTTTGTGAGTACTACTTCACTAATATGTGCTTTTTGTATCGTACTATTGTGGGCTATTTGTATTATTAAAGGCTTTTTATCATGGCCTAGTGTGGGGACTGTGTTTTCTCCGAAACTGCGTAAGTCCTTTTTTTTGGTTTTGTGTGCTATACTGTTCTTTGCGTGGCTCCAGTTTACCTTTTTCTCCTGAGCCGCTTTTTTGTGATTTTCAAACTTGGTGTTTGTGTGAGCTTGGAGAATCGGGGACAGCGTCATGGATTCCGTGAACCTCCAGGAATCTAGCACAGTGAGTAGTACCCCCGAAATGCCACCTAATGCTGTCTCCAATGCCTCAAATGCAGCCCAGCCAGTAACCCATTTATTGGTGGACGGTTTGTTTTTTAAGGAAGGCGATGAAAATCCATCACTGTTAAATGAAAGAGAGAGGCCTGTATTAAATGTGGAGATGCCACTGATGGGTAATTTAAGTATGGACATCAAAACAGCATATGTCCAATTAGAGCGTACATCTTTAAAAATTCATAGAATGTACTGGCAAAGAGTAATTATGCAAGCCTACTTAGAGGTTACTAGGGTACCTCGTGGGCTACGTTTAGTAAAACAATCAAATTTCGGGCTAGAGCAAATTGATTTTTTGAGAGACTGGCAGATATATCTTTTGGAGTCAGCAGCAGGCCTGATTAGAATTATTTTAAAAGATGGTGCCATAACTGAGAATCTTATCAAAGAATTGATTAAGCTACAAGAACATTTTAACACTTTTTTTGCACATTCTGAGTATGAACATTATAAACAAAAATTACACACGGCATTAAAGAACCAAGATGAGAGACTGAAAAGGGTAAAACGACGCAAATTTGAGAGGCAGGCGTGATTAAGAGAGGTACTATATTTGAATGGGATAATAAAATCATGAGAATGCGTTCAATTATAAAAACACCGGCAGCAGATGTGTATACGAGCACTGCAGGCTCAGATAGTGATAGTCTATCTGATTAGCATGAGGTTTCACAGGCTGCATACACAGGGATGGTATTTTCAAGGCAACAACAACATTTTCAGCAACAACCTTTTTTAATAAGGGCTCAGTAACAACAAACAGGAGATCCGTGCAGATGTGAATTATTGCTGCAGAGACCATCCAAGAGCATGCCCCTCAGCAACAAGCGCTCACGCAGTCACCTCTAGTCCAGCCATTGCAAGATGACCTGGATGGAACCCCCCCCCCCCAACCAAGAAGCACTAGCTCAGTCTGTACAGACTCACTCCATATATCACACTCTGCCGATTTTCCCCTTAACACAGCAGGGATCTGTACATTGGAGTCCCAGACCAGCCAGATTTGCAAACGAAGTACCCGGAGGGGTACTCGAGGAAAAAGAAGAGGGAAGGGAAGGTCAATACAGAGGCAGATGGGCCTCATGGGGATTGAGGAACAGACGCAACAATGGGGGAGGATGACGCAGTTACAGGCGTTACAACAGGGGGAGACAGTACTATTAAGCGATGCATCTCACCTGAATACAGAATGTGATAATAATTTGGTCATCGATATTTCATCTTGTATATTTACTGAATTTGAACTTTCCATCCTTAATAAAGGACTGTCATTTATACCCACATTTAACAATAATGAGTTCAACACAGTAGTAGATTTAAATTGTTTTGCCAGGAAATTGAATTTAAGGATTTTGTTTTCACAAGAAAGAGAGCCAAGGGTGAGTAATACTGATGAAGTGACACGCGAGAATGACAAACTACATGGAGTGTTGGACTGGAAGAAAAAATCTACTTTTATTCCAGCTATGAATCCCACTGTGGCAGTGTTTTTGAGAAGATATGGGTAGGAAGTGGCTAAACTACATGAGACATTACCATCACCAAGGCACTTCAACTGCACTAAAGCAGACAAAGAGGCTATGAAAAAGCTACAGACCAATTCAACCATGACCATCTGACCCGCACCTAAAGGAGGGGCCGTGGTGGTGATGGATCAAGTTAAATATTATGCCACCATGCAAGATCATTTAAACAACACTGATTTTTATTGTAGGTTAAAGAGTGATCCTACAGATCAAAATAAACAACAGATTGTTACAGTATCACACCATGCGGTATTGGATGACTTGATTTCATAGAACACTAGCAAATTTCTTTTGATCCAACATCCAGTCAAACCTTTTAAATATGGGCTACCCAAAATTCATAAAAACAAAGAGAATCCACCGATTGGGCCCATAGTGTCCAGCACTGGATCCCTGACCGAGCCTCTGGCTCAGTTTGTGGATGCTCAGATTAAACCAGTAGCAATGCAGACTAGGATCTATATAAAGGACACAACACAACTTTCAAATTTATTGGAAGAAATGATGGTAGAGTCTGACTGGTTGCTGGTGACCTTAGACATACAAGCCTTATATACCAGCATTTCACATGGTGAGGATTTACAATCAGAGTACGATGGCCTCAGTAATAACACTGATTACAGTAATGCATTTATTCTTTTTGTGAATGAACTCTTGGAAATTGTTTTAACAAAAAATATTTTTCTTTATGAGGCTCGGCTGTACCATCAGGTAAAGGGGGCGGCAATGGGGGCTACTAAGGCCCCCAATTATGCCAATATTTATTTATCGGAATGAGAAAAACAGTATGTCCATGATGTTGAAGTGAATCCTTATTTCGATAAAATTAATTTCTATAGACGTTTCATTGACAACATACTTATGGTATGGATGGGGAATAATGAAGAATTGGAAGCTTTCGTACAGTATTTGGAAAGTACTAATTTAAATCTGAAATTTAGTATAGTAGCAAGTAAGCAGGAGGTGTCATTTTTGGATCTTAAAATAAATAAGAATTTGGAGGGGGGGCTGTCTACCAAATTTTTCAGTAAGTAACTGATAGAAATAGTATTTTATACTACACTAGTTGTCATCCAGCGCATGTGGCCAGAAATATCCTAGTGGGACAATACATGCGCATTAAGAGAAATTTCAGTACAGAGAGGGAATATGAGAAATGTAAGAAAGAAATGACTCAAAGATTTTGTGACGGGATATAAATGGCCTTGTTTACAGTCAGCAGTGAACAAAGTGGATTTAATTGATAGGAAGGAATTATTGAAACCTAGTAACAGAAATAGAGAGATTGGTAATGTGCATTTTAATAATTGTGTCCCTAATTTTGTTACTGTTTATAGTGCCCAATCATTGGACATACAAAAAATTGTGAGAACAAATTGGCATATTCTGCAAGCAGAACTGAAGTTACTACAGGTTGTTGAGCAAGGTCAGAAGTTTACTTTTATAAGAGACGCAATTTGTCGGACATCATGGTGCATATTGTTACCAACTCCGCGGCCATTAAAAAGGACCTACTATGCCTAAGGGTAATTATAGGTATGGCAACTGCACAGCATGTGAACATATACAGGTGGGGTCATCTTTTATCATTCCTAACAATAGAAACAAACATAGAGTGAATAGCTTCATTTCATGTGGCACTGAAGCAGTTATTCATTTGGACACCTGTACTTGCCAGTGCTTTTATGTAGGAATGACTGGACGCAAATTTAAAAACAGAATCCTGGAGCACTTATCTTGTATTAGGGCTAAAAGATAAGAAAATGCTTTAGCATTACATCTTTATGTAGCAGGTGCTACACTTTTTTTTAAATTTCAGGGGTTGGAACATGTGACCTTAGGCCCCAGAGGGGAGATTTGCAGAATAAATTACTATGCTGAGAAACTTTTTGGCAATATAAACTTACGGCAGGATTTTTTCCTGGCCTGAATGACGCCTTCCAATTGTCACCATACTTAAAAAGATGTGGATGAAATGTTGATAATAATGGCATTCTATTTGGTTACCGTGCAATATTGTTTGAATTATATGTTTAAGATATATGCATAGATATAATATGGTATTTTAGTGGGTACACATGGTTATATGTGGGATATATGTGGAAGCATGAAATGTTCTTTTGTTTAGGAACTGTTTTCTAAACTAGCATATTGCTTTTTGATATAGCAAACTGTGCTTTGGACTATATAGTATATATGGGTACATCCATTTAGCAATCTGTGCCATTTATTTAAATAGCAATGTTATATATGTGCTACATTGATATACAAGAGTGAACATTTTTTGTGGACTTCATATGTAGTTTGCACCTTGGTGTGCACATTATTTACCCACTTATTTATTCAGTATATGGTGTGTAATGTGCTACTGTGATTTTAAATGTGCTATGCACCCGGCTCACAGGGAGCTATTTAAACAACTGAGTCCTGCTTTGATGACGTCTTGAAAAAGTGCCAGGGAGGCGTGAAACATTGACTGCACTGTGTGGGGGTACTTCTTCACTAATATGTGCTTTCTGTATCGTACTATTTGGGGCTACTTGTATCATTAAAGGCTTTTTTATCGTGTCCTAATGTGGGGATTGTTTTTTCCCCCGAAAACCATGTGAGCCCCTTTTTTTGTTTTTGTCTGCAAAAGGTCCTGCTAGGACCTCTTCCATCTCCTTCAGTACCCGGGGATGGATGCCATCTGGGCCTGGCACCTTGTCCACCCTCAGTGCCCTCAAACCCTCCAGAACCCTGCCCTCCATGATTTCCCCATTCATCACCGCCCCTCCCCCTCTGTTTCTGCCCTCCCCCTTGGGTATCACCCCCCTTCTCCTTAGTAAATACTGTGCAGAAGTAATCCTTTAGTGCTTCTGTCTTATCACCCCCTGCTTCCACCCAACCCCCCCTTCCTAATCCTTACTATATGGTCCTTACAGTTCCTTTGCTCCCCGATGTACCTGAAGAAGTCCTTCTCCCTCTTCTTAATGCTCTGCGCCAGCCTAAGCTATGTAGATGTCTTGGCTGCCCTTACTGCCCTTGTCACCTCCTTCAATTTCTTCAGGCATTCCTCCCCGTACTGCTCCCTTCCTGTTTTTTTGTACCTCCTAAAGACAGCTCTTTTCCTCCTTACCTTTTCCGTGACCTCCTTGCTCACCCAGCTAGGTTTCTTTGCCCTAGCCTTCTTGCTCTGGGCCTTGCAGCAGGTTCTGGTTGCCTCCACTATCCCCAACTTTATGAGCTCCCACCTCTGGTTAGTGCCCATACTAGGTTGAATTCTGGCCAGGTACCCTTTTACCACTTCCCCCATCCTCCCGGAGTTGGCCCTCCTGAAGTCCAGCACCCTTGTGCCGGATTCCACTCCTTCCTGACTCACATCCGAAGTGAACCATACTATGTGGTGGTCACTCCCCGCCAGTGGTTCTTCCACTCTTAAGTTCCCTCACAAACTCCCCATTTGCCAGCATGCAGTCAAGAGTATTCCCTAACCTGGTTGATTCACTGACCATTAACATCAGGAAGCTGTCCTGAAGGCATCCAGCAGTACCTGCTCCCTTCTATTCCTGGATGTTGGGGTACTCCAGTCCACTCCTGGCATATTGCACTCCCCCACAATCACCACACTACCCTTCTCACAGGTCCTCCTAATCTGTCCCACCAGTTCCCTGTCTAACTCATCTGTCTGAGAGGGCGGCCTGTACATCACTCCCATCCTGAGAGTCCTATTCTTGGAATCCTGGACTTGCATCCATAGTGACTCCGTACTACCCTCTCCCCTTCCTACTGTACAGACTTCAGTCCTTCCCTCACATATAGTACCACTACCCCCTTCCCAATCACTCTATCCCTATGAAATATCCTGTACCGTGGTATCGACAGGTCCAAGTCATTATATTGGGTGGCCCATGTTTCAGTGATGGCTGCAATGTCCACCTCCCCCTCTGCCATGAGAGTCTGTAGCTCTGCTCTTCTTCCCAAGGCTCCTAGCATTCAAGGTGACCACCTTCCACCCTTTCCCCTTCTGCACTCCTTTACTAGCATTGCCACTAGTACTTGCCCTTTGTCCTTTGTCACTGTTATGGGGGTAAGCTCATATGGCTTCCCAACCTGTGGTCTCTGCATGTCCCTTGCCCACTTGCCACCCCCCACTCCAAGTTTAAATTTCCAACTTCCTCTATGTACTCCTCCATCCTCTGTTTCAACACTTTCTTTCTATCCTCTGCTCTTGGCATAGAGACTACTGTCCTCCCAGGTCCCTCCCCAGGTCCCATCAGTCCTTACCCTTTAGTATGACACCAGGTTCTTAGCCATTCATTAAAATCCTTTATTCTCAGCTTTCTTGCTTTGCTTGCCCTGGGCACTGGAAGTATTACTGAGAAAGTAGCTGATCTTCCTGCCCCCTCACACAATTGTCCAAGTTCCTCAAACCTCCTCTGGACTATGTCTACCTGTCAGCCAGGTCGTTCATCCACAAATGTATAATTAAATGACGCTTCTCCCTACCCCTTCTAGCATATTTTAGAACAGACTGTCCCACCCTTGCCACTGTCATTCCCAGCATGGCCTCCACCCAAATGCGACTATGCCTCTCCGCTTTACTACCTCACTTGACTCCTCTTAGTATCGAGTCCCCCAGCACTAAGATTCCACCCCTCTTACTAACTGATTGCTTCTTTTCCTCTGCACCTCTTGCTCCTGGCTCCTTCTCTTCCTCCTGAACAGTAGTTCCCCCTTCTGCCTCTGTTGTAATTCCCCCAGAAGAACTCCCCCCCCCCACTCCAGTTTCATCTGGACTTCTATCAGTTACTCCTCCAATTTCATCATCTCCCTCCTCCTCCTTTCCCTCTAATATTGCAAAACAATTTTCTGAAGACCCTTCTACAATGCCCGCTTCCTCTCTCCTCATAGTAGCCCATTCCCTCCTTTCAACTCCATGATTGTTGCCATTTCTCCCCCCCCCCACTAGTCCTTTTCTCCCCCTTCCTGTTGTCTTCTTTCCCTTGACCTGGTTTCCCTCAGTAGAGGAGCCCTCTGAATTACAAAAAAAACCTCACAATACTCTTTTTGTTATTTTAGATTAAGTTCAAAATGAGCTCTCCGAATTACAAAAGCAGTTCCAAAGTAAAAATATGCTCCGAAAATGAAATAGGAGTTCTCCGAATTAATATGCAGCTCCGCGCTAGGGAAATGGTCCAAAATTTAGAAAGGCTCTGGCTTGACAAAGGAAGCACTAACAGTGCTCCCAGCAGCAAAATTAAAGGCTAGCAGGTATCCTCAGATATCTGGAACCCCCCCCCCCCGTAGTCTTGAGTCTAGCTAGACTTATCCTAGTTCATTTTTGTTGCCATATAAAAGTGGAGAATCCCCTTCCCATCTTTTAATATTCCCTCTTTAGGGCAGTTCTAAAGGGGGTGGCAGTTAAAAATGGAGGGGGGGGGACTACAGTATTGTGTACCAGACATAGGAAAAGGTTGAGGGGAAAATGTGCCCCCTTCCGACTAAAATTACATCTATGGGGTTTGCTATGGTTCCAGGCAATCAGGGCACTTGCATCACGGCACCATCTATCACAGTGCCAGCATGATGGTGCCGCCAAATACAGCGCCGCACCACAAACCCTCAGAGGACCAGGAGCACCACCTGAAACAGTGGCACCAGGTAGTGCCACACACAGCACAACCACAGACCCACCCACCAAATGCTGACAGGACCACCGGAGGTGCTTCAACAATGAACAGCACCACCAACAACAGTGCGGCATGGACAGCGGCCCCACGGACCCAATGCATGTGGGAACAGGGTGCCATATAAATGCCCACATGGTAGTGACACCATCCCACATGCTCAATGCCACTGGACTGTGGCGTGATACACTGATGGCCGCTGACAGTAGTGCCACGCACACCATGCAAGTGGAGCACACAGGGACGACAGACGGGCATGCGGTGCAAGCACCTCCTGCAGGATGATCGTGTGTGCGAACATGTGGGAGGGTAGGTGCAACACAGCTACCACCATAGACCGAACACAATGGTGCATATGGGACCACCAAGGGAAGTGGGTATGCAGCCCAGGGTTGTGGACCTGGCACACACTGTGGTGGGTAGGGGGCAGGTGCCCGTGGCTGGCAACAGTGTCGCAAGCTGCAGTCTGCCTCTCCTTCCTGGTTCCCCTGGCATGCCCTCTCCCATCTGTGTCCCCCTCTGACTGGCCCTGCCTTTCACCCATCTGTTGTCTTGCCCGGTGTCCTTTGTCAGTGCTGGCCTGTTGGGGTATGTGTCCTTTCCAGTTGTCATAGTGCTGGCTGTCACTTGTCCGCTGTTTGCATGCACATTGCTGTAGACATTCCTCAGGGCTGCACAGGTTCTCCTGGCAGTTTGTTTCCGGTCACCATGGTGACAGCCATATCCATGCGCATGCCCGCATTGTGCGCACCTCAGTTACCTGGCACACTACCTGCCTGTGGTGCCTATTCCTGCAGGGCACATGGTGCACTGGTCTATTGGCGCCCTGATTGCAGGGGCACTCTTGGTGTATTAGCACTGTTGACAGCGCTCTGATTGACGGTGCCATGATGCAGGCACCTTGACCACCCGGAACCATTTGTGACCCTCTCTGGTCATAGTTTGGGATGTTGCAAGCAAGGGACTTGCACAACATTGTGCCATGATTTTGCACCAGACTCTTATGACTCACGACTGGGCCTCTATTCTCTAGGTTCACTCTCCAATTTAACCTTAAAACGGCAGTGCTATGAACAAGACCAGACTGGAACCTACTGGTATTGCATGGCAATTTAACCCATTTATTGCCAGCTGCTGTACTGTGCTATTTTTAACATTTTAAAAAGACAGTGAAGAAGTTAAATTTAGATTTAATGGGGTGTAGAAAACTGCCGAGTGTGGAACAGTAACTTTTGTTTGCTCTGCTGATCTGGTGGCCAAGGACCACAATATCATCACCATAAAACTTGAAAAGGATTTCACCATTAAATAGCACTCATCACAAGGAATTGAAGGATACCATACTTGCCAAATTTCTTGTCCAAAAAACAAAGTGTGGGATGATCGAACGAACAGGCACCTGGTGGTGGAGATGGAACCCGGCCGAAGGAGCAATGCCCGGGGAACCAGCACGGAGCAACAACCACCATCTGATGATTCTGCTACACCACAACCTACTAATGCAGCTCTTCTTAGGGCGATATACTCCCTAGATAAACGTATGGATGATTTTCAGTCACAACTAAAGGCAATGAACAACAAACTGGGCAACCTTACCTCAGACACACAAAAAGCTTCACAAATGGCAGAATGAGCCCTCATTGTCTCCACTGGACTCACAAAAGAAAATGGTGTACTACGGACATGGTTCAAGAATTTGGAGAACACTGTGAGATTGACACATATCAGAGTCCTTGGCCTACCAGAGGGCTAGGAGGGAGACAACCTCAATGCATTTTTGGCAGCCTGGCTGCGAGATGAGTACCAAATAACTAGAGACCTGCAGATATTAAAATCTTACAGAATTTCAGCAAGGGGATATAGTACTCATCTACCAATGAATGAAGCTCCTCTTCGTACACTTTTGAATGTGCTAGGATCTATGCTTGACCGAGATGATGTATTACTAAGTGAAGCAAAAAGACCATCAATGTGGCAAGCCAGTAGAATCCACATATTCCCAAATCTAGGTTATGAAACCCAACAATGTCGAAAGGATTTTGATGGAATAAGGGCATGATTAAGGCAATTGGGAGTGCACCACATACTTCTCATGCCCACAGTCTAAAAATCGCATATGGAGCAAAAACCTATCAATTTGCAGATCCTCAAGATGCCAAAAAAAAACTGGTAGACAAAACTAAAAAAGAGTTTACCATCCGTGAGCAGGATGCAGAGGAGACTCTCAGTGAAACTTGAATACAGGTACCTTTTCTTGCTTATTTGTAATGACAGTCTGTACTTCCTTGGGTTCCCATTTGGACGAGTGTACATCGACAAAAATAAATGAGGTGAAGTAGACTAGTGGCGACTCCAAAGGCAGCAACGGGACTGCAATGTATGCGAGTAGCTGCATCTCCCGGCACCCCCCTAACTAAAGATTCTCAACTCCGGGGGGAAGGTGCATATCGGACAGGGGTGTAAAACTGAATTAAAAAAACAAAACTCAGCCCTGATGCAAAAAGCAACGCCCGCCCCAGAAGCGAACCCGGCATCCTCCCAACCCCAGCCGGCCACCCTCACCACCACACCACACGGCCAGCTCAGCAGTCGACTGCCACACTACCTCCCACATACCCTCCCTCCCACCCTTCCGCCTCGTGCAGTGTGGTCCCCCCGCAAACATGTACTCCTGCCTCCCTCGCCAACCATGGCATCCTGTTGCTACCCTGCCAGGTAGCCCAGAACACAGGCGCCGTGACTAAGTTGCCCTTTTAGCAGTCGCTCAATTGCCATTTGCCATGTTTGCATGATACCCTTCCTTGCATCACAACCTTCTAGGAGGACAATATTCACCACCTTCACCCTAATCAAGGCTGTTCTGTTTTTGAAACTACGATATATGGCCAGGATATTTAATCTGATATTGCTTTCTATGATTACTAAATGTTGAAAAGGCAAAATGGTGGTGTGTCGTGGCACACACAGTCTCGAAGGGGATTCTAACTTCTCAATCCGAAAGTACTGTCTGGCACCATTATTATTCTGTGCAGCACAGAATTGTTTTAGAATTTTTTTTTCCAATTGTTTAACCAGGTGAGACACACTAAGCTGAAAGCTTTTTTACAGGTGCAACCTGGGAGCACGGGAAGTTAAGTGACTTGCTCAGGGTCACACAGTATATTCAAGTCGGGGCTGTGGGATTTAAACCCAAGTCTTCAGATTTGCAGCTGAGAGCCTTTAACCACTGTGCTATACTGCCTCACTGAATTACATCAGATGCACCTCCTTGAACAGACTGTAAAATACCTTATTTCTGACCTACTGTGAGATCTTCTTCATTACCAAAGTTATGCATGTTTAAATATTGTTGGAGAACTGTTCCTTATCAGTAATAGTTAATTGCATGATTTTGCAAGTTATCCTTAAAGTATTGCAGGTTTGATTTCAAATGCAATAAGGTGTATATCTGCATAAGTTTATAGCAGCTTTTAAGCAGCTATAATAATATTAAACTAGTGAGAAAAATTTACTCAAATTCAGAAAACTGCCTTAGATGACTAATTGGTTGTCTTCTGGACCACTATAGAGACCCTGAGTCTTATCTGTGGGGTGGGGGAGTAGCAAAATATGTATGCTATTCACTTTTCTTGGGTTAAAGGGAATTATACCCTTCTGTTCCTATCAGAGTGTTTCATATATTTGATTTCTATATAGTAGCAATCCCTGCTCATGGCAATATATGACCTTGAGAGTCATAGTGAGATTATAATACATTTTTCCGATAGCCCCTCAGTGAAGTAACAGTGTTTGAGGCACAGGAATTTTTATTCTTACCGTAAAAATGATGTATTTTAATCTATATGGACATGGCATGAACTGTTGTGTAATATCTACCTATGTTATTATTTCTGTACTGCATAATAGCAAAGCTACAAATAAAAATTAAAAAAATGTAGATTTAATTACATCCCGTCGTGCAATATAAAAGATACTGGCCTTTGACACGGCAACATCCAGTCTGCTCATGCACATTCCTGTTTTCCATTAAAAGTGTGCACTAGAGGGCTGAATGCACTGGATCAAAGCCTGGTACCAGTGGAGATAAAAAAAAAAAAAAGTTTATTTTCTATGTTTATTTATTTAGTTGTTGTACACTGGGAAAGGAGGGCTAGACAATATTGCCTATTTTCATCCTGGGGAGGGGGATACATGTGCAAGCCAACTGAAAAAAGCCAGATTGAGCTGTTAGTCATATTTCATTATACAATGGCAAGAAAAAATCCTGGACTCTGGTCAGTCTTGGGCTGTACCCGTGATGTTATCCCAGTACAACATCACAGGTCTAGTCTCAGCCTTACTGTGACCCTGCAGATGAGCTTGATATGCTTGAGCCTCTTGAGCTTGATTGTTTCATCTGCTCTTAAAAAACAAAAATATTTTTCCACACAGAAACATCTTTAAAATGATTTTTTTTATTCAGTAGAACAACGAGCCATTGTATAATAGCAATAATGCCCTCCAGGATGTGTGTCGTTTGGGATAACATCACGCCTCAGTTGTTGGACGCACTCGGCCTGTGGCCTCGTGCCCAACTACCTGAGGCGTGACGTTATCCCAGCACAACACACACCCTATCGGGCTTTGTTGCTTAAGTGAATGGGGAATTGGGCCATGACACTGGGGAACTTCTGTATCTCTTCCATGGGATCTTTAATGCCCATCTGAATAACCACTGGAAAAGGGAGACGGGACCTTGGTCTAACATTTCACCTGAAGGACAGCACTCCCTGACAGTACAGCATGCTCTTCGTACTGCACTTAGGTGTCAGCATTTATGGCCTATACCATAAAGTCAAGCCCCAGTGTGGGACTAGAAACATAGAGACAAAGAATTTTTTGGCAGATAAGGACTGCTTGGCCCATCTAGTCTGCCCAGTTCGTCCCTGCCTATACTGTCTCTGCAGACCCTACCTGATCTCTGGCTATATCCCCCGCTTCTTTTCTACTAAGATTCCTTTATTCCTATCCCACGCATGCTTGAATTCCACCACTGTTTTCGCTCCCACCACCTCCACTAGTAGACTGTTCCAGGTGTTCACCACTCTCAGTGAAGAAGTACTTTCTCACATCACTCCTAACGTTCCCCCTTCCAGATTCATTGCATGTCTTCTTGTCCAGGTGCACCTTCGCCTCTGAAAAATACTCCCCTCTTTTAGCTTGCTCACCCACGTGAGGTACATATCTTGTAGGTCCGTATCATGTCCTCCCTCTCCTTCCTCTTTTCTTAGATATCCCTCAGTTTCTCCTCATAGGGCTTTTGATGCAACCTCTATCCTATACCATTTAAGTTGCCATCCTCTGAACAGCCTCCACCCTGTCTGTGTCCTTCTTGAGATGTAATCTTTAGAACTGGACATAGTACTTCAGGTGGGGTCTCACCAATGATCAATATAGTGGCAACACCATCTCTGTCCTTCTACTGGTGATTCCCCTCCTTATGCACTATGGCATTCAACTGGCCCTACCTACTACCTTGTTGTCCTGCCCTGCCACTTTGAGATAATCAGATATGATGACCCCAAGATCTTTTTCTTGCTTTGTGACTGTCAGTACACCCCTTTCATACATCGCACCTGGGTTTCTGGGCCCTAGGTGCATGAGGAAGACTAGAACCCATGACCCTCTGGCCCAAAGGCAGATGTTGTTCCAGCTGAGCCACGCTGACAGAGGGCTTACCTGTTTGTGTCAAGAATTTTTAGATATAAAATCAAGGGAGCAGCCATTACATGGAATCTTGAGACAGTAAGTGATGTAATTGAGAGGGGAGCTGTGCTTAATAACATGCCATACAGTTTGCACCTTTGTGACATTACTTTCTGTCTTAATATTTCATGAAAAGGTTGCTTCCTTGATTTAATTTACAGATTTTTAAAGGGAAACTCCTACATGCGGATAAAGTGCAGCTGCTGCAGCAGAAATGTCTGATTAGGGCTTTTACCATTAAAACAAGTTTTTTTTAACCTGCTGCATCTACAGTTTACTTTTAAAGACTCGCACCATCCATAATGTCTGGAGAGCTGCCTGCGGCCATCTCGCACACCAGAGCAGCTTCCACCGCACAGGTTATGCTAATGAGGGCTCCCAGCTAGTGACGGAGAGTCTGTAGCCCTCGTTAGCATAACCTGCACGACTCCCTGTCTTATAGGCACTTATGTAAACATTGTTAAATTACATCACGACCCTGGCACACAAGCACAGTGGCAGGGCTGCCACTCATGATACAGATGACCCTGGTTCAAGACGGATCCTGGGACATTGGGGGCCCTCTAGGAAGAGAAGGAATGAGCGTCTCACAGGATGCTCTCCTCCTATGAGCAGAGAGAGACAGCGTCAGCTGCTCTACTGCCACCTTGCTGAGCACAGATGGCATTGCAGCTGTAGCTGTAGTAGTGGTGGAGAGGCTATCACCACCTCCAGGATGTAGAGCATGCATGCAACTCAGCCAGACCCCTCGGCATCTCGAGGACAGGGACAGAAGCCAACTAAATCTTGCAGTGCCGTAGAATGATACTGCCACTCTCACCCTTAGGTTCCATGTGTCAACTGCCCACCCTCATGTCCCGAAACATGGCTGTCCTGGGGAGGTACACCTAACCCCAAAGGTTGCACCACAGATGGGTAAGTCTTTAGTTAGAGGCAGGTTGAGTAAGTGACATAGGAGGCAGGATGGGGCTGAGGGCTGCTAGGTAGGGCCGCTCCGCAGAAAGGAGCAAACAAAATTATATAAATTACAACCCAATGAACTGTAAACAGTTGGAAGTGTGTAAATTGAGCACATAAGATGGAGTAAGATGATCCTTTGACAGAGAATAAGAATGACTGGAAAAATACTGCCATGTCTGGTCTCATCATTGGATTTCAAGATCTAAAATTGAAAACAGCAGGGGAGGAGACTGCCTTAGTAGCAGCCTGTCTGCTGCATTGTGGTGCCATATAATTTGTGTGCCTCTCTCACACCAGCAAACGTCTGTTGAAAAGGCATGTCAGTAATAATGCACCCTGTCACATTTATCATGTATCTGTCTGTAATACACTGTTACTAATTGTTTTATGTATGAGTTGCTTATGCAGTAGGAGTTGACTTGAATCTTAGAAAGGCATCAAATAAATTTATGTTACCGTACATAGAGATTAATAACTGCTTACTTGGGATTAACTTTGTCAAATAGCTGTAAAAAAGGTTAATGTTTAATGTTACATGTGCCTTTGACAAAGGATCTTGGTACAGATCCGAAACACGTTAGGTGGCTTTCTAGATTATCCTAACTTTTTTATTCTGCACTTTATTAATAAACTGAAGCACTCTGAACTACTTCATAAGTGAAACCGGAGTGGTGGTGTCAATGTTTGAAGTATTGGAGGAGGTGAGTGACCATTTTTTGTTTACTACTTTTAATGTGCTCCACCAGTTGAAGTAGTAGTGCTGTATTTGTTAGCAAGGCAGTATATTTCATCACATATGTAGTTTGATGGTATATTTCATCAGATAGTTTTTTTTAGCAAAAATGTATTTTGAACATCCCCTAGACTCATCATCATTGTACTTTTGTTCCTGTGGATATTTTTAAAACAGCTTTTATAACTAATTTTGTGATCAATGACTCAATATTTTAAAATGTCTTCTATTAAAGAGCAGCTGACATCTTCAAGAGAACTTTAACAAAACATAATATTTAGACATAGTTCAGCTTGTATTTCACATTAGTTCTGTATTCCTCCTCCCCATTGTTTATTACTGGTGTAATCTGCATGAAAACAGCATCTTTATTCCTGAAGAGTTTATCTATTTCTGTTGCTTTCTCCCTACCTGAAGTCATAATGCACTGCTTGTGACATCATAGTTACTTCCATAGCAACAGATTGTGATGTCACAACAGAGGATTATGATTTCAAGTAGGGAGTAAGCTAAAGAGGCATACGAACTCTAAGGTATAAAGATCATGTATTCATTCAAATATCCTCAGTAATAAATAATGCAGAGGAGAAATCTATAGAATATATATATTGAATGCAAGCTGAATTATACCTAAATATCATGTTTTTGTAAAGTTTTCTATGAGGCGTCAGCAACTCTTTAAGATTACCTTTCGAATGTACATACTAGAGTCAGAGTGCATTACGATGGTGCTTCTACAAGTTTCTGATATAAACAGCATAGCACCACAGCAAGATCTTTAATTTTTTCATGATGCACATGGAAAGGGAGAGGGAATGTTTGACGTTGAAAATTCCACATTTCAGTTCAGCAGTGAATCAAAATACAAAGATAAACGGGTTTCTTGATATTTTTGCCTGAAGTACAATGAGAACAACAACAAGGTGACTAACAAATGCTGCTGCCTTAAATGGTCATTGCATCCATATTTGCTACTGCAGAATATCCATGGTCCAATACGCTGCGGCTCAAAATATCCCCTAGTGCTCCTAGCATGGGGAAGAGAAACTTGGCAGCATTCCCAATTCATAGTTGCTTACCAACTAGTCTCATACTGCACACATCTTTGGAACAAGGGCAGCATCTGCCAACTTCAGTCCGGTCCAATCTTCCCGACCTTAGATGGTGCTCCTCTAAAGGTAGTCTCTACCTTCAAATACCCGGGGGACCTAGCAGGACAACCATCTAAACTTCTCCAGCCACATGTGCATGCTATCCACAGTAACATCCTTCCTAATCTTTTTGTATTACACTGGAACAAGGCTTGTATCCACATCCCAAATTATGAGAGACTGCTGTGAAGATGATCCTGATGGCATTTGTTTATGGTGATGTGTTGTGTAGTCCTGGCCAGCTGCAGTCTCCGCTTCATTCCTTCTGTCATTTTGCACTTGACTGTCCTCTGCATTGATTAATGTTTTAGACTGCTGAATTGATATGTTTTAATTATGTACTGTGCTGTGTGTATTTTATGCAATAGTCTTTAACTTGTAAAGTGCATTAATTCACAATGAGATGTACGCTATATCAAATTAAAATTTGATGATTGATTGATTGCATACCCTGTATGGCTCTCAGTATGCTTTTCTCTAGCTCCCCTCCCAGGGATGATGTCTCTCCCACTGGTTACCTCATTGCCACATTCTGGTTTGGCTCCATTCTTACAGTACTTTGCTGCTGTCTACCCTCATCCTATACCCTCTGAAGCCATGACTCTTGTTACTTTTTCCTCCTCTCTCCCAAGAGTTCTGCTGGCCAGGCTGCTTTCTCTTACAGACTGCCAAGTCTCTGGTCTAATAACCTACCCCTCTCCTTTAGATCATCCTTGTCACTGTTCACTTTGAAATACTCTTTCCATGAGCACATTATTCATGTCTGCTCCTGTATCTAACTTCTCTGTCCTCCTCTCCTACAATGTCCCCTTCCTCCTTGCTCTCCCCCTCCCTCTGTTCAATTAAGTAAACTCTTGAAACTGGCAGCATGGGAGCTTGCACCCCCATAACCAGAATTTTTCAATCTCTTCCTTACCTCTGGTGTAGTTCCACTAAGCTGAAAGAATGCCTATGTTGTACCCATCCTTAAAAAAAGTAACCCTAAATTATCATCGAACTACCGGCCAATCGCCATACTCCCAGCGCTCAGTGAACTGTTAGAAACAATTTCAGCAAATCAACTGGGATTATACCTGGAGAAATACAATCTACTATGCCTGGCACAACATGGTTTTTGAAAGTACCACAGCACTTCATATCCTATCAAATGCAATTTACTCAGCAATGGATCATGGTAACCTCACTGGGGCTGTCTTTACAGACCTTACAAAGGCCTTTGATATAGTAAGCCACCATATATTACTAACCAAACTTAAGTCCATCAGAGTCTCAGACCATGCTATACATTGGTTTTCCAGTTATCTATCTGAAAGGTATCAGTGAACAAGGATTGGCCCCACCTACACTGACTACCTCCCACCTCTCTGGTGTTCCCCATGGATCTATCCTTGGCCCTTTGCTTTTCTCACTACACATTAACTCCATCACACATTGCTTTAAAAATTCTACTCCCCTCCTTTATGCAGAAGACCTGGTTTTCTTCTGTCAAGCCCCTTGTGTTACTGACATTAGAGACCATGTGTTCAATCTAACCTCTGTACAGTCTTGGCTCAAAGACAAGAAACTCCTCTTAAACTACTCCAAGTCCCAGGCCATGCTCTTTGGGACCACCTATAAACTGAAAAATGCATCCAACCCCTTAACTGTGACAGCTGAAAATGGCACCACCCTCGAGACAGTTACCATGTTCAAGTACTCAGGGACCCATCTTGACCCCTCACTGGATTTCACCTCCCACATCCACTCCCTGTGCAAAGGTATCAACTCTAGCCTAGGCATCACTTACTGGGCCAGGAACAATCTCTCCCTTGCTGCACGCATCACAATTGCTCATTGTCTCCTCCTTCCCAAACTGTTGTACGGGCTCCCTGTGTTTGCTCACTCCTCCAGCACCATGTGTTGCAAATGGATGGTATGCTACAACAATATATGTTGTCTCACCTTATACTGCAACTGACTTACTCACCACTGCGTACTCTACAGCAAATTAGGATGGTCCTCCCCTACCATCCTGTGGGACTCCTTGCTAGTCAAGATAGTATACAACACTACATCAACACAAAAGCCAGTCCAGCTTGCCCCACTTTTAGTACCTTGGCCACACCAATATGCCCTTAGGTCCTCTGATGACAGGCAACTAGTAATCCCCAGATCCCGTTCCAAATTTGGTTTCATGGCTTTCTCTGTTGCTGCTCGCACACAGTGGAACTGCCTCCCAGCTGCTCTTCGTTCTTGCCAGAAACCTAGCATTTTGAAAGGCAGTTATATTCCCTACTGCTGGACTGTTCTATTTGTGCCTCTCCCTAGTCAGATTACTGTTGACCTGTCTTTTTGCCCTCCCGGCACTTGAGCCTATCCTGCTGCTCTGGTCTCACACAGTTTAGATGCTTTGCATTATCACTTTAGTTGCACATTTCTGTTAATTAGGTACTCCACATTGATGTAACTGCTCTTTTACTTGTCATTCGTTACCTGTATAGTTTGCTTGTTCCCTGATTAAATGACTATGTATTGTTGTAAATTGCTGGATTTGTCATCCAATAATGTACTGTATTCTCCTGGGTTATACCTGAAAACAGGCACATGTGTGCTTAGTGTACCTCACCCAGTCAACTAATAAATAAATAAATAAATAAGCAATCACCCTTCTTGCATTTAATTTGTACATGCCTCTGGGTCCTACTCATTTTTGTACCAGTTTATCTTTTGCTGATATTATTTATTATTATACATCACTACTATGATTTTGACCAGTCAGCATGCAGAGCCACTGTACATCTTATCCTGTGTACAGTGTGCCCTCATGCAGGCGCAGTAGGAGAGAGTGCTTCTATTCAGCGCCGGGGGGGGTTGTGGGGAGGGGGAGAATGCCATAAGTAAATAAAAAAAAATGGCTCAAAACCTATTATAGATCACTTGAGTTAAAGTCAAGTGATTTATAATAAGTTAAGAGGTACAAGAAACACCTCCTGTGAGGTTTGGGCAGACAGAACCACTCAGCTTTGCAGTCCTCTTGCCCAAACCTCAAGCTCAGTGTCTCTTATGCCATAAGAGACACCCCTCAGTGGCCCTAATAACGTATACATATTGCGGCTTTGTACACCTGTTTTGTGGATTGCTGCATATCGACTACTGTTTTACTGCCAATTATTTGTTTCTACTCAGTGTTGCTTATTGTTGTAATTATCCCCCATGTACCCCTCCCTTCAGGATGCATCTGGAAAGCAACTGTCTCCCTGGTCTATAAAACTGGCTCTGTAAGCAGGCCACCCTGATGGTCAAGCGGCAGTGCATTGTGCAGGTGACCCGAGATCGCGAGCAAACTCAGGTCACCGTGTCAGAAGACAGGCCAGGCTAAGGCAGCTGCCAAGAGGCAGCGCACCTTGGCCAAGGAGGTTGGCGGCTGCTTCCAGTGCCAAAGCAACCCCTGTGGACAGGCCAGGGAGCTTGCTATAGCCACAGGGGCATGCAGCACATGCCAAGGTCTACCTGTACTGTCCACACTATGGGGAGAGGAGGGTAGCTGTGGAGGAAGACCAAGGAGAAAAATCCTGGCTGCCATCTAAATGATGACCTCGGACTGAGCAGATTATATCCCTGTCTGTCTACTAGGTATATTCCTGAATAATGAAGACAGCAGGGAACAAAGATAAAAACCTATACAGAAAAACATCCTATCCCTTTGGAAATAGTGTTCATGCACTCATTACTGGAAATAGGTAACAGTCACAATCCAAAAGTTCGTACTTGATATCTGGCACCATTCAAAAATGACTTGCAGAGACTAAGAATTTATGCTTCATTGAAATAGTTCATTTCCAGTGCATAGAAATTCACAGGTAACTTCCAACAGCTGAAATGTACAAAAAAGCACTTCACAATTGAAACACATATTGCACCCCAACCCACTCATTAATATCCAGTGGTCTACTTCCATCCGTAATACCTGCACCTCTCCCCCTCCCCCGCCACCACAGCACTTAAATTGACGGCTCTATGCATGTCCCATCCTCCTTCTGCTCTCGCCTTTACTCTCTCAAGTAAAACACCACAGATTCAAATTACCCCAATCTCTCCTGTTAACTCTATTTTTTCCTTGTCGCCTTCCATCTGTCCAGCCTCGGCCTCTGTTTGCCTTCCCTGTCAACGAATCACATTTACCCCGGTTTTCTACACAATTTTTTTGTTTTCTTCTTTTGCCTTTCTGGTTTGCTTTTCATACCAGTTTTTATTGTAACATAACTGTGATCAATATGTCCATAGTTTATACCCGTTAGCATCATCTGATTCTTTTAACACTGTAAATACGATCATATACTACTGTAAATCTTATAACTGTTTAAATGATGTTCACACTATGTACTCTCTTTGGTCTCTGTAATATATTCTCTATTGTCTTTGTTATGATTTTTTTTACTTCCAGCACTGGACATTTGTGAAAACGGGCATTTTTGCCCACATACCTTTCCAGTATACAAATAAAATTGATTGATTGATTGATTGATATTCAGCAACTATGTTGCATCAGCAGTTCACAATAAATATCAGCCTCTGTAGATTCTGTTGCCAAGCACAGATGATGCAAAGACTATTCATAACCCGCACGTGATACAATTCACAGCACAATTTGTCCAAAATGAAGTAAACTGTTACCAGACTCAATCCAGCCACCCACAGAACCCCAGCACTTTGCTCCTCTCAAGCTTCGTCAGAAGCCAGTCTGTATGAAACCTGTCTACTATGCTATTATAGGTGGTCTAACTGCTGATAACATCATTTATAATCTGTCAATGGCTTCTGATGCTGATGCTGCTACTTGAACAGGCTATAACATTGGTGAAAATGGAGCAGCTCCTCAATGCACTCAGTCTTCTGTCGAAGTAACAGCCCTGTAAATAGCAGTATCAGCAGCTTAGTCAGCGCCAGAAGCCACTGACTGACTGCAACCAAAGAAGACACTGGTTGGAGCTCCTATATTAGCACAAAGTAGAGGGGCTACAGACAGACCTGGTTTTGAAGACAGGAAGAGAAATACAAAAGACACAGAAACAGAACTGGGTATTATCATATATGAAATGAAATTGCTACAGTGTTTCCCATCCCGTTTATGATATTACATCTCTCATTAAAAAATAGTGGGAACATTTATTTACAGCATGCAGCATATCTGAAGTCTGCTTAGATGAGGTGCTGAAATTGTTGATTACTTACATAGATAACACTTTTACATCCATGATCTCTTGCCTTAGCTCAAGACATCTGGAGGAATTGAATTCAAGTGGGCCATCGTAAAACTCAAAGTACCTGAAGGATAAAAAAAAATCCTAGTAAAAAAAGAACTTTGTCTTTGACTGCCAGTTGTTACAGTTACATTTCGTCTGCAAATTAGCATTTCATTCAGTCTTTTTTTTTCCATTAGTTACAATCTCTTCACAGAAGTGTGTAACATCGTATTTTGCACTGTGTTCCATAGACAGACAGTGGTCAGCTGAGGAGGAGAGCAAAGGGCTGTGCCAATCACTGTCTCCTCTTCTAATTCCTTTAGCAGCTCTTCTGCAATACACTGGGGGGGATCGGGTAATAGGCGAGAAGGAGGTAAGAGGGATTTTACTCATCATCATCATCATCTTCATCATCACTATGTTTCTTGGAAAATCAAGGAATGATGCAACAAACCTTTAGCTGAGGTTCACTGTAAATGGTGTCCTTCAGGAGAGCTCGGTTACTTGGATAGAAAAGGTTATACAAACTATAAAATACTTATGGAGGTTATACTATAATATAAAACATAGTACAAGAATATTAATCCAGTTCAATTCCTGCTCCTTCTTGAGGGTAGTATTTATACATTTTATAGTAATTGTTGTAGTTTTATTTATTTATTTATTTAGTAATCAGAATTACAACCTTTGAGCTAAAAGCTCATTTACAAAGGATCATCGTCACAAGAGTAGGGGAGGGTACATAAGTTTGGAGTCAGTAGCAGCTTAATAGGCATTGTCAAGAACATCTAATAGTAAGAAAAATGTGAACAGGAGAAATCAGTACACATTAGCAAAAGCATAACAATGTAGGATAACATAGGCAAATAACAACACATAACCAAAACAAGGGTACATAGTCAATGGGGTTGGGTTCACTTGTCATGCCATACAATTAAGTGCTTAAGTCAGAGTTAGGTGCTAGTTTGAGAAAAAAAAAGTACTGTATGTTTATGTCCAATAATATGTTATTTGTGTTTATATAATTTATTTATAGAATTTTGTATGAAATTTTAATATGTTTGGCGCCCAGAGCCTCCCAGATGGGTGTCTCTTTTAAATAAAATTTGCCTTGCCTTTACATCATATCAACACTGGCAGAAAGTGCCATCCATTATTAATGTTAAGTAGCTCTGTTTTGATCTTTATCGGGTGCAGTGACCTGAGAAAGAATCACATTCTACCTTAAACTAGCTCAGGGGAGACTGCACATGCACACGACTTTCAGCTAGATGTGCCTTCATGAGTTCCCACACCCCGAAAATGGAAAATAGTTAAACTTGCACTTGTATCCGGGATGGCAGTATAGCCTAGAGGTTACATTAACGAGCTGTGAATGAGCTTGGTACATCCAGCAGACCTGGGTTTGATTCCCACAACCTCCACATGCGTACTGTGTTACTCTGAGCAAGTCATTTAACCACCCCAGTGCTTCTGGGTCACCCCTGAAAACAGGCACTTGTGCCTAGTGGACCTTAACCAGTTACCAAAAGAATAAAATAAGTATTGCATCAGAGCGGTCGGGGAAGGGGAGAAAAAGGCTGTGTCTCGAGGTGCCTGAACACATTCATTGCCACAAAGAGTGCCGGACACACTAAAGGGTCCAAGAAAAAGGCACAAAGGATCCGCAGCTAAAGGCACTGACACTAATGGAGAGCCAGAAGCCGCAGATGACATGATGGCAGCATGAGGAGAGCAGTTTCTGAACAATCTCTTGTGGCCATGTCCCCAAAACTGAATGAAGTGGCAAATAAAACTGATGCCTTGGCCAGCAGATATAAGAAGAAGGCAAAGAGACTTACAGAAGTAGAGCAGACAGTGTCCACAGCACGTCTACTGGACTGCATAGTATGCCTCAAGAAGGAATTGCAGGTGCTGAAAGAACACATAGACAACATGGAAAACAATCATTGGAGGAACAACCTCAGAATTAGAGGGTTGCTGGAGGGGGCCGAAGGCAAGGATATGATGGCCTTCTTGAAGAAGTGGATCTTGGAAAGGCTCTCCCTGGGAAATGGTTGGGTGAAACTAGGCCAGGCTCAAAGAGCCTTGGGGCTGAAGCTGTAGCAAGGGGCACCCCCCAGCAGGTAATTTTTTGTCTTCTCAATTATCCAGACAAACAGTGCATTCTCAGCCCTTATAGAGCATACCAGTCCTTTAAATATGAAGGATACCAGCTGTTCATAATCCAGGACTTTTCTAAAGCTGTCCAAAATAAACATAAACCCATTGTGCCACTTATGAATCAGCTGAGAGAAAAGGAAGTTGATTTCTGATTTGCTTACCGTGCCCTGCTTACCTTCCAGCTGGAAAGTCACCCACACTCCTTTTGAGAGGACAAAAAAAACCTCTGCAATTCTGTCTGGGGAAAAACTCAAAAGAGCAATCATCTGATGTCAGTAAGGCAACAAACTGCAACTGATGGACTGTAGCTGAGTGTAGTGCAAAGGGCTAATGTCTGGCTGGGGTGACTAGCCATACCTCTTCTGTCCACACTGATGACATCTGTGAGAAATAGCTATCTGAACTACTATACATGATCTGTACACTGCTGCTTAACTCAATAACCAAGACAGATGCCCATGTCCTCTGATAAATTCCCACAATTAAAGGCTGAAACATGAGAGAGGATAATACAGTCGCTATTTAAATCTGTGTGCCTCAGCAGGTCAGGCGAAAAGTCTGGGCAACAATTAACAGTGAACTATGAAACACTGAGGTTGCTGTCTGTACCATCCTGAGCTCACAAAATGAACAGAGAAGTTCAATTGAACCCTGGTCTGGTGCCCTGATTTGTCAGTCTGACAAGGGGAGCAAGAACAATCCAGCAGTGGTGCCATGAAGAAAGAGAGAAGAAAGTGAAAGACTTTACAAAATAAAGCTGGACAGCTGCCATGCAAAACGTGGCTACATTGGGACATGGAAGCAGTGGGCCCCAACAAAGTATGGACACAACTGTGGCACAGCATAAGTAAACTGCCAGATATTCTCTGTTAAAATTTTTCACATTTTCACAGATCCAGAAGCAAATGGTTTGATA
The DNA here is from genome assembly GCA_016271365.2 of Neoceratodus forsteri. NCBI lineage: Eukaryota > Metazoa > Chordata > Ceratodontiformes > Ceratodontidae > Neoceratodus > Neoceratodus forsteri. The sequence continues at coordinate 483,467,682 of CM057449.1, forward strand.
CCTTTTATTGGACCAACATACATATAACAAAAACAAAACAGTGCCTAAGCTTTTGGACCAACCAAGTCCTTTCTCAGAAGCTTTCACATACACATACATATTTTCACAGGGGAGGCATGTATATTGGCTTATGTGCAGGTTGAGGGAAAGAAGCTTTGGGACATGGACGTTGTTTATGGGGAGGGGGCCCCTCAGATCTTGAATGTCTGGGGGAGAGGTGTACTCCAAGGATGAGCCTGTGTACTTACCAAGGGGTAACTAAGCCGGTGCATGAGGGAAAGAGGAGGGTGCTATTTAAAAGTGAGCTGGAATAGATTATAGGGGGAGAGGAGGTCAAGGGGAATGTGTTTACATTTAAAGGGACCATTGTAGCATTAGTGGCAACACTAAGTTACAGAGGAGGCCAGGAAGTTGCCTGTTGACATGGGGAGACAAGTTTGTTCTGTTCTTGTTTACAATGTTTTATGTTCTGTTTCAAGTTCTTGTTGGTATAACTTTACAAGTCACAACTCCAGTCATGTCTGATTCACAGAAAAGGGGAAGTCTTTAGACCATGAAGAGATAAAGGCAGAAAGATGAATGAGAATGCCAAGGTAATGCTGTGTGGGAATAAGTAGGTTTATAGGGTGCTTATGGTGGCCAACAGGGTGAAAAGCTCACTGGGTTTGGGTCTGGTAGGGGCACACCCCTTCCTTGGGTTCCTTACTATGCAGTAAGCAGGGAAGAGGCTATCAACTATAGACCAGTCAGTCTCACATCAGTGGTGGAGAAATGAATGGAAACCCTGTTAAAGGGAAGATTAGTGGAATATCTTAAATCCAGGGGGTTACAAGACCAAAGACAGCATGGATTCATCAGGGGGAGATCGTGTCAAACAGCTCTTAAAGATTTATTTGACTGGGTGACCAGGGAAACAAATCAGGAAAGGGCAGTGGATGTGGCCTATCTGAACTTCAGCAAAGCCTTAGAAACTGTACCACATAAGTCAAGTTTATTTCATATCAAAATATGTATAAAATTTACGTTCAATGTACAAATTCTAAAAAGACAAAAGAGAGAAAAAATAATATAAAATTCAACTAAAAATATACAATTATGAAAAAAAGAGAGGAGAATGTTTCGGAAGTGGGTTCAACTAATACAACATAGTTAATATGTTTTAAGTTATCAGATTGATAAACTGGTAAATTAACAAGACATAAAAATGACCTATAAAAGGATCTGTTGATTTATGCGCAGTCAACCAATCAGGCATATTAAAAGTTTTATTTCATAAAGTTAGCAGCTATCATAAATTTAGAAACTGAATACAGTGCTCTAAAATTAGAAGAGTTCAATAGATAATTTTTTCATCTGAAGAACTATTCGATATATTGGCTAACAGACTGTCAATTAATTTTTCCTTAGGTATTCTAAATAATTGTATTCCAAGAGGATATGTTCTATACATCACTTCCCTGAGCATCTGCTCTTACAGTCTAATCCCCTGACATATTGAGACCAACTTACAAAACTTGTATTTACATCTGTATTAACATTAAACCACAGCCTTGCAATTGTTTTGACATGTAGGTTGTCTTCACACTTTGCACTGTAATATTCCCTTTGATATCTTTTTTTGCTGTTACTATAGCTCTGAATTTTCTTGGTTAGACCCAGTCTCTCTATATCTTTTTGCTTATGGGTATCCCTGACCCTTTCTTTAGCAGCACCTATATATTGTTGAAGTTCTAAGATCTTCCATCTTTTCAGGATACTTTTCAACCCCATATACCTTAATCTTAGATTTAGTTCCTTGAACCAAGTCCATGATTTTATTGACAATAAAGCGCCGTAATCTGAGACATACTGCAGATCCAACCAATGCAAATACAAAAAAGGATTTATACCTTCATTTTTACTTATTTTTAAAAAAATAACTGATTTGTCTTACTTCAGAAATAGTCCTTAGAGAAATAATACCAGTCTCAGTGCGACAAAGTTGCATACAACCCTGTCCCATTTGTCATAGAGGTAGTTAAAAGCAAGGATCTATTATGTCCTCTGCTGTTCTGTCACTTGCATATCTCTTGTCTGTCTGATTGTGCAATCAAATGTTCCTTGGGGAAACTCAGAACTGGCCACTCTGACGGTCCCACAATTACCCCGTTATCTTCCTTCCTTTACTTGCTGTTTCTATTCTTTCTTCCCTTGCTTCTCTGTGGTTAAAAAATATATATGAATGTTTATGTGAAACTGAGATTCCTTGGTTTGCAAATGCATATACAGTAGTTACACTGTTGAAATAAATGCAGAAAGCTATTTGGGTTTATCTGAAACACTGGGGGGGGGGGTTAACCCTGAAATGCATTTTGACCTCCTCACAATGTTCTATTTTGTAGCACCTTCAGGAAAGAAACTGGCAAGGTTCTGTTACATTGTTTGAGAAACAGGAGATGTATCTTAATGAGCTCAGGATGCAGAAGTTAATTACCAGGAAAAGACATCTTCTGCAAAGAGCAATACTTTGTTGGAGAGAGAGAGACTGAGATTTAGATTTAGAGATACCCTCAGAGGATGGACTTTGTTTTGTTTGAACTGCCTGTATAAGAGTTATCCTGTACAATTTTTACTTTTTTTTGTTTTGTCTTTTTATTTATAATAATAAAAAGTACAGTTATGTAAGAACTTACCATAACAGTTGATCTTCAAGAAGAGCTCTTGCAGCAGGTAACCCCATTAGGACCATGCCGCCAAGCACTAGGACCCCATGGAAAAATTTCTAGCTAGCAGTCTGTGGTGGGAGACCACCCCCACCCAACGTCGGCCCTGCCTCCAAGATCACACATGGTATAAAGAGGATGGTCTCCCGGCACCACCTCAGTTCACCTGCCGGAGACCCAGTTAGTATAAGAATGGGGAACCAAGGAGGTTCTCACATCCCCTGGAGAGAAAACTACAGTTCATAACCCCGGGGGTAGGAGGGAGGGAAAGCACCTGCTGCAAGAGCTCTTCTCGAAGATCAACTGTTTCGGTAAGTTCTTTTGTAACTGTACTATCTTACTTTGAGATAGAGCTCTTGCAGTAAGTAACACCATTAGGACTGAGTCCCAAGCAGTACAAGGATACAATTCAGGTCAGAAGGGTGGTGGTGGTTACGAATACTGGTAAACCACTGGTACTCCTAAGAGAGAAGTCCCTTGAGGACGGTGAGGCCAAAGCCTGCTCTCCTCTGTGAAGCAATGTCCAGACTGTAATGCTTTATGAAGGTATGGACTGAACTCCAGGTAACAGCTGCACAGAGATCTGCTGCTGAGACATTCCTTAGGGATGCAAAGGAAGTGGCCACACTCCTAGTAGAATGACCTTTAACCAGTCCCGGTAAGGGTTTGTCGTACTTTTGGTATCAGAACACGATACAATTGACCAATTATTTGTCCAAAGTCTGTTTAGTCACTGGTGCCCTTAACATCTGTTGGGCAAAGGAGACAAACAACTGGACTGTCTTTCTGGAAGAGTGGGTGCACTCTAACTAGAAATGAAGGACTCTATGAACATATAGGGTATGTAAAAGGGCCTCTCCTTTATTTGAGTACTCTGGGTAGTAAACTGGAAGTTGAATGTCCTGGCTGAGTATAAACTTGGACACAACCTTCAGAAGAAAGTTAGGACTGGTGCACAGGGATACCCTGTCCCTGTGGAAAATCAAATAAGGCTTTTACACATCAGAGCCTGAAGCTCAGAAATCCTCCGAGCAGAAGTAACCGCAACTAAAAATAACACTTTCCAAGACAGGAAGCATAGTTCGCAACATGTGGCTGGCTCAAAGGGAGGCAACGTAAGTTTTTCTAACATAAACAAAAGGTCCCAAGGGGGATAAGCTCCTGCCTGGGAGGTTTGATGTGCAGGATGCCACACAGAAAAGTCTTGGATAAGTCCAACTGCACCAGAGTCCTGCCCTCCACAGGTACATGATAGGCTGACAGTGCAGAAAGGTGTACCTTTATGGACGAGTAGCTAAGACCCTTGTCAGATAGGGAAAGAAGGTATTCCAATACCGAAGTTACCGGGCAGGTAAAAGGATCTAGGAAACGTGAGGACGCCCACAGGCAGAAACGTTTCCATTTTATGGCATATGTGGCCCTAGTTGAGGGTTTCCTTGAGGCCACAATGACCTTCACTTCCCTTGAAGATACCCCATATCTGTCCTTGATTAAGTCTGCAGGAGCCATGCATGCAGATAGAGTAACTGATGATTTGGGTGCACTAAGGTACCCTGTTCCTGCAAGAGTAACCGAGGGGACAGGGGCAAGGGAATTGGAGGTTCCAATGCCAGCTGTTGAAGCAGTGGGAACCAGATCTGTCGAGGCCAGAATGGCACAATGAGGATCATGGTCACCTGTTCTGCTTGAATTTTGAGCAACACTCTCTGAATCAGAGGAAATGGAGGGAAAGCATACAGAAACCTCCCTGCCTAAGCAAGGGACAATGCGTCTCACCAGAAAACACTAGGCCCTGGATCTAGCAAGCAGAAATTAGGCAGTTTGGCATCGTGTGGGGATGCAAAGGGGTCCAGTTCTGGAAGGCCCCACTTTCCAAAAAGGTCGTCTACTACGTCTTGTAGTAGCTCTCATTCATGAGCCTGAGACCAAGGGTGACTGAGGCTGTCGGCTAGGGTGTTTTGGACCCTGGAATATGAACCGCTGTGAGTTCCTGGTTGTGCTCTATTGTCCAGTACCACACCCTCATGGCCTCCCTGCAGAAGGGGTACAAGTGTGTGCCCCCTTGCTTGTTGATGTAGAAGACCACTGGCATGTTGTCTGACTGGATCAGTAGAGGCTCTGGCAAGAGAATCGTCTGGAACGCCTGTAAGGCGTAAAGAATGGCTCTCATCTCCAATACGTTTATGTGAAGGTCTTGTTCCACCATGGCCCAAGTCCCTTTTTTCTGTTGGACTCCGAAATTTTTTATTTTATTTATTTATTAAATTCTCGGATTACAAATACTTTTGAGCAGAAACTGCTCGTTTACAAAGGTTCCACGTCAAAGGATGAGGGTCAACATACATACAGAGGTAGTAAAAGAATGCACAACAAACAACCAAAACAACTAAAAGAAAAAATAAAGATACTCAGTTATAACATACTTTGAGATAATATTCATAAAACGAGCAGCTTGAATAGGCAGCTGGCTGCGGTAACAATAAGAGAAAGAGGGCACCATAGGCAGTTAGTATGGCAGGCATGCGACCAGGAGAGGAAGTTGGCAGGCTAATGAGCCACTGTCCGATGGTAGTGGAAAATGTCTTGTACCAGTGGAGATGTGAAGCAGGAAAGGAGTCACAAGGAAGGCCAAGTGCCAGAGGGAATGAGATTGGGAAAGGGCGGGCTGTGAGACATGAGTGAGCTGGGAGGTGTTTAGAGATCTCTGTTCAACAAAGCAGTCACACTGAGTGGTAGAGGTGAGGTAAAGTTTGAGATTCCTTTTGAAGGGTCCAAGTGTAGTAGAGGAAGTGATTCTTTATTGAGGAATTGAACCATTGAGCAGCTCTATAGATAAGGACCGCTGACCCATGGAGTGCGACATCTGGGAACCTGAAAGGTTAGAGATTGGGCACCACGTGTTTTGTTGAGTGCCACTGTAGGTAGTAAGGGTGAGCTAACACCAGGTGGCATGAGACCAAGGAGAATCTTTTTGGTAAGTAAGCAGGTCTGGTATTGTATTCTGCTGCGTAGGGGTAGCCAGCTGGCCTGTGCATAGAGGTCACAGGTCTGAGTTAGTCGGGCTGCACCTGTCAGTAGTCTACAGGCTTTGTTGAGAGCAACTGAGATCCTGCGGAGGGCACTTGTTGGGGCAGAGCCATAGATGGCAAGGCCGTAGTCAATGATAGAGGTGACAGAGCTGTAGATGGCTAGTTTAAGGGCATCCAGAGGCATACAGTGCTTGTGTTTGTGTAGTAGTCAATCCATATATTGGCGGTCTTGGCAACAGTGTCAATATGCGAGTGTAGGAGAGGTACTATCCAGGGTAATACCAAGGTACTTGAACTCCTTGACATGTTCGAGTGGGTTCCCAGCGTGGTTCTTGATGGTGAGGGACAGAGAGTTGTGGCTGCTCTGTCGGTTACAGAAGAACATGGCTTAGTCTTGCTGTGGTTCAGGACAAGTTTATGAGAATTGAACCAGTCTTGGCACGATTGAAGTCGAGCTACAGCTGGGATTCAAAGACTGTAATGTCATGGTGGCTGGAAAACAGGACTGCATCGTCTGCGTATAGTAATATTTTTTGGTGGCAGGCACTGGGGAGATTGTTGATGTAGAGGGAGAAGAGTAGAGGGCCCAGAATAGACCCCTGGGGGACTCCGGAGCGGACTGGTTTCTCATCCGAAGAGATCCCTGCAATCCTTATATGTTGGATCCGATTATCAAGGTAGCTGGTGAACCATGGAAGGGCATCGCTGGAGATCCCAATGGAGGATAGTTGCTTGAGCAGTAGGGGGTGGTTAACTGTGTCGAATGCCTTGGTAAGGTCTATAAATACTGCCCCTCCACAATTCCCTTTGTCAAGCGTGGCATGGATGAAGGTTGTAAATTCCAGTAGTGCAGTGGTGGTGCTGTGCCTTTCTGAAGCCATGCTGCTGTGGGCACTGTACATTGTACTTATCCAGAATTCAACTAGTTGGTCTGACACTATTCGCTCCAGCGCTTTGGATAGTGGGGAGAGGTGAGATAGGTCTGTAATTGGTGTGCAGTGTCCTATCTCCGCTTTTGTGAACCAGTGTGACAGTGGCTTTCTTCCAGAGAGAGGGGAAATGGCCCAAACTAAGCGAGAGATTAAAGATCTTTGTAAGTGGTTCTAAGATTTCATCGAGGACTTGTGCCAGCAGTTTCAGGTCAAATGTGCCCCCCATCCTAGTCCCGAGGCATCCGTTGTCAGGATTTGCTGAGGACTGGGACTTATGAAGGGAGACTCGGATTCTAATCGGGAGGGGGTGAGCCACTGCTCCAGAGTTTGAGTTATTGCCTTGGCGACTCAGACTGGTTGTTCAATCTCATCCAAGCTCTGGTCCCATTGGACACTGAGATTTCACTGCAGAACCCTCATGTGCAGATGAGCTAAGGGGACAGTAACTATCGTGGCCTAGCAGCTGCAGTACTGTTCTTGCTGGAACTTGATTTGTGGAGACTAGCCTCCAAGCCAGTGCCCCTAGTCAAGCTGCCCTGTCTGAGAGGAGGAAGGCCCTTGCTTGGACAGTGTCCAAGATGGCTCCTGTGTACTGCAACCTCTGGGTAGACTGGGGGGATGACTTGGCAAGGTTTAGAGTGACCTCCAGAGTTTGATACAGGTGAAAGGTGTCTGCCAGAGAGTGACATAGTTCTTCTCTTGTGGGAGCTGTTAGAAGCCAGTCATCGAGGTAGGGGTAGATGTAATGCCCCTGCCTCCAGAGAGCAGCTGCCACTACTGCCAGGCACTTGGTAAACACCCTTGGTGCCGAAGAAAGGCTGAATGGCAGCACTCTGAACAGGTAGCGCTCTCCCTGGAAGGTGAAGCAGAGGTATTTTCTGTGGGACAGCAGGATCTTTATATGCATGTAGGCATCCTGAATGTCCAGGGGGCAAAGCCAATCCCCTTGGTGAAGCATAGGGAGCAATCCCCGCAGTGTCACCATCCTGAACCTTTTGTGTTCAATGAAAGTGTTCAGTTGGCTGAGGTCCAGAATGGGATGAAGGTCCCCTGCCTTTTTCAGGAAGAGGAAGAAGTGGGAGTAGTATCCCTGTCCTCTTTGTGACAGAGGTACCGGCTGGATTGCTATTTTGCCTAGTAGGGCTTAGATTTATGTTCTTAGAAGCCCTGCATGGGATGGGAGGCAGTGGGAGGGTACAGATGGGTTGTCTGGAGGGATTTGTGTAAACTCTAGTGCATAACCCAGCTCCATTATCTGAAGTACCCACTGATACACGGTGATGTCGGACCAGCCGTTGAAGTAGAGGGAGAATCTTCCGCCTACTGCCTCCCCCTGCAACTCTACTGGGGGGGGGGGCTGGCAGGAAGTCATGCTGAAGTGGTGGGCATGGGCAAGGGAGCACTGTCGTTCTTGGCATTCTTGGGTCCCTGGGTTCCTGCAGACAGGGGAAGGTACCCTTTCTCTTGAAAGCCACTCTGTGTTACTGTTTTCTTCCTTGCCAACCTTGTTGCTTATGAAAGGGTCAGCACCTGGGTGCAGCCGGTTCGGATTTGTACATTTTATGTACCTCCGAGACTGCCTTTCCCGAATCCTGTAGGCCCCTGATTAGCTTTTCAGTCTTTTGGCCGAACAGGATTGGGCCCTAAAAGGGAGTATCAAGGATTGCATCTTGGAGATCCTGGCAGAATCTTGAGACCCGAAGTCAGGAGTGGCGCCTCAGATATATGCCAGTGGCATCAGCCCTGGCGGCCATGTTTGGGGAGTTGTACAAACATCTGAGCACGTGTCTCCCAACATTAGCCCCTGACTTGAGGACTGCCATTAGCTTATTGTCCGATTCTGGCTGGGTCTTGGCCAGATCCATGGTCTTGTTCCCCAATGATTTTTGGTACACGACCATGTGGGCCAAACATTTAAGTGACCTGAACGTACATGTGGCTGAAGAATATACTTTACGGCCCAGATGGTCCAACTTCTTAGATTCCTTGTCTGGAGGTTGAGAGCTCATGTGCTTGGGCTGCTGAGCTCTACCATGAGCAGCTGTGAGGATCATGGAATCTCCTTTAGGCTGCTCGCTTAGGTGAGGTTCTCCCCTCTGCATTCTGTATAATCAATCAGCCTTCTTAGGGACTGCCAGTGTTGTAGAAGGGTGCTTCCAGGCCACTTTCATGACATCCTGGAAAGGTTCCACTAGAGGCGGTATGACCAAAGGCTTTGGGTCTGTGGATCCCAAGAATCTGGCTAAGCGCCATCTCTCTGGGTCCAATTCCTCCATCTCCCATTGATTCAGGAATTGGATATGTCTCATGATATCCAAGAATGAGGGATCATCTGGAGCTGACTTAGGAGAGTCCCTGCTATGGTCTGGTGAAGGTAGGGGTAGGTCGTCCTCTGAGAAGTCGTAAGAGGAGGAACCCCCAGATGAACCTTCCGAAGAGATATAAGGTTGGCCTCTGGAGGAGGACCAAGATGATGGGTGGCGATTATGCTTCCGATGTACAGGTGATCCCCAGTTGTCATCCCCTGATGGTGGGTGGTCAGGCATCGGGGGTGACTGGGGGTAGTCGTTGGGGGGAGAAGGCTGTCTGGGCAAAGCTGGGGCTGGTATCCCAGCGGGGATGGGAACTGACTCTGGAGGCCTAGGTAACAGGTCCCTTATGATAGTGTTCGTTGGGGGGGGCTGGCTTCGAGATAGGGACATTAGGTGTCCCTGGCGTTGAACCCTGTGGTACACTGTCCCCTAGTGTCGGATTCGACAGTGTGCCTTTAACCGGCATCGGCTTTTGTGGAGTGGTATCCTCAGTTATTGGGTGCTCAGATGGCAGGTCATCAGGCTCCCTAGGAGGAGGCGAAGGAGGAGGAGGAGGAGGGGGTGGGGCCTGTTTTTTGTCATCCCCTGAGCCTAGCATCAGGTCCCATGGCATCTGATTGGTAGTCTGGGTTAGTGGCGGGACTTGTGGGGCAGACAGCAGTTTAGGTGGTGGCATTTGGTCCTGCTCCACCGTGGAGTCAGAATTTTAGGGGGCCATATGTCGGGCTGAAGCCTCAGCCGACAATCACCTGGAAGGTGAGTGGTGCTTGACCTGGCGCTCACTGTCCTGGCACCTCCTAGAGATGATCGACCCTGACGCCCTGTCGAATGTCCTAGAAACTTGAGCTCTTGCGGTCAGCAGACTGTGATCTGTTGCCGGACACAGAATGCACCTGTCCTGCTGGCTGAGACCCTAGCGTCTGCTTGTGGGACTGGTGAGCCAGAGACATTGGGCCTTGGGAGAGGCTAAGCCCAGGAGACTCCCCGCCGTGCACCTGGGAATAAGTGAGGGGCTCGCTTACATGTAACCCCGGGAGAGCCAGTGAACCCGGGGGGAATCGCACCTCTAGCCTGAGGTCAAAGACTTCAAAGTCTTAGGAGGGGACTTAAGACAGGACTCTGAACTGGACCATTCCTTGTGGTGATGTTTCCCACTTAATCTCTTCTCTCTGGGGGAGGAGTCATTTGCCAAGGAAGAGGACGAGCTGTTCCTCGACTGGGCCTTCTACATGGTGGCTACTTGTTGTTTGAGGAGGTATGCTTTAGGCATTTTCAGGCAGTGGATGTGGGTCCTCCAGATGAAGCCTTGGCAGTGTGGGCAGTCGTCAGGCTTGTGGTTGGGGCCTAGGCAAAGCAAGCAGGCTGAATGGCCGTCCTTCGCCGGGATCTGCTTGCCACATGCACACTTCAATTTCTGCTGCCTGGTTGAAGATGGCTCAGAAGACACACACCGAACTCGTGAAATGGTAGAAAACTCAAGAAATGAAACACTGTGTGAAGTGCGAAAAATGGCAGTCGACTGGAAGCAGGAGGCATCCATAGAGCCAATATGCACAGGTCAATGGCAGGAAAAAACTGAGGTGGTGCCAGGGGACCACCCATTTATACCACATGTGATGTCGGAGGTGGGGTCGACGTTAGGGGGGCGGTCCCCTGCCATAGACTGCTAGCTAGAAATGTTTCTGTGGGGTCCCAGTGCCTGGTGGCATAGTCCTAATGGTGTTACCTGTTGCAAGAGCTCCATCTCAAAGTAAGATCCTGATTTGCCTATGTTTCCTGACCTATGCCTCGATGACCTGGGTCCTGGATTTCAGAAGGGTCAATTTTGCAAAACTAGGGATATGTGTGAAGAAAGCCCTGGGGGAAGGGTGGGAAAGAGGGATGTAGAGGAGCAATGGGCACATCTTAATGGAGCCATAACTGAAGCCACGAGCCTTTGCGTTAGGCAAATAAGTAAAACAAAGAGGAAGAAAAAAACACTCTGGTTCTCAAAGGAAGTGGCAGGGTGGGTGAGGGAAAAAAGGTTAGCATTCAGAAAATACAAAGAAACCAAGAAGGATGAAGACGGAAGAATGTATCTGGAAAAGCTAAAGGAGGCAGTAAAAGCAGTCAGAAAGGCCAAAGAACAGACAAAGGAAAGACTAGCCAAGGAAATTAAGACAGGAGACAAGACCTTTTTTAGACACATTAGAGAAAAGAGAAAGACCAGGGGTGGAATTGTGAGACTAAAAAGTGAACGAGGGGTCAGTAGAAGACGACCAGAAAAAAGCAGAAATCCTGAACAAACATTTTTGTTCAGTGTTTGTGATAGAAAGGGAGGGGGAGGAACTACAGCTTGGTGAAAAATGTACCAAGAGGTGGTGGGTAGATACCAGTTTCATTTACAGAAGAGGGAGTCCTAAAGGAACTGGAAAAACTGAAAGTAGATAAGGCAATAGGGCCAGATGGAATATATCCCAGAATTTTAAAGGAACCTTTGAAAGAAACTGGCAGCACCACTGACAGCCCTGTTCAACAAATCATTAGAAACAGGTGTGGTTCCGGCAGACTGGAGGAGAGCGAATGTTGTCCCTCTCCGTAAGAGCGGGAGCAAGGAGGAGGCTGGTAACTATAGGCCAGTCAACCTAACCTTAGTGGTAGGGAAATTTATGGAAGCATTACTCAAGGAAAAGACTGTGACCTACCTTGAATCTAGCAGACAGCAGGATCCGAGACAGCATGGTTTCACAGCAGACAGGTCTTGTCAAACAAACCTGATAGACTTCTTCAACTGGGTGATAAGGGAGATAGTTTGGGGTGGGGGTGGATGTGGCCTGGGAGTCAAATCCAGGGTGGTAAACTGGGTTAGAAATTGGTTGAACGGTAGGAAACAGAGGGTGGTAGTGAACGGAGTTCAGTCCATAGAGAGGGGAGGTGACCAACAGGGTGCCTCAGGGATTGGTGCTAGACACAGTCCTCTTTAATGTCTTCATAAGCAACATTGCAGAGGGGCTGAAGGACAAGACTTTGCAGACAGCACAAAGATCTGCAATAGGGTTGACACACCAGTGGTATGGAAAGAATGAGAAGGGACCTAGACAAGCTGGAGGAGAGGTCGCATGTATGGTAGCTGAGATTCAATACAAAGAAGTGCAAAATTATGCACTTAGAACACAGGAACCTGAGGGAGGAGTACTCACTGGGGGGGGGAGGTACTGTCGGCCACCAAACAGGAGAAGGAGCTAGGGGTGCTTATATCTGAGGATCTAAAGGTGGCTGGACAGTGTGAGAAGGCGGTCAGATGGGCCAGCGGGATGTTGGGGTGCATAGGGAGAGGTATCACCAACAGAAAAAAGCAGGTGGTGATGCCACTATAAAGATCATTGCTGAGACCTCATCTGGAGTACTATGTCTGGTTCTGGAGACAGCATCTCAGAAAGGGCATAGACAGAGTGGAGGCAGTCCCAAGAAGGGCAACAAAATTAAATGGTACTGGGGCTGCTGCACCAGGAGTCATATGAGGAGACGCTGAAAGACCTCAATATACAGTATATTCGCTGGAGATGAGGAGAGAGAGTGGGGACATGATAGAGATGTTCAAATACCTTAAAGGTATGAATAAGGTACAGGGGGGTAGTATCTTTCAGAAAAGAGGATGGACAAGAACTAGGGGACAATATGAGGTTGGAGAGGGTAGAATCAGGGGTAATGTGAGGAAGTACTTCTTTACAGAAAGGGTGGTGAATGCTTGCAATAGCCTCCCCGCAGGGGTGGAGGGGCAAAAATGGTGGAGGAATTCAAAAGTGCCTGGGATAGACATAAGGAACCCTAGAGACAGGGAAGACAGGGTGAGTCGCAGATCATCTACAGTCGGCAGCGTAAGTAAAAGGTAGGAAAAATGGGCAGACTAGATGGGACATGCAGTCCTTATCTGCCAACAAATTCTATGTATCATTCAGCTCTGAAAAATTCAGGGGAAATGATCTGGGGGAGTCCAAGGGCTAAACGTATAAAAAGGTTCTGAATCAGTTCTATGACCTCCACCCTCTTTATATTTCCCAATATGTCTGTGCCATGTAAAATGGCAGAATTACCTTCCATTTGAAATAGTTTTAATAGTGAGGAGGTTCAGTTATTAACAAATTGTTTTGAGTCCCTATTAATAGCTAGAACTGCTTGTCTGGCCTTTTTTTTTTTTTTACTTATTTCAATATGAGACTTCCAGTCTCTCTTAGTACTGATATTTACCCCCACACAGTTGTATTTGTCAGCCTCTTCAAGAAGGGTCCCACTGGTAAACCATATATGCCTTAGGTTCTTAGATATATTAATAAGCATAATGTTCAATTGATCCACATTAAGTTGTAACTTGTTTAAAGTACACACAACCGAGTCAAGTGCCTTTTGCAGTCCTTTGGCAGATTTCGGTATTAAAATAGCATCATCTGCATATAACATATAAAAGTATATTGATCGGGTTACCTTGTATATTTGGGGTATCAGTATCCTCTTTATCAAGGTTATAAACTACTTGGTCTATGGGTACTAACAGACATCATTGTTATACACATTTATGGGTGCCAGTTGGGTCCGTTAATGTTCCATCACAATGCTATCTAATTTGTAGCTTCGTATTTGTATGAAGTCTCTGTATCAAGGCTAATAATCTGTCATCCATTTTCCAGCTTTTTAAAATCTCTCATATAATGACTCTATTCCATGTTGTCAAAACTGAACCACATAAGAGCGTTAAAGAATCTAGACAGTCTAGGAGTAGGAGTGGGAGCCAATGTTGTTAATTGGGTAAAAAAATGGTTGGTGGATAGGAGGCAGAGGGTGGTAGCAAATGGTACTCAATCAAATGAGGGGAGAGTGACCATTGGGGTGCCACAAGGTTGAGTATTGGGGCTGGTCCTGTTCAACACCTTCATAAGTGAAACTGCAGAACAGCTTGAAGAGAAGGTGTGTCTTTTTACAGATGACATTAAGATCTGTAACAGGGTAGGTACTCAAGAGGGGGTGGAGAAAATGAAAAGGAACCTTTGAAAACTTGAGGAGCAGTCAAGGGTATGGCAGCTGGGGTTCAGTGCAAAAATGTTCAAAATCATGCAGCTGTGGCATAGAAACCCAGGAGCCGAGTATGAAATGGGTGGGGAATTAGTCAATCATTAAGAAGGAAAGGGACATAGGGGTTATAATATCTGATGACCTCATAGTCGTGGGCTAGTGTGACAAGGCAATGGGCAGGGTTACTGGATTGCTTGGGTGCAGAGGGAAGGGTATCACAAGCAAAAGGAGGCAGGTGATATTACCACTACATAGATCATTGGTGAGACCACACCTTGAATATTGTGCACAGTTCTGTAGGCTCCATCTCAGAAAATACATCAATAAGGTAGAGGCAGTTCAGGGCAGGGCAACTAAAATGGCACACGGGTTGCATGAGAAACCATATGAGGGCAGACTGAGGGATTTCAATATGTGCACCCTGGAAAAGAGGAGGGAAAGAGGGAACTTGATTGAGACCTACAAGTATCTCAAGGGAGTGAATGTTGTACAGGTGGGGAGCCAGCTTCAAATGAGAAGAAGCAACAGAACAAGACGGCATGAAACAACGCTAAAAGGGGGGAACTTAAGACGGATGTGAGCAAATACTACTTCACTGAAAGAGTGGTGAACACCTGGAACAGTGTGCCATAAGTGGTAGTAGAGGAAAAAAACTGTGTGGGGTTTCAAACATGCATGGGACAGACATAGGGGAATCTTAGTAAATACAAAAGGTGGGGGAGGGTTGCTGGAGACTATTTAGGGTTTGTTGGGACAGAACAAGCAGGAAAGAAAACTGGGCAGACTGGGTGGGCCAAGCAGTCCTTTTCTGCTGACAAAATTCTATGCATCTATGTATCTATAATAAAAAATGGTTAACAACTTAGTGGCATGATCCTAGAATATCCAGGGGCTCTCATTACCCACCAAACAGAAGAAGGTCCTAAACTTGCTGAAACAGCATGACGTTCATATCGCTCTCCAACAGGCGACACATTTGACAGAAGAGGAGTACCAAAGGCTTATCACAGAATGGGTTGTTCAATGTCACTTTTCCTCCTACAATGGCCACAGGAGAGGCACTGCCATACTAATTAATAAAAATCTCCCATTTGTTAAGGAAAAGTCTGTGGTGGACTCAAGTGGTTGCTGATATGTATTCGAATGGCATGCTGCAGGGCAAAAAGATCACATTGGGGTATATTTATGCCCTGGTGGCCCATGGCTCAGTGTTCTTTGATCAACCATTGGCACTTCTGTATAGGGAACAGTTTCCGAACCTAATTTGGGGGTAATTATGCACTGAGCCTAGGACTGGACCCTTCCGGTTTGAATGATAGAATGGAGCCTGGTGTACAATAAGCTAGATCGGGTAAAGGGTTAAGAAAGTGGACCTAGCAGATGTGTAGAGAGAGGCAAATCCAGGCTCTGGAGAATACTTATTCTACTCCAACCCACACAAGACATGATTCAGTATCAGTTACATATTTTTCCTTCTGACTAGGTACCACAGTGTAGTGGGGACTAATACCACAACTATAGCTAACTCAGACCACGCACAGGTATAGTGTGCTTTGAGTCCAAGCCGGACCCACCACTGCAACATTCCTGGAGTTTCCCCACATACAGTATATGTTCCTTCCCTCATATCTTGCTTCTCTCCTGTCTTTCCCCTCTTCTACCTCTTACTCTGTTCACAACACTTGAGTTCACTCTCTTGCTCTCCCACCAGTGAAATCTACTGCTGGCCAAGCTGCCTTCTCATTCCACCTCCTACAATTTGGGCCCCCCGCCTTCACTCTGCTCTTTCCCATCTTGCTCTGAAATCTCTCCTGTATGATTTCTGTACTGGGTCCTGCAGCTGTTCCTGATTCTGGGATGGAATGCTGTCACCAGTTCTTCTCCTTACACTTACACTAGTTTATCCCCTCCCTCCAAGTTAATAAGTCGCTACTTTCCATTCCTCATATTACTGTTTTGTTTACTTGCTCTCAGTTTTAATTGTTCTTTTGCCTGTTTTGAATTTTACTGTATGTTAATTTTACATCATTACAATTTTTTATTATAACAAAAGAAAGGAGCACTCCAAAACGTAGTAAATATATGCTAAGATAGCATGTTATTGTTGCACAAAATTCCAGCAGAAACCCTGCACAGCCATTCATTGCCTTCAAAGGGCCCCTTGAAGGCATGAGCATGACCTGAGGTGTTGTTGGAATTTTTGGCAACAATAGAATGCTATCTTAGCATATATTTTACTACGCTTGGAGGCTTTCTTTGTTGTGCTTATGTGAGGTTACGCAACTCTGTTGAGAGCACCCCCTCGCTAACTGAGCGCCGCTCAAAAAAACTGTGTTTCAATTTTTTATTATGAAGTGTTTTTTTTTTCTTGAATTTGTAGATATTGTTTTGCTTATTTTCCATATTATTGTATTATTTTGTCCTTTGGATCAATTATGTTTCCCTTCTCTTCCCCGTCCCCCCAGGACACATTTGGAAATGAGAAGATACCAGCTCAGTATGACTTTCCTGGTATAACTTTTGAAATAAGCTGTCCCAGTGGTGCTGAGGGCTAAGGCACTGTCAAGCACCTTACCTCGCGCCATGCCAGTGACACAGATTTGGCTACAAGCCTGAGTTGCCGGGATTTGATGTGGGAAGGGTGGGAGCAGGATTGAGCTAGCTGCTGGGCAGCTCTCCTATCATAGGTCAGGTGGGCAGCTCTCCTATCATAGGACAGGGGGGGCAAGTTGTCCCACTCCTGGCTGACACCTGGTGGAGGCTGCGTGCCAGAGCAAGAATGTCAGGAGGCTGACATAATGTCAGGTGGGTGGACGGGGAAGTGGACGAGGAGTGCATGTGCACCTTCACACACGAGAGCATCACGTGCCACAGTTCTGGGCTAGGGAAGAAAATAAATGGTGGAAAATGGAAGGTATGGCAAGGAAAGATTGAAATCCATGCACCACACCCCTACCCACCGCATCACCAGAGCCTGAGGCAACAATACTGGATGTTAACAGTCCTCCCCCTCCTCACCCCACAGGGGGGCAATCTGTGGAGGTAACTAGCCATCAGATAAGTTGGGGGATTGTGGACGGTGTGAAGGTGGTGATGATGCCAGCTGAAGGGATCCTGCCCGCCGTGGCTGAGGAGCATAAATGTAACCCCAGTCCGGTATGCGGTTCGTATCTGACAGCAATACCAGGTGGGCTGGGTTCAGGGAGGAATAGGTCACTCGGCACATAGGCTAGGTTTGGTTACTCTGCACAGGGGCACCCAAGTAACTCCGAACACAGGAAGCAATAACTGTAATGTCCACTACCAGAAGTGGGATTCTAAAGTGTGGCTTTTATTAACATCCAAACAGAATAAACAAAGCATAGATGGACCCCCACGAGGCTACACTCCTGGTAATGCAGATTAAAAGAGACCAGAACACATTCTCATCACTTTAGCCCTCAGGCTCTGAACACACTGGGCACACAGCCCGGACTTGCACACTGCTCTGGGTTACACAGCCCAAACTTGTACACTGCTCTGGGTTTTCCCTGGCTTGGCTCCCTTGCCAGCCACTTGGACACCTTCCATACTTCATGGAAACATTTTCTGGTGGCTCCCTAAACCACCTAAGAGCACCTCGGCTCCATCAGGGAATCTTCCTTTTAATCCCATGTCTGGGTACTTTCCTCAGGAACTGGCCAAGTACCTAAGAGAAAGCAACAGGTGTCTCAGAGCAAATCCATAGAGGTGAATTTGGTTACTACTGATAGGGGGGTCTCCCACCTCTCGCTCCCACAATTCATACCCGGCCATTTCTCTGGACTGTAAACACCTCATCCTTTAACACTTTGCTGTGTAAATTCTTGCTAAACGTATTTCACATTCCATCTGCTTGTCTTGCTTCCCATTTGTGCTGGACTTGCACATACTTAAAATAAGTGGCATTGTCCATTACTCTAGATCCCCCACATGTTAAGCAGTCCATTCCCCACATTCTTTCTTTCCATTTGTGCTGGACTTGAACATACTTATTAGTGGCTTTGTCCATTACTCTAGACCCCCCCACTGAGTTAAGCAGTCCAATCCCCACATCTTCTAACTGTACTTGGCTGTCTTTTCCTGACCCCACAGTAACAGTCCCTTTAGTTTCCTTCTGTTTCAGGTGAAAACACTTGGCCCTTTTTCAGAGCGAACTCACCCTTCAGTTGCAGGTGCCCCACATGCATCTCCTCTTCAAGGAATCTTCCTCTCAGAGCTTCTGGTGCCTCAGCACAATTCAAACAGGCAGCTTATTTCCCTTAGCTGGACCCAGGGGGGTTGCCCCTGGAAAACAGGCAGACACCTTCCCCCCATCCACTCAGGGATGGGGCTCTGAACCAATGAGAGCGGTCTCCACCACTTCAATTATCAGTTCCTGTGTTCCACTTCAGGTGGAAACACACACCTTAACAAAAGCAGCTCTGAAACAGAGCTTAAAGCTCTGAGAGCCTGCACACACTCTGCTGCCCTACAGTCTCTCACTCTGACTTCAAAATCCCCAACGTTCTACTCTAACCCTCCAACTGCAACATTCCAGTGGGGCTTATGCAGCTGCGACAGTTCTAAAATGATGTCATCGCTCAGTCTCAGCTGAGACCGAGAACAGAGTGAGACAGTGTGAAATCCATTTAACTGGAGTTTCACAAGCTGCCTTCCCTGCCTACCACTAGGTCTTACTGGGATTCTAGTAACCCCGGATAACAGGACGGTTACATAAACGATGGATAAAAAGAAAAAACCTTTTGAAATAAATAAAAAACATTAAAGAGGAACCATTTAAAGAGTTTTTGATGCAGCAGTGGCAGCTCCATAAGGATGCAAACAAGGCCACAGTCCCCTCAAAGGCAGTCTTCTGGTAGGTGGGGAAAGCCGACCGGGTGGGGCTATTACTGCCTTTATGGCCAGGAAAAGAAAGCAAGAGAGGGAAAGGTTAGCAGAACTGGAAACAAAAGACAAATAACTTGAAAAGAAAGCCCACACAGATATGTCAATTCAAACCCAAATGTTATTAATAACAGCCAGAGAAGCAATAAAGTCAATGCTAACCCATGGGGCAAGTACATCCTTGTTTTTTTTTTTTTTGCAAAACAAAGATTCTTTGAATGGGAAAATGAACTAGGACCTCTGTTGGCCAGACCGGATGAGCTCCAACATTATAGCAGCTGTCAAATATGATAAAGGGGTACTGGTAAGCCAATCAGAAGAAATCTGACAACAGTTTGCAAGCTTTTATATCAGACTCTTCAAAGGGGGAGTGCATGTCAGGAGAGAAGAAAATGCACAGGTTCTTACATCAGCTAACCTTGCCACAGCCTACCAAAGAGCAGGTAGAAATATTGGGAAAACCAATTACTTTAGCCTAGGTCAGTGTGGCTGCAGTGGGGTTTGCGGCAGGTAGAGCAACAGGCCGTGACAGGCTACCCATAGAATTTTGTAGAGCAACAGGAGAACCTTGTCTAAGGGGGCTGCACCGGATGCTAGGAGAAACAATTAACCCAGAGAGCTGCCCAGTAGGTGTAACAAAGCCACTATTACAGTCCTATAGAAAGCATGGCAGGACTCCAGGGAGTGCACAGCATATCACCCCATACCACTGCTGAACTGTGATGTGAAGGTTGTGGTCAAGATTCTGGCCACACAGTTAGACGGCACACTGCCAGAAATGGTACAGGAGGACCAGATGGGCTCTGTAAAGGGACATAATTACTTTCACAATGTTAGAAGACTCCTGAACATCATGGAGTGGGGTAGCTGGCATCAGGGGAGAGCTTTTGTATTCTCCCTGGACATTGAAAAAGCCTTCGACAGGGTTGAGCGGCAGTACCTGTTCAAGGTTCTGTCCAGGTCTGGACTAGCATAAGCATATATTAATATGGTAAATGTATTGTAAATGGACCCAAAGATGAACATCTTGGCAAATGCAGGGGTGTCAGGAGAATCTGCACTGGGCAGAGGTACCCACCAGCATTGCCCACCTTCGCACTCATTGTCTGCCCTTGCCACAGAACCCTTAACAGAGCAGAGCAGACTATGCGATGAAGTAGTAGGCATACAGGGGACGTAAGGAGCACCACACAAAACTGCCCTATATGCAGACAACGTGTTGCTGTTGTAACAGCCTCGTAGTAACTGTTCCACCAAGTATAATTAAAATATTGTTAGTTTTGGGATACCTAAAAAATAGGTTAGTGAGGACCTGGATTCTAGTCCTGGGGTAGGTAGAAGCTGCCAGATAAGTAGTGAGTGGCCCCTGCAGTAGAATAAAAGGCCATATCAGTAACTAAATTAGATACAAAAAATAAATAGTAAGCGTTTTCGTAGAAACATAGAATTTGACGGCAGATAAGGACCGCTTGGCCCACCCAGTCTGCCCATTTCCCTACCTAATGGATAAGCTGCAGATCCTAGTTAACCAGCAGCCTACTTCTTCCTACCCCCACCCCCTAGAACTGCCTTATGACTGTCCCATGCATGCTTGAATTTCCACCACTGTTTCCTCCCAACACTCCTCCGGAGGCCGTTCCATGCATCCCACAACCCTCTCTGTGAAAAAATACTTTCTTAAATTACCTCTGAGCCGCCCCCCATCTTCAACTTGTACCCCCTTGTTCTTGCACACCCCTTTTTTTGAAAGATGCTACCCTCTTGGACTTTGTTGATTCCCTTGAGGTACTTGAAAGTTTCTATCATGTCCCCCCTCTCCCTCCTTTCCTTGAGGCTATACATAGTAAGCTCCTTAAGTCTCTCTTCATATGTCTTCCAGTGCAGACCCTGCACCCTGCACTGTGACCTCGGTCATGAGTTAGGCTTCAGCCTAAACTTCTGTGCGATGGTGCGAGAGGGAACAATAGTGCTAGGCGATCCTCTCGCAGGCAGGATCCACCAGATAGTGTTTCCTTCTACAGTAAAGGCAATGAGCACCAAGGGAAATGGTGGGAGGAACTGGCTTACATGAAATAAAATAAACAAAAATAGGTTAGTGAGCACGGTCTGAGTTTGGAGCTCTGGCGAGTCCTACTGAGAAATCAAATGGAGAGAGAGAGATTGTGAAGGAGCTCAGCGGGAACCATTTTGTACAGAGATGAACTCATTTGTGCTTGGGGAACCTATGGCGATAGGGAAGGCATAAAGTCACATAAAAATACACTTTTATATTAAAATAATGCACAGTGTGGCTAGTGGAAGTCCTGGGTATGATATAAATGTAAGCCCCTCAAATGGGCTTACCTGGTGAGGGCTATGGCCCTCCATCCTCACGACACATTCCCCAAGTAGCTGTGGTGGAGATCAAGCCATGATGGCCCTGCTGTTGCTCTTGGCTGTGGCTGCGAATTTCAGGACCTCGGCCCAAGAACAGAATGGGGCGAGGTCCAATCCATTCTCTTGCCTCTGAGCGATTTTAATCCTTCGGAGTAGTCCTGCATGGGCCAAGAAAGCCGGGACCAAAAAAGTAATAAGCAAGATGGCAGCCGTGCCCCCACTGATTAGGTGCTGCTGCCAGAGCTAAAATCTTAAAGGAGCCACGCTCTGATTCTGATTTTGGCCATGCAGCCGTAATTTAAAAAAAAAAGTGTATCCATGGCTCCAGGGAGAACAGAGGAGTCGGGAAGCTGCAGAGTTAGTGACCGGGAAGCCTACGGTCTCAGGGGAGAAATGTTAGCAGCCCTATCAAGGGCTAAAAATGTGGGGATTAATGGCTAGAATGTCTGGGGCCCTACTAGGAACAAAATGGCAGCCCCCACAAAAGGCTACAACATGGGGGCTGCTGGATAAAAAGAGAACCTTCACTGAACTAGATCGGGAAGGCAGCAGCCAATCAAGAGAGGGCTACCATAAGGTTATAAATAGAATTGCTTTGCTGCCAAAGAGTCATGTCGTTGAGGGGGCAGAAGTGTGTGGTGTGAGGGAACTGAGTGAGTGGGCTACTGAGCCCAAATCTTTTCATTCCTGCTCCTGCAGAAATGTAGCCATTGACTAAAAAGAAAAGGCTACAAGTTGTTTGCTGGAGGAATAGATATTGAGTTGTGTTTGCTAAAAGAAAAAGTTTGCTCCCTGTTTGGATGAAGCTGTTGGGCAGTGCTTCTGAGCCTGAAGACTAGATTGACCTGTATCTATAGACTGAGCTGCTTTGCCCCCTCAGTGAAGAAGTATCTTGTGTGAGTGGAAAATCCAGCAAGGGGAGTGATGGTGAGTGCTGAGGCCAGTGATTGAAAAAAGGGGCCCAGGATTGCTTGGTAAGAAGACGCCCAGGGAGAGTGCTGGGGCTGAAGGACTGAGCAAGTGACTGGCTGTGCTGTGTAATCAGAGGTGCAACCAAATTGTCTGAGAGACCTCCTCCATCCTTGTTCCCCAGGATCGAAGAAGCCGACTAGTGGGGCAGGATGTTGACAGGTCTGCTTGAGTGAAGTCCGTCTATTAAGGCCCCGTTAGTGAAGTTGGCAAGGCCAGGCAGG
This sequence comes from Neoceratodus forsteri, assembly GCA_016271365.2. Taxonomy (NCBI): domain Eukaryota; kingdom Metazoa; phylum Chordata; order Ceratodontiformes; family Ceratodontidae; genus Neoceratodus; species Neoceratodus forsteri. The sequence continues at coordinate 483,490,177 of CM057449.1, forward strand.
TGAAGATCATTGCGCCTCGACTTTCGTCCAGCTGCAAGGCCTTCAACCCATGATGCATCACCAGTGGAAACCCTCCATGGTACCATACAACTCAGCCAGCTGCAAGTCCCCTGTGTGAACTGCAGAACCATGAGTACCCCAAGTTACGGCTTGGGGAATTTATTAGATAGCAAGTTTAGTTAAGTGTCAGGGGGGCAGACTTGGGAGAACTGTGCATAACCCCAGGTTCTGACAAAGCAAAGAGTTCAAGTTTGGAAGTGTTTTACTGTTATTTGGGCTCTGACGCAAGACCCCAGGCCTGCATCACCACCTCAGTGAGGTACCCACCATTCAGAGACATGCTGGGTGCACCCAGTGGCAGGAGGAGGGTTGCTATGGGGAAAAGTAATTTTTTAACAAAAGTGTGGTGGTGTTTGACATTCTCCTCCTTGTTTCCCCCTTCCCCAATAAATACGTTCATTGTTTGCATTTTATCCACTGTTATTAATTTCAACAGAGTTGCTGGGGAGGGGAGGATTGCAATTGTGTGGGGGAACTGTTATTGTGTGGGGAAAGTGTTCAGGGGCAGCTTACTTATTCTCCAGGAGGTGGTAAACTGTTCTTTGTTCACAGGTATCCCTTGCCACTCACCTCGGGTGGTGGCACCGTGCCATATTTGCTGACCATTACCAGCCCCCTTGGAGGTGTGTACTGAGTCGATCCGAGGGCCCCAGAGCAGCTTAGGTGAGTCAAAGGGATGTTACCCAAAAATAGCGTGAATTTTCAGAAGTGCCTAGTTTTAAAAAGGGAGCTGTTTTAAGAGACAGCCTTATGTGAATAGCCACACTCAGTCATAGAATACATTCATGAGACATGTTCAACTTTTAAATGCTGCTGCCAAGCCATTTTTTTTGCTCAATTTACCCAACACTTAGTAGACACACAGAGAAAATAGTGCTGTATATGGGAAAACAGTTTCAGCAGTGAAATGTTTAAATTAAGGGAGCTGCTAACCTTAATAGGGAGAGTGGATCCTTGTCAGGCATAATCCATGCAGACAGTTACACAGGAGGTGGAGCTAAGCACAGGAAAACTGAATATTCATGTAACCCCCTACAAATGGGAGTTCCCAAAAAGTCTTCCTTGAGCTTGCCTAAATGCTCACTGCCAGGCTGGTGTTCTGCGTTTTAGCAGTTTAAATGTGATTACCAGAGCCTGTATAGCCTCTGTGTACTGTCTCTTTAAGAGCTGCCTAATTGTAGCTCTTGTAATCTGAGAGGGAGCTCTGTTGTAAGATGTAACTATTTGCTGAAAATCATTTAGCGTGATAATGATAGTGTAGTTTGTCTAACCTGCTTTCTCTGTAGCAAGGACTATTTTGATTGTCTCCACTATCTTGGTCCTGGACTGCAAATTGGACCAAACAGTACTGGTGGGACCTAAAATGTAACCGGACTACAGGAGCTCTCTGAATTCAAAATCTGTAGGAACTGTAATTTGGAGTCTATTTGCTCCTTTTTTGCAGCTGAAGGGGGAGCTCTTGCTTTGACTGACAGCCAAATCAGCCAACCAAATCTTTTGCATCTTGGGGAAGTCCTGGGCTGCTTGCAGTTTTCAGTTAGTTCTGAGCTGGGAAGTGAAATGAGAAGGAAATGAGAGGAGCTGAAGGATTTTGGGCAGCAATCCTGAGTGGATTTGTTTGGGAAAACTGTGAAAGGGCTGAGTTTTTGGCTTGCATGTCTGCCAGCTGCTCCTGAGAGGGAGAGAAGAGAATTATTTTGGACTAAATCCAAGTTTGTGTGACTAAAGTAAGCTACTGAAGTTGGCCAGGCTCAACCTGAAGACTGAAAATTTTGCTGAATGCAATCGGCCTGTCAGGAGTTCCAGCTACCCCTAAGCTCCCTGTGTGTGCAGAGACTTTGCAATTGTGACCGGGGAGCGCCTTGCCTGTAAATGTGCTATGAGCTGCTAGTGGGTTGTGAGTTAGTTCCCCACTATGTGAACTGTGTTCTGCTTGCTGGAAGCTGTATCCAGCCGAAAACGGACTGCGTCCGAATTTGTCTCCATGCGGTCTGGGCCTTGCCAGATTGGCCCAGCCAGACTACCCACAGCACAGAGAAGCCATCGACAAGAGACCTGCCTGGAGATCAGCCCCCTGCTCCACGCTTGAACAGGAACGACGCCTCTGTGACTCGTGTGGGCCCTGCTTCTCCTGGCATTCCAGATCAACCACCTGCAGTCTCGATTTTCATCCAGCCTGTGTCCAGTCTTGGGTATTGTGAGTAAATACCAGGGTAGCTCCTTGCAACAACAGCGTAATTTGAGTGTGTCATCTGATTGTTTTGTTGTTTTGTTTCCTTTACGAAATGAGCCCTCTGGCTCCGGATTACAAATATTGTGTACTGTGCATGTTGTGTTTTCCATCACAGGGCCCCAGTCAGCTGCAACCCCGGGCAACAGTCCTGGCTAGCCCATCTCTTCTCCACCTGGGTACCCAGAGGTGTGACTCTGTGGGGGGACTCAAAGCCCATGCATAACTACTTAATTGATATAACCTTTAAGCTAATTAACCTGATTTTGCCCCTTCCTTGTTCAAGTCCTCTGAATAAATCAGATCTAACTTTTTCAGCATGTAATCTGACTGTGGTTCCAGTTTGTGCTTAAAGTACTGTGCTGTTGCTATTTGCTGTGCATAATCTTGTTTTACAGGGGGTTCCTGGGTAGAGCCAGAGGAACCAGCCCTGGTGGTAAGTGCAAATAGTGTGGGTACTTGTGTGGTGTACCAGTGGTATTCTGAAAGTGATTATTGTACAAGTCTTCAGGCCACTAGAGGGGAAAGAGGTGGGTTATAGAGTCTCAGAGGGCTGTGCCCAGGTTAGCTTGACCACTGCCAACCCTGACCTCCGGGTAGAGGCATCCGTTTCAGAACTCAGGCCCCTTAACCTGCTACTAGCCAAGCAGGCAGGGGTAGTAGCCCTTGGGATAGCGCCACCTAGGGGTTACATCCTGGAGGCTCACTGCTGGGATTAGCATTCCCTAGTGGCCAAATTTGCAAATTGCTCTTAAAAATAAATGGCTATCCCAACAGAAGTGGTTGTACACCAGTTGATGGGATGGTGTACTGGGCAGGAGATCGACCCCCAAAATGCTATACTTATCCTGGATATTCCCCTGGTACCAATAAGAACACTGTAGAGGGAGTACTTTCCAAGGATGAATGTTTACAAAACCCCGTGGTGGTGGGTTGACAGGCTAATCTGCTTACCCAAAGTTTCATGGCGTTAGTAGAGTATAAGGTCCCAGTAGACAGTTCCAAAGTGCCATGGACTATCACCCCCGAAGGAGCCCTCACTGCCTAGAGAGTAATAACTAAAGACAGTAAAGACCCTGGGGAGAATGAGCCCCCACTATCTGAGACTTGTGAGGAGAAATTTGCTAAGTTGTTGCTGGAGGAAGGGAAAACTGTGGAGGACTTAAACAAACTATTCCTGCCACCTGAGGGTGTTCACCCCTCAAAACCACCTCCCGCTCCAGCACCCGTTATTGCCCCTCCTTCTGTGCCCATGCCAATGCTGTACCTGCCATTAGTCACGACTCTTACCGAAGGTTGAGAATCTTCTCTGGCACCGTCCCCCCCCCCCAAGGGGAGAATGATTGGGAGACCTGGATAGATTGTGTTGACCCTTTGGTACCTGAATGGCAGTATGCAGAGGCTGAGAAATGGAAAAGGATCATAGAAAGTTTGAGGGGTCCCGCCCTAGAGGCCATTACCTTTCTGAGGTCCACAAACCCTGATGCATCTGCCCAGAAGTACCTATCTGCACTCAAAGGCAATTTTGGGAGCATTGAGTCAGGGGAGAACTTGATGTGGAAATTTCAAGGTACAAAACAATGGCCAGGGGAAAGTTTGTCTGCATATGTTACTCGTCTGGAAAAAGCGCTGCAGAAGGCAGAAGGTGGGGTAGCCACCAGTGACTTAAACCATGTGAGGTTGGGGCACATACTGCAACATGCAAAGCATTCTAAATTGCTGCTCCTTCAATTAAGGCTCCCAGACAGAAGGGGTAACCCACCGGACTATTGTGACTTGATAAAAGAACTTCAGGAAGTTGAAAATGAAGAGGGGTATTGTAATTCTAGGGTGAGTGCAGCCCAAGTGATCACGGCATCGGAAGGCCCTTCCGAAGTGGGGACCAATGTGGGTGTGCCACCATGGAATGAACTGCTGAGGGAGTTCAGGGAAACAAAAAACAGTCTCTTTATGAAGGCTGCTCCTGCAAGTACAGGCACCGACCATTATCCAACTGCATCTGCGATGGGGTGGGGGTGTCCACCCAGGCATCTCCTGCTGACAGCAGCTCAAAACTTGATGTCTTGAATATGAAAGTAAGAGAAGTAATGAGATGTCTCCAAATGCTCACCACACAGCAAACAGAGATGGCACCAAGGTTTCCAGTTGATAGTACCACTGTCCCAGCTCCCAGTGTGATGCCTCGGCCACTCCAAATCCCAGAAAACATATTTTGCCATAATTGTGGGAAGGATGGGCGCATGAAAGAGAATGCCGGTCCACAAAAGACGTAGATAAAGTTGCATACAGGCTTCAAGGAGAGCTTCGGAGAATGAACCAGCGGTCGAGGAGTGCCCAAAATGACCACAGTGAGGGTTCACGAAGTAGTAACTCAAATCCCTATGTGGCTAAATCATCTGTCCAGGCCCCTGCTGCTGTCCCTCCAGACTGGTCCAAAATAGTGGGCCCTTCAATGGAGACTACCATGGCTGTGAAAGGTATTCCTACTCGGGCTGTGCTGGACAGTGGGTTGCAAGTGACCATTGTATTTAAGGACTGGTATGACAAACACTTATCTGCTGTGCCCTTACAATCCCTGGAAAGCCTACATGTGTGGGGACTGAGCGACAAGTCTTATTCCCTACCTAGGATATGTTCGCCTCTGGTTGTCATTTCCTGCAGCTGTAACTGGTATAGAGGATAAGTCGAGACACTGGCCTTAGTGTGTCCCCCTACTGGACTGTATGATGGGGTTCCCCAGTTAATTGGGACCAACGCCCATATGTTTGGGAGACTGGCACAACTCTGTCGCGAGAAACAAGTTCGACAGACTGGGAGGGCCCTAAGAAGTCCCACTCTGATCAAGAGGGCCTATGATTTGCAGCAGAACTCCAAGGGAGTGGACCAGGATGAACCGGTAGGGGTCATGTGGAAGAAGGATCCCAATTCAATGGTACTGGCTCCTAACACCCAGTGTACCGTTCAAGGGGAAGTCCGCCTCCGCAAAGATGTCAAGAACAAAATACTGATGTTGGACGCACCAAGCGATGGAAAATTGCCGGAAGTATTATTGGTTAAGCACAGCATCTTGCCAGCTCATGCTCATGCCTATGCACGATGAGTGATAGTCCAGATTCATAATGTGTCAGATCGGGAGATTCGGGCGAACAGAGGATGCACCCTAGCTACGGTACACTGCACAGACACTGCAATGTTGCCCAGCAACAAGCACCCTGGCAAGACAGATAGAATGACTCCGGACTTGTTTGATTTTGGTGACTCCCCGTTGCCTGCTGAATGGAAGGCTAGAATTAGCCAGAAACTTGCCCAGAGAGATCAAGTGTTTTCATTGAAGGAATGGGACACGGGATGTGTCCAGGGTGTGGAGCATCACATACGCCTGCATGATGAATGGCCATTTTGAGATAGGTCTCGACGCCTAGCCCCTGCAGACATAGACGATGTGAGAAGACACTTGCAGGAAATGCTCGTGGCTGGTGTGATACAAGAATCCAGGAGCCCATAAGCTTCTCCCATTGTGGTTGTGCGTAAGAAGAACGGATCTGTGAGAATGTGTGTTGATTATCGAACTCTGAATCGGTGGACCATCCCCAATCAATACACCATGCCCTGTATACAAGATGCTCTGGATTGTTTGAATGGGAGCAAATGGTTCTCGGTGTTGGATCTTCGCAGTGGATATTACCAGATTCCGATGGCTCCGGAGAACCATGAGAAGACAGCCTTCATCTGTCCTTTGGGGTCTACGAATTCCTGAGAATGCTACAGGGGATACTGGGCGCCCCAGCCACCTTCCAGCAACTGATGGAATGAGCACTGGGAGACATGAATTTGTTAGAATGCCTGGTGTACTTGGATGATGTCATTGTGTTCGGGAGCTCCCTAGAGGAACATGAGAGTCGACTGTTCAAAGTACTAGATGGACTGGAAGATTTCGGCCTCAAGATGTCCACCGACAAGTGCCAGTTTTTCCAAACCTCTGTGAAGTATGTAGGGCACATAGTGTCTACAGAGGGGATAGAGACTGATCCTAGAAAAGTTGAAGCCTTGACTACTTGGTCTCAGCCCCACAATCTGAAAGAACTACAACGTTTCCTGGGATTCTTAGGCTACTACCGCCGGTTCATAAAGGACTATTCCAAAGTGATTTGGCCACTCTTGAATCTTACCCAGGGTTACCCTCCTACCAATCATAAATACAAAAAAGGGTCCATAAAAGAACCAGACAAAGCATATTTCCACCCAGGTGAATTTTTTGGGTCCTGTTAGACGTCTGACTATGAAGCAGCTTTCCATGAAGTCATATAACAGCTCACCCATGCCCCCATCCTTGCTTATGCCGATACCACCAAACCCTATGTACTGCATACTGACGCCAGTCAGCAGGGTCTAGGAGCTGTACTGCGTCAAGACCATGAGGATGGTTTGAGGCCAGTGGCATTTGCCAGTAGGAGCTTGACCCGGTCAGAGCGAAACTACCCTGTGCACAAGTTGGAGATCCTTGAGTTAATATGGGCCATTTTCGACCAGTTTCATGATTACCTCTATGGGGCAAAAATATTAGTGAGGACTGACAATAACCCATTGACCTATGTGCAGACTTTAGCTAAGTTAGACGCCATGGGACACCGGTGGCTTTCTGCATTGTCAACATATGATTATGCTGTCGAATACAGACCAGGCCTGAATCATACTGATGCTGACGCCCTATCTCAGAGGCCCATTTCCAAGAGCGACTGGGTCAGGCTGTCTGAACCTGACATCCGAGCATTGTGCCAAAAGTGTGATAGAAATGAACAGATGTCTACGGACACAGCGGACTACTTAGTAGATTGCTTGGGCCCCTCTGACACCTGCATACCGGCTGTGTATTGCCACTTCTCTGCTCTAGATACTAGTGCACTACCTCAGTTTGACAATGGCAGCATTCAGTGGGCTCAATCCCGAGATCCTATGATTCAACCAGCACTTGACACCCTTTGTGCATGAAAAGATGTGTCCAAGTTGCGTTCCTCTGATCTGCAATCCGCTTTATTGTTTAAAGAAGGCCCCAGGTTGAAGCTGCTTAATCAGTTGTTGTATGGAGAGATTGTAGATCGGGGTGGCCAAATAGACAAGCAACAACTGGTCCTGCCCACAGCCTTCATAGATTTGGCACTGAGGTCCCTCCACAATTATATGGGCCACCTCGGTATCAACCGGACCCTTGACCTAGTACACCCAAGATGGGGGCTGAAGTTGAGCACCAAGTAAGGAATTATAGTCGTTGCCTGCAGAGAAAAGACCTGCCTCAGAGGGCTGCCCCCCTTATCAACATTACTACCAGGACCCCAATGGAACTAGTCTGCATAGACTTATTGAGTTTAGAGCCTGATCAGTGAAACATTGGCAATGTGTTAGTGGTTACGGACCATTTCACATGGTATGCACAAGCTTTTCCCACCAAAGATCAAAAAGCATCTACCGTGGCCAAGGTGCTAGTGGAAAATTTCTTTGTCCAATATGGTGTCCCCCAGGGAATTCACTCTGATCAGGGCCGGAACTTTGAGAGTCGGCTAATCTAAGAAATGCTCTCTCTATAGGGTGCAAAGTCAAGAACCACCCCTTATCACCAGCAGGGATCCTCAACCAGAACGTTTTAACCACACCCTTCTAGGCATGCTAGGCACCCTCCACCCAAAAGATAAGCATAAATGGAGTCAGCAGATTAGCACCTTGGTACACGCATACAATTGCACAAAGAATGATGCTACCAGGTTCTCTCCCTACTGCCTCATCTTCAGGAGAGAGGCCCAGTTTCCTGTTGATGTCTGTTTTGGGGTTTCTCCTGATGGGGTCCGAGCCGAAGATTACCTGCAATATGTATAAAAACTGAAAGCTCAATTGAACCATGCCTATCAACTGGCCCAGACAATGGCCGGCAAAAGAAATCTAGCCAATAAAGAGAGACTTTATAGAAAAGTAAAGGCTCCAGAACTTAGGCCTGGAGACCGTGTGTTGTTGCAAAATTTAGGATTGCATGGTAAACACAAAATTGCTGACCGATGGCACCATCTTCCCCATGTCGTAGTTGGAAAGTTGGATGATTTGCCAGTGTACAAAGTACGCCCAGAGAATAACTCCAAAGCTGTTAAGGCCATGCACCATAACCACTTGCTACCTATTGGTCAAGTTATAATTGAAGCTGAACCCACTGAGACTGATTCCCCTGGACCAGTGACTTGTGCTGCTGCAAGAAAGAAACAGAGTCAGCTGATTTAAGACTTCCCCCGCAGCAGGCCCAAAATGATAGTGACTGCCAGTGTAACTTGGATGACAGTGGGTGTGATAATGCTTATTACCCCTCATATGAACTGAGTCAGTTGTTTTGTGGAAATCCTATGTTGAATTATGGGGATGATGCTGGGCCTTCTGGACTGCCTAACCCCCCGGCATCATCCTTGGAGCCAATGCTCCCTGAAAGTGAAGTGTAAAGTATCACGTCTGAGGATGCTGAGTCTTTGTGTATCGCAGAACTGCATGATTTGCCTGAAGGAGAGGCTGATGGTACGAGTCTTTCTGATGACATGCCAGAACTTGAGGAACACTATGAGAGTGCTGACAACCCCCCCTTCAGTGCCAGAGTGTCTTCAAAATGAGCCAAGTGTTGTAGAAACAGAGACCATAGAGCAAGGGGCCGACAGTGCTCCTAGCTTGGACATTCGTCTTCATGCAGAGGCACCCCTCAAAAGCGATGAAAGCTCCAAGACCATTGCTTAAAGTACAGAGACTGTGGTTGTTCACCCCAGAAAGACTGGCCGAGCTGTCAAGCCAGTTGTGCGCTTCAGTTACGATTCCCCCGGGAGGCCAGTGGATTTGCCTCTCAATGTAGTCCACAAAGGTGTGTAACCCCCAGATGGCACTATCCCAAGGGCTACTACCCCTGTCTGCTTGACTACTGACAGGTTGAGGGGCCTAGGTTCTATGGCGGGTACCTCCACCCAGAGGTCAGGGTTTGTAATGGTTGGTCTCGTTTGGTCACAGCCCTCTGGGACACTGAAACCCCCTTCTAATCCCTCTAATGGACCACACGATGCACAGGAGTTACAGTACCAATACCCCACATGTACACACTGTCCATTCATAAGGTACCACTTACCCTCGAGACTGATTCGTAGGTTCGTCTCTGAGGACCCCCTGAAAAATAAGGTTAAGCAGCATACACAAACCAATACAGTGCTTGGCATGAAGGTACTGACACTTCAGACAGTTTAAAGTTTAACAACAACAACAAATCTGATTTATTTAGGGAACAGTAACACGGGTGGGGGAAATCAGGTTAATTAGTGGCATTAAATCACAGTACTGTGCACACATACGGAGTCTGAAAAGTCACACTCTGGGTACCAGGTTGGGGGGGGGCTAGCCAGGTCCGTTGCCAGTGGTTGGCCGGCAGGTGCAGATGGATAGGGTCCTGTAGAAGAAAATATATGCACAACACCCAATTGTAATCCAGAGCCTGATGGTTCAGGCCATGAAGCAAAGAAACAACAAGAATTAGATGACACACTTGTGATTGAAAACAGGCTGCAGGGGAATACCCTGATTTGTACTCACAATACCCAAGCTAAGAACCGGATGGTGGATATTCTTCTGGATTGTGAGAATCAGCAGGGCATGGAGACAAGGTCCTTGTGACTGGACCCCACTGCAGTTTATAGCAAACAGATTTAGTTTGAGACAAGCTGGGGTTTGCTTCCAGCTTCAACACACAGCACACAGCACAGGGGATTGGAAATAGCGATTCCCCACAAGCACCACGCACATTCATATGTAAAAGGAAAGTACTATACCAGACAGGCTGCTTCTCGATCCTGATCGCAATTACTGCTAGATACCCGGGAGCACACACAGCAGCTTCAGTTCCTGACAGACCGGGCGCGATTCAGCAATTTCTCCAGTCTTCTACAGGGTGAGCCTGGTTTCCACACTTCTAGTGCTTCTTTCTCCTCACAACTCAGATTCAGTCCAAACTGGCACTCACAACAGCTGCAGACCGAAACTCAGGGCCTCACACACACTTCCCGAGCGAAACTATACACACCGCAGAAGCACATAGCTCCTTCTCTCTTCACTGCCACAACTGATATGATCTTTCCAGTCACAGAGCAGGGCATTTCCTTTAGCTCCACACTATTCTGTTGGCTGATTCAGCTGTCACTCACAATAAGACTCCCTCTGTTGGTAGAAAAAGGCGCCAAGGTCAAAACTACATTTCCCAGAGTCACTACACATACAATCCCCTTGTGGCTGGCTCAAATTAAGAGTCCAAGTTCTGATTCATCCACAGGCTCCATTTTAGGGCTCCCCTTAACCCAATTGGCCCTGCACAGCAGTTTAGGTCCAAAATGGAGAGGTAACACACACAGAGTCCCAGCTGCAATAAAGGCAGGTTAGGCAAACTACAATTTTGCTAATGCTTTAAATGATTACAGGCAACAGTTACAGCTTTCAGATGGGCTCCCTTTGCATCTTCAGTGACTGCAAAATGGAGCGATTACTCCGCAGCTCGGGCAGGATTCCAGCATTAAATACACAGTCCCCCCATACAAAACTGATTAAGTCTGCAAGCAGACAGCTCTTAAAGAGACAGTACATGGAGGCTCAAATAGCACTCACTTGCAATCACAGTTAAGCAGCTCAGACGCCGAACACCACCCAGGCTTGGAGCATTCAGGCAAGCTCCTGGAAGACTTTTGGGAACCCCTATTTGCAGGGGGGTTACAGGTGTTTATGTCTCTCAGAGCTCACTGCTCAAATTGAGCTTGACAGCCCATTCCAGGTTACTTGTTTTGCCCTCTCACCATGGTGCCCCTGCCCCATCCAGCCCCAAGTTAGCTGATAGGGAAGGTCCCCCTCTTGCATTGTTTGGAGTACAAGAAGTTATTACATGATTCTGTATAGTAATGTTCAATTTACCTCTGTGAAATATGCATAATGTATTGTCAGAATGGAAATGATACAGTGGAGTACATTGAAATGTATAGTAAAGTGACAAGTTATGCCAATTGATGAATCAGATAACACTTGTATAGCATGCTAATGGTATAAATGTCTTGTATATGTTGCATGTTCAGTGTTATGATGGTACAGACTTGATGCGGACGCCAAGTTTTCCCAGGCAGGGAAGGGTGTAACCCCCCTACAAATGGAGGTTTTTAAAAAGTCTTCCTTGAGCTTGCCTAAATGCCCACTGCCAGGCTGGTGTCCTGCGTTGTAGCAGTTTAAATGTGATTACCAGAGCCTGTATAGCCTCTCTGTACTGTCTCTTTAAGAGCTGCCTGCTTGCAGCTCTTGTAATCTGAGATGGAGCTCTGTTGTAAGATGTAACTATTTGCTGAAAATCATTTAGAGTGATAATGATAGCGTAGTTTGTCTAATTTGCTTTCTTTGTAGCAAGGACTGTTTTGTTTGTCTCTGCTATCTTGGTCCTGGACTGCAAATTGGACCAAACAGTACTGGTGGGACCTAAAATGTAGCCGGACTACAGGAGCTGTCTGAATTCAAAATCTGTAGGAACTGTAGTTTGGAGCTTTTTTGCACCTTTTTTGCAACTGAAGGGGGAGTTCTTGCTTTGACTGATGGCCAAATCAGCCAACCAAATTTTTTGGATCTTGGGGAAGTCCTGGGCTGCTTGCAGTTTTCAGTTAGTTCTGAGCTGGGAAGTGAAATGAGAGGAGTTGAAGTGATTTGGGGCAGCAATCCTGAGTGGATTCGCATGGGAAAACTGTGAAAGGGCTGAGTTTTTGACTTGCATGTCTGCCAGCTGCTCCTGAGAGGGAGAGAAGAGAATTATTTTGGACTAAATCCAAGTTTGTGTGACTAAAGTAAGCTACTAAAGTGGGCCAGGCTGAACCTGAAGAAGACCAAAAATTTTGCTGAATGGGATCGGCCTGTCAGGAGTTCCAGCTACCCCTAAGCTCCCGGTGTGTGCAGAAACTTTGCGATTGTGACCGGGGAGCGCTTTGCCTTGTACAGTAGAATTCCCGTACATGTAAATGTGCTATGAGCTGCTAGTGGGTTGTGAGTTAGTTCCCCACTGTGTGAACTGTGTTCTGCTTGCTGGAAGCTGTATCCAGCCCATAACAGACTGCATCCGAATTTGTCTCCATGTGATCTGGGCCTTGCCAGTCTGGCCCAGCCAGACTACCCATGGCATACAGAAGCCATTGACCTGCCTGGGGATCAGCTCCCTGCTCCACGCTTGAACAGGAATGATGCCTCTGTGACTCATGTGGGCCCTGCTTCTCCTGGCATTCCTGATCAACCACCTGCAGTCTCGATTTTCATCCAGCCTGTGTCCAGTCTTGGGTATCATGAGTAAATACCAGGGTAGCTCCCTGCAATAACAGCTTAATCTGAGTGTGTCATCTGATTGTCTTGTTTCATTTCCTTTACGAACTGAGCCCTCTGGCTCCGGATTACAGATATTGTGTACTGTGCATGTTGTGTTTTCCATCACAGGGCCCCAACCAGCTGCAACCCCGGGCAACAGTCCTGGCGAGCCCATCTCTTCTCCACCTGGGTACCCAGAGGTGCGACTGTGTGGGGGGACTCAAAGCGCATGCATAACTGCTTGATTGATATAACCTTTAAGCTAATTAACCTGATTTTGCCTCTTCCTTGTTTAAGTCCCCTGAATAAATCAGATCTAACTTTTTCTGCATGTAATCTGAGTGTGGTTCCAGTTTGTGCTCAAAGTACTGTACTGTTGCTATTTGCTGTACATAACCTTGTTTTACAGGGGGTCCCCAGGGTCGAGCCAGAGGAACCAGCCCTGGTGGTAAGTGCAAACAGTGTGGGTACTTGTGTGGTGTACCAGTGGTATTGTGAAAGTGATTATTGTACAGTGTTCAGGCCACTAGAAGGGAAAGGGGGGGGTTACAGTGTCCCGGAGGGCTGTGCCGAGGTTAGTTTGACCACTACCAACCCTGACCTCCAGGTAAAGGCACCCGATTCAGAACTCAGGCCCCTTAACCTGCTACTAGCAAAGCAGACAGGGGTAGTAGCCCTTGGGATAGCGCCACCTAGGGGTTACATTCAATTTCTGACAAAAAAATTGTTGTGGTCAGTGTACTTAAAGGAGAAACTGCTGTTTCTGAACAAATGTGAATTAAAAAGTACTCAAAAGTGTGCCAGCCCGGTGGCACTGAGGGCTGAGGTACTGGACGCCACACCTCACACCATACCAGTGACCCAGGTTCAGAAGCAAGCTCAGGTCTCCAGGGGCTGGCCAGGGAGAAGAGGATCGAGCGTCCGAGGACAGCTCTCCCTTCCTGGGGTATGGGTGGGACACGTCCCCAGAGCTAGTGACATCCTGCAGAGGCAGAGGTCACTGCACTCAGGGAGCGCTTGTGTAAGGCAGGGGAAAGCGTTGCGGGCAGATGTCCTTGCCGATGTACACGGGAGCATGCACACTGGTGCTAGACATCATTGCACATCCAAAGTGCTGGGAGGGGAGGGGAAAGCGCACCAGAACAAGGAAACACCCAGCTCTGCAGGGTAGGCGATGGCACCTGACCTCCATGCCCACCACCGGATCCCACCCACCCAGCCTTCCAGTTCCTCCACTCGGGCCCTCACCTGCAGCAAGTCCAGACTCTAAGAGTACCAAAGAGGAGTGGCGCCCCACCTCAGAGTGGTTAAGCCAGGGGTACAAGCTGCAGGGGATGAGGGAGAGAGGAGACTCAGGAGGGGGGGACCCTCAGGTGGGCAGGATCAGGCCAGTATGCCTGAGAGAGGTCCCGCAGGCTGTGACCGGAGGGAAAAAGAATGGGGGGGTGGTTCTCAGAAGTGTGTAATTCAAAAGTTTAATGACAGATAAGTTCAAGACTTAGCGACTTAGGTTTCCTGAGGGGCAATTTTTACAGACAATTTTCAGGGGAGAGCTAGAGATGTTAGCTTTCCAGCTAAAGCAGGGAGAAGGTGCTTAAACCTAGATAAAGTGTGTATTTTTTATGGTAAAGTGAATGTGTACACAAATGGGACTCAAAATAAGAAAAAAAGGGAAGCCATAGAACGTTGAGAAAGGCAGTTGGATTTCAAAAACTGTGTATTCCATTGTGCTTATGCTACTGCATAAAGCATTGTGATTGGTGCTGAGCCCCTGGACAAGTCAGTGTCCATTCAGTGACCAGAAATTAGCATATGTAAATTAGTGTTGGGCATAAAAGTAGCTGCACAGCCAGTGTGCAGAGAGTTCAAGCAAGGAGGGCGACCAAGAAGGAGGGACCCAAGTCAAGTAGGTGTCCAGTCACAAGAAGCCTACTGCAGTGATACAGCCTGAATGGGACAGACCCTATTTAATTAAAGTGTAATAGGATTAGGGGACTGCCGGTATCCCGGTGCTGGGTCAGATAGGGTAGTAAGTGAGAGCAGGGAGATGACAGAAAGCCTGCTACTTCAAGTACCTGATAATCCAGATATATCAGATTCTCCTCACAGAAAAAAGCTGTAATCTGAAGAATTCATCACTTCTCCAGTTTTCCATTACCACAGCTGCTTGCTCCAGAGGGCACTCAGAAGAATTCCTCAGAGTTTTCATCAAAGAATTTCTTCAAGTAATCCAAGCAATGTGGCATTGTAAAAAAAACTTATTGCCACAATTTAGGGACTATTTTAAAAGCCAAGTGACATTGAAGTAAAATTAATTTACCTCAGTCCTTCTGCATTTACACTAAACGGGTGCATTTTTTGTGAAATCACCTGTAAGTACAAAGGTTGTGGTGAAGTTGGCTCTCCTTTGCTAGGTCTTGGCTGCTGTAAAGTTCGGTCTGTCATTGGGTTATAAAAATTAGGAACCTTAGTGTTATGCTTTACACTAAAGCGGTGTATTTTTTGCGAAATCACCTGTGAGCACAAAGGTTGTGATGAAGTTGGCTCTCCTTTACTAGGCCTTGGCTGCTATAAAGTTCAGTCTGTCTGTCATTGGGTTACGAAAAAGAGGCATGGATTAGAGACGCTTGGTAATGTTGGATCAGTGTGAGAGATCTAGAGATTTAGGGGAGCACATGGTCTAGGTTCAGTTGTGAGGATCAGAGTGAATTTTCCTTCCGTGGAAGCACCAGAGTTCAAACCAGATTTATGATGCTGGTTGGACAACACATTTGTCGACCGGCATCCCAGTGACGGGATTTATGTCGACCGCAAGTTGCGGTCGACATAACTCCTGTATGTCTCCCGGTCCTATTTTTCTATCAGGGGGGCTTTGCCCCCGAACCCCACATGTGGGGGGCTCTGCCCCTAGCACCCCCCCCATACTATGGATTATCAACTCCAGTCAGAGTTGATTCGGGGAAGGGGTGCAGGGCCGGGAGACAGTGTGCCCCTGTCTTGGGTGGACCAACACAGTGGCATATTGGCAAAGTGTCGATTTTGCTGACTGTGAGGTATGTCGCTGTGTTGGTGTCGCCGTCGGGTTGGCATACCATTCAAACCAAGAAGTACTGAATCGCCTATGGCAGGGGTATTTACGACACCTGTAGGACTTGGTAGAGGTTTTGCCAGAGAAATGCCTATGGAAAAGATGTCATTTGATGCCGAAAAAATAGAGAAGAGAATGAGTCGCAAGTTGGAGAGATGTATGGAGCAGAAGCTGGAAGTATTCGTGGACAAGTTTATGAATAGTCTTCAGAATTTAAATGTCACGCCAGAATGAAGAGCGAATACTCCTACTGTAAATATAACTAGAAGACGTGAAGTAGCAGAAACCCTAATGACAAGATGTGAAAGCCAAGAAACTCCACAAGGGAGGCAGAATATGTCGCAGAACTATAAGAGAGCTACGACACCCGCAATTCCCATAGTCACGCCATGGATTGGTGGAAATCTTTCAGTGTGCAGTGGAGAGAAAAGAGAAGTTGCTTCTGAATTTCTTAAAACCTTCGAGTGTACTTTTCAACAAACCCAACTGCCAGAGGATATGTGGGTACAACATTTTGAAGAAGCTGTTCAAGGTGTCGCGAGTAAATGGTGGAGCTACAAATAAGAATAGATACAAAACTGGAAGCAGTATAAAGCCCAATTCTTGGAATATTTTGAGAATGCACACAGTAGACAGCACTTACGGAGAGAGCTGAATCGTCCTCAAAGACACAGAGATCAACTCAGTATGTTAGTTTTGGATAAATGGGACCTGTACAGTATAAGCAATTGTATCCACATGCTCAAGAAATAGAAATTGTTGAATTTATTGCTGGAACTCTTCAGCTAGATTCGCAGAACTTGTTAATGTGTGGAATGCTGAGAACTATCTAAGAACCTATCCAGAAAGGAAGAACCTTGCAAAAAAATTTGAGTCAAACAAAGCCTGCTGAAAGCATCACATATGAAAGGAGAGAGATGTTTCAGGAGAAAGGAAATGAATCCCAAGGGAATGCAGTACCCAACACAACAATTATATATGCCCAGAAGAAACGACAAGTTTGAGTTACGATGTTATGGTTGCAATGAAATAGGTCACCAGAGGCCAGATTGTCCCAAAAGGAGGTCTGAAATGAATGCTAACAAAGCAGCAACTACACTAGTCAGAGACGAGGAGAAGTTGAAGCCAAAACCAATGGAGATATCAGAAGAAAAGAAAATGCCAGAGATAGTAACTGCAATCATGAGTTCAAATTTGCTATATTTGCCAGTCAAGTTGGGAGACATGGTCACCCAAGGTGTGATGGATACCGGTGCTACTACTTCCATAATCACAAGGTCAATGCTAATGCAAAGCATCGACTCATGAATCTGGTACCAGAGGAAGCCAGATGTGGAACTCACGTTGGCATCTGGAGAACTGTACAGCCCATGGGGACATGGAGAAATGAATCTCAGCATACCAGACATCCCATGGAAAGGGAAAGTAATTATCTTTGACGCAGCCATGTCTGAAGTCATTATTGGAACTGATATCTTCAGAGATCTGCAAATGGTAATCGACATAGCAAATAAGAAAGTAATAATAACGAGACATCTGAAAATAAACCGAAAGAAAGGATGGAAGAAACAGAGGAAGAAACTTAAAAAGTACCAGAGCCTACTGAGGAACTTGAGTCTGACAAGTGCCAGATTTCTACTGTGATCCCAATGGAGCCAGAAGATATTCTGCAAGACATCAAAATGTTTGCTAGCCCATATTTGGAAGTACTTATCGAGCCTGAAATTAATCAAGAAGAGCAACTTGAGAGAGTTCTAAGTGAATTTCCTGAAGTAGTTACGGAAAGAATTGGCCGTACTAACTTGATTCAGCACACAATAGATACTGAAGATACACAACCAACACAAAGTAGACCAAATGCCTATCCACCTGCAAAAAGAGAGATTATTCAAGTACAGATCCAAGAGATGTTACAAAAAGAAATCATCCAGCCATCTTTGTTGGCCGGGTCATCACCAGTAGTTTTGGTACCAAAGAATGACAGAACCATGAGATTATATGTGGACTACAGAAAAGTCAATGCTGTGACTATAGGAGATGCCTGTCCTATGAAGAATATGAGGGAGGTGTTCAATACGCTTATTAGAGTGCAAATATTCTCGACAATTGACCTAAGAAATGAGTATTGGCAAATACCTGCAGAAGCTCAAGACTGGTGTAAAACAGCCTTTATCACGCATGAAGAACTGTATGAGTTTAACATGTTACCATTTTGGTCTAAAAAATGCACCTACAACTTTCCAAATGATGGTGGACGAAGTATTACAAGGAATTCAATACCAGTTTTGTTTCACTTACATGGGCAATGTGATCATTCATTCCAGAACAATGGAAGAACTTTGAGAGCCTTAAAATTAAAAGAGAGAAGTGCAACTTCTTCTTGTCAGAAAGTTTTGGAGCCATAAGGTTACGGATGGAGGAATATCGCCTGAACCAGCTACTGTGCAAGTTATCAGAGATTTTCAGAGACCAAAGAAAGTGAAGGACATACAAAAATTTCTAGGACTATGTAATTGGTACTGACCTTTTATTCAGCAAATGGCAGATATCATAGAACCTCTGACCCAGTTAAGAAGAAAGAGAACTAAATGGAAATGGATGCCTGTCCAAGAGAAAGCGTTTCAAACTATCAAAAAGAAAATGGAAGAAGCCAAGAAATTGTACTTTCCAGATTTTGAAAAAAACATTTTATCTAGCTACTGGTGCAAATGACAATGGAACTGGAGCAGTGTTATACCAAGAGGAACAAGGAGAGAAAAGAGTTATTTTGTACGCTAGTAGAACTTAACCACAGTTGAGAGAAAGTATCACACATCAGAAAAAGAGTACTCGTCCATTGTGTGGGCTATCAGGAAGTATCTAGATAGTAAACCATTCACATTGTATACAGATCATAATGCCTTAACTTGGTTATTCACAATGAAGGAACATCAATGGAAAATTAGGACGTGGTCACTACTCTTACAACACTGCAGGAGAAGTTCCAACGTAATGGCAGATTATCTATCACGAAGTACTGTGAGTGATGAGGAAGATGTTGAAACAGATATCACTGATGTGGAATGACCCATCCTATTTAAAAACTGCCAAGCTCATCACCTCATCATTGAGGGGCTGCCACCATATTGAGCAGACAGTTGCTGGTTGTGCACCATTACTACACCAGCTGCCACAGCAAGTACAACACAGGCATTAACTACAACCCCTTCTCCTCTGAGACATTTTATGATTGTTTTAAGCTCTGCATCTAGGTCAACCATGAGAGGAGTGGGGCGGCCTGTGTGTAACCCCCCTATAAATGGGGGTTCCTAAAAGCCATCTAGGAACTGCCTAAGAGCCCCTCCGGTGGTTGGCATTTGGCGCTTAAGCCATTTAAATAGCTCTGTGAGTGATTGTAGAGCCTCCATGTACTGTCTCTTTAAGAGCTGTCTGCTTGCAGACACTATTATTGCTCCTGAGGGAGACTGTGTGTTTCCCTGCTTGAGTCCCGCTCGAGCTGTAATGTAATTGCCCCTCTTTGCCGACGCTGAAAGCGCAAGGGGAGCCCACTCAAAAGATGTAACTGTTTGCCTGCAATCATTTAGAGTAATAGTGAAAATGCAGTTGTTTAACCTGCCTTTGTTGCAGCTGGGACGCTGTTTGCTGTGCCCCTCCATTTTGGAACAGGACTGTCTGAGGGGTCCAATAGGAGCAAGGGGGTATCTAAAATGGAGTAAATAGTGACCAACCAGAATCAGGACTCTAAGTGGAGCCGGCTGACCAATGGGGATATAGCTAGTAATTTTGGGAAGTGAAGTCTGGACTATGGTGCCTTTTTTGCACCAATGAGGGCAGTAGTGAGTAACTGGCATCTGTATCCCACCAATGGGATCAGGTGGCACCCGCACTGGATTTTCTCTGCCCAAACTGCCCAGAGACAGAGACGTTGGTGATCATGAAGGGAGAAGGAGCTCTGGCTCCTGTGCTGAGGAAGTCTTTGCGCGGGAAGCCGGTGTGGCAGGCCAAGAAGTCGGGTGAAAGCAATGCCAGAAGGAGCGGACAAGATCTGTGGAGGAGTGCAGGTGGAGGAGGCTGTATGTTTACAGCTACCTACCAGGTTCACCCTGTAGAGGACTGGAGAATCTGCTTCAATCGCACTCGGTCTGTCAGGACAAGTGAAGCTGCATCATTGGCCCGGTGTTTGCAGTGAAAGCGATCGGGAGTATACAGCAGCTGCCTGGTATGGTACCCCTCTGCTCTTCATATAAATGTGTGGAGAAGTGGTTGAATTCCAGGCTCGGTCCTGCGAGTGATGTGAGAGTGGTCTTTAACATAGAAACATAGAATTTGATGGCAGATAAGGACCGCTTGGCCCACCCAGTCTGCCCATTTCCCTACCTGATGGATAAGCCGCAGGTCCTAGTTAACCAGCAGCCTACTTCTTCCTACCCCCAACCCCTAGAATTGCCTTATGACTGTCCCATGCATGCTTGAATTCCACCACTGTTTTTGACTCCACAACCTCCTCTGGAAGGCCGTTCCATACATCCACAACCCTCTCTGTGAAAAAATACTTCCTGAAATTACCTCTTAGCCAACCCCTTCTATCTTCAAATTGTGCCCCCTTGTTCTTGCACACCTCTTTTTTTGAAAGATGCTACCCTCTTGGACTTTGTTGATTCCCTTGAGGTACTTGAAAGTTTCTATCATGTCTCCCCTCTCCCTACTTTCCTCGAGGCTATACATATTAAGCTCCATAAGTCTCTCTTCATATGTCTTCCGGTGCAGACCCTGCACCACTTTAGTTGCCCTCCTCTGGACAGCTTCCATCCTGTCTATGTCTTTGGAGATTGGGTCTCCAGAACTGCATGCAGTACTCAGATGGGGTCTCACTAGCTGTCTGTACAGAGGGATAATAACTTCCTGTTTTCTACTGGTGATGCCTCTTCCTATGCATCCCAGTATTCCCCAGCCCTCCTTGCTTCCTCTCACATTGCTTGCCCACCTTTAGGTCATCTGATATGACTACCCCAGGTCCTTTCCATTTTGTTGTTGTTAGTAGCTCACCCCCATTGTGTACTCTTCCCTGGGTTTTGTTTCCCAGGTGCATTACCTTGCACTTCTTAGCATTGAATCTAAGCTGCCATACATTTGACCATTCCTCTAACCTTGCCAAGTCCCTTCTCATCCTTTCCACTCCACCTTGTGCATCAACTCTGTTGCAGATCTTTGTGTCATCTGCAAAGAGACATACTTTTTCTTCCAGTCCCTCTGCAATGTCGCTTTATAAAGACATTGAAGAGGACCGCCCTAATACTGAAACCCTGCAGTACCCCTACCACTAACCCCTTTTTTTCAGAGTGGACTCCATTTACTATTACTCTCTGTGACTTATTCTCCAGCCAATTCTTTACCCAGGCTGTCATCTTGGGACCCACTCCCAGGCTGGCTAACTTGTTTATTAATCTTTTGTGTGGGACTATGTGAAATGCCTTGCTAAAGTCTAGGTAGGCCATGTCCACAGCCCCTCCCTGATCAACTACTTTGGTCACCCAGTCAAAGAAATCTATCAGATTTGTCTGGCATGACCTTCCCGCTGTGAATCCATGCTGCCTTGGGTCCTGTGCCCCCTGGCCTCTAGATACTCGACAATTCTTCCTTCAGAAGTGATTCCATCATTTTCCTACCACTGAGGTTAAACTAACAGGTCTGTAGTTTCCTGCTTCTGCCTTGCTCCCACTTTTGTGAAGGGGAATCACATCTGCCCTCCTCCAGTCCTCAGGTACCACCCCATCCTCCCATGATTTGTTAAAGAGGGTAGTCAGTGGTGTCACTAGCTCTACCCTTAGTTCTTTTAGAATTCTGGGATGAATCCCATCAGGCCCCATTGCTTTGTCCACCTTCAGTTTTAAGAGTTCTTTCAGAACTCTTTCTTCTGTAAATGGGCTGGTATCAACTTCTGTATCCAGAGTGTTTCTACTGTTTGTTTTAGGTACCTCCCCCTCTTCCTTTGTAAATACTGAGCAAAAATATTTGTTTAGTATCTCTGCCTTTTCACAGTCACCCTCTGCCCACCCTCCCTCCCCTTTATTAAGCCTCACTATCCCTCCCTTGGTCTTCCTTCGCTTCCTGATGTACCTATAAAAGGTTTTATCCCCCTTCTTAACTGAGTTGGCTATCTTTTCCTCGGTTTGGGCCTTTGCTGTTCTGACTGCCTTCCCAGCTTCCTTTTGCTTTAACTGATACAGTTCTCTGTCCTGTTCCTTCTGTGATTCCTTGTACTTCCTGAATGCTTTCTTTTTCTCTTGAACCTTCACTGCCACTTCCTTTGAGAACCATAGTGGTTTCTTACCTCGTTCATTTTGTTTATTTGCTTTACACAAAGGTTTGTTACCTCTGTGATGGCAGGTTTTATTATTCCCCATTGTTCTTCCACCCCTCCTTCCTGCCCATTTGCTAGTGCATTCCTTAGGCACTCACCCATTTTGACAAAGTCAGCCCTCCTAAAATCCAGTACCTTTGTCTTTGTATGGCTTGACTCTATTGCTGTGTTTATTGTGAACCATACTGTTCGATGGTCGCTAGTTCCCAGATGGCTACCCACTTCTACATCTGTGATCCTCTCTTCATCTCCATTTGAGAGAACCAGGTCTAAGATTGTTCCCTCTCGAGTGGGCTCCTTTCTGCTGGAGTCATGAGTACTAATTCAGGGTAGCTCCCTGTCAGCTGTTCATAGTGAGGGCAAGATTTGTCTGGCTGCTTTACTGGCTACACGAACTAAGCCTGCTGGCTCTACTTAATCCTCATAGGAATCAAATGCGTGTTTTCTGCGTCAGGGCCCCAACCAGCTGCATCGAGAGGCTAGCCTTCTATTGCCTGGGTACCCGGAGTCAGTGACTTATAGGTTAGGCCTGTGCACAGTGCCCTAGATATATATATATATATACAGTATATATGTATGTATATATATATATATTAGAGTGGTAAGCTAATTAACCTGATTTCCCCCAGTCCTTGTTATCTCCTCCTAAATAAATCAGATTGGTTGTTTTGCAAAGGTATACTGACTGAACTGTGTGTCTATGTTGAATTACTGTACAGTGGTTATTGTATAACTGCATCTTACTTTACAGGGGGTCCCCAGAGCCAAGCTGATTGAACCAAGCCTGGGGGTAAGTGTATATGGCAAGGGTACTGTGGTTGACTTGTGTGGGCCACTAGTGGGAAGAAACGGGGGTTGCAGTGACCCAGAGGGCTGTAACCCAGTCATATCAGACTGTTCCAACCCTGACCTCTGGGTGGAGGCACCCGCCATCGGATCCAGACCCCTCAACCTGTTAACGTCAGAGCAGGCAGAGGTAGTAGCCCTTGGGATAGTGCCCCCTAGGGGTTATATTTTGGAGGCACCGCTGGGGATTAGCGTCCCCTAGTGGCTGAATATATGAACTACCCCACCATGGCCAAACCCAAGGAAAAACTGGAGGGGGATATCACGACTAAAATTAAGTTCGACCCTGTTAAGATGATGGTGCATAAACTGATGGGGTGGGGTGAAGCTGAAGAGTTGGATTCCCAGAAAATTGTGTTACTACTGAATGTACCTCTGGAGATAAAGAACGCTGACCTTGTTTCTGCCGTTGAGCGTGTTAAATGTTTGGGTAAGGTAGAGGTGAAGGGGCGAATGGCTGACCTACTCGACCAGACCTTACAGGTGCTGCTGTTATGCAGTATAGTTATAGACCCAGAGAGGGTGCCCCAAGTGATTTACCCGGAAGGTGCTCCAAAGGGGTGGAGGGTCATTCATGTCTGGAGTGGTTCAGTCACCCCAGATGCGTCCCCCAAGACTAATAGCTTTAAAGATAAGTTGCTTAAACTGTTAGCTGCAGAAGGGAGGACCACTCAGGAATTACTACAGGTGTTAGACCTTTCCAGTAATCCCCCAATCATCCCCAGGTACATCTCCTGGGTCCTCCAAGACTTCCATCCTGGCTTCCCCACCTATAGTTGTTCCCCCCATACAGTTAGACTCCTATCGACAATTGAAACTTTTTTCTGGTACTGTGCCTGTGCCCTCGGGAGAAGATGATTTGGAGACTTGGATGGACTATGCTACCCCTTTAGTCCAAGAGTAGCAGTGCTCTGAGGGGGAGAAATGAAAAAGACTGATGGAGAGCCTGAGGGGCCCAGCTTTGGAAGCCATTCGTTTCTTGCGGGCTACTAGCCCCGAAGCCACTGCAATAGAGTACCTTTTTGTCTTAGAGGGGGTGTTTGGGAGTACAGAAACTGGGGAAGACTTGTTGTGGAAGTTCAAGTCAGCTAAACAGTGGAGGAATGAGAAACTGTCAGCCTTTGTCACCAGAATGAAAAGGGCATTGCAAAAAGCTTATCGGGGTAACTGCCCCAGCGGTGAATCAGGTCCAGCTGGAGCATATCTTGAAGTCTGCTAGGTTTTCCAGTGTGATATTGTTAAAACTCAAGTTACATGACCGACGGGCCGCCCCCCCCCCGAATACTGACAATTGATGAGAGAGATTTGAGAGGTTGAGACCGACGAAGAGGGGTGGGAACCCTATGTGGGGGCTGTGAATCTATGCCAGACCCCTGAGCCCAGTGAACCTGATGAGACCCACCCCTCAAGGGGATTGAACAAGGGGTCTGACGCTTTTCCTGTGTCCCCAGAGACCCAGGGTGGAGTGGGGGTGCATTCTGTCTCCTCTGATCCCCGGGTGGAGAGTGATTTGAAGGCTGAGATTAGAGATCTACAGGAAATGGTGAGAGAATTGAGACACAATACTGCCAACCCCACCAAATTTGGGGAACCTGAGTTATTCAGAAATAAACGACCTAGCCAAGAGGAGCCCTTCAGAGCCCCCGATGCCTCCCGGCAGGTGATATATTTTCCTCCTAACAAAGACTCTCGAGATACTAAGTTCTGTTACCATTGTGGGGAGGATCGACACTTTCAGACAGAGTGCTGGTTACCCGAGAACTTAAGGAGGGTCAACAGCAGGCTAGTAGCTTGGCATCGAAAGGCCTATGCCAGACCTCAGGGAGGGCCTCCTCGGAAGAGTTTTGTTACCCGGGCCAATGCCCAAGCGACCGCCAAAACCATGACCCCTGAATGGTCTGACGTGGCGGGTCCCTCAATGGTAACTACAGTGAGAGTGAATGGAGTTCCCACCTGGGCTGTGTTGGACAGTGGTTCCCAAGTGACCATTATGTTTCAGGACTGGTATCAGAAGCACTTGCCTGAGGTGCCTCTGCAGCCTTTGGATGGCCTACATGTGTGGGGGCTGAGTGATAAGGCCTACCCCTATTCTGGGTATATCCGGATCTGGTTGTCTTTTCCTACTTCTGTAGCTGGGGTGGCTGAACAAGTGGAAACCTTGGCAGTGGTGTGACCCCCACTGGACTGTATGATGGGGTGCCCTTGTTAATTGGAACCAATGCTCACATGTTTAGTCGCTTAGCACAGCTGTGCTCTGAAAAACAGATGTCCAGAACTGGGCGAGCTCTCAGAATACCCGCCTTGATTCAGAAGGCCTATGAGACTCAGAGAAAGGCCAGCCAGGTGGAACCCAAAGGCCCAGTGGGTGTCGTCTGGAAGAAGGATCCAGAACCCTTACTACTAGCCCCAAATGCCCAGTGTGTTCTACAGGGGGAGGTCCAGATTAAAAAGGATGTTAAGAATAAAATATTGATGCTAGATGCACCAGGCGAGGGAAAGTTGACAGAGGGGTTGTTGGTTAAACCCAGTATCTTACCTGCTAGAGCCCATGCCTTTGCCAGAAGAGTAATGGTTCAAGTGCATAATGTATCTGATCGAGAGATTTGAGTGAAACGGGGTTGCATTCTGGCCACGGTGCATTGTGCAGATACTGCTGTCCTACCCCCACAACAAGAATCCCGGGAGAAGTGACCAAGTGACCCCTGATCTGTTTGATTTCGGTGATTCCCCACTGACAGCAGAGTGGAAGAAAAGGATCAGTGAAAGGCTCGCCCAGAGGGAACAGGTGTTTTCCTTGAAGGAGTGGGATGTAGGATGTGTGCAAGGAGCTGAGCATCACATTCGGCTACAGGATGAGCGACCTTTCTGTGAGCAATCTCGACGCCTAGCCCCTGCTGCTATAGATGATGTGAGGCGACACCTGCAGGAGATACTCGCAGCTGGGGTGATACAGGAATCCAGAAGCCCCTACGCCTCACCTATTGTAGTAGTGAGAAAAAAGAATGGAACTGTTTGGATGTGTGTGGATTACCGTACTCTAAACAGGTGAACCATACAAGACCAGTATACCATGCCACGCATTCAGGATGCCTTGGACTGTCTAAATGGTAGTAAATGGTTCTCAGTGTTAGACCTCCGCAGTGGGTACTACCAGATCCTGATGGCTCTGGAGGATCAAGAAAAGACTGCTTTCATTTGCCCACTAGGCTTCTACGAGTTTATGCGGATGCTCCAAGGAATTTCAGGTGCCCCTGCTACTTTCCAGCGTTTGATGGAGCGTGCTGTGGGGGACATGAATTTGCTCGAATGTTTAGTTTACCTAGATGATGTCATAGTGTTTGGCAGCTCCTTGGAAGAACATGAAAGCAGGTTGTTCAAAGTCCTGGATTGACTGGAAGATTTTGGTCTCAAATTATCTATAGATAAGTGCCAATTCTTTCAAACCTCTGTAAAATATGTGGGGCACATAGTATCCACTGAAGGCATAGAGACTGACCCCAGCAAAGTGAAAGCTTTGACGACTTGACCTCAACCAAAGAATTTGAAGGAGCTGCAATGGTTCCTGGGGTTTTGTGGATATTATAGGTGATTTATCAAAGACTATTCTCGAGTGATCCGCCCTCTGCTTAACCTTATGCAGGGATATCCCCCAACCCACAAAAAGTATAAGAAAACTGTGTCCTCTGAGACTGAGAAAAAATATTTCCACCCAAATGATGTGTTTGGCACCTGCTGGACTGCTGATTGTGAGGAAGCTTTCCATGACATTATATATCAACTTACCCATGCCCCAGTGCTGGCCTACGCTGACCCTGCCAAGCCGTATGTTCTTCACACTGACGCCAGTCTGCAAGGATTGGGGGCTGTGCTATATCAAGAGCACCCAAACGGTCTAAGACCTGTAGCTTTTGCCAGCAGAAGCTTGACTCCCTCAGAAAAGACCTACCCAGTGCACAAACTAGAGTTCCTGGCTCTGAAGTGGGTCATTGTTGATCAATTTCATGACTGCTTGTATGGTGCTAAGATATTGGTGAAGACTGATAACAATCCTCTGACATATGTGCAGACCTCAGCTAAGCTGGATGCCACTGGCCATAGGTGGCTCTCCGCGTTGTCTACCTACGGCTAGGCTGTTGAATACAGAGCAGGCCTAAACCATATAGATGCTGATGCTCTCTCCCGGAGGTCTGTGTCCCGAGCTGACTGGGTCTGGTTGTCACAACCTGACATAAGAGCCCTTTGCCAAAAATTTGACAAGGAGGAACAGGTGTCTCCTGATGCTGTGGACTGCATGGTGGACTGCTTGGGGCCATCTGAGAACTGCATACCCGCTGCTTACTGTCATTTTTCTGCATTAGACACTAGTGCACTGCCCCAATTCAACAATGATAGCCTCCAATGGGCTCAATCCTGAGATCCTATGATAAAAACTGTTTTGGAAGCTCTACAGGGAGGGAGAGATGTGTCAAAACTGCGTTCCACTGACCTGAGAACTGCCCTGTTGTGCAAAGAAGGATCAAAGTTGAAACTGATTAATAAACTACTGTACAGGGAGACCGTAGGCAAAGAGGGGCGAGTAGACAAATAACAACTGGTACTGCCCACTGCTTTTATAGAACTGGTGTTGAGGTTCCTGCACAATCACATGGGACACCTCGGCATAGACCGAACCCTTGACTTAGTGCGGTCCCGATTTTATTGGCCCAAAATGGGTGCTCATGTGGAGCATTATATCAGGACTTGTAGCCGATGTTTACAAAGAAAGACTCTGCCTCAGAGGGCTGCCCCCCTGGTTAACATCACTACTAGTGCCCCTATGGAACTGGTCTGCATTGATTTCCTAAGTCTAGAACCAGATCTGAAAAACATCAGCAATATATTGGTAGTTACCGATCATTTCACCCGGTATGCACAGGCTTTCCCTACTAAAGATCAGAAAGCAACCACGGTGGCTAAAGTCCTTGTTGAGAATTTTTTTTGTCCACTATGGGGCCCCCCAAAGAATCCATTCCGATCAGGGGAGAGATTTTAAAAGACGCCTGATTAAAAAAATGCTATCCTTGTGGGGGGCACGAAAGTCAAGAACCATCCCGTATCATCCCCAGGGAGATCCCCAACCTGAAAGGTTTAACTGCACATTGCTTGATATGTTGGGCACACTGCAACCTAAAGACAAGCCTAGATAGAGTTAGCAGATTAGCACCTTGGTACATGCTTATAACTGCACCAAAAGTGATGCCACTGAATTTTCCCCATATAGACTTATGTTTGGGAGAGAAGCTAGACCGCCAGTGGATGTATGTTTCGGGGTTTCTCCTGATGGGGTTCAAGCAGCTAATCATCTACAGTATGTGCAAAAGTTGAAGGCCCAACTCAACCATGCCTACCAACTAGCCCAGACCTTGGCTGCTAAGCGAAACCTGGCCAATAAGGAAAAGTATGATAAAAAGGTGAAAGCAATGGAACTGAGAGAAGGAGATAGAGTGCTATTGAGGAATTTGGGACTGCATGGCAAGCATAAGATTGCTGACAGATGGCATCACCTCCCTCATATTGTTGTGGGAAAACTGGAAGATTTACCTGTACATAAAGTGCAGCCCGAAAACAATTCAGAAGACGTGAAGACTATACACAGAAATCATCTGCTGCCAATCGGACAAATTTTGATAGAAGCTGATCCTCCCAATGCCCCCCCCCCCACAAGGCCTGTAACTAGAGCTGCTGCCAAGAAAAAACTAAGATTGGTTGATTCTTCAGAAATCAAACTAAAGAGGCCTTCTCCACCCCCCTCTGATGAAGTTGATTGCCAGTCTGTGTCTGAGGACAGTGAGAATAACATTGAGTATTACCCCTCTTATGAACTGAGCCAACTGTTTAGGGGCAATCCCCTAATTAACTCTGGGGACGAAGTTGGGCTTCCTGGACTATCTGAGAGCCAATGCTCCCAGAGGATGAAGTGAGTGGCATCAAAGCCCAAGGGGTGGGGTCCTTGATCCTGGCTGAACTGTCTGGCCTGGCTGAGCTGTCTGACTTTTCAGAAGAAGGAAGTGATGTGGGGGAGCAAGCCAGTGATATGCCAGAACCTGAAGAATATTTCGAGTGCCCTGATGGTTCCTTGCCAGTACCAGAAATTTCACCCCGCGGACCCAAATACTGCAAGCTCAGAAATGGTAGAACAAGGCCCTGAAGGTACTATGGACTCTGGGCCCCCTCCTCCTATAGTGGTTTCCCCAACCCATCCAAGTGGGGCTGAGAGGGAGTCAGAACCTTCAGAAATTTTATCCGAAACTCGTAGACAGACTGTCCGAGAAGTACGGCCTGTAGTGAGGTTCAGTTATGAGTCCCTGGGTCAACCTGTGGATCTGCCCCTGAATGTGGTCCATAAAGGGGTGTACGTGTCCCCGAGCTCCTTGCCTAAATTGACCCTGGGAAATGATTCTCAACTGTTAGTATCGCCCACTGAGTATGGTGCGCCTGCCCCATTTAGTCTACAAATAGCTGATAGGGAAGGGCTCCCTCTATCCAAGCGTCATGGGCAGGAAGTAATGACCTGATTTATGAAAGAAAAAGGTTGTCTGTATGTGTAATGTTGTATAACCAATATTGAACTGTGTAGTACAGTACCTATGTAGGTAACCCTAGGTTTGATGTGCTGTTAGTGTAAACTGTTTTGCCTTAAAGTGATTTAAGGGTAACTACTTGACGTGGATGCCAAGTTCTTTCCAGGCCAGGAAGGGTGTAACCCCTCCCCCCCACAAATGGGGTTCCTAAAAGCCGTCTAGGAACTGCCTAAGTGCCCCCCCCCGGTGGTTGGCGTTCGGCGCTTAAGCCGTTTTAATAGCTCTGTGAGTGCTTGTAGAGCCTCCATGTACTGTCTCTTTAAGAGCTGTCTGCTTGCAGACACTATTATTGCTCCTAAGGGGGACTGTGTGTTTCCCTGCTCGAGTCCCGCTCGAGCTGTAATGTAATTGCCCCTCTTTGCCATCGCTGAAAGTGCAAGGGGAGCCCACTCGAAAGATGTAACTGTTTGCCTGCAATCATTTAAAGTAATAGTGAAAACGCAGTTGTTTAACCTGCCTTTGTTGCAGCTGGGACTCTGTGTGCTGTGCCCCTCCATTTTGGACGAGGACTGTCTGAGGGGTCCAATAGGAGCAAGGGGGTATCTAAAATGGAGTAAATAGCGACTAACCAGAATCAGGACTCTAAGTGGAGCCGGCTGACCAATGGGGATACAGCTAGTAATTCTGGGAAGTGAAGTCTGGACTATGGCACCTTTTTTGCACCAATGAGGGCAGTAGTGAGTAACTGGCATCTGTATCCCACCAATGGGATTGGGTGGCGCCCGCACTGGATTTTCTCTGCCCAAACTGCCCAGAGACAGAGACGTTGGTGATCGTGAAGGGAGAAGGAGCTCTGGCTCCTGTACTGTGGAAGTCTTTGCACGGGAAGCGCGTGTGGCAGGCCAAGAAGTCGGGCGAAAGAAATGCCAGAAGGAGCGGACAAGATCCGTGGAGGAGTGCAGGCAGAGGAGGCTGTAGAGGACTGGTTAATCTGCTTCAATCACACTCGGTCTGTCAGGACAAGTGAAGATGCGTTGTTGGCCCAGTGTTTGCTGTGAAAGCGATCGAGAGTATACAGCAGCTGCCTGGTATGGTACCCCTCTGCTCTTCATATAAATGTGTGGAGAAGTGGTTGAATTCCAGGCTCGGTCCTGCGAGTGGTGTGAGAGCGATCTTTCTGCTGGAGTCGTGAGTACTAAATCAGGGTAGCTCCCTGTCAGATGTTCATAGTGAGGGCAAGATTTGTCTGGCTGCTTTACTGGCTACACTAAGTAAGCCTGCTGGTTCTACTTAATCCTCTTAGAAATCAAATGCTTGTTTTCTGCATCAGGGCCCCAACCAGCTGCATCGAGAGGCTAGCCTTCAATTGCCTGGGTACCCGGAGTCAGTGACTTATAGGTTAGGCCTGTGCACAATGCCATATATATACATATATATATATATATATATATATATATATATATATATATATATATAAGACAAAGAACCTCTGTGCGCAAACACTGAGGAAAGGGTTACCCCAAAGGGCATTTGGCTGGGAAGCCAAGTTTCAAGAAAATACAAAATCACACATGCCCCACAATGCAAAGCATCATGGTCTGCATATGCAAATCACCACAGAATGTTATGCTGGTCCAACTTTAAGCAGAATTGCATGGTGCCGAAAGGCCTCTCACACAGTTTGCAAAGGGTGCTAACAGAAGACATAGACACGTGTTTCATCTTACCAGGACTCATCAGTATGCCTCATCTGTTTGACACCCCAGTGGAATGGACCGGCTACCCTTAAGCAGTGTGCCTTGGATATATTGTGGTGAACCCATTAAAATAAAAAACTATTTAAAAGACAAAGAACCTCTGTGTATATTAGAGTGCTAAGCTAATTAACCTGATTTCCCCCAGTCCTTGTTATTTCCCCCTAAATAAATCAGATTGGTTGTTTTGCAAAGGTACACTGACTGAACTGTGTGTCTATGTTGAATTACTGTACAGTGGTTCTTGTATAACTGCATCTTACTTTACAGGGGGTCCCCATAGCCAAGTTGATTGAACCAAGCCTGGGGCTAAGTGTATATGGCAAGGGTACTGTGGTTGACTTGTGTGGGTCACTAGTGGGAAGAAAGGGGGGTTGCAGTGACCCAGAGGGCTGTAATCCAGTCATATCAGACTGTTCCAACCCCGACCTCTGGGTGGAGGCACCTGCCATCAGATCCAGGCCCCTCAACCTGTTAACGTCAGAGCAGGCAGGGGTAGTAAAGCCGGCCCGTCGGCGCAGCGGTTGGATTTCCGCTTGCGCGCGGTGACCCGTGTTCGAAGCGGACTCTGGTCGTCGGACGGCTGGCGAGAGAAAAGGATGATGCGTCCCACGGACTGCTCTCCCTTCTCCGGAGAGGCTGGGGTGCAGTCGGCGAAGGGTATCAGCGGAGGCTAGGGATCACCCATGCAGCCGTGCTTACGCTTGCTAGGGGAGGGGAGTGAGGCAGGGCAGACGTTACGCGTCATTGCATCCCTGCCTCCCTCAAGGGAGTGGCTAATGGGGTAAAACCACGCCCAGTGTCTATATGACTTTACTCCGGGATGCCCTGATTGGTCACGGAGCCGCTCTCGACTAGTTACTAGTTCCGCGGTCCCATACCGGGGGTCGGAACCGCGGCCCCACTCTCTGGGGGGAAAGCCAGGGATGACTGGGGAGTCGGCAAATGTCTGGTGACCGGGGATCCCGGAGTCCATGACCAGGCTGAGGACGGACGCGGGGCGTGAAATGAAAGAGCAAATTTCAAAAAAAAGGCAGGGGTAGTAGCCCTTGGGATAGGGCCCCCTAGGGGTTACATGTAGGTTTGGATGGGAGCTCTAGTGGCAAGAAGGTCAGGTCAGGAATAGAGCGCAGTTTAGTGAGACAGTCCAGTTTGAATTTCTGAACAGTACTTTCATTCACTGTGCTGCCATATTTGGGGTTGTAAAACCGGACAGCCATCATGACCCCAAACTCTGTAGCATGTCTGCCAACCTCAGACTGCACGTTTGGAGAGCATCTGGCATATTCTGCCCTCTGTTTCTTTGCTGGTGGCTGCATCACCTTAAGTTCTGATGCCACAAGCTCTGATTGTCTTGCTGAGAGCTTCCGCAGACAGATTACTGGTAACTGGAAGCTCCATATCCCTCTCACATTTTTGCAGTTTGCTGCAGGAGAGCCACTGATGGAGAGACATTCTGAAGCCTTAGCCTTACAGTAGCCATAGCTGTAGGAATCAGTTTGTGTTTTTTTTTCTTTTTACACAAACAGCTGAACAGCTGACAGCTCCATGTCAGCATGCCCTTATATAGGCTATCAAGGATCAGCTGATCAGCTGTTCGGCTAGATGCACAATGTTTAAATGTCACCATCTGCTGGCAAGGATTGGGAATGCAAAATTAACAAAACACAGTATTTAATAATTCTATAGTACTTTATGGTGTAATTGTTGAACTTCTCTTTTCCAGTTTGAGGTCATGCCCCCCCACTGGTGGTTCTGCCATTCCTTAACTTAAATAGCTATGTGGAGGCCACCCTGTTATGTCACTACATATATTTGTATGTTTATATTATATCTCCCTTTCCCTCTGATCATATAGAGTACACGTTAAGATTGACTAAACTTTACTCACACGGCTACCCTGCAGCCACTAGATCATTTTTGCAGCCCACTGCTGGATAGGCTTAAACCTCTCCTAGCCTTTTTCAGATGATATACCATATTTCAACATTTTGAAACTGCCTCCGAATACAAGTCGCGGCTAAAAAAAGGTTTACTAATAGAAGCCACCCCCAATTTGTAGTCAGCCACAGCTTCTAAATGGGGGGATAGCTTTGAAATGGTGAGATCTCTCAATTTCCTACAAGATATTCCGATCTCTTATTTTAGTTACTATGATAAACTTGGTATTATGGTATCTGTAACTGGATTGTGTTAGTGGGAGCAGAAACTGTCATGGGTTCGGGTCACCAGCGAGGGTTTAAAAATTCTCCAACCTCTTTGCCATCGAGTAGCATCTGCTGCCTCCAGTACATTCAGTTTAACCCCACAAAGAAAGGAAGCATGTAATAAGCACAGGTACCTACTTCCCAGATGGTGTTCTCTGGTCAGCATCGACCACATGGTTGGCTACTTTCTGAGCATTGAAAGTTAGTGGTTTTTATTTATTTTTTTAGTTAGTATTATACCATACTTCTGTACACACACTGGAGAGCAAAAGCAAGCAAAGCAAACTCAGGAAAGTGAATTCTGGGATCAGGATCAACGTGCTAATGAGTCAAACTACTGTAAGCAGTAATCATCTTTTCAGCAGCAGAGCTGTTTCTAACACTTTTTCGTTTTTATAACTTGCATACTGTATGTACTGCATTTCTTCAGTGGCAGTCAATGCTAGATGGCAGCCTGTTGGGGCTTATCAATTAAAGCCGCCCCCAAATAGTAGCCACCCCCATTTAGAAGCCGAGGTTCAAAATTAAAAAATGCAATAGAAGCCGCAGCTTCAAAATGGTGAAATATGTTAGGTTCCAAAACTGCATGCAGTACTCCAGCTGTGGTCTAACTAATGATTAGTACAGCATCAATAACACCTCTTTGCTGCAACAAGTGAAATCCGACCTGATGTACTCCAGCTTTGTCATGCGTATGAGTTTTTGCAGCCAATCACAGCAAAGTACAGTATGTCTCAGTCCCTCAGCTTTTAGGATCAAACTGTGCCTGACAGCAGTGAAAGGGGAGTAAGATCACATTCCAGTATGAGCCAGACTGAAAGCGATTCTCAGCTATAGTAACTGCTTTGCTTCCAGCGTTCAAAACTTTTGTCTTACTGTTTGATGACACAGGCCAGTGTCCATGTATTTTGCCACATTCTGAGTTCAGACATTCCACACTTCATTGGCAAAAAGTTAGAGGCACAGAGGCAGCCAGAGATAAGTAATGACAGCTATATACAGTATCTAGATATATCGCTGCTTAGTTCTGTCTGCCACTGTTTCACAGACACACACACACAAACACGCACACAGACACACACACACACACACACTTCTATACAGATACACAGATCTGAACAGAGTTGTTAAAACTTTCCCTCCTGATCATCCTGCAAGCTTTTGTCCTCTGAACATAATAAAGGGCAGGCTGGTAAGTTTTCTAGAGGCAAATGGACCTCAGGACAAAAGGCAACATGGTTTCATGGGAGGGTGGTCCTGTCAGACAAACTTGACTGAGTTCTTCAATTGCGTGATTAAGGCAGTGAACAAGGGACAGGCAGTACACATAATGCACCTAGACTAGAAGATGTACAACTTGGGGATGGAGACAAGCTCATAAGATGGATGGCAAACTGGTAGAGTCGCAGAACCCAGAGGGTAGTATTACGAATTCTCCAGGGCCAAGGGGGTCACCACAGGGACTGGTGTTAGGTAAGGAACAGGACTACATCATGTTTAGCACAGAAGAACGGGGAGACTGTGTTTAGTAACTCTGCTTTATTTAGTAGGCACCCTTTTATCTTTTGCAGTAGTACTGCTGTAGTACATATTAAAGAGCGACTGACACTCTCAGGTCAGGCAACTCATGGCAAGGAGCTGCATGCCTGAGAACTTAAATTGACTACAATTCTATCAGGAGCAGCAACAACCTGTAAATGCAATTACTTTACTTTGCAGGCATTTACACTTACTAAGGGAGGTACATACATTTAATACTGCCCTCGTAAGATGTGCCTGCAAAGTAAAAGAATTGTATTTACTGGTTATCACTGGTCCCAATCACTATTTATACCTGTTAGTAACCAAGCAGCCACTTCCCTACTTAGCATCCTCCAAACGCTGTTTTTAGGGCCGGGACTGTGGTGAGCACTGAGTGGCTCTGATAAATACAGTAAGGAGATCAACTCTGATAAATAAAGTACGGAAATCAAAGGTATTATCCACTTTATTTCTACTTCATGGCTGTATTAAAAAATTCAAACCATAATCTATTTAGGTCCTCGGAAACAAAAAATGCTAATGGTGTAATCATGCCAAACCTAGATTGGCTTCAAATCCTCAATCTTATCTCAATGTACCATTCCTGAATTTAAGTAAAACCAAACCACAGTCCAGACACTCGTGATGTAGCCTCTGCCCATGGCATCATGAAGGTCTAGACAGAGTGGGAGGTATTCCCAGGTTTCAGAAAGGATGCAGCTGGAGTTGATCAAGGACTGTAAACAAACAAGTTATTTAAGTGATAATGTGTTAGTTGGCTCACTTGAGTGAATAAATTTTGAGTCTGAGTATTTTATTCTCACAAGACAATCAAAAATAGTGAGCCAACTAGTACATTATCACTATCACTATCACTATCATACAGTATTTCATGTGTTTGAAAAAGCTAGTGATATTCTATTTTTTCCTTAAGTTTTTTTCTTATAGCTGTAGGTATACTCTGGTCCTCCCTGCACTTCACTTGGTTACAGTTGCTGCTGTGAGTGCGAACGAATCAGAATGTTAGGCTAGACGATGATGCCACTACTATCATTTTATTGACAATAAAATGGCCATGCTGAGCTCTAAGCAGTATGTTTGTTGAGAATAAAATGACAGTTGTGAGTTTGCTGTGGAAAACTGGTTAGTAACTGTGGCTTGTGATTGAAGGAGAGGATCCACATGTAGTATCATGTGCGGTACAATGTGTGGTAATGCTGATCAGAGGGAAAGCCACTTTTTAACTTTGATTAAGAAAAAGGAAGCAGATGCAAAACAACCCGCTACCACTGCATGTGGGCCACACCTGGATATGAGCTTTAGCTCCAGATTGCTGATTCCGGTCACCAGATTTTAAATAAATACACAGAAACAGCAACAGAATCTGCAGTACTTTAGCAGTCATAAAATTAAGCAATAATGCACTGCAGGGTGTGTGTTTTGCTGGGATAACATCACGCCTGGGGTGATTAGGCATGAGGCCGCAGGCCGAGTGCGACTAATCACCCCAGGCATGACGTTATCCCAGCACAACACACACCCTGGAGTGCATTATTGCTATTATACAATGACTTGTTGCTACTAATAAAAGAAAATTAAAAAAAAGTTTTAAAAGTGTATTTTTATTTCATTTTTCAATGGGCAGGAATACTGAATAAAAAAATAGTCCCATTGCAATGTTATTGTGTGTCTGCTGTCTCCTCCTGCACTGCCGCCCCTCCCCCCCAGGAAAAGACAGCAGTCGACACATTAACACTCAAATCTGGAACTGGCTAATATTGTTTTGCTTAGTATTTATTTATTTTTTATTTTTATGACTTTAAAAGCAGGAGAGTTGAAGAACCGCAATCCTACTTCCGGGTTGTTTGGGGACTTACTGATTGGCAGCAATGGCAGGTAATTTTTGTGGAGTGCCAATATGTGATCATTTATTTTTTATTTTTAATGGTGGCTGTAACCACTGCAGGTGTTTGAGGAAGCGAGCTGGAGTGTAGCCGTCTGAAAGGGCTCGTGCTGCTGCTGACAGGGAAATTGAAATGCCATCTAAAATGACAGCTTTTTTTTTTCATTTAAAAGATTTGTTTTGTATTTTAGGGAATACTGGGGGGGGGCATCAGAATGTTTGGTGGTCAAGGCAGGCTAGTCGGGGATAATGTCGGCGGGTATTAGTGTCCGTGGTTTTTGCTGGCAAGTTGTACACACTAAATGTGCTCATGCTGTAGTGGACAGGGAAATTTAAATGCCGTGTTTAATGATGGCTTTTTTTTTTTTATGGGAACACTGTGTGTGAGGTTGGGGGCGGTGTTGTTTCACTGTATCTGGTGGGAACACAAGCAAGGCAGGGGCAGTTTGCATTTTGATGGCCGGTGTTCACTGGCAAGTGAGTCGGAAGCATTCATAGTGGGTTGAAGGCGGGTTGAGAGCGCGAATGAGAAACAGGGGAGTTGCGCTGCCGAGAAGCTACGTGGAGTGATTTCTTGTTTTTCCTTAAGAACTGATGCGGTCATCTGGGTGCTGGGACTAGACCTGTGATGTTGTACTGGGATAACATCACGGGTCCAGTCCCAGACTGACCAATGAGAGCTCAAGATATTTTCTTGCCATTGTATAATGCATTTTAAACCAGTGACAATTTGAGGCCTATGTGGGGGCTGCTAGTGTTCCTTCATGGTGCTCATGTTAGGGGCATACACTGGATGCTACTAGCTCTAGGACACACTAACTCAGCACTTGCAGGGCCCTTGAGACCTGACTTTACCCAGAAATACAGCTATTGGTGCCAATGCACCAGTGCGGTCCAGGTACACATGACAGACACGTACCCAGCCTGCGAAGGTCCCCACCCATGGACAGGCACATGGGGCACAGTATTCATGACTGTCATCCACCACAGGTCAACTGTCTGTGGCTCTGCTCCCCCCGCAGTGCACGAGGGTGGCAAACACAAGCAGGCATTCAGTCAGATGCCCATCCTGGTCCGCGAGTGAATCATCTGCTCCGAGCAGAGTGGAGGATTGTGGGAAGCTGCTTGTCCCAGGGATTTGAAAGTGCTCAAAATCAGGGCATTAAATATAATGTAATGACCAGTAATTATCAGTGCTATTAGTGCCCCTTTGTTTTCCATCTGGGGAAGAAGTACAGCAGTAGTATTTTATCCACAATGCACGTGTCTACAAGCCTCTAAAACAGTAAGGAGATATGAGGTTTGTTCAATATCTCAAAATAGAAAAAAAAAACAGCTTTGTGAAATGGGACTACTAAACTATTATAAAACCTTTCTGGGTCTGTGGATCTGTTTGTGTGCCTTGCTGAAACACAATACAGCACTGATGTGAAAGAATCATTGCACTTGTTAATTCTTCCTCTTTCGACCCAACCATCTGTTCCATTACTCTGCAAAACCACTGTTCTTGTTTTGATATCCTCAGGCTCTTTAAATCAGTCACACTCCTCCATTTCATAAGAGTTATACTAAAGGGAAAAAAAATCTCACATGTGACAATGTACCTAGGTTATGTGAGGAGTTATCCGGATGTTCCTTTTATTAGCTGCCATTATACATGGAGTGAAAACCAGGTCCTAGAGATACCAGTCCCAAGGGCAGAAAACAAATTCATAGCAGTGCACATGTAATGGCAACAAACTAAAGAAAAACAACTTATAATAACCCTTACAATGTGGAAGGCATATACGTCCAGAACCTGAAGATATTGCAAACAGATTCAGCACTACAGAATTCTTTGCTGGCCCTGCTATGAATTTGTTTTCTGCCAAAAAGACCTATATCTTTAGGGCCTGGTTTTCACTACTTGTGTAATGGTAACAAATAAACAAAAAGCAACTTACAAATAACCCTTACAATGCAGAAGGCATATATATACATATACATATATATATGTATATATACATATACATATATCTCTCCAGAATCTGAATATGTTACAAACATATTCTGCACTCGATGCATTCTTTGCTGGCCCTGCTTTGCATTCATTTTCTGCCCTAATAAATTAAAAGTAAATCAACTCTACTGGCCCTACTATCGATTAATTTTCTGCCGCAAGGACTCTGTATCTGTAGGGCCTGCTTTTCACTATCCTTATGTAAAATGTTACTCTAAAGAAGGTGGTGCTATCCAGTGGTAAGAACACAGGACAGAAAAAACAGGACATCTCAGGTTTGATAACCTGTGACTCAATGAGTGGCCACAAG
Organism: Neoceratodus forsteri; assembly: GCA_016271365.2. Classification (NCBI taxonomy): domain Eukaryota; kingdom Metazoa; phylum Chordata; order Ceratodontiformes; family Ceratodontidae; genus Neoceratodus; species Neoceratodus forsteri. Next base: position 483,529,390 of record CM057449.1, read on the forward strand.
CAGCACATCCAACTGCCTGGTGCTCAGACTTCCCTTGCTGTAAAGCCAGGCAGAAGCCGGGCCCCACTGTAAATGTCATGCTGCATCTCAGTAGGTCTAGCCAGTGCAAGTCTGTAAGTGATAACACATGACATGATGTGCGGCGGTATACCGACGGCGCAGTGACGCAAATACCACAAAGACCATCACAGCGACATTTTCAGCAGTTCACTGTGATGCTCTCCAGGTATTCAGACCCTGCTGCCACCGGGGTGTTTGACCCTCTCATTGAACTAACTCCAACTGTAGTTAGAAATCTTTAGTAAGGGGTGGGTGGGGGGCAAAGCCCCCCATAGAAAACACTTGTTCCCCCAGCGACGGCACAACACCAATTGGCAGTGTTGTGCTGTCGCTGTGCCAATGGTCGACAAATTTATTTTTGCTGTGGCATAGTGGAACCATGTGTGGCTATGCTGTCATAAAGACCACCCCCCAAGGTGGGATGTGACACACAAACCTCATGGGAAGTGCAGTTCTCACAGCATGAGGGATAGCCTTCTAGCACTGTTTCACTAGCCATTAGTCACACAGTCAAAAACTAACAGATTTCCTAGGTTGCTAAAGAAAGTTATAACCAGTGCACCACAGTGGCGAACATTTTTCAGGCAGCACTTTTGACATTTGTATATTAATATATACATCATCTGCAACATGAATGCTGTTGCCATTTAAATATTTCTGCATGGCTAACATTTTTAGAGTTGGTTTAGCCATAGTGGCTATGAAAAGAGAAAAATCCCAGTAGAAGTATAGCAGTTAAGCTAGAAATGCATGTCAGAACTCAAAAGGGGTATAGTGACTGCTGTGTGGCAGGAGAATTAGGCAAGATGGGACCCTAAGTCTCTTCTGTTATTCAGTTATCACAGCACTGTTAGACTGTTGCAGTGCATAACCACAGATCCTGGGGTGAGCTGCTGAGCTTATAAAATTGTGGAAAAAAGCGCCGACATCGCTCTTTGAATCATGGCTTAATCATAGTTTTTTTAATTTATTTATTGAACTGTTTCACTAGGAGGGCACACTGAACAACAAGTTGCTCATCTCACAGTGCGACCTGGAGGGAAGGGGTTACATAGGGTTGTGAAGGATGATCAGTTACAATAGTATGTGGGTAGTACAAACAATACAACTTTGTAAGATTATGTAACAGTTGGAACACAAGGTATTGTACAATAAACAGTAGTAGAAAATTGGGTAAATTACAATACATGTCCAAAATCATACAAAAGAACATATAAATGTACAAAACAGTAATAATGCAACAAAACCATTATAGTGCATGAGTGTACTAGGAGCAGGCTCGAGGTAGTACGCAAGTGCTGTTGGACTAAAAAAGACATAAGCATAACTCATTTACAATGAAGTCCTAACCAAGTCAGAGGGATGCAACTACGATTCCTATACAGAGCACCAAGCTTGGGGTGCAGTTTCTTCAGGACAGCATCAATATGCACAGAGAAGTTGAGGTGCTAGTCCAGCCAAACCCACAGATATCTAAATGAGGTGTCCTCCAGGATGGTCCCATCAAGGGTGTGGAAGGTGGGTAGGACCGGGAGCCTAGAGAGTCTCTGCCTGGTGCCAAAGGTCATTGAGACTGTCTTCTTGGCGTTTAGAAAAAGCTGAACTTGGCTGAAGTCATACTGTAAGCTGGTTTCCACAGCAGCAGGGTTTTTGCCGGAACTGTATAAGACAGTATCGTCAGCGTACATGTGGATAGATGACGATGAGCAAGCTGTGGGAAGATCATTAAGGAAAATGGAGAAGAGTAAGGGACCAAGCACTGAGCCCTGAGGTACACCAGTGTTGATGAGGAGTGGAGGGGAGATGGAATTAAGGATTCTCACCAATTGGGTCCTGCCAATTAGGCAGGATTTAAACCAGTTGGTGGCTGAGCAAGGCCAGCTGAGGAGAGGGAATCAAGAAGCAGGGGATGGGAAATAGTGTTGAACACTTTGGCTAGGTAGAAAAAGATGGCCGAGGTGATCAGGCCATCATCCATCCCTAAAAGGATGGAGTCAGTAAGCCTGAGGAGGAAGGAGAATGTTGAGTGGTTCTTCTGAAAACCAGACTGGAAGGGAGTGATAAAGGAGGAATTGGAGAGGAAGGGTGATAGTTGAGAGAGAGAACTAAATGTTCTTGAAGTTTGGCAAGGGTAGAAAGGAGGGAAATGGGGCGATAGTTGCCAGGAGTGGATGTGTCACCACCTTTGGGGAGAGGAAGGACTACAGCATATTTCCAGGATGAGGGTACTTGGGCAGAAATAAAGAAGAGGTTAAGGATTAGGGAGCTAGGATAAGCAATTGCAGAAGCAGAAAGGTGGGGAAGTTTAGGATTGAGCTCATCTGCTGAAGAGCCTTTAGATGGGTTCAGGGATAGGCGGGCACTAAGAGCTTCATCAGAGGAGATAGTTTAAAAGGAAAAAGGAGGAGGGGTAGGCACTGGTTGAGGTGAAGGGCTGAAATTAGTAGGCGGCAAGGGGGAGAGAGAATTTAGAAGAGATGTGGCGCACAAGGTGTAGTAGGCATTAAATTCATTAGCCACGGAGCCAGGGTTGGAAATTAGGGAGTTATTTATTTTGAGAACTAGAGGGGGAAGGGGAGAGAGAGGAGAAAATAGGGCATGAACTACCCTCCAGAATTTAGATGGAGAGTTAATGTTAGACAAGAATGAGGAGTTGAAATAATCAGTCTTAGCCAGTCTAGTAGCTTTAGTACATGAATTGCATAGCAATCTGTACTTGGCGTAGTCATTTGGATGTTTAGTAGATTTGTGTTTTCTCCAGGCCTGATCACGCTCCCTGAAGCACGTCAGAAGTTCGGGGGTGATCCAAGGGAAGTGAAGCCCACAGACTCTGGTCCTTCTGAAAGGAACAAAGGCATTCCAGTTGGCATTGAATTTATCCTTAAAATAGTCAAGGGCTTGGTCGACAGAAATGGCAGTGCAGAGGGGGGCCCAGTCAATGGAAGCAAGTGCAGAGCTGAGTGGGGTAAGGTCTAAGGATTTAAAGGACTGGAGTTGTATGATATTGGGGGAGGTTTGGGGCGATGGACCTTACTTACAATGAAAATGGAGTTGTGATCACTAAGGGCATTAGGGAGGAGACCAGATTTAATGATGCGGTTCAGGTGGGTTGTGAGTATCCAGTCAAGCAGGGTGTGGTTTTGTGTTTTGGGATTAGGGAATGCGGGCTCAAGTATAAGTTGAGTGAGGTTTAGAGCAGTGACATCATTGAATAGCTTGTTTAACTTGGGAAACAACCAATTTAGATTCATGTCATCCATTATGAACAGTTCACCAGACTGTGAGAGGGAGGTGATATTGGCTAAGAGTTCAGTCGTGACTGAGGGTTGAATGCTTGGGCGACAATAGATGCCAGCCACAATGATTGGGATTGAGAAAGGAAGAGTAATGCGGGTGACAAGGGCTTCATAGGTAACTGGGATAGAGGTAGATGGGGTGGTAGTAAACTGCAGTGAGGACAGAATATACATAGCCACTCCCCCTCCATAACCCGATTGATCTTGTCTGGAGAGGGAATACCCAGGGATAGCAATGGCATTGTCAGAGATACTTTTTTTGAGCCATGTCTCGGTAATAATTAGGATGTCGGGGTGCGTGAAATCATGAGTTTGTAGGAGGTCAATTTTAGGTAGCAGGCTGCAACTATTCAGGTGGAGGAGCTTCAACCCGTTAGGAAGGGTTGTAGTGGAAGTGGGGTTTGGAGACATGTTGTTTGGGCAAGGAGTCAGGGTAGGAGAAGAAGAAGAAGGACCAGGGTTGGAGTGTATGTGCCCTGATGAAAGAAGGAGGAGGACAAGGATTAAATAGTGAAGTTTTGGACTTTTGTAATTACAGTAGGAAATGTGGGAGGGAGGGAAAGAGGGAGGGAGGGGTGGAGAGAAGGAGATAAGGAAAGGAAGAAAGGCAAAATGACTAGTAAGTGGAAACAGAGATGCTGGAGAGTAGTAGGGAAAGTGGAGTCTGTGTACAAGAGGTGCAGTGGGGGCAACTGACAGGATGAAGGAGGTATCTGGAAGGGAAGCGGACAAAGAAGTGGCAATAGGTGTAGAGGGGGAGACTGGGATAAGGGTAAGAACCAGGAAGGGTGTGCATAGGAGGGAGATTGAAACCATTCTGGGTTGAGTAGTAGAGGCTTTCTACAGACTTGTAGATTCAGATCACACCACTGAATGTTAGGACAAAGATAATTTACTTTAGGTATGAATGACACAAGACTAGAAGTGTTAGGGGAGAGCAATGGGAAGAGGATTGCAACCTACACATCTTGTTGCCCTGTAGTGGCTAATCTGAAAATGGAAAATTAGGAATGCAGTCTAGCCCTCTAAACTTCCAAGTTCAAACACATACAAGTACAGTTAAAATTACACTTTAAACTGAAGAAATTCAGCACTGAGTATTAAAACAGTCCAGATATCAGAGGCAATACTGGATTAGGGGAAAAAAAGGGTAAATAAATTGGCCAATGGTAGTGACACAGTCCAATCAGGAGGAATTTGAATATGCCTGGCTGGATGTGGAACCAAACAAGGAGCTCATGGTCCACAGACGACCAACAAGAGCTGTCCCAAGTGAAAGGCAATTGTCCTTAGAAAATTTACAGAGACAGCCACTCGGCCTTGAGTTCCCGGCTAAACCATGGTTATACATGATCAGCAACCATGGCCATTCATGATGTGTCCATGACTTTAACCATGGTTCTCCAAGGATAACAACTGAAGGTAAATGACCCAGGGACATGAAGTATTCAGGTCGATCATGGTCATCCATGGTTATTCATGGGTGTCAATTTCAGGTATTTTATGAGCTACAAAACACATTTATATAGAGCTCAGGTAATTTCATTTTTTTGCCACAACCTTAACATTCTGTAAAGAATGCAACACATACTTTTGAAATATGTTTTATTTACTTACCCACTGCTGTTTTATTTACTTACCAACTGCTGCTGATGTTCCTCTTTCTAATGGAGTCTTTCCTTGTGCATAACAGCTAAAAAGGTCTAATTGCTATATAGTTACTAGGTAATGCCAGTATTCAACTGCTGGCACAACTTCACAAACTCTGTTATTCACACGAGTGAATAATGGAGTTCCATAAACCACCTTTCCAAAAACAGCCTTCTGTGCACCTGAACACCTGCAGCAGAGACTGTGCTCACTCTAACCATTCACTCGCACTCGCTCCAGAAAACTGCCAGTGCAAATGACAGTCTTTTTGGACGTTCAAGAAAACAAAAGCCAGACACAGTTCAGTAGTAATACTCAGACAGAAAAACATTAAAAAATGGCAAGTTGTTCATAGTTTGTGCCACCAAATGAAATGGGAAGGCAAAAATTCACAGAGGAGCAAGAAAACAACTATACGCTAAAAAAAAAAAAAAAAGAGACATAAGGGGAGGAACAGTCAAGGGAGAAGGGTTTGATAGATAGAAGGGGGATAGGGAACAGGCTGTGGACAGCGGGAGAGATTGGGACTGAAAGAGAAGGCAAGGAGAGCCTTCACAAAATGGAGGGATGGAAGATAGGTGAGAGATCACAGAAATGGGTCCGCAGGCAGCATGGACAGCAGGTGAGAGAGAGCAAGTACAGGGCCGCGGACAGCACAGAGAGCAATAATGATACAGAAAACAGCAGTTCCATTGCAGCTTCACTTATTCTTTCATATAACACAATAACAAAGGGAACACCAGTAAATATAAAAAATTAAAAATGGGAAGTGTTCAAACTCAGATTTTATGCACACCCTTGGTGTGTGATCCCCGATAAACTATTTATGGGGCATCACACACCTCGGGTATGCATAAAATCCTCGTTACACACGCTTCCCCATGCATTATTCTATGTATAATAACTGGGTTAGGCTTTTCCTATCAGGAAACCGTGGTGTAATTTGCCATTATAAAGGAGCGTTTATAACGGCAAACACACACATGGTTTCCCTCGATATGCGCATGCCCAACCTACAGCTCTTCCGGGTTTTCACCGCTCGCCACCAGATTTCTTCGTAGGTCGAAACTGCACTGTCCCCAATATCTCTAGGTGGTAAGTAACTATTTAAAATAAAAACTTCCTAACAAAAATCACACTGTAAAGGGGACAACAAAACAAGAAAAAGTAAACTGCTGCTAAGCGACCGAGGACTCGGCTAAACATCCTCCAGACCACAGCCGCACCAGACCATTTATTTTATATAATTGGCTGTGGCAAAAAAGCCTAATCCAGCAATTATATAAAATAAAATATGGGGTGGTGTGTGTAAACTCGATTTACACGCCTCAGGGTTGGATGCCTGGATAATCCCCTCGAGCTTCGCTCTCGGGGTTTATATGCCATCCAACCCCTCGGGTGTGTGTAAAACCTCGTTACACACACCACCCAATACTTTATTCTCTATTTATACTACAATAAAATGAAACTCTTCTAAGATATTTTGTGAGTTCTCATGCTAATTTTCTTTTGCTCAAGTAATTTCTTTGTGGAAACTGTAAATGAAAGTTATTATTATTATTACTTGTATTAAAGTGTTAAAATAGACACATTTGCCTTAATGGTACCAAGCAGTACACACCATTGTGGTGTACTCAGAAGTTTAGACTGGCTCTCAGTTTCTTTAAATTTTAAGTTTACTTCTCACATTTTGAATACAAAATCAGAAAAACAGGTATCGCCGAATATTTGAGAAAGCAACTGCTAGACTACAGAGCTAATTTTGCTTTATGTTCCTGAAAGCATTCTTCACTTTTATATCTTCCTTCAGTGCATACAACTGTCACATGTATCTTAACCTCTATTTGGAGTGATCTTCCTGATTATGCTCTATGCTCATCATCATTCAGCACTTTTTCAGCTTCTGTGCATTGGTGTTTCAAAGATGTAAACACCTACACATGTTACTAATATTAATATATTCCATGCACGTGTGATTGTATTGTACTGATGGGAAATACTACATTTCTAATAATTGCATCTTAGGTGCTTCTGCACTGTGCTACTTGCTTGGACCCTGGATTGTGCCTGAAAAAGGAAAGTTTTCCAGTGCACTGTCCCCATAACAAAAAAAAAAGAAATACATTCTGTATTTGATATGCAAATGTATAATGCAAATTTGGTTGCCTTCCCCATACTCTTATGACCAAAGGAAAATATATAGGGAAAGGCCAAAGCACATCGAGACCATGCTTAAAGAACTACATAGCAATTCTGACCAAGAACGGTAGCCAAAGTGGAAACATAGTAATGTACAAATGAAAATGGTCTTTTGATAAACTGTAGGTTTCAGGAACACAATTACAACTTGAATATATTTTGAGAAACCTTTTTACTATGAAAAACAAAAAAGATACGCCAGCTGGCCAACCAGGGCAGCAGCAAGGTGACCGCTTGTGACACAGACATCCCGGGTTCAGGAACGGATCCAGGAGTTGGGGGGCTGGCTGGGCGGAGAAGGACAGAGTGCCCATGGCACGGCTCTCCTTCTTGGGAGGGGAGTGGCTGGCCTGATGGCAACCTCTGGTGGAGGCTGGGGCCATTGTGGGAAAGGCCGGTGCCTTGATGCATGGGGATCACAGCTCTCAAAAATTCTGGTCCCCTGGGTATGATGCCCCGCTCCAGCACTGCTCCCACTGCCACCAGTGTCTGCCAAAGGGGTCCTGCTCCTGTGACCCCACCCTGGGTGTAAGCCAGGGCTCACTACCACTGACCATGGGGAGAAGGCACCCACCTGAAAGTGTGCAGAGCAGGGACTGACCTCCTTGGGGGGGCAGGACCCAAATAAAAAGATATGCCAGGGCACAGATACAAGATATGGCATAATTTAGTCTGAAAATTAAACTGATTCTGGCAAGACTTTGGATAAATTATGACTGGTTAAAATAAGAGATGGCAGAAACTTTAATAACCAAAAATAAATCAACGGAGAGTTGTACCTTTCAACCTAATGTTCACACTTGAGGTTCATGCCTCTGACACCACTCAAAATTACCTCAACCCCCATAAAGGGCTAAAGTGCACCCATCTCAAAATGATGCAAACGGAAAACCAGATATACAGTATTTTAAACACTTTTGCTGTAGAATCTACAGCATAAGCAGTTTCAACAATGAACTTCTGATGAGATAAAAACAATGTTTACATTTTAACAATGATACCATCCAGGATACAGTTATAACACTGATACAAAGAGAATCCAAATAATGTCATATTTCAAAATTAAGCCATGAAAACAGTTATCACACGTGGATGCTGAAAACCATGTTAAGATCAGGAACAGTCATGGCTGTTTCCTGAAATAATTTTATGTAATTTTTTTTTCATTTACCAAATTAAAAATGGATTTTGTTCTCCCAGTTAGTCTCTCTTGATTGCATGTTTTTTCCAGATATTTGTGCATCAACCATAGACAATGCTGTCTATGAATCACTGATAAACCATGTCCACACAAGAAGTCAGTATATCAGCACACCTGGACACCTCGAAGGGTTTTATTCCTCTTATATTTCCTAAACTGATTCTGAAGTGTAAACAGTTATTAAGTTCTGAACTCTCTGCGTGTGCTCTGCTATCCTGGACAATGATCAGGGACAGAGTAAGAATGACCAAGGATGTCCATGAAAACATGGACAATCCAAGAGCGGGGAAAACGCCACAAGACATTTTAACTGACCAGTGCAGCAGCAGCTATGTTAGCAATAAGACATGACAGGATGTCCATTTATTAAGGAATAACACTTGCCAAGGTGTCTGGATGTGCTCTAATATACAGATGCCTCGAGTGCGTTGTAAGGCACAAGGCATATGCCAAATGCCTTCAACCACCCAAGAAGCCCATATACCAGAATGCCTGGAAAACTGAAAAGGTTTTATTCCTCTTTTACTTCCTAAATTGATTTTTTGATGCGTGGACAGCTATTTAGTTCCGAACCGTCCAGGCGTGCTATGTTAACCGGACAGTCAGATGATGCTCTTAGCTAATCAGATTGTTTGGATTTCATTACTTATTTCATAAGTTGATGTAACTGCGTACCTCAGGTGTGTTGTTAGGCACGAGGTTCAGCTGAATGCCATTTGATTGCACACGAGAAGTGTGATTATAACCGCACAGTGGCAATCCCTGGAGCATCTATCATCATCAACTTTATTTATACAGCGCAATTTTCATTATGACCCAAAGCACTGTACATCAAATATAAACATCTAAAAACAATACATACATAATATAATATATAAAATCCCTTAAATATTAATTATATAATTCTGGGAACACTTGTCCAAAAATGTGGGTTTTCAGCTCCTGCTTCAATTGGTCTACTGATGAGCTCTCTTTCAGATAATGAGGTAGAGAATTCCACAGAGTTGGGGCTGCATGTGCAAACGTACATGTTCCAGATGTCTGTAACAAGACCCTGAGAATCTCCAATCCAATTGCAATTATAAAATGATTTTTAATTGTCTGACATAAAATTAATAAAATAAGAAGAAATTAGTTTAAGATAAATATAAAGACCTTTCGCTGACATGCTTCCTTTTTATGTTGTCTAGCGCACGTGCAAGCAACATCTTGTGGTAGTATAAGAAATGCAGAGGTGTGTCAGTGTTGGCAGGATATAAGGCTCATAAAGTTTTATGATTCCTTTGGGAAGAACATTTTTATACCACCTTGGTGCTAAAGTTGTAAAAAAACCTTTGATGTTCCTTGGGAAAACAGGAACTGCTCAAGATCAAAGAGGAAAGGCTTGATTAAAGACTGTCCTAATTTGGGGAATTAGTTTTTCTGAAGTCACATTATTTAAAATACCTCCTGATTGGACATCATGTTTGTATTTTTTTATATTCTAAAAGGAGGAGCTAGATGACTCATCAAAAGGGGTATGGGGAGACATAGTTTAAACTATACTGTGTCTGAGCTGTCAGATATATTTAATCTTGGGAGAGAGACACAACTCTCTGATAAGCACTTAGAGGTAATACATTAGATAGAAAAGTATCTAACTGTATGTTGGTAGGAGTTTGTCTGTAGTTTTCTTTGTTTTCTTGTGATTGCATGCTTTGTGATATAGTGTTCTGTGTTTACATTTTTCATATTTTTATCCATTTTTAGTAAAATCTATATTTGAAAGATACTGCCTGGGTCTTCCAAGTTCTTTTTTTTTTTTTTGCATGTGACGTATAGAGGGTTAAAACTGACAAAAACTGTCCAAAAGCTTGATGGTGTTACTAAACTGGGAAAAGGTAAGAATATACCTATGGTCTTTTATAGAGTTTCAATGGTTAATTTTGGAAGCCTGGCTGGGCGCCCCTCATGTGAGATTGTACTGCAATCCCCGAAGAGGGTACAAATCTGCTCCTGTACATTGGGTAGGCTAGCATAAGGTTCACAGTTTAAATCCCCCCAGAATTTGAGACTAAAGGTGATTCAGATCCACAAGTAGACAGGACGGTTATCCTGTCTGTTACCTGTTCACACTCTTACGCTCGGAGGTTGGCACTGTGGGAGCAGAGGGCCTGACCTGCTAAGTGCGTTTGTGACAGATTTGGTTGGCAGCGGTGCAGATAAAATTAGTAACACAAGCTTTAACTGTTCAGTGTGTCAGCTTAATACTGTATAGCTCACTTGCAAAATAAGGCAGTGATTTATTTTTAAAAAAGTAAAACAGAACTATATAATTTAGCTTACAGTCAAGTTCCTACTGTTTGATTTTTCTTTTCTAAAGTGCTAGTTAAAGTAGCAGTAGTTAGGGAAGAAGATGGCTTCCAACTACAGTGGGTACACTGCAGACTACTTGAGGCAGTTGTGCCAGGACAGAGGAGTCCTGCACGAGGTGAGAGCCACCAAGCAGAACCTTGTGGATGCCCTGATGGCAGCAGATGCCCAGAGCATCAAGTCACAGACTGTGACTGTAAAAGACCAAACCTTGGGCATGGAGGGGCTAGTGGCCAGTACAGTGGCCAGATCCAGTGGGGAAGGACAGCAGGGCCAGTGCAAGTGAAGGGCCACAGCAGCAGGTGAAGGTCACCAGCATTCTGGAGTCAGAAGCAATCAGGCTGCAGACTGAGTTGCGCAGAATGGAGCTGGAGTTCCAGAGAGAAGAGAAACAAGAGCAGCGAGCTGCAGAGGAGAAGAGGGAGCATGAACAGCAAGAGGCAGACCATGAGGAGCATGAGTGCCAGAGGCGACATGAACTGGAGAAGCTATGACTCCAGCCACCTGCACCAGAACAGTAAGTGGCTTAGGTTTGACTGGAACTACAGGATTGGGCTACAAATTGAATTCCAAATTGATAGCTGAAATTAAAGAGGGGAAAGATATGGATGCCTTTTTTAATTCCATTGAAAAAGTTTGTATTCAGGCAAAAATTCCTAGAGGGTTCTGGAGCTTCCAGCTATCCCTGCTACTTACCAGGAAAGCTCAGGATGCATTGAGTCAAATGAACAATGAGGACAGTAATGATTACGGAGAACTTAAAGCTGCACTTTTAAAAAAGTTTGATTTAACTGCAGAAGCATACATAGCTAAATTTCGTAAGCTCAGGAGAAGCCCTGACATGAGCTACGAGCAGCTAGCCATGAAACAACATCAGTGTTTAAAACATTGGTGGGAAGAAATAGAAGCAAACTCTGTAGATAAAATTGAAAATGCTATTTTGTTAGAACAATTTTTTGGGGCATGCCCAGCAGAGCGGAAAACCTGGCAGGAGGACTGAGATCCCAAAACAGTGCAAGAGGCTGCTGAACTCTCAAACCACTATGCCAAGAGCAGATCTGCTCTGAGAGCAAATGGGGCAGGCATGGCAGCACAGAAAGGGAAAAGCGTGTCTTCGGGGCAGCTAAAACCCTCACTGCCTCCACCAAAACCAGTTAGCCTCAGGTTTCAAAGAAAAGATCCTTCTGAGAAAAGAAACGAATGTTGGGTTTGTAAAGAAACTGGGCATATTGCCAGACAGTGTCCCAAAAGGACGAGCAATATGCAACATGAGGCTAGGAAAGAAGTGGGTTGTTTGTGTGTTCCTGGAAGCATGCCTGAGAACATGAGGGAACACATGCACCCAGCCACGGTTAATGGTGTACAGATACAAGGGTTAAGGGACACAGGGAAATCCCTGACACTGGTAAAAGGGGTCTGGTAGAGCCTGGTCAGCTTATACCCAATGAATTTGTAACTGTGCAAGGGTTCACTGGTGAGGAGATCACATTGCCACTTGCTAGTGTTCTCCTAGACTGGGGTGAAACTGGGGGAACTGTGCAACAGGTGGCTGTAGCCAAAACTTTAGCAGTTGATGTCATCCTTAGCAACCATCTCAAACAGGGGATGGTGTGTGCATTTACCCATAGCCAAGTGGGAAGGGGACATTTTAATTCCCTGGACCCCACAGAAGCCATTGTGGAAACCACTAGGAGGTTGGTTCCCCAGTCTGTGTCTCCTGATATGGAGACTAATGTAAAGGAGGTATAAATTTCCCCAGTAGCAGTTAACCACACAGCTACAGAGGGTTACTCGGAAGAAGGAAGGGTGACCCATTGTCTGAGGGTTAGGGATGACAGTGATCCTGAGTGCCCTGATGTTAGTGCTAGGGACCCAAGTTTAGAGACTGAAAGGGACCTGTCCCATGCCTTGGGAATGTGTAAAGCATTTGCAGCTGCTCAGAAAAGTGACCCTAGTCTAGAGAAGCTGAGTGTTTGGGCAAATTCTGATGGAGCACAGGGAGGTGATGGTAAACATAAGGTTTATTGAGAAAATGGACTGATGTATACTCACGCTGTGAAGACAGAGGGATGGGTGATAGGCAGGCAGCTTGTTGTTCCCCAGGGGTACCATGAGCAGTTGCTCAAAATTGCACATGATATTCACTTGTCTGGTTATCTGGGAATCGAGTGCACTGAGCAGCAATTGGCCTAGAATTTCTATTAGCCCAACTTCACCCAGCAGTTGAAGGAGTACTGCAGGTCTTGTCACCGGTGCCAAGAAATAGGGAAGGCACCTAAGAAAACCCAAGCCACCCTAATTCCATTGTCCATAGTGGAGGAGCCATTCCAGAGGGTGGGAATGGATATTGTGGGGCCTTTAAATACCCCCAGCTCCTCCAGGAAGAGGTTCATTCTGACTGTGGTGGATTATGCCACCCGGTACCCTGAGGCAGTCACTCTATCCTCACTGAGGACACACAAAGTGGCAGATGCCTTACTAGGGATTTTCTCCCATGTTGGGTTTCCACAGGAGGTTATCACTGATCAAGGCGGTTCCTTCACGTTGATCTGATGAAATGTTTGTGGGATAAGTGTGGGGTGGTGCAGAGGCACACAACGACCTTATCACCTGCAAGCCAATGGGCTTGTGGAAAGATTTAACAGTACCCTGAAGTCAGTGTTCCAAATGTTTGCCGAACAGTGTGGGAGGGACTGGGAGAAATACCTTCCCCACCTGTTGTTTGCATACAGGGAGGTGCCCCAAGAGTCAACTGGCTTTTCCCCCTTTGAGCTTTTATAGGGACACTGGGTACATGGGCCCCTAGACTTGATCAGGGAGGACTGGGAAGGCAAGCACGCCACCCAGGGCACTCCCATAGAAGATTACATCCTTAGGTTTAGGGAAAGGCTGAAGGAGCTTATGGGGACAGCCCAGAGCTACCTGGCAGCTGCCCAACAGAAACAAAAAGTGTGGTACGACCGCAGACCCAAGAGCTCACTCATACATAGTGGGTCAGGAAGTCATGGTCCTTATCCCAGTCCAGAAGGACAAGCAGCAGGCTGAGTGGGTAGGAAGGTAAATGACGTGAACTATATCATAGAGTTACCTGACAGATGACATACAGAAAGAATGTACAATGTCAACACGATGAAGCCATATGCTAATAGGGCTGACATGGTGTTTGCAGTATGTAGTCTTGGGGAGGGGACGGATGAAGGAGACCCTCTTCTAGACTTGCTGGAAGAAAGCAAGTGGAAGTCCTCTGTGGAGGTAGTTAAATAGTCTCCCCAGCTGGCCCCAGACAAGATCCAGGAAGTAAGGGAGGATTTAACAGACTTTGCCCCCTGTTTAGAGCCAAGCCTGGACTAACCCACTTAGCGACACATGATGTAGAGACAGGGACACAGACGCCCATACGGTGGACAGCATATCAGGTGTCAGAGGCTGTCCAAAAGGAAATTAGGAAGGACGTGGAGGAAATGCTGAATTTAGGAGTAATCCAGAGATACCACAGCCCCTGGGCCTCACCCATTGTCCTTGTGCCCAAGCCAGATGGCGCTACTCATTTCTATGTGGACTATCATGGACTGAATGCAGTCACGAAGTCGGACGCCCACCCGATGCCCCAAACGGACGAACTCCAGGACAAATTGGGAGGGGCGACCTACCTCACGACTATTGACCTAACAAGGGGTATTGGCAGGTAGCGTTAACTGACATAGCTAGGGAGAGGTCAGCTTTCATCATGCCGATAGGCTTATCTGAATTTAAAGTAATGCCTTTCGGAATGAAGAACACCCCAGCCACTTTCCGAAGGTTGGTAAACCAAGTGCTAAATGGTGCTGAGGAGTACGCCAAGGCATACCTGGATGACAATGCCATCTCTGTGCCAGCTGTGAGGAACATCTGTCCTACCTTAGGGAAGTACTGTGCAGGACACAGAGGACTGGGCTCACTGTCAAAGCTGAGAAGTGCCAGGTGGCCATGATTGAAATGGCATACCTAGGGTATGTTGTAGGCCGGGGACAGCTCTGTCCTAACCAAGTAAAAATAGAGGTGATCAAGGCATGGCCCAGACCAGAAATGCAGAAGCAGGTCAGGAGTTTTTAGGGACAGCAGGATTTACAGGAAATCTGTACCCAATTACAGTGCCTTGGCTGCTCCCCTATCTGACCTGGTGAAGAAAAAGATGCCTAAGAAAATTACCTGGGAACCAGCCTGTGAAAAAGCAAATAAACAAAACAAAACAATGTAAGAAACCACTATGGTTCTCAAAGGAAGTGGCAGTGAAGGTTCAAGAGAAAGAAAGCATTCAGGAAGTACAAGGAATCACAGAAGAAGCAGGACAGAGAACTGTATCAGTTAAAGCAAAGGAAGCTGGAAGGCAGTCAGAACAGCAAATGCCCAAACCGAGGAAAAGATAGCCAACTCAGTTAAGAAGGGGATAAAACCTTTTATAGGTACATCAGGGAGCGAAGGAAGACCAAGGGAGGGATAGTGAGGCTTAATAAAGGGGAGGGAGGGTGTGCAGAGGGTGACTGAAAAGGCAGAGATACTAAACAAATATTTTTGCTCAGTATTTACAAAGGAAGATGGGGAGGTACCTAAAACAAACAGTAGGAAACACTCTGGATACAGAAGTTGATACCAGTCCATTTACAGAAGAAAGGGTTCTGAAAGAACTCTTAAAACTGAAGGTGGACAAAGCAATGGGGCCTGATGGGATTCATCCCAGAATTTAAAAGAACTAAGGGTAGAACTAGTGACACCACTGACTACCCTCTTTAACAAATCATGGGAGGATTGGGTGGTACCGAGGACTGGAGGAGGGCAGATGTGATTCCTCTTCACAAAAGTGGGAGCAAGGCAGAAGCAGGAAACTACAGACCCGTTAGTTTAACCTCAGTGGTAGGAAAATGATGGAATCACTTGAAGGAAAGAACTGTCGAGTATCTAGAGGCCAGAGGGGCACAGGACCCAAGGCAGCATGGATTCACAGCGGAAGGTCATGCCAGACAAATCTGATAGATTTCTTTGACTGGGTGACCAAAGTAGTAGATCAGGAGGGCTGTGAACATGGCCTACCTAAACTTTAGCAAGGCATTTGACACAGTCCCACACAAAAGATTAATATACAAGTTAGCCAGCCTGGGAGTGGGTCCCAAGATGACAGCCTGGGTAAAGAATTGGCTGGAGAATAGGACACAGAG
Organism: Neoceratodus forsteri; assembly: GCA_016271365.2. Classification (NCBI taxonomy): domain Eukaryota; kingdom Metazoa; phylum Chordata; order Ceratodontiformes; family Ceratodontidae; genus Neoceratodus; species Neoceratodus forsteri. The sequence goes on from CM057449.1 coordinate 483,545,340, forward strand.
AGTAATAGTAAAGGAGTCCACTCTGAAGAAAGGGGGGTTACTATTCAGGTACCACAGGGTTCAGTAGTAGGACCGGTCCTCTTCAATGTCTTTATAAGCGACATTGCAGAGGGACTGGAAGGAAAAGTATGTCTCTTTGCAGATGACACAAAGATCTGCAACAGAGTTGATGCACAGGGTGGGGTGGAAAGGATGAGAAGGGACTTGGCAAGGTTAGAGGAATGGTCAAATGTATGGCAGCTTAGATTCAATGCTAAGAAGTGCAAGGTAATGCACCTGGGAAATAAAAACCCAGGGGAAGAGTACACAATGGGGGGTGAGATACTAACAACAACAAAAATGGAAAGGACCTGGGGGTAGTCATATCAGATGACCTAAAGGTGGGCAAGCAATGTGAGAGGGCAGCAAGGAGGGCTGGGGGGATACTGGGATGCATAGGGAGAGGCATCACCAGTAGAAAACAGGAAGTTATTATCCCTCTGTACAGACAGCTGGTGAGACCCCATCTGGAGTACTGCATGCAGTTCTGAAGACCCAATCTCCGCAAAGACATAGACAGATGGAAGCTGCCCAGAGGAGGGCACTAAAATGGTGCAGGGTCTGCACGGAAGACATATGAAAGAGACTTAAGGAGCTTAATATGTATAGCCTCGAGGAAAGGAGGGAGAGGGGGACATGAAAGAAACTTTCAAGTACCTCAAGGAATTAACAAAGTCCAAGAGGGTAGCATCTTTCAAAAAAGAGTGCAAGAACAAGGGGCACAATTTGAAGATGGGGGGCAGCTCAGAGGTAATTTAAGGAAGTATTTTTCACAGAGAGGGTTGTGGATGCATGGAACGGCCTTCTGGAGGAGGTTGTGGAGTCAAAAACAGTGGTGGAATTCAAGCATGCATGGGACAGTCATAAGGCAATTCTAGGGGGTGGGGGTAGGAAGAAGACGTAGGCTGCTGGTTAACTAGGATCTGCAGCTTATCCACTAGGTAAGGAAATGGGCAGACTGGGTAGGCCAAGCAGTCCTTATCTGCCATCAAATTCTATGTTTCTATGTTACTAGACTGAAGGAGGCACTATGCAGTGCTCCTGTATTGACAAGTCCTGACTATAGCTGATCCCCTATAGTCCAGACTGACGCCTCAGACGTGGGTATTTGGACAGTACTGAGTCAGACATCCAACCAAGGGAAAGAGCACCCTGTAGTGTACCTGAGTAAAAAGTTACTTGCCAGGGAGCAGGCTTACTCTATTGTGGAAAAAGAGTGTCTTGCCATAGTGTGGGCCCTAAAGAAGTTAGAGCCATACTTATATGGACAGCATTTTTGAGGTATAAACTGACCACAACCCACTGGTTTGGCTGACCCAAATGGGAAAAACTAATGGTAGACTATTAAGATGAAGCCTTGCCTTGCAAGGGTATGACATGACAATCTTACATAGGGCTGGAGCCACCAATCAGAACACACATAGCCTGTTGCGTGTTTATGAGGAGTGAACTGACTTGGGAAGCTCATCCCATGCAGGGGGATAGAGCCCCCAAATTCAGTCTAGGTGGGGAGGATTGTGACGCTTGGCCAGCTGGTTATAATTGTTGGATGGTATTTGTAATATAAAAATATAGTGTGTGATTGTCACAGTGCTTCCATGGGTGCCCCCCCCCCCCCGGGTTTCAGTGAAAATGACAGGATATGTATTAAACCAGGAGGTAGTTATAAGACCAGAGAGACTTAATTAAGGGTCTCCTGTTTTTCTGTTTTAATTAGAACTGACCCAGCTGCCAGGATATAGGGCTAATAAAGTTTTATGATTCCTATAGGAAGAACATTTTTATACCACCATGGTGCTAAAGTTGTAAAAAAACCTTTGCTGTTCCGTGGGAAAACAGGAACTGCACAAGATCAAAGAGGAAAGTCTTGAATAAAGACTGTCCTAATTTGGGGAATTCGTTTTTGCTGAAGTCACATTATTTAAAGTACCTCCTGATTGGACATCATGTTTGTATTTTTTTTTATATTCTAAAAGGAGGAGCTAGATGACTCATCGAAAGGGGTGTGTGAAGATACAGTTTAAACTATACTGTATCTGAGCTGTTAGATATATTCCATCTTGGGAGAGAGAAACACACAACTCTGATAAGCACTTAGAGGTAATACATTAGATAGAACGGTATCTAACTGTATGTTGGTAGGAGTTTGTCTGTAGTGATTGTATGCTTTGTTATATAGTGTTCTGTGTTTACATTTTTCATATTTTTATCAATTTTTAGTAAATCTATATTTGAAAGATACTGCCTGGGTCTTCCAAGTTCTTTTTTTTGCATGTGACATATTGAGGGTTAAGACTGACAAAAACTGTTCAAAAGCTTGATGGTGTTACTAAACTGAGAAAAGGTAAGAATATACCTAAGGTCTTTTATAGAGTTTTAAGGGTTCAATTTGGAAGTCTGGCTGGGTGCCCCTGGCGTAAAATTGTATCACAATCCCCGAAGAGGGTACGAATCTGTGCCTGTACATTGGGTACGCTAGCATAAGGTTCACAGTTTGAATCCTCCCGGAACTTGAGATTAAAGGTGATTTGGACCCACAAGCAGACAGGAGAGTTACCCTGTATGTTACCTGTTCACACTCTTGCACTCGGAGGTTGGCACTGTGGGAGCAGAGGGCCTGACCTGCTGAGTGCGTTTGTGACAGGTGCGTCCCTCATTCTCCAATTAGCCAGCATGCTAGTGCTGACACAAGTATTATGCAAAGTGCCACCAGCTTAAGAGAAATGTGCCACTGCAATCAGAGACAAGCTCATCATGCAGTGGCACAGATGACACACCTCCCCTACGTGCCTTTCCTGGTGAAACATTTCAATAAACGTGGCAGCGGCAAAGCCAACATCAGGGGTGCAATCCCCATGTTGGCATGTCCCCCAACCCCCATATTGTGTCAATACACCAAGCACACCATGGCGTGCTTACAAAAATAGAGGCGTAGCAAAAACAAGCTGGCCAGCATGTTCTCCTCCATTGTTTGTCTTTGCCTTTTGCAGACTTTTTATTCCGACCGTGATGACTGCTACTAATCCATTGGAGCTTTGTTGGGGAGTGCGAGGGGTGGAGCTCAGCCATGGATCTGATTGAGAAATTCCAAGTTACAGAAGTTACAAGTTGGTCTGCATGGTACTGCACTTCACAGTGATTTCTGTTCTGTATCAGGTGCAAGGTCTAGTAAGGGGCGCTATGTTTAAATGCCCCAACCATAAGGTACTGCACTCACTGGAGCCAGCTCTGGAAGAGGAAAGAATAGAAGAGAAGTTAGTACTATGGAGCCGAGAGTAGAGAAGAAGTCTCATTTGTGTTCAATCAGTGATCCAGCTGCCAGGAAATCACCGCCATCCACCCTCTCTCCGCTGGTGACTTGATCGGAGTCAGACTACTGGAGTGGCAGTGCTTTAGCAAGAAGCAACTGCTGTGTGGCATCCCTCACCGTGTCGGTATGTTCCTCCCCATTGTGTGGCACACTGGGAGCCCACCCAGTGTGGCCAATATCCCCCCCGAAAGTCATGGGGCACACTGGAAGCCCACTCCAATGTGTCCAACATTTGTTTCAGTTCACCTGTAAAGAAAGAAAATGGTTCTGCAATTTGTCCGTTTGGTGTTTTTTTTGTACTTGGGGAAAAAAAAAGAAAACAGTCCCTCACTTTGCATGATGCCCCTTCCCCGACCTGCACACCCTGTTCGCACCCACCTCCTCCCACCCCCACCACATACTTACCTCCAGAGGTCCGGCACTGCAATCTTCGGTGGAGCAGGAACATGTCTGGACTCTTCAAAGCTGAACTGCAAAATTAAGAGATGCCAGTAAGCTAAATAATGGCATCAATATGGGGGGAGATCAACTTAGGTGGATATATCAGACATTTTTTTTTACATTTTGACTCCAGATTTTCAACATGGGGTTCTTGGGACCCCCACCTTGTGAACACATGCACTGTCATCTCGTTATTCTGTCCGGAAAGTGATTTTGCAGCCTCTGCGCAGAATCACCTTTTGGGACTGATTAATGAAATGATAGTGCCACTGTTCATGAGGTGTGGTCCCAAAAAGTCTATGTTGCAAATTTGGTGAAAAAATTCCAAAAATGACAGAGCGTGCATTGTGCAGTTTCCATGCATGCTTGTAACTTCAACAAAAGTTAATATTTTCCCTCCAGATTTTCAACATTGCCATTTTTTACACCTCCTTATGAACAGTACAGCTGTCATTTTTCACATCCTGCCCGAAATGTGTTTTCGCACATCTGGCGCACAGTGGCGTGCTCGCTGTGGGAAATCAACGTTCGGTACATAGTAACAAAATCACAGTGCCACTGTTCATGAGCGGAGGTCTCAAAATGCCTTTGTTGAAAATCTGGTTAACAAAATCCCAAAATAATTGCATCATAGGCTTGCATTGCGCAGTTTCTATGCATGCTCGTGACTGCACCAATTTTTCATGTTTTCAGTCCAGATTTTCAACATTGCCATTTTGTATACCTCCTCATGAACAGGACAACTGTCATTTTTCACATCCTGCCTGAAATGTTTGCACCTGAGGCGCCAAATGGTGCAGTCACTCTGCAAAATCACCTTTCGGCTAATGAACTGATTGTGCCACTGTTCATGAGATGGGGTCCTAAAAAGCCCATGTTGAAAATCTGGAGTGAAAATGTCAACAAATGCCCAGGGCGTTAGGGTTCCCAACTGTAATGCCACACCCTGTAGAGACTGACAGTCATCAGGGGTCTGACTTGGGATTGTTGGCCATTCCACCCCGACCCCACCACCACCCTGCAGCCAGTGACATGCATAGAGGTGTGGCTTGGACTCTTCGGCCACAAAGTTCACCCCATTTTTCTATACTGCACTCCTCTCAGCATATTTCCTTATGGAATGGGGTGAACATAAGGCCCAAAGACCCCAAGGCACACTGCGACTCTTGTCAGTGTCTGCAGGATAGGGTGAGGTGAAATGGTGTAAGTGTTACGGCCGACGTCCCAAAGGCACATCCCAATGCCTGTCAGTCTCTGCAGGGTGGGGTTGGGCTGGCGTCAGTTCGATACTTCACTGCCATTCCTATTATGCATCTCTCTAACTCCTGCACTACCAGTGCCAATGCCTGCAAGACAACATTCGGCATTGACAAACGCTTGTTAACCTTGAAGACAACAAATAGCCCATATTATGGTAAATGGAGGGTGCTAAAATATTAGAGGACAATGAAAACCCTGTAAGGCACACATTTTTATAAAAAAAATATTAGTTACATAAAAAGGTAATACTAAATGCATGCCAGAACTAGAAAATAAAATTAGAGTCAGTGTTTCAACCATAGGCCTTCTTCAGGAATTATGTAAAAGAGAAAAAAAACTACTTTTTTTTTTTTTTTTAGATAATTCCTGAAGAAGACCTATAGTCGAAACATCGAGTCTAACTCTATTTCTATTTTCTGCATGCATTTAGTATATGCATTACCTTTTTATCATTTTCAGCCCACACGCTGATGCAGCACCTTGTTTTTTGTTCTTACATTAGCTACATAAACTGCATTTCAAACCAGTAAAGGTATTTTAATGGAAATATGTTCAAAACTTTTGAAACTGCCAGGTTGTGGGGGGAGGTAGACTTCTCCTAAACAGGTTCAACTGCCTCCTGACCAACTGACCTAATTATTTCTGGTCCTCTGTTTCTCTATCCAGTTTTCTTCAGAATATGTCACTAGTGTGTGCCTTTTCTCATCTCTTAGGGATTATGTTCTAATTCAAGGAAAGCACAAGCTAAACTGGAAGATATGTGTAGGTCACCATCGGGATTAGGCTGTTTCTTGTGGCTCCCCTCTCCTGATACAGTATGAGGCCACATCAAGGAGGTTTGCATAGGGCCCCAGGATCACAACGGTCAGGTACTGCGCTGCATACATACACACACACACACACACACACACACACACACACACACACACACATATGACCCCACGTGGAGCCACAGCCTCAATTTTATCTTTTCCAGAGTGAACAGCATAGCTTTCACTGGCAGCAGGTAAATATAGGAAGATACTATATTACATATGCATTAGTTCATTATTTGGCTCATTAATATATCAGTTAACATATTACTGTGTTACACTGCAGTTAGGCATTCTTCCTGATTTACTTATTGGTTTTATCTGTTGGTGAGACCTGCTTTTTTTCTATATGCTATATATTCATTCTTAAGGTTTGTACTATGCTGCATACTTCTTACTTTAATACTGTGTATTGTACTGTGGATTTCTCTATGTGTACTGTGATGTTGTTATATCTCATTATAAAATGGGTTCGCAAATTACTGTCAATTCTCGAAATTTGCCTGGTCCAAACGGATCACCTAACCATTGATTAATGCTCAGTATAGGCACAGCTGCTCATCAAATTTATTCATTCTACCTAGCAACAGGTTTAGTGCACTAATAATCCACCACTTCAGTGGTTTACAAAAAAAAATAGAAGTCTTTGTTTTTCTTGGCAAAGTAAGCAAGCGTATCAACAGGTCTACTGAAGCCGTGGCTAGCTGCACTGGAACAGAGGATGGAAAGGATGCTCCTGGAGAGGTTTGAGTGGAGGACTACGATGGAAACAGTGCTGGAAGCCAGAATTAGTGTTTCCACTGCTGATACAGCAGCAGAGAGAGCATCGGACAGACCATGGCAGTCGTGTTGATGCAGCAAGGCAATATATAAACATACAGACAGCACAAGGGTGCCGGGTGCTAGGCAGAGAAAATGCAAATGCTGTAGTTAGAGTTTACTTTAAAGCATACTACTAACTGTTTGGGGGGCGGGGGGATTTGCAGCACAACATGCTGCATGCAGACTTCAAGGATCAGCTTCGCCAATGTGGTTGGGTCAGGGAGGCACAACTTATGCAGAAATATTAAGGCACACTCTTTCTTAATTGTTAGATTTAATTTTCTTAAAAACAAACTTTACAGACCAATTTACTACATTAGTTCTGTTATCAAACAAATGAAATGTTCATGTACTGTTGTGGACTACTTTTCAAAGCAACTGGATACAAATACATTTTCTACTATTTAAACCTGAAAAAACATTTTTTTTAGTTTTTTTTGTAAAGAAATAACCCATTTCACAAGTGTGATAACTCACTCTAGGCCATGGGTGTATGAGGGCATTAATGCACTTCTGAGGTGGTTGGAAAGCACTCTGCCTTTGGCCTTGTGCCTCACAATGCACCCTGGGCATGCATTAATGCAAGCCCCTATATACTCGTGGCCTGTAGTGGGTTATAGCTTACACAAACTATGTTTTCAAAAAAAAAAGATAGGAGGAGGATTTTTCATGGTCAGCAAAGCAACACTAGTAATGAAAACTGAGCAGTGCTCAATTTTTTAAATGTGTTTATTCGCATAAGGAGAGTGTGACAATTGGGAAAATAGCATTTAATTATTATTTTTTTTTTATTTAAGGTAGTTTTATTTTTAGACCAAGCTGAAGGTTTTTAGTGAGTAAAGGTGGCAGCCATGTTTGTGATGGTCAGTCAGTTCGGGGGGGGGGGTGATCTTCTCATGTGTAATGCGGCTGCTAATAAGTTCCAGTCTGAAATGTGTAATTATGGTTCTGTTAGCCAGGTGGCCTCCTTTTTCTTACCCATTTTATAAACTGTAATAACAAATTCATGTGACTCCACCAGTACATGCTTTTTCTTACCCATTTATTGATTAAAATTATCTGAGGCAGAGGAAAGGTAGAGGGTCTTAACCCTGGTTGATAAAAGATTTTTGTTTATCAGTGTTAGGAAAGACACAGGATTAGCATTTCAAAAGGGAAAGTAACATCTGTCTTTACCCCTACACAAAATATGTAAGAATTAGACCAGAGATCTGGGCCCAGTTTCCTTTGATGATGTGTATCTGTACATGTGACAATGCCTGGGTGAGAAACTGGATACTGAGTATAGGGCACACTTATATGAACTGATGAGTTAACTGACAGAAAAACAGAAACTATTTCAGTAACACTATTTTAAGCTCTGTGAACTAGTATAAAGGTCACAGCTTTGACTGCAGATTGAGAAGTATGCTACCTGATGCTTGCACCAAAACAAGCACAAGCCAGACAACACACTAGCCAGGATTTATAAAACTGAAAGACCCATTGTTGATACATGGAAACACAGATAATGACAACAGAAAAAGACCAAGGGTCCATCGAGTCTACCTGTAGGTACACGATGTGTTGGGGAGGTTAGTATCCATGGCAAGCAGAGTTAAGGCATATCTGATTAAAATGTCTGAATCCAAATGATGGCCTAGGCCTTCAGGGTGTATGGTCTGGCTGACTACTCCCCTGCCAGAGCTGTACAAAATCCACCATATCTCAAATATACAGAATGCATGCACCAGAAAATCCTATGACGGGACTCCAAGGGGGACACCAAAGATCTGGGCTCACCAAACACAAGCACTAGTAGATGTTAACCTGATGCTTCACGTGGCCCCTTGGTGCTTGCCTTTAATTGTGGAAAAAGGAGTATCTACCCAAAATCTAACTTCCACAGTCTAATTCAAGAATGTATGTCTAAAAAAACTAGGTTTCCAAAGCAATTTAAATGTACTCAGAGTGGATCAGGTTGATCTTGACTAGTCATGTGTTCTATAATAAAGAGGCAGTAATGGTGAAAGCACGGTCTTTAGCTGATTAGGAATGTGTCAGATTAAGACGTTCAATATCTGCCCCCCCCCCCACACTGAAAGTATCAGCTGTCATATGAGTGAGAAGCCAGAATGTCATGCAGATACAGAGGCCAGGTCCATCTAGGGCCTTGCCCTTAACATAAGTATCTTAAAATTGATGCACCACTTTAAAGGCGGCTAGCGCAGTGTGGGTAGCACCACAGTAATACGATTTCACCTCTGAGTGGATGTCAAAAGTCAGGCATCCACCTTCTGCAACAGCTGCAGGCAGTGGATCTCATTTGCCTGCACTGCTGTAGTTAATCCATAAGGTGACAATTACCTGCATTAGTATTCTCAAATCACCAGGGTCCACAAAAGGTTACACTCTGGTGACAGTCTTTCGATGATAAAACTTGCTCCGGAACAACAGCTGACTCCTGGTACTCCAGGTTTAGACTGCCACTGAGACAACTCCCAAGTTGCATATCCCTTTTTCAGCCTTTAGTTGGACTCCGTTCAGAGATCAGCTGATTTACAGGTATTCTGTCATTTACAGATGAAGTTAGGGGAGTTGTGCACCACCAGCAGCAGGTGTATTTTGTCCCGGGTTGGCCTCAGCCAGCTAACAGTCATCCATTCTCTGATCTGGAACAGACATGTTTCCAGCATAGACATGGAGAACTTATGGTCAGTAGAACAAAAAGCTGTAGCTGGGTATCAACTGCATAGCAGTGAAACCCTGTACTGTATTCTTGGATCACCTCTCAGTGGCAGCATGTATACTACTGGCATAAAACCAGTTCCTGGGGATAGCAAACATAATGCTCGTTGGCAAGGGAGTGAAAAGTGCCAGACATAAAAATGGTTTGTTTTCTATGGGCAAGGAAGGAACGGAATTATACCATTACGGTTCTTGAGCGGTCTCCAAACCTCACAGGGTGGTCAATAAGCTCCTAGTGGTCAAAAGTGTCAAACAGTGCAGAACAGTCAAGAAGAATGAATAATGACAGATAATGCTCCTTAATCTCTCACAAGCAGATCGTTCAGCACTCTAACCAAGGCTGGTTCTGTGCTATGATGGGGCCGAAAGTCCAACTGGAATAGAGAGTAGATGTTAATTTACTCCAAGTGCCACTGCAGCTGAAGTGCCACACCACTATCTTCTCAATAACCATGCATAGAAAAGGTAGGTTTTAGAGAACTCTAACATTTACTAGGTTACCAGGATCCAAAGATGTTTGCTTAAGGAGGGACCTTACCACAGTCTTTTTCAGGGATGTAGGGTATAACCCCTCTTTCATGGATGCACAGATGATACTTGCAATAACAGATGTTAGCATTTTGTTTAACAATTTTTGGTTAGGAAAGATACACTAAGCCAAGGCTTGCTTCCAGGTGCATCCTGGGAGCACAGGGAAGTTAAGTGACTTATTCATGGTCACACTGTATACAGATGGTGGCTGTGGGAATCAAACCCAGTTCTCCAGGTTTGCAGCTCAGTGCGCTTAACCATTACACTACACTGCCTCCCAGGCATATCACCTCTAGCTTTCACTAGCTGCAAACACACTGGGTCCAGATCATGCAGTAGGTGGCTACAGGCAGGTCTGATAGCAGTTGGATAGATTCCTTATAATCATAGGCCTGAAACTCAGACTACATATGTAGATGGGTTCATCACTCTGCGTTAAGGCCTTATTGCCCAGAATTAGAGTATGAAGAGAAAATCTCAACCTTACTGTTGACAGTCTTTACCATGGGGAGCTAGCTAAATGTTTCACATGTCTGAGCTGATGACACTTGCCTTACATGGCAGCATCCGGATGGAGAATTTTGTCCATTATCCAAACAAGGGAAGTCAGACCGTTCTTTTTAGCTACTAAATACCTGAGAATAACATCACCCTCCTCATTACCAGTGTTTCCTGGTTCACCTTACAATGGGTTACAGGGGTAAGACTGTCAGGATCTCACCCAGATTTCATCCACCTGCACTTTAACAACTGCCCTAGTGCTTTAAGTAGGTGCAGCTCACAGGTTATCCATAGCAAGATACATTTGGACACCAGCACACAGGGGCCAACTAGCACCAGGGTATTCATGGCATTTGTAACTGCCCTGTGATAAACTGCTTCAGTACTCTGCAACCGCAGCTGGATGCAGCAATAATGCACAAAATGTCCTTTAGGTTCAGAAAAGTCTTTAGATCCAGACCCTGTAACAAGCAACAGTGGGCATCTTCTGTAGTTAGAAGCAGCGTTAAGGGAGCCCTGAGACTGTATGTCATAGTGTAGTGATCTGACCAAATAACTCAATCCATGGTCAGGTGACCTGCTTTTATACCCACGGTGAACATGAAGCCTAGTATGTGACCACCATCGTACGTCGGTGATGACACGTCTTGCCTAAACTCCAAGAGCTGGTACTGTAACTTGGAGGATTTTAAATTTAGATTTTATTTTAGGGATTTTTAAGTTTAGTAATCCATGAGACTGTAACTAAGAGCTGGTCATTTTGTGCCTGAAGAGTTTAGATGAAAAAGAGTTGGGAACCTATGTCTTCAATTCAGTAGGACAATAACTCCAGAGCTGCCCCACTAAACAGCTTGTCCTCTGTTAGTGCATGTGTATGGCCCTATCACACGGACTTTAATACTGATGTGTAAAAAGTGGCATCAATGTTAAAGGCACTCCTGCATCTATGCTATTGTATTTCTTGTGGCTAATCATAGAAACTGACGTCAGAAGGCAGCCAGTTGATGCACTTTAAGACCTATACAGTCAATGAAAAAACTGCAGAATGTTTTCCTATGGGAGTTATTGATCCCTCTATTCTAAATACAGCAATGAAGAGAAAGACAACTGTTCTTAAGTATTCTTCCACTTACTATAGACATTAAAGCAGTAGAAATATACAGGTTACTCACCTGTAACAGGAGTTCTAGGAATGGTATATATTGTTCATCCACACTTATTGGCAGGTTCCTTGCTGCTTTAAATCTTGCCGGAAGGTCTTCAAGCTGGCTCCTCCCACCCACCCGGGTGGTAAAACTCTCGGCTCCGCCCCATGACGCCAGATCTGGCCCGCTGGAAGCTCAGGTTGTGCGTCGAAGCCGGGAGGTCGAGGGTTGCGGTGGATGAACAACATATACCATCTAGAACTCCTGTTACAGGTGAGTAACCTGTATTTCTAGGGACATGGATATGTTGTTCATCCACACTTATTGGCAGACTCCTAGCAGTTCTCCGGGAGGAGGGAGGGAGGCAAGGCGCACACCCCCTTGATACTTACTTGGGAAATAAGGACTGGAGAACCGAGGCCCCAAAACCAGCATCCCGGCGTGACTCAAGGTCGATGTGGTAATGGGTAATAAAGGTGTGTGCTGACTTCCAGGTAGCAGCCCTGCAGATTTCATGGATAGGGACGTCCCTGGAAGCAGCCACCGATGCAGCAGTATGACGGGTAGAATGAGCTCTTATCCCTCTGGGAGGCTCCATGCCCGCCAACTCATAACAGCGATCTATGCAGAAGGTGACCCACCTGCCTATCGTCCGCTTGGCTGCAGGTCTGCCAGATGCGGCTTCAGCGTAGGGTACAAACAGCTGGCAACTTTCTCGACTTCAGCCGCAGCGCCCTTATAAGAAGCGAGCCTTCTAGGGTCCAGAGGCGGAGCCTATATTCGCCTCCGAGGTCTGATTGGGGTAGAACACCGGCAGAGTCAGCACCTGGTTAAGGTGAAACTCCCACACCACCTTCGGAAGGAATTTCGGTGGGGCGCAGGACAACCTTGTCCCTGTGGAAGACCAGGTAAGGAGACTCGATGGAAGCGCCTGGAGCTCTCCCATCCTTCTGGCTGACGTGATAGCCACCAAGAAGGCGGTCTTCCACGCAGGTGAGAGAGTTCACACCTGTGCATTGGTTCGAATGGCTTGCCCATGAGCTTTGCCAGTACCAGAGGTAGATCCCACGGAGGTGGAGGTTCTCGCACCGGAGGGGAAATGTGATCAAGGCCTTGAAAAGCGCCCAACCACCTTTTCTGCGCTAATTAACTGCCCCTCGGCCCGCGCCTCTCGTAAGCAGAGATGGCTGCCAGGTGCACCTTTAGGTCGCCAACCTAAGCCCTTGACTAGAAAGGGACCATAAATAGTCCAAAATGCTGCCACAGAACAGGAGGAAGGGTCCAAGCCCTTGCCTGACACCAAATGGAGAATCTCTTCCATTTGAAGGCATAGCATTTTCTGGTCGACTCTCACGGGACGCCTCAACTACATTGAGGACCCTCGCCGGAAAGACCCAAGGCCTGGAACTCTAGCTCAGGAACCAGGGCCGTCAAGGTGCAGGGATTGAAGGTCCGATGGAACACCTTCCCTGATTGACTGAGAGCAGGTCCGGCGAGCTGGAAGCTGCCTCGGAGCCTGGAGCTGAGGCTGAGGAGATCTGGTACCTGAACTGGCGGGCCAGTCTGGGGTTATCTAGAATCACCTGCGCCTGTCCCTCCTTGCTTTGAGAAGCACCTTGTGAATCAAGGGAAATGGGGAAAGGCGAGAAGAGGCCCGGGTCCACAGCCTCGAGAGGCATCCCCTGCAGCGAGCCCTGCTGAGGGGAGGGCATGAAACAGCCTCAGCTTCGCATTCTCCCTGAGGCAAACAGGTCCACCTGAGGTGTGCCCCAGTGGGAGAACAGATCTTGACTACCTCCGCAGGAGAGACCACTCATGAGATGCAGCCCTATCCGCTCAGGGCATCGGCCAGGGTGTTGGGCTCCTGCCACATGAATGGCTAGGAGATCCGCCTCCAGGCTGCTGCAACGAGTGACCAAATGCGGAGAGCTTCTTGCATAGAAGCATGGAGCGTCCCCGCCCTGGCGGTTCAGGTAGTACATGGTCGTGGTATTGTCCGCCTGACCGGACCACTTGACCCCGAGAAACGGAGCAAAGGCGGTGAGAGCTAGGTGGACCGCCTGAGCTCCAGCAGGTTGATGTGGCATCGACTCCGCGGGACCAGAGGTCGCACTGTGTTTCCAGATGGGCACCCCAACCCATCAGAGAGGCGCCGGTCGATAGAGAGACCGCCGGCTCGGACGGACAAACGGATGCCCTCCTGCAGATGAGATGGAACGGTCCACCACTGGAGAGCATTCCATCTCCTGGGTCACTATCACTAGCTGGTCCAATGGATCGCAGCTGCCAGACCACTGGCTGGCCAGTCCCCACTGAAGGGCGATGTGCCAGCGTACTCCAACGGACCACGCTGGTACAGGCCGCCATGAGACCCAGGAGGCGAGGAAGTCCCGGTAGGATGCGATTGCCCAACCAGAAATGATTGGGCAAAGGAGGTAAGAACCTCGGCCCTGTCCACCGGGAGCCATGCTCTGGCTCGAAGAGAGTCGAGCTCTGCCCCGATGAACAGGATCACCTGCTTCGGCTCGAGTTCTGACTTGGCCTCGTTGATGAGAAGGCCGACTAGAGAGCAAACCTGGAGGGCCAGATCTCTGGACCGCTCCACCTCCTGTCTGGAGGGGGCTGCTATCAGCCAATTGTCCAGGTAAGGTACACCGGACCCCTCGGCGCCAGGAATGCTGTCACCACTGCCATGCATTTGGTGAAGACCCTGAGCTGGAGATAAGCCAAGGGCATGGCTTGAACTCGAATAGTGATCCCTCCGCCGAAGCGAAGGGAATCTCGGTGTGACGGACGGATAGGGACGGAAAGAACGCGTCCTGTAGGTGGTCCAGAGAGCAGAACCACACGCCGTGTTCCAGAGATGGTATTATCTGTGCCAGAGTGACCATTCTGAAGGTTCGAGACCTTAGGAACTTGTTCAGGTTGTGCAGGTCGAGAATGGGGTGCCAGCCCCTGTCCGTTTCGAACCAGGAAATACCTGGACACGAACCCCAGGTCTGAGGGGGTCCTCACCTTCTTATCACCTCCTTTGGAGGAGGAGAGCGATGTCGGCTCGACGAGCCGCCAGTGAGGCTGCGGACCCCGAGGCCCCCCGAGGTGCGACGGCTCTGAAGGGCGGGGCCTGCTCGAATTCTAGAGGCAGGCCTTTTCCCACCACCTCCAGTACCCACCTGTCCATGGCAACAGCGGACCAGGTGGAAAGGAAGTGTCGGAGCCGTCCCCATGGGGAACCAGGGTGGTAGGACGGGATGGGGCGACACCCTCAGCCCGCCACTGGGCAGGCTTGGAGGAGGATCGGCCGAGGACCTCCTGGGCCTTTTCCTCCCTGCTTCCTGTTGGAGAGCCGGCGGCTTGGGTTTGGGATGCCAAGGTCGAGCCTGCTGGCCTGAGCGTTGCTGGGCGGGTGCGCCCGCTGGCGCAGAAGGACTAAAGGGCTTAGGCTGTGGCTTGCGCCTTTGTCCTTCTGAGCGAAGAAACCGAGTCCAAGGTAGCATTGACTTCTCGATCCTCTGCAGGTGACCTTCCACCCCAGGGCTGAAGAGGTCAGTCCCCAAAAATGGAACATCCGCCAACTTGTGCTGGGTATCCGAGGTAAAGGTGGATATCCTCAGCCAAGCCCGAAGACGCATGGCCACTGCGGCCACCACCAACCTGGCACATGAGTCCCCGATGTCTAAAGCAGTCTGGAGCTGCTGTTTGGCCACTGCCCTGCCCTGGTCCCGCACCTGCCTGACCATAGTCTGCAGATCCGCAGGAAGATGAGGGACGACCTCATCCAGGGAGCCCAACAGGGCATGAGAAAAATGTGCCATGAGGACGGCCGAACTGGCCTGACGAAGGCCGAGAGAGGACGCAGCATAGACTTTTCGCCTGGCATAATCCAATTTCTTGGATTCGTTGTCGGGAGGTTTGTCCACATCCCTGGCGTCCCCAGCACGCCAGAAAACGCTGTTGGTAACCAACCCCTCCGCAGAGGGGTGTTCCGAAAAACCAGACAGGGAACCGGTAGGGACCGCATACTTCCTGGCCATTCTGGCTCAAGGCGAGGGCAGGAAGCAGGGCACTGCTAAAGCTCCAAGGCCGACCTCCTCATGGTCTCGCCACCGAAAGGCCTCCGAGGAGAATCCTCGGTCCAGAATCTCCGTGAGGGATAACTAGCCCATTTAGAACGGGTTCGAGCTTCATCCCGGTGGACTCCGAGATGAGCCGAAGCAATCCTAAAAGGACGAAGGGCTATCGTCCACTGACTGTCCTCCCGAGGACTCCAAGTCCATGCGCTTGGAGAAAAGGGAGGAATCATCCTCGGACCCGGAAGAGTCCTCAAAGAGCTGCCTCGAGCCTGAGCCACCCTCCACCTGCTGAGGTTTATCAGGAGTGAGGGTGACAGACAGCCTATGGGGCAAACCCATAGCCGACCGAGAATTTTTGTTCGGAGCCCCAACTAACAGCTGTGGAGGCGAAGGTTCCACCAGAATCGGTGGGGCAGCTGGAACTGGCCGAACAACCGGCCTGGGAACAGGCTCCTCGGCTACAATGAGGGGTTGTTTTGGCCGCTCCGGTGACAGCCACTTAATGGCTGGGAAGACGACTGGGTCGGCTTATTCCCGGTCAAAAGGAGCTGTTGCCACATGAGCTCCTCATACCTCCGACGCAACTTGCGCCGAAGCCTCCCCTCGTCCGAGGAGGAGGAAGAGGAAGAGCCGCGGCGCCGCTTGTCATGGTGCCGAGATCGAGACCGCCTATAACGGGCGGGATCGCTGGACAGCGAGGATGTCAGGAGACCGAGACCGAGAGTCTCGACTTCAGGCCGAGGAAGGCGAGGAGAAGTGTCGGAAATCGGCACTCCTCGCTCGGATGATCCCATCAAGGCTCCGGAACCAGAGGCACAGTCGAGCCGACGGATCCTCAACTCCGACCGGGGAACCGGAGAGGGGATTTCAGCTTCTGAGTCGACAACCCGCCTAACGGATCGAGAAAATCTCGACCGCTGCCGACGGGAGTCTCGGTCAACTGGCCTGACGGGGACACCGTGAGACCAATGGCAGGCTGAGGGTCGACCAAGTCGACTGTCGACAAGAAGGAGGGGATCTTTCCCGCCCCAAGAGCGCCGACGGTGAGACTTACTTGCTCTTTTGGACCTGAAAAGGGTCCAGAAGAGTTGGACCCCACCTTTGTCGAGAGGGTCAGACAAAGCTCCTTGAAAGAAGCCGAGACGAGGCACCAAGAGAGAGCGGGACAAATGCCACGAGCCGAGTAGAAGCTGCCCCGCCGCTTCTCTTCTTCGAGGGCGATCATCTGCTCGAGCTGATCCACCGGCCCGGCCGCGACACACGCCAACCGGCCTCTTTAGATTTCACCGTGGAATTCTCTTCGGGGCGCCCCAGTTGTAATCAGACAGCACGGTCTTCAGGGCGTGGGCCAAAGGACTGACACAAGTCGCGGGCCCTGCGGGTGGTGCTCAAGGCCCAAGCAGTGAGCGCCGTGGAGTGCGGATCCGTCCTAGACATCTTCTCCGCAGGGCACCTCCGAAACCGAGTCGATTGGTCCATCGCAGTCATGAGGAAAGAAGACCAAGTCTTTTAGCAAAACTTTTTGATTTCGAACTTTCGAAGAATTAGGAACCAGTCTTATACGCAGAGTGTTAAGGAGGGAACCTGAGCTTCCAAGCGGTAAGGAAGATCTGGCGTCATGGGGCGGAGCCGAGAGTTTTACCACCCGGGTGGGTGGGAGGAGCCAGCTTGAAGACCTTCCGGCAAGATTTAAAGCGGCAAGGAACCTGCCAATAAGTGTGGATGAACAACATATCCATGTCCCTAGAAATAGTATTTATAAAGGGTTTAAAGTCTTAGGATCAGCCTGGTTCTTGTAACTGTCTGCAGATCTAAAAATGAGCAGTGGCAGATTATCATCTGCCTTAATTATCTGCTTCCTCTATTTATCTCGATGGCAGTACACTAAAAGGGCTCCACAGATGTCATTTCAAATGCTACTGGAATGAAATGCATCCCCTCCTGCCAAACTCTGCACCACTGCACCCAGTTGAAGGATGTCTGCGACAGTAGGCACTCCTACAGTACTGTATATATTATTCCACACCCTCTGATCTTTGACAGATGTGCTTCAATGGCTTAGGCAGGTAGTATATCACAGTGGTCTAAGGCTCTGAGCTGCAAATCTAGAAACATCCAGCAGACCAGATCTGGGTTTGAATCCCACAGCTTCCACTTGCATACTGTGTGACCCTGAGCAAGTCACTTAACCTCCTTGTGCTCCCAGGTCACTTCTGTAAAAAAGCTTTCAGCTTAGTGTGCTATACCTGGTTAAACAATTAAATAAAAAAAAATGGCCAAGGCAGTTTGAAAAACAACTTTTTTTCCAATTCAAAATACTGTCATCACATAGTAGTTGTAAGAAAGTCACCGTTCAGGCATAAGAGGTTGAGGATGTCATGTATTTGGAGTATGAAAATTAAAGACACTGTCAGTCCAGAGTCTTCTGTAAGCTCTTTCCTGGAATGGTTCAGTGTCAGAACATGAAAAGCTAAAATACATCAACTGTGCTCTTTTACTTACCAAGCACAAAGCACTGTCTTCTGCCCCACTGTCTGTTAGCAAAAACAATGAGTCACATACATTTATCAAGATCAAGGAGAGGAACACGTTTTCACATCCTCATGAATTAACCAACCAGGTGCAACTATAATAAACATTTGGCCTCAAATAGATTGCCAAGAAGGACCTTTAAATCTTTAACAAACCACAAAAGAGAACTGTACAGACTAGTGGGTTCTGTGGACTGGTAGTAGGTTAAGGGATTTTATCACTTCTGAAAAAGCAGCGAAAAAGATAATATTTAGACATAACTTAGCTTACATTTTATATACTGAATACATTTTTCTTCTCTTTGCTCTTTATTGCTAGGTTAATTTTCATGAAACTAGGACCCTTTTCCCTTTTATCTTGCCTTGTTTGCCGCTTTTAAAGGGACATAGTCAACCCCCTTAAGTCTCAAAGACGCCTTAGTTTAAAAACACATGTTATAGCCAGCCTCGTGGCACTGAGGGTTGAGGCACAGGACACCTTACCTCGTTGTACAACTGCGACCCAGGTTCGGGAACGAGCCTGGGTCATTGGAGGTCGGCAGTGGAGGGGGAGGGTGGAGCTGGATAAAGCTGCTGGCAGGCAGATTCACCTCTCCGGGGAGATGATGTGGCATCCCTCAGCCAATTGTAGCCCCTAGTGGAGGCTAGGGGTGCAGACCTAAAGGGTGCTAGGCGTTAGGCCATGGGGGTAGGGAAAATGACTGGCGAGATTTGACGCATGCCCTGCCCCTGGGAGGAAAAAAAAAAAACGGAGGAAAAAAAATGGAGGAAGAAAATGCCGGCAGCAGGATGATGACAGACTCATCACAGGCTTCACTCCTGGACTGGGCATAAGGTAAGTGCCAGCTATTCCGGGTGACGGGGCTGGGGGGCTCAGTCGGATGGGGATGACCGGAGGAGATAAAAAAAGAAATATAATAATAAAAAAAACAAGCATTTGTCAATGCCACTTGGCTATCTCCACCACCCAGGGCAACACTCTAGATCAGGTGGTGTCCTTCAAATACTTAGGGATTCAGCTTGACCCTAATCTCTCCTATGGACTTCATGTAGATAATGTAGCTAGAGCTGCTAATACATGGCTTGGTCTCCTCTACAAACACAGACCACACCTCACGCGCCAGAAGCTTTGAAGGTTGCAGTCCTGAGCTCTGTGATCTCGTATAGACTATGGTCTCATCATTTATGGCCTCGCCACAACCACAACCCTTAGACACCTCTCAACTGCCTTAAATAAAGCATGTCGGCTCATCACTGGTGCTCACCGTCTCACCCACACATGTGACCTGTACGCTCAGACCACCTGGCTCCAACTATCAAACCGCATAAAGTTTCTCACCTGCTCCATGGTCAAAAAAATCTACCTTGGCCTTGCACCTTCTGGGGTCTCAACTCTGTTACAACACTGAATTAACAAATGGCGCCTTAGGAGATCCACGCTACAGCTACTGAAAGTCTCCCACTGTCACACTTCACAGGGACAACGCTCTTTTGCTTATCGAGCACCACTCTGGTTCAATGGCCTCAGCCCAACCATCTCCTCTGCCCCAACTATTGGTATGTTTAAAACTAGGCTCCGGGACTATCTCACTACCAACAGCTCCTATGACTGCCCAACTTAACCTTGTTTCTCCACTTCCTTTCTGCTCTAGTTGTCCACCCCTCCTCCCCCTCCTCACTGGATTCTACCTCACATCTTGGTATACCCAATGCTGCACTTTTCACCCTCTTGCCACCCTTCCTACATTCCTTCTCCCTACCCTCTTCCTCTCCCTATGACTCTGGCACTTCTTATCTGTTGTCTATTTTCTGACAAATGCCGCTGGCTGCCTTGTTACAATGCTACCCTTGAACTGTATTAATCTGTACTCTGTTTGCAATGTCCACATTGTTGTAATGCCTGTCTTGATGTGCCCCATAATTTGTATTTCTCTGACATGGAACCTTTGTAAAAGAGCCATGGCTCAAAGGTATTTGTAATCCTAGACTTGATAAATAAATTAAAAAAAAAAATTGTCAAATGTTTGCTTGCTGGCATTGGCATTGGTAGTGTAGGAATTACAGAGCTGCATAATAGGAATGGCAGTGAAGTATTAAACTGAAACCAACCCCACCACCACCCTGCAGAGAAGTGACAGGCATTGCAGTGCCTTTAGGTCGATCCAAGCATAGCAACCCACGCCCGTTTCACCACACCCTACCCTGCAGACACCGACATGCCACAATGTGCCTTGGGGTCTTGGTCTTATGCACACCCCATTCCATTAGGAAATATGGTGAGACAGGTGTGTAGGAGAATGGGGTGAACTTTGGGGTCGAAGAGTCCAAGGCACACCTCGATGCCTCTCACTGGCTGCAGGGTGTGGAATGGTATGAGCATTACAGGCGAGAATCCCAAGTCACACCCCTGATGCCTGTCATTTCTACAGGGTGGGTGTTATGGTTGAAACCCTAACGCCTCCAGCATTCGTTGGTATTTTCACTCCAAATTTTCAACATGGTTTTTGTGACCCCCACCTCCATGAACAGTGGCAATATCAGTTTGTTAGCCGAAAGCTGCTTTGCACAGTGACTACAGCATTTAGCACCACAGGTGCAAAAACACATTCTGAACAGGATGTGAAAATGACAGCTGTACTGTTCATGGGGAGGTGTAAAAATGGCAATGTTGAAAATCTGCAGTGAAAATATTAAAACTGGTGAAGTCACGAGCATGCGATAAACTGTGCAACGCACACCCATAATGTAATTAGTTTGGGGATTTTTTAAAGCAGATTGTCAACACAGGCATTTTGGGACCTCCGATCATGAACAGTGTCACTGTGATTTTCTTTATCTGTCCCAAACAATGATTTCCCACAGCGACCACGCATTTCTGCACTGAAAGTGTGAAAACACATTTCGGCTATGTTGTGAAAAATGACAGCTGTACTGTTCATAAGGAAGTGTGGAAAAATGCCCCTGGTGAAAATCTGGACTGAAAATATTGCAAATTCATGAACTGACGAGGGTGCGTGGAAACTGCGCAATGATCACTCGTAACACAGTCATTTTATGGACTTTTAGTCACCAAATTTTCAACATAGACATTTTAAGACCTCTGCGCATGAACAGTGTCACTGTCATTTTCTTAATCTGTCCCAAACATTGCTTTCACACACCGACTGCACCACTGTCTGCTACATGTGTGGCAACACATTCTGGGTGAGATATGAAAAATGGCAGCTGTACTGCTCATAAGGAAATGTAATAAAATGGCAATGTTGAAAATCTGGCGTGCAAATATTAAAAATTTGCAAACTTGTGAGCATGCGTAGGAACTGCGCAACGTGAGCTCCTAAAACAGTCATTTTTGGGCATTTTTTCACCAAATTTTCAACATAGCCATTTTAAGACCTCTACTCAAGAACAGTGTCACTGTGATTTTCTTAATTGTCCCATACATTGATTTCGCACATCGACTGCGCCATTGTGCACTACATGCGCGGAAACACATTTTGGGCGAGATGTGAAAAATGACAGCTATACTGCTCATAAGGAGGTATGGTAAAATGGCAATGTTGAAAATCTGGAGTGCAAATATTAAAAATTAGCGAACTTATGAGCGTGCCTAGGAACTGCACAACGGACGCTAGTAAATAGTATTTTAGGGATTTTTTCATCAATTGTAACATAGGCTTTTTGAGAGCCCACCTATGAACACTGGCACTGTTGTTTTGTTAATCAGTCCCAAAGGTGATTTCAATGCAGTGATCATGAAATCACCTTCGCCCTGAGTAACGCCATGACAGTTCCAGAATTCATTGAGGGTCCCAAACCCCATGTTGAAAACTTGTGCAAAATTCCAAAATGCTTGAGATATGCATTAAAGTTGAAAAACCCTATTTATTGCATTATACAGATAACCAGCATTTCCTCAGTTCACGGTCGGCTTTGAAGAGTGCAGGCGTGTTCCTAGTTCTGCGAATCGTCTAAGCTGGCCTCCAGTAAGTATGGGGTGAGGGTGTGGGGAGGTAGGATGCACAGAGGGTGGCGCGGCTGGGCAGGGAGACTGCCGAGGGAACTTTTTTTGTTTACAGGTTTGTTTGTTTTTAGGAAGACGACGCAGGACGTTTGCCATGCTGGGGTGGGCTCCCAGTGTGGCAGCTGGAGGCTGTTTGGGAGGGCCTGTAGCCGATGGGGATTGGCACCGTCGGCCAGGTGTGTGTGCATGGGGGGAGCGCATGAGCCGCGCAATGCGTCGTGCAGCGTACGTGCGAGGGAGGGGGAGCTGCTCACTGAAGCAGAGCTCTCCCTTTTAACTGTACGGCACTGCATTTTCAACTGCTGTCATAGACAGCTGCAGAGTTCATTGGAGAACTGCGGCTGCGCCTCCAAACACACTGACTGAATTGAATTGGAAGACGGGTGCCATACCTCTGAAAACTTGGATAATGGCACTGTGTTTCTTGCACATGCATGCAAGCAAACATAAAAAACACATGTTATGATTGTTCACAGTCTGTAAAGACTGCTTATGTAGCTGATAATCAAAATCAGACTATTTTTTTCTTCTAAAAAGTGAAAACAGGCTGCCTGCCTTACTGGTGTTACCACACCAAAACATGTTTGTTTATATTCCTTGATCAACTCCCACCACATCTTTTCTAGACTTGGGAACACTCCGAACACAGTCTGGCCATTAATTATTCAGTGGGAGTAAAAGAGACTATTGCATCATGAGTGGCTGCACTGTTTTGGGGTGATTCTAATGTTCAGGAAGTATGCAGTAGGAGTAGATCAAGGATTTGAAACAAAACAAGGTTGGGTATAATGAAGCATTAGCATGCCTTTCAGTTCTACTAAGCAAACGGGCAGATAAAATAACTAGCAACAAAAATGAATTTCAGAAAAGGCAAGCAATCACAAAATGTAGGGTTTTAAATAGAAATGATATGATGCTAAAAGGGTTGACAGTGTCCCTTTAAATCATGGTTAATATTTTAATGTTGTTTTGCTCTCTTGTCCACTACCATCACACTTTTACCCTACTGTAATTTTTGGTTTTGCATATTTGTAAACTTGTCAATTTCACTGTAATTCTGCCATGTCTTTCCTAAAAATAGACTTTTTTTTGCCTAGCATACCTACCCAGTCAATAAAAATGAACTAAGTAAATGGCGTTCATTTGCTTCTGCTGCTTAATCCTTTGCTGAAATTATAATCCTCTGTTTGTGACATGAAAGTCTGCTGCTGTGGAAATGATCATGATGTCAGAAATGAAGGAATGTGACTTCAGCAAAGGGTTAACAGCAGGTGTAGATCAACTGTGAGGGACAAGGTTCCATGTTACATGAATCTAGTAAGGAAGAATACTAAAATGAATAGAAATACAAAAAATGTAAAAAAAATATATATATAGGCTGAACTGTGTCTAACTATGATATTTTTAAATGTTTTCCCAAGTGACAAAGTCACTGTAAGGAGCCTTTCGCCTCTACATCACTGGTTTAATCCAGCCCATGTTGGTAGTGATCAAACACAACTGGCGCACACACATAGAAACATAGACAATAATGGCCTAAAAAGACCAGTGGTCCATTTACTCTGCCTGTAACACTCTGTCATACCCTGATACCGTTTGGCAATTTGGGTTCTTTGTCTGCACTATCCAGCCACCTGCTCCCTGTTTAACTACTACCCCTCAGAGTAACTGCTAAGCCCTTAACCCTATCTCAACTGTGACTGAAACCATTAATGGTTTCTGTGCCTAGCACCTCCGCTGGCAGACTGTTCCTTGGCCCAACTACCCTCTCTGCAAAATAACATTTTCTCTTGTCCTTCCTGAATTTCCCCCACCAGCTTTCACTCATGGCCTCGTGTTCTAGAGTCCCTACTCGAGCTGAATAGCTCCTTGCAGTTCACCTTCTTCATTTCTTTGAGAAATTGTGTCTGGTCTCGTGCAAGTACATATTCAGTGTCCTGTCCCAAGGTGATCCATGCAGGATCTACCCTGCTTGCCCTGAATCATTTTAGTTAGCCTACGCTCCACCATCTCCAGCCCATCTTTGACTTCCCATAGGTAAGGATATGAGAGGTCAATGGTTGACTGGGCAAGAATCTGAATGATCCTCTCAGCTACCCGGTAGTCCCTCAATAAAAGGCTTGAGGCATATACTGGCAGGGCAGTATATGGGAGCATTCTCCACACTCACCTGTGTTGTACCTGTTGTCATTTTGAAAAGCAAAGTCCAAAGAACAGCTGCTGTGACTTACCGTGCACGGTGGTGTTCAACAAAACGGGCTGCCAGCTCGATATAATGTTAAATTAGTAGAGACTTCAGAATGGTGGCAAAACAAAGAATAGTATTCGTTAAGTGTTTTGGCATTTATTTTGCTTCTCCACATACAGCACAAAACTATGCTCTCTTGTCCTGTGACTTTGTTATCCCAGCCTTCCTTAGGGGGCGTCCCTAAGGAAGGCTGGGATTGCCAAAGCGTAGGGATTTGGAAAGAAAAATAAATACTTGAAAACTTCACTTGGCAGTTGCTTTTGAGTTCTTTTGACTGCCACCATTTCTGAGTGCCACACTGTTTTGGACTTTGCTGTCGTTTTAATAAACAGGAGGATTCAGTATCCAGTGCTGCCACTCTGGCACGTTTAATGAGCACTAGAATTCACTGCAAAAATTAAGTAATACTGCAACACTACACTTAATATTAAATACATTTAGAATAAACGACAGGCCAAAGAGTTTCTTGGGAATATTTTCATCAAGGTGTTTTAGTGACACAATAAACTGTGAGGGTGAAGCTGGAGTGGTTTAGGTACAGTAAGTCAACAAAATCCACAAGACGAAATCATCCTTAAGTACAGTTACTCAGTTTTGCCCAACTTTTATTTTACATAGTATACAATATGGTGATAGAAATGCAGTATAATAACCCAAACAATGCTCTCAGTGTAGGACATTTCAAAGGTCATTAAAAGTTGCTGCAGTAGTTTTAACTATACTGCCCCCCCGTGGACCACACATACACACACACACACACACACACTGATGCACAGCCAGGACCATTCATTAGTGCCTACAGTAAATACAGTAAGCATCTGTGGACTCTGACCCAATCAAAAGTAGTATCAGTGTCCACTACCCCCACCCTGACTCCCACATGAGCCATGTTAACTGTGTTTCAATGACTTCTGTAGGAGTCTAGAAACACTTTTTTAATGAAGACTGTGGACGTACTGTATATATACTGTACGTCCAGAATCTATATACATTCACACATATTCAGTTCTCAAAGAACAAGTCTCTCAACCTCTTAGCTCAGTAAACACCCTCCCCTCATCCAAGCAGTACTGCTTTCCAAAAGGTTAGATTCTGTCTGTGCTATCTCTGTTTGCTGCTCCTAAGAGTAGGTGCAGTTTCCATGACTAACCAGCAATGTTAATGTGCATATCATAATGTGCCAACAGTTACTGTAGTTATGGAAACAGTGCCGGAGACTCTTTTGAGCAGCAAATGGGAATAGCAGAGACTGAATACAACTTTATATAAAACAAAGATACTGAGATGGAGGAATTTGTTTGCTCAGCTAGGAGAAGTAGTTTTAAACTGGGGGTTTTAGTCTCCCAGAGGAAAGAAAACAAAGTTAATTCAATGCAAGTGCACTTGCTCCCTCCAGCATTCTATATACAGCATTTGCCGCATATTTATTTTGTGCCACTAGCCTATGTCTACCTTATGTTCTTTTTATATTCTAGGATCATACTGTTTTCTATATACTGTTTCATATCGCTACATGCTTGTAATCAATGTAATTAACACAGCCATTGCCTGGCTCTCTGATGTATATGTCCTACTTTGTATACCTCCTGTACTTGTTGTTGTAAATACTGTACTGCTTGCATGTAATTAATCTTGGGGCACCCCTGAAAAAGGGACCCTTGGTTAAAACTACCAACAGTCCCTATTTTACCAGGACAGTCCCTATTTTAGGCAGCATGTCCCAGTGTCCCCACAAGTTTTGCAAAATGTCACTTTTGTCCCAGTTTTTGCTTACTTGTCCCAGTTTTGTCCCTTTTTTTTTGCTGACTGCTAATCCGTGAGTGACAGTTATTTTAGCATCACTGTGGCACTGCTCGGACAGGACAGCTGTTTGCAACTTCAACCCCTGGGCCTGTATTGCACTGCAAGCATGTCAGTGGGAGCACAGTAAAGCATGTTCCTTCCTGTTAGATTAGACTGGGTAGTAGTGCAAACAAGCCCATGTGGACGTCTGCCTGCCAGCAGCTGAGAGGGACTCCAGACAGAGAAGAGACCAGCAGCAGGGAACGAAGCTACCTGAACCTGATCAGCTGTAGGGAAGTGTGTAAAAACAATCTGGTGTGGTGGTGAGAGTCTTTGAAGTGATGTTTGCTCAGCAAATGAGGTGAGTGTAAGTGGGTTGGATGGAACTGTCAGGAGGAGCAACACATGCAGCTCGAATATCTGATCACAATTTAATGCAGGTTTGCTTCTAATGAACTTTATGTATATCATGATTTAGAGCTTGCTGCAGCAGAATGATGTATTGTTCTAATCTGGATGTTTGCTACTGGTGTTACTGTGGGGCGACATGGCCACAAGCAAGCAGCAAAATGTAATTGATTGTGCGCAGCATTGTCTGCGGCGGTACCCATGGGATGACATGGTGGGGGGGAAGGGTCATGGTCAAGATGGACCATCCCAGTTTTAGGCCTCAGAAAGTTGGTAGCTTTACCCTTGGTTCCAGTGGGCTTACCCGGCTAACAAAATGAAATCAACCAATAAATGCAGGAAGGGAGCAGACACAGCTGCTGCTTTGGATTTGTCAGAGACAAAAAAGAGTTTGCATGTATTTATTTAGGTATTTATAAATAGAAAAACCAGAGCAGGGGCAGGGTATCTGATGAAATTCAGGGAAGTGAGTTATATTTAAATGGACTATATCTTCTTTGGGGTCACCACTGAACATGAGCAGGAGACTTACAGAGTCATTATTGACCCTTCGTATTAATTTTTACCGATTTTCTCCTTATGACCCCTGCCCCTTCTAGTGCTTTTTTAAACCAGACCTCACAGTCACCAGTGGGGGAGGCTGTGACAGTACAGCAAGCTTCCACATAGTAGTATCTCCGCACAATGATACTTAGAGAGGATGTTCAGAACAAATTGATCTGATGAATTTATTATGAACAGGAAACTAGTTTAACCACAGTCATGTCTCCGTTGTTTCTTGTTTTGCTTTTTTTGATATTTGAGTGATTAATAAAGTGCTTAAGTAAGGCAAGGAATCGATAACAGTGAAAAGTGAAGCCCTCCAGGCCAACCTTTATAAACTCCCCAATGCTGATTCCGCAGCATATCATAGTACTACTGACCTGGAAGGATACTCTTTCCTGAAAAAGTAATTCAGCAAGATTCAGTGTTTGTGCTTCTTCAGTGTGGGGACCTGTTTTAAGATGACTACAGACCGGCTATGTGGTTGATCTGTGTGATGCAGACAACAGGCTACTAGAAGTGAAATAATTTTCACCAAACTCAGTGCATTTGTGGTTAAGAGGCAAGATCAGAACCAAGGTCACAGGGTTGTGTTTCAACAGAAATGTTTTCCAGAGCTGTAATCTGAGCCTCTGGCAAGATCCCTCTGGTATATAAAGCTGGTGGTCTCATGATAGCACTTTGGGGTCTAGGTTGTCTTACAGTACATTTATAGTCAGAATCTTAGGCGAGGAATTTTTACTTGTCTAGTGCCCTATCCCAAGGGCTCAGGGCACTTCACAAATAAACAAGAACAACACATTATGCAATAAATAAATAACAGCTACACCCAAAGAGCAGCACAAAATAGTATAAAACACTGAGGAAAAGTTATAAAGCCAGCTGACAGTACCAGAACCTGGTAGTAGTAGCTTTAATTCTGGTGCCCTTCCCCAGAGGCCCAAGGTGCCATTACATAAAGTAATATATATCAACATTCACCTACAAACAGAGTAAAAATCCGCAGTACAGTCAGCTACCTAGCAGCAATTAAAATCTACACTAAAATTAAATATGAACAGCAAACATAAGATTTACAGGTGGTTTGTAGGTTGAATAATAATTAACTGAAATCAAAAGTCCACAGCAGCGCCAAAAGTCTGGGCAAAGACGTAAGTTTTAAGGTTCTTTTTCCAATATTTAAACTGATGGAACCTCTCTCAGAACCCTCGGTAAAGAGTTTCGGAAAGTTGGGCCCACCACCTCAAAGGCTATGTCCCAGATGTTTTACACCGAGTTTTGGGGATTGTCAGGAGGCCCTCATTGGAAGAACAGAGGGGGCGAGCAGACAGTACTGGAGCAGGAGATCAAGCAGGTAGCCAGAACCCAGGCCATGCAGGGCCTTACAGGTTAATAACGCAGTCTTATAAGAGATGCACCACTTTACTGGAAGACAGTGCAGAGGTGATATGACTAGATTTCGAAAGACCTGTTAACAATCTCACAGCTGCGTTCTGCACCAGCTGCAGGGATCATAGCTCACCTCCACTGACCCCGAGGTAGATGGGTTGCAGTAGTCATGATGACATGTTACAAAGGCATGTACTAGCAAAGGCAGGTGCTCAGGTGGAATAAGGGAATGAATCTGGCTGATTTTTCTGAGATGATAGAAACCACTCTGGACACCACCGACACCTGAGCCTCCAGTGTCAGCCCTTCATCCAGAATGAAGCCTAGATTCTTCACCTGATGGACAGCATCTAGAAGAGTGGTACCAAGACAAAAGTTCAGTAACCCCTCAGATGCTGTCTGTCCCCTTCTGTGACTCAGCTCAAACACCAGTACTGCAATTCTTTCAGGACTGAGTCTCAACCAGTTTAAGGACATGCAGTCCTGGATTTCCAGGAAACACTTGTTCAGTTCGTTCACCACCCCCTGGTCCTGACGTGCAAAAGACAGGTAGAATTGAGTATCGTCTACATAAACCCAATTCCATACTGCCTAATGACCTTGCCCAAGGGTAGCATTTACACCGAAAACAACATGGGCGAAAGGCCCGATCCCTGGGGAACTCCACAGTGCAAGTCC
This sequence comes from Neoceratodus forsteri, assembly GCA_016271365.2. Taxonomy (NCBI): domain Eukaryota; kingdom Metazoa; phylum Chordata; order Ceratodontiformes; family Ceratodontidae; genus Neoceratodus; species Neoceratodus forsteri. The sequence goes on from CM057449.1 coordinate 483,574,604, forward strand.
CTCGGGTGCAACAAGAAATTACCAATCACCACCTTTTGAGACCTGCCCTGAAGGAAGGAATCACACCAGTACAAGACCGTACCGGTGAGTCCCACATATTCCCTGAGACGGTCCAAAAGCAGCACATGATCAACGGTGTCAAATGCAGAGGAGCGATCTAGGAGTATGAGAACAGTTCTCTCTCCCCTATCTCTTGCCACGGGCAGATCATTTTTTACCAGGACCACTGTGGTTTCAGTGCTGAATCTCAGTCAAAACCCCAACTGGAGAGGCTCATTGATGTAGAAGGTCTCAAGCTGCAATGCAACCACCTTCTCAATAACCTTACCTAACAATGGCAGGTCAGAGACAGGTCTGTAATGTGCTAGGACAACTGGATCCAAGGTTGTTTTTCTCAAAAGGGGTCTTAGTGCACTTTTTAATTCGGCCAGGAAGACTCCTTCTGACAAGGAACATCCAACAATCCTAGCAAATACTGGACCCAGTTGTTCCACACAGCCCATTAAGACCCACGTTAGATCTGGGTCCAGTTCACAGCAGTTAGGTCACAACCCCAACACCACCTCAATGACCTCCTCCATCATAGCTGGCCAAAACTCCCTCCACGACCACTGACAGCCAATGCGACATCTCGATTACCTGCTGCCAGACAATGACTGTCCAGAGAAGGAGATCCCAGCTCCAGTGGAGGACACCCTATCTGAGAAAAACTGAGCAAACCCCTCCCATTGTGAAAAGGATGCACTTTTTATGGGCCCCTGACAGGCTGGATGTAAAAGCCTGTCTACAGCCCGAAAAAGCCGAGCTGGTCGATTTTTCCTGGTCACAATCTCTCGGACAGAAATTCTGCCTCCTTATGAGAGACTGCCTGCTGATACTCACCATAGTGAGCAATCACAGCTAGTTTGTCCTCCTGAGCCCTGGACCTTCTCCAATGCTTTGCTAACCTCTGCCCCATAGCCCTCATCAATCTTAACTCACCATCAAACCATGGCGAGCCAAGACATGAAGGTAAGGAATGGACATAGACTGGAGCTAACAAGTCAAATGCCGCAGCGACCACCCAATTATGGGCCACCACCGCTTCCCCCTGTACCAGTAGCACAAGCTGCCAATGTACCCAAGGTGTCATGCACTGCCAAAAGACACTCAGGGTTCAACCCTCTCAAAGGGCGGTAACTCCTCTCAGTTACTGCTCTAACCTGCCCTATTGTTAGGGACCTCACCCTAATTCGACTATATACACTTTCAGTTCTTGCACTTTCACTGTCTATGGTGACATACCCAGTCACAGCCAAACCATCCCAGTAGCTGGCACCTTTGCCTTTGCATAGGTTGCTAATTCAGTCTACAGACTGCAAGGACCAGACAGATCAATTGTGTCTGCTTTATGCAAGGCATCACCGTGTGGGTACCCCACTGGCTCCGTTTTCTGTTCCTTCTTTTACTTGTGCCATGCACAGTACACAAGCTCTCCCAATCTTCTAGCTGGGGGGAACATAGCCTTCCAGTGGGCTGTCATGTGCACCATAACTCATTCTATAATTATCTTTGTGCTCTTAGACTCCCTCACCTGCAACCCTTAGTTCGAACTACTATTAGTGGTGGGACTTGGGCCAAACTGCCCCCACAGGGCATATCTATCACTCTACCATGCACTTACCTCTTTTCACATCTCACAGTCATGGTCTTGGTAATTGCTGTCTTAGGACAGACCAGATCTAAATACGGGGTTCTATTTACTCGGCCCGACACCCCTTGTAGACGAACACAGGCGAGAGATTACAAAATGACTATTGCTGCACTAAGGAAGCTCTTACTTTTCCTTCTGTTGTGCTCAGGAGACATTGAGCTTAACCCTGGCCCAACTAAACTTTTTACTTCCCCATCGGATCCAGCAAAACTAAAAGGAATGTGCTTTATGCATATGAACGCATGCAGCCTGTTAAAAAAGCTTACCAGGGTCCAGGCCTGGGTCAATCATAAGACACCGGATGTTTTGGTGATCTCCAAATCATCGCTCAGACCCTCTACGCCTGACAGGAAAATTAACATCCCAGACTATTCATTATTTAGAGCTGACAGGCTCCCTAGAGGTGGAGGAGTGGCCATCTATGACAAGGATAAATACTCAGCTTCATGCCTAGACTCATTATCCGTTGCAAACCAATTTGAATGCCTAGCACTAAAGGTTGAGATAGCCTCCTCCACTGCGCTTTGTGTCATAGGTTGCTATATACCCCCATCTGCTGGCTCTCAAATCCTCACCCATCTAACTATTATTATGGGGCATGGCTCCCTTGAAACAGTTATCCTTGAGGATCTTAACCTTGATTGGATGTCCAAGGCTGCTGCACCACTTAAAGAGTGCTGTGATGCCCACGGGCTGATGCAACTTACTGGTGAGCCTATGTGCCCTAATAAGAAGAACCCTGCTAATAGTACACTGCTTGATGTCATCTTAGTAAGTAAACTGCACCTGTTCTCCCATGCAGGAGCCTTCTTCTCTGATGTTAGTGACCATAGCATCATCACCGGCGTAAGATCGGTCCAGAATCCACTATCCTTATCAAGGTTCTCTACTAAGAGGTCCAGACATAACTTCAATCAGTCTACCTACCTTGATGAGCTAAAATACTCACTGCGTTGGCAGGACTTTTACCTAGCTAACTCGGTCTACCTGGCATATGACATGTTTTCTGAAATTGTGACTGGGGCATTAAATAAGTACTTATTCGCGCCCGATAATATTCGCGATGTGCCCCAGTATTTGTCCCAATTATGTGGTCTCCCAAAAAGACGCTGGACAACTTCAAACTTCAACTGACATATTAGCTAATTGGCCAGTGTCTGTCAAAGATCAGCTGCCATAGCTGTTAAGTACCTGGGCATCTCAATAAAAAAAAAAACATACCAAATGCACAGCATCCTTTCTCTTGTGTTGTGTTTGAACGCTGCTGGACTGTAAACATGTCGATCTTAAAATGGCTAAATTCTGGCAAGGATACCAAAAGAGAGTACCCAGTTGACGTTGAAAATGTTTTGTCTGAGCAGTTGACATGGTCGGGATTAGACCAAGAAACTGCGAGCTCTGTTACGAGTGAACTAGCTGCCTGCAATCCACCACCACATAAAAAAATCCAGGCAACATCATACACCACTTATTCTGGAGAGGTTTGCTTTGAAATTGGCAAATATGCTAGTGAAAATGGTGTGATGGCCGCAGTTAGATTTTACAATGCAATGTACAGTGGTAGCATAAATGAGTCAACAGTGCGAAATTTTAAGAAAAGTTATCGAGAGCATTTGCTTAAGACACCCAACACAAGCACCCTGTCACCTTCTCTTCCTACCAAGCCCTGAGGTAGACCTACTCTTCTGCTTGAGGATGTCGAGGTCAAGCTGAAAACCATAATTAAAAATCTGCATGCTGAGGGTGCTGTAATCAATGCATGGGTGGTGCTTGCTCTTGCTGTTGGCATTGTGAGAGCCAACTGTCCGCAGATTCTGGTTGAAAATGGCGGCGGTGTCACACTGACCACCAAGTGGGCCTGGGGTTTCCTCAATAGGATTGGATTTAGTAAAAGGAAGGGCACCAAAGCAGCGCGAAAAATTCCACTTGACTTCCCCACTTTAAAATGCAGCTTTCTAGACAGAATAGCCAGGGCATCTGCACAGGAACTAATACCAGCAGAATTGGTTATTAATTTGGATGAAACTGGAGTCAATCTAATCCCGGTCTCTCAGTGCACTATGGCTGAGACGGGCTCTAGACAGGTTGCAGTCACCGGTCTGGGTGACAAACGACAAGTTTCTGTTGTTCTCTCCTTCACACTCTCAGGCATTCTCCTACACCACAGGTCATCTACTGTGGTAAAACAAATGCATGTTATCCGAATTTCAAGTTTCCAAAGGACTGGTCAGTTAACACTCTCTAAACCATTGGGCAAATGCACTGACCACACAGGAGTACATTTCCGATGTTCTATTGCCGTATATGGAAAAAATAAAAAAATATCTTAGCCTACCTAAGGAGCAAAAGGGTCTATTGATTTGGGACTTATTCTGGGCACATACAACTACTGAAGTGCTTTAATTGCTGGAGGAGGTTTGGTACATTCCAATTTATGTACCTGCTTCATGCACAGACCTCCTTCAACCACTAGATGTCTCGCTGAACAAGTTATTCAAAGACAAGTTAAAGCAATCTTTCACTGACTGGTACGCTGGGTTGATATCTGAGCAAATGAATGAAGGGGCAGAAACCGTCAAAGTGGACCTAAAAATGAGTACAGTGAAAGAGAAGCATGCTCAGCGGCTCGAATGCAGTTATAATGAGCTAAAGCTGAAGAAAGATGATTGCGTCCGTGGTTTCTTAGAAGCTGAGATACAAGAGGCACATGACAACTGCCTCGATCACCCCATTTGTAAGTATTCTCTATTCTACCCTTTCAAGCAGTACTGTACTACTGTATCATCAGCAAGGTTTTAGGACTAAGGTATTAGTGAAGTCTCTTTTTTTTTCTGCAGATAGCCAGATAGCCAATCTGAGCAGTTGGATGAGTAGCAAGTAGCAAGACCCAAAGATTTACAAGACACTTGAATTAACTTTCTTTATCAATTAAACCTTTCATTATTGTGGTGCAATAATGTGATTATAATAAAGAAATTTGTAGCACCGACATGCTTAGTATTGCATTATTTAATATCTGCTAATCAGAAAATATTAGCGATCTGTTAATGTTCACGCTGTGAGTCGGATCAGCGAATATAGTGAATATTTTCGGATCGCGAATATTTCCTGTTATACAGTATGCCTCTCTTGTAAAAGTTAAGGTAAGGAGTATAACCTGTCACTGGTTCTCTTTAGAACTCAGAACAGCACTGCTGTACAGGGACAAGCTTTTGAAAAAAGCATGAACAACTACGGTCACGACGGACTGGTGTCACTTCAGGAAAGCCAGGAATACGTGCACCAAGATGATAAGAGATGCTAAGGCTTCCTTTTATCATTTGGAACTGGATTCCATTGCCAGGAGCTCCTCTAAATTTTGGAAGTCCATTAAGGATATGTCTGGACATACCCCAGGGAACTCCCTACCTGCAAAGATTACCTCTGGCAATGCCACCATCTGCGACAAAATGGAGAGCCTGGATACATTTAACAACCACTTTGCCACTGCAGGGCTGGCATTTGACAACTCTCCTGCATGTTCTTTACACTCCCTGTTGGGTTCGCAAAACTCTGAACCTCTTCTTACCAACTCAGTCTTTTCTCTCCAGCCTACTACGTTGAAAGAGGTCAAAGAACTTTGATTACAGTTGGATACCAAAAAAAGTGCGGGTGCTGACTCTCTAGACCCATACTTTCTAAAGGCCACCTACCATGCTTTAGCTGTACCAGTTACCCACCTATTCAATCTCTCACTGTCCGTCAGAATCCTCCCACCCTTATGGAAAACAGCTCTTGTTATCCCTCTGTTTAAACCTGGGGACCCCTGTGAGCTTAACAACTACAGACCAATTTCTCTACTCCCTATACTGTCAAAACTGTTGGAAAAAATTATAAGCAAGCAGTTGAGAGCCCATGTAGAAACTATGAATCTTCTAAACCCAATGTAATCTGGCTTTAGAGCACAGTATAGCCCTAGCCAAAGTGACCAATGATTGGCAGTGAGACCTGGAGAATCAAAATTTTGTCTGAGCAGTGTTCTTAGTCTTAAGTAAGGCTTTTGACACCATTGATCATGGCCTGCTTCTTTACTCCCTGAAGGCGATAGGACTGGACTCACTATCCTTGCGTTGGTTTGCTGACTACCTCTCTGACCGGTGGCAGCAAGTCAAGGCAGAAGGTGAACTTTCTCCCCTTAAACCTCTGCAAAGAGGGGTCCGCCAGGGATCGATTCTTGGTCCCCTACTGTTTGCAATTTACATAAACAACATTGACACCAACATAACTAAGGCCAATATCCATCTGTTCGCAGATGACACCATTCTTTATCTAAGTCGTCCTTCACCAGAAACTGCCTGTGGAGACCTACAATCTGAATTCAATCTACTTCAGAGCCAACTCCTAAACAAATAAATCCTATTAAATGCCAAAAAAACTAAGGCAATGCTATTTTCTCCACTTCTCCATGCTGCAAACCCAGCCAGTGCTGGCTCCATTCCACAGATCACAACAATTCTGGAGATAAACTAGAATTTGTCAATAAAAATGTCAATAAATTCAAGTACTTGGGAGTGTGGCTCAACCACAGACTTTCCTTTACGGACCATATCGAAGAAATGCTAAAGAAATTGAGGCAGAGGCTTGGACTCTTTTTCAGGATTAATAACTTCCTTATTAGCGATGCCATGCAGCGGCTGGTACAAACAACATTTCTGTCCTTGGTCGACTATACTGACTTTCTTTATAGTCACTGCCCTGTCTCTCATCTTGCTAAATTGGATACTCAGGGCAGGGCTGAGATTCATTACTGACCTACCTTTTTCCACTCATCATTGTGCCCTTCATGCTGCTGTGGGGTGGCCCTCCCTTCAGTACAAGAGAAACAGAAATGCTGTACTCTGGACGTTCAGAGCTATTATCAAAAAACTACCCCTATATATATATATACCTGTTTGTCTACCACTATGCAAGCTTTGGAACTATTCACTGAGAAGCTACTCCTTTATTTCCTTAAAGGTACCTAAGCTAAAAATACACTTTGGGAGAGCAGCTATAAGCTTTGCGCTGCCGTCTCTATGGAACAAAATACAAAAATCGTTAAAGCTTAGTACCCCGGTCAGTCTATCCTCTTTCAAGACACTATAAGACCATTTGGTCAAGGAAATTTGCAACTGCTTCCCCTGACCCTAAACTTTCCTGCACTTACAGCGTACCATGATGGCGTTGTCCTATCCGCTACGCCTGACCTTGTGGCCTCTCCTTCACATTTCTTGAATACCTAATTGCGCTCTCTGCCCTCCTGTCCTGTGTCAACTCAGAGGCTTTATCTGTCCCTCGTCTATCCCCTACCACCCTGCCTGTACCATACCTCGCCTCACCTACCACACCGCCCCTTCTACCCTGTTACACTGTTTTTTTTTCTTTTTTTAACTCACTGTCTGTCTTGTTACTTATGGCATTGTATGTAATATACCATTACCTAACAATTGTCCTCATTAGTACTTCCAGCTACTGTTACTAGACTCATTATACACCATGAAGGAATTGAACCACTGTTTCCAAATTGTTCTCCACTTATGATTACGCTTAACTATTGTATCTCTGTATTGTATAATACTACTGAGGTGCTGTGTTGTGACTGTTCATATATTGTATACCCTGTGTTCCTGTGCTAACCAGGTCCATCTTGTAAATGAGCTATGCTCAATGATGTTCACCTGGATAAATAAAGATTTGATTGATTGATTGATCTGACAACCTTCACAGGGGAAAAGCCACAGAGGGGTGCCCTGAACTCGAAACTGATGGCACAATGATATGAGCAGCTGATTGAGTCAATCCCAAGGTTCTCAACCTCAAGTCCTGTGTGGGATACCAGGTCCAGCTTGTGTCCATGTTGGTGGATATCAGCAGCAACTGCTTGTGCCAGGCCCAGAGCAAGCATGCTGTGGAGGAACTCCTGTCCAAAATGTGATAGTTCATCATCAATCCATGCATTCTAATCACCGAGAATGATCAGCTTCGACAACTCAAACAGCCAGTTGGCGATGAACTCCACAATTTCCTGCAGAAAGTTCCCCTCAAATCCAGGTGGACGGTAGATGAAAAGGACTCTGCATCCAGCACCTGGACCACCACATACAGACAGACACACACTTGAAAGTTGAGGTATCTCTCACAGGGTGCACCACCAGTCCCAGTCAGATCTAAACAAGATAGTAAACTCTCCCCCCTCTGCGATACTTCCTCGGGCAGTACACTAGAGAGAAACCGGATGGCACAGCTGCCTCCAAAACAAGGCCAGCATCATCACTGAGCCAGGTCTCTGAAAAGCACACCAGGTCAACCAAGGAACAAGAAATAAAATCTGGTATAATCATGGTCTTATTCCTCATTGACCTGGCATTGCAAAGCACCGCCCGAAGAAATTTCTGGGGTTTTGAAAACTTTTTGGCAGCTTCTGATTGGCTGATTCAGCTGTCTTGCTCAATTAATATTCATTAGGCCCCCTCGATGCCTGATAGGCTCCTTTTTTAGGTGCCAAGTATTGTACTTGTTTTTTCCCCCCATAAAACTTTGGCACTGTCCCAAAAGTCTCTGCCAGTGTTTCTAGCATTCTGATTGGCTGCACATAGATCAAAGACTGCAAACATGGCTGCGATTTGCACAGTCCTCAAGCAGTCCATCAATGTCCCAACACCAAAGTTCTGGTGCAGCCCGAAGAAATACTTTATCTATATCATTGTCCCACTGTTTTAAAGCAAACACTGAGTCCTGCCATGCAATCACAATGTTTATTATTATAGTTGCACCCCAAGCCTGTAGCTAGCACTGAAATGTACAGTTCCTAGGCACTAGACAGGCTTCCTCATAAATATGAATGGACTTTTATGAATATTCATGAGCCCAGAGCAAAAACACATAGCGCAATTGGCACTTTTTATTTACAATTTAATAGGAATTCTCACCACCCTTGTTCAAGTCTATGGTCTCTGACCAGCTGCCTACGGGGACTAGAACCATTCAGGAGCCATTTGTTTTACCGCAATTGCGGTAAGAGAAATCTGAGCACTTCTATGCATATATGAGCCATCTGCCCACCTTGAAGTGTAGGGAGAAAAAGGTGGCACTGCAATTGCTCCCCAAGCCCATCTGAGGGCAAAAACAGATACGGGGCATATCTGCAGGTCCTGGGGCAGATCGGAACTTGGGTCAGCACTGGTGCAAGCACCGGAAGATTGGGGGACAGCAGAGCAATGGGAGGCAGTAGGAGCAATCAGGAAGCAAACAGGAGAAACGGGCAAATTAGGTAAGCCCCCACAGGGGGTAACATATATTGCTCTATTGATGGCTGTGGAATTGTCATGCTGCATTTTATCTGTGTATAACTTTAGAAGTCATAAAGTCTTTTTGCACTTAACAAGTGGTAAGACTGTCTGTCTGCTGGCTGTATGAATGCCCAGATCATATGATGTACAGGTTACTTGTATGCTTGCAGTGAGTACCACGTCAAGGGTTTTGCAGCAACCTTCTACTGCATTCCTCATCAACTGAGTTAAGCCTGAAGCAACAACTTTCACTGGTTTGCCCCAACTGTAATACTGATTAATGGCCAGAGGGCTGAGGCTTACCTGTGTCCAAGCAGGAACACTCTTAGCAAGAGAGGATTTGGACATATCTTGAGTCCTTTTATAAGGACATTTTCAGACGGGAAAGGAGGAGTTTAGAGGGCTGTGACTATAAAAAGACTCAGTTTCCACCATGAGTAGTTCAGTCATGCGTGGTAAGGAAGCAGCATGGTGAGAACGTGTTCTGATGTTAGTTTGGTGACTTATAAAGTGAAACACTTGAGAAGCAAAGTAAGGGAAGCAAGGCACAAAAAGGGTAGGGTACACAGGGTGCGAGAAAGATCGGACTTTAATTGCATTAAGCTCAACCACCTGGTGTGAACTAACTCTGGTAAGCGAACAAGATAGAAACATAGAACTTGATGGCAGATAAGGACCGCTTGGCCCACCCAGTCTGCCCATTTCCCTACCTAATGGATAAGCTGCAGATCCTAGTTAACCAGCAGCCTACTTCTTTCTACCCCCAACCCCTAGAATTGCCTTATGACTGTCCCATGCATGCTTGAATTCAACCACTGTTTTTGACACCACAACCTCCTCCAGAAGGTCGCTCCATGCATCCACAACCTCTCTGTGAAAAATACTTCCTTACATCACCTCTGAGCTGCCGCCTCCATCTTCAAATTGTGCCCCTTGTTCTTGCACACCTCTTTTTGAAAGATGCTACCCTCTTGGACTTTGTTGATTCCCTGAGGTACTTGAAAGTTTCTATCATGTCCCCCTTGCTCTCGAGGCTATACATATTAAGCTCCTTTAGTCTCTCTTCATATGTCTCTGGTGCAGACCCTGCACTATTTTAGTTGCCCTCCTCTGGGCAGCTTCCATCTTGTCTATGTCCTTGTGCAGACTGGGTCTCCAGAACTGCACACAGTACTCCAGATGGGGTCTCACCAGCTGTCTGTACAGAGGGATAACAACTTCCTGTTTTCTACTGGTGATGCCTCTCCCTACGCATCCCAGTATCCCCCCCAGCCCTCTTTACTGCCGTCTCACATTGCTTGCTCACCTTTAAGTCATCTGACATGCCATGATATTTTATTCTTTGTATTTGTATTGTTAGTATGTAATTTGTTATTTTGATGTAGTTTTGTTATTTGCACTCTGGTGGACCATGAAAATGGGTCGTATGGCTCATGGACTTACCAGAATAAATAAATAAATCAAATCAAATGATTTATAATGATTAATACAACCAAAAGTATACATACTTGCACAGTGATTAATAGAACTTGCACTTAGAAAGCCACATAAATTTAAGTGCATGTCTATCAAACTGATCAAAATGTAACAGAAGGTAGGCTACTATTATCATTGCCGTTTCTATTGCTTTTTTGAATCGTAAATTATCGGTGGTACAAGACAGGATACAAGAACAGGGAAATTCATTTAAAATAATCAAATCTATCGAACAAGCCTTCAGAGACATGATAAACAATGTGGGAGTTATCAAATGCTCACATTCAGAAATATGGACAAAAACGGGTCAAAATTTCAACAAGTACAGGATAATCGATGAACTAATCAGCAGAGTAAGGGAGCTGCAAAATAAGCCCAAGATTACGCTTAGGGAGAATGAAGCCCAAACCAGCAGAGCACAGAACACAGGAAATATAAATGATGAAGGAAGTTGCAGCTGCTGTACTGTACCAGGATGCAACAAAGTAAACAGCAAAGGGAACGTGAAACAACATGAAAGTGGATCCACATGGTAAACAAGAGACGGACGCAAACCAAGGGGAGAGAAACAGATACCAGTGAAAGTTCAATTCTCCCCACTGGAAACAGATTTGACCTACTGGACAACCAGGGACATGAAGAAACATATGGCACGTGAGACAAGGTAAACTGATCCCAGAAGGCACCAGTGCACTAAATCGGAAGCACCAAGTTTGGTCGACAACCCGAACAGTGACAGCACAATACCGACACAGGTATTGTGCTGCCCAAGCCCCCGGTGTTTTCTGCCCACCACACCCCCTCCCCAGACTTTAAGATTATCAACTCCAGGTCGGAGTTAGTCCAAGGAGGGGGCAGGACACTGGGGGACTGCGAAACATGGAAACGAACCATTACAGCGACTGTCGCTGTAGTGGTAATTTTCCGTGTTTCGCAGTCAGGGTGTTGGGCAAAAGGGGGCCACCCACTAAATCAGACAAGGCTCATGCCACAGAAGGGAACACCTCCAAATGATGTGCACCAGAGCTAACCGCCTAACTAAAATATCCCACTTCAAAAGAAAACTAAACAACTCCTGGGGTGATAGCCGCAAGTTCTGGGAGAACATTAAATCCCTTACAGGCCGTACCGGTGTAACCCCCCTGCAAATGGGGGTTCCCAAAAGACTTCCAGGAGCTTGCTTGAATGCTCCAAGCCTGAATGGTGTTTGGCGTTTAAGCCATTTATCAGTGAGTGTTTTTAGAGCCTCTGGTACTGTCTCTTTAAGAGCTGTCTGCTTGCAGACATAATTAGTTTGTATGGGGGGACTGTGTGCTTCTCTGTTTGAGTACCACTCGAGCTGCTGCCAATTCACCCATTTTGCAGTCACTAGGAGTGCAAAGGAACCTATCTGAAAGATGTAACTGTTTGCCAGAAATCATTTAGAGTAATAATGAAATGACAGTTTGTCTAACCTGCTTTTGCAGTCAGAACTGTGTCTGCCTAGTTCCCCATTCTGGTTTTGAACTGCTGAACTGGACCAATCAGTGTGGGGTGCTTAGCTCTAAAATGGTGCCTTGGACGAATCAGAACTTGACTCATAATCTGAGCCAGCCACAAGAGGATTGTATGGGCAGTGACTCTGGGAGATGTAGTTTAGACTTGCGCCTTTTTGGACCAACAGCAGCAGTCTATTGTGAGTGACAGCCAATCCAGTCAAGAACTGGGAGGAACTCAAAGGAAGTGCCCGGTTTGTCTGTTGGAGTTTCAGTTTAGCTCTGGCAGTGAAGGGAAAGAAACCCTGTGCTCCTTCAGTGCACAGTTTCAGTCAAAAACGTGTAAGGCCCAGAGTTCCGGTCTGCAGCTTGTGTAACTGCTTGTTAGGACTGAACTGCCCTGTGAAAAGAATCAAAGGATCTCTGAAGAGTAGAAACCAGGCTCACCCTGTAGAAGACTGGAGAAATTGTTGAATTGCACTGGTCTGTCAGGAACTGAATCTGCTGTGTGTTCTCCCGGTATTGTGCAGCATTACATCGATAGAGAAGCAGCCTGCCTGGTATAGTACTTTCTTTTTACCATATAAATGTGTGAAGAGTCTCGTGAGCTCAAGAGTAGCCTGCTGACGATGAAGGACCCTATCTTGTTTGGAGGTCGGAGTACTAATTCAGGTCGCCCCTGTTGAATTGCCACATTAAATCCAAATGGAATCACTGTACTGCTGACTGTTTAAACTAATTTTCTTTCACTGTGAAAGGGCCCCTACCAGCTGCCACGGTTTGGACTAGCCACTAGGGCTTGGGTACCCAGGGACAGTAACTGGTAGGGAAAGGCCTGCACAGAGCCATAGGTAGATAGTAAAGTGATGAGCTAATTAACCTGATTTCCCCTGTCCTTGTTATATCCCCTCAAATAAATCAGAGCTGCTTGTTTCAGCAAAGTTATACTGCCTGAGGTATTTGTCTATGTTAAAGTACTGTACTGTGATTGTTGCACTGTATCTTATTTCACAGGAGGTCCCAGTGCCGGAACTAGTCCTGGGGGTAAGTGTATACTGTAGAAGGTAATTTGATATATTTGTGGGCCACTAGTGGGAAGAAAGGGGTTGCAGTGTCCCAGAGGGCTGCGACCAAGTAAGTTTAACTATTGCAAACCCCGACCTCTGGGTGGAGGCACCGCCATTGGATCCAGGCCCCTCAACCTGTTAGTGGCAAATCAGGCAGGTAGTAGCCCCTGAGATAGCGCCATCTAGGGGTTACATCTTGGAGGCTCACCACTGGGATTGTGTGTCCTCTAGTGGCCATATTTACGAACCACTGTTAAGAAAAAAAAATGGGTACCCCGACAGAAGTGGCTGTGCACCGGCTGGTGGAGTGGTGTACTGGGGAGGAGACTGACCCCCAAAATGCTATGCTTATCCTGGACATCCCCCTGGGTATCAATACGGACACTGTACAGGGAGTACTTTGCAAGGTGGAAGGTTTACAAAACCCTGTGGTGGTGGGTCGGCATGCTGATCTGCTCACCCACACTTTCCTGGCCCTAGTAGAGTTTAAGGATCCCAGATAGCTCCAAAGTGCCACAGACCATTACCCCAGAGGGAGCCCTCACTGCCTGGAGAGTGATAACTACACAGTAAAGACCGGTGGGGAATGAGCCCCACCACTGTCTGAAACTTTGAGGAGAAATTTGCAAATGGTTGCTGGGGAAGGGAAAACTGTGAGGACTTGAAGAAACTATTCTGCCACCTGGGGTGTTCTCCCACCACCCTCTCCCGCCTCCAGTACCCGTGAATGGTGGCTGAACCAATGCAGACCCTATTTCTGCACCTGCCATTAGTCACGACTTCCACCAAGGTTGAGGATCTCTCTGAACCTCCCACCCCCAAGGGAGGATGACTGGAGACCTGATAGACCATGTTGCCCCCAAGTGCTAGAATGGCAATGCTCGGAAGTCGGAAGCTTGAAGAGGGTTAGTGAGAGCCTCCGAGGTCCTGCCCTGGCTACCATCCGTGCTAAACAGGCCAGTAACCCTGAAGTGACTGCACAGGCCTATCTTGAGGCCTTGGAGAATGTATGGGAGCCCAGATTCTGATGAGGATCTATGGTGGAGAGTAAGAAATACACAACAGTACCAAGGGAGTTGTTGTCTGTATGTATCTTGGCTGGAAAAATTGTTGCAAGAATGCCTCAGAAAGAGTAGTTTGCCAGCGATTGAACTGGACCGAACCAGGCTGGACAGGATCCTAAGTCTGCCCCTTCTCAGAACTGCTGTTGCTTCAGTTACGCCTGGCAAATCGACTGGAACTCCACCTCCTATGATGAGTTAATGAGAGAAATTGAGGAGTTGGAGAAAGGCGACTCGGGAGGAACCTGCACCAATAGCTGCGGCTACGACTCGAGTGACTGAGGGTGGCCCATCAAGGAAGTTCAGGGGCAGAGGTTGGCAGTCAATGAGTGCTCTGACAAGGAAAAAGATATGCAACATTGAGGCGAACTGTTGAGAGAGATCCGGGAATTCAAAAACAGTCCCTTTATGAAGGCCACGCCTGCAAGTACGGGCCCTGACCTATATCCGACTGCATCTGCTATGGGGGTGGGGGTACTCACCCATGTATTCCTGCTGATAACAGCCCAAACTCCATCCTTGACCATGGAAGTGAGAAACTGACGAGATGTCTCCAAATGCTTATCACACCGCAGACAGAGATGGCACCAAGGTTTCCAGTTAGTAATACCCCCGCCCTGGCTCCCAGTGTGGCGCCTCGGCCAGCTCAAACTCCAGAAAGTATGTTTTTCTATAATTGTGGGAAGGATGGGCACATGAAAAGGGAATGCCGGTCCCCAAAAGACACTGACAAAGTTGCATATAGGCTACAAGGAGAGCTTCGGAGAACAAATCAGTAGTTAAGAGGTGCACGAAATGATCCCAGTGAGGGCACCAAAAATGCTAACTCACGTCCTTTTGTGGCAAGGTCAGTTGCCCAGGCCCCCACTATCGCCTCTCCAGACTGGTCCAGAATAGTGGGTCCCTCCATGGAGACCACTGTAAAGGTGAATGGAGTGTCTACAAGAGCTGTATTAGACAGTGGCCCCAAGTGACAATTATGTTCCAGGATTGGTATCAGAAGCATTTGTCAGACGTACCTCACAACCATTAGAAGGACTGCATGTATGGGGTTAATGAGAAGGCCTCCTTATTCCGGTATATCCGAATTTGGCTGTCTTTCCCACCTCCGTGGCTGGAGTGGCCGAACAAGTAGAGACTCTAGCCTTAGTGTGTCCCCCACTGGACTGTATGATGGTGTCCCTTGTTGATTGGAACAAATGCTCATATGTTCAGAAGGCTGGCACAGTGGTGTTATGAAAACAGGGGTCAAAAACTAGTAGAGCTTTAAGAGTTCCAGCTTTTAATTAAGAAGGCCTATGAGGCACAGAGAGATGCTGAAAAAATAGAACCAGAGGAACCGGTCGGAATTGTATGGAAGAAGGATCCTGAGTCTCTGATCCTGGCGCCAAATGCCCAGTGTACCTTACAGGAGAGGTCCGATCAGAAAGGATGTTAAGAATAAAATATTAATGTTGGATGCACCAGGCGATGGAAAATTGCCAGAGGGACTGCTGGTCAAGCTTAGTATTTTGCCCACTAGAGCCCATGCTATGCCAGAAGGGTAATGGTCCAAGTTCATAATGTGTCTGAAAGAGACATTCGAGTAAATAGAGGTTGCATCCTGGCTAATGTGCATTGTGCAGACACTGCAGTGCTACCCAGCAGCAAGAGTTCGAGGAAGAATGACAGAGTAACGCCTGACTTGTTTGATTTCGCGACTCCCCTGCCAGCTAAATGGAAAGTGAGGATCAGTGAGAAGCTTGCCCAGAGAGACCAGGTGTTTTCTTTAAAGGAATGGGACGGATGTGTGCAAGGAGCTGAGCACAATATCCGCTGCATGACGTAAAGACCATTTCGTGAGAGGTCTCGACGCCTGCACCTGCTGACATAGATGATGTGAGACGGCATCTGCAAGAGATGTTAGCTGCTGGTGTAATACAAGAATCCAGAAGCCTTTATGCTTCCCCATTGTGGTAGTGAGGAAAAGAATGGGACAGCAAGGATGTGTGGATTATCGCACCTTAAACCGGCGGACTATCCTGATCAGTACACAATGCCCCGCATTCAGGATGCTTTGACTGCCTAAACGGGAGCAAGTGGTTCTGTGCTGGATCTCCAGTGGGTACTACTAGATCCCGATGGCCCCAGAGGACCGTGAGAAGACAGCCTTTATCTGTCCGCTTGGCTTCTATGAATTCATGAGGATGCTTCAGGATTTCAGGTGCCTCAGCCACTTTTCAACGATTGATGGAGCGCAGTGGGGACATGAACTTACTAGAGTGCCTGGTATACCTAGATGATGTTATTGTGTTTGGCAGCTCACTGGAGGAACATGAGAGCAGATTATTTAAGGTATTGGACCGACTGGAGGACTTTTGGCCTTAAACTGTCCATTGATAAGTGTCAATTTTTTCAAACATCAGTAAAGTATGTGGGACACATAGTATCCACTGAGGGAATAGAGACCGACCCAAGTAAAGTTGAGGCCTTGACCACCTGGCCACAGCCCAAAATCTAAAAGAACTGCAAAGATTCCTGGGATTCTGTGGTTATTATCGCGTTTCATCAAGGACTATTCAAGAGTGATCCGCCTTTACTTAACCTTACTCAAGGGTATCCCCAACCCACAAAAAATACCAAAAGTCAGGCCCTCAAGACTGAAAGAGTGTATTTTCATCCGAGTGAAGTATTTGGGGCCCGCTGGACTCCTGATTGTGAGACTGCTTTTCATGAGATCATATATCAATCTTACCCATGCTCCAGTGCTGGCCTATGCCGATCCAAGAAAACCTCACGTCCTGCACACTGATGCTAGCTTGCAAGGGTTGGGGGGGCTGTGTTGTTCCAAGAGCACGAGAATGGCCTGAGACCAGTGGCCTTTGCCAGTAGAAGCCCGACCCCATCCGAAAAGAACTATCCTGTACATAAGTTAGAGTTCCTAGCTTGAAGTGGGCTATTGTTGACCAATTCCATGAGTACTTGTATGGGGCTAAAATACTAGTAAAACTGACAATAATCCTTTGACCTATGTGCAGACCTCTAGCTAGTTGATGCCACTGGCCATAGGTGGCTTTCTGCATTATCTACATATGACTATGCTCTCGAATACCGAGCAGGTCTGAACCACATAGATGCTTGATGCTTCTCCGGAGGCCTGTTCCCCAGAATGATTGGGTCCGATTGGCAGAACCTGACATTCGGCACTCTGCCGGAAGTTTGACAGGAGGAACAATGTCCACAGACGCAGTGGACTGCATGGTGATTGCTTGGGACCTCTGAGAATTGCATTCCTGCTGCTTATTGCCACTTTTCTGCACATAGACATTGGTGCACTGCCTCAGCTGGACAATGACAGTATTCGGCGGGCTCAATCCCGTGATCCCATGATCAAAGCAGCTTTAGAAGCCCTCTATGCAGGAAAAGATGTGTCCAAATTACGCTCCACTGATTTGAGAACTGCACTGTTATACAAAGAAGGTCCTAAGCTGAAACTGATCAATAAACTGTTATACAGAGAAACAGTAGACAGAGGGGGACAAGTAGACAAACAACAACTAGTGCTGCCCACTGCCTTTCGAGACTCAGTACTGAGGTCCTTGCACAACCACATGGGGCACCTTGGTATAGACAGAACACTTGACTTGGTGAGATCCAGATTCTATTGGCCTAAGATGGGGGCTGATGTGGAGCAACACATTCAATCTTGTAGTCGCTGCTTACAGAGGAAAGCTTGGCTCCAGAGGGCTGCCCCCTTGTTAACATCACCACCAGTGCACCCATGGAGCTGGTCTGTATTGATTTTCTGAGTTTGGAGTCAGATCAAAGAAATATCAGTAATGTGCTGGTGGTCACTGACCATTTCACGAGATATGCCCAAGCTTTCCCACCAAAGACCAGAAAGCATCCACTGTGGCAAAGTACTTGTAGAAAACTTTTTGTTCACTATGGGCTCCACAAAGAACCATTCTGATCAAGGGAGACTTTGAGAGTCGTCTCATCAAAGAGATGCTTTTCTGTGGGGAGGCGAAAGTCCAGAACCACTCTTACCACCCCCAGGGGACCCACAGCCTGAACGCTTTCAACCGTACTTTGCTAGATATGCTAGGCACCATGCACCCAAAGGAGAAGCTTAGATGGAGCCAACAAATTAGCACCCTGGTACATGCTTATAACTGCACCAAAAGTGATGCCACTGGTCTCCTCACCGCCTGATGTTTGGAAGAGAAGTTCGACTCACCGGTAGATGTGTTTTGGGGTCTCTCCTGATGGGGTTCAAGCGACAACTATTTACAGTATGTGCAGAAGTTAAAGGCCCAGCTAAATCATGCGCATTCAACTGGCTCAAACCATGGCTGCCAAAAGAAATCTGTCCAACAAAGAAAGGTATGATAAAAGGTGAAAGCACAGGAACTCCAGGAGGAGATCGGGTATTGCTAAGAAATCTGGGACTGCATGGCAAACACAAGATTGCTGACAGATGGCACCATCTCCTCACATTGTAGTGGGAAACTAGATGATCTGCCAGTGTACAAAGTAAGGCCTGAGAATAATTCAAAGATGTAAAACAATGCATAGAAATCATTTACTGCCCATTGGACAAATCTTGATTGAGTCTGAGCCCCCAGAAGATGCCCCTCTGACCAGTGACTAGAGCTGCTGCTAAGAAAAGATCAAGAAAGTGTGCACCTACAGAAGCAAAGTTAAAGTGTTCCCTCCACAAGTCCCAGTTGAGCATGACTGTCAGTCCATATCAGAAGAAAGTGAGAGTGACTTTGAATACTATCCTTCTACGAACTGAGTCAATTATTTCGGGCAATCCCTAGTCAATACTGGAGACGAGCTGGGCCTTCTGGACTGTCTAAGCCCCCAGCTTCGTCCCTGGAGCCAATGCTCCAGAAAGTGAAGTGCAAAGCATCAGATCAGATGAAATGGAATCATTGTGCATGGTTGAACTGTTTGAGCTTTCAGGAGGAAAATGATGGATTAGGGCAGACTGGTGATACACCAGAACAAGAAGAGCATTTTGAGTGCCCTGACAGTCCACTGCCAGTGTCCGAAAGCTTCCATGCAGCCAAATGTTGTGGACTCAGAAACTGTAACTCCTGGAGCTGAAAGTGCCCCAAGTACTAGCTCTCTACCCCATGGAGACCCCCTGACAAGTGAGGACAATGCTGAAAATGAGGCTCAGAGTGCAGAGACTGTAACAGTTCCCCCTAGAAAGACTGGTCGAGCTGTAAAGCCTGTGGTGCACCTCAGTTATGATTCACTTGGGAGGCCTGTGGACTTGCCTCTCAATGTTGTCCATAAAGGAGTGTATGTGTCCCCGAGCTCATTGCCCAAACTGAGCGTCAGTGCTAACTCCAAGTTACTTGTGTTGCCCTCTATGTATGGTGCCCTTGCCCTCGTCCAGCCCCAAGGTAACTGATAGGAAGGGCCCCTTCAGGTTTCATGTACAAGAGGTAATAACTTGAGTTATGGTACAATGTGTGTAATACTATGTAAAGAGTGACATACTGCAATGTTTCAGAAATGTGTTCTTGGTAAAATGATATATTGACTGATGATTACATGTGTGCCTAATGCAAATGTATATGGTTGCAGTTAAACTTATGGTATTTGCTTGACGCGGACGCTAGCTTTCCCAGGCTAGGAAGGGTGTAACCCCCTGCAAATGGGGGTTCCCAAAAGACTTCCAGGAGCTTGCTTGAATGCTCCAAGCCTGAATGGTGTTTTGCTCTAGCTATTTATCAGTGAGTGTTTTAGAGCCTCTGGTACTGTCTCTTTAAGAGCTGTCTGCTTGCAGACATATTAGTTTGTATGGGGGACTGTGTGCTTCTCTGTTTGAGTACCACTGAGCTGCTGCCAATTCACTCCATTTTTGCAGTCACTAGGAGTGCAAAGGAACCTATCTGAAAGATGTAACTGTTTGCCAGAAATCATTTAAAGTAATAATGAAATGACAGTTTGTCTAACCTGCTTTTTTGCAGTCAGAACTGTGTCTGCCTAGTTCCCCATTCTGGTTTTGAACTGCTGAACTGGATCAATCAGTGTGGGTAAGCTAGCTCTAAATGGTGCCTTGGACGAATCAGAACTTGGACTCATAATCTGAGCCAGCCACAAGAGGATTGTATGGGCAGTGACTCTGGGAGATGTAGTTTAGACTTCGGCGCCTTTTTGGACCAACAGCAGCAGTCTATTGTGAGTGACAGCCAATCCAGTCAAGAACTGGGAGGAACTCAAAGGAAGTGCCCGGTTTTGTCTGTTGGAGTTTCAGTTTAGCTCTGGCAGTGAAGGGGAAAGAAACCCTGTGCTCCTTCAGTGCACAGTTTCAGTCAAAAAACGTGTGTAAGGCCCAGAGTTCCGGTCTGCAGCTTGTGTAACTGCTTGTTAGGACTGAACTGTCCTGTGAAAAGAATCAAAGGATCTCTGAAGAGTAGAAACCAGGCTCACCCTGTAGAAGACTGGAGAAATTGTTGAATTGCACTCTGTCTGTCAGGAACTGAATCTGCTGTGTGTTCTCCCGGTATTATGCAGTAATTGCGATCGGATAGAGAAGCAGCCTGCCTGGTATAGTACTTTCTTTTTACCATATAAATGTGTGAAGAGTCTCGTGGAGCTCAAGAGTAGCCCTGCTGACGTTGAAGGACCCTATCTTGTTTGGAGGTCGTGAGTACTAATTCAGGGTCGTCCCTGTTGAATTGCCACATTAAATCCAAATGGAATCACTATACTGCTGACTGTTTAAACTAATTTTCTTTTCACTGGTGAAAGGCCTCACCAGCTGCCACGGCTTGGACTAGCCACTAGGGCTTGGGTACCCAGGGATAGTAACTGGTAGGATAGGCCTGTGCACAGAGCCGTAGGTAGATAGTAAAGTGATAAGCTAATTAACCTGATTTCCCTGTCCTTGTTATATCCCCCAATAAATCAGAGCTGCTTGTTTCAGCAAAGTTATACTGCCTGAGGTATTTGTCTATGTTAAAGTACTGTACTGTGATTGTTGCACTGTATCTTATTTCACAGGAGGTCCCAGTGCCGGAACTAGTCCTGGGGTAAGTGTATACTGTGAAGGTAATTTGATATATTGTGTGGGCCACTAGTGGGAAGAAAGGGGGGTTGCAGTGTCCCAGAGGGCTGTGACCAAGTAAGTTTAACTATTGCAAACCCTGACCTCTGGGTGGAGGCACCCGCCATTGGATCCAGGCCCCTCAACCTGTTAGTGGCAAATCAGGCAGGGGTAGTAGCCCCTGGGATAGCGCCATCTAGGGGTTACACCAGCAAACCCCCTCCCACACTATTAAATATCAATGGAGTAATTACCCAAGACCCTAAAAATATCGCTGATGCCTTCAACAAGGCATTCTCAGTCCTCAGTGGAGTTCTCCCCCTGGACTTTCTCCTTCCCAAGCCCTGAGATAACCCATGCCACAACTCCATCCCATCGGCTAGTGCAACACCTCCCTTCTACGTTAAGATTCTCATGACTTCCGCATCCAAAAAAATACCTAGGTAAGGTACTTGGAAAAAACAGCTCCAGCGGTGACTCACTTGATCTTAAGATCTTAACTCTCACCATGGACATTTTCCTCCATCCTCTCACCAGGATCTTAAATCTCTCACTTACCACAAGCAAGTTCCCCCAACACCGGAAATCAGCAGTGGTCACCCCAATCTTCAAATCTGGTGATAGAACTTTCCTCACCAACTACTGACCAATCTCTATCCTTCCTCCCCCCCCCTCTGTAAAGCCCTAGACAGAATCATCTATGACCAGTTAGTAGAATACCTTGATAAGCACAACCTTCAATGTCCACAGCACATAGTACTTCCACGACCTTGGTTAAATTTACTGGCTATATCCATGGTGCACTTGATCGGGGGCTCTTGGTGGGGACTACTTTTCATCGACCTCACCAAAGCCTTTGATACGGTCAATCAAAGCTTGCTACTCAATCAATTGTCTAGAATTGGGCTATCTCCTCAGTCCCTAGGCTGGTTCCGGAGTTACCTGTTCAACAGAACACAGCAGGTCAATATCTACAAAGCCTTATCTGACCAGTGTACTGTCACCACAGGAGTACCACATGGCTCCATATTAGACTCCCTGCTTTTCAGCCTGTTTCTGAATGAGCTTCCATGAATATGCCAAAACTGGGTCCTTCTATATGCAAATGATGCTGTGCTTTACACATGCCACTCTGAACCTGAAGCTCTTGAAACAAACATGCAAGCAGACTTAAGAGCCATGGAAACCTGGTTCCATAACTCAAGCTCTTGCTTAATTACAAAAAACAAAAACTATGTTGTTCGCCGCCTCTCAAAAAACATCTTAAGTCCTATTCTCTTAAAATGCATAACAATAAGTTTGAGCTACTTGAAATGGTTAACAGCTTCAAGTACCACAAAGTCATCCTTGATGGCTCTCTCTCACATAGCCAACATACTGATCATGTCACTAAGGCTGCCAGTGCCAGAACAGGCTGACTTTATCGGCACAGGCACTGCCTGATGGAGAATGCTATCAAACTAGCAGTTAACAGCTCAGTGCTGTCTATTATAGATTACGGCTTGGTAGTCTATGTTGCAGGCACCAACACTGCCCTTAAGAGAATTAAGACTGCCTTAAACAAAGCCTATAGGCTTGTCCTGGAAGCGGATCACCTTACTCACACATGCAAGCTGTATTCCAGTACTGGTTGGCTCTCCCCTGGACAACAGAATCCAGTACCAGGTCTGCTTGCTAGCTAAAAAATCCACACTTGGCCTTGCTACCCCTGGTGTCCAGAATGTCCTCAAATATTCCTCCAACCCTAGATTAACCAGGGGATCCACCAAAGCATGCTTCCAGATCCCATTTTGCCGTACCGCTCAAGGGCAAAGGTCCTACGAATGCAGGGCCCCCCGATGGCTAAATTCCCTTAGCACTGAATTGATTGAGGAACCCAAACTCAGCCCCTTTAAATCTAAACTGCGAGTGCACCTGACGGCTCGCAGTATGTGTGACTGTGACTTGACTTACTAGAGCCATCATGGCTTTTACCCCTTGATCCTACTTTCCCCCCCTCCCTACCCTCCTCCTCAACTTCCTTCTCTCCCCAAACTGACCTTAACCCTGATACCAGCACCTCCCCTGGAATACACCCCTCGTAGCTCTTCTTCTCCTCTCCACCTGCTCCCCACTTCCCCTCCCCCTCGCCTCTCCTCGTTCTCTGGCCTAGCATTGCTCCATCTCCTTTCCCTTGTGGACCAACTCCGCCACAAACATTATGCCTAGTCAACCATTCCAGTTGGCCCCCCTTTGTACTACACCTCTCTACCCCCTTTCCAATCACATTCTCTTCTCTCTAAACAATCCCTGGGGATCCACTCTCTACTGATCAACATCTCCTCATTACCCCTCTATTAAATCCTCCACCACTCCTTCCCTTTTCCTCCTCCTGTCCCCTCCTCTGCTTATCCTGCCCATTTCCCATGCAGTCTCTCATTCCACCACCAACAACCCCACCCCACTACCCCTGCCTCTTGATTCATAATCTCCTCAGTGGCACTTGTCGTACCTCTCCTCCTGTTCAAGATAAAGTAGGCTGCTGGGCAGCTTGGATTAGTTTTCTTACCCGGCTGGTAGTAACTTGGGTAGATTGTGAGGGATAAGCAGTCCTATCTACAATACAGTATAAGTCAATGTCTATAAATTACCATGTTAAGGCTGTAATTATTCTGATTTATTTTTGTACTCGCTATTGTATAATTGTCATGTGTTGGTGTGCATTGTTCAATGTTCTTGTACTTTTGTCTACATACTGAACGTAGAACCTTTGTAAATGTGTTTTTAGCTCAAAGGGATTAATCCGAGACTACATAAATAAATAAGTAAAGATGTGTTCCTGAAGGACTGTGCCATCTGCCAGATTCTTTTGAATAGAATGGCACAAAAGGGGCCTGAACAGAAAAAAACACCATCTACATACAGCAGCATGGCTCATCTACATACAGCAGCATGGCTCATCTACATACAACAGCATGGCTCATCTACATACAGCAGCATGGCTCATCTACATACAGCAGCATGGCTCAAACTACATGCAGCAGCATGGCTCGTCTACATACAACAGCATGGCTCAAACTACATGCAGCAGCACGGCTCATCTACATGCAGCAGTATGGCTCGTCTGCCTGCCGACTCCTGCTCAATGCTGACCGGCTCACGCACAACGCGCACTCTTTGAGTTGTCCAACCAGCTAAACCTCAGTAGCAGAGTCAGCTTCCAAACCTGCCTCCTTGGGAGGAAGGCCTTGCTTGGCCAACCCCCCCACCCCCACCCGCATCTCAGAAATGTTTTCTAAGACAACCCATTTGTACAGTACTAGAAGAAAGGAGCTACACCTCTTAATGTCCCATTTCTCAAGACTGCTCTTGGTCAACACTCCTTTTCCTACAGAGCACCTCTCTGGCTTAACGAGGTCCCCTCAGCCTCACTGGTAACTGCTAACATTAGGGCCTTTAAAATTGAGTTGAAGCAGCATTTTCTAAGCAGGCAATTATGCTTGTACCATCACTAATCATCCTGTTGCACCACCCAGGACCTGCACTCACATGTCTCAGAAATACGATACAGATACTAAACCAACCTACCCCCCGACCTCCTATTCCCCATAGGGGTCTACAACCTGCCCCCAGTGCCCTCTCCTCTCCCATTTTCCCTTATCATTCTGCTACATTACCCATCTTTTCCATATGACTACATTCTCTCTGTCTCTCTCCTCTCCTCTCCCCACATGCACTCACTCTCTCTCTCTCTCTCCCTCTCTCTCTCTCTCTCTCCTCCACTCTAGCCCTCCACCCCTACTATCTCCATCTCGAGCCTCTCTGCTATCTCTACCCCATCTCTACCCTTTCTCCACCCCTATGGCTCTACACACTACCCACCACACTCTCTCCCCTTCTCCCTTCTCTCCTCCACTCTCACCCTCCACCTCCCCACTATCTCCATCTCTCCAGCCCTCTGCTATCTCTACCCTCCTCCACCCTATGGCTCTACACACTACCCAAGAATCACTCCCCTGGTACCCTCAAACCACTCCTCTCTGCCAGTCTGTGCCCCACCTATCCAATGCACATCTTCACCTCTCTCACACCTCCTCACCTCCTATTTGCATCTCTGACAATGCCTGCTGGGCTGCACCTTGTAATCCCTTGCCTCTCCCCCACAGTCATCATTTGCAGAACTCTGATACATCCTACTCCAGCCTGTTTAGAGTATTCTTGAATAAGATGTAACTTCCTGGCAGGAGTCACCTAAACAGATGTTTATGTGGAACAAAATGTTCAGTGAACTTAATATGTCTGTATCATGTTATCTTTCTTTCTTTGACATGGAACCTTTGTAAAAGAGCCTGGACTCAAAGGTTGTTTCCAAACCATGAAATAAATAAATACATACATGCAGCAGCATGGCTCATCTACATGCAGCAGCATGGCTCATCTACATGGAGCAGCACGTCTTGTCTACGTGCAGCAGCATGACTCGTCTACATGCAGCAGCATGGCTCGTCTACATGCAGCAACATGACTCATCTACATGTAGCAGCATGGCTTGTCTACATGCAGCAGCATGGCTCATCTACATGTAGCAGCATTGCTCATCTACATGCAGCAGCATGGCTCATCTACATGCAGCAGCATGACTCATCTACATGTAGCAGCATGGCTTGTCTACATGCAGCAGCACTGCTTGTCTACATGCAGCAGCATGGCTCGTCTACATGTAGCAGCATTGCTCATCTACATGTAGCAGCACAGCTCATCTACATGCAGCAGCATGGCTCATCTACATGCAGCAGCATGGCTTGTCTACATGCAGCAGCATGGCTTGTCTACATGCAGCAGCACTGCTCGTCTACATGCAGCAGCACTGCTCGTCTATATGCAGCAGCATGGCTCGTCTACATGTAGCAGCGTTGCTCGTCTACATTCAGCAGCATGGCTCGCCCGCATGCAGCAGCATGGCTCGCCTGCTCATGCAGCAGCATGGTCATCCACATGCAGCATGGGCTCGCCACTATGCAGCTGCATGGCTTTGCCCACATGCAGCTGCATGGCTCAAACTACATGCAGCAGCATGGCTCAAACTTTGAGCAAGAACTCACACATTAGACAGGTGGCTCTGCATCATAGTGGCACAGCTGGAACACAGTTCTCTCTAAAAAGAAGTCAACTGAGCTGAAATCTATGGCTGAGTTCAACATAATATTGAACTATGATGACTGCGCTGTCTCAAACTGGGAAAAACTCACTGGTGGGGTTCAAAAGGTCCAGACTCAGTCACAGGACACAGTTGCCGAGCTGTCTTCAAGGATGCAGGCACTGCTGGGATTCAAAAGGTCCAGACTCAGTCACAGGACACAGTTGTTAAGCAGTCTTCAAGGATGCAGGCACTGCTGGGATTCAAAAGGTCCAGACTCAGTCACAGGACACAGTTGCTGAGCTGTCTTAAAGGATCCAAGCACTGCTTGGATTCAAAAGGTCCAGAGTCAGTCACAGGACATAGTTGCTGAGCTGTCTTATAGGATGCAGGCACTGCTGGGATTCAAAAGGTCCAGAGTCAGTCACAGGACATAGTTGCTGAGCTGTCCTATTGGATGCAGGCACTGCTTGGATTCAAAAGGTCCAGACTCAGCCACAGGACACAGTTGCTGAGCTGTCTTAACGGATGCAAGCACTGCTGGGATTCAAAAGGTCCAGACTCAGTCACAGGACATAGTTGCTGAGTTGTCCTATAGGATGCAGGCACTGCTGGGATTCAAAAGGTCCAGACTCAGTCACAGGACACAGTCGTTGAGCTGTCTCAGAGGATGCAGGCACTGGAAGCACCTGTTAACCATTACAAGAAGAAGTTGTTTTGCTTTTTCAGGGAGCTGAGCAATGGACCCCAGAGGCTCAAGGTGCAAATGTCACAGATAAGGGAGAAAATACAACTTTTCCCTGCCCTTAAAGTCTCAGGCGCCATCAAAAACGGAATTTGCAATCCTCTGCTTAAGGTCAGGGTCAAGGCTGGAGACCTGCAGCCAAGAATGGTGACAGACATGGATCGCTGCTGCAGCAGGGTAGACATTTCAGAAAAGTTGTACACTACTGGTGGTTAATCCTTGGGAGACACCCCTGTCTTGGGCAGCAATCTCCATAACATGCTTCAACACTGGGCCAGAGGGACAAGACTGCACCAGGGAACTGACCCTTTCCTACAGGTGCTGGTCAAACTGTGCCACATACTGAGACTTTATTTAAAATTGGTGTTCGGGAAAGGCTCACTGAGCCAAAGCTTGTGTCCAGGTGCAATTCAGGTGAGGGGAATAGGGAGGCAAATATACAAAGTATACATGGTAGTAAAGTGCAAATATGCAAATTATACAAGGTGGTAAGGTGCAGCACAAATACAGTAAATAATAAGTACATGCTATAAGCGGTGTATAGGCTAGTTAACAAAGCTAAGGCACTGGCACAGGTGCACCAAGGTCTACTGCAGGAGAACAGCATGGCCAAATTAGCTATGGCCAGAGAAGGGGCAGTGGTTTGAGATGGCATTCAAGGGAGAAATGGGAGGGGAGGTGATGGAGAGTGGGATGGTGACTGTTACAGATTGAAGGAAGACAAGAGGAGAAAGCAGATTTCCCCAGCAGCAAAGTTGGAGTGTAGTACAGTGCAAGTACAGGAGTCACAAGAGCAAAGAGCATATGAGGCAGAAGGAACTTTACTATGCAAAGGGTGACAGCTGCTGATGAATATACTTTCCAAGCGAGGCTGTCTTTTGTTCTAGACTTCAGCATGGAATGCAGGGCAGGAATGAGCCCATATAAGGAAGGCCATCAGGGTTCACTGGCTTAAAGACACACAGAGGGTACCCAGAACCCCCTTGAGATATAAATAATTAAATTCAGCTCCCCAAGGAATTGTTGGCAAGCTGAAGGGTCTTATCCAAGCCACCAGAGTGGTCTCATAGCAGGTAGGCTGAATTGAAAAGCTAAAAGACTAAGATGAGATGACAGTCCCAGGAGCTCTTCTAGATGCTGCCTAAAGTGTTTTTACTTGAGCTGTGGAAAATGAACAACTTTCTGCATGTCCTATATTAGTTGCTGAAAGTCTAAGACCTCTTAATGAGTAGAAGCAACATAAAGTCATGAGATACTGCTGTCTGTAAAAAACAAGGATCCTTCAGTACCCCTCTATTAGGACACCTGAGGAGTGGAGTTCCCAGATGAGATCAGAGCTGTCTGGGACAAAAGCAAATCCAATGAGAAAGGCCAAAACCACTGTCTCAGAGTTCTGCCAAGTGAGGAATTCATCATTGAAGAGTAACCTTTGGGGGGGGGGTTGCTAATAACAATGAGGCTATCGCCACTGAGGACATCAGAGATGGAATCAGGTACAGGGTGAACTCCAGCCTAGAAAGGGTGAAGCAGACACCACTGATCCAAAGGTTGAGAATGACGCATGGGGTGGACTCCCTGGATGGGGAGTATTTGGGTTGTGAGGGTTCACCAGTGGGTTCCTATTGGTGTTGCATGTACCACCACAAAGGAGCTGTGCAGCAGGAGCAATGCAGCAAGGCACTGACAGCATGACAATGCCTCAGATGGCTCCACTTGCGCTGCTGGTGCTGGGGATGGTATCAATGTGCCAGTGCAGTTTCTGTACATGGGAACATCAGTGCCGTGTTGGGGCTGGCTGGTGCTGAGGACAGCATTGAGAGGGAAACCAACCAACATGGGTGCTATAGGCTGACTAGAACCACAGGAAGAGGTGGCTATGGGTCTAAAGGTGGCAGCTCTGGGGATGCTACAAAAGGTACCGAGTGCAGTTCCTCATTCTCCTGATAAACAGAAAGGGAAGGAGGCTGCTACAGTTCCAAGTTGGAGACAATCTCCACACACTGAAGAATTGAAACGGTCACCTCCACCCCCTGCCATACCCTCTGTTCCTTCATACCACAGCAAGGAGGAAGAGTGCTGCTGATGGCAAATCACAAGGGATCAGTTCCTGCCGGGAGATCATTTGCTGTGAGAGCCTCGGATGTGGGTTGTCAGATGCCCTCCCACAAGCCTTATCCTTCAATGCGAGGTGAGTTAAGGCTTGACCCGCTTCATAACTACTGAGTTGTGGAAAGGGCTCATACAGTCAAAACATACTGGATAAGAATCAAGCCTGGAAAATGTATTACTACTTGAATACTTCCTGAAAAGTGGGCCTGGCATGATGGCAAAGGAAAATCTGCACCAAGGAAGGAAAGAAAAAAAAATAGTACTGCATACAATTTAAATGGAAAAAAAGAAAAGAGAGGTCAAGTCCTGGTTTCTGTAAGGTGTGCACTCACTGGTGAGAAACAAGCATTTGTCACTGACGAATGTTTTCTTGCTTATATTTGCTGTGTTGGTGTGTGGCATTATTAGTGTGGAGGCTTAAATTAACAAATTATTAACATGCGTTATAATAGTGAAATTGTCATAAATGAGAAATGAAGAGATTCACGTATAAAATTGGTTTATTTTCTTAAGCTTGTTACCTTGAATTTTGAAAATACTAGTTTTTATTGCCCCAGCATATAAATATGACAGGATGCACTTATGAAATGCGACCCAAAACACTATTTTGTGGAAGGAACATGAAAACAGATTTGGGACGGGATTTGAGAATGACATCTGCCATGTACATTCGAGAGGGATAAAAACATGAGTATGCTGCCGGCCCACTGGTGCAAGCAGTAGTGCTTCCACTTGGGATGCCGACAATCCAGGTTCGGAAATAAGCACGAGCAGCCAACAGTCATCGGGGATCGAGCATCCAAGGGACTGGGGGATCGAGCATCCAAGGGACTGCTGTCCTCCTCCAGGGTGGGTGGGTTGCGGTGCTCAGTGAAAGTCTGACCTCTAGCAATGGCTGGGAGTCCATAAGCCTGAAACTGCAAAACTCAAGGGGATTGGTGGGGAGGCAGACATCAGTGTGTCAGGCGTGGGAGTATGTCTGATGTCACTGGGACATCATTGCATGACCTCTCCTCCAGGGAATGATAAAGCAGAAAACCATGCTGGCTGCGCAGATGATGCTGCTCCCTGCCACCATGCCCACCACCATGTCCTGCCCTCCTGGCCCCCAACATCCCTCCAGTTCTCACCTCTGCCTGCTGAACATTGGATATTTTTGTACAGAAGCGTCGAGGAGCTGAAGGTGGCCCCGACTCGGGAGAAGGGATCTCAAGCCAAGAGATTCCCAAGCAGGTAAGTCACGGGTGGACTGGGGGTACTGTGTTCACAATCCAGAGAGGATCTCTGTGGGGTGGGATGAGGTGCCAGGAGTAAGCTGAAGGAGGTCCTGGCCAGCAGCATCGGTAGGATAAACAGAACTGAAAAAAAAAATGAGTACATTGAAAATATGGGTTAAAAAAGTACAAATATTACAACATTATGAAAAATACTGAAAAATGTCTCTGTTTGTTCATAACTTTTTATTTTTTTAAATTTTAAGCCCACATGGTCTTTACCCCAACTTATGATCAGCACAGGTGAAATATTTTAAATCCAGCCTGAAAAGCAATTTCATGGAGCGACTGCGAAAACACATCTCAGAGGTGATTAAAAAAATGAATGTATGGCATGTGAACCTGCACTTAGCGTTGTTGAGATTTGGTTGCATAGACCGAGAGGCTTGCCAAGCCCGGCACAAAGCCAAACCAAGCAAAGGGTGGCCTAACTGGAGGTTTGTATTTTGCACTACAGCTAAAGTTTGCATATCCTTTGGCTAAGGAATAAACTCCACACTTTTCTGCAACTTTAAGTGTAGTTTGACTGTTTATTGGTCAGGAGTGCAGACTGTTCTTTTGGTTGATTTAAAAAAATTACACCTATCTTGTTCATGAGGTAGGGTAAACAAAAGGCTATGTTGAAAATCTTGGGTTAAAATCTGGAAAAATAGCAAAGTTATGAGTAAACATTGAAGGATTTCAACGTTTCTTCATAACTGTTGTTTTCTGAGATTTTTACCCCACATTTTCAACATAAGCCTTTTTATTATCCCCCACCCACCTTAAGATAAAGATGGGTGAAATTTTTAAAATCACATTCAAAACATGATTCTGCAGAACAACTGTGAAAACACTTTGGGGGTATGTGTGTGAAAAATTTCACCTACCCGGTTCATGCGGTGGGGTAAAAAAAGGCTTTGTTGTAAATGAGGGGTCAAAATATCGAAAAATAGCAAAGTTAAGAGTAAACATTGAAGAATTTCAACATTTCTTATTAACTTTGTTGTGTTTTGAGACTCTGATCCCAGATTTTTCACATATTATTTTTATTACTCCATCTTAGGATCAAGACAGGTGGAAGTTTTAAAATTCCATCTGAAATGTTATTTTGCAGAGCGAATGCGAAAACATGTTTAGGGGTATTTGTAAACTTTCACCCACGTGGTTCATGAGGGTATCACATTACAACAGCAACGGGAATACAGAGGAGACCATCACAGCGACATTTCCGACAGTTCGCTGTGATGGTCCGCTGCGTTCCCGACAATGCTGCCTCTGGGGTATTCACCCCCTGCCCATATCAACTCAGACTTGGAGTTGGCTATTTTAAGTCTGTGGGGGACTGGGGTGTGGTAGAAACACAGTTTACTCCAGCAACAGCACAACACCAATTGGCAGTGTTGTGCCATCGCTGTACTGACTGTTGCTGTGCTCTGTGTCACCGCAGCATGGTGGACCCATTCATGAGGCAGAGTTAAAAAAAAGGCAATGTTGAAAATTTGGGGCAAAAAAATCAAAAGATGACAAGTTTATGAGTGAAAGTTCAAAATGCATTAAAAAGCCATTAACCAAACTTACCTTGTTTCAGTCACGTAACTGAGCAGACTCCAGAGCAGCAGGATGTGCTGATGGACCAGATAGGTAAACGGGGGGGAGTGGTGGGTGCTGAGAGGGGGACTGAGGTTGGGGCATTGGGGCAGAAGTTGTCACTGGACCATTTTTTTTCTTTTTAGGTATAGGAAATGGATCACCATGGAAAGCAATCAGGAGGTGTGTAGGCCAAACTGCAGTGTGTGGGATTGTTTTTACAGCAGGGGCAGCAGGGGTAGTGATCAAGAGGTGGGCGGGCTAAACAGCAGTGGGCGGGTTTCTTTTTTCCTTTTTCATAGACAGGGCCCCAGCAGAAGAGATCGGGAGGTATACAGGCTTAACCAAGATTGGATGAGTGCCAACTGGTTGAGGTTGAACCCTGATATGACCGAGATTTTGGTTTCAAACCCAGGTCGTCGGATAGAGGGATTGTTGGCTATCTGGCCTTCCGGGCTTTGGCTTGATGCTAGTCAGCTGCTGACCTCTGACTGGGTGTGAAGTCTGGGTGTAATTTTTGATGATGGGCTGACGCTTAGATCTCCGGTGTCGTCCATCATCAAGACCTCTTTTTACCATTTGAGGAATATCTCCCAGATTAAACAACTGATTCCGCATGATGATCTTCCAACACTGGTACATGCCTTTGTAACCTTCCGCCTTGACTACTGCAACTCCCTGTACCTAGGGCTACCAGTGGTTGATATCCGCCGCTTGTAGCTGGTGCAGAATGTGGTGGCCAGGCTGTTGACAGGTCTTTCTTGATCTTGCCATGTCACACCTGTGCTACGCAACTTGCACTGGCTGACTATTCAGTGGCGGATCACCTTCAAGGTCAGTTTGCTGACCTATAAAGCTCTACACAGGCAAGGACCGTGTTATCTACAAGAGCTTCTTTGCCCCTACAGCCCCCTCTACTCTGCCAATGAGGGATTGCTAGAGATTCCCAGGGTTCGTTTGAAATCTTCTGGGGCCCAGGCTTTTGAATTTGTGGCACCTACCCTGTGGAACTCTCTACCACGTCGGATAAGAGAGTGCCTGACTGTGAAGAGTTTTAAATCTGCATTGACAACACATCTTTTTAATCTTGCTTTTTCTGAACTTGGTTGAATGGTTATGTTGTTTTGTATTTTAATCATTTATGGAGGTTTTAATCTGGGATTTTTACTGAATTGTACAAGCTCTATAATCTTTGTTGAGAATGGCACCTTTTTTACAACTAAACATTTGATTGATTCATTGATTGATTAACTACAGAGGATGGGGCTATTGTTTTATAGATTGGGCACTGGAGGAAAGTAGTCAGGAGGTGAGCAGGCTAAACTGCAGAGGATGGGATTGTCTTTTGCTGATGGGGCACCAGAGGAAGTGACTGGGAGCTGGACTGACTAAATGCAGAGGGCGGGATTTTTTTTTTCATAGACAGGGCCCCAGTGGAAGAGATTGGGATGTGGACAGGCTTAATTACAGAGGGTGAGACTGTTGTTTTATAGACTGGGCACCGGAGGAAGCAGTCAGAAGGTGAGCAGGCTAAACTGCAGAGGGTGGGATTGTCATTTGCAGATGAGGCACCAGAGGAAGTGACTGGGAGCTGGGCAAACTAAACTGCAGAAGGTGGGATTGTATTTTTTTTTCATAGACAGGGCCCCAGCGGACGAGATCGGGAGGTGAACAGGCTTAACTGCAGAGGGGTGAGACTGTTGTTTTATAGACTGGGCACTGGGAGAAGCAGTCAGGAGGTGGGCAGGTTAAACTGCAGAGGGTGGGGTTGTCTTTTACAGATGGGGCACCAGGAGAAGCGATCGGGAGCTGGGAAGACAAAACTGCAGCGGGTGGGATTGTTTTTTCACAGACAGAGCATTGGGGGAAGCCATCGGGTTGTGGGGAGGATAAGCAGCAGGCTAACTGTGACACCACTCAGATGGCTGTCAGGCAACATGTTGTAGATCAAAGCATTCAGTTGCATTCTGATAGGTGTTGCTGCATCCTTTTGTAACCCCCATGTCAGGGGCTTACCTGTGAGCCCCCAAAAAGGTTCAGTTTTCCCCCGAGGTTTTGGTCCACCCCCATTCTTTTTTGTTCCCAGGCCTGGTTTTCCCCTGTAGCCCTGTAGTCCCTGGATCCTCCCTCAGTCACCCACATTGTTTTGCTAAGGGGAGCTTGGTCAAGGGAGCTGGAATGCAGAGCCATTGCCCAGTTTGGGACTCCAGTACCGGGACGAGCTCACACATGCGCAGTAGTGTGCTTTCTTTTGGCCATTCCACGGCTAGTTACTGCTGTCTATCCAGTGGTCCCGGTCTCTGGGCAAGGCAAGAGAGGGCCCGGAGACCTTAGCAGGACCATAGAGGCAGCTGGAAGGTATAGCAGCAGTTTTTGTGAGTGCCAGTTGTGCTCGGGCATTTGGGAGCCACTTCGTGAATATTAACGAGGCGGCATCCCTTGAAGGAGGATTCCTGTCCAGCACCTGGGGCAGAGGTTTTCAACACTAGCGACAGGAGAACTCAGGGCTAATATAAATAAATTTCAACAATGTGTGCAAAGGCAAAGCAATTGCTACTAGCCCAAGAGAGAGAGAGAGAGAGAGAGAGAGAATCAATAAATAAAAATGTATATGTTGACTGCAAGGGGAATTAAAAGCTGGGCTACGTATAGAGCTGAACTGGGGCTATGTGTGTGCTGCCTGGGGACAGGTTAAAATGGCAGCAGTGACTGAGAGAGGGCTGGGCAATATGTTAAAGTAGGCAGTCACTTTACAGGGCACGGGGTGGCTACCAAATGGTGGGGCTAATGCAGGATGAAAGTAAAAGGTTTGGCTGCAAAGGGACACTAAACTTGGGATGCTGTAAAACTGTAGTGGAACTGTTTACATCAGCCTCCATGTTACAGCAGCCACATGACACCATCCAACCAATCCCAAAGCCAGGACTTGCTCAGAGGATTGTGGGGCTTGTGAAGGGACTCTTGGGGGAAGTACTGAGGAAAATCTAGGTGCCTTTTTCTGCACCAATGAGGCATCAAGGAACCTCGTACATATTAATTTTTCTTAAAGACAGTGGCTCTAGCCAATGGGGAGCCGCCAAGAAGCTCCCAAACTAAGAGAACTTGTGGGTTTTGAGTCAGTCTGGGGAGAGCTCCTCCACAGGGAGGGGAGCTCTTGTCCCCTGTGAGGAGAATGGGGCTGCAAGGCTGGGAATGGGCCTGTCTGGGGGCTGCCAGCAATCTATCCTCCAGGGCAGGTGGTGCCTTCCCCCCATCAGAAAAGTAAAAGGGGAAGCATGGAAGAGAAAATTTGTCTAACATGCAGCTTTGATGAGCAAGAAAGAAGCTGCAGGTTTCTGGAATCTTTGATGTTTTGGAAAGGAAATGCACCACAGTACTGAGATGATCGCGAGAAAGAAAAGGTTGTGTCCTGAGCCTGGAAAAGGACAAAGGATTTTTTTGAGCCTGTAAAAAGACAAAGGTTGTGTCCTGAGCCTGGAAAAAGGACAAAGGTTGTGTCTTGAGCCTGTAAAAAGACAATGATTGTGTCTTGAGCCTGGAAAAAGGACAAAGGTTGTGTCTTGAGCCTGGGGAAAAGGACAAAGGTTACATCTGAGCCTGGGAAAAGGCAGGTACTTTCACCTGCACCTGATCAGTGAGGAAAATGTGAGAAAAAGGAAAATGGAAAAGAAAAAGTTGTGAAGAGAGCGCCTCTTCAGGCAAGGGAACTGCTATTCACTTGCACGGTGAGCAAAGAGACTGGTGAACTGTTTACTGAGACCGAGTTCTGGAATTGTGTGTGAGGCAGAGTGAGATTGCAGCTGTGTCAAAGTTGAGGAACTATGAAAGCAGAAGGAAGGACGAATGCCTATCGGAGCGGGGTGCCTGCAGTCTGCTGCTGAGATACAGCAAGAAACAGACTGTTGTGGTAACCCTGGGTTTCCAGACTCTCCACCCCCTGGAGTCTGGGAGACAGGAAAGTACAGAAATGGCTTTGGCTACACATCGTAGCTGGTAACTGAGAGAAAAAGGAAAAGAGGAGAAATGTGCTGAATGTTCACACTGACACTGGGGCCAGGTGGGGAACTCGCTAACCCCCATCAAGTGGGGTCTGCTGCCTGCAGGGGATCACAGGGCTTGTCCCTGAGTGCACCCGCACTTTGATTCATGGAGGAGTCTGGTCAGTGGGCCACTCCGGGGTCTGGGTCCCTTGTGGGTGGCAGGCCTTGCATACATGCCCTGTAATAAGCCCGTAATAGGGCAAAGTGGACAAGCTGCCAGATCTCCAAGCAATCTGAAGATATAAGCTGCAGCCTCTGAGCCCCCTGTTTCAAGCATCATGCCCAGTTCTGCACCTTCTGAGTCATCTCTCCCCAGGACTTTAGCCATCTATGCCACCCAAGGACTGATCCAGCAGAACCGTGAGTAAAAGCAGGAATTGCCCAGCAAACCTGGGGACCATATATAGTTTCAAGTAGGCCAACCCGAGCTGGAGATAGAGTCAAGGCTTAAAGTAATCTGGAGAAAGAAATGTAAAAAGTTATTTAATTAAGCAAAGCACGCAAATGCCAGCCAGCCAGCTGCACCTCAGGCCTGCAACTATGGGATCTGGGTACCCAAGGACAGAATTAGGGGTATCATCCTGGGCTGGTACCAGTTTGGGGTTTTGGGTATGGTAACACCTGGGGCAGTTAGCTAGCGAGATAGATCTGATGGCTGCATTAATTGAAATGTGGGGCTTGAATCAAAAGGGAAACATGATTTTGGGAAATGCGAATGCAACCCCTAGATGGCGCTATCCCAAGGGCTACTACCCCTGCCTGCTTGGCTAGTAGCAGGTTAAGGGACCTGGGTAATGAAACGGGTGCCTCCACCCGGAGGTCAGGGTTGTTAGTGGTCAGGTTAACCTGGGTACAGCCCT
Source organism: Neoceratodus forsteri (assembly GCA_016271365.2). Lineage (NCBI taxonomy): Eukaryota > Metazoa > Chordata > Ceratodontiformes > Ceratodontidae > Neoceratodus > Neoceratodus forsteri. The sequence goes on from CM057449.1 coordinate 483,611,444, forward strand.
CCGGGACGCTGTAACCCCCCTCTTTCCATTCTAGTAGCCTGAACAATATACAATAATTACTTTCACAATTACCTTTATTCACCAGGCAATTACCACACTGGTAAACTTACCACCAGGGCTGGTTCCTCTAGCTTGACCCTGGGGAAACCCTGTAAAATAAGGTTAAGCACAGCAAATAGCAACAGTACAGTACTTTTGGCACAAACTGGAACCACATTCAGGTTAAATGCAAACAAAGTTAAATCTGATTTATTCAGGAGACTTGAACAAGGGGAGGGCATAATCAGGTTGATTTGCTTAAAAGCTATATTAATTAGACAGTTATGCATGCAGTTTACACTCCCTACACAATCACACACTCTGGGTATCCAGGTAGGAAAACGGTGGGCTAGCCAGGAACGTTGCAGCTGGCTGGGGCCCTGTGATGGAAGAAAGAAACATGCACTACAGACATTATTTGTAATCTGGAGCCGGAGGGCTCAGTTCGTGAAAGAAAAGGCAACAAGACAATCAGATGACAACACTTTTAGATTTAGCTGTTGTTGCAGGGAGCTACCCTGATGTTTACTCACGATACCCAATACTGGACACAGGCAGGACAAAATCGAGACTGCAGGCTGTTGAGCTGGAGTGCCCGGAGAAGCAGAACCCACACAAATCACCGAGGCGTCATTCCTGTTCAAGGCGTTGAGCAGGGGACTGATCCCCAGGCCGGTTTCTCGGAATGACTTTCTCTGCATAGCAGGTATTCTGTCTGGGCCAGTGTAGCAGGGCTCAGGCAAATGGAAATGGAACGGATTCAGTCCGTGAAACTGGATACAGCCTCCAGCAAGCAAAACACAGTTCAGACACACAGTGGGGAACCAAATCACAACCGACTATAAGCACACAGCACATTCACATGTAAGGAAATTAAACTGTACCAGGCAAATGTGTCTCTGGTCGCAATTACAGACTCTGTGCACAGTCTGGGAGTTCAGAGGTAGCTGGAAGTCCTGACAGGCAGATCACATTCAGCAAATCTTCGGTCTTCTTCAGGTTAAGCCTGGTCATAATTCAGTGGCTTAATTCGCTCTCCAAATTAGGATTCAGTCCGAAAAAAAAAAGCACAAGTTCCCTCTCAGGAACAGCAGGCAGGCATGCAGCCCAAACTCAGGCCTTTCCACAGTTCTCCTGTGCGAATCCACTATGGATTGCTGCTTGAACAATCTCGAGCTGTTACTTCTTCACTTCCCAACTCAGATCTAACTGAAACTGCAAGCAGTGTTGGACTTTCCCCAAGATCCAAAAGGTTCGGTTGGCTGATCTGTCAGTCACAACAAGGGCTCCCCCTCCAGGTTATTTTAGGTGCCAAAAGCCCAAAACTACAATTCCTACAAATTTTGACCCCACCAAGCCCCTGTAGGCAGGCTCCATTTTAGAGTCCCAAATGTACTGATTGGCCCATTCTGCAGTCCAGGACCAAGATGATGGAAACAAACAGAACTGGCCATACTGCGAAGAAGGCAGCTTAGAACAAACTGCAATATTATTACTACTCTAAAAAATGATCAGCAAACAAGTACATCTTCTAACACAGCTCCCTCTCAGATTAATTATGACTGCAATCCAGGCAGCTCTTAAAGAGACAGTACACAGAGGCTATAGAGGCACACTTTGGCAATACATTTAAACTGCTAAAACGCAGAACACCAGCCTGGCAGTGAGCATTTAGGCAAGCTCAAGGAAGACTTTTCGGGGACCTCCATTTGTATGAGTTACAAAAGGAATTGACAAAGTGAACTGCGTGGAACTATTTAGCTTGAATAACATGAATCTTTAAGATGTGTAACCCCCTTGTTCCCAGGGGTTACTAGAATTCCACTTAGAATCAGTGGCAGGCAGGGAGAGGCAGCTAGTGAAATGCCAGTTAAATGGATTTTACAGTGTCCCACTCTGTTTTTCAGTCTCAGCTGAGCTGGAGTGATGATGTCACTTAAGAACTGTTGCAGCAGCATAAGCCACTTTGGAATGCTAGCTGCAGGGGTTAGCTATAGAATGTTGGGTTAGAGTTCAGTAGTCTGGAGAGTGGTCTGTAGAGTGGAGTTTGAGGAGGAGTGCTGCAGTAGGCAGCTCCTCAGTGTTTAGCTCTGATAGAGAGCTACCTCTGTAGTTTGGGTAGTTTGTTCTCACCCAAGAAGAAGAACATAGACGACTGAGAGTGAAGTGGTGGAAACCTTTCCAAGAGGGTTTTCCACTGCCCCATCCCCGGAGGAATGGGTGGGGGATTCCAGGATTCAGGGGCAATCCCCTGGTCCATGCCTGGACTGTGTTGAAGCCGCCTGAGATTCATCTGCTCTGTGAGTACCCGAGACTTTTCTGTGGAAAGCCCTGGACACCTGCATTCCTGTGGTGAGTTTTTCTCTGACTAAGGGACTTTGTCACCAAGACTGTTTCTGTTTAAAAATGTCTGCCTACTATGGGGTCCAGAGAGAGACTTGCCAAGTACAGAACTTTTAGTTTGTGTCTGATTTAAAAGTATCTGCTAAAGTAGGGGCTAATGAAGAGACAATGCCAGTTACAGAATTTGTAACTTCATGACACCTCAGAGGTGTGTAAAGTAGTATGTTAAATGTGAAAAACATTTCAAGATAGCATCTGCAAGTTTTCTGTGAAGGGTTATTAACCAGATGAATGGCTGAGTCTAAATTTGGAAGCAAAAGGTGGGAGACCCCCCCCCCCAATCTGGAGTAACCATGTTTACCTCTCCGGGTTCAGTTTGGGCACCTTTGTTTTCTCTCAGTGCATTTGGCCAGTGCCTGAAGAAAACAGTTTACCCAGATGTGGGTTTGGATTTTCTATGAGCCTGTATGTGCTCATTGGTGGTCGAGGGTGCCACCAGTAATTCCTCATGAAATATGGTAAAGTCTCCTTGTACTGGCCGAGGGTGCTTAGTCACGGGAAGTGTACCAGATCTGGCAGTGTGCCAGTTTCCATTCAGAACCAGCGAGTGTTCACTGTTTTCCATTTCAGAACCTGAGGGTTCACTCTGTGTGTGTGGGTGTGTGTGTGTGTGTGTGTGCTCTGTACCTCAGTAATCTGCATTACCAGTAGAAGTAGCCCTGTGGGGGTCCATCTTCGCTTTGTGATTATTCTCTGTATATGTGAATAAAACCCACATTCTAGAATCCCAACCTGGTTTGGACAGTACTGTTATTGCTTCCACTGTGTCTGGATTTACTTGGATGCCCCTGACCAGAAGTACAAACTTAGCATAATTGTGAGCAAACGTTTTCTCCCAGGAACCCAGGTTGATGGCCATGGTAAATGGTCCCCCCAGGTGTGAGACAGGTAGTTGCCACACTTGGTTTGCCTGTCTGAGGATGGAAGGCAACGAAGTAGAAGTATTGGGAAACTGAACTGTTGTAGTGACAACCCCCATCCCTCTTGTTGGTACCATGTAGTGAGAGGAGCAGCCCTGCTAGTTGAAGAAGAGGGCCCGGTGGGTGTGGGTAACAAAATGGAGGCAGTGCTGAGGATGTGTTTGGAATTTGGGAGAGAACAAGAGATGTTTGCTCCAGTTGTGGCTAGCGTTTTGTCTGTCTGGCAATTGGTAGCCCAAAAAATCAGAAGCTTTGCGCATAAGGAATTTGACCAGAGTAGTGCCCTCCGTATGTGCTGCTGTGTGCCTGCTGTTCATGTGCTGCTCTGATATGTCAACGTTTACCATGGAGCTATAAAGCCAGATTGTGTGTGCCCCTTGTCCTGCATCAAAAATAACATTTGCCAGCTTTAATTTTCAAGTCGTGACAAGAAAAAATATTAAGAACTGTGGGAAACAAAGAGACATTGTGCCCTGAAAGTTTCAAATGCTTGCTGTGTGAATTGGGGGAGTCACTACAGAAAAAGCCATGAGAAATGGTTTAAAATGATGCTCCCGCCATGGAGTTAACAGTTGAAAAGAAAAAAAGTAGTTTTGCAGTTTAAAATTTGCCTACTCGACGATCGCCGTGGAGGAGAAGAGCACGAGAAGAGAGAGAGAGAGACTCATTTGCATGACGTAGAGTGATTGGTGAGACTGCAATCAGTCTCGCTCCAAGCCAGCTTCAGAGTGCTGCCCAGTGTTCGAGTGGGAGAATGTGAGTGGTGTGCGAGCTGGCTAGCCAAGAGGATCATCGCGGTGACTGCAAACGTTCTAAAAGTAAAAAAAAAAGACTCTTCTGTACTAAATTGGGCTCAACCCGCATTCCGATCGACTGGAGAGAAAGCATGGTGTTCGTAGGGACAATTGGCAGGGTCGCCAGCCCATTTCAACCCAGAGGCCTTTCAGGATCAGCTGTAGGCCGATATTTTCCATCGAAAAGCCAGTTACTGATTCAATGAGTACCATTCAGCAAAACTGAGCTCAAACTGTGTGTGACTTTTTCAAAAGCCAGCTGGATCTGTGTGTAAACAGTGTGACTGTTTTTGCAAAGAAGGACTGTGTAAAGTAATCAAACCCAAGCAAGAATTCTGAGCATTAGATTGTGAGCATGTATTATGGATTCAGCAACACTGTAACTTTCTGAGCAAACAGAGAGCCTATGAGTTGTATGAGTGGCTGCAACAAACAGGCAATCCTGTTCAAGAAATACTGTGGCTTTAGTGACTTTAAGCAAGTAAAACTGATTGAAAGCTAAAGTCCTAGAAAATCATATAGATCTGCTGAGGAAGAAAAACAGTGCAGTCTGTGCAGTTTGAGTAAAATTTATCAGTATGCAGTAAATCGGATGCTCAGTGGCTTGAGTCAGATGCAGAATGTTGATGCACCAGGAGTGCTGCCGCCACCATTACAGGGTAGGGTAGTAATGTAAACTGAGCAGCAGGGAGCCATTTTGTGAGACTGTTCCAAGTAGAGTGAACTCAGTGATAACAGTGAACGTTTGTGTGTTTTTCTACAGTCATGGCTTCGGGATCATCCCGCTAAGTGGATCATGCCTGGGCTATGATAGTTGAAGAGGTTACCATGCTGAAAGAAATAGAGAAATGTTTCTATGGTGTAAGTTTGCCTCCTCATGTTGCGATTCCCGGATACCCTGTGAGAGTATGCATAATGTGCCTCAAGGATGGAAGGGACGTTTTCATGATTCCTCACTGTTCACGGTGCTTAGAGAAGCAAGGTCTAACTAGTGCACCTAAGATTCGTTTGACTCCCACGTGGATAAAGCTTCAAGATCCTGCAAGTAACAGCACACAGCACCAGGTTGAACCTGTTGGGGAAGGCCCAGCAGAGTGTGGCACAAAGGAAGAGGGTGTAGATGTATGGGCAGAGCAGAGTCCTCGTGATGTCTCCATGCCTGTGTCATAGATGGACAGTGCGGAGGAAGAATCAGTAGATCCATGGAAAGAGGGTCCAAGTCCTAGCCTCACTGGAGAAGATGAGGTTCGAGAAACCCTAGATTGGGAGGTGTCTACCTCCATACCAAGTGAAGAGTACACTGTCTCGGGAGTGAGGACAACTGCTCACTCCTGGGCCCAGGTCCTAAGTGAGGAAGAGGAAGAGGAGGGAGCTATGTATCTTTATGATGAAGGTTCTAGTCCACAGCCTCAGGGTCTTGCCTCGGAGGAACCAGGAGAAGAAGTTTGTGACTCCACAGACCTGCCCCCAGAAGGAGGGGTCAGGGACCAGTTCTACATAGCTTTGAGTATGCGACACTGGCAGAACCAAGACTGGCCGCCCCAAGCCAGGCTGGGGGTCACAGACTGATGAAAAGTAGTAAGGAGGAAAGACTGGTTTGTAGGAAGGGAAACGAGATCCATGGAATGTCCTTTCCTACCTTTCCTCAGAGAGTCTGGGAGGAGATTGAGAAAAACAGGAGAGCCTGGTTAGTGGAAGATGCAACCAAAAACCTACATCCAGGTGCAACTCAATATGTCAGAGATAAAGTGATATAAGACAAACTCAAGTTTTGAAAGTTGGGCAGGACACTGTTCATAGACACTGTACGTTTTGTGGATGATAGAGGAAATGAGACTTTCCATAATGTGAATTATGAGCACCCAGATGGGGTAATAATTCTTGCCCCTGACCCACTGTGATACTACCCTCAATGTAACCAGCTTCACATGAATGTGCCCATGCCTACCAAGTGGAAAGCAGAGCAGTGGTAGCCAGTGCTCCCATCCAGCTGTTGTCGTCGTACCCATGTTGTTCCGCCAGTCTGGTGTTCCAGGATCCAAAGGTGCGTACAGATTCATCAGCCTTGCAGTGTGCCTTCCAGTTCCATCACCTGGCCTTCCAGTTGACATCAGCCAGAGATGACATCATCCCAGCCGTTTCCTGATTCATCGCCTGGGATTTCGGATGATATCAGTCCAGCTGTTCCTTTCCTGTTCCAAGGTTCCATCTCCTAGATGACGTCAGCCAGAGATGACATCAATCCAGGAGTTTCCAGATGTCCATCCTGTCATTTCCTGACAATTTCTGCCCAGCATTATCCAAAAAATGCTGCCAGAGTGAGTCTTTGGCTGGAGATCCAGATGCTGTTCCATTTTTCGTTCTTCAAGGGACTGGAAAGTCCAGACTTTTCTTACTTTATTGACATTGCAATACACATCCTACACCTGGCAGACTACAGACTGTTGAACTGTCCACAAGACTCTCCCCTTTGGGACTACAGTATGTCAAGAACTGTGCTTCACTAGGCTCCGGCCCAGGACAGACTCTTTCATGGACCTTGCCTTCAGGCACTGTTTGTCACTAGTTGGGACATTTAGGGCCTTCCATCCCCAAAAGTGTATTGTACATAATGTTGATGTTTTCTACTGTTTTCTACTTTTCTACTTTTTCTAAAAAAAAATTAGGGGGAATTCTCCAGTGTTTTGATGGTAAGGGTTATGGTTGTGTACTGTGTTTGCAGATTTGGGGTGTGTTTTTTGTCTTTTCTCTTTCAGGTGGATCCTGATGAAGAAAGAAGGGAAGACAAGAAGAGGATTGGAGGGACTCATTGGAGTTCCTCTGTGCTTTAAAGTGTTTTTAAAGTACTGTGTAGTTGTTAACATGCGTTAACCTTTTCCTTCCACAGGTGTAGTTGTGGGGGAGTGTACGAGTGTAATGCTTGTGTATAGTGTTAGCTCCAGTGGTTGGTTTGCAGGTGTCCAGGGAAGGGGGTAGGTTTGTTTTGGCTAGATAGGTTTTCCCTAGAGGGCTAGGGGGATAGACAGAATGTGGTTCTGATCTGCAGTAGGGGCTGTAGTGCTGGTCTATTAGGGATGTGCTTTGGACAGTTCTTCCAGGGTCACTGGTTTCCATAGCAAGATCGTCGTGTAGGGGCTGATGCGTCAGACAATGGCCTCTGGGTCCTTAGTGTTGCCTGCCTGGCCTGGAACATCGTAGGAGAGGGCCTGATCAGCCCTCTCTGTAGGTAGCACATAGGGCAGGATGGTCTAGTGCCGGGTAGGCAATGACTGGGGATAGTCATTTTCCTGGCTGAGGGTGGCTGTACTTAGAATCAGTGGCAGGCAGGGAGAGGCAGCTAGTGAAATGCCAGTTAAATGGATTTCACAGTGTCCCACTCTGTTTTTCAGTCTCAGCTGAGCTGGAATGATGATGTCACTTTAGAATTGTCGCAGCAGCATAAGCCACTTTGGAATGCTAGCTGCAGGGGTTAGCTGTAGAATGTTGGGTTAGAGTTCAGTAGTCTGGAGAGTGGTCTGTAGAGTGGAGTTTGAGGAGGAGTGCTGCAGTAGGCAGCTCCTCAGTTTTTAGCTCTGACAGAGAGCTACCTCTGTAGTTTGGGTAGTTTGTTCTCACCCTAGAAGAAGAACATAGAAGACAGAGAGTGAAGTGGTGGAGATCATTCCAAGAGGGTTTTCCAGTGCCCCATCCTCAGAGGGATGGGGGGATTCCAGGATTCAGGGGCAATCTCCTGGTCCATGCCCAAACTGTGTTGAAGCTGCCTGAGATTCATCTGCTCTGTGAGTACCCGAGACTTTTGTGTGGAAAAGCCCTGGAGCACCTGCATTCCTGTGGTGAGTTTTTCTCTGACAAAGGGACTTCGTCACCAGCACTGTTTCTGTTTAAACGTATCTGCCTACTATGGGGTCCAGAGAGAGACTTGCCAAGTACAGAACTTTTAGTTCGTGTCTGATTTAAAAGTATCTGCTAAAGTGGGGGTTTAGTGAAGAGACATTGCCAATTACAGAACTTTTAACATCATGACACCTCAGAGGTGTGTAAAGTAGTATGTTAAATGTGAAAGACATTTCAAGATAGCATCTACAAGTTTTCTGTGAAGGGTGTCATTAACCAGATGAATGGGCAAGTATAAATTTGGAAGCAAAAGGTGGGAGACCCCCTATCTGGAGTAACCATGTTTACCTCTCCGGGTTCAGTTTGGGCACCTTTGTTTTCTCTCAGTGCATTTGGCTAGTGCCTGAAGACAATAGTTTACCCAGATGTGGGTTTGGATTTTCTGTGAGCCTGTATGTGCTCATTGGTGGTTGAGGGTGCCACCAGTAATTCCTCATGAAATATGGGAAGTCTCCTAGTACTAGCTGAGGGTGCCTAGTCAAGGGAAGTGTACCAGATCTGGCCGTGTGCCAATTTCCATTCAGAACCAGAGAGTGTTTGCTGTTTTCCATTTCAGAACCTGCGGGTTCGCTGTGTGTATGTGCTCTGTACCTCAGTAATCTGCATTACCAGTAGGAGTAGCCCTGTGGGGGGTCCATCTTCGCTTTGTGATTATTCTGTGTATGTAAATAAAAGCCACACTTTAGAATCCTAACCTGGTTTGGACAATACTGTTATTGCTTCCACTGTGTCCCTGACCAGAAGTACAAACCTAGTATAATTGTGAGCAAACGTTTTCTCCCGGGGATCCAGGTTGATGGCCATGGTAAATGGTCCCCCCAGGTGTGAGATAGGTAGTTGCCACACTTGGTTTGCCTGTCTGAGGATGGTAGGCTCCGAAGTAGAGGTATTGGTAAACTGAACTGTTGTAGTGACAACCCCATCCCTCTCGTTGGTGCCATGTAGTGAGAGAAGCAGCCCTGTTAGTTGAACAAGGGGGGCCGGTGGGGGTAGGTTACAGATGGATTCACTAAATGTTGTTTAAACTTTATTCCTTTTACCCCATCCTAACCCTCCCCCTTGTAGATACATTGTGATGTTACTGTTTTGCAGAAGAACTAACTCCAGAGCCTAATTTAAGTGAGCAGGTTATGTTTGAACTGTGAAATGCCAAATGTCTGAATGGCGGGGGGTGATTCCTGGTAAGTCCATGCCTTGGGTAACTGTTTTGGGAGGTAGGTTAGTACGACATCCCAGGGGGTTGTACTGCACGTGATCTGACTCACTATTTTGTACTCTTGGTGGAGGCACCACCATTTTATTTGTATCTTTGGGAAAGGACTCCCGTGTTACAGCTTATGGAACCCCAGTCCCCTTAACTTCTATGCTAGGTAGCAGGCAGGGGCAGTGGACCCCTCCAGGATGGCAACAAAGAGGGGCTACACTTTCAACTACACAAAGTGTTCGCTTATCAGCCAGGCTGAGCACCATCATTATTAACCTGCTCCTCCTGGAGAGCCTCCTACAGCATGATCTGCATGCATTAGATGCTTCACTGCCACACCGCTGCAGCCTCTATTCTCCCAGGTAGCCAAAACATGTTCACTTCGCATATGCTCGCAGAAGCAAACATAAAATGAAACTGAAGCAGTTGCAATTGATGTCACTATATATAGTGGTGGCTCGTGAGCAACTGCTAAGTACAAATGATAAACATTTGTGTCACTGGCCCCTAAAGTTCTGGTATCCTACAGGGTCCTAGTGCCCTGGGCTCTAAGAACAAAATGGGACTCCATAGAGGAAATTTCTCTGAAGTAGGCCTGTGGATGTGTATCTGGACTCAGCAAAGCCTTCAGCACTGTGACACACATGAGACATTCATAAATGAGAACTTAAGTGTGGAACTCACGAGGTTAGGAGGACTAAAGAGGCAGTATAGCCTAGAAGTCAGAGCACCAAGCTGTGAACCTGGAGACCTAGCAGACCCAGGATTAAATCTCACAACTACAACATGCATCCTGTGTGATTCTGAGCAAGTGTACTAACCTCCCTGTGCTTCTGGGTCACACCTGGCGAAGCAATTCAGCTCAGTTTTTCTTTCCCAGTCAAATAAATGTGTATAACCAGTGGTGTAATACACTAGATTAGAAACTGGTTTCAGGACAGGACACAAAGGGTTATTGTTGAGCATTGCGGCATGAGCAGGGTTTGGGTTAATATCAGTTAATCTTACCCTAAGGGGTTATGAATCACAAGGGACAGCTGCGGCCATTATACCCCGAGGGTAAGCTTAACAAAGGTAACTCAACCCATGGACTGCCTTATTGCTATTATAAAGGTATAACACTTTCATTTTTAAATGAATGTTGTTGTTTTTTTTTTGGGGGGGGGTAATTTGCTGTTTATGTCCCTTTCTTCTCCAACCTGCCCCCTTTTGCCAGACTCTGTCTCCCAGCCCTCATCTTTCCTGGGACATTCCCTTTGCCACCTTCAGTGCCTGTGGCTCTTAATCAACGGGGCCTGCCTCAGGGCTCCTCGAGAGATTCTCAACCAGCCTCAGTAAGTGGGTGCCATACTCCAAGGTGTGGAGCCTGCAGAGGGAACCTCTTCTTACCCTGCTTGGTTGGGGTCTTTTTCTTCAATTGCTCCCCACCCTTGTTGGATGTTGGTGCACATAGGGCTCACGAGAACTGGAGCACAAGTCCGGTGGCATGGTGTACTCGAACCCAACTGATATCCACCTACCCACTCTGCCTTTGTCATGCCTCCAGCCATGGTCACCTAGGTGACAACACTGCGATGGAGGCAGTGGCCCACCCTCCCAAGAGGACAGAATCCTCTGGGATGCACGATCCTTCTCCCCATGGACAGCCCCTAATGAACCTGGCTCATTCCCATATTGTAGTCACTGGCATCCTGAGTGGTAACCCTACCGCTGTGCCAACAAACTGGCCATAAATGTATGTTTTTATAGTTCAAATTCTAATTGTTATATTGTACATGACAATTTCTAACCATTTACCAAACCCTTTTAGAATGCTGTCGGTCAGTTAGAATGCTCCACCTCCATCCATTGTTTATTATAAATGATAATCTAACTGCATGGAAACAAGTGACCAGAGGAATTAATTGGGATTCTGTATTGGGGCCAACATTGTTCAATATAAGTGATCAGGAGGTGGGCACTGGTCGCTGGGTTGCCACATTTGCTGATGACACCTAAACTGGTAGGCCAGTTGCATCTCAGCAGGGGGGTAATGAAATGGAGAGGGACCAGGACATGCTCAGGAATGTTCAGAAAAATGGCAGATAAACTTCAACATTAAAAAATGCAAAGTGACACATCTAGGTAAGATGATTATAAAGGCAAAAAAAACTACCTAAACACAGAGATTGCTAAAACTCAACAGGAAAACAGAGTACTCGCTGCATGTCTCGGGGTTCTGTAGGGCTAATTGGAAAAGATGAAATGGTGAGGAGGGGCCTGTTCCAGTGGTCAAATGTAGAGGCAGCGCAGAATAGTAGAGGGGCAGCAGAGTTTCACTCAGAACATTTATTTGCAGTTTCTTAGAAACATGTATTCCAATTCCAAAATTTTGTCACAGAGAGTTACTACCCAAGAGAGTTAAGTTTGTCCTCACTGTCTTAAGACATACTCTCTTGCACATGCGAGAGCCTAACAACAGTATGGTCGCTTTAAGTCAGAACTCTGATTGCCAAAATAAAATCTCCTAAATCATCCGAAAGCTAATTCTTAGCTAAAACCGCCAAAAGCTCAATTTCGTTAGATGTTGACAGGCCTTAGCGAGTTTCGTTGTTTTTACTAACCTGCGATTCGCGGTGGCTGAGATATCTTCGACTAAAGTTTTGTTCACCTCAGCAGCACCTGGCACGGACGGGATGGCAACCGCGGCAGCCCCGAAGGCTCCTATGTCTGTGGGTGATGGGTTGGTCCTTAAGGTGATGTTGCTGCAGGTCTTGGTGGAAATCTCAGTATTCAAAGAGCTGGTGTTGAACCTGAAAGAGAAAGTTAAAGAATTAGAGAACCGGCAAAGAGATACAGACGTATTTTTAACTTATATTGATGACAAAGATTCTCGTCACGAGCATTGGATCCAGGAGCTGGAAAGGATGATGGCACTCCTCTGGACCAGTGCTGAAGACACAGAAAACAGAGACTGCAGAAATAATTTGCAGATTCTGGGCTTTCCCAAGGGGATCAAGTGGTCACACTTTGCGGCTTTTCGGCAGTGGGAGCTCCCAAAGATACAGAGCTACACATGGCACCCACAACTTGAGGCTGAATGAGTACACAGGATGCTGGCACCCTCTCCTAAAGCTGGCAACAGAGCCACATCATTACTAATAAAGCTTCTCTGGTACCCAGAAAAAGAAAGGATACTTGTTTCGGCCAGGGAAAAAGGCCCCCGAATCTGGGAGAGACATTGTATCTTAATTTTCAGTGACTACTCTGAGCAGCTTGAGGCTAAACAGAAGGAATATATGGGGTATGGAAGGCCTTCCAAGAGCTGGCAGTCTGTTACCAACTTGCAGCCCCCTCAAAGTTGTAGATCAATAGGAATGGAGTGAGCAACACCTTTGAAACACCAGCTGAAGCTGTCCGCTACACCAAGAAGCACTGGCCAAACAGCACTTTCAGCGCTGCTCTCCCTCATCAGCCAGTCCAAAGCAGCACCCATCCACCCTGCTGAACCAACAGTCAGCCCTGCATCCGGAAGCAGTGCATAATGATGGCCGTGGAGCAGACTGGCAGGCCACTAGGATGATAAGAAAGAGAGGATGGGACAAAGAGAAGTCTGGCAGTTCTGCATCAAATTCAAACAGAGACCGTAGCAGAGAATCCGGCTTTTCCTCAGAAGAATCGGACTCATATGGTGAACCGGAGACCAAACAGGCAGAACAAGACAAAGTACTGCACCCACAGCATACTGCCCGGATCTCTCCTTCAAAGCAAACCCTGACGCTACCCAGTCAGACAGTTAAAAACTCGCGGCAGTCATGGGCCAACACTGCGGCTGATCCCACTGCTGACAATCTGGAGGAGCACACGAATAGAGGGCACTATGATCCAGAGTGAACATTGCTCCTGGACAACAGATCAGGGCAAGCATGATTCACTCCCTGCTAATGAGTTATGGTTTCCGATGCCCTCAGATCACATTGGTCTGACTTTTCTGCTAGACTTTGCAACATCCTTCTCAGGTTTTTTTTTTTGTTTCTTTTCTTAACCTCTTTCCCTCCTTACAAGTGACTCCATATTGCTTTTATGTGTGACATGCTAAAATTGTCATAGTTAGATGCAGCATTAGTTTGGCATCTACCGTATGTCCCTTGAGACCTGGGCAACTACACCATGCATGGAGTTCCCATATGATGGTGTCACTTCCCCTCTCCATAGGTTTCTGTCCTCACAAACCACCAGTGGCTGTTTGGCACACTCTGTTTAACAGTCCACTGAAGCCCTTTATAGTAGACCTCTGAGCTGGGGCCGGGGAGAGACAGAAAGCCCTTCTCCTTTGTAACCCTGTGCAAAGTTGCCCCCTTCCCCAGTTTTCTAGGCTGCAACAGCGGCTGCATAGTGTCATGCCACCCACAGGAACCCTTGGGATGTAGTAGATACCAAACTGGAGGTGGGGATTGGCATGAGTGGAGGGACTGGGCAGGCTGGGAACTCGCGAGGCTGGGTTACGAGCTCCTAGCTTTGATGCCTTTTTTTTACTGGGGCTGACAACACAGGGCAGCCTCTGATTGCACACACACACACACACACACACCCCGGCCGCGCCCCCTCTGGATGTCCGGATGCTCAACTGCTGGGCCTGCATGAAAGTATGATGTTGCTTGTCCCTGCGATGCTGCTCAGCACGTCCAGGATTTCAGACCCTACAAGTCACCATGACTTAACGGCAAGGAAGTTTGGAACCGCTGCAGGTGCAAAAGTCAGGAGGAGAACTGAGTATGTAAACTATCTTCCTACAGATGGAGGCTCAGGGCACATTGCTACAACTCAGAACTGACAATTAGGGCAACACCTGAGACAAGCCCCTTAGCATATTTTTAATGCAATAACTCATGCATCACGTAGGCAGTTGGCCCCTCCCCAGACCACTAGTACCTGCAGTTATGGTTGTGGACAGTCCTAGAAGATGATATCATGGAACCTAGGCTGGCCTGTTTGACCCCCCCCCATCTATAGTGGCAGGCAACCACACCAATAGAACTGGCCACATCCCTAAAAGGTGAGGTTAATGTGACAACAACTTAACCAAACAGCCTAGGCAAGGCAATGCAACTGCTATATGAGACACGGGATAGTCCAAACACCAGCCAAACCCCACCCTCTCAAATAAATTGCTATTGTGACATGACAAGTTTATTTGCCATAAGGGTTGAAAACAATAGGTACTACCCTTCTGACATGTCCCCTTGCAGCCAAACAATACTGTCCGGGCCACTGCCCCCCATTTTCTCAAGTTCCACTTTGCAGACTAAGAGTGGCTGGACTTGACACCCACCTTATCTCTGGACTGGGCCATCACCTGGCTGCTAGGGCTAGACATCAGAGGTGGCTCTGTCACAGCGTGTGGTAATAAACTTCAGACAAGGCAAATTTACAGGTCTAAAACACATCTTGGTATGATATTTATTTTTCAAAAGTTTGAAAAATAATAAATGAAGACAAAACATTTCAAAGAAAATCGCTACTTAACATCAGTAGTTTCTCACACAATACAGTCCAGGATTCTAAAACTCCTAAGACCCTTCTCATCTGCATTCAACAGCTTGTCTACAGTAGCAGTAGAACATCTCCTCCTCTTTCAGGGCTGAGTCCCACTGGGCTGAACTGAAGTAAACTCTGTGAAGAGGTATTTATATCTTTTGGTGGCGGGGGGGTCACCTGACTAAGCCCTTTCTGTATACAAATCTAGACATGTTGTTTCATGTCTGAACATGTTGTTTCAAACCCAAAGGGGGAAGGGTTATTTCAGGGGATGTCCTGGTTCAGTTAAAGGTACAGTGTATATATTCACAGATACTGACTCTCTACATCTCTGATCCACAGTGACAACGCTCTTTTATAATGCATACCACATTCTCATACATAGAACCTTATACAGTAACAGGTTTATAGTGTAAATTTATGAAAATACCTTAAGGCTTTCTTATAACTGTATTAATCACAACATTATTATTGTTTTATATTTTCTGAATCCTTTTTCTTTAAAAAGGCTTTACTGAATGTATTCATTCAGGTTAAAAATAGCCTTCATGCTTTTTGTACACAAAATGCACTTACGCACTTTACACAACACCTCTCTGGTGTTTGGCATCATTCCAGGGACTGGATGGATGGAAATGGAAAAAGAATGAAAAGAAAGAACTAGTAGGAAGTTTAGTAGGGACAGTAAACAGCTATGCTAGATGGCCAACCTGGGGGGGGGGAGAAGAAGAAAAGCATTAACTGTCGCTCGGACATAAGGAGATAGAAAAGTGGTCCATCAGTCACAGCCGATGGTGCAGCCTAACTCCACCACACACCTCCCTCCTTAAGAAAAAAACAGTTCTCAGAATAATACTGTTTTTTCAAGAACCCCCTGTCAGTTATAAATATTTTACCAAAACAGTAGAAAGGGGGTTGGTTGAAACCTTCTGTTGCCCTCCATGAGAGCTTCACCCCAGGGTCCCTCAATTCAGTTATTTTTAGTACCGTCCACCATACCAAGTTACTGCAATATGGCAATACTTTCACAACATTACCCTGGGGCTGTCACACAGTTCAGCACAGTATTCATCACTTAACATCATTTCAGAATCCATCACTTGGCATCATTTCAGTACCCATCACTCAGCATCTTTTCAGAACCCTGTGCACCAACTAGTGTACCTTCATCAGTACATTAAAAAAGAGGAAGCAATACACAGCAGTTTTATGCTGACTTCTAGCTTCCTCCATACCCATCACATGGCATTGCTTCAGCCTGGTGCACCCACTATCGTACCATCATTATTACAATAAAAAAAAGAGGAAGTAATACACAGCAGCCTTATGCAGACATCGAGCTTCCTCCATACCCATCACTTGGCATCATTTCCACTCAAGGGCCCAATCGTAGGTTCCACCGCATACCTAGATCCTCAATGACCCTAGGTTCCTCATTTTATATCACATAGTATAGACATTTCTTTTATGTTATACATTTCTTGTAATCAGTTCATACGTCTCATTTATCCATTTCCCTTTCATATATTTTCTGGCAGACAAGAAAATTTCTTATGCTCAATCAATCAATCAAAATCTTTATTCTGCCAGGCGGAACATCATTGAGACAAGCTCATTTACAAGATGGACCTGGGGCAAAACAATTGCCAACAGGGTTAAGTCATAACAGGTTGAATGAACGTACATGACAATTACATAGTAATAACAACATAATAACATATAACTATCACATGTGACAAGATACTTGCACCAGAACATAGCAATAGGTTCAAGAGGAGATAGTGCCATTTAAATACAATTGCATGGATTCAGATATATGGACATAACTTAATGAGCTAAGTTTATACAATAAACATAATTGGAGGAGTCATAGTGAGCAGGAGTGGCAGTTCCTCTAGCATCAAAGTGCGAAGAAGATTGAGATGTAAGAGTCCTTTGATAAGTTCTGTAGGCATGTTCTGGCAAGTGTGGTGGGAAGGGGAGGGGGGGTATAGGAAGTGGGGAGGGAAGGTCAGCCGAGACAGGAGAGGGTTGGACCTGATGGCCTAGGGAGGAAACATAGAAACATATAGAAACATAGACTTTGACGGCAGATGAGAACTGCTTGGCCCACCTAGTCTGCCCATTTCCCTACCTAGAGGATAAGCTGCAGATCCTATTTAACCAACAGCCTATTTCTTCCTACCTCCACAAAAATTGCCTTATGTCTGTCCCATGCATTCTTGAATTCTCCCACAGTTTTAGACCCCACAACTTCCTCAGGAAGGCTGTTCCATGCGTCCACCACCCTTTCTGTGAAAAAATACTTCCTCACATTGCCCCTGAGCCGTCCCCCCTCTATCTTCAAATTGTGTCCCATTGTTCTTGCACATCTCTTTTTCTGAAAGATGCTACCCTCTTGGACTTTGTTGATACCACTGAGGTACTTAAGTGTTTCTATCATGTCCCCCCTCTCCCTCCTTTCCTCAAGGGTATACATATTAAGCTCCTTTAGTCTCTCCTCGTATGGCTTCTCTTGCTGACCCTGCACCATTTTAGTTGCCCTCCTCTGAACTGCCTCCATCCTGTCTATGTCCTTGCGGAGATGGGGTCTCCAGAACTGGATGCAGTACTCCAGATGGGGTCTCACCAACTGTCTGTACAGGGGGATAACAACTTCCTGTTTTCTGCTAGTTATGCCTCTTCCTATACATCCCAGTATCCCCCCAGCCCTCCCAACTGCCTTCTCACATTGCTTGCCAAATTTAAGGTCATCTGATATGATTTCCCCCAGGTCCCTTTCCATTTTTGTTGTTGTTACTACCCCACCCCCATTGTGTAATCTTCCCCTGGGTTTTTGTTTCCCAGGTGCACATTGAATCCAAGCTGCCATACTTCCATTCCTCCAACCTTGCTAAGTCCCTTCTCATCCTTTCCACACCTCCTTGTGTATCAACCCTGTTGCAGATCTTTGTGTCATCTGCAAAGAGGCATACTTTTCCTTCTAGTCCCTCTGCAATGTCACTTATAAAGACATTAAAAAGGACTGGACCCAGTACTGAACCCTGCGGTACCCCACTAGTAACCCCTCTTTCTTCAGAGTGGACTCCATTTACAATTACCTTCTGTGTCCTGTTGTCCAGCCAATGTTTTACCCAGGCTACCACCCTGGGACCCACTCCCAGGCTGGTTAATTTGACTATTAATCTTTTGTGTGGGACTATGTGAAATACCTTGCTAAAGTCTAGGTAGGCCATGTCCACAGCCCCTCTCTGGTCTACTACTTTGGTCACCCAGTCAAAGAAATCAGTTAGACCCTGGGAGGGGAGGCTCTGGAGGCCTCAACAGGGGACAAAGACCTAGGGGTCATGGTGGATGCATGTAGGAATAACTCTGAGCAGTGCAGGAGAGTGGCTAGCAAAGCAAACAGGATGTTGGGATGCATTGTAAGGGGGATCACCTCTAGGAGCAGGGAAGTGATTCTGCCACTGTACAATAGATTGGTTAGACCACACCTTGAGTACTGTGTACAGTACTGGAGACCACACTTGAAGAGGGACATACAGCTCCTGGAGAGGGTACAGAGGAGGGCAACTAAGACGATACGAGGACTAGGGGATTTGACTTATGAGGACAGACTTGAGGAGCTCTGTCTGTTTTCATTGGAGGAGAAGAGAGACAGGGGGACATGATTGAGGTCTTCAAGTACCTCAAGGGAAAAATAGGGTAAACATGGAGGGATCTTTAGACTAAAGCAGGGAGGTATCACCAGAGGGCATGGTTTGAAGTTGGAAGGTGGAAGAGTGAGGGGAAAGAGGAGGAGGTTTTCACTGAGAGGGTGGTGGATCCTTGGACATGCTGCCTGGTGAGCTGGTTCAGAGATCCACAGTGGAGGGCTTCAAGAAGGGTGGGACAGACACAGAAAGTGGATGTATCAGATGATGGCCTGGCCCAGGGGGGTGGGGATGGATGATAGGGGTTTCTGGAACACAAGGGGGAGGGAGGGCCTCGGTACCCAACTAGGGATCTGAGGTTCGAGCAGACTCGATAGACTGTAAGGCCTAATCTGCTGGCAATTAGTATGTTAGTATGTTAGATTCATCTGACATGACCTTCCCGCTGTGAACTCATGCTGCCTTGGGTCCTGTGCCCCACTGGCCTCTAGGTACTCAACAATTCTTTCTTACAGAAGTGAGTCCATCACTTTCCCTACCACAGAGGTCAAACTGACAGGTCTGTAGTTTCCTGCCTCTGTCTTGGTCCCACTTTTGTGAAGGGGAATCACATCTACCTTCCTCCAGTCCTCAGGTACCACACCATCCTCCCATGATTTGTTAAAAAGGGTAGTCAGTGGTGTCACTAGTTGTCTGCTTAATTCTTTTAGAATTCTGGGGTGAATTCCATCTGGTCCCATTGCTTTGTCCACCTTCAGTTTTAGGAGTTCTTTCAGAACCCTTTCTTCTGTGAAAGGACTGGGCTCAACCCCCCCCCTATCCAGAGTGCTTCTGTTAATTGGATTAGACACCTCCTCCACCTCCTCTTTTGTGAATACTGAACAGAAGTATTCATTCAGTATCCCTGCTTTATCACTGTCCCTCTCTGCCGCCCATCGTCCATTCTATTCAGCCTCACTACACCTCCCTTTGTCTTTCTATGCTCCCTGATATACCTATGAAAGGTTTTATCCCCCTTCTTAACTGAGTTGGCTATCTTTTCCTCAGTTTGGGCCTTTGCTATTCTGACTACCCTCCCTGCTTCCTTCTGCCTTAACTGGTACAGTTCTTTGTCCTGCTCCTTCTGTGTTTCCTTATACTTCCTAAATGCTATCTTTTTTCTCCCTAA
Organism: Neoceratodus forsteri; assembly: GCA_016271365.2. Classification (NCBI taxonomy): domain Eukaryota; kingdom Metazoa; phylum Chordata; order Ceratodontiformes; family Ceratodontidae; genus Neoceratodus; species Neoceratodus forsteri. Next base: position 483,631,036 of record CM057449.1, read on the forward strand.
CCTTCACCGCCACCTCTTTTGAGAACCATAGTGGCTTTTTCTTTCATTTTGATTTGTTTATTTGCTTCACACAAAGGCTTGTTGCCTCTGTGATGGCAGTTTTGATATTTCCCCATTGTTGCTCCACCTCTCCTTCTAGCCTGTTTGCTAGTGCTTTTCTAAGGCACTCTCCCATCTTGCCAAAGTCAGCCCTCCTAAAGTCCAGAACCCTCACTTTTGTATGGCTTGACTCTGTAGCTGAGTTTATCGTGAACCACACTGTTTGGTGGTCACTTGTTCCCAAATGGCTACCCACTTCTAGATCTGAGATCCTCTCACTGTCCCCATTTGAGAGTACAAGGTCTAAGATTGCTCCCTCATGAGTAGGTTCCAAAACTAGCTGTCTGAGGCATGCCACCTGAAGGACATCGAGAATGGCCCTGCTTTCGGATGTGGCTGCAGCAAAGGTGCTCCAGTTAACATCTGGCATATTAAGGTCCCCCATCAACAGTATCTCCCCTTTCTCTGCCATCTTAAGTATGCCTTCTATCATATCCTTGTCCATTCCCTCCCCCTGACATGGGGCTCTATATACAACCCCTGTGCGGACTGTGGTGCCATTTCCAGTCTCTAAGGTGACCCACAGTGCCTCCTCTCCTCCCTGTTTACTCTTTTGTTCAGTTGCTTTTATCCCTTCCCTTACATAGAGAGCTACTCCGCCCCCTCTTCTCCCCTCCCTGTCTCTCCAGTAGGTTATGTACCCTGGTATGGTAACATCCCAGTCATGGTTCTCTGTGTACCACATTTCTGTGACTGCTACAATATCCAGGAATCCCTCTTCCATCAAGGCCACCAGTTCAGGGAGCTTGTTGCCCAGACTACAGGCATTGGTACTCATTACCCTCCATTTCTTGATGGCCTTACCCCATTTTGCCCCATCCCTGTCCTTACTGCATTTGTCACTTTCTCCATTTACCCAAGCGCTTCTCCCTATCGACATCTCTATGTTGGTGTCTACCTCACTTAGTACCCTGATTTTTTGGGGGGAGCTAGGATTTCCCTGCTTCTCTCCAGTGCCTCCCCCCTTGGCTAGTTTAAATGCTTGCCAAGGAAGGACTGTTAGGAGGGAGAACATGACAGATAAACATCTACCAGCCGGTTCCTAACTCCAAAACCTTTGGGGTTTCCTTTCAACCCTTATTTTTAACATACCAGGGGTTTCCTTTCGACCCTTACACCGTTCTGGTACCCTCAACTGACTGTACTCAGCACCAGTCTTAATGCTATTTTCATTTTAAACATTACATGCTTCATACATTTCATATCACATCACAGCGGGTTCAAAACATGGGAAAGTCCATTCAACCACTATGGTGTCTTCCCTGTTGCTTGTAGTCTTCACCCCGGTATGCAAATGTCCTGAAACAGTCTTACCTGGGGCCTACATCTCATCATACTCCAAGTAGCAGGAGCCCAGAAAAATGGGCAACAATGGGATCTCAAAAGGTGCTGGCAACAAAGGTTCCATCAGGGAGGTCCTCCTCCTCTAGAACCCATGGATCCTGGTACTCTGCCTCGGCCATGAAATTCTCCAGTTGGGAACTCTCCATCAGCACCTGGCAGCGGTGCTTCACCTCTCTCCGGCGCTGGTACACCTCCACATTCCATTGAACTCCAATCCAGGCAATAGCTCCTCTCCAGTTCTCCTCACCTGGGCTCTGGTATACATGCTGGGAAGCCCCTCCTTCAACAGTTCCTTGGCATCAGCAAGATCCTGGAGGTACGCCATCCTGTTCTTTGCCCCCCTATGTCTGGATACTAGGGCTAGTATCTGGGTACTGGTCTCCCCTTGTTTCTCTGGACAACCAGTACTATCCCACTTCTGCTGACACCAGGTATGTTACAGTGTGTGGTAACAACACTCAGACAAGGCAAATTTACAGGTTTAAAACACACCTTGGTGTGATATTTATTTTTCAAAAGTTCGAAAAATAATAAATGAAAACAAAACAATTGCAAAGAAAATCACTACTTAATATCAGTAGTTTCTCACACAATACAGTCCTGGATTCTAGAGCTCCTAAGACCCTTCTCATCTGCATTCAACAGCTTGTCTACAGTAGCAGTAGAATATCTCCTTCGCTTTCAGGGTGAGCCCCACGGGGTTGAACTGAACTAAGCTCTGTGAAGAGGTATTTATATCTTTTGGTGGGGGGGTCACCTGACTAAGCCCTTTCTGTATACAAGTCTGGACATGCTGTTTCATGTCTGAACATGTTGTTTCAAAACCAAAGGGGGAGGGGTTATTTCAGGGGATTTCCTGATTCAGTTAAAGGTACAGTATATATCTTCACAGATACTGATTCTCTATATCTCTGATCCATAGTGACTAAGCACTTTTATAAAGCATACCACATTCTCATACATAGAACCTTATACAGTAACAGGATTATAGTGTGAATTTATGAAAATACCTTAAGGATTTCTTATAACTGTATTAATCATTACACTATTATTTTTTTATATCTTCTGAATACTTTTTCTTTAAAAAGGCTTTACTGAATGCATTCATTCCTGTTTAAAATAGCCTTTATGGTTTTTGTACACAAAATGCACTTATGCACTTTACACAACACCTCTCTGGTGTTTGGCATCATTCCAGGGACTGGATGGGAATGGAAAAAGAATGAAAAGAATGAACTAGTAGGAAGTTTAGTAGGGACAGTAAAGAGCTATGCTAGGTGGCCAACCTAGGGTGGGGGAGTGAAGAAAAGCAAAGAGAAAAGCGTTAACTGTCGCTCAGAAATAAGGAGATAGAAAAGTGGTCCATCAGTCACAGTCGAGGGTGCAGCCTAACTCCACCACAGTCTCCCTCCCCAGCATTCCTCATCCTTATGTCCATGACTTAAAGATGCCATGGGGATCCGAGCTTCTGGGCAAGAAGCACATTAACCCTGTCCTATAACAATACAGCCGAGGTCTGGCATATGCTTGGTGGTGCGCTACTCACAATACCACACCATGGCAGCAATCACCAGGTCACCGATGGGGCAGGTTCGAGGAACAATCCCCCACCGCAAGTGCCCATCAACAGCAAGCAAAGGGTACTATTAATATTAGTGGTTGATTCTTGAATACTTGTTGAATATGGTTAAGGCTCATTAATGTTCGCACCCATATGGTTGCATAATACTTAAACTAGGTTGTGTGTTCAATTGTTTAAACTTTTGTTTCTTAGTTTGGTGAGACAAAATTCACAGTCACAAGACCCCACCCTAATATCTGTTGCTTTCAACTGGGCTCGAGGGGAAATCTCTGGGCTCTCAGCCACTATGGATTGTGCCATACTCCCATGGCGACCCCTTTCACTGGCTAAGTGGCACCAAACATTAAACAATAGCTAATCAACCTACTAAAGTCACATCTTGGAATGTTAAGGGTTTGAAGTCATCCGTTAAAAACAGGAAAATATTAGACCTCCTTCGAAAGTTAGGTACTGAAATAGCTTTCTTTCAAGAGACCCATCTCTTGAAACCGGTTGCTGACATAATCCAAATGTTATCCCAAGTGTTCGGCAGCTCTTACACTATTAAAAGCAGAGGCACAGCTATTCTAGCCCATAAAGAGGAAGACTTGAAAGCACTCTCTCATGCACACGGCCCCACAGGGGAGATACCTGATAGTCTCAGGGGTGCTGTGGGAGGCGGAGGTCACCCTTTGCTGAGTCTATGGCCCCAATTAATCAGACCCTGAATTCTTCACCTCACTCGCCCAAAAGCTAGCAGTGATGAGCAGAGGGCATGTCCTGATAGGTGGAGACATGAATGAGGTGCTGGACAGCTTCTTAGAAGTAGGCCACCTGTGGATGACAGGATGCGTGCATCCTTTGCCCTGAAGGTTATGGCCACAGAGATGGGGACCACGGATGTTTGGAGACTGGTGCATCCCAGGGAAAGAGATTATACCTTCTTCTCCATGCCATACAAAGTACATTTCAGGATAGACGTCTGGTTCACTCCAGATGCCTGGTTAACTGACATCAGTACAGCCATAATTGAAGCAGCAGTTATCTCTGATCACTGCCCCATCACTTTCACGTGACTTTCACAGCAAGCAACGGTTAAGGACAGAGGCACCTGCAAGTTAGCTCCTCCTTCCTCAAAGACCCACATTCTGTACACAGTTCAAGGCAGAAATCAAGGATTTTCTCACCATCAATAAGCTGCAGGATACCACAGCAGTGATACGCTGGGATGAGAAAGCATATCTTAAAGGTAAGTGCACTGCACATGCACCCAGGTTGAAAAAGTCAAGGGATTAAGACCTTAAAGAGCAGAAGCAAAAACTTAAGGAACTAGAAAAGGAATACAAGAGCTCAGGCTGTGTTAGCCAGGAACTCCTAGCACAGACTATGGGCGTAAGGTTTAAAATGAACCTTCACTTGCACCAGAGAGGTGAGTTTGCTCTGTTCAGACTGTGACAGGCCTTCTGGGAGGCAGGAGATGAGCCAGGTAGGCTGCTGGCCTACCAGCTCAAAAAGTGGCACCAACCTTCCAGAATCCAAAGTCTGAAGTCCCTGACCGGTGGGGTAATAAAAGACCAGAAATATATTAACAATGCCTTCCAGAACTTTGTATATAAGGATCTACACCTCTGAAACTGCCCCACTACAGGAGGAAATAGATTCCTTCACAACCCAGCTAAATTTACCCTCCCTAGCTGAGGATCAGACTAGGGAAATGGACCAACCCTTTATAGAGTTGGAGGCAGCACTGACCTCTATGCCGGAAGGGAAAGCTCCTGGGAGGATTGCTTCCCAGTAGAGTTTTATGTGACTTTCAAAAATGAACTCTTTCCATCATTGCAAAAGGACTATGTGTCATCCCAAAGCTTAAGCACCTGTTTTCTTTTGTAACATCTAGTTTGGCCCAATAAAAGGTATTAAATCATCTTTTTTCTGGACCCCATTGCATAATGAACTCATGGAAGCATGCACCAGAGGCATACTACCACCCTCGATGTGGAACACACAAATCTCTCTAATGCTCAAACTGGGAAAGGACCCACAAATGCGTCATAACTATTGGCCCATGTCTCATACTAGTTGACTGCAAAATCTTTGCCAAGATGTTAGCATCTCTGTTGAAGCAGGCAGTGGCCATCTTAGTGGATACTAATCAAGCAGGATTTGTGCCAGGCAGCAGGGCTCCGATAATACTAGGCATCTAACAACTTAATCTGGAAGGCAGCAAATTCCCACCCACCTGCAACCCTGATATCACTGGACACACAGAAAGGGTTCGAACAGGTGGAGTGGCGCTTTCTCTTCCCTACTCTAAAATGTTTTGGCCTAGGACCCTGTTTTCAGCATTGGGTCTCGGTACTGTATGCTGGGGCAGAAGCTAGGATAATCACCAACTGCTCCCCCTTGCAAACCTTCTTGCAAAACTTCTCACTGGGCAGGCACAACAGACATGGTTTCCTCTTGTCTCCCCCGCTGTTCATCTTAACCCTGGAGCCTCTCATCCAGGCAATCTTACAGCACCAAAAAAATCCATGGAATACAAATGGGGGGAGAGCACAAAGTCATGGTCTTTGCTGAAGACATCGTGCTCATGCTCACTAACCCAGGGGAATCAATACCACTGTTGCTCACTATAATTTCTGACTATGGCAGACTGTCTGTTTATGAGCTTAACATAACCAAGTCAACACTCATGTCATCTAATAAGTCCATGCTTCAAATACTTCCCATGGGGCATGTCAGTTGCACAGAGTTCTCTCAAATTCCTGGGAATCACAATCTCCTGGGACCTAAGTTGTCTGGCAAGAAATAACTTAGAACCCCCAATAGCCGCTCTAGATAAATAATTTATGAGATGGAACCACCTCCACCTCTCACATTAAGGCAGGGCACGTGCCTATAAAATGATGGTAGTGCCCAAAATACTATACATGATGAACAACATGCAAGCCCCAGTGGATCCCAAACTTATAACCCACTGACACAGAGAGAAACATGTTGGTATTTTCCTGGGGCAAAGACTCGAGACAGCCCAGGTCATAAAAAACTGATGCAAGAATTCACAAGAGGTGTTTTTTACCTTCCTGACTTCTCTCTGAAAAGGGTGACCCAGGCAGTTCAGCAGATGACCAAAGCTGCCCCCCCCCCAGGTGAAGAGCATAAACCCACATGTACTGTAAGTGGGTAACATGTGAGAAAAGTGTTCTAGGTGGGTCTGTACAGGTGACTGTCTGCTTTGGTAGGATCCCCAAACCAGCTTCTTTGAACCCAGTAATTAAGTATTCACTATAAGCTTGGATAAAGACAACCAAACTCATACACTGGGAGCCAGGCAAATCCCTGCGCCTCCCCCTAAGGAACAATCAGCAGCTGGCAATAGGTGGACAAGCAGTCCACTGGGCCGCCTGGATCAACAAGGGTATAAGAACTCTCTGGCAGCTATTGGATGGTTCCACCAGTACACAGAAATCCTTCTGCTGTAACAGTTATGCACACAATACAATCTCTCCAAGTGGCATCATTGGTGATATCTCCAATTCAAGCATGCATTGACCCCTACACTTGGCTCTATCCACAGACCAGCTGAACATCAGCTTTTGGATGACCTCTTATGCCCGGTACACCCGAAAAAGCCACATCTGCGGACAGTTCATCAGGCAAGGGCCGGACCCTCTGGAGAAAACCAAAATCAATTGGGAAACAGAGTAGAATATTACCCTCACTGAGCAGAAATGGACCTTCGGGGTCAAAGACTCAAAAAACAGTCACACGGCAAACAATCTTACTCGGGTGGCACAGAAACCCTGAGAAACTACACAAATGGGGCTTATTAGATAATGACAGGTGTTGGAGATGCCACAAGGCCTCAGGGACTCTCTTACATCCACAGTACTCTGGTCTTCCCCAAGCTGCATAAATATTGGGAGGATCTGTAGACATATAACATCCACGGATATCACCTCCCAACCACAAACCATTATGCTGAAGATGGGCAGCTGTGACCTCCACTCTGGATCACCAGGCCTATGAAGGCAAACCAGCTGGCTAGAAGGGGTGCTCATTACAGCCAAACAGGTACTCCTCAGGCACTGTAAAGAGCAAAAAACCCCAGAGGTACATGAAAGGCTTGCTGAGCTAGGCAAGACAGCCAGTTACAAAAGGGTACAGGCCGTCTCTAGAGGGAGAACTCAAGCATTTGTGGAAACCTGAATAGCGCTTAATCTCTGATTTTTATAAAATACCGAAAGCCATTTCTGGCCCACCTATCTACCAAATTCCCCTGAGCGATGACACTCTATGAATAGCACCCCCTCTTCCCCACCGAGCCCATGAAGAATCTGATTTACCCTTAGGGAAGATAAGAGTACTGTATGTTTTCAATGTGATGCATCTTCATTACCTCACAACTATCTTGACTCTGTTGTTCTTTCTTTCCTGCTAGTGTTCTAACTCCATGGAGATATGCCCTGGCTAGGTTAGCCTAACAAATGTATGATGTATTGTTAATATGTATCATGTTACTGAAGTCTGTTCTGACATATCTTAATATGAATGCACTGACTCTTTGATGTTAAAACTTGAATTATAAAAAAAATAATAATATTCTCTTCACTTTCAAATAAGTGGACTGGTATATATATATATATATCTAAAATCAGGAAATTTCTCAGTGCTTTCATAGCTTCAATGGCATCCTGTCATTGTGCCAGAAATGGAATTTTAATGTGGTAAAGACCAACATTAAGGTGCACGGGTAAAGTGCGTACACTAATGGTGATATTAACTGCACTGAAACTATTTCTGGCACAGTAACAATATGAAGAAAAGGTTGATAGGAGCCTTGTAAAAAACGTATTTCCAAACATAAGTCTTTTTACTTCTGTTTATTATATCTCCCCTACGTTTCATTCTGTTGATCTTGTTCACGAGGATATTTTAAGTTGTATCTGTTGATACAAAACAGTTTTGTTTCTTGTAACACTTATTCATTTTATGGTTTTACATAATAATTAGTTGTTGCATTAAGTATTCAAACAAATTTTGTTAACTGAAATATTTACCACTCTACTGCTGTACTGTCTTTTAAACTTTCATTGGCCAATTCTGACCCTTATATATATTCTGTAATGTCACTTGTGAAAATACAAATATCTTTTCAGTGTTTCAGCAGCTTTAAATTTGTACTGCTTATTTTTACATATTTTTTTAGAAAACATCACCCAGTGCTCGCTAATGCAGTAAATTGTGACTTCTGTTAAAACCTGACACCCTTTGCCACCAGGCTCATATCTCAAGAAGTTCACTCTGTGCTTGGGATAATTTTAAAGATTTTGTGATTTTGTTTACTATTCGTGTTAATGCACGCTATCCTTCCTGCAATGCAAATAACAAAGTCCAGATTTACTATTTTTATTCTCAATTTCCAACATTAAATAGGCTTAAAAGGGACACTTGTTTGTGTTTATCTTTATCTTAGAGCTGGATTCCTTCTGCGTACAGCTTCTTACCTGATTCTAATGGCGTTTGTTCACTGTGAATATTTGAGGTACCCCCCCTTCTCAAGTAAATTTGTAAAAAGGCAGGGAGATGACGTGTCATCTCCCTATACTCTCGCGTGAAGCGAGCAACATTGTCAAGCAACTGTACACCCTCAGCTAAAAGCTGGGTCTGGCTTTTCCAAACGGGCTATTGTAACTGCCAAGCGGCATAGGCTGTTTTTAAGACTGGTGGTGTCCATTTTTAATATGAAAAAATGACTGTCAAAGCCAGGCCCTGTGGTGGTGGCAGGGTGCCTCACACTCTTTTCTACACACTTTTTTAACAATATAAGACTGCATATTTAATTACGTCATTTAGATTTACCAAATCTTCCACACTCAGACCAGGAACTCGGGGAGGCGACAGGTAAGGGGGAGGGGGGATTGGAGTTGGAAGATACAGAGAAAATTAAAGAAACGAAATCACAAAAAACACAAAAATCTCTACATACATATATAACTCCTACACCATACAGTGTTTGTCTTAGTTTGGATATCATAGCCCACACGTTCAGAAACAATAACAGTATGCCATTGAAGCTGTGAAAGCACCAAGGAATGTCCTGAGATACGAATGCCCAGTTCACCTACTTGAAAGTTAAGAGAATGTGTATTGAGACAGTGAGAACAATCTTGACTCCCTGAGGAAGTGACTTGGTCATGAAACGCTGGAACTGGAACACATTAAGTTGTTCCTAAGATATTGTAAATAAATTTTCAGGGGGAGTGATTTCAGGGTAAGTGAAACTGTACGGCCCTTTAACTTTTTTGCGAATCTCAGCAGGAAAATGAAATCGAAACAAACAGAAACGAAGAAAGAAATATGTGTCTTAGCTGGGAGTTGAACACAGGCTGCCTGGAATACTTATTTATTTATTTATTTAGTTTTTGTTGACCGAGTAAGTGCACTAGACAAATCCTGCCTATTTTCAGGCACGACCCGGGGGAGGGGGGATACAGATGAATGCCAACTGATCTTGAACCAGATTAAGCTGTTGTTGTTCCAGCTGTGCTACCAGCTGTGCCACCAAGGCAGTTGGAAACCTGGGACTCCCAGAGGCAATTTACTCTTTCTCTAATGCACAACCGGGTGCTGCACAGGTAATTACCTTTTCATTCACAATGGTGCGGTGTGCACATCCGGAGAACCAAAACAAACAGAAGAGAGACTGAAATAAGTGCCTTAGCTGAGACCAGGCTGTGCACTAGAGAAAGAGTAAGGTGCCTCTGGGAGTCCCAGATTAACAGCTGTCTTGGTGACGCAGCTGGTAGCACAACCAGTATGTTATTCTGGGGCCCTGGGTTAAATCCCAGTGAAGGCATGTTTTTCTTTCTCTCCTCTATTTGGATGCAGCAGGAAAATGACCTTGTGATAATGATGAGCAACAGCTTAATGGGGGCAGTAGTGTGGTGCAGCAACTAGCATGGCAAATAAAATTATGGTATACATGAAGAGAAGCTTCAGTGGCAGAGCAAGAGATACTGTTATTTTTGTTATTTATTTATTCATTGGATTTGGGTAATCGGGTGGGCACACTGAGACCAAGGTCTCTTTTTCAGGTGCGACCTAGAATTAATTACATCTAACAACTGATACAGTGAGACTATTGATGGCAAGTACAGGTAACACAGGCATTAGGACAGTCAGCATTACATCACACTTAGTGTTACACTGTCATAAACCTACAAAGGAAGGAGGTGTGGCATTGTGACAGCGGTCAGCAGGAGCAGAAGGCAGAGAGGCAGAAGCAGTGTTGGAGGTTAGGAGGGAATGCTTTACACTGTTGCATTAATGCCCCTGTAAATATCACTGGTCACAACACATCTTGAGTACAGTGTACTGTTCTGGTCTCTGTATGTCTTAGATGGATGACACTGGATTGTGGTTTATAATAATTTATTAACATGAGGATGCCGAGTAGTTAAGCAGCTATAGCGCATACAAAACCAGGAAGTGTTCTCTATCTGGGGGCCAAAATGCTTACTTACAACTTTAGATACAGTTTGGTAAAAGTACATTCAACAACAGTGCTTAGTTAATACATATACTATGGGCATCACAAACCCTACAATCTGACTGTCTGAGATGCCTGTCTGGCCATGAGTAAGTCTCACCACAACTCATGCATAAAGTACCAGCCAACTGGTTCAAGCAAATCATCCGAAATCACTACACTGTGTACTCTTTTCAAAAACATTTCAGATGCCATTTTTTCCAGAACTGCTAAAGCCACAAATCTACTAGCACGCAAAAAACATTAACAGCCAAAGTTCAACTCACTCTCAGCAGCAATACAGTAAAAATTACGACCCCTGAATATGTCAGCGAACAAAATTCAGTCAAATTCCACACATGAAATGGCTACAGTTGCTGCTACTGAAACCGCCAGAGCCATAGCCGCCGCTTCTGAACCTATCCTCTCACTCTCTTTCCCTGCCCAATCTCATATCTCTATCTCCACAAGATCACAACATGCCAATTTGGTCTCTAGCCCTGTGTCCCTCCCTCCTGCTTTCAGCTGTCTGCTCTGTTTTAAAAGTCATGCTCTCTCCTTTTTCTTAACAAAAAAAAACAAACAGCTGATTTATTTTAAGAAGATGGTAGCATTAGGGAGAGAGAGAGAGCAATACGCCGATCTGGGCTCTGCTCCTGTATCTCGCTCCTCCCATCTCGCCACCCCTCCCCCTTTCAGCTGTCTGATCTGTCTTAAATGTCCCGCTCTTTCTTAAAAAAAAAAAAACACAAAAAAACAGATAGTTTCTTTAATTAAGAAGACAGTAGCATTCAGGGAGAGAGAGCAACATGCTGATCTGGTCTCACTCCAGTGTCCCCCCTTCCCCGCTTTCAAATGTCTGGGCAGAGAACAACCTATTGATCCGATCTCAAACAAAAAATGATTTTTTTAATGAAGACGACACCATATGGGCAGCATTCCGGGACAGAGACCAACACATGCTGTGCAGTGGCTTTATAGTAAAATACATATAAATCAAATCACTGATGAAGGCAGGAGGGCAAAAAAAGTCACTGAAGGGAACAAAACAACATCCTTCTCCTTCACCTGACTATTACAGGGGACTATTTTGCCAACAGAGGAAGGGTATTTCCAGAAACCCATCAAAAACACATACATTTTTATCATTTTTTAAAACTTTTCAATTCTTTTTTTACAGACAATAATACCCACAGTTTAATCACAATAATTCACTCCAGGGCATGGTTTGTTGTGGGATTTACCCACCCCTGGGGTGGTCAAGTCACTCAGCCTGCTGCCTTCACAACCAAACCATGCCAGTTGAGGGTAAATCCCACCATAACCCACACCCTGTCATGCATTATTGCTTAAAGATCAATAGCAAATGTAAAAATACTGTTCTGGGTTTTGGTGCTTTTATTACAGCCTGAATATTAAAATCTTAACTCTGGCAATAAATATATAGGTCTCCTGTCATTTAAAATAAAATAAAATGTCAATTTCATGCCCCCACATATTTAACCAAATGAATTCCAACGCACTTCTCTTTTCGGCAATGCCAATCCGTTTCACTCAGCTAATTGCATTATGCAGGAATCTTTGAGGATATCTCTCTCCATTGAGCCACGTCATGGAACTAACTGTAAGCCATCGGTGTCAGGACCAACCAGAAATTTTTTGCAGGCTGGGGCCACCCACGTTAATGAGCCTCATCAGTGTTAACATCACGTGGGCATCCCCAGCATGCCTCAGTTTTCCTGCCATCAACTACTCATCGGTACACCACTGCTGAAGAATGCCTTCAATCTTTTGCAAGTATTCGCTAACACTGTTGCTTCTTTATTTTAAACTTTCTTTTATGCCACCGAAAGAGAAGGAACCACTGTTCCATTACTGCCGTTGCGGCAATGTTAAGATTTGCAAGATGAAAACCATTACATCTGTATCCATTGCACTGGTACAAACCATGACTTAAAGTCTGCTCAGTTTGCCAGATCTTTAACCAGGAGACATCGCAAGAAGTCTTTAGAGGTTTTTCTAAAACTTCAAAAAATGCAGAAACAGGTTGTGATGAAGACAGCTTCACCATTGTCAACTGCTTCTGTTCCCAGTTCACCATTGGTCCATTGATCCCTGTAGTCGACGGCGGCTATCACTGACTTGTTGAGGAAGAGTAAGTCTTTAAAATGGGTGGAGAAACACCACCATTCTGATGAGGATAAGCAGAGAAATGACAAAAAGAAACCTGTTCAGCTGCCAGCAGTTCCTAGGAAGGTTGACAAACAATATCCAGACCCTATTGCAAAGCCTTATTATTCGTCACAGCCTTAAACATACTCTGTGATGATAATGGCTGCTCATGACAGCTCCAAAGCACATACGAACATAGCCAGCAGAAATTAGCCTCTAGATCTATCTAGTCTGCTCAAGTGTGCAGCTAACACTTACTTTGTAGCTGCCACTCCTCCCTTCTCCATCTTACCAAATACCCCTTTCTCTCTCCCTGTCCCAACCCCTCTTGAAACTACACACTGTCCTACAGGATACCACCTCCTCCAGCAAAGCATTTCAAACTGCCACTACTCTGTCTGTGAAAAAATGCCTCCTCATTTCCCTCTTATACATACCTCCTTCCGATCTAAGTCTACGCCCTCTCGTGTCTCTCCCTTTCCAGAGCTTGAATATCTCTTCAGTATCAGACTTATTTATTCCCTTTAAGTACTTAAAGGTCTCAGTCATGTCCCCCCGATCCCTTCTCTCCTCCAGGGAATACATGTTTAATTCCCTTAATCTCTCCTCGTAGGGCATATCCTGTAATCCCTGAATCAACTTTGTCGCCCTTCATTGTACCCCCTCCAACAGTCTTACATCTCTCTTCAGTTAAGGGCACCAGAATTGCACACAGTACTTCAGGAGCAACAATTATTTGGAAATGATGTTGAAAATGCTTTAAGAGATTTACAGTCTTCTAAAATGACTCTTAGATCCCTCCACACTTTGAAACCTAAGCCCCATGGAAGAGGCCATGTTTCTTTTCAAAGGCCCTATGCCCATCCAGGCTGTGGCTACTCAAGGGAACCTGGCTGTGGTTCCTAAAGACCACTGCCTTCTACTTCCCAACCTACAAACTTGCCCCTGGATGGCCATGCTACAGACTTACAAAAGGTCAAACCATTACCGGCACCCCTAGCAACTTCAGACTCCCCTTCCCTTTCTCCAGCCTCACCACCTCAGTGGGAGGCCGCATCTCCCTCTTTCTTCAAAAATGGAGGCAGATCACTACAGATGCGTGGGTGTTGGAGCTGATTCAAGATGGACATGCCCTAGAGCTGCTAACTGTTCTTCCAGTTACCCCTCTGCTACCCAACACATATCCTCTGGGACATCTTGCCCTTTGGCTGCAGTAGGTTCAGACCCTTCTTCACAAAACGGCTGAGGAATTAGTCCCGGTTTCAGAAATTAACCAAAGCTATTACTCCCGGTGGTTCCAAAATGACCGGGGATTTAAGGATCAGTCCTTGGTCCAATTCTTTTCTCCATTTTTCTAAATGACCTCCCCAGTGCCTGCTCCTCTGTGTCCATTCATATGTACGAAGATGATACAATTATCTATACTTCTGGCTCTTCTGCCTCTGACCTCACAAACCAGCTCCAACATCCAGCACTGGTTCCAAGAAAATCAGTTATCCCTCAGTGCTTCAGTGCTAAGAAAACAATCTCCATAACTTTTGGCACCAGGCAGAGGCTTGCTTGAGTCTCCCCCCTTCCTCCCTTTCATACCCATCATTGTGCAACTACTGAAGCTGTCTCTTCCTTCAAGTACCTTGGGGTCTAGTTAGATCGCCACCTTGGTTTTTCCGTTCATGTGGATTCTATCCACACGAAGCTGCATCATAGATCTGGAGTGCTTTACAGAAATAAGCAATGCATTCTGCTTCCTGTTCAAAGAGAAATCATCACTAGGATGATTCTCCCCATTTTTGACTATGGAGACATTGTTTACAGTGCTGCTCCAAAGTCCACTTGAGCTAGACTGGACCCCCTCTTTCACTCCTTCTGTTAATATGCCCTTGACAAACCCCAGTGTACTCACCACTGTTCTTTTCATACCCCTCTCTTGCTGCCAGGTGCCTTTCCCACTGTGCTCATTTATCACCAAATTTTGGTTTTGCTCCTTCCCCTTATATCTTGCTTCTCTTCTATCCTACCCCCCCCAACCTATTACTCCCTTCGCAATGCTTGCGTTCACACACTTGCACTCCTGCCAATTAAATCTGCTGCTGGCCAAGCTGCTGTCTCATTATGTTTCCCTAAAATCCAGGGATTCCTTCTCCTTTCTATTCACTCTGCTCCTTCCCTTTTCACTCTGAAATCTCCCCTCTGTGATTTCACTACTCACTCCTGCAGTTGTTGCTGGTACTGAGGTGGAATTCTGTCAACAACCTTCCTCCCTACTCTGTCACTAGCTTATCCCCTCTCCCCTAGTTCATCAGTCAGTACTCCCTACTCCTCATATTATTATTGTTGTTCTTACAGTTTAATGTTCTTTTGCCTGTTTAGAAATTTACTGTATGGCAATTTTTTTTATTAGGAGGTGTCTTCTTGCAATTTGTATATATTGTTTAACTTATTTCCATATTGCTATATTACTGTTGTACATTGTACTTTGACCTGTTTTCTTCTCTTTCCCCTCTACCCCAGGTAGCCTCTTGAAATAGTCTGGTACCAGCTCAGTATGACTTTCCTGGTAAAATTTTTGACATCAGTAAATAATAAATAAATTTAAGACCAGTCTTGACCTTTGGAGTCTGTACCTGTTCATTGAATACAAGAAGTTCAGAATGGTCTCCCTGCAATCCCTACTGCCCTTTCTATAGCAGGGGATTGGCTGGTTGCTTTAGACATTAAGGACACGTACTTTCATGTCAAAATCCACAAATAACACAGAAAATACCTACATGTCATGTTTCAGGGCTCACGCTACCAATTTTGTCTCTAGCCTTTTGGTTTATGTGCTGCACCACGTGTCTTTACGAAAGTTTTTGCAGAAGAGGCAGCTGCCCTGTATGTCTTCCATTACATAGACAGTTGGCTGTTAAAGGCTCCATCTCAGGAAGCCATTGTCTTCACACTGCTTTCGGACCAGACATTTGTTCAACCAGTTGGGCACACTGGCCAACAAGCCGAAGTGGTCCTAACCCCCTGCAAGAGGCTCCAGTACACAGGGGCCATTCTAGATACAGGGCTGGGTTGGGCATTCCCACCCTACAACCATGCCATGGCATTGGTGGCACAGGCACAGCTGGTTTCCTCCAGTGATTATGTGATGGCTAGCTGTCTTCTGCGACTGATCGGTCTGATGCTGGCTGTCACCCTGACTGTACCATTGGCCCACTTCCACATGAGGATCCCTCAATGGTTCCTCAGAGTGCAGTGGGGTCAGCCCTTGGACAAGCTGGAGTGTCTCATACAGGTCATTCCTCCTCTGCAGCATTCCCTGCTCTGGTGGTTGGACCGCTCCAACCTAGAGATGGGGTCCCCATTGTTATGGCCTTTCCCCCTGGTGGCTATGACTGCAAACGCCTCAGGTTCATGCTAGGGTACTCACCTGGGCCCCTTTAGAATTCAGGGCCAATAGAGCCCTCTGGATATGGTTCTTCACAGCAATACTCTACAGATGATGGCTGTTTGCTGCCCTCCTTCCAGGGAATCAGATGTAGGTCAGAACAGACATTATGTTAGTGATGTACTGTATAAATCAACAGGGTGGAGTTCATTCATAGAATAGAAACATAGCATCTGCCAGGAATAGTAGGATGAAACAAAGGGCTAAACACAAGGATTGGCCAAGAGGATGCCATTTTTCATGGAAAGGCATGCAGATGAATGCCTTCAGTCTGGGGAACAAGGTCCCAGACTTGATGGCTGTAATCACAAAGGCTGATCTGGACACAGTGGCCATAACTGAAACATGGTACACCAGGAACCACAGCTGGGACATAACTGTACCTGGTTATGCCCTGTTCAGAAAAGACAGGGAAGGTAAAAGGAGAGGGGGGGTTGCTCGCTACATCAGAGAAAACATCAAGGCAACTGAAATTCAGGACAGGCATGAGGAAACAGAAGACATTTGGGTCACCCTTGAGCCAGACAATGGAACAGCCATTCACACAGGGATCATTTACAGACCCCAGCTCAGGCAGAAGAAACTGACAAACTGCTGCTGGAAAACATGCATGATATGGCAGCAAAGGGGGAGGTACTGCTGATGGGAGATTTCAACATGCCAGAAATAGACTGGTCCATTCCAGCATGGGCCTCAGCCAGGGCACTAGACTTCATTGACTCTCTTGAGGGGGCTGGCCTTAAGCAACTGGTGCAGGAACCTGCAAGAGACTGGGCAATTCTGGCTCTAGTACTGACCAACGGGAACAGGATAATAGGGCTCGAGGTGAAAGGTTAGCTAGGATCCAGCGACCACCATATGGTGTGGTTCAAGATGGACACAGGGATTCAGTCAACCCATACAAAGGCAAGAGTTCTAGACTTCAGAAAGACTGACTTTACCAGGATAAGACTTGCATACTGTGTGACCCTGAGCAAGTCACTTAACTTCCCTGTGCTCCCAGGTTGCACCTGTAAACAAGCTTTCAGCTTAGTGTGTCTCACCTGGTTAAACAAATGGGAAAAAAAGACTTCAGATTAGAGAAACCCTGGAAAAAAGGGAGATGGTGGGGGACATTGAGGAGAAATGGGCACACATCAAGAAGGCTATAGCGGAGGTCACAAAACAATGTGTTAAGTCACTAGACAAGGGAAAAAGGAGAAGAAAACCACTTTGGTTCTCAAGGGGGGTGGTTGAAAAGGTAATGGGCAAGAAGTTAGCCTTCAGGAAGTATAAGGAAAAACAAAGAGACAAGGACAGGGAAATGCACCAGAAGTGTCTGAGAGAGGCAGAAAAAGGTGTGAGAAGTGCTAAAGCACAAACCGAGGACCGAATAGCTCAATCGGTTACAAAGGGAGACAAGACATTCTTCAGGTACATCAGTGACAGAAGGAAGGCAAAGGGGGAAGCAGCTAAGTTTCGAGGAGCCAAAGGACAGATAGTGGAGGGAGACGGGGAGAAAGCAGCAATCCTGAATGAATATTTCTGTTCAGTCTTCACTGTGGAAGCGCATGGGCAAGACCCACAGTTAGAATTTAAAGGAACGGAGGTAATGGAGGGAAACACTAGTCTGTTCACAGAGGAGGGAGTCCTAGAAGAGCTTGCAAAGCTGAAGGTGAACAAAGCCATGGGTCCAGATGGCATACATCCCAGGGTCTTAAGGGAACTGAGAATTGAACTGGCAGCCCCTCTAGCAGCCCTGTTCAGTGAGTCCCTAGACACTGAAGTGGTCCCTGAGGACTGGAGAAGGACAAATGTTGTCCCTCTTCACAAGAGCGGTAGTAAAGAAGATGCAGGGAACTACAGATCAGTTAGTCTAACCTCTGTAGTAGGAAGATAATGGAGACACTCCTCAAGAAAGAATAGTGGAGTACCTAGAAGTTATGGGGATGTTGGATCTCAGGCAACATGGGTTAACCGCAGGATGGTGCTGTCAAACTATTCTAATAGATTTCTTTGACTGGGTGACAAAGGCAGTAGACCAAGGGGGGAGCTATAGACATTTCCTAAATAGATTTCAGCAAAGTCTTTGATACTGTCCCACATAGGAGACTGGTCAACAACCTAGGAAGCCTGGGGATGGGACATAAGGTGGTAAACTGGATTGAAAATTGGTTAAAGGATCGAAAACAGAGGGTAAAGGAAGGTGACTAGTGGGGCACCTTAAGGGTCAGTTCTGGGGCCAGTCCTCTTCAATGTCTTCATCAGTGACATTGCAGATGGACTGAAGGGAAAGGTTTGCCTGTTTGTGGATGACACCAAGATCTGCAACAAGGTGGATACCCAGGAGGGGGGTGGAAAGGATGAGAAAGTACCTGGAATGGCTGGCAAGATGGTCAGATGCGTGGCAACTAAGGTTTAATGCAAAGAAATGCAAAATCATGTACGTGGGGGAGCAGGAACCCTGGAGCAAGCTACAGGTTGGGGGGAGAGCTGCTGGCAGTTACTAAGGAAGAGAGAGACTTGGGGGGTCATAATCACAGATTATCTGAAGGCCACAAGGCAGATGACCAAGGCGGTGGGGAAGGCCACTGGGATGTGGGGGTGTTTTGGAAGGGGAATCACAAGCCAAAGGAGGGAGGTGAAAGTTCCACTGTACAGGACCTTGGTGAGGCCTCACCTTGAGTACTGTGTCCAGGTCTGGAGGCCACACCTTCATAAGGATATTGACAAAATAGAGATGGTGCAGAGGAGGGTGACCAAAATGGTGAAGGGTCTACATCACAAGCCTTACAAGGAAAGAGTAAGAGACCTCAATTTGTACACGCTGGAGCAAAGGAGGGAGAGAGGTGACATGACAGAAATGTTCAAATACGTCAAGGGCATGAACAAGGTGGAAGGGAACAACATATTCCAGTTTAAAAGTAGTGTCAGAACAAGCAGGCATGATATGAGACTGATGGGTGGCCGCATAAGGAGTAATATCAGGAAGTTCTTTTTTACAGAGAGGGTGGTGGATGCATGGAATAGCCTGCCACAAGAAGTGGTGGCTGCCCATACGGTGGCAGGCTTCAAACATGCATGGGACAGGACTAAAGGGATATTAGAGATGGGATGAAAAAGCTAAAGCCAGTGACCAGATAGGGCCACTGGCTGCTTCGTCAAGCAGCATAAACGGGCAGACCGGATGGGCCTGGCGGCCCTTATCTGCTGACAGTAACTATGTATCCATGTATACACTCTCTGCAGAGAAGCAATGACAGTTTGGCACTGGGTGGTGGAACACCACATATTCCTTTCAGCATTATTTCTCTCCGGTACCCTGAACGCATTGACAGATCACCTCACCAAGAGTGGGAACTCTCAGACTCCATTACGGCCAACCTCTTTGAAAAGTGGGGTCATCCAGACATGCAGTTCTTTGCGTCTCCATACAACGCAAAACTGCCATGTTTCTGCTGGTTCACTCCTGGGCCTGAAGTTTTTTGGTGAGATGCTTTATCCCTCTCTTAGAACGGGAGGGTTCATGTTTTTTTTTTCAACTTTCTTTATGCCCTTTACTCACTGGAGCTTGAGCCTCTCTCCAGTGTGGCCTTTTGGCAGCCGATCTTTCTCCCACACCCCCTGAAGTCCTCAATCGGCTTCCTGGTCTGGGCCCACCTTCACTCTCGCTTCTTCTGGCCACTCAACCCCCCCCCCCAGCTTTGAGTCCCCCAGGACAGAACCACCGTCTCCTACTGGCACTCTATCTATAATCCAGATGAGTGACCAGGGAGCGGAGGGAGAATCAGAAACCAACCGGAGGACCCAGGATTGTGCATGGGGCCACCCCACTGGACCCACCTTTGTCTACCAAGCACAGGGCCCTTTTCCATTTTCTATCTCCCCAATGGCCTAGCAGTGCAATGCACTCAGCGCAGTGCATGCGTTAACCGATACCGCCCACAGGAGTGCCACGTGGCCAATCCTCACCATTGCGGCACCCCCCAGTCTCCATTGGTAGTTGCCTGACAGCAGGATTTGCTACCTCCCTCCCTGCCAGGAAAGGAGAGCAGTCCTCCAGATACTCAGTCCTTTCCTCCCCTGCCGACCCCCGACAACCCATGTCTGCTTCCGAACCCAGATTGCCGATGTGGCACGAGGTGTGGCATTCAGCACCTCAACCTTCAGTACCACCAGGCTGGCCCAGAACGGAAGGTTTCTGTATGTGTTTCCTGCATTCCCGCTTATACAGAGGGTTCTGGTGAAGCTGCGGACCAAGCCTAACTCCCTGATTTTAGTGGCTCCTTACTGGCCAAGGCAGCTTTGGTTTCCACTTCTCCAGCAATTGGCTGTGGAACCTCCTGTCCCACTCCTCCTGTGAGCCAGATTTCTGACACAAGAGCAGGGTGCTTTAGTGAACCCAGATCTTCGATCCCTGCACCTTCACACCTGCTCTGAGGAGACAGAGCTCTCCCACTTCAGGCTTTCCCCGAAGTGGCAGACGTTCTCTTGGCGGCTAGAAAGCCATCTACCCAGTACACTTAATCACAAAAATGGAAACATTTTACAATGTATTGTATTTGGCATGTCCGGGATCACTTTACAAGTCCAGTTCCAAATGTGCTGGACTACATCTTGTCCTAAAATGATTGAGGCCTCAGGTATTTCTCTATTAAGGTCCACATGGCCACTGTGTTGTCTTTTCATGCCCTGACATAGGACCAGAATGTTACCCAGCTGAAAGTTTCCCAGAGATTCCTAGGAGGCATTCTTCTCCTG
The DNA here is from genome assembly GCA_016271365.2 of Neoceratodus forsteri. Lineage (NCBI taxonomy): Eukaryota > Metazoa > Chordata > Ceratodontiformes > Ceratodontidae > Neoceratodus > Neoceratodus forsteri. The sequence continues at coordinate 483,651,919 of CM057449.1, forward strand.
CTCCCCCGCCAGCCCGAGATCTGGTTCTGGTGTGAGACTTTAATTTGGTCCTACATTCCTTGATTGCACTTCCCCTTGGGCCTGAGGCTACTTGTGAGCTGAGCTTCCTCTCTTGGAAGACATTGTTCCCGGTGACAATGACATCTGCTAGGCACATTTCTGATTTACATACTCTGGTTGCAGACCCTCCTTTCCTTACTTTCCACAAGGATAGGGTTATGTTAGATACCAGTCCTCATTTTTTTCCAATGGCTATGTCTGAAAGAACATTAAATTAGACTATAAATCTTCCTGTTTACTTTTCATCCTCCACAGACAGTGGTGAACATCGTTTACACATGCTGGATGTCTGTAGGATGTGCCATTGGTACTTGGATCATATGAAGGACTGTAGAAAATTAACTCAGCTGTTTATAGTTTTGCCCCCACCCCCAGATGGTGGGCTCCCTGATTTCTAAACAGGTTTAGTCCAAATGGCTGGTCAATTGTATTATGTTCTGTTACCAGAAGCGAGCAAGCAGCTTCCTGGTACTAATTCAATCCAGAGAGGCAGCTTCCTGAAAACAAAGCAGTACAGCACAGTGGTTTAAGGCTCTGAGCTGCAAACCTGGAGACCTGAGTTTGAATCCCACAGCCCCCCACTTGCATACTGTGTGACCCTGAGCAAGTCACTTAACTTCCTTGTGCTCCCAGGTCGCACCTGTAAACAAGCTTTCAGCTTAGTGTCTCTCTCCTGGTTAAAAAAAAAAAAAAAAAGAGCTGGTGCCACCACGTTTTTCCGAACTCACACAATGCAGGAGTGGGGCTACTCAGTGTCCAAACAGAAGAGAGATGTGAATGCTAGGTCTAGTTAAAAAGAACTTTATTCACAACGTTAAAACAAAGGACAGCAGCACCCCCACATTCACACCACGTGAACATCTTGGTCCTGTTTGTGCCTATTCCACCTGCGGGGTAGCTGCCTCAGTGGCTTGTTTTCAGAATAAGCCCACTGCTGACATTTGAGCTGTTGTCACTTGGAGCACCGTTCATACATTCTCTAAACACTACAGCCTGGACATCACCTATCATAGATGTGCCGGCTTTGGACTCAAGGTTCTTCAAGGCCTCCTTACTCAGGATCATTAGGTCCTGCAATCCTCCCTTGATGCTGCTTGGTATTCCTTTTGAATCATTACATGATGTGACTCAATGTAAAGAGGTATCCTCAAAGAAGATAGAATATTCATCTACCGTAACAGTAGATCTTCAAGAGCATCTCCTCCACTGAGCCACAGCTCTCCCTCCCGCCACCCCCTCAGGTGACTGGTGGCTATCCTGCCTGCTCTCACGAGCTGGTTCTCCTCTGATGCCTCCCATGGCATTTATAATCAGGTTTCAATATCCTCTCCTGTGTGCCTAGTTTGATCCTGGTTGCTTCGATCCCTGACGGTCCAGTGACCCTCCAAGCTTGTCTACTGCAGGGAACAGAGGCATGCTGGGGACTTGGAATTGGAATTGCTGGATTCATTGCAGCCTCCCATCACTTTGTCTACCTCTAAGCTGCCACGATCGAAATGTCCTGTGTCACAATGACTCGATTGAATTTGCATTTGTTCTATTTCTGATCTACGGCTTGGCATTCAGCTCATCAGTGTTCCTGTTGAAATCCCAGCCCTTAGCTTGCTGTGTGCCCTGAGCATTGCCTAACAGGGAGATTACAGGTCTAAGGCAAGGTACTAAGCTGAGCCAGTGGCTATACTGGGGTTTAATCCTGTACTCTTCCATTTCATTGTTTACTGCTTACCAACCAGACCCTCCTCCTATCCTTTCATGTCTGTCCCAGTCCAGATTTGCACCATCCGAATACTGTTTTTTGACACTCTTAGGATTGTGATACCCTTGGCAATCACGCGTTACAGCTCATATCTTATTGTACTCTCATCTTTCTTAAGGTGCCTGCCTATAGAGTCCATGTGGCTCTGTCTCTGTTCCATTCAAACTCATTTCCATTGCAAACCTTCAACATGTCTGCTGTTCACTCCCATCTCTGCTACCTCGATTCGACTCATTCTCCATGTACCTCCATGGCTTCACTCCATCATTGTCCCTCATCAATCTCCTCTTTTACCCTCCTCGTCCTAGCGCCTTTTCTTAGCTCTACTGACTCCATCCGACTTGCACTGACTCCTCACTCCGATGCCCTCTCCTCGAACCGCAGCCTTTCTGCCGCATCTATTCAGGTTCCTGACTACCGTCTTCTCAACCGTATCAAGGATTCCCTCTATCGCCTTGGAGCCTACCTCCTTTTGAGGAGCCTACTTCCTCATCCTACCTTCATATGTGGTTCATGGCCTCTATATCTCATCATGCCATGTTTTTTTCTGTTATCTTGCTCTGCTACTCACATTGTTGGGCCATCTATGGCTGACTCTATCTGGCCTTCCATCGAACCTGGCATGCGTGCCACCTCATCCAGCTCGCCCTACTGCCGTTCTTATCCTGTATCAGCTGGGTCCTATACTACCCCATTAACCTCCCTCCGTCCTTTGTCCTTCATACCTCGCTTTCCTGTACCAGCTTCCATGGCTTCAATCCCTCATTGTACCTCATCCATTTCCTAATTTTACCTTCCCTATCTTAGCACCTTTTCTAGTACCAGCCATCATGGCTTCACTCTGCTCTTAGCTTCACTCTTCATCATACATCATCCAATTTTGCTCACTCCTCATCATACCTCATCCAGTTTTGATCCTCTATCGCTCAACCTGAGTTGCCTCTAGTTCCAGATCTCCCTTCTTGGCCTCGGAGTCTGCCTCCTTTCGAGGAGCCTACTTCCTTTTACTTTCATCGTACAAGTTCATTTCAAGTTCATTCCTGTCTCCTCCTCTTCCTATTCCATACCAGCCATCCAGGATTCGCTCCACTCGTGGCCTGCTATCAATATTCTTTTTGGGCATACCTACCATAACTCCTATGCCACCTATCAACCGCGAACATCCTGCCACATGTATCGAGTTCATAACTCCAGACATATCGAGTTCATAAATCCAGTCATCATTCACTCAGCATTACCTCAAGGTTTATCTATTTACATCGCTTACTCAAACATTCCATCACTGAATTCCATGCTACCTCATCGTTTACAACCTCAGGGTCTAATCATTCAGTCTCTAATCGTTTACATCGCATAATCATGCATGCCTATTCAATCTCAGTGTCTGTTCACTCGCATCGCTCAATCAAGCGCATCGCTCAATCAAGCCAGTCTGCATCATCATCTGTCTCCTCATCAGCACATCTGGAAACTCCTCATGAGCACATCTGGATACCCCTTGCTCCTCTGATTTACTCCCTCCCATCCTTGCTCCTCTAATTTGCTATCGCTCATCGACTACTCGAGCATACCCTCCTTGGGTCCGTGCTACCTCATGTTCCTTATTTAATCTATGCTTCTTTGAAGTTTTTCCTATCCCATCATCATCCTCCCTACTTGAATCCCTCATCTATGAACCATTCTCTTTACCTACATACAACCTCAAATCAAACGTCGTCAGCCTGGAGGGAAGGCAACCTAGGCCTTGGATCCCCAGAGGTTTCCTCCTCAAAGGTTTTTTTTTCTTCTCTCCTCCATGCCAATGGTCATAATATTAGTGACAGTTAGTGCTTTCTTCTCGTTAGTTAGGTTCTGCTGTTGAAGGCAGATGGGGGACCGGCTTTCCCCTCTCTCCTTAGAAAGTTAGCCCTTCCCTTCACAGAATTCATTCATCATCCTCGCCTCTTCGAAGCTTGACATCTTTGGGTATTCTTTTTGGGCTTCTTCCTAATCTACCTTTAGCCAATGCATTCATTCCCGGCACCTGTAGGGGGAATCCTCCTCTAGGGTTTCTTGTGTCGTACCCCTACAGGGTGGTATATCCCACAGATAGAGAGGCGGAAAGCCACAAAGCAAATCAAGTTACACAAGCATCATCTCATATTATCTCATTCAGTTGTGTAAGCACATCAAAGTTATATTAAACAATCTGAATTCAAAACCAGCTGAGAATAATGATGAAAACCTGGGGGATAGCCGTCTTATAAGAAGCTGGCCTTGTAATTATTTCAGGTGTCAAAAAAATGCTATAGAAAACTCAAAATGGGGGAAAATGTCATCATACAAAACTGGAGAACTAGGGGGCTCTAAAATAAAAAGATAAAAATCAACATTTTTTATCGCAGTATGCACTGCTGCTTTAAAAGCACAATTCGGTTTATATCTTCAAAAGCTACAACTTAATTAAACAACAATTACAAAGAAATACAGAAAATATAGAAACACTGAAACACAGACAATGACAGCAGAAAATGACCCGAGGTCCATCTAGTCTGCCCAAGTTCCCTACAGTCCCTGGAACCTACTGTTCCACCAGGGTACTAACCCTCCCCGTCATCTCTCTATTCTCCTCCTTGGTCTTGTCGCATCCAGTAAACAGTGGTTACTCACCCGTAACAGGAGTTCTAGGAGTGGTATATGTTGTTCATCCACACTGTCTGGCAGGTTCCTTGCCGCTTAAATTCTTGCCGGAAGGTCTTCAAGCTGGCTCCTCCCACCCACCCGGGTGGTAAAACCCTCGGCTCTGCCCCATGACACCAGATCTAGCCCGCTGGAAGCCAGGTTGCGTGTCGAAGCCAGGGAGGTGGTGGGTCCTGTGGATGAACAATATATACCACTCCTAGAACTCCCAAGTTACAGGTGAGTAACCTGCATTTCTAGGGATGTGGATATGCTGCAATCCACACTGTCTGGCAGACTCCTAGCAGTTCTCCGGGAGGAGGGAAGCAAGGCGCGCACCCCCTACTTAGGGAATAAGGACTAGAGAACCGAGGTCCCAAAACCAGCATCCCGGCGTGACTTTAGGTCAATGTGGTAATGGGAAATAAAGGTGTGTGCTGACTTCCAGGTAGCAGCCCTGCAGATTTCCTGGATAGGGACGTCCCTAGGAGCAGCCACCGAAGCAGCGGTATGGCAGGTAGAATGAGCTCTTATCCCTTTGGGAGGCTCCATGCCCACCAACCTATAGCAGAGATCTATGCAGGAGGTGACCCACCTGCTTATCGTCCACTTGGCTGCAGGTCTGACAGGTGCGGCTTCAGCGTAGGTGACAAACAGCTGGCGAACTTCTCCCCGAACTTCAGCCATTCACTCCTTATAATAAGCGAGCACTCTTCTAGGGTCCAAGGTATGGAGCCTATATTCGGCCTCTGAGGTGTGATTGGGGTAGAACACCAGCAGAGTCAACACCTGATTCAGGTGAAACTCCGACACCACCTTCAGAAGGAATTTCAGGTGGGGGCGAAGGATAACCTTGTCCCTGTGGAAGACCAGATAAGGAGACTCGAAGAAAAGCACCTGGAGCTCTCCCATCCTTCTGGCTGATGTTATAGCCACCAAGAAGGCGGTCTTCCACGACAGGTGGGAGATATCGCACCTGTGCATCGGTTTGAATGGCTTGCCCCTGAGCTTAGCCAATACCAGCAGTAGATCCCATGGAGGTGGAGGTTCTCGCACCAGAGGGGATATGTGATCTAGGCCTTTGAAAAAGCGCCCGACCACCTTCTCCTGTGCCACCAACTGCTTGCCGGCCCACGCCCGATAAGCAGAGATGGCTGCCAGGTGCACCTTGAGGGTCATTGACCAAAGCCCTAGCTGAGAAGGGGACCACAGGTAGTCCAAAATACTAGCCAAGGAACAGGAAAAGCGGTCCAACCCCTTGTCCTGACACCAAATGGAGAATCTCTTCCATTTGAAGGTGTAGCATGTTCTGGTCGACTCCTTACGGGATGCCTCAACAACGTTGAGGAACTCGTTGGAAAGATCCAAGGCCTGGAACTCTAGCCGCCCAGGAACCAGGCCATCAGGTGCAGGGATTGAAGGTCCGGATGGAGAACCTTCCCCTTGTCTACTGAGATCAGGTCCGGGAGGCTGGAAGCCGCCTCGGGAGCCTGGAGCTGAGGCTGAGGAGATCTGGGTACCATAACTGGTGAGGCCAATCTGGGGCTACCAGAATCACCTGCACCTTGTCCCTCTTCACCTTGAGAAGCACCTTGTGGATCAAGGGAAATGGAGGGAAGACATAGAAAAGGCCTGGGGTCCACGGCCTCGAGAAGGCATCCCCCTGCAGCGAGCCTTGCTGAGGGGGGGCCGGCATGAAACAGCCTCAGCTTTGCATTCTCCCTGGAGGTGAACAGGTCCACCTGAGGGGTGTCCCAATTGGAGAACAGTTCTTGCACTACCTCCCGCAGGAGTGATCACTCATGAGATGCAGCGCCTATCCGGCTGAGGGCATCGGCCAGACTGTTGGAGGCTCCTGCCACATGGATGGCTAGGAGATCCGCCTCCAGGCTGATCACAAGAGACCAGATGCGGAGAACCTCCTTGCACAGAGGCCAGGAGTGCATCCCGCCCTGATGGTTGAAGTAGTACATGGTTGTGGTGTTGTCCGTCTGGACCTGAACCACCTGACGCCGTACAAACGGAGTGAAGGCGGTGAGGGCTAACCGAACCACCCGAAGCTCCAGCAGGTTGATGTGGCATCAAGACTCCTGAGGGGACCAGAGGCTGTGGGCCCGGAGTTCCCCCAGATGGGCACGTCAACCCATCAGAGAGGTGTCGGTCGTAAGAGTGACCGTCGGCTTGGGGCGGATAAACGGGATACCCTCCTGCAGATGAGCTGGGATGAGCCACCACTGCAGGCCATCCCACATCTCCTGGGTCACTGTCACCGGCTGGTCCAGAGGACCAGAGCACTGTGACCACTGGCTGGCCAGCCCCCATTGCAGGGGTGCATATGCCAGTGGGCCCAATGGACCATGCTGGTGCAGGCCGCCATGAGGCCCAGAAGGTGCAGAAAGTCCCGGGCAGGGCACAATTGCCCAACCAGAAATGATTGGGCAAAGAAGAAAAGGACCTCGGCCCTGTCCGACGGGAGCCGGGCTCTGGCTCGAAGACAGTCGAGCTCTGCCCCGATGAACTGAATCACCTGTGATGGCACGAGTTCTGATTTGGCCTCGTTGATGAGGAGGCCAATCTGAGAGCAGACCTGGAGGGCCAGATCCCTGGACCACTCCACCTCCAACCTGGAGGGGGCTGCAATCAGTCAGTCATCCAGGTAAGAGTACACCCGGACCCGTTGGTGCCGCAGGAATACTGTCACCACTGCCATGCACTTGGTGAAGACCCTGGGAGCTGGAGAGAAGCTGAAGGGCATGGCCCAGAACTCATAAAGAGATCCCTCAGCTCTGTAGCGGAGGAATCGCTGATGAGACAGATGGATTGGGACGTGAAAGAACGTGTCCTGGAGATCCAGAGAGCTGAATCACATGCCTAGTTCCAAGGATTGAATGATCTGAGCCAGAGTAACCATCCTGAAGGTGCGTGGCCTTAGGAACTTGTTCAGGTCGTGCAGGTCGAGAATGGGACGCCAGCCCCCCATCCGCTTTGGGACCAGGAAGTACCTGGACACAAACCCTGGGTCTGGTGGAGGGTCCGCCACCTCGCTGATCACCTCCTTCTGGAGGAGCAGGGCAATGTCATCTCGACGAGCCAACAGAGAGGCTGTGGAACCCGTTGTCCCCCGTGGGGTGACGGCTCGATACTGAGCGGACTGCTCAAACTCCAGAGGCAGACTCCTGCCAACCACTTCTAGCACCCAGCGGTCCATGGTGATAGCAGACCAGGTGGAAAGGAAGTGGTAGAGTCGTCCCCCCATGGGGGGAACCCAGGGAGGAGTGACAAGGCTGGGGGCGACACCCCTCAACCCGTCATTGGACAGGCTTAGAGGAAGTGCCGGCCGAGGGGCCACCTGGACCCTTCCCTCCAGGCTTCCTACTGGAGGAAGCAGCAGACTTGGCCTTAGGGTGCCAAGTATGAGCCTGCTGGCCCTGTTGCTGGTGTTGCTGGGCCAGATGTGCCACAGGAGCAGAAGGGCGAAAGGGCTTACGCTGCTGCTGGCGGCCCTTTGTCCTTCTGGGCAGACGTGACCGAGTCCAAGGTGGCAGTAGACCTCTCAATCCTCTGAAGATGGCCTTCCACCCCTGGCCTGAACGAGTTGGTGCCCAGGAAGGGAACATCTGCCAGCTTGTGCTGGGTGTCTGCCATGAAGGTGGAGATCCGCAGCCAAGCGCTGCGGTGCATGGCTACTGCGGCCGCTACTGACCGGGCACAAGAGTCACTGATGTCCAAAGAAGTTTGAAGCTGCTGTTTAGCCACTGTCCTTCCCTGATCCCGAACCTGCTTGACCGTCGTCTGAAGGTCAGCCGGGAAATGGGGAATCACCTCATCCAGGGAACCCATAAGGGCGTGTGAGAAATGTGCCATCAGTACAGCCGAGCTAGCCTGTCGAAGACCTAGGGAGGAAGCAGCATAAACCTTCCACCCCGAGTAATCTAGCTTTTTGGATTCTTTCTCGGGCAGTTTGTCCATGTCCCTAGCGTTCCCAGAATGCCAGAAAACACTATTGGTCACCAGCCCCTCCGCAGAGGGGTGCTCCGAGAAACCGGAGAGTGAACCGGTGGGGACCGCGTACTTGCGAGCCATCCTGGCTGAAGGCGCGGGATAAGATGCAGGCCGCTGCCACAACTCCAGGGTCGGTCCAAAAATGGCTTTGGCCACCAGGAAGGCCTCCGTTGGAGAATCTCCTTGGTCCAGTATCTCCATGAGGGGATACCTGGCCCATTTCTGAACGGGTTCGAGCTGCATCCCAGTAGACTCTGAGATGAGTCGAAGAATACCCAAGAACGAGGATGGGCTCTCGTCCACCGACTGACCCCCAGCAGATTCCAGGTCAATGGGCCTGGAGTACAGGGAGGAGTCATCATCAGACTCTGAGGAGTCTGCAAACAGCTTCCGGGCGCCTGAGCCACCCTCTACCTGCCAAATTCAATCGGGAGTGAGGGTGACCGACAACCTGTGGGGCAAGCCTTGACCTGACCGAGAATCCTTGGTCGGGGCCCCAGTCTTCAGTTGAGGAGGCTGTGGTTCCACCACAATGGGCGGAGCAGCTGGTTTCGGCTGAACAACCGGCGCCGGGGTGGCTCCTCGATAACTATAAGGGGTTGCTTTGGTCGCTCCGGTGACAGCCACTTAATTGCCGGAGAAGGCGACGGAGTCAGCTTGATACCAGTCAACAAAAGTTGCTGCCACATCATGTCCTCATAGCACCAATGTAACTTACGTCGGAGCCTATCCTCCGAAGACAACGAGTGGTGCCGCCGCATTCCATGGTGTCGAGTCTGAGACCGCCGACGTTGGCGGGACCTACTCGACCTGGAAGAGGACTGAGACCGAGATCTTCGGGGTCGCCGAGGGGGGGGTCAAAGAGGGGGCAGGGGAAACCCGCTCATCCCCTGCTTCAGGGTCCTTTACTGGGGACTTCGGCACAGGAGGCACAGGCAAGTCCTCGGTTACCACCGGGGGAACCGGTGAAGAAGGGTTGTCAGCTTCTCCAGTCGACAAACCATCCAACAGGTCGAGAAAAATCTTGACTGCGTCGATGGATGTCTCGGCTGGCTGACCTGACACGGACACCATGAAGCCAGCGGCCTTAGCCACAACCTCGACCGAAGTCGAGAGCCGATGGTCTGGTGAAGGGGATCTCTCCCGCTCCCACGAACGTCGATGGTGGGACTTACCTTTTGGTTCTTTTTTCTTGGACTGACTGGAATGTCCCGATGGCCCTTCTCCCTTGGTGGAGAGGAACTGGCAAAGCTCCTTAAGAGAAGCAGTATCAATCAAATCAATCAGTCAATCAAATCTTTATTTATCCAGGCAGACACCGCTGAGCAAGCTCATTTATAAGGTGGACCTGCATCACACAAGGTCAGAAATAGTACACATAAAGACACATAAATACAGGCATTATGGTAGTACATTGGAGTAAAAAATAAAACAAACTAAGTAACAGAGAGACCAGAAGTCCATTTAGGCACACACTGTAATGTATCTAACTATGTACATGACGGTGGAACCTCTATTAGGTATAGGTTGTAGTGGTGAGGGGGGGGCAAGGACAAATGTCCAACTTGTGGTACTGTACTGAATAACCGCTTATGGATTAGGGCTAAAAGTTATAAGGGTTGACGGCTTTAGGGTCACCATCTGCCCGTAAGCCTTAGTTTCCTGTGGTGAGTGAGCTGTGTTCACAGCTCTCAGGGAGCGGAGTATGGTCAAGGGATACGGGCATCGGCTTCAGTAGCGCCGGTCACCTGGAGACTGCGGGTGCATGCGGTGTTCAAGCTGGGAGCCTGAAGAGTTCTCAGTACTAGAGGAGCATAATCTGATCGAGAGTTCTCAGGTGGCGGTTTCGGGGGCGCCGACCACCGGTGGCCATGGTTCCTGTGGCTACTACACTGGGAGCTCTGTGGGGTCGTTGGCACTTGGGGATCAATACTAGAGGAGCGTAAGCCGACCCAGGGTTCTCAGGTGGCGGCTTTGGGGGTGCCGACCGCTGGTGGCCATGGTTCCTGTGGCGATTACACTAGGAGCTCTGTGGGGTCGTTGGCACTTAGGGATCAGTACTAGAGGAGCGTAATCCGGTCGAGGGTTCTCAGGTGGTGGCTACGGGGCGCCCGACCGGCGGTGTCCATGGTTCCTGTGGCGACTACACTGGGAGTTCTATGGGGTTGTTGGCATTTGGGATCAGTACTACAGTGTAATCCGATCAAGGGTTCTCCAGAGTGGCGGTTTGAGCACCGCTTGGCGCTGGTGTACATGGTTCCTGTGGCGACTCGCTGGGAGCTCTGTGGGGGTCGTTGGCAATAGGGATCAGAGTAGGAGCAAGGGTAGAGAGAAGGAAGGAATGATGAGGCAAGGGTGAGACGAGTATATGATTTCTGTAGGGTAAGGTTTTTAATGTGTGTGAGGCAGTAGAAGATATTATGCAGAGAGGCAGTACTTTATAGGAGGTGGAAGCAGTGACATAGTTCTGTAATTGCTTTTGAGTATAAAGTCTTGAACACTACGATGCTTACTAGGGATCTTAATTTCAAGAATTTCTGTATCTCGTTCCAGAGGGTAGGCAGCGAGTAGTCTATGGCCGCTCTCCCAAGACGCGTGCGGACCCTGGGGATCCTCAGGGAAATTAGGAAGCAGCTCTTTAGGGCATAATTTTGGAGCTTGCTTAGAGGCAGTAGGTCAGAGATATAATGTGGAAATTTGCCAGTAATCGCTTTTAATGCCCATACGGCAGCGTTTCTATTGCATCTGTATTGTAGGGAGGTCCATCCCACAGCAGTGTATAAGGAGCAGTGATGGGTAGAGGAGGGGAGGCCAGTGATGAAGCGCAGCGCTCTACGGTATAAGACGTCCAGCTTACCCAGGTATAAGCTGGTTGATATAGGAGGAGCCCAAGGAGAGCAGGATAAACGCTGCAGCCGAGGAGAAAGATGAAGCGGTCTGGGCCGCCTCCTCCTCAAGGGCGATCAACTGCTCCAACTGCTCTGTGGAGCCCGCCACCGAGGACACCGCCCAACGGGCCTCCTTTGACTTCACCGGCGGGTACCGTTTCTCGGGATGCTCAAGTTGCAGTCTGGCAGTGCGATCCTCTAAAACCGAAGCTGAGAAGGACTTGCACAGATCGCAGGCCTGCAGATCGTGGGCAAGACCCAGGCAGTGAACACACGTGGAGTGCAGATCGGTCCGGGACATCTTCTGCCCACAAGGGCGCCGACGGAAGCTGGGAGTGGATTTGTCCATCGCAGCAGCGAGGGAAGATGAAGACTTAAGTCTTGTAAACTTTAAAATAATTTTCGGAAAACCCGAAGAGTTAGGATCCAGGCCTAAAACGCAGAGCACTAAGGAGGGAACCTGAGCTTCCAAGCGGTAAGGAAGATCTGACGTCATGGGGCGGAGCCGAGGGCTTTACCACCCGGGTGGGTGGGAGGAGCCAGCTTGAAGACCTTCCAGCAAGAATTAAAGCGGCAAGGAACCTGCCAGACAGTATGGATTGAACAACATATCCACGTCCCTAGAATCACTGTTCTCTTCATTATGTCTCAGCCCTGCTTGAATCCCCTGACTGTTTTTGCACCCACCACTTCAGCCGACAGACTGTTCCAAAGTTCCACCACCTTTTCCGCAAAGTACTACTTCCTCACATCTCTCCTGAACCTACCTTCTGTTAATTTTCATTCGTTTCCACGTGACCGCGAATTGGTATTCAAGCTAAATAGTTCCACGCAGTTCACTTTGTTAATTCCTTTTGTAACCCCCTACAAATGGGGGTTCCCAAAAAGTCTTCCTCAAGATTGCCTAAATGCTCACTGCCAGGCTGGTGTCTTGCGTTTTAGCAGTTTAAATGTGATTGCCAAAGAGTGCCTGTATAGCCTCTGTGTACTGTCTCTTTAAGAGCTGCCTGGATTGCAGTCATAAGTAATCTGAGAGGGATCTCTGTTGAAAGATGTAACTATTTGCTGAAAATCATTTAGAGTGATAATGATAATGTAGTTTGTTTAACCCGCCTTCTTTGCAGCAAGGACTGTTTTGTTTATCTCCACTATCTTGGTCCTGGACTGCAAATTGGACCAATCAGTTCTGGCAGGACCTAAAATGGAGCCGGTCTACAGGAGCTGTCTGGAGTCAAAATCTGTAGGAATTGTAGTTTTGGGCTTTTGGCGCCTTTTTGCACCTGAAGGGGGAGCCTTTGTTGTGACTGACAGACAGATCAGCCAACCAAACCTTTTGGATTCTGGGGAAATTCCCAGGCTTGCTACAGTTTGAGTCAGATCTAAGTTGGGAGCTGAAAAAGCAGCATGCTTGAGACAAGTCAAGCAGCCATCTGAGTAGTTTCACGAGGGAGAACTATGGAAAGGCCTGAATTGTGGCCTGCATGTTTGTCTGTTGCCCCTGAGAGGGAGAGAAGAGAATTATTTCAGACTAAATTCAAGTTTGTGAGAACGAAGTAAGCCACTGATTTTTTACCAGGCTCAAGACCGAAGATTGTGCCGAATGCGATCAGCCTGTCAGGATTTCCAGCTGCGTTTGAATTCCCGGTTTGTGCAGAGACTTTGCAATCGTGACTGGAGAGCAGTTTGCCTGGTACAGTAGAATTTCCTTACATGTAAATGTGCTGTGTATTGAAAGTGGGTTGTCATTTGGTTCCCCACTGTGTGAACTGTGTTCTGCTTGCTGGAAGCTTTATCCAGCCTAATCGGACTAAATCCACGTTCATCTCCAGTCGGCCTGGGCCATGCCACGCTGGCCCTGCCAGACTACCCCACTGCAGAGAGAAAGCCACCGACGAGAGACCTGCCTGGGGATCAGCCCCCTGCTCCACGCTTGAACAAGAATGACGCCTTGGCGAATCGTGTGGGCCCTGCTTCTCCTGGCACTCCAGATTAACCACCTGCTGTCTCGATTTTCATCCAGCCTGTGTCCAGTCTTGGGTATCGTGAGTAATCATCAGGGTAGCTCCCTGCAACAACAGCCTAATCTAAAAGTGTGTCATCTGATTGTCTTGTTTTCTCTTCACGAACTGAGCCCTCTGGCTCCGGATTACAAACAGTGTGTGTTGTGCATGTTGTTTCCTTTCATCACAGGGCCCCAACCAGCTGCAACATTCCTGGCTAGCCCACCTTTCTCCAACTGGGTACCCAGAGTGTGTGACTGTTTATGGACCTTGAAGTGCATGCATAACTGTTTGATTGATAGAGCCTTTAAGCAAATTAATCTGATTACGCCCCTTCCTTGTTCAAGTCCCTTAAATAAATCAGATCTAACTCTTTTTTGCATTTACCCTGACTGTGGTTCCAGTTTGTGCAAGAGTACTGTACTGCTGTTATTTGTTGTGTATAACCTTGTTTTACAGGGGGTCCCCAGGGCCGAGCCAGAGGAAAGCCCAGGTGGTAAGTGCAAACAGTGTGGGTACTTGTGTGGCGTGTCAGGGGTATTGTGAAAGTGATTAGTGTGTATGGTTCCGGCCACTAGTAAGGAAAGAGGAGGGTTACAGTGTCCTGGAGGGCTGTGCCCAGGTTAGCTTGACCACTACCAACCCTGACCACCAGGTGGAGGCACCCGTTTCAGAACTCAGGCCCCTTAACCTGCTACTAGCCAAGCAGGCAGGGGTAGTAGCCCTTGGGATAGCGCCACCTAGGGGTTACACTTTAAGAAACTTGAAGGTCTCTATCATATCTCCCCTCTCCCTTCTGGTCTCCAGCGAGTGCATATTTAGTGCCTTGAGGCGTTCCTCATAGGATCTGGCCTGCTGGCTCTGAATCATTTTTGTTACTCTGTGCTGCACTGTCTCCAACCTATCCTTATCCTTTCTGAGGTGAAGACTCCAGAACTGGACACAGTACTCTAGGTGAGGCCTCACCAGGGATCTGTAGAGGGGAAGTATTACCTCTTTTCTTCTGCTATCAATGTCAAATATCAAACATCTACAGTTCTCCTTTCTTGTCTTAAGAAGTACACTTTAGCTCGTGGAAAGAGGTTTGCTATGGAGAAAGTGAAATCTTTCTTTAAACACAGTCCAGTCCTGTTTATCCAAACTGCATAGGTTTCATAGGTTTAAGCAGAGCAAAGAAAACACTTGGTCCATACTGCTCGCCACTTTTGTCTAATTATAACCCAGTATTCCATTTGCAATCAGGTACCTATCTAGTCTATATTTAAATTTGTGCATACTGTTACTAGCCACCACCTCAACCAGCAAGCCGTTCCAGATAAGCAGTACTCCCAGGCTAAACCAGTGTTTCCTCCTCTTTGATTGATACCTAGTTTTAAAGAAGTTGAGGACTGGTTCAACTGCCACAGATTGATCCTGAACTACAAAAAAACAAAGGTCATGATGTTCAGTGGATGCCAAAGTAAACACAAATCTCAACCCCTCTCCATCAGAAATCACATAGGAATTCCTCTTGAACAAGTCCAACAGTGTAAGTTCCTGGGCGTTATCCTGGACTGTGCGCGTTCTTATTCACAGCACATTGATAATGTCGCCCGTGCTGTCAACACCAAGATTGGATTGCTCCACTGTCACAAACACTGCTTAACACCTGTTGCCCTCAGAACTGCAGTTACCAGCTCTGTTCTTCCCACGGTCGACTATGGGCCTGGTTATCTATGGTGCAGCTACAATTTCCTCTCTCCGTAGAATATCAGTTGCCTTAAATAAGGTGTGCAGACTTCTCACTGGTGCTGCACACCTTACCCATATATATGACCTGTACGCTCAAACATGTTGGCTTCAACTAAGTGGAAGGATACACTACCAAATGAACTTACTTGCAAAAAAAAGCACTTCTTGGGCTCTTACCACCTGGAACCATTGACCTCCTCAGCCCTCATTCCAGTTCTCAGTCCACCCGAAGCTCATCCCACCAATCTTTGTATGTACCCAGGTAGCGGATAACCCAAGGGCAGTGCTCATTTGCATACAGAGCACCATTTGGATTCAATGCACTTCCTAAAGAAATCTTGTCCGTTCCAAACCTGGGTCCATTCAAGCACAAGCTCTGCCAGCACCTCGCAGCAAACAGTTCCTGTGATTGCTTCTTCTAAATCTTACCATATGTATGTCTCAACCTCTTAACCCCCTGTTCTCCTCTCTCTCTCAACAACTCACACTACTACCTTTCCCTTTGCTCTACCCTCCTGCCCTTGTTCTCCTCTCCCACCCCACCTCCCCTCTCCACCCCCCCTTAGCCCATGACCTTTCCTAGAACCCTAGCCACTACCTGTACATCTCGATTCTGACAAGGCCTGCTGGCTGCTTCTCCTTATTTCTTCCTCTAGCCCCTTTCACTCTGTGTCAATCCCCCTTTCTCCTTGTACTAGATACAAAGTATGTTCTATTGCTGTTGTTTTGAAATCTGTCATTGTCTACCACTTTGTACATTTGTTTACCCTTCCCCACTGATGTGGAACCTTTGTAGAAAAGCACCGGGGCTCAAAGGTATTACATAGAAACATAGAAACGTAGAATTTGACGGCAGATAAGGACCGCTTGGCCCACCCAGTCTGCCCATTTCCCTACCTACTGGATAAGCTGCAGATCCTAGTTAACCAGCAGCCTACTTCTTCTACCCACCCCCAGAATTGCCTTTTTGACTATCCCATGCATGCTTGATTCCACCACTGATTTTGACTCACAACCTCCTCGGAAGGCCATTCCCATGCATCCACAACCCTCTCTGTGAAAAATACTTCCTTAAATTACCTCTGAGCCACCCCCCTCTATCTTCAAATTGTGCCCTCTTGTTCTTGCACACCTCTTTTTTTGAAAGATGCTACCCTCTTGGACTTTGTTGATTCCCTTGAGGTACTTGAAAGTTTCTATCATGTCCCCCCTCTCCCTCCTTTCCTCGAGGCTATACATATTAAGCTCCTTAAGTCTCTCTTCATAAGTCCTCCGTGCAGACCCTGCACCATTTTAGTTGCCCTCCTCTGGACAGCTTCCATCCTGTCTATGTCTTTGTGGAGATTGGGTCTCCAGAACTGCACACAGCACTCAGATGGGGTCTCACCAGCTGTCTGTACAGAGGATAATAACTTCCTGTTTTCTACTGGATGCCTCTCCTATGCATCCCAGTATCCCCCAACCCTCCTTGCTGCCTTCTCACATTGCTTGCCCACCTTTAGGTCATCTGATATGACTACCCCCAGGTCCCTTTCCATTTTTGTTGTTGTTAGTATCTCACCCCCATTGTGTACTCTTCCCTGGGTTTTGTTTCCCAGGTGCATTACCTTCACTTCTTAGTATTGAATCTAAGCTGCCATACATTTGACCATTCCTCTAACCTTGCCAAGTCCTTCTCATCCTTTCCACCCACCCTGTGCATCAACTCTGTTGCAGATCTTAGTGTCATCTGCAAGAGACATACTTTCCTTCCAGTCCTTCTGCAATGTCGCTATAAAGACATTGAAGAGGACTGGTCCTATCTGAACCCCTCGGTACCCGCTAGTAACCCTCCTTTCTTCTGAGTAGACTCCATTTACTATTACTCTCTGTGTCCTATTCTCCAGCCAATTCTTTACCCAGGCTGTCATCTTGGGACCCACTCCCAGGCTGGCTAACTTATATATTAATCTTTTGTGTGGGACTGTGTCAAATGCCTTGCTAAAGTCTAGGTAGGCCATGTCACAGCCCTCCCTGATCTACTACTTTGGTCACCCAGTCAAAGAAATCTATCAGATTAGTCTGGCATGACCTTCCCGCTGTGAATCCATGCTGCCTAGGGTCCTGTGCCCTTCTGGCCTCTAGATACGTGACAATTCTTTCCTTTGAAGTGATTCCATCATTTTCCTATCACTGAGGTTAAACTAACAGGTCTATAGTTTCTTGCTTCTGCCTTGCTCCCACTTTTGTGAAGGGGAATCACATCTGCCCTCCTCCAGTCCTCGGGTACCCCATCCTCCCATGATTTGTTAAAGAGGGTAGTCAGTGGTGTCACTAGTTCTACCCTTAGTTCTTTTAGAATTCTGGGATGAATCCCATCAGGCCCCATTGCTTTGTCCACCTTCAGTTTTAAGAGTTCTTTCAGAACCCTTTCTTCTGTAAATGGGCTGGTATCAACTTCTGTATCCAGAGTGTTACTACTGTTTGTTTTATGTACCTCTTCCTTTGTAAATACTGAGCAAAAATATTTGTTTAGTATCTCTGCCTTTTCAAATTCTCCCTCTGCCCACCTCCCTCCCTTTATTAAGCCTCACTATCCTCCCTTGGTCTTCCTTTGCTCCCTGATGTACCTATAAAAGGTTTTATTCCCTTCTTAACTGAGTTGGCTATCTTTTCCTCAGTTTGGGCCTTTGCTGTTCTGACTGCCTTCCCAGCCTCCTTTGCTTTAACTGATACAGTTCTCTGTCCTGCTCCTCTGCGATTCCTTGTACTTCCTGAATGCTTTCTTTTCTCTTGAACCTTCACTGCCACTTCTTTTGAGAACCATAGTGGTTTCTTACATCGTCTTGTTTTGTTTGTTTGCTTCACACAAAGGCTCGTTACCTCTGTGATGGCAGTTTTTATTATTCCCCATTGTTCTTCCACCCCCTCCTTCCCGCCCATTTGCTAGTGCATTCCTTAGGCACTCACCCATTTTGGCAAAGTCAGCCCTCCTAAAGTCCAGTACTTTTGTCTTTGTATGGCTTGACTCTATTGTAATCCGGGACTGTATAAAAATTAAAATAAGAATACTGTCTCCAGCCAGCTATAATGGGTGTGCTCTGGTATGATAATTCTGTTCCCTAAGTATGAGTCCCAGCTTTTCCCATAGCCCTTCATCTGTAACTGTCTTAAAAACCATGCACATATCCCCCTTTAATCTACAGAATTCCAGAATATACATCCCCAGTTCAGATAGTCTCTCATGGTATTCTATATCCCGTAGCTCACTGATCATGCGGGTTGCTCTCTTCTGGACTCTTTCTAGTGATTTGATCTCTGTTTTGTATCCTGGGGACCAAAACTGGGCACAGTACTCCATGTGCGGTCTAAACAATGACCCATACCAAGGAATCGGCACCTCTCTTTTCCTACTCTTAATGTGCCTATTTATACTGCTAAGTGTGCCGCTGGCAGTCCTGACCACTTGACTACAGTGTTGTTTAAACTGTAGATCATTTGAAATCTTAATGCCTAGGTCCCCTTCATCTGTGACCTTCCTTAATGTCTGCCCATTAAGCCTGTAGTCAGTCATGCTATTTTTCTTCCCAAAGTGCATAACAGTGCACTTATTGGTATCAAAAGATAGTTTGGAATTGTGTGCCCATTCCTCTGTTTTGGGTAGAGCTGTCTGTAGTTTGTGTGCATCCATGTTATTATTAACAAGGGTGCCTGTCCTGGTATCATTAGCGAATTTTGATTCCCATACATCCCTCCACTCAGCATTGAGTAGATACAGATGTTAAAAAGACAAGGCCCCAACACGGATCCCTGTGGGACACCACTCCTTCTGACCAACCCAAGTATGACCCTTTTATGCAACCCCTTTGCTTTCTATTGCTTAGCCAAGAAACTACCCAGTGTGTTATGCTTCCTTTGATATTATGCTATATTAGTGCATCCACCAGTTCCCAATGTGGTACCTTATCGAAGGCCTTAGAGTAGTCCAGAAAGATGACATCCACCGAGTTACCCCCATCCAGTGCCCTGCTAACCTTTTCATAAAACTGCATGAGATTTATATGGCATGAGTGGCCCTGCTTTAAACCATGTTGGGTGTAGTCAATATCCCCCACTTGATTCATGAAATCCACTACGTGTTCCTTTATTACCCCTTCCAGAACCTTGCCCAGGACCATGGTCAGGCTTACCGGCCTGTAGTTCCCCAGATCCTGCCTTGATCCCTTTTTATGTTGCCTTGCACACACAGCGTAGACAACATATTGGGATTGCTTGAAGTGAAAGAACAGGAGGCGTGGTCATGTTGTGGCCAGTGGTGCCACTGCTTTTTAGGGTTGGGCTCCATGGCACGAATTAGACTGCACGCTGTCTATGACAGCAGTTGCAAAACATGCCACCAACTTGAAACGTTTTAGCCACGGCAATGAGGGAGCGACCCCTCATTGCAGGGCATGCCTTGCCTGGTGTAACATTTCAATAAACATGGCGGGTGGCGGCTCGCCACCCACTACCCGCCATTTACAGACCCTAGGAAGCTGACGTGGGGGGGGGTGCCCAATCCCCCAATCAGCATATGTGATCCCTTTACTGATGTGGTCTGCCGAAGAGGTGCCCAATCCCCCTCAGGATCATGCCTCTGAACACAGATATGCTTGCCGACAGGAGTGCCCAATCCCCCTGTCGGCATGTTAACCCCCCTCCCCTTTTTCCTGCTGTCCCACCCCGATTGTGTGCCAAACTGGGAGCCCACTCCAGTGTGGCTAACATGCCCCCCCAAAGAAATGTGCCACACTGGGAGCCCACCCCAGTGTGGCCAAACCTGTAAAAAAAAAAAAAAAGAAAGAAAATGGTCCACAGTGAATTTTATTATTTTTGTTACCTGAAACAAAGGAAACGGACCCTCGCCATCCCGTCCCCTCGCCCAGCCCGCAGCCACCCTCTGGACACCCCACCTCCCCACACCCCCCTCATCCCATTCTTACCTCCAGAGCCTGGCGCAACGATCTTTGGTGGACCGGGAACACGTCTGCACTCTTTAAAGCTGACCGTGAACTGAAGAAATGCCAGTAAGCTATATAATGGCATAAATGTTTTTTTTTTTTCAACTTCGGTGCATATCTTGGCCATTTTTGCAAATTATGGCTCCAAATTTTCAGCATGGAGTTCTTGGGACCCCACCTCATGAATTCAGTTACTGTCATCTCATTATTTGGTCCTGAAAGGTGATTTCGCAGTCACTAGGTGGAATCACCTTTCGGGACTGAGTAATGAAACGATAGTGTGACTGTTCATGAGGTGGGCTCCCAAAATGCCTATGTTGCAAATCTGGTGAAAAAATTCCCAAAAATGACCATGTTATGAGCATGCGTTGCGCAGTTTCCTTGCATGCTTGTAACTTCGAGAATTTTTAATATTTTTACTCCAGATTTTCAACATTGCCATTTTTTCACACCTCCTTATGAACAGTATAGATGTCATTTTCCACATCCTGCCTGAAATGTGTTTTGCACATCTGGCGCACAGTGACGCAGTCGCTGTAGGAAAACAATGTTCCGGACAGAGTACAAAAATCACAGTAACACTGTTCATGAGCAGAGGTCCCAAAATCCCTACATTGAAAATTTGGTGAAAAAATTCCACAAAATGACCACGTTATAAGCATGCATTGCAGTTTCCATGCATGCTTGTAACTTTGAGAACTTTTAATATTTTTAGTCCAGATTTTCAAAATTGCCATTTTTCCACACCTCCTTATAAACAGTACAGCTGTCATTTTCCACATCCTGTTCAAAATGTGCTTTAGCACATCCGGCGCACAGTGACGCAGTCACTGTAGGAAAACAATGTTCCGGACAGAGTAAGCAAATCACAGTAACACCGTTCATAAGCAGAGGTCCCAAAATGCCTATGCTAAACAGCTGGAAAAAAAATTCCACAAAATGACTATGTTACAAGCGTGTGTTGAGCAGTGAGCACGTACTGTCGTAAGTTTGTGATTTTTTTATATTTTCACTCCAGATGTTCAACATTGCCGATTTTGCATGCCTTCTTATGAACAGTACAGCTGTCATTTTTCACATCCTGCCTGAAATGTGATTTCGCACATCTGTCACACAATGGAGCAGTCACTGTGGGAAATCAACGTTTGGGACAGATTAAGAAAATCATACTGCCACTATTCATGAGCAGAGGTCCCAAAATGCCTATGTTAAAAATGTGGTGAAAGAATTCCAAGAAAAGACCGTTACGAGTATGTGTTGCACAGTTTTCATGCATGCTCGTAACTTCAAGAATTTTTAATATTTTCACTCCAGATTTTCAACATTGCCCTCTCTTCAAAGCTCCTTATGAATAGTGCAGCTGACATTTTATGTGGTGCAGAATGGCGTGGTCACTGTGAGAAATCAATGTTGGGCTCACAAAAAGGCCATGTTGAAAATTTGGAGTGAAAATACCAATAAACGCCCATGGTGTTAGGGTTTCTAACCATAATGTACAGACTAACAGGCGTCAGGGTGTGCCTTTGGATTGTCAGCTGTAATGCTCATGCCATTGCACCCCCAACCCCATCCCCACCCTGCAGCCACTGACAGCCATCCAGGTGTGCCTTGGACTCTTTGGCCCCAAAGTTCACCCCATTCTCCTATGCTGCACCCATTCCAACATACTTCCTTATGAAATGGGGTGAGTGTAAGGCCCGACAACCCCAAGGAATAATGCAACACATGTCAGAGTCGGCAGGGTAGGGTTAGGTGAAACAGCATGAACATTATGGCTAACGACCCAAAGGCACACCCCAATGCCTGTCACTCTCTGCAGCGTGGGGTCGGGTTGACGTCAGTTCTATACTTCACTGCCATTCCTATTATGCTTCTCTCTAATGCCTGCACTACCAATGCCAATGCCAGCAAGACAACATTCAGCATTGACAAATATTTGTTACAGATAGGCATGACATTTGCCTTACACCAGACATCCACAACCTCTCCCCTATCCAGTGATGCTAGAACAATGTTGTCAATGGTTCAGCCAGTACCTCTACCAACTCCCTGACCACTCTAGGGTGAACCCCATCTGGACCCTGTGAGTTGCTTGGGTTAAGATTCAGTAGTCTTTTCTTAATGTCCTCCACTTTTAATATAGGTCTATTTTCAGTGGTGTGAACATGATGTTCTTTAGTCCCCTGTGTTTTTATATTATAAACGGATGTAAAATAATTATTGTATTGTTTAGCCATCTTTGTATTGTCATTTAATAGGTTCCCATCTTGATCTTTTATTGGGCCTATAGCTTTTGCTCCCCCCTTTTTGTTACTAATGTAATTATAAAAGGATTTATAGTTATCCTTAACTGTGCTAGCCAGTTTCCGCTCATGTCTCATCCTTGAACAATTTATTGCTTTTTTTGTTGCCTTTAATACCTTCTTACACTCCTCCCAGTTTTTTGAATATCCACTTCTCCTAGCCCTCTCAAATGTTTTCCTTTTTTTATTAATCAGCTTTTTGACTCTGGGTGTCATCCATGTGGGGATTTTACCTGTCTTGTTATATTTCTTTTTCGTGGGTATGTGTTTGTTAACCAGGTAAGTAACCTTCCCTTCCAAAATCTCCCACATGTCCAGTAGTGATTTATTTTTTAAAGTTCCTTTTCCAGTTCCACTTCCTAATATCTGTCCTTAGTTTGTTAAAATCGGTTTTGTCATAATTCCTGATATCCGTACTTCCTGAGGTTTCGGCCATTTGCCCTACCATGCATGGGTGACAAAGTGACAGTTCATATAAGCTGACTGAGTACCCTATTTGTAAGCCTATGTGCTGCTGACCTGCAGTGCATAGGCCACTGCTTGAAAAGTTACTGCTTAATGGTAGGTCAGGGTAACACACACATTCCCCGCCCTGTGTACTGCCCCTGATCCTAGCTGTTATGGGGGAACTAAATAAGCATCTGGGTGGAGTGGGGGGGCAGTTGACTGGGGCTCTTATGTTATTTACTGCATGCAAAGTTAATTTATGTATGGCAATCAGCAGTGGTTAGGGAGGAGCAGCCAGTGCATTGCCCTCCTCTTTGCCAGGGAAGATTGAGGGCACAGGGTCAGCAATCAATGAAACATACACACAATACAGCCTATCAGAAGAGAATAAGCTGTATCCTGTGATCCCCTGCAAGTGAACTGGAGCACAAGGCAAACCACTGTAAGCAGTAGTAGTAGTAGTAGTGGTGGTGGTAGTAGTAGTGATAGTAGTAGTGGTGGTGGTGGTAGTGGTAGTAGTGGTGGTGGTAGTAGTAGTAGTGGTAGTAGTAGTAGTGGTGGTGGTAGTAGTGGTGGTGGTAGAAGCAGTAGTAGTGGTGGTGGTGGTAGTAGTAGTAGTAGTAGTGGTAGTAGTATTGGTGGTGGTAGTAGTAGTAGTGGTCAGTAGTGTAGCAAAGTTCCAGAGGGCCTGGGTGCAAAACAATGTTACAGAGCCCCTCCCCAGTTTTGAATAAACATCAAAATTATGATTTGGGCCCCTCAAACCTCGTGAATACGGGTTCCTACTTCATGTGTAGCTACGCCCCTGGTTGTGGTGGTGGTAGTAGTAGTTGTGGTGGTGGTAGTAGCAGTAGTAGTAGTGGTGGTGGTAGTAGTAGTGGTGGTGGTGGTAATAGTAGTAGTGGTGGTGGTGGTAGTAGTAGTAGTGGTAGCAGTAGTAGTGATGGTGGTAGTAGTAGAGGTGGTGGTGGTGGTGGTAGTAGTGGTGGTGGTGGTAGTAGTAGTGGTGGTGGTAGTAGTAATAGTGGTAGTAGTAGTGGTCAGTAGCATAGCGAATTTCCAGAGGGACTGGGTGCAAGACAATGTTACAGGGCCCCTTCCCAGTTTTGAATAAACATCAAAATTATGATTTGGGCCCCTCAAACCTCGTGGGCCCGGGTTCCACTGCACCCCCTGCACCCTTGTAGCTACGCCCCTGGTAGTAGTGGTGGTAGTAGTAGTAGTAGTAGTGGTGGTGGTGGTGGTAGTAGCAGTAGAATAACATTTTTTTTTATACAGTATATACAGACTCAGGCCAAATGCCTATTTTCAGCTGCATTCCTGTGTCAGAGTTACACAAATAAATTATAAACAACTACAATACAATATGTACAATAAGTTAGAATTGAAAAACATTTACAACCGTGCCTTAGTTCATTTCCAACAGACTTCTGAAATTGTTTCAAGATTTTACAGCATCTTGCATTTACTCCTGACTGACCATCTGATGGTCAGCAGCATAGTGGCTGATGCCCATTTTCCCAAAACGGGTAAGGGCGCTGGGAACCGTTAATGTGGCATGCTTACGGGAAAGTGGCAGAGAGAGAACCTATGGCTACATGGCAGAGGGGGGAAAAGAGGGCATCACACAGTCCCACAGAAAACAGCATTCAGCATCCAAAGTTTTTTATGACTGGCCCAGACTTCTGATTGAAAACCTGGTGCTCTTCTGCCTAGCCAACCCTGTCCCCTTTGAAGAGCTCCACAGGGCAGAGAACAGTGCATGCTGTCAGAGGGCAAGACATGCAATGCACCATGACTGTACAATGCTCTACAGATTGGCAATGTACAGTTCACATGTATGCCAGTCCAATAGTGAACAACACCCTAAATTTGGCCATAATCTAGTACAGCTTTTTTTATGTCTACAGTAACACATTAAAATCTGTAACTACATTTAAATGATCAAGGTTAGGCTTTTAACATAAAAATGCATTTGCATTCACTGAAGGATCGCACTATAACATGTGAAAGGTCATATTGCACATTAGATAGACAGGACTGGGTGGACTTGATGTCCAGGCGTTTTTTTTCTAATGACAAATTCCATGTTTCTACAATTCTCTATGTACGGGTATGTATCCATCTGAAACAGTTCTTTTAAACTCATGTTGGTAAAATCTCAATCCATTCAAATGTAACCAATCTGTGTTGTAAGATTTGCTGTTGCAGTACTGCCCCTCCCAGCACCTCTTCCACATTGTCATTCTGTACCTGCTGCCTGCCTCACAGCCAGTCTTCACTGTTCCTTCATCCATGAAATTAAAGGTCCCGGTCCAATTTCCCAGCTCCTCTCCACTCTGCCAGCTAACCTGCAGTCTATAACAAAAAAAACAAGGCAGCTGGTATTTCATTGTATTCGTCACCTCTTTATGAAAAAATCAAATTCATTTTTGCAAAAACTACCAACTGCCTTGCCTAATTCATGTTTATGCCACCTCCAAATATTGTATTTTAAATGAGGTTTATGTCATTGCTGTGACATCCACCTGTCCAATTACCCATCCATCCAAATCATCATGTTTCCGGATATTAGCTTAGTCTCTCCTAGTCCTGTCCTTTTATCACTACAGTACCTCTCCTATCCTCATACATTGTGCATCCTGCCATTCTGTTACAAAGGTTTATCCGGCACAGTTTACTACCCTGCTGATTAATTCTGTTGATTCCTTCTAGCGTTGCTCTGAACAAAGTTGCCTTTTTAGCATGGAATTATCTGTTTACACATTTTTTACCCCATATATTTTATCTACAGTGTTTGAAATAGAAAATAAATTCACTGAGGTAAACTGCCATCTTTCACGTGGGATGGAACATACCTGACAGGGGTCCAGGGACATGTTGCCTCATCATGTGTTGCATTTTTACACTTTATCTCATCAGTGGTATGCCTTTATGGGGGTACATTTTACATAGGAGCAGTCATTCCCCATTTTACTCCTGGAAATTAGTTGGGCTTTAATTTTACTCCTGGAACTCAGCCCCCAGGTCCTGTCCTCCACACACACACACGCACACACACACACACACTTCCACCACTGTCCCTACCACTTACTTTGTTTTATTGCACATTTTACAGGCATTTTGCCCATTGCCTCTACTGCTTTTATTGTTCACCTGTGCTGAATGTACTGTATTTGTTCCTCCCCTTTTTAACCCCTACCCCCTCCCATGGAGTCATACCTGCAAATGAGCTTTAGCTCAGTATGCTTCTCCTGGTTACTAATTTTCAAATAAATGTAACCCCCCCACAGGGGGCTTACTTGTTTAGCCCCATTGGGCTACCGTTCCATGTTTTCCCCGTTGTTCCCAAAGTCTCTGTCTGGCCACTGCATCATTTTGGTAACTGAGAATGGGGCCAGAGGAGCTAAACAGTGGAGCCACTGCCTTGTTTTGCACTCTGGTGCAGGGCCAGCGATCTGTGCATGCACAGAAGAGCATTTTGTTTTGGCTGTTCAAGCAGCCAGTTTAAGGTGCCTCTCTGGTGTTCTCGGTCCCCTTGTTGTGCACAACGGGGACCGGAGACCTGGAGGAGGCACAGGAAAGGCAGCAAAAGTGTTTTCAAGGAGCATTGATTGAGCTCTCATTCCTGCTTCATTAATATTCATGAGACTTTTGAATATTAATGTTCAAGCCTGTTTGCTGCCTGGGGCCCCGCATAACGTCAGCAGCGACAGGCAGGCAGTGAAATAAAATTGTTTAAAGAGGGCACTGTTTGAAAGGATGAAGGAGGGGCTACAAAATGGTGGGGGCAAATAAAGATAAAAGTAAATGATGTGGCTACACCAGGGGGATAAAGTGAAAACTTTAGACTGTACTGGGACTGTTTTGCTAGCAGTTATGTCATGACACCATGACCCCTTATGGACTACTAATCAGCTAAATAGGCACCCAGAATTGAGAGAAAGGCCTCATGGGAGAAGGTTGGACTATTTTCAGGTGCTAAGAGACTTGAGCAATAAATAATCAAAGAGAACTCATTATTGTGATTGATAACTGGAGGCAGCCAATCAGAGGACAGGATTCTGAGGAGAAATCTCAGATTTGGGACAGTTGATTCAGTCTACGGCTGGGCTCTGATCAAGTCAGGAGTACTCTGTGCTACAGGAGAAAGCATTTAAGGCCTTTCACATGGCTTGATTTTGAAAAAAGCAGAGTTTGTCAGAGAAGTGTTCTTGCTGATTTGGAGAAGCTGCGGATTCTTTTTTTTTTTAGTTGTTTAACCAGGAGTAGCACACTAAGCTGAAAGCTTTTTTACAGGAGCATCCTGGGAGCACAGGGAAGTTAAGTGACTTGCTCAGGGTCACACACTATGTAAGTGGAAGCTGTGGGATTCAAACCCAGGTCTGTTCTGCTGGATGTCACCAGATTTGCAGCTCAGAGCCTTAAACCACTGCACTATACTGCCTGATTCCAAGCTAACTGTTCCAGGCATTCTTTTGGAGTTTGCCGTGTTAATTAATGATCTTTGCTGCAGCCATCCTGCAACAAGTTGGGACTGAGAGAGCAACTTAAGCTGGGCAGATTTCCCAGGAACTGTGAGTAAGCCACAGAAAAGCTGAAATCTAATTTAAAGCAGAGAGTGAGAGAGACACTTTAAGAGCGAGAGAGAGAGAGAGAGAGAGACTGAGCAGGTGCCCTAGACTTCAGAGACCTGTGGTCATTGTTGAGATCTGGTTGAGGACTGGAACTGCTGCTTTAGAGTGAAATTGGAGCCTGCTGCTAAGAGGCTGGTAGAGCAGAAAATTGGTGAAACTGTTTTGGCTGCACAGCGAAGCTAATCTTGTGTTGAGAGTTAATTTCAGAGCCAGGTGAGGAAACTGATAACCCCCATCCAGTGGGGTCTGCTGGCTACAGGGGGCCACTGGCACCCATTAAGGTGCTAGGGCACCTGTGACCTGTGAGGGAGCTGGCCTGTGGAGCCACTCCCGGGTCTGGGTTTTGCTGTAGTTAGTGGGCCTTGCACAGTAGCTCTGCAATGGGCCTGAATAGGCTGAAGGTGACAAGCAGCCAGATCTTCAATCAAGGGGGCAAGCGGCCAGATCTTCAGTCAAGCTCGAGTCTCCAGGATACCATCTGCTGCCCATTTGTTTTTCCCTCCTTTGAACTGAGACCCCCTGAATTTGGACTGGTGGAAGCCCTCCACACCAGGAACTTTCCAGATCTCCAGGACCGTGAGTACCCAGTGCTTGAACTGGTAATCAGGGGGAATGTTTGTTTAATTGCCACAACCAGTTTCAGTGTTTCAAGGGCCCCAACGCTGGCCAACCTACACCACCGAGCAGGCCTGAAACTCCTGGGTACCCAGACAGGACAGAGGGTAGCACTGGTACCAGTGGGGGTGGGCATCTGGGGTGGTCTGGCCTATGGGTCCATATGTTATTAATTGCTCTGTGCATATTCTCTAACCATCCTTCCTTCCACAGCTATCCCGGTTTCAGGTACCCTGATCCTGGCCCTTCCCCCAATAAAGCTGTGTTTTTTTGTTTGAAATTGCTGTGTGAAAGGTGTTTTGTGGGAATCAACTGTAAAGTGTATTCAGTATATGGTCTTGGGAAACTGTTTAGCATCCAGTGTGTGGGGCAGTTGGAAGGGGAGGTGGGTAGGTACAGCATCCCAGGGGGTTGTACCAGTCACACACCTGGCCCACTGCAATTTACCTCGGGTGGAAGCACTGTGCTATTTTCATTTATCTTCTGGGATAGAACCCCTGAATACTACCATAGCAGGACCCAGGACCCATAACCTGTGTGCAGGTCAACAGGCAGGGGTAGTAGCCCATTGGCTTACGGCGCCTGGGCTACATAAATAAATTATAAATTAGAAGCAGCATGATCTAGTGGTTAGAGCACTATCTTAGGAACTGGGAGCTCACAAGTTCAAACCCTGCTAGAGCCAAATACTCAATGTGTGACCTCAGGCAAGTCAGTTAACCTCTCAGCACCCCAGTCCCCCCAGATGTGAAAATAGGTAGCAGCAAGAACCCACTGGAAATGAGATGCTGCATTTCAGCAGGCCTATCCATAAATATATTGGGGATGGGGTCAAAACATCAGTTCAGAAAAAAAAAACGGTGTCAGTTTGAGGTGGTGGTGTGAGTGCCAGTGTAGTGTAACATTTTACTGAAGTATAATTTTGCTGAATTGTAACCTTTTACAGTATAACCAAATGTCTTGTGATAACCTTATAATTTCTTAACACTTTACATTTCACAACATTTAACATCAACTGTCCTATAATAAACTTATCAGTATGGTGTGCCCTTATTAAGATGGTATACACCTGTTAAGGAAGGTGTTCAACAGAGAGAGTTGTGCAAGAAATGAAGTAAACACCTATGAGGTTGTGTAAGAAATAATGTAATACCTATGTTTTGACTGAAATGCACCACACCCTAAGATTAATATGTTATTTTGTTATATGATTGGCTTACAATGGGGGTGTTGGTATTTTTCAAGATAACAATTCTTTATACAAACACTGTATGTAAATTGAATAAGCAGCACCAAAGAAGAAAAGAAAATACATGTATATGAATTGATGAACTCGCAAGAAAATAAATGAAGGAAAAACAATCACTCTGTGTGGCTAGACTTATTTGAAGATAGAAAACACAACACAACCCTTAAAATTGGTGCCATGACTCCGATGTCTGAACACAGTCTATACGGTTGCTGACGACATCAAACGAACTGAGAAGGAAGCCACTGCGAGGAATGCCTTACTGAACCTGACCTGATCAATCAAGTACAGAAGGGAGTCAAAAGAGGGACTCTAAGAAACAGACTGGTGTGAAGTCAGACGTGATTTGCCAGCTAGATAACTGACATAAGTATGGACACCATATTATGTAATTTTAGAGACGCATCTTTAAAGAAGGTCCGTGAGCTTCCTCCTGAAGAAAAGGCAGATGCGTACTTATGTTTATCCACTCAATGCCTAGAAAGAAATGAGAAAGTAAAGGCAGATAAAAGCAAATTAGCCAATATTTGTCAGATGTATGTATAGTATCAGTGTGAAATAACAACTAGAACCTGTCTATTAAAGAAGCAGTTACTTGATAGTGAAGAAAAGTATTTTCTAGGTGTAGCTAAGTATGTTACTGAAGCTAAAGATGGAGAATATAAGTTAAATATCTATCAGGAAGAGGTATGTGAGTTAAAGATTAAGAACAACCAATTAGAAGAAAACATTAAATTTGTTAACAAACAAAGTCAAGCTCAGATTAATGAACTATCTCGTCAGTTACAACAAGCCATAGAGAGATTAGACCATGCCAACCAAGAGCATGTACAAGACATGGCATACAAAGAACAATCATTGTATACCATGCAAACAGAGGCACAGTTGCAGTGCCAAATCTCATTAGAGCTATGCCATCAAGTACAAAAATACAAAATGGCGCCCCTACATAAAAAGGGTGTAGGAACAACCAAATGTTGTTGTTGTGAAGTAACAGACCCCTCAGATTCTAGTACATCAGAAAGTGATGAAGAACTTCCTCGGAAGCACAAAGCAAAAATTGTACCCTTTATCACTAAAACTAAAGGAGATGGGGCTAAAGTGAAGCAAGGCCGAGGGAAAAAAGAGGTTAAAGAAATTAGCTTATAATAAAAAAAGTATGGAACAAGAGGATGAGGTCTTAGAAAAACAGATAAAGAATTTGGAGGACACATTAAAAGAAGATTTAACTGAAGCAGAAGAAAAATCTTGCAAACACTATATTAAAATAAAAAAGGAAGTCCTTGCATAACACAAAAAAGCATATGAAGAGAATGAGGAAGCTAGGAAAAAAGCAAAAGCTTTTGAGGAAGCTACAGAGGAAATAGAGACCCATGTAGAGTTATCACAGCGTGATCTCACTACCCAAGAATCCATGCAGTTAGTGGATCAGCTAGGCAAATGGGAGCCAGGTCAGAATTCTGTGCCCTATTGTACTAAGCTAAAAACATTAGTAGCAAATTTTAATTTGACCAACAAAGATGCCTGTAAAATAGCAATGCTGTCACTTCTGGCAGAACTGTTAGAAAGCTTACCTGCAAAAATGATAGGAACTCAGGCCCAACCAGAGGATGATGCAAACTGGGCAACCGTGGATGATATCCAAGCTGCGCTGCTGTCTATGCATGGTGTTGCACATACTGACTGGAGTAAGATCTATGAGATCACTCTACAGCCAGGTGAATCCCCAGTTATGTTTATCAATTGTCTGTATGCAACATACGCAACATATGGAGGCGTGGCAGACCCAAGTAAGGATAGAGAACCTTCCTTGAGTTTAATTGATTGACAAGCGACTATAGTGCCTGCGTCAGTACGTATGTTGTGTAAATGAGCTGAAAGAGCAGAAGAGGAGTATTTGCTCACAGAATGGTGGTGAATGCAACAAGATGATGGTCCTGAAAAAGGAAAAAACAAACGAAGGGTAGCCACTATTGTAAAAACAGAAGGCAAGGGAAGGCTAACCTGCAACAATTGCAATAAAGAAGGCCACTTTAAAAGCGATTGTTGGGCTAAAGGTGGAGATATGGAAGGAAAATGGAAGCAAGTCTTAGAGAGGAGATGAGCTCAAGATCCTGATAATAATGCTAAACTGGGTGACAAGGCAGACTTACAAAAATGTATTGAAATGCTTAGTAATTTGATCAATACTAAAACAGTTGCCGCAGTTCACCAAAAACCAAGCGACAATGATGAAGGGACATTCAAAAAGGAAAGAGGACGGGATGAAGCCCCCCCTTTCCAAATCCTAGGTAAATTACAGGAAGATTGGGAAGGGCGTCCAACAATATCAGCAATGGTCAGGGGCTGCCAGACTGTGATATTAGTTGATACTGGTGCTACTGTTAGTATAACAGATAGTAATATGCCTTTAACAACTAACAGAAAACAACAAATTAATTTGCAAGGTTTCTCAGGGGGTGTGTTAACAGCATATTTGACCAAACCGGTTTTGGTTCAGATTGGTGAACAACTATTGAAATGTATGTTCTGGAAATGTAATACACATGATGGTACCATCATGAATATGGACATTCTAGCGCAACATAGTTTAGTAGTGGATCTTAGTAATATGATTTTATGGCAAGGAAGCACTACTAACCCAAGACTGAATGTGGACGACTCTCATAGTGTGTACACAGTAAAATCATTAAAGATTTATCACATGAGTGATCACATGATTGTCCTCTGAGCCACTGAAGGACACATCAGACAATATGTTGTGCCCGTATCTGCAGGTTATCTACATGGACCTGAAAGATCCTATGTGGCATTTCTGTGTGAGAAGGAGATTGCTTCCAGCATCCGGGCTAATATTTAAGAAATAAGGCATGACAGGGAGTGTGTTATTATGGGATAACAACATACCATGGGAAGTGAAGCCCGAGGCGAAGCTGAGGGCTTTATGCACTCGAGAAGTGCAGTTATCCCTCAATTACGCACACCCTGGAATGCCTTATTGCGATTATAAAATGGCTTCTCTGATTTTTTTTTTTTTAATTTTAGGACCAAGTAATGAGTTACAGAAAGTTAAGCATTTCTGACATGTGCTGTTGTGCTGGGATAACAGCATGGTCATGTGACTGGATTCCACCAATCACAGTACAGTATTTTTTACCCATTTTATAATCTTCCATATTAAATTGGCTTTAATAAAACTGTGCATGCCTGTGCGTGGATGCCAAATGATCACTGGTTGCAAATAGCTAAAGGCAGTCCCCACACTAGCAGTAACTAACTCGCTGCTTTGTAAAGTACTTTAAAGCACACTGTGTATGTAGTGTGCTACATAAAACAAACTTCCTTGGCTGCCCCGATGGCCCAATGTCAGCACAGGACACTGTTGTGCACGCAACCCGAGTTCAGGAGTGGAGTCAGGTCACCACGTCGGGGAACTGACTAGGCTATAGGCAGCTGCCAAGGGGCAGTGCGCCTTGATTGGGAAGAGTTGGCTGTGGGTGCCGGCACCACAGAAACACCTGCAGGCAGGACAGGGAGCTTGCTGCTTCTGTAGGGGTATGTCATGCATGCACATTGTCGAAAGACATTTCTCATGCCAGGAGACGGAAGGGTGGCTGTGGGGGAAAAAACACGGAGAAAAACACAACTGGCATCTGATCATATGACAGCCTCAGCCCCCACCTCAGCCTGAGCTGGGTATATCCCCTGTCGTCCCAGGTCATAATGTTGCACACGTAATAGCGTACCGCACTATGGCAAAACTCGGACCTGTGCGCTCCCCGAGCTGGACCCCTCCGGAGTTAAGAATCATTAGTAGGGGGGTCAGGCGGCGCAGTCCCCCGTAACTGGGGGTGTGGGGGCAGAGCACCCCACAGAACAAAGACATGATGCCTCGTGGCATAAATCACGCAGCACGACAGTGCCATGCAGCATTATGTCTTGCGACATAATGACCCCGTGCCCATCCCTGTCTGCAGGATCTATCCTTAGAATGACAACAGCAGGGTCCGGGGGGGGGGCACATATTAGTCTAAAAAAAAATCATCATTCAGTCTGGTACTCTCAAACTAGTTACAGTGTAACCTGATACCCAGCTGCTGCCCTGCTCATCCTGCTGTTCCAGGCACATTCCATGAAGACTGTCCACTGCCCTTTCTTGTGACTGACGTAGTGCACCATTTGCTGTCTATCCATGCCAGTCTTCCACAACACTTCTACATTTCAGGACACAGCGGAGCTGAAAAACAGCTTGTATAGCATTTTTATCTTGCAGTCTTAATTAACAGAGAGGGCTTTATTAAAGGGAATTAAGTATATCTCAAGTGCTGCTATTCATAGGTGTTTGACACTAAAAGCCTTCTAAATCTGAGCAGTTGGTGTTATTTTGCAGTTTGAAATGATTAACTGCTTGTTGTTTCTCTTCTGCCCCTTTGGACTCTGCCCTCCCCCCCCCAAAAAAATGTTGGGGGCAGCCAGAGCTGCACTCTTTCTTCAGCTGGCAGGAGTCGGT
Source organism: Neoceratodus forsteri (assembly GCA_016271365.2). Taxonomy (NCBI): domain Eukaryota; kingdom Metazoa; phylum Chordata; order Ceratodontiformes; family Ceratodontidae; genus Neoceratodus; species Neoceratodus forsteri. The sequence continues at coordinate 483,685,754 of CM057449.1, forward strand.
CAATGTCAGTGCCACTCTTTAAGTGGCTGGTAGGAGGTTAGCGAATAGCATGTGGTCCACTACCTCCCTTGCTCCCTCCCTGGGAGCCAGGCACCTCTCCTTCATCACCCAAGTGGCCTCTAGCCAGCCTCAGTGTAGGATACCACAGCTTGAATGCAGACCCTGGTCTAGGCGGCTGTTAACACTCTGCTGCTGCAGAACTGAGCTGACCCAAACCCACAGCAGTTATAAAGAGGGTCTCAGAAATGCTGCAATCTCACTGGATGTCTGCAGTCTGAGACCCTTACTCAAATCTCTGTTAAACTGTCATATAGAGCCTTGTTTCCATGGTGCATGAATGTTTGTGAAAAGGTATCAACAGTAACTTGTTTGTACTGCAATTAATTGGCACTGATAAAGGAATGTGATGATACATTTTGACATTCTGAAACACCATTCTCAGGCAGATGGCAGCTAGAGTACTTTAATAAAAATCTCTCCTCCCGGGATGACATTCAAAAGCTACACTTTTAACACTTGTTTTTTTTTTTTAATAATAAAAGCAATAAGGCACTCCCAGGGATTAGATAACCAGTCAATCACCCACAAGGGGAAATGTGGCACTCAGCTGTGCCTTGTGCAACATGATGCCCCTAGGGAATGATTAAGTAATAAGCCATGTCAGGGTGTGCATTATAAGATTTTAATGCATGCCCCAGGGGTGTTGTAAGGCACGAGGCCGAAGGCCAGCTGTCCTTACGCGCCCTGGGAAGTGCATTAAAGCACACCCTGGAGGGGCTTATTACACTTAGAAAATGGCTCCATAGCTAGCCAATCGGTGCAGCGGTTGGATTTCCGCTTGTATCGCCGGTGACCTGGGTGTGGGAGTGGAACCTGGTCGCTGCAGGGCCAGCCAGGGGGAGAAGGCTTGAGCGTCCGATGACTGCACACCTTCTCCAGGGGGGAGGGTGGGGATGCGGCCTGGCACCTGCTGACTCCTGGTGGAGACTGGGGGTATAGCAGTGTGCAGACCGACTAACAAGGGGGGGCGTGGCAGACGTCAGCATATGCCTAGACGTTCATGGTATGCTGTGACTCTGGGGAGAAAAGGAAAAATCTCTCCACTGTTTGACCGGATGATGGCCATCCAGTCCTCCTGCAACCACGAATGCCCTGGTCAGGCCCCAGAGACCATCTCAGCACCTGAGGGGCCAAGAAGTTGCACTGGACGGCCCCCACCGGCACCTTTCTCCTCGGAGGAGAACCCATCTGGTGAAGGGTTACACCAGATTACCCCAAGAGTGGCTGTCATCTGAGGTGGTGGATGGTGGCAATAGGCAGGGGCACAAGTGAGCGGTATGGAGAGACCATAGATGGCCCAAAGGAGAGGCTGACAAGGAGACATGGGGAGGATAACAAAAAAAAATGGCTCCATGTAGGTTTTTAAGGGAGGAAAACTGGATTTGCGGCAGTAGCGCAAGCTACTATTTGCTATGCCAACAACCCAGAATCAGGAATGAGCCTGGGCTGTTGGAGGGCTGGCCAGGGGGAAGAAGGATCAAGCATCCTAAGGACCACTCTCCTTTTCAGGGGAGGGAGGGCTGTCGTTCCTGCTGTGATACTGCCCCCTGGGTGATCACAGGTGGCAGTGCAGCAGGGAGCGCCACTAAAACAGGAGGGGGTGACGTCATCTGGGGGAACCGTGCTCTGTGTCTGTTTGCGTGTGCCAGCACACTGGTCTCCATGTGCAAGTGCCAATATCAACAAGGGGTTACCACAATGGAGAACAAAAGCTCGACCCTGGTGCTGGCTTCGGGAAGGACCCCGGTATATCCAGGGCAGTCCTCGCCACCACCGCAAGCAGCCCGATATGGTGTGTGACTGGGGGTGTAGTCAGCCACCCACTACCTCGAGGGTAAACTGAAGCTCCATGGGGACAGGCAGCAGTGGATTAGGCGGGGACTGAGGGATGGTCCAGTGGCTCCTAGCCGAAGGACTGGCTTTGAGATTTGGGGGGATAAATAATAAATCGGAAAAAAAAAAGAAGAAAAGAAGATTAAGCACCTGACCAAGCATTTATAGAGATTTAATGCACAGACATGTGGGCATGTGATGTCTCTCAGTCAACGAGATTTCTAGATCTTTTCTTGCCATTTTATAACAGACTGGTATTCTAGCCCCCTGGGTATGCCTCACTGCTTATATATAAACAAAAAAAATTATAGAAACACAGAAAAATGCCTTAAGAAGGACTTACGGTCTATCAAACCTGCCCGTGTGCGGGGGGGGGTGCTCACCATTTACAGTTTTAAGTCTCCCCCAATCCTTGTCCTCCCCAATCTTTTCCTTACATCTAACCTTCCCTGTCTTGAATCCCCCAATGGTTTCTACATTTAATGCTTCATATGGCAGCTTGTTTCAAGCTTCTACCACTCCTTCCATGAACTAATCCTTCCTAAACCTGCCCCCCATCAACTTCCTCATTCCTTCCCCCTTGTGCTCTTAATATTGCTGTGTTTAAACAATTCGCTTGAGTCCACCTTATTTATACCTTTCAAGTACTTGATGGTTTCTGTCATAACCCCCCCTTCCCTTCTTGTCTCCAGTGAGTACATATTTAGGCTCACCAATCCTGCTTGTGTGATTTCTCATTCTGCCCCTGTATGATTTTAGTGGCTCTCTTCTGCACAGCTTCCAGTTTATTTCCTGCTTCATAAGGAGATTCCAGAACTGGCACAGTATTCAAGGTTTGGACTCACTAGCGATCTGTACAAGTGCAGTATGATTTCCTTTCTCCTGCTCCTGATGCATCCCAGCATTCTGTTAACTTTCTCCATTGCTCTGTTACGCTGCACAGATTACATGAGGCTGCTTATAATTGCTACCCACAAATCCTTTTCCTCATCCCACACTTTGAAGCAACCCACCTCCCAATCTGTTCTCGGCCCTCTGGTTTTTCTTTCCAACTTGCATACCATTGCAATTTTGGTTGCTTAAGTTGAGTTGCAAGATTCTAGACCATGTTTCTAGTTTTTCCAAGTCCTCCGTTAAACCCTTAAACCCCTCCTCATTATCAACCCCGTGCTGCTGACATCCCTAATGAATACGTTAAAGAGCACTGACCCCAACATGACCTTTGTGGCACCCCGCTTATGACATCCCTTATGCCCTAGTGTTCACCATTTACAACCACCCTTGGTGTACCCCTTCTCAGCCAATTTTTATCCCAGATAGACAATTTTCCTTCCAACCATTGGTCTCCTAGCTTCTTTAGTAATCTCTTTTGAGGGACAGAGTCAAAGGCCTAACTAAAGTCCAGGTATATATATGCAGGGCCCGATTTTTCTGTGGCACATCAGACAAGTTCTCTTGACAGGGTTCTCATTTCACCGCAGAACTTCTGCGATTGCTCAACATCAATTTCTGTGGCAATTCTGAGGCACATTTTTACCATTAATTTTACCCTTATTTTTTTTTTTTTTTGCCATATCTGACACAGTGCACGCTCGTAACACAGTCATTTTATGGGCTTTTGTCACCAAATTTTCAACATAGCCAGTTTAAGACCTCTGCTCATGAACAGTGTCACTGTGATTTTCTTAATCTGTCCTGAACATTGATTTCACACACAGACCATGCCATTGTGTGCTACATGTGTGAAAACACATTTTGGGTGAGCTGTGAAAAAGAACAGTTGTACTGTTCATAAGGAGGTGTGGTAAAATGGCAATGCTGAAAATCTGGAGTGAAAATATTTAAAATGCTCAAAGTTACGAGCATGCGTAGGAACTGTTCAATGCACGCTCATAAAACAGTCATTTTGGGGAATATTTTCACCAAATTTTCAACAAAGAGTTTTGGAGGGGCCTACCTCATGAACTGTGACACTGTCATTTTGTTAATCGGTCATGAAAGGTGGTTCCGTGCAGTGACCGCAAAATCACCTTTTGGGACTGAATAACAAAATGACAGTGACTGAGTTCATGAGGTGGGGCCCCAAAAACCCCATGTTGAAAATTTGGTGAAAAAATTCCCTCAAATGGCTGAGATATGCACTAAAGTTGAAAAAAATCCATTTATGTCATTATACAGCTTAGCAGCATTTCTTCAGTTCACGGTCAGCTTTGAAGAGTGCAGACGTGTTCCTGGTCCACTGAAGATCGCCGTGCAGCGCTCTGGAGGTAAGTATGGGTTGAGGTGGGGGTGTGGGAGGTGGGGTTTGCAGAGGGTGGGCGCGGAGTTTGGGGAGAGCAAAGAATCAATGAGGGAAGTTTTTTTTTTAGGTCATTTTTATTTTTGGAGACAACAGGGGACTTTGGCCACGCTGGGTGGAGGCTCCCAATGTGGCACCAGGCAGCTTAGGGGTCCAGTGAAGCCGATAGGGATTGGGCACCCCGTCATCAAATTACACTTTTGCCATGCTTGGGTGGCTCCCAGCGTGGCATACGGACATTTTTTTGGTGGGGCCAGTGAAGCCGACGGGGGATTGTGCACCCCCATCGGCAAATTACACTTTTGCCATGCTGTGGTGGGTATCCAACATGGCATAAGGAAATTTTGAGGGAGCCAGTGAAGCCAGCGGGGGATTGGGCACCCCCATCTGCAAATTACACTTTTGCCACACTGGAGTGGGCTCCCAGTGTGGCATACGGACGTCTGTTTGGAGGGAACAGTGAAGCTGATGGGGGATTCGGCTCCCCCGTCGGCAAAGGACATTTGTTCTGCGGGCGGCCGCAAATTCTGCGGGAGGCAGCAATTCCACAGTTAATTCTGCCGTTTGCCATTGCTGCGGAATCGCGGAAAACTCATGGCCATGATAATATGTCTACTGCCTATCCTTTGTCAATGGTCTTCACTACCCAGTCAAAATAATATATACATCAGATTATTTGACATGAACTTCCCAATACAAGCCCATGTTGCCTTTTGCCCAGAAGCCTGCTGTCTTTCAGGAAATCCACCAGCCTCTCCTTCAAAATGGTTTCCATCAATGTGCCCACTATGGAGGTTAGGCTGACCATCCTGTTAATTCCCTGGTTCATCCTTAGCTTCACTCTTATGGATCGCTACTACTTCTGCAGTTCCACAATCACTAGATATCTCTCCAGATTGAAGGGGAATGTTGTACAAGTTGGCTAATGGTGTCGATAAGACCTGTGCCAGCTTTTTCAGTACCCTAGACTGTACCCCATCCGGCCCCAGGGATCTGTACAATTTCAGATTCAAGAGCACCTTGAGGACTCTCTCTGTGGTAATGTATTCCCTGCATTTCTTTGCCTCACCCCCCCCCACTCCACCCTTGTGCAATGGATCCCCTTTCTCCATGTAAACACTAAACAGAAATACCCAGTTAGTATTTCTGCTTTACCAAAGCTTTCTTCCAAGATTTGCTTGATGGTTTTCTGGGTCCTGCATGATATGGGTCTTGACTACATTAGAGACCTTCTGCTCCCTCATACTCCAGCTTGGTCACTCCCATCATTGGAGGAGAATCTGTTGATCATTCCACATGCTCACTTGAAGTCCCTGGGGAAAAGAGCCTTCTCTGCGGAATCCCCATGCATATGGGACGTTTTACCAATTCAGCTATGTCAGATCTTCTCTGTTGACGGTTTTAAACAGGCTCTGAAGACACATCCTTTTCCCTGGCTTTTCAAGTGTTTAATTTATTGCCATTACAGCATGTAAGGTGGGGATACTGCAGTGCAGTGACTTGTTTTCCTCCATGTAGCATTTCACCAGGTGGAAGCTATGCAGGGGGGGCTATCCAGTGTTGGAATTACATGAGGACTTGCCCTCCCCCAGCTTGGAACTGAGCCCTGGTAGCTCAGGCACCTCTGCCATTGACGTATAATGGGAAGGGGGGCTCAATTTAAGATAGGACCCTCACAGGCCCTCCTAGCTCCCAAAGCTCATAAAGTGTAATTCCAACACTGGGACCATCAGTCGTGTCCCTGACTCCCCAACTGGCACTCACCACTCTGAACCACCAGGAGTTCCCAGCAGATTCCACATGTGGCAGGCCCAGGGTGGAGAGGGCCATCCCATCTCCCCCCTGTGAAACTATCCGAATTCCGGTGGCGGTTGGTGACATGGGTCAAGGAAAGGCAGGGCTTCATTAGCCCACACTGCCCCCATTTTCTTTTTGCTGGTATCCCTGCCCCTGCCACAAACAGGCAGTGGTACGTGTTGTGTGGTGGCACACATACGTACCACACCCAACTGGCAGCCTCTCTCTATACATGCCATCCCAGCCTGCACTACCACCAGGCTTCCACCTGGTAGCAGTCAACAGTGGGGCTGACAAAGCCTCCCTCTCAGTACAGGAGAGCAGTCCATTGGATACTTATTCCTCTCCCTGCAACCAGAATCTGCTCCTAAACCCAAGTCCCCAGCAAGGCGGGCAGCAGCACTTCTGCCACGTCACTGGGCCAGTTACAGTACAGTGATTTATGCATTTTATTATTGTTTTAAATGTCCTGTTATTTGATTTTAAGGTTGTAAGTGAAGCACGTCAAGCCTTAAGGATGAGATGCTATATAAAAAAAAATGTGCTTGCTTGCGTGCTTCCACCCAGTCCCTACCCTCCTTCAACTTGGCAAAGCCTTCTTTCAGCTGCCTTTTCTCATTCATAGATCAAAAGGAGGCCTTGTCTCTTTCCTTAACTCCCTCTGCTTTCTTTAGTTCCACCCTGCCTTTAGCACTTCAAGCCACTCTGCTGGCTTCCTTCAGTTTCACTAAGTATTCCTCCCGTCTTCCTTCTTACTAATCCCCTTATATTTTTGGTACGCTGCATTTTCCCGATTGCTGTTTTAGCCTTATTTGAGAAACATATAGCTCTCTTTTGCCTTTTCCTGTTCATTACCTGTTTGATACAGGAACCAGTGAAGACATGTAGGCCATCCCTAATCAAGCCCCTCCTTGCCTCTACTCTAGCCAGCTGTGCCCCACGTTTTTCAGTCATGGCCCTAAAGTCCTCTTTCCTGAAACAGAGTACCCAAGTTTTAGTTTTTAGATGTTCTTTCTTCACCTCTATTCAAAACCATACTGTCAGATGGTCGCTATTTTCCAGAGGCTCCACTGACATACTGAAGTAATCACAGTTTGCCAGCACAAGGCCAAGGGTTGCCAGACTCCTACTCAGTTCTCTAACCCACTCTGCCAAGAAGCCATCCTGGAATGCTTCCAGGAGTGATTTGCTCCTTATACTTCTTTTAGGAGGCTACAATCAATATCCACAGATTGAAATCTCCCATGATTACCATCTCCTTCTGTTCAGTAACCTATCTAATCTCATTCACAAACATTCTGTCTAATCACTCACTATAGTTTGGCAGTCTATAGACCACCCACAGCTTCACACTCCTGCCTGCTTCAGGTTCAAGCAAGACCCACAGAATCACCATCCTGTGCTCCCTCCATTCTCTCTTGAGGCTTTAATCTCTTCCTACATACAGAGCAACCCCCACTCCCCTCCCTACTTCCCTGTCTTTCTTGTAAGTCGAGAATCCTGGGATAGTGAGATCCCAGTTGATAAGTGCTTGGCGATCATTAGATCCTTCGCACAACACATTAGGATACAGAGAACCACACATTTAATTTCTAAAACATACTGGGCCCTGCAGGAAACATAATGGTATAATACCACATATGTGGCCACTAAATGGGAGGAAGAGCTGGGCCTAGAGATAGCAGAATGGGAGAAGGGATGTAATGAGACAGGCAGGGTCACTTCCTCATGTATATGGTATGAATATGCGTGGAAACACCTAAAAAGGTTCTTTAAAGCTCCGGCCATTACAGCCAGGTATGCGAGGAATAGAGCTGCTAGATGTTAGATGGTCTGTGGTTACTGCTCGGCATCTCATAACCACATAATGTGGTCTTGCCCAGAGTTTCAACATTTTTATCAGGCACTGGCGGGGGTCTTCCACACCCTTGATGGGACTTTGCTTGAGGACACATCCTCCTTCAGGTATTTAGGTCTCTGGCTAGACCAACACCTGAACTTCTCTGGTCATATCGATGCCATTCAGAAAAAATTGCATCCCAAGCTCAGAGCCTTATTCAGGAACCATGCCTGCATCCCACCCACAGCTAGGCGTGAGATTGTCCAGAAGATGATCCTGCCTACCTTCGACTACTGTGACGTAATCTATGGTGCTGCCCCTAAGTCCTCTCTGGCCAGACTTGATGACCCTCTTCAACTCTATTTGCCATTTTACCCTTGACGCCCCCCTCCGCACTCATTGTGATCTCTACCATGCCCTATCTTTCCCTTCCCTGACAAACTGATGTCTCTCTCACTGAGCAAAATTTACCTCCGAGCACTGGCTGGGTGAATTTCCCTCCTATCTGGCCCCTGCCTTTACAACCACCCCCCTCTTTGCACTCCCTAATATCTACTGACTCATGAACCCTGATGGTTCCACGCTGCTCCACCCTTATTGGCCAATCGGGTTATTCTTATCACCTCCCAAAAAGCTGGAATTCACTTCCCCCTCAAATTCACCACTCATCCTCTTGCTACTCCATTAACTTTGCCCTCAAGAACTTCCTTGACCCTTTCTGTGCCTGCCATGACCCTCCCTAATCCCCCCGCCATGTCCCCTAAGCCAGTATTACCATATGCCTACTCCCTACCATTCCTACTTCCCTCTGATCATGCTCCTCCTGGTCCCCTGCTCTCCCTCCTCCCAACTTTGGCCTGGGGCTCAGGGTGCAAATTCTTGAACAACATCAAGAAAAACTGTGGCAAAGACCTAACCCCCTTCCCCGAATCAGATCATGGTCGATGGGTGCCTAAATTCTGGCCCCTCTCGCATAGCCAGTGCATTTAACCGCACCTTTACTAACCTCAGCCATGTCCTCCCCACAAACTTTTTTGACCCCCAGCCTGCCCCCTCCCTCACTCCCTAATGCCCCCCCTTTACCCATGCTGCATCACCCCCAAAGCTGCCAAGCCTTACCTAAAAAAGCTCTTAGCAGCTCTTGTTATAGCAGCGACTCTCTAGACATGAAACTCCTCCGGCTCACAGTACAGGAGGTTCTCAACCCCCTCACCCACATTCTCAACCGCTCCCTCTGCCAAGAGAAATTCCCTACACATTGGAAAAATGCCTCCATTACCCCATCTACAAGAGTGGGGATCGCACCTCCACCGACAGCTACCACCCCATCTCTATCCCCCCCCCATATAAGGCATTGGAGCAGATCACCTTTGATCCACTCACTGACCAGCTAAATAAGCATGACCTGCTTTGTAAGCAGCAGAATGGCTTCCGCAAAGGCCATAGTACCACCACAACCATCTTGGAGTTCACCACACACATCCACACTGCCTTAGACAGAGGTCAAGTAACTGGCACCATCTTTGTAGATCTCTCCAAGGCGTTCAATACCATAAACCACTCCCTCTTGCTTTCCACTCTCTCTCTAGCATTGGCTTCTCCCAGGACGCCCTGGGCTGGTTCACTGACTACTTGTCAGATCGGTCCCAACAGGTCAAAATTGGGGTCATTCTGTCCAACCGGCTCCCAGTCCACTCTGGGGTCCATCCTCGGTCCCCTACTCTTCAGCCTCTATCTTAATGCCCTCCCCTCTTCCTGCTCAGGCAACACACTACTGTATGCCAATGATGCTATCCTGTACTCATCTAATTCCGACCCCAACCAGCTCCACTTATCCCTTCAATCCTCCTTCAGTGAAGCAAAAAAATGTTTCTCCACACAGTGACTTACACTTAATTACAAGAAGACTAAGCTCATGTTTTTCTCGCACCCACAGAACCCCCACAAGGAGCTATGCCCCCCATGTTCTTACAAACACCCAGTCCTCACTGGAGCAAGTGTACTCCTTCAAATATCTGGGAATCACCCTTGACCTAGCCCTTAACTTCCAACAACATATCGATCACCTGTCCACTGCCCTCAATGTACGGCTCGGCATTCTCTATCACTTCAGGCACTACTTTACTCCCGAGGCCCTCAAACTAGCTGTCTCATCCTCGGTTCTCTCCCTCCTGGATTATGGCATACTTATATACAGTGCAGCCACCACCTCGGCACTCAGCAGACTTTGTGTCTCCCTTAACAAAGCCTGCCACCTCATCCTGGGTTGGGACCATCTCACCCATACCTGCTCACTCTACAGCTCGATTAACTGGCTTAAACTTGACAACAGAATCAAGTTTCACACTTGTCTCATGGGCAAAAAAATTATGATCGGCTTCACTCCCCTGGGTCTCACCTCTATAATCTACCTGGCCACGGTGAAAAAATCCACCCAAAGCTCTGGCAAGCAGCTCCTAACAGTTCCCCATTGTCGTACCTCCCAATTTCAAAGATCTTTCAGCTACAAGGCCCCAACTTGGATGAATGATTTGCCAAGTGCTCTCGAAAACAAACTCAGAATTGGCCCCTTCAAAACCTACCTCAGGAACCATTCTCCAGTCCTCCAGCCTCTGTGACTGCCATTAATCCCTCCCTTCACCCTCCTCCCTCAACAATGGCCAATGGCCAGCTTTCCCCTTCCCAACCTGGACTGCCAACATGAATGTTACTTGTAGCCATTATAAGTCGTCAATATTGCTGTCCAGCTTAAACTGTGTTTAGCACCATAAGCGATGACTGTTAGCCTTTATTGTATTCTTCTTAGTAAAAATTCTCTGTATTGTTGTTGATTGTACCTCCCTGTGATGTGGAACCTTTGTAAATGAGTCCTTGACTCAAAGGCACTTTCCAAATTCTCAAATAAATAAAAATAAATAAAATAAATAGTGTTCCTCCCCCTTCTTTCTCTACCCTTTATCTTTCTCCCTCCTATGAGCTCGATCACTGCCTTATGCATGCAGAATCCACAGCGCACGGTGGGGAACAACTTTACCCCCCTTCCCATATTTCTCCTTTTATTGCACCCCCTCAGTCACTGCTAGATCACTGCCTTGTGCAGGCAGGGTCACCTAGCACACTGGTGGGGTACACCTTCACTATAGTTGACCTCTGCTACCCCCTCCCACAACATCCCTTCCCCAACACACACCCCTCTTGCATCACTGTATACAATTAACTCTCATCGCCTATAACCTGTGTCCTACCAGTAGGGCTGTCCACCACCATGCCCAAATAGGGATAACAAGACACAGTTGAATTTCAACTCCCCCCATTCCCCCCCGGATGCCTCCCAACTAAAATACCTCTCTCTCCTCATCCTGCCACACTCTACTTCTCCTCTCCTTCCTACCCCCTTCCGGTTAACATAGCCTAACACTGTCCTACCCCTACATTCAATTAAGCACTTATAACCTACCCCAATACCCCTCTTATATGCACTTTAGTCCACCCTGTTGTCTCTGTTTGCCTCAAAAATTGTGTTCTGCTTGCATCTCTCCATAAATTCATGAAAAATGCCACCAACAGCTTAATCTGGTTCAAGGTCAGTTGGCATTCATCTGTATCCCCCTCTCCCGAGTCGTGCCTGGAAATAGGCAGGATTAGTCTAGTGCACTTACCCGGTCAACAAAAACTAAATAAATAAACAAAAAATAAATAAAAATTTCCTTTCCCTTCTTCCATTCTGCCCTCCACAATTTTTCATTCCCTCCTTCCATTCTTCCTCTCTTTACTCCAATTATTGTAAATCTTGAATATCTGTTACACTAATGGCTAACAATTACTATTGTGTCACCTTACCATCTAGTGCTACATACTGTTGCCAAGTTATTAAATGTGTTCCAGTGTTACCAACTGTTGCCAAATTGCTATATGTGTCTTCATATCTACTATAGTTAACTGTTGCATTGTTAGCCAACGTAATCCACTTGCAATCCCTCCTGATCTCATTGTATGCAAGTAAGCAAATTGTATTCTAGCATTGTAACATTTCTCTGTATTGTATCCCATTGTTCCCTATCACCCAGGTTGTACCGGGAGATGAGCAACTTGATTCTCAATGTGCCTTCCTGGTGAAACATTTCAATACATAAAAAAAATTAAAAATTACTGAGGTTTTGCATGGTCCAATAACGCTGACACCACAAATCTACTTATTTCATATCTATCCTATGGACCTGAAGGAAAGACATGTTTAATATTTCTTTGGAATCCTACTATTAGCAGCCAGTATGTATGTAACTACAGTAGAAAATGTCTGTCTTGTCGACAAGTAACACTAGACCACTGGAGAACAACAGTTAATGATATCTATCAAACAGAAAAGATTAGGGACTCCCGGTGACGTAACAAGCCTAATGGCAGCCCAGCTCCTCTGCTCCTAAACCTTGGATCATCTGCATTACTAATCTCAAGCCATCCAAGAGCCTACAAATAGATTCAGCGCTAGTCACAGTTCTGTGGTGGTCTGGCATGATGGGGCAGATGAAAAAGAAAGATTTCTCTTTAACTCCTAAATGTACCACGGCGCAAACTGAAAAGTGGACTACCAGTCCTTCCCCGTCCCTGTCCTCCATGTTAACAGCCTCCAGAGAAGACGACTCCAATTCGGAGACCACCTCGACTTTTACCAAGGCCAACGGCAAGAGAATGCTAAGCATTCTACATCAGATTGATTCAAAAATTTCCTTTTTGCAGACAGACTTTAAAAAGCTAGAAATTGCACCACCGCCATAGAGTCGCATATGGAAACACTTCAAAATGAACACATGGTGTTTGGGCAATCACTAGCCTTTTTTTCACCGGAGAGAACGAGAGTTAACCCAGAGAGCAGAAGACGCAGAGGCAAGAGCTCGACGGAACAATGTCCGAATTTTTGGAGTTCCAGAGGGTAGTGAACAGGATGATATGATCGCCTATCTAGAGTCCTGGTTACAGCAAGAGCTCTCTCTATCAGAGAACATTGAGCTTGGCATCGAAAGGGCTCATAGAGCCATAGCCCCTACACCTATTGTGGTTAAGTTCCTTAAGTTTCCAATGAAAGAGAAAATCCTCCACTTGGCTTGGGGCAAAAAGGATCTGAATCTTGACGGGCAAAAGGTATATTTTGATCAACATTTTCCCCCAGGCATGATGGCTAAGAGGAAGAAAGTTCTTCAGGTGGTTAAACTGTTGAGGGAGAAGGGGGGTCAGAGCATATCTCTGATACCCAGCAAGACTGTGGATGCAAGATACAAAGGGATACAGATTCATGAAAACTTATTGCAGGCTACTCCAGTGCTGGAACGACTGGGGATCACCCTTCCTGACACTAGTGAAGACAGCGCTGAACAAGAGATTGAAAACCTGCTGTGGTATCTGACGCCAGGGGGACAGCGCCCTCAGAAAAGAAGACATGATTCTCTTTTGCCATTACATGCAGATGTGGCCTGCTGGATCCTCCCTCGTCATCCACCTCCATGAAGCACAAATGGGGTTACAGGTTTTTAATCTAGCTTTGGGAACTGTGTGTCAGGTGGGGCCTTCCTTCTCTCTGAACATCAGGGAGAGCCAACCCAGTTAAATTGTTTGAAGTTACGGATAACATTCCACGAGATCGGGGGGAACCCTCTCCAGACATACAGGACATGGAACTTAATATCCCAGGTGCACATTCCATGGGGACTGATAGGAGGGACCTCCCTCGGTGGTACATTTTTATTTACGCTCCCAGTGGCCACAAAATTAATATTGGCATGAGTGGAAGATTTCAGTTAATATTTGGACCTCCCAGCTGAAACTTTAGATTAATACAAAGGTTACCTTCCTTTGGAGGGTGGGCTTTATTTATTTTTCTTCTTTGTATTATTGGTAACGTTCCACTTAATTAAGCAGCTGAATCTGGGAAATAGTTATGGTTAAAGTTACATAGTGATCTCTTGTCACCATACTTTGGATTTCAAAAATAATGTTGATGAGGCCATTAAGGAAGTAAATGGGGGAAAGGTAAGAGGTAATCTTTATAATTTGGTAAGTTCAGAATTCTTTATGTTTAATGACTGTTGGGTGATGATATTTCCCCCAAGTGACAAATAATTAGATTTTTCAAAGTTTATTTGAGCCTGACAAGCTAAAATGATACTCTCCTCCTGATTATAGGCACTGAAAGGAAAGGTGTTATCCACAAGTACGATGTAACATTTGGATGGCTTTTCTTATTGAAAAATTGATCCGGGGTGGGCATTTGGGTCTAGGACCTGTATATATGTCACCATAATAGAAGGGAAGGTGTATTTCTGCTGACAGCGGTCAGAAGAAATCCCTTGGCACATTGAGTGCTACACTTTTCTTCCATTTCTGAAGACATGTCTTCATGACCCACCTTGCGGCTGCAGGGGGTTACAACTGGGCAATTAAGTTTGTCCATTTTTGGGCGAGACTCCATCCATGCCCAGGTCCTAGTGGACCATTTTCTAGTTTGTTGTCAGTAGTCTCCAGTCTCCTGTTGAGACTATTATTGTTAAATGTGTTATATGGGACAGTGGTTTGTTGTCAATGTATCAGGTTTGTGTGTTTTTGTTTTATTATTTTATGTTATCGGAGTGAGCACCAAGAGAAGGGAGAGGGGGGAGGGAAGGCTACAAAGGGTATATCTTCAATTTAAAGATGGGTTCAGTTAATATATGCATGGTTAATGTAAAGGGGATCAACAATGTTATAAAAAGAGCCAGAATTCTAAAAGAGTTGCGGGATGTTCAGTGCGATCTTGCATGCCTACAAGAAACAAAATGATCTGCGCTGGAACATGACAAATTAAGACGACCATGGGTGAGTATGGTTTTTTCAGACTCTCACCCAAATGCAGCTAAAGCTGGGGCTGTGATCTTGGTTAAGAAGGGGCTTTCCTTTACACCGAAGATGGTTTTGAGAGAGGGGTCAGGCCGATGGGTTATTGTTTCGAAAGGGGGAATTAAAAGGCTCACCCATAAATAAAGGGTCTGTCTATGCTCCCACTCCACCCTCGGGGGATTCTTCCGAGAGTTGTTTTCGACTCTGGAAAGCCTCCCTCCAGGGCATCTTGTACTGGCGGGGGACTGGAACTGCATAGAGAATCCTAGTTTAGATAGAACGCCGGGGAGGAGTGGAGCAGGGACATGCTCTAGGATCCTCCGAACCTTAATCACAGAGGCTGGCCTAGTGGATTTGTGGAGGTGGCAACACCCAGTAGTAAAATATTTCACTTTTTACTCCCCCTGCCACCAACTCCTACTTTAGATTGGATAGAATCTATACTTGGCGTTCAGAAACACATGCCTTTAAACCAATCCAGATATTACCGGTATCCTTCTCAGATCATGCAATAGTTCAGACATGGGTGGAATGGGATCCCCCAATAAAAAGAGGACAATGGTGATTAGATCCAGGGCTACTGCCTGATAAGGCCTTGGTTACTGCAATTAAAGAGGAAATGAAGTGGTAAAAAGGAGAATCTAGAATCAGATACCTAGTTGAAATTTATTTGGGATGGGCTCAAGGCAGTGCTAAAGGGCAAATTTATCAGCCATGCAGCACATAGGAATAAATTACGTAAAGTAAAAATCACTAAGGCTCTTAGTGTTATAACATCTCTAGAGACTGAATATAAGCCCCCTTGTGACCCCCTTGTATATCAAAAGTTACATGAAGCCCAGGAGGAGTACAATAAGTTGATGTTACATCGCACCCTTAATTCTTTAAGATACATGAACCAAAAATATTATGAAGTGGGAGACCGAGCAGGGAAGCTACTGGCTATGCACCTTAAAAAGCAGGAGATGGATAGGTTTATCCCCAAAATTAAAAGTTTTAAAAATCCAGGGACTGTACTGGACTGGTCCTCAAAGACAGTGGGGGCTTTTGTTGATTTTTACTTGCACCTATACACTAGAGAGAGACACGCAGATCATGAGCAAAGAATAGACACATTTTTAGCCTCAGTACAACTCCCCAAGCTGTCCAGGGCACATACCCTTAGTCTTGAACAACCATCTACAGCAAAAGAACTAGATACAGTGATTACATCCCTGAGTTCTGGGAAGTCCCCTGGCCCTGATGGATTCATAGTAGAATTCTACAAGATATTCTGGAAAGAGTTGATTCCAACCCTGTTGAAAATATGCAATGAAGCACATGAAAAGGTCTCGATCCCTGAAACCGGGAAGAAAGCCACTATCTCTGTTGTTCCGAAATCAGGGAAAGACCCCACTGAGCGTTCCAGCTATCGGCCAATATCTTTATTAAACGCTGATGCAAAGATTTTTGCTAAATTGATAGAAGAGAGACTAAAGGGGTTGATCCCGTGTCTAGTCCATGGTGCTCAGACAGGGTTTGTTCCCGGTCGACATATATAAGACAACATTCGGTTGTTACTGAATGTCTTAATAACAGGCTCCTCCCTGCCCACCCAAAATCTTAGAGCAGTTATTGCATTAGATGCTAAAAAGGCATTTGATCACCTTGATTGGCTATTTCTAAATAAAACCCTAATTAGGTTTGGATTTGGCTCTAAATTTAGGAAATGGATTGTTAATTTATATAGTGATCCAAGAGCCCGGGTTAGAGTGGATGGAATTTTATCTGATACATTTAATATAACACGTGGTACAAGACAGGGATGCCCGCTGTCCCTGCTGCTGTTCGCTTTAAGTATGGAACCTTTCGCAGCTAAAATACGACAGTCTGATCAATACAGGGGGGATTCAGCTGGGGGGCAGGGAGGTCTGGTTCTCCATGTATGTGGATGACATCTTATTGTATTTGGAAGATCCGGAGCACTCAGCGCCCCATGCCCTCGCTTTGATACAGGAGTTTGGTTCCGTCTCCGGATTTAAGGTAAATGAAACAAAAATTGAGATGCTCTCCATCTCCAAACCAGAGCATGGTACCCTTCCACAGGTGGGACATTTCAAATGGGCGAATGAGGGTTTTTGATACTTAGGGGTCTGGATGCCAGATAAAATATACATGTTATATCACACTAATTATCTTAAGTTACTCCAGAATATACAAATAGACTATAATAGATGGAAGAAGTTACCGTTATCCTTTTCAGCCCATATAGAAGCTATACAAATGAATGTATTACCCAGACTGTTGTTTCTTTTTTCAGTCTTACCACTTAAACCCCCTTCCTCTTTCTGGAGGAGTTTGAAATCAGCGACATCTAAGTTTATTTGGAATTATAAATCTCCTAGGGTCAAATGGCAGACACTACAACGAGCCAAAGGGAAGGGGGGCACGGGGCTCCCACACTTTATAAGATATTACTGGGTGGCTCAGTTCCCGGTGCTGTTCCAGGTGTGGCCTGGTGAAGATCAGCCCTTGTGGACGGCCATGGAGAGACCGGCCATACTAAAGGTTCAGCTGACAGACATAATTTTCGTAGATCAAGCCAGTCTGTCGAAGTTTTGGCTGACCAATCCCTGGTCGACAGTGCTAAAACAAGTGTGGATCTGGGTTGTCAGAAATTTGGGCCTGCAGCTGAGATTGTCCATCCAGACTCCTATTCAGGCCTATGTGGACTTTCTTCCAAATCACAGGGACTTGAGCTTTTCAAGATGGGAAAGAGCGGGTCTGCACCGCATAGGACAGTTATATGACTCACAAGGTTTTAAGACCTTCCATCAGCTTGTTAAGGAGTTTGGTCAGTCCCCCGCCATGATCATTTTAGATATTTACAAATCCGTCATTTTGTACTAGGTAAAAACTTAAGTGAAGAGGAGTTGGAAGATGTCAGTCCTTTGATAGATTTTCTTCTCTCTTTGCTGACTGGTGGGGATGGTAAGTGCTTAATTTCAAAGTTGGTGGCTTTCTTTTCTGATGGAGACCCCACTCTTATAGGAAACTTAGAAGTGAGATGGGCTGAGGAATTGAATTGCTCTCTTGGGGAAAAAGATTGGCAATGGATATGGGAGGGGGTACACAATACGACAGCTTCACCCATATGGAGGGAGTTTAGATGGAAGGTAAATGTGAGATACTTTCGTACTCCAGCCATTATGACACATTATGGAATTACAGCCTCAGATTTGTGCAGGAGTGAATGTGGGGAAAGGGGTATACATACTCATATTTTTTTGGGGTTGTCACAAAATTAAGGATTTCTGGAACCAGATAAATCAAGCCATTGAGCAAATATTTCAAGTTCAGCTCCCAAGGGAACCTTTGTTTTGGTTGTTGGGCCTTCCACGCCCACAGATTAAGACGAGAGGTCAGATCTATTTATTTCTGATTCTCCTAGCAGAGGCACAGAAAGCTATTACAAAACATTGGTTAGAACCCCCGCGACCTTTGGTTTATGGTATTCCATATGTATTCAAGTGCAGGAAATGGAAAGAATTACGGCATTTTTTCATTATCAAGCAGAAAGAGAGAATAAAACAGTATGGGAGATTTTGGCTTCATGTTCTGGATCTTAGAAATATGTATTGTTGGATTGGTGGTCCATCTGAGTCGTGTGCACTCTGGAATTTCTGAGGTAGAAACCTCCCAACCTGGGACCTAGTAGTATAAGCCTATAGCTGCACTTGGGAGGTGGGTCCCAACCCCAACCCAATCGGATTCTGGTTCCTTTTTTCTATTTTTTACCCCTTTTTGTTCCTCTCATTTTCCCCTTTGCTAATACCTGGTGCAATCCTTATAAGTAGACAAATTATTACCCCTCTACAGAACTATATAAACTTATGATTTAAAATTAAATTTCACGTAATTTGCCTTCCATTTTGAGTATCAATTCCTATTTGATGACATTTCAGCATCCCACCACCTCTGGTGCCACCACCACCTTTAACGTATGCTTTATAGTTATAGTTATGTCTTAACACTTTTTTTTATTTTTCCCCTCCTGACTGTCCATGTTAGGGAAGGGGTATTGTTGTTATTATTGTTATTATGTCTTCTTTTTATAACTGTTTTCTTGTATATATTATCATTCTTTTTATGTCTCAATGTGGCTTATTGTACAGTCTTTGTCATGAATGTATATTTGCTGAATCAATAAAAGTTATATTTAAAAAAATAGAAAAAGATTATGTTTAGTCTCAATGAGAAAGCAAATGTTTTTACTTCTAGATGGAATGCTTCCGTTCTATATGTAATGCAACACAATCCTACACTGGTCTGCTAGCTAATCGCTAGGCTCTGCAGATTAATTCTATCAGGTATGGGGCTTCCCTATATGAAGGAGGATGCCTCCCTAGATGCTGGACAGGAGACCTCCTGGATCTGGACGGTAAGTAAAGGGTGACTAACCAAAGATTATAGGTAAGGTTCCCTCGGGTCTTGGTGTTCCTCATCTCAGTGCCCCCCAACCCACCCACAGGGACAACTCAGTTATCTGCTTCTCCTGGCTATTATTATGTCACACAGGGGTTGGAATCTAATGATAAATAAAAGTGGTGCCCCCATGCTGTGTTGGGAGGCAGATGTCACCTATGTCAGTAGTGTTTATGGCTAAACAATTTCTGTAAACATGGTCCTTGTTATACCTCCTTGAATGTTTAGTATGAGCTGAATGTGTAAAATGTTCTTAAAAAGTTATTAACAAAGGGATCCCAGTTGTGGTTTTGGGATGCCCAGGTGTAACTGCCATTAAATCCACTAGTAGTAGTACCAATAAAGTGGATTTTAGAACACTAAATATACACTTGTGCCAAAGCTTATTTTTGGGTATATATTTGTAACACCTCATACAGTGTTCCACACATTATGATTAAAAGTCAAGCATGTGGTTTGATGAACAGCAGCAAGCAGCCAAACCTTCTTCCTGGGCTATATAACCTAACTTCCTTCAACCTCATCTGGAAGCTTTTCTTTGATTTTTTTTGGTCTTTTCACCCTGGTTTTTGCCCCAACCCGGGACCCCAGCAATGACGACAGTGTGTGTGTGTGTGTGTGTGTGTGTGTGTGTGTGTGTGTGTGTGCGTGGGCGTACATGCACTCCGAGCACCAGCTTGACCCCTTCCACCCCATCCCTGGCAATCGCCTGCCACCCCCTCCACTGCCCATCGGACCTCCACCCGATGGGAGTGGAACTATGGGCGGGGGCAAGCAACCTCCTCAGGGCAGCCTTCTTGGCTTGCTCAATACTTTTCCCTCCCTCCCCCAATGCCGGCTCCCTGATGACTCAAGGTCATTCCTGAACCTGGGTCGCAGGCATGGCATGAGGTAAGGCATCCAGCTCCTCAGCCCTCAGTGCCACCAGACCGGCTCTGGCTGTAGCTTTTACTTTCTGTCTTTTTAGGGCAACCACTCCTGCTGCTCATTGTCCTCATATGAACATACAATGATGCCAGCAGATACAGGCCTTACAGTCTATCAAGTCTGCTTGAGTATGCAGCGCTCAGTGTTGAGTACTGATACTACCCCCCAACCCCTTCTTCATCTTCTTCACTGATAGAACTGACTGAGTTCCCCCCATCCTCCCCATCCTAATCCTGCCCCTAACCCTGTTACACCCCCTCTTAAATCCAACTGATGTTTGCAAAACCAGCTCCTCAGGCAAAGCATTCCATGCTGTCACCACCCTTTCTGTGAGAAAGTGCCTTCTCATCTCTCTTCTGAACCTCTCTCCCCCCAATTCCAGACTATGCCCTCTTGTGATCCCTTCTTTTCCATGTTTAAACAGGCCCTCATGACTAACCCTATCTATACCCTTCAAGTATCTGAAGGCCTCAGTCATATCGCCCCTGTCTCTTCTGTCCTCCAAGGAGTACATTTTGAGCTTCCTTAACCTTTCTTCATAAGGCTTTTCCCTCATCCCGATTAGCATCTTGGTTGCCCTTCTCTGTAGCCCCTTCAACAGTCTGATGTCCTTTTTTTAAGAAGGCGCACCAGAACTGTACACAGTACTCCAAGTGAGGCCTCACCAATGCCCTGCACAGCGACAGAATCACCTCCTCACTCCTTGGTGTGATTCCCTTTGCTATGTACCCCAGCATCCTATTGGCCTATTCCACCGCCCTCCTACATCGTGCAGAGTGATTCATATAGCCTGTGATCAGCATACCCAGATCTCTTTCCTTGATGAATACCGATAACTGCACACACCCCAGCTGGCAACTGTGTCCAGGATTCTTGTTTCTGAAGTGCATAATCCTGCACTTCCCTGCACTGAAACCCAACTGCCAGGTGCAGGACCATCTCTCCAGAGCTTCTAGGTCTTTCTGCAGTAGCCCCCAGCATCACCACCACCACCACCACTGCTCCCAGTTTAGTGTCATTGGCAAACAGGCTTATCCTACCCTGGATCCCTACTGCCATATCCACTACATAGATGTTGAATAACACAGGCCCCGCACTGAGCCCTGCGGTACCCCACTGATGACAGTTTCCCCCTTACCACCAACCTCTGCTGTTTATTTTCTAGTCAACTCTCAATCCATCTGACCATTTTATCTTCCACTCCTAGGTCCTTCAGCTTGCCTATCAGCCTCGTGTGTGGCAAAGAGTCAAAGGCCATACTGAAGTCCAAATACAGTACATCAACTGCCTTGCCTTCATCCAGAGCCCTAGTCAACCAGTCATAAAAGACCTACGAGATCATGCAACTCAGTGCTTATTTGCAATATGTTTTCAGTCCTGTCTCTCCCACGTTCCAGTATTTCATGTCTATTAATCAGTCTGTTTTACCTACTTTTCATATCAAAACATTTGCCACCTGTTCACTGATTTACTGTACCTGCTGTTCATGACCATTTGTCACGTGGCCACAGGTCAAGTGACTTAACCACACCAAAGGTGGGTAAATCCTACCATAACCCACATTCTGGAGAGGATTATTGCAATTATACAATTTGTAGTGGGTAATGGTTAAAACAAAAAGCTATTAAAAAGTTTTGTTTAAAAAAAAAACATTTTTTGTAGTGTAATATCCTTCCACAGAATCTGCCATCAGAAGTGACAGTTGTATCAGTGGGCATGGCAGCTGCTAGAGCGGCAAGGCAGGAATAGTGATTTACTTTTATAACTCCCCTCCATTTTGGGGATTACGAGAGATAACCATTTGGCATCAGGGACCCTGGGTGATGCCAGGCTTGCAAAAGGGGCCGGGCCTGGGCATCACACGCTGCAGTGGGTAAGGCAAGAGAATGTGCCCACAAGAGAGTAGTCCGTTGGGAAGTTCGTGAAGAGAGGCATGTCGGGGCCTATAAGTGCCAGTCGGGAGTGGGCCACCAGTCAAGGCCAGAGGAGCCCAGGGCCAGGATGTGCCAATTGTCCCTCGGTGCCCAAACGTAGAGGATGGACCCCTACATCCATCGGTAGGGAGGGTGTTATGGAGTTCCGCAGCATTGAGGAGAAGGGAGTTTAAAGTGTGGAGCCTGTCTGGCTCTGGTGAGACAGTGAAGACATCAGGTGGTTGCCAAGGCAGGCCCAGACCGGGTAAGTGGCAGTGTCCTGGTTCCGGAGGGTGCAGTGTGGCAGACTGGACCCTGCCGTAAGTCCATGTCCACCTATCTGCATTGTGAGAGAATGGCTGTTGGGGGTGCTCGCCCTGGGAAAGTTGGCCCCAACATTGCAACCCCCACCAGAGTCTGCAAGGGTGGGGAGCCCATAGGAGTAAATGCTGTGCCCAGCATCCAGGTTGCATGCCCTGCTTGCAGTGATGTCTTCCCGTGCCCTCCGGTGGGGTAAGTGAAAGGTCAAAAGTGATTGTGAGGAAATAACGAGCTAAAGCCTGCTTGCCCATGGTATGCTAAGAGCCATTTGGCTCCCAAGAGAAAAGTGTTACAGGTTCCAGGTTCAGGACCCAGGTCCCCTACAAGAGAAGTGCCACAGCCGCTTGCCGTTGTAATGTACTGATTTTAATTTGTGCCCTTGCCACTCCATAGAGCAGAATTAGTTGTGGCTTGAGCCTTTGAAATGTTGAAAATAAACTACGCTTGACTGCATCTGATTTTCCTGACTGGACCGCATCCTTGTGTTCATGCCTAAATTAATTATTGGACTGTTTGCCTGTGTTCCTGATGAATTTGCCTCCAGTACAGAACTGTGCTAAGTTTCCCTCCAGCTGAATAGAATCTAACATCTCCTGCACCCTGACGGAGCTCACACTGTCACCTGAAGAATCCTACTGCTTACTGTGGTACTGTTTACTTGTACTCTACTGAAATAATGTTTACTGCCTGAATTAGGAACTGGTGCCCTCCCTGTTCTCCACAACTTTTTCATCTTAACCGCTAGATATGGGAGGGGAGGAGGGGTGCCGTGTGTGCCTTCCCAGAGACTCAGGAGTGGGCAGCCTACCCTATAGTGAAAGCAAATAACTGACCGAGCCCAGAGAAGACAGTGGCTTGGGTAGGAGCTACAGGGAAGTACCCACAATTACACGGCAGAGAGAGGCAAAGGTCACACTTTAATTTTATAAAGTGGGGGTCTGGCACCCTTTGCAGTGGTTATACTAGGATGTACCACAGCTGAAAGGTGCCAGTCAGCCAATCAGATTGCCCCATTCTCAGACCCCATTGTATAATTACAAACATTTCACTAGAGTCTCCTCTGCATGCTTTGCATTTGGTTCTTCCACCTTGTTCTTCTAACAGCTGCAGCCATTTCACTCCATCCTTCCAGTCAGCCTTCTCAGTGAGTCTGTTCAGTATTTTCCCACAGATCTGGCTGTACTACTGCTCCTGCATTTCTGCTTATGGCTTAGTGTTTTCTAAGACAATGGCCTTTGATATGCATTCACACTTTCATTACCTTGTCATTCAGTTCAGTTTCTATCATACCAGTCCTTCTTCAGCGAAACAGTTGGCCTGTTGGCCACATTATACTGCTGACAAGCAATCAGCCTGCTGGCTATCATACAGCTCATAAGCATTTGGCCAGTCAGCCTCATCACACTGCTCACTAGTCAGTCCATTTCTGCATCACACCATGAGGCTCTATGAATCATTCCTACTGCCCATTATAAGTCAAGCTCTCTTGCTCCCCACGAAGTCACCATTTTGAGGGTGGTCCTTTGTCACCAGCAGCAAGGGTGCAGGCAGGCATACTCACTGTACACATTTGAGTACAGTTTTGTTGAGTGCCTGTCACAAACCATATGCCTTTATGTTAATATTTTTACTCTAATCTGTAGCATTTGGGTTAGTTTAGGCCACTGAGGAGTGTCTCTATTCAAACTTCTGTTGTTTAGGAGACAGATATATGTATAATCTCTTTAGAGATTAGAAGAATCATCTGCCAACAATCTGACTTGTTTGGAAGGGAGTACCATTTGGAGAGGATGTGTACATTTTTAAATTGGGGGTGAAACTGTTGGAGACTGTGTGTACAACACTGAAATTTCTAGCTACACCGCTGGCCAGCAGGGGTCCTTTTCAATCTGCTCGTCTCCTGTGGTGCCTCCTTGCAGTTCCACCAGGTGGTGAGAAGGTTTACCGCTCTGGGGAAAGCTTCAGTCATGCACACCAACGGTCGGCGGCACCTCGCAGAGTAGAATTTAAGACTTCAGCTGCTAGAGGGTGGGGCCCCGAGCCCACATGGGTTCCTTTAGCTCCTCTCCTGAATCCCCCTCCAGCTTTCACTCATGCCCCGGTGTTTTTGACTTGATTCCTGCTGAACTGTTCCTCACAGCGTACCTTGTTCAGTCCTTTCAGGAACTTGGAGGTCTCTATCATATGGCCCTCTCCCTTCTGGCCTCCAGCGAATACGTGTTCAGTGCCATATGCCGATCCTCATAAGATCTGCACTGCTGACCCTGAATCATTTTGGTTACCCTAAGCTGCACTGTCTCCAGCCTGTCTTTGTCTTCCCTTATCTGAGGACTCTAGAACTGGGCACAATACTGTATTTCACAGGGGGCATCACCAGTAATCTAAAGAGGGGTAGTATTAACTCCTTTCTGCTGCTGTCGAAACCCTTCCCAGTACCCACCAGCATACTGGTTGCCTAACTGCAGTCCTTGTAGGGTAGGAGGCAGTATAGCACAGTGGGTTAAGGCTCTGAGCTGCAGATCTGGAGACCTGGGTTTGAATCCCACAGCTGCCTAGGTGCATACTGTGTGATCCTGAGCAAGTCTTAACTTCCTTGTGCTCCCACGTCATTTCTGGAAACAAGCTTTGGCTCAGTGTACTACTCCTGGTTAAACAATGTTCCCTTTCCCCTTGTTGCATTAGCGAGATTGTTTTAGCAAGTCACTTATGATGACTCCCAGGTCTCTTTCCTCAGAAGTAGTGCTCAGTTTAAGCCCTGCATTTTGCATTGCCACTAAGCATTTTAAGGAGACAGGAAATTATTTTTACTTAACTGTCTTCCATCCTCCTTTCCATGCCAGTTATGTATGTTGATACGCTTTAAGCAATTTTTTGATAAATAAATAATCTAGCTTTGGTCTGCCCACAGATACAAATGGAGTTCCATTTTCCTCACCAGCTACTGCTATTTCCTTTCATAGTTTTAAGGCGTTCTATGGCATCACCATTCCATGCTATTCATGCAAATGGCCTGGAATGAGGTTATTGATGTCACAGAATGTTCATGTAGGATGAAAAGAGTGAAGAGCAGCTGCTGAGGAGAGGATTCAGTGCAGTTATAAAGGCAACAAAATTAGATGATTAATTTAGTAAAAAAGGTAAAAAACATATCAGCAGATTGGACAGACACTAAAAGGCCAACAGGAGAGCATCTAGAGGCATAAAAACGGTTTCCTATCACCTTTACACTCAAATTTACCCTGGATCTACAAAGATTTACAGATGGTCCTCGTAATGTTAGAGCGATTTCTGGATACATAAATTATTAAAAAATTAAAGTAACCTGAAAAAAATGTTCATACTAAATATATGGGGTTCAATCAGTCATAAAGATAACATGAACAACGTTGTTTTCATTTTTTAATCTAATTGTACATTTGGGCATGTGTGAAGTCTGTTGTACCACCCCAGTGCATTGTTTTGTGTGTTTTTTTTTAATTGTCCTATTGCAGTTCTTATTTAGGGGCCTATATTATGGCAGCCTTTTTTTCCAGTACTGTATTCATTTTGTTAGTTACTTAGCAGTTCCAGAACCAAGTGACTTCAGTTGAGCTGAAGGCTGCAGTGAAGCAGAACACAGTGGCACAAACTCAGCTAATATCACTCTGTTACACTTCACTGTAGTCATCATAAGCAATAATACCCTTAGGGTGGGCGGTATTGGGCTATGATAACTGGTGACCCCGATATCAGCTTGCTTGATGGAGTTTTCAAAAGCCGTATTAACCCAGTCTGATGTCACACCAAGTTAATACGGCATCACACCGAGTTAATACGGCATCACACCGAGCTAATATGGCTTTTTCAGGCTTGTGCTCAACTACCTCTGGTAGCGCAAAACACAATGTGTGCTGTTTTTTTTTTTCATAAAATTACAGTATTTGTACCAACGTATGTCCATTTGATCACAGTAGTTTGCAGAGTACAGATACTGCATCTAGAATAACGGCTTCGGACAACCCTCAGAAATTGACAAAAGGTAGGGGTCTTTGGCGAGTAGCCTAGGCAGCTAGCACAATGCTTGACCGCATTTTAAAGTTAAACAGTTCGCAGTCGCCAGTCACTGCCAGTCGTTGACTCACCGATTTAAAAACTAACATATTTCAGAGTAGTTCTCAACTTTAGGGAGAGAGCACTGGCACCAACCAGCATGTTTCCAACTTCAGGGAAAGAGCATCGACTGGTCATGGAGGGGTAACATTTTTTTTTTCTTTGAAACACCAAGCACTAGTTATTATAAAAAATAAAACATATATAACTGTGTTTTTATGTTTTTTATTTTCTCCCTTCGAGTGTGTGATGACTGTATAAACCTCTTGAGCTTCGCTCTCGAGGTTTATGGGTCATCACACACCTCAGGAGTGTAAAAAAACCTCATATCACACAGTTACATGTGTATTATTCTCTATATACCGGACCGTCCAGAGGCATAATAAGGCCTGACGCCACAGGCGGATGGCTTTATAGCCCCTGGAAGGTCCAGTATACCCCATACCTCCCACCCTGGAGGGTATTATTGCAGTTACAAAATGAGCCACTGTATTATATATGTTTGAAAAAAAAATATTCTTATGTTTTAAATGTTAAAAGTCTTACCAGTTTGATTTATTTTCTAATAACTTAGTTCCTCCGCCTGCAATAAAGTGCTGTTTTTTTGGTTTTTGGGACTTTTGTCCTACTGTAGCATCTGTACTTGTTACTGTGGAGTTGGTTGTCATGGTTACACCACACACAAACACACATATATTCACACTAAGGGCTTGAATTAAAATGCTCTTGTAGTGTGTGTTTTTTAATCATTCATTCATTTTAAATGATCCTTTCTTTCAACTTTTTCTTTAACCATGGATCAGGCAATCTGACTGAGGAGAGGTGGTGGCGGGTGGTTGAGTTGGGAGGAAAAACAGAGCTGAACCTGTGAAATTCAGGTACATTTGTGTACTTCTCCAATAGTTTTATGTTGCATTTTAGGCTGAGTTAGTCAGCATGGCTGATATTTAAAAAAATGAAACACATCGGGGAATCGGGCCGAGGAGAGGAGCTGTGGTGACAGGCAGGCAGTCGCGGTGTGAAGCAGCCGAGTACAGACAGAAGATCCCTCCGTAGATTATGTAGGAGGGAGATCAATCGAGGAGGAATTAAAAAGAAAACTAAGCCTGCAATTAAACCAGCAGATTTGTGTGGTTTTGTAAGAATGGGTACAAAAATCGGTGATGGGTTCACGGGGAGGGGAGCTGTTTCTCATTAAGTAGGATAAAAAAAAACATGGCGGATTTAAAAAAATTAAAATTCTAATAACCCACCAATAGTTAGAATGATATGGGGCAATGGAGACTAGGACTAGTAATTTCCCAGTCTCTGTTATCTCATACCATTCCAGATGGTTGACGCCTTTAGCCAATCACAATACAGTTTTATGTTTGGCCATTTTCTAAAGCGTAACTGATGTCACTGGGTTCTGGAACCGCTAAATGGTTAAAAAAATGAACAGTGGGCAGGAAAAAAGTTCCATTAATATAAGCCCTAATTAGGGAAACAAATGAGTCTAATTCAAAACAAAAACACCAAACTATGTCAGTGTTATGTAACTGTATTAACTGTGCACTGTGTCCATGCTATGTATTTTCCACCTCCACCATTCTCTGCCCCAGCTCGCACCTGGAAATAAGTCTTGTCTCAGCGTGTCTTTCCCAGTCACCAGTTTTCAAATAAATAAACACTACACTGAGGTGATAAAATATACTTCAAACATGCCAAAATTTACAATTATATTATAAAAATGTAAACAACATTATGTTCCCTTTAAACCCATTATTTAACACCCGAACCTGCAACACATCCTTGCCATTGCTCTGCATTTTGAAGGCCACTACTATGCAATACTATTTAACGTTAAGAGATTGACAGGTTATGCTTAGTGCAGTGTCCCATGTTTTGTCTCTTCTCCCCACAGCTTGAGGGATGCTCTCCTACATCTGAATGATGAGAAGTCCTGAACACTAGCTGGCTCCACATGTCCTTAGGAAATGTTGGATCTGTGTGGCCTGACAACCACCTGTTGAGGAGGATATTATTTTCTGTAACAGGAAGCAATTTAATGCCACTGGATTGCAAGGCATGTATGACACCCAAGATCACAAATGTTGTTGACAAAGTAGCCCCGGTCATGCTGAGACCCATATGGGTGGCAGAACTAGAATAAGAGTTGCTATGATCACTAAACAAATTGTCTACTATAGATTGCAAAAATGTTCGTACTCTAATTGAATTAATGATAATTAACTAGACAGACAGACTTATACTGTATGGCACATTTCAAATCATGTCATTCAGTGTGCTAAACTATACAATTAAAGAGGACAGGAAATCATTTCTAACTGACAGCTGTTTATAAAGTTCTTATTCTCCAAAATGATATGCATTCCCCCAACTTATCCATATTTAAATGTACTTGAATAAAAAGTGATATAAACAGCTGTATTTTGCATTGTCATGTTTTTATGGGCAGCATTCTGTTACAGTTCTTTTCATGGAACCAGTAATTTGGAGTTTTATCTATGTCATGGTTTGTGCACAGAACTCTAAACAGGGTTCTGATAAGTCAGCAGCTCATAATTAGCATTCTGTATACAAACTGTGACATAGTAAAAACTTCACATAAGTGATTACATGACGTGAACTATAACAGAATGTTGCCCATAAAAACATGTAACCCCTAGGTGACGCTATCCCAAGGGCTACTACCCCTGCCTACTTGGCTAGTAGCAGGTTAAGGGGCCTGCGCTCTGAAACGGGTGCCTCCACCTGGAGGTCAGGGTTGGTAGTGGTCAAGCTAACCTGGGCACAGCCCTCCGGGACACTGTAACCCCCCTTTTTCTCCTCTAGTGGCCCGAACACTGTACAATAATTACTTTCACAATACCACTGGTACACCACACACGTACCCACACTGTTTGCACTTACCACCAGGCCTGGTTCCTCTAGCTCAACCCTGGGGACCCCTTGTAAAATAAGGTTAAGCACAGCAAATAGCAACAGTACAGTACTTTGAGCACAAACTGGAACCACAGTCAGATTACATGCAGAAAAAGTTAGATCTGATTTATTCAGGGGACTTGAACAAGGAAGGGGCAAAATCAGGTTAATTAGCTTAAAGGTTATATCAATCAAGCAGTTATGCATGCGCTTTGAGTCCCCCCACACAGTCACACTTCTGGGTACCAAGGTGGAGAAGAGATGGGCTAGCCAGGACTGTTGCCCAGGGTTGCAGCTGGTTGGGGCCTTGTGATGGAAAACACAACATGCACAGTACACAATATTTGTAATCCAGAGCCAGAGGGCTCAGTTCGTGAAGGAAACGAAACAACAAGACAATCAGATGACACACTCAGATTAAACAGTTGTTGCAGGGAACTACCCTGGTATTTACTCATGATACCCAAGACTGGGCACAGGCTGGACGAAAATCGAGACTGCAGGCGGTTAATCTGGAATGCCAGGAGAAGCAGGGCCCACACGAGTCACAGAGGCGTTGTTCCTGTTCAAGTGTGGAGCAGGAGGCTGATCCCCAGGTAGGTCTCTCATCGATGGCTTATCTGTGCAGTGGATAGTCTGGCTGGGCCAGTCTGGCAAGACCTAGTCCGCATGGAGACAAATTCGGATGCATTCCATTCTGGGCTGGATACAGCTTCCAGCAAGCAGAACACAGTTCACACAGTGGGGAACTATCTCACGACCCACTAGCAGCAAATAACACATTTACATGTAAGGGAATTCTACTGTACCAGGCAAAGCACTCCGCGGTCACAATCTCAAAGTCTCTGCACACACCAGGAGCTTAGGGGTAGCTGGAACTCCTGACAGGCCAATCGCACTCAGCAAAATCTTTGATCTTCTTCAGGTAGAGCCTGACCCACTTCAGTAGCTTACTTTAGTCACACAAACTTGGATTTAGTCCAAAATAATTCTCTTCTCTCCCTCTCAGGAGCAGCAGGCAGACATGCAAGCCAAAAACTCAGCCTTTTCACAATTCTCCCATGCGAAACAATTCAGGATTGTTGCTCAGAACCACTTCAGCTCCTCTCATTTCACTTCCCAGCTCAGAACTAACTGAAAATTGCAAGCTGTGTGGGATTGCCCCAAGATCCAAAAGGTTTGGTTGGCTGATTTGGCTGTCAGTCAAAGCAAGAGCTCCCCCTTCAGTTGCAAAAAAGGTGCAAAAAAACCCCAGACTACAGTTCCTACAGATTTTGAATTCAGACAGCTCTTGTAGACTAGCTACATTTTAGGTCCCACCAGAACTGATTGGTCCAATTTGCAGTCCAGGACCAAGATAGTGGAGACAAACAAAACAGTCCTTGCTGCAAAGAAAGCATGTTAGACAAACTACATTACCATTATCACACTAAATGATTTTCAGCAAATAGTTACATCTTTCAACAGAACTCCCTCTCAGATTACTTATGCTGCAATCAGGCAGCTCTTAAAGAGACAGTACATAGAGTCTATACAGGCACTGGTAATCACATTTAAACTGCTAAATCGCAGGACACCAGCCTGACAGTGAGCATTTAGGCAAGCTCAAGGAAGACTTTTTGGGAACCCCCATTTGTATGGGAGTTACACCCTTCCCTGCCTGGGAAAACTTGGCGTCTGCGTCAAGTCTATACCATCATAACATTGAAAATGCAACATATGTAAGACATTTATACCATTAGTATGCTATACAAGTACTGTCTGAATCATCAGTTGGCATAACTTGTCACTTTACTATACATTTCAATGTACTCCACTATATCATTTCCATTCTGACAATACAGTATGCATATTTCACACAGGTAAATTGAACATTACTATACAAAATCATGTAATAACTTCCTGTACTCTAAACAGTGCAAGGGGGGGGCCCTTCCCTATCAGCTAAATTGGGTCTGGATCGGGCAGGGGCACCATGGTGAGAGGACAAAACAAGTAACCTGGAATGGGCCATCAAGCTCAATTTGGGCAGTGAGCTCTGAGAGACATAAACACCTTTGTGGACTACATTGAGAGGCAAATTCACTGGCCTCCGGGGGGAATCGTAACTGAAGTGCACCACTGGCTTGACAGCTCAGCCAGTCTTTCTGGGGTGAACAACAACAGTCTCTGTACTTTCAGCAATGGTCTTGGAGCTTTCATCACTTGTGAGGGGTGCCTCTGCCTAGGTAGAAATGTCCAAACTTGGAGCACTGTCAGCCCCTTGCTCTGTAGTCTCTGTTTCTACAACACTTGGCTCATTTTGAAGATGTTCTGGCACTGAAGGGGGGTTGTCAGCACGCTCATAGTGTTCCTCAAGTTCTGGCATGTCACCAGAAAGACTCATACCATCAGCCTCTCCTTCAGGCAAATCATACAGTTCCATGATACACAAAGACTCAGCATCCTCAGACGTGATACTTTGCACTTCACCTTCCGGGAGCATTGGCTCCAAGGATGATGCCGGGGCATTAGGCAGTCCAGAAGGCCCAGCTTCATCCCCATAATTCAACATATGATTTCCACAAAACAACTAACTCAGTTCATATGAGGGGTAATAGGCATTATCACACTCACTGTCATCCGAGTTAGACTGGCAGTCACTATCATTCTGGGCCTGCTGCAGGGGAAGTCTTAAATCGGCAACCACGGAGGCAGGCTGACTCTGTTTCTTTCTCGCAGCAGCACGAGTCACTGGTCCAGGGGAATCAATCTTGGTGAGTTCAGCCTCAATTATAACTTGACCAACGGGTAGCAAGTGGTTACGGTGCATGGTTTTGACAGCTTTGGAGTTATTCTCTGGGCGCACTTTGTACACTGGCAAATCAGCCAGCTTTCCAACTATGACATGGGGAAGATGGTGCCATCGATCAGCAATTTTGTGTTTACCATGCAATCCTAAATTTTTCAACAACACATGGTCTCCAGGCCTAAGCTCTTGAGCCTTTACTTTTCTATCATGTCTCTCTTTGTTGGCTAGATTTCTTTTGGCAGCCATTGTCTGGGCCAGGTGATAGGCATGGTTCAATTGAGCTTTCAGTTTTTGTACATATTGCAGGTAATCTTCATTTCAGACCCCATAGGGAGAAGCCCCAAAACAGACATCAACAGGCAACGGCCTCTCTCCCGAACATAAGGAGGAGAGAACCTGTAGCATCATTCTTGTGCAACTGCATAGCGGTACCAAGGTGCTAATCTGCTGGCTCCATTTATGCTTATCATTTGGGTGGAGGGTGCCTAGCATGTCTAACAGGGTGTAGTTAAAGCGTTCTGGTTGAGGATCCCCCTGCAGGTGACAAGGGGTGGTTCTTGACTTTCGCACCCCCCATAGAGAAAGCATTTCTTTGATTAGCCGACTCTCAAAGTCCTGGCCCTGATCAGAGTGAATTCGCTGGGGGCACCATAGTGGATGAAGATACTTTCCACTAGCACCTTGGCCACGGTAGATGCTTTTTGATCTTTGGTGGGAAAAGCTTTGTGAACACTGTTTGAAATGGTCCATAACCACTAACACATTGCCAATGTTTCACTGATCAGGCTCTAAACTCAAGAAGTCTATGCAGACTGGTTCCATTACAGTGCTGTTAGTAATGTTGACAAGGGGGGGCAGCCCTCTGAGGCAGGACTTTTCTCTGCAGGCAGCGACTACAAGTCCTTACATGGTGCTCAACATCAGCCCCCATCTTGGGCCAGTAGAATCGAGATTGTATTAGATCGAGGGTCTGGTCGATACCGAGGTGGCCCATATGATTGTGGAGGGGACCTCAGTACCAAATCTTTGAAGGCTGTGGGCAGGACCAATTGTTCCCTGTCTATTTGGCCACCCCAATCTACAGTCTCTCTATACAACAACTGATTAAGCAGCTTCAACCTGGGGACTTCTTTAAACAATAATGCGGTTCGCAGATCAGAGGAACGCAACCTGGACACATCTTTTCCTGCACGAAGGGCGTCAAGTGCTGGCTGAATTATAGGATCTCGGGATTGAGCCCACTGAATGCTGTCATTGTCAAAATGAGGTAGAGCACCAATATCTAGAGCAGAGAAGTGGCAATACGCAGCCGGTATGCAGGTGTCAGAGGGGCCCAAGCAATCTACTAAGCAGTCTGCTGTGTCCATAGACATCTGTTCATTTCAATCAAACTTTTGGCACAATGCTCGGATGTCAGGTTCAGACAGCCTGACCCAGTCACTCTTGGAAATGGGCCTCTGGGATAGGGCATCAGCATCAAAATGATTCAGGCCTGGTCTGTATTCGACAGCATAATCATATGTTGACAATGCAGAAAGCCACCGGTGCCTCGTGGCATCTAAGTTAGCTGAAGTCTGTACATAGTTCAATGGGTTATTGTCAGTCCTCACCAATATTTTTGCCTCATAGAGGTAATCATGAAACTGGTCGACAATGGCCTATTTTAACGCAAGGAACTCCAACTTGTGCACAAGGTAGTTTCGCTCTGACGGGGTCAAGCTCCTGCTGGCGAATGCCACTGGTCTCAAACCATCCTCATGGTCTTGATACAGCACAGCTCCTAGACCCTGAGGACTGGCATCAGTATGCAGCACTTAGGGTTTGGTGGGATCAGCATAAGCGAGGATGGGGGCATGGGTGAGCTGGTATATGACTTAGTGGAAAGCTGCTTCACAGTCAGACGTCCAATGGGACCCAAAAAGTTCACCTGGGCAGAAATATGCTTGTCTAGTTCTTTGACAGACCCTTTTTTGTATTTCTGATTGGTAGGAGGGTAACCCTGGGTAAGATTCAAGAGTGGCTGAATCACTTTGGAATAGCCCTTTATGAACTGGCGGTAGAAGCCACCGAATCCCTGGAAATGCTGTAGTTCTTTCAAATTGTGGGGCTGGGACCATGTAGTCAGGGCTTCAACTTTACTGGGATCAGTCTCTATCCCCGCTGTAGACACTATGTGCCCCACATACTTCACAGAGATTTGGAAAAACTGGCACATGTCGATGGACAGCTTGAGGCCAAAATCTTTCAGTCAGTCTAGTACTTTGAACAGTTGACTCTCATGTTCCTTAGGGAGCTTCCGAACACAATGACATCGTCCAAGTACACCAGGCATTCTAGCAAATTCATGTCTCCCACTGCTTGTTCCATCACTCGCTGGAAGGTGGCTGGGGCTCCCGATATCCCCTGTGGCATTCTCAGGAATTCATAGAACCCCAAAGGACAGATGAAGGCTGTCTTCTCATGGTCCTCCAGAGCCATCAGAATCTGGTAATATCCACTGCGAAGATCCAACACCGAGAACCATTTGCTCCCATTCAAACAATCCAGAGCGTATTGTATAAGGGGCATGGTGTATTGATTATGGATGGTCCACCGACTCAGAGTTTGATAATCAACACACATTCTCACAGATCCAATCTTCTTACACACAACCACAATGGAAGAAGCATATGGGCTCCTGGATTCTTGTATTACACCAGCCTTGATCATTTCCTGCAAGAGTCTTCTCACATCGTCTATGTCTGCAGGGGCTAGGCGTCGAGACCTCTCTCGAAATGGGCATTCATCGTGCAGGCGTAAGTGATGCTCCGCACCATGGACACATCCCACGTCCCATTCCTTCAATGAAAACACTTGATCTCTCTGGGCAAGTTTCTGGCTAATGCTAGTCTTCCATTCAGCTGGCAACGGGGAGTCACCAAAATCAAACAAGACGGGAGTCACTCTATCTGTCTTGTCAGGGTGCTTGTTGCTGGGCAACACTGCAGTGTCTGTGCAGTGCACCATAGCTAAGGTGCATCCTCTGTTCACCCGGATCTCCCGATCTGATACATTATGAATCTGGACCATCACTCATCATGCATAGGCATGAGCATGAGCTGACAAGATGCTGGGCTTAACTAATAATCCTTCCAGCAATTTTCCATCGCCTGGCACGTCCAACATCAGTATTTTGTTCCTGACATCTTTGCGGAGGCGGACCTCCCCTTGAACGGTACACTGGGCATTAGGTGCCAGTACCATTGAATCGGGATCCTTCTTCCACACGACCCCTACTGGTTCATCCTGGTCCTCTCCCTTGGGGTTCTGTTGCAAATCACAGGCCCTCTTGATCAGAGTGGGAATTCTTAGGGCCCTCCCAGTCCGTTGCCCTTGTTTCTCGCGACAGAGTTGTGCCAGTCTCCCAAACATATGGGCATTGTTCCCAATTAATAGGGGAACCCCATCATGCAGTCCAGTAGAGGGATGCACTAAGACCAGTGTCTCAACTTGGCTCTTCTACACCAGTTACAGCTGCAGGAAATGACAACCAGAGGCGAATATATCCTAGGTAGGGATAAGACTTGTCGCTCAGCCCCCACACATGTAGGCCTTCCAGGGATTGTAAGGGCACAGCAGATAAGTTTTTGTCATACCAGTCCTCAAATACAATGGTCACTTGAGATCCACTGTCCAGCACAGCCAGAGTAGGAATACCATTCATAGCCACGGTAGTCTCCATTGAAGGGCCCACTATTTTGGACCAGTCTGAAGGAACAGCAGCAGGGGCCTGGATGGACGATTTAGCCACAAAAGGGTTTGAGTTAAGATGTCCGAAGCCTTCACTGCGGTCATTTCGTGCACCCCTTTACCACTGATTCATTTTCTGAAGCTCTCCTTAAAGCTGGTTCACCACTTTCCCTAGGTCTTTCTGTGACCGGCATTCCCTCTTCATATGGCCATCCTTTCCACAGTTGTGACAAATGATAGACTCCTGAGTCATCCTTGGAGAGAACATTGCATGAGAAACTGAAGTAGTAGCAAGGGATCAGGGTCCAATATCTGCTTGCAGTGGTGAGAGGGGTGCAACGTGTCTCAATAGTTCCTTTAGGGTGGCAGTCAATTCTTCGATTTCAGCCTGGGAGATATCCTCGATAGAGGATGCCTGAGAGTGCACCCCCAACCCCATGGCAGTCACATCCTGAAAGGGACCAGAATCTTGTTCCATGGAGGAAACCCTTCTAGAGGCACCCATCTTCAACTCTTGAACTTCCTTTAGTAGCTTATCTTTCCAAAACTGGGCCCAGGGTGGAAAGTCCTTTGCATTCTCAGAGTGCTTGTTAGGTGCCGACGTTTTCCCCTGAACCCCACTTGGATGATCACTCTCTGTCACTTGCGCAGTAGCAGCAGATATTGGTGAAATTCCCCCCAAGGGTCACCTTTGCTCAACCCCACCGAATTTCTTTCATTAGCTTGTCAGAAGAGTGGGCGATTCCAGTCAGTTGGCGAGGTGCAACTGAAGCAGTAACAATGCTGAAAATGGAGCAGACTTAAGGATCCAGTCCAGCCTAGTTCGATCTAATCCATTTGACCGCAAACTACCCTTTCTGAGGCACTCTTGTAGCAGCTTTTCAAGCCAAGGTACATACACAGACAATGGCTCCCCTGAGTACTGCTGGGCATTTCATACTGTCCACCACAGGTCCTCATCTGAATCTGGGCTCCCATACACATTCTCCAATGCATCAAGATAGTCCTGTGCAGTTGCTTTGGGGTTACTGACCCGCTTGGCATGGATGGTAGCCAGGGCAGGACCTCGGAGGCTCTCACTCAACCTCTTTCGTTTCTCTGCTTCTGAACATTGCCATTCAAGTACTAGAGGGGCAACATAGTCTGTCCAGGTCTCCCAGTCATCCTCCCCCTGGGGGGTTGGGGAGGGTGCCTGAGAAGATTCTCAACCTTTGGTAGGAGTCATGACTAATGGCAGGTACAGATATAGGGGCCAGCATTGTCACGGGCACAGAAGGCAGGGCAGTAACAGGTACTGAAGTGGGAGGGGTGTTGGGGAGGGAACACCCCCAGGTGGCAGGAACAGTTTCTTAAAGTCGTCTACAATTTTCCCTTCCTCCAGCAACAACTTAGCAAATTTCTCCTCAAAAGGCTCAGATAATAGGGCGAGCTCATCCTCCCCAGGGTCTTTACTGTCTCTAGTTATCACTCTCCAGGCGACTGGGGTCCCTTCTGGGGCAATAGTCCGTGGCACTTTGGAACTGTTCACTGGGTCACTACACTCTATTAATGCCATGAAAGTTTGGGTGGTCAAATCAGCCTGTCATATCACCACCACAGTGTTTGTTAAACATTCAACTTTGGAAAGTACTCCTTCTACAGCGTCTTTACCAATGTTCAGGGGAATATCCAGTACAAGCAGGACATTGTGAGGGTCAGTCTCCTGCCCTGTACACCACCCCACCAACCGGTGCACAGCCACTTCTGTTGAGGTAGCCATTTATGTTTGACAATAATTCATAATTTCTGCCACTAGAAGACAAAAAATCTCAGCAGTGAGCTTCCAAGATGTAACCCATAGGCGGCGCTATCTCAAGGGCTACTACCCCTGACTGCTTGGCTAGTAGCAGGTTAAGGGGCCTGAGTTCTGAAACGGGTGCCTCCACCCAGAAGTCAGGGTTGGTAGTGGTCAAGCTAACCTGGGTACAGCCCTCCAGGACACTGTAACCCCCGTCTCTCCCCTCTAGTGGCCTGAACACTATACAATAATCACTTTCACAATACCACTGGTACACCACACAAGTACCCACACTGTTTGCACTTACCACCAGGGCTGGTTCCTCTAGATCAACCCTGGGGACCCACTGTAAAACAAGGTTATGCACAGCAAATAGCAACAGTACAGTACTTTGAGCACAAACTGGAACCACAGTCAGATTACATGCAGAAAAAGTTAGATCTGATTTATTCAGGGGACTTGAACAAGGAAGGGGCAAAATCAGGTTAATTAGCTTAAAGGTTATATCAATCAAGCAGTTATGCATGCGCTTTGAGTCCCCCCACACAGTCACACCTCTGGGTACCCAGGTGGAGAAGAGATGGGCTAGCCAGGACTGTTCCCCGGGGTTGCAGCTGATTGGGGCCCTGTGATGGAAAACACAAACATACGCAGTACACAATATTTGTAATCTGGAGCCAGAGGGCTCAGTTTGTAAAGGAAATGAAACAACAAGACAATCAGATGACACACTCAGATTAAACTGTTGTTGCAGGGAGCTACCCTGGTATTTACTCACGATACCCAAGACTGGACACAGGCTGGACGAAAATCGAGACTGCAGGTGGTTAATCTGGAATGCCAGGAGAAGCAGGGCCCACACGAGTCACAGAGGCATCATTCCTGTTCAAGTGTGGAGCAGGAGGCTGATCCCCAGGCAGGTCTCTCATCGATGGCTTCTCTGTGCAGCAGGTAGTCTGGCAGGGCCAGTCTGGCAGGGCCCAGACCGCATGGGGACAAAATTCAGATGCAGTCCATTTTGGGCTGGATATAGCTTCCAGCAAGCAGAACACAGTTCACACAGTAGGGAACTAATTCACGACCCACTAGCAGCAAATAACACAATTACATGTAAGGGAATTCTACTGTACCAGGCAAAGTGCTCCCCGGTCACAATCGCAAAGTCTCTGCACGCACCAGGAGCTTGGGGTAGCTGGAACTCCTGACAGGTCGATCGCATTCAACAAAATCTTCAGTCTTCTTCAGGTCGAGCCTGGCCCACTTCAGTAGCTTACTTTAGTCACACAAACTTGGGTTTAGTACAAAATAATTCTCTTCTCTCCCTCTCAGGAGCAGCAGGCAGACATGCAAGCCAAAAACTCAGCCTTTTCACAGTTCTCCCATG
The DNA here is from genome assembly GCA_016271365.2 of Neoceratodus forsteri. NCBI lineage: Eukaryota > Metazoa > Chordata > Ceratodontiformes > Ceratodontidae > Neoceratodus > Neoceratodus forsteri. The sequence goes on from CM057449.1 coordinate 483,724,770, forward strand.
CGAAACAACTCAAGATTGCTGCTCAGAATCACTACACCTCCTCTCATTTGACTTCTCAGCTCAGAACTAACTGAAAATCGCAAACAGTGTGGGATTGCCCCAAAATCCAAATGGTTTGATTGGCTGATTTGGCTGTCAGTCAAAGCAAGAGCTCCCCCTTCAGTTGCAAAAAAGGTGCAAAAAAGCCCCAAACTACAGTTCCTACAGATTTTGAATTCAGATAGCTCCTGTAGTCCGGCTACATTTTAGGTCCCACCAGAACTGATTGGTCCAATTTGCAGTCCAGGACCAAGATAGTGGAGACAAACAAAACAGTCCTTGCTACAAAGGAAGCATGTTAGACAAACTACATTACTATTATGACTCTAAATGATTTTCAGCAAATAGTTACATCGTTCAACAGAGCTCCCTCTAAGATTACTTATGTTGCAATCAGGCAGCTCTTAAAGAGACAGTACACAGAGGCTATACAGACTCTGGTAATCACATTTAAACTGTTAAAACGAAGGACACCAGCCTGGCAGTGAGCATTTAGGCAAGCTCAAGGAAGACTTTTTGGGAATCCCCATTTGTAGGGGGGGTTACAAACACAACAATGCAAACTACAGTTTTGCCTATCACTTTTTATTCAGGTACAGTTAAATATGGATACTTAGGAGAATAAATAAATACTGTTTCTGAGAATAAGAACTTTATAAACAGCTGCCTGTTAGCACAATTTCCTGTCCCCTTTAACATGTACAACAAATAACAATCAGCAGACCATAACTCTTTTTTTTTACAATCTATTTACCAACATAGCCTAGTTGATATGTAACATATTGTTTCCAGAGGGGTCCTATTGTTCTTCTACCCTTTTTCACAGCTGAGTTGACTACAGAACTTGCAGGTTATGTGACTTGCTCAGGGTCACGTAGTGAGTGAGTGAGTATCTGGCTCTACCGGGGTCTGTACCTGCAATCTCCTGGTTCACAAGCTGGCGCTCTAACCATTAGATCACACTTGTCAGTCAGTCAGCAGTGAAAAGCCTCTTGCAGAAAGAAAGATTTTTTTTAAACATAGCCTTCAAAACATCTAAAAAGGACCAAACAATCAGCACAGCAGTCATGTTACTGTTCGCAACACTGGTGACCCAGATTCAGAAACAAGCCCAGGACACTGAAGGCCAGACAGGGGGTGGAATATCAAGTGTCATAGCGGGCGTCTCCTCCTCCTCCAGAGTGGATCGGCATCACTCTTGGCTACAACAGCGCTTACCTCAGTGAGGGATGCCAGTGCAGCTGGAGCTAGTAGGAGGGGGTACACGCTGTCACAAACCCACTCAGCAGGTCAGGTCCTCTGCTCCCACAGTGCCAACCTTCAAGCGCAGTCTTGTGAACAGGAAACAGAAACTGGGTAACCCTCTTGTCTGTGTTGTGGGTTCAAATCAAACTTTGGTTTCAGGTTCTGGAGGGATTCAAACTGTGAACCTCTGGCTAGCGTACCCAATGTACAGGCTCAGATAATTCTGCTCTTCGGGGGGGGGGCCAGATATCTTTTGCCTATGGGCACCAAACCAGGAGTACAAAATGAACAATAAAACTCTATTAAAGACCTCAGAATAAACTCTTACCTTTTCCCAGTTTGGTAAAACCAGTAAACGTTGTACAGTGTCAGCTTTAACCACTTATGCTTCACTTGTCAAGAAAAAGAAGAATTTCAAAGGCACACCAAGTAGGCTCTAAAGTAGAGGTTTACTTAAAGATAGATAAAAAAAAATGTAACATGTAAATACAGAACCATATATCACAAAAACATACAATTATTTAAAAGAACAAGGGTTAAAAAAAGTGCAAAATTCCTACCACCAGACAATTAGACTTGTATATCTAATTAAGCAATAATGCCTGACAGGGTGTGTGTCGTGCTGGGATAACATCACGCCTCAGGAGGTTGGGCATGAGGCCACAGGCCGAGTGCATCCAACGACAGAGGCATGACGTTATCCCAAATGACACACACCCTGGAGGGCATTATTGCTATTATACAATGGCTCGTTGTTATACAGAATAAAAAAATAATTTTAAAGATGTTTTTGTGTGGAAAAATATTTTTTTTTGTTTAAGAGAAGATGAAACAATCAAGCAGAAACAAATCAAACAATCATCTCCAGGTTCACAGTGAGGCTGAGACTAGACCCGTGATGTTGTACTGGGATAACATCACGGGTCCACCCCAAGACTGACCAGTCAGAGTCCAGGATTTTTTCTTGCATTGTATAATGTATCTCTTTTAATAGTGCTGATAGACAGATGTTGTTGTCAAGAAAGTCCAAACATGTGTCTTTACAGGTCACTCACAGCATAATTAAAACACTGTGTCTTGAGCCTGCCTTCTCCATGATGTCACCCAGCTCCTCCTCCGTTTATTAAAAATTATACAGTCAGGATGTCTATCTAGCAGGAGGTAAATTAATAAAGGTGACCTTAGCAAAACTCATGTCCCCACATGACCTTCTTTAAATAACATCCCCTCTTTGATCTCAAGTAGCTCTTCTTCCCAGGACACATCAAAGAATCTTTTATGACTTCGCACTAAAGTGTCATAACCTGCTCTCTTCCTCTAAATGTTATAAAAGTTTATGATTTCCCACCCTAACAGCTAGGAAGCTACAAATAAGCCAGATAAACAGGAGATGCTTAATTTAGGCCTCTTCTAGCCTGTAATTATCTCCTGGCTGTCATCTTTTAGCTGAAGCAGCATGTCTCATGAGAGACACTCCATAACATATTTTTATATTACAAAAATTATACAGCGATCAGAACCAGCTGTCCAAGTGTCACACACACTAGTACCCCATTTTTATACATTTTGTAAGGGACTTCTCCTCTGGCAATTTAAATGTTGCTGGGTATACAATAGATAATGATCTACCATTCACTACCCTATGCTCAGTTAGGCCTTAAGCACCAGGGCTATTGGTAAGAGGCTCAGCAGCTAATCTGGCACTATGCTGTTGTTCCTGTTTGAAATTTGCATTTTAAGACATGTGTTGGCTGACAATAAATTTCAGTAGCATACAAATCTGACTGCCAGTCTGCCATTTGTCTTATTAAGAGCTGAAGTGAGAAAAGCTACTTCTCGTGTTTTAGAAAGGGGTACAGAGCCTGGCTCATGTGTGTGGCCACATACAGGCCTGCACACATCCACTGTGGAGTCCTAGCCAAATGCAACTTGTAGACAGGGAGAAGCAGAGAATGGGAAAAACCCTGACATGGGACAGCATGATGCCATCACTCTTGGGCCCCACTACTCCAGACTGCCTGCTGGTCCCTCCATTAATTAGACAGGTTCAAGGCAGGTCATGGGTGACAACGCTCCCAGAGAAACTCACCAAGCAAGAAGTGCCCTCCACTTAAGGAATGCTTTCTGTGAACCCTGGGGAACCAGGTTAGTGATAGAGAAATGTGGCAGTTAGGACTGAAAGGTTGCCTGGCAGAGTCAGCAGCATCAGTGAAGGGGGGGATACAGTTGCGTAAGAACTTACTGTAACAGTAGATCTTTGAGAAAATCATTTGCAGTAGGTCGTAACATACAATATAGAAATGTCCAGCCACAGGCATCATTTACTCGGAATGATTTCTTAGCAGTCGACCTGGGACCACCACCGATGGCACCATGTGTTGTGTCCTGGCATGTATAAATGGGGGCGGTCCCAGAAGCTCCTTGGTTTTTCTGCACCTCAGTGACCGAAACAAGAATATGATCTAACCGGCCTCCGAGGGAAACTGAGGAGGAAAAAGTGAGCAGCCTAATATCTTTTGGAGAGAACAGGAGCATGTCACCCTCCTGAAGCAGGAAGCAAGGTGGATGGAGGGAAGGGCAGCATGACCTGCTGCAAGAGATTCTCTCGAAGATCTACTGTTACAGTAAGTTCTTATGCAACTGTACTATCTTCTTCGAGGAAATCTCTTGCAGCAGGTCATAACATATAGGAATGAGTCCCCAGCAGTTGGGATGCATCGGGGAGGAGGTAGCAAAAATAAACTTAGGACAATAGGCCTTGAAGAATGGCCCATCCAAAATTTGTTTGTTTTTTGGAAGCAATGTCCAGGCTGTAATGCTTAGTAAATGTATGTACAGTAGACCAAGTAGCAACTTTACAAATTTCAGTTGCTGAAGTGCCTCTAAAGCATGCCACTGAGGAAGCCAAACCTCTCATGGAATGAGGTTTTATCACCCCAAGGAGTAGCTTATTGTACTTTTAATAACAAAAAGTAATGCAGTTGGCCAACCAAGTGGACACGCATTGATTGGAAACAGGAATGCCCTCTTTGCTAGGTGCATAGGAAACAAAAAGTTGCTCAGACTGTGCACTTGTTTAGTGCAAAGAAGATACTATCTTAAGATTCTATGTACATCTAATGTGTGGAGCAGGGATTCTCCTGGATTAGCATGCTCCACATAATACACAGGTAAGGGTATAGTTTGATGGAAAGTAAATTTAGATACCACCTTTGGGAGAAATTTAGGATTTAAGGATACCCTATCCTTGTGAAAATTCAGGTAGGGCTACTTGTACATCAGTGCGTGCAACTCCGAGATACATCAGCCTGACGTAATTGCAACCAAAAAAGTTTTCCCAGGAGAGATATTGCAGCTTGCAGGAGGCTGCAGGTTCAAACACTAACATCAGTTTTTCAAGAACAAAATTCAAGTCCCAAGAAAGGACAGGGTCCTGAATGTGGGTTGTGAGATGAAGAATGCTTTTCAAGAAGGTCCTCACAACTTGTAGTTGGGTCAGCAGTTTTGTTGTCCACAGGTAAATGAAAAGCCAAAATGGCTGATAAATGGACTTTGATGGAGGAATACATGAGACCACTGTTACACAGGTAAAGCAAATAGTCCAAAATGTGCTGCGGAGGCAAGCATAGGGACTCAAATCAAATTTTTAGCCCACATGGAAAACCATTTCCACTTCATGGAATATGAAGATCAGGTACTGTAGATGGCTTCACGGCAGCTCTTAGGACCTCCACAACTTGCAGGAGACCTGGAACTGGGGAGGACTATGTCCTAAGGAGCCAGACTTGTAGATGCAGGGAGTGAAGGTTGGGATGAAGTCGGAACCCCCTGCCTGAGACAGCAGAGCAGGGCAAATGGGAAGAGGAAGAGGAAGAGGGTCCTGGACAATCAATTGTAGTAACAAGAGGAACCAGACCGGTCTCGGCCACAGAGACATGATGAGGATCATGGCAGCCTTGTCCCTGTGAAGTCTGAGTAGAACCCTCTGAATGAGAGGGAAGGTGTAAAGAAATGTTCCTGTCCAGGAAGGAGATAATGTGTCCAGCCATAAAGTTCCAGGACCTGGCTTGAGTGAGCAATAGTGAGGCAGTTTGGCATTTTGAGAGAGGCAAACAGATCCAACTCCATATTTCCCTAGCACAGGAAGATGTCTTATAGAACTTCCTGGAGGAGTTCCCATTCCTGTTTTCGAAAGTGGATCTGGTTAGAGCATCCACTAGAGTATTGTTGACTCTGGGGACATGTAGTGCAATAAGGTGGATACCTTTTTGGATTACCCAGTACCATACTCTCATGGACTCCCTGCATAGGGGATAAGAATGGGTTCCCCCTTATTTGTTTGGATAGTGAACCACTGTGGAGATGTCCAATTGGATCTGGAGACAGCCCCGCAGAAGGAGAGTCTTGAAGGCCTGCAAGGCATACAGGACCGCACTCATTTCTAGGATACTGATGTGGAGGCATTCTTCCCCAAGGTCCAAGTCCCTGGTGTGAGCTGATTCCAGATGGCCTCCCAGCTGAGCACGGATGTATCGGCTGGCAGAATGAAGGCAAGGGATTGAGGACTGCAATAGATTGTCCAGAGACATCCACCAGTGGAACTCCGGATGGCCAGAAAGGATATGAGAACTGGAGCTTCAAAATTGTTTTCTCTGGTCCACTAGACTCTTAAAGTCCACTGAAGGACCCTCATGTGTGACATGGATGAGGGACTTGGAAATGGCTGCTGCCATATAAGCCAGGAGGCGGAGGTAGTCTCGAGCCGAGACAAGCCAAACGACTCCTAGTTGAGATGCCAGTGATCAATTTGTCTGCTCGATCCCTGTGGAGAAAAGCCATCCCTGTGGAGGTTTTCAGGACTGCCCCTATGTACTGAAGACATTGGGTGTGATCCATTTTGGATTTTGGTATGTTGACTGTGATCCTCACAGAGGAAAATATCTGAAGTGTGCGGGACAAAGTGGCCATCAACTGAGAGCTGAAAGGAGCTTTGAGAAGCCAATTGTCCAGGTAGGGAAAGACATATAGGCCTTCTCTGCAGAGAGCCGCTACCACTACTGCAATGCACTTCATGAAGAACAGGGGCCAAAGACAAACGAAAGGAGGGCTCTGAACTGATAGTGCTGACCCAGAAAATAGAAACGGAGAAGCCGTCTGTGAGCAGGATGCATCAGAATGTGAAGATACGATCTTTCTTGTCTAGAGAACAGAGCCAATCCCTATGTTTAGAAGGGCAGTAGGCTGGAAGTGTCACCATCCAGAATGTTTTGTACTCTGTAGAGACTGAGGAGTCTAAGATCCATAATGGGACATAAATCCCCGTCCACCTTGGGACCAGAAAAAAATGAGAGTAGAAGCCCTGGCCCTGCTGGGGAGAGAACAGGTGTTATGGCGTTTTTGAACAGAAGAGCTTGAATTTCTTCTGCTAGTACTGACTCTTAGTGTGGGGGTAATGAGAGGCTCATGGGGGCAGGTTGGGCGAGACCTCTAACAAATCCAAGGTGTGACCTGATTGAATTAGCTGAAGGACCAAACATCTGAGGTCACCTCCCTCCAACCCTGGAGGTGTAAAGAAAACCTGCCCCGACAGCAATGGGATGGGCCTCAAATCCCATGGACAAGGGGGGCCTTCAGGTTGTGGGCTGTCCCTGTTGGGTGGTGGCAGGGAAATAACAGGTCACCTTAGGTTTTTTTGCACAGGAACCTGGCATGGAGACCTGAGCCTTTCTTTTATTATCAGGTTGCCCTGTGGGAGCACCCTGTCCTCTGTTTGCAGGTCTGCGAAAATTCCCCCATAATAAGGTTTGGCAGGGGTATGGTACAAAGTATGGACAGACTGCAAGGTACAACCTGAGTTCTGTAGTAAGGTCAGTACATCCTCGGTTTCAAGTCCGAAAAGCTTGTCACCTTTAAAGGGTGCATTAAGTATGGATTGTTGTACATCGGGACAAACCAGAGACCCGAAGCCATGAATGTCTTCTAAGACAGACACCAACCGATGTGAGCCACGGAATCTACAAAATCATACGTAGCACTCAGCAAGTGAAGGCAGACTGCCAAGCAGTGGACAGCTGGCCATAAGGTCTTCCAAAGAGGCAGCCTCCAGAAGAGATTGAATGGAGGACTGTGTGGCCTTCAAGATTTCTTCTTGATATTTCAGTAGATGACCCATATCATTCAGAATCCCGAGAGTCATACTGGAAGAAAAATACACCCTCTTCAAGTTTCCAGGATTCCTTATCTGGAGGATGCACACTCAAGTGTTTTGGTCTAGCAGACCTGTCATGAGCTGCATTAATGATGGTATGCCGACCGCACAACAAAACCGCAAGAGCGAAGACCATCACAGTGACAGAATTCGAGCAACAATGTTGGGTCACTGTGATGGTCTCCACTGGCACTGGCACTGCATCGCCTGGTGGTTTGCTCCCTTCCCGAGACAACTCTGACTCGGAGTTGTATATTTAGAAACTGGGGGAGTGGGGGACACAGCCCCCACATGTGGGGTTGGGGGGTGCAGCCTCCTGATGGAAACACATGCACATCCCTGACAGTACAATGCCGACCCTCGGCATTGTGTCTGTGCTATCGGGGATGTTGCTGTTAGGGACGTCGCCCCACTATAGGTAAACCATTAATAGCTACCGAGTCAGCCTGTTGGGGGGGGCAAAATAAGGGTGATCCAGTGGGGCCTGGTAGGGCCAGTCAGCCTTGCGAGGAGTCAAGGGGATAGGAAAAGGCTGTTGCCAAGCAGCCCAGATCACATCTTCAAATCGCCCATCAAAGGGAAATGACCAGAGAAGGACATTCTGGGAGACTAAAATAATTGGGCAGTTTTCTACAGGATGCATTTTGCTCCATTTCCTGGAAGCTAAACATTTTATGAAGATGAATCATAATGTCAGAAAAACTAGGGTCATCAGGAGGAGAACAAGGAAGAGCAGGAGTGCGCTCCTCCAGTATGGATGAAGCCAAAGAGTCAGAGATGGGAGACACAGGTTCCTGGTTCATATCATCATCCTGGTCCTCTTGGTCCCATTCTTATAGAAAAGGGTTCCCCATTTCTATGTCCCTGTGCAGGGAACCCAGAGAAGCTGGGGAGGAACTCGCCATTCTAGAGATGAAGGACCATCTAGAAGGGGCAGAGACAGGGACAGAAGAAGTACCCCCATGGGAACAAGGGGTAGACTTCGTAAGGTCAAGAATAGTGTCCATCAATGCCTGAACATCCATCATAGCAAGCTGCGAGAAGAGGATGTAGTCAGAACTGTATGGACCAACTGGATTGGCACAATAGAAGAGATTGGGGATGGTTGGGGCACCAATTGAGCCATCGACAAGGGTGTACAAAGATCCCCAGGTCATCGCTGGAAGAGCCACTGTAGGGCTCATAAAGTCTTGACTACTCCTTGTAGAAGGACCATCAAAGAAGCTTGAGGGACGGTGAATAGATCCCTGTGACAGGGGTGGCAGTGTTGGAAGCTGCAACTTAAGCGTAGCCATGGAGGCCATCCATGGGGAACCGTCAATGGTGGGAAGTCAAATCGCCAGAGGTTGTGGACAGAGTGGAAGACAACTTGTCTGCAGCCTCTGAAAGGGATACCAGTACTACTTTAGTTTTAAGGAGTTCTTGCTCCAGAGACTGGGAGGAAGAAGGCAAGCCCGTCATCAATGGGAGGAGGCAGGAGGAACAAGCTTACTCTTGCTGGAGTGTTTCCTTGGTTTCTCCTGAGTAGTAGTTGACAAGGGGTTAGTACCAGAATGGTGAGACCCTGAGGAAAACGCTGATTACTCTTTGAACTTTGAATGTTGTTCCTGTTCCAGTACAGCAACTGTTTCCTCCATGAGGTATTCTCGAAGTTGTTGGAGTCATTGACGTTTAGTGGCCTTGTTAAATCGCTTACACAGGACACAATCATGAGTACCGTATGCAGGACTTAGGCACCTGACACACACGTTGTGGAGGTCCTCAGTCACGATCTTCTGGCCAAAGGAACACTTATGGAACAAAGGATCCAAAGACATTGGTAAAGGAATGCAACTATACTGGGAACGCCGCTAAGGATCAATCAATGAACCCTTCGTCATCGACTGAAGCTATACTCCAGACGGAAAACATGTAGCATGCAGGTCATGGCTGGAAAAGAACTGAGGAGCTTCTGGGACCATCCCCTTTTATACGTGCCAGGACGCAGCATGTGGTGCCATCGGGGGTGGTCCCAGGTCAACTGCTGAGAAATTATCTGGAGATAATGACACTTGCTGTTGGACTTTCCTATATAGGTTACATAGGTTTCTACAGAGCTGCATAGACTTTTGTCCTTTGTGCTCACATATTGCTTAAAAAAAAAACTTTCTCATTCTGTGTAATTCATCTGACTTCAACTTGAAGGTATTGACTGAAGAGCTGCCCACAGTTTCCAAAGGCAGGGTGCTCCACCATGGTATCACCCTCTGGTTATACAATTTTGTCTTTCCATGATCTGCATTTCTCCCCATTCAGTTGAAGTGGGTGTGCCCTAGTGTGATATGTTTGCTCTTTGAATTGGAGCCCAATCTATGCCATAGATCATTATCAGTTTGGACCTTAAATAGCAGACACAAGTCTCCCCTTACCCTTCTATAACGCAATGAGAACATGTCTCAATCTGCTAGTATAATCCATCCCTTTAAAACCTGATACAGTGTGTGTTGCTCTTTTTTGTACCCTCTCTAGCATGTCAATCTCGCCTTTTTTATACGGCGACCACACTTGCGAGCCATACTCTAATAATGGTCTGACTAGCGAGTTATACAGTGGCAACAAATCCTCTCTCTTCCTGCTAGAGACATGCTTAATAATGCAATTTAAAATGCCATTTGCTTTCTGACACACTTTCCTACAATGTGATCTGAATTGCAGAGCATTAGAAATAGTAATGCCCAAATCTCTTTCTTCATTTACACTCCTAAGAGATGTACTGGGCAGGCAATAGGTGACTTTCTGAATTTTCTCCCTAAGTACATTACTGTGCACTTTTCTGGGTTTAACTGTAACTTATGGTGTTTGCAACACTTGTCTATGTGGCTCAGGGCCTCCTGTAGACTGATTGTATCACTTGGGTTTGTTAGCTCTGCCACTTCCTACAGTCATCTGCTAATTTTGCCATCCATAAATTTGGGTGTTCAATCTGAAGGGATACAACATGAGTTATTGAAAGACATGGACCCAGAACAGAGCCCTGGGGTACCACTTGTTATGTCAGTCCAGTCCTAGAGTACACCCTTAACACTAACCCTTTGTTTCCTGTCTAGTTACCAGGACTGAACCCATGAGATGATATGTTCATGTACTCTCATTTTAAAGAGACTCTGAACTAGCTCATCATGACGTATTTATCAAAGGCTTTAGTAAAGTCTAAGAATACCACATCCACTGATCTACCTGCTGGCTAAGCTCGTACTAGCCCTGTTGTAGAATTCTAACATATTAGTTTGGCATGATCAGCCTTTGGTAAAGCCATGCTGGGAACTATCTGCTAGATTATGTTCTTGAATATGCTCTATGTTGTACTCCTTAATAATCCCTTCCAATATCTTACATAGAGTGGATGTTAAGCTTACAGGTCGATAGTTCACTAGACATTTTTTACCACCTTTTTTGAAGAGTGGAATCACTGTAGCTATTCTTCATGGGTCTATCACCCCCCCCCCCCCACCTAAAGAGTGCCGAAAAATATAACTAATGGAGGTGCTAGTTCGTTAGCCAACTCCTTGATGAATCTTGGATGTAAACTATCCGGTCCAGAGGATTTATTTTGGTCAAGCTGTTTAAATTTGTCTCTAATATTTACCGGATGAATTAGAATAGGGCTGCTTGTAATGTTAAATGTATTGCTCTTACTATTATGTTGTTTATTTTGATATTATATATTATGACCTGCTGCAAGAGATTTCCTCAAAGAAGATTATATAAAACAAAAATCTAAAGAGAGGCCAACCAGATCACACAGATGTTATTGGTGCTGCCTGCCATACTGGCAACTGGGTACGTGCTCTGAACTGGGTCATCCCAACTGGCAAACAGGAAGGAGCATCCCACAGGACCCGCTGCTCCTTTAGGGTGGGAGTGTTTGTCACCCCATCCACTGCCATTACCTGGGTGAGTATGGGTGTTGGCGCAGTTCAGGAGAACTTTTAGGAAGGGAGGATGCACATGCTGATGGGTCTGGAATTGTGATGATATTGTATGAGCTGCTGGAAGAACCACCTCAACGTCTATATCAGGGACCAATGCAAAGGTGTTTTCTGCTACCAGTGGACTGCTGCCCGCCCGATCGCGGGCTTAAGTGTGTTAAAAAGATAAATTCTGAATCCCTGGTGGTCCAGTGAACCGCTGCCTGATCGCGGGCTTATATGTGAAAAACAGATACATTCTGAATCCCTGGTGATCCAGTGAACCAAAGTCTGCCCGATCGCGGGCTTAAGTGTGCCAGAATATTACACCTATATCCCTGGTGGTCCAGTGGATCCCCTCCCACCCACCCACTGATCCCTGGTCAGCGGCGGGTGGCAGCACCCACCACCTGCCACCCGCCGCTCGCCGACTGACACTGTCGATGAGGGGCTGTATGCCCATTGGTCCCAGCGTGAGACAATGGCGTGCAGCCCATACCGACTACACATTCTAGATATGTGAATGGATCCACTCACATATCTGGAATGTGTAGTATCGTATAGGCTGCTGCATCATTAACTCAACTGTCGGACTCTGTCTAACTACTGACAGTGTTAGTCAGTGGGCAGCAGGGTGGCAGGCGGGTGGGGTGCAGCCGCCACTGACCGGGGAGGAAGTGTGGGGATCAGTGGACGGGTGGGGGGAGGGGGTCCACTGAACCACCAGGATATAGGTGTAATATTCTGTCACACTTAAGCTCGCGATCGGCAGACTTCATCCACTGGACCACCAGGGATTCAGAATGTATCTATTTTTCACACTTAAGCCGCACTGGGCAGACTTCAGTTCACTGGACCACCAGGATTCAGAATGCATCTTTTAACATACTTAAGCCCGCGATCAGGCGGACAGCAGTCCACTGGACCACCAGGGATTTAAAGTTATCTTTTCAACACACTTAAGCCCGCGATCGGACGGGCAGTGGTCCACTGGACCGCTAGGGATTAAAGTTATCTTTTCAAAGCACTTAAGCCCATGATCAGGTGGGCAGTGGTCCACTGGATCACCAGGGATATAGGATAAACTATTTCTTTACTGAAGCCCGCAATGGGCAGGCAGTGGTCCACTGGACCACCAGAGATATAGGATAAACTATTTATTTACTGAAGCCCGCGATCGGGCGGGCAGCGGTCCACTGGACAACCAGGGATGTGGGTTTTTTTCTTTATTTTACTAATGCCCACCATCGGGCATGAGGGGGCGCCACCAGGGGGTGCAGCCGGAGCTCGGGTGGCCACCGCCAGGTGGCAGCTGCCGTGTTGCACCCTGCAATGCTGCAGCTCACCTGTGGGTGGCCATCCATTGTACCTTTTTTTTTTTTTGATCAACTTTGTGCTGGCACAGTTAGGGGTTGTGCATGCATGGCTCCACACATCCCGGGCTGAATATCGGGCTGTGCAGAGTATGCATGGGCACGCCACCCCTACCTGTGCCTGCATACATTACTGATGCGCTCTGGCGCATCGGCATTTGTGCCGCGCACTTTCCCCTTTTGAATATCGCACCAGGGCGCATCAGTGGGTTGTGCATGGCGCAACACTGTTGTGCCATGCGCAACCCTTTTGAATATAGAAACATAGAAACATAGAATTTGACGGCAGATAAGGACCGCTTGGCCCACCCAGTCTGCCCATTTCCCTACCTGATGGATAAGCTGCAGGTCCTAGTTAACCAGCAGCTTACTTCTTCCTACCCCACCCCTAGAATTGCCTTATGACTGTCCCATGCATGCTTGAATTCCACCACTGTTTTGACTCCACAATCTCCTCTGGAAGGCCGTTCCATACATCCACAACCCTCTCTGTGAAAAATACTTCCTTAGAATTACCTCTGAGCGCCCCTTCTATCTTCAAATTGTGCCCCTTGTTCTTGCACACCTCTTTTTTGAAAGATGCTACCCTCTTGGATGTTGTTGATTCCTTGAGGTACTTGAAAGTTTCTATCATGTCTCCCTCTCCTCCTTTCCTCGAGGCTATACATATTAAGCTCCTTAAGTCTCTCTCTTCATATGTCTTCCGGTGCAGACCCTGCACCATTTTAGTTGCCCTCCTCTGGACAGCTTCCATCCTGTCTATGTCTTTGTGGAGATTGGGTCTCCAGAACTGCACGCAGTACTCCAGATGGGGTCTCACTAGCTGTCTGTACAGAGGAATAATAACTTCCTGTTTTCTACTGGTGATGCCTCTTCCTATGCATCCAAGTATCCCCCAGCCCTCCTTGCTGCCCTCTCACATTGCTTTCCCACCTTTAGGTCATCTGATATGACTACCCCCAGGTCCCTTTCCATTTTTGTTGTTGTTAGTATCTCACCCCCCATTGTGTACTCTTCCCCTGGGTTTTTGTTTCCCAGGTGCATTACCTTGCACTTCTTAGCATTGAATCTAAGCTGCCATACATTTGACCATTCCTCTAACCTTGCCAAGTCCCTTCTCATCCTTTCCACTCCACCTTGTGCATCAACTCTGTTGCAGATCTTTGTGTCATCTGCAAAGAGACATACTTTTCCTTCCAGTCCCTCTGCAATGTCGCTTATAAAAGACATTGAAGAGGACCGGTCCTAATACTGAACCCTGCAGTACCCCACTACTAACCCCCTTTTTTCAGAGTGGACTCCATTTACTATTACTGTCTGTGTCCTATTCTCCAGCCAATTCTTTACCCAGGCTGTCATCTTGGGACCCACTCCCAGGCTGGCTAACTTGTATATTAATCTTTTGTGTGGGACTGTGTCAAATGCCTTCTAAAGTCTAGGTAGGCCATGTCCACAGCCCCTCCTGATCAACTACTTTGGTCACCCAGTCAAAGAAATCTATCAGATTTGTCTGGCATGACCTTCCGCTGTGAATCCATGCTGCCTTGGGTCCTGTGCCCTCTGGCCTCTAGATACTCAACAATTCTTTCCTTCAAAAGTGATTCCATCATTTCCCTACCACTGAGGTTAAACTAACAGGTCTGTAGTTTCCTGCTTCTGCCTTGCTCCCACTTTTGTGAAGGGAATTACATCTGCCCTCCTCCAGTCCTCGGTACCACCCCATCCTCCCATGATTTGTTAAAGAGGGTAGTCAGTGGTGTCACTAGTTCTACCCTTAGTTCTTTTAGAATTCTGGGATGAATCCCATCAGGCCCCATTGCTTTGTCCACCTTCAGTTTTAAGAGTTCTTTCAGAACCCTTTCTTCTGTAAATGGGCTGGTATCAACTTCTGTATCCAGAGTGTTTCTACTGTTTGTTTTAGGTACTTCCCCTCTTCCTTTGTAAATACTGAGCAAAAGTATTTGTTTAGTATCTCTGCCTTTTCACAGTCACCCTCTGCCCACCTCCTCCCTTTACTAAGCCTCACTATCCCTCCCTTGGTCTTACTTAGCCCCTGATGTACCTATAAAAGGTTTTATCCCCTTCTTAACTGAGTTGGCTATCTTTTCCTCGGTTTGGGCCTTTGCTGTTCTGACTGCCTTCCAGCTTCCTTTTGCTTTAACTGATACAGTTCTCTGTCCTGTTCCTTCTGTGATTCCTTGTACTTCCTGAATGCTTTCTTTTTCTCTTGAACCTTCACTGCCACTTCCTTTGAGAACCATAGTGGTTTCTTACCTCGTTCGTTTTATTTGCTTTACACAAGGCTTGTTACCTCTGTGATGGCAGTTTTATTATTCCCATTGTTCTTCCACCCTCCTTCCTGCCCATTTGCTAGTGCATTCCTTAGGCACTCACCCATTTTGACAAAGTCAGCCCTCCTAAAATCTAGTACCTTTGTCTTTGTATGGCTTGACTCTATTGCTGTGTTTATTGTGAACCATACTGTTCGATGGTCGCTAGTTCCCAGATGGCTACCCACTTCTACATCTGTGATCCTCCTCATCTCCATTTGAGAGAACCAGGTCTAAGATTGTTCCTCTCAGTGGGCTCCAATACTAGTTGTCTAAGGCATGCCCCTGTGGGCATCTAGAATAACCCCACTCTTAGAAGTGGCTGCTGCAACTGCACTCCAGTTAACATCTGGCATATTCAGATCACCCATCAGCAATATCTCCCTTTTTCTGCCATACTAAGTATACTTTCTATCATTTCCTTGTCCATTTCCTCCCCTGAGAAGGGTCTGTATACAACCCTGTGCGGATTGTGGTGCCATTGCTGGTCTCCAAATTTACCCACAGTGCTTCTTCTCCTCCTGTTTACCCTTTTGTTCTGTTGCTTTGATTCCTTCCCTTATGTAAAGAGCTACTCCTCCTCCTCTTTACCCTCCTGTCCCTCCTGTAGATAGTGTATCCTGGTATGTTACATCCCAGTCATGGTTTTGTGTACCATGTTTCTGTGACTGCCACGATATCCAGATGTTCCTCCTCCATCAAGGCCACTAATTCAGGAAGCTTGTTACTCAGACTACGGGCATTGGTACTCATTGCTCTCCATTTTTGATGGCTTTACTTTCTGTTGCAGCATCCCCACTGACATTTCTACCTCGATCTTTTCCCATTTAGCACCCTGTTTTGTAGGGAGAGGCTGGGATTTTCTGCTGCTTATCAGTGCCTCCCCCTTGACTAGTTTAAAAGCTTGCCAATGAAGCATTTAAACCGATTGCTCAAAGACTTGTTCCTTCCTGGACAGATGCAGACCATCCTGCCAGTATAGGCTGGTGTCCCTCAGGTGGAACCCCAGTCCCCAATGAAGCCAAACCCCTGTGCTCCCACCATTTTTCAACCACTTATTAAACTGCATGGTGCAAAGTACCCTTGCCTCACTCATGCCATTTACAGGCAGCACCTCTGAGAAGGATACTGTGTGTGCTACTTGTCTTAGCCTCTCCCCAGTTCTACAAAGTCCTTCTGCACTGCTGTAAGCTCATGTTGAGCCAAGTCATTTGTCCCTAGGTGGACAATGACATCCAGCTCAGAGTCCCGTGCAGCTGTTCCGTGATCCTGAGGATGCGCCGCCCTGTCCCTACAAGCAATGGCACCAGGCAGGCACTTTGCTTCAGTTTTCCCTGCTCCCCCAGTTCTATCCCCTAATAATTGAGTCCCCCACCAGGAGCTGCTTCCTTTCCTTGTGGCATCCTCTGCCTCCTTCCTGTGGGCCTCCTTGTGACAGGTGTCCTCAGCCTCCCTAATCTCTTCCGTGGTGCATCCATAGGGGAGCTGTGCTCCCCAGAATGAGTGTATGGATTGTGGAGGGAACAACTGACTGGGTGTGCCTCTGTTCCACCCTCCTCACCCTCCCTGAGCCCACAGTGGTCCAACTGCTGTGCTTTCTTTGCAACCTCTGAGGTAGTGGTGGTGGCTCTGGTGCTCCCTGGATGGGGGGGAGGGTTTCCTTCCTACCATCCAGTCTGGCCTGGGGGAAGGTTTTCTTACTGCTGTCCAGTGTGGCCTGAAGACAGGCAACTTCCTCCCTCAGGGCAGAGAGTTGTCTGCAAATAGGGCAGCATCTCAGCCTCCAGAAAGACTCCCGGAAGACTGCTGCCCCACAGCCATTACATTGCACTACTCCCCACATGACTATGTACTTTTTTTTTTTGTGTGTGTGTGTGTGTGTGTGTGTGTGTGTGTGCTTGTGTGAGTGATTGGTTTGTTATATAGAAATATATATATGTTATACAACGTGTATGCGTATATTTTCAGTGCTGTGTGCTAGAGAGGATATGACATTGATATGCACCTTGCACTCTTGAGGAAATGATGTCAGAACCCCAGCTATAAAGGAACTATTTCCAGGGGTTGGGCCTAAACTGTGCCCTCACAAAACAATCAGCTAAGAGCTCTGACCCACCACTGCGATGAGTGCCTTCCTGTCTGCAAGATACTATACACAACAATTTGACAGAGAAATTCCTGCTACTCAAACAGAGAAAAATCCAGACATTCAAGTCAGACACAGGTAAACCTCCCCAGCCCCAAAACAGCCTGGTGGTTTGTGCTCTGAAAGCAGTCAGTCCCAAAATAAGTGAGCTGCACTTTGAACTCTTCCTGCACTGAAAATCTTAAGAATTGTAACAAGACTGTCTTTTCCTGATAATTGTAAATACCTTATTTCACCTTTCAGTTAGAAGCAGTCTCCACCTGCAGTATATCTGCTACAAAGCAAAGACAATTGAAAGGTTCCCCTCCCTCTGTTGTGAGCACAACTCGCTTTCTTGCAAATCCTATGTTCAGTATTGCAGTTCCCAACAAGAGATAGTTTGACTAGGAAAATTAAGTCCAGTGTTGCAGCTTGCAGCCAGAGGTAGCTTCACCTGAAGACTATGAGGTTATCTATGAGTGACTATGAGAATATCTGGGCCTATATATTCAGATGGGCTTGTTCGGTACCGTAGGCAGACAAAAATAACAAGAGAGCCTGTCAAACGTGGCACATTCGTTTAACACAGGTAAACCATTCTCTTAACATCCATATAGTACTGTGCATAATTAGAGTGAAAGACCAGGGTTAGGTGTTCTGAGGACTTCTTAGAACTCAGAAGAGACAGTGGCAGAGGACAATCAGGGCCATGGGGTAGTTTCGAGGTGGATGTGATTATGCAAAACCAAAGGTGAGGGGGCGTCAGCAGCAGGCTGTCACTATGTTGAAGGGGTGCATGTCAAGTTCTAAAGATGAAGATCATGTGGTAGTGTATGCATGCATTTAAGCAGCATTCCATTTTATAGTATCAAACGTACCAGGTGATGGTTATATTACAGCACACAGGTAACCATCAGGGCCCATGGAATTCTATACTTCTGCAGTCACAGACTTGGTACCCTGATGCAGAATTTCTGCATTGCTACATAATTCATATATTTTACTTTAAAAATATGAATTTTCTTTTATTCTCATGTAAGCCCCCCAAAATGAGCTTACCTGCAGAGGGGCCTGGAAAAAAGAGCACGAATGGAGAGAGAACTGAGAGGAGGTTCTCTGGCTACCCCTTCCCCACCGCTAAAAAACAAGAGTAGGAGGAAGGCTGCCTGCTGGGTTGGAGGCTCTCTGGGTACCCCTTCCCCCGCTCCAGGAGGCAAAAGGAAAGAAAGGCAGAGCTGCTGAGAGAAGGAGAGCAGGAGGTTTCCCTGAGGGGACTGGGGCTGACTGACTGGACTGGAAGGGACAGTTAAAGAGAGCCTCAGGTTTTGGGGACTGCTCCATGCAGAGGCCCTTAAATTCCAGCCAGGGGAGAGCCCTGGAAGCTGGGTGGTCACTAGCCCAGGTCTGGCTGAGGGGAAGCTGATCCACCCTGTGTCTTCAGTGTGAATCCGCTGCTGCAGTAGAGACCAGAGGGATAGAAGAACGAACAGGCCTGCCTGGTGAATACTGTATACAAAGGCCCTTGGGTGAAGTTAGAAAGGCCAGGCAGGTGAAGAACAGTGCCTCCTCCACCCTCTGTGCATATCCTTGAATCAGAGAGACCATCACCCTTCTGGGGAAGCCGTGAGTTCCCTGAGCTGCAGCTCTGGGGTTCTTTGTTTGCATCAGGTAGGAGGGTTGGGAAGAGCTCCACCCCAACGACAGACTGATTTTCTTTGAACCTGTGTTTGCTCTGCAAGAGCTAGCGAGAACTGCAGGCTTGCAACTGAGGACAGTGAGGTACCCACCATCTGGGATTGTTCTGGGTGCACCCAGGGGAGGGGGGGGAGAGCTCTTACCCCTCCCCCAACTCAATATCTGATGTCATCACTGGCACTGTTTGGCATCTTAACAAATGACTGGATAGAAAACCAACAAAGACATCTTCAGTTCTGCTGTAGAAGCTTTAGAGCCCTGCTGTAGAACATAGGGCAGAGGTGCCATAGGGAATTAACAACAATGTTATCATGCAGTGGTATCAAACCACAGAGTATGGTGCAACCTCTAGATCACCAAAATCAAGGATATGTTATGGCTCATCTAAAGGTTGGGTTTTTGTCAGCAGTTTATAATGAATGGCATCTCATGCAGAGTATGCACCCAATAATGCCTAATACAGGGCATTAAATAAGATTAAAAAAATGATTAGCAGTTTCGCACGGGAAAGTGCTAATCAACTGCGGAACATAGAAACATAGAAACATAGACTTTGATGGCAGATAAGGACCACTTGGCCCACCCAGTCTGCCCATTTCCCTACCTACTGGATAAGCTGCAGATTCTAGTTAACCAACAGCCTATTTCCTGCAACCCCCCACTATAATTGCCTTATGTCTGTCCCATGCATGTTTGAATTCCTCCACTGTTTAGACCCCACAACCTCTCCAGGAAGGCGGTTCCATGCGTCCACCACTCTCTCCGTGAAAAAGAATTTCCTCACATTACACCTGAGCCGTCCCCCCTCTAACTTTAAATTGTGCCCCCTTGTTCTTACACATCTCTTTTTCTGAAAGATGCTACCCTCAGGACTTTGTTGATTCCTTGAGGTACTTAAAAGTTTCTATCATGCCCCTGTCCCTCCTTTCATCAAGGGTATACATATTAAGCTCTCTCAGTCTCTCTTCATATGGTTTCTGATGTAGACCCTGCACCATTTTAGTTGCCCTCCTGGACTGCTTCCATCCTGTCTATGTCCTGCGTAGATGAGGTCTCCAAAACTGCACGCAGTACTCCAGATGGGGTCTCACCAACTGTCTGTATAGAGGATAACCATTTCCCTTTTCTACTTGTGATGCCCTCCCTATGCATCCCAGTATCCCCTGGCTTCCCTACTGACTTCTCACATTGCATACCCACCTTTAGGTCATCTGTTATGACTACACCCAGATCCCTTTCCATTATTGTTGTTGTTAGTACCTCCCCTGCTATTGTGTGCTCTTCTCCTGGATTTTTATTTCCCAGGTGCATTACTTTGCACTTCTTTGCATTGAATCTAAGTTGCCATATGTCTGACCATTCCTCCAACCTTGCCAAGTCCCTTCTCATCCTTTCTACCCCCCCTTGTGCATCTACTCTGTTACAGATCTTTGTGTCATCCGCAAAGAGGCATACCTTTCCTCCCAGATCCTCTGCAATGTCACCTATAAAGATGTTAAAGAGGACTGGACCCAGTACTGAGCCCTGAGGTACTCCACTAGTAACCCCTTTCTTCAGAATGTGTTCCATTCACTATTACCTTCTGTGTCCTGTTGTGCAGCCAGTTTTCTACCCAGGCTACCACCTTGGGACCCACTCCCAGGCTGGCTAACTTGATTATTAATCTTTTGTGCGAGACTGTGTCAAATGCCTTGCTAAAGTCTAGGTAGGCCATATCCACAGCCCCTCCCTGGTCTATCACTTTGGTCACCCAGTCAAAGAAATCGATTAGATTTGTCTGACATGACCTTCCTGTTGTAAATCCATGCTGCTTTGGGTCCAGTGCCCCGCTGGCCTCTAGGTACTCAACAATTCTTTCTTTCAGAAGTGATTCCATCATTTTCCCCACCACTGAGGTCAAACTAACAGGTCTGTAGTTTTCTGCTTCTGCCTTGCTCCCACTTTTGTGTAAGGGAATCACATCTGCCCTCCTCCAGTCCTCAGATACCACCCCATCTTCCCATGATTTGTTAAAAAGTGTGGTTAGTGGTGTCACTAGGTCCTCCCTTAGCTCTTTTAGGATTCTAGGGTGAATCCCGTCAGGCCCCATTGCTTTGTCCACCTTGAGTTTTAGAAGTTCTTTCAGTACTCTTTCTTCTTTAAATGGACTGGTATCAACCCCACTATCCAGAGTGCTTCTACTGTTTGGTTTAGGTAACTCCTCCTCTTTTTCTTTTGTGAATACTGAGCAAAAGTATTCATTCATTATCTCTGCCTTTTCACTGTCTCCCTCTGCCCACCTCCCCTCCCTTCCCCTTTATTAATCTTCCCTATCCCTCCCTTAACCTTTCTATGTTCCCTAACGTACCTATAAAAGGTTTTATCCCCCTTCTTAACTGAGTTGGCTATCCTTTCCTCGGTTTGGGCCTTTGCTTTTCTGACTGCCTTCCCCACGTCTTTCTGCTTTAATTGATACAGTTCCCTGTCGTGCTCTGTCTGTGATTCCTTGTACTTTTTGAAAGCAGCCTTTTTCTCCTTAACCTTCCCTGACACTTCTTTTGAGAGCCATAGTGGTTTTTTATTCCACTTTGTTTCTTTATTTGTTTCACACAAAGGCTTGTTGCCTCCATGATGGCAGTTTTGATTTTCTCCATTGTTCTTCCACCCCTCCTTTCTGGCCATTTGCTAATGCATTCCTCAGGTATTCACCCATTTTGCCAAAGTCAGCCCTTCTAAAGTCCAGTATCCTTGTATTTGTATGGCTTGTCTCCATGGTTGTGTTTATTGTGAAGCACACTGTGCAGTGCTCGCTTGTTCCCAGGTGTCTACTGACTTCTAAGTTTGTGATCCTCTCTCCATTTGAGAGGAAAGGCATAGTAATTGGCATAGACTGAGTAGCAAAATTAAAACAATGTTTCCCATGTTATGTGGACATCACTCATCTTACCTGCTCAGAATTCCCATGTTGCATATTCATCCCACATGGAAAGGGCTACCCACAGTAAAGGTCCAGTAAACTGGAAGTTTAGAGTTGAAATTCATAATACTCTGACACATCACCTAAATTATTCATTTATTTATTTAAAATTTGTGCACTCAGAAAGGCACACTGAGCAGTGGCTCCTTTGCAGGTGCAACTTGGGGATGGGGAACATATTTTTAATATAATGTACAGTTCATGCTCCCACACTTGACTCTGCCCCTTCCTCTGGGCCAGACTGAGTGCCACCTCCTGGTATACTTGCCACTTAGCTTGCTTCAACCCCTCGGCTTGCCCTTGTGGCGGGGTCTGACACAGCCTGATCCAGCCTCCCACCTTCTTCAGCTAATGGAGGCAGGAGTGCCCAGGGTGCAACTGGAGTGGACAGTGGGCAATGTTGAGGCGGCGGCATGCACCTGGAATCATCCCGTGCGAGTCAGATTAGTTTCCTTGTTTTCTGGCCCACCACCTGCAACACCGGCACTTTTGGGCTCCTTGCTCATGCACGCATAAGTGCCTGAACAGAGCCTGGTCAATGTGCCATTTAACATCACTGCACTGCCAACTGCGGTTGCCCAGACGGCAGTACAGATGTGGCAGCAGCCATCCTCCTTTCCTGGAGGAAGACAGCGTCCTGTGATATGCTCAATCTTCCTAAGCCTGGCCAGCTCACGACAGCCCAAGCTTGTTGATAAACTTGGGCTGCTGGCGACGTGATCCATAGCAATACCGCTGCACTGGCAGACTGGCCAGGAACATAAGCTGTACCAAACAGTACTATCAGAATCTTTAAAATATCATCGTGCTGAGGATTTACCTGCATTTAAGGACCTATAAAAAAAGAGGGTCTCACCTGCAGCATCTGAAAAGGTGGGATGACCCACATTTCAAACTGAGCCCTTCATCTCTGATATATTTAAAAAAAAACTCTTTTTCAAACTTTTTTTTACTATAAATCATCAAAGATAGTTTGAGGATTTATAATGCATTTATATGGTACCCCAGGTGTCAAAGTGACTCCTGGCACCAGCAAAAAAAGAAGAAAAACAGCTGGCATCAGCAGTACTTAACGGACAACATTCTAAAAATTGTTACATTCCAAGCTATCCCATATTACTAAGAGCATTAGCAAATGTGGTGCAAATAAAGGCACTTGACTTTCAAAAGTGTTTTGTTTTTTTTTTTTAACCAGGAGAGACACAGTAAGCTGAAAGCTTGTTTACAGGTGTGACCTGGGAGCACAAGGAAGTTAAGTAACTTGCTCAGGGTCACATAGTATGCAAGTGGGGACTGTGGGATTCAAACCCAGGTCTCCAGGTTTGCAGCTCAGAGCCTTAAACCACTGTACAATACTGCCTCCTACTGCGCTATACTGCCTCCTAAAATTTTGAGCCTGCAACTTCATGTTTGATGATGTGTCTCCCACGAGTCCAGTGTTTAACACTCTCCCACATTTTGAGTGTGTCAGACTGTCCCAAAAAGTATAAGTAAAACCCTCCCCATCCATCTCTGCCCCATTTCCCTCACTACCAAGTCCTTAATATCCACCTTTGCCCCATCACCTTGCTATATCTTTAAAACAGTTTAGTAAAAAAGCATCCAGTGCTACACAATGATCCTCATCCTTTCAGCCTCCAGCCAGGCCCAATTGACAGTAATCTCGGACTGTGTGCGATTACCATCATTTGGGTCTATTGGTGAGACTGAAAGAATAAGGATCTTCAGCTAGCGTTGGATGCTTAGTTACAAAGTTATTTTAAAGTAACCAAAAACGCTGATATGTAGATGAATGTACAGATGGAACTATAGTATATGGAGGAATGTTGTACTCGCTAGAAATTCCACCATACCAAAATGCCGTTCAGACACAGAGACTAAAATGAATGGAACGCTGTACTGGCCGTACGTGCAGAACAGCATTCCATTCATTTAGAATGAGAAGATCAGGCCAACAGTAACAGAAAACCCCCGCGGGTCAATATCGCTTAAACAGACAGAAAATGACCGCGGTGGTTTCTAGACATTAAAACAGTGAATCACTGATTATCGGAGGGCTGGATCAACTAGATTTTGATCCTAAACATTTGCGAACTTACATTTCTCTCCTCAGGACAGTTATTTTTCTCGCTAAGCGAGACGTCTGGCCACCATGTTTTTTTTTTTCTAACTCCTGCCCACAGCAGAGCGGCAACCAATGGGCTACATTAGGGATGCCCAGTCCCTAGCAACCACACAACTCCATCTCCTAGCGAGAGGAGACGTCAATTTCTTTATCGACGATTTAAATACAATCTAGAAGCCTAAAAAATTTTTTAAAATAAGTTGAGGGGCACCATACACTATAAAAAAATACAGGATGGGTAACCCCATGCAGGACCGTGTGTTCTGCCACCTTGGGGTCTGATTCCCAAGGACCGCTCGAGCTTCACTCTCGAGGTCACAAGGAATCAGTAGCAGAGCACACTGGTTCTGCATGGTTACCCATCCTGTATTCTCTATATGGACATCCACAGATATTATGTAATGCCCTCCTCCACTAAAGTCATTACTGAACTGCTGTAGTGTAAATGACTATTAGAGTAGTGTATAATACATAGGGTATAGTGAATAAAGGGTTGACAGGGAACAGATAAGGAACATACAGAGTATTTTATGCTCATTCTGCATGATTTACTGCCACTTTCTGAGTTTAGGAATTTGTTTCCAACCCTGTATATTTACAGTATGTTCGTACACATGCTCAAAATTGGCAGTACCACATGATGCTAGCAGTAATGGCACCATACACGGAGTAAGAAGCAGAGTGTGTGTGTGTGTGTGTGTGTGTGTGTGTGTGTGTGTTATCAATATCACGTGTGTGCATAGGAGACAGATTTAAAAGTTGCTGTGGGCGTGTATCTCAGGCACCTGTTTTAGGCAAAGTTACAAAATTGGTAGGGAAAATCCTGCATCTTGATTGGCTTGGACCAGTGCATTATGCAAGCAATAAGACACGACAGGGTGGGCCTTATGGTGAGATAACCGCCCACATAGGGAAGTAGTGAGGCCAGATGATGCAGGCACTTATAAAATGCATGATAGGTATTTTTAGTTAAAGAATAAAAAAATGAAAAAAAAAAAACAAGAATATATAAGAAAACATTGCTTTTGAAAGTAAAATAGTTTATCCCTTAGCCACCACTGGGGGGAGCTGTAATGTACTTGAGTCACAGGTATGCTGCTGTCTCCATGTCCTTGCTGCCTGCTCTGAGGATCAGGAGTGAGTGACAGCTTGTGTTGATTTTCTTTTTTAAACATTGTTCATCTCTCATTGCAGCCTCTGGACCCACCTCCAGATATTTTATGTAGTTGACCCCAGTCCACGCTGCATGCTCTGAGGGCTGGGTGTGCTTTTGTTTTTTAATTAACTTTGCCCTCATTGCTGTTTCCCAGTCCTCGCTGCCTGCACTGAGGACCAGGAGGGAATGTAAGCACTGCTTCCTATTTTGTCCCTTGTCATGGCTTTCGCTATTCTCAGTTGTTGTTTCCTACTACTGCTGCCTGCTCTGTGGACCAGAAGTGAGTGAAGTGAAGAATGCTGTTTCCCTGTCCTCACTGGCAGATCTGAGGACTGGGACAAATAAGCTCTGTTTTGACTGCCAGCATTTAATATGGCTGTGATTGTACGCTACAGAGCTCACAAACCACCAATTCCTGATCTCACTGTTTCGTTTAAGGGCCTGGCATGAAGAGGTCATCATATTGTGTAGTGTGCAGCGCTCGGAGCTGTTGAGGAAGTCCACTGTCCAAATCCAACTGATATTGCTCTTGCAGATATCCTACTGCTCTATTAAATCCTCTTGGTTTAAATTTACAGGTGAAAACCTTATTTTCAGACAGTGGGGACAGTTGTGTAACCACCGAGAATGGTCAAGGAAGACAGGAATAACAGGAAGAACCAACAGGCATCAGGGTGTGCCTTAGGGTCATCTGCCCTCACTCTCACCCTATTCCATGTGTAAGGAAGTGGAGATGGTACAGTATAGGACAATGAGGTGAGAGGCCCAACGACCCCAAAGCACACCCCGATGTCTGTTGGTGTGTGGAGAGTGGGGGTGGGGTGGTAGGGTTGGGAATCCTAATGCTGAATTTCCATACTTTCGTTGCTGTAATAGGAACCCTAACTGATGCATTAACAGAGTTTTTTGCAATGAATTTCCCTTCTTTTCGAGGTAGTATAATAGTATCTTTATTTTACTGTTCAGACCCTGAGCTCCAATCCCTCCATAGAGGCGCATATGTATGTAGGTATAGAAGCACAGGGCCTTCTGGGCCCTGTGATTTCATGTGTAGAACAACAGTGACCAAACTGTCAGCATAACCATCATGTTACCCCACCACATGTACCCGGTACACAGAAATTGTGAAATGCAAGGCAAAATGTAATTATGCGTACGTGCAAGCCATTCTGTGCCACAGGTGAAAAACACATTTTGGGCAGGATGTAAAAAATGATAGCTGTACTGTTCATGAGGTAGTGTGAAAAAATGGCTATATTGAAAATTTGGGGTCAAAAGACTGAAAAGTACTGTAGCAAAGTTATGCGCGTACATAGAATAAAGTCAACTGACACACATAACTCGGGTATTTTTAGGAATTTTGTCACCAAATTTTCAACATGCCCTTTTGGGGACCCCACCTCATGAACACTGGCACTGTCATTTCATTAATCAGTCCTGAAAGGTGATTTCATGCAGCGTACGCGCCATTCTGCACCACAGGAGTGAAAACACATTTCGGGGAGGATGTGAAAAATGACAGCTGTACCATCCATGAGGTGGTGTGAAAAAATGGCAAGGGTGAACATTTGGAATAAAAAGATTAAAAATTGCGGAGGTTATGAGTGTGCATAGAAGAATTTCAATGACCGCACGTAACTCGGGCGTTTTTTGGTATTTTTGCACCAAATTTTCAACATAGGCTCTTTGGGCCCCCAACCACAACACTGGCACTGTCGGTTAGTTAATTGGTCCCAAAGGGTGATTTTGCAGTCACTGTGCGGAATCACCTTTTGGGACCAATTAACTTAACGACAGTGCCAGTGTTCATGAGGTGGGGTCCCAAAAAACCCATGTTGAAAATTTGCTACCAATATATCTAGAAATGGCTGAGTTATCAACATAAGTTCAAAACGCCATTGACAGCCATTATACGGCACTTACCTCGACTCTTCAGTTTGCGGTCAGCTTTGAAGAGTGAAGATGTGTCCCAATCCACAGAAGATGACAGCTGCTGACCTCCAATGGTAAGTATTGGGCAAGGGGGGTATGGGGTAGTGGGTTGCTCAATGGGAGGGTCTGGATGGGGATGGGGAGGAGAGACGACAAGAGACTGTTTTCTTTTTTACAGGATTTAAAAAAAGACATTGGGGGACTGTTTTCTTTTTATTTAGGTATAATTTTAATAAACAAATATTTCGGGACACTGGGGGTGGCCTCCCCAGTGTCCCACAGTGCTGGTGGTGGTAGGGGGATATGATATAACTGGGAACACTGGGAGTGGCTCCCCAGTTTCCCATCTTGGGGGGCTACTGCTGACACAGGGATTGGACGCCCTGTTGTGGGAAATGGACAGTTTTCCTGTGTTGCAAACACTGGGAATGGGCTCCCCAGTGTCCCACAGTGCCGTCCAATGCCAAGACAGGGATTGGGCACTCCGATATTGGCAGTAAAACTTATTTCTACAGCAATATTTCTATTTTTGACTCACAAAGTAGGATCTACTTTGTATCTCATCATACAAAGTAAGATCCTATTTCATATTACGTGGATACGGAAGAAGAATTTCACCATTAAATAAAAGACTATTTTAAGGGCATTTTTCAAGCAGTAAATTACAAAATGCACCTAAGGGGTCCCAATAAGCAAGCTACACGTATTGGTTCCCCCCCAGGTCTTCATTTTGGGGTTTTCCAAATTTGAATATTTCAGGCAAACTGAAAACAAGATGGTGGCCATATGAATTTTCTCATGGATTAGCATGCTCCACATAATACACAGGTAAGGGTATAGTTTGATGGAAAGTAAATTTAGATACCACCTTTGGGAGAAATTTAGGATTTAAGGATACCCTATCCTTGTGAAAATTCAGGTAGGGCTACTTGTACATCAGTGCGTGCAACTCCGAGATACATCAGCCTGACGTAATTGCAACCAAAAAAAAAAGAGTTTTCCCAGGAGAGATATTGCAGCTTGCAGGAGGCTGCAGGTTCAGAAGCACTTAACATCAGTTTTTCAAGAACAAAATTCAAGTCCCAAGAAAGGACAGGGTCCTGAATGTGGGTTGTGAGATGAAGAATGCTTTTCAAGAAGGTCCTCACAACTTGTAGTTGGGTCAACGGTTTGTTGTCCACAGGTAAATGAAAAGCCAAAATGGCTGATAAATGGACTTTGATGGAGGAATACATGAGACCACTGTTACACAGGTAAAGCAAATAGTCCAAAATGTGCTGCGGAGGGCAAGCATAGGGACTCAAATCAGAATTTTTAGCCCACATGGAAAACCATTTCCACTTCATGGAATATGAAGATCAGGTACTGTAGATGGCTTACGGCAGCTCTTAGGACCTCCACAACTTGCAGGGGAGACCTGGAACTGGGAGAGGACTATGTCCTAAGGAGCCAGACTTGTAGATGCAGGGAGTGAAGGTTGGGATGAAGTCGGAACCCCCTGCCTGAGACAGCAGAGCAGGGCAAATGGGAAGAGGAAGAGGAAGAGGGTCCTGGACAATCAATTGTAGTAACAAGAGGAACCAGACCGGTCTCGGCCACAGAGACATGATGAGGATCATGGCAGCCTTGTCCCTGTGAAGTCTGAGTAGAACCCTCTGAATGAGAGGGAAGGTGTAAAAGAAATGTTCCTGTCCAGGAAGGAGATAATGTGTCCAGCCATAAAGTTCCAGGACCTGGCTTGAGTGAGCAATAGTGAGGCAGTTTGGCATTTTGCAGAGAGGCAAACAGATCCAACTCCATATGGCCCTAGCACAGGAAGATGTCTTATAGAACTTCCTGGAGGAGTTCCCATTCCTGTTTTCGAGAAGTGGATCTGGTTAGAGCATCCACTAGAGTATTGTTGACTCTGGGGACATGTAGTGCAATAAGGTGGATACCTTTTTGGATTACCCAGTACCATACTCTCATGGACTCCCTGCATAGGGGATAAGAATGGGTTCCCCCTTATTTGTTTGGATAGTGAACCACTGTGGAGATGTCCAATTGGATCTGGAGACAGCCCCGCAGAAGGAGAGTCTTGAAGGCCTGCAAGGCATACAGGACCGCACTCATTTCTAGGATACTGATGTGGAGGCATTCTTCCCCCAAGGTCCAAGTCCCCTGGGTGTGAGCTGATTCCAGATGGCCTCCCCAGCTGAGCACGGATGTATCGGCTGGCAGAATGAGGCAAGGGATTGAGGACTGCAATAGATTGTCCAGAGACATCCACCAGTGGAACTTCCGGATGGCCAGAAAGGATATGAGAACTGGAGCTTCAAAATTGTTTTCTCTCTGGTCCCACTAGACTCTTAAAGTCCACTGAAGGACCCTCATGTGTAGACATGGATGAGGGACTGTGGAAATGGCTGCTGCCATATAAGCCAGGAGGCGGAGGTAGTCTCGAGCCGAGACAAGCCAAACGACTCCTAGTTGAGATGCCAGTGATCAATTTGTCTGCTCGATCCCTGTGGAGAAAAGCCATCCCTGTGGAGGTTTTCAGGACTGCCCCTATGTACTGAAGACATTGGGTGTGATCCATTTTGGATTTTGGTATGTTGACTGTGATCCTCACAGAGGAAAATATCTGAAGTGTGCGGGACAAAGTGGCCATCAACTGAGAGCTGAAAGGAGCTTTGAGAAGCCAATTGTCCAGGTAGGGAAAGACATATAGGCCTTCTCTGCAGAGAGCCGCTACCACTACTGCAATGCACTTCATGAAGAACCGGGGGGCCAAAGACAAAACGAAAGGGAGGGCTCTGAACTGATAGTGCTGACCCAGAAAATAGAAACGGAGAAGCCGTCTGTGAGCAGGATGCATCAGAATGTGAAGATACGCATCTTTCTTGTCTAGAGAACAGAGCCAATCCCCTATGTTTAGAAGGGGCAGTAGAGCTGGAAGTGTCACCATCCAGAATGTTTTGTACTCTATGTAGAGACTGAGGAGTCTGAGATCCATAATGGGACATAAATCCCCCGTCCACCTTGGGACCAGAAAAAAATGAGAGTAGAAGCCCTGGCCCTGCTGGGGAAGGGGAACAGGTGTTATGGCGTTTTTGAACAGAAGAGCTTGAATTTCTTCTGCTAGTACTGACTCTTAGTGTGGGGGGTAATGAGAGGCTCATGGGGGCAGGTTGGGCGAGACCTCTAACAAATCCAAGGTGTGACCTGATTGAATTAGCTGAAGGACCAAACATCTGAGGTCACCTCCCTCCAACCCTGGAGGTGTAAGGAAAACCTGCCCCGACAGCAATGGGATGGGCCTCAAATCCCATGGACAAGGGGGCCTTCAGGTTGTGGGCTGTCCCTGCTGGGTGGTGCAGCAGGGACATAACAGGTCACCTTAGGGTTGGCATGGGGACCTGGCAAGGAGACCTGGGCCTTTCTTTTATTATCAGGTTGCCCTCTGGGAGCACCCTGTCCTCTGTTTGCAGGTCTGCTGAAAATTCCCCCATAATAAGGTTTGGCAGGGGTATGGTACAAAGTATGGACAGACTGCAAGGTACAACCTGAGTTCTGTAGTAAGGTCAGTACATCCTCGGTTTCAAGTCCGAAAAGCTTGTCACCTTTAAAGGGTGCATTAAGTATGGATTGTTGTACATCCGGGACAAACCCAGAGACCCGAAGCCATGAATGTCTTCTAAGACAGACACCAGCCGATGAGACCCGAGCCGTGGAATCTACAAAATCATACGTAGCACTCAGCTAGTGAAGGCAGACTGCCGAAGCAGTGGACAGCTGGCCATAAGGTCTTCCAAAGAGGCAGCCTCCAGAAGAGATTGAATGGAGGACTGTGTGGCCTTCAAGATTTCTTCTTGATATTTCAGTAGATGACCCATATCATTCAGAATCCCGAGAGTCATACTGGAAGAAAAATACACCCTCTTCAAGTTTCCAGGATTCCTTATCTGGAGGATGCACACTCAAGTGTTTTGGTCTAGCAGACCTGTCATGAGCTGCATTAATGATGGTATGCCGACCGCACAACAAAACCGCAAGAGCGAAGACCATCACAGTGACAGAATTCGAGCAACAATGTTGGGTCACTGTGATGGTCTCCACTGGCACTGGCACTGCATCGCCTGGTGGTTTGCTCCTCCCGAGACAACTCTGTTTCCGGAGTTGTATATTTAGAAACTGGGGAGTGGGGACACAGCCCCCACATGTGAGGTTGGAGTTGCAACCTCCTGATGGAAACATGCATATCATCCTGACAGTACAATGCCACCCTCGGCATTGTGTCTGTCCAGTTATCGGGATGTTGCTGTTAGGACGCCGCCCCACTATAGGTAAACCATTAATAGCTACCGAGTCAGCCTGTTGGGGGGGGCAAAATAAGGGTGATCCAGTGGGGCCTGGTAGGGCCAGTCAGCCTTGCGAGGAGTCAAGGGGATAGAAAAAGGCTGTTGCCAAGCAGCCCAGATCACATCTTCAAATGCGTCCATCAAAGGGGAAATGACCAGAGAAGGACATTCTGGGAGACTAAAATAATTGGGCAGTTTTCTACAGGATGCATTTTGCTCCATTTCCTGGAAGCTAAACATTTTATGAAGATGAATCATAATGTCAGAAAAACTAGGGTCATCAGGAGGAGAACAAGGAAGAGCAGGAGTGCGCTCCTCCAGTATGGATGAAGCCAAAGAGTCAGAGATGGGAGACACAGGTTCCTGGTTCATATCATCATCCTGGTCCTCTTGGTCCCATTCTTATAGAAAAGGGTTCCCCATTTCTATGTCCCTGTGCAGGGAACCCAGAGAAGCTGGGGAGGAACTCGCCATTCTAGAGATGAAGGACCATCTAGAAGGGGCAGAGACAGGGACAGAAGAAGTACCCCCATGGGAACAAGGGGTAGACTTCGTAAGGTCAAGAATAGTGTCCATCAATGCCTGAACATCCATCATAGCAAGCTGCAGAGAAGAGGATGTAGTCAGAACTGTATGGACCAACTGGATTGGCACAATAGAAGAGATTGGGGATGGTTGGGGCACCAATTGAGCCATCGACAAGGGGTGTACAAAGATCCCCAGGGTCATCGCTGGAAGAGCCACTGTAGGGCTCATAAAGTCTTGACTACTCCTTGTAGAAGGGACCATCAAAGAAGCTTGAGGGACGGTGAATAGATCCCTGTGACAGGGGTGGCAGTGTTGGAAGCTGCAACTTAAGCGTACCCATGGAGGCCATCCATGGGGGAACCGTCAATGGGTGGGAAGTCAAATCGCCAGAGGTTGTGGACAGAGTGGAAGACAACTTGTCTGCAGCCTCTGAAAGGGATACCAGTACTACTTTAGTTTTAAGGAGTTCTTGCTCCAGAGACTGGGAGGAAGAAGGCAAGCCCGTCATCAATGGGAGGAGGCAGGAGGAACAAGCTTACTCTTGCTGGAGTGTTTCCTTGGTTTCTCCTGAGTAGTAGTTGACAAGGGGTTAGTACCAGAATGGTGAGACCCTGAGGAAAACGCTGATTACTCTTTGAACTTTGAATGTTGTTCCTGTTCCAGTACAGCAACTGTTTCCTCCATGAGGTATTCTCGAGTTGTTGGAGTCATTGACGTTTAGTGGCCTTGTTAAATCACCTACACAGGACACAATCATGAGTACCGTATGCAGGACTTAGGCACCTGACACACGTTGTGGAGGTCCTCAGTCACGATCTTCTGGCCAAAGGAACACTTATGGAACAAAGGATCCAAAGACATTGGTAAAGGAATGCAACTATACTGGGAACGCCGCTAAGGATCAATCAATGAACCCTTCGTCATCGACTGAAGCTATACTCCAGACGGAAAACATGTAGCATGCAGGTCATGGCTGGAAAAGAACTGAGGAGCTTCTGGGACCATCCCCTTTTATACGTGCCAGGACGCAGCATGTGGTGCCATCGGGGGTGGTCCCAGGTCAACTGCTGAGAAATTATCTGGAGATAATGACACTTGCTGTTGGACTTTCCTATATAGGTTACATAGGTTTCTACAGAGCTGCATAGACTTTTGTCCTTTGTGCTCACATATTGCTTAAAAAAAAAACTTTCTCATTCTGTGTAATTCATCTGACTTCAACTTGAAGGTATTGACTGAAGAGCTGCCCACAGTTTCCAAAGGCAGGGTGCTCCACCATGGTATCACCCTCTGGTTATACAATTTTGTCTTTTCCATGATCTGCATTTCTCCCCATTCAGTTGAAGTGGGTGTGCCCTAGTGTGATATGTTTGCTCTTTGAATTGGAGCCCCAATCTATGCCATAGATCATTATCAGTTTGGACCTTAAATAGCAGACACAAGTCTCCCCTTACCCTTCTATAACGCAATGAGAACATGTCTCAATCTGCTAGTATAATCCATCCCTTTAAAACCTGATACAGTGTGTGTTGCTCTTTTTTGTACCCTCTCTAGCATGTCAATCTCGCCTTTTTTATACGGCGACCACACTTGCGAGCCATACTCTAATAATGGTCTGACTAGCGAGTTATACAGTGGCAACAAATCCTCTCTCTTCCTGCTAGAGACATGCTTAATAATGCAATTTAAAATGCCATTTGCTTTCTGACACACTTTCCTACAATGTGATCTGAATTGCAGAGCATTAGAAATAGTAATGCCCAAATTCTTTCTTCATTTACACCTTAAGAGATGTACTGGGCAGGCAATAGGTGACTTTCTGAATTTTCTCCCTAAGTACATTACTGTGCACTTTTCTGGGTTTAACTGTAACTTATGGTGTTTGCAACACTTGTCTATGTGGCTCAGGGCCTCCTGTAGACTGATTGTATCACTTGGGTTTGTTAGCTCTGCCACTTCCTACAGTCATCTGCTAATTTTGCCATCCATAAATTTGGGTGTTCAATCTGAAGGGATACAACATGAGTTATTGAAAAGACATGGACCCAGAACAGAGCCCTGGGGTACCCCACTTGTTATGTCAGTCCAGTCCTAGAGTACACCCTTAACACTAACCCTTTGTTTCCTGTCTAGTTACCAGGACTGAACCCATGAGATGATATGTTCATGTACTCTCATTTTAAAGAGACTCTGAACTAGCTCATCATGACGTATTTATCAAAGGCTTTAGTAAAGTCTAAGAATACCACATCCACTGATCTACCTGCGGCTAAGCTCGTGCTAGCCCTGTTGTAGAATTCTAACATATTAGTTTGGCATGATCAGCCTTTGGTAAAGCCATGCTGGGAACTATCTGCTAGATTATGTTCTTGAATATGCTCTATGTTGTACTCCTTAATAATCCCTTCCAATATCTTACATAGAGTGGATGTTAAGCTTACAGGTCGATAGTTCACTAGACATTTTTTACCACCTTTTTTGAAGAGTGGAATCACTGTAGCTATTCTTCATGGGTCTATCACCCCCACCTAAAGAGTGCCGAAAAATATAACTAATGGAGGTGCTAGTTCGTTAGCCAACTCCTTGATGAATCTTGGATGTAAACTATCCGGTCCAGAGGATTTATTTTGGTCAAGCTGTTTAAATTTGTCTCTAATATTTACCGGATGAATTAGAATAGGGCTGCTTGTAATGTTAAATGTATTGCTCTTACTATTATGTTGTTTATTTTGATATTATATATTATGACCTGCTGCAAGAGATTTCCTCAAAGAAGATTATATAAAACAAAAATCTAAAGAGAGGCCAACCAGATCACACAGATGTTATTGGTGCTGCCTGCCATACTGGCAACTGGGTACGTGCTCTGAACTGGGTCATCCCAACTGGCAAACAGGAAGGAGCATCCCACAGGACCCGCTGCTCCTTTAGGGTGGGAGTGTTTGTCACCCCATCCACTGCCATTACCTGGGTGAGTATGGGTGTTGGCGCAGTTCAGGAGAACTTTTAGGAAGGGAGGATGCACATGCTGATGGGTCTGGAATTGTGATGATATTGTATGAGCTGCTGGAAGAACCACCTCAACGTCTATATCAGGGACCAATGCAAAGGTGTTTTCTGCTACCAGTGGACTGCTGCCCGCCCGATCGCGGGCTTAAGTGTTTTAAAAAGATAAATTCTGAATCCCTGGTGGTCCAGTGAACCGCTGCCTGATCGCGGGCTTATATGTGAAAAACAGATACATTCTGAATCCCTGGTGATCCAGTGAACCAAAGTCTGCCCGATCGCGGCTTAAGTGTGCCAGAATATTACACCTCTATCCCTGGTGGTCCAGTGGATCCCCTCTCCCACCACCCACTGATCCCTGGTCACGGCGGGTGGCAGCACCCCCACCTGCCACCCGCCACTCATAGCTGACACTGTCGTTAGAGGGCTGTATGCCATTGGTCCACAGCGTGAGACAATGGCGTGCAGCCCATATCGCATTACATTCTAGATATGTGAATGGATCCACTCCATATCTGGAATGTGTAGTATCGTATAGGCTGCTGCATCATTAACTCAACTGTCGGACTCTGTCAAGCCCTACTGACGGTGTTAGCAGTGGGCGCAGGGTGGCAGGCGGGTGGGGTGCAGCCCCGCCACTGACCGGGGAGGGTGGGGATCAGTGGACGGGTGGGAGGGGGTCCACTGAACCACCAGGGATATAGGTGTAATATTCTGTCACACTTAAGCTCGCGATCGGGCAGACTTCGATCCACTGGACCACCAGGGATTCAGAATGTATCTATTTTTCACACTTAAGCTCGCAATTGGGCAGACTTCAGTTCACTGGACCACCAGGGATTCAGAATGCATCTTTTTAACATACTTAAGCCCGCGATCAGGCGGACAGCAGTCCACTGGACCACCAGGGATTTAGAAGTTATCTTTTCAACACACTTAAGCCCGCGATCGGACGGGCAGTGGTCCACTGGACCGCTAGGGATTTAGAAGTTATCTTTTCAAAGCACTTAAGCCCATGATCAGGTGGGCAGTGGTCCACTGGATCACCAGGGATATAGGATAAACTATTTCTTTACTGAAGCCCGCAATTGGGCAGGCAGTGGTCCACTGGACCACCAGAGATATAGGATAAACTATTTATTTACTGAAGCCCGCGATCGGGCGGGCAGCGGTCCACTGGACAACCAGGGATGTGGGTTTTTTTCTTTATTTTACTAATGCCCACCATCGGGCATAGGGGGCGCCACCAGGGGTGCAGCGGGCTGGGTGGCCCTGAGGTGCAGCTGCCGTGTTGCACCTGCAATGCTGCAGCTCACCTGTGGGTGGCCATCCATTGTACCTTTTTTTTGATCAACTTGTGTTGGCACAGTTAGGGGTTGTGCATGCATGGCTCCACACATCCCGGGCTGAATATCGGGCTGTGGTATGCATGG
Organism: Neoceratodus forsteri; assembly: GCA_016271365.2. Classification (NCBI taxonomy): domain Eukaryota; kingdom Metazoa; phylum Chordata; order Ceratodontiformes; family Ceratodontidae; genus Neoceratodus; species Neoceratodus forsteri. The sequence goes on from CM057449.1 coordinate 483,761,208, forward strand.
GCACGCCACCCCTACCTGTGCCTGCATGCAATACTGATGCGCTCTGGCGCGTCGGCATTTATGCCGCACTTTCCCCTTTTGAATATCGCACCAGGGCGCATCAGTGGGTTGTGCATGGCGCAACACTGCTGTGCGCCATGCGCAACCCTTTGAATATAGAAACATAGAAACATAGAATTTGACCGGCAGATAAGGACCGCTTGGCCCACCCAGTCTGCCCATTTCCTTACCTGATGGATAAGCTGCAGGTCCTAGTTAACCAGCAGCTTACTTCTTCCTACCCCACCCCTAGAATTGCCTTATGACTGTCCCATGCATGCTTGAATTCCACCACTGTTTTGACTCCACAATCTCCTCTGGAAGGCCGTTCCATACATCCACAACCCTCTCTGTGAAAAATACTTCCTTAAATTACCTCTGAGCCGCCCCTTCTATCTTCAAATTGCTGCCCCTTGTTCTTGCACACCTCTTTTTTGAAAGATGCTACCCTCTTGGATGTTGTTGATTCCTTGAGGTACTTGAAAGTTTCTATCATGTCTCCCTCTCCTCCTTTCCTCGAGGCTATACATATTAAGCTCCTTAAGTCTCTCTCTTCATATGTCTTCCGGTGCAGACCCTGCACCATTTTAGTTGCCCTCCTCTGGACAGCTTCCATCCTGTCTATGTCTTTGTGGAGATTGGGTCTCCAGAACTGCACGCAGTACTCCAGATGGGGTCTCACTAGCTGTCTGTACAGAGGAATAATAACTTCCTGTTTTCTACTGGTGATGCCTCTTCCTATGCATCCAAGTATCCCCCCAGCCCTCCTTGCTGCCCTCTCACATTGCTTTCCCACCTTTAGGTCATCTGATATGACTACCCCCAGGTCCCTTTCCATTTTTGTTGTTGTTAGTATCTCACCCCCCATTGTGTACTCTTCCCCTGGGTTTTTGTTTCCCAGGTGCATTACCTTGCACTTCTTAGCATTGAATCTAAGCTGCCATACATTTGACCATTCCCTAACCTTGCCAAGTCCCTTCTCATCCTTTCCACTCCACCTTGTGCATCAACTCTGTTGCAGATCTTTGTGTCATCTGCAAAGAGACATACTTTTCCTTCCAGTCCCTCTGCAATGTCGCTTATAAAGACATTGAAGAGGACCGGTCCTAATACTGAACCCTGCAGTACCCCACTACTAACCCCCTTTTTCAGAGTGGACTCCATTTACTATTACTGTCTGTGTCCTATTCTCCAGCCAATTCTTTACCCAGGCTGTCATCTTGGGACCCACTCCCAGGCTGGCTAACTTGTATATTAATCTTTTGTGTGGGACTGTGTCAAATGCCTTGTTAAAGTCTAGGTAGGCCATGTCCACAGCCCCTCCTGATCAACTACTTTGGTCACCCAGTCAAAGAAATCTATCAGATTTGTCTGGCATGACCTTCCGCTGTGAATCCATGCTGCCTTGGGTCCTGTGCCCTCTGGCCTCTAGATACTCAACAATTCTTTCCTTCAAAAGTGATTCCATCATTTTCCCTACCACTGAGGTTAAACTAACAGGTCTGTAGTTTCCTGCTTCTGCCTTGCTCCCACTTTTGTGAAGGGAATTACATCTGCCCTCCTCCAGTCCTCGGGTACCACCCCATCCTCCCATGATTTGTTAAAGAGGGTAGTCAGTGGTGTCACTAGTTCTACCCTTAGTTCTTTTAGAATTCTGGGATGAATCCCATCAGGCCCCATTGCTTTGTCCACCTTCAGTTTTAAGAGTTCTTTCAGAACCCTTTCTTCTGTAAATGGGCTGGTATCAACTTCTGTATCCAGAGTGTTTCTACTGTTTGTTTTAGGTACTTCCCCTTCCTTTGTAAATACTGAGCAAAAGTATTTGTTTAGTATCTCTGCCTTTTCACAGTCACCCTCTGCCCACCCTCCTCCCTTTACTAAGCCTCACTATCCCTCCCTTGGTCTTACTTCGCTCCCTGATGTACCTATAAAAGGTTTTATCCCCCTTCTTAACTGAGTTGGCTATCTTTTCCTCGGTTTGGGCCTTTGCTGTTCTGACTGCCTTCCAGCTTCCTTTTGCTTTAACTGATACAGTTCTCTGTCCTGCTCCTTCTGTGATTCCTTGTACTTCCTGAATGCTTTCTTTTTCTCTTGAACCTTCACTGCCACTTCCTTTGAGAACCATAGTGGTTTCTTACACTCGTTCGTTTTATTTGCTTTACACAAGGCTTGTTACCTCTGTGATGGCAGTTTTATTATTCCCATTGTTCTTCCACCCTCCTTCCTGCCCATTTGCTAGTGCATTCCTTAGGCACTCACCCATTTTGACAAAGTCAGCCCTCCTAAAATCTAGTACCTTGTCTTTGTATGGCTTGACTCTATTGCTGTGTTTATTGTGAACCATACTGTTCGATGGTCGCTAGTTCCCAGATGGCTACCCACTTCTACATCTGTGATCCTCCTCATCTCCATTTGAGAGAACCAGGTCTAAGATTGTTCCTCTCGAGTGGGCTCCAATACTAGTTGTCTAAGGCATGCCCTCTGTAGGGCATCTAGAATAACCCCACTCTTAGAAGTGGCTGCTGCAACTGCACTCCAGTTAACATCTGGCATATTCAGATCACCCATCAGCAATATCTCCCCTTTTTCTGCCATACTAAGTATACTTTCTATCATTTCCTTGTCCATTTCCTCCCCCTGAGAAGGGGGTCTGTATACAACCCCTGTGCGGATTGTGGTGCCATTGCTGGTCTCCAAATTTACCCACAGTGCTTCTTCTCCTGTTTACCCTTTGTTCTGTTGCTTTGATTCCTTCCCTTATGTAAAGAGCTACTCCTCCTCCTCTTTACCCTCCTGTCCCTCCTGTAGATAGTGTATCCTGGTATGTTTACATCCCAGTCATGGTTTTGTGTGTACCATGTTTCTGTGACTGCCACGATATCCAGATGTTCCTCCTCCATCAAGGCCACTAATTCAGGAAGCTTGTTACTCAGACTACGGGCATTGGTACTCATTGCTCTCCATTTTTTGATGGCTTTACTTTCTGTTGCAGCATCCCCCACTGACATTTCTACCTCGATCTTTTTCCCATTTAGCACCCTGTTTTGTAGGGAGAGGCTGGGATTTTTCTGCTGCTTATCAGTGCCTCCCCCCTTGACTAGTTTAAAAGCTTGCCAATGAAGCATTTAAACCGATTGCTCAAAAGACTTGTTCCTTCCTGGACAGATGCAGACCATCCTGCCAGTATAGGCTGGTGTCCCTCCAGGTGGAACCCCAGTCCCCAATGAAGCCAAACCCTGTGCTCCACACATTTTTCAACCACTTATTAAACTGCATGGTGCAAAGTACCCTTGCCTCACTCATGCCATTTACAGGCAGCACCTCTGAGAAGGATACTGTGTGTGCTACTTGTCTTAGGCCTCTCCCCAGTTCTACAAAGTCCTTCTGCACTGCTGTAAGCTCATGTTGAGCCAAGTCATTTGTCCCTAGGTGGACAATGACATCCAGCTCAGAGTCCCGTGCAGCTGTTCTCGTGATCCTGAGGATGCGCGTCCTGTCCCTACAAGCAATGGCACCAGGCAGGCACTTTACTTCAGTTTTCCCTGCTCCCCCCAGTTCTATCCCCCTAATAATTGAGTCCCCCACCAGGAGCTGCTTCCTTTCCTTGTGGCATCCTCTGCCTCCTTCCTGTGGGCCTCCCTTGTGACAGGTGTCCTCAGCCTCCCTAATCTCTTCCGTGGGTGCATCCATAGGGGAGCTGTGCTCCCCCAGAATGGTGTATGGATTGTGGAGTGGAACAACTGACTGGGTGTGCCTCTGTTCCACCCTCCTCACCCTCCCTGAGCCCACAGTGGTCCAACTGCTGTGCTTTCTTTGCAACCTCTGAGGTAGTGGTGGTGGCTCTGGTGCTCCCTGGATGGGGGAGGGTTCCTTCCTACCATCCAGTCTGGCCTGGGGGAAGGTTTTCTTACTGCTGTCCAGTGTGGCCTGAAGACAGGCAACTTCCTCCCTCAGGGCAGAGAGTTGTCTGCAAATAGGGCAGCATCTCAGCCTCCAGAAAGACTCCCGGAAGACTGCTGCCCCACAGCCATTACATTGCACTACTCCCCACATGACTATGTACTTTTTTTTTTGTGTGTGTGTGTGTGTGTGTGTGTGTGTGTGTGCTTGTGTGAGTGATTGGTTTGTTATATAGAAATATATATATGTTATACAACGTGTATGCGTATATTTTCAGTGCTGTGTGCTAGAGAGGATATGACATTGATATGCACCTTGCACTCTTGAGGAAATGATGTCAGAACCCCAGCTATAAAGGAACTATTTCCAGGGGTTGGGCCTAAACTGTGCCCTCACAAAACAATCAGCTAAGAGCTCTGACCCACCACTGCGATGAGTGCCTTCCTGTCTGCAAGATACTATACACAACAATTTGACAGAGAAAATTCCCTGCTACTCAAACAGAGAAAAATCCAGACATTCAAGTCAGACACAGGTAAACCTCCCCAGCCCCAAAACAGCCTGGTGGTTTGTGCTCTGAAAGCAGTCAGTCCCAAAATAAGTGAGCTGCACTTTGAATCCTTCCTGCACTGAAAATCTTAAGAATTGTAACAAGACTGTCTTTTCCTGATAATTGTAAATACCTTATTTCACCTTTCAGTTAGAAGCAGTCTCCACCTGCAGTATATGCTACAAAGCAAAGACAATTGAAAGGTTCCCTCCTCTGTTGTGAGCACAACTCGCTTTCTTGCAAATCCTATGTTCAGTATTGCAGTTCCCAACAAGAGATAGTTTGACTAGGAAAATTAAGTCCAGTGTTGCAGCTTGCAGCCAGAGGTAGCTTCACCTGAAGACTATGAGGTTATCTATGAGTGACTATGAGAATATCTGGGCCTATATATTCAGATGGGCTTGTTCGGTACCGTAGGCAGACAAAAATAACAAGAGAGCCTGTCAAACGTGGCACATTCGTTTAACACAGGTAAACCATTCTCTTAACATCCATATAGTACTGTGCATAATTAGAGTGAAAGACCAGGGTTAGGTGTTCTGAGGACTTCTTAGAACTCAGAAGAGACAGTGGCAGAGGACAATCAGGGCCATGGGGTAGTTTCGAGGTGGATGTGATTATGCAAAACCAAAGGTGAGGGGGCGTCAGCAGCAGGCTGTCACTATGTTGAAGGGTGCATGTCAAGTTCTAAAGATGAAGATCATGTGGTAGTGTATGCATGCATTTAAGCAGCATTCCATTTTATAGTATCAAACGTACCAGGTGATGGTTATATTACAGCACACAGGTAACCATCAGGGCCCATGGAATTCTATACTTCTGCAGTCACAGACTTGGTACCTGATGCAGAATTTCTGCATTGCATAATTCATATATTTTACTTTAAAATATGAATTTTCTTTTATTCTCATGTAAGCCCCCCAAAATGAGCTTACCTGCAGAGGGGCCTGGAAAAAAGAGCACGAATGGAGAGAGAACTGAGAGGAGGTTCTCTGGCTACCCCTCCCCCACCGCTAAAAAACAAGAGTAGGAGGAAGGCTGCCTGCTGGGTTGGAGGCTCTCTGGGTACCCCTTCCCCCGCTCCAGGAGGCAAAAGGAAAGAAAGGCAGAGCTGCTGAGAGAAGGAGAGCAGGAGGTTTCCTGAGGGACTGGGGCTGACTGACTGGACTGGAAGGGACAGTTAAAGAGAGCCTCAGGTTTTGGGGACTGCTCCATGCAGAGGCCCTTAAATTCCAGCCAGGGGAGAGCCCTGGAAGCTGGGTGGTCACTAGCCCAGGTCTGGCTGAGGGAAGCTGATCCACCCTGTGTCTTCAGTGTGAATCCGCTGCTGTAGAGACCAGAGGGATAGAAGAACGAACAGGCCTGCCTGGTGAATACTGTATACAAAGGCCCTTGGGTGAAGTTAGAAAGGCCAGGCAGGTGAAGAACAGTGCCTCCTCCACCCTCTGTGCATATCCTTGAATCAGAGAGACCATCACCCTTCTGGGGAAGCCGTGAGTTCCCTGAGCTGCAGCTCTGGGGATTCTTTGTTTGCATCAGGTAGGAGGGTTGGGGAAGAGCTCCACCCCCAACGACAGACTGATTTTCTTTGAACCTGTGTTGCTCTGCAAGGGCCCCAACGAGAGACTGCAGGCTTGCAACTGAGGACGGTGAGGTACCCACCATCTGGGATTGTTCTGGGTGCACCCAGGGAAGGGGGGGGAGAGCTCTTACCCTTCCCCCAACTCAATATCTGATGTCATCACTGGCACTGTTTGGCATCTTAACAAATGACTGGATAGAAAACCAACAAAGACATCTTCAGTTCTGCTGTAGAAGCTTTAGAGCCCTGCTGTAGAACATAGGGCAGAGGTGCCATAGGAATTAACAACAATGTTATCATGCAGTGGTATCAAACCACAGAGTATGTGCAACCTCTAGATCACCAAAATCAAGGATATGTTATGGCTCATCTAAAGGTTGGGTTTTGTCAGCAGTTTATAATGAATGGCATCTCATGCAGAGTATGCACCCAATAATGCCTAATACAGGGCATTAAATAAGATTAAAAAAATGATTAGCAGTTTCGCACGGGAAAGTGCTAATCAACTGCGGAACATAGAAACATAGAAACATAGACTTTGATGGCAGATAAGGACCACTTGGCCCACCCAGTCTGCCCATTTCCCTACCTACTGGATAAGCTGCAGATTCTAGTTAACCAACAGCCTATTTCCTGCAACCCCCCACTATAATTGCCTTATGTCTGTCCCATGCATGTTTGAATTCCTCCACTGTTTAGACCCCACAACCTCTCCAGGAAGGCGGTTCCATCGCCCACCACTCTCTCCGTGAAAAGAATTTCCTCACATTACACCTGAGCCGTCCCCTCTAACTTTAAATTGTGCCCCTTGTTCTTACATCTCTTCTTCTGAAAGATGCTACCCTCAGGACTTTGTTGATTCCTTGAGGTACTTAAAAGTTTCTATCATGTCCCCTGTCCCTCCTTTCATCAAGGGTATACATATTAAGCTCTCTCAGTCTCTCTTCATATGGTTTCTGATGTAGACCCTGCACCATTTTAGTTGCCCTCCTCTGACTGCTTCCATCCTGTCTATGTCCTTGCGAGATGAGGTCTCCAAACTGCACGCAGTACTCCAGATGGGGTCTCACCAACTGTCTGTATAGAGGATAACCATTTCCCTTTTTCACTTGTGATGCCCTCCCTATGCATCCCAGTATCCCCTGGCTTTCCTACTGACTTCTCACATTGCATACCCACCTTTAGGTCATCTGTTATGACTACACCAGATCCCTTTCCATTATTGTTGTTGTTAGTACCTCCCTGCTATTGTGTGCTCTTCTCCTGGATTTTTATTTCCCAGGTGCATTACTTTGCACTTCTTTGCATTGAATCTAAGTTGCCATATGTCTGACCATTCCTCCAACCTTGCCAAGTCCCTTCTCATCCTTTCTACCCCCCCTTGTGCATCTACTCTGTTACAGATCTTTGTGTCATCCGCAAAGAGGCATACCTTTCCTCCCAGATCCTCTGCAATGTCACCTATAAAGATGTTAAAGAGGACTGGACCCAGTACTGAGCCCTGAGGTACTCCACTAGTAACCCCCCTTTCTTCAGAATGTGTTCCATTCACTATTACCTTCTGTGTCCTGTTGTGCAGCCAGTTTTCTACCCAGGCTACCACCTTGGGACCCACTCCCAGGCTGGCTAACTTGATTATTAATCTTTTGTGCGAGACTGTGTCAAATGCCTTGCTAAAGTCTAGGTAGGCCATATCCACAGCCCCTCCCTGGTCTATCACTTTGGTCACCCAGTCAAAGAAATCGATTAGATTTGTCTGACATGACCTTCCTGTTGTAAATCCATGCTGCTTTGGGTCCTGTGCCCGCTGGCCTCTAGGTACTCAACAATTCTTTCTTTCAGAAGTGATTCCATCATTTTCCCCACCACTGAGGTCAAACTAACAGGTCTGTAGTTTCCTGCTTCTGCCTTGCTCCCACTTTTGTGAAGGGGAATCACACCTGCCCTCCTCCAGTCCTCAGGTACCACCCCATCTTCCCATGATTTGTTAAAAAGTGTGGTTAGTGGTGTCACTAGGTCCTCCCTTAGCTCTTTTAGGATTCTGAGGGTGAATCCCGTCAGGCCCCATTGCTTTGTCCACCTTGAGTTTTAGAAGTTCTTTCAGTACTCTTTCTTCTTTAAATGGACTGGTATCAACCCCACTATCCAGAGTGCTTCTACTGTTTGGTTTAGGTAACTCCTCCTCTTTTTCTTTTGTGAATACTGAGCAAAAGTATTCATTCATTATCTCTGCCTTTTCACTGTCTCCCTCTGCCCACCTCCCCTCCCTTCCCTTTATTAATCTTCCCTATCCCTCCCTTAACCTTTCTATGTTCCCTAACGTACCTATAAAAGGTTTTATCCCCCTTCTTAACTGAGTTGGCTATCCTTTCCTCGGTTTGGGCCTTTGCTTTTCTGACTGCCTTCCCCACGCCTTTCTTGCTTTAATTGATACAGTTCCCGTCGTAGCTCTGTCTGTGATTCCTTGTACTTTTTGAAAGCAGTTTTTCTCCTTAACCTTTCCCTGACACTTCTTTTGAGAGCCATAGTGGTTTTTATTCCACTTTGTTTTCTTTATTTGTTTCACACAAGGCTTGTTGCCTCCATGATGGCAGTTTGATTTTTCTCCATTGTTCTTCCACCCTCCTTTCTGGCCATTTGCTAATGCATTCCTCAGGTATTCACCCATTTTGCCAAAGTCAGCCCTTCTAAAGTCCAGTATCCTTGTATTTGTATGGCTTGTCTCCATGGTTGTGTTTATTGTGAAGCACACTGTGCAGTGCTCGCTTGTTCCCAGGTGTCTACTGACTTCTAAGTTTGTGATCCTCTCTCCATTTGAGAGGAAAGGCATAGTAATTGGCATAGACTGAGTAGCAAAATTAAAACAATGTTTCCCATGTTATGTGGGACATCACTCATCTTACCTGCTCAGAATTCCCATGTTGCATATTCATCCCACATGGAAAAGGGGCTACCCACACAGTAAAGGTCCAGTAAACTGGAAGTTTAGAGTTGAAATTCATAATACTCTGACACATCACCTAAATTATTCATTTATTTATTTAAAATTTGTGCACTCAGAAAGGCACACTGAGCAGTGGCTCCTTTGCAGGTGCAACTTGGGGATGGGGGAACATATTTTTTTAATATAATGTACAGTTCATGCTCCCACACTTGACTCTGCCCCCTTCCTCTGGACGGGCCTAGTGCCACCTCCTGGTATACTTGCCACTTAGCTTGCTTCCAACCCCTCGGGCTTGCCCCTTGTGGCGGGGTCTGACACAGCCTGATCCAGCCTCCCACCTTCTTCAGCTAATGGAGGCAGGAGTGCCCAGGGTGCAACTGAGTGGACAGTGGGCAATGTTGAGGCCGGCATGCACCTGGAATCATCCCGTGCGAGTCAGATTAGTTTCCTTGTTTTCTGGCCCACCACCTGCAACACCGGCACTTTTGGGGCTCCTTGCTCATGCACGCAATAAGTGCCTGAACAGAGCCTGGTCAATGTGCCATTTAACATCACTGCACTGCCAACTGCGGTTGCCCAGACGGCAGTACAGATGTGGCAGCAGCCATCCTCCTTTCCTGGAGGAAGACAGCGTCCTGTGATATGCTCAATCTTCCTAAGCCTGGCCAGCTCACAACAGCCCAAGCTTGTTGATAAACTTGGGCTGCTGGCACGTGATCCATAGCAATACCGCTGCACTGGCAGACTGGCCAGGAACATAAGCTGTACCAAACAGTACTATCAGAATCTTTAAAATATCATCGTGTGAGGATTTACCTGCATTTAAGGACCTATAAAAAGAGGGTCTCACCTGCAGCATCTGAAAAGGTGGGATGACCCACATTTCAAACTGAGCCCTTCATCTCTGATATATTTAAAAAACTCTTTTTCAAACTTTTTACTATAAATCATCAAAGATAGTTTGAGGATTTATAATGCATTTATATGGTACCCTTAGGTGTCAAAGTGACTCTGGCACCAGCAAAAAAAGAAGAAAAACAGCTGGCATCAGCAGTACTTAACGGACAACATTCTAAAATTGTTACATTCCAAGCTATCCCATATTACTAAGAGCATTAGCAAATGGTGCAAATAAAGGCACTTGACTTTCAAAAGTGTTTTGTTTTTTTTTTTAACCAGGAGAGACACAGTAAGCTGAAAGCTTGTTTACAGGTGTGACCTGGGAGCACAAGGAAGTTAAGTAACTTGCTCAGGGTCACATAGTATGCAAGTGGGGACTGTGGGATTCAAACCCAGGTCTCAGGTTTGCAGCTCAGAGCCTAAACCACTGTACAATACTGCCTCCTACTGCGCTTATACTGCCTCCTAAAATTTTGAGCCTGCAACTTCATGTTTGATGATGTGTCTCCACGAGTCCAGTGTTTAACACTCTCCCACATTTTGAGTGTGTCAGACTGTCCCAAAAGTATAAGTAAAACCCTCCCATCCATCTCTGCCCCATTTCCTCACTACCAAGTCCTTAATATCCACCTTTGCCCCATCACCTTGCTATATCTTTAAAACAGTTTAGTAAAAGCATCCAGTGTTACATAATGATCCTCATCCTTTCAGCCTCCAGCCAGGCCCAATTGACAGTAATCTCGGACTGTGTGCGATACCATCATTTGGGTCTATTGGTGAGACTGAAAGAATAAGGATCTTCAGCTAGCGTTGGATGCTTAGTTACAAAGTTATTTTAAAGTAACCAAAAACGCTTGATATGTAGATGAATGTACAGATGGAACTATAGTATATGGAGGAATGTTGTACTGCTTAGAAATTCCACCATACCAAAATGCCGCTTCAGACACAAGATTAAAATGAATGGAACGCTGTACTGGCCGTGACGTGCAGAACAGCATTCCATTCATTTAGAATGAGAAGATCAGGCCAATAGTAATAGAGAAAACCTCGACGGGTCAATATCGCTTAAACAGACAGAAAATGACCGCGGTGGTTTCTAGACATTAAAACAGTGAATCACTGATTATCGGAGGGCTGGATCAACTAGATTTTGATCCTAAACATTTGCGAACTTACATTTCTCTCCTCAGGACAGTTATTTTTCTCGCTAAGCGAGACGTCTGGCCACCATGTTTTTTTTTTTCTAACTCCTGCCCACAGCAGAGCGGCAACCAATGGGCTACATTAGGGATGCCCAGTCCCTAGCAACCACACAACTCCATCTCCTAGCGAGAGGAGACGTCAATTTCTTTATCGACGATTTAAATACAATCTAGAAGCCTAAAAAATTTTTTAAAATAAGTTGAGGGGCACCATACACTATAAAAAAATACAGGATGGGTAACCCCATGCAGGACCGTGTGTTCTGCCACCTTGGGGTCTGATTCCCAAGGACCGCTCGAGCTTCACTCTCGAGGTCACAAGGAATCAGTAGCAGAGCACACTGGTTCTGCATGGTTACCCATCCTGTATTCTCTATATGGACATCCACAGATATTATGTAATGCCCCCTCCCCTCCACTAAAGTCATTACTGAACTGCTGTAGTGTAAATGACTATTAGAGTAGTGTATAATACATAGGGTATAGTGAATAAAGGGTTGACAGGGGAACAGATAAGGAACATACAGGAGTATTTTATGCTCATTCTGCATGATTTACTGCCACTTTCTGAGTTTAGGAATTTGTTTCCAACCCTGTATATTTACAGTATGTTCGTACACATGCTCAAAATTGGCAGTACCACATGATGCTAGCAGTAATGGCACCATACACGGAGTAAGAAGCAGATGTGTGTGTGTGTGTGTGTGTGTGTGTGTGTGTGTTTATCAATATCACGTGTGCATAGGAGACAGATTTAAAAGTTGCTGTGGCGTATCTCAGGCACCTGTTTTAGGCAAAGTTACAAAATTGGTAGGGAAAATCCTGCATCTTGATTGGCTTGGACCAGTGCATTATGCAAGCAATAAGACACGACAGGGTGGGCCTTATGGTGAGATAACCACCACATAGGGAAGTAGTGAGGCCAGATGATGCAGGCACTTATAAAATGCATGATAGGTATTTTTAGTTAAAGAATAAAAAATGAAAAAAAAACAAAGAATATATAAGAAAACATTGCTTTTGAAAGTAAAATAGTTTATCCTTAGCCACCACTGGGGAGCTGTAATGTACTTGAGTCACAGGTATGCTGCTGTCTCCATGTCCTTGCTGCCTGCTCTGAGGATCAGGAGTGAGTGACAGCTTGTGTTGATTTTCTTTTTTAAACATTGTTCATCTCTCATTGCAGCCTCTGGACCCACCTCCAGATATTTTATGTAGTTGACCCCAGTCCACGCTGCATGCTCTGAGGGCTGGGTGTGCTTTTGTTTTTTTTAATTAACTTTGCCCCTCATTGCTGTTTCCCAGTCCTCGCTGCCTGCACTGAGGACCAGGAGGGAATGTAAGCACTGCTTCCTATTTTTGTCCCTTGTCATGGCTTTCGGCTATTCTCAGTTGTTGTTTCCTACTACTCGCTGCCTGCTCTGTGGACCAGAAGTGAGTGAAGTGAAGAATGCTGTTTCCCTGTCCTCACTGGCAGATCTGAGGACTGGGACAAATAAGCTCTGTTTTGACTGCCAGCATTTAATATGGCTGTGATTGGCACGCTACAGAGCTCACAAACCACCCAATTCCTGATCTCACTGTTTCGTTTAAGGGCCTGGCATGAAGAGGTCATCATATTGTGTAGTGTGCAGCGGCTCGGAGCTGTTGAGGGAAGTCCACTGTCCAAATCCAACTGATATTGCTCTTGCAGATATCCTACTGCTCTATTAAATCCTCTTGGTTTAAATTTACAGGTGAAAACCTTATTTTCAGACAGTGGGGACAGTTGTGTAACCACCGAGAATGGTCAAGGAAGACAGGAATAACAGGAAGAACCAACAGGCATCAGGGTGTGCCTTAGGGTCATCTGCCCTCACTCTCACCCTATTCCATGTGTAAGGAAGTGGAGATGGTACAGTATAGGACAATGAGGTGAGAGGCCCAACGACTTCAAAGCACACCCCGATGTCTGTTGGTGTGGGAGAGGGGTGGGGTGGTAGGTTGGGAACTTAATGCTGAATTTCCATACTTTCGTTGCTGTAATAGGAACCCTAACTGATGCATTAACAGAGTTTTTGCAATGAATTTCCTTCTTTTCGAGGTAGTATAATAGTATCTTTATTTTACTGTTCAGACCCTGAGCTCCAATCCCTCCATAGAGGCGCATATGTATGTAGGTATGGAAGCACAGGGCCTTCTGGGCCCTGTGATTTCATGTGTAGAACAACAGTGACCAAACTGTCAGCATAACCATCATGTTACCCCACCACATGTACCCCGGTACACAGAAATTGTGAAATGCAAGGCAAAATGTAATTATGCGCACGTGCAAGCCATTCTGCGCCACAGGTGAAAAACACATTTTGGGCAGGATGTAAAAAATGATAGCTGTACTGTTCATGAGGTAGTGTGAAAAAATGGCTATATTGAAAATTTGGGGTCAAAAGACTGAAAAGTACTGTAGCAAAGTTATCGCGTACATAGAATAAAGTCAACTGACACACATAACTCGGGTATTTTTAGGAATTTTGTCACCAAATTTTCAACATGCCCTTTTGGGGACCCCACCTCATGAACACTGGCACTGTCATTTCATTAATCAGTCCCGAAAGGTGATTTCATGCAGCGTACGCGCCATTCTGCACCACAGGAGTGAAAACACATTTCGGGAGGATGGAAAATGACAGCTGTACCATCCATGAGGTGGTGTGAAAATGGCAAGGGTGAACATTTTGAATAAAAAGATTAAAAATTGCGGAGGTTATGAGAGTGCATAGAAGAATTTCAATGACCGCACGTAACTCGGGCGCTTAGTATTTTGACTAAATTTTCAACATGGGCTTTTTGCCCCAAATATGAACTGGCACTGTCGTTTCATTAACTTGTCCCAAAGGTGATTCTGCAGTCACTGCTGCGAATCACCTTTGGGACCAATTAATTCTAACGACAGTGCCAGTGTTCATGAGGTGGGGTCCCAAAAACCCATGTTGAAAATTTGCTACTCAATATATCTAGAAATGGCTGAGTTATCAACATAAGTTCAAACGCCATTGACAGCCATTATACTGCACTTACCTCGACTCTTCAGTTTGCGGTCAGCTTTGAAGAGTGAAGATGTGTCCCAATCCACAGAAGATGACAGCTGCTGACCTCCAATGGTAAGTATTGGGCAAGGGGGGTATGGGGTAGTGGGTTGCTCAATGGGAGGGTCTGGATGGGGATGGGGAGGGGGAGACGACAAGAGACTGTTTTCTTTTTTACAGGATTTAAAAAAAGACATTGGGGGACTGTTTTCTTTTTATTTAGGTATAATTTTAATAAACAAATATTTCGGGACACTGGGGGTGGCCTCCCCAGTGTCCCACAGTGCTGGTGGTGGTAGGGGATATGATATAACTGGGAACACTGGGAGTGGCTCCCAGTTTCCATCTTGGGGCTACTGCTGACACAGGGATTGGACGCCTGTTGTGGAAATGGACAGTTTTCCTGTGTTGCAAACACTGGGAATGGGCTCCCAGTGTCCCACAGTGCCGCCAATGCCAAGACAGGGATTGGGCACTCGATATTGGCAGTAAAACTTATTTCTACAGCAATATTTCTATTTTGACTATCAAAGTAGGATCTACTTTGTATCTCATCATACAAAGTAAGATCCTATTTCATATTACGTGGATAATGGAAGAAGAATTTCACCATTAAATAAAAGACTATTTTAAGGGCATTTTTCAAGCAGTAAATTACAAAATGCACCTAAGGGGTCCCAATAAGCAAGCTACACGTATTGGTTCCCCCCCAGGTCTTCATTTTGGGGTTTTTCCAAATTTGAATATTTCAGGCAAACTGAAAACAAGATGGTGGCCATACGAATTTTCTCATACAAAGCAGGATTCCACTTTCGTTTCATACAGCTATATTTTAGTGTTTATTGAACATGCTCAGAAACTATTTTTTCAAATGTTTAAATTGCAATAACTTAAAAATAGCTTAATATTTTTTCACCAGACTAGAAAAAGGCACATCTGTGAGGTAGTCCCTTTCTGCCCTGAAAATTTCAGACAAAAAAAAAACAAAAACCATCTGGGCTATAGGCAAGTTCAGAGAAATATCCCAGGAAAGTCAATGAGCAAAAACATGTTTTTTTCACCTCTCTGCAACTCGGACACTGCACTTCCAACCAGAACGTAACTTGACACATCAAGAGATCTATACCACATGACGGTGCATACCACATTTTGTGCAAATCCATTGAACGGTTGCGAAGTTATTAAAGTGCAAAATATTGAGTTTTAACATTGAAGTGCCTACTCAATACTAACTATAGGGGCATGACCACACCTATATATGTTGCAAAAGACTTCATTAATGCTCCAGTTAGGGTCAAAGTGACAAAAGTTGGGAAATGAGGTGTCAGGGTTTCCCTAACACCCTACCCTCCTAAACCAGGCAGGAGAGCAGGTGTGGGCTGTGCCTTGGGCTTCTCAAGCATAACACTCACCCCATTTCATCTGTAAATAAGGTCAGATGTGTAGATTTTACCAGAATGGGGTGCACATTACACTTGAGAAGCCCAAGGCACACACACACCTGCTCTCCTGCCTGGTTTGGAAGAGTGGGGTGTTAGGGAATATTTCAATGAAACTATTAAAATATGCATCACCAGTAATATCACTCGCTTTAGCACAAATTTTTAACCAGTCATCAGGTTTGGCAGAGTTCTCAGATGTATGAAGAACCCTAAAGTAGTTCCAATTTTTAAATTGGGGTTGAAAACAGAATTAGGAAACTATCATCCAATTTCTCTTCTTTCCCAAGTATCAAAGATTTTTGAAAAACTGATAACTGACCAATTAAAGAACTATCTAGACTCACATAATATGATAAATAGTTTTCAGTCTAGATTCAGAGAGAAACATGGAACTGTCTCAGCCTTGGTGAAGGTTGTAGAGATGTCCAGTTTGCCCTGGACAGAAGGACACAAGTGGGTGCCATTTTTGGGGACTTATCCAAGGCTTT
Organism: Neoceratodus forsteri; assembly: GCA_016271365.2. NCBI lineage: Eukaryota > Metazoa > Chordata > Ceratodontiformes > Ceratodontidae > Neoceratodus > Neoceratodus forsteri. Next base: position 483,777,323 of record CM057449.1, read on the forward strand.
TGATACCTTGGACTATGGTGTCCTCCTGTCCAGGTTAAACTTAATGGACATAACAGGAAATAGTAACAACTGGTTTCAATCATACCTTAGTGGAAGACAACAGAGAGTAACAATAAGGAACTTTTCATCTACACTATTGCCAATAAATAATGAAGTCCCTCAGGGCTCAATTTTTGGGCCCATTATATTTAATTTGTATGTGAATGGTTTACGTTTTTTAGATCCTTTAATATCATTCCATTTATATGCAGATGACATGATAATCTATACATCAGCTACATCAGCAGAACATATTCAAAACAGGTTGCAAACTGCGTTTGATGAACTACAAATGTTTTTTAAAGATCACAGATTGGTTCTAAATTCTAAAAAACTCGACTTGTGCTATTTAATCAGAACATCAAAAAAGAAGAAGAAGGGAAACTGAACATCAAAACATTTGAAGGTGTTGTAATCAGTAGGTGCAGTCATATCGCTACCTGGGAATGTGGTTTGATAGTAAATTGAACTGGGATGTTCATACAGAACAAACACTTAAAAACATTGGTAAGTGATTAGAAGCCCTTTATAGGACTAGGTGGTGCATGACTAAAGAAATTAGGGAAAGCGTGGTCAATACTATGATTATTTATTTATTTATTTATTTATTTCAGTTTGGTTTTCAATACCTTTGAGCCATAGGCTCATTTACAAAGGTTCCAAGTCAATACAAAAAACTGCAGACAAGACATGAACAATACTGAGCAAAAACATTACAATGCATAGGATTACAGTCATGGCTTAATAAATTTGAGACGCAGACAAAAATGAAATTGTTGACGATTTGGATATTGAGAGAAACAAATAGCTTTAGAATTGATCATAAAGGCAAACAGTATTACATCAGATAAACATACCAGTGACAATACTACTTGAGTGTGGTGCAACGCTTGAGTAAGTGCAGAGTACAGTATGGGGACAAGTAAAGGTTGCAGTTTATTAGAAGGAAACAGAGCCATCAGTTTGGCATTGTCATGGGTAAGAAGGGTGGTGGAGTGGGCTAGAGGGAGGAGAAAGTATAGGGTAGGTGAGATATGATAGGTGGAGGGGGAGGGAGTAGGTAGCTTGGGAAAAGGATATGGGGAGAGGGATGGAGGGGTGGTTGGCAGTGACTGTGAGAGGAGGGTGTGCAGGGTTTTAGGTGGATTACACCAATACTTGATTACGGGGATATCTTGTTTGCAACTGCAAACAAGAAGGAACTCTCAAGACTGGACATTTGTTATAACAGACTTGCTTGATACTAAATTGGAGCTCCTAGGTTTGTTTAGTTTTTGTTGACCGGGAAGGAGGATTAGAAAATTTTTTTGCCCATTTTCAGCCTCGTTGGGAAATACAGATTGATGCCAACTGAAACTGAACCAGATTTTAAGCTGTTGGTGGTATTTTTAGTGAATGGGAGAAATTTAGCCAAGACACCAGGGAAATTCCCCTACTTTTTTCAAGAAGTGCCATGGGATCTTTAACATCCACCTGAACTACCACCAGAACAGGCAGATGAGGCCTCCGTTTAATGTCTCATCTAAAAGATGACACCTCAGGAGTGCAGCACCCCGTTCATGCTGCACTACAGTGTCAGTATTAGGATTTAACCCAAGTGCCTAGAGGTTAATGAATAGTTGTCACATGTATACCTCATTGGGGTGGCAAAGGTTGATGAAAAGGCAACATATCCACATTTTAGCATTTATGAATAAGGCTAAAAGAGGACAATTACCAAATTATATACTGGACAATATTGCTATTAGAGAAAAGCATTGTTCACTACGATCCGCACTGGGGATAGACATGATGGTACCGAAATGTAACCATGAGATAGGGAGCACTTCCATTTTTTATAATGGGCAATGGTATGGAATAGTTTAGCCCCTAATTTGAGAATTATTGGGGAGGAGAATGGGTGGAAAGAGATAAAAGTGAAGTGGGATAAAAAGTGTAAACAACCACATGTCTGCTGCCAAACGAATTAACTGTTGCTGTTATTGTCTATGTACAAGTTAGTTATATATTTACATACAGTTAAAGTTCTATTTGTTATTTTAACCTGAAACGTTGTATTACTGAAAATTGTACAATGGGACATCATTGTAAAGAAGCCTTGGCTCAATAAAGTCTATCCTTGCACATGAATAAAATATTTTACTACTACTAGGGAGTTGTTCATTTCCCTTATAAGTTTAATGTGTTGTACTGCACCTAGTAACAGAGTTACTGGTGTACAGTGGGACTGTCTAAAATTAGTGGGTGACCTGATTAGGCAGTAGGGGTATCTTGGACTAGGGGGGAACCTGGTGCTCACCCAAGGAAACCTATTTGGAAGGGGATGGAACCACACATTATTAGGGCCGGCATCTTTGGGAGGGTGGTGGGGTGCACAGGGTGTGGAGCAGCCATGATACTGGACTGGGCTTGGAAGTTTGGTGGTTGCCCAGTGTGCTACCAGCTAGCACAACTTAGGGAGGAGGTTGCGGGGATGAGGAGAAAGCTGGGGGAAGGAGGGTGGTATGGTTGGGGAAGGGGGCTGGAAATCTCCCACAGGGTTGCACCAAGCACTGGGGGTGGGGGTATAGGGAAAGGAGTGCAGGAGAATACTCAGGGGTCACATAGGGACCCTGGCAGAGGGGGTCCAAAAGGACACTACCAAGGAAGCAGGCAGGTAACTGGGGACCCTCACAAAGGGGGGACGGAGGGACAACATTCTCAGGGAAGTAGGCAGATGGCCAGGGCTGGACAGAAGGAAGCAAGGCGGGGAGGTGGATCAGACCTTATACTCAGTAACCGCTTCAATTCTCTTCTTCTGCTCAAGGATGAGGGGGTGATGTAGCCATGACAGAGGGGGTTAGAGATGGAAAGGGTGTGGGAGTGGGAGGCAGGAGGCAGGGGCCAGATAGCAGGAAGAACAGGGGGGGACCTGGAATGCAGGAAAATGGGGGGAGCAGTGAATCAGAACAGGAGGGCAGGGAAGAGGAGGAAAGCGCAAGGAGAAGGACCAGTTGGGAGGAAAGGTAAAGGACCAGAAGTACAAGGAGGATTCAGTAAAGGGAGCTGAGGGTTTAGGCCGGGGCAACTGCACGAGCAAGGAGGAACTAAATGGAGACAGGAAGGAAGGGAGGATGAGTCAGGCTAGTTTAGCGGATGGGGAGAAGGACCAGTTAGCAGTGAGGGGGAATTAGCAAGGTACAGAAGGATACTCAGGAGGAGGAGAGGCATAGGATTGGAGGGGAGGGAGTGGCCATGGTAAATAAGGAGGGGGTGGCATGTGGCACCCAGATAGGGGGAGGAACAAGGAGCCAGCTGGGTGGAGGGGCCAGTGGATGAGGGACATGGAGGGGGATGGAGGAAAAGGAGTGGTCAGAGTGCTCCTGCTGGGGGATTCTATGATCAGGGGTATCAAATGGGATAGGGAGGGAGAAGCCTGGCCAGTTAGAACAAGATGCTTCCCTGGACTAACAGTGCAGGGCTAAGCACGAGGTATATCAGCTGGCAAAGAACTGTGGGGTTCCCCAGACATACTGGTCACCTGGGTACAAATGACATTGAGGAAACAGCGAGCTAGAGATACAGGCAAGATTCAGGGAGCTTGCCAGGGTCTGTCATGACATAGGATGCACAGTTTCCTTCTCAGAAATCCTGCCAGTGCCAAGGGCTAGTGGGGAACACAAAAGGAAAATTAGGAGATAAACCAGTGGCTCAGGGAGTGGTGAGGCCAGAGGGCATGGGGTTGATGGGGATTGGGGAGACCTGGGAGGATAAGGAGCTGTATGCTAGAGATAGACTACATCTCAATTTGGAGGAGGGAATCCTTGCTGAAAATAGAGGAGATCATTAGAAAAGTGGGGTTTAAACTTGTGAAGGGGTGGATGGGAGAAAAGGCTGTCAAAGGTGCCGATAAAGGAGGGACTCTGTCTCCACCCCCGGGGACCAGGAGGATTGCAGGAAAAGGCCAACTGGCAAAGTGCAGACCAGGAGAAAACAGAATCCCCATGGGAACACGAGCAGGGGAAATGGAACTGTAGGGAAAGGGTGGAAGATAGTCCTGCTAAATGTAAGGAGCTTGGGCAATAAAATGCCTGAGCTCCAGGCGATGTTAACTGAGGGAGCAGTGGATGTGGCAGCGGTCACTGAGACTTGGGCCACTGCAAGACATGACTGGGACCTGAACCTGGAGGGTTACACTATGTTCAGGAAGGACAGGGGGAGGGAAGGGAGGAGGGTAGCAATGATAGTCAAAACTGCATTGGCATAGGGGAGTAGAGGAGGCGGAGGGAACCGGGAGGCGATTGGTCACCTTGATAATAAGGGGCAAGAGAGAAAATAGGAGTGGTGTATAGACCCCTGCCCTGGCGGAGGAGCTGGAGGACAGTCTGGTGGGCAGATGTTAGGAGACACTGCAGACTGGGCAGAGGAAAGGTGGTGGTGTTAGGGGACTTAAACATGCCAGGAACAGACTGGGAGACTATGACATCCTCTGTGACCAGGGAACAGAGGTTGTTGGATGTCTTTCAAGACGCTGCTCCTAACTCAGCAGGTGAGGAACCAACCAGGGAGGCACGGGTACTGGATGTGGTCCTGGCAGACAGTGACCAGATTGGGGGCCTGGAGGTAAGGGACCCATTGGCAGGAGTGACCATGCCAGTCTGGTTCTGCCTGGACCCCAGAGGTAGAAGGTACAAAGACGAAGAACTGACTTTAGGGGGCAGATTTAAGGAAATGGAAGGATCCTTAAGGAGCATTTGGATGGGATTGGGTCAAACATGACGCTGATAGTAGGTGGGAAATCATCAGGAGAGGGGTGCAGGATGCTACCAGCACCTGTGCAAGAGTAAGACGAAATGCAGTAGGGCCCAAAACCTGTTGGTGGACCAGGGAGGTCCAGGAGGTGGTGGGGAAAGAAAGCAGCCTATAAGAAATTCAAGTGCTCAAGGAGTGAAAGGATCGAGGGAGTACGAGCTGATGGCTAGAAGGGCCACTAGAGTGGTGAGGGCGGCTAAGGCAAGGAAGGAGCAGAACCTGGCCAGGGAAATTAGGAGAGAAAAAAAGGGGTTCTTTAGATACATTGGGGAAAGACGAAGGGTGAAGGGGCAGATTAGCAGGATTAAATCAGGGGAGAGATGGGCACAAGACCCGGGGGAGCAGGCTGAGGTACTAAATGAGTACTTCACCTCAGTTTTCACCAGGGAAAATGGGGATGCTGCATCATAGAAACATAGAAACATAGAAGTTGACGGCAGATAAGGACCGCAAGGCCCATCCAGTCTGCCCATTTCTTTTCTACCTTATAAATGTGCCATCGGCCTTGCTATGTCAGTGACCCATCTATCTACACATGGGAGGAGACAGAGATAATGAGGAGGGGGACCCTACCGATCGGCAGGTCTGGGGAGGGGGGGCATCACTGGCAGGTGGGGGGAGGGCTAAGCAGGAGAAGAGGTACCAGAAGTGGAAATCACAGCAGAGAGAGTGAGGAAGCCCTCAGCCCTTAAGATGGAGAAAGCACCGGGCCGGATAAATTACATCCTAGAGTGCTGAAGGAACTTGCAGATGTCCGCAGAAACCCCCTGGCAGAGCTTTTCACCATCTCTGAGGACAGGGTGGGTGCCCAAGACTGGAAGGTGGGCATGTAGTGCCCATCCACAAGGGGGACTCAAGGAGCTGGCAGGGAACCACAGGCCTGTTAGCCTGACATCGGTGGTGGGCAAGGTGATGGAGGGCATTGTCAAGGAGAGGCTAGGGGGACCTGGATAAGTCAGGGTGCCTGGACGATAGACAGCATGGATTCATCCGGGAAATCAGTGTCAGACAAACCTGGTGGAGTTCTATGACTGGGTAACAAGTGCCTTGGACCTGGGTAGACCAGTGATGTCCTCTTCTAGACTTCAGCAAGGCATTTGACTCTGTTCCTCACGTGGGCCTGTTGGATAAGCTAGGAGAAATGGGGTGGGAAACCAGATGATCAGATGGATAGGCAATTGGCTCCAGGACCAGACCCAGAGGGTCATAGTTGGTGGATAGTCTCATCCCCAAGGAGGGTCATTAGTGGGGTCCCACAGGATCAGTCCTTGGGCCCCTTCTGTTCAACGCCACGATCTCGACATAAGGACAGGAATCAGGAGTGAGATGAGTCTCTTTGCAGATGACTCGAAACTGGGGGCGGTGGATGGGGAGGAGGGAGGGTGTCCCTGCAGGGGACCTGGAGGCTCTGGAAAGATGGTCTAGAAAGTGGAAGCTGAGGTTCAATGTAGGGAAATGCAAGGTACTCCACCTGGGGGCCAGAAACCCAGGCCAAGTGTACACCCTGGGGGGAATACTACAAGTCTCAATGGCTGAGAGGGACCTGGGGGTGGTGGTGGATGTCAAGATGAACAACTCTGAGACTTGTAGGAGGGCAGCAGCCAAGGCCAACAGGATGCTGGGATGCATCGCTAGGGGGATCACCTCCAGAAGGAGAGAAGTGATACTCCCTCTGTATAACTGCTTGGTGAGGCCGCACCTGGAGTACTGCGTGCAGTTTTGGAGGCCACACTTAAAGAGGGACATTAACCTCCTGGAGAGGGTCCAGAGGAGGCCAACCAAAATGATTTGGGGCTTGGGGGACAGGACCTATGAGGAGAGGCTCGAAGAGCTAAATATGTACACATTGGAAGAGAGAAGGGACCGGGGGGACATGATAGAGGTCTTCAGGTACATGAAGAGGGTAAATAGGGGAGGAACAGTCAGGGTGCTTGAAGGAAGGAGGAAGGGGCCACTAGAGGGCATGGGTGGAAGCTGGAGGGGAAGATTCAGGGAGAAAGGAGGAGGTGCTACTTCACTGAGAGGGTGGTGGAGCCATGGAATGCACTACCTAGGGGCTGGTGGAGGCAGAGACAGTGGAGGGGTTCAAGAGGGGTGGGACAGGTACAGGGAAGGGTTCAGGAAGCAAAATCCAATGCAGCAAGAATATCGAACTGGGAAGGGAGAAGCCAGAGAAGGCGAGGGGGACAGCAAGGTCAGCACCCAGGGTGGGGGCTGACCAAACCAGCAGACACGAAAGACCGTTAGGCCTATTCTGCTGGCATTTTAGTATGTTAGTATGTTAGTACTACTTAGAGGTGGGGTAATAAGAAGGTCTTATGGAAAATCTGGGTCAAAATATTTAACATTTCAAAAGTTATGAGTGGGGCATAGCGAAGTTGCCACAAATGTTCATAACATTGTAATTTTTCATAATTTGACCCCAAATTTTCAACATAGTCTTCTTATGACCCTATCTCATAAACCCCATAGGTGAAAATGTTCAAATCCATGCCAAAATGCCATTCTGCACCACAGATGCGAAAGCACATTTTGGACAGGACATGAAAAATGACAGCTGTACTGTTCATGAGATGATGTAAAAAAATGGCTATGCTGAAAATTTTGTTAAATCACCAAAGTTATGCGTATGTGTAGAATAATTCCAATGAACACTCATAACGCAGCCATTTTTAAGAATTTTTTCACCAAATTTTCAACATGCCCTTTTTGGGACACCAAAATCCCCGAATTATTTTGTTGCAGCTACAGTGTTTTGATTACTGGGTGACTGCTAGGAAATTTAATTATATCCAAGTTCATTCACAACTATCTGTCTCGTGAGAGGAGACGGATAAATGTTGGAGCCATACTAAGTGGTGAGAGCACAGAAGTGTGGACGATAAAAAGACCTTGAACTTTGTTTTGGGTAAAATGAGGGTACTTATTAATGAGTATTAAAGTGATTGGCCAATTCTTTTTGTGCTTTAGGTGGTAAGCTCCCTTCCACGAGTGGTGAGAGCACTGTAGGTGGGGCAGATAATAATATGTTTTTAATAATTTGTCAGCACTAAATACACTAATAGATTTTTGTTTGTGTGTTGATTTTAGTTTTTATTTGTAATTTTGTTTTATAAGTCGAGTAGGATTTATTACTATTAACTGTGGTGTGATTTATGTGCTGGAAAGATAATAAGATGGTCGGGTATTATTCCCCCTCTATGCTCAGGGACCTCTGTCCTTTTTCTTGTCCTCCTTTGTCTCCGGGAGTCTACAGAAAGTGTAGGGCTCTGGGGATTGTGAGAAGGAGACAGAGGATTGGTGCTGGGCCTGGGGGGGGAATGGAAAGGAGTGGGCGGATAGGGATAGTGGGGTCAAGGAGACGCCCTGGGGCGAAATGGGCACAGGAGAGGGGTTCTCCCTGTCTTGTGTCCATACCCAAGGGTTCTGATCAGGGTCAGCAGGTAGGGCGGTCATTAGCGGAGCTTATTCTACTTGGGGTGTTATGCAATGCCAGGTCTATTAAAACAAGAACGGCTATGATAGCCGATCTTGTTGGGTCATCTGATCTGGCATGCATCACGAACTTGCTGGATGAAAATGCTGGGCCTGTTTTAGCCGCAGCAGTTCCAGCTGGGTACTGGTGATACATCGCGAGGCAGGATCGTAGGGGCGGGAATGTTGCCATATGCTTTAAGTCAGAACTGGGCCTGGTGGAGGTACCGATGGGAGTCACCAGATCCTTTGAGTGTATTTTGGGCAAGGGTGTGGGGTGCAGGATACTTCTTGTATACCGTCCACCAGGTGATGAGAATGCTTTCCTGCAGGAAGTCGCAGACTTCATTGTCGACCTGACGTTGGGGTCCCCCAGATGGTTGGTTCTGGGGGACTTCATTGCTTGGGTCGATGATGAACTCTCTCGATTTGGTCAAGACTTCCTCCAGTTGATGATATCAGTGGGCTTCTCACAGTTTGTTTCCTCCTCGACCCATGTTGGTGGACACTCATTGAACCTGGTGTTCCTTTGGGGATGGGATATCCGACCTGGTGGTGGAACCGTTGATGGTCTGACCATCACACCATTAGGTTCAGTTTTGAGGCCGCCTTGTTAGGTCAGCCTCTTTGAGATGGTCCGATACTGCCCTTTGAGGGGTGTTTCCCCAGATGACCTGATGGCGGTGTTGGACCTATCAAGCCTACCGACAGATTGCTTGGATCCAGGTGACCTGGTACATTCTTATAATGAAGCAGTGACAGGGGCCCTGGATTCCATTGCACCAGTTCGTGTTCATCTTCTCACTTCTCGCCTCAGGTCTCCCTGGTTTGATGAGACCGTGAGGGAGTTGAGGAGGGTTGACCTAAGGCTGAGAGGCGCTACGGAAGTCCGTCTTGATGATGACAGGCTTAGTTTGGTGACCATATGTGGTCTATCAATCCGTAATCTCGAGAAGGCAGAATTCCTGTCCAGAGATAGCGGCTGGACAGAATAGACCAGCTCAGCTTTCGACTGTGGACAGACTGTGCAATCCAGTCTGTCTGCAGCCCAGAAGAGCCTTATCTCAAGAATGGTGTGAGGAACTTGCTCTCTTTGCAGATAAGGTTGTCAGAATCAGATCGGATATCCACTCTTCCCTCCCCAATGGGAATGATGGTGGTCGGCAGGAGATGTCAACACCCAGTTTAGTTGGTCTGACTTCAGACTTCCATAATCGATGATGTTGGATGATTACCGAGCGATGCGACCGACTACCTGTGATGTGGATCCCGGCCCACACGCCTTTTAATTGTGTGGATAAAATCGCCAAGTCCTGGCTTTGATAGTCTGGAAGTCTTGGAGAGGGGATCTTCCGATCCCCAAAAGAGGCTGTTGCGTTCTATTGAAGAAACTCTTAGATCCAGATTGTCTAGCAAATTACAGGCCAATTCTAACTTACCCTTTGTGGGTAAAGTTATTGAGAGAAAGTGGTCGTAGTACAGTTGGAAGATCATCTGACCAACAACAATATCTACGTTTCTTCCAATCTGGATTTAGGAAAAGCATAGTACCGAGACAGCACTGGTTCGGTACTAAACGACTTCTAATAGCGAGAGATCGTGAGGACTCAATCCATCTTAGTACTACTTGATCTCTCTGCAGCGTTTGACACCATTGACCATGGTGTGCTGTTAGAACGCTTGCGGTCTGTCTGTGGACTATCTGGTACGGTCCTCAGATGGTTTCGATCTTCCTGAGGGTAGGACTCAGAGTGGTGTCAGAATTTTTCCTCAGCATCAGTCTCCCTATCCTGTGGGGTACCGTAGGGTTCTATCTTAGCGCACATGTTGTTTGCGTATATGCTGCCGTTAGAGCGATTATTAGATGATACGGTCTGGGTTTTCACTGCTATGCGGATGATACCCAGCTGTATATGTCTTTTGTGCCTGGCCAGGATGCTGCCTTGTCGGTATTTAATAACTGCCTTGCAGAAATTCAAGACTGGATGAATGGGAGTTGGCTGAGGTTAAACCCGGAGAAAACTGAGGTGTTGGTTGTGGACAAAGGCCAATGTGAGGCGGGTTTGCCGGATGGATCACCCTCAGGATTATGGCTTGAGGTGTTCAGTTGCAACCTGAGATCAGGTGCGAATCTGGCGAATAATTGACGCATCGTCGACGCTAAATCTCAGGTGTCAGCGGTGGTCAAAACTTCTTTTCCATCCGAGGAATATTGCCGGTGAAGCACCTGGTTCCTCCAGAGGACCTTCCAACGTTGATCCACGCATTCGTTACCTCCTGTCTTGACTACTGTAACTCCCTATACCTAGGGCTATCGGGGGTTGAACTTCGCCGTCTGCAGCTAGTGCAGAATGCGGCAACCAGGCGCTGTTGACTGGATCTTCTAGATCCAGCCATATAATGCCTGTGCTTCGCGGACTGCACTGGCTGCCAGTGGCTTGGCGAATCACCTTCAAGGTCGGTTTGCTGACCTATAAAGCCCTACATGACCTGGGACCTACCTACCTGAAAGAACTCCTTTGCCCCTACTGTCCCTCCTGCCCCCTCCGATCCACTGACGAGGGATTGCTAGAGATTCCTAGGGCCTGTTTGAAAACATCAGGTGCTAGATCATTTAGTTTTATGGCACCAACCCTATGGAATTCTCTACCTCGTCAGGTGCGAAATTGCCCGACCGTCCTTAGTTTTAAAGAAGCTTAGAAGACCCACCTTTTTAGCATAGCTTTTAATGATTTATTTTAGTTTTAATTTTATTGTATTTATTGTTCAAAATGTACAGGAGCTTTGGTTTTAAGAAAAGCGCCTTTTAAAAATAAAGCTGAATTGAATTGAATTGAATTGAAAACCTCATGAACACTTGTGTTAAAATTTCATTATTCAGTCCCAAAAGGTGATTTCACACAGTGACCATGAAATCACCTTCCGGGCCTGATTAACAAAATGACAGTGCCAGTGTTCATGAGGTGGGATTCCAAAAAGGCTATGTTGAAACTTGGTGAAAAATTTCCAAAAAATGACAAAGTAATGAACACAAGTTCAAAACGCCATTGACATACATTATGCAGCACTTACCTTGATCCCTCAGTTCAGGGTTTGGCTTTAAAGAGTGCAGACATGTCTCAGTTCACAGGCAATGATAGCCTATGATTTCTAGTGGTAAGTATAGAGTAAGGGGTTGGGGTGGTTGCTGCTCAGTGGGAGGGTTGGGATGAGGGAGGGCGATGGCGGGAATGACGAGGGGCCGTTTTCTTTGTTTCAAGTTTAAAAAAAATGTTGGGGGACTTTTCTTTTTACAGGATTTCATTATTGAACTATTTTGAGACACTGGGAGTGGGCTCCCCAGTGTCCCACACTGCTTTGGGGGGCTCTAAATGCCGACACAGGGACTGAGCACCCTGAAACCGTCCAATAAATAAAACAACAGGCTGTGGGGGGGGGAGGCATCTGACACCAGGTGTGGGCATCCCGGTGTTGGTTTCTATATAAATAAATAAGGGACTAGGGGACAGTGATCTGAGGGTGAGGGGTGCCACTAGACACCAGAGAAACATCAGGGACTGTGATTGGAAGGTGGGAGGTACCACTAGACACCAGGGAAATTAGTTTTATTACGGGCACAGTGATTGGAGGGTGGGGGGTGCCACTAGATACCAGGGAAATAATTTTGATTAAAGGGACAGAGACAGTGATTGAAGAGTGGGGATTGCCTCTAGAAACCAAGCAAATAAAGGGGCACTAGAGGGTGGGGGGTCACTAGGCACCAGGGAAAAATAGTGGGGAGGGCAATGGAAGGGACAAGCAATGATTCTCGAGTGATGAAAAAGGAGCCTTTTTCGTGACTCATGATATGAAAAATGACTATTTTTTCTTATCACGTGGTCATGAAAAAGGATTTATTATATAAAAAAACACATTTCAAGGGCATTTTTCTAACTTTGAAGTGCAGATTGCACCAAACGGGGTCCCAATGAGTCAGCTAGGTGTGGTGGTCTCTCTCTCTCTCTCTCCAGGATGTCATTTTTGCGGCTTTTGAAAAAAACTATTTTAAGAAAAAATAGAAACAAGACGGTGGCTTGTGAAAAAGGATTTTTCTCTCACGAAAAAGGATTTTATTCTCATGAAAAAGAATGGGTCTCATGAGACAGAATCTTTTTTTGTAAGATTAAATCCTTTGTCTTAACTTTCTCACTCTATCCTGAAAAGTGATCTTCCTATTGAAAACAACGGGAACTGAAAAATTGAATAACTTTGCAACAGATTAATATTTTTTCACAAAACAAACTATGCCTCTTCTGTTATACAAGCTGTTTCTACCATATAAAAATCACACCAAAATTCCACACTATCTGGATGCAAGGTGATGAGGAAAAAACTGCAAAAAGTGGCGGCCTGACTTTTTGCACTGTCCGGATCTCAGAATCTGCACATCCAACCAGAACGAAACTTGCCACATCAAGAGATCCCCATGGGACAGCGCATACCAAATTTTGAGCAAATCCATTGATTGATTGCAAAGTTATTAAAGTGCAAAATCTGAAGTTGAACAGTAATCATGCTACTCAACCCTAACTATAGTGGCTCTATCGCACCACTATAATATATACAATATGAGGTATGTTTTTACATGATAACAGCTGAATAATGCATTAAAATAAGAAACAACACCAAGGGGGTTATAGCAACATATATATACTAACATACTAATTGCCAGCAGATTAGGCCTTACGGTCTATCGAGTCTGCTTGAACCTCAGATCCCTAGTTGGGTGCCAAGGCCCTGTCCCCCCTTGTGTTCCATAAACCCCTATCATCCATCCCCACCCCCCTGGGCCAGGCCATCATCTGATACATCTGCTTTCTGTGTCTGTCCCACCCTCTCTTGAAGCCCTCCACTGTGGATCTCTGAACCAGTTCACCAGGCAGCGCATTCCAAGGTTCCTCCACCCTCTCAGTGAAAACTTCCTCCTCTTCTCCCTCACCCTTCCACCTTCCAACTTCAAACCATGCCCTCTGGTGATACCTCCTGCTTTAGTCCAAATATCCTCCATGTTTACCTTATTTATTCCCTGGAGGTACTTGAAGACCTCAATCATGTCCCCCCAATCTCTCCTCTCCTCTCCTCCAATGAAAACAGGCAGAGCTCCTCAGGTCTGTCCTCATACGTCAAATCCCCTAGTCCTTGTATCATCTTAGTTGCCCTCCTCTGTACCCTCTCCAGGAGCTGTATGTCCCTCTTCAGTGGTGGTCTCCAGTACTGTACACAGTACTCGGTGTGGCCTAACCAGTCCATTGTGCAGCTGCAGAATCACTTCCCAGCTCCTAGAGGTGAGCCCCTTACGATGCATCCCAACATCCTGTTTGCCTTGCTACGCTCTCCTGCACTGCCTAGAGTGGTTCATACATGCATCCACCATGACCCTTGTGGTCTTTTTTCCTGTTGAAGCCTCCCACCGCCTCCCCTCCCAGGGTGTACCTGTGTTTAGGGTTTCTCTGCCCAAGATGTAACACCTTGCACTTGGTGATATTGAAATTTAATTTCCGTGTGTGAGCCCAGCTTTCCAGGGTGTCCAGGTCCCCTTGCAGGGCCAACCTCCCCTCTTCCCCCTCAACTACTGCTCCCATCTTGGAGTCATCAGTGAAAAGACTCATTTCACACCCTATACCCTCCCTGATGCGATGTTTTAATATTTTAAGGTTTTATAATCTGGAATTATGTGCTAAGGCTTCTGGCATGAGTTGGTTCATTTTATTACCTGAATAAGTTTGGGAGTTTATATAACTTGTGAAGGCTTTAAAAACATATTAAGGGGGATAGTGCCATTAGCACTCTTTTGGTGTGGGGGAGCACGGTGGTGCCCTGTATATATCAATGGTTGTGAAATGTCTTCTTAAAGGAATGCATCTAATTTTTAACAGAGATCAAACACAGTGGGCCTGAAGAAGTGGCAACATGAGCCATGAAATGTTGCCTAGGTTGTGTTAAAGAGCTGCTGACGCCGCAAATAAATCTTTGAAAAACATAACATTTAGGTACAGTTCAGCTGCATTCCATATGTATTCTATAGATTTCTCATCTCCATTGTTTATTACTGAGGAAATTCACATGAATACATGATCTTTATCCCTTAGAATTCATCTTCCTCTACAACGTACTCCCTACTTCCAGTCATAATCTTCTGTTGTGACATTGTATTCTGTTGCCATGGGAGTAACTGTGAGGTCACAAGGAATGCATTATTACCTCAGGTAGGGAGAAAGCAACAAGAACAGATGAAATCTTCAAGAGCAAAGATCATGTTTTCATACAAATTACCTTAGTAATGAATAATGAGGAGGAGAAATACAGAACTAATGTGAAATACATGCTGAACTTTGTCTGCATGTTATATTTTGTTAAAGTTCTCCTGAAGGCATCAGCTGCTCTTTAAGTGAAATGATGAAATGAGTAGGTTAAACATTGCATTCTGATTGGCTAAGAGTTGTGCACTGTGGGAGCACAGTGCTCAGGTAAAATGGTCCCCCCAGCAAGGGTGCTGTGCATCTAGTATATCAATGAGCCTCTAGAACAATTCCCATGGCAGCCATTTTTATCACACACACTAACAGCAGTTAAGCAGCCTGGCAGAGCTGGGAGGGTCAGTACGATTTAAAATGCTACTGTCTAATCCACATTCTCCACAAATCTGATGTTAATTTGTTGTACAGGGGCAAGTTTACTGGGAAGTTGTATAGGGGCATGTTTACCGGGAAGTAAAAAAAAAAAGGACTTTTTGCTTTCAGTCCATTAGTGCCTAGGGTTGCCACCTGTCAGGTTTTTTACCTGGTCATCAGGTTTTCAAGGTCCCTATCAGGTAATCCGGTTTTGCTGTATGCTGGTCAGGTTTTTGAGCCATTTTGAGTGGTCACATACTTTTGAAACAAATGTCATATTATTCATTGTTTCAGCTACATGTCCAGGTTACAGACAAGTTCTGTTGTCAGTATAACCCTTTGTTTATGAAAGCAGTCAGCCTGGGAGGTGTAAAGTATGGCCATTAACACCATTAGCACTTACTTAACCTATTTTTTTCCACTGCATCTTAAAGTGGCATAGCAGCACAGCTGCTGCCACCTTTTGTAACAGTAACAGAGCCAGTTGTCTTCCACTTTCATTTGCTGGTAAACATTTTCATCTCTAACGGAATTTAGGCATTTTTAAATGTTTTAAAATATTTTTTTTCCTCAAGAAAAAAGTATGGTCACTTTGGCTTTGAAACAGTAATGTGGACATGAACAGGGAATGGAGCCAGAAAAAGATATAAAGTACACATTACAGGAAACAATTTCTTATGTATTATTATATACTATGTATACTGGTGTATGCTATTTACAGTATTTCCCGTGTCTCCCCCCATATCATATCTGTAAATGATATTTATTTTATCTCTGTATGTTTATTTGGTAAACCAGTGTCAATAAATAAATACATAAGTAAATGGATGACTAGGAAGAACCTAGGAAAGTAACTTTAACAGGTACAGTACAGTATCTTAACATTTCTGTTGAACTGCTGCTTCAAGTGTTGTCTTGTATTGATATAACAAATGGCCTTCTAGGAGGAACAATGCGTGATGAGTCATGAAAAGGGGTGGAGCCAGGGCCGGGGCTTAGGATCCGGTTTTTGCCCCATCCAAAGGTGGTAACCCTATTAGTGCCTCCAGTGGTTCATTCCACTTTGCTAATCTGCCCATCCCTTATTAACAAAAATCTATAAATAGACATGTTTATTCTTGCATCCATACCTATGTAAGTGCATTTTATTTATGTTAAATAGCATTTTATGAGTACTATTCAGCATCCGACCAACATTTCACGGCTAAGAATAACAATTGCTACGGATCATCAGACCACCGACTCCAGGGATAAACACGCTGCAAGGAACAAGGTATTTGCAATGTTTTTTTTCCACAAAAATGCCCATTTGATTGAAATGAGTTCTACTCTTTTCTCAAGCTTCTCTTTCTATGGCTATCAGTACGCCCCAGTGGCAACCCAACCATTGTATGGTGTCACCCATTCCTTCAAAACCACAACACAGGTAATGGGTCATTGTATCTGGCAGTAGGCAAAGTAGTGGTATTTTCTTACAAAAGCACACCACAGATGTACTCATACTACCGGATACACACTTCAGCTTTGAGCGCTATCACCGTGGAGACACCTCATTAAGAATAGTAGTGGTGACAGGGCTTGCTCAGGAGTAAGCCTTTAGCTGACTTTACGTAATTTTAAAAAGTAAATTCCATTTTCAAAAGGTAATTTCTGGCACCTGTTAAAATTACTGGAGAAACAAGGAAAATGTGACTGCTCCCAATGGCTGTTGGCAACACACAGAGCAGCAGGACTTTCTTCATATGCAACACCACAGGTGGATGCATGCTGCCGGCAGACTCTCTATGCCAGAAAACAATATCTATTAAAGCAGCACACACACCATGCTGGAAGAATTAAAAAACTTTTATTGCAGCAAAACCTTCATGGAACAAACACCTCTATGTAGAGCCCTTGCAGGCTTCGTCAGGGAGCCAGGGGCTCTCCACACCACCCCGTTCCCCACAATGTAAGCACTAATGCAGGTAATGTAAACTACACCATGTTAATGCAATGATAAATGTTAAAGAAAGAGTATTTGTGCATGATCCTGAAGCCGCTGGTAGCACAGTGAGACACTTTCTTCACCGCATACAGATGTGTGATGCTGGTTGGCTCGTCACACTATCCCGCTGTCCCAGCTATCACCAAAGATGCAGTCACTGTGAGCACAACAAATAAGTCTTAGCTGTTACTATTTCAATATATAAAAATTGTCAAAAAAAATATATATATATATATATACACATATACATATACTGTATATCAACAAAAGAACCCCAGAGCAAATGAACTGGGGCAAGGGTTATCCCAGAGGATATAGGCCACAGTGACAAAAGCATGGAAAAGTGGTGTGAGGGTTACCACCCCTACCACCCCACCCTCATCCCCCCTTCACACACCAACAGGTGTCGGGGTGTGCCACGGGGTCATCAGGCCTAACTCTCACCCCATTCTCCTATACTGTAGCACGTCAGCTTGCTTACACATGGAATGGGGTGAGAGTTGGGTCTGACGCTCATGGGCACACCCTCGCCTGTTGGTGTGTGTGGAGGGGATGGGCTGGTAACCCTAACACTACATTTCCATGCCTTTGTCACTATGCTATGAGCCCTAACCAATGCATTAACAGAGTTTTTTGCAATGAATATATATATATATATATATATATATATATATATATATATACTATATATATTTATGTATATATATAAAATAGATAAGCCACTGTGAGGTGTGCAGTCACCTTGGTGCTGTCTCCTGCGTCAACCACCCAAGGCATGCACATATCACAGCACGATAGAGTGGGTTATCTATCTTATAAAATCGCAAAACTTGTTTTGGGGTGTGTGCGCAGGTGTGCGGTCGGCTCTGATATACATACGGTCATGTGATGTGTTTCAACCAATCAGCAGACATGATTTTTCCTACCCATTTTATAAATATTATATATATATATATATATATATATATATATATGTGTGTGTGTGTGTGTAGTGTAGAACACAATGCTCTTAAATACACACTATTTTATATCAATCTGGCCACATATTGTCTATCTGGAGGAAATACAGCCTATTTTTATTTTGTGTATTTGGTTTGTATAGTACATATTTTTGGGGGGGTTGCCATTTCATAAGAGCAATAAGACACTCTGGAGTTTGTGCGTTGTGCTGGTACAACACACACCAGGAGTGTAAGGCACTCTGCCTGGGGCGTCATGCCTCACAACTCCCCTGGGTGTGCGTTGTGACAGCACAGTGCACACCCTGTCATTTCTTATTGCTTACATAAATCTTGGAAAAGATAAAGAAATGTTTTGTGTGTGGAGATCATCATAATTACTTCAGTACCACAGATCTACAGGATTTCCTGAACTTGACTGACAGCTCTAAGAGCCAATGGAAGCTGCACATTCCCAAGGAGAAGCAGAGAGGCTCTGCTGACTGTGGGCAGATCTACTGGAGATCTTGGTAAGGAAGGACTGCAGTCTGGGAGGGCTGCAGCTGAGCTGCAACAAACTTCGCATTTGTGAGAGACAAATGTGAGTAAGCCAATGTCCTGGCGAGCAGTGAAAGGTGGCATTCATGTTCTAGCCAATATGGAGGACAATGCTGAAAGGTACAGCATGCATTAAGAGAGTGAGAGCGGGGAGGAGCTGCAGCAAGGCTGCTGCAGGGTCCATTAGTAGACACCACAGCCAGGTTTCAGGCTGCAACTGCACAGAGGGTTTGGAGGCCATGATGTGTGGGTCAGTATGGGCATGCAGTGGTCAGCAGGAATGAAAGAGAGAGACAGCCAAATCTCCTGAAAGAGTCAGTGAAGTAAGTACCTGACAGTGAGTGGCGCCAGAGGGTAGGGAGGTAGTCCAGTTAATCAGTGGAGACCACATAGATCAAAGATTCAGAGACCCAGCAAAGTGATGGAGGATTCACCCTATTGGGAATCATGAGTAAGATCAGGGCTTGCCCTGCTTTATGGGAATGAATTGGTAACTTGGGAGCTGTTTCATTTGCATACAACCATTGGGCCAGAATCGTACCAGTACCTCAGAGGTGAGATTAAAAACTGTCATTAAAGCAACTGTATGGCCTTTAGGTATTGGGGTTAACTCAGCAAGCTGCTCACTGTGTTTCATTTAATGTGCACCACCACTGGCCAACCAGTTGGCCTGCATCAATTCAGCACTGGTTACCCAGCAACTTTTCTAAGGGAGCTCTCATAAGGTTTTATGGGAAATACTGGTACCAGGTGGGAGAGGGTACTGGACTCCAGTATAGTAGATCATCAAGGATATGTCCCCCCACTGAGCCACATCATGGAACTGTATGCTATTGGTGTCAGGACCACCTGGAAACTTTTGGCTACATGGGGCCACCACGCTGACATGCATTGTCGTTGTCTATATAATGTAGGAGAGTCCCATCATGTCTCAGTTCTCTCTCCTGCTGTCAACCGTTCTTCGGTAGAGCTGGGCGAAATTATCAAATTCCAAATTTGCTGAATTTTCGTGAAATTCTGCAACATTTTGTGACATTTTTCAGAGTATTCCAAAATTATTCAATTGGCTATAACTTGGTCTGTGTTGCAGCTAGAGATCTGAAGTCTGGCGAACCTATTATCCGGTATGGGCTCTAAAAGCAAGCCAAGTTTCATAACATGTGGATGAAGGGTGGAAAAGTTGCATGGGCTCAAAGTCCAGCAATTTAATATTTATGTGAAAATGTATATATAATACTAGTGTGGTAGCGTCAGTATAGTTAGGGTGAACGGTAACTTCTATGTTAAACCTGAATTTGTGACCCTTAATAACTTTGGAATCGTTCAAATGATGTGCATGCAATTTGGCATGCATAATTTCTAAAGGCAGGTTTCTTGACATGCCAAATTGCGTGTGAATCCGTTGTGTGGTTTCTGAGATAAAGAGTATTGAAATAAACAGAAAAATCTGTGTTTTTTGCCATTTTTTTGTCCACCTGGATCTCAGAAAAGGCTTTAGGTCATGGTCTAATATTTTCAGGGTAGAAAGCCTTTGCCTCACAGATGTACCTTTTGAAGGTTTGGTGAAAACATATTAATCCGTTCAAAACTTAGTACATTTTTAATTTTCCCATTATTTCCTATGGAAAAATTTTTAAGTCAGGCATGAAAGAAAGTATTCTTGAAAAAGTACTTTTTTTGTGCACAAAACAGTGTGTTTTTTGCGCAAAGTAACAATCTTTTGCAAAATATATGGCTTTGCGATGGCACAGCTCTGTTGTGTCCGGCATCTTGTTTTGCCCTTAGCAAGTGTGAAACAGTGAAGAAAACATCTGTAAATGAGAGTAATAAAAAACATAAAAACTTAGCTAAAGGGGACCCATTTAGCTAAATTCCGATGAGTTTTTTTAAATGTGCCCAAAACATGTTTCCTGAGCACCTGAAATCTTGGGTGCTGAGCATAGCAAGAGGACCGCTTCTCTCCTGTTCTCTGTATGAGAACAGCAGTATTTTCATGACTTCTGCAGCCACAGCTGGAACGCATGCTGCCAGCTGTAGAGTCAGCCTTGAGCCACCCCTTTTCTCCTGTGTGCAGTAGCACCTCGTTTATGTTGCCCTGGTGTCCAGTGGCACCCACCACTCTCCAATATATATACATATATATATATCATCCCCCACTAGTGTGGGACACTGGAGAGCCCACTCCCAGTGCCCCGAACCATATATCACCCCCCCCATAGTGTGGAACACTGAGAAGCCCACTCCCAGTGTCCCAAAACATATGTTATCCTCCTCATAGTGTGGGACACTGGGGAGCCCACTCCCAGTGTCCCCAGTGTCCCCAGTCCTATCCACTTCCCCACACCAGCAGAGTAGGACACTGAGGAGGCTACTCCCAGTGTTCCAAGACCTTCATTAGCGACCCCTCCCTTGCACTGTGGGACACTGGGGAGCCCACTCCCAGTGTCCCAAAATGTGTTTGTTTTGCATCTGTAAAAAAAAGGAAACCATCCACTGACGCCTTTTTATTTTACATCCTGCAAAAAGAAACGGTCCTCATCGTCTCCACTGTCCCCTCCCCCATCCCGACCCTCCCACTGTGCATCCCACCATCCCACCCCATCCCTTCCCTACACTTACCACCAGGGACCGTCAGCTGTCATCTTCTCTTTGGACTGGGACACGTCTGCACTCTTCAAAGCCGAACCGTGAACTGAAGAATCAAGGTATGTGCTGTATAAGGGCTATCAATGGTGTTTTTAACCTATGTTGATATCGCAGCCATTTTTCAATATTTTTTCACCATATTTTCAGCATGGGCTTTTTGGGACCCTACCTCATGAACACTGTCACTGTCATTTTGTTAATCTCAGCAATTTTTCAATATTTTTCTCCATATTTTCAGCATGGGCTTTTTGGGACCCCACCTCATGAACACTGTCACTGTCATTTTGTTAATCAGACTCATAAGGTGATTTCACTTACAACACAATAAAGAGGGCACTATATACACAATTGGTTTTACTGACTGAGAAGCCACAATCAAAACACAAGGAGGTATACAGAAAGAGGACAGGGTCTATGTGAATTTTGCATGCTGCAATGCTTCCTGTCCCCTTCTACACATGTGTGTAACTGTGGCAATTTGTAATATTTTCACTCCAAATTTTCAACATTGCCATTTTTTCACACCTCCCTTATGAACAGTACAGCTGTCAGTTTTCACATTTTGCACAAAACATGTTTTCGCACCTGTGGAGCAGAATGGTGCTTTGCAACGGGTTTGACAATCATCAGCTATGGGGTTTATGAGGTGGTGTGATAAGAACACTATGTTGAAAATTTGGGGTCCAGTAAGGATACTGTTCTACTACCTCAATGGAGGGATGGAAGCGCAGAGTCCTTCCCACTATAACATACGAATACTGTTATACTATCTCAATGGAGGGATAGGAGCAAAGGGTCCAAAGGACCCTGCACTCCCACTGTAACATAAGGATACTGCTATTCTACTATATGCTCCCTGTGTAAAACATGATACTATTATATTATGTCAATAGAAGGATGGGAGTGCAGGGTCCAAAGAACCCTGTGTTCCCAGTATAAAATAACATAACTGTTATACTGTCTCAATGGAGGGATAGGAGTGCAGAGTCCCACCGTAAAATAAGGATACTATTATACTATCTGAAAAAGTAAGGAAATTCATTGCAAAAAACTTCATTACTCGATTAGTTAGGGATCTTACTGTCACTCCATTCTCCTATACCGTACCATCTCAGCTTCCTTACTCATGGAATGGAGTGAGAGTTAGACCCGATGACCTCAAGGCACACCCGTAGCCAGTCAGTGTCTGCAGGGTGGGGAAGGGGTGTTAGGATTGGAAACCCTAATACCTCATTTCCCTGCTTTTGTCACTGTAGTAAGAACCTTAACTGATGCATTAACAAAGTTTTTTGCAATATGTGTGTGTGTGTATATATATATATATATATATATATATACACACCCACAAAGTATTTTATACTCCTCCTGTACCATCCGGCTTCCCTTCCACCTGGTCCCTCCTCAGCTTCATCACCCCGGCATCCACCAGGACGTACCTCTTGGCACAAAGGTGCCCAGCTAGCTGGGTGCAGAGCCAAGGAGGACAGATGTCATCCTTGCCGGCCGACACCTTTTTTTCTGTTTTTCTCCCCTTCCCATTGCTGGGGCACACACGTCAGCATGCGTGTTTACGTGGAGGCACACGCATGCACGCTGCAGAAGTCCCACACCACCCTCCCTTTTGTTGGCACCCTACAGTCCCGCACTACCCTTGGGTCTACAACCAGGGGCAGACGTTCAGTGGGAATGCCAGCCCTCCCTCCCTGGGAGAGGAAAGCAGTCCTTCAGACGCTTGATCCGCTTCCTCCCCAGCCAACCCCCAGTGACCCACTCGCACCACGAACATGAGTTGCCAGCATGGCAGGAGGTAAGGCATGGATGACTCAGCCCTCCACGCCACTGGTCTAGCTCATATGTGAAAATTTCTGAAAATATTTCTATGCTTTCAGCTTAGCCACCTTTGGAGCTAGACAATTCAAAACTTAGATGCATACTTTCTTTGAAGAGTCACAGAAACTGCTAAACAGAGAAGTACTGGTTATGCAGATTGTACGTTTTAGCCATAACCTGCCTCCTGACATGACTTCTCGGACTCGTTTCCGTACCTGGTTTTTCAGCATGGCAGCACGACTCTCTGATGCTGGGCCATGGGGGTTGCCTTAAAGTCTAATATTTAGGGTCAATGAACGTAACAACATTGGTGATATTCTGTTCTCTGGCTTTAAACATATAGGGGCTTAAAACCCAGCGGTGTACATAATTACAAAATGTAATTTTAAAATTACTGAAAGTTTGTAGGCTTATAACTCAGTCATCTTTAAAGATAGAGAGCTGAAACTAAGGGCACTTATATACGGGCATTGGTAAAGTCACCATTCCAAATCGGGTGCAATTTGGACAACCACTTTTAGTTCACATAGCTGTAAACTGTCATTTTAAAATTTCCAAATGTTTGGAGGCTTATAACTCAGTCATCTTGAAAGACAGAAATCTGAAACTTGGTACACTTCTGTATGGGTATTGATGAAGTCATCACAGATCATATATTATTTAATGCATTCCAGGAAACTGAGCAGCCTGATGACCCTCGGCTCCTCTAACACCTTAATGTATGTCCCTCTGATGAATTCAATTCATCTATAATCAACATGCAGGGTCTTAGAAAAAGAGGGAATTTCTATAAAATAACTGAACATCTTAGAGTCCACAAACGTATGCCCTGTCTCCCTCTGTCAGGGTCAGTAGTCAAAATCTTCATGTCTAAAATTATTACTTGGAGGCGATATAGAGTTAAACCTTGGACCCCCTTTGCAACTATTCAGATTACATCACCCACAAATCAAACTGGGCCACTATCAAAGGGTTGAAAATAATCCAGATGACTATTAATAGTTTAAGGCACAAGATGCATGAACTGGAAGCATGGGTGAGTTTGTATTCCCCGGATGTAATTGAAACCTGGCTCTAATCACATGATGAAGAGATCAATGGTTTTAAGACTTTTAGGCAGGGCAGAATTGGAAAAAAGGGAGAAGGAGTATTAATCTATGTCAAGTCCTCCCTAAATGCATCTCTGGTGGCAGTACCTGCCCTAGTCAATTCTGACTGCGAGCCAGTTTTCATAAAATTGCTGCTGGGCAGAACTAAGCCACTGGTGACAGGGAGTGTTTACAACCCTCCAAAGGTAGCACTTGATACCCTAAAATCTCTACTAGCTGCCCTACCTAATCTCCCACAGGGGGAAAAGGTGATACTAGGAGACTTCAATATACATTGGGCCATGCACCAATGGAGAACTAAAGTCCATCCTACAAGAGGCAGACCTAACCCAGATAATTCATGAACCCACTAGGCTAAATACTAAAACAGGCAACCACACCACGCTGGACTGGATCTTGGTATCTAAACCCGACAGATTCAAATTGGCAGGAACCTTTGCAGACTTATTGAGTCACCACTCTCTCACATACGGAATATGGAAAAATGACTTCCCAGCCCTTCCCCCAAGAATATTCTGGGCCCGGGACTATTCTAACTTTGATATAGGTACCTTTCTTGAAAGACTATCAGAAGTGAATTGGAAACAAGTTAACCTTGCCCCAAGCTTAGACTTAGCTCTAGATTTCTTTATCAATAGTTTTCTGTCGGCAGCAAATAAACAAGCCCCATTAAAACAACTCAGGGTTAAAGGACAGGAATCTAGATGACTATCTTGTAGCCTAAAAAATCTCATGAGGGAGAGAGATAGGGCTTGGGATACCTTCAAATCTTCAAATCAGAATAAGGACTGGCAGTAATTCAGAGAGTTAAGAAATTAATGCAAAAAGGAACTAGCTAAAAAACAGTACCTCAGAGAGTTACAGACAAAAAATCTCTCCAACCCAAAAACGTTTGGGTCCCAAATTAATTGCCTTCTTAAGGGAAGTCACATTTAGGATGAATGTGACATAATAGCCAACGGTGTTCATCAAAAGAACCCTGAGGATGCCGCCAAGGCACTAAATTCATTTTTCATTAACCTGGATAAGTTTAAGACTCACCACTCAGGGACACCTCTCCCCACACACAATAGTACTAATGCTATTCCGCCCTCTCCTAACTTCCACTTCAAGCTAGTATAAAAAAAGAGGTCCTAAAACTTCTTAAGAATATTAAAACTACTGGATCTACTGGGTATGAAAAATTGGAACCCAAATTACTTAATATTGCAGCTCCAATTATTGCCTCCCCTATTACTCGTTTTTTTAATAGATTCCTCCTTGAAGGGAAAGTTCCTGCACTATGGAAAGTGGTCCTTGTCACACCTATCCACAAAGGAGGACCGTGTGAGCAAATGGAAAATTATAGGCCCACATTGCTCTTTTGCATCCTAAGCAAAGTGCTAGAGAGGATCATGTATAACCAGGTAATAGACTATGTCAAGCAACACAAACTATTAACAGCTCAGCAACATGGCTTCAGGAAAAACCACAGAACAAATACTGCTCTAGTCGGCCTCACCACAGACATCTATTCAGCCTTAGATAATGGCCTGCAAACTGGTGCATTCTTTATTGACCTCACCAAGGCCTTCAACTTGGTAGACCATCAATTGCTCCTTACGAAACTGAAATTCTTAGGCCTTGATTGCCTAACATTACAGTGCTTCTCTGACTACCTTCAGGGAAGGTCACAGCTCATCAGGTGGCATGGCTCCTTATCTGAGAAATGACCAATCCCAGACGGAGTACCCCAGGGGTCAATCCTGGGGCCTTTATTATTCTCCCTATTTATAAATAACATGCCAAAATATTGTGGAGAAGCAAACCTGACTCTGTACGTGGATGACACAGTATTACATAGGCCCTCCCAGGACACTGACCAATTGAATCACTCACTTGAGAAAGACTTACTATTTCTGGAGGGTTGGCTGGAAAACAACAAACTTGTTTTAAATGGCAAAAAGACAAAGATCATACTATTTGAGCCTAAAAGACTGGGATCTGACAGGTCACAAATTCTGACACCCACTCTCTCAAATGGTTCAAAGGTTGAGGTAGTAGATTCTATTAAGTACTTAGGGGTTATTCTAGATCAAGACTGTACCTTCAAGGTATATATTTAACAGTTGACCAAGTCCCTGAATCAGAAGTTGGGTCTTCCACACAAAGTATTATCGACTAGAGTTACTAACTGGTACCCTATTACCCTCCTTGTTATATGGTTCCCTGGTTCTATATTCAGTTAAAGGTGCAGAGTTGCAGAAACTTAAAACCATGTACCACAGGATAAGCCAATTCACTGCAGGGGGCTCCACCCATGAAGCATCACTGTCAGATGCTTCAAACCTTAACTTGGCCCTCATTAGAAGGCAAACTAAAATATCCATCTATGTGCCTAGCCTTCAAACTCAGGCTTGAAAATGCCCCCAGTGCCTGGCTGCCATGGTAATTGCTAAACAAAGCAATAGGAGTCTCAGATCCGCCAACCGTCAGCTCCTCCAAGTTCCAAAAGTAAGGACCTACCAAGGACTACAGTTGTTTGCTGCCTACATCCCACCCCTCTGGAATGTACTTCCAGGAAATTTCCAGGAATGCAACTTTCTTGGCAGATTTAAGAGAGGACTCAAGACTCACCTGTTGGAGCTGAACCACTGCACTTGTTACCGCTAACACCACAAAAATCCTCTTTGTACTTACGGTTGTGGGTGAAAGCATGGCTAGTCTGGTGCAACTGCCACTTTAGATTAAAACTCTGCACTGCAACATTCCTAATGAATTTGTCTTGTATTGGGATAACCTAATATGGACTTGGCCTAATTTTGCTGTGAACATAATGAACTGTAATGAATGACTCCCACCACTTCTTCCTGTTACAATGTGGTGATTTATGATTATTTGTTCTTACTAGGTAACCCCACTGTGGTAACCCACAAATGTCTTGCTTGAATTAACCTATGTCGTTTACTGTTGTATGCTGTAATGTGAACAATTACCTTGATCGTATTTTGTAAAATGTCTATGCATTATTACTTGTAATAATTCCGGGTTGACCCTGAAAAAGGGACTGTAATGGTTCCAGTGGGCCTACCTGGTTATCAAAAATTAAATAAAATACCAAATGTGGTGCAATTTGGACAAATGCTTTTTAAACTAGACGAGCATAACCCAAATCACAGTTGTGGTGAAATTTCTCGGATGCTAAATCAGCATTTAACCAGAATTCTACTGGCAAAAGATAAATTTCACCCAGTCCTGCTCTTCAGTCTACCGCTGCTGAAGAATTCCGTCACACTCCACAAGTATTGCTAACGCTACTGCTTAATTCTTTTTTCATTTTAAATGTAACAAGTTTTTACATCATCGACAAAAGCAAGGCATAAAATAAGCAGGTGCGCATCACAATCTGCGAATCAAAAATCGGCAATTGTGAATCAATTTCGGTTTTGATTCGCAATGGGTGCTAATCAAAATTTTCCAGGACTGCAGGGCTTGGAATGCATGAATGGCACTATTTTCCACTATTTTTAGCCATCTCCCACACATTCTGCCCCCCCCCCCCACTGCTAATCAACTTTGACCAGTTGCTAATCATTTTTCATTTTGATTAGCAAAGGCGGCTAATCAAATCTCCAACACTAATTTATGCCTTGCGAAAGACAAGGAACCATTGTTCCACTACTGACATTGCATTAAAGTTAAGCTATATAAAGACAACACTCACACCATGTGCATCCGCTGCTTAGGCATCTCTCAAAAAGTCAGGGCCTGCAGAATTTGCCTGGGTTTTAACCAGGCTATTCAAAGACATCACAAGAAAGCCTTAGAAATTTATTTAAAGCTTAAGGCAATGGAGGACAAGTAGAGTGCATCACAGGTGGCTTCGCCATCGTCACCCACTCCTTCTCCCCGCAGCTTGCTGTCAACCCAATGCTCCCTGTGGGTCAGAAGCAATGCGTGTTGATTCTTCAAGGAAAAAGCTGCTAAATTTAGCAGAAAAAACATCACCACGCTGATAAAGAGAAGCAACGGCATCATGATAAAGATGTCTCTCCTACCTGGTCTCACTCAACTCTTAAAAGAGGTATGTCTTCAGAAAAAGACAGATCCCCTGCTAAGTCCTCAGGTTCTGCTACCCCCGATGGTCTCTCAGACAAAAAGGTCAGGGTCTGGCACTGGCTCTAATCCTCCACTGGGACATTCACAGCCAATTCCACTATCAGGCACTGTCCTGTCAAGGAATCAGTTGGGGTCTGTCAATGTGCAGATGCTGTTTGACTATGTCTGAATTATTTCAAAAGCTTCTACCCTGACTCCTCCATCGATGATAAACCCATCACCATAACCAGGTCCACCGCTATCGACAATGCCGGTGCTCCCTCTGCAGGTTACTCTAACCAACACGGAGATTTTATTGTCGATGCCTGGTCTTTTGATGGTTCTTCCTGTGCAACCTCCTCCTGCCATCGACCTGCTGCCTATTTCTGTTGGTGATGAGGAGCAACTGGAATATAATTCAGACCTGATGGAGGTGGAGTATGAGGAAGAGGAAGAAGGTATGACCCCCTCCCAATCTGGTGGGCTCCAGCTCCACTTTATCCTCTTGCAGTGAGGACAATGTGCATTACATACCTAGGTCCACTCCTGAGGATACTGCTTTTCAGACTCCTGACACTGCTCCAGTCCAAGCTGAGCTTCTCTCTACTGAGGAGCAAGACTGCTCAAAGAAGACTCTCTGTGAACTCTTAGAGGTTTCCGCACTGCCTACAGTTACTGTTTCTCCTATCAATTCAGCTTTGGAGGATGCCATGATGGCTGCTTGGTACAGGTCCAGCACTTTGCCTGCTGTGCCTCATAAGGTAGATCAACAATATACTGACCCGGCTGGCCCGGTGCCGCTGAGGGTTGAGGCACTGGATGTCACACCTCGCACCACGCTGGCAACCCAGGTTCGGACACGAGCCCGGGCCACCAGAGATTGGCAGGGGAGGGATAGGACTGAGCATCCGGAGGACTGCTCTCCTATCCCAGGGATTGATCCAGGGAGTCACCACTCTGTAGCGGCCCCTGGTGATGACCGGGAGCCCTACTAAAGTGGTGCCATGGGGGGGCGGAGTGCGGCAAAACGTCGGCATGCTGTGCCTAGATGTCATTGCATGCCACACTCTGCAGGGAGCAAAAATTGGAGGAAAAAATGGTCACAGGTAGGGCAGCATGATCCTCTGACCTCTGTGGCCTGGTCAGAATGGTGCCTCCTTAGCTGGATCCTGTATGGGTGAGTCGAGCTGTGGGTAGCTCCTTGCAGCCGCACCATAGGGGATAACCCATGGGAGCTATGAGGTGGTGGCCAGATCTCGGGTTTGAGGCTGGGGGCGTCAGTCGGGGATGACTTGCTGACCGTGCCTAGGCAAGGAGAGAAAATATCTGGGGGGGGGGGGACAATATACTGCCACTTCAGATAAACCCTGTTATTCCACATAACCTGAAAAGAATTCTTCAGTTATTATGGATGTACATGACAGATCTAAAGCTCCGAAACATGTGAGCTCTCATCCTCCTGAATAGAAATTCAGGAAGCTGGATGTGATGGGCAAGAGGATGTATGCTTCAGTGTCCTTTGGCCTAAGGATTGGCAACTACCAGGCTTAAATGATTAAATATCAGAACTGCCTGTGGGAGTCGATGGCTGCCATGGCCAACAGGTTGCCTGATGGGCCAGATAAAAATGAAGTCCTGCAGACTGTTGCCCATGGTCTTGAGGCTGGTAAGCACCTCTTCAGGATGGCTTATGAAGCCACTGATGCTGCTCCTGCAGCTGCTTCTGGTATTTGCCTGTGCTGCCACTCATGGTTACGTGTCTATGGCTTTGCCAATGATGCCTAGGAATCTGTCCTTAATGCTCCCTTTAGAGTTAAGCAGGTTTTTGGTTCCGATGTTGAATCTGCTTTGAGGGACCTCCAGATGTTTAAAATGACCTTGCCTTCATACCCTTAATCCGAAGCCTTGGAGTTGGGACTGTGGTTCCTTTTGTAGACCCTATGCCCACAGAACCTATGCCTACCCTGGTAGAGGCTATTCCAGGGGAACCAGCCATGGCTCCCAGTGGACCCAGGCCTCCCTTCAGCCACTCTGCCTCCCAGTGTCCATGCTGGTGTCACCAAAGGCATGGGTCTTGGCGGTGCGCCTGCCACCCCAGGAGCCTTCTGACCCCTTCCACCTCCTGCAGCCTTTGCAGATCAGGGTGTCTTTGTGGGAGGCCGCATCTCCCTCTTTCTTCCACAGTGGAGGGAGACCACAACAGATACTTGGGTGTTACAGTTGGTTCAGCGAGGACATGCCTGTTTTCGAGGCACAAGTCAGGAAGCATAGGAAAACCAGGAGCAGGTATAAAATTCGCAAGTAGTGTTTTATTTTTTCGAATAACGGTAAAATAAAAAATAAAATTGTTCAGTGTAACTATTTACAAAGGCAGTACAAACACAGAAAACAAATTCTTTCATCTGAGGATATTTCTAATTTCAAATTTCAGTCTTGCTCTGTCTCTAGCAGAAGTATTGCTGCTCTTTTTATAAGTCTGTCTGGGAACTCGTTAAGAAGATATTCTGTTTTTCAGAAAATGTTTTTGTCCGTTTCCTTCCCTGCAGGTGCAACAAAACAGTACATGGTGTCCCAGAACTGACCTTCTGTTGGCATCTCTGCAAAGAGTTTGCAAACCAACATCTCAGGTTAACCCCTTGAGCTCCAAAAAGTTTTTTGCTATCATTTCAACAATATAACCATACATATTTTCAAACCAAGGGATCCCAGACTCACACATATTTTATAACTTCAGATATACAAGGGGGAAGAAAAGATAGAAACAGCAAGTGAGGGCAGAAAGAAAGTGGGAGGGGGAATAGCGAGACTGGAGTGGTCAGTTCCTGGGTCTCACAAGAAAATTTAACTGCGTAGCTAGACAGACAAGAGACAGAACAGAAGAGGATAAAACAGATCCTTGTGTTTAACTTTTCTACATAACAAATCTTCTACATAACAAATGGGACAGGGTCTTATTCAGTCCTGTCACAATGCCCTGGAACTCCTCCCTGTCCCTCTCGTACATCCTCATTTGCTGAATTTTTACCCTCCGCTACATCTTGCCCTCCTGCTGGAGGATGTTCAATCTCTCTTCCACAAGAGGGCTATAGAGCCCATCCCTATTCCAGAAATGAATCAGGGCTATTATTCTTAGTACTTCCTGGTACATAAATGGACAGGGGATGTATGTCCTGTCCTGGACTTTTGGGGCATCAACTTGTTTATAGAATACAAAAGGTTCCACATAGTCTCTCTGAAGTCCCTGCTCCCCCTACTGCTGCAAAGTGATTGGCTATGTGCCCTAGATATGAAGGACACTTACCTCCCTATCAAGATTCACAAGTCCCACAAACTGTACCTGCAATTAATGCTCCAGGGCTCTCACTATCAATTCCGTGTGTTGCCCTTTGACTTGTTCTCTGCTTTGTGTGTCTGCCAAAAGCTTTGCAGTGATTGCAGCTGTCGTCAGAAAAGAGGGTCTTTAAGTTTCCCCATATCTCGACAATTAACTTCTGAAAGCCCCATCATAAGAGGCAATAATTCACACACTGTTCCAATCAGACAGCTCTTCAAACAGTTGGATGCTCTGGTGAACGAGCCAAAGTCAGTGCTCACTCTGTGCCAGCATCTCCAATACAGAGGAGCAGATCTGGATATGGCACTGGGTTGGGTTTTTCTTCCTTTGGACCATGCTATTGTGTTGGTTGCCCAGGCTCAGCTGGTCTCTTCCAATGACTATGTCTCAGCCAAATGTCTCCTCAGACTGACAGGCCTCATGGCTGCTGCCATTCTCACTGTCCCACTGGGCGTCTGTGTATAAGGATTCCATAATGGCTCCTCCATGCCCAGTGAGCTCAGCATTCAGACAAACTGGAATGTCTCATACAAGGGACTCCTCCACTTCACCACTCCCTGCTCTGGTGGTTGGACCGCTTCAACCTAGAGAAAGGGTCTCTTTCTCCATCTGTCTCATCTTCTAGTGACGATGACAGATGGCTTGGGTTCTGGCTGAAGTGCCAACCTGGCCCCTTCCAAACTCAGGGTCAATGGCCCCTATTAAGCACAGTTCTGCACAGCAACACTCTGGAGATGAGAGCTGTTCTGCTTAGCCTACAGGCCTTCATTACCCTCCTTTGGGGTCGCTGGCTGTTGATCTGTTCATACAACGTTTCACTGATGTACTACATCAACCACCAAGGCAGGGTCCACTTGCATCCTCTCTGCAGAGAGGCAATGAGAGTTTGGTACTAGATTGTGGAACACAGCATGTTCCTGGTGGCTAGCTTTCTGTCTGGTACACTCAATGCCCCAGTGGATCATCTGAGCCAGTCCCAGATGCTCTGCCACAAATGGGAGTTATTGGACTCTGCCGTGGCTGACCCCTTCGTAAAGAGAAGTCAACCTAACATAAACCTCTTTGCTCTCCACACAATGTAAAACTCGCTTTTCTACTCACTCGCTCCAGGGCCTAGAATTTTTTGATGAGACACCTTGTCCCTGTCTTGGGATGGGAGGCTCATATATGCATTTCATCCAATCCTTCTGATAAAGAGGGTTCTGGTCAAGTTGCCCCCCCCCCCCGATTGTGGTGGCTCCAAACTGGCCCAGACAAATCTGTTTCCCTCTGCTTCAACAACTGGTATTGGAACCCCCTGTCTCACTCCCTCTATGAGCGGGACTCCTTTCACAGGGCCAAGACTTTCTGGTGCATCCAGATCTTTGATACATGAACTTCCATGCCTGGATCCTGAGGACATAGAGCTTTTCCGCTCTAGGGTGTACCCAGTGGTTGCAGCTGTTCTTTTGGCAGGTTGAAATCCGTCTGCTAGCTACACCTACTCACACAAATGGAAACATTTATGATGTGGTTTACCCCATCAGCTGGACCCCTTTACATGTTCAGTCAGTTGAGTTCAGGTTGGGACAAATCAGGTAGCCAGGTGACCAATGGCTACTATCAAAATTCATTTTGCTACCAGATCTTGAAAATTAATGGCCAATTGGCTACATGCCTGCAAAGTGAATTAATCAGCCCTTAAAAATAATGGCCACTAAACTTATTGATTTGGCTACCAGATTTTGAGAGCTAGTGGACAAACTAACCACCAGCTCACAAATGGATTTACCCACCCTGGTTCAGTTATGGACTACTTCGTGTCTCTTAAGGACACAGGCCTCAGGTATCCCTCAATAAAGGTTCACTTGGCTGCAGTGGTGGCTTTTCATACCCTCACCGATGACAAAATGGCAGCCCAGCTTGAGGTTCCTTGCAGGTTCCTCAGAGGTATTCTACTTCTGCACACCCTGTTCCATAATCCGGTTCCAGTGTGGTACTTTAATTTGGTTCTGGAAACCCTTACTATGCTGCTATTTGTGAGCTACATTTCCTCTCTGGAAAACATTGTTCTTCCTGGCTATGATGTCTGTTAGATGTACTTCCGAGCTGCAGGCTCTGGTTGCGAAGCTTGCTTATCTCATTTTCTACAAGGATTGGATTAGCTTGCATACCAACCCTCACTTTCTGCCAAAGGTCATTTCTAAGTGAACACTAAATCAGACTACTGACCTTCCAATTTACTTTTCGACTCCCACAGATAGTGGGGATCATCATCTGCAAATGCTTGACATCTGTTGGGCGTTGAGTTGGTACATTGAGAGTACCAAGTAATGAAGACAATCCTCTCAGCTATTTGTCGCTTTCGACCACAGGATGGTGGGCTTCCCTATTTCTAAGCTGGGCCTTTCCAAATGTTTGGCCTGCTGTATTAATTACTGTTACCAGAAGCGCAGTAAGCAGCTTCCTGGTCCTGTCCATGCTCACTACACCTGTGGAGTGGCTACTTCCATGGCATGTTTTTACAATGCATCCACTACTAATATCTGTGCTGCTGCCACTTGGAGTACTGTTCACTAAACATTACAGTCTCAGCTTTGTCTCTCATAGACATGCCATATTTGGCCCTATTATCCTGCAAGAACTCCTTACTCAGGGTAGGTTATTGGAGCTTTGGTACTGCTTGGGAATCATTCTATGATGTGGCTCAATGGAGGGGAGACATTTTCAAAGAAGATAGAATAGTTACTTACCATAACTGAAGCTCTCCAAGAGAATCATCTCCATTGAGCCACAGCTCTCCCTGCCTCACTTCCTCCTTTTTCAGGAGGTGGGTGGCTGGTTACCCTGCCTGCTCTTGCAAGCTGGTTCCCCTCTTATGCCTGATTTCAGCATCATATTAATCAAGTTTCCATAACCCCTCCTGTGTGCCTGTTTTGTTCCTGGTTGCTTTGGTCCCTTGCAGTCCGATGTTCCTCTGAGCTCGTCTCCTGCGAGAAACTAAGGCATGATGGGGCCACCAGTGTTAATACAGGTGGCGTTGATGCACCTTGGTATGGTCTGCCCTAACTAGCAAAAGTTTCCAGGTGGTCCTGACACTGATAGCTTACTGTTCTACTATGTCGCTTAATGGATGAAATTCTCTCAAAGAGCTGCTGTTATGGTAAGTAACTATTCTGTATCAACTTTTAAGTTGTGCTGTGAATTGCAGTGTGGGGTTGAGCACAGAGACAAGGCTGCACCTTTAGGTCATTTTTGTTTCTCTAAATACATTTTATCTCCTTTTCTTCCCGGCTGCTCCCCTCTAACCGATCCCTCCAGCCCCAACACCCCTGGCTCCTCCGGGACTTCCTTTCACCTGTGCCTGTTGCCACAGGGCTTCAGTTGTGCCCAGTCACCGGGTGCAGAGCCTGTTGGGGGGCTCGGTCATCATCTAGCTGTCCAGGGTGTATTTCCATCATTTTTTTCTCCCTCGTTCCCTCTTGCTGGGGTGCATATGTCACCATGTGTGCATGGAGGTGCATGCATGCTGCAGAAATCCCGTAGCACCCTCCCTTTGTTGGCATCCTAAGCCCCACAGTATCCTCAGGCCTCCACCTGGGGCAGTTGTTCGGCAGGAATGCCAATCCTCCCTCCTCGGGAGAGGAGAGAAGTCCTCCGGATGCTCAATCCTCTCCTTCCCCAGCCGACCCTCATCAATCCACTCACACAACGAACACAGGTTGCCCGTGTGATAATAAGAGTTGATAAAGCAATGGGGCCAGATGGGGTGCACCCCAGGGTCCTTAAAGAACTAAGAGAGGTGGTGGCTGAACCTCTGGCTATCCTGTTTAGCCGATCACTGGAAACAGGGGAGGTACCCAAAGACTGGAGGACAGCAGATGTAGTCCCCTTATACAAAAGTGGGAACAAAGAGGAAGCAGGGAACTACAGACCAGTCATCCTCACCTCGGTAGTGGGGAAGATCATGGAAGCACTACTGAAGGACAGATTGGTGGAACATCTGGTTGTCAATGGACTACAGGACCCAAGGCAGCATGGTTTCACCAGGGGGAGGTCATGTCAGACCAACCTCATTGAATTTTTTGACTGGGTGACTAGGGAGGTGGATCAGGGGAGGGCAGTGGACATGGCCTATCTGGACTTCAGCAAGGCCTTTGACACTGTGCCACATAGAAGACTATTACACAAACTGGGGAATATGGGTGTGGGCAGGACAGTAGTGTGGTGGTAGGTAACTGGCTGGGTGGCAGGACAGAGGGTGATGGTAAATGGCTGTCACTCCACAGAGGGAAGAGTGACCAGTGGGGTACCACAGGGATCAGTGCTGGGACCGGTCCTATTCAACATCTTCATCAGTGACATGGCGCAGGACCTAGAAGGCAGAATTTCACTGTTCGCTGATGACACAAAGCTCTGTAACAGAGTAGACACACCAGAGGGTGTAGACAGAATGAGAAGCGACCTGCAGAAACTTGAAGAATGGTCAGGGGTTTGGCAGTTGAAATTCAATGCAAAGAAGTGCAAGATAATGCATATGGGGCACAAAACCCTGGCACAATATATCAGTTGGGGGGTGAGGATATAGCATGCACCAAGCAGGAAAGGGATCTTGGGGTTATCATCTCTGATGACCTCAAGGTAGGGAAACAGTGTGACAAGGCAGCAGGTAAAGCAAATAGGATGCTGGGATGTATAGGCAGGGGCATTACCAGCAGGAAAAGGGAGGTCATAATTCCGCTATACAAGACACTAGTGAGGCCCCACCTGGAGTACAGTGTACAGTTCTGGAGACCATACCTACGTAAGGACATAGACAGGGTAGAGAAGGTTCAGAGGAGGGCAACAAAGATGGTGCATGGATTGCAACACAAGTCCTATGAAGACAGGTTGAAGGAACTGAACATGTACTCCCTGGAGGAGAGGAGGGAGAGAGGGGATATGATAGAGACATACAAGTATCTTACAGGGAGGAACAGGGTGCAGGAAAACACTATTTTTAAGCGAAAAAGATGTTCCAGGACTAGAGGGCATGGGATGAAGTTGGAGGGAGGACGATTCAGAGGAAACATGAGGAAGAATTTCTTCACAGAACGGGTGGCAGACAAGTGGAACACCCTGCCAGAGGAAGTGGTGGGGGCTGAAACAATCACGGGATTTAAGAATGCATGGGATAGACATAAAGGAATTCTGGAGGTCAGGGGTAAGGTGCAACAGACTTCTAGGAAAACAAACTGAACTTACAAGCTCAAATGGGCAGACTGGGTGGGCCATAGGCCCTTATCTGCCGACACTGTCTATGTATCTATGTATCTATGTGTGGCAGAAAGTAAGGTACGGGGTGCCTCAGCCCTCCACACCACTAGGCCAGCCCCTACTTTAGGACATTTTTAGTGGCAGCCCAAGAAAAACTTGGTTTGATTGCATCTGCTTAGGGCACACAAGAGCAGTCAGTGTTTTAGGCTAGGCCTACACAGGGCACGAGAAAGACAGATTATTTGAAGCTATCTCATATGACTAACCCCTTTTCCAAAAGCCATATCTCATTATTGTGTCCAACGTTTAACCATGCATGCTAATTGGGGGAACAATCTACATTTGTGTGGTGTCTGCAGGAGAGGTGACCACAATGGGGACACGGGGCTAGTACAGCTTCCCAGGGGTTATGCTGACTAGCCACCAGGCCCACTTAAATCTTTCTGTGGATGGCACTACCACACTATTGTTACTATTTGGATACAAACCCCTTTCGCTAGTGAAGGATCAAAAAGAACCCAGGAGCCAATACAAATATCCACAGTGGCCCAGTGGGTTGTAAGGTAGTGGCACCCCCTACCCCTAAGACAAGTGGGATGATACCGACCGCATAGGAGCATTACAAGTCAAATTATGCTTTCCTGTATATTTTCTCATAGGTAACAAAAAATCTTATTGGCTAGATACAGAAAGATTTTATAGTCACAGAACATTCCTGTACTACAATACTTATGGGCCACCTGCATGGGTCCCTATGGTCGCATCCCATGGGCAAGCTACACAAAGGCCTAATGGAGTTTGGTACTGAAAGTACTGCTCTCATTCTTGTCAGACAGAATGATGAGCTGGGCACTAACTATTCGATGGATCTTTGGCTTTGTTACACATTCCCAACTAATAGGGTCTCCTCCTCCACATTTTGGCATGAGTTTTGCGGAAAAGCAGATATCGGTATTTTATGTCGCCTGATGCAGGCCAAGTATATGGCACCAGAAAGGGGTGGCTGTTGAAGAGAATGTGGGTGTGTGCCTGCCGATCAGTTTCATATCTTTTGGAGTTGCCCACTGCTTTCAACATTCTAGCAGATAGTGGGAGTGAAATTGACATGATCTTTGTGGAATATGGACTAGTCAAACCCGCTTTGCTCTTTTTAACAATCCCCCCCAGACATTCATATAAGGGGCTGTAATGTACACTTGATTATGTTACTTTTACTAGCAGCCAAAAAGACATTAAAGAGACTCTGGCTGACATAGAAAGTTCCTACCATTCAGCAATGGAGGGAGACAGTGTCCACAATTTACACTAGCATATTTAACACATCTCCTTCAAGGTAGGCAGCCCCATTGTGAGGAGTTTTGGAGGAACTGGGTGCTATACTTACAAAAACAGGACCCCATTTTGGTCCCATAGCTCGGGAGGGACCAGCAATGGACTCTTGAGCAATTTTATCTAGGGACTGGGGAACCCCCATCAGTGGTAAGTCACATAGTCTGATCCTTTATTTTCTCTACAGTCACTCAGCAGGCTCTTAGAGTAGATGGATACTGGCAGACCTCTCTGGCCCCACATCAGATACTAAAGCAATAATGCATGACAGGGTGTGTGTCATGTTGGGATAACGTCACACCTGGGGTGGTTGGGCATGAGGCCGCAGGCCGAGTGCATCCAACACCCCAGAAGTGACATTGTCCCAGCACGACACACACCCTGGAGTGCATTATTACTAATGTACAGTGGCTCCTTTATGTAAAAGAAAAAAAAGATAAGAAAAAATGCTTAAAAGTGTTTAAATATCATAAGTGGATATATACATATTTAAAAAGGAGCCCACAGTATGTGATGTTTTCCCTACCTGCTGGTGCTATATGCTGTCTGTATCTGCCAGTGTAGGCTTCTCCCCCCTCCCCCCCCGCCAC
The DNA here is from genome assembly GCA_016271365.2 of Neoceratodus forsteri. NCBI lineage: Eukaryota > Metazoa > Chordata > Ceratodontiformes > Ceratodontidae > Neoceratodus > Neoceratodus forsteri. Next base: position 483,815,907 of record CM057449.1, read on the forward strand.
CACCACCCAGTGTTCTCTTGTACTGTTTTTCTTCTTCCTGGTAAACTCCCCTTCCATTTTCATTTACCAGGTCCCGCTGCCTGCCCTGGGACTGGGTGAAACTGTTTCTGCCATTTTTTGGTTTTTCTTGAACGTGTCAGCTGACCGAATGGACACTTACGGTTTTGCAATCCTTGACTCGTTAAAGTTAATTCATCCGGTACTTTTGGGGAAAGGTGTAATGTATGGTACTTTGTGTACAAGATCATAGGAGACATACATGGTGAGAAACAGTCAAGCGCTCAGTTGAAAAATGAAGGCGGCTTTTGGGGATAGCGGGACAGCACACTGTTAAGAAAAACAAGCACAAGCTGTTTTCTGTGATGGCAGCAAAGCGGTGGAAGTGATGGCTTCATTACTGTTGTCGGGACAAATAAAGTATCAGAAAAGGAAAGTTTAGGTTTTTGTGCAGTGGGGCTTAGTTTCTTGGGGGGAATACTTGTAAAGGAATCGGGAACAGTTTTGCAAATCGGTGGGCTGCTTTAGTGATTTTTTTTTTTACCGCTTTTGCTGTGGTTAACTGCAGCTGAATGGGCGGAGTGATTGTTTTTGTCTGCTGAACTCTTCTTGATGCCTGACCTTCATACAGTGATGTTATACTAAGATAACATCACTGGTGAAGGTGGACACTGACCAGTCAGAGCCTAGGATTCTTTCCTTGCCATTGTATAATAGTACTTGCTCCACTCTCCTCGTACAGGAGGCTCAAGTGGTGGGGGGTACTCTTTTCTTCCAGGAACCTTAATGAAGTAATTTTCTGACAAACAGTGTATTTCAGCTATGACTCTGACCCTTTACCATGATGTTTAGCCATGTAATGTTAACTGTGTGCTATGTTCTCTGTGTACGTATTATTCTCTGTTAATGTAGTAGGTTGTCTTATCCATGTCAGTAAAAAAATACAGATTACTCACCTGTAACAGGAGTTCTAGGAATGGTATATGTTGTTCATCCACACTTATTGGCAGGTTCCTTGCCGCTTTAAATCTTGCCAGAAGGTCTTCAAGCTGGCTCCTCCCACTCACCCGAGTGGTAAAACTCTCGGCTGCACCCCATGATGCCAGATCTAGCCCGCTGGAAGCCAGGTTGTGCATCGAAGCCGGGGAGGTCGGGTGGGTTGTGTGGATAAACAACATATACCATTCCTAGAACTCCTGTTACAGGTGAGTAACCTGTATTTCTAGGGACATGGATATGTTGTTCTAGCCACACTTACTGGCAGACTCCTAGCAGCTCTCTGGGAAGAGGGGGGCAAGGCGCACACCCCCTACTTAGGAAATAAGGACTGGAGAACCGAGGTCCCAAAACCAGCATCCTGGCGTGACTCAAGGTCGATGTGGTAGTGGGTAATGAAGGTGTGTGCTGACTTCCAGGTAGTAGCTCTGCAGATTTCCTGGATAGGGACGTCCCTAGAAGCAGCCACTGAAGCAGTGGTATGGTGGGTAGAATGAGCTCTTATCCCTCTGGGAGGCTCCATGCCTGCCAACCTATAGCAGAGATCTATGCAGGAGGTGACCCACCTGCCTATCGTCTGCTTGGATGCAGGTCTGCCAGGTGCGGCTTCAGCGTAGGTGACAAACAGCTGGTGAACCTCTCCCCGAACTTCAGCCATCCGCATCTTATAATAAGAGAGCGCTCTTCTAGGGTCCAAAGTATGGAGTTTATATTCGGCCTCTGAGGTGTGATTGGGGTAGAACACCGGCAGAGTCAACACCTGGTTAAGGTGAAACTCCGACACCACCTACAGAAGGAATTTCAGGTGGGGGCACAGGACAACCTTGTCCCTGTGGAAGACCAGATGGAAAGCGCCTGAAGCTCTCCCATCCTTCTGGATGATGTAATAGCCACCAAGAAGGCGGTCTTCCACGACAGGTGGGAGATATTGCACCTGTGCATCGGTTCGAATGGCTTTCCCATGAGCTTAGCCAATACCAGCACTAGATCCCACGGAGGTGGAGGTTCTCGCACTGGAGGGGATATGTGATCAAGGCCTTTGAAAAAGCACCTGACTACCTTCTCCTGTGCCACCGACTGCTTCCCGGCCCGCGCCCGGTAAGCAGAGATGGCTGTCAGGTGCACCTTAAGGGTCGTCGACCGAAGCCCTTGCTGAGAAAGGGACCATAGGTAGTCCAGAATGCTGGCCAAGGAGAAGGAGGATGGGTCCAATCCTTTATCCTGACACCAAATGGAGAATCTCTTCCATTTGAAGGCATAGCATTTTCTGGTTGACTCCTTACGGGATGCCTCAACAACGCTGAGGACCTCGTCAGAAAGACCCATGGCCTGGAACTCTAGCCACTCAGGAACCAGGCTGTCAGGTGTAGGGATTGAAGGTCCGGGTGGAGTACCTTCCCCTGGTTGACTGAGATGAGGTCTGGGCGGGCTGGAAGCCGCCTCGGGAGCCTGGAGCTGAGGCTGAGGAGATCTGGATACCAGAACTGGCGGGGCCAGTCTGGGGCTACCAGAATCACCTGCGCCTTGTCCCTCCTCGCCTTGAGAAGCACCTTGTGGATCAAGGGAAATGGGGGAAAGGCGTAGAAGAGGCCCGGGGTCCATGGCCTCGAGAAGGCATCCCCCTGCAGTGAGCCCTGCTGAGGGAGGTGGGCATGAAACAGCCTCAGCTTCGCATTCTCCCTGGATGCAAACAGGTCCACTTGAGGTGTACCCCAGTGGGATAACAGATCGTGTACTACCTCTGGCAGGAGAGACCACTCGTGAGATGCAGCACCTATCCGGCTTAGGGCATCGGCCAGAGTGTTGGAGGCTCCCGCCACATGGATGGCTAGAAGATCCACCTCCAGTCTGCTCACGAGGATCCAAGTGCAGAGAGCTTCCTTGTACAGGGGCAAGGAGTGCATCCCGCCCTGGTGGTTTAGGTAGTACATGGTCGTGGTATTGTCCATCTGGACCTGGACCACTTGACCCCACACAAACGGAGCGAAGGTGGTGAGGGCTAGTCGGACCACCCGAAGCTCCAGCAGGTTGATGTGGCAACGAGACTCCTGGGAGAACCAGAGGCCATGTGCTCTGTGCTCCCCCAGATGGGCACCCCAATCCATCAGAGAGACATCGGTCGTTAGAATGACCATCGGCTCGGGACGGACAAACGGGATGCCCTCCTGCAGATGAGCTGGAACAATCCACCACTGGAGAGCGTTCCACATCTCCTGGGTCACCGCCACTGGCTGGTCCAGAGGACCGGAGCGCTGTGACCACTGGCGGGCCAGCCCCCATTGAAGGGGAGCATGTGCCAGCGGGGCCAATGGACCACGCTGGTGCAGGCTGCCATGAGGCCCAGGAGGCGCAGGAAGTCCCAGGCAGGGCACAATTGCCCAACCAGAAATGATTGGGCAAAGGAGGAAAGAACCCTGGCCTGTCCGCTGGGAGCTGTGCTCTGGCTCGAACAGAGTCAAACTCTGCCCCGATTAATTGAATCACCTGCATTGGCATGAGTTCTGATTTGGCCTCGTTGATGAGGAGGCCAATCTGAGAGCAGACCTGGAGGGCCAGATCCCTGGACTGCTCCACCTCCAGCCTGGAGGGGGCTGCAATCAGCCAGTCATCCAGGTAAGGGTACACCCAGACCCTTCAGCACTGCAGGAATGCTGTCACCACTGCCATGTATTTGGTGAAGACCCTGGGAGCTGGAGAGAGGCCAAAGGGCATGGCCCGGAACTCGTGAAGGGACGCTTCTGCTCTGAAGCAAAGGAATCGCTGGTGGGACGGGCAGATTGGGACATGAAAGAACACGTCCTGGAGGTCCAGAGAACAGAACCACATGCCTCGTTCCAAGGATGGAATGATCTGTGCCAGAGTGACCATCCTGAAGGTTCAGGACCTTAGGAGCTTGTTCAGGTCATGTAGGTCTAGAATGGGGTGCCAGCCCACCATCTGTTTCGGGACCAGGAAATACCTGGACGCAAACCCTGGGTCTGGTGGAGGATCCACTACCTCCCTGATCACCTCCTTTTGGAGGAGCAGAGCAATGTCGGCTCGATGAGCCGACAGAGAGCTGTGGACCTCATAGCCCCCCATGGGGCGACGGCTCGACAGGGTGGGGCTCTGCCCCAAATTCCAGAGGCAGACTTTCCTACCACTTCCAACACCCAGCGGTCCATGGTGATAGTGAACCAGGCAGAAAGGAAGTGGGCGGAGCAGTCCCCCATGGGGAACCCAGAGAGTAGCGAGGCTGGGGCAACACCCCTCAACCCGTCACTGGGCAGGCTTGGAGGAAGGACCGGCCAAGGGACTTCCTGGCCCTTTTCCTCCTGGCTTCCTGCTGGAGGAAGCTGCAGGCTTGGCCTTGGGGTGCCAAGTGCGAGCCTGCTGGCCCTGATGCTGGTGTTGCTGAGCCGGACGTGACGCAGGGGCAGAAGGCTGAAAGGGCTTACACTGCTGCTGATGGCCTTTGTCCTTCTGGGCAGACGTGACCGAGTCCAAGGTGGCATTGGACTTCTTGATCCTCTGCAAGTGATCCTCCACCCCGGAACCGAACAAGTCGGTACCCAGGAAGGGAACATCTGCCAGCTTGTGCTGGGTATCCGCCGTGAAGGTGGAGATCCGCAGCCAAGCTCTGCGGCACATGGCCACTGCAGCCGCTACATAGAAACATAGAATCATAGACTTTGATGGCAGATAAGGCCCACTTGGCCCACCCAGTCTGCCCATTTTCCTACCTATTGGATAAGCTACAGATTCTAGTTAACCAACAGCCTACTTTCTGCAACCCCCCACTATAATTGCCTTATGTCTGTCCATGCATGTTTGAATTCCCCCACTGTTTTAGACCCCACAACCTCTCCAGGGAGGCAGTTCCATGCGTTCACCACTCTCTCCGTGAAAAACAATTTCCTCACATTACCCCTGAGCCGCCCCTCTAACTTTAAATTGTGCCCCCTTGTTCTTACACATCTCTTTTTCTGAAAGATGCTACCCTCCTGGACTTTGTTGATTCCCTTGAGGTACTTAAACATTTCTATCATGTCCCCCCTGTCCCTCCTTTCATCAAGGGTATACATATTAAGCTCTCTCTCAGTCTCTCTTCATATAGTTTCTGATGTAGACCCTGCACCATTTTAGTTGCCCTCCTCTGGACTGCTTCCATCCTGTCTACTGACCGGGCACAAGAGTCTCCAATGTCAAGAGCAGTTTGGAGCTGTTGCTTTGCCACCGCCCTTCCCTGATCCCGCACCTGCTTGACCGTAGTCTGGAGGTCAGCTGGGAGATGAGGAATCACCTCATCCAGGGAGCCCAAAAGGGCGTGGGAAAAGTGTGTCATCAGTATGGCCGAACTGGCCTGACGAAGGCCTAAGGCGGACACAGCGTAAACTTTACGCCTGGAGTAGTCCAGTTTTTTGGACTCTTTATCGGGTGGTGCCATCGCCCCAAGCATTTCGGAACGCTGAAACACTGTTGGTCACCAACCCCTCCGCAGAGGGGTGCTCCGAGAATCCAGAGAGTGAGCCGGTGGGAACAGCATACTTCCTGGACATCCTGGCTGAGGGAACTGGACAAGAAGCCGGCCAATGCCAAAGCTCCAGGGCCAGACCAACAATGGCTTCGGCCACAGGAAAGGCCTCCATAGGAGAATCCCCTCGGTCCAGTATCTCTATGAGGGGATACTTGGCCCACTTTGACACAGGTTTGAGCTTCATCCCGGTAGATTCTGAGATGAGCCGAAGCAAACCCATGAACGAAGATGGGGTCTCGTCCACCGACTGTCCCCCAGAGAACTCCAGATCGAGAGGCCTGGAGAACAGGGAAGAGTGTCATTGTCAGACTCCAAGGAGTCTGCAAACAGCTGCCGAGGATGTGAGCCACCCTCCACCTGCTGAGGACAATCGGGAGTGAGGGTGACCGACAACCGATGGGGCAACCCATGACCCGACCGAGAATCCTTGGTCGGAGCCCCAGTTTTGGTTGTGGAGGTGGGGGTTCCACCACAATGGGTGGTGCAGCTGGTTTTGGCCGAACAACTGTTGCCGTCTTTTGCTCCTCAATGACCACGAGAGGTTGTTTCGGCTGCTCAGGTGACAGCCACTTAATGGCCGGAGAAGGCGACAGAGTCAGCTTGCTCCTGGTCAAAAGGAGCTGCTGCTACATCAGATCTTCTTAGCGCCGACACAACTTGCGCCGGAGCCTATCTTCCGAGGAGGATAATGACAAGGATGAGCGGCGCTGCCACTTTCCTCGGTGCCGAGACCGCCAATGTCAGCGGGATCGGCTGGACCGAGAGGAGGTCCGAGACCGAGACCCTCCGTGTTTCTGAGGGTGGGTCTGGGAGGGAGTGAAGGAAACCCGTTCCTCCCCTGGCTCAGGAACCTTAACTGGGGACTCCGGCACAGGAGGCACAGGCAAGTCCTTGGTTTCCACCGGGGGAACCGATGAAGAAGGGTTGTCGGCTTCTCCAGTCGTCAGCCCGTCCGACGGGTTGAGAAAAATCTCGACTGCATCAATGGGTGTCTCGGCCGGCTGACCTGATGGGGACACTGTGAAGCCAGTGGCCTTAGCTGCAACCTCGACCGAAGTCGAGTGTCGACTATCCAGGGAAGGGGACCTCTCCCACTCCCACGAACGTCGACGGTGGGACTTACCCTTTGAGTCCTTTTTCTTGGACCGAGAGGAGTGTCCTGATGGCCCCTCTCCCTTAGTAGAGAGGGAATGACAAAGCTCCTTAAATGAAGCTGAGTAGGAGGAGCCCAAGGAGAGCGGGATAAATCCTGCGACCGAGGAAGAAGAAGAAGATGCAGCCTGGGCCGCCTTCTCCTTGAGGGCGATCATTTGCTCAAGTTGCTCAGCCGAGCCTGCCACCACGGACACCACCCAATGGGCCTCCTTCGACTTTACCGGAGGAATACGTCTCTCAGGGCACCCAAGTTGAAGTCTGGCAGCACGGTCTTTGAGAACGTTGACCGAGAAGGACTTGCACAATTTGCAGGCCTGCGGATCGTGATCGAGCCCAGGCACTAAATGCTCGTGGAGTGCGGATCGATCTGAGACATCTTCTGCCCACAAGGGCACTGCCGAAATCTGGGAGTTGATTTGTCCATCACAGCCGCGAAGGAAGAAAAAGACCGAAGCCTAGAAAATTTAAGTATGAGTTTCGATTTAACCCACGTGTTAGGATCCAGGCCTAAAACGCAGAGCGCTAAGGAGGGAACCTGAGCTTCCAAGCAGTAAGGAAGATCTGGCATCATGGGGGGGAGCCGAGAGTTTCACCACCCGGGTGGGTGGGAGGAGCCAGCTTGAAGACTTTCCAGCAAGATTTAAAGTGGCAAGGAACCTGCCAGTAAGTGTGGATAGAACAATATATCCATGTCCCTAGAAATAATAGTTTCTGTACTGCAAAAACACTGTTGACATGCTAACTTATTCTGACCACTCTTAAGACTGTGAAATTCTGGCAGTAAACAACACTGAAAAAAATTGGCTATAGAGGTCATGCAATGACTCCTCTAATCCTTCTTGTATACAATCTTGATTTAAACAAAATAATGAGAACATAACCCCCCACCCCCACTGCACACCAACACTTTGTGGCAGGATCATTAAATGGTAGAAAGTAAAAATGACAGAAATGCAATGGTCTAAACTTTATTAGAAAATGGGGAAAATCCATTCTTAAATCTGACTGACTGAGGCACTCGTTTAGGTGGACATCTATCAGACAACAATGCCCACCTAAAACAAGTGACAGTCCGAGGTACCCCATCACCCTGTGGTATCCTTCAGCCACTTATCAAATTCCAAGCTGGAACACAACATTCAGGTCCCCAACTGAAGCAGCAAAACCAAACGAAAAAGAACAACCTAACAAACAACCTGTTTTGGCAGTGCCACCACAGAAATGCTACACACTCAGGCTCGTCTTTCCAGTTACTTGCTCACTCGCTCCCCACTCTGCTCCACACACTCTGTCAGAAAGTGAAGTTTTTACCCTTAAACAAAAGAAAATCATGCCATCCTGAAAACTGGCACTGCTTCCAATGTCCCGCTGGCTGAGGCTTTCGGCTCGCATACAGAACACATGCCACACCAACACTATGCAACTCAATGTAAAGGGGCTATGAAAAATGTAATCGGATCTTCAATGGGATCCCAAATAAATGTAAAGTAGTATGTTTAAAAAAAAAAAATAAGCACAAAGAAACACACTACCATTTGTATTCTGCAGTCAGAGAGAAAGAGAAATGAGCATTTCTCCCAACCACGCTGCTGTCCAATGACAGCACTCTCCTGACCTTGCTCTCGTGCTCCCTTCTCCAGCCATGAAAAAAATCGTAAAAAAAATCAGTACCTCTAACTTCAGTCCATGCTAGACAATTTACCTTACTACTACAAGGGTTCAGCGCAGAAGCAGACAAAAGTCACTTGGGAAGACAAGAACACCTGGAAGCATGCTCTGGTAAACTGCAGCGCCCTCTGCTGGCAAGTGTACCAGTAGAGGAACTACTTTACCAGAAAAACATTTTTATTCCTATTTTAAATATTTATATAAGTGTTTTTAATCTTTAATTACATGTTATTAAAACTGCTACTTATAGACAATTTTCTAAGTGCAATAATACCCTCCAGGGTGGGCGGTATTGGCTATACTAGCTCCAGGGCTATAAGATTCTCCACTCATGTGTGCTTGGCCCCTACTATGCCTTGGGCATGCGGGTATAGCCCAATACCACCCACCCTGGAGGATATTATTGCTTGCTTATTATATATAAATAAGTCCCAGTCTCTGGGGAACCTGAAGTGTATTAACATTTCAGCACTTCATCCTAACAACTGGAACTAAATTTGTGGTCAAATTACAGTATGGGTACTTCCAAAACTTATAATGTGGGAATCATTAACGTAAACATGTCTGGATCTATGTAATGGCTGTGTTTTATTGGAAATACAACCAGCTAAAGCCCTGGCTGTTTTGTGCTTGGCATATTGTTATAATGAGCTGCTCGATATGAAGCTACGCTTTGCCGATGCAAGATTCCTTTTAAAGAAGAATCAATAGTAAATAGCTGAGTTTGCAGACAGCTTTACAGAGAAGTTTACCTCTTCCTTTTCTAACCTCTGACTCAGCACACAAATGTAAGAGTCAGCAGGGTGATACATGGCACGCAGCATTAGGTTGACAACCCTTTACTGCTACTGTGCAACCTGCCATTCGGGGTCAGACTGTGGTGAAAGAGACATGCCTGCCAAATGGGTACTAGGGGCCTGTCAAGAAGAGCTAAGGGAAGCCCAGGGTAAGCACACCATATCAGCATGACATTTCAATTTTGTTCACTGGCTCTATGTATGAATTCTATATTAAAGGGACACTGTCAACCCCCTTCGGCCTTAAATTGTCCCTAGTTAAAAAGACATGTTTTATGATTTATTTATTTTTTTGTTGACCGAGTATGTGTGTAACCCCCCTGCAAATGGGGGTTCCCAAAAGACTTCCAGGAGCTTGCTTGAATGCTCCAAGCCTGAATGGTGTTTGGCATTTAAGCCATTTATCAGTGAGTGTTTTTAGAACCTCTGGTACTGTCTCTTTAAGAGCTGTCTGCTTGCAGACATAATTAGTTTGTATGGGGGACTGTGTGTTTCTTTGATTGAGTACCACTCAAGCTGCTGCAATTCACTTCATTTTTGCAGTCACTAGGAGTGCAAAGGAACCTATCTGAAAGATGTAACTGTTTGCCAGAAATTATTTAGAGTAATAATGAAATTACAGTTTGTCTAACCTGCTTTTGCAGTCAGAACTCAGGTCTGCTAGTTCCCATTCTAGTTTTGAACTGCTGAACTGGACCAATCAGTGTGGGGTAAGCTAGCTCTAAAATGGTGCCTTGACGAATCAGAACTTGGACTCATAATCTGAGCCAGCCACAAGAGGATTGTATGGGCAGTGACTCTGGAGATGTAGTTTAGACTTCAGTGCCTTTTGGACCAACAGCAGCAGTCTATTGTGAGTGACAGCCAATCCAGTCAAGAACTGGGAGGAACTCAAAGGAAGTGCCTGTTTTGTCGGGTTGAGTTTCAGTTGAGCTTTGGCAGTGAAGAAGGAAGGAGCCCTGTGCTTTTTCAGTGTGCAGTTTTAGTCAAAAAAACGTGTGTAAGGCCCAGAGTTCCGGTCTGCAGCTTGTGTAACAGCTTGTTAGGACTGAATCCGTCCTGTGAAAAGAATCAAAGGATCTCTGAAGAGTAGAAACCAGGCTCACCCTGTAGAAGACTGGAAGAATTGCTGAAAATTGCACTCGGTCTGTCAGGAACTGAATCTGCTGTGTGTTCTCCCGGGTATTGTGCAGTAATTGCGATCGGGATACAGATGCAGCCTGCCTGGTATAGTGCTTTCTTTATGATGGATGTGTGAAGAGGTTTGTGTACCTCAAGTGAGCCCTACTGACATTGAAGGACCCTATCTTATTTGGAGGTCGTGAGTACTAATTCAGGGTTGCTCCCTGTTGAATTGCCACATTAAATCCAAAATGGAATTACTGTACTGCTGACTATTTAATTCTCCTTTCTCTGTGTGAAAGGGCCCCTACCAGCTGCCACGGTTTGACTAGCTACTAGGCTTGGGTACCCAGGGACAGTAACTGATAGGGATAGGCCTGCACAGAGCCATAGGTAGATGATTAGAGTGATAAGCTAATTAACCTGATTTCCCTGTCCTTGTTATATCCCCTAATAAATCAGAGCTGCTTGTTTCAGCAAAGTTATACTGCCTGAGGTATTTGTCTATGTTAAAGTATTGTACTGTGATTGTTGCACTGTATCTCATTTCACAGGAGGTCCCAGTGCCGGAACCAGACCTGGGGGTAAGTGTATACTGTGAAGGTAATTCTGATATATTGTGTGGGCCACTAGTGGGAAGAAAGGGGGGTTGCAGTGTCCCAGAGGGCTGTGACCCAGTTAGTTTAACTATTGCAAACCCTGACCTCTGGGTGGAGGCACCCGCCATTGGATCCAGGCCCCTCAACCTGTTAGTGGCAAATCAGGCAGGGGTAGTAGCCCCTGGGATAGCGCCATCTAGGGGTTACATCTTGAGGCTCACCGCTGGGATTGTGTGTCCTCTAGTGGCCATATTTATGAACCACTGTTAAGAAAAAATGGGTACCCACAGAAGTGGCTGTGCACCGTGGTGGTGGAGTGGTGTACTGGGAGGAGATCGACCCCAAAATGCTATGCTTTATCCTGGACATCCCCTGGGTATCATCACGACACTGTGCAGGGAGTACTTTCCAAGGTGGAAGGTTTACAAAACCCTGTGGTGGTGGGGCTCCATGCTAATCTGCTCACCCACACTTTCCTGGCCTAGTAGAGTTTAAGGATCCCCATAGATAGCTCCAAAGTGCCACAGACCATTACCCCAGAGGGAGCCCTCACTGCTTGGAGAGTGATAACTAAGGACAGTAAAGACCCGGGGGGGAATCAGCCCCCACCACTATCTGAAACTTTTGAGGAGAAATTTGCTGAATGGTTGCTGGGAGAGGGGAAAACTGTGGAGGACTTGAAGAAACTATTCTTGCCACCTGGGGGTGTTCCTCCCCCAACACCCTCTCCTGCTCCAGTGCCCGTAATGGTGGCTGAACCAATGCAGACTCCTATTTCTGCACCTGCCATTAGTCACGACTCTTACAGGGTTGAGGATCTTCTTGGCACCTCCCCACCCCCAAGGGGAGGATGACTGGGAGACCTGGATAGACTATGTTGCCCCCAAGTGCTAGAAATGGCAGTGCTCGGAAGGTGAAAAGAAAAGAGGGTTAGTTGAGCCTCCGAGGTCCTGCCCTGGCTACCATCCGTAGCAAACGGGCCAGTAACCCTGAAGCGACTGCACAGGCCTATCTTGAGGCCTTGGAGAATGTGTATAGGGAGCCCAGATTCTGATGAGGACCTATGGTGGAGAGTAAGAGATGCACAACAGTACCAAGGGGAGTTGTTGTCTGTGTATGTATCGGCTGGAAAAATTGTTGCAAGAATGCCTCAGAAAGGTAGTTTGCCAGCGATTGAACTGGACCGAACCAGGCTGGACAGGATCCTAAGTCTGCCCCCTTCTCAGAACTGCTGTTGCTTCAGTTACGCCTGGCAGATCGACTGGAATCCCCACCCTCCTATGATGAGTTAATGAGAGAAATTCGAGGAGTTGAGAAAGACGACCTCGAGGGACCTGCACCAATAGCTGCGGCTGCAACTCGAGTGACTGAGGGTGACCCATCAAGTGAAGTTCAGGGGCAGAGGTTGGCAGTCAATGAGTGCTCTGACAAGGAAAAGATATGTCACAATGGGCGAACTGTTGAGAGAGATCCAGAATTCAAAAACAGTCCCTTTAGAAGGCCACGCCTGCAAGTACGGGCCCTGACCTATATCCGACTGCATCTGCTATGGGGTGGGGTACCCACCCATGTATCTCCTGCTGATAACAGCTCCGAACTCGATTCCTTGACCATGGAAGTGGAGAAACTGAGAGATGTCTCCAAATGCTTATCACGCGCAGACAGAGATGGCACCAAGGTTTCCAGTTAGTATACCCCGCCCTGGCTCCCAGTGTGGCGCCGGCCAGCTCAAACTCCAGAAAGTATGTTTTGCTATAATTGTGGGAAAGATGGGCACATGAAAAGGAATACCAGTCCCCAAAAGACACTGACAAAAGAGTTGCATATAGGCTACAAGGGAGCTTCGGAGAAGAAATCAGTGGTTAAGAGGTGCACACAACATGATCCCAGTGAGGGCACCAAAATGCTAATTCACGTCCTTTGTGGCAAGGTCAGTTGCCCAGGCCCCCACTCACCGCCTCTCCAGACTGGTCCAGAATAGTGGGTCCCTCCATGGAGACCACTGTAAAGGTGAGCGGAGTGTCTACAAGAGCTATATTAGACAGTGGCTCCCAAGTGACAATTATGTTCCAAGATTGGTATCAGAAGCATTTGTCAAGGCGTACCCTTAGATTAGAAGGACTGCATGTATGGGGTTAAGTGAGAAGGCCTCACCCTATTCCAGGTATATCCAATTTGGCTGTTCTTCCCACCTCCGCGGGCTGGAAGTGGCACGAAGCAGAGACCCTAGCCTTAGTGTGTCCCCCCACTGACTGTATGATGGTGTCCCTTGTTGATTGGAACAAATGCTCATATGTTCGGAAGGCTGGCTACAGTTGTGTTATGAAAAACAGGGTCAAGGACTAGTAGAGCTTTAAGAGTTCCGGCTTTAATTAAGAAGGCCTATGAGGCACAGAGAGATGCTGAAAAACAGAACCAGAGGAACCGGTCGGAATTGTATGGAGAAGGATCCTGAGTCTCTGATCCTGGCCCAAATGCCCAGTGTACTTACAGGAGAGGTCCCAGATCAGAAAGGATGTTAAGAATAAAATATTAATGTTGGATGCACCAGGCGATGGAAAATTGCCAGAGGAACTGCTGCAAGCTCTAGTATTTTGCCCGCTAGAGCCCATAGCTTATGCCAGAAGGGTAATGGTCCAAGTTCATAATGTGTCTGAAAGAGACATTCGAGTAAACAGAGGTTGCATCCTGGCTAATGTGCATTGTGCAGACACTGCAGTGCTACCTAGCAGCAAGAGTTCAAGGAAGAATGACAGAGTAACGCCTGACTTGTTTGATTTCGCGACTCCCCGCCAGCTGAATGGAAAGTGAAGATCAGTGAGAAGCTTGCCCAGAGAGACCAGGTGTTTTTTTAAAGGAATGGGATGGGGATGCGTGCAAGGAGCTGAGCACAATATCCGCTGCATGACAAAAGACCATTTTCGTGAGAGGTCTCGACGCCTGGCACCTGCTGACATAGATGATGAGACGGCATCTGCAAGAGATGTTAGCTGCTGGTGTAATACAAGAATCCAGAAGCCCTTATGCTTCCCCATTGTGGTAGTGAGGAAAAGAATGGAACAGTAAGGATGTGTGGGATTATCGCACCTTAAACCGCGCGGACTATCCCTGATCAGTACACAATGCCCGCATTCAGGATGCTTTGGACTGCCTAAACGGGAGCAAGTGGTTCTCTGTGCTGGATCTCCGCAGTGGGTACTATCAGATCCCGGCGGCCCCAGAGGACCGTGAAAAGACAGCCTTTATCTGTCCGCTGGCTTCTGAATTCATGAGGATGCCTCAAGGGATTTCAGGTGCCCCAGCCACTTTTCAACGATTGATGGAGCGTGCAGTGGGGGACATGAACTTACTAGAGTGCCTGGTATACCTAGATGATGTTATTGTGTTTGGCAGCTCACTGGAGGAACATGAGAGCAGATTATTTAAGGTATTGGACCGACTGGAGGACTTTGGCCTTAAACTGTCCATTGATAAGTGTCAATTCTTTCAAACATCAGTAAAGTATGTAGACATAGTATCCACCGAGGAATAGAGACCCGACCCAAGTAAAGTTGAGGCCTGACCACCTGGCCACAGCCCAAAATCTAAAAGAACTGCAAAGATTCCTGGGATTCTGTGGTTATTATCGGCGCCTCATCAAGGACTATTCAAGAGTGATCCGCCTTTACTTAACCTTACTCAAGGGTATCCCCAACCCACAAAAATACCAAAAGTCAGCGTCCTCAAGACTGAAAGAGTGTATTTTCATCCGAGTGAAGTGTTTGGGGCCCGCTGGACTTGATTGTGAGACTGCTTTTTCATGATCATATCAACTACCCATGCTCCAGTGCTGGCCTATGCCGATCCAAGAAAACCTTACGTCCTGCACACTGATGCTAGCTTGCAAGGGTTGGGGGCTGTGTTGTACCAAGAGCACGAGAATGGCTCTGAGACCAGTGGCCTTTGCTAGTAGAAGCCTGACCTCATCCGAAAGAACTATCCTGTACATAAGTTAGAGTTCTTAGCTTTGAAGTGGGCTATTGTTGACCAATTCCATGAGTACTTGTATGGGGCTAAAATACTAGTAAAACTGAACAATCCTTTTTGACCATGTGACCTCAGCTGTTGGATGCCACTGGCCATAGGTGGCTTTCTGCATTATCTACATATGACTATGCTCTCGAATACGGCAGGTCTGAACCACATAGATGCTGATGCTTCTCCCGGAGGCCTGTTCCCCAGAATGATTGGGTCCGATTGGCAGAACCTGACATTCGGGCACTCTGCCGGAAGTTTGACAGGAGGAACAATGTCCACGGAGCGCAGTGGACTGCATGGTGGATTGCTTGGGAGCCTCTGAGAATTGTACATACCTGCTGCTTGTGCCACTTTTCTGCTAATAGACATTGGTGCACTGCCTCAGCTGGACAATGATAGTATTCAAGGGCTCAATCCCGCGATCCCATGATCAAAGCAGCTTTAGAAGCCCTCATGCAGGAAAAGATGTGTCCAAATTACGCCTCCACTGATTTGAGAACTGCACTGTTATACAAAGAAGGTCCTAAGTTGAAACTGATCAATAAACTGTTATACAGAGAAACAGTAGACAGAGGGGACAAGTAGACAAACAACAACTAGTGCTGCCCACTGCCTTTCGAGACTCAGTACTGGGGTCCTTGCACAACCACATGGGGCACCTTGGTATAGACAGAACACTTGACTTGGTGAGATCCAGATTCTATTGGCCTAAGATGGGGGCTGATGTGGAGCAACACAGCTGAACTTGTGATAAGCTGCCCTGGAAAGCTCTGCCCAGAGGGCTGCCCTTGTTAACATGCCACCAGTGCACCCATGGAGCTGGTCTGTATTGATTTTCTAAGTTTGGAGTCAGATCAAAGAAATATCAGTAATGTGCTGGTGGTCACTGACTATTTCGAGATATGCCCAAGCTTTCCCCACCAAAGACCAGAAAGCATCCACTGTAGCCAAAGTACTTGTAGAAAACTTTTTGTTCACTATGGGGCTCCACAAAGAATCCATTCTGATCAAGGAGAGACTTTGAGAGTCGCCTGATCAAAGAGATGCTTTCTGTGGGGAGTGCGAAGTCCGAACCACTCTCACTACTCCCTAGGGGGACCCACAGCCTGAACGTTTAAACTGTGACTTTGCTAGATATGCTAGGCACCCTGCACCCAAAGGATGCCTAGATGGAGCTAACAAATTAGCACCCTGGTACATGCTTATAACTGCACCAAAGTGATGCCACTGGATTCTCCCCCACTGCTTGATGTTTGGAAGAGAAGCTCGACTTACCAGTAGATGTGTGTTTTGGGGTCTCCTGATGGGGTTCAAGCTGACAACTATTTACAGTATGTAAAAGTTAAAGGCCCAGCTAACTCATGCTACTAACTGGCTCAAACCATGGCTGCCAAAGAAATCTGGCCAACAAAGAAAGGTATGATAAAAGGGTGAAAGCACAGGAACTCCAGGAGGGAGATGGTATTGCTAAGAAATCTGGGATTGCATGGCAAGCACAAGATTGCTGACAGATGGCACCATCTCCCTCACATTGTAGTGGGCAAACTAGATGATCTGCCAGTGTACAAAGTAAGGCCTGAGAATAATTCAAAGATGTAAAAACAATGCATAGAAATCATTTACTTCCCATTGGACAAATCTTAATTGAGTCTGAGCCCTAGAAGATGCCCTCTGGACCAGTGACTAGAGCTGCTGCTAAGAAAAGATCAAGAAAGTCTGCACCTACAGAAGCAAAGTTAAAGTGTTCCTCCACAAGTCCCAGTTGAGCATGACTGTCAGTCCATATCGGAAGAAAGTGAGAGGACTTTGAATACTATCCTTCTTACGAACTGAGTCAATTGTTTCAGGCAATCCCTAGTCAATACTGGAGACAAGCTGGGCCTTCTGGACTGTCTAAGCCCCCAGCTTTCATCCCTGGAGCCAATGCTCCCAGAAAGTGAAGTGCAAAGCATCAGATCAGATGAAATGGAATCATTGTGCATGGTTGAACTGTTTGAGCTTTCAGGGAGGAAAATGATAGATTAGGGCAGACTGGTGATACACCCGAACAAGAAGAGTATTTTGAGTGCCCTGACAGTCCACTGCCAGTGTCCAAAGCTCTCCATGCCAGCCAATGTTGTGGACTCAGAAACTGTAACTCCTGGAGCTGAAAGTGCCCCAAGTTCTAGCCTCTCTACCCCCATGGAGACTCTGACAAGTGTGGACAATGCTGAAAATGAGGCTCAGAGTGCAGAGACTGTAACAGTTCCCCTAGAAAGACTGAGTCGAGCTGTAAAGCCTGTGGTGCACCTCAGTTATGATTCACTTGGAGGCCTGTGGACTTGCCTCTCAATGTTGTCCATAAAGGAGTGTATGTGTCCCTGAGCTCATTGCCCAAACTGAGCATCAGTGCTAACTCAAGTTACTTGTGTTGCCCTCTAAGTATGGTGCCTTACCCCATCCAGCCCCAAGGTAACTGATAGGGAAGGGCCCTCTCTCTTGAGGTTTCATGTACAAGAGGTTATAACTTGAGTTATGGTACAATGTGTATGTAATACTGTGTAAAGAGTGACGACTGCAATGTTTCAGAAATGTGTTCTTGGTAAAATGATATATTGACTGATGATTACATATGCGAGCCTAATGCAAATGTATATGGTTGCAGTTGAAACTTATGGGTACTTTGCTGGACGCGGACGTCAAGCTTTCCCAGGCCAGGAAGGGTGTAACCCCCCTGCAAATGGGGGTTCCCAAAAGACTTCCAGGAGCTTGCTTGAATGCTCCAAGCCTGAATGGTGTTTGGCATTTAAGCCATTTATCAGTGAGTGTTTTTAGAACCTCTGGTACTGTCTCTTTAAGAGCTGTCTGCTTGCAGACATAATTAGTTTGTATGGGGGACTGTGTGTTTCTTTGATTGAGTTACCACTCAAGCTGCTGCCAATTCACTTCATTTTTGCAGTCACTAGGAGTGCAAAGGGAACCTATCTGAAAGATGTAACTGTTTGCCAGAAATTATTTAGAGTAATAATGAAATTACAGTTTGTCTAACCTGCTTTCTTTGCAGTCAGAACTGTGTCTGCTAGTTCCCATTCTAGTTTTGAACTGCTGAACTGGACCAATCAGTGTGGGTAAGCTAGCTCTAAAATGGTGCCTTGGACGAATCAGAACTTGGACTCATAATCTGAGCCAGCCACAAGAGGATTGTATGGGCAGTGACTCTGGGAGATGTAGTTTAGACTTCAGTGCCTTTTTGGACCAACAGCAGCAGTCTATTGTGAGTGACAGCCAATCCAGTCAAGAACTGGGAGGAACTCAAAGGAAGTGCCCGGTTTTGTCGGTTGGAGTTTCAGTTGAGCTTTGGCAGTGAAGAAGGAAGGAGCCCTGTGCTTTTTCAGTGTGCAGTTTTAGTCAAAAACGGTGTAAGGCCCAGAGTTCCGTCTGCAGCTTGTGTAACAGCTTGTTAGGACTGAATCCGTCCGTAGAAAAGAATCAAAGGATCTCTGAAGAGTAGAAACCAGGCTCACCCTGTAGAAGACTGGAAGAATTGCTGAAAATTGCACTCGGTCTGTCAGGAACTGAATCTGCTGTGTGTTCTCCGGTATTGTGCAGTAATTGGATCGGGATACAGATGCAGCCTGCCTGGTATAGTGCTTTCTTTTATATGGATGTGTGAAGAGGTTTGTGTACCTCAAGTGAGCCCTGCTGACATTGAAGGACCCTATCTTATTTGGAGGTCGTGAGTACTAATTCAGGGTTGCTCCCTGTTGAATTGCCACATTAAATCCAAATGGAATTACTGTACTGCTGACTATTTAATTCTCCTTTCTCTGTGTGAAAGGGCCCTACCAGCTGCCACGGTTTGACTAGCCTACTAGGCTTGGGTACCCAGGGACAGTAACTGATAGGGATAGGCCTGTGCACAGAGCCATAGGTAGATGATTAGAGTGATAAGCTAATTAACCTGATTTCCCTGTCCTTGTTATATCCCCAAATAAATCAGAGCTGCTTGTTTCAGCAAAGTTATACTGCCTGAGGTATTTGTCTATGTTAAAGTACTGTACTGTGATTGTTGCACTGTATCTCACTTCACAGGAGGTCCCAGTGCCGGAACCAGACCTGGGGGTAAGTGTATACTGTGAAGGTAATTCTGATATATTGTGTGGGCCACTAGTGGGAAGAAGGGGTTGCAGTGTCCCAGAGGGCTGTGACCAAGTTAGTTTAACTATTGCAAACCCTGACCTCTGGGTGGAGGCACCCGCCATTGGATCCAGGCCCCTCAACCTGTTAGTGGCAAATCAGGCAGGGGTAGTAGCCCCTGGGATAGCGCCATCTAGGGGTTACATGTGCACTAAACAAAAAATGTACCGATGTTCAGGCACGACCGGGAGAGTTACAGACAATAAAATGAAACAGCAATTATGTCACAAATTCAATAACAACAACATAGGCTAGAAAATACATGATGAACATGAAACAACCAGCAGTGCAAGGATATGTACAAATACAGTAAGTGCAAAATTGACATGTGATAGAAAGGTAAGTATAAATAATGGATCATTTACAAGTGCATGTATCAATAGATGGGAGGTGCTTGTAGAGATCTTTCTTAAAAGGCTAGTGAGACTTAGAGCATCTTGTTTACATTCTGCAAAACTGCAGATGTGGCTGATTGTTTTATTCTAATTCCTTTTCCCTTTTTAAATAAAAAGTGAAAAACAGACTGCCTACTATACTGGCGTTACCACAAAAAAAAAGTTTATCAAGGATTTGCAACAAAACAAGGTTTGGGCATAACTACGTCGTCACCATGCATTTCAGTTCTGCTAAGAAATGAGGTAGATACAACATCCAACAACTTCAATGAATTTTAGAGAGGATAAGCAGTCATAAAATGTGAGGTTTAACTAGAAATAACATGATGCAAAAAGTGTCCCTTTAAATTTCAGAGATTAGAAAAAAAATGTCATGTTATTTGCCACAAGGACGTTGTGCGCCAGTATGGCGCAGTGGGTTAAGGCTCTGAGCTGTAAATCTGGAGACCTGGGTTTGAATCCCACAGCCACCTAGGTGCATACTATACGATCCTGAGCAAGTCACTTAACTTCCTTGTGCTCCCAGGTTGCATCTGGAAACAAGCTTTGGCTTAGTGTGCTACTCCTGGTTAAACAATATTCCCTTTCCCTATATGAAAAGATGCTCTGTGTGAATGAGGGCCTGGTACCTGCCCCAAGTGGGAAGAAAAAAAGAAACCTTGGGGGTTGACTCAAAAGGAACCTAAGCACTTTGGAGCGTGTGCTCTCACTACTGCATAACAGTCAGTATTAGTAGGGCATTGTGGGAACACTTGTGCCAATGTTACAGCCCTGCTACAAATGGGTGATCCTACAAGTGGGTGATCCTACTTGCAGGGAACAAATGACAAAGTGATTTTTTTTCCAGTGACTATCCAGCAAGGTTAATGACTGGAAAAGCCCATGGCTCCTTTTGATTCATTGCTATCCTCTTCCTGGGTCCTTTTTGTTTTGTTCCTAGGCTGCAATTATTTGTTTTCTCTCATCTGCTTCTTTTCTTTCCTTTCCTCTTTCTTTCTATCCTCTTCATCCATCTTCTGTTTTGTCATTCACTGTGTTTCTCATCTTTTTCTATTCTGACCATCTTCTTTGTTGCTCTCTTCCCCACTCCTTCTGTCTTCTCTTCTGTTCCCAACCACATCTCACTTCTTCTCAGAAGTCTCACCCCCCCACCACCACCACCAATTCCACTTCTACCTTCTTTACTTGACACACTTTCTCTCCATTTTGTCATTTTTGGTCTCTCACCCTACTTCTGCCTTCTATTCTGGCCCCGCTTCTGTCTTCTTTTCTGTTCCCAGCACCTTCTACCTTCTTATCAGGATCCTCATCCCCCACCCCACTACTGCTTTCTTTTTTTTAACACTCTCTCCCCTTTCTTATTTGGTTTCTCTCCCTTCCTTACATCTTCTTTTCTGATCTCTCTCTCTCTCTCTCTCTCTCCCTTTTCTTCTGACTTCTTTTCTGTTTCCAATCGCTTCTGTCTTCTCATCTCACTTCCATACACATTTCTGTCTTCTTTTCTTGGCTCTCTCCCCATTCTGTCATTTTGGGTTTCTCTCCCCTTCTTGTGCGTTCTTTTCTGATCTCTCTCCTCCCTTCTGTCTTCTTTTCTGTTCCCAACCCCTAATGTCTGGTCTCTCACCACCAGCACCCCCTCCCCACACCACCACTTCTGCCTTCCTTTCATGACTGTCTACCCCCTTTCATTTTTGGTCTATTGTGCCCTTTCTGCCTTCTTTTCTTGATTCTGCCTCTTCTGTTAACTGTCGTCTCTCTCACAATCCTCTCTGCCTTCTTTTCTGGTCCACCTTGTCTCACTTTTTCTGTTCTGCCCGCAGCACTGGATGTTCATGGTGCTGCAGAAGCGCTGAGAAAACTGTCACATCCATGTCTGAAGCATAAAAAGAGCACTTAAAATATGTAAACAATGGCCAGCCCAGTGGCACTGAGGGTTGAGGCGCTGGATGCCACACCTCACGCTACGCCGGCGACCCGGGTTTGGGAATGACCTCAGGTTGCCAGGGTGCTGGCATGGGAGGAGGAAGGGTGGGAGCAGGATCGAGCATTGGCTCTCCTCTCCCGGGTAAGGGGTGGGGTCATCCGCCCACAGTCCCGCTGTCACCAAATGGAGGTTTGGTGCCAGCGCAGGTGGTCAACAGCCCAACTAGAAGGGAGGTACATCCCGAATGGCGTGCGTGGGCATGCCTCCACGTACACACGCTACGTTGGGGACACGTGGGTGTAGGGGTCAGGAGAAAACCTGCAAAACCCCAGAAATTACATATAAAAAAAATGTAAGCAATAACCAACGACAGGTTATGGAGTTATTGGGGATTAATCAACACCCAGGTACATTGTGAGGCATGAGGCCCGCAGGGAGGTCCCTCACAGCACCCAGGGTGCTGATTAATCCCCAATAACCCCATACTCTGGAGTGGGTTATTGCACTTATAACATAGGTGGAGAAGAAGGAAAAACCCACAGAAAGGGTGTTTCCCTGTTTAAATGGCAAGAAAGGTAGTGTATCCTGCCACCTTGCAAAATAGACCCCAATAAATAATGCAGATAGCATTGCTGTTATGCACATAGAAATGTCATAAATAGAGCACTGACATGATCTGTGACATTTCTTGTGCATATTAATGTCTGGTACTTTCCCTGTCTCTGTCTCTCTTTGGTTTTCTCTCTCTCGTTCTCTCCCCTCTCTCTAACATGTTATACACTCCCCTGCATATCTCCCACCTGCTGTCACTGTCATTTGCTTAAGCTGCCTCCTGGGAGGTCACCCGCAAACACACAGGACACTGTCTTGCTCTCACTGTCCATGTGTCTCTCAGAGCCACTGTCACTCAGTCAGCAATATCAGCTCTTACTGCAGCTGTGAAGTAGCACGATCACATGGGGAATGTCTGCCTGTCTCTCTTTCTCTCTCTGCCCAGAAGGAAGTGGAGTGTACACTTCCATCTTGAGTGTTATTTCAGTCCAGACTGACAAAGCACTGCTTTTCATCAGTGCACTGTTAATACACTGCACTGACTTTCTGCTACACTGTTGTACCACTGCTCTATCTTTCTTACATTTTGATGCAGACTGTAAGAGCACTGCAAATAATTATTAGATTTTCATGCACACTTCTTCAGCACTGTATTTCCTTCATAAATTTTTTGCTGCACACTGCAGTAGTGCTGGCAACACTTTATAATTTTTATCACACTTCTTTAGCGCTGCATTGTCTCAGCAATCTTGTTACCCTTTCTGAATTTGTCACAATGGCATTACAGTGATATAGCAATGGCAATACTGTTGTCAGCTGAAAAATCCACAATAGTACTACCCAGTGGTACTCGGGTATCACAGTGGTAGGTGATATATAGATTTTCCTCTGTGCATTGGTAGTGCACTGGCAGAATGGTATCCGTATGGCATTTTTTACCATTTTCTCTGTCTCTCACACATACACTGGTAATACAAATACATTTTGAGATTTTTGTCAGCTCCCACAAATACTGGTACACTGGTAGCACAATGGTACTGCATTATTTTGACATTTCAGTATTTGGTACCACTCACAGCAACCCTAGACTCATGTGGTAGTACAGTGGTACAAGTATTAATCTCATCATACTCTGTACTCTAACGCATTGTTAAGATAAATTACATTATCAACCTCATGGAGAACAGCTCTCAATTCCATATTTGTATTTGTTCACTTGTCTTTATCTTACTGGTAATGGACTGTTATTGTTCACATAGACCAGAACATTCAAAGAGCATTTGCAATCGCTAAATGGGTAAGTGATTCTCAAACAACACTTTGCACCCCAAAAACAGGGTAGGATCACAAAATGATATCTTGAATAGCATAATTAGTGAGTCTCTGACCAGTTGGTAAATGGCTCTAAAAGATGTTGCCTCCCTAAACCAGGTAGTATCACCTCTGCCTCCTACCACTGCCCCTTTGAGCTCTCACCATCAGTAATATCACACATCCTTTGGTGTTCAGTGGTGCTGCTGTCCATTCCATACATTGAAACTGCCAATAACTACCTGCCCACTCCAGTCCCACCGCTCGCACCATTCATTGCCCCCACCATATGTTTACGCACTCTCTCCACAGTGGCAATTGGGACAGACACTCTGCTAACCTCTGTGACCAACTGAGGACAGAATGCTAGTTTTGCAATCATGTACCTACTGTATAAACAGCTGTGCACAGTTAGCACATGATTGTGAACTATCATCCATTTTGTGCCTGATCAAGGAGCCGAGAGGATGGACTGTGCCAAATGTGGAAGGGTGTCAAATATATAGTGGAGCTGGGGACCAGGAGGTAGTATTTGCTGTAAGAACTAACTTGGGTCATGGTGGGGACTTTGGGTATACAGAGGGCGGACTTTCACCAACACACCACTGCTCACTTTATCAGACCCTGGGCTGGCTTCCCCATCAGCCCAACAGACCTATCTCCTGGCCAGCACAGTCGATAAGGCCATCCAAAACCAAGCTACCTCTCCGAATCCCACCTTCTTGGCCAAAAGTGTTTGTTCTAGAGCTCTGCTCACTGCTGGCCCCATGCTTGAGTGCCTCCTGGGTCTCCAACTGCATGGGTGCATTCTCATCTGCAGCCCCTTTCCTTGGAACAACCTGCCCACTCCACTTAGCACACTGACTCTCCAGGAGTCTTCCACTCCTCCTTGGATCTCACCTTCTGTCCTCCACTACTTGCTCCTGCCTTCCCAACTTATTATCATGCCTCACTTCCTCCCCTCCTTGTTCTTCTTTGTCCATACCTGCACTGCCATGATGCACTTTTTCCTTTACTCATCTCAGATCATGCCTAATTTGTATTACAACTTGTGCTACTACTGTACCTGCTATTGTCATAAATGTTATTTATCCATTGTGCTGCAAGTTTATATATATCTTCAGATAAATATCCTGTATATTTTATTACTGTCTATTGTATGCCTTGTCCCAGCCCTCCTTTGTACTTGTCTTTTATTCCTGTGCCATCCTCAATGGCCCAGGTCATGCCTGAAAATGGTTCTTGACCAGTGCACCACCGGTAAACAAATGAATTGAATAAATAAATAAATGGGAACCACTGAACATCAGGGATAGTAACAATCTACTGTATACCTGCAGGGTGATTGTAGGATGGTGTAGGACTGGAGAACAGGTAAATTAAGAACCTGACCTGTGGGATAATTAGGGAGGGGGCCCAATGGAGACTGTTTCCAGGAGCGCTGTGGTGGTGTAACTCCCAGGATACGTTTTGCCTGGTGCTGTACTGTGGCCTGTTCTGTAATCGGCGTCAGTAACATGGCTGTCACACCAGCATGGGTGAACCCTTTCTCCACACCCTCCTGAGTGTCAACCGTATAACAGGTTTTGGTGGCATCTGCAAAAAGACATACCTTCCCATTCAGTTCTTCTGCAATATCACTTATGAAGACACTGAAGAGGTCCACTCCTAATACTGAGCCCCACCCTGCACCATGCCTTTAACCAACTGTTGAAAGCTGTATGGAGGGTCCTATCTTCTCCTAAGATGTATATATCGGCAACTCTTGACAAAAGCCTTCATGCATGCTTGAGGACCTCCCCATCCCTGAAATTCTCCCTGTACTCACCTCACTCTATCCCTTTCTTAGGTCATTTGTCCTCAGGTGGACAATGACATCTAGCTACCTCTCATCTCCTGCTGCCTAATGATCCACTGGTATCTGCTCCTCACATCCCTCCAAGCCAAAGTGCCTCTCTGGTATTTCACCTCCCTCTTCTTTACCCCACCCTCTGCTCACAAGTCTATCCCTACTTATGTCCCCCACCAGTAGCCATGCTTCCCACTCAGCTGGGGCCTCTTCCTCCTTGTAACTGTGGAATGGTCCATGGAAGTGCTTTCCTTAGGGAAGGTTTCTCCCAGGGCCAAAAGGGTGGTTCTAGCTGCAGGGAGAGTGTGGTTGGTCGGGTATGGTCCATTTCAGATGCAGGGAGAGTGGTTAGTAAACAAAAGCAGGTGAACTGAAACTCTTGACAAATGAAACTGGCACAGGGGCAGAAATGCAAGCCCTATAGG
Organism: Neoceratodus forsteri; assembly: GCA_016271365.2. Taxonomy (NCBI): domain Eukaryota; kingdom Metazoa; phylum Chordata; order Ceratodontiformes; family Ceratodontidae; genus Neoceratodus; species Neoceratodus forsteri. The sequence continues at coordinate 483,841,406 of CM057449.1, forward strand.
AAAGAGAGCACAGTGAGGGCTACAATAGGTAATTCTACCAGAGAAGTCACAGGTCAGGGAACTACAGCTGAAGAGAACATGGACAGGCAGGCATCAAGAAATGATGCATGGAGGCAGCGGACAGATGGACTCATGACGGCATGCATGGGAACCATGGATGCCAATGTTGGGGGTGCATAGTCAGCTTAGGTAGGTGGACACTGACCTGTAGTAGAGTGCACAACACATGGGGACCCCTGCATCCCTTGCATGCTGACAGCAGGGGAAAGCAGTATACATGGGACATAGCCACTGCAGCCTGAGAAACAGCTGATGGGGGGCCCAGGACACACTGTGGACCACAGAACTTGAATGTGACCATGGTGCACAGCACAAGCTTGAAGCACTGGGTATCTGCAGACAGTGGCACTACAGTACTGGTACAAAACCACCCACAATATTGCAGTAACTGCCACAGGTGTGGCCTATGGAGGTGATGTGCAAACGGCGCAATCATACCCAATGCCTGAGCTGGAAACTAAAGCCGGTCAGTGTTGCACAGTCCTCTGGCACAATGGAGGACAGGTGGAAGCCATGGAGGGGCCAGGTGCTCAACTGCAACTCACCAACATGGACAATCTGTGAGGTGGTACCATCCAGGAGGGAAGTCCAAGCTTTGAATGAATGAGTTCCCCTGGTCCATGAATGGACATGCAATGAGATATGTACTGTTTTTAACTTATCATATTTTTCACCTGCTGTGGCACACTCCCAGCTTGGGGCATCCAGCAATCAGCTCCACCCACCTGGAGAGCTGCAAACAAACTGCAACCAGGAAGATCAGGGATGTGCTTATCATGCCATCTTGCTGAGGGCTCCATCTCTACCTCTGCCAGCCAGACAGCCCCGACCCTCCTCAACAGGACTCCACCCAGTCTCTGGGGTCAGAGCACAGCCACCAGCTGCGTGTCGCCCAGCCATTTTCATTTGATTGGTTCCTAGTAGCACGGACGCACGACGCCTCCAGGAGCAACGTATCATTATCTGTCAGGTTTCCCATCTAGTGTCATCACTGACACTAGTAAAATTTCTGGGCATCCTTAGGGGCTGCTGTAGTGCAGTGGAATTCCAGCCCACCCCAGGACTGGGAAGCAGTCTATGTGGATGTTCGGATCCCAGTCCTCCCCTGCCGACTCCCCAACGGTCCAGGCTCAATCCTGAACCTGGGTGGCATGGCTGTTGCGTCCCGCCCAACCTCAGTAACGTGGCTGGCCTGTGAGACAGTGTAACGGTGCCAGCAGCACTATAAGTCCAAGTCCTGGGCCTCAGCCTGCTATCACACTTGCTCCAGGATGGCCAGCACCATTTAAAGAAAATAATGAGCAATAGTCATGTTTGAGGTGACAGATGTTTACCAGCACAGGTGCTGGCTGGCACTGGTAGAAGGCACAGCACCATGTTCCCGCATAGTTACTGTGAGGAGGCAACCTAATGACTCACTGAGCTGTGGCAATGCTGCCAAGAGGCGGGTGGCTGCGGATTGTGAACAGGACCCATTTAAGTACCCACCAGAACCCAGTGACACTGCGCCTACTATCCCCAAGCAGCCGTGTGGGTGGCTGGCCAGGTAAGCAGGATCACCGCAGTACCACCCATCAGGTTCTTCTACTCACCATAGAGGACAACATCAGGGACCCAGCACAGCACCCTTCTATGATGATGGTACGTTCAAGACTGGCCACTTCTGTTCACCATTGCACACCATCTATGCATCCATGGGATGGGTCTCAACACCTTATTATGTCATTGGTGTACACTGATGATGACAAAGAGCCCAATGTTACTGCACCTTGTTCCAGGAGATGAATATGTAGCCAGTACAGTCCCGCCCTCAAACCACTAACAATCATCACTGACTTGAGCAGGCTGATCAATGCCTTAAGATGGAATTTCTATGCCATAAACAAAGGATGTCTGTTCCACTTTGGGCAGGTTGTGTGTGAAGGTCCAGAGCTGTCTTGCATCACAATACAGAAGTGACCCAATTTAGCCTGAAGATCCATGGACCTCGTGGTTCTTGCTCATCTCCTGGTACAGGACATTCCAGAAGCATTCAGTTCTTGAAGTCAACTATTCCACCCAATGCCACCACACTTTCTTGTTTTGAGTATATATGTGCTGGGCAGGATATGGCTGTACAGTAGAGGACCATGCCCACCAGATACGATCCCATGTTCCCACTCTCAGCTGTGGTTGGTTGCAGATCTCAACGAGTGAGGTATACTATGGACCCAAAGTGTGTCGATGATGATTGCCATTCCACCCTGCCTGAAGGCATGAAGGTGACAATGCTAGCAGAGCTCCAGGGAACAGCAATGGATCTATATCACTAGGAAGACATTTGTTGTGGACGCCATGGACACCACCCAAGAAGAGTTTTGAGGGTGATAAGGATGGTACTAGTATACAAGGCGCTGCTGAAGTTCCTCTGTGGCATGGCACCCAACACCACCCTGTAGGGTTTCCATGGTGACTTGGCACTGATAGTTGTACACTTACAGCAATAATATCATGCATAGCCACCAGGTTGCCAATGTGGCCCTTATTGTTGAACAAAGCCTCACCCTCATTTAACATGCACCCTAACCTGTGGTGATTCCATCACAACACTGTTGGTATTGCCAAGCAGCCCACTGGCTACTGCCACATCTGCACTGTATGTCAGATGTCGCACAGGCCTGACTCTGTGTGGAGTCCCTAAAGCTTCTAGCTGTCTGAAGTGTGTGCCACACATTGCACGGGTCTGAAGCTGTGTGAGCTCACTAATTCTTCCAGTGTGCAGCTGTGTGGTAACAGCATTCCCGCAATGGGCCCTGTGAACCTCTATACACACCTGGCAGCCTTCATGCCACAATGGGCTCTGTGGCACAGGCCCCCACCTCCAGACTTTTTTTGTGTGGTTGCAGGTCTATGGTAGGCTAGCATGACATGGCCACATGCTATTACTGCACGGTTGGTGTGATGCATGTTGCTCTGTGTCCCATCCACATGGTGTTGCTGCGGGACCATTTCCAGTGCAGCTATCCATGCTATCGCTGTGCTGTACCAGAAAAGTCATGGATGCACCTCTTCAACAGGAATGGTATTTGACCCTTCCATGCATGCCCAGCTGGGCTGGCTGTCAGCTGGACAGAACCATGCATGCAGGATGCACGGACAGTCCCCTATGCTGCCTGGGATGGCTGGTCAACACACTGGGCATGGTTATTTGTTTCATCCCTGTCCTGGATGGTGAGACAGTCATCCATACTGGGGGGTCTGTGATCAGGTCAGTGCAGTCTCAGAGGGTACCATAGGGGTGGGTGTTTACTGTCTGTGCTGTCTAGTAGTGCCTGGTCCTGTGGTGGTGTAGGCCTGGACTGCGCTTCTTGTGCTCAGGGCTGGGTACATTACGTGCATTTCAGTTCTACTAAGCAGGCAGATAAAACAACCAACAACACCAATGAATTTTAGAAGGTAACAACAATAAAATGTGTTTACCTGGAAATAATATGTGCAAAAAGTTAGCATGTCTAAGTCTATTCTAAGCATTTCCCTTAAGTCTACTCAACCAAAGTCACTACATTCCCAGCTCTTCCTGTCTGACCAGTCTGATGAAACTGCCACAGCTCATGGTCTCATTTTGAACAACTGAGGTTTACTACAGCTAAGATTTACATGTTAGGTAAAACATATTTAAAAAAGTATCTTTTTAACTCCCTGAAATATTAAATACAGTAAAAATTATCACTCAGGTGTTGTTTGTTTTTTCAAATGAAATGCTGTGCAAGTTTCACTATCGTTTTGTCTTGAAATATTTTCTTCTCTGAACTCTTGGCTGCTTTCAAAATACACATTTATTTCAATCAACCTCCCCCTAAAGTGTTTGGATCGTGCCTCTAGTTACTTGTTGTTGTGGAATTTTGCTGGTTAGTTCCTTTAAAAGTATTGGTTGTGGTGGGGCAGGAAAAGAACAACGAATTTGTATAACTGAGCAAATTCAGAATGCACAAAAAAGATTACAACTTTTTAATTAAGAAAATCTGAGTTACCTGCAGATAAAGATAATTATTTACTGCAGATATTTGAGTGTGTTTGTAGAACGTTTTTTGTGTTCTATATTTGTATTTAATAGTTATATGTTAATCATTTGTAATCTGGGGATCAGTGTATTTTTCTTTTGCTGAAGACTGCATTAATTTATATTTTATTTTGTTTTGTTGACTGCTAAGTGCATAGACAGATTCTTGCTATTTCAAACAGACCGGAGGAGAATACAGATGACAACTGACTTGAACCAGATTAAGCTGTTGGGTATTTTTAGTGAATGGAAATTTGGCAGGGCACTGGAGAAAAAAAAACCCTGCTTTTTGAGAAGTGCCATGGGATCTTTAACATCACCTGAACTACCACAGAACGGCAGATGGGACCTTGGTTTAACATCTCTCTGAACATTGCCTCAGGGCAACCATCCCCTCATGCTGCTACAGCATCAATAGTGGGATATGAACATAAAGGCCGATGGGAATAGAACCCTGCCTTCTGATCTCCCAGCAGAGCAAGTGTGCCTGTGAGCCACAACTGCAAATGCAATATGTTAGTGTCACATATTTTTTAATACTATGTTGAAGTATAGGGTCCATGGTTGAGAAAGGGTGATTGGGGGTCTAGGTGTAGGAGGTTCTGCTCTGGATGGTGCGTGTGTCAGCTTTTGGAAAGGTGTCCAGCTCTGGGAGGTTACTCAACAAGCAGAGGGGAGGAGGAGGCTGGTCTGTGGGTGGGAATGATCAGGGCCCAGCTGCAGGAGGAGGAAGCCTGCTGGGGTAGGCTAGTCAGGGCATGAAAGAGTGAGCCAGCAGCAGGATGGTTGCTGGTGGTGCGACAGTTCAGGTTGGAGTGAGGTCCAGCTACAGGGTGGGTGGTTGGATGTGAGGCTGGTATGGGACTTCTGGTGGATCAGCTGTAGGTTGGTGGTTGGATGGGGGACTGCAAGTCCAGGCGCGGAGACAGCTTCAGATATATGGTCTGTTAAGTGGAGGTTTGAGGTGGTGCTCCAGCTACATGGGTTGTATAGAATGTGGTTGAGCTGGTCCAGATGTGGGAGGGTGGCTGGCTGGTGGCAGCTGGCCCAGAGCCTGTGGTACTCTAGCTCAGTGCTCTTATGTGAAGGCTGGGGCTAGAAGGTTGTCAACTGCATGAAGAATAGTCTGGTGCCTGGAGGGTGATCTAGCAGAGGGAGGGTGGTTGACTATTTTGGGGGTGGGGCTAGGCTAAAGAGCTGATCAGCCTGGGAGGGATCCAAAGTGGTAAGTAGTGAAACTGGTTAACATGTGTGCCCTTCAGCAACAATGGCCTTTACGACCTGGACGGGTGACCTTAGTTCAGAAATGAGCTCACGTAGGGGCTCTCTGGGAAGGAGGATCACTGTTATAGGCGCTCTCTTCTGGGAAGGAAGACAGCCAGTTAGCTGTAGTACTGCCAACTGGTGACCACAGTGGCGCGGGTGGGAGCAGCCCATGGGTGGAAGACATTGACTAGTGCTGTGCCACACTGTCTGTGCACGTGTTTGTGCACCCCCTTACCGCTTATGTCTAGGGGATGGAAGAACATGCAAATGTATCCTGACTACCTGAGCAGCTGCTCCACATATTGGATTCATTCTATGGTGGAGCAAGTCTGTGAATGCAGGTGATGGTGTGATAGCTGAACAGAAGGGGGGGCAGACCAGAAATGCAGGCTGAAACAGGTAGTAATTAGGGGGTTGGGTGTCAGAGATGATTAATGGCACTTGTACAGTGATGGGACAGTGGCAGCTCAGCTCAGTACTGGCGCAGTCCTCTTCAGTATATTCATAAGTGACATTGCAGAAAAACTGACGAAGAATACTTTTTACAGACAATACCAAAAGAGTGGCAGACACTAAGAGGAGCAGAGAGCATGCACACCTCTTGGGAATCGAAAAGTGGATCAAGATTGGGGCAGTTGAGGTTCAAGCAAAGTGCAGTATGCACCTAGGGCATAGGAAACAGGAGCTGCTTTATAGGTACTGATGATCACTAAGCAGAGGACCTTGGAGTTATTGATCTTAAAGAGACTTGCCAGATACTGCCCTGCACCACCCATAGTGCCTTGCCAGAGACCCAAGGGTATATCCCTAATTTAAGATATTAAAGTTTGTCCTCATAAAAATATACAAACTGGGTCCCAAGGACTTCCTATTTTTTTTTTCTGCTGCACAAGCTCCACCCCCATGCTCACTAGCAGGATGACGAGATGCCAGTAAGGGCGTGGGGTGCACTCCATTATATGTAATGGGCGGCAGCATTTCTATTGATTTTTAAACTTTATAGTGGCTACCTGGCAATAAAATGTGTGCACTGTTCAACTAACAAGGGCCTTATTACTTCACTGATGCCCACGCTTTCACAAGCAGGTGGTCACTAGATCATTTAAAATTGACAGAAAGTTGCCACCCATTACAGATAAAGATTTGAGCACCCCCACGCTCTCACTGGCATCTCTGCCATCCTGCTAGAGAGTGTGGAGCTGGGTGGTAAGCAACTGGGAAGTTCTTAGACCTGGTTTATATATTTTATTTAAGGACAGAACTTTTAATGGCTTAAAATTTGGGGACACAATTCATTAGGGTCTCTACAAAGGCATCGATGAGATGGTGCAGGGCTAACTCAGTTACCTTGGTGAGTCTCTTCAAGAAGTTGCTGAGCTAGACAAAGCAGTGGGTGGACTAAGAAGGATGCTGAGGCTGCACAGGAGGGGTATCGCAGCAGGAGGATGGGGAAGGCGGTGGTGTTGCCGGTAATCCCTTATTAGTGAGATCAACTAAAGGCCCCATCCACCATCTCATACCCCCATAACAGATGAAACCGTTACAACCGACAGGTGGTACAGTGTCCACACTGCTGCGATTGTCCATTTGGGACTAACGCCGCCGCTCCACGCCGGGGCAGGCGGGCTGTGCTGCGGCAATCCCACGGTGCGGCATTGCTGCACTAGGGGATCAGTGCCCGCGTGTCTACTACGTCCAAGTAGCGTTACCGAGACAACGGTTTCATAACCATTATTGAAACCACCCCATGTGGTTTCAACAGCGATTACTAGCAACTTCTGTAATGTTACACGGTATAGCGTAAACCATTGCGGTAATGGTTTGGGCACTCTGTAATGTTACAGAGGGGTAGTGTGGACAGGGCCTAAGAGTACTGTGTCCAGGTTTGGAGGCTGCACCTTAGAAAGGTCATAGGGTGGAGGCAGTATAAAGGGCAACTAAAACTGTACATGGGCTGTGGCAAAAGCCCTGTGAGGAGACTGGGATCTCAGCATATAAACCCTGAAAGAGAGGGGACATGATGGAGACCCACAAGTACCTTACAAGCATGAACAGGGTGTTGGGGCGCCTTCAAATAGGAAAGGACCACAGGGACATGATGAAGCTAATGGTGGGGGTAAGATGGATGTGAGAATTACTACTTCACTGAAAGGGTAGTAGACACCTGGAAACAGACTGACAGCATTATAGTGTTGGAGGTCAGGAGTGAAATGTGGTGGGGGGAGCTTAAAACATGTGTGGTTATAGACATAGGAAATCTCAGTAAATAAGCAGGAAAGAAGGAGGGCCATAAGGGGCCACAAGAGGACCATTTAGAGCCTATAGACAGAAGGATTTCCAGGAGCCTGTGGTTGCAGTTAGAACGAGTCTGGAAAACCACAGCAGAAGTGTGACCTAGAGTGAGGGCTCATCAGCAGTGGGGTTTGCAAGCAAGCAGTTTAAGGAAAAAAATCTGACAGTTTCTATGTGCTGGGGGAGCTCTGGTGGCAGTTGCAGCGAGGTGGGGAAACCAGAGTGGAAGAGTAAGAGTGAGGGCTTATCAGTTTTTGAGGAAGCAGTGAAAAAAAAAAGTCTGGGCTTTATATCGAGAGGTGTGGTGAGGACACGGCAGCAGAATGCAGAGGAGTGCGACAGCTGGAGCGCAGCTTGGAGCAGCCAGTTGAAAAAGGTTTGGTAGAAAAGCAAAAAAAAAAAAACTGTTAAACAGAAACAAATGATCACTGTGATAGTGGGAAGAATGGGGAGAAGTATGACTAAATGGCAGGTGGCGTGGCGGAGGGACGGGCAACCTGGGAGAAACAAAACTAAAAGCAAGATACCAGTAAGCAGTGTCAAACAACGGGGGTGAGGGATGGGGATGTGTGACACAGTCCACTATGCACATTAATCGAGGATGACGTAATAAATATATGTGTAAATGTAAGATTCTGCATGTATACACATACATGCTCGGATAAAATGGATTTATCACACTCCATTTATGCCCACTCCTATTGCATAAATTTACTTAATATTTATAACCCATCAGGGCTCTTTCCCTTTAGTGCTCTGTGTTTTTAATTGTGAGCTGTGCTGGACCTTATGCTGTTCTTTTCCTCCTCCAAATCCTTTTGTTAGCCCCACTGGTACTTTGACATTAGCTGCTGTGCGACTCTATTGTATGCAGTGCTTGCCTTGCTCGTGGTCCCATCAGGAGCCACTGATTTCCCCTGTTTGCCTCTTTTCACTAAGTCAAGTTCAGGCATTGCCCTTCAGGTGCACTGTGGATTTTCCTTTGTGGCCCCTATCTTGTGCATTTGCTCTCCCAGTCCCTTTCTACCAGGCCCCCTCAGGGCATCTACAGTCTGCCACCATGCGGCTTAGCTAAAGGTTCCTGCCACCTACTGCTGGCTGCCCACCCTCCAGACCCTCTTAACCTGCCACTTTGTGGCTGATGGGTAGAGGGAGGCATATTTGTTCGAGTTTCTTCCCCTTCCCAAAAATATCCCATCTTCATTCCCACACACATGGAACAGGTTACAGCCTGAGCTCTGTGGGCTGAATCATAGACACATAGACATTGATGGCAGATAAGGACTGCTTGGCCCACTCAGTCGGCCCATTCCCTCACTCTAGTGGACCAAGCTGCAGATCCCAGTTATCCAACAGCTGGACTTCCTTCTACCCACCAACAGAATTGGTCTATGTCTGTCCCATGTATTTTTGAAGTCCCTCACTATTTTGACCCACAACCTCTTAGGGAAGGCCATTCCATGTGTTCACCACCTCTGTGTGAAAAAATACTTCCTCATGTTTCCCCCGAGCCATCCCCTCTATCTTCAGATTTGGTCCTTGTTCTTGCATCACTTTTTCTGAAAGATGCTACTCTCTTGGTTTCTGTTGATTCCCTTGGGGTGCCTGAAATTTTCTGTCCTGTCCCCGGCCCTTTTCCTCAAGGGCACACATATTCACCTCGTCTCTCTTCCGTCATGGCTTCTGGTGCAGACCTCCGCTATTTGAGTTGCCCTCATCACCAGGCTGGCTGTTGAAAGTGCCTGCCATTACTGTCACTGTGGTTCAGTAGCACTAAACTGGCTGCCCACAACAGCCGCAACATTCTGGTCAGCAGTTTTCTGAACAGCCTCCTGCCTGCTACATACAGTCTGGGCCTCAAAGACATCACCCCCACATTAGGTTCCAGGGAAAGATAATATAAAAAAAATTGCCACTCTCCATGAGGGAGTGACCCATTATATCAGCAGAGCTATACACTTTCAAAACCACTGGCCTCCTGGGACAACTCAAGACTCCTGAACCACCAGTGTCCTTTTTAAATAATATGGGGCCACTAAGCCCAAATGAATTCCCACCCGCCCATCTGGACTACTTCTTAAATTTATTGGCTACCTGCAGGTCACCTAGGGGCACTAAGGGGGAGGGGTTCCAGTCCCAAACACCACTTTGTTCTCTGTTCTTAGCTGTCTGCATTTTTTATTCCATCTCTAGTTTCCTTACTTTGATCTAGTTTGTCTTTTCTCAAAACTTCTCTCCTTACTCCTGTGCTATATACCATTTTTGTATCTCTACTCTTGCTACTATAACTTCCCCATACTGATCTATTTTTCCCTTTATTTCTACAGGTCTGGCCAAACATACCAATTGGATAAGTATCTTTGTTTAATTCTAACACTCTAATCTCTCCTATAGCACCTCCGACCCTTTGTGTCCCTTGAACCTTCTCTGTTCTTCCTTTTCAGGTCCTACCAGAATACCCCAAACCAAGGACACCCCAACTCTGGACTCCCCTACTCTAATGGAATAGGTAAGTCCTAATTGCCAACTTTACCTTTAGAATCATAGAAATCTGGTGACAGAAAAGGACCATTTGGTCAGTCGAGTCTGCCCTTACCCCCACCCCAATCATCATCTTTGTCAAAGACACCCCACTCTGCCCACTGGTCAGCTCCAGTGTCTGTCCCATGCCCCCTGAATCCTTTCACCATTTTTTACAACCACCTCTTCCTAAGTCAGTTCCTGGACACCACCACCTTCTCAGTGATGTAATGCCCCCCTCACTGCCTCAAAACCTTCCTTCTTCTAATCTTAGTTTTATGATCCCTATAGTTCTAGCACTTATTTTCCTTGCAAATAAGCTTCCCACTCTCACCTACTAGTCTCCAGTGGGCACAGATCAGAGTCCCTCCACCTCTCCTCATAGGCTGCCTATATGCATAGCGCGGCACCATCTTGGCTATCCTTGTCTGAACCCTTTCAATCCTGTCTCACATACTGGTGTAGGTGAGTCCTCCAGAACTAAACCCCTACACTCCAGGTGAGGCCTCACCATGGATTTCATAAAGGCCATCAGCACCTCCCTTTCTTCAAGGTTTTTATACCCTCCGTATGCACACCAGCATTCTATTCACTTTGCCCACCACTGTGCTGCAATTGGTTCTCCAGCCTTAACGCTATCTGAAATTATAATCCCCAGATCTCTGTCCTGCTGAGTTTCTCACTTCCCCACTCCCATGTGTAAATGGTTTATGGTTATTACACTATGTGTGCATTACTGTGCACTTTTTGGCATTAAATTTCAGCTACCAAGCCCGATCACTCTTCAGAATCTTTAGGCCCTCCCCTCACTGCCTCCACCTCCCCTACCAGGGTGTCTACCCTATTGCAGATCTTCGAATGCGCTACAAAAGGCACACCTTTCCTGCAGTTCCCTCCACTATATCCAACATACTAAAAGCCAACAGAATAGGCCGGATGGTCTGTTGTGTCTTCGGTAACAACCTCTAATGAGGTTCTTTCTTTCACCCAGCCCCAGAGAGGGTCATCACCTTCTTCTGTTTACCCTATGAACCTGTCCCTCCCTCCTGAAGCCCTCCACTGTGCCCTCCTCCACCAGATTCCTGGACAGTGCATTCCAGGGCTACACCACCCTCTCAATGAAGTAAGGTCTCCTGCACCCCCCCTGTAATTTCCCTCCTCTAGCTTCCACTCATGTCACCTGGTTGTCTCCCACCTTCTTTAGTCTGAACATCTCTTTGGCACCGCCCCTGTTTATTCCTTTTACATATTTGAAGACCCCTATCATGTCCCCCCTGTGTCTCCTCTCCTCTCCTCCAGAGAATACAGCCCAAGCTCTTCCAGCCTTTCCTCATAGGGCCTTCCTCCCATGTTCTGAAGCATCCTGGTTGTCCTCCTCTGGACACTCTCCAGCAGTGTTGCGTCATCCTTGAGGTGAGGTCTCCAGAACTGCATGCAGTACTCGAGATGTGGTCTGACCAAGGCATTATACAGAGGGAGGATCACCTTCCTCTTCCTAGATGTAATACCCCTGGCTATGCAGTATCTGGTTTGCTTTGGCCGCAGTTCTTCTGCAATTTTTAGTGTTATTCATTCTGACATCTACCACCACCCCTAGATCCCTCTCACTCCCTGTGGCTTGCAGTATGACCCCCCTGGGTGTATACATGGCCCGGGTTTCTGACCCTCGGATGCAGCACCCAACATTTCCCTGCATTAAACATCAGTCCCCACCTCCTTGACCACCCCTCCAGTATATCCAGGTCCCTCTGGACTGTCTCTCTCGCTTCATCCCCGTCTGCCAATGCTCCCAGTTTTAAGTAATCCACAAAGAGACTCATCCTACTTTTAACCACCCTCCCCATATCCAAGACATAGGCACTGAATAGGAGTAGCCCCAGTACCGAACCTTGAAGGACCCCACTGGTGATCTTCGTGGGGGAGGAGACTACCCACCACTACCCTCTGTATTCGCCCTGTTAGCCAATTTTCTACCCATTTGAGCAACTGTCCTTTCACCCCCCCAACCTGAGCAACTGTCCCCCCACCCCCAGCTTTATTAACAGCCCATTTTGGGGTACCGAATCAAATGCCTTACTGAAATCCAGGTATAGAACGTCCTCCGGTCTATTCCGGTCCAGGGTCCCAGTCATAAAAATCTATGGGGTTGGTCTAACACGACCTCCCTGGGATGAAACCATAATGTTTGTCATCCAGTTGCCCCAACCTTTCCAGCTGCCTCCTGAGCCTATCCTTGATAATGCCCTCCATTACTTTGCCCACCACCGAGCGTTAGGCTGACAGGCCTATAATTCCCCATCTCCTCTAGACTCTCATTTGGGATAGGCACCCATGAGCCACCCTCCAGTCTTGAAGCACCCATCCTGTCAGCAGAGAGGTGTTAGAGTGCTGCCAGTGGTGCTGCTAGCTCATCGGCCAATTCCTTCATGACCCTCAGATGCAGCCAATCTGGCTCCTGTGCCTCATCAGTTTTTATTGTCTGAAGGGCCTCCTTCACCCTTTCTACTGTGATTTCTCCCTTCCTCCCAGCCCACCCCTTCATTTAACCACCCATTCCCTTCTAAACTTGGCCCAGCCTGTACCCCAACTTCTTTCAGTCCTCTCGACTCCATCTGACCTCTTGACTCTGCTGGCACCCCTTCCCTCCCATTGGGCTGGAGGGATCCCCTGCCTCCCTCCGTAAATATCAAGGCAAAGTACTCATTTAGCATCTCTGCCTGATTCCCTTGCCTCCTGAGTCCATCCCTCCTCGGTCCTAATCATGCTGATCTGTGCCCTCCCTTTTCTCTTCTCCCTTGTGTATCTATAGAATCCCTTTTCCCCCCTTTGGATATCCCTAGCCAGGTTTTGCTCCCTCCTCACCTTGGCTCCCCTCACCACTGTGGTGACCCTCCTAGCCATCAACTCATACCCCTCTCCCTATCCCCCCCTAGAGCGCTCAAAACATGCATAGGCAGCCTTTTTATCCCTCACCGCTTCCTGCACCTCCCTGGTCCACCAACACGGCTTGTTGGCTCTACCATGCTTGCCCCTTACCTTTGTACAGGAGTTAGCAGTCTCCTGCACCCCCCTTCCTAATGGCCTCCCACAAGCTGCCAGCATCCATGTCCAGCCTAATCTTGTCCAAGCTCCCCTGTAGAATCCTGCCCATGCCCACAAAGTCTGCTCCCCTGAAGTCCACTACTACTGTATTAGAATGGTTATCTTCCCCCCAGATACAGCAGAAACCAGACTGTAGTGTGGTCACCACCTGCCAGCAGGCTGCACACCTCCAGGCCCTTTATCTGGTCACTGTCTGCTAGGACAACATCCAGTATCCGCTCCTCCCTAGTAGGTTCCCCCACCTGCTGGACCAGGAAGGCATCCTGGAACACATCCATCAGTCTCTGTTCCCTGGCTACAGAGGATGCCATAGTGTTTCAGTCTGTCCCCAGCATATTAAGGTCACCCATGATCACCACCATACCCTTTCCACGGTCGCAGTACCCCTTGATGATCTCAACTAGTTTGTCCTCCAGGGCCTCTTCCATCGTTGAGGGTTCTGTACACCACCCCTATTTTCAGTCTTTTACCTCCCCTCATTTGTAGGGTTACCCAAATCTCCTCCACCCCCCCACAGCCTCCTCCACTCCACTAACCGCTATGTCATTTTTGACTATCAGCGCTACACCCCCTTCTCTTCCCTCTCCTCTATCCTTCCTGAATATTTTGTAACCCACCAAATTTAGGTCCCAATCATTTTTCTGAGTGGTCCATGTCTCAGTAATTGCTGCCACATCCACTGATCCCTCAACCAGCATCACCTGGAGCTTGGGCATTTGGTTGCCCATGCTTCTAGCATTGATCAGGGCCGTCCTCCACCCTGACCTCTCTCCCTTCTCCAGTCATCTCGGCCCTGAGCAGTCCCTAGATGCCCTTTCTTGCACAGCTCTGGATGGATTTAGATCGCAGTTACCTGCCTTCTTTTCATGCCCTGGACCTGGTCCCTCGAGCAGCCCTCCTGGAGCCACTCTTTTACTTAACGCCCCCCTTACAAGTTTAAACTCCACATCTCGACTATGAATCCAGCAAGATTTAGTTTCAAGATCTCCCTTCCCTCCAAGTTGAGGTGTAGCCTATCCCTGGCATATAACCCCTTGTCCTCCCATGTATCCCCAGTCCCTCACCAGCCCACACCCTTCTGCCCTGCGCCAGTCCCTGAGCCACTGGTTCACACCTCTAAGTTTATGTTTGGTCTCCCTGGATGCCCTAGGTACTGGCAGAACCTCAAAGAAGGAGATTGCGCTTCTATAGAGTGGTAAACCCTGGCCAGTTCCTGGAATCTTGCCTGGATTTCTATTTCACTGTTCCCCTCTAAGTCATTTGTTCCCAGATGTTTCGTCTGGGAATTCCCTGCATTCCAATGCTATCAAGTATAGCTGGAATTTGGCCTTGTGTACGGATAAGCCTGGGATACATTTAGGCATGACTGGGCTGCTTTTTCCCTCCCCAACCCCCTCCCACTGGATGCCCCAGGTCATGGAGTCACCCAGCAGGATCATCTCTCCCCAACACACACTTTTACTGGCCCATTAGATTTCCATCCAGGCTCTTCCTTCTGTCATCAACCCCAGCTTACTTCTCTGCCCCCCTCAGCCTAGGGATCACAAGCCTGTGCTTGCACTACACATGTCATTCTTCTACCTGTAGCTCCCAGCTTCCTTGCCCCCCTAACCTCCTGGGTGGCACAGATTGCCCCCATCCAGATCTCCGTGGACTCTCTTCTGGGCTGGTATCCTCCAGATCCCCACCCAGGCTCCCTTCTACTGCTTCCCTCCTTGCCTCCCCCAAGTTCTGCATCCTTCACCCCATCTGCTGTGTTTCTCCCTACCCCCATCTTCCCCATCCTCTCCACCTCATCTGATTTCTCCCGTCCCGAAGCTGGCCTATCTAGAGTATTCTTTATTCTTGGTTGACTTCCCTAACCTGGACTTGGCCCAACCCTAGTCCTCCCTCCTCCCACCTTGGCTTCACTCTGCACTCCCCATCCACCCCACCTCCCTCCCTCCCACCTAGGCCAATGTCTCTTCCCCTCCCTTCTGTGGATCTGGCTCTCTCTTCTGCCCCATCTCCTCCAGCTTACTGACCAAACCCTCTCTGTCTGCCTGCTCCTCCTCCCGCCAGCCTCTCTACCTCACTCAGATACAGTAAAGGTGAATAGATTAGTAAGTGTGATGCTTGCGCCCCGACTTGCTGTCTCCTGTCCCCCCCCTCCTTCTGGTCAGCCACCTCCCTACGGAGTGATTTCCATCACATTGCTTGTTTCATTGCCCCACCCTCCTGGTAACCACATGATCCTTGTCTACCTATTCCTGGGTTATGCCATATTAGCCTCGTAGTACTCTCGGAGGTCCTTTCCACACCTTTCCTCCCCACCCTCCTTCCGCCTCCAGCTGCCTTCTGATCCCTCTACTTCCTCCTTAAGACATGCCAACTGAAAACACACTGGGCACCCTCTGAGCCTCCTTGCCCAATTTAATATTGTCCACACTTCACCTATGCGCTTAATCACTCTACCGAAGGTGCCTGCTTTAGCCACCCCAAGTCTACCCTCACATTTGGGTGAACAATCGGCCCTCTAACAGAAATAATTCAGTCAGTGTTGCACTAAAACCCAAGCAGTTTGCCCCCTCCGATTACAGTAATTTTCCCTCTTTCTTGACAGTAGCCAGTTTTCTAGCCCTAGCAATAGACAGTTCACAAGCAAAATTAGCCCTTCACAACACTAACCAGCTCAGGGGCCCTAGCAGTAATCGATTAACACACAGTTTGCCTACTCCCTCAGATGTAGTTGGCATACACAGTCATTTATACAGTCTGCTTCATTATGCCCCTTCCTGGTAGTAGTCAGTGTTGCCCAAGCAACACAGTGTACAGGACCCTTTTCCCCCAGTCAATAACAATCCAGCTTCCTAGTGTTCCAGTTCGCCCAATCTAGACTTGTCCTCCTTAAAAGGCTCCGCCCTCACCGACCATTTAATAGAGGTCAGGGCCAGGGTGGGTGGTGTGGAACAAAGAACAGCTCTCCCCCTCCTCTGATTGCGACTGGACTATTTGCCTTTTATGGCCCAGTCACACAGTCAAAGGTTCGCGCCCTATTCACTGATTGGCCGCTCCTTCCTGAGTCGCCGGCTTGCAAAGTTGTGGCCGATATGGACCCGGTATGCATGGCCTGTCCCCCGCCAACAACAGCTTCCTTGTCGATCACCAATGTGATCCCATCCTCTCCCACTGCCGATGCAGCCCCAGAATGCCTGCCCAGACCGCTTCCAGCGACAAGCCCCAGTCTGGAAAGAACAGCTCTCCTCCCCAGATTGGAACTGGGCTAATCGTTGCTATAGATATTAAAAAAGGATGGGTCCCAGCACCGACCCCTGGGGCACACCACTGTCACCCTGGAAGGCACCCCATTTGCTTTACCACTACCCTCTGGTTTCAGTCTTTGAACCAGTTCTCTACCCACCTTCTTATTTTCTGTTCCACCCCTAAGCCTTCCAGCTCATTTACCAGCCTTCTATGTGGCAAAGTGTCAAAGGCATTGCTGAAATCTGGGTAGGCCACATCCTCCTCCATCCACCTTCCTTGTTACCCAGTCAAAAAGCTCAGTTAAGTTTGTTGGGCACAACCTGTCTCCCATAAAACCAAACTACCTTGGGTCCTGGAGGCACTATCGCACATTGGGTAAAGGCTCTGAGCTACAGATCTGGAGACCTGGGTTTGAATCCAGCAGCCGTCTAATTGCATACTGTGTGATTCTGAGCAAGTTACTTAACTTCCTTGTGCTCCAGTTTGCATCTGGAAACAAGCTTCAGCTTAGTGTGCTACTCCTGGTTAAACAATGTTCCCTTCCCCCACTTCCCCTGTCACCACTGACAACCAGGTGCTCCACTATTCTTTTCTTCAGCAGTATTTCCATTACTTTTCCCACTGTTGTGATCAGACTGACCAGTATGTAGTTCCTGCATCCTCCCTGTTAACACTTTAGTATAGTGGGACCACATCAGCCCTTCTCCAATCCCTGGGCATGTCACCAGTTTACAAAGACAGAGTGAACAGGGTAGTCGGAGGCCTTACTAACACCTCCCTTAGCTCCCTCAGTGTCCAGGGGTGCATCTATCTGGCCCATAGCCTTATTGCTGCCAGTTCCATGAGGATCCTTTCTTTTGCAAAGGGGAGCTGTGTCCTTTTCAATGATCTCTCCATTCTTATTAATGCTGGTCCATTTTCTGCCCCCTCCTTTGTAAAAACCGAACAGAAGTATTTGTTCAGTATTTCTGCTTTTTGGCGGTCATCTTTTACCCTCCCTCCATCCACCCTTTTCAGACACTCAGTATCTCCCCTTGCCTTCCTTTTCTCCCTGATGTACCTGCATGTAAAAGGTTTTGTCCCTCCTTACCACAATACCCACTGGCTGGCTTGTGTCAAGGGTCCCACATAAGTGTGGGTCTGGTGCCAAAGTGCACTTTGCATGTGGAAACATTTTGGTCTGCCTGCTGTGTGCTGTAGTGTAGTGGATTATGATGAACTGGTTTTGCTGGATTCTGCACTGACAGCTTCATTTGCAGCAGATCCTGGAGTCCTTTTTGCGGTGGGAGATTGTCCTACAGTGCATGTTAAGAGTTTATATAGGCTCTCATCTTTGGTTTACTGGCCCCACTGAACTTCCTGGGCTAAGTTCTGTCACGGACTGACTTATCCCCTGGAGAAGAGCAGAAGTGGAAAACATCAGATAAGAGATTATGTAGGCTCAAATGTGCACTGTAGGCTATTGGAACTTCTGTTGCCTGTTGCCAGCTGAAGGGAGTTCTGGGACTGGTTGTGTCTATGTATATCTGCCTAGAGATGGTCACAGTTGGCCTGCTACGGTGTGCTATACTGCAATGGATGGTAGTTGGAAATTCCAAATCGGTTGGGGGGGACTTAGAGGAAGGATTAGGAAGTACTTCTTCACTGAGAGGGTGGTGGACAACTGGAATGGGCTGCTGAGGGAAATGGTGGGAGGGTTCAGGAGGGCATGGGATAAGCACAGAGGGCAACTGGCACGGGGGGGACTACAGAAAATGCCTAGTGGATATCTAGGCAAACTGGGCAGACTAGGTGGGCTTGCAGTCCCTTTCTGCTGTCACATACCTGTGTTCCTATGTATTCTACAGGCAGATTGGGAAAAGGGAGGGGGGGGATCCACTACACCACCAGGGAAGCATTCATTGTGCCTTGAATATCTGTTCCTTGTTGTCTTTATCCTACCCTGTGTTGGTTGATGTGTGGAGCAACATGACGACCTACCCCCAAAAAAGATCAGTTCTAGGGGCACGGGCAAGGAATCTTCCTCCCTCCCCCAACCATGACATCCCCTGAGTGACCGAGTCCATTCTAAAAGCCAGGTTGATGGTGTGGTACAGGTCTGGCGTCTCTCCCCCCCCCCAACCCACTCTTTTATTTTAACCTCTACAGAGCCTTCCCAACTGACCCAGCTGATCAGTATTTTTATTTTTCATACTGACTCATTTTCCCTTTTATATCTACAGGTCTGACAGGACATTGACTGGGAGTAGGAGGATACTGACCATATGTATCAGATAAATATTGTTTTTTTGTTTACCCTACATTGTTTGTCATATAATAGTTCATAACGAGCTGCAGATCCTTCATGAGCCCATTGCTGTTCTTGTTTTACAGGTACGAATGGCTGCTATGGGAGGCACTGGGTTGGAGCTGTACCTTGTGCTTTAGAAAGGAGGCTATGGGCTGGGGGGTATGGGATGGGTATCAAGGTTGGGAACTCCAGGGAACACCACACAACCAATTTGCCAAGACTCGTGAGGCTCAAACCCTGTTTTTCATTTTCTTGCTTTGTGTGCTTTGCATTCTAAAGCCTGCATTAATGTACTGTTTTTGTTTTGCAACAAGTACTGTCTTATATATATATATATGTGTGTGTGTGAGTAATAGATAACCCACTGTAGGGTGTGCGGTCATGCTCTAATATAAGCACACCTTGGTGTGTGTTGTTACACATGAGGCCGCAGGCCGAGTGCATCAACCACCCAAGCCGTGTGTATATCACTGCGCTTCCACACACCACACAGTGGGTTATCTATCTTATAAAATGGCTAAATTGTTTTGGAGGGGAGTAAAAGTGCAGGTGTGTGGTTGCACTCAGATATATGCACAGTCACCTAATGGTGTTTGTCCAATGCGATTGATAATCCCATCATAGAGATATATATATGGATATATATATCTATATATATATACAGACTTCACTTGAACAGCCCCTTGATACCGAAAATAATTTTCCACACTGTGCATGTGCTCCCAATCTGAAGAAGCTCTCTTCTCCTTTTGAAGATAAACCTGGAAATGCTGGTGAGGACCTGCATATCAGGGAGACTCCCATACCATTTTCTGCAAACCAGAACAATTGTTGGTCATTCCTTTAACTAAATGTCCACCCCTTCCTTGTGACTTTGAGTCAAACGTGGGGTAACAGACTTTAGTACCTCCTATAGACATAGCCCCCAAGATCTCCATATTCTTTGGAATTCACAGACAAATTTCTCACTCAGGAACCCTCAAGCAAAGCTTCCCCTACTGAGGTTGCAGATACTTGCAGATGAATACTGTTTTGTTTTTGTTGAATTTTATGCAACGCCATCTTTAATGCTGCCTAATACACTAAAACAGAACTACAACACTGCTGACAGGAGTGCTACTAAAATCACACTGCACGCTGAAGTGCAATACAGGTGTTGATGCAGTGCTAATTGACATAATTCGCACACACTGAAAAAGCAGTGCAACACTGCTTCAGGCAGTGTTGCTGACACAGCACTGCTTCTGCCAGCACTGCTACACCGACACTGCTTCAGGCAGTGTTGATGACAAAACACTGCTAATTGCAGTACTTTTGCAGTATGATTACAGTGCTAATTAACATAATTCGCACACACTGAAAAAGCAGTGCAAAAACTGCTTAAGGCAGTGTTGCTGACAGAACACTGCTTCAGGCAGTGTTGATGACAAAACTCTGCTAATTGCAGTACTTTTGCAGTGTGATTACAGTGCTAATTAACATAATTCGCACACACTGTATCAGCACTGCATGTTCACCAAAAGAGACCTGAAGATGCACTGATGGACTGCATTATGAAATGAAGTGTGCAGGAAGTGTACACTGCTACTGTAACACTGAAATAACACCATAGAGTGACTATTTGAACACTTCACTTCCCTCTGGGTGTACAAACAAGTCAGGGCCATTGTCACTCAGTCAGGAATACCAGCTCTCACTGAGGTGAAGTGTCACGCTGCTGTCACTGCAGCTTCTCTGGCTTTCTTTCCTTCTGGGCATGGAGGAAGACTGGCACTGAGGTTCTGTTTTTTGAGGGAGGGGCATTCTATGTATTTGCTGGGGGGGGGCAGGAACAGAGGACAGGCTCCTCACTGCCACCCACTGTTGCACCACTTTGCTGTCCCTGTCTGTTTCTGTGTAATGTGTGGTCCTGACACAGACATACATTGAGAGAGATACAGGGCACAGGACAACTTCCGTACTCCCGCTCCCTGACTCGGGAGTTTACATGGCTGCCGCTCAACTTTAGTTCCCTGGCAGACAACGAAACCCGGCAGCAGATCTGCAGAGTCACTCCATGGAACCATGGATTAAATAGGCTATTTTATACACGGGCACACTGAGCCACTCCACCAACAGGGTTGTGAGTTTTTCGCAACCCGTGTCATAAGGGTTGTTACAACACACAGTTTTACAGCACTGCTGATCCTGGATGGGCAATACCAAACTATGAAGTGCCAGCCAGGTGCCAGAAAGACATACAAACAACCCCTGATGGACAAATGACCCGCATTTAAGGGGTAAGTGTTAATTTTGAACTCCGTACTTTAGAGACTGAGGGCATGGAAAGAAAGGGATGGGGTATGAAAGTGGGTGGGAAAATAAAACAAAACTGTAAAACATGTTTGCCTTGAATCCATATAACAAGAAAAAATAACAATCATGACTGTGACAGAACACTTGTGGCCAGCATGGTGCATAATCCAGGCAAGACATTTCAGCGATTTCTTTCTTTCACAGTTTATACTAATGCTGACTAGAGTAGCTATTGATAGCTGCAGGCTGTTTGCATTTTATGTGCTTAATTTTTCTTTCTTTTTTTGTTGCCTGATGTTTTTATCATCCACTGTGCCCACCAGCACCCCACTCCTTCAGACTTTCTAATGCTGCCTCCACTACCTGCTGAACTCACCCCTCGCTTCTTGCTTTGGAGATCGATCCAAACCTGCAGTTGCTTTGTCCTGGGGCCAGCGTGTCCCTGCCGGAGGCCCCCTCTCTGGTTGTCATGGAGGAACATCTCTTCTGGAATCCTTATTTACTTTTGTGCCATTGACTGGGTTGTCCCTGCAATGGGCCTCCCCACAACCTAGAGGAGGAATGGAAACTGTGGACACTGGCTGAGGGGGCTCTTAGGCTGGTGCGTCAGCAGGTCCATTGGCGTGGAGGGGACTGTGAGGCCATCATCCAGCATACCTCTGCAACATTTCAGCCTTTTTCTTCCCTGCCCTCTCACAATGTCACGCACACTGTGGCTGGCCTGGGGGGGGTGCATGACGGTATGTGGTCACCTACACCGTCAAAGGCACCTCCACCATGCCACCCCAGGAGCCATTACACAGCAGTATGACAAACATCACCCACTCAGAGGAGAGTGACCAAAGGATGCTCTGAACCCTTTCTTCCAGCCTCCACTCCTGACATCCTGGGGTCAGAGGATGAACTTGAGTCACCAGGGTGCCAGAGCAATCCTCCATCATTCAGCACCATATTTTTTTGTTTTGTTTACTATTTATCTCCTGAACTGTCTGGACCATTCCCCCTTTGGTGGGTCATACCAGATCCATCATCCTCCTCCTCTGGGATTTACCTCCAGCCCACTGCCCCTCATAATGAAACTGTCTCTGCACAGGCTCCGTAGGAGACTGAATCCAGACAACAGTGGCAGACCCTGTCCAGAAGTATGAGGTTTGTGAGTATCCCAGGTCATCTTGCCTGGGTTGGGGGAGGAGGTGTGGACGTTCTCCCTTCCATTGAGATGCTGGCATAAACATGCTGCTATAGTTTTAATGCAGCAGACATGCACAACATGAGCCTCTCATCCCTCCCAGAGCTGTCCCACCTGGAGCTCCACCTCTTATACATCCAGTGGTACTAGCATGATCAAATGAGCCACACACCCCAGAAGAGGAAACTGTCCTCTGCGATGCTCAGGCCTCCTCCTCCCCACCCTCACTGACTGGTTGACTCTCCAACATCCTGGGCTTGTTACCAAACCCAGGTCACTGGCATAATGAACAGTATGCTTGCCGATGAGTCAAAGAGCCAACCAATGTTAATCAATGCAAAAAAGAAAACACTCCATATTTTAAATTAAGGGAAATTGTGGAAACTAATTATTTGAGAGATTCTCAATCTTCTCAATAACAGATTTGTAGGCTGGCTGCAGTCTGGTGGGGCAGTGGTCAACTCGTGCCACACCACCCTCCAAGTGGTATTTAACAGCGCATGCCATTTTGGATGCTTGTTTTATTGTTGTCCTTGTTTGACTGCAGCTTGTCATCTCCTGTGGCTGCTCTGCACTGCAACACATTGTTTCAATAATAGCGCAGTGAAATCTGTGCTATTGGAAATAGCGTGGATGACAACAGCTACATGGACACAACAGCATGGGTGAAATGCGTGCCATGGTGATTCCCCCCCCCCGAGATGCCTCCCTCCCCTAGTAGTGGCAATAGTAAACTGACCCCTCCCGAGTTGCCCCCTCCGAAGTGGTAATAGTAAATCACCCCCAAGTGATCCCCCGAGTTGCCTCCCCTGGAGTGGTAATAGTAAATTGACACCGCCCCCAAGTTGCCTCTTGCCCCCCGAGTGGTAATACAGACTCATCGTGCTGTCACTGGTGTTCATGCTATTTGTGGAGTGTAGTTTTCTGTGTCAGCATTTTCTCCGCACTGTTACTGACCACACTGCATTTGTTTTCACAGACTTATCATGGACCCTTGCTCTGCCAGGGTTCCAGTTTGTTTCTGTTTAAAGGTTTTTGGGAGGGGGATTACTTGACGATTTAATTTGAGCCTTTGTTATCCTGACATTTACTTGGTATTAACATCCATTTCCTTAATCTGTTACTCCGTTACAGCAGCTTAGGCCTTTTCCAACTGCAGCAGCACCTGCCTTTGCTTCATCTTTTTATGTTGCTTGCACGCATGTGCAAGAAACATAGTGCCATCATCCGAGTTTTCGGAGGTGTGGCACCCTCTCTTCCAGTTCAGTGAGTGTGTTTGCAGGCGCGGTCGCAGTTCGCCAGTCACTGCTGCAGCTGTCTATGACAAGCTGAAAATGCAGTGGCATACAGTTGAAAGGGAGAGCTCCGCTTCAGTGAGCAGAGCTCTCCACCCCCAACACATGCAAGCATGCATACTGCGTGCTGATGCGCCCTCCCCCACGCACACACTGTATGGCCGACGGGGTGCTCAGTCCCGTCGGCTCCACGCCCCAACAAAACTGTCCAGGTGCCACGCTGGGAGCCCACCCCAGCGTGGCAAAACTGTCATAGCCGACGGGTGCCCAATCCCCATCAGCTCCACGGCTGCACACCCTCCCAAATCTTGAGCCACGCTGGGGCCCACCAGCGTGGCAAAGTTTGAAATATAGCTAACGGTGCCTAATCCGCCGGGCTCCATCCCCCAAAAGCAGCACCCAGCGTGGCAAAATGTGTTATAGCCGAGGGGTCCAGCCCCCAAAACAGCCTTCAGCTGCCGCAAACATCCCTCATCGCCTTAGTAAAAAAATAAACCTGCAAATAAAAACTGTCCCTCGGTGCTTCTCCCTGCCCCCTCCCACAACTCGCACCCACCCACTGCACCCTGCCTCCCCACACCCCCACCCCATACTTCCTCGGACCTCGGCGCGACGATCTTCGTGGACCGAACACGCCTGCACTCTTCAAAGCCGACCGCGAACTGAGGAAATGCCGTAAGCTGTATAATGGGATAGATAGGGTTTTTTCAACTTTGTTGTATATCTCAGGCATTTTTAGATTTTGGCACCAAATTTTCAACATGGGGTTTTGGGACCCTCCTCATGAATTCTGTCACTGTCATGGCGTTAATCAGGCCCGAAGGGTGATTTCGTCATCATGCGGAAATCACCTTCGACCAATTAATCAACCAACGACAGTGCCAGTGTTCATGAAGTGGGCTCTCAAAAGCCTATGTTGCAAATTTGGTGAAAAATTCCAAAAATGACTGTTTTGATGAAGCATGCATTAAGTAATTCCCACATGACGCCGTAAGTTCGTAAATTTTATTTGTAATTCAGATTTTCCACATTGCCATTTTACCACACCTCCTTATGAGCAGTACAGCTGCATTTTTCACATGTTACCCAAAATGTCTTTCCATGCATGTAGCGCACAATGGCGCAGTCGGTGTGCGCAATCAATGTTTGGAACAGATTAAAAAAATTGCAGTGACACTGTTCATGAGCAGAGGTCTTAAAATGGCTATGTTGAAAATCTGGTGAAAAAATTCCCCAAAATTACTGTTTTACAAGCATTTGTTGCACTGATCCTATGCACGCTCATAAGTTTGCAAATTTTCAATATTTTCACTCCAGATTTTCAACATTGCCATTTTACCACACCTCCTTATGAGCAGTATAGCTGTCATTTTACACATCTCGCTGAAAACATGTTTCCACCCATGTAGCGCACAATGGCGCAGTCGGTGTGCGAAATCAATGTATGGGACATATTAAGAAAATCACAGTTACAGTGTTCATGAGCAGAGGTCTTAAAATGGCTATTTTGAAAATTTGGTGAAAAAATTTCCTTAAAATGACTGTTTTACGAACGTGCATTGCACAGTTCCTAATGCGATGTCAGTTCACAATTCTTTTTCATATTTTGCACCCAGATTTTCAACATTGCCATTTTACCACACCTCCTTATGAGCAGTACAGTTGTCATTTTTCACATGTCGTCAAAATGTGTTTCCGTGCATGTAGCGCACAATGGCGCATTCGGTGTGCACAATCAATGTTTGGGACAGATTAAGAAAATCACAGTGACACTGTTCATGAGCAGAGGTCTTAAAATGGCTATGTTGAAAATCTGGTGAAAAAATTTCCTTCAGACGTTCTGCAATGTTACTAATAAAGACATTGAACAGGACTGGCCCTAGGACCGATCCCTGTAGCACCCCAGTGATCACCCCCTCTCCCTAGACTGCACCCCATTTACCACCACTCTCTGCCTCCTGTCTGTTAGCCAGTTTCTAACCCAGTTTACCACCCTTTTCCCCATGCCCAGCCTACCAAGCTAGTTTATCAGCCTCCTATATGGGATGGTGTCAAAGGCTTTGCTGAAATCACAGGTAAGCATTGTCCACTGCCCCACCCTGATTCACTTCCTTTGTCACCCAGTCAAAGAAATCAACCAGATTTGTCTGACATGATGTCCCCACTGTGAATCCATGTTGTCTATGGTCCTGGGCTCTGATGGCTTCTAGATGCCCCACTATCCTTTCTTTAAGCAATGTCTCCATGATCTTCCCACTACTGAGGTGAGGTTGAATGGCCTATTGTTCCCTGTCTCCTCCCTGCTGCCGGACTTGTGTAGAGGGATCACATGTGCCCTCCTCCAATTCACTCATGTTGAATGACTCAGTGAACATGGCTGCCAGAGGTACTGCTATCTCCCTTCGCAGTTCTCTTAATATCCTTGGGCGTATGCCATCTGGTTCCATCGCTTTGTCCACCTTCAATTTAGTGAGCTCCTGCAGGACTCTTTTGCCTTTGAATGGACTATTGTCCACCTCTTCACCCCCTTGGCAACTGCTGTACTGCTGTGGCCCTTGCCCCTCCCACTCTTCTGTGAATACTGAATGGAAAGACACCGTGGATGTCTTGGGAGGAAGGCATGGAACTATCACTTCCAAATACCTAAACAGCACATACAAGCAAGCAACATTCGGCATTGACAAATGCTTGTTTTCTTCTACTATAAACTAGTAAATTCTTTGAAACCTCTACAGCTGTTTAACCCTACAAGCTACAGAGTGCCGATTTTGTATTGTTATAACAACTGAAGAAATAGAAAACTCCTTTTTTTCTCAAGCTCAGACGCCATTTCTCTCATATTCTAAACAAATGTTTACATACAGTCATTCTTCTGTGCATTGTAGATTTTCTTCTAGGCCAAATCTTGTGTCCCAACCAGAGGACATGCCGGAAGAGGAAAGAGGAAATGTTTAGCTACTTTCAAGTGCACAAGTTGTTTTAAAAGCTTTGGGGATTTTTGTGGTTGTTGCTGCTAAGGTGTGTACATTTTTTTCTCTATTTATTCAAGTCTCCAAACTGCTGCAGATACAGTTAGGTTTTATTCCTTCCCACAAACTCAATAAGTTGAAATCTTGGATCTCGATTGACAAGAACTAAGAATTGAGCAGCACACTCTCACTGTTATTCACTTTTCAAAAATTAATTTATGCCTTGTGACAACAACCTGGATTGCTCATGCCACAGCAATGCCTTCTGCAAAAAGTTTTGTCCTAAAAATGGTGCTATTCATCACAGCAAAGCTTGCATCCCACTCCTGGTCCACCATGAGATCATTCTTAAAAGGATCTTTCTGGTGTTTGTCTAAGAGAATGAGGTCTACTACACCACCACCAAATCCACCCTGAACAGACTGGATCCTCTCTACCAGTCTTTCTGATGATCTGCATCAGACTTATCCCCTTCTTACTTATCACTGTCGGTCAGGCATAGGTCAGGAAGCACAGGAAAACCAGAAGCAGTTTTAAAATTCACAAATGCTGTTTTATTATTATCAAAAACAGTAAAATTAAAATAAAAATGGTTCAGTAGAACTATTTACAAAGGCAGTACAGAGAAAACAAAGCCCTTAATCTGAGGGTTTCTTTTCAATTCCAAATCTCAGTCTCTCCCCAGCAAAAGATTGCTGCTCTTTTTATAACAGGTCTTTGCTTGATAATTAATTTCTACATTCTGAACTCATTAAGAAGATATCCTGTTTCTCACAAAAGGGATCAGAGTTCTTGTCAGTTTTTGTCTAGATACTACAAAATAGAACATGGTGACCCAGAACTGACCTCTTGTTGACAGCTCTGCAAAACAGTTTGCAAACAAGTCTGAGAGGAGCTCAAACTGCACCTCAGGTTAACCCCCAAAATTCCAAATAGCTTTTTGCAATCATTTCAACAGTATAACGACATACATTTCAAACCAAGAGATCTCAGTTTCACATAAAGATTCACATACGTTTTTATAACCGCAGACATGCAAGGGGAAGAAAAGAAAGAAACAGCAAGTGAAGGCAGAGAGTTAGCAAGAGGCAGAGAATCACACGACCGTCAGAGTGATCAGTTCCTAGGTCTCACAAGAAAATTTGGTTGCAAAACTATATAGAAAAGAGACAGAAAAGGAGAGGACAGAACAGATCCTTGTGTTTAACCCTTTCTGCATAACAAATGGGACAGGGCCTGTCACAATCATGGTCTCCTCTATCAGTGCCTCTTCTTCCCCTCCTGCACTGTGCCTCCTTGTTATCCAAGAACTGGTTCTCTTCTCTCTCTTGTCACCTTCACTTCCTCCTCTCTCCGCTGTTCACCTCCACCTATGGGCTCCACTCCTCTGACTCCTGTGCCTTGTCCATCCCCCACTGTCTTACTGTTGTGGGTCAAAGTGCTTTTTCTCTTCTTCTTTCCTCCATTAGGAACAGTCTCCCTATGCCATACATCTCTGCTTCTCTTACTATGAAATCCCTCCTTCTTGACCTGCTTCTCCCCCCAATCTGCACCTAGTCACTTCTTTGATCGCATTTGATAACCAGGTGCTTTTGTGATCCTGTGTACCTGAATCTCACTTCCCCCTGGACTGTTGAATCATATTTATTTCCCGTTCCGGCAATGTTTCACCCTAGTATTTCACCATTCTGCATTGTTGCTCTGTTATGTATTTATGTACCATATGGATAGTTTGTATAGTTTGTATTCTGCATTTTTAAGCAAAGGCAAGCATAGTAAGTAGTGTTGCTCAGATGGATCCAGACCAATCCGGATCCACAGATACATGCCCTTTGTGGCAGGATAGTGGATCTGCTGGATACTTCCACTATCTGACTGTGGATCCGGGCTGTCAGATCCTAACCAGGATCCATCACTATCTGCCCTAGGATCCGTGGATCCTAGCTAGGATACCTGGATCCTAACTAGGATCCATCACTATCTGACCTTGGATCATGCATCTGTCTTTGGCAGGATATCTGGTAGAATCCAAGTCAGGATACCAGCATTATATGACAGATAGTGGTAGGATCAAATCAAATCAAATCAACTTTATTTTTATAGTGCCTTTCAAAACCAAGGCGCTGTACATAAAAACAAAATACATAAAGATAAAAATTTAAAACAAAAACATTAAAACAGATCATCCGTAACTAGGGAAAGCTAAACTAAATAAATAAGTTTTTAACTCAGTTTTAAATCTATATCGGCAGTTGGGCATTCTCTCAACCAACGAGGTAGAGAATTCCACAGGGTTGGCACTGAAAAAGCAAAGGCACGAGATCCAGATGTCTTCAATCGTACCCTGGGAATCTCCAGCAATCCCTCATTGGTGGAACGGAGAGGACGGAGGGGGCAGTAGGGTACCAGGAGATCTTGCAGGTAACTGGGTCCCTGATCACGTAGGGCTTTAAAGGTTAGCAAGCCAACCTTAAAGGTGATCCACCACCAAACAGGCAGCCAGTGCAGTTCGCGGAGCACAGGCGTAATATGACTAGTTCTAGAAGTCCCAGTCAGAAACCTGGCCGCGGCATTCTGCACCAGCTGCAGGCGGTGGATATCAACCCCTGGTAGCTCTAGGTAGAGGGAATTGCAGTAATCAAGATGGGTAGTGTCAAAAGCATGGACCAGTGTTGGAAGATCAACCCGAGGAACCAGGTGTTTCACCCGGGTGAGATTCCTCAGATGGTAAAAAGAGGATTTGATGACAGCTGACACCTGAGATTTCAGGGTCAGACCATCATCAAAAATAACGCCCAGGTTACGCACCTGATCCGAGATAGTGAGCGACATACCACCAACTAATAAGCCTGATGGTTGGCCAGCCCCCAAACCCACCCCGGATGACCTGGGTCTACTACCAGCACTTCAGTCTTATCCGGATTCAGTCTCAGCCAGCTGTAACTCATCCAAAATCTGATCTCAGCAAGGCAATTATTTAGCAAGGAGAGTGCATCATCCTGTCCGGGCAGAAAGGACATATACAGCTGAGTATCATCTGCATAGCAGTGAAAACCCAGACTGTATCGCCGGATGATATCTCCTAATGGCAGCATATACACTGCAAACAACATGGGGGCTAGAATGGAACCCTGCGGTACCCTACAAGGCAGGGGGTTAGCACCAGAGGAATAAATTCCGGTGGCAACTCTCTGAGACCTGTCCATGAGGTAAGAATGGAACCATTTAAGGACTGTACCAGATAGCCCACAAAAGAGCCGCAGGCACTCCAACAGCACACCATGGTCTACAGTGTCAAATGCAGCAGAGAGATCAAGAAGGACCAGAATGGTACGTGCCTTTCGATCTCTAGCCATTAGGAGGTTATTCAATACCCAGACAAGGGCAGTCTCCATGCTATGCTTCTTCCTAGCGCTAGACTGGAGAGTATCATAGACATTATGAGTTGTGAGATGATCATCCAATTCCAACGCAACTGCCTTTTCAATAACCTTACCAACAAATGGCAGGTTAGAGACAGGCCGGTAGTTGGCTAGACAATCTGGATCCAAGGAGGGTTTTTTAAGGAGTGGTCGAACGACCGCCTCCTTGAGGGGGTCAGGAAACCCCCCCCCCAAAGACTTCCAGACAATGTCAGCAAGGATCGGGCAGATAACATCTACACATCCCACTAAAAGGGGTGTAGGACCCGGATCCAAACTACAATTGGTTGGGCGCAATGTTTGGATGATCTCCACGATGTCAGTGAACTCCAGCCGGCCGAAATCTGACCAGACAGACCGAGTGCATGCCATTTCCTGTCGACCACTGCAATCCCTCATAGGAGAGGTCAGACCGATGCCAGACCTGATGCTGGCAACCTTATCCGCAAAAATTCAAGCGAAATCCTCGCATCTCAGCTGAGAAAGAGCTTCTTTGGGCTGGAGACAGATTGGATTGCACAATCTGTCAACAGTCCGGAAGAGCTGAGCCAGTCGATTCTGTGCGGCAGAAATCTCCTTGGACAAGAATTCTGCCTTCTTACGGGTGATTTCTGATTGATAGCCATCATAATGTGCCTTCAGCCTAAGCCTGTCAGCATCATGGCCGGACTTCCGCCAGGCTCTCTCCATCCTTCGGCCAACTCGCCTTAACTCCTTCAAGGAGCCATCAAACCTAGGGCTCCTTGGACGAAGGGTGAAAGGCCGAACACGAACAGGAGCAATCTTGTTCAGAGCATCTCCCACAGCCTTATTATAGGCTAGTATGAGATCATCTGGACTCATGCATTCACCCGACAAGCCCGATAGGTCCAGTACCGCCAGTAGGTCACTAGGGTTAATGCCCCTTAAAAGGCGGTACTGAACCATCTCCATAGGGGCAGACCTATTAAGGGGAGCCCTAAAGCTGAACAATATGGTTTGAAGGTCAGACCAGCTGACTGGTTCCACCCCCAAATCAGCAATCTCCATACCCAAAAGAAAGATCAGATCCAATGAATGACCCCCCACATGGGTCGAGGAGGTAACCACCTGTGTTACGCCCAGCATTTTCATCAGCTGGAGGAGATTTTGACCAAAGTGCGAGAATTCATCATCGATCCAGGCACTGAAGTCCCCCAGAACTATCAATCTGGGGGACCTCAACACCATGTCGACGATGAAGTCTGCTATCTCCTGCAGGAATTCTCCACCGTCTCCTGGTGGACTGTAGACGAGGAGAATCCCGCAACCTACACCCTCTCCCAGGATATATTCAAAGGATCTGGTACTTCCCAATGGCACATCCACAAGGCCCAGCTCAGTCTTAAACATAATGGCCACACCCCCGCCCCATGATCCAATCTTGGATGGTGTATCACTAAGAACCTGACTGGAGTTGCCGAGGCCAATACAGGGTGTGGATTTTCATCCAGCCAGGTCTCGGTGATGCAAGCCAGATCAGTTGATCCAACAAGATCAGTTATAATAGCTGTCTTGTTTTTAATAGATCTGGCATTGCATAACACCGCCAAGGTAGGATGAGCTGTCGGGGAAGACCTCAGCACCTGCCCTCTAAGGTCAGAGCCCTTGGGTATGGGGACAAGACAAGAATAACCTCTATCCTGACTCAGTTTCACCCCAGGACATCTCCTGGACCCCACAACTCCAATCCGCCCTTCCCTTTCCTGTCCCCCACCAGGCCCAGCTCTCCACCTTCTTTTACGCTTCCTAAGTATGCACAAAGCACGACACCTAAAATAGGTGTCAGACGACAATGGGGGACATTCAAAGGGACATAATTCCCTGAGCCTGGTGGAGGAATAATGCCCAACCATCACTAAACCTCCCCAACACATTATAAATAAAACCAAATAAACTGGAGAGAGGTAATAAAAATACAATAATAACAGGAAAAAATAAACAAAACAAAAACCTACCCACTCTCAAATAGCCAGATAATTCACTCCTCCACTCTCTCTCACAGATCTCACAGGATCCACAAAAGCACTATCCGAGCAACACTAATAGTAAGGTATGTATATGGCATCCTATGCCTAGAGCTTAAGGTGCTTTACAGCAATAAAAAGCCAAAATATGAGTTGTATCTGCACAATTTATCATCTTACTTTTGTTCCATACTGTTTTCCTCTCCCCTGGGATGCACCTAGAAATGAGCTTTGACTCAGCGTGCCTTTTCCCCAGTCACCAATTTTGAAATAAATACATTTGCCATTCTGAACCTTCAGGCTGCAACTCACCTCTGTTCATATATGAAGTAAGGTAAGTGTATCTACATTTTATTCTATTGCTATTCTTGTGCCTTCCTCCTTTAGTACATTCAGATAAAAGGGGAAACATAGAACATAGAAACATAGAAGTTGGTGGCAGATAAGGACCGCAAGGCCCATTTTCTACCTTATGAATGTGCTATCAGCCTTTGCTCTGTCAATGGCCTATCTATTCATACTCATCTGTATTGCTCCCTTATGCCTATCCCATGCCTATTTGAAGCCCTGCACTGTATTCATATCCACCACTTCCTGAGTTAGGCCATTCCATGCATCCACCACCCTTTCTGTGAAAAAGAACTTCCTCACATTACCCCTTAATCGGCCTCCTTCTGATCTCATGCTGTGTCTTCTTGTCCTGCTATTTTTCTTATATTGAAACGTTAGACTCTTTCACCTTGTTAATGCCCTTAAGGTGTTTGAATGTTTCAATCATATCACCTCTCTCCCTCCTTTGTTCTAGGGTATACATATTGAGCTCCATTAATCTGCCTTATATGTTTTCTGATGCAGTCCCTGCACCATTTTGGTTGCTCTTCTCTGGACTGCCTCAATTTGGTTAACGTCCTTGTGAAGGTGTGGCCTCCAGTACTGCATGCAGTACTCCAGATGGGGCCTAACCAGTGTCTTGTAAAGAGGGTTAATTACCTCCCTCTTACGACTTGTGATACCCCTACTAATACACCCCAACATCCCCCTAGACTTACCTACTGCTTTAGTGGTCTGTTTGGATGATTTCAGGTCATCTGTGATGATGATGCCCAAGTCTCTTTCTTCCCTTGTGACTGTCAGCAACTCCCCTCCCAGCCTATAGGTGGATTCAGGGTTTCTCTTCCCTATGTGCATGATCTTGCACTTCTTTACATTAAACCCCAGTTGCCACTCTTCTGACCATTTTGCCAGTTTATCCAGATCTCTTCTCATTCTGCCCACCCCATCTGGATCATCTACTCTGTTGCAAATCTTGGTGTCATCTGCAAACAGACAAATCTTACCAACCAGTCCATCTGCAATGTCACTGATGAAGCTATTGAAGAGGACTGGCCCCAGGACTGTTCCCTGAGGTACCCCCACTTGTGACTTGCTTCTCTTCTGACTGTATACCGTTTACCACCACTCTCTGTTTTCTACCCATCAGCCAGTTTGCCACCCAGTTGACCAACTTCTGACCCACCCCGAGCCTACCCAGCTTATTAGTCAATCTTCTATGTGGAACAGTATTGAAAGCTTTGCTGAAGTCAAGGTAGGCAACATCAACTGCTCTCCCCCTTGGTCCACCACTATGGCTACCCAGTCAAAGAAATCTATGAGATTAGTTTGACAGGACTTTCTTGTTGTAAACCCATGCTGTCTTGGATCCTGTGCTCCTATGGATTCGAGGTGTTGCACCATCCTTTCCTTAAGGAGTGCCTCCATAATCTTGCCTACTATTGAGATAAGACTGACTGGTCTGTAGTTCCCTGCCTCCTCCCTGCTATAGTACCACTCTTGTGGAGCGGGATCACGTGAGCCCTTCTCCGGTCTTCTGGGACCTCTTCTGTGCTCAGAGACTCACTAAACAGTTCTGATAATGGTTCTGCTAGGTCCACCCTTAGCTCCTTTGGTACCCTGGGATGTATGCCATCAGGTCCCATTGCCTTGTCCACCCTGAGCTTATCGAGCTCTTGTAGGACCCTTTCTTTTGTGAAGGGACTAGTGCACACCTCCCTCCCCGCTATGTCCATGGTGCTGAGCTGTGGGCCCTGCCCTACCTTCTCTTCAGTAAGTACTGAGCAGAAGTATCTATTTAGGATAGATGCTTTTACATGGTCCTCCACCTCACAAGCCCCCGTATCCTCTTTGATCTCAGCAATACCCCCTCTGGACTTTCTCCTTTCACTAATGTATCTATAGAAAGTCTTGTCACCTTCTTTTACTGTTTGTATTAGTGTTTCCTCAGTTTGGGCCTTTGCCTGCCTTACTGCCTTCCCTGATTCCCTTAGGGAAGTTTGGTATGCCTCCCTATCATCATCCCACTGCGTTCCCTTATATTTCCTGAAGGCCAGACTTTTGGCTCTGACCTTTTCTGCTACTGTTTTTGAGAACCAAAGTGGTTTCCTTCTTCTTTTGCACTTCCTTTTCTCTCTAACACAATGGGATGTTGCTTCAAGTATTACATCCTTAATGCTTGCCCACTTTGCCTGTACCCCCTCGTCTGTATTTCTTTTTGCCAGGGCTAGCTTAACTCTGTTGGCCATCTTATTAAAGTCAGCTCCTCTGAAGTCCCATATTTTTGCCTTGGAATGGGATGATTTAGTTCTAGTGGCCAAATTGAACCATACCATGTGATGGTCACTGGCCCCCAGATGACCTTGTACCTGGAGATCTGTGATCCTTTCCCTATTAGTCAATACTAGATCTAGGATAGCCCTGTCTCTTGTGGGTTGTTGTACCAGTTGTTTGAGGCCCTGCCCCTGCAGAGAATCCATTATGTGTCTAGTTCTGGCAGATGTTCCTGCTGATATTAGCCAATCTGTATCTGGCATGTTGAAGTCTCCCATTATCAGAACCTCCCCTTTAGCTGTAATGTTTTGTATATCTTCTAACAGTAATGTGTCTATGTCTTCCCGCTGGTCTGCAGGCCTGTAGATAACCCCAGTGTGTAAGGCTGTCCCATTTCCTGTTTCCACCCACAGTTCTTCTGGCTCCTTATGAGTATTCTGAATTTCTGTAGCTTTGATATTTTCATTGACATAAAGGGCCACTCCACCCCCCCCCTTTTTGCACCTCGGTCTCTTCTGAACAGTACATAGCCAGGTACTGAAGTCTCCCAAGTGTGGTTACTAGTAAACCATGTCTCAGTAATGGCTACTACGTCCAGTTTAGCCTCTGTCATTATTGCCTGCAGGTCTGGGATCTTGTTTCCCAGACTGCAAGCATTTATGTACATGATTTTCCATTGGACAGATTTTGGTGTGTTAGTTGTTGGGCGAGGTCTGGCATTTCCCCTGTGCATCGTATGGAGAGCCGGACCTTTTTCCTTACCTGGTGATGCAAATGAACTACAAACATGCTGAACTCCTGTTTGACCACTAGCTGAGGGGAAGCGGTGTTCTTCCCATTTGACGAATCGGGTACTGCACCCCTCTCCCCATTTGCTAGTTTAAATATTCTGCAAAGATGTCAAACCTCTGCCCCAACACACTGACTCCCTCCTTAGTCAGATGCAGTCCATCAAATTTAAAGAACTTTCGCTCCCAAAACTGTTGCCATTTCCCTACAAATTTGTGTCCTTTTTCCTGGCACCAGCCCTTCAGCCACATGTTTAGCTCCCCTATCTCCCCTTCTCTGACCTTCCATCCAGCTGCCCCTCTCTCCCAGACTGGCAGGATTTCAGAGAAGGAGATGCCAGATGAAATGGATGACAGTTTGTCACCCAGCCTGGTCAGGTGTTCCTTGGTCTCCACAACTGACCAGCTGGAAAGATCGTTAGTCCCTATGTGTACCAGGATGTCAATAAAATACAAAATCACACATGCCCACACAATGCAAAGCATCATGGGCTGCATATGCAAATCACCACAGAATGTTATGCCGGTTCACCTTTAAGCAGAATTGCATGGTGCCGAAAGGCCTCTCACACAGTTTGCAAAGGGTGCTAACAGATGTCATAGACACATGTTTCGTCCTACCAGGACTCATCAGTATGCCTCGTCTGTTTGACACCCCAGTGGAATGAGCCAGCTACCCTAAGACGGTCTGTCTGGGTTATGTTGTGGTGAACCCATTAAAATAAAAAACTATTTAAAAGACAAAGAACCTCTGTGCACAAACACTGAGGCAAGGGTTACCCCAAAGGGCTGTTTTCTCCTGCTTAATGTACAATTTTAGCAATGCGGTCAGTATCTCTTCACGCTGATGTACCTGGGAGACGTCTGACCATTACCCCTGGCTGGAGATAGGTATCAACTCCCTGAATCATGGAGTCTGCTATGATTAGAAATATTTTGGATTTCCTTTTTGCTTTTTTTAATTTGGTTCCTGTTTTGGGCGAGTTTTCCTCTGCTAGCTCCTCTGCTGCAGTGTCCTGCTCTGCAGTGTCCTCTGCCCCTTTTTTTTTGGTTTTGGAGACAGAGGCAGATACCTGTTTGTAGTTTTTATATGGTTTGTGGAGGTGATATGTTGGAGAGCACCGAGTGATGGGGCACCCTATTTGCCTCTCCTAATCACCTGCCAACCTCCCGGACCAACTACCCTCTGCGGTCGAGGTACTTCTGTTGGATGTTGGGGAAATGGCGGGTGGTTCTTATAATATATTTCCTCCTGAATATGCGATTTGAGGCGTGCATATTCTGCCCATGCTGCCTGGAGCTGAGCCCTTAGATCTCCAATGGCCCAGCATGTAGGTCAGTGTCCTAAATTCTGTAAAACTGCCCTTCTGAAAAGTGTCCTGCAGTACCTGCAGTTAATAATATCCATTCCAGATAAGTTGCTGGGTTTATTACCTGGTCAGAGTAATTAGAAGGAAGAAAATGAAAGCAAAAGTTTGATGTTGTGTTTTGTTGGTTTGCCCTAGAGGTCCCTGTGGCACCTGTAGGTGCTGAACCCTCCTCAAGAGGGCTCCTATGTCTTCTTGCACCTAAAAATTGTGGCAGTCCCTGTAACAGGGACAGAAACAGCATACACCCAAACTTATGTTGCATAAACATTCTAACATCCTAACATAAAAACCTGACACTGTAGAGCTTTCAGCACCCTGTTCAACTCGGTCATCAGCTTTGGCAATACCCTTTGCAGCCAATCAGGGATTATACACCAAATCTCTTCTTATTGTTCTATTAATAGAAGGCAAATGAACAGCCTTTAAATGTGCACAACTGTGGTTCACTTAGGCTGCCCAGCCCCACACATCTAATTCAAAACAGAGAGTAAGCTCATGAGAAGGCACAAGAAGGGAGCCACACCAAACTGATCTTATAACTTATAGCACACTGTACAAAGGTGTGTGTTCTAAACGCAGCACGAGATAAACATAAGTGAGATGCCCCAGGGTGTCACCTCTCACTGGGGCTTGGTCAAGGGGCGAGGTTTACATTATCTAGCCCTTAAAACACATTGTAACATGGGGAAGAAAAAGGGTTACAGATGATTGGATAAACAGCATCAGGTGTCCTTAGCATGTCCATACATCAATTCTCAATTAATGTATGCCTACGCTGGAATTAATGTATGGTGTAGTTCTCAGTTTAGCCACCACACGCAGGATTTCTGTGCTGCAATTGCCAGTGTAGCGAGTTGAGCTAGTTGCTCACATGTATCATACAGTGCAGTGTGTGAAATAGCAGAATAGTAAATGAAATGCTTGATGCCAAGGGCTACTTAATAACTCAAATTTCAGCACATTAGCTAAACCCCGCCAACACAACCGCTGCTGCCAAATGACAGCGACTTCAAACCCGCACTCAGAAACTGCAGCTAAATATCGCTACTGTACCTGATCAAGATTTCACTCTGCAACTGTATTCTGAAACACCCTGTCCTCCAAACACCATACCTGAAAACCCATCCTGCCCATTAGATCAACAACTAAACAGTGGAGCTCAGAAACCATCACATACCTTCTGTCACTTTTTTTCTCTGATGAGTCACTTGTTGTCTGTGTGAGTAACTGATGCCCAAGCCACGGAGCACATTCCATTTTCTACAAACATTAATGACCCAGCTAAGTTGTAAAATCCCCGGTAAATTTCTGCAACCTGCCACCGCTAACACTCACTATTGCGAAAAGAGAACTCTTGGTGAAAAATATACGCTTTCCCAATGTGATCCATAACGCCGCAGCCAGAGCTCTTTCCCCGATATGTCACGGTGGCATATTTTGCAATGGGCATATGTTGAGATGAACGGGAAAAACAAAGTAACACCACAGCAACTTTTCAAACCAGAATCTGAGGCGACCACTTCACCACAAGTCACTATTGCACCCCATGCAGACACCGGAGATAAAAACTAATATTTTGTAAATATTACGGGCAAAAGAAATGAGTCGGAATCTGAGATGTACTGACTGTGATGTACTCATATTCCTAGCAGCACAATAAACCAGGAAGTGTAGCCGTGTCGCATAACAATACAAAAGTAAGGTATTAAAATGTGTAAAACGTGTAACATGGAGAAGAAAACATTGTCGAAAGTGAGCCAAAATCTTTTTCTTCCCCATGTTACAAGTGAATTAACCCACTCCAGAGCATGGGTCTACTTGGAAATTAATCAACGGATGGGTAGTTGGAACCCCCCCAGCCATTGATTAATTCCCAACTACACCCACGGTCTGGCATGGGTTAATCCTTACATAACTTTCCGTGATTAAAACTGTGGTTACATTTATACTTACATTTACTGTATATATGGAAGCAATTAATATCAAGGTAAACTGACACAGTTTAAAAACTTAATTAGTTTTCAAATGCAAATAAACAGCATTTTACTAGTGATATGGTTTGTGTTACTTGCTTTCATGAATGTAGCTGAAGTTCTAGATGTACTAAACATGTGTGTTTCTGTGTTGTTTACTCTGAGATATGTTAGTTCCTTTTGCCTGTTTGAAGTGCATGGTTGCTGTGTTTATGTTAAGCATTTGTTTCTTTTTCAGTTGCATGCTTGTGATGTGTGGTCTGGAAATGAGAGATGGGCGAACCTTAAAAAGGTTTCGAAGTTCTAAAAGGTTCTGATAAGGATCAAAAGGTTCGGATGGTTATCCGATCCTTATCTGAAACTTTTAAAACCTTTTATGCTGCAGCATTAGGGAAACTTTGTAGTTGTCCCTGAGCACCCCCATTATTTAAAAATAAAATATAAACTTCTCTCTGGTGTCTAGTGGACCTCCCAGCCTGCCCCCGATCCCTTGTCATAAAAGAAAAGTGTCCCCAATATTCCCAGGTGTTTAGTGGACCCCCCTTGCTATCCCCGATCGATCCCCTGTAGTAAAAAAAAAAAGCAAAAAAACAAAGCATATCCTTCAATAAAATTCCCCGGTGTCGACTTCCGGTGACGTCATCAGCAATATGGAAGCTTAAGCAGAGAGCTCTCCACCTCGAGACCTACTAATTAATTTCCACACAGCCTGAACTCAGTTAATCCAGACAAAATGCATAAAATATCTTGTGGAAATACATCTAGAAGGTGATCCCGATCCAGGAGTGTGAAAACGA
The DNA here is from genome assembly GCA_016271365.2 of Neoceratodus forsteri. Lineage (NCBI taxonomy): Eukaryota > Metazoa > Chordata > Ceratodontiformes > Ceratodontidae > Neoceratodus > Neoceratodus forsteri. The sequence continues at coordinate 483,880,905 of CM057449.1, forward strand.
AACAAGATTACACTGGATTGAGCCCCGCAAGTTCAGTGGCGAGCGGGCGGGAGTCTCCTGTGAGTATGGCGGGAGGGGACACAGAAGCCGAAATGGACACTCTTTCCAGAACCAGATTTGAGACACTACTAGCAGAAATTAAACAATTCAGGAACGAAACAAAACTAGAGTTTAGCAAACTACACTTGGACCTGACCAAACTAGAAGCAAGGGTCACCGGAGCGGAGGATCGAGTATCGACAGCCGAGGATAACTTGCGCCAGATTTCCAGGGCAATCGAATTTCTAATTCACCAGAATGAAAATATGTCAGCTAAGTGTCTGGACCTAGAGGCGCGCTCTCGCCGAGATAATATAAGGATATATGGCTTGCCTGAAAGAGCTGAGGTAGGGAGATGAGTGACTTTATTGAAAATCTGCTGCGCCATGTCCTTGATTTACCACAGGCCTTCACATTTCAGGTTGAGAGAGCACACCGGGCACTTGTCCCTAAACCAGCTGCGGCTGCAGCCAGACCACGCTCGATCATTGTTAAATTTCCAAGCTACCGAGATAAGGAAAGGATTTTAAGGGCGGCATGGAAACAAGGCCAGGTGGACTATAATGGGGCCCGACTATTGTTCGACCCGGATTACCCACAACAGATTCAACAGCAAAGGTAGGCGTACGCTCCTCTTTTAAGAAAGCTAAAGGAGCTCAGGGTGAAGTTTCAGACACCCTACCCATCTCAACTTCAAGTAAACTGGGACACAGGAACAGAAATTTACCACACAGCCGAGGAGGCCCTTCAGGTATTTAAGGATCGAGGCTACGAGGTAGTATTGGCCCCCAGGCATGGAGATCTTCCCCCGATCCTGCAGAATCCTTGGCGTAGTGGCAGTCAAGAGGGAAGGAAAGCGGCGAACACTACCCTGAAAGACATAAAAAAAATGCTACTCCATTTAACACATAACCAAAACTCTGAGGTTGCACAGCAGAATAATCTACAGAATACATGAAGAAACACTCGCACTGGTGAGATCTTTGCCACTGTGTTCTTTGTTTAGGCCTATCTCCCGGTCTCTCCTCCTCCTCGGAGACACTGCAGAATATTATTGACTGCTTGTTTCAATGCTTTAAAAATCGATTTAAAAAACAAGAATATTACAATGGTGAATTTAAAGGTTTAACAACATGTATGGGTCTCTGAGGGGGAGGGGTGGGAGTAGGGGCATCTGAGGAGTCACTTAACCATGATCCCATAGGACAGAAGCCACTGAGCTTTCACTAGTTTTCCCCTTTATATGGGGGTTGGTTCAATGGGTCAGATTATACAGGGGAGAACCCGATGGGAAGGTGGCTCCAAAGAGTGGCTCTGAATTGGGCAGGCAGCTGAGCTGGAGTCCAGAACCTCGGGGATGTAGTCGGGGAGATCTCCACTTATCAGGAAGCCCAACTAAACTGCAGGGCCTTTCCCGCGAGTAAGAAGCTGGGTTAGGGGATGGATTCTAATCGGCTCAATATGTCCTAATGATTTGGATTTATTTTTGGGATATGTGGGAACTGTCAAGGTCACTGAGGAGGTAAAGGAAAGAGGAAGGCCTAGTAGGCGAGAGGGAGGTTCTTGGAAAGGAGGCGGCGGCAGTAGGCAGCAGATTAAATACGGAAGCAATACTTATCCTGTAATTAGGAGACTTCCCGCAGCGATAAGGCGGGGGGGGGGCAGTGTTAGATACTTATCACCAGCATACAGGGCAGTTCTGGGGGGTGAAAAGAGGTAATTTTGAGTGGGAGGGAATCTAGGTAGCTGGCCATATAGACAAGATGGTGACTGAGACACAAAGACAAGGATACCAGGGACATAATTTGCAATTAAATGAGGGGTGATCTGACAAAATTAGTTTAACAAATATACAAGTGGAGCAGTTTGGGGACCAGATAGATCAGGAAGGTTTGTTCCACGGGATAAGATGTTTATACTCATGAGGTCATAGTCCCGCCATGAATTATAAGGGATAGGACCCAGTAACTTCCTCCCAGGGATTAAGAGAAGTCTCTCAGGAATAAATTAGAGGCTTTGGGGCTCATAAGTGAATAGTAGCTGTCCTGGATAAATGGGATATCCATAGCCCGACTGTAAAAATGAAACTTGGGTCTCGGGGGTAAGTAAATGAGCAGATGGGAGGCTATGTGTGGGGGGTACCACAAGATGGCTTCATCCACACTGGGCCTCTAGTGGGGATTGCTGATGATGCTGATTTGCCATGACATCTGGCATGGACTCAATTGCGTGAGGGTCCTGGAGGATCGAGCTACGCAGGTGGCTCCTTTTCCTCCCAATCGAGTGTGGCACACTCGCGCTAATAGGGAACACACTACGCTGCTCCCCTACCTTGAGAGTTACATTGTATATAGAGGTTATCAAGGGGTACAGTTTAAGGTACCCCCTAAGTTACATGAATTTATATGTTTTGTTCGTTTTGTTACGAGACTGCATGTACCTATGTAAAACATACAGTTACATAGGCATTTGGTTTTTCTATTTTGGAAATGGATGCAGGGCCTGTTGCGACTGGCAGGGGGTGAGAGGAATAACAAGGAGGCAAGCTGGGGTGGATTATCTTGGGAAAGGTCGAGAAGCACATGGGAACTATGGGAGGTAACCCCCTTAATTAAGCAGGTCCATATACCTATCTATATCAATGGGTGATAGTAAGAAGATCAAAATTAGCTCACATAATGCTAATGGATTAAACAACCCGATAAAGAGATACAAAATTATGACAACCCTGAAAAGAGAGAACCCTTCCTTTATTTTACTACAAGAAACACACCTTAGTAAGTCCAAACATCAGAAGCTGGGGAAATTTGGGTTTGATACTATTGTGTCGGCCTCCTATGGGGGAGGGAGAAAAGGGGGGTGGCAGTCTTAGTGGAAAGAGGGACGCAATTTCAGAAGACTGGTAGCTATGTAGACCCGGAGGGACGCTTGGCAATTCTTGTGGGGAATCTGGAAGGTATACCTTTTACTCTGGCTTCCCTATATGTTCCACCGGGCTCCACAAAGGAAGTTGTTAGTTCCCTGCTACATAAGATTGCAACAAGCCATGTTGGAACTTTGATAGTGGGTGAAGATTTAAACCAGATTTGGGACCAAAGAGATACCTCAAGGGCAAAAACTTTTTGGCAGACACCGGTGGGCAGATTAATTAGGAGACACCTAAAGGGGAACTTCTGGATAGACACCTGGAGACACCAGAACTTGAACAAAAAAGAGTATACTCACTATTCATACCCACATGGTTCATACACCAGGACTGATTGCATATTAGTATCAGGAGAACATCAGCACCAGGTCTTAGATTGTAGACATATCCCCTCCGTCCTCTCGGACTATGCCCAGGTGTCAGTAACCCTAAGTTGGGAAGCTAAAAGAGGGCAATCTCTTTGGAGATTTAATAATTACTTCTTAAACTTGAAGGAGTTTACGGACATGGCTAAAAATAGACTATCACAAATTCAATTAGATAACGAGTCAGGAGAGATTCCTGATACTGTACTTTGGGATACCATAAAAACAGTGTTTAGGGGGGATTGTATTAAATTTGCAGCCCAGTTTAAACGACAACAAAACAGACAAATGGAGCAACTTCAGGAGCAACTGAGGGTCCTGATGGACCGAGGTGCGGCAGGAAAGGCTTCAGTACAATCAGAAATGTTAAGAGTTAAGCAACAGATTCAGAAAATTATTGACATTAAAACGGAGCAGGCACTGCAACGGTTGAGACAAAGATATTATGAGTCAGGCCCCCGGGCAGCCCGTCTCCTGGCACATAGGCTCAGGCGGCAGTCTGCAGAAAATACAATTACACAGATCAGGGACCCCAAGACAGGAGGCCTGGTCAAGTCTCCAGAAAAAATTCTTGCAGGCTTCAGGGAATTCTACACAAGTCTTTATGGGGCGGATCACCCCCGGATAGTGACCGTATCAAAAATTACTTAAACAATCTCAGGCTACCAGAATTGTCCCAGGAACTTAGAGGATCCTTGGACTCCCCCATATCCCCAACAGAATTGGCAGCAGCAATTAAAAGACTGAAAACCAGGAAGTCCCCTGGTCCAGATGGTTCCACGCCTGAATTTTTCAAATTCTTCAGAAAGGAGATAGATAACCCATTATTGAGGGCCTGCAGACTGGCACAATTGGGAGAGGATATTCCAGATACATGGAATTATGCAGTCATATCGAGCATCCCCAAACCGGGGAAAGATTCGACTCAATGTGGGTCCTACCGACCTATATCGGTATTGAATATCGATTATAAGCTTCACACTTCAATTCTGGCAAAAAGACTGGAGGAAATACTACCCAGACTAATCAACTATGATCAAACAGGGTTCATCCCTGGTAGACAAACCAGGACAATATCAAAAGAACATTAATGTAATGTTTCATGCCCCGGTCGGTTTACCTTGTTTGATTCTGAGTTTAGCGTTGAGAAGGCCTTCACGGGTGGCATGGAAATTTTGGAATTGACTCTTGGTAGGTTTGGATTTTCTGAGGTCTTCATAAAGATTATAAATAAGATATACACTCGCCCAAGGGCCTATGTAAAGATAAATGGTAAAGTCTCTCATCCGATACAATTGCAGCGAGGTACAAGACAGGGGTGCCCTCTCTCCCCCCTGCTCTTCGCCCTATATCTCAAGCCGTTAGCCCAGGCATTGCGTCAGGATGAGAGGATACAGGGGTGGGAACTGGGGGAGAGACCCATAAACTTGCCTTGTATGCTGATGATCTTTTGATTTACCTACGGGACCTAGAACATTCCCTGGCAAGCCTGTGGGATACTCTGTCAGAGTTTAGCTCCCTGGCCAGATATAAATTGAATGTCTCTAAGACAGAGGTCTTAAAAATGCATTATGAACCAGCAGAGCAAATTAAACAGAGACACCCTTTCAGGTGGGACCTATCTCACATTAAGTATCTAGGGGTTCAATTGAGTTTCCAGGTAACTAGTCTATTCCCACTTAATTTCTCTCCAATCCTGCAACTTATTAAATCAGAATTAGAGCAATGGGCAAATACCCCCATTTCTTTGTCCCAGAAAGTGGAGGCCATAAAGATGATAATTCTCCCTAAACTATTATATCTAGTACAAACTCTACCTATTAGAATCCCGGACTCTTACTTCAATACATTAAACAGGGTGATCTCACGCTTTCTATGGGGACCAAATAAGCCTAGGATTAGACTCTCAATGCTCCAGATCCCGAAAAAGGCAGGGGGCCTGTCACTACCCAATTTTAAGCTGTACTACCAGGCGGCACAGCTGAGGACAATCATATACTGGTTAGACAATCTATACATCTCTAAATGGAAAAACTTAGAACTGAAAGAAGGGGTAAGGTCTAGCGTAAACAGTATGCTTTGTGAACAGGGGAGAAGACCCAATATAGACCATCTGGGGAATCCCTTCACAGGGCACACACTTGAAACATGGTATAACACCTTGAAAGACAAGAAGGCTAATAATTGGAGATCTTTATTGTGGTCTATTCCGCATTTAGATTCCTTTGTACCTGGTAGATGGGACACTGGATTTAGGAGGTGGGAGGCTAGGGGACTGCATTTGGTATGGCACTTCATAGAGGGAGGAGAGATTGTTCCCTTTGAAACACCTGTTAATAGATAAGAAATTCCTTGGCAGGATAGATTTAGATATTTTCCAATTAGGAATTATGTGAGAGATCTAGCCACGAAGCATAAGTGGGGGACCATATCTCCGCCTCAGCTTGCCTCCACTCTCAAATGGGCATTAGAGGGGATAAAGAACCTCTGTGCACAAACACTGAGGCAAGGGTTACCCCAAAGGGCATTTGGCTGGGAAGCCAAGTTTCAAGAAAATACAAAATCACACATGCCCCCACAATGCAAAGCATCATGGGCTACATATGCAAATCACCACAGAATGTTATGCTGGTCCAACTTTAAGCAGAATTGCATGGTGCCGAAAGGCCTCTCACACTGTTTGCAAAGGGTGCTAACAGAAGACATAGACACATGTTTCGTCCTACCAGGACTCATCAGTATGCCTCGTCTGTTTGACACCCCAGTGGAATGGACCAGCTACCCTATAGGCAGTGGGATGCCTATTAGATCACACATCATTTCCAACCTTTATAGGGACCTACTGGCATGGAGAGGGAACAACACAGGTTCCATAAAAAAAGCATGGGAGAAAGATTTGGGAAATCAGATTTTGGGGGAGGTGTGGACATGGGCACAAACTAAAATACATTGGGGCCTTTCGGCTATTAGCTGGCAGGAGTTTTCCTGGAAAATCTTTATTAGGTACTTCCGATCCCCCAAGATTATGGGATTAATTTTGAATGGCAGCCCAGCCGACTGTTGGAGAAATTGTGGCCAAGTGAGAGCAACATATTTACATATGTTTTGGAGTTGCCCAGCCCTGTCCCCCTTCCTGTTGGATTTGCAGCAGGCCCTGAGGACAATAATCATTCCAGATTTGATTTTATCACCTACTGGCTTTTTACTTTTAGAATTACCGAAAGAATACAGAGACTCCCTTTCAATTAAGTTTCTGAAAATAGCATTCATAGCAGCTCAAAAGGTTATAACTAAAAACTGGTTGTCTCATATTCCTATCACTTTAGATAAATGGCAGGAAATTATGATAAATATATATAGGATGGAGGCATTGACAGCTTCTTTGAATAAGAGATTACCTCAGTTTGAAATTTTATGGAGGCGATGGATTTTATACATGGCAGAGGCAAGACCTGACTTTATCCCTTGAGCTGACAGAGTCTTTATTGAATTCGAGCAATCCCATCGCAGAGAGCTTAATCCAGATAATAAGCAATTAATGTAAAAGGTGCTCGACATATGTAGACGGCCAGATGAAATGTGGGGGTGTTTAATTTCATTTGTGATCGCCAACAATAGAATATTCTGTATACAGGAAACTGCCTATGGGAAATTCTTTGTAACCAACATATGGAAAGATTGAATGCAGTCTGTATGTCTTGTCTTTTGCAACTTGAAAATGATTAATAAACAGAGTTTAAAAAAAAAAAATTCCCCGGTGTCTGATGGACCCCCTCCCAATAGTCGTCGATCCCCTGCCATAAAAAAAAAACAAAAACTGTCCCTAAATTCCCTGGTGTCTAGCGCCCCCCCCCACCCTGATGCAGAGTGGGAAACCAGCACAGCCCTCCTCTCTCAGCCATGGCCAGCTGCCCGTCTGACTGAGCAATGAATGAGCGCATACTAGTACAAGCATGCACTCATTCATTGCCAGCTCCCATTCATTCACTGAGGTCTTAGGGTGCAGAAGTAAGCGGAAGTCTGTTTCAGTCACTGGCGGAGGTCCCCGTCCCCTCCATCGGTGACTGAAACAGACCTCTGCTCTTCTCTGCTCCACCAAATTACCTCAAGGAATGAGTGGGAGCTAGCAATGAATGAGCGCATACTTGTACTAGTACACGCTCATTCACTGCTCATCAGATGGGCAGCCAGCCGTGCTGAAGAGAGGAAGGCTGTGCTGATTGCCCGCTCTGCATCAGGGTGGGGGTAGGGGTCCACTAGACACCAGAAGAATATGGGGACACTTTTTTTTTTATGAAGGGATCAGAAGGGATAGGAGGGGTCCACGTGACACCAGGAAATTTATTGAAGGATATGCTTTTTCTTCTTATTATTATTATTACAGGGGATCGATCAGGGATAGGGAGGGGGGTCTGCTAGACATGAAGGAAAAGGAAAATTGGGGGTGGGGGTCCACTAGACACCAAGGTAAATGAAAGCAAGGGGGTTCCAAACCAATCCGAACTGCAAAAAAAGTCCTGATATGGTTCGACTTATTAAAATATTGCCGGTTCGGGGAGGTTCGTTTTTTCTCAAACCAGTTCACCTATCCCTACTGGAAATGTTAGATTTTGTGAATGTTAGACTGTATAACTGCTTTATGGTGTAGCGTGGATAGAGGAAGAACTCACTGAGTATAAGGAATATTTGGAGAAGGTGAGACCAGGGTTCAAATTTGCCATCTGCTGGAGTAAACAAGAGATCACCTTTTCAGACATCATAGTGAAACAAAGAAGTGATGGTGGTATTGATACAACTTTGTACAGGAAGCCCATGGATCATAACACACTCCTGCATGGCAGTAGTTGCCACCACTGCCACACCAGAAGAAATATACCCAAAGGGCAGTTTATGCAGATCAAGAGAAATATTACTCAGGAGGAGGATTATCTGAGAGAGGCAGCAGACCTGGAAAAAATTGTTTCTTACAAGGGTTTATGGAGCTGAGGTTGTTCCAATTGCTAGGAGAGAGGTAGATGCCATACCCAGGGAGGATCTTCTAACTGTTTGAGATAAAACTGACCCTAATGTTAATGTTTTGAACTTTGTTACCACTTATTCTACTGAGGCCAGGGTAGTGGAAAATACTGTTTGAGGGAACTGAAAGATTCTTAAAGCACACCCTAGATTAAGGGAGTGTACCAGTAGTTACCCTATATTTGTCAATAAGAGAGCAAAACTTTACGGGATGCCCTAGTGCACAGTGTACACCCTGTGGGCCAAAAAGGAATTATGGTTCCCCCATTATCCCTTGCCATGAGAATATGTGGTAAATGCAGGTACTGCACTGTTATGACTAATGAAAAAACATTCTTGAATATGAAAACAAGGGAGGTGGTCCACATAAAAGATTTTATCAGTTGTAATACCACAAATGTACTATATCTGACCAGCTGTGAGTGAGGGGCATTTTATTGTGGACACACAAAAAGAAGATTCAAGGACAGGGTAGGGGAGCATATGCGGTCACTTGAAGAAGGAAACAATAGATCAGCTCTAGCAACACATACTGACATAATGGAGAACAGAGGTCTCCACAAACCCACCTTTGTGGACATAAAGAGGGCCTATGGGCCCCAGAGATGAGGACACATATAAAAAACTGGCACTGAGGGAGGCATACTGGATCTTTCAACTGGGAGCAATAAACTGGTCAGGTTTAAAGATCAGCTGGAACCGGCACAGTTATTATAAAATGTTCTTGACGTGTCACTTTCTTCCTTACAGGTACAGTACCTCAAGGATAGACGGACCTCAGAGAGAATGAGATCCTTTAAATAAAATTGGTTCAGTTTTAGATAACATATTCTTGAATACCTTTTTCAGAATATTTATTTGAGCAATTCAATGTGGATCTAATATTGTCATATTCGTTAGTTAGCTTAAAGAATGTCAATTTCCGTACATGTTTTTAACTTACACTGTATTTGGTGGTCACCTCAGCACTTTTCATACATTGATAAATGTGTCTTGCAGAGCCTACTATTTTAGGAGTGGGCTGTAGGGGGCCAAACTACCTTGACAAAGTGCCAGGAGCGGTGGGCACAAAATGTTGCACTCCGTGGGTTCTCCTGTGGACTGTATGTTTTGCATTTGATCTGCACTGTCATATGGGAAACAAATTATTGCTTACTTTGCTCAGCATATGCATGTATCATACCTTATTTGGGGCCAAGTTAAAAAAAATATGGGCAGACTGGGTGGGCCCAGTGGGCCTTATCTGCCAACACATTCTATGTTTCTGTGAGTGCCAGATCTCTTACTGTGGTCATTTTTGGTTTTGTATCAGGAGCACCACTGGTAAGCCAGTGCTCCCTAGTAGCCAAGGACCAAACAGACAGGCTGACTAACTGAGCGGCACCACCATGAGCTGTGTCCCAGAGCCCTGCATTGTGAAGAAGGATCCACCAGTGCTGGAATCAACTGTAAGATCAGGGCTTGTCCCTGCCACAAGAAAAGTGTACCACTGATGAGGAACTTTGTCACTTAGTTTGGCCATCAGGCAGGTATTTACAAATACCTCAGGGTCAAGGTTTTCATTTGTTATTTTAGAAAATGTATGGCTTATGGGTTTGGGGGTTTTCACTAAGCAGCTGGCATATTTTTAATTCAAATTGCACCACTGCCAGCAGGGTGCAAAATTCCTGTTCTTTAGGTGCCATAGGGCATTCATTTTTGATTGGAGACACCTAATTCTCCTTGCTGCCTACCCTCTGGGGCATCTAACTGTGGCTTACCATTTTATCTCCTCACCGTGCCTCTGACAGTCAGGCTAATCTTTTTTTTTTTCTTCAGGAGGCTGTATTTCCCTCCTCCTTCCCATCCGAGAACAAATCGTGATCATCACTCCATTCCTGCCTCCTCTCTATGTGCGATTATTATGTTACTGTGGCAACTGCCTAAGGCGTGTGCAAAAGGGACTGCACATGCGGCCACGGTCACATAATGACGCACTCAGTAGCATCGCATCTGGTAGGCTGCACTGCCTGCTGGATCTCACCCCCATATGACCTGTTTCTGGTGCTAGAACCACAGATTGCGGTAGCGGGAAGTGCAATTGGCAGCACCAGCAACACTGTGCAGAAGGGTAAGGGCTATTTCATGACAGTACAGTCCTTTCAAGGCCTTTTCAAATTACTCTAACACTACAATATTCAATATGAAAGCCCTTTTAAGGGCTAGGAAGGGGAGCGTGAACATAGGCAGGGTGGAGGCAGAGCAGTAAATCCCTGTAAGGACTTGATTGGGGGGGGCGCAGCGCAAAAAAAAATCCCCAAACCATTTTAAGGGATACGGCTCGAGAATCTAAACATTAATTTTTAAATCCATCTTAAGGGCCATAAAGGAGAGACTGAACTTGGCTGCAGCAGGGTAGGTCAGTAAGTCCTTTTAAGGACTTGGTAGAGCAGCAGATCAGAACATCAAAATATCCCCAAACCCTTAGAAGGTATAAAGAAGGGAGAATGACGACTACATGGAGGAGGAGGGGGTGGGTGCAAGGGAAGTTTAACACTAAAACTACCTACTTCTTCTCTGAAATAATCAGACCACACTCGGTTGTTCATATGTGCATTTCTTGACAATTTTTGACAGAGTAAAAATAAAACTACTGATTATTAGCCCAGTGTTTCAATCACCGCATTCCTACTGGCTATGACATCATGGCAACCACGCTGGGCCAGCTGTGAACTGAGAGCTGTATTGTATTGTTTTAAGTATTTTATGCATTTTTGTTTTAAATTTATAGCTTTGTTCCTCGGGAATTTAATCAAGAAGTAACAGAGCATGAATAAGAGCTGGTTTTCGTTTTTACGAAGCTAACACTGGGTCAGGTTTGAGAGTGGTGGTGTATCTTGCTCAGTGTCTGGATGTCTGACCAAATAGCACTACAACACAGTGCTACCATATTACAGAGACAAATATTTAATCGATACTGGTTCAGCAGCATTGCTTAACCTGGACTTCCCTAGAGGATGTTTTGGAGCAAGGCAAGTGCTACTGGGGAACGAAGGAGGTAGGATCCTGGCTGAATCCACGCTGGCGGGGTCGGTGGAGCAGCTCTGCAGAAAGGGATCAGGAGTCTTGCAGTGCAGGAGTTTGGAGGAGCAGTGAAGCAGTGGGACATCATCCAGAAAGGAAGCAAGGAGACAAGGTCTGAAGGTGATGGACTGTATATTCAGGAGGCTGAGGAGGCTCATTCGTTCCGGTGGAGCCAGACTGAACTGTGGAGGCAATTTGGGGGGTATCCGTTGAGGTGGTCACCAGAGGGGGATTGCTCTCTGAGGAAGAGAACCAGTGGGTTGCCATTGGAGGGCAGCGACCACCATTGGGGAGTCCCTGAGTTGCCCTGTGGTTTGGTATGGGTTAAAACTGGCGAAGGTGGCCTAGTGGAAGTTTTCTGGATGTGGGACCATTGGGCTCACTGGAAGCACTGAGTGGTGACCTAACTATTCCCTGGAGAATCCGCTCCCTGGAGATCTGGCTATGTGAGTTACCTTGCTTTAGAACTCTCCATGTAAAGACTGTGTTTCGGAGCAAGGCATTTGGTACTCTGTGCAATTTTGTGAACTGTATCATATTAACTTACAATTGACAGTGAGAATGAACAGTAAAAGTTAGGGGTTGAGAGACCCTAATATTTCTATTGTCTGGGCTGTGGAGGTGAGAGCTCCCCAACATTTATTGAAAGACACTGTGGACAAATTATCAGCCATTAGTTTCATATGGACGAGTACTGATCTGAACTATGTTAAGTACTTTGTGATTGTTAAACCTGTGTTCTGTCTTTCTCTCAGTGGATTCCTGAGGATTATATATTTTGTAGAAATGTTTTGTTATAGAACTGTATTTTGTGTGATTGGGGTCTGTATGTGTGAGTGAAAGGTGAGTCTTTGAAGGGTGAGTGGTAAACTGTATTGTATTTTGAGATGGGGTTGAGTATTGGTTATTGGGGAGGTATATTTTTGTATTGTGGGATTGCAATTGCTGAGGTTTAGGTTTTTGGACTTATTTTTGGAATTTTTTTTTGGGGGGGGGAATGTGTCTGGGACAGAGGCCCTTAAGACACAGCTACTCGGGGACTACCTATGTGATCTCCGTCCCTTCGAGCTCTCAGCACTTTCAGTGGAGGCCTACCGGAGATGTAAGGCCTTAGAAATAGCTCAGGGGGAGGTGGTCGGGGGTGGTGCCCGAGTGGCTGCTGGGGTGTCTGGGATCTGGGTGGTGAGGCCAAGGAAATGCCCTGGGGCAAAATGGGAACTTGAAAGGGGGTGCCTTGTCTGGTTCCCATACCCAAGGGCTCCCCAATGGATTGTGGGCAGCTGGCTGGTCCAGCCACCCCACCTCATCCCACTTGGGTTGTGTTATGCAATGCAAGGTCGATGAGGAACAAGACTGCCATAATGGCGGATCTGATATACTCAGTTGACCTGGCATGCATCACGAAGACCTGACTGGATGAAAATGTCGCCCCCATTTCGGAGGTGGCAGTGCCAGCCAGGTATTCCGTGATACACAACCTAAGGAGGATCGCGGGTTGGGGGGGTAGCCATTTGTTTTAAATCCTGCTTGAACCTCACGGTGCTATCTGTGAGTCAGATGCAATGCTTTGAGTGTGTGGCTGCCTGTGGGGGCATGAGCACGGGCTTTAGGGACCTCATGCTGTATCGTCCCCCTGGATTAGATGGGGATGTTTTACAGGAGGTCGAAGAGTTTATTGCCAGCCTGGTCTTGGAGTCTCCCAGGTGGTTGTTCCTGGGAGACTCCAATGCCTGGGTCGACAGCCGGATCTCGAGTTTTGGGAATGACTTCCTTAGGAGCATGGGGGCCTTGGGCTTGGCACAGAATGTAACAACTGCCACGCGCTCAGGTGGCCACACACTGGATCTGGTCATTTCTTTGGGTTTGGAGGTGAGCGACCTCAGGATGGATCCGGTGATTTGGTTGGACCGTAGCATTTTGGGGTTCACGCATGGGGCACCCCCCCCTTAGATGGTCCTGCCCCTGTGGAGATGGTCAGGTACCGCTCATTAAGAGGAGTTTCCTCTATGGGACTATTGGCAGTGCTGGATCTATTGAGTGTTATGGTGGCTTGTGTGATTGGGATGGAGGAGGCAGTGTCAGCCTATAATGGGACTGTGGCTGCAGCCTTGGACTCCATTGCACCCATTCATGTTCGCTCCTTGTCTACTAGCGGGAGACCTCCATGATATGATGAGGATCTCCAGCAGTTAAAGACTAAGGGGCTGAGGATAGAGAGATGCTGGAGGAGATCTGGCCTGGAGAGGGACAAATTGGCCCTAAGGTCGCATTATGCTGACTATCAGGGGGCACTCTCCCATAAGAAGGTGGAATTTTTGTCCAGGGAGATTGCTGCAGCGAGGAACAGACTGTCTCAGCTCTTTCACAGTGAACAGGCTTTTACAACCTTCCTGTCTGCATGTTGGAGGAGCGGGTTCTAGCATTAGGTGCGAGGAGCTGACTCCGTTCTTTGTCGACAAGGTGTCCTCCATCAGGGATGAGGTCTCTTAGAACATCTCTCAAAAGGGATACAGTGTCCAGCCTGAGGTGTGCCAAAACACTCCTGTCTGGGCTGAATTTGAGCTGTTTAGAGTGAAGGAGGTAGTGGAGATAATCTCGAAGTTGCGGCCAACCCAGTGTGATCTGAACCCAGATCCAACCTGACTTTTAGTTGGTTGTTTGGACCTGATTGGACCTGTGGTTGCTGAGGTCATCTGGAGTTCTTTGAGGAGTGGGGTTTTCCCATTGGCATTGAAGAAGGCCTTGGTTAGGCCTCTTCTGAAGAAACCCTCATTGGATCCGGACTGCCTCAGCAACTACAGGTCAGTCTCGAACCTCCCATTTTTAGGGAAGGTTATTGAGATAGTGTTGGCCATTCAGCTTGACAGACATCTTGCCTCTTTCTCTACCTATGAGTCTTTCCAGTCTGGGTTCCAGGTGGGGCATAGTACGGAGACTGCCCTGGTGAGGGTACTGAATGACCTCCTGATGGCGAGGGATAGGAGAGGCTGTACCATTGGTCCTCCTAGACCTCTCTGTGGTGTTTGACACCGTGGACCATGAGGTATTGCTTGACCGCCTGCGGTTCTGGTGTGTCCTTTCCAGTAATGTAATCAACTGGTTCAGGTCATACCTGACAGACAAAGTGCAAAGGATGACAATGGGGTTAGCCACATCTTCCCTGAAGCCTCTGTGCTGTGGGGTTCTGCAGGGTTCGGTTTTGTCACCCTTGTTCACAGTGTATATGCTGCCGTTAGGGGACATTATCAGGCAGTATGGGCTAGATTTTCACTGCTATGCAAATGATACCCAGCTGTACCTGTCCTGTGTGCCTGATACCCAGGTGTTAGCCTCTGTATTTAACAGTTGCCTCAAGGAGATCCAGTCATGGATGACTTACAATTGGCTTAGGCTTAACCCAGACAAGACTGAGGTACTGGTGGTGGATCTGAGTCATCAGGGTGGAGGGGAGGGTGAGGGGTTACCCCCTGGCCTAGTGTTAGGGGATGTTCCTCTTGTCCCTTCTAGACAGGTGAAGGATTTGGGGGTGATCCTGGATGCCAGCCTGACTCTGGATGCCCAGGTGTTGGCCATGATTAAGAATGGCTTTTTCCATCTTCGGAACATTGCCCAAATCCGAGCCTTGATCCCACCTGAGGATCTGACAGTGCTGGTGCATGCTTTTGTCACTACCAGGTTGGACTACTGTAATGCCCTGTACCTAGGGTTATCTGGAGGCAACCTCCGCAGGCTGCAGCTGGTGTAGGACACAGCAGCAAGACTGTTAACGGGGGTGAGAAGATGTGAGCATATCATGCCGGTCCTCCGTGAACTTCACTGGCTGCCAGCCAGTCAGGTGGACGATTGTCTTCAAGGTAGGGCTCCAGACCTACAAGACCCTGCACAAAAGGGGACCTATCTGCAAGATCTCCTTGCCCACTACCGTCATCCCAGGGCTCTCCATTCTGCCGGGGGGAGGGCCTTCAGGCAGTCCCAAGGGTTAGGTTGCGGCATTCTGGAGACAGGGCATTCTCGGTGGCTGTACCTACCCTGTGGAATTCCTTGCCTATTTCTTTAAGGGAAGCTCCCTCGGTAGAAGCCTTTCAGAAGGGCCTAAAAACATTTCTGTTCTAGCAAGCATTTATAAATTGATTAATGTTAATGCTGGTGATTTTATTGAGATAGATAGTGATTTTAAATGTGCCCTCAGTGAATTTAGTATGTATGTATGTATTATTAGTGTATTTTGTGATTAATAATGTGCTGTACGAATTATGCAACACCCAGAGTCCCAGGAAATGGGTGTTTTTATAAATAAAGTAACTATATATCTATCTGTCTGTCTATCTATCTACTGTATCTCTACCAAAAATGGAAAACTGGCTAAAAAAAAAAAGCACCCTACAAAATGTTATTAAAGAAATAGGATTACTGTGGGGACTATTTGTGATGATGATGCTAATTTTGATGATGAAATAGACTATGTTAAAAAAATATGGGGTGGCATGTAAATCAGTTTATGGGCATGTATTTGTCAGACTTGGGTGTCCCACTGAGCAGGTAATTTTTCCCCCGAATTTCATATCCTGACTGCCAGACAACAAGCTGCACCATCTTCTGGCCCACACTGACTCAGCCACTGTGTACACAGTGACTTGTAAGGGAGCTCCCTAGACTTTCAAAACAGGAGTAACACTGGTATCAGGCTAAAGAGGGTAGCCCCTCCAGTACAGGACAGTGACATTGAACAATGTAGTGTCCGTTGTGATTCAGGGGCAGGCTGAGTGCTAAGGTTGTACCTGGAGGGGCCCCTTTGGTGGCAGCCCAGGAATGTATTTCATTTGGCCATGCCTGATCAGGGCAAGTAAAAGTGGCTATTTATGCAGAGTTTGGGTGGGCCTGCACAGGACACCAGAAGACCGTTCGGTCAACTACCACATACCTCACACTGCAAACTAACCTCTTTTTCCCCTTTAGGATTGTTTTCCTAAATAAAGTTGCATGTTGTTGCAACTATTGCTCTTTACTGTCTACCTAAAGTACAAATGAACGTTAATTTGGGAGAAGTGTCTGCCCATGTTTGGGGTCGACGGGAAGGGTGACCACAGTGAGGAGGAGAGCAGGTATACCATCACAGGCGGCTGTACTGACCAGTGAACAGCTCATGTAAACCTTTCTCTGAGTGGAAGCACTGCACTATTTGGACTATCTGGCTATGTCCCCCCCCCCAAACACACACACACTAGTGAAAAAGAAAACAAGCCGGGACTATTTATTTATTTAACAGATTTTGGTAACTGTGTAGGCCCACTGAGACCAAAGGTCCCTTTTTCAGGGGTGACCCGGATTTAGTTACATGCAAAGTTAACAGTGTACAATGACAGCAAGATAAATCACAGGCAGTTTTACAGAGAATTAATGACAACATCACATAAGGCACAAAGCAGAGTAACAACACAGGAGATAAATTAGTTACATACAGTAGAATCACGCTGCAAATTTTGAGTAACAGTTGTCCATATGTGGGGACAGTGCAGTTAAACTAATAATCATTCTTAGAGTACGGGCATGGAACATCAGAAGCAGTAAACAGTCCAATCACTGGTCTTGGGATGTGTAAGGTTCAGTGGTAATAAGTGCATTGGCCCCCCCTCTAGTAGGTAGTTTTTTTAAGCCTTTTTTGAAGCCGCTAAGGGAGGTGGAATTCGCTAAGGAGACAGCGCGTTCCACTAATGAGGAGCAGAGTAGGCGAAGGACCTTCTGCCCAAATTAGTTCTGACTCAGGGAATGTCAAGGCTGATACACTCTGAGGAAAGCAAAGATTGCCTCATGGGCTTCAGGGCTTTTAATCCATTGAACCTAGGGGAAGTGTACATTCTGGTAAATTTGTAGGCAAGGCAGAGGAGTGGGTAGGACATCCTATTGGTAAGCAAGGACCATTTCAGTGAGGAGAGGCTCTCGTAATGATGACTACATGGGGGGGGGGCCTTGATGCAAAGCAGCTTATCTTATTGTAGAGACAGCCAGTTTTTTTCACTTCTGAGTTTCTAAGAAACTGGAGTATAGGGGCACCATAATCCAGGGTGGGGAGGGGTACCATTAGCCACAATTATCCTGGTTTCAGGGGCCAGTGAGTTGCCCCAGTCAGTAAAGAAGACCAAGTTTCCAGTGTATAGTTTTCACTACATGATCCACATGTTGTTTAAATGTAAGATCTTGGTCGAGGTGAATACTCAGATACTTTATCTTATCAACAGTCTCTAGGGGGGGAACCAGAGGAGGTGCACAGGGATGTTGCCGGGACACGCCAAGGTGCTTTGGTCCAAATAAGACAGCTTTAGTTTTCTTTTCATTCAGCACTAATAGGTTATTGGCAAACCATGCTTCCAGGGCATTCAGACTAGAAGAGAGCTTAGCATTGACAACACTAACATCATCCGTACTCCAACAGAGCACAGCATCGTCAGCATAAAGTAGAAGGCTAGCCTCACCACAGTTGTTCCCAATATCATTAATAAATATAGAGACTAGTAGGGGGGCCTAATATGGAGCCTTGGGGACCCCATCCTTGATGGGCAGGTGTGTGGAGTGGGTACCCTTCCATCTGACTGCTTGAGAGTTACTAACAAGGTAGTTGGTAACCCAGGTGAGGGAGTGTCTGTCAAGACCCAGTTGGGTCAATTTAAGAAGCAGCATTTTGTGGTTAACCAAGTCAAATGCCTTGGTTAGGTCGACAAATATGGCACCAGTAGGAGTTCCTTTGTCAGTTGCATTCAGGGTGACCACCGTGAATTTTATGAGTGCCGTGTTGGTCCCATGGGATTTCCTGAAGCCATGCTGCTTGTCTAATAGCAGATGGCGGTTTCCCAGGTAATCCTGCAGCTGGTTATACACCAACCTTTCCTGTACTTTAGCCAATGGACTAAGAATGGAGATGGGCCGATAGTTTTCTACCGGCTCTCAGGGTACACCTCTGTGGCATGACCGTCACTATCTTCCATTTGTTAGGGACAGTCCCTTCATGGAAGGACCTATTTAGAAGTCAGGTTGCTAGGAGAGCTATTGTGGTACCAGCTACTGTACTTTTTGTAGCTTTAGCTCTAGCTTAGCTTATAGCCTGGCAAACCATCAGCTTTTATACACTAAATGAAACATCTGTGATGCCCTGGTGGCATTGTAAGGTTCTGGCATCTTCTAACCCTAAGCTAACTGGCAAGAACCCACCCTACAAGGGCCTAACATATTATTATATACAATTTATTGATCATGCCTAGTCAATCTTGTTTTCACTGAGGTCCTGCTTTTACTCAGACAGCCAGAGGGTGATGGCCTGGGTTTCAAACTGGCAAGTCCCTGCTTCACAATTAACTTTCCTAGCCATTAGACCACACTGTTGTGCTTGTATGACCTTGCTTGTTAATACTCTCTGTGATATTGCTAGTATAGCTAAACTAAATGAAGGTCATAGCAATGCTAGGTCAAAACATCCCTCACCCCCACTGAGGAAAGAGAGCTATATTTGCACACAGTAGATGCTAAATTTAAAGTGACATGTGTAGGAGAGATTAAAGGATTATTTCTACGCTTTCCTACAATTATGTGGTTATTCCTAACACCCCCGATAGATCCTGCAGCAGTTAGGTACTAAACATATACTCTGCAATTTTTATCATTCACTTACTTTGTAAACCTTTTACTGCAGCTATTACTTTCGGAACTGTTCTCAGTGTGGCTATTCATTACCTCCAGAGCTGCCAAAATTTAGGATGTCCAACTCAAGAAATTGTCATGCAAGCTACTTCTGATGGAAGCATGTGGAAAATTCAGAAGCAGCAGCCACTTAGAGAGTAAGTGGTTACTGAAAGGGTAATACCACATTGTGAAAAACAAAGATTAGCAGTGAGAGATATACAGTGTGCAATTATTGCTTGCCAACCCAACACACCACATCTTACAATATTTCTAAAATAATGAAAACTTTTTCTTACAATTTGGAAAGCGATATGGTCTTGTGATTACAAGAGGAAACTGAACTATCACACGTTCAAATCCCACTGCAGCTGTTGGCTTACTGTCAGTGTTGGAATTAGACTTTTTGAGATTTGAGATCCAGGGTGAACCAGGCAGTTTCTGGGGAACATTCTCAAAGAGAACACACTGGATAGCAGTTTAAATTACATGAAAACTGCTTAAAACTTTCATTAATAGGGAAAAAAAAAAAGAAACAGCTTGTATTCAGCTTAACAGAAACTTCTTGCAGTTCAGTCTCTTGCTGTCTCCACCTGCATCTCACTGAAGCAGAAGTGATCTGTGTGGTTAATGAATTAATCTTCTGCACAAATTGTATCTTACTCCTCTTTAAGTAAATGTTCCAGCTAGCCCCTCCCTCCGGTCTCCATGGAACAACGGATGCCATGGCACTTAAATCCAGCCAGGAAGTAGGAAATGGCCTGGCTTCAGCTGAACATCATCTGCCAGGTAAGGCCTCCTTATTTTCCAAATGTTGTGAAAGTGCCAGGAAGGTTTCAGGTCTGTGCTCCCCCAACCCCACCCCTGCTATAACACCGACCCCTAGACACAAAGTGGAAGACGGGGGGTTACAACAGTAAACCAAAAGCTGTTACTATTTCTATTCCAGCCCTTTATGAAAAGGTGTTTTCTTGAAATAAAGTAACAATGTATAAACATATAGTGACATAATTAATTTTTATGTACCAAGCTATTCATATACCTGTTTTAGCAGGAGGGAAACACTGTAATGACATCCTACTGTTTCTGCAGAACGTTGCGACTCACAGAGCTCAGGACAGAGACAGCAGTGACAAAATAAAAATAATGTTATGGTACACTTCAATTTTTTTTTTTATTAAAAGTATTTTGCTATAATTATGCTTCAACACTGAAAATAACACAAACCACATTTTGGAATTCAAATGATTTTTATCCACTGATTCCACTTTCTTACGGAGATGCGGATAAACCATCTTTACGAATTACATAATCAAGGCACTCTGCAGCCAGCTTTAAGTAAAAGCACTTGGCTATGATGCAACAAACACATTATACTGGTCAAGTCTGAACTGAATGCATTCTAGCCTTCCCAAGTGACTTGGCATGCACCTGACGGTGATTAACATGTCATCACTCCTGCAAACAAATCACACCCAAGACGACCAGCAAGATGTTTATCCCTAGTCTTTATGCCTACATTTTTTATTATAAATCACTTATTCATCCTGGTGGGCTTTACTGTATGTGATCTCAGACTCAGCCAATCAGAATCAATAACCACATGAGTTCTTATCCTCCTTACAGTTGGTGTATGTGTGGGAACTTCAAGTGGAAGATTCCACTTTGGCAGTGGGGGGGGGGAGTGTTACGTTCATTTCTTTTTTTTTTTTAAAACAGAACTTCAAACATTGCCTTGTTTTTATGTGTAGCATGGGGTGTCTCTTAATGCAAAAACAGCAATCTCTTGTGCTGTTTGGTCTGAAAGAATTGTTCAGTTCACCTTGGTGTCCCCTTTCCCAAACAGCAAAAGAGGATGTTAATTTTCCATAAGAGACACCTCACAGTACACATACAAACATATAAAATCAAATCCAAGGGGAAGTGATTTTTTTGGGGGGATTAGAAGATTGTAATTACCACCATAGGGGTTCCAGTGTAAATCATTGGGGACTTTACCTCAGTCTCTAGTAGCCCCTCAATGATGTTCCCAGGGTGTAACCCCCCACCCATAATTACATGTGTTTGAAAATGCATTTCACAACTGATTTTCTTGAATACAAAAAAACGCATGAAACAAAATGACAGGCGGAGCTGTTCATAAGTTTCTTGATTTCAAGCCACTGACTGGCCTGTAAATACAAAGAACATCAGCAGAAAGTTCCATCTGTCCATTATTAAAACTGCAAAAAGTGCCACTGTCGGAGTGATGGTAGTTATTGAATGCAATACATCAAGTTTTTCAGCTACAAATGGAATCCTATTTAATCAGTGTATGCAGTATTAATGTCTTGCCTGGAGTCAGACAGTTGCAAGCATCTGTTTGAGTGTCCTCTCGGCAATTCTAGACACTGCTAAAACAACACATTTTTAGTTCTGATTCCCCTCAGGTGTCATAGAAACACAGAAACATAGAACATAGCGGCAGAAAAAGGCCTACTGGCCCATCCAGTCTGCCCAACCCTACCTATTATTCGTGCAATGGCCCTAGTGACCATCTTACTCTGTGTTACCCTCCCCCTTTACACCTCCACCTGCCCTTACCAGGCTCGTGTGCATGTGCCACCTAGGTTTGAAGCTACCCACCGTTTCATAGAAACATAGAAATATAGAAGTTGATGGCAGATAAGGACTGCAAGGCCCATCCAGTCTGACCATTTCTTTTTCTACCTTATAAATGTGCCATTGGCCTTTGCTCTGTCAGTGGCCTATCTATTCATACTCATCTGTATTGCTCCCTTATGCCTAGCCCAACCCTGTTTGAAGCCCTGCACTGTATTCGTAGCCACTACTTCCTGAGGTAGACTGTTCCATGCATCTACCACCCTTTCTGTGAAAAAGAATTTCCTCACATTGCCCCTTAATCGGCCTCCCTCTAATCTCATGCTGTGTCCTCTTGTCCTGCTATTTTTCTTATATTTAAACATGTTAGACTCTTTCATCTTGTTAATACCCTTAAGGTGTTTGAATGTTTCGATCATATCACCTCTCTCCTTCCTTTGCTCAAGGGTATACAGTACATATTGAGCTCTGTTAATTTGTCCTCATATGTCATATTTCATTACAGACCACTTCCTTCAGCAGCCCATTCCACTAGTCCACCACTCTTTCCGTGAAAAATTACTTGCAGACACCCATCCAGCAACTTCTCCCAACCAGCTTTAAAGAAGTCCCCCTTTGTGCTGCGTACCTGTGTGTACTCAGGGTGAACAGTTCACTGCATTTCTCCTTGTTAGTCCCATGGAAATATTTGTACATTTCTGTCATGTCCCCTTCCCCCTCTCGTCTCCAGTGTGTGCATGCTAACATCCTTCTGTCTATCTTTATACACATTCTCCCCCAGCCTCTGGATCATCTTAGTAGCCGATCTCTGCACAGTCTCCACGCTATCATTGTCCTTCCCCAGGTGTGGGCTCCAGAATCTCGCACAGTACTCCACATAAGAGAGAACCATAGACCTACTCAGGTGAAGGATCTCCTCCCTTCGTCTACTGCTGATCCCCCTTCCTATGCACCACAGCATCCTGTTTGCCCTCCCCAACAACTGCAATTATCTCAATGTGATTTTCCAGTGCCCTGGAAAACATTTTAATATAGCATAAATATTAACAATACTCGGCTCACATTTGATTAATTTTCTCTGTCATCCCTCATTCTTTATTACCGAGCACATTTGCATGAAAAAATTATCTTTGCTTCTCGACTCCAACTCATCCTCCTGATTTTTCCTGCACAGAACTCAGAATTTCTTGCATTTTTTGCATTGAAGAACAGTTGGCAGATCTTTCACCAGTTCTCCAGCCTGCCCAGATCCTTCTTGAGTTCCGTTATCTGTTTCTCCATGTCAGCCCTTGCGCAGATCTTTGCTTCGTCTGCAAAGAGGAAAACCTTGCTCTTTAAGACTTCCCCTATGTTATGAATGAACACACTGGAAAGGTGCCAGCACCGATCCCTGCTGTACTCCGCTTGTAACCTCCCATACCTCTAAGAACTCCCCATTTTCTACAATCCTTTGCTTCTTCCGCTCAGCCAGCTTTCTACCCAAGTTACCAATTATTCCTCCACTCCAAAGTCCCTTAGCTTTACTGAAATTTTGTATTGAAATCCCAAAACCAGTATCCAAACCCAACCATTACATTTGGTTAGAAATTCACACACAGCAGTCATCAGCACCAATATATGGCAATTCAAGTGGTCCCACCAGCACAGCAGTAGGGCTACCACTCAAGACGCTGATGACCCAGGTTCGTGAACGAGCCTGCAGCATCAGAGGGCAGGCTGGGGGAAGGTTGGATGAGTGTCCCAGGGACAGCTCTCCACCTCCAGGAGGAGGGTTGGTGGTGGTGCCCGGTGCTTGGGTGACACCCAGTGGAGACCGGGAGTATACCAAGCTGAGACCATGTAACAGAGGGGAAGGCAGTGGCAGATGTCTGCGGGTCATGCATGGGAGAATGTATGCCCATGTGCTGATGTCATTAAATGTCCATTCCTTGGGGGACCGACACAAGGGGAAAACCCTATGCGGCAGCACAGCATGAGGGCCTCTGACCCCACGCCGAATGACACTGCAGCCAACCCTGGGACCAAACATAGTGGACCTCGGGTCCCCTTCAGAGGCCTCACCATGAGGAGGAGGTAAGCCACTGGCCTTGGTTCTGGGGCAGCTGTTGGAAGATGCTGGTGTTCGGTGTGGGGGCACTGAGGTAGGGAATATCCCCACCTGCAGCACGAGATAAAACAGAATTTAAAAAAAAAAAGCAATTCAGAGCTAAAAAATTGCTAAATTCAGAAGATAAGAGCAAAATGTGGTTTGGTGAGTAGCAGCTTAAACGTTGCTTTCTCAGCCTAAAGAGGCAGAGGAAAAAAATAATCATGACCTTCTAGATGTGGAAGAAGAGGATGCTGAGGAAGAGCAACTGGACAATCACCTGGTAACTCACAATGTCTATGAAGCCCTCCAGTCTGGTTTCAGGAAGAGGCACAGCATGGAGACTGCCCTTGTTTGGGTATTAAATGACCTCCTGATGGCGAGAGATCGAAAGGCTCGTACCATCTTGGTCCTTCTCGATCTCTCAGCAGCCTTTGACACTGGGGACCATGAGGTGCTTTTGGAGGCCCTGTGGTTCCTTTGTGGACTGTCATGTACAGTCCTCGAATGATTTTGATCTTTCCTCGTAGGCAGGTCCCAGAGGGTGGTCACTGGAATTTATTCCTCTGACACCCTCCCCCTGTCCTGCAGGGTGTCGCAGGGCTCCATATCGGCGCCCATGTTGTTCGCAGTGTATATGCTGCCATTGGGAGATATCATCAGGTGACATGGCTTGAGTTTTCACTGCTATGCAGATGATACTCAGCTATATCTGTCCTTTGTGCCCGGACAGGTTGATGCGATCTGTATGCTAAATAGCTACCTCTCTGAGATCAAAGACTGGATGAGCTCTAGTTGGTTGAGATTGAATCCGGATAAGACTGAGGTGTTGGTTGTGGATCCGGGCCGCACAGGGGCAGATTTTGGTGCTGGGCACGTGTCAGGCCTATGGCTTGATGGTGCCCTGCTCATTACTTCAGATTGGGTGCATAACCTGGGCATTATTTTTGATGACGGTTTGACCCTGAAGTCTCAGGTGTCAGCCGTGGTCAAATCTTCATTTTACCATCTGAGGAATATCGCCCGGGTGAAACACCTGATTCTACCGGGTGATCTTCCAACATTGGCCCATGCCTTCATTACTACCCGTCTTGACTACTGCAATGCTCTCTACCTAGAGCTGTCTGGGGTTGATATCCACCGCTTGCAGCTAGTGCAGAATGCTGCGGCCAGGCTGTTGACTGGTACCTCTAGGACCAGTCACATTATGCCTGTGCTGCACGAACTGCACTGGCTGCCAGTTCAATGGCGGATCACCTATAAGGTAGGCTTGCTTACCTTTAAAGCCCTACATGAACAGGGACCTGACTACTTGAAAGACCTCCTGACTCCGTACTCCCCCAATTGCCCTCTCCGATCCACCAACGAGGGATTGCTAGAGATTCCCAGAGTTCGTCTTAAAACATCTGGAGCTCGTGCTTTTTCATTTGCAGCACTGACCCTGTGGAATTCTCTACCTCGTCGGTTAAAAGAATGCCTGACCATCAGCAGTTTTAAATCTATGCTGAAAATGTATATATTTCTATGGCCTTCCCTGATTAATTAATGGATTGATTTTAAATAATTTATTATATCATCTGTTTTTTTTACTGCAATTTTATATTATGTACAGTGCCTTGATTTTGAAAGGCGCTATAAAAATAAAGATTGCTTGCTTGCTTGCAGCCTGTTTATAGGTTATACCCTAATTCCACTGTATCCTCCGGTAGTGAAGACACTGTGTTCTAGGCACCCAGGCCTCCCCCTGAAGATGCCTCCGTACAAGGTTTCAATCTAAAGGTGAAGATTGCAGTAATGGGAATCTGTATAAACATAGAAACATAGAATCTGACAGCGGATAAGGACCACTTGACCCACCTAGTCTGCCTGGAGGTCTCCACATATCCATCCATGATCATTCCTCCTTCTTATCCTGCTCTGTAGCTGTAGGATGCTACCATTGCTGCCGGGCACAGACCAAGTACATTGCCAGTTGTCCCTTGCAAAGTGGTTAAACAATGTCCTGCCTCCTCTTCCAAGGCTTTTAATACCACTCAGCCTGAAACTGACACAGAGGCCACTATGGCTGCTCATTAGAACTCCAGATAAGGTGAGTGCAGCCCTTAATTATGCTCTCCAGATGGGCATTTGTGAGCCCTGTTTTGCTGGATTTGTATGGCAAGTATACCTATTTTAATGCAGGATTTGCCTGTGCTTGCAGTCTGATGCACAGAGTTGCGCCGCTAGAATTTATTTCATCTTCCCTCTCTTCATTCCTCCTCCCTCCAGTCACAGGATTTTTTATTTTATTTTTTTATGCAGTACAGCACCCCCAACATTCTCTCTCTCTCTCTCTCTTCCTAATTTCCCTGTCACTGTCCACTGATTGGACAGCAATGGCAGGAAATACAGTTTTGATGCCCCACAACTCCCCCTCCATCATGTAATGTGCATGTGAATAAGGGAGAGTGCGGGAGTCAGTGTTAGCATGGTGTCCTAGGAGCGGGTGGGGTGGGCAGGCTGCACCATGTTTAAAAGGCTCAGTGCCCATGTGGCAGGGTGATATTCTTGCCCCTAGGAATCCTGCTGAATTAAGAAAAGCACTGACACCCCCCCCCCCCTTTTTCCTCTTTACTGCAGCTATCTCCTATCCTCCTCTCTCATTGCGGACTGGCCACCTGCAATTCTATCTTTAGTTCTCTATTTCATCTGTTCTCCTCTGTCCCTCATTTTATTATTTTCCAAAGGTGCAAAGTACATAAAAGAAATATGATAAGTAAAGTGTAAAGTGCATGAGACCGAAATGCTGAGTGCTACAGGCCTCAAAAAGTATAAACCACAGAAATGGTATAAAAATTATTTAAAAATGGTTAAAAAATGGTTTAAAGTGCCTGAA
Organism: Neoceratodus forsteri; assembly: GCA_016271365.2. NCBI lineage: Eukaryota > Metazoa > Chordata > Ceratodontiformes > Ceratodontidae > Neoceratodus > Neoceratodus forsteri. The sequence continues at coordinate 483,907,544 of CM057449.1, forward strand.
GTAAGCATTCATAGTGCTATGTGCCTCACATGTTCAAGGTAGCTTCTACCAGTGCAAAAGAAAATGTATGTTGGAATGTTTAAAGCTTTAGAGTTTGGAGAATTTTTCTTTTTACTTGTTTCAGGCCTCCTATTTTATATTCCTTTCTGTACTTGAGCCAACTCAGGGTTTTCAAAACAGTAGCTACTGTTTGTCTCCAACAAAACAAGGAACAAGGAATGCTCCTCAGTTATATATATTTCAAAGTAAACTTAAGAAAGCAAGTTTAAACACTCCTGGTTAGGGTTACCATCTTTTAAGAAGCCCAACGTGAGACATTTCCTCCTGAAACATGATTTTTCGCAGTACAAGATAAAACGTTGACCAATGCAACAGACTTGTTTTCTCAAAATAATCAGAATTGAGACTAGGTATTGTAGTTTTTTTAAGCAATAAGGCATGACCAGGGGTTAGATTAACAGTCTGTTAATCACCCCCTGGGGTGTAATGTGTCACGAGGCCCAGCCAAGTGCCATACTGCCCCAAGGGGTGATTAACTTACTTTAATCTAACTCCTGGGAGTGCCTTATTGCTATTATAAAAAAATAATTCCAAAAGAAATGTGTTAAAAGACTATTTTTTGAATGTTTTCCTCATTTAGAGGGAGATTTGTAATAAAACAGTTCTTCAACCAACAGTTTAAGAATGCTGGTTCAAAATCAGAATGCATCATTCCACACATTCATCAGTGCTAGAAGATGGAATGCTGAAAGGAAGAATCCATGTGCCATGGTGGTCAGGCTGTACATGACAGTATAACATGGATTAATGTAAGGCTGTTGGAATCCTAACAGCCAATCAGATTGCAGCATTTCTGAGACCCTTCTTATAATAGTTGTTTATGTTGTTTCTTGCCATTTAAAGGTATTTTAGTTAAGGTATTATAGTTTTCTACAACATTAACATACTAACATACTAAAATGCCAGCAGAATAGGCCTAAAGGTCTTTCGTGTCTGCTCGTTTGGTCAGCCCGCACCCTGGGTGCTGACCTTGCTGTCCCCCTCGCCTTCTCTGGCTTCTCCCTTCCCAGTTCCGGATATTCTTGCTGCATTGGATTTTGCTTCCAGAACCCTTCCCCTGCACCTGTCCCACCCCCTCTTGAACCCCTCCACTGTCTCTGCCTCCACCAGCCCCCTAGGTAGTGCATTCCATGGCTCCACCACCCTCTCAGTGAAGTAGCACCTCCTCCTTTCTCCCCTGAATCTTCCCCCTCCAGCTTCCACCCATGCCTCTAGTGGCCCCTTCCTCCTTCCTTGAAGCACCCTGACTGTTCCTCCCCTATTTACCCTCTTCATGTACCTAAGAGACCTCTATCATGTCCCCGGTCCTTCTCTCTTCCAATGTGTACATATTTAGCTCTTGAGCCCTCTCCTCATAGGTCCTGTCCCCCAAGCCCCAAATCATTTTGGTTGCCCTCCCTCTGGACCCTCTCCAGGAGGTTAATGTCCCTCTTTAAGTGTGGCCTCCAAAACTGCATGCAGTACTCCAGGTGCGGCCTCACCAAGCAGTTACACAGAGGGAGTACTTCCTCCTTCTGGAGGTGATCCCCTAGCGATGCATCCCAGCATCCTGTTGGCCTTGGCTGCTGCCCTCCTACAAGTCTCAGAGTTGTTCATCTTGACATCCACCACCACCACCCCAGGTCCCTCTCAGCCATCGAGACTTGTAGCATTTCCCCAGGTGTACACTTGGCCTGGGTTTCCTTCCCCAGGTGGAGTACCTTGCATTTCCCTGCATTGAACCTCAGCTTCCACTTTCTAGACCATCTTTCCAGAGCCTCCAGGTCCCCTGCAGGGCCACCCTCCCTCCTCCCCATCCACCACCGCCCCCAGTTTGAGTCATCTGCAAAGACTCATCTCCTCCTGATTCCTGTCCTTATGTCAGATGTGAGAAGTTGAACAGAAGGGGCCCAAGGACTGATCCTGTGGGACCCCACTAATGACCCTCCTTGGGGATGAGACTATCCCACCAACTACAACCCTCTGGGTCTGGTCCTGGAGCCAATTGCCTATCTATCTGATCATCTGGTTCCCCACCCCCATTTCTCCCAGCTTATCCAACAGGCCCATGTGAGGAACAGAGTCAAATGCCTTGCTGAAGTCTAGAAAGAGGACATCCACTGTTAAGAGGATTAAGAGGAAGTTAGAAAATATTTTTTCCACTATAAGAAGTCAGGACATGCAGTATTTTTCATGTTTTTTCGCAGAACACTGCTGCCCAAATCAGGACTGTCCTGCGAAAATCAGGACAGGTGGTAACCCTACTCCTGGTAAAAGTTTAGTTTACCCCTCCCCCAGGCCTGCTCATTCCTGCATGAATTCTGGTCTTCTTTAGGAGCCAGCCAGCCTTTCAGCCACTACATTTATACAGCCATGGGCTTGTAAAAAGAGATTCCAGCCGTATTGGTCCTTGCAAAACAGGAGAGGATGGAAGGTTTGATACCTTTTATTGGACCAACAAGTGTCTTGTACAAAGATGGAATTATACACAAGCTTTCGGGGCCTCACAGTTCCCTTCTTCAGGTGAATAGCAAATCTGAGCAACATAAGCAGTATTTATATCCACTGTGGAGCAATTAAAAATCAGGAAGTGAAGTAGGAAGGTGACAAAGGGGACTAGAGATGAAAGTCTAAGATGCAAAATAAAACCATGAAAAGAAATGGGAAGGGGGGCTAAGTAGGAACAGGTCAGAAGGAGATGAAAGGGAGCTAATGGGAAGACAAAAGATCTACGGAGCCTTACATCAAAAAGGCCATAAGCCACTCCCAATACAGTGGTTACTCCTTAGACCTGAGACTGCTCCGGCTCACCCTTCACGAGGTGCTAATCCCTCTCACCCATATTATAAACCAGTCTTTATGTCTTGGAAAATTCCCCCAGCGCTGGAAATCCACCTCAATTACCCTGATATATAAGAGCGGGAACCCCACCTCTACCAACAACTACCGCCCCATCTCAATTCTCCCTCCCCTATCTAAGGCACTTGAACGTATCATCACTGATCAGCTCACTGACCACCTAAACAAACACAACATACTCTGCAGTCAGCAATACGGCTTCCGCAAAGGACATAGTACGACTACCACACTTCTGGAATTCACCACCCACCTACACACCGCCCTTGACAATGGTCTTCTCTCTGGTGCGGTCTTCATCGACCTCACTAAGGCGTTTGACACCATCAACCACCCCCTCCAACTAGCTACTCTATCCAGAATTGGTCTCTCTCAAGATGCCCTCTGCTGGTTCACTGACTACCTGGCAGATCGCTTCCAGCAAGTCAAAATTGGCACTGCCTGCTCCTGTAGGTTGCCTGTCCACTCCAGGGTCCTGCAAGGGTCCATTCTCGGACCTCTATTATTCAGTCTCTTCCTTAACTTCCTCCCCCTATTCTGCCCAGACAATATGCTACTCTACACAGATGACGCTGTCCTATTCTCCTCCAATCCGGACGCCACCCAGCTTCACCTCTCCCTCCAATCCACCTTCAGTGAGGCTGAAAAATGGTTCACCATACAGCGCCTCATCCTAAACTATAAAAAAACTAAAGTCATGTACTTCTCACACCCTCAAAATGCTAGGAAGGACCACTGCCCGCCAGTCCTAACTACCAACCAGACCCCTGCTGAACAAGTGGACTCCTTTAAGTACCTGGGCATCACACTTGACCTGGGCCTTACCTTTTATCAACACATTCACACTCTGACCACAGCCCTCAATACCCGGACTGGCACCCTCTACCGGGTCAAACATTGTCTTACTCCTGACGCCCTTCGGCTAGCGGTCTCTTCCTCAGTCCTCTCCTACTAAACTATGGCTTGCTAATCTATAGCGCTGCTAGCTCCTCTGCCTTATCCAGGCTCTGGCTCTCCCTCAACAAAGCATGTCGCCTCATCCTGGGCTGTGATCGTCTAACCCACACATGCTCTCTCTACAATGCCACAAACTGGCTTAGCCTTGATAACCGAATCAAGTTTCACACCTGCCTCATGGCCAAAAAGATTACCCTTGGTCTTGCCCCTGCTGGTCTCTCACCTCTAATACAATGGGCCTCGTCACGGCAGTGCACCTGTAGCTCCCATAGGCAACTCCTCTTGGTCCCTTGTTGCCACACCTCCCAGTTCCAGTGGTCCTTTAGCTACCGATCCCCTTACTGGGTAAATAACCCACCTAAATTTACAGATTGGGGCAAACTTAGTTGATAAACCAGAGCGTACTTCTGAGGCCCTGAATAACTTCTTCATAGATTTACCAGGATGTAATGAGTTGGGAGGCTTTACATATGGTGATATGCCTATGCAATCAGAAAATGTACCTTGTTCACCATCATTTAGATTTAAGGCTTTGAAAATATCAGAAGTATGTAGGGAATTGAGATCTATAATTGTTCATAAATCAGTAGGGCCAGATGAAATTGAGGGTAGATTTCTTAAGTTAGCAGCAGATTTTGTAGCTCCAATTGTAACTTATATCTTTAATTGGAGTCTACAGTCTGAATACTTTCCTATATCCTGGAGAGAAAGCAAGATCATTCCAATTCATAAAGGGGGTGATACTGCAGAATTGAATAATTATCGGCCTATAGCCCTACTTTCTATATTGTCTAAGTGTCTGGAGAAATGTGTTAATAGGCAGATTTCCGAACACTTGGACAAATATGGACTGTTGACACCCCATCAATCGGGGTTTAGAAAGGGCCACTCTACAACTATGGCATTGTTAGAGTTTAAAAATTTGGTTTGTACTTCCTTAAATTTGGGGATGGAAACAGCTGTTATATTTGTGGACATGTCCAAGGCCTTTGACCTGGTGAGCCACTCCCTTCTACTGGATAAATTAAAAGATATAGGTATAGTCGATGGGCCCAGAAATTGGATAAAATCCTATTTAACAGGATGCACTCAGAGGGTAGATGTCTCACAGACATTGTCTACATCTAGAAATGTTAGTAGAGGAGTTCCACTTGGGTCCATTTTAGGACCATTGTTATTCCTCTTGTTTAATAATGACCTTCCCCAGGTGGTAAGGCATTCAGCCGTAAGACTGTATGCAGACGATATTGCGATCGTCACCTCTGGAAGTTCTGTTTTGGATCTTCAACAATAACTTCTAACAGATTTTGCCAGGGTAGGGGAGTGGCTCACCAGATCAAGGCTCTTGATGAATGTTAAAAAAACAAAATTAGTGTATTTTTCAAATAAGAAATTAAAATCACAGATTCATACTGTTACACACACAAATAAACCTATAGAACAGGTGGATAGTTATTGTTATTTGGGGGTGACTTTTGATTCTTTGATGACCTTTGACACCCACATAAATAGCAATATAAAAAATGTGACCAAGAAATTAGGAGCTTTAAGACGAACCACTAAATGTTTACAACTTAAGGATAGAAAAAAAGTGGCCGAACAGTTGATTATGCTAACCCTGATGTACGGGGATTCTATTTATAGAACAGCGAGTAAATATCAGTTGAGTAGATTGGATAGGGTGCAACATAGAATAGCTATATATGTTTAGCAGTGCTCATATCAAACCCATCATTGTGATATGTTCACAAGATTGAATTGGCAGTCTTTAGAAATGATTTCTCAAAAAAATTGGTTAATATTGATACATAAATATAAGATATTCTACCCCGAACATTATATTACACAAATACTTTTTCCTAAAGTTAGTAAAGGAAGGTATGAGCTATTAAGATCTGTGCATAGACATAGAGTCTGTTCTATAAAAATTTATAATAAACACGGTAATAGTTCCATTCAAAGTCAGGCAGCTAAAGTATGGAATATTTTACCCCTTCCAATAAGATCTTTAGAAGACCACATGATTTTTAAAAATGAAATTCTGAAACTTTGCAAAACAGAGTGTAATTATATATGATTGTCTGGTTGGGGTGTTTCATTGTGTAATTCTGTATTTTTTCCTTTGTATTTATGTTCTAATGTGGTTTTTGGATATTGTTTATTCTGTATTGTATGTATTTTGTATCTATTTTGAGCAATGTTATACGTTTTTATCTATCTATCTATCTAATGATCTCAACAACGTGAATAGAATCAGACTCTACAAAGCCAACCTTAGGAACCACCTACAGTCCTCCAACCCCTGTGACTGCCACTGACCCTAGACCTGCCCCTTGATCTTTTGACTAAAGCCTTTGGCTGGCTACCTCCACCGCCCCCCCCCCACCTGAAAATCTCTGAACTAGCTCCTTGGAGCTTTTGTATGTATTCTGTTTCTTAGTCTCATACATGAACCTGCTCCATACCTAAATATTAAGCACTTTACCATATCTCCTGTATTATGTATGAATGCTTGTGTTCCAGCTCTGCATTACTCTGTACTATGTTTTACCTGTATTGATGTGGAACTTTTGAAAAGGAGTCTTTAGGCGCTTTTACACACAGGTTTTTAAAACGGAATCAGCGCTACCTGTGTGGCGCTGTTGTACTCTGTTGCGTTCAGGTTCCTTTCTACACACTGCAAGTATTCCGGCAACCCTGTCTCCATTTGTTTCGGCTCCCCCAGAGTTTGCTGCTCTACAAATGTTGTTTTCTGCCTTTGTACCGGAATGGCTATTTTACACAGCACGACAAGACGGTACACAATGGTGCAAACCGCAAAAAGCAGAGATTGCGGTTTGGACGAACGTTCGCCTAGGGACCGAAACAGGTGCAATTTACACACAAGGGATGTAACGGAATACTGTTTCCATAACAGTTATTCCGTTATATAAACCTGTGTGTAAAAGCGCCTTTTGACTCAAAGATACTTTCCAAATCTTCAATAAATAAATAAAAGCATGCAGACAGGATCTGAGATCAGAGGCTAGCTATAGGGTAGAATAGACAGGAGATGCCTACAAGATGTAAGGAAATCAAGAAATTAGGAGAAACAAAAGATCAAAGGCCTAGATAAACAGAGTGTGAGGTAGTATAAACAGAGGTGTGAAAACAAGAGGGAGTGGGTGGGACTGAGCTAAGGAGTTAGTGGAAGAGGCAGGGAGGATGTGAAGTATAGGTAAAAACACAAATCAGGCAGAACTCACGATAAAAAAAATTATAATAAGAGAAATACAGAACCAAAGTGTGATAAATAATGACATGATTTAGTACACAATAAAAAAGAATTACAGTTTTCCATAATGTGTCATAAAACCAATGTCCTGATTCAGTCCAGAAATGTTAGATTTAAATTGTTTAATATATTTCAATTCCCATGTCCTTCTGTCCTGTGTGTTTCTGAAGTTGCCTCTTAGTATCAAGACAGATAAATCCAAGAGAGAGTGTTCTGTTTGTGAAAAATGGTTTCCTACTGGAGAGCTGATAATCTGGTTTACTATTGTGTGACGGTGGTGATTCATCCTGGTTTTCAGCGATTGGCTAGTTTCCCCAATATAGCAACCATTTGTGCACTTCTTGCATTGAATTAGGTAAACCACATTGCTGGATTGACATGTGTAGGATCCATTAATTTGTATTATGTTGTTCTGGCTTGTCTTAATGGTGGCCTGTGTGCATATGTGGCTGCAGGTCTTACATCTTGTCATGTTGCATGGTGTTGTCCCTCTTGTTTTCTGGTTATTTTGATCTGCTGGGAGTTTGTTATGAATTATTATGTTCGAGAAGCTGGGGGGGCTGCTTATAGGAAATGACAGGTGGTTCAGGGAAGATGTCTTTCAGTGTTTCATCATCTCTCAGCATGGGTTGTAGCTCTTTGACAATTTCCTGACGGGGTTTTAGTTTGGGGATGTAAGTGACCACTAGGAGTGTGCAGTCAGTTTGATGTCTTTGCCTGTATTCCAGCAGATTGTCTCGTGGCATTTGTATGGCCCGTTCAAATTCTCTGTCAATTTGTCCTGAAGAGTTTCCCTGCTGAATTAGGGAATTCTGAAGTGTGGAGAGCTGTCTCTTGTTCTCTCATCAGAGCAGATTCGATGGTATCGAATCGCCTGACTGTAGATTACAGACTTTTTGTGTATGATTTGGGTGGAAGCTGGAATTATGCAGGTAGCAATGTCTGCCAGTGGGTTTTCTATAAACAGCAGTTTCTATATGTCCATTTTTAGTGATACTGACTGTGGTGTCAAGAAAATGTACGCTGGTGGTGGAGTATTCAATAGTGAGATGTATGGAATGATGAAAGTTGTTAAAATCATGATGGAATTTTTTGAGAGAGACTTCACCTTCTGTCCAAATCAGGAATATGTCATCAATAAGTTGGAGGTAGACAGATGGACCATAAGGGTGGTGTTTAAAAAAAAAAATCCTCCTCTAAATAGGCCACGAAAAGATTGGCATATTGTGGTGACATTTTAGTGCCCATGGCTGTCCCCATGATTTTAAAAAAGTGCTTGCCATTAAAGGTGAAGTTGTTGTGTGTCAAAATGAATTTTATTAGGATGCTGATGGTGGTTTCTGGAATGTCTCCTGTGGATGTGTTTTCCTTTAAAAACTTCTGACATGCTGCTATGCCATCTTCATGTGGAATGTTGGTGTACAGGGCAATGACATCCATTGTGGCTAGGATAGTGTTCGGTGGCAGTTGTCCAATTTGTTTCAGTTTCCTGAGGAAATCGGTGGTGTCCTGAATAAAACTGCTAGTAGCTCTTACTAGGGGTTTTAAAATGGATTCAATGAGTCCTGAAATGTTTTCAATGAGTGTGCCAATGCCAGAGATAATGGGTCGTCCTGGATTCCCGGGTTTGTGTATCTTAGGTAGCATATAGAATGTCCCAGGAGTAGGTTTGTTTGGAATTAGTATTTTTAACTATTCTTGGATGTCATTAGGTACAGACATGATGATTTGTTTAAGTTCTTCAGTATATTGTATAGTAGGGTCTTCGGTGAGTTCTCTATAGTAAGCTGTATCTGACAGCTGTCTGTGTGCCTCTTTAATGTAATCCTCTGTGTTCATTACAACCACAGCTTCACCCTTGTTAGCTTGCTTTATTACAATATTATGGTTGTTATTCAGAGTTTGTATTGCCCTCTTTTCTAGTGGTGTAATACTGAACAGGAGTTTCTGCTGTTTGCTGAGGATTTGGGAGTTCACTCTTCCATGGAAGCAGTTGATGTAGGCATCCAACTTGGGATTGCGTCCACTCCGAGGTGTCCAGTCTGATGTTTTCTTTGTGCTGTCATAATGTGTAGTTCGAGTGTCATTTTTATTGAAGTATTCTTTTACACAAAGCCATCTAAAAAATTATTCTAGCTCCCCACAGAATCTAACGTTATCATATTCCTATGTGGGGCAGAAAGTTAAGCCCTTGGATAGTACAGATGTTTCAGCCCGTGTAAGTTCTTTATTAGATAGGTTGATCACTGGTAGTTGTTGCAGTGTATTATCCTGTTCCACAATGTTAGTGTTGTGGTTTACTTCCCCTGGATGAGTCAAGATATTGTTGTAACTGCTGTCTAGTAGTTCTCTGAGTTTCCTCTTCTTCTGTGATATGGCTGCCTGGAAAGCTTTTTAATGATGTGTTTGGAGATCACAGCTAAATCCTGGTGATACATTGTTGTTTCCTTGAAGGGTGTATGAAAGTTCAGAAAATCTATTTTTAAGATGAGATTTTCTAGCATATATCTGAAGAATAAGGTGATTCTTGAGTTTCTCAGATGTCTTGGGACAAAGTTGTTCTGAATACCTTGAATTGTATGTAGTTTGCAGTGTGTTGTACTGTAGATCCGAAGTCCTTTAGGTATAATGTTCTGTTTTTTGCATGCAGTTAGGAAGTAGATGTCACTGTCAAATTTGGCTTCTTTTTTCTTCATGTTGCAGAGTTGCCATTTCAGACGGTGATTTGCGGTATCTTCCATTGTTTTGTTAAAAGAGATTCCAGCCGTATTGGTCCTTGCAAAACAGGAGAGGATGGAAGGTTTGATACCTTTTATTGGACCAACAAGTGTCTTGTACAAAGATGGAATTATACATAAGCTTTCGGGGCCACACAGATCCCTTCTTGATGTGAATAGCAAAACTGAGCAACATGAGCAGTATTTATATCCACTGCTGAACAATTAAAAATCAGGAAGTGAAGCAGGAAGGTGACAAAGGGGACTAGAGATGAAAGTCTAAGATGCAAAAAAAAACATGAGAAGAAATGGAGGGAGGGCTAAGTAGGAACAGGTCAGAAGGAGATGAAAGGGAGCTAAAGGGAAGACAAAAGCATGCAGATAGTATCTGAGATCAGAGACTAGCTTTAGGGTAGAATAGACAGGAGATGCCTACAAGATGTAAGGAAATCAAGAAATTAGGAGAAACAAAAGATCAAAGGTCTAGATAAACAGAGTGTGAGGTAGTATAAACAGAGGTGTGAAAACGAGGGGGAGTGGGTGGGACTGAGCTAAGGAGTTAGTGGAAGAGCCAGGGAGGATAGAGCATCTAGAGGGGGTGGTATAGTTATCTACGCCAAGGACAAATATAACATCACCGATGTACAATGTATGTCAAAGCCAAAAGAATTTGAGCTGGTCTCCTGAAAATTAATTTACCATCCACAGAAAGCCTCTCCATAATCAGATGCTACAGGCCTCCTGACAGTGGTTCGGACATTCTCACTACTTTGAAGCCACTAGCCACCTCCTCCGAAAATGAAACAATCATTCTTGGGGACCTAAGTATGGACTGGTTCTCCTCCAAATCCAACAGCCTCAAATGTCTCAGTGATGACCTCGGCTTCACTCAAATCATCACTGAACCAACCAGGACAAACACTGCTAACCCTGTAAATAGCTCTCTCCTTGACATCATCCTAACCAACCATCCTCATAAAATCCTACAGACTGCCATCTTCCATAATGACCTACACGGCCAAAGGCTTGTGGTCTGCACCAGGGCCACCCAAAGTTCCGTACAGTACCCAGACTCTTATCAAAGCATTCCTTCTGTAAATTTAGCCTCGATTACTACTTGGCGGACCTTAGAAATGTAAGCTGACAAGGGCTCTACCTTGTCCAGACAGTTGACGAAGCTGTACAGATATTTAATGATAAAATCATATACCTAGCTAACAAACATGCCCCCATAGTAAAAATCAGAGCTCGTAAGTTCTCCCAGCCTTGGTTTACGCCTGACCTTAAAGCAGCACTCACCAATAAGCTGTGGTCTCGTGCCAGACACACCAAATCACCGTCTGATTGGCAGATCTTCAGAGCCACAAGGAATGCTTGTGTCAAACTCATATGAACTGCAAAGTCTAGCTTCTATATCACCACCCTAGAGCAGGCAAAAGGCAATCCAGCTAAACTCTGGAAGGTTATAAAATCAATAGAAGGCCACCAATCCACTCCCTCCGTCCCCACCAAAATCATCGCTAATGGTGTAGTTGTTGAGGATCGTAACCAGATCCTTCATGACCTGAAAACACACTTCGCCACCGCTGGGTTGGCATTTGACTCCTCCCCATATGCCAGTTTAGCCAATAGTGCCCATGCTATCACCCTCCAGCCGGTGCCTCCTTCAATCCCCTCTTTCCAGCTCTAGCATGTTTCCTTCAAAGATGTAGAGGGTCTCCTCATCACGCTGGACACCAGGAAGTCCGGTGGTGAGGATGGGCTTGCTCCATCCTTGCTCAAACTAGGTTACCACTACCTTACAGCCCCTATGCTATTATAATAATAATAATAACTTTATTTATAAAACACCTTTCCAAACCAAGGCGCTGTACATAAATAGTCACAGATAAAACAACAACAGTCTTGTAAAATCCAAGCAAAGATAGTAATAATCTATAAAATCTGAGCAACAAGGGTTTTATCAATTGTCAGGGAATGCTTGCAAGAATAAAGCTTTTAGGGCTGACTTAAAACTTTCGACAGTCTGGCACTCTCTCACCCGACGAGGTAGAGAATTCCACAGGGTAGGAGCTGCATAAGCAAAAGACCGAGCACCAGATATCTTTAAGCGCACCCTGAGAATCTCTAACAATCCCTCATCAGTGGATCGAAGCAGGCGGGAGGGGCAGTAGGGATGAAGGAGATCTTTCAGGTAGCAGGATCCCTGGTTATGTAGGGCTTTATAGGTCAGCAAGCTGACCTTAAAGGTGATCTGTCACTGTACAGGCAGCCAGTGCAGTTCGTGGAGAACAGGTGTAATGTGACTGGTCCTAGAGGTACCAGTCCCATGCCTGGATGCCACATTCTGCACCAGCTGCAAGCAGCAGATATCAACTGCAGGAAGCCCTAGGTAGAGGGCATTGCAATAGTCAAGGCAGGTCGTAACAGAGGCATGGACTAGGGTTAGAAGATCGTCAGAAGGAACCAGGTGCTTCACCTGCGCGATATTCCTCAGATGGTAAAATGAGGACTTGACAACAACTGACACCTGAGATTTTAGGGTCAGTTTGTTGTCAAAGATAACGCCCAAGTTGTGCACCTGATGTGAGGCCACTAATGGAACATCACCGAGCCATAACCCGGAAGATAATCCAATCAGCGTGCCCACTGCCTGATGATCTGGGTCCACTACCAACACCTCAGTCTTGTCTGGATTTAATCTCAGCCAGCTGGCACTGATCCAGTCCTGAATCTTGGAGAGACAGTTGTTAAATATCGAGACCACATCATCCTGTCCAGGCACAAAGGATAGGTACAGCTGAGTATCATCTGCATAGCAGTGAAAACTCAAGCCATACCTCCTAATAATGTCTCCTAACAGCAGCATGTACACTGCGAACAAGCACTAAAATGGAACCATGTGGAACCCCACACGATGGGAGGGGGTCAGAGGAATAAATTCCCATGACCACTCTCTGAGTCCTACCCTGGAGGAAGAATCTAAACCACCCAAGGACCGTACCCGAAAGTCCACAGATGGTCCGAAGGCAATCCGATAGCACTCCATGGTCCACAGTGTACAATACAGCAGAGAGAGATCAAGGAGGACCAAGATGGAATGAGACCTCCAATCTCTCGCTATTAGGAGATCATTAAGTACCCTGACAAGTGCCGTCCCAGCATTATGTCTCTTCCTGAACCCGGACTGGAAATAGTCATAGACATCGTGGGTAGTAAGATGGTCATCCAGCTACAGCGCAACCACCTTCTCAAGAACCTTGCCTGCAAAGGGCAGATTTGAGACAGGTCTGTAGTTGGCAGGACAGTTCGGGTCAAGGAAGTTTTTTTCAGGAGAGGGATGCACGACCGCCTCCTTAAGGGGATCAGGAAAGATCCCCCTCTCCAATGAGCTCCAAACTATCTCTGCAAGGATCAGGCCGATTTCATCTATGCAGCCCACCAAGAGGTGCGTAGGGCCCAGATCCAAACTACAGCAGGTTTGCCGCAGAAACTGGATGACTCTCACGATGTCAGTGACTTCCAGCTGGCTGAAATCCCTCCAAACAGACCGGATGCACGTGATGTCCCACCGACCATCACAACATCCATTGGAGGTGGAATGGCTGATTTCGGATCTGATGGCGGCAACCTTCTCTGCAAAAAACTGAGCAAACTCTTCACACTTCTGTTGTGAAATGGCTCCTACAGACTGAAGACTGATTGGATTGCACAATATGTCCACAGTCCGAAAGAAATACTACTTATTCAACTTCTTCATAGATACCACCCACCTGCTGGAAAGCCACGCACATAATCCCTCTTTTCAAATCAGGTGACCCTTGTGACCTAAATAACTACAGGCCAATTTCTATCCTGCCTACACTTTCTAAAATCTTCGAGAAACTAGTATACAACCAGCTTAAGCACCACCTTGAAAGTTACTCCCTCCTCAACCCTCCTCAACCCTGCTCAGTCAGGTTTTAGGTTTAATCATAGTATCATCACTGCCATTGCAAAAGTCACCAACGACTGGATTACTGCCCATGACGCAAAAAACGTCACAGGCTCTGTCTTCCTCGACCTCAGCAAGGCGTTCGACACTGTCGATCACAACCTTATCATTCAAAGCCTATGCAACATAGGTGCCACTGACTCCACCACACTGTGGTTCATCAGCTATTTGTCAGGTCGAGTCCAGAAAACTAAAGCTGACGGTCTCTTCTCAGCCTCCCCTTCCCATTGTCAGAGGTGTCCCCCAGGGCTCCATTTTAGGTCCAATCCTCTTTTTCATCTATATCAATAATCTTGACTCTAACATCAGTGACTCTAAGCTACACTTCTTTGCAGATGACACAGTTCTGTATTCGTCTAAGCCAACCATGTCTGAAGTTAGTGTAGAACTGCAAGCCGCTTTCTCACGCCTTGAGTACAACCTCATCAATCAGAAGTTGCTACTTAATTAAAAAAAAAAACAAGGCCATGTTTTTGACCCCCAACAATGTCCACTCCCTGCCATCCCAGACAAACGCCCCTATTATTACCCTCCTTGGGGAACCCCCCGAATCAGTGCCTAAGTTCAAATATTTAGACATGTGGCTGAACTGCAAACTCTCATTTAGCACCCGTATCTACTCCCTTGCCAGTAACTTAAAAGCCAGACTAGGTTTCTCCTATAGAAATAGATCACTCATTCCACAGGAGACTACATTCAGGCTTGTCCAGTCCACCTTCTTACCCCTACTCAATTATGGTGAGCTAATATACAAAACTGCCACTGTCACCAGTCTGCACAAACTGGACGTCCTCTATCACCGAGCCATACTATTCATCACTAATGCCCCATTTAGAACCCACCATTGTGATCTTTATGCATCCGTTGGCTGGACTTCCCTTGCTACCAGGCGCTTGTTACATTCAGGCATCTGGATGCTAAAAGTTCTTCTGAAAAAGCTCCCAGACTACTTACTTTCCCTTGTCCACATCTTTCGATGTACCTACTGTCTTAGGAAGTCGGATTTCTTGTATCTAGATGTCCCTAGGACTTGTACTTCCTTTGGCAAAACTGCCATCTCCCATACCCTATCTGCCAAGTGGAACAATCTTCAAACTATCCTGAAACTTACTTGCCTCACATCTGCTAACGCCTTTAAAACCCTAACCACGAGACTTGTTAAAGAAATATGCAGCTGTCGGCTGTAATTCTGGCTGCTGTTAATGTCTCCCTTGTCAGTGCTCTGTCCCTATTCTACACCCCCAGTCCTACCACAACGTATCTCTCTCCCTTCTTCTTCTTCAATTCTTCCAGAACTCTCCCCCCCTCTTCTTCCATTTCTCCCTCGCTCTGCTACTCCCTCCCCTGATCCCTCCTTATCATCGAGTCCCTATCTCGCCTCCCCATCTAGTCTTGTAATCCAGCTTCGCACTACCAGTACACCAGTACTAAATGTACTCTCTCATGGCCTTCTTCCTATGAAACTGGTATCCCCTTAGTTCAGCTTCTGTTGGTTACTCATCTCTGTTCCATTTTTTCTCCCCCCGATGTGCATATTGTCCTCGCAAGGCCTTTGCCATCTACTGTTTACTATGACTGCATTATCTACTGTATTTTTCACAATGTATCTACTCCTACTTCCTGTATCACGTATGTATATATATCCTTTGTTGCTTCCTGGATTATGTATTATTGTATGTATACCATGCTACTACTTGTTTGTGCTCCTGATATTTGTCTCAGGACCTCCTTGTGAATGAGCTTGCTCAATGGAGTCATTCCGGCAATAAACCTGAAACAAACAATGAAACAAAAAACTTATAGCCATATGGACAGTCACAAAGCTGACAACTATGCCCTAGTTAAACAAGAAATACTCCAGAGGTATGATATAAATGTTGAATCCTACAGACAGAGGTTCAGGTCCCTTCACATACAGTGGTCAGATTCCCTTAAAGAGACTTGTGAGAGGCTGAAAGAACTTTGCCATAAATAGATTCAGCCAGACAATAAAACAGCTGAGCAAGTAGTTGAAATGGTGGTGACTGAACAATTCATCCAGATTTTTCCCCATAACCTACAAATATGGGTAAAAGAACACAGGCCCGAAACTGCAGAGAAAACAATATCCCTAGCTGAAGACTACCTATCAGCTCGTCCCTCTAGTCGCAGGGAGCACCATGCACAGACCCCTACCACCAACAAAACCTATGTCTCTGACCACCCCACCGAAAGCTACCCCAGAGGGTAATTCAGAAGGGAAGCAAGGAAGAATTCCCTTATCAGAAATCATATGCCACAATTGTCAAAACAAGGGACGCTTTGCTCGAAATTGCCCCAAGAGTAAAGCTCATCTAGCCCTAATCAACTGGGGACAGTATACCACCGCTGTTCAAGTTGGAAAGCACCAAGTGCTTGAACTCATCAATTCCAGGAGTTGACAAACCCTAGTGAAGTCAGAGTTGTTGAATGACCTCAGTCCCTCCAGGCCCAGTACTGGTTTCGTATGTATACATGGGGACTCCCATTTCTATCCAACCATCACCGCTGACTTAACCATCCAAGGTGTTACATGAACATTTTCAGTAGGTCTTGTCCCACGATTACCAGTCCCGGTGGTCACAGGGCATGATCACCCTGATATCACCTCCTTAATAAACCCAGAAGTGACTGCAGTCACAACAAGAGCTCAAGCAGAGCAACAACAGATGCAAGAGTTATTTCCTTTGAAGAGGACATTTTCAGTGCTCCAGGAAAACCAAGAGAGCCCAAAGAAATGAAAAGAAAAGAAAGAGTGGAACAGTGCTCTGCAAGAATCACAAGACCCTTTAACCCACACATTTAAAAGATGTAACATGAAAGAAAAACAAGAAAAGGACTCTATACTAACCCTTTTCTTTTCGCAGGTTAATGTAAAGCAAGAAAATGGAAAAGGTGTGCATCAGTATATTGTTAAAAATGGTTTGTTGTACATGGATTGTACTAATGTAAACATTGGGGAAAAGGTGGACCAGTTAATGCTCCCTGAAAATTCCGTAGGCAATTTTTGTATCTAGCCCATAACTTGCCTATTGCAGGTCATGCTGGATGGGACCGCACCCTGAGTCATTTGCTGCTTCATTTTTTCTGGCCCGCAATACACGAGCAGGTGGCAGACTATTGCTGCTCATGTACTGAGTGTCAGAAGGTAGCCCAAGTTGGTAAGAGGGAGCAGGTTCCCCTCCAACGGTTACCACTAGTCATAACCCCTTTTGAGCACACTGATCTTGACATAGTAGGCTCTCTAGAAAAAGTGGCAGAGGCAATAAGTACATCTTAGTGGTTTGCGATTATGCAACCAAATATTCAGAGGCGTTTCCTCAGAGGACAATAACCACCAGAAAGATTGCCAAGGTTCTCACTGAACCACATAGCTGTATGGGTATTCCTAAGATTGTACTCATAGATCAAAGAAGTAATTTTTGTGCACTATTACTGTCTGAATTGTACAAATTGCTAGGGTTAACAGCCATTCGGATCTCCCCATACCATCCCCAGATGGACGGTCTGGTTGAAAGGTTCAACCAAACCCTAAAAAGAATGTTAAAAAAGTTTGTCCAGGACGAGGGTAAAGGCTGGGACCATTACTTGCCATTCCTGCTCTTTGCATATCGTGAGATTCCCCAGGCTTCCACTGGGTTCTTCCCTTTTGAGTTATTGTTTGGGAGGAATCCAAAGGGACCACTCCATGTAATCAAAGAATACTGGGAGGCTGGTAAGGATGTTGGACATACGTCCATTTTAGACTACATGAGACAGCTCAGACAAAGGCTCTGCAAATATGTTCAGCAAGCCAATAAGAATAACCAAGAAAAGCAAACAGAACATAAAACTCTTTATGATCAGGGGTTGAAAGAAAAACAGTTTGAGAAGGGAGATGGGGTATTTCTGTTATTACCATCCAGTGAAAATAAACTGCTTATGAAATGGCAGGGACCTGACACAGTCCTAAGAAGGACTGGATCTGTAAACTATGAAATTAGTTTACCAGAGAAGCGGGACAAAACTAAAATATACCATGTCAATCTACTAAAAAAGTGCCAGGAAACAGAGGCTCCTTCCCTGTATATCCGCCAAAAACCAAGGGGACTGAATTGGAAATTGTGTACCAAAAGTTAGACAAACCTGGGGAGCTAAGTGAATAGTTAATCAACCCTGATCTAGACCCAAAGCAGCAAGAAGACTTGCACAAAGTCTTACAAACCTACCAATCCACCTTTACCAACAAACCAGGTATAGCAAAGGGGGTTGAACATGTTACTGAGGTACTCCAAATAACACACATTCGCCAGAAGGCCTATCGCCTACCTGAAAAAGCGCGAGGAGAAATAATTGCTGAGGTTAAGAAACTAAAACATTTGGGTATAATCCAGCCATCAATGAGTGCATGGGCCTCGCCTATCATTAGTGTGCCAAAAAAGGAAGGTTGTATTCGCTTATGCCTTGATTTTTCGCAAGCTAAACGCAGTCTCCTCATTCGATGGCTACCCTATGCCACAAATAGATGATATTGTGGATAGGCTGGGGAAAGCACAATATATTACCACTTTTGATTTAACAAAGGGATATTGGCAAATACCCCTTTCAGCAGAATCCCGAGAGAGAAGCTTTTGTCACTCCCATTGGGCTTTTTGAATTTGTCACTATGCCATTTGGGCTACATGGGGTCCCGCTACTTGCCAGCATTATATGGACAGAATTGTGAACCCCCACACTGATTATTGCTCCGCACACCTGGATGATGTGGTGGTGCTCAGTCCTACCTGAGAAGCCCATGTAAACCATCTGACAGCCATTTTGAACACCATCACTGAAGCAGGCCTAACGATAAACCTTGCAAACGTGCAATAGCATTGAGAGAGACAAAATACCTTGGGTTTATTCTGGGAAAAGATCAAGTAAAACCAGACGTAGGGAAGGTGGAGGCAGTTGCCAACTGCCCTGTCCCCACTACCAAAAGACAGGTATGCTCTTTCCAAGGCTTGGCGTGATATTATCGCTGCTTTGTGCCTAATTTTGTAGAAATAGCCAGTCCCCTAATAGAGCTCACCAGAAAGTGCAACCCTACAAAGGTGCACTGGTCACCTGAGTCTGACCAAGCATTCAGAAAAGTCAAAGTTTGTTATGCACATCTCCAGTCTTACAGAGCCCCAGTTTTGAACTTCCATTTGAAGTTCATACAGATGCTTCAGCCCATTGGATTGGAGCTATACTGTCTCAAAATGTGAATGGGGAAAAGCATCCTATCATATATGTGTGTGTGTGTGTGTGTGTGTGTGTGTGTGTGTGTGTGTGTGTGTGTGTGTGTATATATATATATATATATAAAATGGGTAGGAAAAGTGATCTCTGCTGGTTGATTGAAACACATCACATGACCATGTGTATGTCAGAGCGCGACCGCACACCTGCACTTTCACCCACCTCCAAAACAATTTTGGCCATTTCATAACATAGATGACCCACTCTAGAGTGTGCAGTCGCACTCTGATATAGGCACGCCTTGGGTGGTTGACGCACACCAAGGCGTGTGTATATCAGAGTGCGACCGCACACCTTAGAGTGGTTATCTATTATATATATATATATATATATATATCTGCATATGTGTGTGTGTGTGTGTATATATATATATATATATATATGCAGAAAATTACATGACAGAGAAAAACACTACTCTACTATAGAGAAGGAATGCTTGGCCATTACGTGGGCCATCGAGGCACTTAAGTACTACTTATGGGGAAATTAATTTGTGTTGGTCACAGACCACAATCCTTTATGCTGGCTCCAGCAAATGAAAGAAAAAAATCCATGCATAATGAGATGGTATCTTTCATTACAGCCCTGCAAGTTTACAGTAAAACACAGACCAGGGGCACAGCATAAAAATGCTGACTTTTTGTCATGGTTTGGGGATGGTATTCAGGAAAATTGAATGTACAGTGTTTGGTAAATGCAAAGTGTTATGTACAGTTATTGGAGAATATATGAAAATGTACGGGGTTATGTGGCACAGGAATCCATCCTAAAGGTACCAAGGTGGGGATCTGGATAAGTCTGAAAACCAGTTGTACTGGTTTCCTCCTGGATGGGGAGGTATGTGGCAGGGTGATATTCCTGCCCCTAGGAATCCTGCTGGATTAAGAAAAGCACCTACCCGCCCCTTTTCCTCTTTACTGCAGCTATCTCCTATTCTCCTCTCTCATTGCGGATTGGCCACCTGCAATTCTATCTTTAGTTCTCTATTTCATCTGTTCTCCTCTGTCCCTTATTTTATTATTTTCCAAAGGTGCAAAGTACTTAAAAGAAATATGATAAGTAAAGTGTAAAGTGTATGAGACTGAGTGCTGAGTGCTACAGGTCTCAAAATGTACAAACCACAGAAATGGTATAAAATTGATTTAAAAATGGTTTAAAGTGCCTGAAGTATGCATTCATAGTGTTATATGCCTCACATTTTCAAGGTAGATTCTACCAGTGCAAAAGAAAATGCATGTTGGAATGTTTAAATCTTCAGAGTTTGGAGAAGTTTTTTTTTACTTTTTTCAGGCCTCAGGCCTCCTATTTCACATTCCTTTCTGCTAGGGTTACCAGATGTCCTCTTTTCCGAGGACATGTCCTCTTTTCCAGCTGCCAAATATTTGTCATGTACCTTCTCTATCCAGTTGTATTATTATTATTTTTATGATTTGTTTACTTTCTCATACCCAGGACCTCCTTGTAAATGAGCTGTGAAAGCGGTGAAGACTTTGAACCTATTTGCTTGGGGGGGGGGGCTGACACAAGGGCTCATTAGAGGAAGGACTAAGCATCCTCTTTTTGGCATCCCAAAATCTGGCACCCCTACTTTCTGCACTTGAGTCAACTCAGGGCTTCTAAAACCATAGCTACTGTTTGCCTCCAACAAAACAAGGAACAAGGAATGCTCCTCAGTTATATGTATATTTAAAAGTAAACAAGTTTAAACACTCCTGGTAAAAGTTTAGTTTACCCCTCCCCCAGGCCTGCTCATTCCTGCATGAATTCTGGTCTTCTTTAGGAGCCAGCCAGCCCTTCAGCCACTATATTTTACAGCCATGGACAGGACTGTTGGAAAGGAGGCGGACCTCATGAATTATTCATAAAGTTTTTTTGTGTTCTTTACAAATACACATTAAAAAAACAGTTCTTACCTCTGGAATGTTGTTCTAATGCTAAAGTATTAATGGTTATGAATTAAAGTGAAAACCGCCTGTATTCTGTAAAATATAAGTTTTGAATCCAGAAAGGGGTGGGCCCAAGGTCACATGAGCCTGTAGGCAGGTATAAAAGGAGTGTTGTAACAAGCCACCTCAGACAGCTAGGTCAGAGTGCTTCTGACCATAGAGGTGTGAGGATTTGCTGTCTTCAGGTCCTATTGTTTGGCAGCCAATTGTATTGCTAACACAGTTGCTAGCATATAGCAGTCTATTGCTGATTTGCCTGCTGTTTGCTTTGCTGCTATTTATTTTTAATTTTTTAAGTGCTCAGTTCGCTATATTACTACTGCCTGCTTAAGAAAATAAATCTAAATATACCACCTGGTGTATTATAAGAAATAAGTGCTTGTGTTGTGTCCGCCTTATTTCCCACTCACCTCCACAGCCCCGTGTGCTAGGAGTACGCAAGCAGGCAGCAAACATGATCGAAAGGCTTAATGTTAACGCGGTGTGCTAGAAGTGGGCAGGCAGGTTGCAATGCAACTGCAAGACTTATTATAAACATTTCATCAATGACATGGGTCCGTCGTCATCCAGAGTGGTATGTACTTTTAAACTGCAAAGTATTTTCTTTCTGGAGAGGAGACATGGTTTTGATGAAGAAAAAGGTGATAGAAAAAACAGAATTTTTAGAACTCCTAAGCTAGTATTAACTTCAGACGTACTGCTGCACTGGGCAAATATAATCTACAAAACCTTGTGTGGTGTAGTGTTGTGTGTATTGTATGATATTCCTACTTTACTATAAAAAAAGTATCTTCACTCTGCAGCATCTCATCATTTGTACACCTCTGATTTTGGTTTTACTCACCTAATTTTGAAAATAAGGAGTACAATACTCACCATGTCATCGCTGCCAGTTTATACCCTGATGCCATAAGCAGCCATCATCTAGACTACATTGTACACATATCCATCGACCCAAGGCTCCCCCTAAATACATTATAACTCGCTCCAACAAATCCCTGGACCTCAACCATGTTCTTACAGACCTATCAATAGCTGACTGGTCTCCCATTACTTCTGCAGCCTCCACTGACTCACCTTTAGAGTTCTTTCATACCAAATTCACGTCCATCTGGAATAAGATCACCTCCCTCAGGCAGATAAGAGTGAGGGGTAACCACCTCTCATGGATCACCCCCAAACTCTTAGCATGTACCCGAGCTTTCGACCGTGCCTGGAAAACTCATAAATCCTCTGTCTCCCCTATTGATTTCCAGTGTTATCGCACCCTCCCCAACTCTTGCACCTGTGCCATAAGATTTGCACATGCTGAATGTTTCCAGTCCACCTTCAACACCAACCTGAACCACCTGCCTAAATTTTGGAAAGTGGTGCAAGCTCTCTTCTGCCCCCCCAATCTCCTGTCCCCATTCTCCAAGACAATGACGCTGTCTTATCTGACCCCTTAGAAGCTGCCCCCAAATTTAACTCCTACTTTACCTCCTGTGCTGCTGACCTTCTCAGTTGTCTCCCCTCCTGCCCCCTATCTTGTGACTCCTTCATCCACTCCCCCAACCCCTCTTTCTCCTTCTTCTTGATACCCCCCTCCACCACCCTCAAGGCCCTTCTCGCCTTGAACTCCTCTTCTGGATCCTCCCCTGATGGCCTAGATTCCAAACTACTCTTCCTATCTGCCCCTGCTATTGCCTTTCCTCTTACAGTGCTCCTGAACCTCTCTTTCTCCCTTTCATCTGTCCCTATGGCCTGGAAACATGCCACAGTCATCCCCCTTCCCAAAAGGGGAGACTCCTCTCCTAGCAACTATCGGCCCTTCTCCCTCTTCCCTATCCTGTCCAAACTCCAAGAACATCTTGTCTTAGCTCAACTATCCTCCAGCCTTGGCTCCTTCTCCTTCTTCACCCCCTTTTCAGTCTGGTTTCAGAAAAGATCACTCCACCACCACCACCTATCTCCTCCGACTCATTGACTCCACACTTACCAGTATGGACAGTGGCCTTATCACCTCTGCCATTTTCATCAACCTTGCCAAGGCATTTGACACAGTCTTTCACTCCATGCTCTCCTCAGCAGGGCATTCTCCCTCAGCTGTTGATTGGTTTAGCTCCTATCTGCTTGGCAGAACCCAGTCAGTTAGGACTGCTGACTCAGTATCCCCTCCCCATCCAGACAGGTGTCCCTCTGGGCTCTGTTCTGGGTCTACTGTTTTCTATTTTTCTCAATGACCTCCCCTCTGCCTGTTCCTCTTCTAGCATCCACATGTATTCAGATGACACCATTCTGTATACATCTGGCCCTTCCCCATCTAGTGTCACTACCACCCTACAGCTGGACTTTGTCAATGTCCAGCACTGGCTAGTTTCACATCAACTATTCCTTAATGCAAAAAAGACAATCTCCATGATCTCTGGCACTAGTCAGAGACTGTCCCATATTCCCTCCCTGTCTTCTTTCCACACCCTCGATGGGACTAAGCTAGAGGATTCTTCCTCTGCTAAGTATCTTGGTGTCTGGCTTGACAGGCACCTCAACCTTTCTCTATACATTGATGCAATAGCCAAAAAACTGCACCCCAAGCTTGGTGCCCTTTACCGTAACCGCAGCTGTATCCAGTTGCCTGCTTGTCACTTTGTTGTACAGAAAATGATCCTCCCAGTTTTCAGTTATGGTGACATAGTTTTTAGTGCCACTTCCAAAACCGCCCTTGCCAGACTAGACACCCTCTGCAACTCCTTCTGCCGCTTTACACTTAATGCTCCCCCTCTCTCTCATCACTGTGACCTCTATCACTCCCTCTCCTTCCTCTCACTTTAGAGTAGGAGATGTTCCCACTCCATCTCATTCACTGCTAATACTGGTTTGGTTACCTCCCTTCCTATCTCTCCTCCTCATTCTCGCCACTGCCCCCTCCATTCTCTCCATAATTACGACCACCACGCTCTAACAATTCCCAGAAGATCTACTTCCAAAGGCCAATCTGCATTTTCCTACGCCTGCCTAAACTGTAGAGCTCCATCTCCTGCCTCTTCCTTATGCCTGTGCAAAATGGGGAGGCAACAAATTCAAACAAGTTCTCTGTGGTATAATTCCTGTTTATTACGTAAAGTCCCTTACGTTTCACCCACAAAATGGGCTTGTTCACGGGGATATAAACTTGTAGGTACTGTATTCTCTGTTTTTCTGTAAATTAATTAAAACACGCTATTACTAATTTATACTCATATGGATATATAATATGCTTATTAAGGTAACTTCAAGATATTAGCAATCCCTCATACCTTAGAAAAAATGCAGGCTGTTACTGTAGTGGTAACATGTTTTTAAGAAACCAAAAGTAGCATTCAATGCTCTGCAAAACATATGGAACAAAAATGGATAAAGCAGTCACTTTGGCAGTCTTGTTACTCGCAGTTTATAAAAAACTTGTGCTCCTTTGTAACTACAAGCACTATTCCTACCTTAATCAGTGTGCTCTATTTGGTGCAGGGGAAAATGTGCTTTTAAGCACTTAACTAATTTCTGTAAGAGAGCCATAATGATAACTTTTTTATAACTTCCTTAGAAAGTATATCATGCTAAGTGCAGTTTTAGTTAAAGAAATGGGTTTTAATTACTTACTCAATTGTTTTTAGAAAAAGTTCTCTCTATGGCAGAGTTGCTACCTGGCTAAAAACAATTGAGTAAGTAATTAAAACCCATTTCTTTAACTAAAACTGCACTTAGCATGATATACTTTCTAAGAAAGTTATAAAAACGTTATGGCTTTCTTACAGAAATGAGTTCAGTGCTTAAAAGCACATTTTCCCCTGCACCAAATAGAGCACATTGATTAAGGTAGGAATAGTGCTTGTAGTTACAAAGGAGCACAAGTTTTTTTATAAACTGTGAGTAACAAGACTGCCAAAGTGACTGCTTTATCCATTTTTGTTCCATATGTTTTGCAGAGCATTGAATGCTACTTTTGGTTTCTTAAAAACATATTACCAGTACAGTAACAGCCTGCATTTTTTCTAAGGTATGAGGGATTGCTAATATCTTGAAGTTACCTTAATAAGCATATTATATATTCATATGAGTATAAATTAATAATAGTGTGTTTTAATTAATTTACAGAAAAACAGAGAATACAGTATGTACAAGTTTATATCCCAGAGAACAAGTCCATTTTGTGGGTGAAACTTAGGGGACTTTATAAAATAAAACAGAAATTATACCACAGAGAACTTGTTTTGAATTTGTCAAGGCCCCCCCCCCATTTTGCACAGTTGTATCCAGAGCCTCTTGGGGGGGGCTGAAGAAGTTCTAATAAGAACATTGATCCATTACCCACCATACCCACGTTTTGCATACTCTTCCTTATGCTCCCTCATCTTCTGCTCTCTCCTCCACAAACTCCCTCCCCACACCTGCACTTGCAACCAACTCACCTTTTTTTCCCCATCTAACTTAACCCCCTACAAACGCCATCCCTACAAATTCCATCCCTGCATCTCCCACAGCTATGGTTATTATTCTGCTGTAACTGTTCTACCTGTATATATTTACTTGGCATTTCCCCCTATCCTTGTTTGCTCCAATGGTGTATTTTTTTACCTGTATGTGTATATATCAGCTGTATTACCTGTATGTATAGTTATTGATCTACTTCCCCATTCCCCCTTCCCCCTGGTCGCACCTGGAAACGAGCCTCGGCTCAGTGTGCCATCCTGGTGAAACATTTTTAAATAAAAATAAATAAATAAAATAAATAATACTCACCATAAAAATCTTTCCTGGAGTCCTGCTGCTCACAATAGGCCTTGGGCTCCCATCATATAAGCTCTTTGTTCCCTGACAGAGAATCCAGGAAACTGGACATTATAGGCAAACAAACTTACAGCATGCATCCGCATCACTAGACCTCTGTATTATCAATCACCAGACTTACATGATTAAATATCTGAATAGCCTGTGGAAGTCTTTATCTGCTATGGTGAATAAATTGACTGAAGAGACTGCTAAGACTGAGCTCCAGAAGTGGACTGCACATGGACTGGAGGCAAATAAGCATTTACTATGTCTATATACAACACCCCTGACACTTTCGTTCATGCAGCAGCAGCAGCAGGCACTTGCCTTTGCCAATATTCATGGCTGGTGTTGCTGGTTTTGCAACCAGTGTTAAACAATCAGTCCTTAACATGTCTTTTTGTGGCCAAAAATTATGCAGCCACAATACAAAGCTAATGTTACTATGAAATAAAATACAACAGAATCTTACTGCCGTCAAGTTTTACTGTACTCCATTTCTCCTTCCCTCCAGGATGCATCTAGAAATTAACTGTCATAGGTTCTGTAAAAGTTCTGAAATAAATAACTAATGAAGGAGTTACAAATCTTAAAAAATTACTCTTCACTCCTTGAGGTCCCTTCCCCCCAGACCTCACATGGGTATGTAGGAAATACTTATTGCAGAGGTTCACACTCCTTACATGCACAGCATCCTGGTCAGTCCGCCACTGGGAATCCTGCCCTAAGTTATAGTCCTTGGGTGTCCATTTTAAGACTCGTACTGATCCGGGTGCCAGCAGTGCTTGTGCTTACTCTTCCACTTCTGACTCCCTTTCCCCCTCCCAGGGATTCAGGTAGGGGGCAAGATACATCCATTTCTGACAAAATGGCAGGAGATCATGTCAGATGAATAGGCCCCTCACTGTTATTTGGGATGATCATACCAAATGTTTCACAACAGAGATAATTTATTTTTTCATTTATAACTAAACAGCGCCATAAAATCAGTGTGCTGATTACAACTGCTGAAACAGGAAGTATTCTACGCACACAGAACTGATGGCTTTCACTGACGCACTCCTGCACTGTAGTGCCATAAAGAAGTAATAATGAACCATCCTATGTTGACAATGATCATTTACTCAGTTAATAAACAGTAATCCAAATATCAGGAGTGCAACCTTTCCAGACTGAGAGGAGCGGGTGGGGTGGGGGTGGAGGTGGGGGACAAGGAGAAGCCAAATAGCCACACTTTTAAAATGAGCCATGCCGTTTTCATAACTGCCCTCTAGTGGTAGAAAGCCGCCATACACCACAGCAATTGAACAAGACCCACCAATGTAAACAACAGGGAATGCTTTGGCAAAAGAAAAAACACACTTTAAAGACTTTTATTATATATATATTTCCCACATTATATTGTTTTTCTTGAAACTCGTTTTATATAAGTGCAATAAGATATTCCTGGGTGTGGGTTGTTGTCTGATAATAGCACTTCCCAGTTGCTGAAGGCACTGGGTGTAAGTGTCCCATGCTTCAGTACACACCTGGGGCGTGCTCTTATCAGACAGCAACCCACACCCTGTCATGTCTAGGTGCTTACATATAGTTCAGTAAAATATGACAACAGCTAAACATCTTGCAATGTGACTTTTTACTATTCTGACAGAATGAGCAAAAAGAGTGGAGTGAAAGGTGGAATGTTTGTTTTTTGATGTTCCGGGGACCTTGAAGTGACCAATGCCACCTTCCCTCTAGGCACAGAGGGCATCCCTGGATGATGCATGGCCTCACTGAAAACAGAAGGGGGTTATCATATAGTGTCCGCCATCAGCTGAAACAAAGTAATAACAGCAACAGCAGCTGAGTGTGCTGCAGGACTTCACAACATCCAGTCCAGGGGTTGCATATTGAAGATATTTTCTAGTCTCGAAAAAGACAGGTAATCTACTCCCATCTTCAAACTCAGGTCTGAACATCTACAATGTACATAAAACATTTTGCATGGTCTCTCTTCAGTCCCTCCTCCCTCTGCTCTCACAAGGGAATTGGCCTTGCGCCATGGACATGCAGGATGCATATTTGCACATCAAGATTCAGCACTGCCATGGACAGTACCTGTGCTTCTTTTTGGAGGGTCAAAACTAAAAATTCCATGTATCCTCCTTTGGCTTATCATTGGCACCTCAGGTCTAGTGTTTTGCTGTGGCCTTATACCAGCAAACACTGTAAGTATTCCCTTCCCTGAATGACAAGCTCCTAAAGGCACCATACAGGAAGGTGACTATACAAACTTTATACCAGACTCATCAGGTGTTTGACCAATTGGATGGTCACTGAACCCAGATCAGTTCAGACTCCATGTCAGCACATCTAGTTTATTGGCACTGTCTTAAACACATCTCAGGCACAGGCATTTCTTCTGGATTCATGTGCCAACACTGATAGCCCAGCTGGGAAGATCACCTCCAGTGCCTACGAGATCCATGTTTTGACTCCTAAGGCTCATGGCACCTGCCACTGTAACTGCTCCTAAGGCCCACTTCCACATGCACATTCCCCAGTGGAAGCTTCATGCCCAGTGTACCCACGCCTCCCTATCTCTGGATCATCCTGTTCTGGTCATGGGCCCCTTAGGCAGGGCTCTTTGCTAAGACCACTCCCATCTGCTACGGAAGTCCACATTTCTCCATCTGTTCCTGCGAGACGTCCTCACCACAGCTGTCATGGTGATGAGTTTTGGGCCCATTTGGGTGCACTCAAAACCCAAAGTGTGTGGTACCTCTTGGTTTTCTCTTTCCCAATATCAACATTTTGGGGATAAAGGCTATTTTTCCGAGAGGCCCAGTGTTCAGGGTGCTAGCAATCATGGAGTCTGGTGGACATTAAGGAGTGGTGGCATGTGAAGCAGATGGAAAAGTTGGAGGACTAGTACATGTTTGCACAGCATACTTACTCTTACCTGCTTTTGAAGCACTGGGCAGACATGATGGACCCAGAGACCTTTCTGAACTTAAATAACTATGTCACTAAGGCAATTGCAGCAGCTGAAAAAAGCAGTTAGGCTAAGGGGGATAACTGTGAACTAAAAAAAGAATTTCAATGTTTGGTGAATAGTGTATAGTGCTTGTGCATTCTTAACTTTGGCCTTTCTCTATTCCCACCCTCAGTAGAGAAGCCAGAGCAGTGATAGAGAATCCAAGGCCCAAAAACAGAGATTATCTCCTCAACTCATGGAGACTATGATCAGTAGCATGCAGGAGAGGGATCAAGCCCTGTGGAGGAAACCTCTAAGGACCCAGGGCTACTGAACTCCCGTCCTATAAGCATACTAAGACAAGATGACCCTAAAATGGTTGAGTGCTTCTGAATGGAGAAGTATGTTTCTAGGCATGAAGACAGCCATCTTCCAAGACTCTTGATAATGGAGAGGAATGATGCTTTGGATGATAATTATGTAGTTTTGATCCAAGGGGATGTTCTGAGGTTCAGTCCAAGCTGCTGAAGGAGAGTTCTCAGATGTTCGATGACCATTTGGTAAACCTTGCTGAATGATGACAGAAGTGAGAAGACAATGAAGGACTTGAAGCAAATATTGTATGAATTGGTTGATGAGCTACTGGCACCAGTTATCGTAGACTGGGGTAATATGTAATCTAGACTCCTCTGAGAAGCCTGTCAGTCTTTGAAGTCAGAAGCAACAAGATGAAATGATTTGCTTGACATCTTACAACAGAGATTGAGAATGTTTTAGCAAAGAATCTGATAAAAACAACTCCTTGGTATGAGAAAGCTAAACGAATGGCTGAGACCAAGAGGTACAATGTAGTGTCAACTGGAAGAGTATATGTTATGTCCAACAAGTTTTAAAATGAAAGTCCATCGATAGAAGTTTTGTGAGTTTTGCATATGATGTTCTATGGATTTGGCAATGAGAAGCATAGAATTCCTGATGACTATTGCTTTATGGTCCTATGAAGTTCGATGTCACATGTTATAACTGCAAGGGCAAAGAGAAACTTCTACGGTGTGATTAAAAGGTACAAACCAGGAAAACTTCTTCTTGCAGTGATTTTATTTATTTATTGAAATGTTTCACCAGGAAGGCACACTGAGCAACAAGTCGCTCGTCTCCCAGTGCGACCTGGGGGGGGAAGGGGTACAACTGGAATGAGACATTATACATTCAAGTTACAAGATCAACATTAATATACAGTTGTAAGGCAGGTGTTACAAACAGTGTTACAACAGTGTTGCACATAACATAGATACATAGACAGTTTCGGCAGATAAGGGCCTATGGCCCACCCAGTCTGCTCATTTGAGCTTGTAAGTTCAGTTTATGTTTTCCTAGAAGTCTGTTACCCCTTACCCCCTGACCTCCAGAATTCCTTTATGTCTATCCCAAGCATTCTTAAATCCCATGATTGTTTCAGCCACCACCACTTCCTTTGGCAGGGTGTTCCACTTGTCCACCACCCGTTCTGTGAAGAAATTCTTCCTCATGTTTCCTCTGAATTGTCCTCCCTCCAACTTCATCCCATGCCCTCTAGTCCTGGAACATCTTTTTCCCTTAAAAATAGTGTATTCCTGCACCCTGTTCCTCCCTGTAAGGTACTTGTATGTCTCTATCATATCCCCTCTCTCCCTCCTCTCCTCCAGGCAGTACATGTTCATTTCCTTCAACTTGTCTTCATAGGACTTGTGATGCAATCCATGCACCATCTTTGTTGCCCTCCTCTGAACCTTCTCTACCCAGTCTATGTCCTTACATAGGTATGGTCCTTGAGAACTGTACACTGTACTCCAGGTGGGGCCTCTAGTGTCTTGTGTAAGCGGTGTGGCCTCCCTTTTCCTGCTGGTGATGCCCTGCCCATACATCCCAGCATCCTATTCGCTTTACCTGCCGCCTTGTCACACTGTTTCCCTACCTTGAGGTCATCAGAGATGATAACCCCAAGATCCTTTCCTGCTTGGTGCATGCTATATCCTCACCCAACTGATATATTGTGCCAGGGTTTTGTGCCCCTATATGCATTATCTTGCACTTCTTTGCATTGAATTTCAACTGCAAACCTCTGACCATTCTTCAAGTTTCTGCAGGTCCCTTCTCATTCTGTCTACACCCTCTGGTGTGTCTACTCTGTTACAGAGGCTTTGTGTCATCAGCGAACAGTGAAATTCTGCCTTCTAGGTCCTGCGCAATGTCACTGATGAAGATGTTGAATAGGACCGGTCCCAGCACTGATCCCTGTGGTACCCCACTGGTCACTCTTCCCTCTGTGGAGTGACAGCCATTTACCACCACCCTCTGTGTCCTGCCACCCAGCCAGTTACCTACCCACCACACTACTGTCCTGCCCACCAACATGTAGAAAGAGTGGACAATAATAAGTGATGGGTTAACAAGTAAACAAGTGCTTACATGAAAGAAGACTCACGAGGAGTCGAAGAGCTGGGTGGCTAGTGGAAGCACAGTTTGTGTCTTGTCTTCAATAAAATTATTTTGTCATATTTACATCATCCTTGGACTTATTTAAGCTCTATTGAAGAATCCGAGTGACACCATACTTTGGTTTGTTTGAAAGAAAAGGGGAAAGGGGAGGGAAGGGTGAGGTGGGGGAGGGAGAAGAGTTATGCCTCTTTAGACCCCTTCAGGATGCGAGGAACCCTGCAAGGGGACTGGGGGGACCAGAGAGAAAGGGATAAGGCAGTGTCTCAGAGAGACCCCTTTAAGATGGTGGGGGAAGGGAGTAGATGAGAGATACAAGCCCCTTGGGGGCAGGAAAGGGACTGATGGAGAGCATTCAGGGTCCTTTACATTCTGTGAGAGATCAAGGGAGGCCAGTAAGGGGAAGCAATTAGGGGGGAAGGGGAGAAGGGCTAGAGGGGGTGGGTGTGCACAGGGTAAAATGAAGGTGAGGGTAGGGGGTAGTGTTTGTCTAGGGCTTAGAGGAGGGAATTGAGGAGGGACATGGCAGGAGCAGCTAGGTGCAAGGTAATTATTGAGGGCAGAGCTGATGGAGTAAACAGAGGATGAGTGCCGGATTTTGGGGGGGGGATTCCACATTTTTGGGAGGCAGTGAGAGTAACTGGATTGGCCGATTTGGGTGGATCTGCAGGGGACAACCAGGGTATGGGAATCGGTTGATCTAAGGGAATGGGAGAGTGGGGGGTGTTATAAAGGAGGAGGTGAGGAAGGAAAGGAGCTCACCCAACCAGTGCTTTTAAGTGAATTTAGCACAGTGGGAGAGTCTCCGATCTGTAAGAGAGGGGAAGGATAGGGCATGATAGAGTTCTTAGTGATGGGTGCGAGGGGGAGGGCATCTAGGGCAAAGCGGCAGAAGGAATTGAAGATGGTGTCCAGTCTGGCCGGGGAGGACTTAGTGGCAGCACCATAGATCATGTCACAGTAGTCGAAAATGGGCAGTATCATCTTCTGAACAAGTTCACGTCTAGCTGTGGAAGGGATGTAACTATGGTTCCTGAACAGGGCACCAAGCTTGGGGCATAGTTTTTTTCTGGATGACGTCAATATGTCCAGAGAAGTTTAGGTGTTGGTCCAACCAAACACCTAAGTACCTAAAGGAGGATGTGTCCTCAAGTAAAGTCCCCGCAAGGGTGTGAAAAGTGGGCAGGGAGGGAAGCCTAGAGAGTCTCTGCCTTGTGCCAAAGGTCATGGAGACAGTCTTTTTGGCATTGAGGAAAAGTTTATGGTTAGCAAACCAGAGCTGAACCTTGTCGAAGTCTTGATGTAAGCAGGTTGTAACCTCAACAGGACAGGCACCAGATGCATATGGGACTGTATCATCTGCATACATATGTATAGCAGAGGATGGAGAGCAAACAGGAGGGGAGGTCATTTAAGAAGATGGAGAATAGGAGGGTCCCTAATACCGAGCCCTGGGGGACTCAGTGCTAATCAGGAGGGGCAGGAAAGTGGCGTCCAAGATCTTAACTGATTGGGTTCTACCAATAAAATGGGCCTTGAACCAGTTTGTGGTAGAAGGAGATAGGCCAGCTGCTGGGAGTGAGTTGAGGAGAAGGGAATGAGGGACGGTGTCGAAAGTCTTGGCCAGGTAGAGAAAAATGGAAGAGGTAATTTGCCCATTGTCCACCCCGGTTAGGATGGAGTCTGTGAGCTGTAGGAGAGAGGTGGTGGTTGAGTGGTTTTTCCTGAAACCAGACTGGAAAGGGGTGAAAAAGGAGGTGTCAGATAGAAAAGAGGTGAGTTGGGAGAGGACAATCTTCTTGAAGCTTGGCAAGGGTAGGGAGGAGAGAAATGGGGAGATAGTTGCCAGGGGATGAGGGGTCACCCCTTTGGGTAGAGGGAGGACCACAGCATGTTTACAAGAAGAGGGGACAGAGGCAGTAGAAAATGAGAGATTTAGGATTATTGAGAGGGGGTGGGTAATGGCCGTAGCGGAGAAGGAAAGGAGTTTTGGGTCAAGACCATCAGGGGAGGCACCTTTAGAGGGTTTGATTCAAAGGAGATTGTCAAATCGAGGAGGAAAAATCATTATCTGATGCAATAGAGATACAATGAAATGATGGTAGTTACATAGAGATACAGGATCAGTTGCTTTGTTTGTATAGCCAGGAGTATGAAGTATAACGCAGCCAGCATCCGCATGAACGTCAAGATGGAATAGGACTAAGATCTGTCCTTATAGATGACATCCACTGTTGGTTGATTGTTTGAAAGGATTGAAACGGTCAAGACCAGAGATGACCCCATACAATGCAGTGGCTCCCAAAGGCAGACTTGGTAGAGAGAAGATGTAGAAAGTCAGAAAACGGTGATTCAGGAATGCTTGATAGCAGGATATCCATGGTTGGAGTTGTGTTACAATATTTTCCAGGATGTAATATTGAAGATGGATCTTGTAAATACTGGATCCAGAGGCAGGATGACATGAAAAGATTATCATAATCTAAGGCAGGATACATTCAGATGCATGAATTGGGTGACAGCACCTCCACAACTGTCGATATAAAGAAATGGAGCTGGAGTCCATGCAGCCTTCATCATGCAGTGTCAGTGGCTCAGTAGGTAGCACACTCGCCTCTGAGGCTGGGAGATCAGAGGGCTGTGGGTTCAGCTCCCACATCTGGCACTTGGGTTAATATCCCAGTACTGACACTGTAGTGCAGCATGAGAGGGGGGCTGCACTTCTGAGGTGCTGTCTTTCGGATGAGACGTTAAACCGATGTCCCATCTGCCTGGATTGGTGGTAGTTCAGGTGGATGTTAAAGATCCCATGGCACTTATCGAAAAAGAGTAAGGGAATTTCCCCGGTGTCCTGGCCAAATTTCTCTCATTCACTAAAAATACCACCGACAGCTTAATCTGGTTCAAGGTCAGTTGGCATTCATCTGTATCCCCCTCCCCCGGGTCGTGCCTGAAAATAGGCAGGATTTGTCTAGTGCACTTACCCGGTCAACAAAAACTAAATACATAAATTAAGTTCGTACGATCAGTTTACTTTCTGCAAATTTAAGGAGTTTGCCTTATTAATCCAACTATCCAACTGAACAGAAGGGGGCATTAAGAGGAGCAAGGTTAGGTCAGCTTTGAATAGGAGATGGACCCAGAGTCGCTCTAGCTGCTCCAACACACTAGCTGAATGGTAGATGGACAGGCATCACAGAGAAGCCAATAGGAAAAGAAGCTGGATTACGAGTGGGAGTATGCTTGCTGCCCAGTATGGTGATGACAAACTCCTCGAATTGAAGATGGCTATGATAAAACTCAGGCAGTTACGGGTGTGCAGGATGATCAGTAAAAATCACAGAAGTGTGTTCCTCAGTATCAATGCCTAGATCAACCTGACGAAAGGAACGGAAGTCCAGTTCTTTGAGTTGGCAGCTGAAATGTATGGAGTGTTTATAGTAGGCAAAGTACTGTACTAGAAGAGCATGATGGTTGGTGGTTATACGGAAAGCAGGTATGCAAAGTTGAAGGCTGCAGTAAACTCGAGGAAGGCAAGCTTTGAGAGAAATTATACTAGGTTGTAGATGGACTGCACTGGAAGCTCTACGAGGAAAGACTTAAGGACCTTAATATCTATTCACTGGAGGAAAGAAGGGAAAGGGGAGATATGATAGAGACTTTCAAGTAGCTTAAGGAAATAAACAGGGTACAGGTGGACAGCATATTTCAGAGAAAACTCTGCACAAGAACAAGGGGGCATGATATGAGGCTGAAGGGTGGAAGGATCGGGTTATGTTAGGAAGTACTTTTTCACTGAAAGGGTGGTGAAGCCATGGAACAGCCTTCCAGCAGAAGTGGTGGATGTGAAAACAATACGGTGGTTAAATAGTGCATGGGATAGACATGTGCAGAGCAGGAGCAGTGCTCCAGATAACTTTTTATGCCAGGAAGTAAAAACATCCTAGTTTTCCAAGCTGGTAGTATTTCGGTATGCCAGGTAGTATATTGAGATGCGGTCACACTGTTCTGGTGAACTGAAGTGCAAATGCGCAAAGTCCGTGGAAACATCTGGCCGTGATGATACTACCTAGGACTCTACACAGGGCATAAAAAGGGCAAAACTGAGCATAAAATACTCCGATACACCCCTTAACTGGACCCCTGAGCAGGAGAGCGGCAGATCAAATAGGATCTCGGGCTGCATAAGTAAGTAGCGAAATGGGCAGACTAGATGGGCCTTATCTGCTGACAGATTCTATGTTTCTATGCAGTTCTGATAGAAATGTCATGAGATGAGCCATATATCCATAAATTTCAAATAAGCAGCAGGGAATAACTGGGAAACAAGTAAACTGGGTGCTGGATATCTGGCAGGCTAAGATTTAGCAGTTATAATTGAACATGTCCTGCTTTTGAACAAAGCTGAAGGTGGAATACCAAAGCTTTCCAATGCCTACAGATGCGTAGGACGGTCTAACCTTTTGTGCAGTAAGGATAAGAAGTCTGAGCAAGATGGATGTGTGTATGAAGAAGTCCGAGGGGGAACCCTGAGGACCGTCTTTGGAATTTTGAAGACATAGAAATGGTCAGAGTGTTGGAGGCTTCATAGAGTATGGATGAGAAAGTCTTGCAATAATAATGTGAGTCAAAAGATGTCCAAGGGGAACCCTGAGAACCTTCTTTGATCTGAAGATGAAAACCAGTAGGAGTGGAAAGGCTTCATGGATTATGGATGTGAAGGTCTTTATAAGACAGAAGCACAACTGAAGAAGTCTGAGGGAATCCTGAGGTCTTTCTTCGAGATTTGAAGATGTACAATGAGTAGGAGCAGAGAAGTCATATGCCAATAGGCTGCTGGATTGCACTTCGGAGGAATGAGCATCAGGCGGAGGAATCTGAGCCTTGAAATCTTTGAAGAAAAAACGATATCTCTCTCACCAGTTCATCAGGAAGTGTCACTGGTGTCATCGAAGCGGTCAACCCCAAGCTGCTGGGGAGAAATGCTGGACACAAATGAGGACAAGAGTAGCTTCACTGGGGCTGTGTGTGCTTCGTAGCTTTGAAAGTTATAGAGTAACACCGCTGGTGACGAGGTTGAGCCCTAAAACTCATATTCATTGAAGAACTGCTGGAACAAGTACAATGAGATATGAGTCCAATGCATTGCTGATGGATTGAAGGGTTGCAGTATTACACTCTAGCAGATGTAGTCGAGCCCTGGGAGAGTTTCATATGTAGCACATGGATTGAAAGTTGCAGGATCACATGTTTAGTGGACAAAGTCGAACCCTAGTGTGAGTCGAATACATTGCAGATAGATTGAAAGTTGCAGACTCCCGCCTCTGGTGAACAAAGTTGAACCCTACTTACACTCATAGACTTCTCAAAGATACAAGTTAGGAAGACAGAGTCCTGCAGGGCTGCTGGTGAAGGCTGATGCAGGATGAAGAGGCAGTGATTGGCTACCTAGCAGTTGTAATACAGACAGAGGAGAGTAATAAAGGGGACCAGAGGGTAGGTTAGGAAGCTGACAGCAGGAGCAAAATGTAGCAGGAATAATGCGTGCAGATAAATGAGCGGAATAGCTGAAGAGATCAAAGAGAGGATGGGATTTAGGAGGAAGGCAGCAGAGTTTGAGATGGGGAAAGGGAGTACTGTAGAACTAGAACTGGTGAAAACGTGCATAGAAACATAGAAACATAGACTTTGACGGCAGATAAGGACTGCTAGGCCCATCTAGTCTGCCCATTTCCCTACCTACAGGATAGGCCGCAGATCCTAGTTAACCAACAGCCTATTTCTTCCTACCCCCCACAAGAATTGCCTTATGTCTGTCCCATGCATTCTTGAATTCTCCCACAGTTTTAGACCCCACAACCTCCTCAGGAAGGCTGTTCCATGCATCCACTACCCTCTCTGTGAAATAATACTTCCTCACATTGCCCCTGAACCGCCCTCCTTCTATCTTTAAATTGTGTCCCCTTGTTCTTGCAAGTCTCTTTTTCTGAAAGATGCTACCCTCTTGGACTTTGTTGATTCCACTAAGGTACTTAAAATTTTCTATCATGTCCCCCCTCTCCCTTCTTTCCTCAAGGGTATACATATTAAGCTCCTTTAGTCTCTCTTCATACATCTTCTCTTGCAGACCCTGCACCATTTTAGTTGCCCTCCTCTGGACTGCCTCTATCCTGTCTATGTCCTTGCAGAGATGGGGTCTCCAGAACTGGACACAGTACTCCAGATGGGGTCTCACCAACTGTCTGTACAGAGGATAACAATTTCTGTTTTCTGCTGATGATGCCTCTCCTATACATCCCAGTATACCCCAGCCCTCCCTACTGCCTTCTCACATTGCTTGCTAATCTTAAGGTCATCTGATATGATTAACCCCAGGTCCCGTTCCTTTTTGTTGTTGTTGCTACTCCCCACCCATTGTGTATTCTTCCCTGGGTTCTTGTTTCCCAGGTGCATTATTTTCACTTCTTTGCATTGAATCCTAGCTGCCATACTTGACCATTCCTCCAACCTTGCCAAGTCCTTTTCATCCTTTCCACGCCTCCTTGTGTATCAACCCTGTTGCAGATCTTTGTGTCATCTGCAAAAGGCATACTTTTCCTTCCAGTCCCTCTGCAATGTCACTGATGAAGACATTAAAAGGACTGGACCAATACTGAACCTCCGGTACCCACTAGTAACCCCTTTCTTCAGAGTGGACTCCATTTACAATTACCTTCTGTGTCCTGTTGTCCAGCCAATGTTTTACCCAGGCTACCACCCTGGGTCCCACTCCCAGGCTGGTTAATTTGACTATTAATCTTTTGTGTGGGACTGTGTCAAATGCCTTGCTAAAGTCTAGGTAGGCCATGTCCACAGCCCCTACCTGGTCTACTACTTTGGTCACCCAGTCAAAGAAATCTATTAGATTTGTCTGACATGACCTTCCCACTGTGAACCCATGCTGCCTTGGGTCCTGTGCTCCACTGGCCTCTAGGTACTCAACTATTTTTTCCTTCAGAAGTGACTCCATCACTTCTTTCCTTACCACAGAGGTCAGACTGACAGGTCTGTAGTTTCCTGCCTCTGTCTTGGTCCCACTTTTGTGAAGGGAATCACATCCACCTTCCTCCAGTCTCGGGTACCACCCCATCCTCCCATGATTTATTAAAAGAGTAGCCAGTGGTTTCACTAGTTCCTCCCTTAATTCTTTTAGAATTCTGGGTGTATTCCATCAGGACCCATTGCTTTGTCCGCTTCAGTTTTAGGAGTTCTTGCAGAACCCTTTCTTCTGTGAAAGGACTGGATCGACCCTCTATCAAGAGTGCTCTGTTAATTGGATTAGGCACTTCCCCCTCCTCTTTTGTGAATACTGAGCAGAAATATTCATTCAGTATTCCTGCTTTTTCACTGTCCCCCTCTGCCTACCCACCGTTCATTCTATTCAGCCTCACTATCCCTCCCTTTGTCTTTCTACTCTCGCTGATGTACCTATAAAAGGTTTTATCCCCTTCTTAACTGAGTTGGCTATCTTTTCCTCAGTT
Source organism: Neoceratodus forsteri (assembly GCA_016271365.2). Lineage (NCBI taxonomy): Eukaryota > Metazoa > Chordata > Ceratodontiformes > Ceratodontidae > Neoceratodus > Neoceratodus forsteri. Next base: position 483,946,346 of record CM057449.1, read on the forward strand.
TGGGCCTTTGCTATTCTGACTTCCCTCCCTGCTTCCTTCTGCCTTAACTGGTACAGCTCTCTGTCCTGCTCCTTCTGTGTTTCCTATACTTCGGAATGCTATCTTTCTTCTTGACTTTCACAGCCACCTCTTTTGAGAACCATAGTGGCTTTTTTTCGCTTTGATTTGCTTATTTGCTTCACACAAAGGCTTGTTGCCTCTGTGATGGCAGTTTTGACAATTCCCCTTGTTGCTCCACACCTCCTTCTGGCCTGTTTGCTAGTGCTTTTCTGAGGCACTCTCCATCTTGCCAAAGTCAGCCCTCCTAAAGTCCAGTACCCTCACTTTTGTAGGCTTGACTCTGTAGCTGAGTTTAACGTGAAACCACACTGTTTGATGGTCACTTGTCCCCAGATGGCAACCCACTTCTAGATCTGAGATCCTCCCACTGCCCCGTTTGAGAGTATGAGGTCTAAGATTGCTCCCTCACGAGTGGGTTCGAAACTAGCTGTCTAATGCCTGCCACCTGTAGGGCATCAAGAATGGCCCTGCTCTTGGATGTGGCTGCAGCAAATGTGCTCCAGTTAACATCTGGCATATTCAGGTCTCCCATCAACAGTATCTCCTTTCTCTGCCATTCTAAGAATGCCTTCTATCATATCCTTGTCCATTTCTTCCCCTGACATGGGGGTCTGCACAACCCTGTGTGGATTGTGGTGCCTTTCCAGTCTCCAAGGTGACCCACAGTGCCTCCTCTCCTCCCTGTTTACTCTTTTGTTCAGTTGCTTTTATCTCTTCCTTTACATGAGAGCTACTCCTCCCCTCTTCTCCCTGCCTGTCTCTCCTGTAGGTTATGTACCCTGGTTGTTAACATCCCAGTCATGGTCCTCTGTGTACCATGTTTCTGTGACTGCTACGATATCCAGGCATCCCTCTTCCATTAAGGCCATCAGGTCAGGAGCTTGTTGCCCAGACTACGGGCATTGGTACTCATTACCCTCCATTTCCTGATGGCCTTACTCCCTTTGCCCCATCCCTGTCCTTCTTGCCTTTGTCACTTTCTCCATTTACCCCTGCCCTTCTCCCTATTGACACCTCTATGTTGGTGTTTGCTGCACTTACTACCGTTATTATTTGGGGGGGCTAGGATTTTCCTGCTCTTTCCAGTGCCTCCCCTTGGCTAGTTTAAAAGCTTGCCAATGAAGCATTTAAACCTATCACCTAGGATCCTGGTTCCCCTCCCGGACAGATGCAGCCCATCATGCCAGTATAGGCTTGCATCACTCCAGGTGGGACCCCAGTCCCCATTGAAGCCAAATCCTGAGCTCCACCAGTTTTCAACCACTGATTGAATCCATGGTGCGGAACACCCTAGCCTCTCTTATGCCATAGATGGGTAGCACCTCGAGAAAGTTACCATGCGTGCTACTTGACTAAGGCCCCTCCCCAATTCTACAAACTCTTCCTGCACTTCTAATCCTTTCTTAGCCAGGTCATTTGTCCCTAGGTGGACAATGATATCCACTTCCCTCCCTGTGCAGCTGCTCCAGCGCAATCCTGAGGATTCGCTCCCTGTCCCTCCAAGCCATGGCGCCAGGCAGGCTGCCCTCCCTCTTGCCTTCCTCCCCAGTTCTACCTTCCTAACAATGGAGTCCCCCACCAGGAGTTGTTTCCTTCCCCTGCAGGGTCCCCTGCCACCCTCCTGTGGGTCTCCTTTGTGGAGGTTCCCAGCATCCTCCTTGGTCTCCACTGTGGGTGCCTCCATAGAGGAACCACACTCTGTCAGAATGGCATAGGAATTGTGGAGAGGTACAACTGGAGGGATGCGCCTCTGTTCCACCACCCTCACCCACCCTGAGCCCACTGTGGTCCAACCGCTCCTCTTTCTTGGCAACCTCTGAGGCAACAGCAGTGGCACTGGTGGTCCCTGGATGGAAGAGGAGGTCCCACAAATCCTGTCCAACTCAGCCTGGAGATGAGCAACCTCCTCCCTCAGCCCAGAGAGGTGCCTGCAGATGGGACAACACCGCATCCTCCAGAACATCTCCCGGAAGACTGCTGCTCCACAGCCACTGCACTGCACCACTCCAATCATGTCTTATTTCTGGCCCCTTAACTGTTTGCAATCCTTACTCTTTCCTCTGTTTTTTTCTCTCTCTCCTTACTTTCTGCCTGTGTGCCCTTTAAGCTCCTGATTGTCCTGTTCTGAGACAAGAATATCCTATATTACTCAGTAGAGCACTTACTTGCTCAGAGGCATATGATACAGCGTTGGAGATACAGTATCAATCAATCAATCAAGTCTATTTATCCAGGCAAACACCATTGAGCAGGCTCATTTACAAGGGCAACCTGTGTTACACAAGGTCAAGAATAACACTTTTATGTACAGATAATAAACAGACATAATTATACAGAAATAGAAAAAAAAGTATGACATAGGAAACCAAGTTGAGGAGCGCCAGCACCCAAAAGGTGAAGATATTAATACCTTGGTGCTTGAAATAACAGACTGGATGGTTAGATTTACCACTTATAGTATGACAAATCCAGGGTGAAATGCTTCCTAAGTACTGACGAGCCTATGTCTTTATAATGTTCATTAGGAGAGCGGCTTGCAGAGCTAGACTTACTGAGACTTATTCGAGCTGTGCAGTGTTTGGTTTTTCATAGACAGGAGAAATGTGCCAATCATGAACATCCAGATTTGTGCAAAACACTGGACAGATCTGCAGCTGCATGAGTACATATTTGTCAATGATTCCGGCTACTGACTGAAGAGCCTGAGAAGGCTAAGCTATACTGGAATAAGACAATGGATGGTGATAAGTTCCCAAAAGTGAAGCATCTCTTGAGGGAGCACTTGGAGTGTGTATTTCATTCGAGCCGATCAGTGAAATGACCCAAGTGGTGCCCTTCTGACTGTTAGGGTAGAGAACTGAGGATTAGGAATCGATTATGCTGTGCATTCCATTTTTGTGGCTGCTTTAGCCAGGTGGAAATGTCAGCTGCACCCTAACCAGGAAGAGCAGAGGAAGCATGAGTGGCGCAAAAAGCAGAGAGGACCTCCAAAAGAAAAGCATAACCACCAAAACAAGCAACGCAGACCAGGAGAGAACACAGGCAAGCCAAGGAGTGGGACGGGAGGAAGGTGAGGGGGAGGTAGGACCGCTGACGACAGACGCTGCAGAGGCAGCAGAAAGACAGCACAGTGAAGAGGAAAAGGCAGGCAAGAAGGAAAAAAGCAGGGGAAGAGAGGAAGAAGGCAGAGGGGGGGGGGGCAAGGACACCTAGAGAAAGTCACAAAGCAGCAGACAATGGCAGAAGGAAGAAGAGGGAGGTGAAGAGGCAAATCGCAATAGAAAGGGATGAGCAAACAGCAAAAAGGAGAAGTACAGCCACAAGGACCACACAGCCACTCAGGTGCTCAAAACACTCCAAGTGTGAGTTACTGGGAGAGACTGGTTTATATTTGGACTGTAGGAGGAGTTAATTCCCTGACACTGAATCTCAGGCAAAGCCCTCCGATAAAAATATGGTTTTACATACAGCCTTTCAAGCTGAAGTATTTTAAAGTGCTTTACAAGTTAATGGGTTTTACATTACAAGTTAATGGGTTTTACATAAGTAGTGCAGTAACTTTATATGTAAAAAAGAATGTATTTATTTATAGCATTTGGTAACCGGGTAAACCCACTGAGACAAGAGGTCCCTTTTTCAGGGGCAACCCAGAATTAGTTACATACAGCATATATATATATATATATATATATATATATATATATATATATATATATATAGTACAACGTTTACAACAATGAAGAACAGAGGAACACATCAGAGCTAGATACATAGCTACAGCATAATCACAATAATAATTAGTCACAAAGGAAAGTCATTTAGTAATCTGTGACATTGATCAAGGGGAAACGAACAGATGGTGAAGTAGATAGGCACGATGTAGACAATAAACATAATAAATAAATAGTATGGGTCATCATTTCCATAGAGTCTTGCATTACCTTATGACCATAAAAGTTCAGTTTGATTAGGAACTAGTACAGAGTAATGTACCTAGACTCTGTTGTGGAGTATGTTTTACTCTGTTGCGGAGTATGTTTTAGGCCCTGTCCACATTAGGGACCGATTTTAAACATTTTTTTTTTATAATCTTTTTATTAAAAAATGTTTTAGAAACCAGTCCCTAGCACAGTTGTCGGAGCATCCACACTGCACTCCAACAACCGTGTTTGCCTGAGCAGGTTCCCAGGCATGGTTCTGGCACCAGCTCATGGCATTATGGATGCTGCAGTGCATGATGGGACACCGGTGATCGGACACTGAAAGGATCACCGAAAAAAGTACATTGGCGGAATCAGTGATTCATTGGCAGCTTAGCAGTACTAGTAAAGTGTTTTTTATTTAATCCTGTAGCTAAAAAAATTACTTTTCTCGTAGGGTGGGTTGCCTTAACCAGTGTTACAGCACGGATCGTGTACACACTGCTGTTAACATGTATTAAGGCAACAGTGTTTATCTAAAACCATGCTACAGACTACCTCCCTAGCAGGGTTTTAACACAGTTTTAGAACACAGTTGTAATACAGCTTCAGTCATATTACAGTGAGTATATAAACCATGTACCAAGAGCTTAAAACAGTTTAAGACAGTTACAGTAAACCGTTTAAGCTCCCTAGTGTGTACATGGTCTTAGGCTTTTGGTTAGCAAAATATATTATGTAAGTTACAATAAAAAAATTCCACAGCTCCTGAAACTAACCTCTGAGATGCAGCTGTAAGAATATTATGATATGCTATATGGTACTATTTGTGATAAAATTTTGATAGCGAGAGATAGATAGATAGATAGATAGATAGATAGATAGATAGATAGATAGATAGATAGATAGATAGATACCACACAATTGGTGACTAAATTGGATCACTTTTTGGGGATAAACATTTATTTAACTTAGAACACAACATACTGTTACAGACAAAACTCATGTTATTTCTCTTTCAATATATATCTGTTTAGAATCTGGAAATAGAACCCAGAGAATAATGGGCCAGATAGAGTTTATAGTGGACACAAATACACTTTTAAGCTAAAACAAGTTAAGTCACTAAAACAAAAATACAAATGCTATGGTGTATATATAACAATTATACAATGGGGGATCTGATTTTCAAGCATTCTGATTGGCTAATGAACATCTTTGTCCATGGGTAAATCCTTCAGTAACCCACAGGTAAAGATCCAGCAACCAAAAAGACCTGATCACAAATAAATAAAACCAAAAAAAACAAGCATTTGTCAATGCGAATGTTTGCTTGCTGGCATTGGCAGTGGTAGTGTAGAAGTTACAGAGCTGCGTAATAGGAATGGCAGTGAAGTATTGAACTGAAGCCAACCCCACCACCACCCTGCAGAGAGTGACAGGCATTGGGATGTGCCTTTGGGTCGTCAGGCATAACGGCCACGCCATTTCACCACACCCCACCCTGCAGACACTGGCAAGTGTCACGGTGTTCCTTGGGGTCTTTGGTCTTTATGCGCACCCCATTCCATTAGGAAATACAGTGAGATGGGTGCTTATATAGGAGAATGGGGTGAACTTTGAGGTCAAGAGTCCAAGGCATACCTCGATGCCTCCCTCACTGGCTGCAGGGTGTGGAATGGTATGAGCATTACAGTCAAGAATCCCAAGTCACACCCCTGATGTCTGTCATTCTCTACAGGGTTGGGCGTATGGTTGGAAACCCTAATACCTCAGGCATTCATTGGTATTTTCACCCAAATGTTCAACATGTTTTTTGTGACCCCACCTCATGAACAGGGGAATATCAGTTTTTAGCCGAAAGCTGCTTATGCACAGTGATCTACGGCATTTAGCACCACAGGTGCAAAAACATTCGAACAGGATGTAAAAATGACAGCTGTACTGTTCATGGGAGGTGTAAAAATGGCAATGTTGCAAATCTGCAGTAAAATATTTAAAAAATGGTGAAGTCACGAGCATACATAGAAATGTATACGCAACACCCATATATAATTAGGGTGAGGATTTTTACAGCAGATTGTCAACTCAGGCATTTTGGTGCCTCAATCATGAACAGTGTCACTGTGATTTTCTTTATCTGTCCCGAACAATGATTTCCCACAGTGACCACGATCTTTGCCCTGAAAGTGTAAAACACACTTGCCATGTTGTGAAAAATGACAGCTGTACTGTAAATAAGGAAGTGTGGAAAATGCCACTGGTGAAAATCTGGACTTAAAATATTACAAAGTCATGAACTTACTTAGGTGTGTGGAAACTCGCAATGCTCACTCGAACACAGTCATTTATGGACTTTTGTCACCAAATTTTCAACATAGCCATTTAAGACCTCTGCTCATGAACAGTGTAACTGTGATTTTCTTAATCTGTCCCAAACATTGCTTTCATGACACCAACAGCACCATTGTGCGCTACATGTGCGAAACACATTTTGGGCGCATATGAAAATGGCAGTTGTACTGTTCATAAGGAAGTGTAATAAAATGGCAATGTTGAAAATCTGGATGAAAATATTGAAGATCCATGCGAGACCTCATGCGTGCGAGTATGAACTGCGCAACTCACGCTCGTAAAACAGTCATTTTTAGGATTTTTCACCAAATTTTCAACATAGCCATTTTAAGACCTCTGCTCATGAACAGTGTCACTGTGATTTTCTTAATTTGTCCCGTGACATTGGTTTCCAGACACCGACTGCGCCATTGTGCACTACATGATGGAAACACGCTTTTGGGTGAGATTGAAAATGACAGCTGTACTACTCATAAGAAGGTGTGGTAAAATGGCAATGTTGAAAATCTGAGGAAAATATTGAAAATTAGGTGAACTTGCGGCGTGCGTAAGAACTGCATAACGTACGCTCATAAAACAGTCATTGTTAGGAATTTTTTCACCAAATTTTCAACATAGCCATTTTAAGACCTCTGTTCATAAACAGTGTAACTGTGATTTTCTTAATCTGTCCCAAACATTGCTTTCGCACACCAACAGCACCATTGTGCGCTACATGCGAAAACACATTTTGGGCGTATATGAAAAATGGCAGCTGTACTGTTCATAAGGAAGTGTAATAAAATGGCAATGTTGAAAATCTGGATGAAAATATTAAATTCGCAAACTTATGAGCATGCATAGGAACTGCACTACTTCGCTTTCGTAAAACAGTCATTGTTAATTTTTCACCAAATTTTCAACATAGCCATTTTAAGACCTCTGCTCATGAACAGTGTCACTGTGGTTTTCTTAATTTGTCCCATACATTGGTTTCGCACACCGACCGCGCCATTGTGCACTACATAGGGCGAAACACATTTTGGGTGAGATGTGAAAAATGACAGCTGTACTACTCATAAGAAGGTGTGGTAAAATGGCAATGTTGAAAATCTGGAGTGAAAATATTGAAAATTCGCGAACTACAGTGTGTGTAGGAACTGCACAATGCGCTCAATAAAACAGTGATTTTAGATTTTTCCTGCAAATTTCAAGTAAACTATTGAGAGCCCACCTTATGAACACTGGCAGTGTCATTTCATTAATCAGTCCCAAAAGGTGATTTCGCGCAGTGACTGCGAAATCACCCTTTGGGCCCGAATAACGCCATGACAGTGACATCATTCATGAGAAGGGGTCCCAAAAACGCCATGTTGAAAATTTGGTGCAAAAATTCCAAAAAATGCCTGAGATATGCAACAAAGTTGAAAAACCCTATCTATTCCATTATTCAGCTTACCGGCATTTCCTCAGTTCGCGGTCGGCTTTGAAGAGTGCAGACGTGTTCCCGGTCCACCGAAGATCGTCGCGCCGAGTCAGAGGTAAGTATGGGGTGAGAGGGGTTGTGGGGAGGCAGGGTGCGCAGTGGGTGGAGTGCGGGTTGTGGGAGGGGCCAGGGAGACTACGTGGGACGTTTTTCTTTACAGGTTTCTTTTTTTTTCAATGACGGTGGGACATTTGCCACGCTGGGGTAGAGCTCCCAGCGTGGCACAAGGACTGATTGGGGTGCGTTCAGCCCACGGGATTGGGCACCCTGCCGGCCAGCATCTATTGCCATGCTGGGGTGGGTCTCAGCGTGGCACCCAGTACTCGGGGGTGAGGACAGTGGAGCCCGGCGGATTGGGCACCCCCATTGGCTATATCATGAGTTGCCACGCTGGGGTGGGCACCCAGTGTGGCATTTGAAGGCTTTGGGGTCGGGGGCAGGTACAGCCGGCGGGGGATTCGAGCCTGTTGGCGATACAGTGTGTGCGTGCGGGCGCCGCATGCGTGTGCGTGTGTGTGTGTGTGTGTGTGTGTAGGGGAGCTGCGCGAGCGGCGATATCTTATCGCTGCTCACTGGAAGTTTAGGCTCCCACTTTCAACTGTATGCCACTGCATTTTGGAGCTTGTCATAGACAGCTCCAGCATGCATTGGCGGACAGGGGCCGCGCCTGCCAACACACTGACTGAATTGGAAGAGGGGGGTGACACACCTCCGAAATCTCGGATGATGGCGCTATGTTTCTTGCACATGTGTGCAAGCAGACATAAAAATCACTGCCTTTACTTTTTCAGCCCCACCTCGCTGCCTTCTTGATTCTCGCTTAGTTAGTGCAACTCTCATTCACAAACAATCCAACAGTAGCACTTGTAATCTGCTACTGTGAAACAGGAACACAGGCCAAAGTTAAACTGCAGTTCTCTCCCCAGCTCCCACCCCACTACCAGCAACCCCTCACTGGTACTGCATTTCTTCAGGCTGTGGCACATACCAATTGAACCCCCACTTGCACTTCCCCACAGCTCTCATTCTGCCTAATCCAAAACTAAAAAAAAAAAAAATCTCAGCTCCAGATAATTGCCAGCGATGACAATAAAGTACCTAATGACACTTCACTTATGCTTTCTGACTTGATTCTGCAACTGCCATTCTACTGAACTTCCCTCTCTCTCTCTCTCTCTCTCTCTCTCTCTACCCACCTCCTGCAAACTGCTCATTCACTCGCAACTACAGTACCTACACGCTCGATAACTACTCACACACTCTCAGTCTCCTTGCACCCTATGGATTGGTACTTTCAAACTTGCTTCTAAAACTCCAAAGTGACCCTCTACACAACAGCAAAAATGTTTTAAAAAGCTAAGGAAAAGCGGGGGGTGGGGGTTAGTAGGAGCAGAGATGCTTTCAAAATATGCCTGCTCTTTGTCCACTACAGATTATTCACTTTCATATGTACCTATCCAACTGAAATGCAACTGTCAAAGTGAATATATATATATATATATATATATATATATATTATGGTAGCACAGTAGTGCTACCATAGTTAGGGTTGAGTAGCCTTTTTAATGTTAAATGGTGAAACTTTGCACCTTAATAACTTTGCCACTGTTCAACGAATTTGCCTGTAATTTGGCAGGCATGGGGTGTAACCAAACATCTTGGGATCTGCCAACTTTCGTACCGGTCAAATATACGGCTGCGGAGTTATTAAGCGACATTCATGTGCACATTTACTTTTTATGCGCATATTTTGCTTGTGCCTACAGGTCGCATGGTTTGCACGACCGGACCAAATACTACAGGGAACATGCAGTCAGGGTGCCTGATGTGCCTTTTGAAGATTTCATGAAAAAATATTGAACAGTTCAAAAGTTATTCAAAAAACAAGTTCCTATTATAAGTCAATGGGAAAAGTTAACAAAAAGTTTGACATTGTCGCAAATGCACTTTTTAGTGTCGCAAATGACCCCTGTAGTGTCATGAGTCAGCCATTTTTTTTTCAGTTACTGGTCACAGAAATGCTTGGCATTTAAATTTGGGACCCTGTAGGGACACAATTCTTTTCGTGTTCACCTAGTCGGACCCTGAGGATGCTAGCCATGTCTTTATTTTGGGGTTAAACACCCCAGAAATATGTTTTTCAAATTTCTGGGAAAAGTAGTGTCACAAAGTAGTGTCACACTTGTGACAGTTTCGCAAATTTTTGCGAAAGCGTTCGCAAATCACGACACTACTTTTCCAGGCTATGGCAAAATGACAGGAATTGTTTGCCACCCTGCTGCAAAAGAATGGTTTGGTCTTTTGGGCTGACATTTGGAGGGAAGGCAGCCAACATCTCACAGATATGCCTTTCAGGGGTTTGGTGAAAAAATATTGCATGGATGCCAAGTTACGGTACTCCAATGTTGACATTTTTTCCCATAGACTAACATGGTGGTGTCCGCCGTGCCTTTCGGGGCTCGTATCTCGGAAACAGTGCGAGATACAGAATTTTCGTCGTGAAAATGCATAACCCTATGGGCTATGCGCTCAGTGAAAACCTAGCCTGGAAACTAATGAATCATCAGCAATTTAGTATTCCAATAGCTCATTTTCTGCTCCAAGGCCCATTATTATGCATACATTCTTTCTACACACTGTGTTTCTCTATGCAGTTTTGGGCAAATACAGGGTGTGCGCTTCTGTTACTGCTACAGTTACTGTTCCCACTTGTGTTTCTGTACCCGTTTGCGCTACTGTTCCTGTGTACGCCACCGTGTGTGCTACCCTCTGCATTCTCATTTGCATGCGCACTTGCGTTCGCGTTTCTGTTTACTTTGCCGTTATTTCTGCTGTTAACGTTACCATTTGCATTTCCAATTGCCGTACTGTCACCGTACGCATCACGGTTTGTGTTTCCTTACATGCTTGTGATTGTGTTTGCGTTTCTGTGTTCTTTGGAGTTATTGTTACTGTTACCATTACCATTAGCGTTTACAACTGTGGTACCATCACCGTGCGTGTTACGGTTTGCATTTCCGTACGCGCTTGCATTTGCATTTGCATTTGCATTTGCGCTTCTGTTTCCTCTGGTGTTATTGTTGCTGCTACTGTTACCATTTGCATTTACAATTGCAGTACTGTGACCGTGCACTTAGCAGTTTGCATTTCTGTGCATGCTTGTGTTCGCATTTCCGTTTCTGTGTCCTTTGGCATTATTTTACTTGTTATCATTGCCATTTGCATTTCCAATTGCAGTACCATGACCATGCGCATTACTGTTTGCGTTTCCATATGCGCTTGTGTTTGACTTTCCGTTTCTGTTTCCTTTGGTGTTATTGTTGCTGTAACACTTAACATTTGCATTTACAATAGCGGTACCATGACCGTGTGCATTACCAGTTGTGATTACGTATGCGCTTGCATCTCTGTTTGCGTCACTGTTCGCTTTGCCGTCACTTTGCACTTGCGTTTCTATTAACGTTTGCATTACCTTTTACGTTTGCGTCACCATTTGCATAACTGTTAGCGCTTGCATTTGCATTGCAGTTACTGTTACTATGTCACTACACATCACATGGTGGGAGCGCAGGGCCCAAAGGTCCTCATTCTCAAAAAGAAAGGAAATTCATGGCAAAAATCTCTGTTTAATGCATCAGTTAGGGTTGTTCCACAGCAACAAATGCAAGGAAATTTGGTTGAAAGCCCCCCCTTGCACCCCCCAGCCAGCCCCCCAACCGACATCGGGGTGTGCGTTGGGCTCGTGTGTCCTAACTCTCACCCCATTCCCCCATACCTCAGTTTGTTTACACATGTGATGGGGTGAGAGTTAGAACCGATGAGCCCAATGCACACCCTGATGCTGGTTGTGGGGGCGGGCTGGGGGGTGCAAGGGAGGCTTTCAACCCTAACACTGAATTTCCTTGCTTCTGCTGCTGTGGAACAACCCTAACTGATGCATTAAACTGATTTTTTTGCCATATATATATATATATATATAACTACTTGGGAAAAGCTGGAGGTGGCAGCAACAGACTATTTTTCTGGCATAAGAATAAATTCGATATAAATCACTTAAAATGCCCCCCAAAATTTTTTCTTTATTTTTTCTTACAAAAAGTGATGGGGGATGTTCGACACAGAGTCATAATGCTGCACCTGAAATAGCGCATAGCAGAATGCTGCACAAACAACAGCATGTGCATAAACAGTGTCGGCAAATAACGCTGACCACAACAGTAACCATGAAAAACTACTGAAATTGTGTTTTAATGTGGGGGGATTTCGCACCACACCACCCAGAATTAAAATAACTAACTCCAAGGGCATATGGACTTAGGGGATGGGGCAAAACTTTTGAGGGGGGAAAAGCTGCAACAGCATGGGACCTGGGGAGGGAATCGAACCACACACCCAGGTCCCCCATGCTGCTGGGTGCTGGCACCCTAGCCACTCCACCCTGGGAGCAGCTCAACCAGGCACCGCCCTGGCAGCGTCCTTTTCACTTCCTCATGTGACGTACAGTGACAGGGGTAGTGCATTTTCCCTGTACACTAACCAACCTGTCACTGTAGAAGGATTAGCACTTTCTGTAGAGCTGTTTCTTCTGCGCTGTTTCGGGTGCGGCATAATCACCCGGTACCTGAATGTTGTATAATCACAATAATCCACTCCAGGGTGTGGTTTATGGTGGGATTTATCCACTTCTGGTGTGATTTAGTCACTTGGCCTGTGTGGGTAAATCCTCCCATAACCCACACCCTGTCATGGATTATTGCTTAAATACACAATGGGCTGTAATGGAATAACACATTATCTCCACACATGAGTGGTATGACCTTCATATCTAACTCGTGCTTCACCACTCATGAGTTATGGGTCTTATTTATTTATTTATTTTGTTTATTGAAATGTTTCACCAGGAGGGCACACTGAACAACAAGTTACTCGTCTCACAGAGCGACCTGGGGGGAGAGGTTACATAGGGTTGTGAAGGATGATCAGTTACAATAGTTTGTGGGTAGTACAAACAATACAACATTGTAAGATTGTGCAACAGTTGGAACACACGGTATTGTACAATAAACAGTAGTGGAACATTGGATAAATTACAATACATGTCCAAAATCATACAAAAGAACATATGAATGTACAAAACAGTAATAATGCTATAGAACCATTTATAGTACATGAGTGTACCTGAAGCAGGCTCGAGGTAGTACACAAGTGCTGTTGGAGTAACAACGATGGGGTTAGTTTGTGCACACTGGTGACCCAGAAGGGCAGGTGGAGAAGGGGGGAGGCAAGAACTGAATATTAGGAAAAGGGGTAGCCATTTCCTGATTCCCCAGTTCAAGATGTTGAGAACCCTGCCAGAGGGGTTCATGGTAGGAAGGCAGAAACTGGGGACAGGAAATAAGGTGGGTTAAAGCAGGAACAGTTGAGGGAAAGGTAATTGTATAGGGCAGAGGTAAGAGAGTAGTTGGAGGAGGAGTGTCATATTACAGGGTGGAGGGAATTTCAGATTTTAGGGAAACGATGGTCGAAACCAGTCTGACCGATGAGGGTGGAGCGGCAAGGGACCGTCAAGATGCGGGCGATCTGAGAGAGTGGGGGGGGGGAGGTGGAGTGGACAGACAGGATGAGAGATATGAGTCTTAGCACTCACTAGTGGAGAGAAATGTGTTATTCTACAACAACCCATTATGTATTCGAGACAGAGAGAGAAAGAGTGGGAGAGAAAGAAATGAAATAATATAGTGCCTTTACTGAAATGCAATTATTTAGTGCCTTTACTGGGCTCAAAGTACTACACAAGGAAATACAAAAGGACAACTACAAAAAACAATCTAATGCATTATTAATTAAATACATAGAGAATAATGAATAGATAAGTGTGTGTCATGGATTTTTTTCACACACCCGAGGTGTGTGATGACCCATAATCCTTGAGAGCGAAGCTTGAGAGGTTTATATGGTCATCACACACCAAGGGTGTGTGAAAAAAATCCAAAGCATCAAACTTACCTATCCTTTATTTTTTATAATTGCTGGTGTGGAGGTTTAGACTGTATTTCTAGGAGTTTGAAAGAAAAATATGTTTTTATCTAGAGTGCAGTTTTATTTGTGAAGAAGATGAACTGTACAGGAATAAAATACAGTTGAAAATACTGCAGTTGAAATAGTTTTTGTGAGACAATAGAATGCAACAGTTTTAAAGTATTTTCTTTCATGAATGTCATATCAACTGGATTTTGGGTTATTATGAAATGTCATATCAACTGGATTTCAGGTTATTATTGTCTTTGGAGCATAATAACCCGAAATCTGGTTGATATACGTTTTTAACAAAACAGTAATCTGGTTGATATTTATGGTCACCAGTAATTATAAACAATTATACAATGGCAAAAAAGAATCCTGGTCTCTGATTGGTCAGTCTGGGATTGGATCTGTGATGCTATCCCAGCACAACATCACGGGTCTAGTCTCAGCAATGTGAACCCATTTGGATGCCCACCAGTGGTTGCTCTTTTTTTGGTATCTTCTCTTAAGAAACAAAAATATTCTTCCACACTAACAAAAACATTCTTTAAAATTATTTTTTTTTATTCTGTATTACAAAAGCCATTGTATAATAGCAATAATGCCCTCCAGGATGTGTGTTGTAGTGGGACAACGTCACGCCTCAAGTATTGGGTTATCCCAGCACAGCACACACCCTGTTGGGCATTATTGCTTAAATAACTGTTACTATGGTATGTGATATGGTCCTCTGCGTAAGTGGGACTGATGAAATTTCTCCATATGGAAAGACTGTTTGTTACCTGTAGTACATGGAAAAGATATTGTTTTTAGTTAAGATTGGCAACTCTGGGTCCTGCAGAAAATATGTTCACAAGCTAAATTTGAAAATTAATTTTAATGAATAGCTTAGCACATAAGACATCTAAATATAAACCATCATTTAAAAAGTGGGATCTGAACAGAGCTAATTGCTAGTGTACACAGACCAAAGTCCTGCCTTCAGCTCAGTGTACTGATATAAAACCACAGATGCCTAAAGCCTTCCAAACGTTGTCAAGTTCATCAGCATTATGTCACATGTTGGCAAGATTGCCTTTATCACATGGTCAGTAGCAAACGCGACCTAAGGTGCGTGTGAATGTCAAATGGCAGCAAAAATATTGATTTCTTACATTTATGTACCAGCATACCCAGCTGAGATGCAACATTTGATTTTCAGTGGGATCCTGCTTCTACCCAATTTAGGGCTGAGGACACCAAAGCATGGAGAGGTTTGCTGACGTGCTCAGAGTCAGTTAGAGAGTAAGTGACTGCAATGGGATTTGAATCTGGGATCTGCAGATGCATTCTGTGCTGGGGACTAATGTACTTTTTCACAAAGAGGTCTGGAGTCAGATCTCGTACACTTGTAGCTGTTTCAATAAATTGCTGTTGACAACTCAGGCAAGAGCTGCAGTGGCCAACAGTATGGAAGGTCAGATCTTTAACAACAATTTGACAATATCACAAATGTATTTATTCACAGAGCAAGGTTGCAAGACAATGCATGGTCAAAACATTATGGCAGAACACACAGACTGTTTAATTTTGGTTAACAAACAAGCCATTAAACTGCAGAGATTCCTCTGCCACCTGAGTTGTCAGGCAATTATTTCAAGTGTTTTTGCAAGGACTATTCACAGCACTTTCTTTTTTTTTTTTTTTTTTCCATATTCTATTTATGCTCCTGTCCTTCATGCACCCTTCAGACCGACTCTCCCAGCCCCGACATCCTGGAATTACCGGGCCTTACCTTTCTACCTGGCCCGGAAGCACAGCCTGTGGAGAGTCGGGCTTCATCCTGTGACCAGAGGATCCATTTTTCTCCTCCATTTTTCTCCCCAATCTCCGTTGCTGGGGTGCACACGCCAGACGCACATCCACGGAAGTCCCACAGCCCCTTCTGTGCATACTACAGACCTGCACTTCCCCCAGGCCTCCACCTGGGGTCAGTCATTCGGCGGAAGTGCAACCACTCCCCCTCCCAGGAGAGGGAGCTGTCCTCCAGATGCTCAACCCTTTCCCTCCCCGCTGTCCCCTGATGGACCGGGCTTGTTCCCGAACCTAGGTCGCCAGCGTGGCATGAGGTGTGGCGTCCAGTGCCTCAACCCTCAGCGTCACCAGGCCCACAGCATTTTCTTAACTGACTGAAATTAGTAATTTAATTCTCACTGGCTCACACGAGTCACAGGACATAGGATTCCTGCACAGTGTGTGTGTGTGTGTGTGTGTGTGTGTAGGGTTGCAAGAAAAGTCAGTAGGAGATATTACCTGGCAGCATCACTGCTGTGAATCCACACACTTTCCTCACTGGCAACTACACACTTCTAAAAATGTAATTTCCCACCCTGGTGATTCATGCAATATATTTAAGCAGTATAGCCCATAAACCTGTTGCTGTGCTCACCATCTGCTAAGTGTGAGCTGCCAGAGCCTGGGTCATTGCACTTTTTGTGAATACCGACTGCACTGAAATTTGCACTCAGACGCCTTCAAATCACAGTCCCTGCAACTCAGTTCCAGGGTGAAAAATAAGTTAAATAAAAAATGTATAAGCAGTTATGTGTGATACTCGGTTAAGCAATTCTGAAAAAAGCACAGCAGTTCTCAAGGAATGGGTAGCAAAACTAACAGTTTTGAAAATACATACATTGTAAGTTAATACTGCAACAGAGACCACTCTTATGGTTGTAAAAGTGGTCTCACATGCATTCTTGGGTTATGATAATGGTACTGATAGCCATAAGAATGTAAGTGACACAATTCTTACAATCGTAAGCACGGTTTCTGTGGCAGCATTCATCTAGTATTGATTGAAGTTGATCAATAATACATATTTTTAAATCTCCCTTGAACACGCCCATTTCCAATGCATCTGTGGACTACAAGACACTTTTTGCAAAACATGAGCCCAATCCTCAAATGGTTCCCAGCCCCTCCACATATACAGAGGCCAGGGTTAGCTGCAGAGTGCCACCAATATGAAGGATGCGTACCATTGTGGCACCCCACAGCATCCACAACAGGAGATGCACAAGCCATCAGCACCCAATCTGGCCTGCGTGCCTTGGTACACAGGTGGTATTTATCTGTATCAGGGAGGGGGCTGGTATCTGCTCGATCCACAAGCACAACTCCACAGAGGGTGGGCAGAGGGGGTGGTAGCTAGGCCTGCCTAGGGGCAGAAGTAGCGGCTATGTGCCCCCCTCAGCCTCAGCAAACACCATGGATTCCAAGCCTGCTCTGCCCTCTCTCCTCGGAACCCAGCCCTAGGAGCCTCGGTGGAGAGCTTGGGGCATCACTGGCACCAGACAGTTAATTCTGTAATTTACAGTTTGTGTGGTGGGGATACAGCGGTCCTGGAAGGCTGCCAAATCCCACCATGCCCTGCACCTTGCAAAAGCAGGGATGCACCTCTGGACCGGCATGTGCATTGGATGCCTGTGGTCCAGATTTGCTTTGCCCACCACCCCCTGCCACAATACGTGGCTCTGCACCAATGAACCACTGGGGGTAGGGGCTGTGGATGCCAGCAGGTGCACAGCTGCATGCAGCCACAGGGCAACGTACTCCACATACACACAACTTGGGTGTATCTGGGGTGCCTCTCAGGATCAGGCCCTAACAGTGTCTCAGGTGTAGTGGAAAGGAGCACTCTGATTGGTTGGAAGTGCTCTCTCGATCACTTTTATCGATTTTACCTGTGCATGGACACCCATTAAAAGTGTTTAGCCATCTAATGCTATTCAGTTCATGAAATGGTTATCACTCTTTCCTGATCTGCATAGCACTGTGCTATGCTATACCAACTATTTTCCCCACTGCCTACCACCTGCAGCTCATTTGTGAATATGAGCCTATTTTCTAAAGGAAGGAAATTCCATATAAGCACTGCTATCAAAGTGCTGCAGAAAATTAACTGGCCATGACTGAGACAAGGTAATAGGGTAAGTCAGGACTGGTGCAGGCACCATGTTTGTGCTGTACTGCAGTAGCATTCTTGACTCTAGTGCTGTAAGTCATTCATAACAGGTACACAGATGAGTCACTATTTTCTTGCAGACTGGGTTCATGAGGTTCACGCAGACTGGTTGCTTTTAAAGAAACAAAAGGACAGTTTTCAGGAAGTACGCAGTAAATGAGAGAGGTTAAGGGAACTAAACTCCTGGGGTAGAGGCACACCCTGGAGGCTAGTTGTTTTTTATACAAGTCTCCGCCAACTGCGCTGCAGGGCTGAAAATTAACCCTTTAGGATGAGATCTGAACGAACAGTGAAAACAAATAAATAAATCTTCTGAACATATTGCCTGTGCGATTAAACAGGTAGTAGTCTTGGCAGGGACAAAGGGGCTGACTGTAGCTGTATTCTCTGAGTGAACATACCGAGCAACTTTGCTGTTAGTACCTACAATTGAGGAACCATTGAATTGACAATAAATAATTTGGATTATTATAAAACATACATTTTGCTGTGTTTCTGATATCATACACCTCACATAATGAAGAAAGCACCACTGGATTTACTGCAACCGGTGGCCTGACAGCGTGGTACACACCCAAGCCTAGTCAACCGAATGAACAAGTGAGCTTTGTTGTTTTAAATAATTTCCTGAATAATTTCTACAAAAAATTTGAATTTAAGATTGTGATACTTTTTTTCCATCCAATATAGAAATGCACATGTGCAGATGTTACAGTACACACGCTTTCAGAGCTGTGCAAGTCCCACCATCCCTTTTATAGTTGCCCTGCATTGACTAATCATTTTCATGGCCATCACCTATCTTTTCTTCAGCTTATTGTGCTTTCATTTTATGACTAACACCCCCATATCAGTGCTGGAATCATGGGGTGGGGAGCAGGGCTCAAACACGCTCAACCCCGAGAGCTCTAAAGTGAGTGAGCCCCTGTAGTTCGAGCAACACTGCCATTTACAGATAATGAAAAGGGTCTCTCTCTCCACCCCAGCCGATACAGTGCACTGTAATTGCAACATCACCCTTATGTTAGCTCATATGAAATCATTCACAATTTTAGAAACAGGGTTGTATATCTGTTTAAAACATGCCTGGTGCAGCTTACATTTATGCAAACCTAAAATGACAGACAATGCTGTTTTTTCCTGAAAGAGTTCAGCATCTGTATGGAAATGTTTGCCTGTGGTATATAGCGCAGACTTCTGCAGGCTAACAAAGCTGTAGAAAGCCAACCTACAAAACAGCAGCACTGTGATACCACTGGGTATACTAAACCTCTGTTTTGTTGTTATGGAAGTCAGAGGATCAACAGGGCAAAATAAATGCTACATACCCCTAACCCTCCTACCCCTAACCAAAATACAACTAAAGTTCCTACCATGAGGTTATTTGCTACTGTATTCCAGTAAACTACAGAACCAGATGGGAGTAGCAAAACGCTGTTGGGCCACTAATGAAACGACTGTACCCTCAGAGTAAGCATATTGCTGACTGCCTGATACTCCATTTGAGCATGTTACCGACTACATGATAATACTCCGCCTGGTAGACGCGCATTCTTCTCCTGGTGGTGGCACATTTAAAACTCACACAGTAAGTGATTTTTGGAACCCTTTATCACAACCATAATAACCCTAAGCCATTCTGGGCAAGCCTTGAGGGTGGCAATGCAAGGTTTAATAACCATACTAAAACAATCGCTCATTAGCGGTAGCTTACCTCCAGATGTAGTTCCTCCCGTACATGATCTGTTGCAGCAACATGACCAGGGAGAAAGCACATATGAAAATAAAGAACAAGGTTCGGTTTCCCAGCAAATCGCGGTTTCCTGAGGGATCGGCATAGCCCATCCTGCGTATTCGGGAGCGGTTCTTGAACATAAAACTTCTGTGGGGAGTGCACGGAGGAGTCTGAATATTTACTGCCTGCACGGGACTGCCTGGATGTCCGCCCGGCTGCTAGTCACATTCCTCCTTCCACAGAAATCCTCACGCCTAGCACGCGGTATTCCATTTCTTGCTCCTTCCGTCCCGGTACCGCCAAAAAGAAAGTCACCTGCCAGTCAAGGGCTGGAAGCTTCAATCGGGCGACTAGTTCCCAAGTTTACGGCAGGGGAGCAGCTGTGGCAGCCACGCCAAAGCACCTCGGAAGCAGCTGCCCAGGACAGCGAAACCGCTATACCAAAGTACTACCAAATATTAATCACAGCAGCACTTGCCTGCTGCAGCCTTTTGCTTGCCGTCCGCATGGTTTCATAGTGCGAGTGTCAGACGTTCCAAACACCAAGCTGCGAAGCAGACTGGATCACTCGCTCACTGTCGACAACAAAGCCCGGTACCGTAGGCGGTGTGTCCAGCGGTCCCAGTGTAATGCTTCAGGTCTCTTCGCCGCTGTAACTGGCTCGGAGCCGCCAGCCTAACCTGTGGCGGGGCAGCAGCAGTAGCTGCAGACGACGTGACTGAGGCAGGGGAGCCGATCGCAGTCCTGCTGCTGCCTCTCCGGTCCGTTTGGAGGCTTCACTCAGTCGCCCTCTCACTGCAGCAAAACTAGCTGGTAGCGCAAGTGCTAGTCTGGTACTCTTTTGCTCTCTGCAGCTTGCTTCTAAAATGTGATCCAGCAGTGTAATGGGGGTTGTGCATCGTGAATGACTTCAGAATGGCAGGAGCCCCCCCACCTCCCCCCCTCCGCGTTTCATTTTTTGCTTGCGGTTCCTAAGACTCTATGGTACAAACAAGGTCACTGCATCCCTTCAAGGACAGAGCTCCCCACCACGTCCCTGCATTCTGATTTATTGCTAGCTCTGAACAGCCTGGCATGGATGAGATAGCAGCCTCTTGTAAACATAATTACAAGAACTATTAATTCTGAGACAGATAGCTAGCTGGTCGGTTTATTCATGGCTCATTCATTGCAGTGGCAGCTGCGATTTGATAGCTCTTGCAAAATAAAACAAAACTCACGATTTAGTGAACTGACTGTAGGAAAGGTAAGATGCATGGAACTGATTCGTGAGGTACTGTAAGGTATTGGTACTGTCGAGACCCGTTATTACACAAAGGTGTCATTTTCAATGATTGCACCACTGAACTACTTGGGTGAATTTGAATTTGCCTTTAACATATTGTACACTTTCTTGATGAAACGTGAGTTTTCTTATAAGATCAATCAAGTTTTGATGCAACAGTGAATAAGATGACCGGTATTTAAAATAATCAGCTCTTGAAATTCGGGATTTAGTAATGCTGGAATCCCACACATACCTATCAACTATCCCACGTTAGGAGAGACTTTCCTCATTCTCCCCTTAAAATTGCTGCAGCACAGATATAGTGCAGTAAACTCAGATTTTAAAGCAGAGACCCATTATAATAACTGATGACAACCGCCCCCCCCCTTTACGAAATGATATGGAAAATTCCTGCATCATGATTGGTTGTTAGCTGTACAGAAGAAGTGTCTAGTGCACAGCTAAAATCAAGTGCTGGCAACCTGGAAGCAGGTCATGATAAAAATCCTTGTGCCACAGTTTAGAATAACAAAAATGTAAAAGCTGTGATCCCCCCCCCCCCCAACTAAGCCAGCATCCCCATCCCAACTCTTCTGTTTGTGGTACATAAATTGCTTCTCTCAGTAACCGGGTCACTGTGGATATTGTGGTTACTACCCCTGCCTTGTGGGCTCAAACAAGGCTGAGGGGACTAAGTTCTGACATTCCTGGTCTGGGGGTTGGAATCCAGTTATTTTAAGTTTAGTACAATGCCTTCACTCAGAGTAAAATGTAAGTGGGCCTAGTGTCTGAGCGGTACAACCCCTGTGATGCAGACCCACCTCCCCACAGTGTCCCTCTGCACATGTAAAATCATTACAGTGCAACCTTAACCCTTAGGCTGCCAACAGAATTAGAACTTATAGGAATTCTGGACTGATACATCAGTCTGCGGCTCTGCAAGGGTTAAATTCAACAAAACTGTAATTAGTAACTTACACTAATATGCTCATGAGGCAAAATGTAAACTATCAACAAAATAATTATAGTAGGTAGCAGAGAAAAATAAGCACCCACAGCATCAAAGAAGATCAGAGGATAAAAGTGATAACTTAAAAAGTCCCCTTTTGTTTTAATACCATAGTGCTGTATACACTCACAAGTGAATGGAATGCTAGGCGACTAAAGCCAAAAAACAGGTACTGCTAACGTTTCATTTGGGGACTGCCAAACATCCTGAGAGCAGTCTGAGTTACAGCTTTCAATGCCCTATTTTACATGGTTCAATCAATAATCACATGACTGATCACAGCCAATACAGACCAAGAACTGATTAGCACCAATGTTAGTGATGCAATGCTTACTTTAAACAGTCTGCTAAAAATGCAGGAATGTGACACTTAGTTTAAATACTGCTACTATAGCCCAATTTTCACACTGAATAGTGACTTACATAGTATTTTTACCTAAACCTAAGAACATTATTGCACTAATATACTAAAAGTCATATGAAAATAAAGTACTATACAATAGTATTATACAATTAAGTCGGTGCCTGGTTATGAGCACACAGCGGAATATTGAATGCGTGATATGGATATGTCAGTTGATAACTACTGTACCATTAGTCATAAATTTTGAAAAATATCTGCTGTGGTGCCATACCATGTTTTTATTGTTCAGGTTTATAGGTTCAGATAATATTCTCTTCGGGGGGATGCAATATAATCTTTTGCCCAAAGGCATCCAGCAGGGTATCCAAAACGAACTTGTACAACTCTATAAGAGACTTAGGTATTTCTTACCTTTTTCAAGCTTGGTAGCACTATCAATCATTTTAACAGCTGTCAGCCTAAACACAGATTCAGCACATCATATGTAAAATAACTGAGAGAAAACACAGGCAGTATAATAAAGAAAATGTTGTTTACTAGAAAAAATGGTAAAACAGGTGAAATCAAATACAGAACAAATTATATCACAAATCTCACAGTCATCTACAAATAAAAAAAAGGAAAGTTACAGACTACACACTCCTGCCACAGATACTTAATTCTTTTCTAAGTATTACCTTTCTAAGTGCTTTTTAAGTTCAGAGCACTGTCTTTTTCAGAGTCCAAGAATCATAAGACACTTTTTCCCCATATGGATGCTCATTTGAAACTCCATCTCCCCACCCCTTGTGAGATCACAGCCTAGACCCTCCCATAGGTCCAATCCCTAACATTGTTATCTACAAGGATGTATTTTGATTAATGTGAACATCAGCAAAAAGCCATTTCCCAAATATGACAGTCTGGGATCGAGCATTTCTCATTGAACTGGTTGTTGATTCCTGTTCCCAAGGAAGATCAAAGGGTTTACAACTTTAATACAGTGCTGTTATCCAACAGCCTGTTCCTCTAGGAAATCATAAAAGTTTATAAGGCTTATCCTCTGGCAGCTGGCCAGAACCTTAACGAAGAACAGAACAGGAAACTCTAGGTTTTCCCTTCACTAGTCAATTTCACACATCCTCTGGTCAGTTTACAACCTCCTGTATTATTACTACACTGGAACCTGTGTGTGTGTGGGGGTCACCCACTGAAGCCCAGCTCAGCTGCATCGAAGCAGACATTCAGACACATTTGTTTAGAATACCAATATCATACAGTAATCATAAGAAGATGGCAGCATCATAATCATTACCTAAAATATTAAAGTATAAGGACTTGATTATTGCTAAACCGTTGGAACAGTTTAAAGCTCTTAATGAATATTTTAGTGAAGTGGGAAATACTTTTGATAAAATTTACCCAAACCATACTAGTAATACATTAAATACCAACTTTGCCTATAATAATAACAGACCTTTATTTATTTTTCATGACATTAGTGAGAGAGATGTATTGTTTGAGCTGAGAAAATTAGATGTCAAAAAAGGAGCTGGACAGGACAAAACAGATCCAATTTTTTATAAAATCAGTGCATCAATGTTAGCAAAACCTCTGACATACTTATTACATTTTTCACTGAAAACTTTTGAAGTGCCTATTGATTGGAAAACTGCTTGCATAACCCCGACATTCAAAGGTGGTGATGAAATGGATCCAGGGTGTTATTGTCCTATGTCGATTTTAACACCCATTTCTAAAATGATGGCGAAATTGGTATACAAACAAGTAACTACCTTCCAAAAAAATAAAATAATGACTGTTTATCAGGCAGGGTTTTGCAAAGGACACAGCACCACCTGTATTCTACTAGGGTTACAGATGATATACTAACAGCCTTTGATCATGGCAACTCAGTTCCAGATAGTTTTTTGCATCTTTCCAAAACTTTTAATTCAGTTGACCATGTTATTATGTTAAATAGGTTAAAGGCTTCTGGCATAGGATTGAATTCTCTGTTTTGGTTCTCCTCCTATTCGTCCTCCAGATTACAGTGTGTTCAGGTGGGTCAGTATTGTTCTGATTATGCAGTAATAAATAAAGGGATTCCCAAGGGATCTGTTCTGGGGCTCTTACTATTTCTTATTTATGTCAATAAATTACCCAATTGTGCTTCTATTGACACAGAAACTTTTCTATATGCCGATGACACCATTATGTACACTAAAAATAAAGATTACAAAACTGCCATAAACACTCTTCAAAATTATTCTGATAACATTCAACATACACTTATTAAACTATGCCTACTACTTAATGTGGGTGATACACGGTGGGTTCTGTTTACTGGAAGGACAAAGGAGGAGCAACACAGCTTAAGTATTGTTGCCCTAAATGGAACACACTTATGTAGAACTTCTTGTAAATATTTGAGCATTTTATTAGATGACTCCATGCCATTTGAAAAACATATACAAATGGTATTTGCTAAATTAAAGAAATTGTTGTCTTTCTTTTATAGAAACAGATCCTGTTTTAGCTTTACTATTCGTAAACAGTTAGTTAATTCTCTCTTTATGCCACAGATTGACTATGGTGACTGTGTGTGTGTGTGTATATGTATATATATATATATATATATATATATATATGTATACTACACATACTGTATTCAAATTACTGGATCTGTTGTATCACAGTGCCCTGAGGTTTGTCTCGGGCTTGCCATGGAAAACCCACCACTGTAAGCTTTATGCTGAGGAGGGATGTCATTTCTTGGTGGCCTGTAGACTATACCACTGGGACATCTATGTATATAAATTTGTATTACAATCACTTCCTTCATATTTAACAACTTTACTGCAGTTTAAACAACTGAATAAATGTGCTTAAAGGTCCAATAATTGTCCACAATTTTTTATGCCTAGGATCAGCACCAAATATGGTAATAACTTATTAGCAGTCTCTGTACCCTGTACTTGGATTGGCATCCAAAAAACTAAGGTTGACAGCTTTAATATCAATCTCTCATTATAAGAATTGTCTAGTTAAAGCTACATCTTGTAAGTGCAATTGTTTTAACTGAACTATGTTAAATTGTGTGTACGTATATGTCATTGTAATTTGCTTATAAATATTTGTCTTATATGTTGGATGCAATTATAAAAGAGAGTTTACTCTCAATTTGCTTTCCAATAAACTGATTGATTGAAATGGCTACCAATTAATATTTACATCAAATTGTCTCATCTGGCAGCCAGAACCATTTGAGTACCCATATAATGTCATCTTGCAGTATACCATTATCACAGACAAGCCAAAGAATGGAATTCGAGTAGATAACAGGGTCTGGTGTGCCTGCCCGACTATCCCGGATAAAACTGGGACATCAGGTAAATGGGGGCATCCAAAAGCATTGCTAACTTAATAATACTGTCCTAAAGTGCACCTGGCCAAGCCAGTTAAAATGCCAAGAGGGCAGATCATGAAGTACGGCCAAGTGAAACTTGGATTTCTAACCATTCTCAAAAAAGGTGATAGTTCTATAGAATCATTGAGTCCTGGGTGCCTGTGAAGGGGCTGTGGGATAACAGATGGACCAGACACAGAACTTCAGGTTCAGCACACAGTCTCTATATGATGTTTATTTAAAACACAGGGGCGAACCTTAAGCAATGGCATATCCCTTCTTCAATACCTCAGTTTGCAGCCAGCCCAGTGACGCTCAGGAATGAGGCACTGGAAGCCACACCTCACACCATGCCAGTGACCCAGGTTAAGGAGTGAGCTTGGGTTGACAGGGGTTGGCTGGGGAGGTGAATATTGAGCATCCGACGACAGCTGTCTTCTCCTGGGGTTGGGGGTGGTGTAATTCTCCGGTGCTAGTGATGCCCAGTGGAGGCTGGGTTTACTGCAGCCTGGAACCACTTTCAAGATGGGGTGAGACATTGGCAGACATCCTGCAGGTGGGTGCAGGAGCGCACCCACCTGCGCTGGATGTCATTGCATATCCGCACCTCAAGGAGGGAGCAACAAGCACGAACAAGGAAAAACCTTGCACCATTGGGTAGGTGACGGCACCTGGCCCCCATGCCCACTGCCGGATCCCACCCACCTGGTCTCCTAATTTCCTCCTCCCAAGCCTTGCCTGCAGCAGAATCTAGACTTCAAAGGAGCACCAAAGAAGGAGTGGTGGCCCACCTTGGGAGGTACAAGGCAAGGGTTTCCAGCTGCAAGGTAGGTTCATGGGTTGGAGTACCACGGGGAAGACTCGGGCTGGGGGATATCAGGCAGGCAGGAACAAGCCAGGATGCCTGAGAGAGTCCTGATGGAGCAGCGACCGGAGGGAAAAATAATTGAAAAAAAAAAATCAGTTTGCAGCAACAAACTATGCATGTCCTTCTTATGCACTTAGTCAGCACCTACTGACCCACTGATCTACTGATCTATCTCTTTAGTGAAACATTTTCAACCCCTATATTTGTCTTGAGTGCATGGGTGATGGGGAGCTCAAATAAAAGAAAAACTCCAAAAACAAGCTAAAGACAAATAACCTCAGTACAGAAGCACTGAAGCAAGGATTAACCCAAAGAGCATTGGCAATAAAGCCCAGTTTCAAAGAAACACATCACACAAACCCCCATAATGCAATGCAAACACTTAGTGCCGTGGTATTTTCAACATTTACAGGTTTCATACACATAAGGCATATACATCTAGGTACTTTATGACACAGTGCTATTGCATACTAAATCCGACAACGAGGAATGCAGCCTGTTGTTTTACTTCAGCTCAGAGGTCACCACAATAAACTCTCTGTACGAGGACCTGAGAGGGAAAAGGAAAATTAAAGAGGACTCTATAGCATAGTCAAGAAAGGGAAGGGAGCGCCCATAGGTTGCCAACCTTATGGACTAAAAATTGTAAAGGGTAGATTAGGCTAAGAAGTAGAAGAACTGTTGCAAGAGATTTAAGAAAAGGTTGGTCCTCAAGAGTGTTATGATCTCCCTGTCACATATCCCCCACCTTAAAAGGGAAGCAGTTATTTCAGATTGCTTACCACCTTCCTGTCCCAGGAAGGGATGGAGCTTCCACCCATCCATCTTCAGAAGCTCCGTCTCAGGGTCCCTTTTAACAATAAACATTCTATCATAAACACAGTGGATATCATCATTCTTTACCCTGAGGCGTTAACACATTTCTTAACAGAGACTAACAATACCTTCCTTGCACTGTCTCCATTTAGGGAAAGTCCACCATATTTCACTGACATCAATTCCCGCACCATATCAAGACGTGAAATCAGCATTTACATGTTTTGTCCCTGCCCTGTGGGACACAGTAAATCAATAGGGCTGAAAAGCTAAGTACCACCACATTATACAGAGATTTTTCTCTTATTTGGTGCAACCAACAAAAGGAGTTATGATCAGTTACAACCTTAAATTCAGACCCCCGCAAGTAATATTTCAGAGACTTAATAGCCCACTTCAGAGCTAAGCATTCTTTCTCTATGGCAGCATATCTTCTCTCCTTTTCATGTAGCTTCCTGCTGATATACATGATCAGATGTTCTTCTCCATCTATTTTCTTAGATAGGACTGCCCCAATACCATTCTCTGATGCATCAGTTTGAACCTCAAACACTTGGTTGAAGTCAGGGATTTTCAATACAGGAGCTGTGCATAGAATGGCCTTGATATTCATAAAAGCCTCATCACTAATAGGGGTCCACTGACCATTATTCAGGCACCTCTTTTTAGTGAGATCAGTCAAAGGACTGGCAATGACTGAGAAATTAGGACTAAATCTCCAGTAATAACCCATCAGGCTTAGGAAAGATCTTGCATGCTTTTTTTGTGGTAGGTATTGGGCTGTTTGCCACTGCAGTAGCCTTCTCCACCTCGCGCTTCACTTGTCCATTGCCTAAAATGAACCTTAGGTATCTTGTCTTGGTCTTTGCTGGGGCACATTTAGCAGGGTTAATGGTTACTCCTGACTCCTTTATTCCTTGCAGTACTTAGGACAAGTGTCTAACATGGGATTCCCAGTCAGGGCTGAATATGACTACACCGTCCATATAAGCCACACAGCAGTCAGTGTGTGGTCTCAGTATGTGGTCCATAAAATGCTGAAATATGGCTGGGGCCCCATGTAGTCTGAATGGCATTGTGACAAACTGGTATAAATCAACTGGGGTGCTAAATGTGGTTTTATCGTGTGAATCAGGTGACAAGGGGATTTGCCAATATCCCTTAGTAAGGTCAAGGGTGGAGATATACTGTGCATTGTATAACCTGTCAATGATGTCATCTATTCAGGGCATTGGGTAGCCATCAAATACTGTAGTAACGTGTTGTTAAGCTATCTAAAATCTAGACGTAGATGTATCCCACCCTTTTTCTTGTCCACTATGACTATGGGTGAAGGCCATGCACTCATTGAGGGCACAATTATGCCTA
Organism: Neoceratodus forsteri; assembly: GCA_016271365.2. NCBI lineage: Eukaryota > Metazoa > Chordata > Ceratodontiformes > Ceratodontidae > Neoceratodus > Neoceratodus forsteri. The sequence continues at coordinate 483,974,988 of CM057449.1, forward strand.
ACTGCTCCATTTTGTTGATTTTCTGAATCACCTAATCCCTCATCTTCATGAGCAATCTGTAGGATTTTTGGTGCATGGGCTTATCTTGCATGGCAGTTATGGTGTGTATAATTTCTTTGGCCCTCCCTGGGATGTTCCTGAATATGGGCTCAAATTCTTGTAATACCCCCTGCAAATATTTCTGTTGCTGAGGCTCCAATTCAGGGTTTATCTGGACATCCCCCAACTGTCCTCACAGCTCTAGCCTTTTACAAGCAACCTCCAGCTCTGACTCCCTAACTTCAGAATGGATATAAAGGGAGGGGCTATGCTTCTCACACCATTTCCTAAGGAGGTTCACATGGTAAATTTTCTGATGGGGTCTCTTTCCTTGCATACTAAGTTTATAATTCACTGCTCCTGTTTGCCTCAAAATGGTGAAGGGACCCTGCCATTTCATGAGTAGTTTGTTCTCTGTGGAGGGAAGGAGTAGCAATACTTTGCCCCCTGACTGAAATGTTTTAGTCTTTAAACCTTGGTCAGTTCTTTCTTTCTGCAAGTCTTGCTTCTGTTCTAAACTCTGGGGTGCCAAGTTGATATACCTCACCAGGCTTTTGCATAACTGATTCATGTATTCTATGACATTAAGATGTTCCACCTCCTTCTTTTCTTCCCAGTGTTCTTTAACAACATCCAGTGGCCCCTTCGGGTTCCTCCCATACAATAATGAACAAGCATTTGTCAATGCCAAATGTTGTCTTGCTGGCATTGGCACTGGTAGTTCAGAAGTTAGAGAAATGCATAATAGGAATGGCAATGAAGTATTGAACTGACACCAAACCCTCCCCCACCATGCAGAGACTGACAAGCATTGGGGTGTGCCTTTGGGTCATCGGCCATAACACTCCTGCCATTTTACCTCATCCTACCCTGCAGACACCGACAAGTGTCACATTGTGCCTTGGGGTCTTCAGGCCTTATGCTCACCCCATTCCATAAGGAAATACATTGAGATGGGTGCAGTATAGGAGAATGGGGTGAACTTTGGGGCCAAAGAGTCCAAGGCACATCTCTATGCCTGTCACTGGCTACAGGGTGGGGGTGGGGGTGGAATGGCATGAGAATTGCAGCCAACAATCCCAAGTCACACCCCTGATGCCTGTCAGTCTCTACTGGGTGGGGCGTTAGGGTTGAAAACCGTTTTCTTTTTTTCAGGTACACAAAAAAAACAACCGGACCTCACGGGACCATTTTCTTTCTTTACAGGTGAATTAAAACAAATGTTAGGCATACTGGGGTGGGCTCCCAGTGTGCCCCATGGCTTTTGGGAGAGGCCATTTTCTTTCTTTCTTTACAGGTGAATTAAAACAAATGTTAGGCATACTGGGGTGGGCTCCCAGTGTGCCCCATGGCTTTTGGGAGGGGCCTGATGTTGGCAACACTGGGGTGGGCTCCCAGTGTGCCACACAATGGGGGTGGGCCAGGGGGAGGAACATGCCAATGTGGTCAGCTTTCTCTTAGCAGCAGCACACTGGGGTGGGCTCCCAGTGTGTCACACAATGTGTGGGGGTGGCAGACATGCCAACACGGGAATTGCACCCCTGGTGTCAGCCTTCTTTTGGGATTCTGTGATGGTGGCAGGACCCGCCGCCATGTTTATTGAAATGTTTCACCAGCAAAGGCACGTAGGGAGGTATGTCATCTGTGTTACTGCATGACGAGCTTGTCTCTGATTGCAGCGGCACATTTGTTTCAAGTTGGTGGCACTTTGCATAAACTTGTGTCAGTGCTAGCATGCTGGCTAATTGGTGAGTGAGGGACATGCTTACTAAAGCATGCCCTGCTATCACCAACACGGACTCGCCTCTGCATTTCTCCTACTACCACAACATGTTGCTTGCGCACACAAAAGACAACATAAAAAGGAGAGAAACCAGTGGATGCTTGAGGGATTTCTCTGTGAGCGAAAAGTAAATAGGGGAGGTACCTATCACAATTTCTACCCTCTTCTTTTACATACCTCCTCAACATTCTCTTTAATGTCCGATTAAACCTCTCTATGAGGCCATCAGTCTGCGGGTGGTATGAGGAAGTACGCACCGCTACCACACCAAGCAAACAGTACAATTTTTTTAGCAGTTGTGCATTAAAATTACTCCCCTGATCAGTAAGCATTTCCTGGGGGACTCCCATGTGGCTAAATACCTTTGCTAAATCCTCTGTTATCCTTGGGGCGGTGACATTTCTCATGGGGATAGCTTCTGGGTAGGGGGTAGCGTAATCACATATGACCAGTACAAATCTGTTACCCTTGGAGCTCTTTTCCAGGGGGCCCATTATATCCATGGCTATCCTGTCTAAGGAGTTAGTCACAATGGGGATGGGTTGTAGTGGTACTTTATCCCTTTTTCCTGCCTGAGCTGCCTTCTGACACTCAGCACATGCTTTACAAAACTTGGCTATGTTCTCGTGGATAGACAGCCAATAAAACCTCAGCAATATCCTATTCAGGGTGCTATCTCTGCCTGCATGGCCTGCTAAAGGGATGTCATGCACCAGATACATGATTTGGGAGTGGAATTTTTCTGGAACCATTAGTTGGTCTACTACCTCTCCAGTTCTGGGGTTAGTGTATTCTCTGTATAGTATTACCTGTTTTACAACAAACTGAGGGGCACCTTTTTCCACTCCCTTCCCCACCTGTTGAAAAAAAGGGTTAAGGAAAGTATCTGTTTTTTGCTCATGCTGCATATCACATTTTAAAGAATGTCCTGGCTGGCCTGGTGGTGCTGAGGGTTTTCCAGGTACTGACGCTAATTATAAATATATTGCCAGCACCAGGTTCAGGAATGAGCCTGGGCTGCTGGGGATTGGCAGGGGGCAGAGAGGATTGAGCATCCGGAGGACTGCTCTCCTTTTTCTGGGGAAGGGGACTAGTCATCCCACCCGCTGACTGCCCTCTAGCGGTGGCTGGAGGGGAGTATGGTTTGGGAGGCTCGGACGCCAATGTGCTTATGTCAGAGGGAAGGGAGAAAAATGGAAAAATGGCTGGGGCTCCACGGACCCGTGATGGCTCAACCACTCCGGCGAAGTCTGCTCCCCACCACCAGATTTGATGTACCGGGTGGTGGGGGACAGCCAGCACCCCCACACCTGGCCCTTCTACAGAGGGGGAATCCACAGGGGAACCTCAGGGAGTGGCAGATGAGTTGGGGGTCAGGCCGAAGGATGTATCTCCTCCAAAGGGGGGGTCATAGCCCCACAGAGCCCGTGGTGAAGGAGGTAAAAATTAAAAAAAAAAGTGTGTCCCAAGTCTGGCTGTTCACCAGCATGAGTATCAATCCAGTTCTTCTCTAGCTTCCTCTTCTTCACCTTAGTTTTATGGTCCTTGCAGGATCCTCAAAAACATCATCATCAAATGGGAACACAGATGGTAAATGTCCCTGCTGCACTTGAGCTCTGGTGGTTATGGCAACTACAGCAGAGTCCTGGGCAGCATGACAATGTATAAATGAAGCAAAGTCTGAGTGGTCATGCCCGATAACAGCTGGCACGGGTAGGCGAGGTACCAACCCCACTTTTACCTCATGTGTCTTTTCTTGACCAGTCATTTGTATGGTGGCTGTAGGGTAGCAATAGGTATCTCCATGCACACAGATGACTGCTGTATCTGGCCCTTTATTAATCCCAGTCACCAGATCTGCTCACACAAGAGTCTGGTGGCTCCCTGAGTCAATCAGTCCCATCATCTGCTGTGATCCAGTCTGCACAGTAGCCGTAATGTGACCCCAGTTCACTAAGGCTAGGTGATCTGTCTCTTTCTTTATATTAGGACAGTTTCTTACATAATGTCCCTTCTTCTGGCATCCATGACATACAATCTCTGCTACAGGATTTCTCCCCCTCTCTCTGCTCTCCAGTCTTGTTTCACTGGGGCTAGATTTGACCGTTTATAAGTAAAAGGGTTCCTTAGTGGATTGCTGGTGGTTGAAGCTGCTGATATCCCTTGAAACCCTCTGGGTCTGGATGGTCGAGCTTCCAGGAAGTCTTCCACCAATGTGATGGTTTTATCAGTGGAATCAGCCTTATGCTTCCAAACGCAAAGTTGTACCTCCTGGGATAAACCTTTAATAAACTGTTCAATAATTACCACCTCTAGAAGTTGGTCCTTGCTTTTGTTATCTGGCTGCAACCATTTGTAGCAGAGTTCCTTGAGACAGGCATAAGTCTCTCAGTGGGGGGTATCTAGTAATTACATTTTAAGAAACCTAAACCTTGGTGATAGGTTTCCGTGTTTATGTCATAGCGCCTGAGGATCTCCCACTTCACATGGTCATAGTCCTCTGCCTCTCAGGAGTCCATGTGGCAATAAACCAACTGGGCACTGCCTGCCAGGTGTGGTGCCAATTGAACAACCCACTATTTCCACCATGTGCATGTTCTCAAACGTTGTGAGGTAGGCTTCAATGTCATCACTGTCTGAAAATTTAGACAGTTTAATGTCTTTTGGGCTACTGGCTCTTTCTGTTTGACCTGCATTGATGGCATGCAAGATTCTCATGGTATCTGCTCATCTGGCATCTTGACGTCTCCACTCAATGTCTCTATCTCTTTCCATATGCACCTGTTTTATGCAGAGCCGTTTCAACAACTCCCTTACGTCCTCGGGTTGACATCCTCAAGAGGAGGCAGTTCCCTCGATTCTTCCTCATCCTCTTGCATCTCTTCATCATCTCCAGGTTTGGCCTTCTTCTGAGCTCCCATGTCCAGTCCAGGCAGTAGCTTCTCACCCAGTCTGTCAGCCACGGTTCTGGTCAGAACTATACGGACCTTCTTCTCCAGGTTCTCCTCTGACAACTACTGGTGCGTTGGTCCACCTGGGATATCCGGGCGATATCCACCAGAAAATGTCCCCCTAGCCCAGTCCAGACATTTCCAGCAAGTTATCCCATTTCTGACACCAAGTGTGTGGAGGGGTTATGGGGTAACAGATGGACCAGACACAGAACTCAGGTTCAACACACAATCGCTGTGTGATGTTTATTTAAAACACAGAGGATAACATTAAGCAGTGGCATATCCCTTCTTCAGTACATCAGTTTGCAGCAACAGACTATGCATGTCCTTCTTCTGCACTTAGCACCTACTGACCCACTGATCTAGCTATTTTGTGAAACATTTTCAATCCCTATATTTGTCTTGTGTGTTTGGGTGATGGGGAGCTCAAAAAAGAAAACCTCCAAAAACAAGCTAAAGACAAAGAGCTTCAGTACAGAAGCACTGAAGCAAGAGTTACCCCAAAGGGCATTGGCAGTAAAGCCCAGTTTCAAAGAAACACAACATCATACATACCCCCCATAATGCAGTGGGGTTTATATGCAAATCACCATGAAATTTTAGGCTTGTTCAGCTTAAAGCAGGAATGCATGATGCCAAAGGGCCTCTCAAACAATCTGTAATTTAAATGCATTTTAAATAACACAACTAACTTAATTTTTATAATACAGTCCCCTAGTAACTTTTTACCTTTATCAAAAATACCTAGTGCCGTGGTATTTTCAACATTTACAGGTTTCATATACGTAAGGCATATACATCAAGGTACTGTATTTTATGACATAGTGCTATTGCATACTAAATCCAATAACGAGGAACACAGCCTGTTTTACATCAGCTCAGAGGTCACCACAATAACCTCCCTGTATGAGGACCTGAGAGGGAAGAGGGAAAAGGAAAATTAAAGAGGACACTATAGCACAGTCAAGAAAGGGGAGAGAGAGCACCATAGGTGGCCAGCTTTATGGACTAGAAATTGTAAAGGACAGATTAGGCTAAGAAATAGAAGAACTGTTGCAACAGATTTAAGTAAAGGTCAGAGAGTGGCAGGGTCTCCCTGTTACAGTGCCTAACGGCTCCTAATTTAAACACCCAGAATAATTCTTTCCTCAGTGTTAGTGCTTCCAAGATGCCACCCTGTGGGCCCAATTTAACATTCTCAATGACACACAAGTTAAAAGCATGTTCATTTTGATTCTCTGAGTGTAGTAAATGGCACATATATTTCATTTGGTGGTTAGTGCAATCAAGGTTTTAATTAAGAGAAATCAAGTGATGCTTGTCTGTATGATTACATAACTTAAATGGAGTGTTTCTCTCACCTTTTCAAATGAACTCATGAATTTAGTGAGGCATCCTTCAAATGGATAATTTGATTAACAGAATATGCAAGAAGTATGTATGCACATTAGTGCTAGTTTAATGTTTCATATTTGTAGCACTTACATAGGTTTTACTGTTTTTTACTCATGAGGTTTTTTATTTGAGCACTGTCACTTTAATGATTCACAGTATAAAAGATCACTGCAGATTGCACACGACTCCCTGAAGAGGCACACATCAAAACCAGTTGGGGTTTGCAATGTTTTTTCCCTTTCTTCTTCCAACCCTTGCTCTCCAGCAGACTGCACTTTACAGCACAGCACTTTTTGAACTATTATTGGCCCTTTTATCGCCTTCAGACACTAGAGCACAATATGAAGATCTATGTTCTTGGCTCCTAAGGTTGTAAGTAAATAAATAAATAAATGCTCTATTTTTAAGCTGGTGTGGTGGTGCCTTTTCTTTATTGTTGTTGCGATTGAACTGTTTGTGGCATGCCTGGGGATGAGAGCTGCTTTTTTTGCTGTTGGTTGGCACAGTGGTGGCTATCTCACAGAAGAAACCTTTCTTTAACTTTAAAGTTCACTTTTGGGGCTCCTGACCTGCTTTAACTTTCACTGACCCCCTGGTTGTGTAGACATACCTGTACCTAGCTATCCAATGGTGATTAGGTGCTAAATGGGGCTTTTCTTAGCCCATTGGAAGCTCCAAGATGCGCTGCCCCCTCACAGAGCAGTGCTTCTCATTAACATTGCTGGCTGCCCTTAAAGGTGCAGAGGCACCAAACTCATGCAGTTCCTTCACTTTTCCCCCCTCCTAGTGTCTCCATGCCCTCTGCTGGTTGCTAGGGTCCCTGGTGCTGTAGCACACTAGGGGGAGTTCTGAGTTGGCTGTGGGTTGCGGCAGTGAAGCAGTTTGTCCATTGGGTGCACTTATGCTGTGAAACAAAATCTGAGCTGGTGCCACAGCTCGTACATTCAAGCAGGCAGTTGCTTGAAGTGTGCACTCTAGCTCTGCAATAGTGCAGTGATTGCTGAGGAGGAAGCAGCTCAGAAATTCAGGAAGCACTCCTTTGGTCCCCCACAAGGCTTCAGTCCCAGGTACTGCAGTGAGCTGAAAACACTGGCAGGCAGTTTTTCCTGGGGGCACCAAGGATCCAGGTAAGCCCCCACCATTCAGGATGATTACACTCTCCCCTGTCTAAATACTTGAAGTCTGCTTCAGGTCCATCTACAGAGGCCATATGTGACAATAAACAGTGTACAACACAACAGACAGATAGCATGCACAGTCTGTCTAGACAATTGTTTCCTGACTGGAGTAGGCATACAGTACATCCTAGTCTAGACAAATACAGCTAGCCTACAATAGAAAATGAAAGGCCTTTCATATACACAAAAACAGCTGTCATGACAGTAACCTTTAGCAATACGGTAAGAATGGGCAGTTCCATAAATCTGAGCAAATACTGTAACATTGATCAATGTGATATCATTTCAACCTCCTTTTTTACCCTTCACTGTGCCTCCCACTCTGGGTGATATGGTCTGGGCTTTTCAAAAGATAATTTGAGGCACAGATCTGGGTTGACATAGATACCTCTGTGTACCACATGAAATATCAAGTTGGTAGGGGTACCGGGAGAATCATAGATTAACATGAGCAATTGTTTGACAGCTCTTTCAGAATAATGGCGTGGAATAGCCACTTCTTCCTTGGATTCTGCGTGGATCTTTCCCATTTCATTATCAGCAGTGAAGCATGCTCAGTCAAAATGGGTCCTGCAACTTCTTCAGTGGTTTCTGTTGTTTCTGTAGTTTCTACAGGCTCAACAGGTTCTCCACGTTCTTCCTCTGCACTTCCTCAGACATGGGCCCATCACCCAAGGGTACATCTGGTATTGGTTCAGAGCCCACGATTGTTGTTGCAGGCTCTGCAAGAGGTACCTTTTGACACATTACTTCTTGTTCTCGTTTGACCCTCTGAACAGTCTGGCAAGATCTTTTGTAGTACTGTATAGTGCACCCCAACTTCTGATTCAGAGTCTAGGTCCTCCTGATCTACTTGAGCATCAGTTGTGGGTGAAACAATTTCAGACTGCCTTGTGTTTTGCTTTGTATTTTGTCTGCATGTAGCAGATTGACTAGGTGGGGTTTTGGAGGTTCTCTATAGGTTCTAAAACATAAATGATGACCAACTGTCCAACAGGCAACAAATGGTTTCAGTGGATATTCAATATCTACTTGACTCTTGTACACAGGCATATCTTGCACCTTTTCCATTACAACATAAGGGGTATTTCCCCCACAGTTAGTAATTTTGTGCTTGCCTGGCAGTCCCAAGTTTCTTGTTTGTTTTTTTTCACATTTAAAGTTTATTGACACACAGAGCATATCAAATATAATACACAAATTCAGCTATGAAATAAACTGTACATACTGTACAATAGCAAAATACAGTTTGGTTTGTGTTTTACAAACTATGGAACAGAGAAAATGAAATTACAGAGAGAAACAAATGGAATAGGCTATTAGAGTTGCATAAAGATCCAAAAAGTGGGAGGTGGCAGGCAACACTCCGACACAGGGCGACCTCATACAAAAACCTGAAAAAAAAGGTTATGATGACAAGAAAGTTGAAATAGAACCAGTCTCTCTCAAAACTCAAAGACTGGTCAAAAATATATAGTTAAGGGAGCCAGTGTTCATCTACAGTGGCATAGTAAAGCACCCAGGACTGCCATCTTATGGTAAATTTCTCTAAAGTATTTGCAATGAGCGGCAGTAAATTTTTCCATACAGTATATTTCCATCATAATATGATGCCACTTTTCCGATGTTGGTGGGTCTGGTATTATCCAGAAATGAAAAATTGCTTTCTTAGCTGCTAAAATAAAAGTCCAACAAAGGGATTTCCAAGATAGACGATAGGCGGATGGGGGGATAAACATCAGAATAAAGTCCGGTGTAATGGGTAAAGAAGGATCAAGAAGATTATCGAGTTGTTCATGTATCAATGCTCAATAAGGGGAGTCCCAAGTTTATTAACAGAACATGGTCCCCTGGCAGCAGTTCATGTGCCTTAACACTTTAGTCGTAGCTATCTTTGTTGGCTTTGTTATGCTTTGCTGTGGCATCTGAGACCAACTTGTACATGGCATTCAATTAGTCTTTCAATCTTTGTATGTGCTGAAGATAATTCTCTGACTTAGCTCCTATGGTAAAAACACCAAAACACAAGTCCACAGGAAGTTGGGCTTCCCTGCCAAACATCAGGAAATATGGAGATAATCCGGTGGCATCATTTTTGATGCAGTTGTACACATGGACTAGTGCACTGACTTGATAACTCCACTTGCTCTTTTCCTTCGGATCCCACGTAACTAACATATTCAGTAAGGTTTGGTTGAACGGTTCAGGCTGAGGATCACCTTGAGAGTGATACAGGGTAGTTTGAGGTTTGGTTATTCCTCAGAGGGACAGCATTTCTTTTACTAGGCAGCTTTCAAAATCTCAACTTTGGTCTGAATGAATCAGCTGTGGGGCTACATCGTGTACAAAAAAAATTTTCTATTAGGACTTTTGCAACAGTTGCTGCCTTTTGGTCCTTTGTCAGATAGGCTTGGACGTACCTGGAGAAATGATCAGTTAGTACCAGGTTATTTGCAGTGTTCCTAGAGACTAGGTTTAGGCTGAGAAAGTCTATGCATACCACTTCCATGGGTGCACTTGTAACTGTGTTTACCAGAGGAGCTACCCTCTGTGGCCGAGTCTTATGTGTCACACATCTGTTGCAGTTTTTGTAGTATTGTTACACAACACTCCCCATATGTGGTCAATGGATGTGAACACGAACAAGATTCATAGTTCACTCACATCCACGGCATCCCATTTCATCATGCAGGGCACGCAGCACAACTCTTTTGAACTTTGAGGGTAAGACTAACTGAAGCTTTGGAAAACCATGTGATCCTTGGATTTTTCAGTACAGCAAGTTGTTTTTGATTTTTAACCTGGGGCACTCTTGCAGTAGCAAATTTGTGTCAGGGTCGTTGGTACAAACCTGAGTGGTATCACCTCCTTTCTTCAGGGTGAAGACAATATCTTTAAAGCTGGAGTCCATTCTTTGTAAATCTTGGGGAATTAACAGTGAGAGAGTGGTCAGGTTTAGTGCAGCAAGGTAACAGTAGGGATTTGGTAGACAGTCGCCAGAGCCAAAAAGACTGTCTATGACTTTAAAATACATTCTTAAGTGCAAGGTTGTTCTTTAGGCTTTTGCCAGCACCAGCCAATGTTCTTGGGCTGGGGGAATGTTGGAGAAACACTGGTGGCTTAAACTTTGTATCTCTGCTGATGTTTGGGGGGGGCTGGGAAGGAGGAGTCATAAAGTAGCATGCAAAAGCTTAAAATGCCACTGAGCACTGCTGCTATTTAGGGGCTTTTGCATACTTTTTTCATATTAAAAATAAAAATACGATGTATTTATGTTTTTTTTCTCAGGGGCTTTAAAGTGGAAACCTTCAATAAACATAATATTGCAAATGGCAAAATGGCATACGTAACTGAGACTGGTCATGTCAGCTGTGTGCTACTTTGGCATGCCATGTTCTTTTTTTTTCCCCTTCTCTGCCCTCCACTCTCCCATTCTTTGGGAGTTGCTGGTGGTCTGTTATGCCCTCACTCACCTGACCACCATCCGAAGCAGTCTATCCCCCATGGAGCCCTGGTTATACCCACTAGGCGGGGTACAGGGTGAGGGCCTTTTCACCTCGACATGTCTTTATACTTGGTCAGGATGCTGTCTCCAGAGGTGGCAGGGGCATTGAGGTCGGGACCTCGGCGCTCCAACTACTGGGAGGCGGTGGGTGTTTTTCTGGCTTTTCTGGGTGTGCCGTGTGCCCATGACGTCAAGGCGCTAAGAGCGCCAACGTCCTGCGTGCCTACCTCCTTAGTCCCCGAGCCTGCAGTACCTCGAGTCTCCACTCGGGATCACCCAGACACCAGGTCAAGTACCCCCCCTCCTCCCAGAAAAGGTGAGCCATTCATAGGGTGCTCAGACCTCCTCCCCCTGTCTGGCCCTCCAGCTCCCCAGGCTCGTTTCTGAACCCGGGTTGCTGGCGTTGCAAGCAGAAATCCAACCACTGCACCGGCAGGCCGGCTGGCATGCCATGTTCATTTCTTTTTAGTGAGGTCATTTGCTCAGGCCAGTTATAGGTTGCGGCTCCTTGGCCAACACTGACTGCGCATGTGGCTCCCGGGCAAGTCAGGACTGAGTATCACTGGTCTATGAGATGATGCATTTGCAGTACACTGTGGTTTATTGGTGTCAAACATTTTGCACAGTGCTTGGACAGTTTGTTCTGGGATTTGTACCCACATTTGATTGTCTGTGGATGATGCATTTGGTCATCTTGACAGGGCATCTGGGTCCACATGATTTAAGCCAGTTCTGTATGCCACACAATAGTCATAGGTTGCCAGAGCAGATAACCATCTGTGTCCAGTAGCATTTGCAATTGTTTGTACATATGTCAAAGGGTTGTTATTCGTTTTTGTTTTGGCTGGCCTTTTTCTCCCAGGGTCCCAACAGCCACCTCTGATGTTCCCCCCTCTCGCCATCCCCGAGGATCAGAATCCTCTCCACTATTGCCCCCATGACCCACCCTTCATGGCAGGGGGTGGGGAGTGACTCAACCCACTGGCACGGATCCAGCTTGGGAGGTGTCCTGTCAGGGCAGCTCTCAGTGGGGAACCATCATCATTCTGCATGGTGGGACCACTTTTTCTGATTTTCTTTTTTTGCAGTGGGGAGCATGCGATACTGCCAGTAATGCACCATGTGCACATTCACATACTGTGCACCAGGCAACTGCTCCACCTCCGTCCCCACATTATGGGACCTGGCTTGTTGGCCCCAGCCACCACTGTTGGTCAGGCAAGTACTGGTCCGTGTCCCCACCCTCCATGGGAGAGGAGAGGAGAGGAGAGCTGTCCTGTGGATGCTCGATCCTTTCCCACCTGAGCCAACCCCTGGCAACCCACTAGCACCGCAAACATGGGTCACTGGCATGGTAGGAGGTAAGGCATCGCTGCCTCAGCCCTCCACACCACTGGGCCAGCTCTGATTGTTATCTGTTTTGACAGTGATGTTTGCCCCTTTAAAGTATTCATGAAACAGGTCCACAATGGCCCACCTGAGTGCAAGGAACTCCAATTTGTGGACTAGGTAGTTCCTTTCTGCTGCATTGAGGCTCCCACTAGCAAAGATGACTGGCCTCACTCCCTCAGGATAACTTTGACATAGGGTAGCTCCTAGTCCACAGAGGCTGGCATCTGTATATAAAATATTGGACTTTGCTGGGTCAGCATATGAGAGAACTGGTGCATTTGTTAGATGATAGATGATTTCTTTGAATGACTTACCACCTCTGGCCAGATGGGTCACTTGGTTTGAAATACGTTTTGGTTGGATCTGTAACTGTAGGATACTACTTGCCTTTGTTTGTCAGCAGGTAACCTTGAATTAGGTTAAGTAATGGTATCACTATTCAGGTATAGTCTTGGATGAAGCATCGGTAATACCCGCTGAAACGTAGGAAACGCTGTAGGTCTTTCAGGTTCTTTGGCTTGGGGAAGGTGGTCAAGGCTTCAACTTTGCTGGGATCTGTTTGAATTCCTTGGGCTGACACAATATGTCCCACATATCTGACAGGACTTTGGAAGAATTGGCATTTGTTGATAAGAGAGTTTAAGCTTGAACTCTTGTTGCCAATCTAGCACCTTTCATCAGATGAACTTCCTGCTCTTTAAGTCTTTCCAAATACAAAAACATCATCAAGGTAGACCAGGCACTCTTAGAAATTCGTGTCTCCAACTGCATGTTCCATTAGGCACTGGAATGTTGCTGGGGCATACAAAAGAATTTGTAGAAGCCAAGTGGACATATGAAAGCAGTTTTCTCTCAGTCCTCATTAGTCTTTGGGACCTGGAAGTACCTTCTTCACAAATCCACAACTGAGAACAATTTACTTCCACTGAGAAAGTCTAAAGCGTCCTGAATCCTCTGCATTGTATACTGATCTTGGGTGGTTCTCTTATTCATAGATTTATAGTTAAACACACATTCAAACTCTACCATTCTTCTTGTGCACAACAACAATAGGAGAGACTTAGGGGCTTCTCCATTCTTGGATTATTCCTGCCACAAGCAATTCCTGAAGATGTCTTCTTACATCATCAGTGTCTGCTGGAGCCAGGTGATAGGATCATTCTTGAAAAGGGTGATCAATTTGCAGTCTGTTGTGATGTTCCTCTTTGGTGGTGTATCCAATATCCCACTTGTGAAGAAAAAAATATTTTGTTCATTCTGCCAACTTCTGATTCACTCTGGTCTTCCATTTTCCAGGCATTAGGGAGCCTCCAGAGTCAAAAACCCTTAGGATCGAGTCCAGCATTCTCATCTTCCAAGTTGAGTTGGAGATGTACTGCTGTGTCTGCAAAGGACATCTAGGCTAACGTTCAACCTTTCCTTACTGTAATGTCTTAATCAGTCACATTCTTCACCTGGACAGTGATTCTTCTCGCTTAGGCATGTACTGTCACAGGCAGCACACTCGGTTTGACCAGCAGTCCCCCTGACAATCCATGCTCTTCAGGGGCATCTATAATCAGGGTCTGGTTCATAAGAATGTGCCAGCAGATGGGGACCGCATGATCCATCTAGTCTGCTCATATGAATATCCCCCCCTCCCTAGTAGATTTGTTTTTTCAGGTTACTGCAAAGCCTATCCCAAGAAAGTTTGAATTCCCTAACTGTCTTTGCCTCCATCACCTCTCATGGAAGACTGTTCCAAGGCTCCACCACCCTCTTGGTGAAGAAGAACTTCCTGATATTAGTCCTAAATGTCCCTCACGTTAGGTGCAAGCTGTGGCCTCTAGCTCTTTGTCCCTTGTTTTCTTTGAATAGGCTCTGATCCTGCACTGAGTTGATTCTTTTAAGGTATTTAAACATTTTTATAATATCTCCCCTAGTTCTTCTCTGTTCTAGGGAGTGCATATTCAGTTCTCTAAGTCTCACCTCATAGGGTTCCTGGTGGAGGTCCTGAATCATTTTTGTTGCTCTTCTTTGCACTGTCTCCAACCGGTCTATATCCTTTTTTAGGCGAGGTCTCCAGAACTGGATGCAGTACTCCAGGCGAGACCTCCCAAGGATTTGCATAGTGGAATTATCACTTCACGCTTTCTGCTTGTGATGCCCCTGCCTGTGCATCCAAGGATGCCATTAGCTTTTGGTGCCACCTTTTCACAAAGTTTCCCCACCTTCAGATCATTGGAAACCATGACCCCACGGTTCCTTTCTAAGTTTGTAACAGATAATGGTTCTCCCCCCAACATGTATTCCTTACCTGGGTTATTTTATCCCTAGGTGCATAATCTTACAGTTCTTGGCATTGAACTTCAACTGCCAAGTTGTTGACCATTCCTTCAACTTTCTTAGGTCTGATTCCATCCCTGAGGCCTCTTCTTTTGTGTCTACCCTGTTGAAGAGCTTGGTGTTATCTGCAAACAGGTACACCTTCTCCTTCAAACCATCTGCAATGTTGCTGATGAATATGTTAAAGAGGACTGGTCTCAGCACTGATCCCTGTGGAACTCCACTGGTCACTCTTCCCTCTTGCGACAAGGTGCCATTCACCATTACATTCTGAGTTCTCCCCTGAAGCCAGTTCCTTACCTAGTTAACAATTTTTTCTCCTGTCCTGTATCCTCTAACTTGTTAATGAGCCACCTGTGGGATACAGAATTGAAGGCTTTGCTGAAATCTAGATATACAACATCAACTGCCTTGCCTTGGACCACTGCTTTTGTAACCCAGTTAAAGAAATCTATGTTTGTTTGACATGACCATCCAGTTGTGAAGCCATGCTTCTTAGGGTCCAACTTCCCACTGGTCTCTAGATATGCCACTATCCTTTCCTTCAATATCAATTCCATAATTTTCCCCACAATTGAGGTGAGGCTGACTGGGCAGTAGTTCCCTGCCTCCTCTTGCTTCCACTCTTGTGTAAGAGTACCATGTTGGCCTTCATCCAGTTTTCAGGCACTTTACCTCTCTCCAGATATTTATTGAAGAGCTCGGCTAGTGGAGCAGTAAGTTCCTCCCTAACTTCCTTCAAAACTCGTGGATGGATTCCGTTGGGCCCCATGGCTTTGTCAGTTTTTAACTTATTGAGCTCCTAAAGGATTTTCTCCTTGGTGAAGGGGCTAGTGTCTGCCTCCTACCTAGTGCTGGTCTGCTTCCGTTATCTTCTAGTGTAAATACTGAGCAAAAATAGTCGTCCAAAACTTCTGCTTTCTTAGTGTCCTCCTGTACATATTGACCCTCTTTTATTTTTAGTCGAACTAGTCCCCCCTTGATCATTCTTTTTTCATGTCTATATCTATAGAAGGTCTTGTCATCTCTTTTTATTCCCTCGGCAATTCTCTCTTCTGTTTGTGCTTTCGCTACTCTGATTGCCTTACCTGCATCTTTTAGTCTAGCTCTGTATACCTCTCTATCATCGTCGTTCTTTGTTTTTTTATATTTTTTTAATGTTTTTTCTTTTCTCTTATTCTTGATGCCACATCTTTTGTGAACCACAGAGGTTTATTTCTTCTTTTGGATTTGCTGATTACCCTTGTACATTGTGATGTAACAAGGTTTAGTGATGTCTGTAGAGCCTCCCAGCTCACCTCAACATCCCCATGTGTCATGTTTTCATGTATGCTCCTAAATGTGGATCACATCTTGTTGAAGTCAACATTCTTAAAGTTGAGGATCTTCAGTCTAGTTTGACTGATATCCTCATGTCTGCTGATTGTGAACCAGACTGACCTGTGGTTGCTGGAACCCAGATTGACTCCCACTCTCATGTCTGAAACCCTGGTGCTGTTTGTAAGCACAAGGTCCAGGACTGCTTCTTCTCTCATGGGAGTATCCACTATCTGTGTCAGACCTGCCCCCTGTGGAACAATGAGGAATTCATTGCTTCTTTCTGATCTGGCTGTGTAGGAGGACCAATTTACATCCGGCAAATTGAAATCTCCTACTAGCAGCAGCTCTCTTTTGTCAGCCATCATTAGGATGGATTCAAGAAGCTCTTTGTCTTTTTCCACTTCTTGAGATGGTGGTCTGTACACAACTCCCACCCTGATTGGGGCTTTATCACCTGTTCCAAATGTAACCCATAGGGTCTCGGCCTTGTTGTGATTTATCTGTATCTCAGTGGCTTTGATGTCTTCCTTGATATATTGCAACTCCCCCACCTTTTTTTCCTCTTCAGTCTCGTCTGAACAAAGTGTACCCTGGGATGGTGATGTCCCAGGTGTGGTTCTCGCTAAACGATGTCTCTGTTACTGCAACCCAATCTAGATGAGCTTCCGTCATCATGGCACTAAGGTCTGGGATTTTATTCACCAGATTGCGAGCATTAATACACATTGCTTGTCATGCCTGGCTTCCTACTTTTACTGTGCCTTGCTTTGTGCCTTTCAATGGTGGTCCAGTTGGGACCACGTGCTCTGTGATTTTGTTGTTGCATACCACGTTGTGACTTAAGGGTGCCTTTGTAGGCTCAGCTGGCTGAGAGGATGATGTGCTGGTTGGTGATGGGGGAAGAGGCAGCAACCATCCCTTGAGGTGCCTTGGGTGATGATGCCGTCTCCCCTTGTCCTATGGATACCTTAGTAGGCTTAGCTGGATGAAAGAAAGATTTAGGGGAGAGGCATCCCGATTCTCTTGAGGCATGTTGGGTGATGATGATGCCCTCTCCCATTGTCCTATGGATGCATTAGTAGGCCTAGCTAGATGAAAGAAAGATTTATGGGGAGGGACATCCACGTCCTTTAGAGGTGTGCTGGGTGATGATGCCCTCTTCCCCTTTCCTAGTTTAAATGTTCAAAAAAAACATCAAATTTCTGGTCTGATGCTTAGGTTCCCTGTTTAGTGAGATGTAGTCCATCATATTACCATTCTCAGAAATCCTGCCATTTGCCAACAAAGTGATATCCTTTTTCTTGGCACCAGTCTTAAAGCCAGGTGTTGAACTCTGTCATTTCCTTCTCTCTGACTCTCTGCCTGTTACCCCATTACCCAGATAGGCAAGATTTCGGAGAAGGTTTATCCAGACATAAGAGAAGTTAGTTTGTTGCATTGTTAAGTCTTCTGGCTATGGCAAAGGAAGGTAGCAGTTTAAGTTTGAAATTGTGGTGAGGTTCTGGAAAGCTAACTTTGTCATAAGTTTCTGTAAGTTGTTATTGTTTGCAAGTTGTGTTTTAAAATTGGCCTAACTCCTTAAGAACTCTCTGGAATAGAGGGACACAAATCCTTAAATCTCTCTGTGCTAACTGTAGACTGTTCTTATGGGGGAGGGTCTTTGGCCAGTAACACAGCCAGCCAATCAAGGTTGTTTGCATTTCAGTTAATCTCTGTTTAAAATTCTCACTGAGGCATTTTAAGTCTTCTGGCTGTGGCAGAGGGAGGTAGCAGTTGAAGTTTGAAATTGTGGTGAGGTTCTGGAAAGCTAACTTTGTCATAATTTTCTGTAAGTTGTTATTGTTTGTAAGTTGTGTTTTAAGATTGGCCTAACTCCTTAAGAACTCTCTGGAAAGCCCTCCCACCCACCCCTTGCATTTGTCTTTCTTAAATACAGAAGAGTCACTGGGGTGGGGGTTGAGCTTAAAGGCTGGGAGGGAGGAGTTTAGGGAGTTGCAAACTTCCCCTGTGAGCAAACTCTTAAGGCTAATAGTCTGGTGGGGAAAAGTTCAGCCACTCAAGTGTTGAAAGTTTTAAAAGTCTTGGACTAGTGGGGAACTTGGTGGCTCACCCAAGGAAACCTACTTGGAGGGGGATGGGACCACATCTCATTAGGGCTGGCATCTTTGGGAGGGTGGTGGGGTGCACAGGGTGTGAGTCAGCCCTGATACTGGAATGGGCTTGGAAGTTCACTGGTTTCCCAGTGTGCTACCAGCTGGCACAGCTTTGGGAGGAGGTTGAGGGGATTAGGAGACAGCTGGGGGAAGGGGGGAGGTATGGTTGGGGAATAGGGCAGGGGCTCTCCCATGGGGTTGCACCAAACACTAGGGGTGGGGGCATAGGGAAAGGAGTGCAGGGGAGTACTCTGGGGTTGCATAGGGACCCTGGCAGATGGGGCCCAAAAGGAGGATACTACGAAGGAAACTGGCAGGTAACTGGGGACCCTCACAGATGGGGGCCAAAGGGAGGACATTCTCAGGGAAGTAGACAGATGGCTGGGGCTGGACAGAAGGAAGAAATGGGGGGAGGTGGCTCGGACCTTAAGCTCAGTAACTGCTTCAATTCTCTTCTTCTGCTTGAGGATGAGGGGGTGATGTAGCCATGACGGGCAGTTAGAGATGGAAAGGGAGTAGGGGCAGGAGATGGGGCTGGATAGTGGGAGGAACAGGGGAACTTGGAATGCAGGAAAACTGGGGGAGCAGGGGAGCAGGGGAGCAGAGCATGAGGATGAGGGGGTAGAGGGAGGAAAGTGCAAGGAAAAGGACCAGTTGGAAGGAAAGGGCAAGGAGAAGGCCCAGAAGTACAAGGAGGATACAGTAAAGGGAGCTGAGGGTTTAGGCCAGGGGCGCACGACACGCAAGGAGGGGCTGAACAGAGACGGGAAGAAAGGTAGGATGAGCCAGGCTAGTTTAGCAGATGGGGGGAAGGACCAGTCGTGAGCAGTTACAGTGGGGGTAGCGAGGTACAGAAGGATACTCAGGAGGACAAGGGGCATAAGATCAGAGGGAAGGGGGTGGCCAGGTTAAAGAAAGGAGGGCATGGCAGGTGGCATCCAGATAGGGGGAGGAGCAAGGAGCCAACTTGGGGGAAGGGCCAGTAGAAAGGACGAGGGACATGGAAGGGGGGAAATGGAGGAAAAGGGGTGGCCAGAGTGCTCCTGTTGGGTGATTCCATGATCAGGGGGATCAAATGGGATAGGAAGGGAGAAGCCAGCCTGGTTAGAACAAAATGCTTCCCTGGACTAACGGTGCACAGGACCAAGCATGAGGTATATCAGCTGGCAAAGGATTGTGGAGGTTCCCCGGACATACTGGTCCACCTTGGTACCAATGACATTGAGGGAAATAGTGAGCTAGAGATACAGGCAAGGTTCAGGGAGTTTGCCAGGGTCTGTCATGATATAAGATGTGCAATTTCCTTCTTGGAAATCCTGCCGGTGCCAAGGGCTAGTGGGGATCACAAGAGGAAGATTAGGGTGATAAACCAGTGGCTCAGGGAGTGGTGTGGGGCCAGAGGGTATGGGTTGATGGGGAACTGGGGGGAGACCTTGGAGGATAAGGGGCTGTATGCTAGAGAAATGCTCCATCTCAAGTCACAGGGGAAGGAAATACTTAAGTTGAAAATAGAGGGGTTCACTGGTGAAAGGTGGGGTTTAAACTTGTGAAGGGAGGATGGGAGGGATGGGAGAAAAGGCTGTCGAGGGGGTCTGATAAAGGAGGACTCTGTCTCTACCCCCTGGGGAGCTGGAGGAATGCAGGAAAAGGCCAACAGAATCCCCACAGGAACACGAGCAGGGGAAATGGAAGTATAGGGAAAGGGTGGAAGGTAGTCCTGCTAAATGCCAGGAGCTTGGGCAATAAAATGCCTGAGCTCCAGACAATGCTAACTGAGGGAGAGGTGGGTGTGGCAGCAGTCACTGAGACCTGGGCCACCGCAGGGCATGACTGGGACCTGAACCTGGAGGGTTACACCATGTTCAGGAAGGACGGGGGGAGGGAAGGGGAGGAGGGGTATGAATGAGTCAAAAACTGCATTGCTATAGGAGGAGGAGAGGAGGCGGAGAGAACTGTGGAGGTGATTTGGGTCACCTTGATAACAAGGGGAGGCAAGAGACTAAAATTAGGAGTGGTGTATAGACCCCCTGCGCTGGCGGAGGAGCTGGAGGAGAGTCTGGTGGCAGATGTTGGGAGACACTGCAGATTGGGAAGGGGAAGGGTGGTGGTGTTGGGGGACTTTAACATGCCAGGAACAGATGGGGAGACTATGACATCCTCGGTGGCCAGGGAACAGAGGTTGTTGGATGTCTTTCAGGACGCTTTCCTAACTCAGCAGGTGGGGGAACCGACCAGGGAGGAGAGGATACTGTATGTGGTCTTGGCAGACAGTGACCAAATTGGGGGCCTGGAGGTAAGGTACCCATTGACGGGGAGCGACCATGCCACGGTCTGGTTCTGCCTGAACCTAGGAGGGGTAGAAGGCTGCACAAAGATGGAGGTAATTGACTTCAGGGGGGCGGATTTCAAGGAAATGGGAAGGATCCTTAAGGAGCACTTGGATGGGCTTGGGCCAGACATGGACGCTGACAGTAGGTGGGAAATCATCAGGATGGGGATGCAGGATACTACCAGCACCTGTACAAGAGTAAGACGAAAATGCGGTAGTGCCCAAAAACCCTACTGGTGGACCAGGGATGTTCAGGAGGTGGTGAGAGGAAAGAAGGCAGCCTATAGGCAATTCAAGTGCTCAAGCAGTGAAAGGGAATGAGGGGAGTATGAGCTGATGGCCAGAAGGGTCACTAGGGTGGTGAGGGCAGCTAAGGCAAGGAAGGAGCAGAACCTGGCCAGGGAAATTAGGAGAAGGAACAAGGGGTTCTTTAGATACATTGGGGAGAAACGAAGGGTGAAGGGGTAGATTAGCAGGATTAAAATGGGGAGGGATGGATACAAGACCCAGGGGAGCAGGCTGAGGTACTAAATGAGTACCTCGCCTCAGTTTTCACCAAGGAAAATGGGGGGTTGCATCATACAAGGGAGGAGATGGTGAAACTGAGGAGGGGAGACCCTTACCTATTGGCGGGTCTGGGGAGGGGGGCATCACTGGCAGGCGGGGAGAAGGCAAAGCAGGGGGATGAGGTAGCAGAGGTGGAAATCATGGCAGAGAGAGTGAGGGCAGCCCTCAGGCCCCTTAAGATGGAGAAAGCACCAGGGCCAGATAAATTACATCCCAGAATGCTGAAGGAACTGGTGGATGTCCTGGAAAAACCACTGGCGGAGCTCTTCAGCATCTCTCGGAGGACAGGGTGGGTGCCCCAGGACTGGAAGGTGGCGCATATAGTGCCTATCCACAAGGGGGGATCAAGGGAAATGGCAGGAAACTACAGGCCCATCAGCCTGATATCGGTGGTGGGCAAGGTGATGGAGGGCATTGTCAAGGAGAGACTGGGGTGGCCTGGAAAAGTTGGGGTGCCTGGATGATAGACAGCATGGGTTTGGGCACATACAACTCATTAGAGAAATGCATAAAAATTAAAAACGTTTATTACACAAACAAGTATCCTGACATGTTTCGGACTGATTCCCCAGTCCTTTATACAGATATATTGATGGCAACTTTGTACAATCTTCCCCAGTTGCAGGGCAGCCCTGAGAGTACAGTACTTACACTTCTGTTGTACCACTTCCCCAAGAGCTGGGCTCCTTCTCCTCTGCAGGTGCCATTCCTCTCAGGTTGATGGTTTAGGTGTTGCATTTGGGACAGCAGCTCTCAGGTGCCTCTGGATGAAAATCTGGCTCTCTGTGTCCGCAGTCATCCAGACCTCTTGGGCTCTTCCCTCTTCCTCCTCCACAGCACAGATCAGTCTAAAGAGCAGGGGCCAAGTGCCTCACACATATCTAGGCTTCAGAACCCTAGTGCAAAGCATTGGCTAGTACCTGGTGTTAAGACTAACCACCTTCTCCCAGACTGCCTGGGTTCACCTACGTCAGTGTGCGAAGAAACTTCACACCGTGCAGTGACTGGTGCAGGCAAGTACCAAGGAACTGGTCACCACCTGCAAGTCCACACATGGTGTGTGCATGATTTTCTGTGGAGGGCTATGCCTCCCCAACACACATCCCCGTCGTGGAAGGTTGTACCCCACCACACCCCACTATTTTATAATCACCCCTCACCCTGTATCGGGAGCTGGCAGTCATAGTGTTGCATGCCCCAAACTCCCAATCGCCACATTGTGGGTACCCTCTTTAGCGCACCCACATTATAGTGCCCTAATAATAGGGCACTACTAATGGTATATGGACAATATGCAGAATCAATGCAGATATTTTTCTCAATGCAGGCATTTGGAGGGGGGGCAGTATGAAGATGCTTCAGATCTCAGGAACTTCTGGATGGAAATCAGGCTGTCTGCATATGCAGTCATCTGGACCTCTCCCTTTTCCTCATCTGCAGTACAGACCACTCTAAGGAGCCACATACCTCACGCCCACGTCTAGGCTTCAGAACCCTAGTGGGGAGCGTTAGCTAGTACTTGGTGTTAGCAGTAACTATCTTTCTCCCAGACTGTGTGCAGGATCGATGCAGCTATTTCTCTCAATGCAGGCTTTCTCACAGTTTCTAGTGCCAACAGGCTGGCAGCTGTGGCATGCAGTTACCGCCTTTTCTCTCAAGGCAGGTCACAGTCTCACAGGAAAATGCTGTTGTGATACTTTCAGTAGGCACACAGTTCAGTTTCTGTATACACAGGTTGTAGAAACCTTTGAAGTCACTCCCTGTGTTGTGGAAGCCAGAACAGACTTCCCTGGATGGTTCTGGCTAGCAACATACTAGCCATCCTCTCTCTCTCCCTCTCTGAGAGCTAACTGCTGACCTCTCATTTCTGGAACTGCCCTCAACATTTTCATGGGGAAAGTCAGCTTCTGACTGGCACACTCGGCTATCAGTCTGTTGAAGTAGTATGCAGAATGTTCACTTGATGCCCTATTGGCTGGTAGAAAGAGTGCCAAGCATACTGCACAGTTACTCTCCCAGAAGGCTCTTAGGATTAGGTGTGGAAATCCTTGACCTCTGATTGGTTGGCAGCAAGGTAAGTGGTCAGCAAAATGGTGACTGTCTCACAGAAGAAACCTTGCTTTAACTTTAAAGTTCTCTTTAGGGGCTCCTGCTCTACTTTAACTTTTGTTGATCCCGTGGTCGTCTAGTCACACTTGTGCTCAGCTATCCAGTGGTGATTCACTGCTGAATGGGGCTTTTCTCACCCCATCAGGAGCTCTGCGATGCACTTCCCCCTCACAGAGCAGTGCTTCTCATGAAAGTGGCTGGCAGCCGCACTGTCCTTAAGGGTGCAGAGGTGCCAGACTCATGCAGTTCCTTGTCTTCTTCCCCTCCTAGTGTCCCTGATGACTGCTGGTGTCCCTGGGGCTTGAGCACACTAGATGGAGTCCTGAGTTGGTCGTACGTTGTGGTGGTGAAATGGGTTCATGTGTCCATTGAGTGCACTTGCACCATGAAACAAAGTTCAAGCTGGTACTGCAGCTCATACATCAAACAAATGGCTGCTCAAACGTGCCACAATAGCTACACAATGGTGCAATGATTGCCGAGGAGGAAGCAGCTTGGCAATTCAGGAAATATTCCTACAGTTCCCCACTAGGCTGCAGTCCCGGGGTTGGAGTGAGCAGAAGACATTGTCAGGCAGCCTTTCCTGGGGGCAGCAAGGAACCAGGTAAGCCACCACCATTTGGGGGAGTTACATTTCACACACTCCGGGTGAAAATTGACACGCTATGTGAAAATGAAAGGAACTGACAAGGAAACACTATTTCTGTAACTGTCTTCTTATGTTTGTGTGTGCTTGCATGCACAGCAAACATTTTATTATGATGAACCGCATTTCTGAGGTGGGTTACTGTTAGGTCCAATGCATCTCAAGCTACAGCCCAAGGCAAGGCTGATTGTGATCCATTTATTTTTTCATGGGGTAGAAACTTCTCATAGCTGAAAGTAGCCAACTGCTCCATTCACAGAGTGTCTTGTCTTGTCTTGTTACCGTAGATCAAACAGTTTACTGGTCATTTTCCTGTGGATTTGATTATTTTACATCATTTGGCAATGGGGCAAATCTTCCCCCTGGAGGCACACCACCGAAATTGATCTATCCCTGCTCATGTGTCAGCCTTGGGTTTACCCATGTAAACCTCCTCCTGTCTTTTCTATCTCTCTCCATTTGTTATTCACTGTGTCAACTTCCTCTCTCCTCCTACCCCACGCAACCCCCACTGTAAGCATCTTGACATCCTACCTTCATTATGGAACCATGGCAAATGCTCTTTATTTCTATCTGAGGCACCCCATTACTAAGGACTGGTTCAAACGACTGCCCTGGCTGGAAAAATCATATTTGAGCACCTGTCGTTAGTAACCCTCCTTTGTTGGGACCCTAGGCGACTGCACTGTATCCAAACCTGCAGCATGCAGAGGAAAGACGTTACATGGTATGAGCTACAGGCGATATACTTCAAACTGCTGCTCCTCCTACTTCTCATGTTTGGTGGGATCCACCCAAACCCTGGCCCTGGCTCAAACATTAAGATAAAGCCTGCAAAAACTGAAAATGGGCTATCTATTGTTACCCTAAATATCTGCAGCCTCCTTCCTAAGCTGGCATCTCTTCAAGCCTTTATTGGACAACATAATCCTGACATACTTGTAATTGTTGAGACCTGGCTAACACCTAGCACTCCAGATCATGCAATCTCGCTCCAAGGCTACAACCTCTTCAGACTTGACCGGGTAAAAAGAAAGGGGGATGGATGTGTTATCTATATAAAGGACTACCTCTCATGCCACCTTGCCAGTTTCTCCTCAGAAAACACCCTAGTACAACTTCTCCCTGTCAAGCTTCTCCTTGGTGCCCATAACAAAGTGCTTACTGTGGCTGCAGTCTATATCCACCCTAAAGACCCATGAGCCGGGCTCCAGTCTATCCTTGAATTTGCAAGATTACAACCTCCTGACTCTGAGCTCCTCCTTCTCGGTGATTTCAATATAAATTGGCTTGCGTCAGATATCGGACCCAGCAGGGATACTATCCTAGCAACCAACCTAACACAGATGGTCAACTCCCCTACTAGAAAAAACTAAAAGACTGGAACCAGCACTCTCATTGACTGGATTCTTACTAATCGCCCAGACCGGATAAAAAACACCACCGTTCTCTCCGACTCCCTCAGTGACCACTCCCCTGTGATCTGTAGCTGGACAAATAAATTCCACAAACCACCTCCTAAAACCATCCTAAGTCAAATGCTACCACACAGAAACCTTGCTAAGCTAAAGACCTGCCTCCTACAACAAGACTGGTCCCCTATCTACAATACGCTGGATGTGGATGCTGCCCTAGACTTCTTCATGAAAACTTTCAACACTGCCTGTGACACCTACGCACCTTTCAAAAAACGTAAAATCAAAGCCCTCTCTAATCCCTGGCTAACAGCCAAACTACTGGCTCAGCTTAAAGCACGTGACCATCTTTGGGCTATAGCCAGGGCCACAGGCTCCATAACAGACACACTTAACTATAAACAGGCGCACAACCTATGCACTTCACAAATCAGGCAAATGAAGAGCTCCTATTTCAAGAATGCTCTAGAAACCACCTGGGGTGACGGGAGATCCTTCTGGGACAATATACGTAATATTATGGGCAAACAGTCTAAATCCTCTCCCACAGCAATGAACATTGATGGCTCCACTACCCATGACCCTAAGACTATGGCCGATGCCCTAAATAAAACTTTCACTGACCTCAGTGGTGTCCTGTCACCAGAACTTCTTCCAGGACTTATCAGTTTCAAAACTCGTATCCCAAACCACCTCGCCAGACAAACCGCTATTTCACTTTAAAATAGTTAAGACATATGAAGCCTACAGATACATAAAAAAAGGCCTGCTCTAAATCTAGAAATAGCAGTGACACCATTGATCTAAAACTTCTGTCCCTCACCTTGGAAGAAGTGATCCACCCCCTCACCAAAATTCTCAACCTCTCCCTGTGCCAAAGTCAATTCCCCAACACATGGAAGGCCGCTATAGTCACACCAGTGCATAAAGGGGGCGACAAATCCACACCAGGGAACTATCGGCCCATATCTATACTTCCACCCCCTCTCCAAAGCTCTTGAACGGATCGTGGCGGATCAACTATCAGACTACCTGCAAAAGTACGATCTACTCTGCATTCAGCAACACAGATTTAGGAAAGGACACAGTACGTCGACGGCCCTACTTGATTTCTCTAGTGAAACTCACAAAGCCTTGGATAAGGGTTATTTAACTGGAGCTGTTTTCATAGACCTCACAAAGGCCTTTGACACTGTTCACCATAGCCTTCTAATCTCTCTTCTGCTCAACATTGGGCTAGCTGAGGGACCTGGACCCTGGGTAAAAAGTTACCTGGCACAACGTTCTCAAACAGTAAAAATCTCTGAGGTTCTCTGACTCCAAACGGTCCTCTCTGGTGTCCTCCAGGGCTCAATTTTAGGTCCCTCCTCTTCAGCCTATTTCTAAACTTGCTTCCCAAATCCTGCCCTGAAAAATTAATACTCTATACTGATGATGCTGTAATTCTCTCCTCCCATAAGGATCCAAATCCACTACGACAGAGCTTGCAGCTTGCTTTCTCATGTGTTGAAAAGTGGTTCCTCGAGCACAAACTGGTCCTAAATCAAAAAAAAACAAAGTCATGCTTTTCGCCAGTCATCAAAACAGAAATAGGCATACTCCATTCGTCATAAAAACTTCTCTTGGAAATACACTAGAACAAGTGAACACCTTCAAATACCTTGGTATCACTTTTGACGAATGTCTTACTTTTGCGGCCCATATTGATAACACTGCAAAAACAGTGCACCAACGCATTGGAATTTTGTACCGGAACCGTCAATTTTTCAACCAAGCTGCCTTGAGGATTGCTGTTCAAAGCTCCATCATCTCAATCATAGACTATGGTCTAATTGTCTATGGCTCAGCTACTACCACTGCACTAAAGCGCATCTCAACAGCACTAAACAAAACCTGTCGACTCCTCACTGGAGCACAGAGATAGACCCACACTTGTGACCTCTGCACGGAAACCGGTTGGTTGCATCTTTCCAATCGCCTCATGTATCTCACCTGCGTGATGGCAAAAAAATCAATCTTGGTACTCACTCCTCCATGTATCCGGGACCTGCTCTGCCTGAACAATGGCACTCATACCATCAGAAGATCTGACCACCAACCTTTCCTTGTCCCTAGATGCCAGACTGCTCAGGGACAAAGATCTTTTACATACCGTACCCCTACCTGGTACAATGCCCTTAACCTGCCCTCCCTATCCTCCACGACATTGGGAGCTTTCAAATCCATACTTTATGCTCACCTCACAGCCTCCAGCTCCTGTGACTGCTTTGACTAAAGTCTCATCCCACTGAGTGCACTTACATTTGTTTCACTCAACCACCATGGTCTCCTCTTTGACAAAGACAACCTGAGTACCACTAACCTGGTTCTGTCTGCTCCTAAACTCTTATTTCTCCTCTCTTCCTCTCAAGCTCTCCAATCCTTATTCCTTGCCCTGACACTGCCTCTGAGTTCCTTTTTCTTTTCTGTACATAAATGTTACTGTTTAAGTTGTGACCTTGTTAAATGGCTTACTCATTGTTTGTAACACTATCTACTATGTTTTTGTACTTAATGACGTGGAACTTTTGTAAAAGAGCCTTGGCTCAAAGGTATTAATTCCTAGAACAATAAACTTCAAACTTCAACTTCAAACGTCTGTCTCATTTCATTTTCATAAACCCTTCCACTGCCTTCTAGGCTGGAATACCGCCATCGGCAGGCATATAATCAGTATGTTTGGCCATACTGTAAAAATATAGAAGAGATCCTGAGGGAGCGACAAGCATATAGTAGTGGCAGTAGCAGCAGGCAGGCAGACACTGATGATCACCAGCAGATGCAGCAGCCTCCCACCAGCGTACTGCTGACTTCCCAAGAGTACTGGATCCAGGTCTAGTGAGAAGATGAGCAGCCCAGCAAGAAAAGGAGCAAAGCAGCCAAGCTTTCAGACTGGACTCCACATACCTCTCAACTGTCATGGATTTTGCATGACAATATTTTTTTTAGCCTCATTTTAGTCTTGTACCGGATTCCTACAGGCACAGCTAATTTCATAGTAAGCTGTGCCTGGGGACGTCAACTCCATGTGGTGCCTGTAGCTTTAAGAATAGACTTCTTTGTCAGGAGCTGCCGTTCATGCATGTGTGTCCAGTATTTGAATAAAGTCAATTAGGCTCAGAATTCAGCCACCCACATCACCCTTTAAGATGTCAGCATTGCTGACATATGCTCCCCTGACCCCAGCCAACACAAACTGTCCCAGGGCATTCCCCCCAAAGGGAGCAAACGATAACTGCCCTTTCTTCCTCAGGTGTGCTTCTGCCCCATTTAGTAGTAGAAGTTGTAGTCTTAGTTTGTGGCACCATTCCCCGGAGGCCCACGGCACCTTTACAATACAACACAATTTAAAACCAGCAAACAATTAACCCCATTAAAACCCAAAATAAATAACAATAAATAGCTATATAGAGTTGGTACAGCAAGAATAACAAAACAGGCTAATAATTTAGGATGTACTAAAATAGGATGTTATGAATAATCCCCAAATGCTTGTTGGAGCAACTAAGTTGTTAAGCCCCTCTTAAATGCCTCCACCAAGGGGGCCTCCCTCAAGGGTCTGGACAGAGAATTCCAAAGGGTCAGGCCCACTACCTCAAAAGCCCCATCCCCCAAGGTCTTCAGCCTAGCACCATGAACCACCAGGAGGCTCTCCCAGGCTGATTGAAGCAGGCAAACAGGCAGGTGCAGGAGCTCAGCCAGATAGCCTGATCCCAGCCCGTGTAGGGCTTTGTAGGTTAACAAACCCACCTTAAATTAGATATACCACTCCACTGGCAAACAGTGCAGATCTTACAGTGCCGGTGATAAATGGCACGATCTAGAGGGGCCCATAAGTATCTGAGCAGCTGCATTCTGCAGCAGCTGCAGGCATCACAGTGTACCCCCACTGTTCCAGAGGTACAGAGCATTACAGTAGTCTAATCGGGAGGTAACACACACATGTATCAGTGTCGCCAGGTCCTTGGGGAGATGAGGGATCTGATCTGGCAGATATTCTGTAGATGGAAGAAGCCATTCTAGAAGAGCAGCAGACTCCTGGGCCTCCATTGTCAAGCCCTTGTCCAGTATGACTCCCAGATTCTTCACCCTAGGGGCAGTTAACAGCCTGGAGGGCCAAACCGAAGCCCAGTATCTATTCTGGTGGCTGCCAACCGCCCTCCTCCCCCCCAGCCTGGTTCAATCCCTAAATCTTTAGTTTTCTGGGAGTTGAGTCTCCACCATCTTGATGACATCCAGTCTTGGATCTTGGCCAGGCACTTATTAAGCACATCAAATGCATCTGGTGTCCTGGGAGCAAAAGACATATGGAGCTGGGTATCATCCACATAGCAAGGCAAGGCAATTTTATTTGTACAGCACCCAATCCCAGAGGCTCTGGGTACTGTACATTAAAACAAGAGATAAAAACAGATACAAAACGGATAAAATAATATATTGCAATAAATACATAAATAACAAAAGATAAATTAGCAGAATACTAAAAGAGCACTAGTCAGATTACATCACTCAGGAAAGCCAGGGTGAAAAAGTGTGCCTTGAGACCCCTTTTGAAAACCTCGACTGAAAGGGCCTCCCTAAGGGCTAGAGGTAGAGTGCTCCACAGGACTAGTTTGTCAACACTAAAAGCCCTGTCACCGGAAGTTCTCAGCCTGGCCCTGGGAACCTCAAGGAGGCCCCTGGTCGAGGAATGGAGGGAGTGGGCCGAGGTGCAGGGTGTTAGGAGCTCGGCCAGTTAGCCGGGGCCTAGCCCATGCAGGGCCTGATAGATGAGAAGATTCACCTTGAAGATGACTCTCCACCTGACAGGCAGCCAGTGCAAAGAATGGCACACCAGTGTCACATGACTAGACCTCGAAAGGCCAGCCAGCAACAGGGCAGCAATGCTCTGAACTAGTTGCAGTTGGTGGCGGTTACAACCAGAGACCACGCAGTAGAGAGTGTTACAGTAGTCAAGCCTGGAGGTCACAAAGGCATGTACCAGGGTGGGCAGGTAATCCAGTGGAACCAGGGTTTTGATCCTGGTGATATTCCTCAGGTAGCAGAAACTACTTTGGATGACAGCTGACACATGAGTTTCAAGTGTCAGTCTGTCCAACTGGAATGGCTCATAGATGTCAAAGGTCACGAGGTGCTCCTCAATTTGCTGCGCCACAATTTTCTTGACAACCTTACTCAAAAAGGGGAGATTGGCGATAGGACGGTAATGCACCAGAATGTCAGGGTCGAGGGATAGTTTCTTCAGGAGGGGTCTCACCAGAGCCTCTTTTAAGATATCTAGAAATACGGCCGCCGACGAGCTGCTGGATCATTATATCGCGACCCGGGTTCGGAACGTGACTCGTCAGTCAGGAGGGCTGGCTGGGTGAGTAGGATCGAGCGTCCGTGAGACAGCTCTCCCTTCTCCGGGGAGGGCACGGGTAGTGTGTGGTGCATAGGGACCCCTGGTGGAGACCAGGGTTCCCACGCAGACCGCGGGCTTGACAAGCTCATCGGGCAAGGGGCGGATGACGCCACGCTGCACGACCCCGCCTCCCAGGAAAACGGAAAAGATGAGCCTGCCTGCCACCAGAATGAAGCCCGCTGCCAAGGCCTCGATATGTTCTCCAGGCCGGGCCCCCGACCTAATCCCAGTGCCTGCGGTGCATAAGGGGGGTGCACCGCAGGCCCCACCGTGGGGGGAAAGCCACGGGGTATCGGGGGACAGCGGCCGATCTGGGGAACAGAGGCTGGCAGCCCGTGACCGGGCTGAGAATACGGTGGCAGGAGGGCTCGGGGCTAAAAAGCATAAATAAAAAAAAAAAAAAAGATATCTGGAAATACCCCATCTGTCAGCGAGCACCTGACAATTCCAGTGAACACCGGGCCAATGGAACTAACACATCTCATCAAGATACATGTCAGTGCCGGATCCAGTTCGCAATATGTGTGCTTCAGCCCAGAGATAACCCCAATGACCTCGGCAACCTCCACCAGTTTAAACTCTTCCCAGACAGACAGAGCACCTTGATTCCCCCTGGGTTGACCACTGCGGACTACAATAGGGTCCACTGACAGGATTCCCTGACAGATAGAGGACACCCTATCAGAGAAGAAATTAGCAAACTCCACATATAATGTGACTGAAAAGGCTTTTTTCGGCTGTAGACAGACAGGTGGTAAAAGTCTGTCCACAGTCCGAAAAAGCTGAGCAGGTCAGTTCTTCTCTGCAGCAATCTCCCTGTACAGGAACTCTGCCTTCTTATGGGAGGTTTCCCCCTGGTACTCAGAATAATGAGCATGCAGGGCTAGTTTGTCCCCATCCAACCTGGTCCTCTACCAGTAACACTCCAACCTCCAACCCTTGATCTTTATCACCTTGAGATCCCCATCAAACCAGAGAGATCTCAAGTGCAAGGGCCTCAAGCGCCCCGGAAACCACCCTGTTATAAGCGGTAACCCCCACACTCATGCCAACCACACATGCAGTGACTACACTAGATAAATCAACCACCACCAGTAGTTCCTCTGGGGACAGGCCCCTTCAAGGGCGGTAGCTGACCATCTCAATAGGGGAAGGATTATCGTTGGTGCCCCGAATGAGAACTCCATCATATAATGATCAGACCACACAACCTGATCAATCTTGAGGTTATTTACATCAAGCCCCAGAGAGAACACCAGGTCCTGTGTGTAGCCGTGGTGATGGGTCGCAAAAGTAACAACTTGTGACAGGTCCAGTGATTACATCAACTGGAGAAAGTCTGGCTTAAATTACGAGAATTCGTCATCAACCCAGGCATTGAACTCCCCCAGAATTAAACATCTGGGAGATTCCAGCACCTCACCAACGATGAAGACCGCTACCTCCTGAAGGAATTCTCCCCCTACCCCAGGGAGGTGGTAAATGAGGAGAATCCTGCAACCTGCACCTGGACCCCCCACGCATGGCCACACACTCAAAGGACCTGGTAGTCCCCACTGGGTGCACGGTGAAGTTCAAGTCGGATCTAAAACAAATGGCCACACCCCCACCCCTGTGTTCCCATCTCAGACAGTGTACCACAGAGTACCCGGCAGGGACAGCTGCCTCCAGGACAGGCCCGGCAGTGTCATCCAACCAGGTCTCTGTGATGCAGGCCAGATTGACTGAGGAAATCAAGTCCGACATTATTGCGGTCTTGTTCTGCTTTGATCTGGCATTGCACAACACCGCCCGAAGGGGACTGGAAGTCAATGCAGCCCCTCTGGTTGCCTGCCCACTTAGTCTGGTGGGAACCCTGGGGATGGGAACCAAACATGTTGGGCCTCTATCCAGGTTCCATCTAAACCCAGGGCGTCTCCTGCACTCTGCCACCCCAGCACCTCTAACCCCTGCATGAGCTTCAACACCTCACAGCCATCAACCCCTTTTAGCCTTAAAGATGCTGACCTCCTGACAGTGCCTAGCTGTCATGGATGACATGGGAGGTCAACAAAAGTGTGGAGGTCATGCAGCTGGGTGGCATTGTAGGTGATTAGCAGAGGACTCAGTCCCCACCACATCCCGAGCAACCAGTGCTAAACCCTAAAATGCACTAACACTCACATGCCCAAGCACACTAAATTATACTAAACACTCACTCTTCAAACACACATACGTTACTTAAAATCCAAAAATAAATAAAGCCCCCATCCCACTATCACTTCCCCCACCCTCTATAATCTTCCCAATCACCCAAGCAGAGTTTTAAGTACTTAACAGTCAGCAAGCTAAGTCCAGGAAGAATATAATGGAGTGCAAATACTGCATTAATGAGTGCTCCACTGAGAGACAAGTCCAAAATGAATGCAGTTGCCAATGAGAATGGTTCAGCAGTCTTTAAACAAACAGTTTCCACTTCAGGTGGACTGATAGATGCTCTCACCGGCCACAGACACACCACCAAAGCAAAAGTTTAGTTGAAATAATGTTTTGAGGACAAGCATGTGGAGAACGTGAAACCCAAGCCCATAATGTCTAATAACCTTGCCGAGGGGGAGCATGTAGACCACGAATAGCGTGGGCGACAGGAACGAACCCTGGGCTACGCCACAGAACAGAACCATTGGGTGCGACAAAAAACATCTCAACACTACCCTCTGGGTTCTATCCCAGAGATAGGACTCAAACCAGTGGATAACTTTGCCGGTGAGTCCAGCGTACTCCCTAAGTTGGTCCAGAAGTAGACCATGGTCCACAGTATCAAATACAGATGAACGATCCAGGAGGAGAAGAATTTACCATTTTCCTTTACCCTCGCCCCAAGCAGGTCATTGTGCACCCTGATTAATGCCGTCTCTGTGCTGTGCCTGGCTCTGAAACTGGATGGGAGAGGCTTGAAGATGTCGAAGACTGCAAGGTGTTCCTCAAGTTGAAACGCAACAACTTTTTCAATAACCTTTCTGAAAAAGGAAAGTTAGAGACTGCTCGGTAATTCACCAAGACATCTGGGTCCAAAGATGGCTTTTTCCGAAGGGGTTTCACCAATGCGCACTTAAGCATTACTTGAAACAACCCCTCTGACAAAGAGCACCGGACAATCTCGGCTAACGCCAGACCCAGATGCATGACCCAGCTCACTAGTAGTCGCATTGGGCCTGGGTTCAGATTACAGAATGTTGGCCACAGCTACCAGATCAGCTGGCATACCTCTTCTACCGTCATTGACCAAAATTCCCCCAAGTCCACTGAATGCATTCCTGACCCACAAGTTGTCCACTGCTGGGCTCACAGAGCACAACTGGAGTAATTCTGGCCCTGACAGAGGACATCCTATCTGAGAAGAACTGAGCAAACTCTTTAAATTTCACGGGTGTAACTACTCTTATGGGCTTCAGATAGGCAGGGTGAAGGAGCCTGTCTACAGTCCAAAAGAAATGAGCCAGTTGGTTCCTCCCAGTGGCAATCTCTTTTGACAGAAAATCTGCCTTTTTCCAAGTGATTGCCTTCTGATATTCTTCATAATGAGAAATCAACACTAATTTGTCCTCCTAAGCCTCAGACCTCCTCCAACTGTGCTCCAACCTCCATCCCCTGGCTTTTAACACTCTCAGCTTGCTATCAAACCATGGCAAGCCAAGATGCAACACCAGGGGATGTGCACAGACCGGAGCTAGGAGGTTGAAGACCCTAGTGACACCCTTTTGTAGGCTGCCACTGTGGCCTCCACACCCCCCTGCACATACTGCCAACATTTCCAACGTGTCCAAAATGACATCAGTCCTTTAAGTCCAAGCCCTCTCAAAGGTAGGTATTGGACCACCTCCACAGGATTTAGACTACGGGGGGCCCTTAAACTAAACTCCTCCTGAGTCTGACTGCAGCACAAGTCAGGCAGCAGTACTATATGTCTGGGCAATCATACCACAGAGACCCCTGCCTCATAAATTGGGGCCTCACTCCACATCCCCTGTCTAGGAACCTAGGGGTTTCAAGGGTTGAAACAAGTTTAACTTAATGACAGCACACAGTAACTTCCATGTAATCAAGTTGGATGCAGGGCTCCCAAATATTGTAGTTTTATTTCACAGTTAATTTGTTAAGGATAGCTGGGCTGAGATGCAACATCTTGTTTTCAGTGGGAGTCCTGCTTCTATCCAATTTAGCAGCTGGGGGGACTGGAGCACTGACAGGTAAACTGGGTAGACTGGAGCACTGGGAGGTAAAGTGACTTGTTCAAGCTCTCCCAGTAAGTAATTGGCTCCAGTGGGGTTTGGACCTGTAATCTCTCAGTTCCCAAGCTTGAATTCTAGCCACAAAACCACACTGCCTCCAGATCTGCAGGTAGTTCTGTATTTTTCAGGGAACTGTTTGTAGCCCTATTGCCTCTTGCATAAAATAGTGAGAAAAGCAGTTGATTTGATTCTTTTTACTGAATCTGCAAGAACATTTCAGTACACACACTACACACAGTTTCAGGCTTACACCCTTTTTCATGCGATGGCAGTTGGTCTGCCGCTACCAGAATCTGCCATCATCTGAAGAATGGCTCTGCATAAGCCCGGAAGCTTGCCTATTGAAACTCTCTTGTTAGTCAAGTAAAAGTTATCAAATCACTTAATTTGTTCTCCTGTATTTTACAGAAAAAGGGAGTCATCTACAGGGAAATTGTTGGTTATATAGGAAATCAGAGCAATTCAGGTTCCACAGAAAATAAATAAAAATACTGGAACAAATGCTGCACTGATCTACAGTACCTGGGAACTGTTATGGTATCCTGCTCTAAAATCAATGCATAAGGCATGTTGATAAGGCTATAAAAATCTGTGCCCCCCACTCTCACCCTACCAAGAAGGAATATTCTGTCCAGTGTAACTTGGCTGTAAAAGAAACATGACAAAATATTTTTAGGTAACCAGGACAGGAGCCTTTTTCCATTCAGTAGCAGTCATAAGTAATTTGTTTTTGTCCTACCAGTACTAAAGGGCTGCATTTCATAAATATCTCTACCCCCTGTTCTTGGAAAGACTGCATTGTAAACTCTCTTACTACAATACCACTCTGCCTTCATGATTCTGTGCAACACAGTCAAAACCTACCTGACACAACATGCATGCAAACAGTCAGCATTGAGAAATGTTTGTTTCTTAATTAGGACAACTCTGCCTGCCCGCCCACCAGCCACTCGCTCTGTATAACCTCTCACTGCCTCAAACATGTTGAGACTTTAAGTCTTACAGATATTTTTAACCCTGGACAGCCTCTGATGACACTTCGGACAGCCTCTGATGGCACATCAGGACATCAGTAATCCAGCCACTGGCAAAATGAATGGGACATCACAGCACTCACACTCGCCATTCCTCAATCACTCCTGTTAGTGTGTGTGCGGCAGCATTGGTCTCAGATTAAATGTAAAATAAAAATAAGATAAAGTGACAGCAGTCCACAACAGATAGACTTGTGGCTAGAGTGTGTGTGTGTGTGTGTGGTGGTGTTTGTAGGGTGGAGACTGAGAACCATAGCAACAACAGGTTACGGTGTCCATAGGAGGTCGAAATTTCTCAACTAAAAAAAACCAAAAACCTGGGAAATGTAATGCAAGCAGAGAAACTATTTTATATTAAATAACAGCAAAGGTTTTATTTTCTTTACTATTTAACTATTTTAACCTATGATTTTATTTTTTTTAAACCAGGCACAACTCTGATTCCCATTTGATAAGCATAATAAGACAATCCGGAGTTGTGTGCCAGACACTTCTAATGCTGGGCCAGAGACTTAAGGCACTTTGCCAGCTGTCTCATGCCTTACTGTTCCCCTGGACATGCATTAGAAGTGTGTAGTACACACTGCTTTGTGTTTTATTGCTTACATAACACACAGTCACTTATGCATATTTCTCAATATACCTTTTGATGCTGAAGCAAGCTTGAATTGTACACTAATAAAATCACTGATTGTTTGCCATTGTGATTAAATCTAAGCTTTATTCTCAGTTATTAAAGATGTGTCCCTCATCATGAGACCCAAGCTCTATTCTCATTGTTTGATGATGTGTCCTAAATTATGAGATCCTGTGTCCCACATTTTAGTGACAAAAGGTTTAGAGGTAATGCGCACAAATGGTAAAATCCAGAATATCCAGAATGCACACAAAGTTGCATGTCTTTTGGTGTTCCGGCCATTCCACATTTGATTTTACCACTTACTTGGTGGGGGTACAATGGAAATGTTCCTAGAGATGAGCTTGACAGAATAGTATGATTTTATTAATGACTATTAGATGGAATTTATAGGCTGCGCCCTTCTTTAATCACACTGTCAACAGCAGAGAAAAAATGCACACAACTTATCTTGGCACCTGGCCCTATCACTGAGTGGCCTACAACATCAATAATGCAACAGTCCTCACACAGTCCTTTTTGAGCCTATGTAAGGCATCACTTCTCCTCGCTCCTCCTCCTCTTCTTTGCTTGGTCCTGCTGGGGGTCCATGAACTTCCATAATTTCTGTAACTTCCGTAATGGTGACTAGGAATATGAACTCAGAACTTTTGGAAACATAAACTGGAATTGCAGACATCAGGTCATTCTACCCATCTTCTCATCTCGTGCTGAACTGGAGGAGAAATAAAACACATGAGGGGGGTGGGACTATAATCTATGCTCTCATTAATAAAATCATTATGTTCTGTCAAGCTCCACTCTTTGAAAATTACCATTTTACCTCACACCTTGGTGACTCCTTTTATAAGCTTGTTCAAAGCCCAGTGAAGAACCACATTAGCCAAACTCTCGGACACTAGCCTGTGATAGAACTTTCTAATTACTGAGTCCCTAGATCAAGCAGTTGTCTTAAGGTTGTCTTCCAGGTGGATTCCACTTTTGAAGGCCTGACTGGCCATCACATTTCTGTTCAAATGTGTTCCAAATTCAGCCAAATCGATGCCTGCTTCTACCATCACCTCCGCACCCATCGGGCCATGGTGGCTGCCAGTACTGGTTTGTGTATCCTGGTCAGGGGGAAGCAGGAGTTGCTTCTGTCCTAGGAGGCACCAAGGTGCTGTGCCATCCACATATGTCTGAATGCAGCTGACCACACACAATTTTGGCTCTGGGTCAAACCTTGGATATGACACTTCCAGAGTGCAAGTCTTCCTATCTCGAGTCAGTTCGAAGTGTACACCCTCTACTGTCTGAGACATCCTAGAAACCTCCAGGGGCCCTAACATCTTAAAGCCTTTTGATGGAGATAAAGTTTTGTCTTTAGTTTTGAAGGCAACATTTTTGGGGCAATTTCCCCCATTTGTTGTCCCTTCATTTTCAGAACAAAAAGAGACACCTATTTATCTCTTTCCTTCACCAGAAGTGGATATTCTAGCAGTATACAGTGCATGGAATTGTTAGTTGTACATCTGGTTTATACCTTCACACCATTTGCAGCCCATGTCCTACATAATATTTTTCAATGTTTCCCTAAAGTTCCACTCTCTCATGTTACATATTACTTTTTGATGTTTTACAGTCTTACAATATGTAAGATACAGTTCGGTGCCGACTGCATTTTTATTCTTCCTATTTAGGGGGTATGCCTATGGATTGTGTATTTTATTTAAGTCAGATTGCATTGCATGGTCTACAATTCTTTGTTTCATTTCTTTGGCATACTTGCATTTCCCTGTTCTCTGGTCTAAACAGAAAATATATTTCCAGTACCAGCCTTGAGAGATACTGATCTAGTTTCTCAAACCATTTATTAATGTTGAGCGATTTTATAGCATCCAACCAGCATTTGTGAGGAAGTCTACACTAGGGAATATCCACGATTTATAGCTAGTAATTAATTGCCCTTAGTAATACCCTAAAGCCTCTTTTACATGATATGCTCTGCAACCCATTTAGCGGTGCAGAGCAACTGCAACATTACCACTTTAGCTGTACGAAATGAAACTGTAGCACTTCCAAAACGAGCACTTGCTGATCTGATGTTCCCTGTTTTTGAGGGTTCATCATTGCATTGCATTGCATGTTGTTTCATTTCTGTAGTGTATGCTGCCATATACATGGTCAGCAACACTCAAATTGATCCCAGAGAGAGTCTCATATGACCCTCTGGGATCCATGTTGCTTGTCACTGTTGCATTGCCTTATGGTCGGTCCTGATGCTCATACAAGTAGTATTGTGCCTGAGTTCAGCTACATATATTTTCCGATAGTAGAAAGAAAGCTGAACTCAGGCAAATAGGCAGTTTTTAGAAATGAGGCTAAAATGTATTACAATCACTCAGAAAGAGGGGGCGTAATACTGGGCATGCGCTTATGCATAGTTATTCGTATATGAATATAGTATAGGAGGCAGTATAGCGCAGTGGTTTAAGGCTCTGAGCTGCAAATCTGGTAACATCCAGCAGACCATACCTGGGTTTGAATCCCACAGATTCCACTTACATACTATGTGACCCTGAGCAAGTCACTTAACTTCCCCTGTGCTCCCAGGTCGCACCTGTAAAAAAAGCTTTCAGCTTAGTGTGCTACTCCTGGTTAAACAACTAAAAAAAAATAAAAATAAAAAAGGTAGTTTGTTAGACATAGCTTGGTAGAACCATATAAGAGCATTTTTTTGCCTCCTCATGGAGAGGGACGGCCAGTCTAATGCTTGGTACAACAAGCAGTGATGAGTCTGCAATGGTAAGCCAAGAACAAATCTCAAAGCACGATGATAGAGTGCATCAAGCTTTTGGAGTGCATACTGGGGGCAATGACTGTATATGAAGTCGGCGTAGTCAATCAGGGGAATGAAGGTTGCTTGAACCAATCACTTTCTGGCTTCCAGAATGAGTAGGAGCCTTATGTGTAAAATACACTGAGACGTTGCTTTAGCTTTTTTGTTAACTCATTTAGATGAGTACCAGAGTTGAGTTTATAATCCAGCCAGACTCCCCGGGTATTTAAATTTATCCACTAATTCTAACTATTCACCAAGGAGGGTGATAATATGTGGGGTACCAAGTGATCCCCTATTGAGGGAGGGGGTGGAGAGATAATCATGGCTTTTGTTTTTTTGGCATTTAATAAGAGCTTCAGATTCAGCAGGTTATGTTGGAGGATGATAAAGTCCTGCTGCAGCTCCTTGTGTGCAAGGTCTAAAGAGGGGTTGGTTGTGTAGAGGACTATGTCATCTGCAAAGAGGTGAACATTTCCTGCAAGCAGTCCAGAATCAATTCGGTTGAAATAAAGCGCAAAAAGGATAGGCACCAGGATGGAATCTTGCCGGACTCCTCAGGGTAGTATTTTTAGTGGGGAAAGTTCACTTTGTATTTTAACTTGTTGTTTACGATTTGTGAGGTAGGAGTGGAACCACTTTACCGCAGTGGGGGCAAGCCCAAGGCTACCCAGTGTATTGAGTAATATGGAATGATCAACCATGTCAAATGCTTTGCTGAGGTCAAGGAAGAGTGCATAGATGTGTTGTTTGCTGTCCAGGGCTTTTAGCCAGTCATTCGATACTTTGGCTAGGGCCGACATGGTGTTCTGCTTAGGTCTGAAACTTGATTGGAATGGTTTAAGGATGTTTTCATGATTCAGGTACTCCCTTAATTGAGAGTCGACAATGTTCTTAAGTAACTTGGATAAAACTGGAAGCAGCGAGATTGGCCTATAATTATTTAAGTCTGTGGGGTCTCCTGATTTGACTTGTTTATAGGATATAGGTGGAATTTGAAGAGGGGGGGACGGTACTGGGGCAGAAGTAGGGCTAGTAGCTATGCTGGTGGTACTTGTGGAACTAAGTTTACTAACAGGCGATGCATCGAATGCAAGGCCTGCAGTGGTAAAGTGGTTATTGAGCTGGTCAAGGATCTTGGACCTATCTGTGTAGGAAGTGTTATTTGCCACAGTTTTGGCTGGGATTGGGGTGGCAGGAGAATGTCCCTCGACCTCTCTCAGGATCTGCCAAAATTTGACAGAGCAGTTATTGTTTACCTCCAGGGCGGATTGGAAGAACTGTGATTTTTCAACCTGACCAGTTTGGTACAGGCATTCCTGGCTACCTGGAAAGAGAGCAAGTCTGAATCCAACTGCGACTTCCTAGCCCTTTTCCATAGGGTGTCTGTATATCGCAAGGCCCTTTTTAGTTCTGGGCTGAACCAAACAGGAGTATGTTTCCTAGATTTGACTTTTCTTAGGGGTGCGTGTTTGTTGATCACCTTTATTAACAGATCCTGGAAGATGCCGAATGCTTCAGACACAGAGGGTGCGAGGTAAAAATACTGCCAAGTAATATTCCCAAGATCTGTCATGAAGGCAGAAATATTTTAAGCAGCACTTGAACTTGAAGGTAGAGGTGGAAGGGAGGTGTAGGGAGTGCCTGACACAGGTGACTGCACAGTAATCACTAAGGTCGTTGTGGAAGACCCCTGCATGTGAGATATTATGTAGTTTGCTGACAAGCATAAGGTCCAACAGGGAGCTTTGATCGGGGTTCTCCTTGTTAGGGCTGGTAACTTCAGGGGTAATCTGAGTTAGCACATGCTCATCACAAAAGTCCTTAAGTCTGTTGGCACTGGCATTATTCCAATTAACATTGAAGTCCTCCATGATGATGCTATCTGTGTTCGCTTTTACTAATACTAGTACTTTCCTAAGCCATCTTACCAGAAATCTTAGGAAGGCTTTGTAAGGTTGCTTAACCTGTTCACTGACTCGGTCAGCAGAGCAAGTTACAGGATAGCGAAAGTTGGTCAGAGCAGATAATACTGCCCTAACAGAGATGGTAGGAGGGATCTGCTTTGTGAGAGTTGGGTAGTAGAGGATGTGAAATGTTGTAGATGTGCACGGATTACTTCCTTTCGAGGGAGTTAACTGGGTGGCAGATACTGTCAGGCTTATTTCCTGGCCTAAGGGAGTATTCGGGCATGTTGAGTCTTTCATTAAGTCCCTGTATGGCTCCACTGTTAGAAGGAGAATGCAGCCAAGGAAGAAAAAGTGGTCTGAGGAAGCCATCTCTGGGTTACTGTGAGGCAGGGTGGTCAGCACCTTATGGATGTTGTTGCGTAGTTGACAGCAGAGCTGGGGTCACCCAGGCTTTAGGGGCCGAGGGTTAAGAAAGTTTTAACGTAGAGGACTGCATATAAGCAGCTACAGCAGGCACTGTAATGCCAGCCAGACCAGCAGCTAACAATTGAGGGTACAGGAAAAAATTAAGTCTCCAAGGAAGTAGCAGAGCACCTGTGAGAGGTGAATAAGGAAAGGAGAAAGAGGAGAAATGAAGTGGGTTGAGAGAAGAAGTATCTGAAGGACTGAATTTGGGATAGCAAGGATAGGCTTAAGTATTGGTGTTACAGTATCTAGTAGGGGAAGTTATAAATGG
This sequence comes from Neoceratodus forsteri, assembly GCA_016271365.2. Classification (NCBI taxonomy): domain Eukaryota; kingdom Metazoa; phylum Chordata; order Ceratodontiformes; family Ceratodontidae; genus Neoceratodus; species Neoceratodus forsteri. The sequence continues at coordinate 484,016,947 of CM057449.1, forward strand.
AGTTGAGGATACACAGGTAGGGAGGAAAAAGAACATGGCTTTATAGAGAGGACTACTTTAGGGGGAAGGCAGGAAGAAAAGAAGTACGGCTTTAAGGGAAGGATGACTTCAGGGGAAGGGCAAGAATGGAAAGTGCCAGGGGAGGGGGTTAGAGAAGTAATCCAATTTATGGGGGAGAAGGCGTATTTAATAGCGGTCGGGGTTTGGGGCGGGACAGTGGGAGAAATTACAACAAGCCGAGAACTGTGCAGCTGGACCTGTTAGCCTTAGCTTATAAAGAGTGGCACAGATGCTTTTTAAATCCTGAGAGCAGAAAGTCTTGGTTTAAAATGAGTGCGCCAGAGACACTGAGCAGAGAGTCAAGGCGGGACATTCGTGAGAAGCACAGTGAGGTGGCTCAACCAATGGAAGTGCCACACTCAGCTAACAAAGCTTTCGGGAGTCAGCTCTGAATCTGTAGGTGGATTACCGGATTCTAGGTGGGTGGGTGGACTGGCACATCGGAGAGCTTCTCCAGGTACCACAGCAGTCTTCCCTGCCTGCTTCCAGGCAGCTTCAGCAGTGGAAGCGCCTGCAGGAATGGTCCCTGATTCTAGGTGGGTGGGTGGGTTGACACCACGCGAGCTTCTCCAGGTACCACAGCACTCTTCCCCGCCTGATTCCAGGCGGCTTCAGCAATGGGAGCGCCTGCAGGAATGGTCCCTGATTCAAGGCAGGCAGGCGGGCTGGCACTACAGAGAGCTTCTCCAGGTACCACAGCAGTCTTCCCAGCCTGATTCATAAGAATCAATTTTGAATTGACATCTAATTCAGGTAAATCTTTGTTGTAACATATGCTCAGACTTCACTTCTGTGTAAAATCCATGAATTTACTTTAATTTCAAAGCAGTGCTTTACTCTGGTAAACTAATTATTTGTGAATGTATGCATAAATCTATCTAATGCAAGGGAAGATTTTAATGGCAAACTATTTGTTTTAGATAAATGTGCTTTCCATGTTGTATCACTATCAAACCAAACTCCTAGATGACAGAAACTAGATAAGTCTTCAGATATACAGGTCTTAATAATCCATGGAGCCTTCCTTACTCCCAAGTTTATAAAGGCCCTTATGTTTGTTTTTTAGCAGAAAGCAGTATAAGCATAGTGGTTAAGAGCACTGAGCTGCAAACCTGGAGAACTGGGTTTGAATCCAACAGCCACCACTTGCATACTGTGTGACCAGCAGCAAGACATTTAACTTCCCTGTGCTCCCAGAACACACCTGGAAACAAGCTTCAGCTTAGTGTTTTTTTTTTAAATGTGGAAGGATCCCTAAACAATAGATTGGAATGATGAAATTGTTTCTAATATGCTCATTTGGGCACATGTTTAGTTCTGATATTGACCCATGTAGGTTGCTTGTATATATTTTCGCACTATGTTATGGAGATAAATATAGATGTTAATAAGTTTCAGTTAAAATGTGCAGAAATGATTAATAGTATAATGCAATAATTGATTTCAATTACGCTTGTATATAAGCACTGGTTTGACGTAGTGTTATTCACTCTGATGAAGCCCAGCAGTTTGCTGGGTGAAACGTAAGTCTTGTTCCTGCTGTAGCTCTGGCTGTGCTACCCTAGCCATTGGTTTTTTTAGGCCATCAATAAATTATTTGTGACACTTTATTTGCTTGGTGCCCGATGCATATCCGGTCAATGGGTGCTTATTTTCACTGACTTGCTATGTAAAAAGGCAGTCAGAATCCTCTGTGGCCACAACCACACTAATTGTGAAGGAGAATGCTCATATATGGGCATGGCTAGAAACACTGGAAAACCAGGCCCACTCTTCGCAACTAAGGATCCTAGGGCTACCAGAGGGGATCGAGGGAGATCACCCCCTCATGTTTCTGCAGGACTGGCTTGGAGAGAAGTTAGTGCCTGAGGGTCAATCCATACATTTTGGGTTTCAGTAAGCTTACCATACAACACCACAGAGATACAGGGAGGACTTCGATATTCCATGCACGCTGCTGCTCGCTATTGATAGTATTGGCACCTGCGATAAGATTTTAAGTTTGGCCAGATGTGCGGGTCCCATTACTCAAGATGAACACTCTGTGTATCTATTTCCAGATATTAATTATACTGCATGAATGCGACACAAAAAAATTGATGGTACTCAAAAGCTGCTGAGGAAGGCCAATATCATGCACACTATGATCTACCCTGCCAGATTGAGAAGTGTACATGATAGAAAGGTCTGGGTTTTCTCAGACCCAGAAGAGGCGGGTAACTGGGCTACCCATTTTGTTACCAGCTGCAGGAACCAACGCCAAGACCCGGGAGTCAATAATCTGGAGCTCGAGGAGTCAGAGGAGGGCTGAATCACTTTTAAGTATTGCCTCATAGACTTTTCTATGTTCTTTATTAAATAACTGTTCTGGACATTATTATTATATATATATATATGTATATATATATATATTATGCTACCATAGTTAGGGTTGAGTAGCCCTTTTAAGGTTAAAGGGTCAAAATTTTCACCTTAATAACTTTGCCACCATTCAACGGATTTGCCTGCAATGTGGCAAACACAGACTGACACCATAGATCTTGGGATCTGCCAACTTTTGTACTGGTCAGATATACAGCTGTGGAGTTATTAAGTGACATTCGTCTGCGCAATGACGTTTTTTTGCGAATTCTTTGCTCACACCTACAGGTTGCACGGTTTGCACGACTGGTCTGAAAACTTCAGGGAACATGCGGCCGAGGTCCCTGATGTGCCTTTTGAAGATTTTGTGAAAAAATATTAAATAGTTCAAAAGTTATTCAAAAAACAATTTCCCATTATAAGTTAATGGGAAAAGTTAACAAAAGTTCAAAAGTGTCGCAAATGCACTTTTTAGTGTTGCAAATGGCCCTAGTAGAGTCACAAATCCACCATTTTGTTTTCAGTTGGCGATCAGAAAAATGCTTGGCATTTAAAATTGGGACCATCTAGGGACACAATCCTTTTTGTGTTTACCTAATCGAGCCCTGAGGATGCTAGGCATGTCTTTATTTTGGGGTTAAACACCCCAGAAATATGTTTTTCAAATTTCTGGAAAAAGTAGTGTCGCAGCTGTGACACTTTTGCAAATTTTGCGAAAGCTTTCACAAATTGCGACACTACTTTTCCAGACTATGGCCAGAATGACAGGAGTTCTTTGCCACCCTGCTGCAAGAGAACGGTTTGGTCTGTTGGGCTCAAATCTGGAGGGAAGGCAGCCAATATCTCACAGATGTGCCTTTTGGTGGGTTGGTGACAAAATATTGCATGGATGCCAAGTTACGGTACTCCGAAGTTGACATTTTTTCCCATAGACTAACATGGTGGCGTCCGCTGCACCTTTCGGGGCTCGTATCTCAAACACGGTGCGAGATACGGAATTTTCAACGTGACCAGAAACTCATGAATCATGTGAAATTTAAAATTTTTTTCTACATCATACGGTTCCTGAGATTTCAGCAATTTAGTATTCTAACAGCTCATTTTCTGCTATGAGGCCCATTATTATGCATACATTCTTTCTACACACTGTGTTTCTCTATGCAGCTGTTGGGCAAATACAGGGTGTGCGCTTCCGTTACTGTTACAATTACCGTTCCCACTTGTGTTTCCGTACCCGTTTGCGTTACCGTTCCAGTGTACGCCACCGTATGCATTACCCTTTGCGTTCTCATTTGCGTATTCACTTGCGTTCACGTTTCCGTTTCTCTTTACTTTGCCATTATTTCTGCTGTTAACATTACTATTTGTGCTTCCAATTGCCGTACCGTGACCGTGCATGTCACGTTTTGCGTTTCCTTACGCACTTGTGTTTCTGTTTTCTTTGGAGTTATTGTTACTGTTACCGTTACCATTAGCATTTACAATTGCGGTACCGTCACTGTGCGCATTACGGTTTGCGTTTCCGTACGCGCTTGCGTTTCTGTTTCTGTTTCCTTTGGCATTATTGTTGCTGTTACTGTTACCATTTGCGTTTACAATTGCAGTACCATGACCGTGCGCATAATGGTTTACGTTTCTGTACGTGCTTGCATTCGTGTTTCCATTTCTGTTTCCTTTGACGTTATTTTACTTGTTACCTTTACCATTTGCATTTCCAATTGTGGTACCATGACTGTGCACATTACGGTTTGCATTTCTGTATGCGCTTGCATTCGCCTTTCCATTTCTGTTTCCTTTGGCATTATTTTTGCTGTTACCATTACCATTTGCATTTGCAATTGTGGTACTGTGACCGTGCGTATTACGCTTTGTGTTTCCGTATGCGCTTGTGTTTGCCTTTCCATTTCTGTTCCCTTTGGCATTATTGTTGCTGTAATACTTAACATTTGTGTTTACAATAGCGGTACCGTGATCATGCGCATTACCAGTTGCGTTTATGTACGGCTTGCATCTCCATTTGCGTCACTGTTCACTTTGCCGTCAGTTTGCACTTGCGTTTCTATTAACGTTTACATTACCTTTTACATTTGCATCACCATGTGTGTAACCATTAGTGCTTGCATTTGCATTGCAGTTACCATTACTATGTCACTACACTTCACGTGGTGGGAGCGTGGGACCCGAAGGGCCCGCACTCCCACCACCACATTCTAGTCACTATTTATAGTCCTCATTCTCAAAAAGAAGGGAAAGTCATGGCAAAAAACTCCAATTAATGCATCAGTTAGGGTTGTTCCACAGAGACAAAAGCAAGAAATTCGGTGTTGGGTTAAACCCTCCCTTGCACTCCCAGCCTGCCCCCCAACTGGCATCAGGGTGTGCGTTGGGGTGGTCGGTCCTAACTCTCACCCCATTCTCCTATACCTCAGCTTGTTTACACATGTGATGGGGTGATAGTTAGGACCGACGACCCCAATATACACCCGATGCGGTTGGGGGCGAGCTGGGGATCAAGGGGCTTTCAACCCTAACACACTGAATTTCACTTTGTCGCTGTGGATCAACCCTAACTGATGCATTAAACTGAGTTTGTTGCCATGAATATATATATATATATATATATATATATAGGATTAATGCCTTACAGCCCTTCTTGACGTTGAGCTGGTTCTGGGCTCTTAAAGGGTTCTTATTTTTCTTCACATAATATTTGAGCTTGGATGTCTAGGTCAATTTTGAAAACTTGTTTTGGGGTTAACCTATGCAACTTTTATTTAACATCTTGATATGTATGTTAACTGGGTTTCCCCTACATTTAGCATTCTACGTATGAGTCTTTGCATGCCCTAGTTATAAAATGAGAATCAGCTGCCTATAAAAAATTTAAACTGTGGACTTTGAATTCTTTTCAGTTGATAGTGTGATGCCATGAGCCCTAATGTGGGGCATGAATTATTGGACTTTCTAATGTTAGACTTTAGATTATTGGAATTAGTCACACTGCTCCTGGGCTCATTTTTACAGCTTTTATCTTGATCTGCTTAAAAATGTTCATGTTAGGTCCCCCCCACACCACCCCCCAAAGAGGTATCAATATGTCTGGGATGCATGTATTGTTTGATTAAGGAAAGGTTTTTACTTTCCATATTGGTGTCTAAATACATTGTTGGAATGTCCTGTATATGGAAATATGATATGTGTAATAACATATGGAACTTACACAAATGAAGTTAAAAAAAAAATATATATATATATATATATATATATATATATATATATATATTTGCGGGCCACATCAATTTAATAGCAAATTCATATCATTTCAGTCCAGCTTGCATTTGTTCAGTCCTCATTTTCTTTTGGTCGTCTTGGATTTGTAGATGACCAAAACGTTTCCATAATCAGCCTGAGCACAAGTGATCAATCTGCACTTCTCTCTGGGACTAGATCAAAGAAGATAGAGAAAATAAGTACCATTGATTTGGCAGCAAAAAAGGTTCACAGTACTTTTAATACCAGTAGTCAACATCATTTGAGACACTCCTAAGCAGAAGCAATTTACAGAAAAAAGTGAAATGTCAACACATTCATTTAGTTCTGGCAGTTTTAAACTATCTAGAATATAGATCCAAAATGCTTCTCTTCTTAATAAAGCTGCATTTCATATGCCCATGTAACTTTTTCAATACCATAAAAACACCATTTGTGATTACCTTGATTCTTATTCTGGTTAATGTGTAATGCCAATAGATTTTCAAGTTTTACATTTTCATTATATCATTTAACACTTTTTCCACCTGCAGCCACAGTCCTGCTCTACATCCAGTCACCGCTCCTCCATTCCACTGCCAACCCTGAAGCTCCACATGCCCAGCTGGCAGATGCAGCTACACCTGCGAAAGGTGCCCCCCCGTAGCCCCCGTGCCCGGCAAGGAAACCATTACTGGCACATGCCTTCTGGGCACTGTCGGCCGGTGAAACTGCGGCCATCAAGCTGCCACGGACCTGTGCTGCCTTTTCCCCACTTACCTTCCCCGATGGAAGCACGGACATGTAAGGACATCAGCGCACTAGTCTGCAGACGTCTGCCATGCTTCCCCCCCACTGGCACCTCCGGGCATCCCCAGGGACCAGCAGAGCGCGGTATGCATCCACCCCTTCTCCCCTGGACTAGGAGAGCTGTCGTCAGACACTCAACCCTAGTCCTCCCCAGCCAACCCCTGATGACCCAGGCTCGTTCCCAAACCCAGGTCACAGGCATGTAGCGAGGTGTGGTGTCCAGCACCTCAACCCTCAGTGCCACCTGGCCGGCAAGTTTTACATTTTCTATATCTCAAATATGTTCTCCTATTCATAACTTGAAAATACAAGTAGTCTTGCCCATGTAATTTGCTCCACATGAACACTCCACTCTATACACCACTCCTGGTGTATCACAGGTAATCAGTTGTTGGATCCAGAATTGCTGTCCTGTTGTATGGTTACAAAACTGTTTACATTTTTTAATATGAGTGCAACATTTACATTTACCACATGTAGTACTACCTTTTAGTGTGGTCCCCATTTAAATATTATGTTGTGGTATTGGCTGAAGTGAACTCAGTAAAATATCACCTACATTTTTCGTTCTCTTATAAAGAAACATAGGGTTATCCTGTGTGAATGTTTTACACACATGATCTGCCTGTAGAATGTGCCATTTTTTTTTCAATAGTATCCCTTAAAGCACAGGAGCGCTTTCTATAGATACTAATAAATTTTAACCTATTGTTGCCTCTCGCTTCATTGCTCCTGTCTCTTGGTATCAAAAGTGAATCCCTGTCCTGTGTCTCTGCCCACATGCTGGCTGCCACATTGTCTGTTGTTTTGTACCCTTGTTGTTCAAATCTTACACTCATCTCTTCAGCTCTCTCCTGAAATTTCTCATCTGAACTGCAGTTTCTCTGAACGCAGAGAAACTGGCCCCTGGCGATATTCTTGATTAGATGAGAAGGATGACAGCTATTAGCATTTAAAATACAGTTTGTATGAGTTGTCTTCCAAAACAAATATATACTTATGTTTCCATCTGGTCCCTTTTCTATTAGCAAATCCAAAAAATGAATACAGTCCCTACTATATTTTGATGAAAAACACAGGGAGGGATTAGAATTGTGAAGGTAGTCCACAAAACCATGTAATTCTGCTCACTACTGTTCCACACTAAGAGTAAATTGTCAATGTATCTACAATAACCTTCAATATATTTGTAGAAAGGGCTCAAATCTGGATCAAGAATAGTCGTAAGTTCCCACAACCCTATATATAAATTGGCATAGCTAGTGGCTAATGTTGCCCCCATCACTATGCCTTGAAGTCGTAGGTAATGTTTCCCGCCAAAAATAAAGTTGCTCTTTTTAAGCACAATCTCACAGCAATTCACAATGAAATTAACAAAATCAAGGTCATATTCAAGCAGTTGTTCTAGATAGAACCGAATTCCCTTTCTTAACTTGTCAAATGCGGAGCATTAAGGCACTAAATGATTTGAGAATTAATGCAGCTATAACGATTAAAAAGCAGATAAGCCCCTAGCTATGCCAATTTATATATGGGCTTGTGGGAACTTGCAGCTATTCTTTTTTTTTATCATATCATATTTTATTCTCCCCCTGGACAGCCCCTATCCAACTGACTCCCCCGGCCCAGTCACCTGGAACTACCAGGGCTTACCTTTGCCCGGCCCAGGTGCGATGCCTGTGGGGAGTTGGTTCTCATCCTGCTGCTGGTGTTTTTCATCCTCTGTTTTCTCCCGAGGGCCCCAAGAGAATGGCACATGCATGTGAAGTGCGCATGCACCTCGCCCCAGTAATCTAATTCTCTGCCACACCCCATTGGCTGGCCTAATGCTGGTCACCCTTGTGGCCTGCAATGTCTTCTTGGCCTCCACCAGAGCAGCTATTGCCGAGGATGCCACTTGCTCCAACCCCAGAGAGGAGAGCTGCCGGCAGCTCCATCCAGCTCCACCTTCCCCCCTCCATGCAGCGTCGACAGCCGGGCTGCATTCCCAAACCCGGGTCGCCAGCGTGGGTCAAGGTAAGGTGCCAGTGCCTCAACCCTCTATGCCACTAGGCCGGCCTCTTACAACTATTCTTGATCGAGATTTGAACCCTTTCTACAAATGTATTGAGGTTTATTATAGATACATTGATTTGTATGATTTGATGTTGTTGAACACTGTACCTGAATGTGTATGGTGGAACGCAGTTGTGGATGGACATGCATCCCTAGAATATCCTTGTTGTGCTGCAGTAGCTACATCATTTTGTTGTTCTGCTGCAAGAGATACATAGCTACTGTAGCACAATAACTTTGAATGTCCGCGCATGCTCACCTCACAGAACCTGTGGCTCCAATCGCCAACCTGATACAAACTAAAGAGCATCAGCAATCGTGAAAGCTGCTTTTTTTTAAATGTTCAATACTGCAAGTGTCTGGACTCCTGCTGTTGTGTGTGTGTGTGTGTGGGGGGGCAACCATACACTATAAAAGACAATTTATGATCCACTATACACAACAAGCGTGTGTAGCCATCGGGAGGTTGCCATGGTGATCATTTAAACTTCAAGCGTGCCTACCGATATAGGTGAGCTGGTGCTAATGTGAAAGGCGACTACCCCCACTTGGCTACAAGACAAGGCAAACAAGTGGTGCACACAGAAAGACAGTATGTTAAAAGGGGTGCCTGCATGGTAGGGTGGATATTGTCCTGTACCTGCATTGTGTCATGCACTATAATTTTTTTGTCTGTAATTCTGACAGTTTGTCTTATAGCTTTTTTTGACAAACTCTCTTACTGGCTGCACTGCTTCCTTGCTCTGCCTTTTTGTAATCTCCCTCTTATGACCTTTTGATTTTCTTGCACCAATATATTATTATCAGAATTCAGTGTATGTATTCTTGTGACAGGTTACAGGTAGCTAGTGATTCTTTTTTTTGATTTGAGTGCTGGGGTTTGGAGTTGGGTGTGACTTGCCCCCCTTTTTTCTTAACAAGCACATACTGGGCTTCATTAGACTTTGTCCCACCATCCTCATCAATGATATACTGATTGGGGTTTGGGATTGTATCACATATTGTAACTCCTAAATGTGCAGTGTCATGAGCAATATTTAGTGTTCTTTATCTCACTTCCTTGTTCTGTGGTGCCATACTCCAGCCTCTACATTCAGTTGTTTTGTAATGATACATAGATGACATATCTGTGCAACTGAATTTTACTCCCTAAACCTCCCTTACATAGATTATATGTAGAATAAATGATGGGGAAGTGTGTGATATGAGAATTTAATGCACACCTGGGGTGTGGGATGCTAGATAAACCCAGAGGGCATAGCCCGGGGGGTTTATTAAAGCATATGCACACTTCCCCATCTTTTATTTTATAATTGCTGGTCAGCTATTTTTTCTAGCCCAATTTCTGTGACCATGTGTCACACACACACACACACACACACACACACACACACAGAGTTTCCGTCTCCGTGTCCCTCTCTCGCCTTTTCCACAGAACTGCTCATATGAGGAAAAAAAGTTACAAAAGGGAGGGTTTTCTTGTGCAACTGCAGTTCTTTCCACATGCACTCAGTTTTCAAAAAGGTTGCCTTTTTTAAACCTTTACCACAATTTACAGCAGCTTGCACATTTTTATGGCTGCAGTGGGCGGAGCCTACAGATGTTTTGCATGTAGAAAAGGAGTGATGTCATGTTTTCTGTCCATGGAACTGACTGAAGGTGTAAATAGTCTCCGCCACCTTACCCTCCACCAAGAAGTGTTTTCCACCCTCAAATAAATATGCTTTCATGTTAGTCAATAGTTGCAGGGCTGCAGGGCATTATTTTCTTTCTTAATTGGGAGGTACAAGAACTTGAACCTCAGTAATGGGAGGCAGCATTAGTTTTTCTGTGGGGCGTAAGAGCCACCCCCACCTCCACCCAAGAAGCTCCTAAAGATCCACCCACACCTTTTTTTTTGGTTCATGTGGGAGGGGCATGAGGTAGCTCTATCATGTTGGAACAACTAACTATCAGCACTGCCTGGGAAAGCAATTAAGGAGTGCCTGAAACTGCAGCTATGCATATCTTCCCCCCAAACACACACACACACACACACACATATAGATATCATGATTTTTTTTTTAGCTCTAAACATGTCAATATTTGGCTCTAACAGTATGAGCAAGTTGGGCATAAAAATAAAATAGAAAAAAAAGGATCAAGCAGGTGCCTTTTCCTTTGTCAGATACATGCAGCCAGAAGGTCACAAATTCTGTACAAGTTCATTATATGGATGTTTTTCATGTAAAACATACATTTTGTTAATGTCATGTCTTTAGCATCATTTGTAGCCAGTAAACTATTATTTATGTAGGTACTGTAAACGACAGGTTTTAATTCAGAAATCCATTCTTGATAAATTAGATTTTTTAGCAGTTCTGTAAGATTTATGTCTCTCTGATGTAAGAGTGCATAGCATAGAAACGAAAGGGTTTCTGTAATTGATTTTGTTTGCATGAGAAGTGGGCATGACAGTGGCATGCAAGAATGAAGTCTAAATTGTTTCTTAGCCATTCTGGGATCGTGAAATTTAACAGTAATGTGTGAAGAGAATAAAGTCTTGTGGTTTGTGCATTTGAATAGGTTTAGTGCTTTGAAGTTAAAATATATAAATATGTACATAGTGTCATGGGCACCTGGAAAGGAAGGAGATACTACTAAAATAAATGCTTTTCTGATGATTTATGTATTTTTGTGTGAGATTTTAAGTGTAGTTCTGCCTAGGTCACAGACACATAAGCTATAAAAAGTACATTTAAGCATGGCTGTATTAGTCAAAGCTTGTAGTAGCAAAATAAAGCAAGAAAAATAATATATTGTGTTTTTTTTCAGTTATTCAACCAGGAGTGGCACACTAAGCTGAAAACTTGTTTACTGGGGCAAACTGGGAGCACATGGAAGTTAAGTGACTTGCTCAGGGTCACCCAGTATGCAAGTGGGGGATGTAGGATTCAAAACCAGGTCTCCAGATTTGCAGCTCAGAACCTTAAACCACTGTGCTATACTGCCTCCCTAGTTATGGCAGTCATCTATTTTATGGTTCATAATGTTGGTGTAGTAAGCAGCAATACATGGCATAGCTGTTGTAAAATGTCAATAAGTAGGTCATGCAACAGATGTGCTGAGCAGTTACTGAAGCAAGAAATGTATTTAGGATAGTAAAATATTCCTGATAAATGTGTGACATTTGCATCTCAGTTTCAAGGAGGTCCTTATGGGGTGTCCATGTACAATATAAAGTAGTTATAGTTTTCAAGTTGTCTGAGTAATTGCTTTGTACTACCACTGTTACTAAATTAAATTATTCTGTGAAGGAAATTAAGATTGTGTAACTGTCTGTAAATGTATTAAAAACATTTACTTGTCCTTATAATGTAATGCATTAAATGCTGTTGCTAGGTTAAGAAGTCACATAACAGCAATAGAGATGAAAGCAGTGGGTTGCATAGTAATTTGAAAAAAAGTATACATTAGCAAGAGCAGTGTCATGACTTCATCAATTTTTTTATAGTTTCACTCTAGATTTTCAACATTACCATTTTTTACACCTCCTCATAAACAGTACAGCTGTCATTTTTTAACATCCTGTTCAAAATGTGTTTTTTCATCTGTGGTGCCAAATGGCACCTTTTGGCTAATGAACTGATAGTGTCACTGTTCATGTAGTGGGGTCACAAAAAGCCCATGCTGAAAACTTGGAGTAAAAATACCAAGAAATGCCCAGGGCATTAGGGTTTCTGACCATAACACCCTGCCCTGTAGGGACTGACAGGCATCAGGGGTGTGACTTGGGATTGTCAACAGTAATGCTCATGCCACTCCACCCCCCATCCCCACCCTGCAGCCAGTGACAGGTATTGAGGTGTGCCTTTGACTCTTCAGCCCCAAAGTTCACTCCATCCTCTTATAATGTACCCATTTCAGTGTATTTCCTTATGGAATGGGGTGAGTGTAAAGTTTAAATGCCCCAAGGCACACCTTGACACTTGTTTGTGTTTGCAGGGTAGGGTGAGGTGAAATAGCGTAAGCGTTATGGGCAGTGACCCAAAGGCACACCCCAATGCCTGACCATCTCTGCGGGGTGGGGGTGGGGTTGGTGTCACTTCAGTACTTCACTGCAATTCCTATTCTACCTGTCTGTCTGTCTGTCTCTCTCTCTAGCTATATGTCTATGTAATTATCTATCGTTCTATCAATTGCATGTATCACTATTTTTACCTATTTCTAAAACAAACCTGCATATCACATTTGCCTGCACTATGAGCACACACTTATGAAACTGTGCATATTTGTACTCCACTTCTGCATAGACCTCATACTTTCCTAATATTCCCATTATCACAAGCATAACTACCTTGCCCTTATCAAAAGTGACTCCCTCTGAAAGCTACTGTCACATTTTCTCTGCTAACAGTCCATCATTACACCTGACTTCCTGAAATCAACACATTGCTTAAATATAACTTACATCATCTCATGGACAAAAACCCTGTTTCTCTAAAAAAAAAAAAAAAGCTGTGTAAATAATCCCAAGGCTGAACATATGCCAGCCATTACTTTTTAATGTACTGTCAACTTCTGTACCATCATGGGGATTTTCTCATGATGCTTTGCGTTATTGGGGTATGTGTGATTGTGTTTCCTTTACAATTTGGCTGTCCGGCCAGTATAATCCTGGATAACACATACATCAGTGGCATTTGCTCTGGGGTTCTTTTGTAAACCTACAGTATATTACTTCCTATTCATTCCATTAAAATGTACACCTCCATATATTTCCTAATAATGTGTATGCCTTCCTTAGAGCAGAAACTAAAATAAAACTTACTACTTACAAATCACTGTGTTGTTTTTCCATACCTCCTTAACAATTCCACACAACTTCTTTCCCTTGTTTCTTATGTTAATAAACTTATATGAAGCATCTGACTTATGGGAGACATGTTTCCAAGTTGCCATGCAAATTGATTATCTTTTTGTGTACAGATACACCAAGAAGAGAGTCCTGTCACAGATGAATTGAAGATACATGTTCCTCTGACTGAAAATGGACATAAACAGTTTTTGAACTTTGCTTCTTATGGACCTAAATAAATCAGAGTATAAATTACAACACACATATAATTTTGTTGTTTGAAATCAAAGTGATGGGAATCGAACCAAGTACCATTTAAGAGAGGCCTGGCAGCTAGTTACTGGCAACTTTTTTAATCTTTATTCCTATTCAGGTTTTGTGTAGTTAGGGATTTTACTTGTATAGTTAGTATTTATCTGTGGATGTGTTTTTCTAATTTTTTTTATATTTGGTATTGCCATTTTAAGTAGCTTTATATATCACATGATTAGATGATGTTGTACTCACTAGACTATTTAATCAACATACCTGAGTGTGCTTTTTATTCCCCTTGAGAAAATAACTGGACAGGTACAAAACGCGTTGGGGTCCCTTTTGGAGGCTGTGTTTGGGTTGTACCTAGAGCTTATGCACTTTTAGACATGTAAGTAAATATTTACATTTCTGTGGAGTTCAGCTATATATTTTGGGTGAGTGAGTGCAAGGTCTCCTGATGTTTACCCCCTGTGTTTACCAGTCTTTCCTTAATCTCAGAATCCAATTTGTCTGTGTCTACTCCTGAACTTGGGTTACAGTTTTGTACGGTCCCGTCATTTACATTATTTGTTGATTGTATTGTTTTATTCTGTTTTCCTAGATTATCTTTGATCAAATCCTTGGTTAATCTGTATTTCTTTCATTCCCAATTAGTTACCGGTGGTGACTAATTCATCTGTGACCTCAGACTTGATCCCCTAGGTTTATTTTCCAGTTTTAGGTGCTTCATTACCTTTGTCTGCATGTTGGACGTTTTGTAGCTGCAGTTGATTTGTCTTTTTCACTCTTTTTCCTGTGGACTTTTTTGTTGTAAATTCTTTGTTAACTTTACTATCTCTTATTTCTTTATTCTCTGTAGTTTCTGTTGTTTTCCGTATTGTTCTATTGCTTTGCTCATCATTATAATAGTCTCGCCGTGCTCCACCTGCTAATTAGGTCCTCCTGGGGATGTTTTCTTTCATTTTCAATTTTTTTTTACTTCATCCCCTAAGATAACTTGCCTAAGCAAAATTATCATCTTCATCATCAACTGATTATTTATTATTATAGAATGGGATTAGTAAATCCAGCAACCTGATTGGTCAACTGGAGTCTTTACCCCGTGTAAATCCCAGCATAACTCATGGGTAAAGTTCCAGCCGACCCAGCTAGCCACATCACAAACAAACAAAAATCACTACCCCTTCTTTCGTTTTCACTGGTGCATAAAAGTAAATTTCTGTAAGCCCCCACCACACACACACACACACACACACACACACACACACACACTTTACCAGATTTGTCCTCATTGTCTCTCCCTCTCCTGAAGTGTTCCCTCTACATTCCCAGGACTTAGCAAAGTGGGGACAGAAGCCCTGGAAGTATATGGACCAGGGCTCCACACTTTCAAAGTGCAGCGATTACTGCACAGCACCTCATGCCCTCTCCATTCTTCCAAGGCAGATGAAAACTGGAAGAAAAGGAAAAACACATCCTTTTTGTTTCCTGGCCCAGAATGTGAACAGGGCCGGGGAATGAGACTTCAGAAAGAAAGTTGTTTGCAGGTCTGCGCACAATGCACATGAAAAGAACCAGTGCCACATAACGGTAATTGGAGTGCCTGTTCTCAGTTCAAAAAACTGTCGCTACTCCTACATTTTAAACGGAGCTGGAAGAGACACAGTAAATTTGCCCATGAAGCGCATGGGGAAAGGTTTCCCAAGGCCAAGAAAAGTATCGGATCGGGGCAAGAAAATGCAAACAAACAGCACAGCATATCTTTTGGTGCCAGCCTTCACAGCCTTAATACATAGCGCTGACAGTCACACTGCCTCTCCCTCCCAGTTTTATACCTTACAGTCCCACCCGTTCACCTCAGCCAGGATACTCTCACTCTCTCCACTAGCTCTTACAAATAAATACATAAAATGAATAACCATCTCTGTAACTTGTGTACGAATTGGGGGGGGGGCAGAAGTGTCCTCAATAGTGAGCCTAGCAAGAGGGAACTAGGTGTAAGAATATGTTCAATAAAACTCATTAAAATGTCAAAAAAACTACAATTTTCTGCATTTTTCTTAGATAAACTAAAGGGGGACATTGTATTTTGATTCATTCCACAGATGTAGAATAGCAGGTAGTCATTGAGTAGAGGGATTAAGGTTAACTCTGTTTGCATAAGTGGTAAGAACTGCTTCAAAGTCCTCTAGGAAACGTCCCTTTCGCCTAGCTATGTTATTTTCTTTTTTAGCAACATGAACCTGTTCACTGTTCTGCATGATGGAATTCTCACTAAGCAACAGATCAGAGGTTCCCTGCTTACTTACTTCTTGGATGGTTTGAGCTTCAACAAGTATCTCTTTTCCCAACCTCTTGCAAGATTGTGTTGTCAATTTATGAATGTTGTCTACTTTTACATTTGAACCTGCTATCCCACCTTTTTCAGCAAAGCATTCTTCCAGTAATTTCCTCCATTGGACATGTGGAGATTTTTCTGCTTATGTTGCAGGGGTTATTATTTTAATTGGAGAGGATGCCAAGGGGGGAAGGGAGGTACCCTGGAGTCTCAATATCTCCCTTCTCACTACCAAATCAATCTGGTTTCTTATCCCCAGAATGTAACTAGTATTTTTTTTCTTCCCACTGCCAGTACTTGTCTTCTTCTTCCTCTTTGAAACATTTTCTATTTTTCGTAAGTTAATGCCTAAAGTAGTTTTTTTTCCTTAGTCTAGTTTTCATTCTTAGAACAGTAAAAATGATATCCAAATCCTATTAAAATAATAAATTACAGCTCCAAGGCATATAAAATAGGCCAATAGAGATATTATAATCTCACAGTTCTCAGCACATTGATTTTGTAGGCAGCTTAATTTTTTGCACTCTTATTGATTTGGTTTCAGCTTGATTAAGGCTTCCAGGTTCTGGATGCTTGACTTTTCAAAAAAGGGGGGGCATTCAAAACAAAATATGCATTCCAGACTGTTTTTTTCTTTTCTTATTATTGGCCTTTATTTATGCTGTGTCCCAGCGTTTCGCCATGCAGTATATGTCTTCCTCAGGGGATAGCTTTTTAATATTCCACCTCTGTTTGGTCTCTACCTCTGAATAATTTCATGTTTATCAATTAACATTTCATTCCTGACAGTATGATAGAGTATATCACATTGCCTCAGGCTCGGGTGTCAGCGTGGCTCAGTTGGTAGCACATCCGCCTCTGGACCAGAAGGTCATGGGTTCTTGTCCCACACCGGGATTGGACTTGCACCTAAACATCGCTGGCATCTGAGTGCAGTATTGAGGGGTGCTGTACTGCTGGGGTGTGCCGTCCTTCGGATGAGACGTTAAACCGAGGTCCCTTCTACCCATCCTGGTGTTGTCCTGGTGGGTGTCCAGGTGGAAGTAAAAGAACCCAGGGCACTCTTCTCAAAGAGTAGGGAACATTCCTGGTGTCCTGGCCAACATTCCCCTTCCCATAAACTGGTTCATGCAATTATCCAGGCTGTGTGTGGGTGATGATGTGCGATATGGCTGCCACCACACATTCAGTCACTTCACTACCAGTCTTGCATTGCTTGTAAAGCGCTTTGGATGTATGAAAAACGCTATATAAATGCTGATTCTTCTTCTTCTTCAAATCGGTTTTAGCATTTCCATTTTTATGTAAGCGTTTCTCTCATTTCTTGTTCCTTGTCAGGAACTCCAACTTTTCCCACTGTCAAAGCTGTGTACTACATGGCAAAATGTTGGGGCACAGCATCAATAAAGAACAATAATAAGAAAAGAAAACACAGTCTAGAAAGCATCTTTGTGTTGAGCTCTAGGTATACATATTGAGCTCCATTAATCTGTCCTCATATGTTTTCTAGTGCAGTCCCTACACCATTTTGGTTGCCCTTCTGTGGGTTGCCTCTGTTTTGTTAATGTCCTTGTGCAGGTGCAGCCTCCAGTACTGCATGCAGTACTCCAGATGGGGCCTAACCAGTGTCTTGTAAAGAGGGATTATTACCTCCTTCTTATGACTTGTGATAGTAGTGATAACCCTACTAATACACCCCAACATCCCTCTAGCCTTACCTACTGCTATAGTGGTCTGCTTGGATGATTTCAGGTCATCTGTGATGCCCAAGTCTCTTTCTTCTCTTGTGATTGCCAGCAACTCCCCTCCCAACCTATAGGTAGCTGCAGGATTTCTCTTCCCTATGTGCATGATCTTGCACTTTTGTGCTAAACCCCAGTTGCCACTCTTCCGACCATTTTTCCAGTTTATCTCTTCTCATTCTGCCCACCCCATCTGGATCATATACTGTGTTGCAGATCTTGGTGTCATCTGCAAACAGACAAACCTTACCTTCCAGTCCATCTGCAATATCACTGATGAAGATATTGAAGAGGACTGGCCCCAGGACAGATCCCTGAGGTACCCCATTTGGGACTTGCATCTCTTCTGACTACATACCGTTTACCACCACTCTCCATTTTCTCCCCGACAACCAGTCTGCCACCCAGATGACCAACCTCTGACCCACCCCTAGCCTATCCAGCTTATTAATCAAGCTTCTGTGTGGAACAGTATCGAAAGCTTTGCTGAAGTCAAGGTAGGCAACATCAACTGCACCCCCTTGTCCACTACTCTGGTTACCCAGTCAAAGAAACCTATGAGATTCATTTGATAGAACTTTCCTGTTGTAAACCCATGCTGTCTTGGATCCTGTGCTCCTATGGATTCCAGGTGTTGCACTATCCTTTCCTTAAGGAGTGCCTCTTTAATCATGCCCACTATTGAGGTAAGACTGACTGGTTTGTAGTTCCCTGCCTGCTCCCTACTGCCATTCTTGTGAAGCAGGATCACATGAGCCCTTCTCCAGTCTTATGGAATCCCTCCTGTGCTCAGAGACTCACTAAACAGTTCTGATAATGGCTCTGCTAGTTCAACCCATAGCTCCTTTAATACCCTGGGATGTATGCCATCAGGTCCTATTGCCTTGTCCACCCTGAACTTAGTGAGCTCTTGTAGGACTCTTTCTTTTGTGAAGGGACTTGTGCACATCTCCCTCCCCATGTGTCCATGGTGCTGAGCTGTGGGCCATGCCCTACCTTCTCTTCAGTAAATACTGAGCAGAAGTATCTATTTAGGATAGATGCTTTTACATGGTCCTCCTCCTCACATACCCCCTTATCCCCTTTGATCTTAGCAATACCCCCAAGTCCATCTTCTTCCAAGTTGTGTACTGGGTGTGCTTTGAAACAACTGAGAAGCAGCGTGGGATATATTATATTGGACTAGGTATCTGTAACTAATCTCTCTCTCTTGCTTACATCTGAGAGAAGTTTTCCTCACTTTTACAGTGGTATTGCTTTGTGTTTAATTATTTTAATTTTTAATTCAGGAAGGGGGTTTTCAAAACTGCTTATCTTGTCAGCATCTTCAGAAGGGCTGAAATAACGGCATATTTGATTTGCCTTTGTGGCTAACTGGACTGATTACTAGAATTCTGTGACAATCTGCATCAATAAATTTTGCAACATTTGGTGGGGTTGTGTGATTTAAAATAGCAAAGGCTGCAGTTTGTAATTGGATGCCAGACATAGCCTGAGGTGGGGGAAATTGTCTTCACAAGTCAGAGGTCTGCATCACAGCCAATTGTCTAGCTTGACTATTTCAGCATTGTTCAATTACTATTAACTACTGGTGTGATCCTGTTTGAGACAGAAGTCCATCTTCTTCCAAGTTGTGTACTGGGTGTGCTTTGAAACAACTGAGAAGCTGCGTGGGATTTACTGTATTGGACTAGGTATCTGTAACTAATCTCTCTCTCTTGCTTACATCTGAGAGAAGTTTTCCTCACTTTTACAGTGGTGTTGCTTTGTGTTTAATTATTTTAATTTTTAATTCAGGAAGGGGGTTTTCAAAACTGCTTATCTTGTCAGCAGCTTCAGAAGGGCTGAAATAACTGCATATTTGATTTGCCTTTGTGGCTAACAAACCACCAGGCTGTTTTGGGGCTGGAGAGGTTTACCTGTGTCTGACTTGGATGTCTGGATTTTTCTCTGTTTGATTAGCAGGGTACTTTCTCTGTCAAATTGTTGTGTAGGGTATCTTGCTGACAGGAAGGCACTCATCGCAGTGGTGGGTGAGAGCTTTAGCTGATTGTTTTGTGAGGGCACAGTTTAGGCCCAACCCTTCCCACCCTGGAAATAGTTCCTTTATACCTGAGGTTCTGACATCATTTCCTCAAGAGTGCAAGTGCATATCACTGTCATATCCTCTCTAGCACACTGCACTGACAATATAAGCATACACATTGTATAATATATATATTTCTATATAACCAATCACACGCTGCGCTGTACACACACACACACAAAAGTAGATAAACATGTGGGGAGTAGTGCAATGTAATGGCTGTGGGGCAGCAGTCTTCTGGGAGTCTTTCTGGAGGCTGAGATGCTGCCCTATTTGCAGACAACTATCTGCCCTGAGGGAGGAAGTTGCCGTCTTCAGGCTGCACTGGACAGTAATGGAAACCTTCCCCCAGGCCACACTGGACAGTAGGAAGGGAACATCCCCCATCCAGGGAGCACTAGTGCCACCACCACTACCTCAGAGGTTGTGAAGAAAGCACAGCAGTTGGACCACAGTGGGCTCAGGGAGGGTGAGGATGGTGGAACAGAGGCACACCCAGTCAATTGTTCCATTCCACAATCCATACGCCATTCTGGGGGAGCATAGCTCCCCTATGGATGCACCCGCAGAGAAGACTGATGAGTACTGTCACAAGGGAGGCCCACAGGAAGGAGGCAGAGGACACCAAAGGGAAAGGAAACAGCTCCTGGTGGGGGACTCAATTATTAGGGGTATAGAACTGGGGGGAGCTGGGAAAACTGAAGTAAGGTGCCTGCCTGGTGCCATGGCTTGGAGGGACAGGAAGCGCATCCTCAGGATCATGAGAACAGCAGCAAGGGAGTCTGAGCTGGACGTAATTGTCCACCTAGGGACAAATGACTTGGCTCATCATGAGATTAGAGCAGTGCAGGAGGACATTGCAGAGTTGGGGAGGGGCCTAAGACAAGTAGCACACACAGTATCCTTCTCAGAGGTGCTGTCTGTCAAAGGCATGGGGGAGGTGAGGGTAATTAGCACCATGCAGTTTAATGAATGGTTGAAAAATGGTGTGGAGCACAGGGTTTGGCTTCATTGGGGACTGGGGTTCCACCTGGAGGACACCAGCCTATACTGGCAGGATGGTCTGCATCTGTCCAGGAAGGAACAAGTCTTTGAGCAATCGGTTTAAATGCTTCATTGGCAAGCTTTTAAACTAGTCAAAGGAGGCACTGACAAGCAGCAGGAAAATCCCAGCCTCTCCCTACAAAACAGGGTACTAAATGAGAAAAGACCGAGTAGAATGGTCAGTGGGGGATGCTGCAACAGAAGGTAAAGCCATCAAAAAATGGAGAGCAATGAGTACCAATGCCCATAGTCTGGGTAACAAGCTTCCTGAATTAGTGGCCTTGATGGAGGAGGAACATCTGGATATTGTGGCAGTCACAGAAACATGGTACACACAAAACCATGACTGGGACATAAACATACCAGGATACACTATCTACAGGAGGGACAGGGAGGGTAAAAGATAAGGAGGAGTAGCTCTTTACATAAGGGAAGGAATAAAAGCAACAGAACAAAAGGGTAAACAGGGAGGAGAAGAAGCACTGTGGGTAAATTTGGAGACAGGCAATGGCACCACAATCTGCACAGGGGTTGTATACAGACTCCCTTCTCAGGGGGAGGAACTGGACAAGAAAATGATAGAAAGTATACTTAGAATGGCAGAAAAAGGGGAGATATTGCTGATGGGTGATCTGAATATGCCAGATGTTAACTGGAGGAGTTGCAGCTGCCACTTCAAAGAGTGGAGTTATTCTAGATGCCCTACAGGAGCATGCCTTAGACAACTAGTACTGGAGCCCACTCGAGAGGGAGCAATATTAGACTTGATTCTCTCAAATGGAGATGGAGAGAGGATCACAGATGTAGAAGTGGGTAGCCATCTGGGAACTAGCGACCATCGAACAGTATGGTTCACAATAAACACAGCAATAGAGTCAAGCCATACAAAGACAAAAGTACTGGACTTCAGGAGGGCTGACTTTTCCAAAATGGGTGAGTGCCTAAGGAATGCATTAGCAAATGGGCAGGAAGGAGGGGTGGAAGAACAATAGGGAATAATAAAAAGTGCCATCACAGAGGTAACGAGCCTTTGTGTGAAGCAAATAAACAAAACAAAACGATGTAAGAAACCACTATGGTTCTCAAAGGAAGTGGCAGTGAAGGTTCAAGAGAAAAAGAAAGCATTCAGGAAGTACAAGGAATTGCAGAAGAAGCAGGACAGATAACTGTATCAGTTAAAACAAAAGGAGGCTGGGAAGGCAGTCAGAACAGCAAAGGCCCAAACAGAGGAAAAGATAGCCAACTCAGTTAAGAAGGGGATAAAACCTTTTATAGGTACATCAGAGAGTGAAGGAAGACCAAGGAGGGATAGTGAGGCTTAAAAAGGGGAGAGGGTGGGCAAAGGGAGACTGTGAAAAGGCAGAGATACTAAACAAATATTTTTGCTCAGTATTTACAAATGAAGAGGGGGAGGTACATAAAACAAACAGTAGAAACACTCTGGATACAGAAGTTGATACCAGCCCATTTACAGAAGAAAGGGTTCTGAAAGAACTCTTAAAACTGAAGGTGGACAAAGCAATGGGGCCTGATGGGATTCATCCCAGAATTCTAAAAGAACTAAGGGTAGAACTAATGACACCACTGACTACCCTTTTTAACAAATCATGGGAGGATGGGGTGGTACCCGAGGACTGGAGGAGGGCAGATGATTCCCCTTCACGAAAGTGGGAGCAAGGCAGAAGCAGGAAACTACAGACCTGTTAGTTTAACCTCAGTGATAGGAAAATGATGGAATCACTTCTGAAGGAAAGAATTGTTGAGTATCTAGAGGCCAGAGGGCACAGGACCCTAGGCAGCATGGATTCACAGTGGGAAGGTCATGCCAGATGAATCTGATAGATTTCTTTGACTGGGTGACCAAAGTAGTAGATCAGGGAGGGCTGTGGACATGGCCTACCTAGACTTTAGCAAGGCATTTGACACAGTCCCACACAAAAAAATAATATACAAGTTAGCCAGCCTGGGAGTCGGTCCCAAGATGACAGCCTGGGTAAAGAATTGGCTAGAGAATAGGACACAGAGAGTAATAGTAAATGGAGTCCACTCAGAAGAAAGGAGGGTTACTAGTGGGGTACAGCAGAGTTCAGTATTAGAACGGGTCCTCTTCAATGTCTTTATAAGTGACATTGCAGAAGGACTGGAAGGAAAAGTATGTCTCTTTGCAGATGACACAAAGATCTGCAACAGAGTTGATGCACTGGGTGGGGTGGAAAGGATTAGAAGGGACTTGGCAAGGTTAGAGGAATGGTCAAATGTATGGCAGCTTAGATTCAATGCTAAGAAGTGCAAGGTAATGCACCTGGGAAACAAAAACCCAGGGGAAGAGTACACAATGGGGAGTGAGATACTAACAACAACAAAAATGGAAAGGGACCTGGGGGTAGTCATATCAGATGACCTAAAGGTGGGCAAGCAATGTGAGAGGGCAGCAAGGAGGGCTGGGGGGATACTGGGATGCATAGGGAGAGGCATCACCAGTAGAAAACAGGAAGTTATCCCTCTGTACAGACAGCTGGTGAGACCCCATCTGGAGTACTGTGTGCAGTTCTGGAGACCCAATCTCCACAAAGACATAGACAGGATGGAAGCTGTCAAGAGGAGGGCAACTAAAATGGTGCAGGGTCTGCACTGGAAGACATATGAAGAGAGACTAAAGGAGCTTAATATGTATAGCCTCGAGGAAAGGAGGGAGAGGGGGGACATGATAGAAACGTTCAAGTACCTCAAGGGAATCAACAAAGTCCAAGAGGGTAGCATCTTTCAAAAAAAGAGGTGTGCAAGAACAAGAGGGCACAATTTGAAGATGGGGGTGGCTCAGAGGTAATTTAAGGAAGTATTTTTTCACAGAGAGGGTTGTGGATGCATGGAACGACCTTCCAGAGGTGGTTGTGGAGTCAAAATCAGTGGTGGAATTCAAGCATGCATGGGACAGTCATAAGGCAATTCTAGGGGTTGGGGGTAGGAAGAAGTAGGCTGCTGGTTAACTAGGATCTGCAGCTTATCCAGTAGGTAGGGAAATGGGCAGACTGGGTGGTCCAAGCGGTCCTTATCTGCCGTCAAATTCTATGTTTCTATGTTTCTATGGACTGTCTCCTTTCACTAATGTATCATAGAAAGTCTTGTCACCTTCTTTTACTGTTTGTGCTAGTGTTTCCTCAGTTTGGGCCTTTGTCTGCCTTACTGCCTTCCCTGCCTCCCTTTGGGAAGTTTGGTATGCCTCCCTATCTTCGTTCCACTGCATTTCCTTATATTTCCTGAAGGCCAACCTTTTGGCTCTGATCTTTTCTGCTACTGTTTTTGAGAACCAAAGTGGTTTCCTCCTTCTTTTGCTCTTGCTTTTCTCCCTAACACTATGGGATGTTGCTTCAAGTACTGCATTCTTAATGCTTGCCCACTTTGCCTGTACCCCCTCACCTCTGTTTCTTTTTGCCAGGGCTAGCTTAACTCTGTTGGCCATCCTATCAAAGTCAGCTCCTCTGAAGTCCCATATTTTTTTCTTGGAATGGAATGATTTAGTTCTAGTGGTCAAATTTATTTATTTATTTAGCTTTTGTTAACCAGGTAAGTACACTAGACAAGCAATTTGCCTATTTTCAGGTACGACCCGGGAGAGTACAGGAAATTACATACTTACACACTTGGGAACCATACCATGTGATGGTCACTGGCTCCCAGGTGACCTTCTACCTGGAGATCTGTGTTCCTTTCTCAATTAGTCAGTACTAGATCCAGGATAGCCCTGTCTCTTGTGGGTTGTTGTACTAGTTGTTTGAGGCCCTCCCCCTGTAGGGAATCCACTATGTGTCTAGTTCTGGTGGATGTTCCTACTGATATTGAGCAATCTGTATCTGGCATGTTGAGGTCTCCTATTATCAGACCATCCCCTTTAGCTGTCATGTTTTGTATATCTTCTAACAGTAATGTGCCTATGTCCTCCTCCTGGTCTGGAGGCCTGTAGACAACCCCAGTTCGAATGGCTGTCCCATTTCCTGTTTCCAGGGTGACCCACGGTTCTTTTGGCTCCTTATGTGTATTCTGAATTTCTGTAGCTTTGATATTTTCATTGACATAAAGGGCCACTCCCCATCCTTTTTGCACCTTGGTCTCTTCTGAACAGTACATAGCCGGGTACTGAAGTCTCCCAAGCATGGTTATTGGTGAACCATGTCTCACTAATGGCTACTATGTCCAGTTTAGCCTCTGTCATTGTTGCCTCCAGGTCTGGGATCTTGTTTCCCAGGCTGTGGGCATTTGTGTAAATGATTTTCCATTGGCCATATTTCAGTGCGTTAGTAGTTGGGCAAGGTGTGGCATTTCCCCTTCACATCGTATGGGGAGCCAGATCTTTTTCCTTACCTGGTGATGCAAATGAACCACAAACATGCTGAACTCCTGTTTGATCATTAGCTGAGGGGGGAGGGGTGTTCTTCCCATTCGATGTATCAAGTGCTGTACTTCGTGATGCGTTTAAATTACAGTCCTTCAATTTCACTTTGCTTTAACAAGGGGCCTCACAGGTTTGTTCACAAGTCACTGAAAGTAAAAAATACAAAAATGCACTAAGATGTGATTAAAAATAACTCAGAAATAGCTGTAATAAAATGAGACATTTATAACCTCCAAGAATTACGTAAAATATCTGATTTAAAGTTTCTGTAACAGCATTAAAGCAACAAAAAAGTGCACAGGCTGCTGGAACAAACCGAACAGCAGCAGTACTAAGCATTAACTGAAACTAACAAAAGGCAGCATTTATATTCCTTTGTAACCCCCCCACTGGCCCCCCTTGTTTAACAAGCAGGGCTGCTCCTCTCACCACAAAAACATCTAGGGGCAAGAGAGAGGGGTGGGGATTTACATACTAAAATGACATAGAGAAAAACACATGAAGGTGGCCACCATTAGGCTAGGTGGACCAGACTGTTGTACAAAAACAGTCAACCAAGTGTGGCAACTACCTGGCACACACCTGGTAGGGACCAATTACCATGGCCAGCAACCCAGGTCCCTGGGAGAAAATGTTTGCTCACAATTATGCTAGGTTTGCACTTCTGGACAGGGGCACCCAAGTACATCCAGACACAGAGAAGCAATAACAATACTGTCCAAACCAGGTTGGGATTCTAGAGTGTGGCTTCTATTTACATAAAAAAGCAGGAATAAACACAAAATGAAGATGGACCCCCACGGGGCTACACATACTGGTATTGCAGATTTCTCCAGGGTACAGAAGTTCCTGAATTCCCATTTAGTATGGAGCGAAGAAACACAAAACAGCGAACACTCTGGTTCTGAAATTGAAGATTGGCACATACAGCTGGACTAGTACTGTTCCCATTTCCCACAGGAATGAAAGTAAGTGGTACCCATAACCACACTGAGCACATCCAGGCTCAACTCTTCCAGAACCCACTATACTGGGGTAAACTGTAAAAACAGAAATTTCAAATCCACTTCTTAGGGTAATTACTTCCATTAGGCATTGGCCAGATGCACTAAATGAAAATGTACTGATGCCCAAACTGAACCCGGAGAAGTAAACTAGTTACTGCAGATGGGGGGGTCTCCCACCTTTTGCTCCCAAGTTTATACTTGCCCATTCATCTGGTTAATAACACCCACACAGAAGAAAACTTGCAGTTGTTGTCTTAAATGTTTTCCAAACTTAAACTACGGACACACCCCTGGGTATCAAAGTTAAAAGTTCTGTACTTGGACAGTCACATTCTTGGACTCCAACATAGGCAGAAACTTTACTTAGTACTGGGTGACTGATCCCATTGACAGAGAAATTCACCCCAAGGTATTGCAGATGCTCCTGGGCTGACACAGAAAAAAGGGTTGTACTCACAACAAATGAAGATGTACAAGGCAGCTTCACCAAACTAATGGATCAAAGGGATTGCCCCTGAATCCTGGAGTTTGCTCCCATCCCTCCTGGGATGGGGCAAGGAAAACCTTCTGGCAAAGGTCTCCACCACTTCAGAAAACTGTCTTCTTTGTTTTTCTTCTAGGGTGAGAAAAAACTACCACAAAACAAAAGGGGTAGTTCTTTGTCAGAGCTAATCTGAGGAGCTGCACAGCAGCTGCAGCCTCCTCCTCGAACTCAACTCTACTACACCTCTAACTCAACATTCCCGTTCACTCCTAATCCAGTTGAGAGTGTGGTTAATGCTGCTGCGAGAGTTCTATGATTACATAATCACTCCAGCACAGCTGAGACTGAAGACAGACTGTGACAGTGTGAAACCCATTTACCTGGCATTTCACAAGCTGCCTTCCCTGCCTGCCACTGATTCTAACTGGCATTCTAGTAACTCTGGGGAACAAGGGGGTTACACCTGGATGTAATGAAACCTGGATAGAGGCACGTTACCCTTATGGCATGAAAATTTAAAATTAATAAACTTATACAGTTATCCAAATTGACCAAGGGAGAGAATATGCATTAGTTATATGAGAAAAATCAATATGTGTCTAAATAAGAAAATGAGCTCTTTGTACAGGGGCACTACGGTATATCAGTTAATTAAATTGCTGAATATACTGGGGTTAAAAATTAAAGTAGATATGCAGTGGACATATACAGAATCAGTTGCAGGAATAGGGAAAGTAAAAAAAATGTAAGTTAGTTTTCTAAATGTCTTCTATAAAAAGGTTCCCTAAATAATTTTCAAGGAACGTTCACTAAACAGTTTTCTACCAAGTTTGCAGAATGCAGGACTTGACTGCCCCATGCTGATTCCCCCACAGCACACTTCACACAGCGTTTCAGAGTCCAGCTACCAGGCACACCTGCCTGATCTGCGGCATGTCTATAATCATGAACTTCGCTTGACAGTTGTTTCCTTTTTCTCTTGCTAATAGTATTTATCATATTTGTCTTATTACATTACTAGGGCAGAAAACATCAAAAATGAAAGTAAATATACAAGAAGTTAGCAGATCAACTTGTCTAACAAAGAAATCTATGAAGAGTATTAAATTAGAATATTGGAGATGAGAGTAATTACAATACAGAACTTTGATAGTAGTAAAAAATGCAGTCAGACATTTCCTAAGTATTTTAGGAAAGAATCCCAAAGTTGTTCATATAAGTCCAGGTTATCTGACATCAAATAACTGCCTGTTTCATTATATGTAAGTGAGCCAATATAACCCAGCCAATCCTGAAAGGTAGGTACACTTAGATTTTTCCACCATTCTAGCATGAGTCTTTTAAGACTGAGGCATGCAGAGAGTATCCAGAATTGGCAATGCTTTGGCAGAGGTAGTATGGAAGAGGGGTCTCTGAGTATACATAGGGAAGGTTCAGGTTTAAGTCTGCAGTGTCACAAATTAGAACAAAAGAAAAACACTTCAGGCCAATTTGGTTTTAAAGGGGGACAAGTCAAGAGAACGTGCAAGAGATGTGCAATTTTATTACTGCACCTCCAGCAGTCATGCTCTGAGTTGCCGAGTTTAGCTAGAAATTCAGATGTGTAACAGAGTACATGCAAAATTTTGTGCTGGATAACTACCATAAACCTCTCTAGAAATTGTGTAGGCATTATGCCAGAGAGGGTTCCCAATTATATATGCCGATGGAAAGATCCAGTTTTTTTTCTCACCTGAGTTTATCTTTGTCAGGTAAGTC
Source organism: Neoceratodus forsteri (assembly GCA_016271365.2). Lineage (NCBI taxonomy): Eukaryota > Metazoa > Chordata > Ceratodontiformes > Ceratodontidae > Neoceratodus > Neoceratodus forsteri. The sequence continues at coordinate 484,045,423 of CM057449.1, forward strand.
ATCATTGATAGAATTAACAAGTTTGTAAATTCCAACTGAAGCTCCTCTTCCTTGGGCCAGCTTGATCATGCTGTTCCATTCTTTTAGATTAGCTTCAGACTGGGTTACAGAGAGATGGAACTCAAAGTCAAACCTCAGAAGTTTTTTTTTTTAAACTCAGCTTTTATTGATAAGAATTGGCAATTACAGTACCACCACATGTAAAATACAGATATACATAAAAAAGGCAGTTTTTGCAGAATTTGTAATACAAACAGGACAATGCCATACATTACAGTACAAATGTAGCAACCGTTCATCATGCTAATACTATGAAATTGCATTCATTACTGTTCTTGAGTGACTGTGGTGTACTGGTAATGGCATCTTTAGAACCTATATCCAAGTGAGCTCAAGCAAATAAATCATGCTGTGCAGTCACCAAGATTGTCCTGAGTCAGTATTTCAACACACAACTTTAATAATTAACAGCAATAGAACTTGGCAGGCCTGCATATCAGTCCGTCCCCTAGGGCTACCCTACTGTGACATCACTGAGTGTTCCAAGAAAAGAAAGAGAGAAAAGGGGGAAACTCAAGTAGACAGGCTTAATGACATTGGGGGGGAAGGCCACCCAATATCCAGGAGATAAACATAGAGAGAAAGGTGATGGAGGACACACCTCATAGAACTGCACCCCACACAGGGATCCCACTGACAGAAGCCTGTTGGCCTCCCCCCTGAATGCCTACTCCTCGCAGAGTGGAGACCGTGTCCCCACCTGCACCCCCCACACCCCCACCTCATATGTCTCCAAGACTTGCAACAATTCCCTAAATTTGTCTAGGGTAAGGCACAGGGCTGCAGTGATGCATTCCATTGTGTGCAGCTCTTTGACCCTTGTGTGCCATTCCATGAGTGTCAGAATCCCCTCTGTCAGCCAGTGGATCATGATCCCCTTCACTGCTGCCAAGCAAAACATCCTAAACAACCTTTGCTGGGGGGCTGTCCCACCCCGGGGACTTCTTTGATTAGTGCAAAAGGTTTCCTAGCACCCAGGGGGGAATAAAAAAACAGTATAGCCTTAATGCCTTTTTTCAGCCAAGGCAAGAAATTTGGGAGCTTTTCCTCAAACTTAAATAATGGATTGTTCTAAAGAGGGGTATGTTCACTAGGAAAACTATGCCAATTTAGTAACTTTTTGATTATCCTGAATGTTAGGATGGAACAGTGAATAGTTGGGTTTTATGATAAGTTTTTTTTGTAATGGGAATGAACAAAAAGTCTGGAAGCAAAATTTGAACATAAGAGGGATTTTTCATACTTAACCCAAATTGGGTAAAAGTTATTTGATTGTTCTTGGAGGAGGCTGCTCAAGTGTTTTAGAGAAAAGGAATAATGATACATTTTAAAGTTTGGGGACAACCCCTTCCCCTTTCTTATCTAACCATAATAACTTAAGAGAAAGGCAAGTTTTTTTCCCCTCCCCAAACAAAGTTTTGGACCATTTTGTTAATTTTCAATCAGATTTTCCTTATGTTAATAGGGAGAGCATTTTAATAACACAGAATAGCTTAAGATGCACTAATTAGTTTAACTGAATGCACTCTTCCCCATAAGGAGTGATTGAGTTTGTTCCTACTTGAAAACTCTAGTTCTGTTTTCTTAAACAATGGTGAGAGGTTTGTTTTGACTTAATCTCAGAGGTTAGGAGTGATAGAGATTCCCAAGTAGGGCAGCTTATTTCTGACTACAGTTGAAGGGATAGTAGAGGTAATCTGGGCTAGCAGATCAGCTAAACAGGAAGAAATTATTTATTTATTTAAAAGAGATTAACCAGGAAAGACATACTGAGTTGTAAAGCTCGTTTCCAGACGTGTCATGGGTTAGGGGATAAGGGGTAAGTACAAACAAGTAGAAGTGCAGTAAAAACAATACACTATATACAATAATATACATTACCAGAGCAAATAATAATGTAGGTTAAACATCAGAAGTGTGAAGTACCCGACACACACAAGAAAGTAATGTCACAAATATAGGAAAGGGTAGGAGAGAGAGTAAGTAAAGAAGGTGAGAAAGGTTAGAGGGGGGTGAAAAGGTAAAGTAGCGGTGGGAGTAAAAGAGAGAGGAGAAGAGAACAGATTATGACGGGCAGGGTAGGGGAATAGAGTGTTGAGGATTAGGAAGGGGTAAAAATGGTGATTACTGGGGGTGGGAGTGAGTGAGAAAGAAGTAAGAGAGTTGGAGGAAGTGGTGGAGAGGAAAGGGGGATGAAGTGGTTTGGCGAGAAGTATAGAGGTCAGAGTAGATAAGGAGAAGTGTGGGGCAATGGGGCTAAGGGCATGTTACAGGAAGGAGCAGTGTGGCCTTGGAGAAGAGGGGAAAGAGAGTGTTTGGAGGTGGCAGAGCAAATTGTTAGTGGGAGTTCTAAAGATTTTGAAGGCAGATGGAGAAACCAGACTGGCCAGCAAAAGAGAACAATAACCTGAGTTACGGAGAGAGTACATGGAGGAAGGCATAGGGAAGAGGAGAGAGCTGTGATAAGGAGGGAGTGAAGCCAATTAGAATTTAGAAATAAAGGAGGCACAGTGGATGAGATTGCAGTTTTTCAAGAAAGGGAAGGAAAGATGAATGTACAGAGAACAGTGGTGAGTCTGCGGGGGGACGGGGACGGACCAAGGCAAAATGAGTGAAAGAGAGGATCCACTTTGGGCAGGGTGGATTGAGGTGCAGCACCATAGACTAAGTTGCCATAGTCAAAAATGGGGAGGATCATTTTAGTGATGATGTCCCAGTGGGCAGATACAGGGATACAGCTTTTGTTCCCATAAAGAGAAACCAAGCTTAGGGTAAAGGGAGTATATTAGATTTGCTCCAAGTTATTTCTATTCCTGACACAAATTTAAAGGAATCCATCATATCCATTAATGCTGGAAGAGATGGCCTAGGAATGGATTCTGAAGTGTTAAAAGTAAATTGCTAACGAAGGAAAGCACTTTGCAATAATGGCCCTTTAGCTTAATTCCTTCAGTAAAGATTGTGCTTTTTCAATCATCCTAATAAGGTATTCAATTGCTATTGTAAATAGACCAGGTAAGAATGAATATCGTTGTCTCAAGCCTCTCTAGTTGGAGAAATTCCAGTTTGAGATAGTTAGTTAAAATAGAAGCCTTGGGACCGTTGTGAAGTGTTTCAACCCATTTTAAGAATCAATTTGGAATCCCGAAGTGACTTAGCTCTTCGCATAAGTAGCACCATTCTACTTTAATGAATGCTTTGGCTGCATCTAAAGAGACCAAGGGAATGTGATGTTCTCTTTAGGGCAGACCACAGGACTGGAAGAATTCTCCTTATGTTGTCAGTTCCTTGGTAACCATGGATGGAACCCATCTGTTCTGCCACTGTTGCTTCTGGGAGGATGTTCTGTAATCTATTGTTTATGACTGGGGCCAATATTTTAAAGTCTGTATTTAAAAGTGAGATAGAAACTTACAAATGGTCAGAAGAAAAGTCTTGACCCACCTACTCTGCCCAGATGTTCCCTGCCTAATCTGTCTCTGACCTATTTGGTCTCTGGTGACCCTACTGCCTCCCTGCCTCTTTTTCTAATATTCACCTATGTCTGTCCCACACATGCTTGGAGCCCCCCACTGTTTAGCCTCCACCAATTCTGGTGGCAGTTTGTTCCAGGCATCTACCACCCTTTTAGTGTAGAAATAATTCCTTGCATCTCACTTAAACTCCCCAACCCCCTCCACATTCATCTCATGCCCTTTGATCCTGGTCTCGCCCCTGTAATGTACTTTTAGGTCTTGTGAAGCACACATTAAGCATGAGGCTTAATGTTAAGCTGACGCCCCTTTAAGAGCACTTAGAACCTGCATGTAGCTAATTGTTGCACTGCCTGGCAGTGCCATGTATGTCTGTCAGTCAGAGATTTTGTCAGTCTGGGGCTTGTCCTCATGAAGAGAACATCTGCAGCACAGAATAAACCTGCCTTATTATTATTTTATGCGTCTGTCTAGTTATTTGCACGGTCTAGAGAGGGTTCTCACCAGTAGCAACTGAAGGATCTGGCAGACCACAGAGAAGGTAAGGGGTCCTTTTAGTGGCAGACCAAGTAATCAAAACGCCACACATGGTGGAGAATGCGGCCCTTCTTCTGTCCAGATCCCCATCTCACTTGCCTGCATTGCTGGTTACCCCAAATCATCACCCCAGTATGCTTGAATTGTCTGAATGCTGATGAATTAACTACAGCCATGGCTGCCAGAGGAAAAGCTGAACTGTTGTAAAGCAACCTGTAGCCCTCATACTGTACTGAAAAAAATTTGTTCAGCATTGCTAGCCTGCTGTTTAAATAAAACTGTCAACACGTTATTTCTACTCAGCCCTAGAAACCCCACAGAGCTGCGAACTATGCAACCCACCCCACCACCTCGTGGCAGGGCTTCTTTTAAAACTGCTCCAGTTGGCATCCAAGCTCCCGCTCTGCCTCCCAGCTACAGCTGTCACACCCAGGGAGGATTGCAGCTCCACAGAAAATAAATGCACTGTACAAAGGGACTGCTCACTAAATTAAATGAAAAAAGAAAGCACAGGAAAGTAAAAATAACTGCACCAAGCGTGCACTTCTGACTCAGCCCTCCTATGCTCCGTGGTCCGCTCTCCCATACTGCTGCAGAGGCACATAGACTCCTTACCACAAATGTGGCAACACTTGAGCAATCCTTCCCCTAGGCCACAGCAGCAAGCCACCCTGCACTTCTTGTAACTGGATCTCCAGCTACCCTACCAACAACCGCAGTGGACCATGGCTCCAAACTGCCACCAGGGCTCTCCTCTCACCCCTGCAGCCTCATGGAGCGTTTCCCTAAAGGGTCTAAAGAAAAATAGATCAAGCCTGCAAACCGGAGCCTCTGCTCCCTGACTCCGCTCTTACAAAAACAGCCACAGCTCACTCCATAGCTCACGGTAGAGTGCCCCTTCACAGCGCGGCTCAAGAAAGCACTCTGGCCTCTCTCTAACAGCCGCATCTGACCACAGCTCAGCTCCACTCCTCCCGTGGGTGCAGACCACAGCATCAGCCTCCCCACAAACATAGCGGCTCACGGTCGCATCAGTCTGTCTGCTCTGCAGTTCCCAACACATGGAGCACGGGTGCTCATGCTCGGCAACGCTACAACCGGCCATAAAACACAAAGTACTAAATTAAATAAGGACAGCACAAGAAGCTCTGCTCCCCTTTGGGCCACGCTTCAACAGCCTAAATAAATAAACAGAAGGAAAAAAAAACACAAAGAGAGACAAATGGGGAATCTCAAGCTGCAACTCTGCATACTGCTTTCCACCCACTCTGCAGCTCTCCACCACCGGTGCCTCCCTTCTCTTTCCTGCAGCAGCACAGAGCCTCAGCACCAGCTCAGCCACACTACATAAAGACCATTCTTCATCAAGCAATGGGAGTAAGTGAATAAAAGAAATGGGTAAATAAAAACCAAAAACAAACAAAAAAAAAAAAACACCTGGGGCAGAAACTAACAAACAAAACAGAAGACAGCCTGGAGACAACAGAAAATAACAAACTAAAGCACAAGCTTATTCTAAATGAAACAGAGAGCAGTCACATAACTACAACTCCCACCAATTTGTTCCTCTCAGAGGGGAAGAAGCATCTCAAGGCGACAATCACCATTTTGACAATTGTACATCAGCCAGGCAGCCTCGTGGAATAAATCCTACATCTTGTTAGCACAAAACAAGACAGGAAGTGAACTCTTGACCACACTGCTGGTGGCCATCTTGCTACAGTCAGGCCACTCAAAACCCACAGGAACTGCATGTCACAGTTCAGCGGCCATCATGTGAAGGGCACAAATTGACCTCAATTGAAATCAATGGGAGTCCTATTAAAATGAATGGACACTGCAACAAAAAGCTGATTTTTGCAACAAAACCTTTATTTTAAATAACAAACAACACAGAATTGAGTGGGACTTCTTTATTAAGACATCAATTGGTGAACTTTGCTTCAAAAATTGTTACTTTTGTCTACAAAAATTATTTTTGCTCGGCACTTCATCTACGACATGGCGTCCTGTCACCTGCATGATGGCAACTCCTTCTCACCAGTACGACCTTTGCTTGGTGAAACAAAGCTCATCTCCAACCACAATGACTGACAACGACACAGATATAGGTGACAGAGTGCCCGGAGTCCTACCTTCACCCACCTCAAGGGCGTGGGGATACAAAATCAAAACAATCCTCCATGACATCCAGTCTTCTATTTCTGCTCAAGGAGCACCAGAGCAATGCAAGCTATTCAAGATGACCTGGCCTACATTAAAGCTATTTCACCACAGTCCACGGTCCATACCAGCCTACAACCAGTACCCTTCTCAGCCTTGCCTCACGAAGACTCTATCGACTGTCTGGAACACTTCCAAGCATGTATTTCCTTCAATGGTTGGGCTGATCCCTTGCACCTCTCCAATGCCTTGTGCTTGCTTCTGAGAGGGACTGCCATTTTCTGGTTCAACGCACTTGCAGACCAAGTCAAAGGAGATACTGCCACACTGTACACAACCTTCAAAGCCCATTTTCTCCAAGCACACCCACCCTGGTTATTGGAGCAACAGCTGCAGGAAAGTACAATGCAACCCACTGAATCTCTTGAAGCCTTCATAGTGAACATTGAATCTCGATGCAAATGCCTACAGAAAACAGAGAAAGATCAAGTAACAGCCTTTGTCTGGGGACTGCCTCCTCAATTTCGTACCTACCAACCACCTGGACAGACACCATCCAAACTGCATGGCTAGCTCAAGAGCCCATTTCAATGTTCCAGTCTGCAGGTGCTCAGGCACCCCAAACCTCACAACTGGCTGCACTTGCCACATGTGTCCAACAACAACAAGCAATGATTGACAAGCTTATTTCTACTTTCAGTACCTTACACATCAGCTCAACTGCCTCCTCAGCAAATACTAATGCTATGCGACCACCTCGACAGTGACCGGATCCACCTCCACCTTCCGGAAAGCCCATGACTTGCCAGTGTTGTGGATTCAGGGGACACACTGCCACTGTCTGCTGAAAGTTAAAATATTACCACAGGACTCAAGAGGACCACGGATGCCCACCACAGCGCAATCAACATGATAACCACAACTACTCCCAGAATCAGGGAAATAAGTGCTGCCCAACAGACTAGGGGCTTTTGTTGGGCTGGAGAACACAGCAACTGATACCCCTCTGACTCTCACAATTCAAACAAAATGCTTCCCCCTACTGCAAACTCTGGCACATTCTCACTTCCAGGAGCAAGGGTACCTGTCATTCAATCACCTCTGCTAGCAAACTACGTACCTATAACCATCAGAGATGGGTCTACACATGCCTTGGTTGACAGTAGAGCAGAAATATCAGTTATCAACAGCAGCATTCTAAACCAAGCTATTCATCACCTACCTAATGTCTCTCCAGCCGACATAAAGTACATTATCACAGCAAGTACAGTTATAGTACCTATCACAGGCATGGTCCATCTCAAGCTCCACTTTGGCTCACAGCAAGCTACTGTCAAGTTTTACATAGGACCTGATCTTCAACCTGCAATAATTCTAGGCCTGGACTGTCTCAAAGCTCACAAAGCCATCCTAGACTTTGCCTCAAGCAAACTATCGCTAGATCCTTGGAGGCAACTCACAGCTATAGACTCAGTTACTGTATCTCCTTAGTCAGAAATGGTTTTGATTGCCAAGATTCAAGGTGAACCACTTCCACAAGGTGTTGTTGGCATCATCACAGGATTCCCCCATGCTGCATTTGTCAGGTTTCCTTCTGGGAAATACCTTATTGGCGGTGCATGACGGCGCAGTCTTCCAAAAATGTTGCAACTTTGCAGATGAGCCAGTGGTCATTTCAAAGGGTGACAACATTGGAAAGTTTGTCTGCTTATCTTCATTGGACCAGCTCCATCTCATGCAAGAACCTCAGCCTGGTTCCACCAACTCTAATCCTGTCAGTACTATCACGACCACTCCAACTTCAACAGAGTTACCCCTCAGTCAGTGACTATCCTCTTCCAAACTTCCAGCATCTCCAATGGAAAAGCAGCAACATTTGAAATTCCTGCAGAACTACCCAGATGTCTTTGTTGGTTCAGATAACAACCTCAGATGCTGTGATATCCTGCAACACACCATCGAAGTACAGCCCAACCAGAAACCAATCCATTAGCGAGCCTACAAAGTGGGACATAAACAGAAACAAGTCCTTGAAGACATAATCAAAGACATGCTTGACCAAGACATAGTCGAAGAATCTACAAGCCCCTGGGGTACACCTTGCTTGCTGGTGGTAAAAAAGGACAAAGCGTATCACTTCGTGGTAGACTACAGAGAACGCAATGCCTACACGGTGCAGGATGCTCATTCCTTGCCTACAACCGAAGATGCTTTAGAGAGTCTTGGTGTGGCCAGTCCTGCTTACTTCACCACTCTAGACCTTCAGAGTGGGTTCTATCAAGTTTCCATTGATCTAGCTTCTCATCCATACACAGCATGGCGCTGCCACTTGGGACTTTTTCAGTTCAAACATCTGCCTATGGGTCTTCTGAACAGTCCAGCCATGTTGCAACATGTTATGGAAGCCGTACTACATGGGTTGTCTTGGAAGTCTTGCCTAGTCTACCTGGATGATGTGATTGTCTTCAGCAGAACTTTGTCAGAGCACCTCCAGCATCTCCAAGAAGTGTTTGAACATCTCAGACAAGCCAATCTCAAGCTTCGCCCAGAAAAGTGTTGTTTTGCACAGCATCAGATTCATTACCTGGGACATGTGGTTAGTTCTCAAGGCATCTCTCCAGATCCAGACAAACTCTCAGCAATCAAAGACTATCCAGAGCCTAACAATCTCAAAGACCTTCGAGCTTTCCTGGGCTTGTCTGGCTACTACCGAAAGTTCATTTGCAACTACACCAAGATTGCAACTCCACTGTACATCCTCACCAAAAAAGGGATATGACTATATTTGGACTTCTGAATGTAAAGAGGCCTTCAAAACCTTAAAACAAAACCAAATCTACTCTCCAGTATTGGCCTGCCCAAGATTCGACCAACCATTCAAGCTCTACTCAGATGCTAGCTTCTATGCAGTGGGCGCTGTGCTCTGTCAAATTTAAGATGGAACAGAACGAGTTGTTTCCTATGCCGGGCGCTCTCTTTCCTCAGCTGAGCAGAACTATGGCATCACAGAAAAAGAATGTATAGCCATGATATCTGCCATAAATAAATTTGACTGCTACCTTCGCTAGTCCTCCTTTACAGCTATCGTTGATCACTCTGCCCTCGGATGGCTATTTGAAATGAAGGAGCCAGTAAGCAAATTCGCCCAATGGATCACCATGCTGCAAACCTACAACTTTGAAATTCAGTACAGACCAGGTCGAGTTCAGTCCAATGCCGATGGTGTGAGCCGGAGATGATATCCCTCTTCATCCTCCTCAAAAGATGAAGAATCCTGCTTACAGGCTCTTCCCTTCTATGCCATAGATGTGCTTCCTGTGGACACTCCTACAGCACTTCAAGTTGCTTTGCTGCTACCAACCGCTTCCACCGAGAGACATACAAATCCTCAGTTACTGCAAGCAGCTGAAAAGCTTCTCATCTCCTCTATATCCGATCTGTTCCTGACAACTGTTAAAATGCAACAAAGAACTGACACTCAATTTACGGACATAATCACCTACTTAGAGTCTGGAACCTTACCACAACAAAAGAAACATCACCAAGATGTGCTTTTCCTTGCTTCGAAGTATTTCCTCAATGACGGTGTGCTTTTTCACATTTGGACCAAGGAAGGCAAGGGTCATCGCATGGACAGAACTCACGTACAGCTAGTTGTGCCAGCCTCTCTCATCCCTCAAGTTCTTCTCTCCACTCATGCCTCTCCACTCTCTAGAGGTCATATGGGAATATGTAGAACCCTAGAAAAGACAAGGCTTCACTTCTTCTGGCCACACATGAACAGGGACATTGTCCAGTTCATAAAATCCTGCCAGCCCTGCTCCCAAAGAAAGCCTCCTGCCAAACTGACAAAGGCACACATCACCCCAATGCCTGTAGCCATTGAACTATTCCAAAGAGTCAGCACTGACATTCTTGGGCCCTTACCAACACGCTCTGACTCTGGCAACAAATACATCCTTGTCTTTGTGGACTACTTGACGAAGTATTTGGAACTCATCCCCCTAAGAGACATTAAAGCCGCCACTGTGGCAAGTGCCTTTCTCACCACAGTCATTTATCGTAATGGTACCCCATCGTACCTACATTCTGACAGAGGCACTAACTACCTGCCCACCATTGTCTGAGAAACTTGCAAACTTCTCGACATAAAAAAGACACATACCACAAGTTACCATCCACAATGCAATGGACAGACTGAAAGAATGGTGTCTACAATTCTCAGCAGACTCTTCAAGTATCTGGATGAGACTCACAACACCTGGGGCCATTTTGTTCCCTTTGTGCAGTTTGCATACAATACCAGCCTTTGTGTCAATAGCACAGAATACACCCCCTTCTTCTTAGTCCATGGACGTCACCCAAGAACTCCACTGGACAGGGATCTCTCGCTGCTAGAGGTTCCTAAGTCAGCTTCTTCTTTCATTATCCCTCTTCTGGAACAGCTGGAACTTGCCCGATGAGTTGCAATCAGCACGTTGGGCCAGAGAAAATCAGCAATGCAAAAATGTCTGCAGCCTTCATTCTCTGTTGGGGACACTGTTTATTTGTACTGACTGGCTCTTGCTACGGGTGCCACCAAGAAACTGCTTCGCCCCTGGACTGGTCCTTTCTACATCATAGAAAAGCTTCCTCTAGTACACGTTCATCTGCAATGCAAGTCAGATGGCAAGCTGGTACACAACAAAGTCCATATAAACTGACTAAAGCATGAGTAACTGAGTAACAACCTTCCAGACGACACCAGTCCTCCCAGAAATGAAGCTGCCCTTGAGCCTGCCATCCTCTCTGAAGCTGTGATCCCTCCAGACAACTTGCAACTAGTTCCTACAGCTCTTCCCATTCCTGACACTCTCCAGCCAGATTCTGTTTTACCAAATGATTTGCCTGGGACTTCCTCTTCCTCTCAACCTTCGTCTTCTTCTCAGGACTCTCTCCTACACACCACAGTGTACCTGATTGAGAAGATCTTAAGGAAGAAGTTCACAAATGGATCCTGGACTTACAGAGTCAAATGGTGTGGATTTGATAGTGGGCAGAACTCCTGGGTTGTTTTTAATGACCTGACCCCATCCTGTCAGGAACTAGTGCAATCTACACATGCCTCCATTCCCACCGATCGGAAAAGTCGATGGAGGTCTTGAACTTTTGTTACTGGACTCAGTGTGTTTTGGGACTAATTTATTTTCTGGTTTAACTGTTTTGCAACAAATATCTTGTTGTACCTCTCTCCTTGCACCTGTTGCCATGGTACTGTTTACCTGCATTAATGCTTTTTCCCCTTAGGAATGTTTTACATGACAGTCAATCTGTTATTGATTCTGCAACTGCTAACAAAGTTTGACCTGCATTCTGGGTATCCTCCTGCTGCTACCCTTCCCTCTCTTCCCTTTTCCTTCCCCCACACCTTAGTGCTTGTGGCATGACTAAATCTCAAGTACTATTGTGTCCCCACCCGGTGCTACTCTGACTGGTCCCCAGTGTAGTCCTGGTTCTTTTCTCCCCCATGAGTAGAATTCTGTTTGTGAAAGTACTGCCTTGTAATGCATGAAAATGTTTTTGCCTTTAAAACGTACTTAAAATATTTCTTAGAAACTGTTATAGATTTATTGCTTGTTCAAGTGGTGCTCACACACTGTTCCAGTGGTGATGTGAAGCACACATTAAGCATGGGGCTTAATGTTAAGCTGCTGCCCCTTTAACAGCACTTATAACCTGCATGTAATTAATTGTTGCACTGCCTGGCAGTGCCAAGTATGCCTGTCAGTCAGAGATTTTCTCAGTCTGGGGCCTGTCCTTATGAAGAGAACATCTGCAGCACAGAATAAACCTGCCTTATTATTATTTTATGCATCAGTCTAGTTATTCGCATAGTCCAGATGGAGTCCTCATCAGCAGCAACCGAAGGGTCTGGCAGACCACAGAGAAGGTAAGGGGTCCTTTTAGTGGTGGACCAAGTAACCAAAACACCACAGTCTCTATCATAGCACATCTCTCTTGCTTTTCTCTTCTCTTCCAGGGTGTTGGTCCAGGAAGATACATCTATAGTTTGAACAGCAGGTTGGATCCTTTTTTTGGGTGGGAAGGGGAGATAAGCACAATCAGGGCCTCATTCATTGATAGAGGGAGAGAACCTTTCAAGGCTGCTGTTAGTTAAGTGGTGGCTTTCATTTATGTCAAAGGTTACGTAAATATACAGTATATGAAACTGCTCTGCAAATCATCCCCCATAGACTTCTATACAGCACCCCTCCCCCGCATTCTTCCTGGTTAAAAACATCATAAAATGTCTGAGTATGGGGAAGGGGCTGGCAGACTAAGATGGGTAAGGGATTGGCCAATCAACTGTTCAGCTCAGTTTTCAATCCCTTCCCTCACAAGGTGGCTGAAATTAAAAATGTCATTTTTAGACTAAAAAGACTATCTCAGCTATAAGGTTGCAGCTAAAAGGTATGGGGCTTTTGTGTAAAAAAAGCAAAAGCAAATAGTTTGGAAATCGCTTTAAATATATGTTTTTAGCATAATCAGTATTAAGAATAGGAATTATACAACATGCTGCAGATACTTACATTCCCACATTGAAAAAGCCATTGAGGATTTGATTTTAAAGATGCTCAGTTCACTTCCTGACCGGATTTCTTTACTACTCTAATTACATCCAGCTGTCCTCAACAATGCTAAAGAGGCTCTAATTTAGTGAGTTTATAACTCATTAATGGCTATTTTAAAACACAGGATACAGAGCAAAAATCTAGGAAATTATATAAGCTGACATAGCAATGTCTCAGCTCCTGTCTGCAACACAAAGAAAAATGGCATTTGCACTTGACAAATTCAGGGCCGATATGACCTCAGTAGCTGATTATATGATCATAAAGCCCATAAAAATTTTAAGCAACAGTACAGTATATAAGCTGTATAAAATAAAAATTAAATTAACTAAGAATAGTTTATAAATTATAAGTTATGAAACCTATCTAAAATGTCTGCATACACCCTCCTGCACACAAAACAATCTTCACCTCCACTCCTGCCTCAGATTAATTTGTTTCACTGCATTTCCAAACAAATCACCCTTTAATTGGTGTGCACAATTTAAATTCATTTCAAGATCGACACCCTAATACTAGAAAGTATTTGAAAGTCTACTTTTCAAGATTTTCAAATATTTTTCAATGTTCTCCACATGCATTGTTTCTTTGCATCGACCCTGCCAAGCCATACGTTCTATATAGTAAAAGAGAAAATTAACTCCCCTTCTCTCCTCAATGCACCACTTTCCAGCTCCAGTCCCCAACCTTCAACTCAGATCTCTGACTCCTCAGCTCCTCAAACTCCCCACTCCTCGATTCTCCAGTCTGGCCTTGTGGCAAAGATTCACTATGTCAATCCTCTTCAGATCCTCTCAGCACTTCTTCCTGTGGCCCTTGCTGCTCCTTAGAGCGACTCTGCTCTCCCACAGAAACAGTGAGATCCATAGTTAAAGGGGCAAAAGGAAGCAGAAACTCTCCTAAAGTTAGCACCCTCTAAAATGTCAAAGACTGAAATTGTGATACTGTATTATAAAGCAGACTCATATTTTCCTCCAATCAGCGAGGAGAACCACCATACCTCTTGTGGAGCATACAGGTACAGCACACTCAAATTTCCAATTCTGCTGTCTCCCACTGACAACTGCTGCTTGCTGCTCACCATTCTGCTCCACATTTGCCTGCCTCTAAAATGTCAGTGGATTTCAAAAATACTTACGAAACCTTTTTTTTAAATGCCTCCCTAAATTGTTTTTGTAATGTAAAACTACAGTGGGAAACTCAGTTTCATCAGCCACTGCCTACTACCACATCAGAGCACGTCAAGAGTGTACCACTTTGCAGAATTCAGAATACAAGAGGAGGGGACAGAAAACTGTAAACAAATAAAAATGCCTTTTAAACAGTTACACTGACAATTTTATATTGCCAAAAAATCCTCGACTGTTTCACAATATATTAACATTCTTACCGGTAGCACCATATGGCGTTGGAACTATCTATTGCTTAACCCAACCCAAAATGGCTGCACAAGATAGAATGAGTTAATTTGTCTACTTGTGTGTGTTTCTTACTGCATAAAAATGTTTATTTTAAATGTGTGTTAGCTTTGTGGGGGCCCAAAGCTGAAAAAAGTAAACCAAGTTATTTTGTATCCAATTATATTGGAAGGTATTGGAACGTATTAGGCCAGTTTTAATAGCTTGGGAAATTAACAAAGAATAGCAAAAGGTAATAGGGTCTACCATTCCTAAGACCCCCTGAGCTTTGGGGTGGTACATAAAGCAGTGTTTAATGGGGTTGAGTCTGCTCCCCATAACATCTGGAAGAAGCATGTGTACAGTCTGGTTTCAAGTATAACCGGGGGGCGCAAATCATAGCCATGTACAAGAGGCAAGGTATAATTTTTTTTATTATAAAGATTCTTTTTATTTTATAAAGCCATTTTAAATTTTGCATTAGAGTCAGAATTAGAGATTACCTGGTGTGTTGATAATTGCACTTAATTTTTCTGTACAGCGTCAGAGGTAGAGGAATGTGGTTTAACAGCGATACCACACCCAGTGACAGCTGCTCATCCTGCTCACATTTTGCTGATATCCTCCTGCAATTTTTCTTTGTTTGGACCTGTTTTTCCTCCTCATTGATCATTATTGCCAACATTTGTTCCTTTTGAGACAGTTACTTGCTAGAAATAGATTTTTCATGTAAATCCTCCGTCGATACAATAATATCATCTCTACCTTCTTCATAAACATCCTCAAAGGTATCTTCATTATTAGCAACATCTTTGGCCTCTAATACAGCAAGTACAGGGGAGGAGGCCTGCTCCCCTCACTCTAGGACATCCATCTCCTCACAGCTCCCACTCTGAGTGGCCATCTTGGAAGACTTGCTCACAGGAAGTAAGGCCCCCTGCAGGCAGAGTAGGGGAATTTCCCCCAGTGTCCTGGCCAAATTTCCCCCATTCATTACAGATACCACCAACAGCTTAAACTGGTTCAGTTTCAGTTAGTTACCCTCTGTACCCCCTCCCCACTGGGTCACCCCTGAAAAGGGACTTCTAGTCTCAGTGGGCCTACCCAGTCAACAAAATTCAATAAATTAATAAATAAACCTGCCCTCAACAGGGTCATGTCCAGCCAAAATGGCTGACCTTAGAACATCAGTGTACCTATAGAACCTACCTGCACTGTAAGCATTGTATGGAAACTGTATGACCTCTGTTTCAGGTGCAGAAATGGGATCTTGGTGTTTAAAAAGACACCAGCTAACCCAGCCACCTGTGGCAGACTTGTATGCCTTTCTGGTCTCTCCAACCAAGATTGTCAGAGAAGGCTGATATTTTTTATGAAAGGCCTGTGATCACCCAGGAATCCCGGAAAGTGGAGTTCTAGGGTCAGAGTACCCTCCTGGATCAGAGGTTAAAGATGGTCTACTGGATCCAGAAGGAGTTTCAGAATGGGGGAAGCAAAGCTGAATTTCATCCAAGAGTTCCAGAAGTACTAGGTACCAAGGTTGTGCTTTCCAGACAAGGGTCACCTTCAGGGAAAATGTTATTAAAAAATTTTGTGTAGCAGATCACTGATCCATTGACAGCACTTTTCCAGCTGTCCCTGGAGACAGGGGATGTCCCGGAAGACTGGAGAAAGACAACAGTTGTGCCTATTTATAAAAACAGAGACAAGTCAAGTCCTGCAAATTATAGGCTATTAAGCCTGACCTCAACCCTTGGTAAAATAATGGAGGCCATGATAAAGGAAAGAAAGGAAGAAGATATAAAAATCAAAAGTCTAACACACATTAGCCAACATGGGTTTAGAAAAATCAGATTGTGCGCAACGAATGCAGTAGTTTTTTTATGAAAAGGTCAGTCAGTCACTAAGCAAAAATGAATTGGTAGATATCATATACTTGGGATCTACAAAAGGCATTTGATAAGGTCCACCACAAAGCACTAGTTATGAAACTCCATAAGATGGGTCTAGATAAAAAACTTCTAGCCTGGATCTCTGCCTGGTTAGATGACAGATCCCAATCAGTAAGAGTCTGAAGTAATTTGTCAGAACCCGGCAGTGTGATAATCAGAGTGCCGTAGGGATGCATGCTGGGTCCAGTGCTATTTGGACTAGTTATCTTGGACTTGGAAAATGTCAGAAATTGGCTGGTGAAGTATGCAGACAACACCAAGCTAGGGGCCATAGTTAGCACAGAAGAGCTGACACATAACATGGAAAGGGATCTAGAATCAATAGAAAAGTGGGAGCAGAACAATAGTATGACCTTTAACCAGGATAAATGTGTTGTTATGCATTTGGGTTTCAACAACAAAAAGCATAGATACTACCTCAATGGCTATAATTTAAAGGGAGTTGAAAGTGAAAATGACTTGGAAATACAGATTCATAAAGACCTTAGCTTCAGAAACAACTGTAAAAAGGTAATCGGAACAGCTAACAGAATCCTGGGGTGTATCAGAAAGGCCTTTGTGTCCAGAGACAAATACTGTATAACTTCATTATACAAAACTTACATAAGACCTCACTTGGATTACTGCTCCACTGTATGGCGCCCTCACCTTAGAAGGGATATAAATAATAGTGAGGGTGCAACACAGAGCCACAAAAAGTATAGATAAGTTTTATTTATTTATTTATTAGAATTTCGGATTAACACCTTTGAGCCAATGGCTCTTTTACAAAGTTCCCACATCAGTATACAAAGAATAGAAGTACAATTTGTGTGAGATTAGCAGGCAAGCAGTTGGAATACAAATTTAAGTACAGGGTATGCATGGTCTAAAGGTACAGGTAATATAATTAACAGAACAATACAACTAAGCATACATTTAAGAATGATGAGTCACAGTAAACAATATTTACATGAATGAAAGCTGCCAGAAGGGCATTGTCAAGGGAAAGGTGTAGTGGAAAAATTGAGTTGCTGCCAGTTGTGCCAGGTAGCGAAGGAAAGTGGGAAGAGAAGCTATTAGTAAATCAGCTTAATGATTTTCTAGAGGGGGGCGGTGTCCTCTGTACCGAACAGCATGGTTTGCGTCATGGCCGTGGGACTTATACTGCCCTGGTCAGATTCACGAGCACCGTTCTGCAAGGTTGTAATGATGGTCTCTTGACGGGAGCAGTGTTCATGGACCTGTGCATGGCTTTTGACCAGATTAATCATTTATTACTTTGTCAGAAGTTATCTGATTTGGGTTTGTCTGAATCTGCAGTGGCTATAATTCATGATTTCTACAGGATTGTTCCCAATTCCCAATATGTGTTGATTGGGTCTGTTTCATCTGATGTGCATTCCACTGTTTGTGGAGTCCCGCGGGGGTCCATCCTCGGCCCCTTAGTATTTTCATTATTCATTAATCAGGTACCTTCAATATTTCATGGGTGTCAATGCCTATTGTATGCTGATGATTTGATTTTCTATTATTAGCATTAGTCTGTACATTCTATAAATGTAATTTTGGATTTAGAGTTTCAGAGATTATGTCAGTGGATGTTCTCTAACAAGATGGGTTTGAATGCTTGTGAGACCAAGGTAATGATGTCTGGAAGTGCTGTCCGATTGAGGGACAACCCAGAAATATTAATTTATGACAATCATGGTATTTTGCTTGAACAGGTTTCTGAATTCAAGTACCTGGGTGTAATACTTGATTCTTCTTTGATTTTTTACTTCTCAAGTAAAACTGGTAAAGAGTAAAGTTAATCAGAAATTGGGTCAGCTTTATAAATTTAAATCTTATTTGTCTTTTGATTCCCATATGAAATTAGCTAACGGTGTTCTTTTGCCTCATCTGGACTATGTTTCTCCCTTGTATGAGAAATTGGGTGTTAGGGAGAGGCTGATCCTAAGTGTAGTTTACAACCATATTTGTCATTTTGTTTTAGATGTGCCAGTTACAACTCATCATTGCTTGTTATATTCATCCTTGGGGTGGCTTTCTCTGCAGTATAGATATATGTATGCATTTGGAAATTTGGTACACCAGGCAATTCATTCAGTTGGGTTATCTCATCTTTTTGATTTAATTAAGTTACATGAGATCAATGCCTCTTTAATGTCAGCTGAAGGAATTTTGTTGGAGGGTTATTCTGTTAAGAACAACTATGGTGCACACTTCTTTGCCTGTCAAGCTCCTAGAATTTGGAATGATTTACCCCCTTCTTTGAGAGTAGTGAAGTCATATCCAACTGTTAAAATTAGATATAAAAAGTATTTGTTGTTTTCGATAAAATGTACATGTTTTTGTTAATTATGTAATTTTGTATATTTGTTTATATATGTGATATTAATTGTTTTTTGCATTTCTCTGTAACATGTTATTTATGTTGTTTGTCCGGGTCAGACCTGAAAAAGGGCTTTTGGCCCAGTTGCCCTAACCTGGTTAACAAATGAAATGAAATGAGAGAGAGAGTGGGCTTAGAGGGGTCACTGGGAGGGAAGTAGAAGGAGAGGTGGGTAGGAGGCAAGGATCAGGGAACTTGTACAACAGTGGGTGGAGTGAGCATATTAGAAAAGGGAGAGGGGAAGGGAGTTGAAAAAGGGTAAGAGAGGAAGGTGGTGGACCAGAGCTGAGAGAGAGAGGCAGGGGTATGGGGGAGGGAGGGTGGTGGCAGGCAGAGGTGGGGATAGTAGAGAGGTGTGAAGAACAGAAGCAACTGCCAGGGAGGTTAGGAGAAACAGTCACAGGTAGCTCTGGACACAAGCACTTGACATAGCTTGTGTTTGAATGAGCAGAGGGTGCCTAAGTTGGTGAGACAAGACCTATGGACAGAGACTAGAAGAGCTAGGATTATACACACTTGAATGTAGAAGAGATAGAGGTGACATGTTGCAGAGGTATAAGATCACAGGGGATAGTTAGTGAACTAATGAGTAGCATGGGACTACATTTTATTAATAGAGTTATAAACTTAAAGGTGTCACAATAAAACTATGACTGAATTTTCAAAAAAGAATAATAGAACAGGCTACGTTATATCTATACAGAGCAGTGAAACTGTGGAACAGTTTGCCAAATGAAGTAGTGTCAGCAGAATCATTAGCTTCCTTTTACAAAATGATTAAAACAAGTGGCCACATGGAAGCGGAAGAGACAGGCTTGATGGGCTCTCTGCCTTCTTCTATCTGACAACCAAGTATAGAACCAAGTACAGAACAGCTGCAGAGTTACACATTTTAATTTGACTAGCAGTAGGAAAAACATGTGTAGCATTTTTCAGGTAACCTTGTCTAAAGCTGCTGTACAACCACTTTTGGGTGAACTCAGATGTGTAGCAAGTGACTGCCATACATAAACAATTTTGTGTAGTAGTTGAAAATTGTGTATTTTTTTGCTACTTTATTCTGGGTGAAATATTCCCTGATCACCATTACCATGGAGGCACTCTGTCTCCTTATCTTATTCTGCACCATGCTTTAGAGATTAGGGTAAAGGGGGGTACATAAAACAAAATAGCTGTACAGAGGGGTCTAAATTCAAGCAGTGAAAAAGTTTATTAACTTACATAAAAAAGGTTGGCCATTGTGATAGGCCTGATGTCTCCTATCCCTGTTTAAGCAATTATACATTCAGAAAGAGGAGACAGAAAGGTTGAGCCCCACTTCCCTGTTTGAGACGAGATCTTTTTCTGTCCTGTGTCTTTTTCACCCCTGGTCTGGCCAGTCTTGTGCATCTTTCCTGTCCTATGATGAGCAAAGAACCTTAGCATTTCGATACACTCTACAATCTCTTCAGGAAGCTATGCTTGAGGAAACTGATCACTACCTCCTCTTAAATACCCCATTCAACATTGTGTCACATGTGTACATATGTAACTGCTCAAAGAGTCCCTGCATAATAAAGTGCATTTAAAAAAATTTAAGTGAGGGGCATGGCTTGACTGTCAGCAGGAGAAATTGTATGGTTGATTAGCTCTGTTGGGCCAGAAACTTAACTTAATATAAAATGGAACTAAATTGTGGAGGTTCGATGCAAAAATACATTGCCTAAGAGACAACACTATATTCTTCAACATCAGCAAAGTTAAGGGGTCTACAAAATTGGAAAATCAAAACAAATCAAGCAGCCCAGCAGACACAGCTGCAGACATCCAAATCCAAGGTTCATGGAAACAAGGGAACAGTAGAGGTTGAGCAGCATGGGGTCATGGGGGGATCCATCAATGAAGGTTGTCCTCACCGCCATTCAGGCTTCAGACAAAAAAGTAGAGGCGTTAACAACTGCACAACTCTGCTGGAATAGAAAACAGATTTAGCCCAATCTGAAGCAAAAAAGGAAGGTGAAATGGTGAAGATGCTCCTAGCTGGTAAAAGAGAATTCAGTCCTAAGGGCGAGACTGGAAACCCTTGAGAACTTTAAATAGGCCGCTAACTTAAGACTTTTGGGACTGCTTGAACTGTCAGAAAGGGACAATTTAAAATTGTACATTCAGAATCGGCTCTCAGAGGCTTTGCTGTGGGAAACTACAGTAACAATCTGGAAAGTCTACCGGATTACCCTCAGAAAACCAGCAACATTGGAAAATACCCCTCAAACAGTCCTGATTATCCTAGGTAATGCAGAGAAGTGGGATGCAATATTGCAACTTGTGAAGCAAAATGGAAAAGTAAAAATGTGAGACAGTTTGCTTAAACGTTTTCCGGATCTCAGCTACAGCACCCATAGCAGAAGAAAGGGGTTTGATGGCATGAGGTCTCTACTCTGTGAATTGAGAGTTAATTACTACCAATTTATTTCATTTAATTTCATTTTTATTTTGTTAACCGGACAAGGATACTGGGACAAGCCCATTTTCAGATACAACCCGACAAATAGACATACAAATATACAAAACATTACTAACAGCAATGTAAGTATAACATGTACAAATTTCAAGTGAATTCAAGTAAATCCTTAAATTATTCTTGAACTGCAATAATGAAGTAGATAATCGAACAACAAGGGGTAATGCGTTCCAAAATTGGGTTGCTGCCACAGAAATCGATCTTGTTCCAACCTTAGTTCGAAAAGAAATATTGGTTAGAGTTAGACCATCATAAAAACAAAGATTACATGTGGAAGACTGAATTTTCACCAAATCGGATGAGGGATATTTTGAATTGAAAAAAACTGATTTCAAAACTTGACAACCAAAATATAATATAATTCTATTTTTTAATGATAGCCAACCAAGTTTGGAATACATTGAACAATGATTACATCTAGGGGGGCAGTCCAAAACAAATCTACAAACATTATTGTAGGACATGTGGAGCTTATTTAGCTCTCCAGTAGAGAGTCAATAGTAAAGACTAGCAACATAGTCAAAATGAGGTAAAATAATTCCCATTGCAATAGACTTTCTTGTATCTTCAGAAAAAGTACTGCTTCATTTTAAACAACAAACCCAATTTTTTGATTAACCTTTTTACACATAAATTCAACCTGTGTAGAAAAAGTCAGGCCTGTATTGAAAACAACTCCCAAATATTGAAATTCATTAACAAATTCAACAACACTCCCCCCAGTATTATGAATTAACAATGAGGGATTCTCTCTCATCATAAAGGAAGTGCCAAAAAACATTACTTTAGTTTTAGTAACATCAAGTATCATACAATTATTGCCAAACCAGGTATAAACTGTATTGAAATCAGATTGTAGATCAGCTTCAATAGAGGAAATAGCATTAAATGAGAGAAAATTATCAGATCATCTGCATATAACAGACATTTACTGACCTTAAGAGTAGAAGGAAGATAATTTACAAATAAAGAGAATAGCAAAGGGCCCAAAATGGACCCCTGAGGGACACCCAGACTCATTGGTTTAATTGAAGAAATAACAGAGCCTATACCTACTACCTGAGACCTATCTGATAGATAATCTCTACACCAGAGCACTGGCCCTTCAGAAAAACCAAGACCTCCAAGCCAACCATATAACAATGAATGATTAATAAGATCAAATGCCTTGGTCAGGTCCTCAAACACTGCCCTGTAAGTTCACCTCTATCAAATTCCCGAAAGACGGTGTCAGTGAACCTGACCAAGGCAGTCTCTGTACCATGGTCTTGGCGAAAACCATGTTGCTCTGGGCAAACAACATGACATTTTCCAAATATTCAGTAATTTGTGTTGCAACAACCTTCTCTAATAATTTGCTCAAAGGGTTAAGTATTGATATAGGCCTAAAGTCACCAAAAGAGTTGGCCCCAGATTTTTTAAGGATAGAAACAACCTTTGCTTGTTTCCAAGTAGATAGAAAATGGCCCGAAATCAAACACAGGTTAAAAATTGAACATAGGGGAGAAGCAATGTGGGATGTAATTAATCTAAGAAAATGACTATCCAGCCCTTCCCCACAATCTGAAAACATATTAGGTAATTTAGAGATATGTTTTCAACATTTCCAACCTGGTTACTGCTTTAAAGTAAAATTCTGGTCTGTCACAATAACTAATAGAGATACTTGATTCAGACAAAGAACCAGAAAAATGATTGCTGTAAGTAGAAAAATCAGAAACTTTCCTATTAAATTCTTCAGCTAAGGTCAGAGGATCTGTAATAGGACCATCAGGAGATGAAATGCTAATAGTTGAAGATACAACAGGGGCCAATAAATTTTTTACTGAAGACTAAACTTTTTCATTAGACCAATTTTCATCCAATTGTTTCTTATAAAAAGATTTTTTTGCTGTCCTCACTAAATTCCCAACTCTATTTCTCAAATAACGATAACGATCAAGGAGAAACGTTGTGGCAGCTGATTTATAATTTTGCCAGGCCAGATTTCTTGCTTTAATCCACTCTTTAATTTCTCCATTAACCACCCATTTTGAGACCCTCGAACTCTTAATCTACGCAAAGGAAAACAAGAATCCTGCACTGTCAATAACTGCCTATAAAAATAATCTATTGCACAATCTAGATGGGGGATACATTCTAAAAAAGACTGATCAATTAAGGAAGGACTATGCTCAAGCCTTTGAACATCATGGCCCAGATATTCAAAACTTTGCGCCGGGCAAAAACCATTTGCGCAGGTTTAGCACGGGATTAGCGCGGGTCTGCTATATTCAAAAGGCCAAATAGTGCGGGCAAACTGCATTAAGCGCTGGGCAAAATTATAATATATGCAAGGGGCAGGCAGCATGAATACAGGCATGATACTATGTTCAGCGACTAGCGCGCTGGAAATGGTTTCGCGCGACTTAGCGCGACGCACCTGGCGGTGTACGTACCACCCAGAAAAAGCTTGTCTTAACCCTGGGCAACCAGCTTTGTGTGACACTATGGCTTTGCGTGGTGTTTGCGCGGGTTTAGCGCAGGTTTTGCACGACCCTAACAAAGAAATATGACACATCGATAAAGCCAAACATAGAGGAAGCATGTTGCTAACTGGTGGCATCACAATGATGCCATCATCTGCCACCAGTCCCAGCCATGCCAGGCAGTAAGTGGTGACCCTGCTGCCAATGGACAGCATGGCAGTGTGGCCATACAGCACACACCTGTGGACCACACTTCTGTGGACACCAACAGATGCCAGCACACACATGCAGCACTGTGGGCATGGAGGATGTTGAGGGGAGTATGTATGGGTGGCGAGGCTGTGCCACAGACCAGATGTGGCCACAAGGCTGGGACACAACATGCAGTGCACATGGGCCAGTATTGGGAATACCCCAACACCAGTGTGCCTTTCGGATAATATATGCCCCCCCCCGGCCACATACCGCACAGCTGTACAACTGCCACAGTGCACAAAGCCAGAAATGTACATGTCACTGTGAGCATCCCATGCCACAGGTACAGCATCTGTGGGTCACACAACAGTGTAACAGTAATGTCCACTGTCAGTAAACACCTGCAGGTTGGGCCTCTCACTGTGTATAGTGCAGTCATCATCACTGCCCTACACACCAGAGGCAATGCTGTGTCCACACACTACTGGCCCCCTTACTACTGTAGTTTCTGCTGTGCACTGTAGCATGACCTACAACGTGACAGTTGCATGCAGCACCACCACCATCTGTGCCTATGCTGTGTTGTCCCAGTACAGCTGCAGGCAGCAGCGCATGTGGAAGTAGTGTTCAAAACTGTATAACATTCCCCAAGCTGTTTGCAAGCGCTGCTGCGTTGCGCGGGTTTAGCGCCAGGGCTAAACAGTTAGCCGGTGCAAACTGCATGCAAATCAGGTCATAATGAGATGCTAATCTGGATGTTTGCCCACAGACTACTTAAGTAGGCTCATTTGCATGTCACTTTTGAATATGGCAAAGTTTAGCTCCGGGCAAACGTGTTTGCTCCGGGCTAACAGTTTAGCCCTGCGCTAAACCCGCGCAAACATGTTAGTGCTGCGCTAACAGTTCGGGGAATACTTTACAGTTTTGCACACTGTACTTTCACATACACTGCTGCCTGCAGCTGTACTGGGTCCACGCATTTGCTGGCACACACATTGGCCACATAGTTCATCTGTACCTACCTTCACATCGCTGTGCACTGTGTTGCTGTTGTGGTTTGCACTTCCTGGTTGCCATATTCAGAGCTGTCTTATTCCAGGGCTAAGTTTGCCCTGCACTCCCAGCCCAGTTTGCCCGGCCTCATTCCCATGCTATATTCAGAAGCTGTTTGCCCTGGGCTATTCCTTTTGAATATAGCTTGCTCTGTGCTTTGGGCTAAGTTTGCCCGCCGGGCAGTGCTAATTTTGCCCCAGGGCAAAGTTTTGAATATCTGGCCCCATAACTCTTAAAGCTACATGATTGAACGGTCTTAAGAGGAATCCTTCCCTTCCCGAAGTTCAACACACAATAAGTGGCCTGGTGGTCACTATTGGATTCAGCCAGTACTCCAGAAGAAGAAACAACATCAATACGATTTGTAATTATTCAATCCAAAATAGAATGATTCCCTGTTAAATGA
Source organism: Neoceratodus forsteri (assembly GCA_016271365.2). Taxonomy (NCBI): domain Eukaryota; kingdom Metazoa; phylum Chordata; order Ceratodontiformes; family Ceratodontidae; genus Neoceratodus; species Neoceratodus forsteri. Next base: position 484,070,612 of record CM057449.1, read on the forward strand.
TTAAATCTACTAGGTTCAGAGATCACCTGAGACATATTATAGGACTGCAACAGGACTTCCAAGCCCAATTTATCTGATTGTAACCAATTTAAATTGACATCACCCACCAGAAGAAAATCAGAAGATCCTGAGTAAGTTGAAACCTTATCCAAAAATCCCTTCAGCCCATCTAACCCACTTGTTGGGGATTATAAATACATCCCAATATAACATATTTCTTACCACCGAAGATGAGTCTTAATAATCATTCTGAGAATCGGGGTAGCTACTTTTATCCAATTCTAGTACTTGCAAATTATCCTTTAAGAAGACCAAAACACCCCCTCCCCTTTTTTACACCCTTTCCTATCAGAGCAAATTATTCTATAACCAGATATATGACAAGTACTATCAGAAGTAGATTGTTTTAGCCAGTATTCTGACAAAACCAAAACATCAGGGTTATTTTCTAAAATTATTACCTCCACCTCAGGTTTTTTGGGGATGAAACTTCTTACATTTAAATGCATTATTTTTAACCTATGTTCCATCCAACACCTTGGTTCCTCCGCAGTAGGTACACTGTTTGCACGGGGGCCAGGGTTTAGTTCAATATCTCCCGATATTATCAATTATTAATGAAACAACACTACACCCCTCAAACAGCTATAAACAGTTTTCAGGCCCCTATAGCAAACACGTGGAGCACCAGAAAGAAAATACTGACTACAACTCCATAATTCAGAGTCGCTGTGTAATAACAGCCCTTTAGAATCAATAACCCAGACTTTTAGCAATATTAGATTAGACATGCTATAATCCTCGGCTACATTTATCTGTTCATCCATTCTAACTACACACCCCATAGAAATAAGATTAATCGTTAGTAAACACACTAACACACAACAATTTCTCCTTGAAAATAACATGAACAACATTTTCGATCCTCAGTGACTCACTATAACCAGCAAATTGTTCTGGCCCACACTCCCACAGCTCCCTCAGACTCCCTCAGACTCCACACTTAGCCACAGACAGCTGCAGCTCAACTGAATGTGCACTACAGAGGCAAGACATTCTTATTTTCCAACCCAGCTGATGCAGGTAAACTAGCTGAGAAAATCTGCTCTGAATGCTCTACCAGAGTAAGGGACAGGAATTCATCTGAGGACTCAGATGAGTAATGTAAAGGCTTTTCATTGAGACTGTTGACACAATGCAGTTGCTAAAGGGGGGAAGGGGTTAACCTAAAATGTGTTTTTAGATTTAGTGATTTAGTATAAGGTTGGGGAGTATGTTGGAGGAAACAGGACAGGTACTGTAGGCATATAGTGCCCATTGGTACAATTGGTCCTTTACAAGCAGCAGGAGCAATTCCTGCCAAAGATGGCATGATACACGCACTGCCCAGTCTTGGATTGCTCCCCCGTTCTCCTCGTTCACTAGGAGACCTTCCTGCCTTTTCCCAGCAGCGAGCTACATTGGAAATCCCCTCAGATCTCCACGAGAAGAAGGGGGCTTGCATTAGGCAAGAAAGTCTCCCCCCAATTCCCTCAGTCTCTATCAATAAAATGTATAGCGTCTGTTAGTCAATGTGTTGACCACCAAAGATTATGCAGCTATAGCAAATATGGGTTTTATCACTTTTTATGGTTATGAATTACAGGTTTTTATTACCACTAGATAAAATCAAATCCAGTATTGTTAGCTTACATGAGTTAGTTTGCTATTTCTTCCACAGCATTAAAGTTGTTGTTTATAAATTGTTAATCTGAAAATGGACTATACAGCAAGATGGTTTCTAACAAACTTTTTAAGCTACCTGGCACTAAAACAGATACATGATTGGACTTCATTTTGTTTTTTTATGGTTAAACTTTTTTTATTACATATTCAAAGGTACAAGTACAGATATATATGCACAAGTGAGCAAGTGAGGATTACATGGAACACAAACATGGCTACACGTCCATACTGTTAAGGATAACTTCCTTCTAAACCGTCTAATACACTAAAACTGACATTTCTGAGTGTGTAAGTGGTGCAGTCAAAAAAAAAAGGAGGAAAGAGAATTGGGACTTACCATTTCTTGCTGCCCAACATTGTTTAGTCGGGTGGGTAGCCAAGACATCTTGACCCTAAAACAAAAATAAACATCACAAAGAAACATAGTCCTGCTACTCTACACCTCAAAAACTATTTATACACAAGGAATGTTCTTTCAACCTGGGCCTTATGTTGAACCTTAATGCCTCTATGTATATTACCTGAAGGGTGAGGAGCGAGGAAGTCTATCTAAGTTATTTGCTCAGCCTAACCCAGTTTTTGGGGTATTATAAATGAAAAAGGGTTTCCAGCAAGCTTCACGTGCTGGGAGAGTATAATTTGCTTTATGGGAGAGTCTATCTAAGGAGGCTGTCTTTAGTAGTGAGGACATTATTTCTTGGATTGCAGGGATTGTGGGCATCTTTCATTTGCACAGGATCAACCATTTGGTTTGCATTGCCAGCTCTGCTAGCCACCTGTGTCTTAAGGATGTTAGGTGCGGGGCTATGGATTTCATTCCCAGTACCCAGAGCTGTGGGAGGAAGGGAACGCATTGATGGGTGACTTGGACTCCTATTCGGTGAACTTGCACCCATGGGGGCTGGATTTTGGGGCAGGACCACATAATGTGCAGCAAATCCCCTTCTTGTGCATGGCATCTACAGCACAGATTTGATTTCAGAACACCCGGCAAATACAGAACTGCAGGGGTCTGATGCTAGGAGTGTAGTATTTTGTTTTGGATCAGTTTGCCATTAGTGTTCTTAAAGGATTTCTGTGCATATTTCCAGCATTCAGCCCATTGCTGTTCTGTGATTGGCTATCACAGTGCCTTCTCCCATTTGACCCTGGCCTTGTCTGACTGGCTAGGTGTGGAGGCTCTCAGAGCTGAATATATCTTACTGCCCATGTGGCTGGGATTTGCAAGCCAGGCGGGTAATGGGGAGGGAGTGCCTTTGCTAGGCGTTCTTCTAAGGAGGTATTGAAGTGCACTTCTTATCTGTAAATATCTCCAAAAGTCACCGGCTGGAAGGCCCCACTTTGCCTTTAAGCTTTGAAAGGTCTCTATGTCCATTGGACTTCATTTTTGGACACTTCAAGACAGTTATCGGTGCCTACACCCTGTTTGATCAGTAGGTTGTTGTTACAGACCATTCTTCGGACATTAGTTAATTGATCGCTGCAATTAATTAAGTTTTCCATTAGGTGAAACCCCAAGTATTGTAGCATGGTAGGAGGAGTGCTGGTGTATACCAGAGTATACTATAATCCTGTTACATCATTCATTATGTCACTGCTTGATGGGTGTCTTTGTACTGCTTTTTATTAAACGTAATAAAAAGAAAGTTCAAAAACATATTTCAATGGGCTTACTCAACTTCTGTTGATAAACTTTGGCCTTTCACACTCTCTGTTCCACAGGGAACTATCACCCTGTCAGGGTACCAAAAGCCAAGGAATCCTCTAGGAAGGTTCCACCCCTAGAGATGTCATGGGAAGGATTTCCTTAGACTAAAGGTACCTTAGGAAGGAGCCCCAAGGAGAGAGGTGTGCAGCTGGAGGAGGAGGGGCTGGATGGTGGGTCAAGAAAAAGTGCTTCTGAGTGAGGCTGGAATGAACTGACTTATATAGCTCCAGCAGGGGGCATGTCTGGTTGCTACAGCCCATTGAACTGCAAGGATAGTCTTTTAAAAAGTGATTAAAAACATATGCCTCTGAGTGCTAGAAGTGAACAAACAGCAATATCCCTAAAGGTTCTCATTACCTTTTGATTCCAGATTATGATCCTAACTAGAAAAACATTAATATTATTTATTTATTTAAACAGATGAAAGTCTACTGTTTTTTGTGCTCACCACCAAAGGAACCAAATATATAATATCAAGCCTCTGCCTAACAGTGTGTTCCTTATCTTACAGAAAGAGTGGTGGAGCCGTGGAACAGTCTACCAGCTGAAGTGGTAAGTGCAAACACCATTGGGGTTTCAAGCATGGTTGGGACAGAATGAACGGTATAGTTCTTGCTTGGGGGAGCAGAAACTGGGAGGAGAACGGGGGACATTGGGTAGGTTAGGACCATGGAAGGACACTAGGTCCCAGGGCTAAATAGGGAACTTCGGCAGACTAGAGAGATCATGGGTCTTTTTCTGCTGTCATTTTCTATGTTTCTGTGTTTCTCTGTTACATTTCAAAGCTGTAAATATAGCTCTCATTATCCAAATAATAGCATAGTTCAGCAAAAAAGTTAAAATAGTGCTACTGTGGGGGGGGGGGCAAGATAGAAGGGAATAAAAAATTGGAAAGAGCTACCAGACTACACATTATGGAAAAAATGAATCTATTACTAAAGAGCAGTCAATATAAATAAATTACATGTAACCCCTAGGTGGCACTATACCAAGGGCTACTACCCCTGCCTGCCTTCCTAACAACAGGTTTTGGTGGCCGGCTTTCCAGGAACACGCCAGTGATCCACGATCCACATTTTAAGCCCAAACTGGACTAAAACAAATACTGGCTGCACGGGGAACACTGGGGGAGCACCACAGGAGTAATCAGAAAACACCAGCAGCAGTGGGAGACAAATGGAAGTACAGAGCAATTAAGGTAAGCCTCCGAGGGGGTGTTGCATACATACATACTATCAAAAATATGCAGGTTTAAAAAAAAGCCCCAAGACAAAGAACGCTATGTGCTTCATGGCCTTTGGTTCCTCTAAGGTCCCCCCTCATCAGAATCCAGATAATGTCTGCCCAACCAAACCAAACTTTTTACACCAGTGTAGAAGATGGAACTAGAGAGAGAGAATGTGTTTTTGCCCAAAATCTAAATTTTTCCCCCAGACCCAAAGTGCTGTAATCTACATCTATCAAAAAAAGGTGCTGAATGAGGTTCACAGTTCATTAAAAAAACATTGGAGGCACATTGGCAGGGGGTAAATCAGCACTCATGAAAGATATTTTTTGAAAGTGGAGAACCAGAGGCTGCCCACATTTTATTATCTCCCAAAATTCCATAAGGATGAGAAGCAGCCACCAGGTAGGCCAATAGTATTGGGCTGGGCTCACTTTTGGTGCATTTATGTCAATTCATTGATTTCTTTCTTCAGCCACAGGTCATGGAACTCATATCATATACCAGGGATTCAATAGATTTGCTCCACAAACTTGAATTTCTCTTGGAGGGAAGGTTATAGGTGGATTGCAGTAGATATTACTTCCCTCTACACCAGTGTACCGCATGGCAAAGGGGTAATATCATTGAACTTCTACCTTGAACATAGTACCTGTATCCGTGCACAATGTGGGGGATTGTTGTTGGAAGCCACAGAATTAGTTTTGACCCATAATTACTTTTGTTTTGATGGTAAATTTTATCTACTAAAAAGAGGAACTGTGATGGGGCAGCTATGGCCCCATCATATGTAAATTTATTTTGGGGTCTGTGGGAATTTTAGTTTATGTTTTACTCCACCAATAATTTACTTTTGGACCATATTGTGCATTGGTACAGGTACATTGATGACATCCTGATTGTTTGGGATTGTTCTGATAAGTAAGTTTTGGAGTTTATGCAGTATTTGAATAGAAATGATCAGACTCGATCACATGATGGCTGCTTGAGTGTGTGAATGCGTCTACCTCTTGCTCCTGCCCTCCTCAGCAAAATTTCTAGTTATTTACCCATTTACATTTGGTGTGGCAACTCAGTATTGTGAGGTAGCTTACCAGTATTCTGTGGATACCTTTGAGCCAACAAATCGTCAGTTGAGAGGGAACCATGGACGCCGATATGAAGACACCTGCTCTTCGGCATACTCCCCTGCTGATGCCTGAATGCGACAAGAATGCTAAATGCTAAATGCTCCAAGAGGCAGGCCTTGGGAGCCACCAAGTCTCCTGCTACATCACCAGCCTTAACAGAAGAAAAATTCATGTCCAAGATCTCTCCTCTCCAGAGTGCAATGAGGATTCTGACTGAGGAGCTGCAGAAAATGAGAATCTCCATGGAAGCTGTAACTCGGCAGGTCGGTGATCCAGAGGCCCGCATTTCTTCACTTGATGATTGGTGGGGCCGCCTTGACCCTGAAGTGGTAGTTTTGAGACAGCACTTGAAATGGATCAAGAACTGGCTTGAAGATCTTGAAGGCTGGTCCTGCTGCAATAACATAGTGATTCTTGGCCTTCCAGAAGGGGAGGAGAGCCCCCAGGTAATATTATTTATTCAAAAGCTGCTTGAAAAGATAGTGGGACCCTCCCCAAATGGACCAGTGTATGTGGTGGAATGTGAATGCCAGTCACTGCATCCCATGCCTCCAGCTGGCTCCCCGCCTCACTCCATGATATGCCGGCTCCTCAATTATCTTGACCGGCAACATATTTTGGCTAAAGTATGAGACCTAAAAGAAGTTCTCTGGAAAGGGTAAAAGGTCTGCATCATCCAGGATCTGCCCCGCTCAGTGAGACAGCACCGTGTTGCCTTCCATCCCGCAGTTTCCCAATTGTTGGCAGCTGGGATTTACTTCAGAGTTCGTTACCCAGTGCAACTTCAAGTCTTACATGAGGGCACCTGGATTAGCTTCAATACCCTGGAGGATGCCACCGCGTATCTCAAGAAGCATTTCTCGGACCTTTTCAAGTTAGGATCTTTTGGCTGTGGCACCATGTATCAGTTGCTTTTTGGTGAGTTTTTGCCTCCTGGGTGAACTTTCTTTTTTGTGGACTTTTTAAGGGGCCCTTACTGTTATATCGAACATTCTCTTGCTGCTGGTCTAGCCCAAGAATATTGGACTTGGTTCTAATTTTTCCTGCTTATATTTTTATCTGACCAAAGCCTTCCATATAATTGGACATGTGGCTAGAACCTTGACTACGTGAGCAGGGTTTGGTCTGGTAGGCTGTTCAAATTACACTGATTGCCTTAGCACCCATACCTGAAGATGCCTGTTTGGGTGAGTGTATCTATCTTTTTTCCAGGGACTGGACTTAGTGACTTACGGTCTAGCTTCTTCCCTTTTTTTTTCAATTCTATTTGTAGCCCTCCAGCCTGGAACTCTCTCAGGCCACTGCACTCACCAGCTTGCTCTACCACCCGCTGTGTTCCCCAGTCATCTTCAAGTTTGTTACAGTTCCCTGGGTCAGGGATCTACAACCTGGGGAGACTGCAGGGGCAGTGGCAGGGAACCAGCATTGGGCATGTGGTAGTGGCTCTGGCAGGGCCGTCGCCTATCCAGGGCTGGAGGGGTATTTCTTGCAGAGTGAGCCTGAGATCCCCCCTCCCTCCTGCATGGTGCATGCATCTGACACTGTGGTGCACAGCAACCCTGCCTGCGTCAGCCACGCTCCTTACATGTGGCCCGGCAGCTCAAGATGTACCTCCGGTCTCTACCGGGGGTCGCCCAAGCACCGGACAACCCATGCCCTCCCACCCAGACAGGAGAGCAGCCCAATGGGCACTCAATCCATCTCCATCCCCTGCTGACCCACAACTCCTGAGTTCGCTCCCAAACTTGGGTCATCAGCATGACACGAGGTGTGGCGTCCAGCACCTCAACCCTCAGTGCCACCGGGCTGGCTCAGCTTATTCCTTTTGATCTGGCTTCACCCTGTGTCTGGCTGTCTTTGTGATGGACATGATGTTCCTGGCTCAATGAGCATGATGGGGTGCCCTTTCCTGGCAGCTTCACTAATGAGCCCCTATGCTCCTTCACCACCTCTGACAATGGCTTGGAGTTGTGTATTAGGGACATTAAATTAGAGAGCTGTCTATTTTGTTGGACTTGTTGCACTGAGTTCTACTGTTCTATTGCATTGTTGCTAAGAATCATACTGTCTGTCATAATACTGGGGAGCATTTTTGGACTATTGTATAATCATTAGTTAGGCAATGTTGCCATCTTTAGATTTAGTGCAGAGTAGCTATTACTAATGTGACTATTATGACCTTGACTATAAGACAGGTTCTTTGTTTCATGATATCTTATCTTTCATTAACTCAACATATGTTCCCAGGCTAGTAAGACATCAGGCTATGTGCCATTAGCCAATAATGCACCTTTTATATATCTTTTTAGTAGTAGTCATAGTAATTATCAGGGGTATAAGACCTGTGCATTATGCATCTTTCTGGGAGAACAGACGAAATTGCTGCTTTTGCTAGGTAAGCTCAGGAAGGCTTTAGATATACTCCCCAGTGGATTTTCCATTGTGATTTGGTTATAAGCCTGCTTCCTTACCAGTAATAAATCCTTTTATGCAGTAGACACCACTCATCTGTCGTTTCTTCACCTTTGTGCAGATCCAGACAACAACCTCAGAAGGGTGATTTATTACCCAGTTACAATGATCTGTACAATTTTACAGGTTTAGTATAGCATCGCCCAGTGGTTTTCATGAGTTATATCTATAGATTTCTGACGTGGAATGTTAAAGGTGCTCAGGATAAGAGGAAACACTATATGATCTTTGAAACACCGCCAAAAGCTCCAACCAAGTGTTGCTTTTTTGCAGGAAACCCACCTCCCTAGAGATGATATTCTTTATTTCCACAGGGAATGAGTAGGCCATGTGTATGGAGCTGGGGTTAGTAAGAGAAGAGATAATTGCCATCCTCATTGATCACAGAGTGCCGTATCAGTTGCTGTGAGAGCGCTGGGATCTGGAGGGATGTTTTGTATTCCTTCATGGTCAGTTTGGCATATCAGAATTGGCATTAGGGTCTGTATATGGCCCTAATCTGCTAAGTTACTATCTCACCTTGCTCCCTTCCTGCACCTACCACTCGTTATTGGTGGGGACTGGAATCTAGTCTGTGACCTGGATCTCGATCACTCTGGGATCATAAGGAAGGGGCTTTCTTCAGGGCAACAGAGCCTCTGAGACTTGATTGATGCAGCTGGCTTAGTGGAACCCTGGTGTCTACTACACCCGTCCGAGCGTTAATATACTTTTTATTCCATACTGCACGCCACTCAATTGAGAATCGATTACTTTCTTTTGAGCACCTTGATTGTGTCAGGACTGCAGGCCTGTGAAATACACCCTATGGTGGTTTCTGATCACACTGCAGTTTCCTTGAATCATAGTTTGTTGGGGCTGGAGGAGCATGATGCTACTTGGCGGCTCAGTTCTACTCTGCTGAAAGACCCGGGCATGCTCTAGGCTGTTAAAACCTTTCTGGAAAATGTTTTCTGGGTGAATGAAGGTTCCTTTTCTTCACTGGATATGTTGTGGGGTGCTGCTAAGTGTGCAGTTCGAGGGGAATTGATCCGAATTGCTTCTACTCTTAAAAAACAGAAGCCGAGTAAAATGGCTGCCTTTTTGCGGCAAATCTGGACCCTAGAGCATTCTCTCTCATCTTCCTTGGACTCTGCAGTTTGACACCAGCTTGGTGCTTTGAAAGCTCTGTATTTTATTCTTTTTGCTGAGCAGGCAGACCTGGCTCTCCAACTTATGAAAATTCGCTACTTGGAGTCTGTGGAGCAGGCCGGAAAGCTTCTGACATTGCGTCTTCACCATATGGAAGCTAAGAAAGCCATTTACTCACTCCGTCCAGACCCACAAGGCTCTCTCCTCACATGCCCAAGGGAAATCACTGAGGCCTTTTCTCGCTACTATCAAGCCCTATATGCCCCAACCCATCTGCGCCTGACTTCTTAGACCACGTCTGAGCTTATTTAGATACTATGCAACTTCCTCAGCTTTCCCCCACCCAGTGTGAATTGTTGGATGCCCCTATCATGGAAGGAGAAGTTAGAGCAGCAATTTGGTCTCTTCCTAAACATAAAGCTCTGGGCACCGATGGTTTTCGCAATAACTTCTATATTGAGTGTGGGGGATTCAGTGGTTCCCATTCTTACCCATTTCTTTAATTACCTCTGCTCCTCTGATCTCTCAGACTTTTTCTTCACCCAGGCTTGGATCTCCCTCATTCCCAAGCCCAGGAGAGACCCCTTGTTACCTTGCAATTACTGCCCCATTTCTCTCCTCAACTCGGATGTTAAAATCATGGCTAAGATTTTGGCCAACCACCTGCATCAGGTGTGGTTGGGCCTTATTAGCCCAACACAAGAAGGCTTCATGATAGGCCAATCCTCGTCTTATCATCACCATAAGCTATGGTACTTAATTTCTGTGTCAGGCGAGAGCAAGGTTCCTGTGGCTTTGGTCTCGCTCGATGCAGAAAAGGCTTTTGACAGGGTTTCATGGGCTTTCCTTTTCACCACTCTCTGAAAGTTTGGATTCCCTGATGGATTTTGTACCTGGGTGCATGCCCTCTACTCCAATCCTACAGTGTGGATTCACTGTAATGGTATTGTTTCAGCCCCCATTACCTTGCATCATGGTACTCAGCAGGGATGCCTACTTTCCCCATTTTTGTTTAATTTTATACCTAGAACCCCTCTTGTATCATCTTCAGAACAACCCTATAGTGGAGGGAATTCAGGTGGGTGGGATCAGTTGCAAGTTTTCATCTTATGCTGATGATTTGTTGCTGCATCTCCTTAATTCTGTATCCCTGTGGCACTTGCAGAGATCCTCAGATTTTCAGAAGTGGGGGTATCGCCTCAATCTGGATAAGACCAAGGTCCTCCCTCTTAATGTTCAGGTTTCCTCCCAGCAGATCTTGGATCTGGGTCTTCTCTGGGAGTCTCACTCTCTGACGTATCTGGGTGTCCGGGTTACTCGGGACCTGGCTGCACTGGAGAGAGAGAGAACCTAGTCCTCTTGATAAAAGAGATTTACGGAGATCTTCAGAGATGAACGCACCTTCCCCTTCCCTTTGGGGTAGGGTGAATGTGATTAAGATGAATGTTTTGCCCTGTATTTTATACCCGTTGGGAATGTTAGGTCTTTACCTGCCCAAGGTCTGGTTTGTCAAACTTTATTCATCCATCTCAGCCTTCCTCTGGAAACAAGGGTCACCACACAAAACTTACTTTAAGTTTACCCTGCCTAGGGAGAGGAGTGGCTTCCACCTTCCTATTTTTTTCTTATACTATTGTGCTCTGCATAGTTCCAAGGTCTTTTTATGGGACACTCCCCCACTCCAATTGTATCCCAATGCTCAGGGCTATTGACCCCTTTGGCTGGCCTTGGAACAATGGTTATGTGAACAAGCGGGCCTTCAGCTTTGTAGTTTTTTGTTTCTTAAGCCCTCACAGAAGCTCTGGAGTACGCCTCCATGGTGGTCCATTCAAGCCCTCCAACAGCTGTGTGTGTGTATGTATGGGCTGGGAGTGGGGCAAGGACTTGTCACAGACCCTTTTTGGGAACCCCCAACATACAGACAGCACATTGGCCAAACCCTGCTTCCTTTTGTCCTAATTTTTATATGGCTATGCTCTCGTCTGTCTTTGACAATGGTGCCCTCGCTCCCCTTCCAGTTATACAAGACAGATTTGCCATCCCTGTGTTCCACCCACTAAATTATTTACAGCTTAGGGTGCATTGAGTTACTTCTTGGGCCCTCCTCCTTGGCACTTCCCATTTATGGAGACATTACCCATGCTTGTTAGCCTAGCAGCTCAACCCCTTGCCATCTCCAGTTTCTATAGATTCTTTTAATCTATAGATCCGGCCAGTTTGGAGGGAGTATGTTGCTATTGGCAGAATGCCTTACAGCTTCAGGCATTTGCCAAAGCTTGGCAGGGTGTATGGAAATGTCTGTATAACTATGTCAAACAGGATCGTTACCGCTTGCTTCAATTTCATATTTTACATAACCTTTATTTTATGACTGCCAGTCTCCACCGGATGGGTAAACTTGCATTCCCCATATGCTCCCATTGTGGGTTAGCAGTGTCTCTTTGGACTATACCCTGCAGAACTGGTTGGATCCCGCTGGGCCTACATGGCCCTAATTTCTATAACAATAAAACTGATCATCTGCCGACACTGGTTGGATGATGCCATCCCTACTTATCAGGAGTGACATCAGGAAATCCTGATGGTGCTTGAGATGGAGAAGCAGATAGCATACCAGAATGGTAGACCACTTGGTTTTCAATCCAAGTGGAATCCATTGTACTGTATGCACTGCTGGTCATCTTGCTGCCGCTACAGGTGTCCTAGGGTGGTGTTTCCCCTGTTAGCTTTCATCTTTGAAAATTCTTATCTGGGTACCTAAATTGTATTTTTCATGGGTGTTTCCTCTTCTCTTACTGGGACTGTTTTATGATTGGTAGTGTGCTCTAGGTGGAGGGTGAAAGTGGAGGGGTGTTTTGGGGGGAGGAGGGGGAGGTTGGTTTGTTTGTTTGTGGGTGTTTGTTTTTGTTCTGTTAATGGTGTTCTGTTGTTGTTGTTTCTATGAAACTTTAATAAAGTTTGTTAAATTGAAAAAAAAATGATCAGACTCCAGTTCACTTATGTCATCAGTGAAAATGAGAATAAGAAGCTGGAAGGGGTAGATTCAGGAGAGATGTGAGGAAGTACTTCACAGAAAGAGTGGTGGATTCCTGGAACAGTCTTCAGTGAAGGTGGTGGAGGTGAAAACTGGTGGTTCTCATGAATTCATGGGATAGGCATAAGGGAATCTTTGGGAAAGGGGTGGGTGAATGGGACAGAGATCAAGTAGGATCTGTAGTGATACTATAGGCAGGGAAAAATGGGCAGACTAGGTGGGCCAAGTGGTCATTATCTGCCAGCATATTCTATCTTAAGTGATAATAGTACCATAACAACAGCGTGAAGCAAAACAGCGCAGAGAGAAAACAGCGAGTACCATCACAGTGATGGTACTTAACAACCTATGTGCCAGGTGTAATATTATGCGGGGGGGGCTTTGCCCACCACACCCTCCTGTGGAAATATAACCATACACTGATTCGCACTTACAGGGGGTACAGCAGCAAAAGTCAGAAATGCAGTTTCTGGCCTGCATTGTCCTGCTGCATCCGCTATTTTTCTTCACGCTATTATGCCCACGGTGCTGTTTTTTATGACGCTGTTTTCACTGGATACCATTTCTATTTATCAACGAATGAAGAATCATAAATTCAAAATGTTCTAGAGAACCAACTGCAGGAAACACTATCCTGCATGAAGGAAGTGCCCTGCCCCCTCCCAGTCTGATAGCCAGTATACCATGTGGACAATTCCTTCATCTTAGAAGGAACTGTTTTCAAAAAGGAGAATTTCAATAAACAGCCAGAAGACCTAATTCTAAGACTTATGAAAAGGGGCTACTAGGAAGGGGGAATTGGGAGAGTCCTTTGAACGGGATAAGTCACTTTGGACGTCGGATTTGCTGATACCAAAGAAGAAAGAAATGAGCCACTAATGATAGTATTGGAATATGTAAAATTAGCCTCTCAGATTAAGAATATTTTGCTCAGCAATTGGAATATTCTGTAAAATTGTGAAAAAAAGCAGGTGCATTTGTAGAGAAACCAAGAGTCACATTTAACAAAGCCACAGATTTGAACTAGATTCTAGCACCAAGCTGTTTCCAATCACTGAGGTCTTAAATTACTTCAGATTGGTTACTAGTTAGACCTGTAGGTCTTTACACATGTTGCCATTGCTCAATGTGTACATTTGTTAGGGTAGGAAAGGATTTTACACACCTGACCCTGGATTTGAAAGTTGAACATTAAACTGTTTGACAGCATTCATTGTTTATGTTTTAATTTGCAACTGCCCCATGTTGTACGTAGAAAGGACTATGAGAAATTTGAGAGAGAGTGAAAGCTTGAGCATGCATGAGATAGCAGGAATGAAAGGCTATAATCCTCAGTGGGTACTCATTTTAAGGCCCACCACAATTCGAGTCCAGAAGGACATAGACATAGCATCCTGTAGCAAGTCCCTGTGTCACTAAGGGGAGGCAACAGGGTGCAACTTTTGTTGCAAAAAGAATCTAAATGGATTTTTACAATGCAGTGTCTCAGTGCTGTGGCATGAATGAAACCCTGGACTTATCAGTATTTTTGTAAATCCTGAGATAGATTAATTTTTCCATAATTTGTACTGTGGCAGCAGTTTACAATTTTTCATTCCCTTCTGTATTGTCCCCCCCACCCCCGCTCCCATACAAACACTATTTTAACTGTTCTACTAAACTATGCTATTATTTGGATCATGAGAGCTATGCTTACATCTGAATTTTTTTAAGGAACACACTGTTAGGGACAGGCTTAATATTATATATGTGGTTCCTTTGGGGGTAAGTGCTAAAAATAGCAGACCTCTGCCTTTTGAAATAAATAAATAATATTAGTTGATTCTATGTCATAACCGTGATTGCCAAAGGGCGATCGACATTACGGTGAGTGTACATCGCCGAAAATAAAAACGGCGACGTACATTTGCAGCAACAATAACACACTTAGGTGTTTACACCCCCCCACACCCCCCTAACTAAAATAACTAACTCCAGGGGGAGGGTGCATGTCAAGGAGGTGGGAGAACCAGGACATAAGGGGGAAAAAACAGGCACAAAAAAGCCCAAAAACATAGTGCTCCACCCCAGCCCTGAACCTTGCACCCTTCCTACCACAGCCAGCCTCCCTAACCACCATGCCACTAGGCCAGCTTGGCAACTTCCCCTCTCGCCACCAACACATACCTTACAGATGCCTTCCAGTATGCTGTCACTGTTCTCTCTCCCTGCCCTTTCCTGCCGCTACCCTTTCAGGGTAGCCCACAACACCGGCACTGAGATTGAGTCGCTCATATTTGAGTTGATCAGTCTCAGTCGCTCTTTTGATGGGATACCATATTAATTTTGTCCAAGCCAGGATCATAATCTGGAATCAATAGGTAATGAAAACCTTTACAGCTAATCCTAACAGTCTGTTCACTTCTAGCTCTTAGAAGCATATGTTTTTGATCACATACATGTTTTTAAATGTACTTTATTATTTTTTTTTTATTTAAACATTTGGTAACTGAAAGGCACACTGAGCCAAAGCTCATTTCCAGGTGTGACCCGGGGATGGGGGTAACAGGGTTATAAACACATGAGGTAGGTACTTGAAATATATACATATAGGTTACATAAATACAAAAGGATATATACAGATGGAGGATGCATATAACAGCCATATGAGTTTGGCTAGATAGGCAATACTTCATAGAAGAAACATATTTACACAGTTGGATACATGTAATAGCCACAGTATGTTTAGCTACAGAGGATGACATTTATACAGAGGTGCTAAAGAGCAATTATTTACATATATTACACTGGTAGAAAATATGTAGAAAGCTAAGAGGTTTCCAGGAAGAGTAGCCAGGAGTCCTGCATTGCTTAATCATTTGAGGTGAGGATTGGATGGTCTGGAGGTGATGCTGGGAAGGTGAAAATCAGGAGAAGGTGGGGTGCGGTAGCAAGCGAAATTGTTGTCTGTTAAGAGTTGTGTGAGAGTGAGTTTCTTAGGAGAGGAGAGAGTTGGTTCCATAGGAAATGAAGCCTGTAAGTGAAGGTGGATTTACCAGCAGTCAAGGATGGTTTGGGTAATGGGAAGTAGCAGGAGTCCCTTGAACATAATGTGTATGGTGATGGGTTTGCTGGGGATAGCCTCTCTGAGAGGTAAGGAGGTAGTAGGTTGAACCAAAATATGGATATTAAGGAGACAGAGTGGATATAGCAGCAATGGGACAGGGGTGATATACCTAGGGTGGAAAAGAGAGAGCAATGGTGGGCTCTGAGGGGTGAGTTTGTGGCAAAACAGCAGAAGGCATATAGGAGGGAGTTTAGCCTGGCTAAAGAAGGCAGGGACTGTGCAAAGTACTACATCTGCGTAGTCGAAAATAGGTGTGAACATTTCTGTCAGTAATTCGTGTCTCACTGGTAGTGGGAGAGAGTCTCTGTTTCGTTATAGCATACCAAGCTTAGGGCGGAGCTTCGAGGTGATGGCTTCTATGGGGGTCGAGAAGTTTAAATGGGGGTTGGGCCATACTCCTAGATATTTGTTTGATGAGACAGCACTTAGTGGGGTCCCATCCAGAGAGGTGAAGGCAGGGGGAAGGGGTACTCTGGATAGTTTTTGCACTGTCCCAAAGGTCATTGAAACTGTTCTGGAAGTACTGATTTTAAGCTGGTTTGCCTGGAACCAGGACTGCATGTTATGAATGTCCTGCTGTAGTAGGGATTGGATATCATTTAGAACTGGCAGATGCAAAGAGGACGGTGTCATCCACAAACATGTATATACGGAATCTTGAGCAAACTGGGGAGATCATTTATAAATAAGAAGAACAGAATGGGACCAAGTATCGATCCTTGGGACACACCTGCGAGTATGGAGAGGGGGGAGAGGTGGAGTTTGCTACCCTAACTGATTGAAGCCTATTTCTGAGGTAGGATTTGAACCACTGAATTGCGGGGGGAGGGGCAAACCAGCTGCCTTGAGTTTATTAAGAAGCAGGGGGTGAGAGACTGAATCAAAAGCCTTGGTCAGGTCTACAAAAACTGCAATAGTTAGGTGGCCTTAGTTAGAGGAAGAGTTGGATGTGTCTGGTGACTCGAAGCAGGGAGAATATTGTAGAGTGGTGCTTTCTGAAGCTAGATTGGTATGGAGAAAGGAAATCGGAAATTGTGAGGGATTCAGACAGCCTGGATTAGACTAATGCTTCTTGTAATTTGGAAAGGGCTGGGAAGAGGGAGATTGGCCGGTAGTTTCCAGGTACTGAGGGGTTTCCACCCTTACGTAGAAGGATAACACAAGCCATTTTCCAGGCTTGAGGAACTATACCCAAGGAGAAAGACAGGTTTAGTAGGAATGCTAGAGGTGAAGCGATTTTACGTGCTGATACGCATAGAAGTTTAGGGTGAATCCTGTCTGGGCTGAATTTAGAGATGTTTAGGGAGAAGAGAGCATCCAAAACTTCCTGTGCAAAGGTGGGAGTGAGCAGGAAGGTGTTGTGGGGTGAGTTTTGGGAGGCATCTTGGGCTCTTTGGGAAGGGATGAAGGATGGTCTGGAAGAGCATAGGTGGTGAAGAATTTATCTAGGGTGTCAGCTGTTCTGACAGGGTCTGTAATTGATGGGCCACTTTGCTTGATAATGAAGGCAGTATTTGATTTGTTGCAGGTGCACACATGTCACACGATGTTGAATGTGAGTATTTAAGAAGAGATAGTGATCAGTTTCCTCAAGCATAGCTTCCTGAGGAAGGGATAGAGAGTGCCCAAAGTGCTGAGGTTTTTTGCTGATCATGTCTGGAGTTGGTTTTGTATGGGAACCCTTTTTTATGTAAGTTAAGTTTTTCACTGCTGAATTTAAATCCCTGTGTGCAGCTATTCTGTTTTGTTCCTGTCTGCTTCGCAGTGCACACTGCTGCAATGGATTCTGGAGTCATTTGCCTTTTTTGTGTGAGCATGGGTTTTTGTTGTTTTCAGGGAAAAGACATAACCCTTCTCCCACTTTCAGTTCTGCATGAAGGTGCCTGTGGCTTCTGGAGCCAGACGCCAACTGAACAACCACCGAAGATGGTGGTTGAGCCAAAACACAAACAGATCCAAACTCAGAGGACCTCTCTTCCAAGAAATCTTGTGAAAAATCTCACTGCAGAGGAAGAAGGTGCTTAAGTCCACCATGTACCTTGAGCTCCAATCAGTAACTCCATTGGCTAGCCCTGGGATATGGATCGCTTGGACTCGAATGTTCTGCTTCAGGCTGAATTGTCAAAAAAGCGTCACTGTCAATGTAAGATAATGCAACTCAGTGCCCCCTAGGTGGTCGATATACCTTACTGCCACTACATCTTCCATTCTAAGTAGAACTGCAATACCCGGCCTGCCCTCAGCAAAACTCCTGATTGCAAAGGTGGCTGCCAACAGTTCTAACACTTTGATATGGAGGGATGTCTCCTGTGGGGACCACTTGCCCCCCAGTGAAGACCCCTTTGCACCAAGTGCCACGGCATGATAAATTGGCATACAGGATGACTCAATGGTCAGCTCAGGATGAGTTCCCAATTATTCTCTGCCATTCCAGGTCTCCATCTGGCACAGCCACCAGATGAGCTCTGATTGGACTACATGAGAAAGGACGACTGGGGAATCAAAGGACCTCATCTGCTGTAGGGCGTGGATCTTGATCTCCTGTAGAATTCTGTAGTGGAGGGGCACTGGGAAAATGGCCTGCACTGAGGAGGACAGAACAGCCATGACCCTGGACAGGTCCATCAGAGGGGGGGGACTCCCTCTTGAGAAGCTTCCTGATGTCTTTATTCATGTCCTTGACCTTCTTTACCAGGAGGCTAAGGAAGTCCGCTCATGAGTCTATCTCAAACACTAGTAAGTGTAGTGATTGGCAGGGAAGAGGACTGTCTACTTGATGTTTATCACAAAGCCTAGGTTCTCTTATGATGAGATGGTCCGATTCAGGTGAGCTGACTGCCGAGCTGGATCCGGAGCCATAATCGAGCAACTGTCTAGGTAGGCAATTAGCTTGATTCCAGCTGCTCTCAGCCAGGCTATCACCATGCAAAGGACCTTTTGGAAAAGCCAAGACACTAAGGTTAACCTAAGAGCGGGCAATTGAACTGCCATGTCTCCGTTTCTCAGATGTACCCCAGCCAAGCCCAGTCCATAGTGTGTCTTGCTGGAGGTGAATACCCTCCATTTTGACGTGGTGGTAGACTATGTATGAGTTGAGATCCTGAAGGTTGATAACTGGATGGATTTTACTCTTCTTCTTTGGGATGAGGAAGATGGAGCTGATCTATACCTCCTCATCTTGATGAGACCTGGAAAAAGCACCTGTTGAGAAGAAGCAATCCATCTCCTTTTGGATGAGAATTAGTTCTTCCTCTTACAATTGAAGGGATTGAAGGAATGGTGCTTGGGGCAGGGGTGAGCCCTCAAAATTGAAGTGGTAACCTCAAACAGAATCCATGGCCCACTGGTCTTGGGAGATCTTCTCCCAGTTTGTCGCAAACTCTGCCAACTTGCTGAGCTGTAATATTAATGGGATCAAAAGAATGTAGGGAGAAATAAGGACAAACCTGCAGTGGAGGGTTTGTTTCCTGGGCTCCTTGTCTGCCCCTGGAGTGACCGCTGTCCTGGAAGACTTTGATGGATCTGCTCCTGAATACCTTATATCTGAATTGGGTAATGCAAAAGCCATAGTTGGGGGCCTGTCTGAAACCAGTCTGTTGATATCCAGTCTGGCTAAAGGGGTGGCCCTATAACCTTCCAGCCTTCTGAAAAAGGGGCCTAATATTCTAAAAGGATGTCTGTCTTTTCAATTGAGAAGTATTCCTTCACAGATTTTCTGAGCTCCTTGAGTAGGGGCTCCCCAAACAGACATCTCTAGGCCTGCATTCTGGTGTCTTTGCATGCTAATTCTGTGGAGTTTGGGTGGAAGCCTGACTTCCGTATCTCCACTGATAAGGCTACATTTTTGTTCCCCTGAAGCAGATTGCCCTCTGGATCACATCTAGTAGGCATTCAGGGTCCAGGGACTTGTTCTCCTCTAGTGCCTCCTGGACCATGTCATTAGGTAGAGCTAAGGGCTCCACAAGGTCTAGAAGCTTACCCTGGACCATGGAAAGGCTCTTATCCTGCTCCTTTTTTGGGTCAATGTCCACCTTCCTCAAGTAGACAGAAAACTGTCTGCAAAATCAGGGGCTAAGGTGGTCTTATGGGGAACGGCGAGTTTGGGGCAGTCATGCTGCAAATTGCACCTCACTTTCATGACCAGTGGTTTCTGGATGTGGAAACCAGGTACTCTGATACCAAAGATAAAGGTACCCACTAAAATGGGGAATCTTCCAGAGCAGGCGGGTCAAGTGGTTTTTTTTTTTTTTTTTGGACCCATTCTTTGATTCCCCATCTGTGTCATCCTCCTAGTGAGAGTGCTTGTGGGGGGGCCTGCTCTGTGCACCAGGCAAAAACGGGGCCTGTCTGAGTCATCTTTGGATTCTGACTGCCACTTGCTAGAGGAGTACCAATCTCTGCCAGCTGAGAAGAGGTGCCGGGGGGAATGTAGGAGGATGATACTGCTGGTGCCGTCTTTTGTTGGGAGGCCTAAGCTGCCCCATCAGCTGTCAACTCCCAGAATTTTGTTTCCTGCTGGGTTGGGGTTATAGATGGTCACATGAGGAGAGGTCTCACTGTTTGTGAAAAGTACCTGGCAGACTTGCCTTCCGATCTGCTCCATGAAGAGGAAAGGTGCCTCGTCTTTCCCTTTGGGAATTAGACTACCTTGAGGGAGCTTCTCCTGAGGGAAGAGGATCTGCCCACTGCCTCTGCTCTAAAGAGGAGGATGTGCCCTTCTTTTCTAGAAACGCCTGCTCCTTCATTGAAAGGACTCCTTCCCTAATACCCTTTCCTGACTAAGGGGATCCCAGGGGCCTCCCACAGAGGCAGGAGGCCTTTTCTTAGTCTTTGTGAAAGAGCCTGTGTCATGAGGTAGAGCCTTGAGGATCAAGAGGCTATACCTCAGAGCTCCAGGTTATAACACCCTAGAGAAAGGTATTACAGAGTTTAGTACACCTCTGACATGAAACAGTTTCCTAGTGACAACTTGCTTCAACTTATACAGTAACTTTAGTTTAGTTTAACAGGTAACTCCTGCCTGCTGTTGTGAAGAGTAAGCTAGAAGCTGTATAATATACAGTAGGTACATTTCTTTTACATATCCTTGTAAAGGTTTCTAACACATGGCACAGGAGTACCCCTTTTTGGGGACAGGCATTGAGGGAATTACTTTCTTTTTTTCCTTTATTCACAGGGATTTATTCATATCTACAGAACCACACTGATTTAAACATTCAGACCAGGTACTAGTGCCGAATGTAATTTGTACATTTTTCCCGCAGTATGTCTGGCTGGTGTTGAGGTAGTGGTGCAGCTTAAGTAAAATAAAATGAAAACATTTTTGTGAATCAAAGAACGATATAGCTGTAATATAATGCATCCGTATTCATAGATACACTGTCACACCCTGAGGAATGTGATTTGTTTGGCCTCTGAAACATTTGACTGTTATAACATGGGTTGGCATCAGGTAGGCTTGTGATTGGGTAACCAGCAGCAGCTAACCATGCATTAAATTCACTCTTTAATGCACGGTTAGAGTGCCTGAACTCATTAGGTGGATAAGAATGAGGTGCACAGACCTCTCTGAGCAGATCCCTCCCTGAGTCAGGAAAGTGAGAGAGAACTGGTAGCCATTGTGTGTGCTCCAAAGCAAGCGCTAGAAAATGGGAGTGCAGCCATGCCAGTGAACTTTTCTGTATTCGGGCACCTGACACTAAATAATTAGGTCAATTTGTGGTTCCCAGCTGGTGAGCTGCCATGCCAGGAAGTTTGAAAGTTATGGACTGCTAACTGCAGACAGTGATGGGGAGTGGGTGGATGCGGTCCGGTCTGTCTCTGCAACCACTGAACAGGAGTAGCCATGAGTCAAAGGACATCCAGAGTGTGAAAGCAGCAGCCCAACAAATGTTAGACATATGGAGTGCAAACTGCAGAGCTAGAGATCAGGAGTTTGTGCATGCTGTCTGCTGTGTCAGTGCCAGCGATCAGCGCCGTAGCAGCCAGTCTGTGGAGGTGCACACTACCAAATGTGAAACCACTGATCAGAATTGGAGGAATGCAGGTCAGAGGGAGAATTCCAGATGGTGCCACATCACTGAGAGTGAGCTTGGCATCACAGGAATATGGGAATCCCGGGCAGTGTCTGCTGAGTGTCACAGTTTAAGGCACACCAAGCACAGCTAGCAGCGAGCCGCAGAGGCAAAGAACAAGTGTTTCTGTCTGTCGGCAGTACTCTTCCAAAGTCTGCAGGAGCAGTGAGACATGTGCAGTGTGGCGATGAGAGGCATGACATGAAGGATCAACTAAGCAGCCCAGAACAGTGCAGAGGTCATCAGAGAGAGTGAGAGAGAGAGAGAGACTGCACAGCAGGCTGTGAGATCAAAGGTGCAGCAGCTTGTGAGATCAGACATGCCGTGCCATGGAAGGAAATCCACAAACACAACTACCACATCAGTGACCAGTAGCACAGCACCTGGTAGGGTATCTAGTACCACTGCACAGGACTAGACCCTGGAGCAGTCATCAGCAGTTGAAATGGTCAGTTGCAATTCAATGCAGTTGCAATCAGTTGCAATTGCATTGGATTGCAGTCATAAAATAGTGGAGATGAAATCCACTGCAGTTGACAATTCCGTGACCTGTCCAGGTTTGTTTTTGTGGTGCACTGCAGTGTGTTTTCTCTTTTTTTCTTTCCTGAGGGGGAGAGGAGGGGGGAGCCGGGAATATCTAATGGTCCTCAACTGCTGGCACCGAGCCTTGCAGCCAATAAAATGCACCCCTGGCTCCTGGACATGAAGAATCCACCAATTAGGAGAGATAGAAGGAGGAGCCAGGAGCTTAAGAGTGTCTGTGACTAGCTGTATGAGGTGGCGGGGACAGCATGCCTAGGTAGGAGAGGAGACTGTCAGAATAGGAGGCATCTATGTTGGTGTGTGGGCAATGGAGCAGGCAGCGTTTCTCTGCAGGGGCAATGTTTGGTGGTTTGGCCTTTAATTTAAAAATAAGTTAATTGTGTCCACTGTCCTGATGTGTCCGGTGCCCAGATAGAGACTAGTGTGTGGCTGTGCAGGTCCCAGTCAGTCCTCCAGCA
The DNA here is from genome assembly GCA_016271365.2 of Neoceratodus forsteri. Taxonomy (NCBI): domain Eukaryota; kingdom Metazoa; phylum Chordata; order Ceratodontiformes; family Ceratodontidae; genus Neoceratodus; species Neoceratodus forsteri. The sequence goes on from CM057449.1 coordinate 484,093,218, forward strand.
AAGCCAGGCAGCAATCGTGTGAATGCAGCAAGTCAGTGGTCTGGTCATGGTCAGAATCAGCCCGTGACCCCATCGGTCGGGCCCATTGGGTGACTCTCATTCAGTCTCAGTCAGGTCTTCAGAGTCGGCGAGGAGGAGTGGTAGGTGCACTAGTTCCACTGCGTGGAGTACCAGAGTGGGGACAGTGTCTGGGTTGGGGACTGACTGTGTGGGTTGGGAGGAGGGAGCACACAGCTCCAAAAAAACACCAGCACCACCGCCTAGTAGAGGAGCAGTGGCAGCCTGAGCCATGGAGCCACCCGACAAAGCCAACTGAATCATCACCCGACACTTGACCAAGCTGGCAACAGGCTACTACAGTGAGCAAGGTACTGTATGGGATGAGTTTGTAAGGCCTGCCAGGGCTGGGCAGTAGGAAGGAGGAGGATGGTCTCTCACAGACTACTCAGTCTGTGTGTCTGCTGCGTGCTGGGCTGGCTTGTCTGGCTGGTTGAGGGCTTGGGGGCTGTGGGACCCAGGGGGGCTGAACTTGAAAAGTCAAGGCGATCGATCATCATTGATCTACTGCTGGTGGCCTGGCTGGGCTCTCTCTGACTGTGGTGGCATTGTGAGTAAGTTAGACTCCCCACAAGGTCGTGGAGCAGGCCAGGCACAGGTGGTTGGATGGTGAGTTCCCGGACCCATAGGAGAACGGAACGTGGAGCATCGTCGATCAGGTCCAATGGACAAAATGTTTTGTGTTTGACACTGTAGGAATCGGATAGACTAAATATTAAAGTCCTCATGGCAAGATGAATAAAATTAAAAAAAACATTAGTGTGCATGCTGAAAGCCAAAACAAGTTCAGAAACTGTGTCGTAAAATGTTTTTTTAATATGCATGAGTTTTTTTTAGCTTTAAATTTAAACTACGGCTACATCCCAGTTCTGGTATACCATACAGGAGGCATTTCTAGGGGTCCTCCCTTAAACTGTTTTTAGTCTCACAGATTCTACGACTACTAGTAAACTAACATATATTGATGGTTAGCTTTCTGTTTGCAAAAAGAGTACCTTCTAGCTTCTGTGGGGTGTTTAAGAGGCCCTACCTATACTGTATTTTAGACTCAATTCTTTTTCTAAGTAACTAGTATTACTGCTGCTTATTTTTGTATACCATATACTGTTCTATTGCCCTGCTTCAACTTATTACTTTCAGGGACTTAGTATATTTTGTTGTTGTTTTTACCGGTTATTGTGCTTTACTGGGTCTCTACTGTGTGTAGATTTGTTTCACTGCACTTTGAATTTGCATTTTAAAGAGCAGCCAGCTTCTTAGCTGGTGATGACTAGTTGCTGCTCCCTCCAACATATGCAATACCTCACCTGCCCCAGAGTTGAGGGGCATAAATAATTCCTTTTGTTTCTGCCCATTTATGAAGTTATAATGCTGCTAAATCCCAAATGCTAAAAATGGAGCTGCTTCCTGATTGTAACCCACCAACACGCCCCCACATAGGCACATGCAGCCCTGTTTTGTGATGTCAGAAGGGGAAGAATGTGCATGTGCTTGCACCCCATTGATTTCAAAGAGGGGGAGACTTTTCCATACATTTTATTAACTTTTATAGTCTAAATTTTAATAAAAAAGATACGAAGTTAAAAACATATGATGAAGTACTACATAATAAAATTCAACGATGGTGAAAGTTGAAAAAATTGGTTGGATTTTCTTCAGTTAGTTGAAGTCAAAATTTCAAACTAGTTGAAAAAATCAGTCATAATGTGTGGTGAGTCAGTCATAATTGGTTTTTCAACTGACTCCGGGGTCTACACAGTATGTGTCACGCAGTAGACACCTAAGCTTGTCTAGCAAGGAACTGGTCATGCTGCAGCAAGCTAAAGATGAGCCAAATACACAGAAAAGTACTGCCTGGGCAATAAATGTTCTAAAGGCCTGAATGTTGAATTTAATTATAAGGAAGTGTCTGCGACTGAGCTAAGTGGGCTTCTCTGTGATTTCTATGCCTGTGTGCATGGTTTTCAAGGCAGACCATACACAGTAAGCAGGCTGCTGTGCTTGAGGTCAGCCATCAATCGTTTTCTATAGTTTCAATAGTGAGAACAACAGAATGCTAAATATAGCAAGTGACCCTCCATTAAAGGCAGCAAACAATGTCTTCATAGCTGACTTGAAGCAGATCAGGAAGGAAGGCAGCAACCTTGCATGCCATCACCCACCAATCAGTCACAGCAACCTTGCACAATTAAGAGCATCACCCACTCTGTCACCAGACACAGCTGCTGGTTTGATCAAGCGTGTCTGGTTTGAGTTACAGTTGGGTCTAGCATGTCACGGTCATGAAGGTGTCAGTCAACTAAAGCAGGACTCCTTCACGATCAAGAAGGATGAACACGGAAAGGAGTTTTTGACACTTACACAAAACCCCCGCACAAAGAACCACAGCAATGTGCAAGAACTGAATAAAGAAGGTCAGCGGGAGTTCCTATTTGCTGATCCTACCAATCCGACCTGTCCAGTGCAGCTGTTTAAAACTTGTATCAGCAGATGCCCACCAAATTCAGTAGCTCTCTGTCTGCATCTGAAGCGTGTCATCCACCCCAAAGACAAGCACTGGTACACCCAGCAACCAATGGGTCTAAACTATCTTGGCGGTTTAATGCCAAAGATATCGGAGGAGATACTCTTAAATCAGCGGTACACAAATCACTCCATTTGTAGTACCGCTGTGCAAATCCTGTCAGACACAGGGCTCACATCACAAGAAATAATGGCCATATCCAGACACAGGTCTGAGACATGCCTAAAGAACTACAGACTGCTTCCACTATTGATAGAGAAAAGTGGAGTGTGTTGCTCACATTCTCCACACCCAAGAAGATGGTAGAGGGGGAGCCAGTTATCCAGCAGCATGGCAGCATAAAGTACAGCACATCAGCAGGCTCGTAAGTCAAACCACAAGGTCACATGGCAAGAAGTGTTGAAGTCGGATAGCAGTGCCATGCCATCACCATCAGGAGAGCATGATAGTGCAGTGGCAGTACCTCAGGAGACAGCAAGTAATGTGGGTGCAGCATGCAGTGAACAAGCTATAAAGGTCAGCAGTTCCATGTACCTCACAAATCAAGGCACTCTTAACTTTCACTATTGTAGCAAGTGAACGACATGTCAAACTGCAGATATCAAGAATGGCAGCAATGTCTGTCCTCATGTTGTCAGTGACAGTTTCAGTAATGTGCTGCTAGTCGCTGCTCTTTAACAGTTCACAGCATTGTTCATGTTCCAAGTTGTTATTACTGGATGTTTTTTTTCCCTTTGCCTGCATGGTTGATGTTACCACAAAGTATAATGCGTGCCAGCAAGTGTTTGAAGGTGAGTAGTCAGGTTTGGAGAAAAATATCTGACATATGCCAGGCTTTATGTTAATTTTTTTGTTTGTTTCTTTTGTGTCTTGTAGAAGTTACGTGTAAAATGCAACATATGAGCCGATGAAAAGGGGGACACTGACATGATCCCTAGCACATGGCACTCCACATAATGTCCTGTGAAATGGCCTGAGCAAGTCAAGGGACAGCAGTAGCAATATTTGTTACTGGAGTTTCCTGGGTAGCTGTGTGTTCTCTTGGTGCTGCAGGCAGCAGTATGTGGATGCTACGGGCAATGCAGTCATGTGGCAAAGCGCTCATCTACTCCATGTGTTGCAACTGTAGAAATGTATTATACAGTGTTGTGCAGAAGCCATATGATGTGTGTACCTGTGCCTGGGTATGGGCTGTTATTACCCCACATACATGAGATAAGAGTACATGCAGAGTTGCAGGAGAGGTGTCTCCTTTTCCTGTGTTTGTGGGCTTGGAGGGGAGGGTTTCTATTCTTGTTATAGTTGTGTTACTCCCACGGTATGTGCTCAGCGGCAGCAAACCTGACAGCAAAGTGAAGCAGTGGGCTGCTGGAGGATAAGTATCACAGCAGACGTGCCGATATCTCAGTCAGTACTTGGACCAGTCATCGCACTGAGGCAAAGTGTGTGACAGTGTAATAGATGGGCAGCCTACTCAGAGATGGTGTGTACTATGAATGAAACACTATCATCCATGTCCTCCATATTGGTAAGTGTAATATGTCTGCATATAGTTTCATAGTTTCATAGTTTAGTTCACGTTTAGGAGGCCGAGGCCTTTTGAGAACTCGCCACCAAATTCTGTCAGTGGAAAAAGTATTTGGTATCACCCAAGTGGTCATCTAAGCTTTTTTTAAATGTCTTCATATTTTTACTTTCAACTATGTGATTTGGCAGTGTATTCCAAGGAGTGATTATTCATTGGGTATACCACTTACTTCTCTTGTGTGTTTTAAATATATCTCCTTTTAGTTTATATTTATGTGTTCTTGTGTTAGCTTGTCCACTGTATTTTTCTAAAGCTATGGTTTCCCTAAGGAATTCATTTTGAACAACATTTAAGGTTAGGCAGAGATTGCCCCTAAGGTTTCTATAGTGAATAGAGTATAATCCCAATTTTTTTAGCCTATCCTCATATTCTAAATGTCCCATGCTGATGATTCTGTTTGTGATACATATACCTGGAAGACTGCAATAAAAGCTGTTAGTCTTGTCCTCCTCGGCACTGTGTGTTTTGTTGTGCGGCATACTGCAACGTCTCACTTCCTCCTGACAGTGTGCATCAAGCAGCTGTGTTGAGTATTAACATTTGTTTGTTGGTAGCAGCGACGGGCCAAGGTGCACAGTTATGCGACTGAGTAGAGCAAGGCAAAATCTTCTGGAACAGGTCGCTGTGCATGGCATGTTGTTGGGGAGCGGGAATGGGGCAAGGAACAGAGGGGCGCCACAGAGCAGAGGGAGGTAACACCATGTGGAAGAGGCTGGTGTCCATGACATCATCTGCACACATGTGCACATCCCTCTACAGATCTCTCTATATCCAGCATGCATGCTTTGAGTGTGTGTCTGTGGAAAGTGGCACGGTGGTGGTTGTTCTTTTCTTGTTATTGGGGAGGGGGGTGTCATGTCACAGGAATAGCACAGACCACAATGACATGTCTGTCGGGTCAGAAGCAGAGAGCAGCAGTGGTGGCAGGACATGCCCAGCACAATATAGTATGTGTAGAGCGTCAGCTAAGCAGAAGACTATGGCCATCAATAGTGGCACCAGCGGTCGAGAGATGCAGGCTCAGAGGCGAACTGCAGTGTTCAGTACACACAGCAATAGGGAACCACAGCTTGCCAATGTGTTCCTTGCTTGTGTATGTGTGGGAGGGGGCAAGTAAGTCATACAACAGACAGAATGCATCAAAGAGCTGTGCTGAGCATCAACATTTGTTTGTTGGTAGCAGGGACGGGGCAAGGTGCACAGCTGCGTGACTGAGCAGAGCAAGGGTAAACCTTCTGGAACAGGTCGCTGTGCATGGCATGTTGTTGGGGAGTGGGAATGGAGCAAGGAACAGAGGGGCACCACAGAGCAGAGGGAGGTAACACCATATGGAAGAGGTTGGTGTCCATGACATCATCTGCACACATGTGCACATCCATCTACAGACCTCTATGTCCAGCACGCATGCATTAAGTGTGTGTCTGTGGAATGTAGCATGCAGCTGTTTGTTCTTTTCTAGTTGTTTGGGGGGTTGTATCACAGGAACAGCACAGACTGCAATGACATGTCTATCAGTTTGGAAGCAGAGAGCAGCAGTGGCGGTAGGACATTCCCAGCACAGCATACTATGTGTAACCCCCTTCAAATGGAGGTTCCTGAAAAGTCTTCCTCGAGCTAGCCTAAATGCTCAATGCGAGGCTGGTGTCCTGTGTTTTAGCTGTTTAAATGTGATTGCCAGAGAGTGCCTGTATAGTCTCTGTGTACAATCTCTTTAAGAACTGCCTGGATTACAGTCATAAGTAGTCTGAGAGGGAGCTCTGTTCAAAGATGTAACTATTTCCTGAAAATCATTTAGAGTGATAATGATAATGTAGTTTGTCTAACCTGCCTTCTTTGCAGAAAAGAATGTTTTGTTTATCTCCACTATCTTGGTCCTGGACTGCCGAATTGGACCAATCAGTTCTGGTGGGACCTAAAATGGAGCCGGACTACAGGAGCTGTCTGGAGTCAAAATCTGTAGGAATTGTACTTTGGGGCTTTTTTGCACCTGAAGGGGGAGCCTTTGTTGTGACTGACAGGAGGATCAGCCAACCGAACCTTTTGGATCTTGGGGAAATTCCCAAGCTGCTTGCTGTTAGCGGCAGATCTAAGTTGGGAGCTGAAGAAGCAAGAGCTCAATACAGTCTCTGTGGAAAGGCCTGAGTTTTTGCCTGCATGCCTGTCTGCTGCCCCTGAGAGGGAGAAGAGAATCAGTTCAGACTGAATCCGAGTTTGTGAGAACGAAGTAAGCCACTGAGTTGTGACCAGGATCAACCTGAAGAAGACCGAAGATTTTGCTGAATCCGATCAGCCAGTCAGGATTTCCAGCTGCTTTTGAATCCCCAGTTTGTGCAGAGACTTTGCAGTTGTGACCGGAGAGTGGTTTGCCTGGTACAGTAGAATTTCCTTACATGTAAATGTGCTGTGAGTTGTTAGTGGGTCGTGATTTGGTTCCCCACTGTGTGAACTGTGTTTTGCTTGCTGGAAACTGTATCCAGCCCAAAACGGACTGTATCCGAATTTGTCTCCATTTGGCCTGGGTCATGCCACACTGGCCCTGCCAGACTACCCCACTGCACAGAGAAAGCCACCGACAAGAGACCTGCCTGGGGATCAGCCCCCTGCTCCACGCTTGAACAGGAATGATGCCTCGGCAAATCGTGTGGGCCCTGCTTCTCCTGGCACTCCAGATTAACCACCTGCTGTCTCGATTTTCATCCAGCCTCTGTCCAGTCTTGGGTATCATGAGTAATCATCAGGGTAGCTCCCTGCAACAACAACCTTATCTAAAAGTGTGTCATCTGATTGTCTTCTGGTTTTCTTTTCACGAAGTGAGCCCTCTGGTTCCGGATTACAAATAGTGTGTGTGTTGTGTATGTTGTTTTCTTACATCACAGGGCCCCAGCCAGCTGCAATGTTCCTGGCTAGCCCATCATTCTCCATCTGGGTACCCAAAGTGTGTGACTGTTTATGGACCCTGAAGTGCATGCATAACTGTTTGATTGATAGAGCCTTTACGCAAATTAACCTGATTACGCCCCTCCCTTGTTCAAGTCCCTTGAATAAATCAGATCTAACTCTTTTTTGCATTTACCCTGACTGTGGTTCGAGTTTGTGCAAGAGTACTGTACTGCTGTTATTTGCTGTGTATAACTTTGTTTTACAGGGGGTCCCCAGGGCCGAGCCAGAGGAAAGCTCTGGTGGTAAGTGCAAACAGTGTGGATACTTGTGTGGTGTACCAGGGGTATTGTGAAAGTGATTATTGTGTATTGTTCCGGCCACTAGTAAGGAAAGAGGGGGGGTTACAGTGTCCTGGAGGGCTGTGCCCAGGTTAGCTTGACCACTACCAACCCTGACCTCCGAGTGGAGGCACCCGTTTCAGAACTCAGGCTCCTTAACCTGCTACTAGCCAAGCAGGCAGCGGTAGTAGCCCTTGGGACAGCACCACCTAGGGGTTACATATGTGTAGAGAGTCATCTGCAGAGAACAGTATGGGCATCAATACTGGCAGCAGCGGTCGAGAGACACAGACTCAGAGGATGAACACACAGTGGTGTGCAGCACACACAGCGACAGGGAGCCACAGCCTGCCAATAGAAACATAGAATTTGATGGTAGATAAGGACCACTTGGCCCACCTAGTCTGCCCATTTCCCTACCTAATGCATAAGCTGCAGAGCCTAGTTAACCAACAGCCTACTTCCTCCTACCCCCCACTAGAATTGCCTTATGTCTGTCCCATGCATTCTTGAATTCCCCCACTGTTTTTGACTCCACTACCTCCTCAGGAAGGCTGTTCCATGCATCCACAACCTTCTCCATGAACAAATACTTCCTCACATTACCTCTGAGCTGTTCCTCCCTCTATCTTCAAATTGTGCCCCCTTGTTCTTGCACATCTCTTTTTCTGAAAGATACAACCGTCCTGGACTCTGTTGATTCCCTTGATGTACTTGAAAGTTTCTATCATGTCCCCCCCCAGTGTATACATATTAAGCTTCTTTAATCTCTTTTTGTATGTCTTCTGGTGCAGACCCTGCACTGTTTTAGTTGCCCTCCTCTGGACAGCCTCCATCCTGTCTATGTCCTTGCAGAGATGGGGTCTCCAGAACTGGATGCAGAACTCCAGATGGGGTCTCACCAACTGTCTGTACAGATGGATAACAACTTCTTGTTTTCTACTGGTGATGCCTCTCCCTATGCTTCCCAGTATCCCGCCAGCCCTCCTTACTGCATTCTCACATTGCTTGCCCACCTTAAGGTCACCTGGTATGATTACCCCCAGGTCTCTTTCCATTTCTGTTGTTATTATCTCACCCCCCATTGTGTACTCTTTCCCTGGATTTTTGTTTCCCAGGTGCATTACTTTGCACTTCCTTGCACTGAATCTAAGCTGCCATACTTTTAACCATACCTCCAACCTTGCCAAGTCCCTTTGCATCCTCTCCACCCCACCTTTTGTATCAGCCATGTTGCATATCTTTGTGTCGTCTGCAAAGAGACATACTTTTCCTTCCAGTCCCTCTGCAATGTCACTTATAAAGACATTAAAGAGAACCGGTCCCAGTACTGAACCCTGTGGTACCCCACTAGTAACCCCCCTTTCTTCAGAGTAAACTCCATTTACTATTACCCTCTGTATCCTGTTATCCAGCCAATTTTTTACCCAGGCTACCACCTTGGGACCCACTCCCAGGCTGGCTAACTTGGATATTAATCTTCCGTGTGGGACTGTGTCAAATGCCTTGCTAAAGTCTAGGTAGGCCATGTCCACAGCCCCTCTCTGGTCTACTACATTGGTTATCCAGCCAAAATCTACTAGATTCATCTGACATGACCTTCCTGGAGTGACTCCATGCTGCCTTGGGTCCTGTGCCCCACTGGCCTCTAGGAACTCAACAGTTCTTTCCTTTAGAAGTGATTCCATAATTTTCCCTACCACTGAGGTCAAACTAACAGGTCTGTAGTTTCCTGCCTCTGTCTTGCTCCCACTTTTGTGAAGGAGAATCACGTCTGCCCTCCTGCAGTCCTCCAGTATCACATCATCCTCCCATGATTTGTTAAAAAGGGAGGTCAGTGGTGTCAGTAGTTCTACCCTTAGTTCTTTTAGAATTCTGGGGTGAATCCCATCAGGCCCCATTGCTTTGTCCACCTTCAGTTTTAAGAGTTCTTTCAGAACCATTTCTTCTGTGAATGGACTGGTATCAACCTCCCTATCCAGAGTGCTTCTATTATTTGATTTAGGTACCTCCCCCTCCTCTTCTTTTGTGAATACTGAGCAGAAGTATTCATTCAGTATCCCTGCTTTTTCACTGTCATCCTCTGACCACTCTCCCTTCCCTTTAGTAAGCCTCACTATCCCTTCCTTCATCTTTCTTCGCTCCCCAATGTACCTATAAGAGGTTTTATCCCCCTTTTTAACTGAGTTGGCTATCTTTTCCTCAGTTTGGGCTTTTGCTGTTCTGACTGTCTTCCCCATTTCCTTCTGCTTTAACTGGTACAGTTCTCTGTCCTGCTCCTTCTGTGTTTCCTTATACTTCCTGAATGCTACCTTTTTCTCCTTAACCTTCCTCGCCACCTCTTTTGAGAACCATAGTGTTTTTTTCCTTTGTTTTGCTTCGTTGATTTGCTTCACACAAAGGCTTGTTGCCTCTGTGATGGGTGTTTTGATTTTTTCCCCATTAGTTTGCTAGGGCTTTTCTAAGGCACTCTTCCATTTTCCCAAAGTTAGCCCTCCTAAAGTCCAACACTCTTGCTTTTGTATGGCTCGACTCTATGGCTGTGTTTATCATGAACCACACTGTTTGGTGGTCACTTGTTCCCAGATGGCTACCCACTTTTAAATCTGAGATCCTTTCTCCATCCCCATTTGACAGTACCAGGCCTAAGATTGCTCCCTCCCTAGTGGGTTCTACCACTAGCTGTCTTAGGCATTCCCCCTGAAGGGCATCGAGAATAAACCTGCTTCTTGATGTGGTTGCAGCTAGGGTGCTCCAGCTAACGTCTGGCATATTCAGGTCCCCCATCAACAATATCTCCCCTTTTTCTGCCATTCTAAGGATGCCTTCTATCATTTCCTTGTCCATTGCCTCCCCCTGAGATGGGGGTCTGTATACCACCCCTGTGCAAATTGTGGTGCCATAACCAGTCTCCAGGGTAACACACAGTGCCTCCTCTACTCCCTGTTGACCCTTTAGTTTCGTTGCTTTGATCCCTTCCCTTACATAGAGAGTTACTCCTCCTCCTCTTTTACCCTTCCTGTCCCTCCTGTAGATTGTGTACCCTGGTAAGTTGACATCCCAGTCATAGTTCTTAGTGTACCATGTTTCTGTGACTGCCACGATATCCAGATGTCCCTCTTCCATCAAGCCACTAGTTCAGGGAGCTTGTTACACAGACTATGGGCATTGGTACTCATCACCCTCCATTTGTTGATGGCCTTACCCCTTTTAGCCCCATCCCTGTCCTTACTGCCTTTTTCTGCATTTACCCCTGTCCTGCTCCCCATTTACTTCTCTACCATGGTGTCTGCCTCTATAACTACTGTGTTTTGTGGGGGGGGGGCTGGGTTTTCCCTGCTCCTTTTCAGTGCCTCCCCCCCTTGGCAAGTTTAAATTCTTGCCAATTATGCATTTAAACCTATCACCAATGTGTTCCTTGCTTGTGTTTGTGTGTGTCTGTGTGTGGGGGGGCCTTGCAAGTCACACAGTGGACAGAGATAAGACAGCGAGCTACAGCCTGGCAATGTGTTGCTTGTGTGTGTGTGTGTGTGTGTGTGTGTGTGTGTGGTGGGGGGGGCATGCAAGTCACACAGGTCAGCGGTATCCATCATTAGCGACCAGCACAGCAGAAGTCCTGTGCAGCCAGTGACACATGTGTGTATGAATGGTGGATGAGTGAGTGTGCAGACGGTGTGGCAGACACAGACAGAGTCACTATCACAGAGAGAGTGCTGCGAGGACACTGCAGAGTGCAGTTGTCAGAACGGGGGAAAAAATGTGTGCATTGGAAGTCCATATCAATATGTATCTTTTTGTTGGTGGAGGGGCCGCCAGGCACACGTCGTTCGCACAGAAGAAAGCAGTGTGAGACACAGGAAATGTGACCCATCACATCAGTAGTGTATGTGTGACATTTCTCTGTGCATAACAGGCATGCAGTGTGCTTTTCTTCTGAGGTATTACTTTGGGAGGCGGCACAATACAGTCCCTTTTTTAGTCTTTCCACAGGTGAAAAAACCCTTTCTGTGCCTCTTTCCATATTTTTTACACAACCCATGTTATAATCGCAATAATCCACTCCAGGACATGGTGTTATAGAAGAAGTACTTCCTTCCTAAAGTTCATCAAAGCAAAAGACTCATCTGGTCCGGATGGCCTTGACCCTAGACTGCTCAAGGCTGCCACACCAGCCATAACATTACCTGTCATATGGCTCATTAACAGGTCCCTGCTTGAAGGAGCTGTTCCTAACAAATGGAAACAGGTCCATGTGGTACCCATCCATAAGGGAGGCCCCAGGGAGCCAATCGGTAATTATAGGCCCATCTCCCTACTATGCATACTAGCCAAAATTCAAGAACAGCTAGTCTATTGCCAACTCCGAGACTATCTGGAGGCAAACCAGCTGTTGGTGTACACCCAGCATGGATTTAGACGAAATCATGGGACCGACACGGCCTTCATCAGATTCTCCACTGATGTCCTTATGGCCTTGGACAAAGGCACCCCCAAACGGGGCTATTTTTATAGACTTGACTAAGGCCTTTGACTTAGTAGATCATAACCTCCTGATAAACAAAGTTAGTAAACTTGGCCTTGATCAGCACTCATTAACCTGGTTCAGTAGCTACTTGACCAACCGCTCCCAACAGGTCGAGTGGAGAGGTGCTACATCTGAACCACTCCCCCTCACAGAGGGGGTGCCACAAAGCTCCATACTGGGCCCCCTCCTATTTTCACTGTTCGATAATGATCTGAACAATCACTGCAGAGGCAGCTCTGTGGTCCAGTACGCAGACGATGCAGTTATATACAGAACCTCAAATAGCACTGCAGATCTGGGACTACAGCTTCAATTGGACTTTGCAACCTTAGAAAGATGGCATTCAGAAAATAGGTTGGTTCTAAATGCCAAAAAAACAAAAGCCATCTTGTGTGGACTGAGAACTCTAGGACAGGATAGATGCCCCCTACTCCCCCTGGTCTCCTCATCAGGCACATCAATAGAGGTAGTGAAGTCTTTTAAATACCTGGGCCTGATGCTAGCTCAAGGCTTCACATTGAAACCCCACGTGGATTAGATGACCAAAGCCATACATCAAAAACTTGGTTTACTCTACTGCTTGAATGCCCAATTGATCCCTGAGACCAGGATTACCATAGTTAACAGCATCTTCCTTCCAACCTTGTCCTATGCCGCTTTTGTAATGCAGGGAATTGCAAAACAGGAGCACAGCAGGATGCAAACGCTATATAATAAGATTGCTCATTTCGCCACAATATCACACCCGAGGCAACATCACTGCAAATCATTGGTCTCCCTAAACTGGTCATCTTAGCCACCGTCTGCAGTATACCCTACTATGCAACGCATTCAAACTCATCAACAACCACCCCCCAGATAACCTAGTTGGCCTGCTGGTTCCAAAGCGCTCAGGTAGACAGCTCTGCACAACTGAGAGAAATCTCCTGGAAGAACCTACGGTAAGGACCATGGCTGGTAGCAATTCCTTTGCCTATGCAGCATCTGTATGGTGGAATAAGCTCCCTGTACACCTCCAGGATGCTACCTCACTGGGAACCTTCTGTAAAGGGCCCTGTGAGCACCTGCTAGATAAAAGCACATGCTCTTGCATCTGAGCATAGTACTACAACGTTTAAATCCTAGCCTACCCTGGCCCTATCAGTCCTGTAGAAACCTCTTTAATTCTAGAGCTGCAAGTGTACTGTCAATTGTCCTGTTCTGTACTAATTCCACCCCCATTAAAGGTCTAGTCCATCCTAATGTGATTGTACACTGAATTTATTTTGATGAATGTCTGACTTCTGCCATGTACTGACTTGATTGTAATCAGATATGGTCTGCTCACTTGTGTACTGTATATGCAAAATGTTCTTACTTTGTGTAATTAATTCCAGGTCGCCCCTGAAAAAGGGACTTTCGGGGGTCAGTGGGTCTACCTGCTTATCAAAATTGAATAAATAAATTTAATGCATGCCTGGGGTACTGTGAGGACACTCAGCCTGCGGCCTTATGCTTTACAATGCACCCCAGGTGTGCATTAAGTGCCTATAACCCCATAATCTGTCGTGGGTTATTGCTAACTAATACAGTGACCAGGTATCTGTTTAATAAATTTGTGAAAACACTGCAGTTGGGGTGAGTGGATGATTTTTCCTGTGTCTGCTAGAGATGTAGATACAATGCACACAGAAACAGGCTAGTCCCTGAAACAATGAAGCTTTTTCCTTTATTTCAGTACTGGAAGTATCCAGGCCATCATAAGAGACTGATGAAGAGCACTTTTTATCAGCGTGTTCACATCCTGTGAGCCCTGAACCAAACTTTGTTGACATAGCTACACTGCACCTCAATTACTGTGACTGTGAACAGGAGATTAAGGCCCAAGTAAGCCACACTGATTACTGGGTACAGTTGGATGCTCTGATTACAAGCAAATATTTAGACTGAGCATGAAATGCTTTGATGAGCTTGATATTTTGACAGATAAATGCTCAGTACCTTACCTCCTCCAGCAGCTGATGAAGAGAGAATATTAAAGGGTTTGAACATCAATAGGAGCTGTGGGAGTGGGGGGGGCTTAGCACAAAACACACAATAAAGAAGTTAGAGTGTCTGAAACAGAAACATTTAAAGTGTCAAAGGCATGCCTTCACTTTCACACAGTATATAAAACAAAAGAGAAAGCCGGCTCCGTAGCACTGAACGAAGGGGTTCACTCGGCACGCTGGTGACCCGGGTTCACACCCCAAGCCCAGGTACCAGAAGCGGAGACCGGCAGGGAGGGGTTCCACAAGCATCCATTGAATGTTTCCCTCTCGGGAGGGTGGGACAAGCCTGGGCTCCTGTAGGTGGATTGGTGGAGCAGCGTGGAGAGCTTGAGAGCCTTGACATGCCCCCCTGCACATCCCCACCTCAGGATGCCATCCTTATGGCTAATACCTGGGCAGGCACAGAAAAACTGGAAAATTGGGATCCCTGCTGACTAGATGACTAGCACCTGGCCCTCACCACCACGAAGCCCCGGACATCCCGGACCGACTGGATGATGTGTGACATAAATGTTCAAATGATTTTATGCTGCTGACAGTGGAAGCTCTGACAGGTAAATTACAAAATAAAACAGCAGAAACTTAGACAAATGAAGCCCAAGTAAAAGAGAAAATAACAACAGAGAAATATTAAACCTTTCTAGACAGAGTCAGTAAATCCCTGGAGGAATTAGAAGAGGATATAAGGGCATGCCAAAACAAGAAATTTAAAAGAGAGCTGATAGACTACAGGGACAGAAATGTTTACACTTGGGCTAAGGATAATAAAAAGCAATTTATAGAGCTTTATAATATAGATTCAGATTCATCACTGTATTCATCATCAGACAGTGACACAGACAGAAGTAGATATCAATTACAGCATTTAATAGGCAGAGGGGGGGAGGAGGAGCTACAGGAGTGCAGGATACAGAGGTGGGAGAAGAGGCAGATGTTACCACAGGTGGTCAGACAACTCCAGAAAAGGAATGTCAGGATTAGAAAGAGGAGAAGGCACAGTAACACATGCACACACACTTTCTCATTCTTCGAAACAGTAAACACACCAGATGTGGGATTTAAATGGCCACAGCCATGTGTTTATTCAAGATACTCCTATTACATGCTAGACATGCACCAAAGGGAGCCTCGCCAAGGTTCATATCCCCTCGTCCCTTCCCTCTGTGAGGGAGAGGGGATACTGCCCACTGCCTGCCCCCGCCCCGACAAGGCAGTGGGCAGCTGGCCTATTCAAGATGTCAGACCAGTGGGGAGGATGCCCAGTGCCATCCATGCTGGGCGTGACTCTCTGCATTCCTTCCCCTTGTCTGACCCAGGAGATCGTGGAAACCCGTCCTCAGGGGCTCAATGCAGCAGATCCCCCTGCAGACATGGCACATCCCTGGGTCATTTCTCTGGTGACCTCGGCCAATCCATGCTGGGTGCAGGCCTGGGTCCCTCTGGGATCGCCTATAAGAGAGGCCTCCATTCCATGCCGGGCACTGGAGACCCCTCCTTCCCCAAACTTCCAAGCCAGAATAACCCCACTCGCCCTTAGGCAACCTTGGAGATAGTCCCTATCCACCACCAACCTGATCCCTGATCAGGTCCCCCACAGCATGTCATGTCCACATTCCCCTTATATCCTAGGCCCTGTACCCCCTCATCAGATCATTCACCAGATACCTGCCACCTGTCCCCCACTCTCTTAGTAACGGGCTTAAAACCATTTGAGTGTCCTTGCAAAATAGGTCAAGTCCCACTTCAGACAAATGTATGCCATCCATTCAGCACAGTTCTGTCAACCTCAATGTAATGTGGTCACGTTTAATGACACCTCCAGGCAGCTGGCTCATGAATGTCCCCATTTCTCTGTTTATCTTCATTCATGTTCCATCCTGCCCCTTGCCCTTGGTCACTCCTCACCAGTGGTGCCTCTGTATAATATGCAACCACATTATTCTGGTCCCTGGCATGCTGCCCTGGATGATGGCTATGTCTTCCTTCATTGCAGGCAGTAATGCAAAGGACTTCATTGCACTCAAATCATTGCCTCCCAGGTGGATTACTAGGATGTCTGTGTGTAGTTCCCTCTGACACTCTTTCTGCAACCTGGGAACCAGCTGCTCCCAGTGCATACCCCTGTGCTCCAGGCAATGCACATCCATGGGTATACCACTGAAGCTCAGGAGTGGCCCCCTGGCCAGGGAATGCTTCCAAGCCACTGCCCAATGAATGAAAGAGTGCTCACATATCCACACCCATTTCCTAGTTCCCCTCCAATCTGTTTAATAGAACAGAAGATGTAAAGCAGAAGAAAGGGTCCTGAAAGAACTCCTAAAAGAACTCCTAAAACTCAAGGTGGACAAGGCAATGGGGCCTGATGGGATTCATCCCAGAATTCTAAAATAACTAAGAGGAGAACTAGTGACACCACTGACTACCCTTTTTAACAACTCATGGGAGGATGGTGTGGTACCTGAGGACTGGAGGAAGGCAGATGTGATTCCCCTTCACAAAAATGGGAGCAAGGCAAAGGCAGGAAACAATAGACCTGTTAGTTTGACCTCAGTGGTAGGGAAAATGATGGAATCACTTCTGAAAGAAATAATTGTTGAGTACCTAGAGGCCAGCAGAGCACAGGACCCAAGGCAGCATGGATTCACAGCAGGAAGACCATGTCAGGCAAATCTAATAGATTTCTTTGACTGGGTGACCAAAGTAGTAGTAGACCAGGGAGGGGCTATGGACATGGCCTACCTAGACATTAGCAAGGCATTTGACACAGTCCCACACAAAAGATTAATAAACAAGTTAGCCAGCCTGGGAGTGGGTCCCAGGGCGGCAGCCTGGGTAAATAATTGGCTAGACAACAGGACGCAGAGGGAAATAGTGAACGAAGTCCATTCCAAAAAAAGGGGGGTTACTAGCGGGGTACTACAGGGTTCATTACTGGGGCTGATCCTCTTTAATGTCTTTATAAGTGACATTGCAGAGGGACTGGAAGGAAAAGTATGCCTCTTTGCAGATGACACAAAGATCTGCAACAGGATTGATACACAAGGGGTGTGGAAAGGATTAGAAGGGACTTGGCAAGGTTGGAGGAATGGTCAGACATGTGGCAACTTAGATTCAATGCAAAGAAGTGCAAAGTAATGCACCTGGGAAACAAAAACTCAGGAGAAGAGTACACAATAGCAGGGGAGGTACTAACAACAACAAAAATGGAAAGGGACTTGGGGGTAGTCATATCAGATGACCTAAAGGTGGGTAAGCAATGTGAGAAGTCAGTAAGGAGAGCCAGGGGGATACTGGGATGCATAGGAAGGGGGCATCACAAGTAGAAAAAGGGAAGTGGTTATCCCTCTGTACAGACAGTTGGTGAGACCCCATCTGGAATACTGTGTGCAGTTTTGGAGACCCCATCTACGTAGGACATAGACAGGATGGAAGCAGTCAGAGGAAGGCAACTAAAATGGTGCAGGGTCTGCATCAGAAACCATATGAAGAGAGACTGAGAGAGCTTATATGTATACCCTTGATGAAAGGAGGGACAGGGGGACATGATAGAAACTTTCAAGTACCTCAAGGGAATCAACAAAGTCCAGGAGGGTAGCATCTTTCAGAAAAAGAGATGTGTAAGAACAAGGGGGCACAATTTAAAGATAGAGGTGGACGGCTCAGGGGTAATGTGAGGAAATTTTTTCACGAAGAGAGTGGTGGATGCATGGAACCGCCTTCCTGGGGAGGTTGTTGGGTCTAAAACAGTGGGGGAATTCAAACATGCATGGGACAGACATAAGGCAATTGTAGTGGGGGGTTGCAGGAAGTAGGTTGTTGGTTAACTAGAATCTGCAGCTTATCCAATAGGAAGGGAAATGGGCAGACTGGGTGGGCCAAGTGGTCCTTATTTGCCGTCAAAGTCTATGTGTCTATGTTTCTATGTTTCTAGGTGACCTATTGTAAATGTATATGTTTAATTAAAAACTAAAAAGTTCCCTTTAGGCTCGTAACCTGGCCTATACAGAAAGAAAAGGGTTACTTCTAAGCCTATTTGTTTAGGCTATATTCTCTGTGACCTACTCTTTCATATTATGCTTTAGTCTTTAACTTGTAACATAAATTAAACCTTAATTGTTCTGCTCCAGAACTCCTCCCCTTTCTGCATACTCATTATCTACACAGATATGAATAAACACATCCCTCTAGGGGCTGCTGTCCCCCTATAGGAGCTTTCAGTATGCTGCCAGGATTCCCAGAGGACAGACCTAATGTGCTAGCAAGAGGACCCATCTCCAGATGCACAGGGAAACAACCATGAAAGGTAATGCTTTCTGTATATATTAAGGTCTGTCCCTGGTAAATTTGTCCACGTTAACACTTGCAAGGCTACTGTCCTAACAGCCTCCTTTATCAGTAATATGCTGATACACTTTTTATTTACATAAAATGCATAAAGAAAAAGGGACCAAAAGGCTTTTCTAAAAGGGCTGTACTGGAACGCAGAGCTGAAAGGCAGCGAGACCCTGAAGACTTGTCAAGCCCTGCAACAATGAGCCTTCACTTGCTTCAAGCCCCTGGAGGTGCTTTGGGCTTTTCTTATTTTATTTGTCTGCAAAATTCTTCAGCTAAAAAAAACGACTGCTGAAATGTTAAGCCGTTGGTTGAAATGTCAAGCCGACGGCTGACACTTTTATTTTCTTCCTTTCTGCACTGCGAACAGAGACAAAGGCTCTCTTGGATGCAAAGAGCACTTCTTTTAGCCATAGCCCTTTATATTTTAATCTTTTGACCACAGGAAAGTCGTCGGGGAAAACAGCTGCTGTTTGAAGTACAGTCTGAGATAGTGCCTCTCAGACGTGCGAACATTCGCACAGGCGGCAATTCAATGATTTTCTTGGTAGCAGCTTCTCCAAATGGGAGACAAACACCACTGCTAGGCACAAAAGAGCTCTGCTTCCACAGGTAACCAGCCATACTGGGGATCTCTTCAATTTTCAACTGCAACATGTGGCGAATCCTGATACCTCGGAGCTGATCCTGCTCCTGATATGCAAAGAGGTGCTGCCTTGTACGCTAGGCACCCAGTTCATTACCTTCTTTTGCTAGAACGCCCAGGCAGGACCACTAAGGGATGTACCTGTCCCACCCCAGTTAAAGGCTCTTGTTTGTCCAAGACCACAAAGTGCAGGGTAGCTGTCCATAGCATGCAATGGCCTCTGCTGTCCCACTACACCAGCCCTCCAAGCATTTCACTAAGAGAGAGGAAAAGAGCTCTCCCTCTGCTCTTCTTTCCTATGTATTCTGGTTTTAGAGACCCACCAGGATTTTATCTCTAAAAAAGGGGCAGCCGAAAAATAAAAAAGAGGCATGGAGTGGTGGCAAAGCCAACAGAACTGGCACTTTGCCAACCACACGCTCCACTATCCTTCATCCTAAAAGTGCTCCTTAAAATCCTGCTCTGGACTAGGGGCTTGCAGCAAGAACTACTGGACGTGTTTTGGAGCACCATTCTGCTCCGAAACACTTAGAGATCAACATATGCTCTTTTATTTATTATTTATACGTTAACGTTCAGTCGTGCTTGGTGACATGCGGTTTGCACAGCGCGTTTGAAAAGGAAGATTCTGACACGCGTTTACGAATACATAATGCCAGTACAATTTCTGCCATTGGGGAAGAGTTTTGGGGCCTATGGGGCACTGAAAACCAAAAAGAAGCTGCCACAAAGCTAACTGTATGCCCGGGATATTAAAAGGAAAGCACGTTATGCAAACAAGCACTATACTTAGGAGCGAGGTGGCTGAAATACTTGCATTGGCAGCATGCCAGCTGCTCGCTCCTGCAGTTCCTTTTGGGCAGTACTTAACAAGGGATCATTTTATTATTATATGAGAGAGGTGCATCTACTTAGCTTTACCGCCAGCTCTCCTACATTATTTTCATTAGGATTTTACATGTATTGCTACATCTTACATGGTCACTTTATTATTTTATTATTTCTCGGGGGTTGTATAAGTGAGCAAAGTAGTGGTTGCAACAATAGAAAACAAGTATTTGTAAATGCCGAATGTTGCTTGCTTGTATGTGCTGTTTAGGTATTTGGAAGTCATTGGAGTGCAAATATTGAAAATTCGTGAACTTCTGGCGTCTTTGTGTTTCATAACACCGCATCGTCAAAACAGTCATGTTTAGGAATTTTTTTAACCACATTTTCAACATAGCCATTTAAGACCTCTGCTCATGAACAGTGTCACTGTGATTTTCTTAATGTGTCCCATACATGGATTTAGCACACCGACTGAGCCATTGATACGCTACATGGGCGGAAATGCGTTTTGGGCAAGATGAAAAATGACAGCTGTACTGCTCATAGGAAGTGTGGTAAAATGGCAATGTTGGAAATCTGAAATTGAAATATTGAAAATTCGCCAAACTTCTGACGTCGCGTGGAGTGCGCAACGCCGCGCTTCATTAAAGCGGTCATTTTTAGGAATGTTGTCACCAGAGTTTTCAACATAGCCATTTAAGACCTCTTCTCATGAACAGCGTCACTGTTATTTTCTAATGTGTCCCATACATTGATTTCGCACACCGACTGCGCCATTGTGCGCTACATGGGCAGAAACCGTTTTTGGCAGGATGTGAAAAATGACAGCTGTACTGCTCATAAGGAGGTGGTAAAATGGCAATTTGAAAAATCTGGAGTGAAAATATTAAAAATTCGCGAACTTACGGCGTGTGTAGGAACTTATAGCAGCGCTCTCAGTAAAACAGTCATTTTAGAATTTTTCACCAAATTTTCAACATAGCCATTTTAAGACCTCTGCTCATGAACAGTGTCACTGTGATTTTTCTAATGTGTCCCATACATTGATTTCGCACATGACTGCGCCATTGTGTGCTACATAGGCAGAAACACGTTTTGGGCAGGATGTGAAAAAAGACAGCTGTACTGCTCATAAGGAGGTGTGGTAAAATGGCAATGTTGAAAATCTGGAGTGAAAATATTGAAAATTCGCGAACTTACGAGCATGCGTGGGAACTGAGCAACACGCGCTCGTAAAACAGTCATTTTTAGGAATTTTTTCACCAAATTTTCAACATAGGCTTTTGAGAGCCCACCTTATGAACAATGGCAGTGTCATTTTGTTAATCAGCCCGAAGGTGATTTCACGCAGTGACGGAAATCACCCTTGGGCTCGATTAACGCCATGACAGTGCAAGAATTCATGAGGAGGTCCCAAAAACCCCATGTTGAAAATTTGGGCCCAAAATTCCCAAAATGCCTGAGATATGCAAGCAAAGTTGAAAAACCCTATTTATTCTATTATACAGCTTACTGGCATTTCAGTTCGGCGGTCGGCTTTGAAGAGTGCAGGCGTGTTCCCGGTCCACCGATGATCGTCGCGCCAAGCTTCAGAAGGTAAGTATGGGGTGAGGGGTGTGGGAAGGCAGGTGCGCGGTGGGTGGGTGCGGGTAGGGGCACTGAGACTGCGAGGGACCGTTTTTTTATTTACAGTTTTTTTTTTTTTTTTTTAAATTAAGACAACGCGGGACGTTTGCCATGCTGGGTTGGGCTCCCAGCGTGGCAACTGGAAAAGCTGTTTGGGGTGGGTGGAGCTGATGGGGATTGGGCACCCCTTGGCTATAACATTTTTGCCACGCTGGGGTGGGCTCCCAGCGTGGCACCTGGGCAGCTTTGTTGGGGGCGTGGAGCCGGCGGGGATTGGGCACCCGTGGGCCATACAGTGTGTGGGGAGGAGTAATCAGCACCAATATGCACATGCGTATGCAGGGGGGAGAGCTCTGCTCACTGAAGCAGAGCTCTCCCTTTCAACTATATGCCACTGCATTTTCGACTGCTGTCTTAGACAGCTGCAGCAGTCATTGGAGGAACTGCGGCCGCGCCTGCAAACTCAGTGACTGAATTGGAAGAGGGGGTGCCACACCTCCGAAAACTTGGATGATGGCACTATGTTTCTTGCACATGCGTGCAAGCAACATAAAAATGGATAGGTCCAAATCTTCAGCGGCAGGGACTGACCTTGTCACATTCCCTTCCCCCCACCACCACCTTCTTTTGAGGGAAGAAGTGGCTAACAGATTCCCTACTCCAGAAGCCCTGGAGAGGGTGGAACTACTGCTCAACCACTCTCAGGAGTTCTGTCCCAGGGTCCCACAAACGAAATTACAGAAATCTGACAAGAAGTCGTCAGAACAGTACTTATCCTGTTCTATGAGAAACACCAAAACATAGTGCTCCTCAACAACTTTAACTCTTGAACCACAGACAGCAAAGCAGCTGCATACAAGGATTCTTCTTTAATCAAAAAAAGAGCTGCAACTGAAAGTCCAACCCCCTAGATATTGAGGGTTGGAGAAGCTCCGGCCCACCCATCAAAGAGCTCCATCCCAGGGTCATATCAAACAAGCACAAATGTGCCAAATACTTATGTAACGTAAATATACATATACAGTTCATATGGTACTAACTTTACCCTGGGATCCTTATTAGATATTCAGGGCTCTCCTAATCAGGTTTAGAGCCACACATGAGATACCTAGACAAGTAAAAAGTAATACAAGCGAAAAAGTAAACTTGCAGGCACATCAAGACACCTGCTTTCCAGTGTTCAGCGCTATGGGTAGAGTGGGAGAGAGAAAGAGAGAGCTAGGAGCAAATACGCTCCTGTTTGACCTAACAGACTAGCTCTCTTCTCTCTTGCATCCCCTGCCATGACCTCTCTGTGCCTCAGAGAATAGGCATGCTCCGACGCTACCACGGAGCTGACACTGCTGACACAGCTTCAGCACAGGCCACATTCCACTATTATTTCATACAGACCACACCGTGCGGCAGTTCCCCAGCCATGGCACAAACTGCTCTGATGGAAAAAGGCCTTTCTCTAGACCCCACGGGGTCCCATCAACAAGAAGGGACACCAGAACAAACCAGAGTTAGAGTTTCATAGGTTAATACTGAGCTTTGAAGGCACATGTCCATTTAGCTCGCTAAATTTTGTTTTAGGAATACCCAAGGATATCCTTACTAATTAGGCAAGTGTCAAGCTTTGTTTTAAATTCATTCATTGTCTTACTGGCCACTACCTCAATTGGGAGAGCATTCCAGATCTTAGCTACCCTCACAGTAAACCACTGCTTTCTCCTACTTGTATTGAATTTATCCTTATATAGCTGAAATGGGTGGGCTCTGGTACTATATATCTGTTCCTTCAGTACCAAGCCCAGCTGCTCCCACATTTGTATATCAGTGAGGGCCCTAAAGATCAGGCACATATCTCCCCACAGTCTACAAAATTCCAGTGACTATATTCCCAGATTTTGTAGCCATTGTTCATAATCCTGACCCTGGACTTCCATTATTTTATGTGTTGCCCTCCTCTGTACCCTCTCCAAGGCTTTGATGTCACCTTTGCTCCTAGGTGCCCGGAGCTGTGCACAATACTCCATATGGGGGCGCACCAGTGAGGTATAGAGGGAGAGCAAGACCTCCCTATTTCTACTCTTTATGTGTTTATGAATGTAGTACTGAATACTACTTGCCTTTTTTAACAATCTGGCTACACTGCGTCTTAAAGTTAAGATCATTGCTAACTCTTATGCCGAGATCTCTCTCATCATGTACCACCCTAAGTACTCTACCTCCCAACCTATATTTGAGCTGCATATTATTTTTTTCCCTAGATGCAACACTGTACATTTCTTGATGTTAAATGTTGACATCTTTTCCAAAGCCCATGTTTCCAATTCCACCAGGGCTGCTTGTAAGGTGTCTGCATCCACTGGTGGCAAAGACAACAGCTTTGGCACTTGCCAACCACTCACTCCACTTGCCTTTCATTTTACTACAAGGTACAGGACCTACAACAGCAGGGACAGGGTTACAAAATTACCAAAATGGCTGTTCCTGTCCTGTACACTGGACATGTAGCCCTGTACAGCAGTGTCAAATAAGAAACAGCTATTGGATAGGCATTTAACGCCGCTCTTTCTATCTTTACATAGGTACTTTATTCTGTTTCCTTTCCTAGGGAGGGGGGCTTGTAAACCACCTCCTGTCTGTCTATGTCTCATACCCATTCCCACACGAGGTATGGTGGAGCTCCAGCCCACCCTCACTGTAGAGCACCACCCCAGGGTCCCTTTAAGCAATGAATACCGTATATATCATTCCTTAAAACAACACAACAAATACTGCACTATCAATTACCCTGAGGCTATTATGCAGTTCTACTTAGTATCCTCTAAGTAAAGTGGTTCATATAACACTCAATAAGAATCAGTAATAGCTGACAGAAAAAAATGAATCTTTTCATCACTAACATACATGTTTTTACTCCAGTACTATCAGGCATCTGCCCCTTTTGATAGTAAACCCCTAGACAAACTTTTATATTTGTGTAGAGAGAAGAAAATGGATCAACAGATGTAACCCCCCTGCAAATGGGGGTTCCCAAAAGTCTTCCAGGAGCTTGCCTGAATGCTCCAAGTCTGGGCGGTGTTCAGCATCTGAGCTGTTTAAATGTGGTTCCAAGTGAGTGCTATTTAAGCCTCCACATACTGTCTCTTTAAGAGCTCTCTGCTTGCAGACTTAATTAGTTTGTATGGGGCGACTGTGTATTTAATGCTCAAATCCCACCTGGGCTGCTGTCAATTAGCTCCGTTTCTGCCATTGCTACATGTGCAGAGGGAGCCTTGTTGAAAGATATAACTGTTTGCCAGAAATCATTTAGAATGACTGAGAAAATGTAGTTTGTCTAACCTGTCTTCATTTCAGCACGAACTGTTTCAGTGTAACTCTTTCATTTTGGTCCTGAATAGCTGACTTGGACCAATCAGGTTGATAGGGAGACCGTAAAATGGAGCCTGTGGACGAATCAGAACTTGGACTCTCAATTTTGAGCCAGCCACAAGGAAATTGTATGGGCAGTGACTCTGGGAAATGTAGTTTTGACCTTGGCACCTTTTTCTACCAACAGAGGGAGTCTTATTGTGAGTGACAGCTGAATCAGCCAACAGAACAGTGTGGAGCTAAAGGAAATGCCCTGCTCTGTGACTGGAAAGATCAGATCAGTTGTGACTGTGAAGAGAGAAGGAGCTCTGTGCTTCTGCAGTGTATAGTTTGGCAGGAAATGATAGCAATGAGTTTGGTCTGCAGCCTTTGTGAGTTCCAGTTTGGACTGAATCTGAGTTGTGAGGAGAAAGATGCACTAGAAGTGTGGAAACCAGGCTCACCCTGTAGAAGACTGGAGAAATTGCTGAATCGCGCTCGGTCTGTCAAGAACTGAAGCTGCTGTGTGTGCTCCCAGGTATTTTGCAGTAATTGCGATCAGGATCGAGGAGCAGTCTGCCTGGTATAGTACTTTTCTTTTACATATGAATGTACGTAGTGCTTGTGGGGAATCGCTATTTCCAATCCCCAGTGCTGTGTGCTGTGTGTTGAAGCTGGGAGCAAACCCCAGCTTGTCTCGGACTAAATCCGTTTGCTATCAACTGCAGTGGGGTCCAGTCACAAGGATTTTGTCTCCATGCCTTGTTGTTCTGGCAATCCAGAAGAACATCCACCATCCGGTTTTCAGCTTGGGTATTGTGAGTACAAGTCAGGGTATTCCCCTGCAGCCTGTTTTCATTCACAAGTGTGTCATCTAATTCTTGTTGTTTCACTGCTTCATGGACTGAGCCATCCAGCTCCGGATTGCAATTGGGTGTTGTGCATATATTTTCTTCTACAGGGCATTATCCATCTGCACCTGCCGGCCAACCCCAGGCAACAGACCAGGCTAGCCCCCCCCCAACCTGGGTACCCAGAGTGTGACTTTTCAGCCCCTGTATGTGTGCAGAGTACTGTAATTTCATGCCATCAATTAACCTGATTCCCCCTCCTGTGTTACTGCCCCCTAAATAAATCAGATTTGTTGTTGTTATACTACATACTGTCTGTGATGTTGGTACTTATTGAAACAGTATTGTGTTTGCTGTGTATGTTGTTTAACCTTATTTTACAGGGGGTCCTCAAAGACATGCTGTAGAATCAATCTCAAGGGTAAGTGGCATCTATATGAGTGAACAGTGTGTATACATGGGGTATTGGGGCTGTAATTCCGGTGTACTGTGTGAGCCACTAGAGAGAATAAAAGGGGGTCTCAGTGTTCCAGAGGGCTGTGACCAAGCTAGTCTAACCACTACAAACCCTGACCTCTGGGTGGAGGCACCCGCCATAGGACCTAGGCCCCTCAACCTGTTCGTAGTCAAACAGACAGGGGTAGTAGCCCTTCGGATAGCGCCACCTAGGGGTTACACAGATTTTAGAAAAGATCAGAGAATAAGAAAAGGAAAACGCCTGAAGGTGGCCAACCCTCCAGTTGTTGGAAGTTATTTTTAGAAAAGAACTGCTGCAGCACAGGAGAGGAGAGAGAGAGAGAGAGAGAGAGAAACACAAAATTGTACATTGCGTACACAATCCCCCTTTACACTTTCTGAGAAGGGGATGGATCTATGGCCCTCCCTCATCCATAAGCTCCACCCCAGGGCCCCTTTAAGTAGATCATACCTCATGTTATCCTTTTAAACCTTGTACAATCCAACTTTACCCTGGGGCTTTTTATCCTGTATCCCTTTGATATGCTTTCCCTAAAATAGGGCCATAACATGCCTGATGAAAGAAGCACTTCATCTCCTGTTATTTATACTCATACAGGTGATTTTAATCAAAATACATCAATATAATCAGACATCATCTCTGTACCTTAACTACTGGTGTCCCTAGGGGGTTACCGGTTTCCGTCTCTCACTGAATCTACAATTCTCCCATAACTCTCTGGGGTCTGGCCATAGGCTTTCCTACATAGCCTACCACCTTGTACTGTCTATTTTACAGGGGTTTTGTCCTTTTCTCTATGGGTCCCATTTTTTATGGCCCTCCCATCTGTGGACATTCTCTCCCTTGTGCCTGGCTGATACCATCTGCTGAATACCCCTTTTCTCTATGTATTCTGCTATCTGATGGTACATGCCTGGCCAGTAAAAGGCAGAAGTTAACTTTGTCAACACATCCTCATGTACCAAAGGCGGGGAGTGGCTGGAACAAGCTTCCTCCATTACCACCTCGCTGTAAGCAAGAGGCACCACCACCCTAGCACACAATCGCTTAGTCTGGGGATGGGGATTTACATAATACAGGGTAACATAGAAACATAGCATTTGATGGCAGATAAGGACCGCTTGGCCCACCTAGTCTGCCCATTTCCCTACCTAACAGATAAGCTGCAGATCCTAGTTAATCAACAGCTTACTTCCTCTTACCCACCCCTAGGACTGCCTTATGCCTGTCCCATGCATTCTTGAAGTCCCCCACTGTTCTTGACTCCACGACCTCCTCAGGGAGTCTGTTCCATGCATCCACAACCCTCTCAGTGAAAAATACTTCCTCACATTACCCCTGAGCCGTCCCCCTCTATCTTCAAATTGTGCCCTTGTTCTTGCACATCTCTTTTCTGGAAGATGCTACCCTCTTGGACTTTGTTAATTCCCTTGAGGTACTTGAAAGTTTCTATCATGTCCCTCTCTCCCTTCTTTCCTCAAGAGTATACATATTAAGCTCCTTTAGTCTTTCTTCATTATGTCTTCTGGTGCAGATCCTGCACCATTTTGTTGCCCTCCTCTGGACAGCCTCCACTCTGTCTATGCTTTCGGAGATGGGGTCTCAGAACTGCACACAGTACTCAGATGGGGTCTCACCAACTGTCTGTACAGAGAGATAACAACTTCCTGTTTTCTACTATTGATGCCTCTTCCTATGCATCCCAGTATCCCTCCAGCCTTCCTTACTGCCTTCTCACATTGCTTGCCCACCTTTAGGTCATCTGATATAATTACCCCCAGGTCCCTTTCTATTTTTACTGTTGTCAGTATCTCACCCCCATTGTGTACGCTTCCCCTGGGTTTTTGTTTCCCATGTGCATTATCTTGCACTTCTTTGCATTAAATCTGAGCTGCCATACATTTGACCATTCCTCCAACCTTGCCAAGTCCCTTCTCATCCTATCCACTCCATCCTGTGTATCAACCCTGTTGCAGATCTTTGTGTCATCTGCAAAGAGACATACTTTTCCTTCCAGTTCCTCTGCAATGTCACTTATAAAGACATTAAAAAGGACCGGTCCCAGTACTGAACCCTGCGGTACCCCACTAGTAACCTTCCTTTCTTCACTGTGTACTCCATTTACTACTACCCTTTGTGTCCTGTTGTCTAGCCACCCTACCTTGTGTTGTGTACCCTGCCTTCTTTCCACCCACCACAAGGGTTTCACTTTCTGGCGACTGGTCTCTCTACTCTCTTCCTGATTTGTAATAGCTGAAGTCAAGTGGGCCATATCCGGGTCACCTACTTGTAACCTCCTCATATACAACTAGGGTCATGACATTCAAATTGACTTGCAGGGTTACAATTATTCATTTGTATGTTAGTCCCTTCAGCATTAAAAGCCTCTTCTGTCTTGCTTGAAGTCTCTCTCTCTTCACTCCTAGGTACAAAGGAACAGTCTTACCTGGGGACTTCTTTGGTGCTACATCTTCATTGTCCTCCAGCCAATACATCTCAGGGAACATGGGCAATACAGAAATCCACACATCAACATTCTCCACATGGGCCTCCTCTGATGCCAACCTCTCAAATATTTCCCTCATGATATCCTTATATCCTTCCATATGGATCTGCAGCTCGAGGTACCTCTGCTCGGCCTCCCTCCAACGGTTCTCAGCATCCATTCATTGGGCATGCATCCAGCGTATCAGGGTCCTTTGGTCCATCATCTGGTCTTGCAGTGCCTCGTCCAGGCCACCGTCACCACACATCCTCGTCTCCACTGGTGTCATGCACTGTGCCATCTGTATCCTGTGGTGCCTGGTCTGACACCCCAGACTGAACTCCCCTGACCTTACTCGGACGTTCTGCCAGTATCCCCTGACACCAAGTGTAAACTGGGCTCAGATACCAGGATACAATTATTAGGCAGACTCAAAGTTTTAGTGCGTAAAAATGCTGTTCTGGCACTTATCATTTTATTTCTTAGCATAAAATCAGTAGCAGAAGTGACAGAAATCCAAAATAAAAATGTTAGGTTAGTTCATACTCTGTTCATCAAAGACAAGAGCCTAAGAAAAGCCAATATACTGCCCAGCAATGGCATGCCTTCCCTTAGATAGCACCCACTGTCTTTCTCAGGTCTTCCTTCAATGACTATCTGTACCAGACTGACACTCTATCTGTCTCTCTGTTTTAACCCCCTGGTGGTAGCCTTTTTATATCTAGCTTGAGTGAGATCACTGTCAGGTGACCTACATGTATATGTTTCATTCAAAACTAAAAGGTTCCCTTTAGGCTCGTAACCCGGCCTATACAGAAAGTAAAGGGTTACTTCTAAGCCTATTTGTTTAGGCTATATTCTCCATGACCCACTCTTTCATATTATGCTTTAGTGTTTAATTTTTAACATAAATTAAACCTTAATTGTTCTGCTCCAGAACTCCTCCCCTTTCTGCATACTAATTATCTACACAGATATGAATAAATACAGCCCTCTAGGGGCCGCTGGCCCCCTACAGGAGCTTTCAGTATGGTGCCAGGATTCCCAGAGGACAGACCTAATATGCTAGCAAGAGGACCCAACTCTAGCTGCACAGGGAAACAACTATGAAAGGTAATGCTTTCTGTATATATTGAAGTCTGCCCCTGGTAAATGTGTCCACATTAGCACTTTCAAGGCTACTGTCCTAACAGAGCCTCCTTTATCAGTAATATGCTGATACACTTTTTATTTACATAAAATGCATAAAGAAAAAGGGACCTAAAGGCTTTTCTAAAAGGGTTGTACTGGAATGCAGAGCTGAAAGGCAGCGAAACCCTGAAGACTTGTCAAGCTCTGCAACACTGGCTCTTCACTTTCTTCAAGCCCCTGGAGGTGCTTTGGGCTTTTCCTATGTTATTCGTCTGCAAAACTCTTCAGCTAAAAAAAAACAACCGCTGAAATGTCAAGCCGACAGCTGACACATTTATTTTCTTCCTTTCTGCACTGCAAGCAGAGAAAAAAGCTCTCTTGGATGCAAAGAGCACTTCTTTTAGCCCTAGCCCATTACATTTTTATCTTTTGACCAGAGGCAAGTCGCCGGAGAAAACAGCCGCTGTTTAAAGTATGGTCCAAGATAGTGCCTCTCCGACGTGCGAACATTTGCATAGGCGGCAATTCAACGATTCTCTTGGTAGCAGCTTCTCCAAATGGGAGACAAACACCACAGCTAGGCACGAAAAGGGTCTGCTTCCACAGGTAACCAGCCATACTGGGGATCTCTTCAATTTTCAACTGCAACATGCGGCGAATCCAGATACCTCGGAGCTGATCCTGCTCCTGATGTGCAAAGAGGTTCTGCCT
This sequence comes from Neoceratodus forsteri, assembly GCA_016271365.2. Lineage (NCBI taxonomy): Eukaryota > Metazoa > Chordata > Ceratodontiformes > Ceratodontidae > Neoceratodus > Neoceratodus forsteri. The sequence continues at coordinate 484,123,590 of CM057449.1, forward strand.
TGTACAGCTAGGCACCCAGTTCATTACCTTCTTTTGCTAGAACGCCCAGGCAGGACCACTAAGGGATGTACCTGTCCCACCCCAGTCAAAGGCTCTTGTTTGTCCAAGACGACAAAGTGCAGGGTAGCTGTCCATAGCATGCAATGGCCTCTGCCGTCCCACTACACCTGCCCTCCAAGCATTTCACTAAGAGAGAGGAAAAGAACTCTCCCTCTTCTCTCCTTTCCTACGTATTCTGGTTTTAGACCCACCAGGATTTTATCTCTAAAAAGGGCACCAAAAATAAAAAGAGGCATGGAGTGGTGTCAAGCCAATAGATCTGGCACTTTGCCAGCCACACACTCCACTGACCCTCATCCTAAAAGTGCTCCTAAAATCCTGCTCCAGACTAGGAGTTTGCAGCAGGAACTACTGGACACATTTCATGTTTGGAGCACCATTCTGCTCTGAAACACTTAGAGGCACATCTGCTCTTTTATTTATTATTTATATGATAACTCTCAGTCACACTCAGCAACATGCAGTTTGCACAGATTGTGTGAAAAGGAGATTCTGACAGGTGCTTACGAATACATATTGCCAGTACAATTTCTTCCATTGGGAAAGAGTGTTTGGGCCTATGGGGCACTGAAAACCAAAAAGAAGCTGCCAGGAAGCTAACTGGATACCTGGGATATTTAAAAGAAAGCACTTTATGCAAACAAGCATTATACTTAGGAGTGAGGTGGCTGAAATACTTGCATTGGCACCATGCCAGCTGCTCACTCCTGTGGTTCCTTTTGGGCAGTACTTTACAGGGGATCATTTTATTATTATATGAGTGAGGTGGAGCTACTTAGCTTTACTGCCAGCTCTCCTACATTATTTTTGTTAGGATTTTACATGTATTGCTACATCTTACACAGCCACTTTATTATTTTATTATTTCTCGGGGGGGGGGGTTGTAATAGTGAGCAAAACAGTGGTTGCAACAATAGAAAAAAAATAGATACATCCAAACCTTCAGTGGCAGGGACTGACCCTGTCACACAGTGTTATATAGCTAGAATAAAGACAGAGTTTTAATGAGAAAGAATTGGCAGCAGCTGTGATACAGATAAGCTGATTTCTCAAACGTATATCACTTCAATTTAGCACTGAAACTCAAATGATCAGCTCTTTAGAAGAACAAAAAGTGGATTTTCAGCTAATTCATCTGAACAAACACCAGAAACTGAGTTTGTAAAAACCCTAGACAGCAAACAATGACTTCACAGATTGTTCTAATTGGGAAGTTAACAGCTCGTCGGTCAAGCAGGTACTTACACTGCTGAAGCTGTAGCCTAGTCCAATATGATGTCATCACTCTCCAAGGCTCTGTCAGAGGGAATAAAACAGCCTATTTTCAGTTAGTGCAGAACAGGTTATTAAATGCTGATTTAAAGAAAACCACAAAACCAAATAGCATGAAATTTTCAGGAAACACTTCTCATAACACAGGGGCTTGAATTCAGATGTTTTTAGGCTTTTTTTTAAACAATGTGGAAAATGGTTGCCATTGATGTTTAAGGAAATTGTAGGAGTACTTTATCAGGAGATTCAGTTTAAGCATAGGCAAAATGGTCAATATGGGATGTTAGACTCTGACTGTAGAAAATATAGAGCTGCCCTTAGGAAAAAAGATTAAAAATACCGAACAAAAGTAATGACTAAAAGCTCTTTCTGGCTTTAAATCAGAAAAGGAAAAAGTATAACTGTCTCCTGAAGGATAAAAATAAATATTATTTTAGCCTGCAATGGGAGAGAATGTGTACAACTACACAGGATAATGATGCAAAGGGGTTCTGGAGTTCAGCTGCTAATAAAGCCAGTTTGGATGCTTTTATTTCAGAAGACACCTGGATATATTATTTTTCTAATATTTTCTATGATCCTGATGCTAATTCCTTACCTGCAGAATTTCCAGTATTAGATAAAAGTACCCCCCATAGTAAGGAAAGATGTTTCTTTGACCATAAAATCACTTAAAGTGTAACAGCCTGTTTTTTTTTATAGTAAATGTATTTCTGAAGATTTCATACCAGGGTCTTGGAGAGGATCTGAAATTGTACCTATACATAAGAAAGGGGATACAGCTAATCCAATAATGCGTGGATCAATCAGTTTATTAGATATGAACCTGAAGATCTTTTCCAAGGTTCTCATGGAAAGACTGAATCAACAAATTTCTTTTTTGAGGGGGGGGGGGGTATCTTTGTGAACTACATGTAGGTTTTCAGAATGGATATTCCACTTTTGATAATTGCTTTATTTTACGGCATTTTGTAGAAAAAATATGTCCATGTTAAAAAACAGAAATTCAATGCTATTTTCATAGATTTCTCGGCAGCCTTTGATTCAGTTTCAAGAGGTACAGTTGTTGCCATAGATATGTTAAGATATTTCCAGATATTTCACGATATGTCTAAAGAAATTCTCTCTGGTGGTACACAGTGGTACTACAGGCAGTAGGGGAATTTCTCTAAAGATATCACAGAGATTTCAGGAAACATCTGACGATGTCTTTAGCTGCAACTGTGTATTATGGGGGCTTACGTGGGAGCATGGAATTGATCCAGTTCTGATTAATATTATACATAATACTTACTCAAACGCCTGGGCTTGTTTAAGGACTGGGACCAGGGGGCTGCTCTCTTGCTCGCTTCAAACTAATAGGGGCATGAGGTAGGGCTGTGTCCTGGCCCCTACCTTTTTGCATTTCTATATAGATCAAATGCTAAGGTATTTCATACAACTGAATTCTGATTCACCAAAGAGTATTAGTTTCCAATGCCCTGCTATGGCCTACGCAAATGATCTTGTTCTGTTATTTTTTTCTAAAAAGGGTCTTCAGAAGAAACTGAACCTATTACATGAAAGAGCAAATGCACTGAAACTTACTATCAATTTTACCAAAAGTCAGATTATGGTCTTGGGATCTAATAAGCTCAATGGGCTGTGAACAATTGGGGAGTGAACACTTAAAATGGTTTCAAGCTCTGTTTACCTGGGCCTGACTTTTTCATCTAATGGATTTTGGACAAGACATGTTGAAAATATAACTACAATAGCTAAGAAAACAGTGCAGGGCCTTAGGAAATTTAACTATCTTTATGCTGGATATAAATTAAGACCATTGATATAGGCAACTAGAACAAAATACTTATCACAGTTATTATATAGGATTGAGATTTGGGAGACAAAGGACAGGGATAAATATCAGCTCCAGCAATACAATTGTTTAGATCGACTTTGAGCGTTAGTAAATCCACGCCAGCTACATGTATTAGGTCGGAGCTTGGTGTGGATAAAATTAATGCCACTATTAACATAAAAAAAATTATTATTGGCTTCACATAATTAGAATGCCAAAAATGGGGTGCCCCTCATATGTCTTAAGGAGAAGAACTGGCATAAAATGGGCTATAGTGAGTCTCCCTTGTTAAAGGATATAACTTAGATTTATTAGGTCTTTATGTAGAAGGGAATGTTACTCTTACCTTAAAATATTAAAAAAAAATATGTTAAGCAAAAGGTTATTTATTTATTTATTTGTTTATTTATTTATTTGAAAGTTGGTGACTGGGAAAGGCACACTGAGCCGAGGCTCATTTCCAGATATGACCCGAGGAGGAGACCAAAGGATAAAAACAATACATAGCATAGACAAGTCAAATGTAACAAATAAGTACAAAATCAGAGCATAAAAGATAAGCAACCACTGGTCACACCTAGATTTGGAAGACATTCAAAAATCCAGATTTTCCACCTGGTTTGCTGCTAATAATTGCCACTTTGATTATAAATACTACTTGGATGTTCTCTCAGCTGCTAATTTGAGGAGGGGCTTTACTATGTTTAGATTTGAGCTGTTTGATAGTAAAGTGCTTGCAACTAGGTATAATAAAGGAGCTGCTCCCATAGATCTAAATTGCTGCTATTCTGGGGGAGGGGGGGAGACAGGATATAATGCATGCAATTTGGAGCTGTAAAGCAAGGAACTGTTGACGTGGCCCTTGTATGAAATCCTTTATGGAAATTAAAAAGGATAAAGCAATAGTTATCCTTCTCACAGCAGAGGATGACTGGACTATAGAGTAGCACATTTTTTGTTGCAGTTACCAAAGTAAGGAAAAGAAGAATTGCAAAAAACATAAATGCCCTATATTAGGGTTTTTTTTTTTGCTCCTTCATCCTCTGGCCCCCATTGGTCCTGATCATGCTCAGCCCCGCCACACACCCCGGGACTTACCCCACTCTTGACTTTTCCACCCTCTTACCTCAGAGGAGGAGAGCAATCCATGGGACACTCGTTCCTCCTCCCCCAGCTGGCCCCCCAACTGCCCAGGCCTGTTCCCGAACCCGGGATGTCAGCCTCACAAGCAGTAGCAATATCGCTGTGGTGGCAGGCCAGCCTCTGTTAGGGTTTTCCGAATGAACTATATGGAGCTCTGGAGGCACTGAACCTTAACTTTGTAGTAATTTATCAATTTATATGCTTTACTTGTTTCTTGTACTGTACTGTATGTTATACTGTGTAGTGCAGGTACTGTTTCTAACACAAATGATTGGTCCACTTATTAAGATGATTTTTAGATTTTATATATTACGAAATTTTGTAATGATCTTTATATTTATTGGACAAATAAACTTTTTTTTAATTACTGTTTTCCCCCTTGCCAGCCCTTTCAGCTTGGACCCCCCACCCACCCCATCACCTCAACATCCGCTGGGACTTACCTGCCAGCCAGTACCCCCAGAGCTTGCCCTCAGGGTTGATGGGGTCCCCTAATCCTCATTGGGAAAACAGATCCAGTATTTGGACTGGTGAGCCCAGCTAGTCGGGTTCAAAGCCTGTGAGGGGTCCGAGCGCCATCCTGCCACCAGAGATTGTTTCCTTGTTTTCTCCCCTGAGGGGCATGGGGTGCACAGATGCCATGGTGTGTGGTGTGTGCGCCTGAGATCCACACATCGGCATCTGCCCCACCCCTCCTACCTTGCCTAGGCAGTCCCAGCTGCCTTCCCCCAGCACACCACTAAAGACCAGGTGAACACCAGGCTCTGCAAGCCCTCCCCCAGGAGGAGGACAGCAGTCCTCTGGATGCTCAAGCCTCCCCCTGCTGGCCCTCTGATGCCCCGAGCTTGCTACCGAACTCAGGTCGCTGGTGTTGTGAGTGGTAGCTCTACTGCTGCACCAATGGGCTAGCCTCGAACAAATAAACTTGAACTTGAACAGAGTCATACATAAAAGATACAGGGGGATGCTTGTTCTGCTTTGCTTTTAACTTATCTGCCTTCTTATGGCTTTTCCTCAAATGTTACTAACTGGTTTTCATCTTATTTACGTGGAAGAATTCAATCTGTTTCTTTGAATGCCTGTCTTTCATCTTCTCTTTCAGTTTCCTCTGGGGTGCCGCAGGGGGTCTTTACTTGGTCCTCTTTTACTGAATCTTTTGATCTTTGCTCAGACTTTATGCTGACAACATGGTCCTTTTCTGTGCTCACAAATCTCCTTCTTCTCTTGCCATGATCCTCCAGGGTGACTTTCATAAGGGGTGAAATGGTTCTCGGATAGCTAACTACTAGTAAACAGCAAGAAAATTCAAGCAATGCTGTTTGGGTCTTAGCACTTGTCTTTTGCAGAATCTTCTTTTTCAATCCTTTTGAAAAACCACCCACTGGAACCTGTGACTGAATTTAAGTACCTGAGTCTCATTTCTTCTTCAACCTTTAAAGCACACACTGTATTAATAAAAACTGTTTCAAGAGTTTGGTAATGCCTGGGATGGTTAAATCATGCCAGACATTGCTGGTCAAACCTGGATCGTAAACACATTATTGGGCAAGCAATTCTCCCTATTCTTCATTATGCCAATTAAGCAATAAGGCATGACAGGGTGTGATATATCATGGGATATCATCACACTTCGGGTGGTTGGGCATGAGGCCACAGGCCAAGTGTGTCCAACCAACCGAGAAGTGACTATATCCCATGATATACCACACCCTGGAGTGACTTATTGCTATTATGAACTGAGCTAAAATTTTAAAAGTTAAAAAATTGCTTTATAACCTTTCAAAACTGAGTTTTTGGGATAGTGTAGGAGTACATTATAAGAAAATAGTTCTTGGAGGGCATGGTCAGCAGGTGATGCTGTTGGGGGTGGAGGTAATTGAAGAGATAGTGTTCTTGTGACTTGCCACCCCCCCAAGCTGTGCTTCATCTGTGTTTTATTTAGATTTGGAGTAGTTTAATAAGTGCCGTCATGAATGGCATTTGAAATGGCTTTTGTTTATGTGAGCTGCTTTCAGTTCAATTTCGATTTGTTTCAGCACGTGAGCGGCTGCTGTGGTGTCCTTATGGTGGGAGTTTGTAACATCAGCGGTGGTTCTGGTCCCGATCACGTTGTGGCAGTTAATGTTGCTCGGGATACTGTGGAAGGCAGTGCTCTTTTTTTTGTGTGTTTTTTTTTTTTAATCAAAACGAAAAGAAGTGGTTAAGTTAGTTGGAGAGATTGGTGTTTTTCACGAGCTGGCAGGAGCGTTGCTGCAGTCTGAGAGAGGAATGGCAGGCCAGTATGGCACAGAAGCTACAGAGAGAGTTTGTATTTGTCTGTGCTTGGTGATATTTTGTTTGAATGGGACTGAGAAGCTGCTGCTACTAACTGTGACTTCAACGCAGCTGTCTGGGCATGGTTAAGAGAGTTTAGTGTTTGTTTTTTTTAAAACAGCCATCTCGATGTCTGAGTCACTCCAAATCACGGGACATGGAATGCATTATGGTCGGAGGAATTTTTTCAAGTGAGGAGGCTGGTGGCCGGAGGCTTTCTGAAGCCGTGATGATGTAGCTAGATATCATCAGAGCTTCAAAGAGCTCTTGGCTAATCAGATTCCTCTATTTACAATCCTCAGTTCATAATACTATTCATTGCCATGCCTGTGATTCACATTTCCTTCCTCTAAACACTGTCTATTTTCAGTTACTTTGTTTCATTTTAAAATCAAAATGAAATGAGCGTCATTGCAGCATGATCTTCACTGGCTATCTCTCATTTATAAATCGGCCAACAATCAAATCCCTACTTATTTATTAACTCACTCAGCCCCATCGCACATATGGGCGTCATCAGAAAATTCCTCTAGTCCCCATAGCACATATGTGCATCATCAGGAAAATTCCTCTAGTCCCCATAGCACATATGTGCATCATCAGGAAAATTCCTCTAGTCCCCATAGCGCATATGTGCGTCAGGTATTCACTTCATCTCATCCCAAGGATGCATGTGTGCATCCTGCACTTCATATGCACTTTTTGGATCAACCAATCAGGGATAACGTTAGTGGAAAGTGCGGGTCGATAGGAAACATTCCTACCTACCAGAATACTGACTTTAAGATAGGGGTCACCATTAAGTTAAATAGAGTAAATTACTTTTTTTTAGGTTTTAATTTGGGTTAAAAAGTGAAGAAAATGCTATTTTTTCTCCATTACTAGAAACATGTTATCCTTGATTTGAAAGCTCTTTTCACTGTGAAAAATTAGTATGCTGGTGTTTGGGAGCTAGGAGGTGTACTTTTTTGTTTTACTGTTTTTGGGATAAAAAAAGTGTAAAAATGTGATTTTCCTCCATTTCAGGTACTGTAAAAAAAAACCTGTAAATGTTATAAACGTGTGACCCATCATTTGAAAGGTCTCTTTAATGTGGACAATTATCATGCTGGTGTCTGGGGTCCAGGAGGTGTACTTTTTATGATGTAGGTTTTTATTTGGGAACAAAATGTAAAAAAAAAGCTCTTTTTTATCATTTCAGGAACTGTAAAAAAATATCTGCAAATGCTACTAACATGAGTGACACTTCATTTTAAAGCTCTTGTTATTGTGAACATTTTCCGTGCAGATGTCTAGGGGCTAGGAGGCATACTTTTTCAGTTATCGTGGTTTGTGCATCATGTGGGCAGTTGTGCAGAGTATTTTTCCGAATGCAGTTGGTTTACTGGCGTTATGTGTTGACACATGCTTTAGTTTATGGTCTGTGTTATTATGTAAAACAACTCAGAAATTCTCTAAACTGTGGCAGTGTAATGCACAGATGTTGGTGTGATGGAACACCATCATACAACAGACATTTGCCACTTCTAAAGTGTTTTTTGAGGTTTTTTTTTTTAAAAGAAAAAATGTAAATTTTCATCGTTACATGCTCTGTAAAAAAAACACGTTAATGCTACTAACATGTGTGCCCCCTCATTTTAAAGATTTTTTTATTGTGAGCAAACTTTGTGCTGTAAGTTTTGTGATAGGAGTTATACGTTTTTAGTTATTTATACTCCAAGTCGGAGTGTTACCATTTTAGTTCCGAACATTCTAACTGCTGAGGAAAACAGCCATTTTTACACAGGAATACAGCACTCACTCAAGATTCCATTCTAGAGCTGAGTGAGTTAAAAGATTAATTGTCCCTGCTCACAAGTACAGTTTCAGAGATGTGCCACAGCATGGTTTTTCTTTACCCAAATATTATACACATTTTGGTAGAGAATGTTTCTCATATGGGCCCCTTTTTCTTGGAACAGTTTGTCTCCTCAGTATAGAAAATCCTCTACTCTGGGCACTTTTAAACATGGATTAAAAAATTACTGTTGCAGGAACAATCTGTTTTCAACTGTTTTACTACTTGATTTGTGCATGTGTAACCCATAGGTGGCGCTATCCCAAGGGCTACTACCCCCGCCTGCTTAACTATTAACAGGGTGAGAGGGCCTAGGTCCAATGGTGAGTGCCTCCACCCAGAGGTCAGGGTTTGCAGTAGTTAAACTAGCTTGGTCACAGCCCTCTGGGACACTGTAACCCCCCTTTCTTCCCACTAGTGGCCCACACAATGCATCAGGAATATCTTCACAATGTACACTTACCCCCAGGACTGGCTCTGTCGATTGGACTCTGGGGACCCCCTGTAAAACAAGATGACACAGTGCAAACACCACAGTACAATACTTTAACATAAACAAATGCCTCAGTCAGTGTAACTTTGCTGAAACAAACAGATCTGATTTATTTAAGGAGCTGCAACAAGGACAGGGGGAAATCAGGTTAATTAGGTTAAACACATTAATAATCACAGTACTGTGCGCATATTCAGAGTCCCAAATTGTCACTTTCACTGGGTACCCAGGATGGGGGCTAGCCAGGATTGGTGCAGCTGGTTGGGGCCCTGTGATGGAAAAACACTGGCACAATACCCAAATTGTAATCCGGAGCCGGCTGGCTCAATTCGTGAAGAAATGAAAAAAAAAAAAATTAGATGACACACTTGCAATTCGATAAACAGATGGCAGGGAGCTACCCTGCTTTGTACTCACAAACTCAATGCTGGGAACTGGATGGAAAGTAGATTGTCCTGGATTGCCCGGAGGAGCAGACCATGTGGACAAGGTCCTTGTGACTGGACCCCACTGCAGTTTACAGCAAATGGATGTAGTCTGGATTAAGCTGGGGTTTACTTCCAGCTTCATGCACTCAATTCACTGTACAGGGGATTTGAAACGCGATTCTCCACAAGCACTATACACATTTACATGTAAAAGGAACGTACTATACCAGGCAGGCTGCTTCTCTATCCCGATCGCAATTACTGCACAATACCCAGAAGAACACGCAGCAGATTCAGTTCCTGACAGACCGAGCGCGATTCAGCAATTTCTCGAGTCTTCTACAGGGTGAGCCTGGTTTCTACTCTTCAGATCTCCTCGATTCTCTTCACAGGTCGGATTCAGTCCGAACAGGCGCTTGCACAAGCTGCAGACTGAAACTTAGGGCCTTACACGCGATTCCCACGCTAAAACTACACACCGAAGAAGCACACAGCTCATTGTCTCTTGACTGCCCAAACTGATCTGATCTTTCCAGTAGACAGAGCCCGGCATTTCCTTTGAGTTCCTCCCAGTTCAGTTGGCTGGTTTGGCTGTCACTCACAATCAGACTCCCCCTGTTGGTGCAAAAAGGCGCCTAAGTCCAAACTACAATTCCCAGAGGCATCTGCCATACAGTCCCATTGTGGCTGGCTCAACTTAGGAGTTCAAGTTCTGATTTGCCAGCAGCAGGCTCCATTTTAAAGGTCCCCCATGCTGATTGGTCCAGTTCAGCAGTTCGATTCCAACATAGAGGAGAAACACACACAGAGTCCCAGCTGCAATAAAACAGGTTAGATAAACTGCAGTCTCACAAATGCTGCTAAATGATTACAGGCAAACAGTTACAGCTTTCAGATGGGCTCCCTTTGCACTCTTAGTGACTGCAAACACGGAGCGAATTTGCAGCAGCCCGGGCGGGATTTGGGCATTAGAACACACAGTCCCCCCTCCTCAATTAATTATGGTCACAAGCAGGCCGCTATTAAAGAGACAGTACCAGAGGCTCTAAAAGCACTCACACTCAAGCAGCTTAAACGTTGAACACCTCCAGACTTGGAGCATTCAAGCAAGCTCCTGGAAGACTTCTAGGATCCCCCATTTGCAGGGGGGTTACACATGTTTGTTATTAGACTTATATTTATTGATTTGGTGAAATTTGTTATAATTATGACTTGGGGCCAGGACATTCTGTAAATGAGACTTGCTTCTCATGGAACCTATTCTGTATTTCTGAAACTTTTAAATAAATAAAAAAAGAGGGGGATGTGATCAACAAACTGGGGGAACTACATGACACTATGCAGAATTTTCAAAATTGCTTACTAGTCATGGGAATGTTAAGGACCTGTACACGTCTGTTCCCCACCATGTAGGGATACAGGTCCTAAGAGAGGCATTGGATAGGGACAGAGAAAAGTAGACTCCACCCAGTAAATTTTCAATACAGATGGCAGAAGAGGTTTTACATAAGAACTACTTCTGCTTTAAAAAGGAATATTTTTGACTTCCAGTGACGTCACCAACCGGCATGTCAGCTTAAGCTAGAGCTCCGGGTCCGCAGTGCTATAATCTGATGGAATCCGGCACGGTTAGGCCCCAGAAAGTCCTTAAAATAACAGTGAAGGGCAGCAATGAGTCAGGCAGTTAAAATGAGGGGAAGGTTTGTGGCAAAAAGCAATGGCACGCATAGATCACGAACAGACCGCAGCCCCAGCACCTCTCTCTCTCTCTCGGGCCTCTGAATCTGCTGTGGGCTCAAGAGGGGAGGAAGATGATATGCCCTTGCAACACAGCTCACTAGATGGCAGGGCCACTGCACACATCCTGAAAATGCTGCAAAGAATTGATTCCAATGTTAAGGATATTAAGCAAGAATTGAAGCATTTGGAGAGATGAACCACTGATCTGGAGACCAGTTTCGATGGCCTGAGGGAGGACATGCTCAAACTGAGCTACGCGGTGGTGCATTTAGCTAAATGGGAGCACGAGCTAACCATGAGAGCGGAGGATGCCAAATCGAGAGATCGCAGGAAGACAATCTGTATTTTCAGCTTTCCAGAAGGCAGAGAGCAGGACAACCCTCCTGACTTTATCCGATACTGGCTTGGACATTCCCAAATCAGAGCCCTTGGATCTTGAAAGAGTGCACAGGGCCCTAGGTCCTCGCCCGAAAAGTGATGCACCTCTTAGATCAATTTTGGTCAAGTTTAATAGGTCTCCTGTCAAAGAAATGATACTATGGAAAGTTTGGGCTAAGAAAGATCTTAATCTTAGTGGCAAACATGTATATGTTGACTAGGGTTTTCCACCAGCAACCATGTAGAAACACAAGAAAGTTTTGGTGGTGATCAAGCAATTAAGGGAGAAACAAGTCAGAGCCCAACTTTGCTACCCAGCCAATATTTTTATTCACTGGGAGGAGGGCAGCAAGCTCTATGACTCATTAACTCAAGCCAGAAAACCACTCTCCAAACTTGGAATTGAGATCCCGGACTGTCAACAGGAGTCTACCGAACAGACCCTCCTCCAGCTCCAATGGTCAAGCGTGGGCAAGAAAGGTCAGAAGGTGAGGCCACGAGGGAACGCAGAGTCTGATGACCAGCTGTGCAAGGGCTTGCTCTACCTCAGCAAAACCCTATCTAAGCAAGTATCCACTTGACATTTGCAGTTGTCTTTCTTTTCTCTCTGTTTCACTCGCAGCCAGCGGCTATAGACTCAGAACATGGTCTGCAAATTTAAAGGGACACCTGAGACTTTGCCTCTGCTGAAAATTATAATGGAATTGTAATTCTGTTGTACAGATTTGTATAAGATGAGGGAGAAGATCAAAGATCAGATATATCCACCTTATGGGAAAGCTTCCCCTTTGTTTTCTTGAGGTGAGGAGGGAAGGGAGGGGGAGGGATTTTATTATTTTTTAAGTAACTTGTTGCTAGCTGTTACATTTACAAATGTTAAATGATTATATGCCTGATCTGATAAGTTTAAGCACAGAACTGATGCTGTTGTTGGATCCCACAATAGCTGTACGCCGAGATGGAGCTTAATGGTGGCCACGTTTGTTGCAGCACGGCGCTCACTTGGCTGAGGGGACTATTTGGCGCGAAACAGCTGTATCACGCTCCCATTGGGTCCAGTGAGCCTGACTCTCTTGGCAAGAATCTGTGCATCCTGGAGAGCGAGCCTATAACACTAGTTTAATACACTGAGGCATAACGGGAGGGACTAGCTGATAATCTGATGAGAGGGAACAAAAACTAGTAACAGCCAAAAATAAAAGCGCCCATCTCTGCACTAACGATTATATCATGTCAGCTCTGTACAGTTTGCTGTTTTTCTCAATGTTTTATGCACCTTTGATCGATATGGTACACCTGGGGGCTTCCGGAGTCTGTTGATATTGGGAGATTCTGGGGGGTGGGGGCACCCTCGGGAGTAGCCACGCGTGGGGGATGCTCGCTCCTGTTTCAGATCACAACAAAAGTCACTAGAGGCCTGGATCATGGTCCAACTCCTTCACACTGAGCTCTCATTCAGACTTGTTAGAGGGCCTGGGCGGGGAGTTTGAGCGACACGCATTCCACCCCTGGAGACCGCACTCTCTCACAGTTTAGTGCTGGTGGGTGAGGCAAGGAGCCACAGTTGGCTCAAGCTCCAGGCCAGAAGGAGATTCCTTCTGCTATGCTTTCTGTGGACAGCAAGACTGTCAAGGTGAGGGAGGGGGTCAGGGGTTGGCAGACTTTTGTAAGTAGTTTGTTAGTTCTGTTACTTGGGGACGGGAGGAAGAAAAGGGTAGGGTTTTTTTTTTTTGCTTGAGGGAGGAGAATGCAGCACTACTAACCTGGGAGAAACTGGACCCATGTTCAAAGGGCCAGGGAAATGGCCAGTTATTGGTGGGCTGTAAAATTTGCCGGCAGTGAACCTGGGAAGACCCAAACTTGGCGGCAAGCAAGATGAATAATAAAGGTCCCAAATGGAATCGTTAAGAATTCAGTCCCTGAATGTTAAGGGACTTACACACCAACAAAGAGGTACTCCATTCTTAAGGACCTAGCGAGATCCAGATGTGACATAGGGTTATTACAAGAGACACATCTTTCAAACTCTGAACATGCAAGTTAAGACGTCTGTGGGTAGAGGACATGGAAGCGTTGTCACACCCTAAAGCAAAAAAGGCAGGGGTGGCCATCTTAATTTGAAAGGGGCTTAGCTTGTCACGGCTTAATACACATGCTGACATGGAGGGGAGATTAGTGGCAGTTACTGGGAAAATAGCTGAAAGAACGATTCACATAGTAAATGTCTACACCCCTACACCCTGTAACCCACAATTTTTTAGACAGGTATTTGGCTACTTGGCAACATTTGAACCTGGCCAAGAAATCAGCAGACAGGGTGCTGGCTAGAGTTTTTTCACATCTGAAGGAAGAGAGTGGCCTGGTGGATACCTGGTGGGAGAAATGTCCCACAAGTAAAGATTTCACTTTTTACTCCCATGCTCAAAACTCTGACTCATGGATTGACAGGTTTTACACACAGAAAACATGGTTTCACACAGTTTCAGATCAAGAGATATACCCCATTTGTCTCTCAGACCACACCAAAATAGGGGTGACCCTGAAGCTGGGACCTTTAGACCGACAGTCGGTGTGGCGGCTTAATGCAGGGTGGCTAAAAGATAACTTTTATTTCCAAAATTAAGGAAGTTATTACTAACTACATGGCGGAAAACACAGGCACTTCATCAAAACCCAAATACCTGTGGGATGGGCTGAAGGCTGTGGTAAGGGGCAAAGCCATAGTGTATACCTCCAGTAAAAAGAAGGCTGCACAACAACAGCAGATTAATCTGGAGCAAAGAATTAGGGAATTGGAAATAGAACATAAAGAGGTGAACTTGACCGCCAACTTAGGGGAACTTAAGAAAGCAAGGGAGAAACTGCAGCAACTCACAACAGCCAAGATGGAAAACTCACTCAGATTTCTGGCCCAGAAATATTATGAGGGGGAGAATAGAGCCGGATGACTTCTGGCCTTCAGGCTTCGAAGGCAGATGGCAGAAAGGCATGTCCCCCAGTGGTAAATCTGGAGGTTCCTGGACAATCAGAAACCAAACCACAGAGGATAGCCCAATGTTTTTAACGGTTCTATCAGAACCTCTATACCTCAGAAGCCCCGGAGAACAGTGAAGGGGAAATTAAAGGATTCCTAGACAAATTGAATTTGCCAAAACTCTCAGGTACACAGGGAAAACTGTTGGATCACCTATTTACCCGGGAGGAACTTGGGGTGGTAATCAAAGGTCTTAAGCATAACAAATCCCCAGGTCCAGATGGATTTATTAGGGAATACTACCAAAATTTCCAACAGGAATTAGCTCCTACCCTCCTTCATATATGCAACCTAGCCCGTGAACCTCAGGAGGCTCCAGATACCTGGGCCAGAGCCCTGATATCAGTCATACCCAAACCGGGGAAACATGGGACCCTCTGTGGTGATTACCAGCCAATTTCGCTCTTAAATGTCGATGTTAAAATCTTTGCCAGAATGATTGCCAATTGGCTTCAGGCAGTGATCACCAAGCTGGTCCACCCCGATCAGGCTGGCTTTATGCCAGGAAGACAACTCCATGATAATGTCAAAACGCTATTAACAATAATGTCCCTGACTTGTAGGGGTAAAGGGGAGCAATCTGCAGTAGTAGTTGCCTTAGACACCAAAAAGGCATTTGACCACCTGGAATGGCCTTTTTTAGCAGCCACCCTAGAAAAGTTTAACTTCGGGCCTAAATTTAGAGCGTAGGTGACAGCCCTTTACTCCCACCCCTCGGCACAAGTCCAGGTGAATGGGGCACTTTCTCAACCCTTTTCTATAGAGAGAGAGAGGAACTAGGCAGGGGTGTCCTCTGTCTCCCCTGCTCTTCACCCTTAGTGTGGAACCACTAGCCGAGGCCTTCAGGTCCTCCCTCATTGTTAAAGGGGTTCAGATAGGGTCAGTGGATAACTGTATTTCGCTCTACGCAGACGATACCCTTCTATATCTAGGGGACCCTGACACGTCTCTCCCAGAGGCCATGGCCCTTTTGAGGGAATATGGCAGTATATCTGGCTTCAAAATTAACGAGACAAAATCAGAGATCATACCAATTGGCACAGAAGTATCTCCAAGGGTAAAATATTTAACCAATTTGAGATGGGTGACAGGGAACTTTAGATACCTGGGTATCCATATTCCCTTAGATACCAGCAGACTCTACCAGCTGAATCACCGAAAGTTGTTAGAGGAGATAAGGCTGGACTGTGAGAGGTGGTCGGTCCTCCCTCTATCTATCACGGGCCAGGTTGAGATGGTAAGAATGAACATTCTAACCAGAATGTTGTTTCAGTTCGACTCTATTCCCCTGTGCCCTCTGAAGAAGTTCTGGAAGGACACCCACAGGATACTCCAGAAATTTGTTTGGGCCGGGAAAAAACCCAGGTTGAAGTGGGCACTACTAAAATTAGATAAGGGTAAAGGGGGATTAGGGATACCTGACCTTAGGAGCTATTACACAGCTGCACAGTTACAGCACCTGGCATCTTACCGGGCAATCCAAAACAGACCCAGCTGGGTGACCATGGAGTTGGAGTCCACTGGGAGAGATATTTTAGAGGTGATTCTGTTTAATGGCAAGATCTCAGGCTGGTTAAGTGCCCTACCCACGCCCTGGCTTTAAAATGCAGTAAAAGTTTGGTATGCCTTATTGAGAGACTTCAAACTGGAGGGAACCATATCAGTGCATTTCTAATTCTTTGGATTTTGGGCCAGGGAGTGACAACCCAATTTTCAAAAGATGGAAGAGAGGAGGCCTGGGTACCTTTGCTGAGGTATATGATGAAGAGATCATGAAGAACTACACCCAATTAAAGGTAGAATTCTTTTGTCTCAGGCCAATTTTTATGCCTGTCTTCAATTAAGGCATTTCTTACAATCCAGAGCCAAGAGGGGATACTCCCAGCCCCACCCCCTTCACCGGGTACTGGAGTTCTTCTTGGGTATTGCTAGGGGGACTAGCCCAAAAGCACATCTGATTTCTATCACATACAAAATGTGTAGGGTTCCCCCAGACAATTTTAGGCGGCCCATCCATCAAAGATGGGAAAAAGAACTAAATGTGACAGAGAACATCATTAAATGGGATACAGTGTGAGGATTAGCTCAAAAAAACACAGCAGCTTCCCCTTTTTGGAGACAGCTTCGATGGCAGGTAGTCTCCAGATACTTTAGAACTCCAGTGGTCACAAAACATTTTGGGGGTGCAACCGGGGGAAATGCTGGAGGGGGTGTGGGTTGGAAGGAACGCATGAACGTATCTTTTGGAGTTGCCCTAAAATCAGTGAATTTTGGACGTCAGTCACTAAACAGATGAGTGACATTCTATAAGTCCAAATACCAAACAATCCCCGTTATGTGATTCTGGGGGAACCCCCACCAGGGGTGCAGTGCCCTCAGGCCAGATATTTGTTCCCGATTCTGAT
Source organism: Neoceratodus forsteri (assembly GCA_016271365.2). NCBI lineage: Eukaryota > Metazoa > Chordata > Ceratodontiformes > Ceratodontidae > Neoceratodus > Neoceratodus forsteri. The sequence continues at coordinate 484,140,533 of CM057449.1, forward strand.
CGCAGGGGCACAGAAATCCATAACTAGGTTATGGCTGACGGAGAAACTGCCCACAGCACAAGAGTGGCTGTCTATCTGCAGTCAGATCAAAACTATGGAACAGATAATGGCCAACCTGAGATTACAGCCAGATGAGCATAAGGCTCAATGGCTTCCCTTTTTGGAATTTCTGCGTAAAAAGGAGGGCATCTCCTAGATTGAGATGTTGGCAATGGACACTCTCGGTTAGACTGATAACTCCATGAAGGGACCACAGGGGAAGAATTTACACCATTAATGTCTGTTATTAACTGAATTTCATCATCAGGGAGGAGATCAGCACTGCAGGGAAGGGGGGCTGGATGGAGGAAGGGGGTGTATGTTATGTTGTGTTCTATATGTTGTTTGTCCATTTTTACACACTAGAGCGGTGGTCTGAATAACTATTGGATCAATTTCAAGGAGAAGTTACATATCCAAAGGACACTGTCACAGATCCATAGCTTAACTGTTTAGGGTAAGCCATGTATGGAATGTATTACTTGCTACCTATCAGTGTGTAATTGTTTGTCTGAATCTGGAAAAAACCAAAACAATAAAATTGCAATTTAAAAAAAAAAAGAAATATTTTTGGAAAGTACGAGGGACTGCTATGGGACAGTCATGGCACCCTCATATGCTAATGTATTCATGGATAATTTTGAAAGAAGACATATATTTCCAAGAGAAGTAAAACAGCTTAGGGACAAAAATATCATATTGGGATCATTTTATTGATGATATGTTAGTTCTCTGGAGAAGGTACTGAGCATAAACTGATAACAGTCCATAACTATCTGAACGGCAGAACTGAATATCTGATATCTGAAATTTGAGTTTACCTTTGATCAACACACAAACATTTTTTACATAGAAACATAGAAGTTAACAGTAGAAGGAGATCACTAGGTCCATCTAGTCTGCCCATTTGTTTTAGACCTATTTTGACACTCTAGTTGCTCTCTGTAGTCAGGGACCCCTTGTGTCTATCCCATGCATTCTTGAATCCCCCCACAGTGTTGACCCCCCAACCTCTTGGGACAGGCTGTTCCAGGCATCCACCACTCTTTCTGTGAAGAAAAACTTCCTGGTGTTGGTAGAGAACCTCCCTCCTTGCAGCCTGAGGTCATGTCTTCTGGATTTAGGGATTATGAAGACAGGTGAAGGGTTACAAACAAATCTATACTGAAAACTGGCTGACCCGCTGGTGCAGCCAGTGCACTACCGCTTGCAGCATTGTTGACCTGGGTTTGGGAGCGAACCCACAGCATCAGAGGGTCAGCCGGTGGGGAGGAGGATGAGCATCTGTCGGACATCTCTCCTCCTCTGGATGGGATGGGCATAGACCCTCAGCAACATTATGACTACTAGCGGTGGCCAGAAGTCAGTGCGCCGCTATGAGCCTCAAGAGGTGGAACTGGTGCTGGGATGGACATCAGCATGCACTGTGTGGGAGTGTGCACTGCATACCATGGAAGTAATTGCACATCCTCAGAGCTTGGGCAACCTGCATAAATGAAAAAAACCCTAGCCAAACTTCAGGACGCCCAGTCTCGGCTCTGCTCTCTCTCACCCAGGGGACTGTCAGATTAGCATACTTCTTACTCCCTCCTCTCTCATCCCCCTAGGGAGGGAAGGGGGCCCAACCTATGGGGTGCAATGGCCTCCAGGTCAATCTCACGTGGGGGGAGTCTGGCAGCTGGGACTCAAAAGGGCTGATATGGGGCACATCCCTGCCAGCATGAGAGAGCATAAAGAAAGAAAAAAAACTGTACCAAAAACAATTGACAAACATGCCCTGTTAAGGGCAGACAGTTTTCATCCCAGGAGACTTGTTGAAAGCATTCCATTCAGACAATTTTTAAGGGCCAGTCACAACTGCTGAAAGGCGGAAGATTATGAAGAAGCAGAAGTGACAAGATGATTTCATGAGAGGAACTATAAAACAGAATCTGCACAGAATACTAGAGATAGGGCAAGTGGAATTATATGTGTAACCCCTGGGTGGCACCACTCCCCAGTGTTACACCCCTGCCTACTACCCTGAACATAGGCTAAGGGGTTTGGGTTCGCTAACTTATAACATTTTTTAAAACCTTTGCACAGTGCCTCCACTCAGGGTGCTTTACGTGGGTGAGATGGTGCTGGGTGTAGCCCCCTGAGCTGCTACACCACCCACGGTGACCAGTTACCTTCCCCAGACATGCCGCAAGACACAGTTCCCCACATTTTAACATTTTAAATTAAAGGCTCTCTCTAATAATATGCTCAAACAGGATTTCAAACAACAACAACAAGATATTTATTTCGGGGGGAAATAAAGGAGATAGGAAAGGGAAACAGGAGGAGCAGAGGATATCTTACCGTATTTACACATGTACAGAGATCATTTTGGATTTTGCTGGTGAACCCTCCAGCTGGGTGGCTACATATTAACAGGCAGACATAAATCACATTTTACCATTCAACTTAAGACATCATGAGCCCTGGCTATCTAGCTGCTGATAAATTAGATGTTAAACACACTTATTAATAATACCCACACTGGTACCAGTCCCAGATACAGCAGAAACCCCGCAATTTCATACCATACTGGTTAAACAGATACCACAGTCCAAGATGTTGCAGGCCTGATGGAGTTGCAGCTGGTCGAGGTGGCCGACTATTAATTTGAGGGTGGGGGCAACTTGGAAACAGATTTTTGTAAGGCAGCAAATTACTATTTACAACCACAGCAGGGATTGCCCTGCACTTTAGCAGACAAAGCAGGGATTGCCCTGCACTTGCAGACAAATCAGGGATTGCCCTGCACTCACAGACTTCTGAACATTCCAGAATAAACTATGTGGATCTTACATCCAGAACATTCAGCACAATATTTGAAAGTCCCATCCAAAGCAATAAGGGTGATACTTTTGTCAAGCATCCTATATGCAATTCAAATACGGTCACATCCATTACTTTATATACCAAAAGGCATCCATCCAGAGTAAGTTGGCAACAACACTTTTATCAAGCATCCCATACTTTAGTTTCAGGCAGTCACATCCAGTACATTCTATATACCAAGAACATTATCCACAAGCGGAGTCCTATCCAGCACGTCTAGCCATTTAACACTTATACCAAGTGCTCTTAGACGAAATTCTGTGCAGACACAGGTACATTCTCTTTAAGGTATCTTAGACATTAATATGCTCTAGGGCCTCCTGTCTCATGAAGTGGCAAGCTCGTCTTGGCAGGCAGCTCCACGATGGCAGGACTCTAACCCATAGCTACACATTTATATGATTCACTAAGCCAAGCATCTTGCTGCACCTGCAACTTAGCCATTTGGGCCACAGACAAGATGCATCCATTACTTGAACTAGGCAGTCTCTTATGGGGTTAGTAGCCCAGACTGATGACTTCAATACATCACACTTAACAGCACACATTTCTTAATGGGGCATGGAGCCCCCAAGATTACTTGCTTAGCTTCTCCCTTGCACCTGAGGATACGAGGGTACTCACTCAGGTCCTCCACGGGTCTCATCCGCAATCAAAGGCATCCTGAAGACTTCTTCAGCTCTCCTACTGCTGAGGTACTTGGTCAGTGCTCTCACCACTGCATGATGTCATCTGGTCTGGTCAGCGCTATCACCGCTGCTGGACATCTGATTCTTCGGTCCACATCTTTCCCCGACGTGGGAGGGAAGGCTAGCCTCTGGAGGACAGTACTGGCATCCTCCAGTCTAGCTGTTGTAGAAAGCACAATTACTGTAACTAGTTAACTGTTAACTGAAGAAAATAACAAATGCCCCGTGAAGACTGAAAGGGCTTGAATTAAGTGGCCCAGGCCTGATGGAATGGCTGGAGCCTGAGCCCTTCCCCTATGGGGGGCTCCCAGCAGGCTGGAGCCTGTTCTGATGCTCTCTCAGCTCTGCATCTCTGAATGAATCTCCAGACAAACTGGCAACATTGTCTCTTTATAGAGCTCCTAGCTCGACTCCTGATTGGTAGCAGGGATGGGGTGACATGTCTCTAAGTTGCTGAAGGACCTGTCAATCAGAACACTCGAGGCACAATTGGGTTGTGGAATTTGCGCCTAAAATAATGTCCCTATAAGCCCCCACAAGCACTTGGGTGCTTACCCATAAGATGCAGTGAATGTCCTACAAGTCCTGGCTTTCTATTGCTGCAATTCCAATTGGCTGTACTAATGGCAATGGCTGCTTAACCCACTGTCCCTTATAGCAGATTAAATACAGTCCTGAATAATGTCCTGATGCAGCCATAAAGAAGTAATCATTTGCCTCACATGCCCCACAGTTCTATAGCTTAAAGGCTGTACTTGCAGTCGCTGCACAGATGAAAAACATGGCTCTTTTACTTTTCCTGTCGCTACTGCACTTATGCAAGCTCCCCTTGCAGCAGCTGACAGACTGACACGCAGAGTCCCAGATACTGGAATGGCCAGGGAAACAGTACTCATTTTAACTTAAAACACTTTTTCCCACGTGCACAGTATATTCCCAACAAGCAACAACAGTTCCATTACGTAAAACATTTTAATTCTTTACTTTTCATCTGGAGCTGAACATAGCTACCCTGGAGGCAGCCAGATACACTGTTATGCATTATTCAGATGACCGGGGCCCTGCACAGGCATACTCAAATGAGCCCCGGTCAGAACTCCTTTAATTCCCATCTGAGCGGTCCCTCAGCAGGCTGTCCATGGTCACCGGGTCCCAAATAGGTGGAAGGGATCCCGGGACCCACGGCACAGTCCCCGAGGCGATCGCAAAACAAGCGGCTCCACATCAAAGGCGCTTTGCTTGCCAACGCAACTCCCGCTGCCCTGGAGGCATCACTTTTGCAGCAGGAGCTCTCAGTCAGCAGTTTAAGCCCCGAGGAGCTGAATTTTCATTTGACTGCAAGCTGGGGCACACACGAGGGCAAACAGGACCTGGGAAGCCAGAAAAATTAGAAGCCAAGTCAGGAGAAGCCCAAGAGACAGCGGGAGAAGGACAGAACCAATGGGCCAAGGTAAACCCAGACTGGCATTTCTAGGAACCCCCATTTGCAAGGGGGTTACATATGGGAAAGCCTTTTTAAAAATTCTAAGTCTGAACAGGAGGAAGAGAAAAAGTGGACAGTGATGTCCACTCCTTATTGTGATAGTTTTGGAAAGATCAAAATCATTTTTTTGTAAACATTGGAAAGTTTTACAAATGAATTAGGAAGAAAGACAGGTATTCACAGAATTACCTTTAGTGGTGGCTCACAAGGTTAAAACATAAGACACAGATTCGTGTGAACTGACCATTCCAAACAAACAAGGGAGGGAGATTTTCTTTCAGATCTGGATATCAAGGACAATGATCCCCATAGAAGGTGTGCATATTGTTCTAATACACATAGACAGAAGGAAATTATAGTCCTTAGCAGTGAAACACACATTACAATCAAGGAATTCATTAATTGCCAGACACAAGGGGTACTATACCTCCCCTCAGGTGCCCATGCGACTTGGTTTATATCAGGAAAACAAATAGAGACTTGAAATAAAGAACTGGGGAACATTACAGCACATACATAGGTCCAAAATGGACTCCCCTGTTGTGAGACACTTCATAGCAGCACAACATAAAATCACCTCCCTGAGATTCTGTGGTGTGGAAAAGGTTAACAGTAAGCACAAGAAGAGGAGATTTGGACAGGAAATTGTTGCTGAAGTAGGCATTTTACATACAGTGTAGATCTGTTCAAAGCTACAGAAAACGATAAAGACTAAACAAAGAGATTGTGTGACTACTCATTATCTATCCCTCGTACTGTTTTTTTTACTCTTTTAGGTTCCATTCTCTGTTTAGATTTTTGATACCAATGGGTAGCTGTCTCCTGTATATGGACAATTCTTTCTGAATTCTTACTTTATCAAGTAAGTATACTGTTAACATTCAACATGAACCCAGGGTAACGCTTTTCTCTCTTGTACCCCTGCTTACACTGGTAAGACATATATGTGTATATATATATATATATATATATATAATAGCGGCACAGTCGCACCACTATAGTTAGGGTTCAGCGGTAACTTACATACTAAAGTCAAAAGTTTGGGCATTAATAACTTTGGACCTGTTCAACGGATTTGCCTGAAATTTGGCTTGCACAGTGGGGCATGGTAGATCTCTTGATCTGCCAAATTGTGTTTTGGTCAGATGTATGGTCTTTGCATACGAAAGCGCTGAAAAATGCAAAATTATCCATTTTTGGAGGCAGCTTTTGGGATTTTGGATGTGGCCCTGCACGGCCGTTGTGTGGCATGCCGCTCTGCGAGATAGCTCACTTGAAAGAGCTTTGCTGGCCTAACATGCCGCTTTTTGTTTGGTGAAACAATATTAAGGCAGTCAAAAGTTATGCCACTTTTAAGTTCCCATTATAAGTCAAAGAGAAAATTTATATGTATGTTTTTTGAATAAAGAATGGGGTTCTGGCCATCTGGTCCCGCCTGGCGATCAAAGAATTTGCAGCCTCATGGTTCAAGAATCTTTGTCCCCGAGGATTTTTTGAATTCTTTGATCGTGAGGTCCGCCATCTTGTTTTCAGTTTTCTGATCGGAAAAACACAAATATCTCGGCTCAGGGGTCACTTCTGAAGTAACACTTGGATGGGTTTTACTCAGCGGACTGCGATCTATCGAGCCATGGCTTTGGTTTTATCCAAATTGGTCCAAAAATAGAGTTTTGAGCTTTTGAAATCTTAGTTCATGGCTCGCTAACGATCTTTGATCGCACACACATTTTATCCTATTTGTCACAGCCAGAGATTTTGATTCTTATCGGCTGAAAGATAGGGCACTGTCCAAGCACCATTGCAAATTATAAATATCATAATACTAAAGATTCACTATTCACTAAAAATACCACCAACAGCTTAATCTGGTTCAAGGTCAGTTGGCATTCATCTGTATCCCCTCCCTCGGGTTGTGCCTGAAAATAGGCAGAATTTGTCTAGTGCACTTACCCGGTCAACAAAAACTAAATAAATAAAGTGCTTTTTTATTTTTTTTGGTGGTAGTGGGGGCAAAGCCATTGTACTTCACCAGCCAAGATGGCTATAGTTATAGTGGAAACATCTAAAGAATGTGTTTCAGGAAAGAGGTGACTTGCCAGTTTCCTAGGAAGTAACAACAGTAAGAATCATTCACATCACTCAAAAAAAATCACATCAGTAGCATACTTGACTTTGTGTTCTTCCGATTCTCCAGGAATGTTGGGAGAAGAAAAGAATTGTCCTTTAAAGAGCACCTTTCCTGTCTTCTTATACATTTTCCCAGAAACACTATAAATGCACTTACCTACCCCAAAGTCCAGTGCAGCCCAAATTACAATTTTTCTTTAGCCAGAATTCAGAGTGAAAGGGATTGCAATTTGGCTCCATGGAGCTTAGAGTCCGATCCCTTCCAATTCCCAATTTGAAGACACTCCCCATGCTGTCATGTTTTGTGATGTAATACTATGGAGAGCATGGCAGTGTGCCTCATAGAGTTTTTACAGTGACTCATTTTCAAGTGCTTTTTTAAACATTTTAGAGAGCCAGTTTCAACAAATCAACTAACAAGGACCTTGTTTGTTGAGCGGTGGCCTTGTTTTGTTGAACCTGGCACTCTAAAATGTTTTTAAAAAAAGTACTTGAAAATGAGTGCCTATAGAACCCTATAGCGCACACCCCTGCAATATCCATATCATTACATTATGAAACATGAGAGCATGGGGGCATGTCTTCAAATTGGGAGATGGATTGGATCAGGCTCTTGGCTCCACATAGCCAAATTACAATCCCTTTCATCCAGATTTCTGGTTAAAGTAAAATTGTAATTTGGGGTGCACTGGACTTTGGGTAAGTAAGGCACTTGCAGAGTTTCAGTACTGAGCACCAGAAAGAGGCTCTTTAACGGAGCATTTATACTTCTGACTGAACCAACTAATGTTTAGATTCGGTAAGCACAGCAGTATGCAGTGTAACCAGATATTTCAGAACAGAAAAATGACAGTGTTCCTTACTATTAAAGGCACATCTAAACTTTACATCCTTTAATGGTTAACTTCCTTGAGGACAATCGGATTTGTGCAGGAATTAACTGTACTTCTTAGACTAGTTTCTTAAGCAATGAGTGTTTCTATTAGAGTCAGCTAGAAAATCTATGACATTTGAAAAGAGTGACTAGTAGTAAAAGAGTATATGCATAGCATGAGTTTCAGAAATCCCCCTCAAAATGTGTGTGACAAATAGGCATAAAATAAAATGTATTATTTTATATAATAACATATAACCACCTTCATCATAAATTTTAGACACTGCATGATATTTTATCCTTTTCCCATGTCTTCCCTTGCTAAAGTCGCAGCTGAAATCTCCACACTCATAAGAGCATGACAACAAGGCCTAAAATCTCATGCATTATAATGGGACTCATCCCAACACACCAGCAACACTTGTGAACTGTGGGATTCACTGTACCTGTTTTGAAAAATGCATGGTATTCCAGCTTTTTATCATGTTTTCCCATTTGATAAAAAGGTCTAAAATTTCATGCATTGTGTACTCATCTTTCTAGTAATAGTCTCATTGTTCCTTTTTTTTGGAAGATACATAATATCATCCTTTACCATGTCTTGAAATGTCTGAAGAAACTTGTATGACTCAGTCCAACTGAAAGTGACGAAGGCTGAACTGAAGAGCTGTTATGCTAAAATTACTGAAAATTCATCACTGCAAAACATAAGCATCGTTTCATGAGTTTATCTAATATTAATGTAAGCAGTACCGCGCAGGTTCCTACTTTTAGGTGACATATCAATGCCAGAAACCTGTCTGCAGAAAATGGGATTATTTGCTTAATCTCAAATTATAACTGTACATAGAAAATATTTCACTGCAGATGACAGCTAAGAACAAAAACATAAACCATTGTCCTTCTCTATGGAATGCTCTAGCACTGGATTCAAAATATTTGTAATCATGTCTAAACTTCCAGATATTGCCTATACAACTACTCCACTAACCAATTTAACCCACTGACCATAATCTGCATCTATAGCTCACACTTTGTAGATGTTACATTGAATCTGTACTGCTGGGCAACTGCAAGTTTATTTGTTAAATATACATTTGAGATGTAATGGAAATTCTACCTGAAGCATCAAAACAAAAAATAATGCCTTTGTAGTGATATTTAAAAATAATTTTCTTTTGTTTTTCTTGAGATGGATCTCTGAATGGTTTACCTGATGTTTCATTAAACTGCTCTGCCATTAAAATAATTTTTGTGGGAACACACAGACTGCAGTCTAAAAGAACTTTAGAATGAGGGCATAATGAAAGATCTAGACATTTGCATGTTGAGGTTAAACCAACATGACAAGCTAAATTCCAGTTAATATAATGACATATAGCACGGTGAATATGATGTTCAGTTTCTGAATTGCAGTGTAGACTTTCATTTTCTCATGTTTTTTAAACCAAAAAGGTAAATGCCAGCATTTTAAGCTTTATCAAAACATGGTAAAGGTCTAGAATTTCATGTATTTTTTACCATTCCCTCATAGTAAGTCACATCATGTTCTTTATGCAATCAGTTGAGACGTATTGTTGTTTTGAGGACAAACAAATTAAATATTGCAGGTACCTCTTCTGTGCTGTAGAAATGGAAAAATGTAAAGTTATGTCATCAGTCTGCTGATCAATGTTTACAAAGCATTCAATTACATGGAGAAAGAACCCATTAAGTGCTGCTGCTTTAAAATGAACTTTCAGCACGCACAACAATATACAGCAACCAGCTACAAAACACTGGATTCTGGTAATGCAATAACTATTATACATCGAAAAATCACAAAGAAACCATTTTCTTCACTTTGCTCTCACTAGGATCTGAAACCAGAAATCACAGTCTGAGAGCATTGATAACACCAGATGTCACTTTTTCAACCTGGGACAATAGTTTTCTGCTATTAGTTGAGAAACCCAGTCAATATTTATTTTATTGAACTTTCTAATTACAGATGTGTACAATTGTTTTTGTATAGTGCAGCTCTAGTAGAGTTTTGTAATAACAAGAAGCTTCATTTTAATTAGCTTTGTGAAGTCATAAAGCAGCAGCAGTGTAGTAACTTTTAGTTAGCAGCAGCCTGCTACAGATTTTAAGATGAGACACAGCTTTTAAAGATCAAGAGTTAGGTTGAAGAATGCACTGCTCATGCCCAAAGGACTACTGACTGGTTCGAGTGCATTAGTTCAGAGACCATTGACTGCTGTCATGGCAACAGAGCTGCAGCACAAATGACATTTTACCATGTAACTCTGTTTTAACTAGAGATGCAGTTTGGTTCTACTGGGAAATCAAACAAAATCAAACTTTGGGTGTTAGATTTTCTCTTACTTTGACAAACATTTGGTGCCATACATAAACATTTGGTTCAGCTGGTTCAAACCAGTCAAAATGGTTAATCTAGAACGATTCTCTACCCCAACTCAGATCTAAAAATACCCTTTTCCTCATCCCATGAAGCACCTATTACACCCTCCTTTCCTGCCATAGTAGATTTTAATAACCCATTCTCTCCAGCCTATGAGCACCTATCTCACCCTCCGCCCTCAGCTCTGATATACATAAAAAATAAGTCTTTCCCCCAACCCATGTAGTGCCCAATCCAGTCTCCTCTCCCCTAGGGTGCTCTGGCAGTGAACTAGAGCCAATGGTGACTGGCAGAGCCCCACTCACCCTGTTTTTGCTGGATGACATCTGACTTGCAAGGACCCTAAATCAATACAACATAGAGTATATTAATATAGTAGTTGCAAGATGTTAACTCACACAGAAACTATACTGATGTATTAAATGGTATGTCAATATACTAGTTGTGTGATTTTACATCTTGAAACTATTATATTGATATACACAGGATATAGAAATTAAATATAGTAGTTGAGAAACTTGAACTCATGCAAGTGCTATATTGAGATACCATTTGGTGTATCAATATAGCAGCTGGGTAATTTCATGCCTCCCAGCAACTATATCCATACAATCAGGGTATAGCAATTTCTTTCTTTTTTCTTTTTTTATTGGGACTTGTCCTATGAGAATATAAGGTAAAGGGTCATTGGCTGCTTGTTTCTGCACTCAGCCAGAAGTTAATCCCACCCGTCCTGGGCTAGTCCTCCTTTATAGGGTGTGGGCCCATAGTGTTAGCACCTTCCTACTCCACACAGGAAGTTCCACACCAAGGAAAGAGAGAGGAGCATAAGGGTTCATCTAGAGGGCATACCTAAGTTACATTGCAGGCCAGATCACATCAGACATAACAGGAGTGGTGCGTAGTGGCTGTGGAGCAGCAGTGTTCAGGTAGACATTCTGGAGGCTGTGATGCTGCCCTATCTGCAGGCACCTCTCTGGGCTGAGGGAGGAGGTTGCCTGTCTCTGTGCAGAGGTGGCAGGGTTACAGGCGGCATCCACTCCCACCCAGAGACCACTGGGTCCACAGCATCAACCTCAAAGTTTGCCCAGGAAGAAGGATGACTGGACCACAGTGGGCACAGGGAGAGTGGGGAGGGGTCAGAGACACATCCACCAACCAGACCAGCTTAATAACTCCTACACTGTTTTGGAGGAATGGGACTGCCCCACACAGGCACTCACAGCTGGGACCAGGAAGAATGGTTGGGACTTCCAATCCAGAGTCCCAGGGAAGGGGGGCAAGGGACCCCAGAAGAGAGGGAAGCTTCTCCTAGTAGGGGACTCTATTGTACTGGGTGTGAAATTAGGGACAACTAGCGGGGGGGAGAGGGAGGTCAAGTGCCTCCCAGGAAGTGCTGCTTAGTGGGATGGGAAGCAAATCCATAGGATCGCTAGGGCGGTAGCCAGGAAGGAGGTGGAGGTGTCATTGTCCACCTGGGGACAATGATTTGGCAAGGAGAAGGGTAGAGTTAGCCAGAATCCAGGAGGATTTCAGTAAGCTGGGACAGGACCTGAAATGGGTAGCGCATTCTGTGTCCTTCTCGGAGGTGCTACCTGTCCAAAGCATGAGGGAGGCCAGGGCACTCCACATCCAAACCTTGAACTCCGGGTTGAAAGACTAGTGTGGAAGGGAAGAATCTGGTGTCATAGGGGACTGGGGCCCAACCTGGGCAGATGCAAGCTTGTATCAGGAGGATGGCCTGCATCTGTCTGGAAAGGGGACCTCAGTCCTTAGTGAAAAGCTGAAATGCTTCAGCAGAGAGCATTTAAACTGGCAAAAGGGGGAGAGCCAGGAGAGCCAGGTGGCTTAGGAGCACCCCCCATGATAACATGCAAAAGTACAAACTGACAACAGGAACAATGCAAGAGAGCAGTGAAAGGCAGGCAAGGGAAACTTTTATAATGGGGGGACAAGACCACATGAGCATGAATACCAGATGGGGGAAGAGGCAAAGTAGAAAAAAGAGGAACAGAGGGAAGGCAGGGAGTAAAACATGGAAGGTCATGTTCACAAATGTCCACAGTCTGGAAAATAAAGTTCCAGACCTGGAAGCCTTGATGACGGATGCAGACCTTGACATAGCAGCACATGGTATTCTGCTACTCACCACTGGGACGTCAATGTACCAGGCTATACACTGTTCAGAAGGGACAGAGAAGATAAAAATGGAGGGGGGGGTGGCCCTGTATGTCCAGAGAAGTCATAAAGGCAACAGAAGTACAGGGAAGGCAGAGTGAGGCCGAGGCAATGTGGGTCACTTTTGAACCAGGAAATGGCACAGCAATATGTACAAGGGTGATCTACAGACCTCTGGCACAGAGGGAAGAAGTGGACAGGATATTAGTGGAGGAAATTCACGGCATGGCATGGCAGCTAAAGGTGAAATCCTGTTGATGGGAGATTTCAATATGCTGGGCGTAGACTGGACCACCCAGGCAGCTGCTTCTGCCAGAAGCACAGTCATCCTGGAATCCCTGCAGGGAGCTGGTCTCAGACAGCTGGTGCATGAGCCAACCAGGGACAAATCGATTCCTAGACCTGGTATGGACCAATGGGAACAGAGCGAAAGAATCCAGGTGGAAGGGCAGCTGGGATCCAGCAACCACTACACGGTGTGGTTTGACATGGAGACAGGGACTCAGTTAAGCCACACAAGGGCAAAAGTATTAGATTTCAGGAGGGCGGATTTTAATGAACTGGGTAGATGTTTAAAAGCAACCCTGCAGAAGGTAGAGGTACTGGAGGGGGTGGAGGAGCAGTGGAGGAGACTAAAAGGAGCCATTCTGGAGGTAACCAATACATTAGGATAGTTGCCAAAGGGAAAAGAAGAAAGAAACCACTATAGTTTTCTAAAGAGGTGGGAGACAAAGTAAGGGCTAAAAGAGCAAGTTTCAGGAAGTATAAGAGGACCCAAAGGGAGGAGGACAGGGAGGTGTACCTTGAATGTCTCAGAGAGGCAGGGAAGGCTGTTAGGAAAGCCAAGGCACAGACAGAGGAGTGTTTAGCACGGTCCGTGAAAAAAGGGGACAAGACATTCTATAGGTACATCAGCAGTAGAAGAAAAAACGGGGCGGGGGGGTTGTGAGGCTCAAAGAGGAGGAGAGAGAGTGTAAGGAGGGGGATCTAGGCAAGGCAGAAAAACTGAACAAATACTTCTGTTCAGTATTCACCGAGGAGGGAGAGGGTCAAGGACCACAGTTGGGGAACAGAGGCAATCAGGGGAGAGAAATGGACACCAGTCCATTCACAGTGGAGAGAGTTCTGGAAGAACTCACAAAGCTGAAGGTGGATAAAGCCAAGGGACCAGATGACATACACCCAAGGATATTAACGGAGCTGCGGAGGGAACTAGCAGCACCTCTGGTCACCCTGTTCACAGAGTCACTCAACACAGGTGGGGCTCCAGAGCACTGGAGGAGGGCGCATGTAGTCCCACTGCACAAAAGTGGCAGTAGAGTGGAAGTGGGGAACTACAGGCCAGTCAGCCTCATCTCAGTGGTGGGGAAGATAATGGAGACACTGCTGAAAGAAAGGATAGTGGCACACCTGGAATCCATTGGTGCCCAGGATCTAAGGCAGCACTGATTCACATCAGAAAGGTCTTGTCAAATGAATCTGATAGATTTTTCTGATTGGGTGACTAGGAAAGTGAATCTGGGAGGGACCGTAGACATCACGCCTACCTGGAGTTCAGCAAAGCCTTCGATACTGTTCCACATAGAAGGCTGGTTAACAAGATGAGTAGTCTGGGCATGGGCATATGGTGATACTGTGGGTCAGAAACTGGCTGACAGACAGAAGGCAGAGGGTGCTGGTAAATGGGATTCAATCTGGGGAGAGAGGGGTGACCAGCAGAGTGCCACAAGGATCAGTACTGGGACCAGTCCTGTTCAATGTCTTCATTAGTGACATTGCAGAGGGCTGGAAGGAAAGGTCTGCCTATTTGCAAATGATACCAAGGTCTGCAAGAGGTGGATACTCAGAAGGGTTGCAGATAATGAAGAGGGACCAAGAGAAGCTTGAAAGATGGTCAGAGGTGTGGCAACTGAGGTTTAATTCATAAAAGTGCAAGATAATGCACCTGGGTAGGTGGAACCCTGGAGAGACAGACCTTCATGATAGGGGGGAGGTGCTGACCATCACCAAAGAGGAGAGGGACCTAGGGGTTATCATATCTGATGACTTGAAGGAATCAAAGCAGTAAGCAAAGACTGCAGGGAGGGCCAGTGGCATGCTGGGGTGCAAAGGCAGAGGTATTACTAGTAGGAGGCAGGAAGTGGTGATGCCATTGTATAAAACACTAGTAAGACCTCACCTGGAGTACTGTGTGCAGTACTGGAGACCACAAATGTGTAAGGACATAAACCTGGTGGAGGCTTTTCAGAGATGGGCAACAAAGATGGTGCATGGTTTGCACCACAAAACATATGAGGAGAGACTAAGAGACCTCAATATGTACTCACTGGAGGAGAGGAGAGAAAGGGGTGACATGATAGAAACTTTTAAGTACCTCAAGGGCATAAACACGGTGCAGCTGGGAGATCTTTTCCAATGTAGAAAAGATACCAGAACAAGGGGGCACAATACGAAATTGGGGAGGGGGAGATTAAGAGGTAACGTGAGGAAGTTTTTCTACATGAAAAGGGTGGTGAATGCTTGGAATAGTCTGCCACAAGAGGTGGTAGGAGCAAGCACAGTGAAGGGGTTTAAACATGCCTGGGACAAGCTCAGGGAAACCTTGGGCGGGAAGGGAGTAATGAAAAGCCACTGACCACTTAGGGTGAGTGGATGCGCACATGTATGGGAACTACAAGAAAGCAGCACTATTCAGAGAATCTTCATTCAAAGCAGCACTTTCAATACATAAATATCACCGCAATAGTACTAGAGTACAACAGGTATGTGACTGCAACCCTCTACTGGTTTAACGAAATGTCGTCATCAGGATGGCGCATATTTCTGTCTTGAGAATTAACTGCAATGGAATTGCGATGACTCTAATATTGATAAAAGTGCTGCTTGAATGAAGATTCTCCGAGTAGTGCAGTTTTCTTGTAGTTTCTTTACCGCCTTTGGTTACCGCACACTCTTGACCCTGCTGAGCTGTTTTGCTGTTTTGCATACATGTATAGGGCCTATGGACAGACTGGATGGGCCTAGCAGTCCTTATCTGCCAATAAGTTCTATGTTTATGTGTCATTAGTTGCATGATTTCACATCTTGCAACTAATATGCCAATATTCTCAGGATATATCAATATAGTAGTAGAGAAACTTGCAATCATGCAACTGTTACAGTATATCAGTATGCCATTTGGTATATCATGATACCACCTGTGTAATTTCACTTCTCACAGCTACTATACTGTTGTAATGTACTCTCTACTATATCAGTATAGGTTCTTTGCAAGTTAGCTGGTGGCAAGACGAGGTGATGTGAGAGGAGCTGAACTGGTCACCATCAGCTCTAGTTCAGTCAGCGCAATCAACAGCGCAGGAGGAGAGATGCTAGCAGTTGGAGTAATGGGTTATTTTTATATCTACTGAGGCTGGAGGAGGAAGTGATAGGTACTATATGGGCTGGAGGAATGGGACTATCTGCTATGTCTGGGGAGGAAGATGAGATGATGTGTTATGTGGGCAAGGGAAGGAGGGTTATTTGTGTATCTATTTTGTTGAGTAGGAGAGTGGAATGGGTGCTACAAAAGTGGGAGGAAGGGTATTGATTGACTAATGGGAGGGTGAGGAGGATTTCATGTTTTATTTAGTTTGTCCTTCCTTGCGAACTGTGAACCTAATAGAATTATGATGAGCTTAACATGGTTTGATGCTCAAAGTTCCTAATGCTGAATACTGGGATGTTTGCAGAGAACTAGTTTTAACCAATCAGACTGCAAGTTACTATTCAAGGGTTTAGTAATGACAGCTACTGCATAAATACACTGGCACACTGCATCTATAGTACATCAATAGATGTTACTTTCATTGTAATAAAGAGCTGCTGACCTCTGAGGAAAAACATGAAAAACATATTTAGGTACAATTTATCCTGTATTTCATAAATCTTCTATAGACTTCCACTCTATATTTTTTATTACTCAAGCTATAAACTATAATGTATAAACTGTACCTTTTCCAAGCTGTAACCGGATCTTGCTGTCATTGGAAACCATTGTAAATGAGTCCATGACTCAACTGTGTATCCATTTCTCATGAATAAAATTAGTTATTATTACTAGTATTATTAGTATGACTATTACTCAGGAAATTTGCACAACCACAGGATATTAATTAATTGTAGTTCATCTGCCCCTGTGGCTTATTCTCTGCTTGATGTCAATATCCTCTGTTGTGACATCACAATCTGTTGCCATGGGAATAACTGTGATGTCATAAGCAGATTGATATGACTTATAAGAAAACTACACCCTCATATCATGTAATTGCTATTTGTTTCCATGACAACGGACAATTCTTTTCCTGTAGCTGTTACGGCTACATGTTTGATTCAGTTTGTTTTCACTGTTCATGCTAGCCCCTGTGGCTACCTTTGGATCTTCATTTTATGGTTGTTGAAACCTCATGCCTATGAGAGCTGCATTCTCATATGAGAACATGATGTCACATCACCCATTTATATCATGTATCTAAGTTTCATTTCATTTTTATACTGGAAAGGCATCTGAGCAAAATTGTCCATTTTCACAAGGTACCAATGACAGACAAACATAAATTAAACAAACAGTAAAATTCAACATACACAATGGTAAAAAAGCAAGGAATTAAAAACACTTACATACATTTCTGTTGAGTAGGTAACATTTTAAGTTATTTTTAAAAAGCGTTAAAAGTCGGGCACTGGAGCAAGAATGATGGTAAGCTATTAAAAAGTGTGTCTCCCCTATAAAAGAGGGAGAGTTGCCCCTGTGTTGTATGACAAAATGAAATTGAAAAAAAATTACCAGTGGTGAGTATAGTAATACGTGAATTAACAGATCTTTGAAATAGGGAGACAATGCAATTGAGCAAAAGACCCACATAAATTCTGGAAAAAATATCAAGATTTTACTGTTCAGTCTATCCTCTAAAGAGAGCCAATTTACAGCATTAGAGAGGTCACAGTGATGGAGTATTCTTGGTAGCCCAGTAACAAATCAAATAATAATATGGTATGTGGTCCTTAGCTTACCAAACATTTTTGATGAGGGTGAGGAGAAGTAAATTAATGAACTCGTAATCTATCAAGGAAGCAAAAACTATTTGCTAAAAAAGCCCTTGTTTCAGGCATCAAAAACTGTTTTACATGGTACAACATACCAAGTCTTTGGTAATTTAGTTTGATCAGCTGACTAATGTGAATTTCAAATGTTAAATGGGAATCTATCTAAAGATACACCAAGACATTTTAAATCGGTAACCCTCTCAATCAAGTTACCATCATTGTCTTTGAGAGTGAAGTCTAAATCAGTGGACTTTCTAATGCCAGAGAATACCATACTTTTTGGGGGGCATTATGAACTAAGCCACTTGAAGAAAATCAAAGAATACAGCCTGCTAAAATTAGTCTGAAGTTTGTCAAAAAGTACTGAGGGACTATTATTTTACAAAACAAGAGCTGCATTGTCAGCATAAAGGATCAGCTCAGTGAATTGATAAAAAGTGTGAATAGTAAGGGCATTAATATGGAACCTTGCATAACTCCATATTTAATAAAACAAACTTCAGAATGTTGTCCCTCAATAATTGTTCTGTGTGACCTATTACATAAGTAATTCCTGATCTAAATAAGCATGTCCCCTGAAAATGTATATGGGATAATGTATTGAGGAGTACAGCATGATTCACAAGGTTGAATGACTTGGTGAGGTCCACAATCACAGAGCCAGTGTAAAGTCCTTTATCAGTGGATGGCCAAGCAGGGTCTGGGGTTCCCTATGTGGCAGGGAATAATGGGCCTGGAGGTCCATTTCTGCCATCAAATTTCTACGTTGCTATAAATAGCCCTATAAATAAAGTTTGTGAATGTCACTAAGGCAGTCTGCAAATTATGGCTAGCTCTGAATCCACATTTGCCTAAATATTCCAAAGTCTGATCCAAGAAAAGGTTTCCCAAAATTTTAGAAAGCAAAGCAAGAAGGAAAATCAGCCTAAAATTAGAAACTTCATTTTGGAACCAGATTTGTGAAAGGATTTAATAATAACGCTTTCCATTTACTTGGGAAAACACCATTGCATAATGAATAATTAAACATGTTAGTTAAAGGAAAAGCAATGGGTTCACTAGCAAGTCTCACAATGTGGTAATCAATAGAATCTAAACCCAGACTAGACTTGGGATCATTCTTCTTTATATATTCGACTATCTCAATCGGTGAGAGAAAACAAAAATAAAATTTGGGACTGGGTGCAAAAGATCCTGAGTTATTGGGGTGGAGAGATTCTGAAGAACCCTCTGAACTGAACTCTTTGGGCTGAAAATCTTTGAGCTTAAATATTTCAGGTTCACCAAAATATGAATTAAACAAGCTGGCAACCTCCCTTGGCTCATTAAAGAATCTTCCCTCCTTAGTACGGGTAAATTATTTATCCTTTTTACCCCAGCTCACTAGATCATTCAAAGTTCCCAATGTGAGTTTAGAACTTCCTCTTTCACTAAATTATGTATTTCTATAGAAATTTATTTTAGCTGTTTGAACAGCTGTACTGCGTTTATACTCCTGCAGATGACTAGGAAGTTTAAATGTCCGGTACCTAACCCAAACCATGTCACATATCTGCATTAGTTTTAAGAGATCCAATGTGACCCATTCACTTTTTTGGCCTCTGACTCTAATCTTTTACAGTGGAATTAAAGTGTCACAGATATTAAGGAAGGTCCTACTAAAAGAATCTAATGCCTCATCAATACATTTGATGTTACCGATAAAATACCAGTCAGTGACAGAAATGGCCTTAGAAAATTCCTTAATATTCAATTATTTTAACTGTCTAGTAAGGATAAAATTAGGTTCCCTTTTAAACCCTTGCTGACCAATTACAAAATATGGCACAATTGTCATTAAGGGAATCTGGTAGAACACTAGAAGTTACAACACATGACAGGGTGGTAACAATTACCCAATCAAGGACAGATTCATACCCAGTATTATAATTCATACAGGTGGCTACAGAAATAGGTTGGTGCATACTGAGTCCCATAATAATCTCTCTAGCATCATCGGTTGCCCTGAGTGCCAGTTTAAATTGAGGTCTCCTAAAATAACCTATTCTCAACTACGAGGAAGAGAATTTTTAAAATAAAAAAAGGTTCAAGTTCACAGCAAGGTGCACCTGGGGGCTGGTAAACCACTCTTAAGGTGATTATTTTACTTTCACCAAGAACAAGATCAACAAAAAATGATTCAGTTGTGGGAGTTCATGACTGAAAACCTAGATCCAAAAATGTGAAGTGTTTAGAGATGTAAAATAACATCCCCCCCCCACTAACTCTTTCACTTCTGATCTTTGAATACCCTTCAATATCAATCTCACTGGAAGGATTTGTCTGTGAGCCCAGTCTCGGTTAATGGTATAATATCAAACTTATTGTCCATTAGCCACAATTCAAAATGAGATTTTTTAGCCATTTAAACTCTGAGGCCCAGATATTCAGAAGGGTTGAGCATGGCGCAACACTGTTGCGCCATGCGCAACCCATTGATGTGCCCCGGTGTGATATTGAAACAGGGATTGTGCCTGGCACAAATCCCGATGCGCTGGAGTGCACTAGTAATGTATGCGGTGCAGGTAGGGAGGGCGTGCCCATGCATACTCCGCACATCCCGATATTCAGCCCGGGATGTGCTGAGCCCATGCATGTGCAACCCCTACTTGTGCTGCACACAGGCGAGCCAAAAAAAAAAGGAACAGTTGGCCACCCACAGGTGAGCTGCCGTATTGCAGGGCACAACACGGCAGCTACCACCTGTGGGTGGCCACCCGAGCTCCAGCTGCACCTTCATTGCAATGCCCCCCCTTGCCTGATCGCAGGCATACATAGAAGACTAGTAACGTCTAATATCCCTGGTGGTCCAGTGGACCACTCGCATCCGATCGTCATCTTAAGTATAAAATAAAGCATGTTCATATCTGGTGGTCCAGTGGACACTCGTTCCGATCTTAGGCTTAAGTAGGCTAGAAATGTCCTATGTCCTGGGTCAGTGGGCTGCTTGCACCGTCTGGGCATCTGTTAAATTTCGAAACCGTCCAATATCCCTGGTGGCCAGGTGAGCTTGCAGTTGATCGCGGGGACATATCGCCACCTGTAGCCTCTCTGGTGGACCAGTACCCCCTCACCCGCCTCACCGAGTTGCTAATTGTTTGCGGTGGAGCTGTGTCTCCCACCCACTCGCCGCGCGCCCCGCCAACTGACAGAGCCTGCAGGGCTACACCTACTGATCCACAGCGTGAGCCAGGGTGTGCAGCCCTTGCACATAGCCTGAGTTATTAGTCCAGATATGTGAAGGGTCCATCTACATATCTGACTGGTACGGCACGGGCTGCACGCCTGTCTGGCTCACACTGTGGACCACGGGTGTACAGCCCCACTGCACTGTGCACGCTGGCGGGCGGCAGGCGGCCAGGAGGTGGGGAGCTGCAGCCCACCGCTGACTGGGGGAGTGGTGATGGGGCTGGTGGTGGGTGGGGAGGTACCGCTAGTCCACCAGGGTTGTTTTGGGTGGCATTATGTCCTACATATGCCCAGGATCGGGCTAAAAGTGGTCCACTGGACCACCAGGGATATTGGATGGTTTAATTTAACAGATGCCCGCAATCGGGATGCAAGCAGTTCACTGGACCACCAGGGATATAGGACGTATTTTATCTTATACTTAAGCCCGTGATAGGGCTGCAAGCGGTCCACTGGACCACCAGGGATATAGGACGTGTATTATTTTATACTTCAGCTCGCGATCGAGATGCGAGTGGTCCACTGGACCACCAGGAATATTGACGATTGTTATTTTAACAGATGCCCGTGATTGGGAAGTGGGGTGTTTTGCCGCTGTTGTGCAGGGGCGCCGGTCCCCGACGGCTGCAGCCTGGCAGGGTGTCAGGCACAAGTCGCTGGGGATCGGTGCACCTGCATGCAAATGGAGACCATGATGCATGCAAATGGCCCCTTTTGTACCTTGCATGCATTATGGCCCCATTTGCATGTGCACTTTTGAATATCATGGATTTGCGCCTTAGCACAACGGAACTTGGCGCTACGCATCCCTGCTCCACTCCTGGCCACTTGCGCTGGCACAGTGCCACTGCGCCATGTGCAATGCGGGTGGCCAGGGTGCGATATTCAATGTTGCTGTGCCATCGCGCAGCTCAGTTGAATATCACTCTGTCAACGCCCCTGTGCAGCCAAGTTGTGCTGCGCCCAGGCTTACGCCACAGCCTGGCACAGTCTGAATATCCAGGCCTGAATATTTTGGTGTGCAATTTTAATCAAATGTTTACCACTGGAGGGGTAACCCTGTCCTCCATGACTCTCCATAAAGGGGCCTGGATTAGGGTGAGCAGAATCTGAAAGTAATAAAAGGAGCAAAAGTAGTTGTCTGTGCCTACAACTAAAAGCATACTGTTTTTTTCAAGTTTAGGGATGTGCTAACCATTTTAGATGCATTACAACCTCCAGAAAGAGAGCAACAACTCTGTTGAAAACAAAAGAAATTAACAAACCCATCCAAAATGAAGAATAATCTTTCTTTAGCTCTACATAAGTTAGAAACATTTAACAAGACCTGGGATGAACATGCAGAAAAGTTTAAAGTACTAGAAAATATAGCCCTAAACTCCTCATTGAGATTTCCCACAAGTGATCCCTGTGTTATCTTACAATGTGGCACCCTCAAAATAACTCGATAATATTACTAATCAAAACATGATAGAGTGAAACTATAAACTTTAAAACTGTAAAAAGTAAAACAGATTAAACTTAAACTAAAAGCAAAACATTCAAATCATGTATCTCTGCTAAAGAACAAATTCTGGCAAAACTCTGTGGAAACACATACATTGAATGCAATTTAAACAGAAAAATCCTGCATTACAACTCAAGACAGTTTTCAAAGCTAACTGAAGGTAAATGTGGAATTTCATGCCTTCCTGCAGCTTGTTTCTTTGAAGTCTAATTAAGTAGACAGACATATTGTGCAGTCTAAAGGGTGATTACACATAATGCTCTCATATGCTAATGTAGCTCTCAGGGACAATGAGATTTCAACAAACAGCAATTGTAGACCCCCAGGATAGCTACAGAGCCTAGTACAAATTGTGTAAACAAACTAAAGCAACTGCATACATCTCAAACAGCTACATGAAAAGAGTTGTCTGTTGACATGAAAACAACATTTACAAGATATGAGGATGTAGTTCTCCTTTAAGGTGGGGAATAAGCAAAAGCAGCAGATGAACTCTTAATGAGCAAAAATCCTGTTTTCAGGCAAATTACATCAGTAACAAATAATGGAAAGGATAAATATAGAAATGTTGTGAAATGTAAGCTAAATTGTGCCTAAATACTGTTGTTTTTATGTTCTGTTGGAAGTGTTGATGGTTCTGTAAAATACACAAATTTATGAAGTGTGAGTAGCTACATGCATTTGCGGACTTGTTCCTTAGTAGCAGTAAGTAGGCATCAAGTACAATTATAAGTACATCTTTACACTGCACCCACATGTAAGTCTGGTTAGAGTACTTAGTTTTTGCAAGTTGGATTGCAACAATGATATTTTGAAGGAAAAATGATCTAATCAATAACTCCCGCTCCCCAAAAAGCTAACCTCCCAATTAGCCTTTTCCATTAAAAAAAGTTATCAGCTAAGTCTTTGGTAGATCTATTTAATTCCGAAACTTGCACACTCTCTATCAGCATCTCAGGGTTTGCAGAAGTGTGGTTTCACCACTTACTGTATGCAAATATGTGCTGCAGACCTGGCAGTGAATGTTTGCATACAGTAGGCGATGAAACTTCAATTTAACTTGCCACAGATGGTAGGGGTGGTTTTATTGTTTTTTAAACAAAAATAAAAATAACTTCAGGTGAAACTGGTGCAGTTGTTGGGAACTTTCTGAAGTTTTGCAAAGTGTGGAGTTCCTGACTTCTAACAACTTCACTTATGAATTAAAATTCATAAATTCTCTACTTTCATGGGTAGTTAGACTGCCTCAAGACTTGGAATGCTGTGTGGAATCTGCATAAGACCTCAGAGTCATGTGAGGACCTTAGGAGGTACAGGCAGGTTTGAAATGCCTGCACCAAGGCCTCTGCTCTGACAAAGCAGAGTTCTTTGTTTCCATCTTCCAGAGCAACCTCCACTGCTCTAATAATAATCAGGAATGTTGTTCATTCCCTTTTTGATCCCTCTGCCCAGCCTGCTCCCCCAGTGCTAAAGATTGGCAGCTCCATGGTTTCTGAATCCCTGGAAGTTGCTTCTGCTTTCAATTACTTCTTCTCATGTGCTCTCTCTGTCCTCCCTACCATTCTTCTTCCCACTTCTTACCCTTTCCCTTTTCCTTTTCCCCATCTCCCATCTCACCATTGCTCCATAAGCTGCTCTTTGTTTGCTGGCTGGTCAAAGGTAGCAGCCCCAATGGCTAAGACCCCAACATCCTCAAACTGGTTGCTCCTGCTATCATGAGCCCCTATTTCCAAAATCAGAATCCTGTCTTTCTCCTCTGGGCAGGTCCCAGCCTCCTGGAAAATACTTGAGTCCTCCTCTCCCAAAGGGTTGTGAACCTACTTTTCCAGGCAATTAGTGCTCCCTTTCATCTCCCTGCCCTATCCAAACTTCAGGAGAAACTAGTACTTTCCCAAATAGGATCCTTCCTTAACTCTGTTTCCTTCTTCATCCTTTCCAGATGGACTTAATGAAAACTCACTGAATTGCTTTTACTCTCCTCATGTTTACTGACCACATCTTGAAGGGGATGGATAAGGGACTTCTGATGGCAGCACTCTTTGTTGATCTGACAAAAGTCTTGGACATTTTGACCCTCCTACCTCTGTCCATGTTAGCAGTTGCAGGCCGCTTGGTCCTTGCAGTCAGTTGGTTCCTTTGCTATCTAGCTGACAAAACCCAGAAAGTTAGTGTAGGTTATCCCTCCTCCCACCTCCTCACCTCCTCTCAATAGCTGCTGATGTCCCACAGTGCTTTGTTCCAGTCCCCCTGCATAACTCAATTTTTCTAAATAACCTCCTGAAAGCCTGCTCATCTGTGCACATCCATGTCTATAGATGACACAGTGATCCTCTTCAGTGGACTCTCTGCCACAGAGTTAGAAGCTGATCTGCAGCGTGACTTTAACAGGCAGCATAGCCTAAAGGTTAGAGTGATGAGCTGCTAATGAGCTTGGTACCATACATCCAGCAGCTCTCAGTTTAACTCCCACAATCTCCATTAGCATACTTTGTGACTCTGAACAAGCTACTTAACCTTCCCAGTGCTCCCAGGTCATCCCTGAAAACAGGCATAGTGCCTCATGGGGCCTTACCTGGTTACCAAAAGAAAACAAAAGTTCAATCTTGGTTACATTTGAACCTGCTCTTCCTGAATGCTAAAAAAACAGTGTTCATGACATGTGGAAGCAAATGCTTGCTAGGGTCCCATTCAGTCTAGTATAAAAGATGCTGGATAGCTCTGTACTGGAGGCAGTCCTCTCCTTCATACAGTTGGGTGTCTGGTACAACATTTACCTTAACTTCACCAGACACATTTTTGCCATCCACCGCAGTCTCTTCACCAAACTGGGTGCAGTGTACAGAAACAGATTCTTTATTCCCCTCCCTGCTCATTGTGAGATAGTTCACAAAATAATTCTCCCAACATTTGGCTCTCATTGTGTACTATATGGTGTTACAGTGCACCCCCCCCACGCACCTCAGCTTGACTGGACTCTCTCCCACTCTTTCTGCCATTTTTCCATGGGCTGTCCCCCTCATACCCACCATTGTTACCTAGATGGCAAACATTTATTTCTTTACTTTGCTTTGCTGTCAGGAGCCTCTATCACTCTGCTGCCCTCATAGCCAAGTTCTGGTTCTCCTTGCTCCCCTGCTATCTCTTCTCATCTCCCCCTGTCCCTTGCAGTCCTTGTCCCTGGAACTCTGACTCAAAAGCACAGAAGTTTGCTGGCAGAAGAAGACCTTATGGCAGGGGTCAATTTCTTTTATTATTTTAGTTGTCTGGGGCATAGTGCAAATTGACCAGAACTAGTGCAGCTTACCTCCTACTTGCCCACCTTGACTAGTGCAGGACTCCATGGCTGTCAGTGAAGTTAAAAGTCCCTCAGAGTGCCAGATGGTCACATGTCATTAAAAGCTCCTCAAGAGCTGCAGTTACCTGGCAGTGGAAGATGGGACCACACATTTTGAAGAAGCAGTACATTAGGGAGAGCAGAGGGGTAGAGCAAACTAAAGCTCCTTCTCCCCCTTTAACTTTGCACATGAGGTAGCTAAATTGGAAGAACATGTGAACTAGAAAAGCAGTCTCAGGTTTTTTTCCCAGATCCATTTTGTTTCTGCTTTCAGAAGCAGTACATTAGGGGGAGCAGAGAGGTACAGCCAGCTAAACATCAAGTGAGATTTAGCAGGGAGCAAGTCCATTGCAGGGACTGGGGGTGCTCTTCTCCAGGGTTATGCTCTGAGAAAGGGTCACTGACGCTTTGCAGGATCTTTACAGAACTCCATGCTCAGCTGGTAGCTGCAAGGAAAGAGATACTGTATGCTTTCTGCAGCACCAGCTTCACTGAGGCCCACAGTCCAAACTCCCACTCCCCCAGAGGGCCAGTGGTCCATGGGGGTGGAGAGTGGTGGGGAGGGGGAAGGGTGGCAGAGGCAGCCACAAGGAGGTCAACCAACTCCACACCATTCCAATGGCAAATTGTTTTGCACCCCTGAAGGAGACTTTGGTACCTGATTCCACCAGGGAGAACTCCTGTTCAGTCGGGGGGCAATGGGAATGATGACCTAGAGGCACCCATGGGTGACAGTAAGAAGAAGGAAACTAGGAGAGTCTTAGTGGTCAGGGATTCTGTTATCAAAGGAGTAGAGCAGGTGGTGGGTGGAGGAAGGAGGGGTTGGGGATGGTCAGGCACCTTCCTGGGGCATCGCCATCCAGGACATAGGCAGAATAGGGAGAATAGTGGAGATGGGGGGGGAGCTATTGGTGCCGGTACACTTGGGTA
Source organism: Neoceratodus forsteri (assembly GCA_016271365.2). NCBI lineage: Eukaryota > Metazoa > Chordata > Ceratodontiformes > Ceratodontidae > Neoceratodus > Neoceratodus forsteri. Next base: position 484,167,279 of record CM057449.1, read on the forward strand.
CAAACGACCTGGTGAACCAGCCTGAGGAGCAAGTGAAGCAAAACTTTCAGGGACTAGGGACAGTTTGCAGGCTCACTTCGCCACCCTGGCCTTTTCTCAGGTCTTCCCTGTGTGGTATAGGGGTAGGGAAAGATAGAGTAATGAAGAAAGAGATAGAGGAATTAAATGGATGGTTAAAAGGATGGTGTAAGGAGAAAGGGTACCACTTAAGGGGGGCTGGTGGGACTTCTGGGACAGGAAGCTCTTGAAAGGTGAGGGTCTTCACCTGACAAGAGAGGGGACCAGTATGTTTGGACAGAAGTTGGATGCCTACATTAGACAGTTAACCTGACTGTGTAGGACACTAAGGCTAGGGAACCACTTTAAAGGAGTGAGGGAGAGAATCTAGCTAGTACTTCCTGTACTGAGGACTGGTAGCAAAAAGTGAGTATAAATAAGGTTAAGGTTCAAAAAGAGTAGCAGAAAAGGAAGAGAGGGAGGCTCTCAGGTCAGCAAGCAATAGGAAAAAATAGGAACATAAGCAGAATGGGAAATGAATGCAGGTGTAGGATCACAAATAGCAACTGAGGATCAGGAGCTAGTTGGAAGACATCTGCCTTAATAACAGGAGTCTGTGTAATAAAATCAGTGAGCTTTAGGCATTGGTGGCAGACGCTGAAGCGGACCTCATAGCCATCACAGAAACTTGAGCCATGGAGAATAATGACTGGGATTTTTTTAGTCCCTTATTACACAATGCTTAGAAAGAAAGGAGGGAAAAGCAAAGGGGAGCATAGCCCTATATGTCAGGGAGGGCATGACAACTGTGGAGGATAGACACATCAGGGAAAGCAGATGGGAAACAGAGCTGCTGGGGATGAGTCTCATGGAACCCTCAGGCAAGAAAATGCATGTGGGAGTGATCTATAGAGCATCCAGACAAGGGGAAAAGAGAGAGCTAGGGAGCTTGAGGAAGAGCTGGCAAGTGGTGTGAAGAAGGGGAAAGTAGTGGTCATGATAGGTGATCTGAACCTGCCTGATATCGACTGGGACATTCCTGTGGCCAGCTGCACTAGAATTGCGGCCCTCTTAGATATATTGCAGGACTGCCTGCTGGTATAGCTACTTAAGGAACCCACTAGACAGGTAACTATTCTTGATTTGGTGCTCACCAACTCGGAGATGGTGGGTGGAGTGAGGGTTGGGGAGCCACTGGGGTCCAGCGACCATAAGTCCATTTGGTTCAGACTGGCCAATGGGGCCCCAAGCAAAAAAACTGAAGTCCTAGATTTCAGAAGAGCAGACTTCAACTGGATGAAGGAACTGGTTTGAGACATATTGAGCAGGGTGGACAGCATCTGAGGTGCAGAGAAAAGATGGGGGGTAATCAAGGGACCATTCTTGAGATAACAAAGTCAAGCACGAGAACTGTTACAAAACAGAACATGTACAAGACACCAATGTGGTTCTCAGAAATGGTTAGGGAAGTAGTGAGGGTCAAAAAAAGGTTTTTACCAGGTAAAAGGAAAACCAGGGGTAGCAGGAATGGGGAGAGTACCAAATAAGAACTAGGGAAGGAAACAGGATGGTCAGGGAGGTGAAGCTAGATATGGAGTTGTGTATTGCAGAGGGGGTCAAAGGGTGGGAAAAACAATTTTTTAGACATACAGTATTATGGGAAAAGGAAGCAGGGAGGTGGGATTGTTAAGTCACGAGAGAGGGGAGGGTACAAGAGGAAGATGAACAATAAGCAGCAGACATTAACAATTACTTCTGCTCTGTCTTCACAAGGGAAGCCAGAAGGCCCCTGCCTGAAAGTGGTATCAAGGCAGCTGTCAGGAGAATTCCTGAAATGAGGCAACCAGGAGTTACCAGAGAAAGGGTCAAAGGTAGACAGAGCCTCAGGGCTGGAGGGATGCAACCAAGGGTGCTCAAGGAATTTGCAGCACAATTAGTTGAACCACTAGTAGGGATATTCAATAGCTTAATTCAAACTGGGGTAGTTCTAAAAGACTGAACAGCAGTAGGTGAAGTCCTGCTACGTAAGGGAGGAGGCAAGGAGCAACCAAGGAATTACATACCTGTCAGCCTTACCTCTGTAGAGACTATGCTGCTAGAGTCACTGATCAAAGAGGACCTTGTGGACTACCTAGAGAGCAATGGTCTACAGGATAGTAAACAGCTAGGATTTGGGGCAGGAGGGTCTTACCAGACCAACATGATCATTTTCTTTGACTGGGAAACAAAGGTAGTAGATAAGGCCATGCTGTGGATTTACTCTGCTTAGATTTCACAAGGCTTTCAACTCACTGCTACACAGAAGATTGTTGAAGAAGCTGAAGGAACTGGTGCAGCTAGGAACCTAGATGTGTAGGAATCTGGTTGAAGGAGAGATAGCAGAGGGTGGTGGTAAATGGGGTCAAATCGAAAGAGAAAGAGAAAGAGGTTACCAGTGGGGTGGCACAGGTACCTGCCCTGGGTCCTGTCCTCTTCAGCATGTTTATCAGCGACATTGGAGAGAGCATGCGGTGCAAGCTGTGTCTGCTGGCAGATGACATGAAGCTCTGTAGTAAGGTAGCTAGTAAAAAAGGGAACACTGAGATGCAGGGGGTTCTACAAAGCCTAGAGAGGTGGTCTAATGTCTAACAGCTGAAATTCAACAGCAAAAATTCCAAGGTTATGCACCTAGGGGAAAAAACAGTAGAGTACTTAATGGGAGGGGGTTAAACTGAGCACCATGGCAGAGGGAAGGGACCTGCAAGTCATCATTAGTGACTCCCTCAAACAATCAAGATAGTGAAACAAGGCCTACAGAAAGGCTGTGTGATGTTGTGGTGCCTCAGAAGAGATACTGACAGCAGAAAAAGAAGGTACTACTACCTCTATTTAGGTCACCGGTGAGGCCACACCTGGAATATTGTGCTTAGTTCTGGAGTCCTCACCTAAGGAAGGACAGGGACAGGCTGGAGACTGTGCAATGCAGTGTGACCAAGATGATTAAGGTCCAACAGGACAGAGATTATGAAGATAATCTCAAGGCACTGAACACGTGCTCACTGGAGACCAGGAGAGAGGGAATATGATAAAGACCTTCAAGTTCCTGAAGAGAATATACAAAGCGAGCTATGGGAACTATTTAGCCAGAGTACAGAATCAAAATCCAAGATCATGAATAGGAACTGGCAGGGAGGGATTAAGAGGATGTGAACAATTTTATTTTATAGAAAGGGTTGTGGAGCCATAGATCAGTCTGCAAGCTTAGTTCAATGTGCCTGTGCAGCTGGTTTCTTGCTTGTGTAACACAGATAAACTTTGGCTGTTCACCTCTCTATCCATGGATATACCTCTGTAGGGTATGAAGGCAAGGAACCCAAGGAGGGTTCCACCCCTTGAGGTGCCATGGGGAGTGATTCCTTGGTTAACAGTACCTTAGGAAGAAGCCCACGGAGAGAGAGAGGTATGCCACTGGAGGAGGAGTAGATGGAGGGGCGAGGAAAAAATGCTTGTATGTGAAGTGAGAAGAGCGGTCCTCAAATTGGTCAAAAGGGAGGTGTGGTCAGTTGCACCGCCCCACTGAACTACAGGCTATAGCTTTCCAATTAATGGGCACCAAGATTATGAATTGTTTCAGACATGGCTGGGACAGAGTGTGGAGTTTGGTGATTGCTCAGGTCGTACAAGCTGCAAGAGCCTGCAACTACCTGAAGGGAACAAGCTGCCAGACATCACAGCCAACCTTGCTGCTATCTGCCATTACTGTTATCCAAGGTCCCAGCTCTACAGAGACAACCTACATTCACTGATCCAGGTCAGACCTGATGGGAAAGAACTCCTGAACCGTGAGTAAGCCCAGGGCCTATCCTAAGCTGGGAAACTAAGTTGTTCAAAATTTCAATCTTTAAAAGTTTCCTGTTAAAGTTAAAGTGCACTAATGCCAGCCAGTCTGTGGCAACGATTAGGCCTGCACCACAACTGGGTACCCAACCTGACTTAACAGGGACACTGGTACCAGTAGAGAGGGGACTAGGTTAACAGTGTGCTGCTGGGGGTGGGCACTGTATGGTTGTGATTACTACTGTTTACCCAATCAGATAATTTTGCAGCTGTTCTGCTTTTGCATTTCCCATTCTACTTTCCCCTAATAATTAATCTATTATCGTTGTTCTTGCATAAAACTGTCTGTGAGCATATCATTAGTGAGAGCTATTAATTGCATGCTATTTAGAGTGTTAAGTTGATTTATGGTATTCTGTGTGTGGAGTGACTGGAAGGGGAGGTGGGTAGGTACAGCATCCCACGGGGCTGTACCCTTCAAATATCTGGCCCATTACAACCACTCTGGGTGGAGGCACTGCACATTACTTACTTCTATTTGGGAAAGAACCCCAAGTCACTATCAGAACAGAGCCCAGGCCCCTCAACCCGTTTTGTGGTCATCAAGCAGGGGTAGTAGCCCACTGGTACATGGCACCTGGGTTACATCTATAAAAGACGCAATGTGAGTCCCACTGTTAGTGCTCACGCTAATGTCCTGACTGTAATTAGGGTGGAATGATGTTAAGACACTAGCTTCCAGTGTTCAGAGTTTGTTTCTTCCTATGTGTGATGGTGTCTCCCACATTTATTAAGGGCGGTGACCACCATTCTCCTACAGTTCATTGTACAACATTTCAGTGGCAAAATGTTAGAGATTCAGTAAGTTGCAATAATCGAGCTATGCATCACATAGATCAGTGCCTTACCTGATAAAAATGCTGCTATGTATACTGGTATGTGCTCCATAAATGTGCAGTAGTACAGTATAGCCGGGTTTTTACTCATAAATTTTAATTAACTGGGTTACTGCCACTTCCTGGTTCAAAGATCCGCCTCTGCGCCACTCTGCGCTCAGCCAACCTTATGACATGATCACAGGGAGGGTGCAGGGATTCACTACATTATAGTCTATGGGGGTAACTTTAACAAGCTTGTTAGTCGCCCAGTGCCCTTGTTTAATCACCACATGATCACTCTGATATATAAAATTTTTGTTAAACTTATCCCCATAGACTATCATGTAGCATGTTCCCGTACCCTCCCTATGATCACATCATAAAGTTGGGGAAGTGCGGGGTGGTGCAGGGGTGGATCTTCGAACCAGGAAGTGGCAGTAACCTGGTGCATTAAAATTTATGAGTAAAATCATGGCTATACTACGCACATTTATGAGGCACATAAACATACGCAGCATTTTCATCTGGTAAGGCACCAATGTATATGGTGCACATACAGTGCTTATCTTACTGAATCTCTTCAAGAGGTGTGCGGGATCTGCTTTTTATTCCAGCCTTCCCTAAGCTGCTCCACCTGTCTTCCCAAGCTCCAGCTCTGTAATTTTCCCAACACCACTGCAGGCCAGTGGCAGAGGAGGACCCTGAAATGACCATCTGGTGGACTGTATCTATCCTTACTGGCAAGTGTAGGGGTCCACAGCTCATCCCACTGGATCACACCAGGCAATGCCATGCTTTCACCCCCACCCTTGTTCCACCCAGCATGTTCTTTCATCCTAAAACAATGCTTTCGTGCATGATACAAGCATACACCCTAATAAAACAGATAATTTGAAAAGCTGAAACAGGCATTCCTAGGGTGCACAGATCCTCCTAACTAGAACTGGAGGAAGGAGAGAGAGGATTTCATGTATTGGGACTGGTTCTGTCCATGTTCTGGTTCTCCTCCTCCTGTGATGGAGACTCTCCTCCTGCACCTTGTTCACTCTCGTAAGGTACTTATTGTTCTCAGTCATGTTCCCTCTTGCTCTCCTCTTCTCCTGGAAGCACATGTTGAACTCCTGCAATTTCTCCTCATATGGTTACTCATGCAACCCCCACACCATTGTAATAGCCCTCCTCTGGACCACTTCCACCCTGTTGATGTCCTTGTGGAGGTGCAGCTTCCAAATTGGACTATCTGCCCCTTCTTTTTGATTAGAGGCTATATAGACCACCCCCAATCTCACTTTCCTGCCTCTACTTGATTAAACCTGTACCCAAAGTGTCTTTGTCACTGCCTTCTCAATGCTATCATGTCCCTTGTTATCTCAGTACCCTCCCTTACATACATAGCCACCCATCTCTCTTTCCCCAGACCTATTCTTTTCAAAGGTAGAGTACCATAGTATTGTGAGGTCCCGACTGTGGTGTGTGTCACCTGGTTCTCGCCATGTCCACTAATCCAATTAGGTTTCTGCAACCAGTGCCTGAATTTCCCAACTTTGTTGCATAGGTTTCTGGTATTAACATTTATGGTTTTCCAGGCTTGTCTCCCCTTTACACTTCTATTTAAGCCATTCCCCAGCTCATACTTGAGTAAATTATTGCCCACATTGTCCAGTCACCTGGGTGGTTTATTTTAATGTCTAAAGGTTTTACTGCCGTAATGACTGACTCCCCTTTCTACCTCTCCTTCTTCTTGCCTACCCTTAAAGTACTGTCACCTTGTGAAAGCTTAGGCCTTAATCCCTGGTATAGCCAGGCTTGTTCTCACTCAGTGGCAGACTCAATTCCTTATGTCAGCATTTCTTAATACTTCTGATGGACAGACCTCTCTCCTGCAGAATCCTCTTCTCTGGAACAACTTCCCAGTCTCTTCATTTAGACTCCTCTCTTTCTCCCTTAAACCCCTGCTCTTGGCCCACACAACCCATTCTTGCTCCTGCCCGTAAACTCCCCCCCCCCCCACCGTGTGTAGGGTATAGCTATTGTATTTAGTTAGTTCAGTTTCTGGTGTCCCTTAGTGGCTGTTCTTTTTGTCACATGCTGTTCTGGCTGGTATGACCATATTATAATGTGTAAACAATGTCGTATATACTACACACTGTCTCATGCACAACTACAACCTCGCAATATTTTGTGGCTATACAGTAATTGCTGAGTGTTACTATTCTCTCCCTGTTCACTGAAGTTTTATTCCTCACTCTATCTGATAATGCACAGTTTCTGTTTGTATGATATTTGCTATTATTATGGATGATTGTTATTTTATGCTCTCTGTTTCCTCTCCCCCAGGATGCACCTGGAAACTAGCTTCAGATTAATGTTTCTTTCAGTTAAACATAAAAACAGCACAGTGTAAAGGTGCCAGTTGGGTTTCAGGTCACAGTTTGTGAAAGGCATGGACAGAACGCATGTTTGATCACAACATTATTTTCATCCTGTCCGCCTCCAAGTCCTGAGATTATTTCAACATGTTTCATGTTATCCTTTAAACTCTGCACTTATTTCTGTCTCCTTTCATCAATTTATTCCTGTACATTTAAAGAGAAATACAAATGTACTGGGTCGCCATAGTGAGAAAGCTCACAAAAGTTCTTTCAGATAAGGTACTGAGTGGGGTTGCTCGGATTCCTTGACAAGGAATTGAATTCTTCAGATTCTGACCTGATTTTTGAAATTGCATTCTGAAAATCCTAATTCCAAAATTAAAAGCTGAAATATGTTTACATAGAAATTTAAGATTTAGAATTTAAGAATAAGGATTCCAAATCTGATTCCGATTCCAAGTCCTTCTCGGAATTAGAATAGGAATAGGATTTAGAATCAGAAATTCCTAAAAAGTTCTGCAGATCAGAATCATTCAATTATGATCATCTCTAGTACTACCTGTAGGTGTCAACAGTCATTCAATATCTATGTCTAAGTCAGCCCAATACTAAATCAAGGCAGCAGCATTTCATGGAGGCTTGAGATTAAAGTGATGTCACTGTTTGGGGAGTAATGTGTTGTTATGTTTTGAACACAGCTTCCCCAACCATGACATCCTGTTATTCCTCAAGGTTCCTTTGAATTGCTGCTTCCATGAAACAACATAGGGAAGATGTAGACATAGACATCTCCAGGCTGCTGACACTGTCATCATACAGGTTATGCAAACACTAGTTCTATCAACAATGCCTTCATATCATACTAAAATGTCAACTTACTTGCTGGTGAGATGGACCTTAGGAGGATCCCATACTTCCAAAGAGAGTAACAAAATGTTTGCATCAGTTCCTGCTCCTCGAACATCTCCAGTCAATGTCACAACTTCATAAACTGTGTGGGGAGAAAGGATGGACTGTGTTATTGATATGGTAAGAAAGTGGCATAGTATTGAGATGGCAGAGAAGACTTATAGGCCACCGTGGTCACCCTAACCAAAAACAAAAAAGCACCCACACTCCAGAGCCAGGAGAGCTGCTAGCTCTCCAGTGAAGGTTATACAAAATATCAAAATCCTTGCTATCTTGCAAAATAAAGATTTATTCCAAGTGTGAATACACAGATAAAGAAAGAATTAGTAGAGGCACAACAAAACTCTGTGTGCAAGGTCCTCAGTGCTTCGCTAATTAAGGCTTCATCAGGGGTCACCTTGGTCACCCTGCCTGCTACACAGCAGTGACTATACCCCAATTAAATAACTTGAATAATATTTATAAGAGATGGGGAAAGTCTTTGGATTTGGTTGTGCTCACAATGATCTAACTAGCAAATGCACAACACCTTAAAGCAGTCCATTTTTCAAGAGTGCTTTTGAAGGCTAGCTCAGAGTTCTCTAATTTGCATGACTGTGTAGCTCATGGGTTCTGTATTCAGACAGCTAACACACAGAAATCAGTGCAGGGTTTCTACAGGAAAAAATCACCCACATTTGTCGACATTTTAAAAACATATTTTCCAGTGTTTAAACAGTTCACAGTAAACAACAGGCCGGTGAACTCAGTTGGTGGAACTCACACTTCTGAACCCAAAGGACTTGGGTTCAAGTCCCACACCATGAAAATAGACATAACAGTGCAGTACTAGAGGGTGCTGCTATCTTGACGGATGCTATATGAGCTGACAGTTTAGCCTAGAGGTTGGAGCAATGAGCTATAAATGGGCTTGGTACATCTACCAGATCTGGGTTTCATTACCCCAACCTCCACTTACATATTGTGTGACCCTGAGCAAGACACTTAAACTCCTTGCACTCCTGTGATGCACCTGGAGGTATAGCTTAGTGTACCTGTCCAGGCAAACATTTTTAAACAATAGCTTCACATTATAGTATCAACAAGGTCTAATTTGAAGTTAATGTTTGGAGCCAATAACTAGCATCTAAAATTATCAAAAGGGAAGGTATTCATAAAACAAAAATGAAATCATGTTGCTGTTGGATAGTCTTGGCAGGGCACTCTGGGACATTAAAATCCTTGAAGACTTGCTGCCCATCAATGCAGAGTGTGCTGCAGCAGTACATAGCTATTCATAAGATAATTTTCAATTTGCAGTAGTAGTCAATAAAATTACCTGAGTACTTGCCAAAGATGTAAATGTACATGCGTTTGCCAAATAATTCAACTTCATTGTAACTGCAATGCTGTTTATATAGCCAGTAATTTTAATTAACTTTGTCTTGCTCAGTGGCAATAAAGAGATCAGTACATTTTAAAATGGGAACAAAATAAAGCCACTTGAATGGCTAATCAGGCCTCTAAGAATCATGTTACCATAATTGCACATATTAAGACTGAACTTATTATTCATATCACACAATTAGCAAACCAGTACTCCCACATCCTGAGCTGACCATTAAATATGACTGCCATTTTAATCTAATACACTGCTTCAACTAGTCCTGACAAACTGAATGCACTACCCATGTTTTAAATCCTTGTGCCAACCAGCCACGACCTTTTTCCCTGCCGCCCGCTCCCTTGCTCTTTTACTGGCCACCTGCTCTCTCTCTCTCTTATTGAACCTCAAGGAAAAAAAAACCTGCACATCAGTACCAAGATTTTTTTTAAAGGGAAACTGTCATCTACAGGATTTCTTAATATCTGTAAGCCCATAAAAAGCTAATTTGAGTGAACCATTGTGTTTATCTCTGAGTCTTTGCAGTCCAGAGTTATTCATATGTAAATCAGCCTGTAATTAAGGGCTGGTGGCAGCCATATGTTTTGGGCTCCTGACAGAAAACACTGTCACTGAGGGTCTTGGTCCCCTTTGACCGTATTTAATTCAACAGGTTAAATAGGAAATTATCTGTTTTATTAAGTGTGTTTTAAGGTGTTATTACAACACTTTCTACATCTATAATAATTGTTTTGTATGTGCATTGAAACTAGAGTGTTATCACCTTTACATTTCAAACTTTTAGTAAAAATAATCCATCTACAGGATTGCTTTAACCTCTAGGCTATAGGTGTCTTATTACTTACTTATTTTTCCACTGTATGAAACAATTAGGACAGATACAGCCATGTTTTCAAAGTTGTCTTGCTTACAAAAGTTGTTTCTCACAATTACAAAAATGATTTGTTTACAATAGTAAGTTAGAATGTATAAATGTAAACATGCATGTGTTCAAGACATTATAAACAAAGCCGGACTGCTGGTGCAGCAGTGGCACTACTGCTTGCAGTGCTGATGACCAATGTTTAGGAATGAGCCAGGATGATGGAAAGTCAGCTGGGGGGAGGAGGATCATGTAACTTTCAGACAGGGTGGAAAGATATGGCACTGCTGCAATAGTCTGATCCCAGTGATGGTTAGAGGCCAGTGTGCTGAGAGGCCATTACAGCTGCAGGTTTGGTGGTGTAGTGGACATTAGCATGTTGAGCACTGGAACATGTCCAGTGTTACCATGGATGTCATTGCACATGATAAAAAAAGCATTGGTACATACAGCATGCCACCAGTCTCTTTTCAGTCCACTCCCGCTGATCACGTTACTTGTGCCTGGATTACCTTAGTCACTCCTTCCCCTAAGGAGACACACCTGATGGATTATTCTGGTCTTCTGGGTGTGCAGGTAAGTCTGTATGTCAGTGGGAGGAGGGGGTTCTGGGGAAGACTACTGGTGCAAAGTATGGGGGTACATAGCCACTGGGCTCAGGGATCCATAAACAGAACTGAAAAAAAATACTCAAACGTGTGTTTCTTGTTTTGCAGATTGCAAGCTAATTGCAGGTACATGTATTAAACATTAAATTTTTTAGAGCTTGTCAGAATTCAGTCAATGCTATTGCATTTCTTATTTGTTGAGTTAACCCATTCCTTATGGTCTACCAGATCAAAGGCCTTAGAGAGGTCAGTGAACACCACACTCATGGACCCCCTCACATCTAGCTACTAGACTGAAGAAGTCTACGAGTGCAGTGCTGAGGGAGTGACCTGCTCTAAAGCCTGATCGGTGAACAGTTAGCAGAGAATGTGACTCCAGATACAAGTATAATTGTTTGTAAACCATCCTCTTCAGTAACTTTGACAGGCAGGAAGGATAAAAGCATGATTGGCCTATGATTGGAGGGGTTGTTAACATCCCCTCTTAAAAAAGGAGCTAACTTTTTGCAAATTTCCAGACATCCTGAGACAATTACCATCAGTAATGCTCCTATTAAACAGCTGAGTCACAAAGGAGGGCAACATTGTTGCAGTATTGTTCCTTTAAAAATTTAAGTTTAATTTGGTTCACACCAAGGGATCTATTAGTCTTCATTTTTTTTTGTTTTTACTACTTTGCAATGCAGGCAAGTGATGGTACTGTAGATAGCCTTCTTTCTTCCCTATTATTAGAGTAAAATCTTCCGGAGGAATTCGAATGCCAGAAATGTCCACTTATAAATGGCAAGGGGGGATCAGGGGTCATGGGAACCACTATTCCACCAGAGATACTATTATATATGGCAATGGGAGATTGGGAGGGCTGCTGGACCACCAGGAATACTATTATGAATGGCAGCAGGGAATCAGGAATGGGGGGAACCACTATGCCACCAGGGATGCTATTAGAAAGGGAAACAGGAGATGAGGAGGGGACTGCAGGACTAGCAGGAATACTATTTTGAATGTCAATGGTCAATTGTAGGTGGGGAATCAGGTCACTGGGGATACTGTTAAGAATGGCAATGGGAGATTGGGGAGGACCGCTGAACTATCAGGGATATTATCATAAATGGCAACGGAGATCAGGGAGGGGTTTGGGGTTGACTGCTTGACCACAAGGGATACTAATATAAATGGCAATTGGAGATTGGGGGCAGCTTTGCACCACTGTTTGAACTTTAGGGGGTGGGGTCACAGACTTAGCACCCAGTTAACAGGTGGTTCTTGGCAGCAGTAAACAGTACCACTCTGGGGGCTGTTCATTGCCACAGCAAACCACTGAATATTCTGCTGCATTAGTATGCATGAGAGGACCCTCACATTTACATTCACATAGTGGTATATTTAACACCTTAGTGCTGCCAGGTTTTGAAGGTGTTCAAGGGGCCTCCGAGTATGGCCCCACCTGAAGCTCTAGTGCAAACCCAGATTTGCACCTGCACTAGCCTTTGAATATTGGGCCATTACTTTCTTGTTGGGGAGCTTACAGTCTGATTCAATCCCAGTACTAGATTTTTACCTCTAGGATTTCAGAATGCTCCATTAAAATTGCCAGTCACTATGCCCTCTGTATCCAGGGAGTGGCCTATAATAGTTTGGACCACATTATCAGATTAGGATGTTTTGATTTTGGGTGGTGAATACGTAACTTTGATTCTCAGTTTTACTGTTTGAATAGCTGTTATTAAACAGGCAAACCCTCAGTCACTCCCGAAACCTCTGCTGTAGATGCTACAATTAATTTTAATATATAACAGTACTCCACTACCACTTTTAGCCCTATTGTGTCTAAAACCAATACATCCTTCAAGCTGGATCTCATTATCAGAGATCCCTTTTGTTAACTAAGTCTCAGTAAGACCTGGCTATAATATCAAATTTATTGTTATTGACCCAAAGTCTATAAGTGTCCTTTTTCTTATTAAACTTTTCATATTGTCATGGGCAATCCTAATCAACTGCTCACGTGCCTTTCTTGGACCTAGAGTCAGTTCAACATCCCCATTCAATGAGAGAACCATCAGAACTGGCCAAAGCCCAGTATTAAGTTACAAATTTTGCTAGGTACCAATTTAATACTCCAGCCTGACTTTTGTTTTTTTCTTATTGGTTCCAAAATTTAGTAAATACATTTATTCTCATTGTTTTAGGGTTTGAGTATTGTGGAACTAATAAAGGTGTCCACAAAGATAAATCTTTTTGTTGTTTTGCCAAACCTGATTTTCCAGACTTAACTGATTCCTGAGTGGTTAAAACTGAAAGAACACTAACACGGAGTACTAGACAGTAATTAAGCAGCATTTTCAAACATGTCAACAAATAAAGCATTGTATTCAAATTATGCAATGTGGGGGTAGCCAATAAGCTTCTTCAATAAAAAGCCAATCACACTATGTAGTGGTTAATTAAACATTTATTTCTTGAACCCTGACATTTCATCCTCCAACTAGGCTTTTTCAAGGGGATTATTTTCATAGCCTTTAAATAAAATAGAAATATGTATCACCATACATTCCATCATAAATTGATAAACTCAATTAATTAATTAATGCATCTTTGAACAATGTAAAAGGTATTACCATTTGTGCTGTATTAACTGTATTTTCACTTGGTACAAACAAATAACCACTTCTGTTGTATACTTTAAACTTTTTATCATTTGCTTGCTCTGAAAAAATCAATAAAAATATATTTTGTATTCATAAACAATGTTGTACTGGTGTGTTTTCTTTCACTATACACCACCACATTTTGTATTATTGTTTTATATTTTAAATAAGCTAAAAGCTAAATAGCTTTCACCCTCATGACTTCAATGGAGTGGGTACCTGTCTACACAGAGTCACTGCTTTTTACTTCCTGCTTTTCTCACAGGACATATGTCCTTTTTGCTGAAACAGTTAAATGTTTACATTTTGTTCTGGTGTTTTATAGCATAAGCTCTGTACTACTAGTACAGTTTCTTAATGATTGGTCAATTACCTTAGTTGGCATCTTTTTAAGCCTCCGTGTGCCTATGGCATCTGTGCAGAAAGGACACCTTATCTCCTTTGGCTCCCTCTTGAGCCTGAGGACTCTCTGACATATGCCACACTGAAAAGCAGGAGTCATGATGGTGAAAGCTATTTAGCTTATTTAAGTTATAACAATTATTCCCATAATTTGAATACAATGTATTGAACCTTTGAGGACAGCAAGAAACAGTAGAAGCAAGAGAGAACAGGAAAGTCTTCGGTTAAACTTGAGGGAGTGGAATTTCAACAAAACTTGCAAAGTATTTAGAAAAACTAATGGAGTACAGGGACAAATTAAAACAACAGAAGATAAACAAAATGTTATAGAGATACTGTGGACTATAGGGAAAACTGTGTATACAGCTACAAGAAGTGTGCACCAGAAAGAAGTACACAAGCTACAGAAAGCAGCACTGATAGCGACTCTAGTTTTATATGCGATAGTCAAAAACAGTATCTAAAGACAGGCCTTTTTCTCTTTTTTTATCTCTTTATTACCTCCTTGACCACCTGGCCTGCTCCCCTGTCATCACATCCTTCCTCAGGGATTCTTCCAGCTGCCGTCCGCCTCCACTGCCTGCCCAGCACCCCACTCCTGCGGTTTTACCCCTGCGGCAGGGCTGCAGAGAGTCCTCAACCTCCATAGAACTCAGATCCAGAAGGGTGCCACTTGACCATGGTGAAACCTGCAGACGGCCATCAAGCCGCTAGTACTTGGTGCCATCCCCTTTTTCTCTTACTTCTTTCCCCCAGAGCTGAGGATGTGCTGTGAAGCCAGTGGAGGGGAGTGCGCACACGTCTGCATGCACTCCCTCCAGACGTTGCCTCCAACTCCTCCCCTATGTACAGCAGAGCGCATTGTCCCCCAGTTTCCACCAGGAGGCAACCCTGTGCCAACTGTTCTGGGCCCCTGTCCCGGAGAAGGAGAGCAGTCATTTGGACGCTAAATCCTTCACCTTCCCTGACGATCCCCGGCGACCCGTGCTCATTCCCGAACACCGGTTGCTGGCATGGTGTGAGGAAGATAGGCTTTTTTAGACAGAACAACACAGAATCAAACAGGAGCATCCAGGGATACAGAACAGGAACAGAGATACAATTTATGGAGCAAACCGATCACATCAAGAGAGGCAGACAAGGACCTTGATCGGTGGGGAGGCAACAGGAGGAATAGGAGTACAGGCTCAAAGACCCAGTGAGTAGAGGCAGATGAGGAGGCAAGTTCCTCCAGCAAAAGTGATGCCTATCTTCAATTTAAATAGATGGCAACTAACAGACAGTTAAGCAGACATTTTAAGCGAGGGCCTGTCATTCATCCCAACCCAACCTGTGAACCTCTTTGACCTAGAAGTGGATGTGCAAACATTTTTTGCAACTTAAAGGCCTAAAAGCATGTACGGGAAGAATGATACACCAATAAGTCAGGAACACATTCTCAAAAGAGCACTACATTTTCTTTTTTCATCCCCCAGCCAGGCAGGAGTCACTCAACAAAGATGTTTCACAGGACTGAAAGTTTGGTTCTAAAAAGATTTGAACACCTGCAACTTTGGGCGTTCAATTCATTCATACTGCGGTGAAATTTTAGGGAAAATAAGTGGACTTTTGGTTTTGCTGGTTCACACCGGCCTGGATGGTGTGGACTAAGTGAACCAGATGCACTGCAAACTGCAGTAACTAAGGCACAGTGTGAGTCACAGTTTGGAGATGGAGCTAGACTCACCTCGATTATGTGAGCCAGCGTAAAAACTGTATTGTGCGCTTGTCGTCGGGCTGTTAGGTAGGTTAGGCAGGGCTGTGATTCACTTCTAATTATATTAGCTATGAAATTGTCTTCATAAAGCTAAGAATCTTAAAAAGTTTTACCTACACTAGTCACACAACAGCAGGGCTGCTGAAAAGGTATATTTTAGGAGGAAAAGGAAGAAGAAAAACAAAGAAAAGGCAGGCTGTGGAACATTGTTGCAGCAGGCCTCTGGGACCAGGGCATGCCTGAGAGGGGAGAGGCTGTACTCTGGAGGAGGAGGAGTGAGCTTGGGACTGGGCAGTGGGCAGATGAGGCAGGAGGTGGCATTCTTCCAGTTTCCATTTGTTGTCTAATCTCAGCAGTGCAGCACACATTATTTTTTCGCTGCAGAACTAGCATTTTATCAGGGCATTACAAATACAAACAGATTTTGACTGAAGCCCTTGGCAGAAGCTTGATATGTGATTTTATTGGGACATTACTTTTTATTTTAATTTTTTTATTGGGCAGTAAGTGTCTATGCCAGCTGAAGCAGGACAGCGGCTGGCCACTGGTAGTTGGCATCTCATATCATTTTTTATTCTTTTTGTGGCACTTTTCAAAGTGAAGCTCTTAGTCTCCACGTTCCCTCAAGCTGCTGCAGTTCCTTCCTTCTGAGTCCTGAAGCTGCCTTTTGCAGTGTGATCTGGGCAGTGGTCAGGGCAGCAAGTGGTTGCCATCTAGCAGTGTGCCAGTGCCTGGCCCTTGGTAATTGACACCTTGGTGTCATCATATAAATTAAGTAATAAATAAATAAGATAAAGGCAAAATTCACCACATACCCTCAAGTTGCTGATGTTTTCCTCCTCCTCCTCCTCCTGAGTCCTGAAGCAGCTTATGTGCATGCATTGCATCCTGAGCTGTGCTGTGCACTGTGCTCTGAGCAGGGCAGCAAGTGTGTGCCAGTGCCTGGTCCCGGGTAGTTGGCACCTTGGTGGCATCCCATAAAAAGGTTAAAAAAAATTCTTCACATTTCCTCAAGTTGCTGAAGTTCCTTCCTTCCTTCTCTTCCTCCTGAGCCCTGAAGCAGCTTGTGTCATACTGATATGTGCTGCTGCAGGGTGATCTGGGCAGTGGGCAGGGCAGCAAGTGTGTGCCAGCTGGCAGCGTGCAGGTGCCCAACCCCTGGTAGGTGGCACATTGGTGCAGCCAATAAAAAAAGTAAAAAAAAAAGAAAAAAAATCTCCTCATTCCCTTAAGTTGCTCAACTTCCTTCCTCCTCCTCCTCCTCCTCCTCCTCCTGAGTCCTGAAGCTGTCTGTGTGTTGTCCTGAGCTGTGCTGTTGCAGTGTGATCTGGATAGTGGCAGCAAATACTGTATGTAAAACACTGGTATCCCCTGTTTGGGGGATTTTGTAGGTGCAGCTGAGTGTTTCCTGTGGGGGTTTGCTGTGTGGCTGATTGTCTCTGGTGGTCAGAGGGAATACCCAGGTTCAGTTCAATGCAGAACCTGCTCATTGCTGGTTTTAGTTCGATTATACTTCATATTTCACTGGAAACAGTTCTGCTTATCCTGTGTTTTTTAAGCCATTAACTTTCTAGGGCAGGAACTGTGTTTGTCTAGCCCTGTAGCTTGGGAGAGGGTGTAATTGTCTGGCTGGCTCCTCCAGCAGAGCTACTGTGCTCTGGGGAGTGGGCCGAGTCAAAGTGGCATAGCTACTTACCTGTTGGATTCTCATAAGGGGCTAGAAGAAGAAGGAAGCAGTTCATTTCAGGGAAGTGACTGTTGATTGTTGCTTATTTTTTGCTGCTGTTATTGTTTCTTTTGCAGTTTATTGTTGCTTTCAGTTGGTACCAGGTTACTTTCAGGATTCATTTGAAAAGTTACCTGTTTGGGGGATTTTGTAGGTACAGCTGAGTGTTTCTGTGGGGGTTTGATGGTGTTGCTGATTGTCTCTGGTGGTCAGAAGGGGCCCATCCCCACCCCCCACCCCACCCACCACTAGAGCATCCCTTCCTTTATACCGTTAACCTGTGACATCATACGGTACCAGCTGACTCCATACACACACTGTTAGCCATCTTATTTCAGTACACAACATAGGCACACCACACCCTGACATAAATCTACATTCATTGATACATTATACCACTAAAGAGCATTGCAGTACAAATATACATAGCTGGGCACTGGACATGGCATAGAAGAAAAGAGCAGCAGAGGGTACAGGGCAATAAGGGCCATTTAGGGCAAGGATAGTAGAAGGAATATGATGGGTGTGGTGCTTTGCAGCGGATGTGGGGCAGCAGTGTTCAGAAAGACCTTCTGGACACTGCAGTGCTGCCCTATCTGCAGGCACCTCTCTGTATTGAAGGAGGAGGTAGCTAGACTCCGAGTAGAGCTGGTGAGGATGCAGGTGACCTTTCCCTCCATACACAGACCACCATGTCCACCATCACTCCCTCAGAGTTTGACAAGAAGGAGGGAAGGATGGACTTTGATGGGCTCGTGGAGGGTGCGGGAGGCAGCATGGAGGCACATACCCCAGCTGGTGGCATTTCAAAACTCATATGCCATCCTGGCAGAGTATAGAGATTGCACAGCATCTCCAGAAGTGAACACCATGGGGGTTGAGGGGGTCATCCAGGATGGAACCCCAAGGGCAGATGCAAAGAGAAAACACAGGAGGAAGAAGAAATCCTGGATGGGGACTCCATTGTCCAGGGAATTGAGCTGGGATCAGGTAGCAATGATGAGAGGGAGGTAATGTGCCTACCTGGATGTACAGTTTGAAAGGAGGGCAAGTGAATCCTTAGAATTGCAAGGGCAGTAGCAAGGAGGGGGGAGCTGGATGTTATTATTCACTTGGGAGCGAATGACCTGGCTACAGAGGGGGCAGATGTAGGAAGAGTACAGGAAGAGTTCAGGGAGCTGGGGAGGAGTCCTGGGCAAGTAGCACACTCTGTCACCTTCCCAGAGGTGCTACCTGTCCATGGCAAGGGGGAAGGGAGGGATATCTGAATCATTGAATTCAACATATGGCTGAAGAAATGGTGTGGAGAGGTGGGGTATGGCTTCACTGGGGACTGGAACCTCACCTGGAGGGATGAAGACTATATTCTCCAGATGGCCTGCATCTATCCAGGGAGGCAAAGGTATCCTCCTGAGAAGATTAAGTGAATCCTTAGTGATCATTTAAACTTGCAAAGGGGAGGCACAGACAGTCAAGGGATTATCATAGCCCACCCCTTACAGGACATAAGTGAAAGCAGTGAGAACCTAATAACTTGCATAACATCTAACCGTAAAACTACCATGGCTACATTGGGGAGAGAAAGAAGGTATATCACTAATGCAGCACAGGGCAAAGACCAATAAATAGAAACATTAAGGTACACAGAGTGGAAGGTTATGTGTACAAATGCCCGAGTCTGGGAAACAAAACCGAGACCTAACGGCACTGATGGCAGACACAAACCTGGACATTGTATGCAGGTAACCATGACAGGGATGCAGCCATACCAGGGTATACATTTTTAGAAAGGATAGGGAGGGAAGAGGGTGAAGGGGTTGTTATGTATGTAAAAGAAGGGATTAAAGCTATGGAGGCTCAGGGATGCGGGGAAGAAGCAGAGGCATTGTGGGTCTCTCTGGAGTCAGGGAACAAAACAACCATCCGTGCTGGAGTAGTTTATAGGCCTCCCATGCAGGGGGAGGATATAGATCTAGTATTAGTGGAAGCCATCCATAATATGGCAGCCAAAGGGAAGTACTATTAATGGATGATTTCAACGCAGGGCATGAATTGGAATACCCAGATTGCAAGTACATCAAGGAGCAGGGACCTCATGTCTGCCATGTATGGGGCAAACCTAAGGCATCTGGTGGTTGAGCCCACCAGGAGGGGTTGTACTGGACTTAGTGCTGACAAATGGGGACAGAATCATGGATGTTGGGCTGGGCAATCCCTTGGTACCAGTGAACACAGAACTGTGTGGTTTAGAGTCAACATGTTGGCAGAAGAAAGCCATTCAAAGATTAAGATCCTAAATTTCCCAAAGACCAACTTCATGGAGATGGGGAAAAGCGAAACTGCCCTGGTAGCAGAAGATACGGGGGGGGGGGTGGTAGAAGAACAGTGGCTTAGGCTCAAGAGATCCATAGCAGGAGCGACAAGTCAGTGTGACAGATTGCTTAGCAAAAGCAAAAGAAAGAAGTGGCCACGGTGGTTCTCTAAGTCAGTAGCTGAGAAAGTGTGAGGAAAAAGTAAGGCATTCAGGAAATACAAAGAGACACAGAAAGAAGGAGACAGACTGAAATATCTGGAGAAGCAGAGAGAAGCTGGGAAAGCTGTCAGAGGGGCTAAGGCAAGAACGGAGGAAGGAACAGCACAGGCTATTAAGATGGGGGACAAGACCTTCTTCCGTTATATTACTGAGAGGAAGAAGACCAGAAATGGTATTGTTAGGCTAAAGAAGGGAGAGGGTGGGTGGAGGATGACCTTGAAAAAGCTGAGGTACTGAGCAAATATT
This sequence comes from Neoceratodus forsteri, assembly GCA_016271365.2. NCBI lineage: Eukaryota > Metazoa > Chordata > Ceratodontiformes > Ceratodontidae > Neoceratodus > Neoceratodus forsteri. The sequence continues at coordinate 484,187,419 of CM057449.1, forward strand.
TTTGCTCAGTATTTACCAAGGAAGAGGCAGGGAAGGGGACAAGACTCATGAGGAAAGATGTACTGGGTGGAGAGGTGGACAGCAGCCCATTTACGGTGGATAGAGTCTTGGTGGAACTAGGAAAAATAAAAACAGACAAGGCAATGGGGCCAGATGGGATTCATCCTAAAGTATTGAAGGAACTCAGGGAAGTCCTAGCAGGTCCACTGACAACCCTCTTCAACCAATCACTAGAGACAGGGGAGGTACTTGGGGACTGGAGGAGGGCAGAGGTGGTCCTGCACAAGAGTGGAAATAGGGAAGAGGCAGGCAATTACAGATCTGTATGCCTGACCTCAGGTGGGGAAGCTGATGGAGTCTGCTTAAGGAGAGGGTAGTGAAGTTCCTGGAGTTAAGTGTGCAAAAGACCCAAGACAGCATGGATTCACTGAGGGTAGGTCCTGTCAGACTAATATTATTGATTTCTTTGACTGGGTAACCAGGGTGGTGGATCAGGGAGGGGCAGTGCATGTGGCCTTCCTGGATTTCAGTAAGGCCTTCGACACTGTTCCTCATAGAAGGTTGCTTAACAAATTGGGGAATCTGTGTGTGGGCTCTAAAGTGGTAAAATGGGCTGGTAACTGGTTAAAAGTCAGGACCCAGAGGGTGGTAGTAAATAGCATAAAATCAGAAGAGGAGGAGGTGACCAGTGGGGTTCCACAGGGATCGGTGCTGGGTCCAGTTCTATTCAATGTCTTCATAAGCAACATTACAGAGGGTCTGGAGGGAAAAGTATGCCTGTTTGCAGATGACACCAAGATCTGTAACAGAGTCAACACACAGGAGGGGCTAGATAAATGAGAAATGACCCACGACTACTTGAGGAATGGTCAAGGGTTTGGCAGTTGGGTTTTAACGCTAAGAAGTGCAAGATAATGCATCTGGGACACAGAAACCCAAGAGAGGAATTCAGGATTGGGGGGCAGGTTCTAGCCACCACAAGTCAGGAGAGAGACCTGGGAGTTATCATATCCAATGACCTGAAGTCAGTCAAATAATGCGAAAAAGCAGTGGGGAAGGCAAACAGAATGCTGGGGTGCACAGGAAGGGGCATAACCAATAGGAGGAGTGAAGTGGTGATGCCACTGTATAGATCACTGGTGAGGCCTCATCTGGAATACTGTGTCTAGTTCTGGAGATCGCATCTCAGGAAGGACATAGACAGAATGGAAGCAGTCCAGAGAAGAGCAACAAAAATGATACATGGACTGCACCACAAGCCTTATGAGGAAAACTCAAGGAACTAAACATCTATGCACTGGAAGAGAGAGAAAGCAGAGAGGGGATATGATAGAGACTTTCAAATACCTTAGAGGAATAAACAGGGTACAGGAGGGGAGCATATTTCAGAGACGAAAGTGCACAAGAACAAGGGAACATAACATGAGGCTGGAGGGAGGGAGGCTTAGGGGGAATGTTAGGAAGTATTTTTTCACAGAGTGGGTGGTGGATACATGGAACAGTCTACCAGTGGAGGTGGTGGAAGTGAAAAGAGTACAGGGATTCAAAAGGGCATGGGATAAGCATAAAACCACGCTGCTGTACAGCAGAGCAGGGGAAAGGCAGTCCAGATAGGAGTAGGGATTGCCAAACTAAGTAGGGAAATAGGCAGACTAGGTGGGCTGTATGGTCCTTATCTGCCAACAGATTATATGTTTCTATGTCCTCTGATAGTCCTTGGTGGCATTGCATTAATAGAATCAAAGTAAAAAAAAAAAAAAAATATATATATATGTCAAAATAAAATAAAAAATTAATAATAATGTGCAGACATGTTTCGGTCAGGCCAAAAATGTTTGTGGTCATTTTAACCATTCTGTAAGGACATGAAAGCTGTTTCGAACTTCAGCAGAGGAACCACCTTCCCTCACTTGAAATAAGATGTAGCAACAAGATGGAATGTCATCTATTATATGATAGAATGGGCTAAAACAACAGACGGCTATCCACCAGTATGCTGTTAAGCATGGTGTTGGCAATGGGGATATAAACATCAGTCCAAATCAGTGGCACCTAATGGAGACCCTCTGCTCTGTGCTGAAGCTCTTCAAGGAGGCCACAAGGACAACAAGTGCTGACGCAGCTAGTCTAAGCCAGGTAATCCCACTCATTGCCCTCATTAATCTGTGACTTCTTTGTATGAAAAAACAGTATGAGTAAAAGGGGATATCACTGCTCTCAGTCTAGTAGAAAGGATAAGATCCCATTGCTGGAATAACACAGGCATTTTGAAAATGTGAACAGATGACTAGTACATTGTGGCTACTCTCTTGAACACTCAGCTCAGAGACATCCTTAGATGTACAAGAATGCCATAAGGATCACCAGTCCTATAAAGCCTGGCTTATTTATCTGGTCTCTGTATGTATAGCACAAAACAAGAACAGGAACAGAAACAGAGCAGAAGAACAACACTCAACCTCATCATCCCTTGCAATCTCACTGAAAGGCTAGGTAGAGTAAAGGGAAGAAAGAGTATCCCAATACATTTTCATTGCCACTACTGAATGTCACAGGAATCATTGATTTTTGTCTCTGAATCAATCTGCTAGTACTGCTGCTGCTGCTAATGCACCCCCCAGAAAGACTGCCATTGATGACAAAGCACCATGGGAACACTTGTCTGTGGCTTGATAAAAAAGCATGGCAAGTCACTTTCTGACACAGTGGTGCCTGAGATGCCAGTAAACAAAATGGTGCAAGATTATCTGGATAAGAACATGCCACCAGCAGAAGGAGATGAGACTGTATTATACTGGTACCAAAAAAGACCATTTGGCCCTCTGCGACACAGGTAGCTGTTGAACACCTCAGTTGCCCACCTGCAAGTTCATACTCAGAGAGGATTTTCACTGCTACAGGCAGCATTGTCACAAACAAGAGAACATGCCTTTCAACCCAAAATGTAGCGATGCTGACTTTCTTAAAATTAACCTTCCCTTTTCCAAACCTCCTAGAAAAAGACAGGGACAGATACAGAGGAGCAATGATGCCAACTGCCAGGCCACCCACAGTGCCCCGTAGCTGCCCTAAGAAAGTATATGCAGAAGCTCCCTCCAAATGCACCCTCCTACTACATGCACCCTCGTAAAACACCAAATAAACCTTCTGAAGCAGAAACCACATGGTACACTATGGAGCCAGTTGGGGTAAATTACCTGGGCAGCATGCTTCCAAAAATCTGTCGTGCAGCAGGCTTCAAACGAAAGTACACCAATCACTCCCTGAGAGCCACAGCCATACAAATCCTCTGTAATGCAGGATTAGAGAGTCACCAAATTATTGCAGTGACCGGGCATACACAAGAATCCTCTCTTAAAAGTTACTGGAGTCCGACACTGCACAAAAGGAGTAAATGAAGCGCCATTCTATCTGGGTCAGAAGCTGAAGTCAGAGGTCAGACTTGAACCAACACAGCACCTCTTAAAGACATAACGACCTTGCAGCTGGCAACAAGCTCTACAAACGTCACAAGAAAAGAGCAGCCACCCATTGAAACAGAACCTTAACACACAAGATTTCGGGAGCAGAACATCAGTCCATCAAAAAACCAAGACAGAACGAACACACAGTTCATCATCCAAGGAAATACCATATGTGTCTTCAACATTCATAAGCCACAGACACAAAATGTGAGTCCCACAATCTCCAAATGGACATTTTAACAGTTAAAGTATTTTAATTCATTAAAAGTTTAAGCAATTGCTTAAGTTATTGTTGAAAAAAATATTTAAAACAGTTTATTTAAAAGCATTTTAAAACTTATGTTCATTTAAAAATACTTAAAATGTTAAACAGTTTATTTAAAACCATTTTTAAAACTATAATAGCAAGCTAATAAATTATTTAAAAGCATCACAATTGCTTAAGTTATTAACTTCTTGTAACAAGTACTTAAAACCTATGAACTTTTAAGGAACTACTTTTTCTTGTGGATGGATATTTCTTATTTATTGTTCATTAAAAGCATTTTAAAACATAAAAAAGTCCAGTTTGTTATTTTTACACAAAGGGCCTTATTATAATAGGAATAATGCACTCCAGGGTGTGTGTCATGCTGGGATAACGCCACGCCTGGGACACTGGATGCACTCGGCCTTCCGCCTCGTACCCAACCACCCCAGGCGTGGCGTTATTCCAGCATGACACACACCCTGTCATGCATTATTCCTTTATCAGCTTTTATATGAACATTATGTAAACCTGTTTAGCCACTGATAAGTTTTTCTAATAAATGATTATTTCCTTTACACTTTTTTTGCAGCTAGTATGCTGATATCTTTATATGGCTGTAGATACAGCACACAGTGCATATGAGCTTGGGGTGGTGGGTACACCATTCGATTAGCCCTTTTTCAGTCAGAGTTTTTGATTTGGTGCACAACCCAATTTCCCTGTGGTGGATTGCCTGATTTCTAGTGCCCTTCCAAAAATAAAACTGAGGCTCAGGCTCTGCCTTTGTCTTCTATATATGTTGGGAGATGACCATTCTACTAATGGAATTAGGCAGAATTTCTAATTCTTGCATTCCAGGAAGGAAGGCAATAAAAAAAAGAGGATGGAAAGTGGAAAACTCAATTAAATAGGCAGAATTCAGCCCACTGAAGCAGCTAAAAGAATCTTGAAGTTTGTTACCACACACAGTTTTGAATTCAAGATGGTTTAATCTGTTCAGGAGAAATCTAACTTCCCCCCTTCCCAAGCTGGCAGGCTCAACAGTTCTGAACACATTCAAATTAAAAATATCTTCAGTGGCTTGAAATGCAAACATGGTAACTAATGTGTTTTGTAATAAATTAGTGCCACATAAGATTTAAACTGTCTATTATTGTTTCTCGCTTCTCCCTCCCCACAGAGTTATCACAATATGGACTATTTTTTGTCTCAAAGGTAAAATGGAATCATATTTCACTGAACAGTCTTTATTTTTATCATTTCAAAATAATTTCTTATTTTTATTCATTTTTAAATTATTCATATTTAAAAGCCATTTTAAGAGTGCCATAAGACATTCCAGGATGTGCAGTTATGGTGATATAACCACACTGTTCAGGTGTGCTTTAAGGCACTTGACTGTGCTTTGAGCCTAACAATTCTCCTGTGGCGTACAATTATATTACCCTAATGCACACCATTGTGTCTTTCTCACACATATTGCATTATGTCTTTGTCAACCAATCAGTGTCATACACTCAAATGCTGTGTAAGGAATAAGACATGACAGAGCATGTAATTATTGTAAGATAATCATATGTCTCAGGTGCATCGTTAGTCAAGAGGTGCAGATAAATGTGCATTTACCTTGCCATAAACACACTCCCTGCAGTGTCAGATTGTGCTTATAAATGTTTAAATTGTTTTTTAATATGTCTGGGAATGAATCCAAGATGGTTGCTTGATCAGATCATGGCTCAAAATGCTCTGCTGCCAGAACTAAAGGTAACCTGTGAAAAAATAATGACATGCTGTTTCTGAATCTGAAACCAACAACTGTGCAGGGCAAAACTGGTAGATTTAGCCTGAGTGAAAATTTTGCAAAATGTTGCTAAATTCCACATTGGCAAGATTTGACTTATTCCAAATTTTCTAATGGATTTTCACCCTGTTAAAGGTTGCTTTTAGATAACATAACATTTATTCTGCAGTTTAGTGGAGTTATTTTGCCACTCAAACTAATTAAACCCCTTGGGTATCTGAGCGGAGAACTATTGTGCCCCAATAACTCTCCTGACAGCTTGCCAGTAGTTCATGAATATACAGTAGAGGGGGCCCAGTCCATTTATGGCCTTGTAAACAAACAAAATAATTTTGAATTCAGAATGCCATCTAATCAGCAGCCAACACAACTCTCCAAGTGTGGCAGTAATATGATTAAATCTGGATATACCATTAAAATCTGGCTGCCAAATTCTGCAGCAACTGAAGGTGGTACAGCTGAGTAGCTGGGAGCCCATAGTACAGTGTGTTGCAGTAGTCAATTCATGAGGTAATGAAAGTTTGCACTACTGTGCAAAGATCACTATGGTCAAGGAAGGAACACAAATCTAGTTACATTCTTCAAGTGGTAAAAAACACTTCTAATGACAGTAATGATTTGAGATGTAAGATCCAACTGGCTGTCAAAAATTCTTCCCAAATTGCGAATTTCCTCACTAGTCTGCAGTATTTCCCCATCACATGCAGTGAGAACAAGATTTTCTTTTACTGCAGTCACCAAGCAGTCTGAGCCCTCCAGAAACAATTCTGTTTTGCTGGGATTATGTCTCAGCCAACTGGCACTCATATAATAAATAGTTCATTGCATCTGCTTTGTTGCTCCTATGTAATTTTACCCAGCCTCTTCAGAGTTCTGTCTGTGTTTAACTCCCTTTTGTTTCTAATTACCTCACTGACACTACCCCACTGGGCTTTGAACCCATGAGTGCAATACAATTAGTCTGACATTATTTCTCCTTGCAGAATCCATACTGAACCACAGAATTAAAGTTTTTTTTCTATTAGTGTTCAGCAATGCTACTTCTTAAGATGGTCTCAAGCAGTTCCCCTGACATTAATGTTAAGCTGACAGCCTATATAGTTTCCAAGCTCTGCTCTGGAGCCTTTTTTGAATATCGGTACCATGTGGGTCACCCTCCAGTGATCAGGCTCATATGTAGTGCTCATTGACTCATTCAATATTTTTGCAATGAGATAGATGGTTCCTTTAATAGTTTCTTTAGGAACTTTTGAGTGCATTCCATCAGGCTGTGTTGTCTTGTTGATGTTTACCATCTTCAGCATTTTTTCAAGCACTTTTGCCATTACATACTGTACATAACCTGAAATGTATCCTGTTGCTCTCTTTTGAAAAAACGTTCATGATCTGTTATCATCCCGTCTCTTTCTTCTGTGAAGACTGATGACATACTGCATTAATTTAAAGAGCTGCTGACACCTCAAAGAAAACTTTGAAAAACATAATAGTTAGGTACAATTCATCCTGCATTTTATATGTATTCTATGAACTTAACCTCCCCATTGGGTGTTAAGGAGGACATTGTTATGAATACATGATCTTTATCCCTTAGAGTTAACCTGCCTCCATAGCTTACTCCCTACTTCAGGTCACAGTGTTCTGTTGTGACATCACAGTCTGTTCCCATGGAAGTAATCGATGCCACAAGTACACATTATGACCCTCTTGTAGGAGAAAGCAACAGGAGTAGATGAACTCTTCAGAAGCAAAGATTATGTTTTCATACAAATGACCTCAATAATAAATAATGTTGAGGCAAAATGCAAAACTAATGCAAAATACAAGCTGAACTGTGTCTAAATATTATGTTCAAAAGTTGTCCTGAAGGCATCAGCTGCTCTTTAAGCATTCAGCATCTGTTCTTTCTTGGTGATTATTTTACTACTTTCCTAATCCTAGAGCTATATGGCAGTTGTTGGTGTATTCCTCTTCTCATTAACATATCTGGAAAACTTTTTGTAGTTGGATTTGACTTTAGATTCTATTTTCTGTCATTTGTTTTCCATCCTTGATCTATGTTTGCTGTCTCTGAACTTGTTTCCATATTATAGCTGTCAGTTTTCACTGATGTGTTACAAGATACTCATCTTCTGTGACTAATTTTTTTCCCCTGAGTATGTTGCGTACTTCCTCCACCATCCTCATAAGTTAATATTTTCTATTATAGTACAGGCCCCTTTCTGAGATGCATTCTTGCTTCCTTCATGGATTTTGAGAGTGCCCCATTGTTGCTGAACATGCTTGCCCATGAGTGGGTCGTTGAGTGTGCTTTCCCAAGTTACTGTCTAATGTTATTTAATGCATAAAGGAGCTAAAAAGGCCAAAGCCCAAATGAAGCTACTTTAGATCAGGTTATAATAACTCATGATTCCTCCTTTGCTATGTATCCATCCAAGTTTTTTTTTTTTAACTTTCTTTATTATCGCTTATTATTATATGTTCAGGGAGTCTAATCTATAAGTTAGCAACTCTCTGAGTGTAGAAATTTGTTCTTTTGTTTGTTTTGAATTGACTTCCTCTGACTTGTAGTGGATGTCCCCTTGTAACTGAGTTTGTGTCTTTATATTCTATATTTAATTTGTTTACCATGAGTGAGTCATTCATAATATCATAATAAAAAAGAATGTCTCCTTGCTTCCTTCTTGTTTCCAAACTATGTAACCCAAGATGCTCTGACTTGGTTAAGTATGGTGCAGTTTGAAGATTTTTAATCGATTTCATGTATCTGCATTGTACCCCTTCTAACCTGTCCACCTCCCTCCTCGTGTATGGTCACCAGACCTGACTACAGAAGTCCAACTGCGGTCTAACATAAGACAAGCACAGTGGCATCATCACCTCTTTTTTCCTACTTTTTATATTTCTTTTAATAGCCTTGATTGTTCTATCTAATAAAGCAAAAAGGGATACTTCAAGGGAGTACCATGCACATTAAAAAAGCCAATCACTGTTGACAAATCTCAACTCTTAGTCCACCTCCTGCTAACAAAATTTTCATAAATAAACCTCCTACAGTGCAGACTTTAAATCATGCTTATTTTATAGAAGTGTGGCAGTGTTCAAACTAGGCAGAGCACCTGTGCTGTGAGCACCCTCATTTTTCCAAAATCCACCATGTGCAGAAGCACAGTGTACATTCTTCTGTTCATTTCCTCTATCTTTCCAATAGTTCATCAGATGATATGACCACTGTTTCTCAGTAGCTCTCCAGTTTTCACATTTGGCCAACTCATCCTTATTGACAACAATCAGGTCAAGTGTTGCTTGCTCCCTTGTGATTCCATTACACTCTGCATTAGATAGTAGTCCTCAGTAAAATCCAAAAATTACCTACTTTACCTAGTCTCGTAATTTCTCCTTCCCAGTTTATGACTAAGTGATTGAAATCTCCATAAGCAACATACTGTCTGTGGCTGTTGCATTTGGATTACCTCATGAAGCATAAGATTTTGGTTCTCTCCCACAGCAGCAGTTGCAAGGCTGCTATTTGGAATGCTAGCAACCGAGGTTCATGCTCCAAGCCTGGATTGTCAGAGGGTCAGTGAGCAGGGAGGGAAAGGAATGCACATCCCAGGCAAAGCTCTCCTTCTTTGGGGAGAGCTGAAACCTAGCTCCTATACAAGACTGGCATCTGGGTGACCACAGATGGTAATGCAGGTGTAGCAGGAAGGGACAATGAATGCCTCATGGCTCCCCATGGCAAGAGACAAGCTGCATGCATGTACATGCATTGGATCTCTAATGTGCAGGTGTCAGAAGGGGAAGAGATAAAACTGGGATAACTGGCCTGACCTGTAGTGTGACACCCAGTACAGTAGGTGTCTTGCACTACCCACTATGCCCTCACTACCCTTAGGTGGTCTGTTGAAGGGGACCTACCCCAATCTGGCTCTGCCTCATGGGACAAGACTGGGGGGGTGGAAAGTGGGAATGGGGGGGGGCTGAGGCAACAGAGCCAGAAATGGCCACGAGGCCAGATGTAAGCAGAATCTAGGCTAGAAAAAGTATGATTTAAAAAAGAGGTCCCAGTTTCCCTTCTAAACTAGTGGTTTATAACATTGGCCAACAGCGACTGTGTCCCCACTTCCATTCAAGATTCTCAGCCAGAGTGCGTTGAGTTCATCTGTTCTAAGATCCTATATTTCTGTTACCAGCAACTGGCATTTGACATTCTGTAAAGAGCTAGCCCTCCATCTTTCAAGTCTGGTCTATCCTTCCTGTGTAGTCAGTAGCTGGTTATCTTCATTCCCCACAAGTCACTGTAACATGTCTCTGTTATCCCTATAACTGTACATACAGTTTTTCTAGTGAGACCCTTATCATTGCTCATTCATTTTATTTCCTTAAGTTTCTTGCATTGGTGTACTACACATCTCCAGTTGTAGTTTTGTTGCTTTTTGCTCTACTTCTTAGCATTTTGTGAGGCTTCTTTTTCATTTATTTGTTTTGCTTTTCACCTCCTCTGCACCATTTTGTTTGCCTGGACCTCATCTCCATCCCTTTCCTTGTTCTTTTTGGTTTCACTATCTTCTTCCAATATCCCCTTCTCCATGATCAGTTTAGAATCTTTTTTTATTGTGTTGAGCCCTTTTCACAAGATGCTTATTACTCATTAATTCATGAGCAGCCCATCTATCTTGAAAATATCACTTCTTCTATCATAGGACATCCTGTTTCTAGGGAAGGTGGATCCTTCTTCCTTGCAATAATGCCTGATCCAAGCTTTAATTATTTGAATCCTGAATTTGTGTCTGTCATCTGAATGCTGGATTAGAAGTACTTCTGAGACTATAGCAACTGTTTTTATTTCTTTAATCTCCTGTCCTTGGTTTCTAAAGTCCCTTGTCATTTGATCTTCCTTCTAGCCACTTATGTCATGTCTGCCACTGTACCACTACCATGGGGTGCTCTCAAGGGCTCCAATAGTCTGTCAGTACTTTCAAGAGTGACTCTCAATTATAATAAAAGCTTAAAAACCACTAGATTTTGCCCAGTGTCATGGAAGGCTGAGGCGCTGGCATCTTACCTCTTACCACACTGGCAACCTGTGTTTGGTGATGAACACAGTTTGCTGGGGGTTGGCCTGGGGAGGGCTGGAGAGGATTGAACAGCTGCATGGCAGCTGTCATCTCTTGGGTCAAGGAGGTGAGACCTCCTGGCCTTCAACTACCACCATGTGGATGCACGTTGGTAGTGCTGGCGATGGAGGGAGGCTAGGCATTAGGCCAGGTGGTGGGAGCAGGGCTGTTCAGGCCAAGGCAGCATGAGCACCTCCACACACATGCATGTCCTTGCACTGGAGCTAGAGGGACATAACGGGAGAAAATCAGTGAAAAAAAACACCTTCAGTGACGAGTGAAGATCACCCCTCGCAGGCTCCACACCAATGGCAGGCCACCCACTTCAAGTCCTGTGGCAGAGGACATCAGTGGTAGGATAAGTCCCAGGGGAGCTGAGTGGCAGGGCTGGGGGGCAAGTCCAAAGGCGGTCACCGAGGGAGTGTAGGTGCAGAAACACAGTATGGAAAAAAAAAATAGATGCATACCAACCATGTTTTAACTTTATTGTTTTCTAGTTACTGTTTTTTTTTTTCATTTTTACTTTCCCCTGTTGTTAGTCCACTAAATAATGCAGATAATTCAGCAATTATTTCACGGACTCTTTTAAAATATGTCTGACTGTCCCCTGCTAACCACACAATTGTCGTTTGTGACATCACCGTTTGTTGTCATGGTAACCACGATAATGTCATAAACAAAGGCACTGTGTGAAGTTAACAGATGAGAGGCAAATCATTTCTATGCAGTCTTTTTAAATGGACTACCAAGATGTGCTGCACATCTTGGAAAGGAAGATTAGAAATGAGAAATGTATCCTCTAGTAAATTGAAACAGCCGAAACATCATATTTCTGAAATCACATGCTGAAGTGCAGAGTTGCTCTTTCAGTAATTTGTCTAACTGTGGCTTTTGACAGACAACAGAATCCATTGTTTAACTGTGTACCTGAGTTCTTCAACAAAATTGATCCACATCCTGTAATGTACTTTACTAAGCTAAATTCTGAGATGAGGCAACTTGTGAGTTTTAATGTAGCTCTTGCATGTGACAACTTCTTCCACTCGCTCCACTGGTAACAGGTACTGATTTTTGATTGCTGGGAGAAATCATATAGTGTTTACCACAAAGCTAGGTTATATATAAACTGGCCACCCATCAATTTTTCTGACGGTTCACAGACAGTTTCAGATGGTGATGTTTGCTGTCAAATCATCTACCTCTGTCATGATAAGTAAACTGCTGATTTTTATAAAAGACCACATGAAAGCACCAAGCACCAAGTCACAAGTCATCAGGTAATTACTGTAGTAGAATAAATAGGTACTCCCGTTGCTTTAGCTCTTGATTTAATTACTAAATAATACACATTATATAGATTAGACTACTTGAAAAGAAGACCTGCTAATTAGAGATTCTATAATCCCTCTTGTTCTGATGAACTCAGTAGACTGAGTTTCACTGGCATTCAGGCACAGAGGTATCTGTTACTTGAGGGCGGAATACCCAACAAGTCACTTACTGCTAAGTAGGGCAATAGCTGCTTTAAATGTGAATTTAGGAAGAACAGTGTCAAGTTCTGGGGAGTGTGTAATACACAACAGGTTGCAAAAAGACAATTTTTTGTAGATATATTCTTTATCTACAATATATGTATTGACATTTGCAAATGAATGGCCCACAGTTTTTCCTCGCAAAATGCACAAATAAACTGCTACTGAAAGCATTCTGCAAGCAATTACAACTCAAACTAAAGCCAATTCAGGATTCGTGAAGTGTCTCTGTTTACATTCACAGAGGCAGTAAGAAATCTGCTGCAGTTTTAAAAGCCTTGTAGGGCATAAAACATTTTGCACATCTTAAAACCCTGTTTGGAGTACTGATGCAGTGCTGATCATTGATACCTTTTTAAAAATGGCAAAAAAAAAAAGAACCTAGAGCCAAGCAATGGAACTATTAAGTCCTATATCAGTGATTATTTATAAATATATTTCTTGAACTTTTTACAATTCAGTATCATGGGGTAATGTCACCTCATCAGGAAAGTGATGGTTTCCAAAGTATGTTTTCCGACTGATTATCAAAGAAAAAAAAAAACACCTAGTAAATATCTCCATAATTAAGCATTTTTAACTGACCCTCCCAGGATCCCTATTTACCTGACTTACGCTGCCCCAGTTGATGTGTGATACAGTAAACTGATACACATCTGCTGGGAGTGGCCTTTGCCTCCACTGTTGGGAGGAGCTCCTGACAACAAAGAAGATAGCAGCTTATATCACTTTACCATTTCACACACAAACTGTGGCAGTGAACGGGAGGTAAATAGGGATTTTGGGAGAGTTGAGTTTGCTGATTAATCATAGCATGTTTACTATGAATCCTCTTTTTCTTGATAATCAGGTGATAAGCATACTTCAGATGTACTGCTTTCCTAATGAAGTGTCACTGCCACAGAGCACTGAATTGTAGAACGTGTAAGAAATACATTTATAAATAATGACTAATATAGGAGTTAAGCTCTCCTTTACTTGGCTGTGGATTGTTCTCTGCATTGGATGCAGTCTCCCCATCCTTACAAGTTACATTAGCCAATTTATGGCTATGGAATTCCTGGAACTGTTCTCCCTTTTTTTAAAAAATAATCTTGAAACTTCATTGGCCAAAGCACATCATCTGGCAGTGACTAAAACTAATACAGTATATATGTACAGTAGCAAAGGAAGAAATTATTACCTCTGACTACCAACCAACTCTGTTACAAATCATTATACTCACACACTTTCAAAACCAACCTGCCTGCCCTTTTCTCTCTCCCCTCACTGCAGGCAAGCACCATTGCAGTAAGCCAGAGCACGGCTGTTTCAGCTCCAAATCAGACGAAATGGCATGAATCAGAGTCTGTCATGCAGTTTGTAAAGGAGCAACAGTGGAGTATGTAGGTACTTCTTACACTATAAAACAGTCACAACTCTTGTATGCTCAAACAACTTTGTTGGCATATTTTTATGTTTCCTTGTGCAAGAAACATCTTGTGATAGAACACCATTTGAGAGATGTGTCAGGAACAAGTCCAATACAAAGCACTCTGTGGTGGGCTCAACCCTGACAGACCAATGACTACACAAGCAGAGAGTAATGGTGGTTGGAATTTCACAGCGGGGTAGTGTCCGCACTTGAAAGGAATGAAGCGTTCCAAAGAGAATGCTTCATTCCTTTCATTTACATAATGTTGTCCACCCTGCTCCCTCTGTTCCCTGTCCTTGCACTCAGCATCATGTAATGAAACCCACCCACTCCCTCACACTGCATGTTACCCACCCAGCACCCTCTGTTCCACCACCGGACCAGCAGTGATCTAATAAAACCCTCCCAGTCCCTCCCACTGCATGCTGCCTGCCCCGCACCCTCTGTTCCCCCAACCAGCTTCCATTGAGCCTCCCGCCCCTCTCACTGTGTGCTACCCACCCCACACTCTGTTCCCCAGCATCCAAATGATCCCTCCCGCCTCCCTCCACTGCATGCTGCCTGCCCAGCACCCTCTGTTCTACTGGCATCCAAATGATCCCTTCTCTCCTCCCACTGCATGCTGTCTGCCCTGCTCCTCATTTCCCCATGCCAACATCGGTGCCCAATCCCATGTTGGCATTATCTGATCCTCCGGACACCGGGAGCCCACTCTCAGTGTCTGAAATAAACATTTTTTTCCTTGTTAAAAAGAAAACTGTCCCTGGATGTTTTTTAAAAGCCTGTAAAAACAAATTCTCCTTATCATCTCCCCATACCCCTCCCCCATCCCGACCCTCCTCTGCGAACCTACCTCTCTGCATCCTCACTTACCCCACACTTACCCTCTGAGGTTGGCAGCTGCAATTTTCTGAGGACCAGGACATGTCTGCACTCTTCAAAGCCAAACTGTGAACGGAGGAATCAAGGTAAGTGCTGTATAATGGCTATCAATGGGGGTTTCAACTTATACTGATATCGCAGCCATTTTTAGGAATTTTTACCCCAACTTTTCAACATGGGGTTCTTGAGACCCCACCTTATGAACACTGTCACTGTTATTTCATTACTTGGTCTGAAAAGGTGATTTGGGATCACTGCATGGAATCGCCTTTTGAGATCAATTAATGAAATGACAGTGTCAGGGTTCATGAGGAGCAGTCCCAAAAAGCCCATGTTGAAAATCTGGTGCACAAAATCCCCAAAATGACTGCGTTGAGAGCATACGTTATGCAGTTTCTACGCACACTCATAACATTGCCAATTTCTAATATTTTCACTCCAGATTTTCAACATTGCCATTTTTTCACACCTCCTCTTGAACAGTATAGCAGTAATTTTTCATATCCTGCCCAAAATGTGTTTTCACACCTGTGGTGCAGAATGGCATAGTAGCTGTGCAAAGTCACCTTTCGGGATGGGTGAACAAAATGACAGTGGCACTCTTCATGAGGTGGTGTCCCAAAAAGGCCATGTTGAAAATTTGGTGAAACTCCAAACAAGCACCTGTTAATGCAGAATGTTGTCTTGCTGGCATTAGCATTGGTAGTGCAGGAGTTAGAGAGATGCATAACAGGAATGTCGATGAAGTATTGTACTGATGCCAACCCCACCCCACCCCACCTACAGAGACTGACAGGCATTGGGGCATGTCTTTGGTCATCAGCTATAACACTCATGCCATTTCACCTCACCCTACCCTGCAGACACTGACAAGTGTTGCGGTGTGCCTTGGGGTCTTTGGACCTTATGTTCATCCCATTCCAGAAAGAAATACACTGAGATGGGTGCAGTATAGGAGAATGGGGTGAACTCTGGGGCCAGAGAGTTCAAGGCACACCTCAATGCCTGTCACTGGATGCAGGGGTGGGGTGGAATGACATGAGCATTACGGCCGACAGTTCCAAGTCACACCCCTGAAACATATCAGTTTCTACAGGGTGGGGCATTATGGTTGGAATCCCTAACACCCCAGGTGTTTTCACATCAATTTTTCAACATGGGCTTTTTGTGACTGTGAACTGTGGCAATATCAGTTCATTAGACGAAAGGTGATTTTGAACATCGATTGTGCCATTTGGCGCCACAGGTGCAAAAACACATTTCGTGCAGGATGTGGAAAATGACAGCTGTACTGTTCATGAGGAGATGTATAAAAAATGGCAATGTTGGAAATCTGGAGTGAAAATATGAATTGGTGAAGTCACGAGCGTGCATGGAAACTGCACAATGCACGCCCATAACGCAATTATTTGGGGGAATTTTTAGCCAGATTTTAAACATAATCATTTTGGGACCTCCGCTCATGAACAGTGGCACTGCAATTTTGTTAATCTGTCCCAAAAGCTGATTTCCAACAGCAACCGTGCCATTGTGCCCCAGATATGTGAAAACACATTTTGGGCAGGATGTGAAAAATGACAGCTGTACTATTCAGAAGGAGGAGTGAAAAAATGGCAATGTTGAAAATAGGGAGTGAAAATATAGAAAAATGCCAAAGTTGTGAGCATGTGTGAAAACTGCACAACGCACGCTAGTAACAGTCATTTTTGGAATTTGTTCACTAAATTTGCAACATAGACTTTTTAGACCCCACCTCATGTATAGTAGCACTGTCATTTCATTAATCAGTCCCAAAAGGTGATTCCACACAGTGACAGCAAAATCACCTTTCAGGACTGAATAACGAAATGACAGTTTATGTGTTCATGAGGTGGGGTCCCAAGAACCCCATGTTGAAAATGTGGAGCCAAAATTCAAAAAAATGGCCGTGATATCCAGTTAAGTTGGACCCCCCCCCCATTGATGCCATTATAGAGCTTACCATGATTTTCTTGAGTTTGCAGTCAGCTTTTGAAGAGTTCAGATGTCTCCAGCTCCACCAAAAATTGCCACGCTGGACCTCCAGAGGTAAGTATGGGGTGAGGGGGGGTTGCAGGGAGGTGGGGGTGCACAGAGGGTGGGTGCAAGTTGGGGGAGGAGGGGAATCCTGATGACAAGGGATCATTTTCTGTTTTACAGGGACAAAAAAAAAAACACACATTGGGGAAGGTTTTTTATTTGTAGGTTCTACAAAAAATATATTTGGACACACTGTGGTGGGCTCCCAGTGTGCCACATGAATTTCGTTTGGGGGTGGGATGAAACCAACAAGGACTGGGCAAGCAAATTAAACTGGGGAGAGCATTATGCCAATGGGGATTGGGCACCCCTGTCGGCAAACAAATTAAACTGGGGGGGCATTATGCCGACAGGGATTGAGCACCCCATTGGCAAACAAACTGAACTGGGGGGCATGCTGACAGGGAGATTGGGTGTCCCCTAAATCAGCTTTCTGGGGATTGTGTGGCATATGGCAGGAGCCACCATATTTATTGAAATGTTTTACCAGGAAAGGCATGTACGGCAGGTGTGTCATATGTGCAGCTGCATGACGATCTTGTCTCCAATTGCAACGACACTTTTCTTACAAGTTGTGTCCACTTTACATAAAACTTGTGTCAGCGCTAGCATGCTGGCTAATTGGGGAATGAGGGATGCACCTACTAAAGTGTGCCCTGTATTCGCCAACACTGACACACCTCAGCATTTCTCCTACTACCTCAAGATGTTGCTTGCACAAGCGCAAAACAACATAAAAATGGTAGAGTTACACCCGGTCGTTCAAAATGTTTTACACACACGTGTAACTTTGGTCATTTTCAATATTTTCTCACTCCAGATTTTCAATATGGCCATTTTATCACGCCACCTCATAAACAGTACAGCTGTCATGTTTCACATCCTGCCCATAATGTGTTTTCACACCTGCGGTGTGGAATTCTGTTTTCTCACTAATTTGAACATTTTCACCTACAGAGTTCATGAGGTTCCACATTTGGGGTCAAAATATAAAAAAATTACAAAGTTATGGCCATTCATTGCAACTTCGGTACACATGCTCATAACTGCAGAAATCTTAAATATTTGCACCCCACATTATTTTTTATTTATACCCCTGCTCTACTGCCCTCTCTATCTGGAGGGAGTTCCAGCCCCATCCCCCGATGTTCACCAGCCAATGCCAACCAACAACCTCCAGGGCTTACCCTCCCCTGGCAGGGGTAGCGTGGGGCCCAGCCCCACCAAGAACAGGGGGCCCACCAAGACCAGATCCAGTACAGGGGTCAGCATTGTGGCTATTTGGGGGCAGGAACTGCAAGTTCCTTCCATCATCCGCCATGAGCTTTTTTCCCTCCTGGTTTCTCCCCTTCAGGGGCAGAGCATGTAAGGACACCAGTGATGGTGCCATGAACACTCCAATGCACGCACTCCATCAGGCATCTGCCCTGCCTTTGACTCAATGTCTGCAATGTCAGTATGCCAGCCCCAGCCACCACTATGGGCCAGACATGCACTGACAACTGGCTACCCCCCCCACAGGAGAAGGAGAGCTGTCCCTGGAACACTTGATCCTTCTCCTCCCCTGCTGACTCCCAGCAGCCCACAATCACTCCCGAACATAGGTCACTGGTGTGGTGCAAGGTGTCGCATCCAGTGCCTCAACCCTCAGTGCCACTGGGCCAACAATCCACCTTACATTTTCAACGTAGACTTCTTATTAACCAAGCTTCTGTATTCAAATGGCGTCCAAAATATGACAGCTTGTCAAAACATACTTCAGGTAGGCTTTTCCTCCCACCAGAAGTTCAACTAACACAATACACCCCTGCCACATAAACCATGCAAGGAAACATTTGGCATTGACAAATGCTTGTTTAAATATGGTATGCACAGACTTCCAGCGATGCAGTGTGCTGATTAACAGCTTCCCTGCAGAGCTCCAGCCACCCACTTCAATATTGGTTTAAATTGATCTACAGCTTTACCTGAACATCGCAACGCACATAGCGAGGTACCAGAATATTGCAGGAGCAGCTAGAGATAGAATACGTGGTTCAGAATGAAGGAGGACGGGAAAAAGCCCTACCCAAATGCACGCCTCCTGTAACACCTGAGAAGGCCCCAAAGAAGCCACAGGCCTCCGGTTCTACTCTTACCCTTGGTCCTACTTCTCCCTCCACTGACAGCAAACCACTCACCCTGCAATGGTTTTTATAAGAATTCAAACTGTTCAGGGATGATCTTCATAAACTGACAGACGATTTTAGTTCACCAACTCTCAAACTGGATGAAGTTTCACAAAGAACCTCTGATAATACAGCCAGGCTCTACTCGCTCGAGAAACGGCAGGATAAGATTGATCCCTAGTTAACTGCTTATAGGCAACGTCTAGCCAAGATGGAACTGAAAGTGGAGGATCTCAAAGGATGGAGCAGGAGAAATAATGTGGTCATAATTGGTCTTCCCGAAGGGGAAGAAGGACATGACGCAATTCTGTTTGTCCAAAAGCTAGAGAAGAAACTAATGGGCCCCTCTCCCTTTGGTGATAAATATATTATTGAAAGGGCGCATAGAGCTCTGTGGCTGAAGCCAGCTCCTGGAGCCCCTCCACATACTGTCATCTTCCACTTTCTCGAGTTCTTAGAAAATCTGCATTTTTTTGAATAAGCTTAAAGAGCTCCAAGAAGTCAGCTGGGGGGGAGCATCTCAGAATAGCCCAAGATCTCCTGGCATTGGTCCGTCTCAAAAGAACGGCTTTTCATCTGGTGGTAGCCAAACTGATCTCCGCGGGGATTACATTTCGGATGGCTTATCCGGCAAAATTACATGTCCTAATCGTAGGAACTTGGATGGCCTTTGATTACCCTGAATCCGCCTCTGCACAACTGAAATCTGCCTTCCCGGATCTTTTAAAAAATCCTTGACTGTGATACATAGTTGATTTTGTGGGAGAAAAGGCTTTATAAGAGCTGAGTGGGAGCTATTTCTCTCTGAATATGGTCTGAAACCTCAAATCTATTTCTGGTATTTGCCAATAACCCCCATAAAGATTGGGGCTCTTAATCACCAAAGTCATTGGGCTATGGATCACCTCTTCATTGTACAGAAACTCTCCCGGTTGATATAAAGTGGAGACTGGTGTCTGGAAGCTGCGCCTGCGAGATTTGTGGGTCTGTGATATGCCGGCTGCAGTTTTTCTGGACAGGACCTTCACCATTGATTTCTGTGATGGTCGCTTCATCCTTTTCGCCGCTAGAGGGAGACCCGTCTTCACAGATGACGGATATCCAGCTCAATTGCAGCTGGTACATTTAATTGTGTTTGTTTATCTCTGTGCAATTAGTTTTCTCTACCACTCTAGATACAACTGTACTTGCACCTGGTTCTTATTCCAAAGGACTGTTTGTTGTTACTCAGAGACGTCTTTGTTAGATTAAAAGAAATGCTGGGATCTGATTTATGTTCTCAGTGTGTAATCTTAAGACCCAGAGGGGCTGGATAATTAGTAGGGTACTCAGCTAAATCTTATTTGTGAATTTTTATATTTAATTAAGATGCAATGCTAGAATTACTCATTTTTTGTTTTTTTTTATTTTTTTTATTTCTTTCCTTTTACCTCATGGACTGAGAGTTGCCTTCTGAAAAGGCTGATAGCTACTAGCTGAGAAGTATGAAGTAGGTTATGTTTAATTCCTTTAAATCATTTACGAATACTGTTTTATATGTTCTTGTTTTTTATAGCAGCTGCCTCGGTAGTTTGTTAGTCTTCTTATGGGTCAGTTCTGAACCACACTTATTACTAGATTGGGGGGTTATTCTATAGTAATGTTGCCTTTCTATCTCCACCTGCCTCAATCTAACAACTACACTTTAGCACTTTATGTGCCTGTAGATGTTAGAGAATGTTTATATTTATCTTTTATATTGTTAGATTTGTAAGGTGGCTGGGGCAAGGGAAATATTGTGTGGCATGATGCAGAAGGTAAATGTAGTAGGTGGGTGGGTGGGCTGGGAAAATGTTTCAAATGCTTTGTAGTTTAATGAATACTTGTGTGGGTTATTTAGGGTTGGGGGAAGGGAGTTTATTTCACACAGAGACAGCTTGCAGAAAGAGATATTTGATTCCTATCTTACACCTCAACCAGCTGATAAAGTGCCATGGCTGAAGCATTGAAAATAATTTCTTGGAACGTACGAGGGGCTAGACATAAAGTTAAACAGTACCAGATTCTTAAACA
Source organism: Neoceratodus forsteri (assembly GCA_016271365.2). Lineage (NCBI taxonomy): Eukaryota > Metazoa > Chordata > Ceratodontiformes > Ceratodontidae > Neoceratodus > Neoceratodus forsteri. Next base: position 484,208,157 of record CM057449.1, read on the forward strand.
CCTTCACCTCCTAGCAGCTGACATTGTATTTGTGCAAGAGTCCCACTTACTTAATTCTGAGGCTGCTCAATTACGTAGACAGCAGGTGGGTCAGTACTTTGCGGCAGAGGGCAATACTCAAAGCCATGGGATAGTGATCCTCTTGCGGAGGTCTATTCCATTTTCCTCCAGTCAAATCATTGCAGACCCAGAAGGACGATACATTTTAGCAAGGGGAGTGCTTCACACTAGAGAAGTAATCATAGGTAGTGTCTATTGCCCAACACTGACACGCCTTGTTTCTTCATGCATCTTCTTACAGTCTTTATGCCATTCTTACCCATCCCTCTTATCATAGGTGGTGACTTTAACCTTGTATTTGACCTGTTTATTGATCATTCAGGTAGACTATGCAAAGGACTTTCTCCCGCACAACAGGCACTCTGGGATCTGTTGGATGGAGCCGGATTGATAGATATTTGGCGCCTCCTTCACCCCTCGGATAGAGAATTTACTTACAGTTCCCTGGTTCATCATTCATCTTCCCGCAATGACTATCTACTTATTTCCCAATCCCTAATTCCCAGAGCGCTGGATTCAGCCATATTCTTGGGCCCACTTTCTGACCATTCCCCAGTCTCTTGCTTGATCTCCCTTGCCTTGCTTCCCATAGTAAGAGGGCAATGGAAGGTTAATAATCAGTTGTTTAAGAATTCAGAATATGTAAAATATATATCCGAACACATTTCTGTCATTACTGACATTAATGTTAATTCTACAGGAAAACTTGACATTGAATGGTGCTCCCTTAAAGCCTATCTCAGAGGTTTGCTGATTGGCTTGACTGCCAAAAGAAAAAGAACTCAGGACAAACAGCTTAAATCCTTATTATCCCAAATTCGTGTCATAGAACATCATTTATCTCCTCAAGCACCGGACCAGGTCAGGGAAAACCTAGTGAAACTAAAGGATTCATATTTGAATTTATTAAGGGAAAAAGTTGAATTTACTATTTTGAAAACTAAGGCTTTCCATCTAGATCAAGGAGAAAAAGTGGGCGTCTCCTGGCCCTTAAGCTTAAATAACTTAAATTTCACAGATTAGTGGTGGCCGTATATTCCCAGAATGGGGACACCTTGAAAACTTCGCCATTAGAAATAGCCTCTGAATTTCAGGGTTACTATGCGAAATTGTACAGCACTATGGATAACCCCCCCACCCTTACCACAATTAGACGCCTACCTGGCATGTTCTTTTCTACCCTCACTCTCTGACTCACAGAAAGCTTCCCTGGTTGCCCCCATTACTATTGGAGAGATAATTAGAGTTGTCAAAGATTTGCCTTCGGACAAGACACCTGGCCAGGATGGATTTTCCTCCAACTTTTATAAAAGTTTTGCCCAACAATTAGCACCACCACTGCTCTTCTTATTTCAACATATCCTTTCAGGACAGAGTTCAGATAGTTCTCTATTTGAGGTCTTAATCACCCTGATACTCAAGGAAGGTAAACCCCCTGATAGAGTACAAAGTTATAGACCAATTTCACTTCTAAATCAGGACCTCAAAATTTTAACAAAACTTCTAGCAGATCGGTTGAGTCCTATTATGTCGAATATTATAGGCCCGGAACAAGTAGGTTTCATGAAAGGCAGATCATCAGTCGACCATCTCAGAACCCTTTCGCATGTCTTCTCGGCTTCCCGGGACTCTGACTTCCATGCTGTCCTGGTCTCCCTGGATGTCAAGAAGGCATTTAACAGGGTTGATTGGAACTTCTTGTTTCAGTCATTGGCGGCATTCGGATTTCCCCCTTTATTTATAAAATGGTAGGAGCATTGTACAAATCCCCAATAGCGCAAGTTATATGCAATGGATTAATGTCTGTCTCTTTCATATTATGTTCCGGAACTAGACAGGGATGTCCTTTATCCCCCCTGTTGTTTAATATCTACTTGGAACCCTTAATCCAAAGGATTACAACGGATCCGGCTGTCCAGGGTATAAGTATCTAGCAACAAATAGTTAAAGTTTCGGCCTACGCAGATGATTTGCTCCTTCATTTATCTCATCCCAATACATCGATACCAGCCCTACTTAATATTCTGAAAGAATTTAGTTTTATGTCCAATTATGAATTAAATAGAGACAAGACGGTGTTTTTTCCCCTGAATCATAAAGCGATGAAGTCGGTGGCCTCAATGGCAGGATTCTGCTGCCAGACCAATGTCTTGAGATATCTGGGAATCAACCTGTCTAGAGACCCAAACAGATTTATAAAACTGAAACTGGATCCATTAATACACACTATTAGACAAGATTTAAAGAGATGGGCATTACTTCCTCTTTCTCGTTGGGGAAAAAATAATATAATTAAAATGAATGTTTTTCCGCGGTTATTCTATCCAATAAACCTTTCAAATGTTTGGTTGCCTTTGGCATGGTTCAAAAAAACCACATCAGATATTCTCTGACTTTATTTGGACTGGTAAGCAACCCCGGATAGCTTATGATAAACTCTCGGCACCGAAAATGAAGGAGGATTACTCTTACCACACCTTGGAATCTACTACTGGGCTAGCCATGCTAACAAATACCTAAGATGGCTAATGTTAGGCCAGCCCCCACTATCATATTTCTTTACACCTATATGGTTAAAAATTGAACATGCCTTAATACAAGAACAAGGGCTATCCCCTGCTGTGCTTTTACATGTCAATTTAAAATCCCTACCCCGAGCAATAAAAAGTAATACTATTGCACTATCCATTAGAATTCACTCCCAACTTTGCTCTTTTTATGAAATATAAACACATTGTTGATTTATCTCAGCCTTGGTGGGGGAACCATAATCTCACAATTGATGGTAAACCTCTTCAAATGAGGTGGATCACTCAACTAGGGGATCTCCCCCTTAGTTATTTCCTGAAAACTGATGGCTCATGGTTTACCTCATCAGAACTTCTAAACAAGGCCCATATCCCGAACTCTGCTATTTTTAAAATATTCCAATTACGACATTTAATAATAAAATCTTTTGGAGCAGTTCCACCCTTAACCCCTAACTCATTCTGCTTAGCAGATTTAATTCCTATTGAGGGCCTTTCCCATACTGTTTCCAGAATATATGGCCTAATATACAACTGGAAATGGCCCGACACTTTCGTCCCAACTCACTTTTGGACCACTCTTCTTCCCAACCAAGAATTCCTCTGGTCTGCCCTGTGGCTGAACTGCCATAAATTTGTTATACAGGATAGGCTCCGACTAACACAATTCAAGCTCTTGCATAATCTCTATTACTCACCTCAGAAAATGGCCAAACTGGGACTCCTCCCTTCACCCACATGCACTTGATGTCTGCAAGGAAAGGGTAACCTATTGCATATCTTCTGGGCATGTCCCAAGATAGCTCCCTTCTGGAATGCTATTAAACAGAAGGTTGACCCTCTCATGGGTTTATTGGATTTATTTACTGCTGAAATTTGTATATTGGGGGATCTTTCCTCTGTGAGTGTCACTAACAGAAAGTATATATAACCCTCATTGCCATGTCGGTTAAAAAACTGGTCTTGAGGCGCTGGAAGGATACGAATGATATTTCTTATAGTGAATGGTTGCAGGAATTGTTGGCCAATCTTAGACTGGAAAAGACAATTGCTAGCCTACATAATCAATCTCAGAAATTTCTTAAAATATGGGGTCCTCTCGCTGCTCTGTACTCTCTCCAGAAAACCTAATGATATTTCTTTTGCCGATAGATAGCTTTATATTAGGTTGCTGTACTCTGTGTGAATGGGAGGTTTTGGGATGGTGGGCGGAGTTGGGGGAGAGTTGATTTAATTTCCTATATATTAGTACTATATTACCAATTTACATGTTACAGTAGATCTTCTCACTGTATTTGTGTAAAACTGAATAAAACTTTGAATTGAAAAAAAAACATATGGTATGCACTCAGGTTGCACACAGGCCATACTGGACATTGTAAAAGTGCAATAAACTGCAGAATGTGGTTTAAAGGATTTGAGATGCAGTTCCCAAAAGCTTAAGGACACGCAACATTTGGTCTCATGCCTCATATCCCTGGGGTATGCACTAAAATTAGGATAAAGTATGGGGTGGTGTGTGTAACAAGATGTGTACATCCCCTCCTGCAGTGTTAGATGCTACACAAACCCCGAGAGGGAAGTTTGAGAGGTTTATTAAAGCATCTAACACCAAGGGTGTGTGTAAACTTCGGGTTTATACACACCACCCCATATTTTATTTAATATAATTGCTGGGTTCCCCTTTTTTACCTCAGCAATTATACAAAATAAAAAGAAGTTGCTGTGTGGCCACAGTCCAGTTAGGTTACAGTACGCGGGCCTCGGTCACCTTTCTGTATTTATTTAAAAGTTGTTTTTTATTTTGTGGGCAGCTGAAAGCTAAATCGTTGTAGTACATTTTGTTTTGTTTTTTTAATTACTTATCACTGAGTTTGAGTGGTGGTTTAGTCTCTCTTAATGGTTTGGCAAGAAGGCAAGTGGAGAGTAGTTGGGAGGCGAGGAACTATGACAGGCACATGTGCATAGAGAGAGAAACTATGCCGTAATAAACACTCCTTTATTACTGCAAGTTACGGCATGGTTTCCCTATGGGAAAAAGGTGAGACCCATTAATTATACATAGAATAATACATGAGGAAGTGTGGTGAATGAAGATTTTATGCACACGCATGGTGTGTGATGCCCCATGAAGCCCAACAGGTTTATCTGGGCATCACGCACCAAGGGTGTGCATAAAATCCAAATTTCCAGACTTCCCCATGTTTTATTTTTTATATTTACTGGTTAATACAGAGCAGAGTAAAACAGTAAACAGTTGCTCATAAGAAAGTAACAGCTTAACCTTTTTTTGTGAAGAGCTTATATTAGTATTTTAAAGTGCTTCAACAGAATTCATTACATTTGAAATGTTTTTTTGAGAACTTCCTGCTGCATTTCTGCTAAGAACCTCCCAACTCATTTTCCTGTTCATCTATGAATTTCTGCCTTTCCGATTCATTTAGAGGCCCGAAATGGGATGCGGTTGCCATTGTTAAACATTTTTTGTCAAAATCATTATATAATACTGAGCCTGGCTTTTTTCTTTCAATTCTTTGAGATGTATGTTTTTCGTGCTAGTGGTTTTCTGTCAGCAGCACAAGCGGACTGCCAGCACAAGAATAGCTTCTTGGAGAGATGCCGAGGGAGACTCATGGTTGTTTCTGACAACCATGATTCATAGAACTCTGTAATTCACAAGTATGAATTACGGAGTTTGTAGGGGTCTGCCAGCAGTGGTTTATTAACCCTAACCAGTAAATATAATCCTTTAAACCACACTCTGGTAGCATTCATTACTTACTTCACAGTCCACAGTGCACCTTTGAGTAGCCTTCACTTCAGTTTCAAATAGCTTCTACGTACAGTGTCAGGCTGGACTAGAAGTTATGTTGGAGGCCATGAACATGGAAGCCAGTCAGTTTGGGTTGGATCACCTGTGTTGGCATTATGTTAAGGGAAAAGAGAAGAGCATCCAATGGCAAAGGGTGCCTTTCACAGGTAAGTCAGTGTGGTCTAATGGTTACTGCACTGGTTTGGGAACCAAGAAATCACAGGTTCAAACCCTTTCAGAGCGCAAATACTTACTGTGTGACCTTCAGCAAATCACTTTATCTCCCAGTGCTCCAGTCCCCCCGATGCAAAAAAGGGCAGATGCAGGGCCCTACTAGAAATGAGATGTTTCATTTCAGCTTTGCCTATCCTGGATAAATAACTTGTAAAGTAAATACAAATAAATAAAATTGAAAAAATTAAGTCCACCTCAACATGCATCAACTGTTGCTTCCAAGGATTGTTGTATTTTACAGGAGAATGGACCAGTCAACTGAACAATGGTTATTACAGAATTGTACTGCTTACACAGGAAAGCAGATCAAATCAGGTAACATAGGAACAGAAATAAGATACTTTATAGCCGACCCATTGGCACAGCCAATTGTAATGCTGGCCACCTGAGTTCAGGCATGAGGGAAAATGACAATTACAGTGATACACTCAGGCTGGAGTCAAAAAAATGAAATTTTAAAGTGCTTTTATTCGGACATACAAGACTATACCCGGTGCTTCAAGAGCACAATCCCTCTTCATCGGGGGTGGAGTCAACAGACATTACACAGTATTTAAATACATTACACAATTGCATACTAAGAAGTCAGCAGATTAGGCCCTATAGTCTATCAAGTCTGCTCAATAATCAGTGCCTTTCCAGGGTACCATTATTTGCCCCTCCCTCCCTCCCTGCGGGTCCCCACCCCAATGGGTCTCTGGGATGCACCCTCCCATACCTATCCCCGCCTTCTTGAACCCCTCCACAGTTGCAGCAGCCACCAACTCCCCGGGCAGTGCATTCCAGTGCTCCACCATTCTCTCAGTGAAGTAGCGTCTCCTTGTTTCCCACCTCAGTCTCCCCCATCTAGCTTCATTGAGTGACCCCTGGTGGCCCCCACCTTCCTCAGCTGAAGCATCTCCTCAAGGCTTAACCTATTCATTCCTATGAGATATTTGAAGACCTCTGTCATATCCCCCCTGTTCCTTCTCTCTTCCAGTGAGTAGAGGTTGAGCTCCTCCAGTCTCCCCTCATAAGGCCTTTCCCCTAGTCCCAGTATCATCTTGGTCACCCTCCTCTGGACCCTCTCCAGAAGAGCAAGGTCCCTCTTTAAGTAAGGATGCCAAAACTGCATGCAGTATTCAAAGTGTGGTATAAGCAGGCAATTGCAGAGTGGAAGGAGCACCTCTCAACTCCTTGAGGTTATCCCCCTGGCTATGTACCCCAGCATTTTATTTGCTTGGGCCTCAGACCTTCTACACTGCTCTGAGTTATTCATTTTGGCATCTACCACCACCCCGAGGTCCTTCTCTCCCCCTTGAAACCTGCAGTGTCTGCCCCCCCAAAAGATGTATACATGAGCCGGGTTTTTGATCCCCAGGTGCAGAACCCTTCATTTCCCAGCATTAAACTTTAGCTTCCATGCTCTTGACCACCTCCCCAGACTCTCCAGGTACTCCTGGAGAGCTAGCTTTCCCTCCGCCCCTTCCACCACCACCCACAGCTTCGAGTCATCTGCCAAGAGGCTCATCCTGCTACTAATACCACTTCTGACATCTGAGATATAGGCATTAAACAGGAGTGGGCCCAGTACCGACCCCTGTGGGAGCCCACTAATGACTCTTCTAGAGGATGAGACCTCCCCCCGCCCTAACCTTTTCTACATGTCTCGATAGCCAGTTTCCTATCCACCTGACCATCTGCCCCCCCAACCCATATCCTCCAGCTTCCTCAGTAGCCTGGGATGTGGCACCGAGTCAAATGCCATGCTGAAGTCCAGGAGGACATCCACTGGCCTGCCCTGATCCATTGCACTTGTTACCCCTTCATAGAACTACACCAGGATGGTCTGACACGATCTGCCCTTAACAAAGCCATGCTGGTGATAATTTAGGTGATGCTGTACCTTCAAAACTCCCTCCAGCCTCTCCTTCAAGATGGCCTCAATCACTTTGCCAACTACCGACGTCAGGCTAACCGGCCTATAGTTTTCCGGCTCCTCTCGCAAGCTGCCCTTGTGTACAGGCATGATATGGGCCATCCTCCAGTCATGAGACACCCATCCCGACTGCAGGAAGGAGTTAAATAGGTCCACCAGGAGTGCAACTAGGGTATCAGCCATCTTCTTAAGCACCCTGGGATGCATCCCATCTGGGCCCGGTGCTTCGTTCCCTCTTAGGGCCTTCAGGGCTTCTCACATCCTCCCACTGAGGATTTCAATAACCATTTCCCCTCTTCATCTGCTGGTCCCCCCTCCCTCACCCCTTGCAGTGCTGCCCCGTCCTCCTTGGTAAGACTGAGGCAAAAAGTAATGTAGTACCTTTACCTTCTCCCCTGCCTCCTCCACCCTCACTCCCATCCTCAACCTACTAATCTGCCCCCTCCCTTTTCTTCTTTCCCTGATATACCTGAAGAACCCTTTTTCCACCCTTCTAATCCCCTGTGCCAGTCTCAGCTCCACCACTGCTTTGGCCGAAATCATCACCCTGGTGACCCTCCTGGCTACCTTATCATACTTCCCCTTGGATATAGCCTCCCAAGAATGTTTTTATCGGCTATAAGCAGCCTTTTTTCCTCACTGCATCCTGCACCTTCCTTGTTCACCAGCTCGGCCACTTAGCCTTGCCCCCACTTGTGTCTCTCCCTCGTGCAGGCCTTGGTAGCCTCCAGGAGACCCTTTTTAATAATTTCCCACCAGGTCTATGTGCCCATGCTTGGCCTGATCTCATCTAGGTAGCCCCTAAGGGTCTGCTCCATCCCCCCAAAGTACGCCCCTCTAAAATCAACCACTGTCATTTTTGTGTGTTCTACCCTGCCCCCCTAAGTAAAGGGAGAACCTGATGAGCTTGCCATCTGCCAGGGCCACATCCAGGATGTGCCCCTCCCTCATTGGATCAGTCACCAGCTGGGCAAGGAATGCATCCTGGAAGATGTCCAGCAGGCGCTGCTCCCTGCCCGATGAGGATGCCGTGGTTCCCCAGTCTGGTCCCGGCATATTCAGATCTCCCAGCACCACAGTTTTGCCTTCTTCCCTACCACAGTGATCCTTAAGGCTAGCCACCAGGCCTTCCTCCTGTTCTCCCCCCCTGCCCAGGTGGTCTCTATACTACTCCCATCTTCTCCTTCTTATCTCCTGGAGCCTGCAGGGTGACCTATAAGGCCTCCACCAGATCCCCTGCTTCCTCATCCTTGCTTATCCCTATGCCATCCCTAATGATAAAAGCTACCCCCTCCCCTTCCCTCCACCCTATCCTTCTGCACATGGTGTACCCTGGTAGGTTTAGGTCCCAATCATGTCTGAAGTGGCCCAAGTCTCTGTGACAGCCGCCACATCCACCCCACATCCACTAACAGTGCCTGAGCTCTGGCATCTTGTTTCCCATGCTCCTGACATTAATCAGGACCACCCTCCAATGTGCCCTTGCCCCCTCCCCTGACCTGAGGTCTCCTGTTACCTTCCTACAAGACCCCCTCATGCACTACTGGGTGCTCCTGCCCTGTGCCCCCTCCCCACCTAGAGAAGAAGGCCAAGCCTTCCTGGCCTGGCCTGCCAGGTAGCCCCTCATAAGTTTAAACCCCACCTGGAGTGGATGAATTCTGCCAGTCTAAGCTGCAGGACCTCCGTTCCCTCTGAGCTAAGGTGCAGCCTGTCCCTTGCACACAATTCCTCGTCCTCCCAGGTTGTACCCCAGTCCCCGACCTACCCATACTCCCTGGCCTCACACCATTCACTGAGCCATACATTTACATTCCTTATTTTTTGTTTGCTCTCCACACTGGCTCTAGGCACTGATAGTATCTCCGAGAAGGAGACCGAGCACCCCACGTCCTGACAGACCCTAGCCAGTTTCCTAAACCTAGCCTGAATCTCCAACTCACTGTTCCCCTCTATATCATTTGTATCCAGATGCACTAATATGTTAGGGGTCCCACCACACTCCTGAGCTACAGAATAGACCAGATGTTTTGCCTTATGCACTGTCAAGCCAGATATACTCCTGGACTTAACACCACAGAAAGTCCCCCCCCCCTCCCTCTCCACCTGATCCCCCTAATCATGGAGTCCCCAGAAGAAGCACTCTTACTGACTCTTTTCCCAGATTTGCTTGCATTCTAGTTGCCCCTTCCCCATCCCCTCCCCACGCTGCCATGCACGCCCCTTCCTCCCCTCATGCCAAAATCAGGCCTGCCCCTCCCACTCCAACCATTATCTCTCACTGACCTGACTTTCCTGACCTCTTCCTTCCTGCTATAGCACTCTGGTCCATTCCTGCTTTCCTCCCAGGAGCAAGGGCCCCCATCTGCACCCAGGTCTTCCCCCTCACTGATCTGTCCACCTCCGCCACTTTCCTTCCCCCTGCTATGCCCGGGACCATCCCTGTATCTCCCCCAAGGGCAAGGCCCTTCCCCACTCCCTGCTCTTTTCCCTCTCAGACCTGTCCTTCACCACCACTCCCCTTCCTCCTACTGCACCCATTCCCAACTCAGTATTTCCCCCAGGAACATGGGACCCCACCTGCCCCACTGGGGAATGCACTGGCCCCCCTGTCCCCTTCTGCCTCTCCCCTGCCTGCATAGCCTCACCCCATGTATTGTACACACTTCCTTTAGTAGGTCCCACTTCCTGGCCTCCCACTTGAGCTACCCTTTCCTTGCCATCCCTTCCCTGCCCCACTGTGACCTGACTCCCATTTCTCCTGCCAGCCCTCATGCATCCTCTGTATCCTGCTCCCCCGAATCCCTATGCCTGGGAGTATCTCCTACCCCCCTTGCCTGCTGAGCCCATTTCCATTCCCTGCTTCCAGAGGAACCTCCAGCTCTCCAAATTCCTGACCCTCGCTTGTCAGTGTCAGGGCTGTGGATCTGTTATTATGCTCCATGTCATTTGTCCGGCCTCCCCCTGATGGCTCACTCCACCTATCAGTTCTCTTTTGCCCATACCCTGGCTCTCTTCTCCTATCCTCTTGCCAGGTCCTCTGTTTTCTATTTCTCCTAACCTTGTGCCACTCCCCCGGTCCTTATTTTGCTCCGGGCCACCTCAACCCATGTCCCCTGGTGTCCCCCTCCTTCCTCCAGAGTCCACTCCCACACCCCCATTTTGGTAGGATAGTCCACTACACTCATGCCATTCTTCTCCTGTCTGTTCCCTCCAATTTGGGGTGCCTCACCTGAACCCACTTCTATTTTACCATTCTTTCTCCTACTGCCCCCAACCCACCCACCCCCACAGAGCCATCCTTTTCACCCCCAACACCCATCTTAGCCGCTGACCTCCTCCTGAGATGTGCCAACCATTGGCACATCATACATCCCCTCACCCTCAAGGCCAGGGCTAGCACTATGGCAGACCCACATCCTATGCACCCCATTAACCTTCCAAAGATACCAGCCCTCATGCTCTGTGGACCCTGCCCCATCTCTTTCTCCCATTAGGCTTCCCCATCCCTAATTGCTTGACAGTTTACACACAAACATGAAGACCTAACTTAGCCTGCCTTGTTAAGACCTATATGGCAGGTTAAAACACAACTTGAAAGTCTAGTATAGCCAGCTGTTAGCCAGTTTAAGTCCAACAATTTCTAGAAGTTACCAGTTGGTTACTAATTGAGGAACCCCCATGTCTCAGATTCAATCAAACCCTGAAAGTCTAGTATAGTCAGCGACAGTTTAAGTTCAACAAATTCCCAGAAATTGATTACTTAATTAATTAAATAATTGCTCAACACACTAATTGTATGAAAACAGCATAAGAATGCTTAACATAAATACATTCAATTTACCATCATCTAAAAAAACATGTGAATGTTAAAAAATGTCCTTCCAATTACAATCTAAGTGTTTGCCAAAATACAAAGAGTTAATTTCCCAACCTTGGCTCATTTTCATGTTTATGCTGACTTATAACTTTGTAACAATTACTGTCTCAGTTTTCAGGAATGAATGAACCTGGGCCACCAGAGGGCCAGCAGGGGTAGGAGGCTTCAGTGTTCAAGAGGACGTTCACATTATCTGGGGAGGTTGTCTGTAGCCAATTGTGCCAGCACCACCCAGAGTTCCACAAATGGTATGGCAAGGTGGCCTTAGCAGTGGGTGGGAGGATGTGTTTGCGTGTTCTGGCACATGCCGTGAATCCACCACCAGAATGCCCCATGATCCAGCACCGGGCAATTAGGGTGCTAATCTGCAATGTCACCGATCATGTTTTATGTGGGGGCATGCCCCACCACCACTGCTGGGGCTTCTCCCCACACCCCCACTTATTTATAGATTCTAACTCTGGGGGTGGGTGGACCTTGGGGAAGGGGCACATCCTGATTTGGTGCCTGATTGCCCAGAATCATAATGCTGGCACTCAGCACTGGAAGGGCATGTTATAGCATGTGCCATGGCAGCACATTGTGCCACCATCCCTGGGGAGGGAGAACAGTTGAAAATACCAGTCACAGAGGTACAGATGCATTTCAATTCATATCCACTCTTTCTGCAATTTAGGAGGACCTGGGGAGATCCTACTTTCTGAAGCACCAGAATGGGCACTCATCTTCAAGCTTCACATGAGCACTGCACTGGCAAAAGAAAAGAGCGATGCTAGGGAGGAACCCCCAATGGGCCCAGCCTCTAATTAAGGGGCACTCAAGGTGGCAGTGTATCAGCTGATATCTATTGTCTTCTGACCTTCATGGGAGATACTGGAATGGTAAACCTTGCCGGAATGGGGGAACTATACTTGAGTGGCTACAGTGGAAAATCCACCCTCATCTATGAGGCGCTCAACAATGCTAGAACCCGGTCAGAGTATTTTTTTATTTTGTTACTGTTGTTATCTACTTATTTGTAATTGTGACCAGGAAAAGCACATTGAGCTGATAGCTCATTTTTAGCTGCATCCAAGGAGAGGGGGTTACATGGACATGTTTTATTAATGGGGGAATGTTGGCCATAGGGCAGCACTAGAGGAACTCCACTACTCTTCTTCAATAAGGGCCATGGGATTTTTCACTTCCACCTAGACAGTGACCAGAGATGGGCAGAAAGGATCTTGGTTTAATGTCTCATCCAGAGGACAGCATCTAAACAGTACAACCTCCCCCACCACCACCCCTAATACACTACAGTATCAGTTATGGTTTTAATCCCAAGTAACTGGTGTGTGACTAGAATCCACAACCTTCCGATCTTCTGTCCCAGGCCCAGCATGCTATCTAATCAGTCACTGACACTTTTTACAACTTTAGATTGCCAATGATTTGGAGCCCTCAGCCATACTCACAATCACCACTCTTTCTGCTTCTTTGCGGCAACATGAACAACTCTGCTTATCTGTTTTGCTCTGAGAGCGGGCTGACTGGTGACTACCTTATCCTCTCAAGGCCACCATAGCTTTGGCCTCTGCCACTACAATCAAGGCTGTTTGGGGATCAGATTCTGTAACAGAATCTGTAGCACACAGTTATCTTTCACTCTCTTTCTCTTTACTCTACTCCTCCTCATCTTGAACCCAGGCTGCAGCTTGCTAGCTGAAATTCTCCTCTCCCTCATTTGCTTTTGTCTGGGCTGTTATCCCTGTAAGTGCTGGTTGAGAATGAGAACAATAGCATTATACAGCCAAACTTTTGGAGTGAGGGGACAAGACACAGCACTTGTAACAGCAACAGTAGTGACAGATTGCCATCCTCTCAAGATCAATAATTTATTAAAGAATTGCCAATTTGAAAGATATAAAACACTATTATAGTTTTTGTTCTTGTGAAATAAATAATGCAACACCCTGTGTTTCCAGCTACCAAATGAACTTCCTTCTTTCTTATCGCTTACAGCAAATGAAAGCAAGATTAGCAAGTTTTTACATATAAGGTGTTAAGTCTGCTTCCGCACATCGTAAATACAATTTTTTTTGTTTCTGGGCAGACTAGATGGACCTTTCTCGAGGCAGACTAGATGGGTTTTCAGTCTTTTTCTGCCATCGTTATCTATGTTGTTACATTTCTAAATAGTGAGACCAGTCCTGGACAATGATGAACATTCTCATAGAATTTACCTGGGTCCCACAGTGTAGGACTTGGCTCCATGACCTTCTGGCCCAGAGGATAGGATGCTATAAGTTAGCTACACAGGCATGCTATTATAAAAGAGGACAACAGAGAGGATGAGAAAGAAATCAAGCCATTTTTTAGGAGTACAGTGCTTGAAAGTAGCTCAGATGGTGGAAGTAATGTGCTGCACACCAATCTGATATTACTCTTATGGTTGAGATGACAGCTACATACAATATCCCAAACATTTGGCCACTTATAACGCAAAAGTCCTTTGCTATGGGTATTAAATTTAAAAGACATGCCATACGTGTAGATCACAAGGCTTGCTAATTTTGATGATATTTGGTTCAGTGTGTTTTGTGCTTCAACATTGCAAATATTAAAACAAATATGAAAAGGGAACTTGCTAACCAATAAGTAGAAAATAGCTGGAATTTGAAACATGAAACTTGCAGGTTCATTAGATCCTGTTCTAAGTGGGGTACATTTGGTATCTTAAATTAAAGTTACAAGCAAAAGTAAAAATGAAGACTGCACGTGGCCATGTGCACAAACAAAAAATTACTGATCTTGTTTGGATAAAGCCAAGTCACATGCCACTACCTAACCCAAAGTCAGAGCCTCACACCACTCAAAAGCAACATTCACAGCACATGTCAAAATCAGGAAATAAAGACGTGTTCACATCTACAAACACATATTTACTTCTTGGTTTTGGATCATAAAAAAAGAGCAAGACTTATGCAGCCATCAGAAGCCAATTTCCAGCAGTGACTTCTGGCTCCCAACCCCCAGTTTCTTCATTCCTGTGCCTGTCTCTGGTGTGGAAAGAATTAATTTTAAAAACAAATGCAGCAATCGGAAGCCCAACCATGGTGCTGCTGAAGACACCCCTCTGCTGATTCCAACGCTGAGAATCCAACCTTACAGTAGTATTGGAAATAGTTACAAAATAATAAAAAGTAATTTCCCTTTCTCTACCCAATGGCACCCATCCCACCCCTCACCCTCCCCAACACTTAAGTATAACCCATCTTACCCAGCCCACTAACACCCCATCATCACCCTACTCACTCCATGCCAAAATAATTTTAAATTAAGAGACAGCAGACAGTGAAGCCCTTCTCCCACCATCTTGGCTGGCCTCCCTGTAATAAATGGATGTGAGAAAGCTAACATGGCTCTAATGAGGACTACAAACTCACACGTAACCCAATGATGCAAAGCATTATGGGATACATATGTTTTTAATTTATTTATTACACATAAGATCCTTTAGGCGGAGCCTACTTTCAAAGGGTCTAGGTCCATACATAGCAGGTTAGTGTAGGTACAAGTGATAATACATATTTACATTTTTTACATATATCCAAATAACTATGAGAATTTAAGCTACTTCTGCTTCAAGCAAGACTGCATGGTGCCAAAGGGCCTCTCATACAATCTGCAAAGGGTGAGAACAGAAGACACAGACACTTGTTTCATCCTACACAGGACTCATCAGTGTGCCTCATCTGTATCTCACCTCTATGGAAAAGGAGCCAGCACTAATGTGGTCTTATGGGTTTGGGTTATGGTGTGCCCAAACAAGAGAAGACTTTTAATGAGGACTACTATATTCATTCTCTCCCATTCATTCATTCAGATGGTGGCTAGCTGAGGTGGTAATGTACCAGGTGCCATCTCTTTTCTTTAATTGTGGGTGGCATAGGGGGAGAAAGTGGGGGATGTAGTGCTAGTGAAAGAGTGTTATTTAAGGGTGGTGGGGAGGGAGGAATACAGTAGGATTGGTGCTACTAGGTGGAGAGAAGGAAAATTACTATTGTTTTTTTATTTACTAACCCTTGTTGTGCAGCAGACTGATATATCAGTCCAGAATTCCTATACGTTCTGATCCTGTTGACAGCCTAAGAGTTAAATATTTCTAACACTGTGGTAGGGCACCCAGTGTCAGAATCAGAGGGAGAGGCAGCCACTTAGGTTGGGCTTCCAGTGACTGCAGATTTTTTTTTTAAATAGCAGGGCAACATTGTCGGGTACCACTGAACACCAAGGGATTAAACGGTTTGGAGGCAGAGTCCAGGTGTGGAGGATACCACTGGACACCAGGAACTAAATGATTATGGGGTTGGGTAAGTGAGAGGGTTACTATTGGATACTAGGGATACTTTACACTGGTCAGATGTGGGAAGGATTTCCACTAGATTCCATTGATTCTTGCCATGGTGTTGGGTGTGGGAGGGTGTCCCACTGCACCTCAGAGATGCTTGCCATGGAGTCGGGTGTGAATAGGGGGCCACTGGACATCAGGGATGCTTGGCATGGAGTTGGGTTTAGAACAGGGTGGCAATGGATGTCAGGGATGCTTGGCATTGGGTGGGGTGTGGGAGTGGGTACCATGGAGGGGGCGCTACTGTATTCTACAGACTGCTTGCAATTAATAAGTATTGGCAATGTTGGTCGAAGGCCGACATTGTCAAACAAAGTAGTGTGTATCTGTTTTTAAATTACTTTGTTAAAGAAAGAAAAATTAATTGCAAAAAAAAACTACATTTAGGCACCAATTAAAGTTGAAGCACAAAGCCTCAAAGTAGGAATATGCAATGTTAGGGCAAAAAAGAAGTCCCTGAAGCCTTAGTGAATCTCAGCTGTGGAGTTTTTCAAGGTTTGAATGAAAGTGCACCCTAGAGTTGACATTAACGTCAACACCCTCTCTCCAAGCAATGGTGTGTTAGTATGTTTTAGTCCCTGGAAAGACAGTGTCAAAGTTAGAAAAAGGTAAAACCAAAGCTACATTGCTTGATGGCTCAAACCTTGAGAAACATCATACCAGAGATACACCAAGGCTCAGGGGACATCTTTCTTTAATTAGCATTTTCTGCTCCTTCAACCTCTGGTCAGTCTTATCTGGCAACACTCCTCCCTCAAGCCCTGTCACCAACCTTCTTTTGGACTTCCTGGTTATCCGCCACTTAACCAGGATCACATTGATGGCAGGTGATCTACCATGTCAGTCATGTCCCCGGGGTACCAGCATTAACCCTGGGTGGATTAGGGCTTTTTCCTCCATTTTCTCAGTGAGGGTACTGGCATGCAATGATGTATGTATGTATACAAAGAGCTGGAATCCACAGTGGAGTACACGCTAAAGGGAGTAAAAGTGTAACATACAAGGGATGGAAGGGATCTGGGGGTAATAATTAATATTAGTCCAAACGTTTCAACTCCAATTAACAATGTGTATGGAAAAGCAAGTAGAATGCTACGCTGTATCAATCGGGGGATTTCACTAGTAGCAGTCAGGAGGTAATCCTGCCACTGTACAAGACACAGGTTAGGTTGCATCTGGAATACTGTGTGCAGTTTTGGAACCCCAGCTGATGAAGGGCAAGGATAAATTAGGCACAGTACAGAGAAGCGTGACAAGAATGATTAAGGAAATGGAGGGAAGAACCCTTGAAGAGAGACTGAATGATCTCAATATGTACTCCCAAGCTGTCAGTGTTACGAGACAGATCAATAATGTGGTAGAGATGTATAAATACATTAAAGGGTGCAATATGGTGGATTACACCAAACTCTTCAAAATTAAGAGTATTTCAACCACTAGGGAACACAATCTCAGGCTCACAGGAGGTGATATTAACATGGACATCAGCAGACATTTAAGGGTGGTAGATGAGTGGAATAGTTTGCTTAGTACTGTAGTTAGTTCAGAGACCATTAATATGTTCAGGTCATAGTGTGATAATTTCAAGGGGATTATTTGCAAAGGGCTGGTAAATAATGGAGGTTGGGTATTTAGGGATGGAAAGAGTATGCCTAACAAGGGACTCAGGACAGTCTCATTCTGTCCTTACTTTCTATTTTTCTAAGTGAAGTGTGCTAATCTTGTTACATTTACTGGTTTTAACTTCGAGTCACATCCCTGACCAATCAGTGTCATCGAGGCACAGGTCAGAAAGCATAGGGAAAACCAGACGTAGTTGTAGAATTCACCAAAAATATTTATTTACCGTAGCAGTAACATAAAAAAAATAAACTTGTTCAGTATAACTATGTACAAAGGAGAAACAACAGTAGTTTTCCTTGAGTCTCTGTGTCTCTTTTTCTTCTTGTTCAGCAGTTGCAGCTTAGCTCCTTTATAAGTCCTTTCAACCCCATTCTTAGCAAGCATCCTGTTTTTGTAAATATCAGGCAGGAACTGTTAGAACACAGTGTGCTTGCTGAGGCCCCCTTTTGGACAGCTTTTGCAAAAGGCTTAACGATTTGCACTAATGTAACCTCTAGTTTCCAATAGCTTTTTGCAGTCATCTCAAATTATAAATCTATACATTTCAAAAGTAACACTATATATTTTCTAAACAAAAGGGATCCCAATATCAGTTACATTTTCATACAATGATTTGCACATATTTTTATATCAGCAAGTATGCAAGGGAGGAAAAGACAGACAGCAAGAGAAAACAGAGACAGTGAGAGGCAAAGAACTGCGAGCCTGTCGGGTTGATCAAGACCAAAGTCTCACAGGAAAATGTCGTTACGCAACCAGACAGAGAAGAGACAGAAAGGAAAGATCCTTGCATTTAAACACTTTCTCCATAACAAATGGGACTGGGTCCTATTCTACCCTGTCACAATCAGCCCTATCAAAATTTATCATTATAGCAAGTAAGTGCCTGGGACCCTGTTGCTGAAGAAACCTCTTCACTGCTTATGGTAAAAACTCCATATCTGGCCCTTTGTTTTTTTGTTTTCACAATGTAAGTATTTATTTATTTATTTTTATTTATTGCTAGGATTGAAATACTTCTGAACCAAAGGTTCTTTTACAAAGATGCCATGTCAGATACAAAATACAGAAGTTGTGCATACCAAATTAGAATTTTACATTACAAGGCAGGAAGACAGACAATTAACAAGACGACAAGGGTGCTTAAACACTCAGTTACATAATAAACAGAAATAAGCATGCTAGCTGGTGTACAAAGTACAATTATTTATTTATTTAGTTAGTTTTTGTTGACCGGGTAAGTGCATTAGACAAATTCTACCTATTTTCAGGCATGACCCAGGTAAGGGGGATACAGATGAATGCCAACTGACCTTGAACCAGATTAAGCTGTCAGTGGTATTTTTGTGAATGTATGAATGTATGAAAACAGTAGGGAATTCAACCTATAGGAACAATTGCATAAATGGTAGGATAAGGAGGCGAGAGAGTAAGGGGGGTGCAGTCAGCTGATTATGACTTTTTTCAGTCAGAGCTCAGAGAGGAAGGATAAGCAAAGAGGGGAAGTAAAGAGAGACTACTGGAATAAAGAAGAGGGAGATATGAAAAAAGGGGGGTGAAGCAGGCAGCAGTTGTCCTCGTCAAGTCAGGTTGAGGGAGGTGGGAGTAATTTGGGGGATGGGTGGGGAAGGAGAGGGGTGAAGCATTAGTGGGGGTGAGGGGTAGGAGGAACTAACCAGGTGAGGCAAGGAGGGCCAGAATCCAGGAGCTGAGCTGGGTCTAGGTGTTAGGGAGGCAGTCACAACTGCTTTGTTGGGTGAGGTGCTGGCACAGATAAAGTTTAAAGGAGCCCAGGGAGGCTCGGTTGTGGATGTCTGGAGGGAGGTTCTTTAGCCAGGAAGGGGCTCTATAGTGAAAGGATTGCTGTCCCTGGCCAGTCTGGCAGTAAGAGACCAGGTATTTCACTGAGGAAGCACTGCGTGTGTTGCAGGGATCAGGGGTAGGTAGTTGCAGGGGCAGGGCACTTGGTGGAACTTTGCCGAGGCTAATTTTTTCACGAATAGACAAGTTTGGTATGTGATCCTACTTTTGAGATTCAACCAGTGAGTTTGCATGTATAGTTCACAAGTATGAGTGTATCTATGAGCACCCATAACCAGCCTTGTTGAGAGCAACTGTGATTTGTTACACGGTTGTATCACATGCTGTACCATATAATATCAGTCCATAATCAACTATGGAG
The DNA here is from genome assembly GCA_016271365.2 of Neoceratodus forsteri. Classification (NCBI taxonomy): domain Eukaryota; kingdom Metazoa; phylum Chordata; order Ceratodontiformes; family Ceratodontidae; genus Neoceratodus; species Neoceratodus forsteri. Next base: position 484,227,781 of record CM057449.1, read on the forward strand.
ATAATTGAACTGGATGCAGCTAGTTTGAAAGCCTCATGGGAGAGGCAATGCCGGTGCCTATAAAGGGCACCAATATGGGAATTTATCACTCACGATATTAGGTTGGTGTGTACAGAGTAGGATAGGGTGCTGTCTAATGTTATGTATGCCTAGATATTTGAATTCCTTGACTTGCCTGAGGGGAAGGTTTTGCTTGTTTAGTATGGTAAGGCAGGTCATTTTGTGATGGCTCTGCAGGGTAGTGAAAAGCATCACCTTTGTTTTTTGGTAGTTCATCAGCAGTTTATAGTCCTTGAATCAGCATTCAACCTCCACAAAACCTGCTTGAAGGTCACTGGTGAGTAGGGTGGGGTCAGTATAAGCTGAGAAGTGGACAGCATCATCTCCATACAGGATGATGTTGTCAGGACATGCTTTTGAGAGAGAATTGAGAAAGAGGCTGAATAATAATGATCCAAGGATAGAGCCTTGGGAAACTCTGGAGTTTACCAAGTGGTGGCTAGAAAGTGTGCCATTGATTCTCACTTGCTGAGACCTGCCACCAAGATAGCTGGAGAACTAATTGGTGACCTCATTGGAGAGACTGATGGTCTGAAGCAAGCTGAGTAGGAATGAGTGGTTTACAGTGTCAAAGGCCTTGGTGAGATCAATGTAGATTGACCCCACTAGCTGGCCACGGTTGAGTGTACTCTGTAGGAAGTCAGTATATGCCAACAAGGCAGTAGAAGTGCTATGTGCTTTCCTAAAGCCATGTTGCTCTGCACGCTGGAGGTTGTACTTGGTCAGGTGTTCCGTGAGTTGGTCTGTGACAATACGCTCCCGTGCTTTGGAAAGTGGGGGGGAAGGATGGAGATAGGTCAATAATTAATGGGTTGCATCCTGTCACCACTTTTATAGATGGGAACTACGGAGGCAGATTTCCAGCACTGGGGGAATTGTTGACATGAAAAGGAGAGGTTGATCAGTGTGGTAAGGAGCCTGAGGACCGAGTCGAGGGTAAGGTTGGGAGTTTAACGTACAGGGAATCGCTGCTGTACCTGACTTTTCCCAGTACCTTTTAGAGGTATTTCTTCGCCTCCAGTATGAGGACTCTTTTAAAACAAAATGGGGGGGATTGTCAGGGAGGGGCTGCTGGTACTAGAAGGACTAGCACTCATGATTGGGTAGTCAGTGGGAGTATGCCAGAGAGATCGCTGAAGGCCTTGTTTAGTGTGTCCGCAATAGTAGTGTGGTCTTGAGTGAGGACACCATCTGCAATGATCAGGTTTGAGGGTGCTTTAGATGGCTTCCCAGTGAGGTTTTTAATGGTGTCCCAAAGTCACCTTCCATTGTCCCATGAGATTGCGTGTTCTAGTCTATAATGCTCTCTTTTAGCGCAACGTATTTCTATGGTACAGGAGTTTCTTGCAGCCTTGTACCATTGCATGTCCACTTGACTCCCCAAGGCATTTGCAAGGTGCCACAGGTTATCCCTATCACACATCATTTTTAGGAGGTCCGGGGTGATCCAGGGATTACTCAACCCCCTTACCTTCTTCTTACAAAGGGGGCATATATGACCATACAAAGAAGCCAGCAGAAGAAGGTCATTTGGTCTATCAAGTCTGCTTGTATTGCAGGGTCCACAGCTTGAGCTAATACTCCTGCCCTCCCTCCCCACTCCTCCCATCCTCCCCACCCATGATCCTTACCTTCCCCATGCCTATCCCAGCCTCTCTTAAAGCTGCCCACTGTCTTCAATGAAATGACCTCTTCCGCAGCGCATTCCAAGTGTCCACAACCCTCTTTGTGAAGAAGTGCTTCCTGACCTCTCTCCTAAACCTCCCACCCTCCAGTTTAAGATTATGCCCCCTCATGTTATGGTTGCCACTCAGCGTAAAGAGATTCTCCTTATCAACCTTATTTATCCCTTTTAAGTACTTGAAAGTCCCAATCTTGTCCTCTCACTCTCTCCTATCTTCCAGGGAGTACAAGTTCAGTGCCCTCAACCTCTCCTCGTATGCCTTACCCTACTGACCCACTGCCATCATTGTAACCCTCCTCTGGACCATCTACAGCAGGTTTATGTCCTTTTTGAGGTGTGGGCACCAGTACTGAACTCCATATTCTAGATGTGGCCTTACCAGTGACCTTTATAAGGGCAGTATAACTTCCACTCTCCTATTGCTGATCCCCCTAGATATGCATCACAGCATCTTGTTTGCCTTTGCTGCTGCTGCTTTCTTGCACTGTGTGGAGTGCTTCAGATCACTAGTGATCATCACTCCCAGGTCCTTCTCCTCCTCTGATGCAGATACTCGGACTCCACACAGGCAGTACTCTGTCCTGGGATTCTTGGCTCCAATATGCATAACTTTGCATTTCTTGGCATTGAAGCCAAGCTGCCAGATCCTGGACCACCTCCCCAGCTTTTCCAGATCTTTCTGTAGGTCCTGTATCCCTTCAGCTGTGTCCACTGTCCAGCAGAGCTTGGTGTCATCCATGAATACACACATTTTGCCCTTAATGCCATCCCCGATTTCATTGATGAAGACATTAAACAACACCGGCCCCAGCACCAAGCCCTGTGGGACCACACTAGTTACCTCTCTGGTGCCAGATAACTTTTCCCTCACAACCACCCTCTGGGTTCTGTTCCTCAGCCAGTTTTACACCCATCTGGCCATCTTTCCCCAACCCCAAGATCCATCTTTTGTGGGGTACAGAGTCAAAAGCCTTGCTGAAATCAAGACAGAGGATGTCTACCACTTGGCCCCTGTCTACCGTCTTAGTTAAACTTAGTTAGGCTTTGTTAAACTGGCGGATGAAATAGTCGAGGGCAGTATAAACACACTGGGTGTTGTATATAGAGGACCAGTCAGTGTGCATAAGGAGGTGCTATAGGTGCTTAAATTGCCCTTTCTTAAGCATGCGCTGTGTTTGGATTTTAGCAGGAACTTTGCAGGCTTTGTTTGATCAGTGGTAGATATATTTATTTATTTATTGAAATTTCGGATAACACCATTGAGAACAAACTCATTTCATAGGTTCCATGTCAGACGAACAATACATATTGGGAAAGTATGAGATGGAGAACAAACAAAACAAGGAATTATACAAGACATTACAAGGGTGTGTAGCTAGAGAAAATTCAATACATGTGGCATTGTACAATGTATGCCATGGTGTATATTTGATTAAAACCTGGAATTCAAAGGGTCATATTAGAGGGGGTGGGGTCTTATGAAATGACCCTTTACAGGAAAATGAGAACAGACTCAGCCTAATATCTAATATTCAACAAGGTAAGGGATGGCATCAGCCCAGGGGCCTCATCAGAGGTGAGAAGATATAGTACAAAGCATTTTAAAGTGAGCAAGGGAGCTCAGGAAATATAACAGAGGGGAGGGGGGATGGGGAAAGCCATAGAGGGGTGAGGGGAAAGATTGGAAGGGATCAAGAGGAAATGCGAAAGCAACTTAGAACAGTTATTTACTGTTTACTGGGGAGTGGTCACTTAGCACGTCAGGTAATACCTTGGTGAGGGTTATCCTGTCTAGGTGGGTGGTAAGGACAAGGTCAAGGAGCGAGCAATTACCAGTTCTGTAACTGATCCTAGTGGGGGTAGTTACAAGTTGTGCAATGTTGACAGCTGCAATGGCGTCCTTGAAAGGATCAGCTTCAGGGGCCAACCAGTTCATGTTGAAACCCCTAAAGATCACGATTTTGTTGTTAGGTCGATCAGCTATGTAGTCAAGGACCAGTTGCAGACCCGCTAATTGATCTTGGGGTGAGATGTAGATGGAAAATATGATCCTGACAGGAAGTAATTGGGAAATGCTTTCAGTGGCCGGGTGTGGTAGGGTTTGCCCCTTGAGTGATTCTTTAATGTAGAGTACACAGCCTCGCTCTCTTTCCTGTCCTGTCATGCCTAAATATTGTATAACCTACCAGGGAGACAAAGGTATCTGGGACTTTAGGGGATAACCAGCTTTCATTAATGGCTAGCACATCAGGGTTGTGCTGCATAACCCAGACTTGAAGGTCCTCCATTTTTGGTAAGAGGCTTCTGGGAATCTGTATAGATAGTGCTGGAGTGTTCTGCGTGTACTACGTTGCCTGGAGTCAGGGGATGTCTTTGGTAGAGGAGCTGAGGAAGGGGAAGTAAAGCATTGTAGGAATGGGTAGTAAAGTAATAGGCTATATATATTGACATTAATGGCCAAAACTGAGGGAATAGGGGGACATCTTTCAGATGTGGAAGTGATGTTAGTGCCCCAAGTTATTTATTTTGTTCCCATGAGCTGGAGATATGATGGGGAAGAGTGGTGCTAGGGCAGTTAAGGGGTACTTGGGATAGAAAAAAGGTAAAAACTTCCAGATATTGAAGGAGCCCCATAGTAGTTGCACAAAGGGAGAAGTAGGTTCCAATAGCCAGGGGCAGCAAATATATTGAGCAAGTTTGCAAGGCAGTTAGGAATGCAGTGAAGGTGCTGATCTGAGCTGCTTTAGTGGAAGAACCCAGTGATTGCTAGGGTTAGGTGGTGGTTGCCCCTTTAAGGTAAAAGTTGAGCCCGATTGGAGAGGGGGTGAGGCGCTGACTAAGGGAGGTGTATTTAATAGAGGATGTGGGTGGGAGAAAATTTTTCCCAGAGAAGTTAAACCGAGGGAAAGTAATAAAGAAAAAGCAGCCAAGAGACTGCGGTTGAAATTGTGGCAAGCAGAAAGGAGTCGGGGAGCCAACTACAATCTTCCCAGTCGTGACAGTGGCCACTCATTGGTGCACTGAGTGTGGGCACCAGAACTTGAATTTAGAGCAGCAGTAGAATTGTACCTTGGGCTCGAGTACTGGGCTTGCAGGCTGTGTAAAGTGGGCAGCGACAGAGTGGGGAGCTGCACTGCTGAGATGTGCACCCGGTCAGGCTCAGAATCTGTGGGGAGGAAAAGAGGATAGATTAGAATATAACAAAAAATTGTTTGAGCAGGGGTGGGTTTGCCAGCAGCAGCAAGGACAGGGGTAGACAATTTAGGTTAAGTTGGGGTAGACTGGAGAACAGCAGGGGACCGGAGGCAACAGGGGGGAGAGAGAGAGAGAGAGAGAGAGAGAGAAAATTACTTAAACAGGGAGCGGGTCAGCAGGAAGGTAGCAAGGGGGGAAGGGTAGGGCGGAGTCAGTGCCAAGGAGACAGAAAGGAGCACAGAGATGAGAGAGGGTTAGTTGGTAGCAGAATGAGCAATACAAAAAAAAACAGTAAATTCCTTTGTGTGCCACTAACAGCTCAACAATTAAATTAACAGAGGGCTAAACTCTAAAGCTTAGGCAAAAACAAATGCAGGCAGATACTGAGCACAGGAATTAAATGCAGCTAATAGCAAGTGCAGATAATAACAGACATTAGTTAGCAGGTATTTAACCAGTTAATCATCAATTTAAATGCACAGAGGACTTAGGATTAAATAAAATAAGTGCCCTCTTCAAAATTCTTCCCAGAGACGTTAAACCGAGGGAAGGTAATAAGGAAAAAGCAGCCAAGAGACTGTGGTTGAAATTGTGGCAAGCAGAAAGGGGTCGGGAGCCAATTGCAGTCTTCCCAGTCATGACAGCGGCCAATCATTGGTGGGCTGAGCATGGGCACCAGAACCTGAATTTAGAGCAGCAGTTGAATTTTACCTTGGGCATCGAGTCCTGGGCTTGCAGGCTGTGTAAAGTGGGCGGCGACAGAGTGGGGAGCTGCACCGCTGAGATGTGTGCTCGGTCAGGAGCTCAGAAACTATAGGGAAGTGATTTAAAGTAAGTGATTTAATAACATTTAGTGGACCAACAAGTAAGTTTCAGTACAAAAGTGTTTGGGCCTACACAGGGCCCTATTTAAGGAGAAATACTGTTTAATAATTATGTTCACTATAAATAATGTAAACCAGGGTGCCCTGGCTTTCATTAAATTTTAAGTATTTACTTGCAGTATTATAGTATGGTTTGCCTTGGAATTAGCATTCAGTTTATTTTTGCAATCACTACTGAATAATGAACTCTGGTCTTTTTAACCCTTTTGTGGAGATTATTAGACATGTCATGGCTCTCCTACCTTTCTGATTCTGAATCAGCACAAATTTGAGACCTCATAATTCAGACAGGCATATAGTTTCAGGAAGTGGTTGACATTTACAGGAAAGGAACCCAAGGGGCAACAGGGGATATGCATTGCTATGCCACTTGGAACACCAGGGTACATAGAAACATAGAATTTGATGGCAGATAAGGACCGCTTGGCCCATCCAGTCTGCTCATTTCTCCTTACTTACACTATTGCCACAGACTGTGCTTGATCTACAGCTCTTTCTCCTTCCCCGTTCCTTTCCACTATGATTCCCTTGTGCTTATCCCATGCATTCTTGAACCCCACCAGTATTTTTACCCACACCACCTCTGCTGGAAAGCTGTTCCAAGAATCCATCACTCTTTCTGTGAAGAAGTACTTCCTCACATCTCTCCTGAATCTACCCCCCTCTAGCTTCATAACATGTCCCCTATGTCTTGAACACCTTCTTTTCTGAAAAATACTTCAGTCCTGTACCTTATTTACCCCAGTAAGTATTTAAATGTCACTATCATTTTCCCCCTCTACCTCCTCTGTTCCAGGGTGTACATATTGAAGTCTTTTATTCTCTCCTCGTAGGGGTTTGATGCAGAGCCTGCATCATTTTAGTGCTCTCCTTTGAAATGTCTCCACTTTCTCTACATCCTTCAAGATATGTGGTCTCTACAACTGGATGCAGTACTCTAGATGGGGTCTTACCAGTGATCTATACAGAGGCAACACCGTCTCCCTCATTCTGTTGGTGATACCCCTCTCTATGCCCCCTAGTATCCCACTAGCCCTCTCTACTGCCTTGTTGCACCACCTGGCCACGTTTAGGCCATCTAAGATGATTATCCCCAGGTTTCTTTCCTGCTTGGTGGTTGTCAATATCACTCCATCCATTTTGTACTCCACTCCTGGGTTTCTGTGCCCCAAGTGCATTATTTTGCACTTTTTTGCATTGAAACCCAGCTGCCATACCGTTGACCCCCTCTCCTAGTTTTCTCAGGTCTCTGATCATCCTTTCCATCCCCTCTGGAGTGTCCTCCTTACTTAAGATTTTGGTATCATCCACAAAGAGACACACCTTCCCTTCTAGCTCCTCAGAAATGTCACTTATAAAGACATTAAACCAGAACGTTCCCAGCACTGATCCATGAAGCACCCTGCTGGTCATCCTCCCTTCCTCGGAGTGAACTCCATTTATCACCACCCTCTGCCGCTTATCCCCTAACCAATTTCTTATCTAGTTTATGACCTTTGTACCCACACCTAAGCTACCCAGCTTGCTTAATAGTCTCTTATGTGGAATAGTGTCAAAACCCTTACTGAAATCTAGGTAAGCCACATCCACTGCTCCACCTGATATAGTTCCTTAGTCACCCAGTCAAAGAAATCTATCAGATTCATTTGACATGGCGTTCCTTCTGGGAAACCATGCAGCCTCGGGTCTTGTAACTCACTGGATTCAAGATATTACACAATCCATTCCTTCAGTAGTGATTCCATTAGCTTTCCCACCACCGATGTTCTGCTGACTGGCCTATAATTACCAGCCTCCCCCCAGTTACCGCTTTTGTGCAGTGGGACTACATCTGCCCTCCTCCAGTCCTCCAGAACCACTCCTGTTTCCAGTCAGAGGTGCAGTCAGTATTTTCCTGAGCTCCCTCAATAGCTTTGGGTGCACCCCATCTGGCCCCATTGCTTTGTCCACCTTCAGATTAGCAAGTCCCTTCAGGATGCTTGCCTCCAAAAAAGGACTCATGCCCACTGTCACAAATCTGCTCAGCTGGTCAGCCCTCTACTCCCAAAGTGCCAACCTCTGAGTGTAGAATTGTGAACAGTTAACAGAACAAGGTAACCCTCTTGTCTGCTTTGTGGGTTCGAGTCACCTTAATCTCAAGTTCTGGAGGGATTCAAACTGATAACCTCTTGTTAGTGTACCCAATTATCAGGCTCAGATAATTCTGTCTTTGGGGGGCCAGATATCTTTGCCTATGGGCACCTAACCATGTCTTACAAAATGAACCCTTAGAACTCTATGCAAGACTTATAGAACTCCTATCCATTTCCCAGTTTGGTATCACATTAAGCACATGCACAGTGTTCAGCTATAACCATCTAAGCTTTACTTATAAAAAAAGAAGTTTCAAGGCACACCAGGCAGTTTCTGTTTTTTAAAATATATATCTTTACTTTAAATTAGGTAAAATAGGAAAACAGTAAAATACAGAACAAGATATCCAAACACATACAGCCTTAAAAACAAAACAGGTTTAAAAGTGCAAATTCCTACAATACATACACTCAGACTAGTCTTGTCTAAGTTCCTTACTTCTTAGTCTTTCAGTGCTTCATGGTCTCTCTTCTCTCAGTCAGAAAATGGAAAATGAAAAATGAATGTCTCTTCTAAGGTTTGCTCAGTAGGTTTAAAAACAGTCTTGAGCCAGCCTTCTCTCTGAGATCATCAAACTCTGCCTGGGAGTATTAAAATTTATATTTTACAATACAGGCTGTCCTACTAAGATATTTAAAAAAATAATAGATGACATAATAAATCACCTCACTTCCTGTAACTTGTCCAAATCAGTCTGTGATCTGCTTCACCAAGACCTCAAAAGTCTCTTTGATATCAGTCACTGTATAGTCAAAGCAAATGTATATTGGACTCCTTAATTTAGTCTGGGACCTGGTATCCCCAGACATCAAAGGTCTCGTTGATGAAATGAGCTGGCTTCCTGGGAGGATACCAATAACACTGGCCTGTGTCCCTTTTCTCAGGACACCTAGTGCACATCAAAGGATCTCCCTGAGGGCATTATAAAATGGATATATTGGTTCCTGCCTTCAAAGCAAACTAACAAGATAATTGCACCTCGGATATCTGCAGTTTAAGCTACCTCCTGTCCTTTGAACTTATCTCTTGGGGGTTTTGATGTGTCAGTTTCACATGCTGTTTCAGCATCTATCATGACAGACAGTCCATAACCCATTTTTATTTTTACAAAAAATGATTATACAGCACTCAGAACTGGCTGTCCATGCCACACCCACCTCCCTCCTTCCAAAGCTTCTATTACTTTGAGGTACCTCCCCTTCTCCTTCCTTTGTGAACACTGAACTAAAGTATTTGTTCAGAATGTCTGCCTTTTCCTGGTCCCAATCTGCACAGCCCCCTCCCCCTTCCCTTTTTAACCCTACAATCCCACCTCTGGTCTTCCTGTTTTAACTTACATGCCAAAAAAAGTCTTGTCCCGGTCTGTCACCTCCTAGGCTAATCTTGCTTCAGTTTGCACCTTTGCATTCCTTATTGTTTTTCCTACTTCCATCTGTTTCCCCTGATATGCCTCCCTATCCTCCTTCCTCTGTGTCTCCTTATATCTTCTGACAGCTACTCTTTTTGCCTTTACCTTTTCAGCTACCTCTTTCAAGAGTCATAGTAGTCTCCTTTTCCTTTTGCGGGCTTGTGTGACACAGAGGTTTGTTGCCTTTACCATGCTCCCTTTTATCTTTGCCCACTGTTCCTCCACCCACCCAGGCCATCCTCGCTGCCAGGTCATCCCTGAGGCATTCACCCATACTTACAAAATCTGCCCTCCTGAAGTCCAGGAACCTCACCCTTTTACAGTTCTATTCTGCAGCTGTCATTATATTGAAAAACACTGTACAGTGATCACTGATCCCCAGGGGTACATTTAAGTATGCCAACATACTGGCATGCTTATAGCTGGGCTCAGTGCTGCCAGAATAAAGGCAAAACTAACAGGAGAAACAAAACAAACCCATGCACTCAGGCTGCAAAAAAGTGAAAAATTAGAAAATTCACACAGACATTACTGGCAAAAAAAAGCCTGTAATTCAATGCTTCAATGCACACTGCCTCTGTCAGGGGGTGTGGCTTCTCAGTACAGCTCATAAACAGGCTATTTAACTAACCGCCTAATAAATATTCATTTACTGAAATTTCAACAAATTAGGATCTGCCCATATGGTGATCCCTAGAAGTGAGATCTGAAAATAATTTATCAAGGTGTGTCCGTTAAACCGTCAGTTAAAGTACCTCTTACTTCATCGTGGCGGTTTAGCGGTGCAACTTTGAATAGTGCTTTGAAGCACTACAAATGAACTTGGATTAATTCATGTGTGTTTTGGGGACTTTTTTCAAATATTTGTCTTTATGTACTTTAGATGAAGTATTTATCTGTCAATCACTGTGGATGGTTTAATGTCTTTTTTACGATGGTATTTATGCAGTAAGTGTATTATAGAGTGTCTTCAGTATATGGGTGGAGGTAATTTAACTGGCACTTTAACTGACTCACCTATTTTCAGACTTCAGTTTTGTCCAGATCTGAGGAATGTGTTACATTACCAATGCGGAAGTATGGGTAAGTAATACATGGCAGCCATGGCTTTCATTCAGTCAATAGATGGGTGGTGTGTATGGAGTGAGCATGGTATGTCTCTGGCCTTTTGTCCCCCCACCCCAGGTTATGGCTATTTGGGGAATTGGGGGGCTATCACAGTAGCACAGTGTGGGAGTTAGGGGGATATCACAGTAGCACAGTGATTGCCTTTTGATTACAGTATAGAGATGAGCAGTTTGCATAGCTGAGATGGAGGAACTCATTTTTGCAGTCTGTGTAGGAATTCATTAGCCTTATTACTGCTGCCCCCCGTGGGCCACAGGAACAAATATTGTATATTTATTCATTATAGATTATTTTGGTGAGTGAGGTCTATTTTTTCCGATAACTTGCTTTAAATCAGAATGGTCAATATTGGCACAAGACTCCTCCTCCTCTATATTTATCTTTTGTGCAGGGTCAGTAGTCACACTGGAAATCTCTTTGTTGCAAAAAAATAACTCTAGTTCATGACTTAATGGGTTCCTAACCTTTAAAGCGTATATAACCCCCTGCATAGAGTGTTTTGTAGCAGAGTGAGGAATAAGAAAAGTCAAAAGAAGGGAATCTATAAGGAAACCCACTTCTGGGAAAGGCCTGTAAGACAACTGCATTAACAAGAAACTAATGTCAGACCTCGGTTTTGTTTTTAAGGATACTGGGTATAACATCAGAATTCATAATAAACAGCTAGTGGGGAAATTCTACAGAACCAATAAAAGACGATTCTTTTACACACACATAGAGTTGTGAATTATTGGAATAGTTTGTACCAGCCTATTGTGGATTCACCAACCATACACAGCTTTAAAAAGCAGCTTGATGCAATAATGAATACATAGATTACAAGTACATGTCCACTGTATAGTGAGGGAGGGGGTGGACTAGACGCACCTTTGGTGCACATCCACCTTTTATTAACTAAGTACCTAAGTATTAACCATATCCGAGCCCTGAGCCCTGGTGTGGCTCAGTTGGTAGCACATCCACCTCTGGACCAGAAGGTCATTAGTTCTCGTCCCACACCGGGATTGGACTTGCACCTAAAATGCTGGCATCCAAGTGCAGTATTGCTTGGGGGGGGGGTGCCGTACAGCTGGCGTGTGCCTTCCTTCAGATGAGACATTAAACTGAGGTCCCTTCTACCTGTCCTGGTGGGTGTCCAGGTGGAAGTAAAAGAACCCAGGGCACTCTTTGCAAAGAGTAGGGGACATTCCCAGTGTCCTTCCCCTTCCCATACACTGGTTCATGCAATTGTCCAGGCTGTGTGTGGGTGTTGATGTGCGATATGGCTGGCACTACACATTCAGTCACTTTACTACCAGTCTAGCATTGCTTGTAAAGTGCTTTGGGATACACTGTGTATGAAAAGCACTATATAAATGCTGATTCTTCTTCTTCTAAACTGAGATACAAAAAGAGCAGGGAGACTGTTTTTAACAGCTCAGGTTTTTTTTCTCCAAAAATCACGCAAGATGCCGTAAATCATATGCAATAGACAGTTTTACACCTTCCGAGAGATTGTTGGTTTTCTTCTTCTCAACAAATTCAACAACCAGGAACCAGAAGGACACAGATTACAAGGTGATCTGATACACATGCATAAAATAACAAAGGATGAACAGCTTATGCTACAAATCGGGTATAAATATAAAGATCACAGCCATAACTGACAAAAACACCAGCACCAGATTGATACTAGTAAGCATTAATCCCCGACAGAGGAGGGTTCTACCGGTGGATTAATGCCCGGCTGGGGGAGGTGCACGAGGCCGCAGGCTGAGTGCTTCCAACCATCCAGCGGGCATTAATCTACCGGTAAAGCTTGACTCTGGAAGGGATTAATGCGCTTGTAACATGGCAAGTGCAAGGGAAATATTGTGTGACTGCTGTTTCAGTTACAAGTACACAAAAGTTGTGGACAGTAATACTCCTGCTTCGTAAACTATGGTCCCTTTACTTCCTTGTGACACACTGAAATCATCTGCAACTGTGTGCCTTCATGTTTCACGACAGACACTCATTTATATATTGCACAGTACTTTTCCAGTACTAAGGATTACACCACTACTGTACAACACACACTAACTAGTGTGGAATTCTCTAATTCCTAGCAACGGTTTTTATGCTTTGTGCTTCCGACTTGAATGCCAGTTGTCCATGGCACCAGTGCACTGTGGAACATTTCTGTAGCTAAACAGTCATAGTACCAAATCTACATACACTAATATGTGCTCCTCGTTCTTCAGCGCTACACTGCTCGCTGTACTGTGCTCCTGTACCACGACGGTCCATCTACTGACATTTTACAACACTTCTAATGTGGTACACTAACTGTTGTTCTTGCTGCATAACTCCGTGACACTTTCTGTCATTAGTACTGCAATACAGTATCTCAAATGCTCTCTCTCAATAACCCCGAGCTTCTGCATGAGTCGGCACCATCAACAGGACGACTCTGTTGCTCTTCCATTACCAGCGCCACATCTTTTGCATGCCGTGGACAAATGTTGTTTCTTACTGGTTTTCAACTGCTAGTGCAGTGGTGGGCATTATTGTACGCGCTTTCAGTATGTGGTGATTCTGAATGGTATCACAATAGCTGGCTCTACTGGTGGATTAATACCCACTCACTTTTTGTCAGGTGATGCCTTTCCACCAATCTGATTTCTCCATTTCACAATCATCTTTAGTGCCATGCTACAAGTGTACTTAAACGGGAGTCTAGGAGACATTTTTTCACAAATAGGACAGCAAAGATCTGGAATGCATTGCTGGAAGACATAGTTAGGGCTGCCAGTGAAACAATATTTAACAATAAATTGATATTTTCCTAACAGAAAACAATATTGATAGTTATAACCACTGAGGCATGGGGAGACAGTCTAGATAGGCATAAAGCCATTTACTGTCTCATCGTTACCTAGTATTATTCCTAGTATTGAAACAGAATCAAGTTGATTTATCCTGAATCTCTGGTGAAGAAAAGAACATGTCTGCTTGGAATAAAATAAATTAAAAACTGCTAAAGCAAAACAAAAACAAACAAATGGGGAAGCGGGTAGGAAAATAACAGTCTTCTGCAAAACAGCCTGTTTTATTCAGCTGCATTCTCACAGTCTGGTACTTTATTTCTCATTTCTTGTGAGCTATGGTTTCAAAAAGAGAAAACAAAATTCATCAGGCCAGCATGTAGAAGCCTGCCTGGGAAGTCCCTCCCACCACCACCACCAGTTCTCTTGAAAAGACCAAGTCAATTAATCTTGGGAATTTATCTACAGGAGAAGTTTCAAACTCTCTCCCTATGAACCCCCAAACACCAAAATAAAATGTTAGTTAAATATTTATTCAATACAATTTTTGTTTTCAAGCCTGGAATAAACTGGTGAAGGCCTAGACATGCCTTGTAGGTGGCGTCTGAAAGGATAGCCACTCAGGAAAATAATGACTGTAGATATACTCAGCTGACTTTCACTCAGGCCTGGAAATGTCTGAGGAAGTCAGCAATTTTTACCTAAATATTAAACAAACCATATTGCTTGGAATTGATTGCATGGTACTGTTAGAAAGGCAATTTTGGGTCACGTGATGGCTGCCTGAGTGAGAGCTTCTGCCTACCCTCGCTTCCCAGCAAAACTAATTACTTTCAATAGATAGCGGCTTTTCCCAGCGATTGCAAGAGCAGGCTCCTGTCTTCATCATTATTAGAGTGCCCGAACAACGAAATTGAGAAGGCAAATGGAGGCAGAAATATGGAAAGCACCACCGCGCCACACACCACCGCTAACTCCAGAGAAGGAAAAGGCCCCCAAGAGGCCCAAATCACAAACCGCGGTGTCGAGTAGCTCTGCTGTACCCGTGGTAGGGCTCACAGAGGAGCGCTTTCTGGAAGTGATGCAGCCCCTACAAAATGCTATTGCGATGATCTCAGAGGATGTTCAATCTATCAAAGGCAATCTAGATGCACTTAATTTGAGGATGGCTGATGTTGAAACCCGAGTCACATCTCTGGACAAATGGAGGGACAAAATTAATTTGGAGTATGCAACACTGAGGCAAAAGATTCGGAAGATGGAGGATAAACTTGAAGATTTAGAGGGGTGCAGCCAGCACAACAATTTAATAGTATTTGGGTTACCTGAGAGGGAAGAAGGCAGTAACCCTATTGCTTTTGTACAAAAACTTTGTGAGTGAGTAGCCGGTCCCTCCCCTAATGGTACTAGCTATGTGGTGGAAAGAGTGCATCGGTCTTTGCGCCCCCCCCAACCAGGCTCCCCTCCTCGACCTCTGGTTTTCAAACTCCTCAATTATCTGGATAAGCAGCATATCTTGGCTAAGGTCAAGGAAGTTGAGGCAATACAATGGGAGGGCTGCAAATTAAGAATATCACAGGACCTACCCCAGTCTGTTCATCTGAAAAGGCAAGAATTTCAACCGGTGGTGTCTAAACTTGTTGCAGCTGGCAAAGCATTCCGAATGCACTACCCCACAACTCTATATGTGAGGCATAATGAAAAATGGGTCAGCTTTGAAACCCCAGCTAAAGCCTCAGAGGAACTGAGTAATCTCTTCTCTGATCTCTTTAAATGAAGTGGTGTTCAGTTGAGGATGTAAGTGAAGCACCTGCTTCCAACGTTGTGACTGTGCAGCATAATTTCCAGAGTGCTAGTATCAACCTTTATTTTGGAACAAAATGGGACTTTATTTTCTGAATATGTTCACTTGGAAACTAAGGGAATCCTCCAACTAATATTTTGAGAGACATTTGCGGTCTGGCACATGCTCAGTTCATCCTCCTATTGGGAAACAGCAAGTTTGGCTCAT
This sequence comes from Neoceratodus forsteri, assembly GCA_016271365.2. Taxonomy (NCBI): domain Eukaryota; kingdom Metazoa; phylum Chordata; order Ceratodontiformes; family Ceratodontidae; genus Neoceratodus; species Neoceratodus forsteri. Next base: position 484,243,070 of record CM057449.1, read on the forward strand.
ATTCTTAAGATTTTGAACTATAGAACACTGGAAAAGGCACATAGACAGTGTTTCACCATGAACTCTCTTGCCCTCTCAACTAGCCTGTTGAATAAGAGGCGGATGTCTGAGGGAGAAGGGGAATATTTTTCTTTTCTATAGCTTAGTTTCACTGGGGTTTTAAATACATGCGGGGACAATATGAGCACTCTCTTGAAAAATAATTATGTGTTCTAATTATGATTAAGTGAGAATGTCACTTATAATGGCAGCTACGAGGGGGCAAAATCTTATACTTTATTTTACTATATCTCCCTTGCACTACGCTAGGGACTGGCCTAATTCCTTTCTTTTTTTTTTTGCAAAGAAACCAGTATCAGATTTCCTAATAGCCACTACTGAGTTATTGAAACATGGCTTAAATTAAGAGTAAGCAAAGTCTTCTCCTTTTGTCGGGGAGAAGGGAGGGTGGGCCTCCACATGGAAGTTAGAAGGAGGTTTCTCGTGCCTCTATATTTTGTGGGAAGTCGGTTATTAGAACCAGGTTAGATAAGATGTGTAAATAGTTGAATTGTAGTTTAAAATGATTAACCGTTTGTTTTGGGGCAGGATTAGGGGAGGGGGGGAATTATTGGAGGAGTGGGATTTTCTTTGAAGGGGTTCTATTACATGGTCTCAATTTGAATTTGGTTCTGTGAATGGGTTTGGGGGTTGGGGTAAATCTGCGCTCTTTGTGGGAGTTCCAGTTGATCATGTACAGTAGAGAGCAGTATGAAAAGAGGAGCAGTGGTTCCGGTGGTTTCTTCTCATCTCACGGTGTGATTGGTATCTCTGTTAAGGAATGAGTGGCTCCTATATCTTTATTAGCTGGAATATTAAGGGGGCTCAAAGTAAAAACAAGCGGATTATGATTCTAAAGCACCTATCCCTGCTCCATGCTGGAACTGCTTGCTTACAGGAAACACACCTTTTGAGAGATAATATTTCACTATTCAAAAAAAGTTGGGTGGGTCAAGTTTTTGGAGCTGACAACTCCATTAAGCGCAATGGTACCATTATATTAATTGCTAAAACGGTGCCCTTTGTTATGTGCAGGGAATGGTACCCGGAGGAGCGATATATTATAGTACAGGGTAGCTTGGGGTCATCTCCAATAATGCTGGCATCAATATATGGTCCTAAGATGGATTCTCCCTCATTTTTCATTAGGTTACTACCACTACTAGTCTCGACCCCCCCCCCCTTAACATTCATTGGCGGGGACTGGAATTTAGTCCCTAACTCAATGATAGATCGTACGGACAGTAGGAGAGTGGGGTTATCGCTGGCACAGAGAGCTCTTGGTGATCTTGTTTCTGGGGTGGGGGTGGTTGATATATGGAAGATTCTTAATCCATCAGAAAGGCAATACACTTATTACTCCCCACCGCATGCCACCTCCTCCCGGATTGACTTCTGGCTAGTGAGCTCATTTGCACTCCCGGGAGTGATGGATGCATCTATTCTTCTGAGAGTACTTTCTGACCACTCCCCCGTGAAGGTAACATATATGTTACACCCAAAAGATATAGAGGGAAAAAGGTGGCGCCTCAATACCCGATTAATCAAATGTTCTAAGACATTGAAATATATCCAAGATTTTGTAGCTAGTTTCACTAAATGGAACTTGGGGACAGTCAAAAGAAAAGATACAGTGTGGGCCGCTCTGAAGTGTGCGGTACGGGGAGAGTTTATACGCATCTCAACCACACAGGCTAGAATGGACAGACTTGCCCTAGATTCGTTAATAAAAGAGATTCAGCAATCAGAGGGCCAATTAAATCATACTTCCTCAATGCATGAATGGGCAAAGCTTCAACAGTTGCGGTCTAATTACTACGATTTAATGGCACAAAAGGCTGAACTGGCCATTCATCGCACTAAGTTAAAATACCTAGAGGCAGGGGAGAAAGCAGGAAAGCTCCTCGCATTAAGATTGAGACAGGCCGAAATGTCTAAATTTATTCCCATGTTGAGATCACCCATAAATGGAGATCTGGTTTCTCACCCCAAAGATATTGTTGGTGTTCTTGGTAGGTACTATGAGTCCCTTTATTCTGCAGCGGACTCAAGGGTGGCGACAAAGTAAGAAATCACAGACTATTTGGCCATATCCAATCTTCCTAGGCTTTCTCCCCAAGAGGCAGAGAATCTAGGGGCACCTGTCACTTTAACTGAGGTAGAGCAGGCTATTAGCCAATTACCTTTGGATAAAGCTCCGGGGCCGGATGGGCTGCCCAATAACTTTTATAAGAGTTGCCTCCCTCAGCTCACCTTCCTCCTAAAGGATGTTTTAAATTTTTTGTTTCAAGAAGGAATAAAATACCCATGCTTCCTAATGACATGGAATACCTTGATTCCAAAGCCGGATAGGGATTTATTATGTCCTGGAAGTTATCGACTGATATCACCGATTCATTCGGATGTTGAGATTCTGGCCAAAATCTTGGCGAATCACTTAGCTCTGGTACTTGGAGGGATTATTGGATGGAAACAAGTGGGTTTTATACAAGGGCACTCCTCGGTGGATCATGTACTTAATAGCTGTGTCGAGGGGTGCTGAAGTCCCGGTGGCCTTGGTATCCCTCGACGCAGAGAAAGCTTTTGATCGGGTATCCTGGCGTTTCTTGCTTACATCCCTCCGAGAATTTGGAGTACCTGACTGTTATATATCAATGGGTTAGAATACTCTACTCCTCTCCTAGAGCTAGAGTGCTGTGTAACGGATATCTCTCAGATCCATTCACTCTGGAGAGAGGCACCCACCAGGGTTGCCCGCTCTCCCCGCTTCTTTTTGACTGTCATGTAGAGCCTTTAATACGAAGACTAGTTTCATCCCCATTGTTGAGAGGTGTCCAGATTCAAGGAGAGAGGTATCTGGTCTCAGCATATGCTGATGATCTCCTATTACACGTTGAGAATCCTGAGGACTCGATCCCAGCATTATTGGAGGAATTAAATTGATTTTCCGTGGTATCAGAGCACAGACTGAACCTTGCTAAAACAAAAGTTTTTTCCGCTAAACCATCTTTGTGACAAAAATATATGTTCCACTGTGGGCCTATCATGGGAGCCTAAGGTACTATCATACCTTGGGATTAAAATCTCTAGGAGCATTCCTTTAATGGTCAATCTTAATTTAACAAATCTTACACGAGTAGTGCAGTCTGATTTGGAGAGATGGAATGCCCTTACGTTATCACTTTGGGGCAGAGTTAATATCCTGAAAATGAACATCTTACCAAGATTATTATACCCTTTGGGTATGTTGGGTATTGTCCTCCCTAAGTCCTGATTCTTGCGCATTCAAAGAATATGTAATAGATTTTTATGGTGGAGCAAGGCAGTAAACACAGCGGGAAGCGGGAAGGTCATGCCAGACAAATCTGATAGATTTCTTTGACTGGGTGACCAAAGTAGTTGATCAGGGAAGGCTGTGGACATGGCCTACCTAGACTTTGGGAAAGTGTAAAAGAGGCCCGGGGTCCATTGCCCTCAGAAGGCATCCTGCAGCGCCCTGCTGAGGGGGGGGGCATGGAACACTTCCAGCCATGCTCTCCATGGAGGCAAACAGGTCCACCTGAGGTGTGCCCCAAAGGGAGAACAGGCATTACCTCCGGTAGGAGAGACCACCAGGATGCAGCCTTATCCGCTCAGGGCATTTGCCAGGTGTTGAGGCCCTGCCACGGAATGGCTAGGATCCGCCCAGGCTGGCGCAGACGAGTGACTAAATGCGGAGAGCCTTGCAGAAGCATGGAGCGCTGGGCTCTTCCTGGCGTTTAGGTATACAGGTCCGGGTATTGTCTGCCTGACTCTGGACTTACTTGACCCCGGAGGAACGGAGCAAAGGGCGTGGAGAGCCAGGGCGGACCGCCTGAGCCCAGCAGGTTGATGGCATCGACTCCCCGCGACCTCAGGAGGCATGAGCCTGGTGTTCCCCCAGATGGCACCCCAACCCATCAGAGAGGCATCGGTTTGACAGAGAGACGCCTGTCTGGGCGGATTTAACGATGCCCTCCTGCAAATGATCTGAACGTTCACCACTGGAGAGCATTCACATCCCCTGTGTCACCGCCACAAGCTGGTCCAAGGGATCGCAGCGTTGTGACTACTGGGCTGGCCAGCCCCACTGGAAGGGGACGATGTTCCAGCGGGCCCAACGACCACGCTGGCACAGGCCGCGAGACCCAGGAGGCGAGAAGTCCCGGCAGGGCGCTCGCCCAACCAGGCCTGATCGGGCAAAGGAGGAAAGAACCTGCCCCTGTCCGCTGGAGTCAGCCTGGCTCGAGAGTCGAGCTGCGCCTGGCTGAATAAAATCACCTGCTCGCCGTAGTTGACTCTGGCCTGCTGATAAGGAGGCTCAGTGAGAGCAGACCTGAGGCCAGATCTCTGGACCACCCGCCCTTCCTGGGGAGCTGCATCAGCCAGTCGCGCGGGTCGGGGCATGCCCGGACTTTGGGCGCGAGAGAATGTCATCACTGCCATGGATGGTGAAGACCCTGAGCTGGAGATGTCGCGCGGGTTTGAATCAAGAGAGATCCTCCGCTGAAGCGAAGGAATCTCTGTGAGATTTGACGGATAGGACGTGAAAAACGCGCCCCTGTAAGTCCAGAGAGCAGAACCACGCCTGCTCTAAGATGGTATTATCTGAGCCAGAGGACCATCCTGAAGGTTCAGACCTTGGGAATTTGTTAGGTCGTAGGTCGAGAATGGGGCGCCCCTGTGTCTGCTTCGGAACCAGGCTCTGACAAACCTTGGGTCTGAAGGAGTCCACCACTTCTACCACCCTTCTGGAGGAGGAGAGTGATGCTGCTCGACGAGCCGCCAGTGAGGCGGGATCCCGGTTTCGGAGGGGCCACGCCTGAAGGGTGGTGCCTGCTCGATCCAGAGGTAGGCTTTCCCACTACTCAAGACCCACCTGTCCGTGGTAACAGCGGACCAGCGGAACGGAAGGCTGGGCCGTCTCTACGGGGACCTAGGGTAAGGTGATGGGATGGGGCGAGACCTCAGCCCCATTGCAGGCTTGAGGAGGGCCTGCCAGGGACTCCTCCTGGCCCTTTCTCCTTCCCTGCCTCCTGTTAGAGGAAGCCGAAGTTTGGGCTTGGGATGCCAAGGTCGAGCCTGCTGGCCCTGACGCTATGGCCGGCGCTGCCAAAGTGTTGTAGAAGGACGAAAGGTTAGGCTGTGGTTTGCGGGCCTTGTCCTCTGAGCGAAGAGACCGAGTCCAAGGTGGTATTGACTTCGATCCTCTGCAGGTGACCTTCCACCCCAGGGTCAAGAGGCCGTCCTCAAAAAGGAACATCCGCTAACTTGTGCTGTATCCGTCGAAGGTGGATACCCTGTGCTTTGTCCGCTGACGATAGCCATACGCGGCCGCCACCATCTGGCACAGAGTCCCTACATCCAAAGCAGTCTGAGCTGTTGTTTGGCCACTGTTCTTGTCCTGGTCCCGGACCTGCTTAACCGTGTTCAGATCACGGAAGATGAGGGATGACCATCCAGGAGCCTGCACAGGCATGAGAAAATGTGCCAAGGAGGACGGCCGAATGGCCTGATTGCTGTCGAGAGGATTAGCGAGATTTCGTCGTATAGTCCACTTTCTACCTTGTCAGGAGGTTTGTTCATATCTCTGGCGGGCGCTGCCGAAAACGCCATTCAACCCTCAGCAGAGGGTGTTCAAACGGATAAGGAACCGGTAGGGGACCGTGATACTTCCGGCCATCCTGGCCGGAAGGCTAGGGCAGGAAGCAGGGCGCTGCTGGGGCCTGTGCCGACCCACTTCCTGGCTCACCGGAAAGGCTCCGTCGAGGTCCCCTGTCCAGAATCTCCGTGAGGGGATACCGGCCTGCTTTGAACGGGTTCGAGCCCATCCCGGTGACTCGAGATGAGCCAAGTGTCCTAGGAAGGACGACGGGCTATCGCCCATTGACTGACCTCTCCTGAAGACCCAAGTCCAGTCGCTTGAGAAGAAGGAGGAATCATTTCGGACTCGGATGAGTCCTCGAAGAGCTGCTCTGGCCTGAGCCACCTTCACTCGTGCCGAGGCCGGGTCGGGAGTGAGGTAATTGACAGCCGATGGTGTAACCCTTAGCCACCGAGAATCTCTGGTCGAGCCCCACCTAGTGCGTGGAGGCGGAGGTTCCACCGGAATCGGTGGAGAGTGGGTCTTGGCCGTAACAACCGCCTGGGTATAGGCCTCGGACAAGTCGAGGGTGTGTGTCGCTGCCCGGTGACAGCCATTTAATGGTCAGGCGCCGAGTCGGCTTATTCCCCGCCAGGAGGAGCTTGCTGCAACATAAGGTCTCGTGACTGGCCGACGAATTTTACGCCGGCCTCCTCATCCGGTGAGGAGGACGAGGACGCGCCGCTTATCGCGAAGCCAGACCCAGACCGCCTGTGACGGTGGGAACGGGCTGGACCGCGAAGAGGAGTCCGAGACCGAGAGAGTCCCGGAATTTCCGGTCGGTGCGGGAGGTGTCGGCCGGAACCTGCACTCCTTCGCCCGGAAGGTCCATCCGAGGGCTCCGGAACCGGAGGCACAGACGAGCTTCACCGGGATCTTAATCTCCTCCCGGGGAACCGGGAGAGGGAACTTCGCTGCCAAAGGCGATAGCCTGTCTAATGGGTCGAAAATCTCGACTTCATCAGTGGAGTCTCGGTCAACTGACCTGACGGGACACCGTGAGGCCAGTGGCCAGCCGAGCCGGTTGACCGAGCCGGCTGACGACGGCCCGGGAGAGGGACCTTTCCCTACTCCCAAGAGCGCCGACGGAGGGACTTACCTTTGTCCTCTTTTTGACCGAGAAAAGGTCCAGTAGACGAGGCCCTTCTCCTTTAGTGGAGAGGGACAGACAAAGCTCCTTAAAAAGAAGCCGTGTAGGAAGAACCCAGAGAGCGGGATAAATGCGGCGGCCGAGGAAGATACGGCCCGGCGCGCCTCCTCTTGAGGGCGACCATCGCTCGAGAGCTGATCCTTGAAACCGCCGCCGCGCCGGACACCGCCAACCGGGCCTCCTTGGATTTCACCGAGGGAAGCGCTTCTCGGACGGCCCAGTTGCATCGGGCAGCATACGGTCTTAGGGACGTGGGCCGAGAAAAGATGAGCACAGGTCGCAAGCCCCTGCGGGTCTTTGCTCAAGGCCCAGACAGTAGACACCGCGTGGAGTGTGGATCCGTCCGAGACATCTTCTGCCCATGGGCATCTCCGAAATCGGAGTCGATTTGTCCATCGGAGCCGCTGAGGATCGAAGACTGAAAGTCTTTTGCAAAATTTTTATTTTAAATCCGTAAACGGAGAAATAGGAACTAGCCGCAAACGCGTAGAGCGTTATGAGGGAAACTTGAGCTTCCAAGCGTAAGGAAGATTCATGCCATATGGAGCCGAGTTATATACTACCCGGGTGGGGGGAGGAGCAAGCTTGAAGACCTTCCGCAAGATTTAAAGCGGCAAGGATACTGCCAATGAGTGTGGATGAACAACATATCCATGTCCCTAGAACGTGTATTTCATGTATATACTGTTATTACCTATCTGTGTTTGTACTTTAAGTGTTTATGTCACAGGACCTCCTTGTGAATGAGCTTGCTCAATGGAGTTTTCCTGCAATAAACTTGAACTTGGATAGGAACACTGCATGCTACTGCCAAAAAACGAAGAGGCAAAGATGACACTGTCGCTTGAAAGAGCAGCTGACACTTTTAGGATAACTTTAGTAAAACATAATATTTAGACATAGTTCAGCTTGTATTTTACATTAGTTCTGTATTTCTCTCCCCATTATTTATCACCAAGGTCATTTGCATAAGAGCATGATCTTTGCTTTCTGAACAGTTCATCTACTCCTGCAGCTTTCCCTACCTGAGGTCATAATTTACTGCTTGTGATATTATAGTTACTCCTATAGCAATTTATTTATTTAGCTTTGTTGACTGGGTAAGTACACTAGACAAGTATTATGCCTATTTTCAGGAACGACCCAGAAGAATACAACATAGGGATACAGATTAAGGTACAGAGAGAATGATAGTACATTATGTCAAATAAACAAACATATGGGAATAAAATACATCATTGACAATAAGAGTAAGGGGTGACATATAGGAGTGGAGCACTATCCAAGGAGTGGTTGACCATAATATAACTTATAACTTTATAGTTATGAAGTGTGATGTCACAACAGAGGATTATGACTTGAAGTAGGGAGTACCCAATAGAGGCAGATGAACCGTATGGGATAAAATATCACATATTTATGTAAATTTCCTCAGTGATAAAAAAATGGGGAGGTGAAATATATAGAATATATATGGAATGCAAGCTAAATTGTACATAAGTAGTAGGTTTTCAAAGTTTTCTTAGAGGCATTAGCAGTTCTTTAAAACACTGTTATTAAATGCAGTTAGACATAAAGTGCAGCATGCCTAAAAGAAATTATTGGCACCATGCATTCCTGCTTGAAGCTGAACCAGCCTAAAATATCATGGTGATTTGCATATACATCCCATGATGCTTTGTATTATGGGGGTATGTGTGATTTTGTATTTCTTTGAAACTTGGCTTATTGCCCAATGCCCTTTGGGGTAACCCTTGCTTCAGTGCTTTTGCACGGAGGCTCCTTGTCTTTAGCTTGTTTTTTTATTTGGGCTCTCTCTATCACCCAAACAGGTCAAACCAACATAGGGAATAGTTCATTTCCACAGGAGAGATAGATCAGTGGGTGCTAACCAAGTCCAGAGGAAAGACGTGCATAGTCTGTTGCTGCAGAAGGGATATACCATTGCTTAAGGTTATCCCCTGTGGTCATTGAGGAAAGTGAGCCACCTGTAATTCTGGAAATAATTTTGTTATTTATTTTGGAGTTAATTATTTTATCCTGACTTTGAAAGAAAATAGTCACACTGCGATGTGTTCCACCTATCTGCTGTTGTGTTAATCCTTACCCACACCCTGCAACAAGTGGGATAAGGGAAAAGCCCTATGAGGAGAGGCTACAGATGCTCAATACGTACTTTCTTGAGGACAGACGGGACAGGGGGAATATGAGTGAGACATTTAAATACTTGATGGGCATTAATAGGGTAAGTCATGAGGATCTGTTTAAAATTAGAAAGAAGGAATTACAAGAGAGCATGGTCTAATGTTGGAGGGGGAGGTTCAGAAAGGAGATGAGGCACTTTCTCACCGAGAGGTGGTGACAACAAAGAATGCTCTGTTGGAGGAACTGGTTTCGAGGGCATCAGTGGGGAATTTAAGGGGGGGTGGGATAAACTTAAGGGCAAAGTCAAAATGGGGAAGGGTACGACAGTGGGATCAGTTGGTGGGGAGGGGATGCAGCATCAGTGCACAGCACTGAGAGCCGCACACCTGCACAGACTTGATAGGCCATTAGGCCTTTATCTGCTGGCTTCACCGTATGTTCGTATGTATCTAATCTCTCTCACCCCCTCAGTGTTCTCAACTGCACCAACTTGATTGCACCCCCCCCCCCTTAACTGCATAGCCTTCTGTGTCCCCAATGCCTTCCGTCATATGTAGGGTCACCCTGACCCTTTACCCTTCCCTCTATTTTTTGTCAGAAGGACATAAGCTGAGACTGCCAGATCCCATTCATCATTTTTGATGTCCATGTCTTCATTACATGCACAATAGAGACAAGCCTCAGGCATGATCGGCATTTGTTTCTCAAGCTTCTAGCATTTAGGCATATTGCTCTCCAGCTGTCCTTTTGATACCCTGCCATTTACAGTCCCTTGCCCCTACTTGTGTATTCTATCCTTTCCTTCTTACCACCCTCCTCTACTGCTCCTGCCGTCTTGTTTACTCCATTATTCTTGTGCCTCTGGTTCCTGCCTGGGGGAGCGGTACCTAGCTCCCCTTTTCATGCCTCCCTGCTAAGGGATTTCCTAGCCCCAGAATATGGAAATTGTGTACTTACCATAATTATTGATCTTCTTGGACAGTCTCCATCACTCATTTACACTAGTGGGATAGTGCCGGAGGCGCTAGGACCAAGCGGGAGCCTGAAGTTTTCAGACAGGTCAATGCCGAGACAGAACCATGCATGCGTGGCACCCCGAGACTAGCTTGCTCTCGTGTAGGCTATCTCGGCCGATTCCTCAAACCGCCTCAGTACCTTTCTACTGGAGGAGGTGCAGCATAACTAATGAGAAAAACTCATCCTGAGTTTCTGGGCCTGAGAGGGCCTAGATGGCCTTTGCAAGAAAGGACAAAGAATAATGGTCCTCACAGACTGAACCATAGGACCATGAAGACCAGGAAAGGAAGACGAGGAACCCAGGGATGGTGGGTGGGCAGTAGAATGAGGATGGAGACTGTCCAAGAAGATCAATAATTACGGTAAGTACGTAATTTCCTTATCTTCCTGGACAGTCTCCATCACTCATTCACACTAGAGGGAAAGTACCGAGCTAAAACCAAGAACCCTGAGTAGGGTGGTAGGAGATAGGGTTCACTCAAAAAGGAGAGCCAAGGACTGTCCTGCTAATAAAAAGCTGTCTTGTAAAGAGCAACTAGAACATAGTGCCTACAAGATAAGCGCTTAAGTTGTAACTCACCACTTTGCAGACGACTGCAATGGACACAAAATGAAAGTCTGCCAGGAAGCCGCAACCACTCTGGGAGAGCGGCATGAACCTGGCCTCACAATTTGGTCTAGGACCAAAATTAATAGTGTCAAAGACATGTACTAATGTAACGTAAGGGACCTCAGGAACTGAAAGAGTCGGAGGTAAAGTCTACTGGTTCAGGGTAGACCGGAAAGTGCAGATGGAAACCCCCACTATCAAGTATGGCTGACCTGTAAACAGGTCTTGGAGCACTCAAACCCCTTACTTGGTAAGCAAGGGGGTCCAGGTGGGGCTAGCCCATCAAGGAGAATGGTCTCCACTTAGTCACGAGTACCTTCCTGATGGAAGGCCAAGCACGACTTAGAAGTCTCTCGTGGCGGTCTAGTAAAACCAGATCCTACCCACTGCATATTCCAAAGGAATCATCCTGCCCCTGTGTGCACAACTGTAGAAGCAGTCTCTGAACTCAGGGAAGAAAGGAAAAAGTGTACAGGAGGACGTGTCCACTGCAGAAAAAACATTCCGACAGAAAAAAACAGCGGTTGGATTTCTAAGGCAAATAGAGGCAGATGTGCGTCGAGGAGGGACACAGCAGGACCAACTTAGGGCTAACCCATCTGTTGAAGTGACTGAAAGAAGCAGTGACTCAATGAGGTGAGGCACTACCCACTCTGGCCTCCCTGAAGGGTGTAGGAAAGGATTCTAGTTTGTTTGCTGAAAAACAAACATCATAACTCCATCACGCACTTGAAGACGATAGCTTTGTGAGTGACTAGCATGGACCAATGCGAGGAACCGGGCGAAATATTTGAAAAGCTACCCAGAAAAAGACCTACTTGACCTTCCGCCAAGAAGGAGAAAATCGCCTGTTAAATTAAGCAAGCAAGGAAGTAGGAACCTGAGTTACGACTCGGTGGAGAGTCGCTTCTGCTGCTGCAAGGCTCTGCTCAAGAGAAGAAAGTCTGATAAAAAGAAAGGGGAATTAACAGACTGGGCAGTTGCCTAGGTCTAGCAAATGTCTCTGAATGAGAGAAATCTCTCTCTTGGAGAAAGAGATGACCCACACCACCGCCGGATCGGACTCCCCCTAGGGAAAGAAGTCAGGTACTCTTTACCGTACTCTGGAGATGAGTGCCTCAGGTGCTGAGGCAGAACCTGACCAGATCCAAAAAGGGGTGTATCGGGTAATTTGGCTAGGCCCTGTGCTGTGATAAAAATTTTTTTTCCTTTTATTTATAGTCCCAACCTAACAAGGCTTTCAGGCTGCTATTTCGCAAGGATTGTCTTGATACAAAATGATGAAGATGTTCTCCATCAGTGCAGAAGGAGTCTGAGCGACCATAATGAAATCATGACCGGACTAATAATCACAGCTGGAGAGATGTTAACCACCTGTGCCGAAGAAGCCACTGAAGGGGCAATATCACAAGGGGGCTATATACCCCTATCAAAGGAGCAGAAGAGCCAGAGCGGCTCCCGACCATTAAATTAGAATGCCTCACAGAGTGTAACTGTCTTGACAATTGAAAAAGTCTAGACGCAGAAGTGTATGGTCCACAGACGCAGTGTGAAATACTATAGTGGACCCCATTACTGAGGAACTACTGAAAAGATTTTCCATCACGGACTCCGATGATAGAGAGGACGTGCCCTTCAGTATATAAAATGAGTCATCCGCTGTATTACTGACCAGAAGGACAGGGAAAGACCCACCTAGATGCACTTCTACCCTAGAAGGACCTCTAAGAGAGAGCCACTAGAGGCTCCGCCATCAGGAAGGATGTCTAGGAGCTTGGTACCATGTAGGGAGCCGAGAAAGTGCTGAGCAGAATGAGATTCCGCTGGCAGAGCAGTATAGCAGAGTTCCATCAGCAGAAAACCACTGGATGGCACAAGATCCCACATAGACCGCCACTCACTAAGATGTGTGGAAAAAATAATCCACAGAACAGGAGTTCATTCTGCGATAAACATCCCCCCACAAGTTCTGTGGAAAGGAAGTCCGGAAAGGAAAAATATGTCACTAATTCTACTATACAGCACCCACTAGCACCAGCATCACTCGTGGCACAGGAGGGCACCAAGCAGTGCTTATGCCAACCTGTGCGATACCTGAGGGCAGCCGCGGCAGTACCTGCAGACACCCCCAGCACCCATGTAGCAATGGCACCTGAGGGCACCCCCAACACCCATGGCAAGAATGGCATCCGAGGGCACCAGTGGCACCCATGAGTGCCTGTGGCACCACCCACGGCACCCACAGGTGCCCCCCCGTGCCACCCGTGGGTGCACACAGTGCCACCCATGGTACCCATGGGTGCTCCTGGTGCCACCCTTAGCACCCATGGGTGCACAGCACCACCCAGACACCCGTGGCACCACTGACGGTGCCGACAACCAACGGCATCAACAAGAGCACACATGGCACCGCACAGAACGATGGCGCCGACCCACGGCACTGACTAAGGCATGGCGCTGACCAAGGCACTGAGGCAGGGCCCTGAAGGAAAATGGCAATGGAAATTCTGAGAAGGGGAGAAGGAAAAGGTGGTGCCTGTGCCGCCCCTGCATGGAAAAGGGAGAGGGGGTAGGCACGAGGGGTCGACATGATGGCAAAGGCAGCAAGAGGGCACCTCGACATTCATGATCCACCGACCCGGCTCTGGTCCAACGACTCTGAGGCCCAGAGGTCCCAAATCAGGAACAGAGCCAGGAAAACTGGAAAGTCAAACCCCTGCTCCATAGGAGCGCCCAGAGGTGAAATCGCCCACCGAGCTCCAACGAAGACAGAGATGGAGCTCAGAGTCGAGAATGCAGCCATTAGAGCGGGGCCAAGAGGAACCCACCAAAGTCGGTTCAGGCCCATCACCCTCCCGACTAACAATCCTCGGCAGATGTACCAACGGGCAACCTCGAAGTAGCACCGATTCTTCTTCCCCAATGAGGAAGAAGAGCTCGAGGTTAAGCGAGTCGGATCCTCGAACCGCTTAGATTTGTGCTTCGAGGACTGTCCTCCCTCCGGAGCACAGGACTGTCCATAGTCAGACCCCCATTAGTTAAGGGCGGTGGACTGACACAGCCCCTCTGCCATAAAACTTCAAACTAAGTTCTCCCATGTCACCGCTACTGCCTAAGCGGACGACCTCGCTGATGGCAGGAAAGAATTTCTTTTTCTTCATAATCTTCTTCTTGTTCGTAAAATAAGAAATTACTACTTAAAATTTTAAATGAAACGTTAAAAGCTGCTGTCGTATAGACGAAAACTTAAGACTCTGGCAGACGAGCGACGTCGACATCCAAGTGCACTCAACGGCAGGAGAAAAGGAACTGAGGCAGTTGGAGGGTCGACGCTGAGATAGTCTACACAGGTGCGAGCTAGTCTTGCGGTGCCATGCATGCGTGGTCCTGTCTCGGCATCACCCTTCAGAAAATTTTAGGCTCCTTGCTTGGTCCTAGCACCTCTGGTGCTATCCCACTAGTGTGAATGAGCGATGGAGACTTAGTCCAGGAAGATCCACACTTTTGGCCAATGTCATGTAAATTATGTTTACTGGCAGGTTTCCCTAAGATGTCCAGGAAAAAGTCCCCTAGCCTACAAAGTGATAAAAGAAGGCTGTATCACCTGGTGGGGGATTAAAAACAAAACAAAAATGGAACTGCTCATAACTGCTACATGTACCGATCTGATGCACTGATCCCCAGGGTTTCTTCCTCTGCCTCCCATGAGAACTAAGTGTGATCTTGAGAAGTCTTCTAGGGCATGCCTCCAGAGTAAAGGCAAGGGATCTCTCAACTGCACAGCCAGGCCCTGGACAATGGGTTATGGTCACTATCCTCCAGAGCCCCCACCTTACAGGTAAGGGTTGGGAGAAGGCTTAAAACCAGCTATAACCAAGAAACTGATAACTGACCTGGAAGATTAAGTACTACACCAGTTCTCCTGGTCAGAGAATCTCCAGTGCTGTGGTATTCCTCAAGAGGAAACATAGTATTGTACCATGTTCCTTAATTTCTCTTTTTGCCAGGCTCCGATTAAGCACTGGGGCACACTCACTCCTTGAAGCAAGGCCAAGAAGAGTAGACTCTGGAATCTCAAGAGCTGGGGAGAAGTTCACTTGTTTGCAGAACTGGATTGAAAATATCTCCCACCAAAGCGGGAACCAACTGGTCAAACACAGAAAAATATTTTTTGTCGGCAGAAAAGGACTGCCTGGTTCACCCAGATGTTCCCTGCCTATTCAGTCTCCACAGACCCTACCTGGTCTCTGATGCCCCCGCCTATTTATCAATATTCCCTGTGCCTATCCCATGTATGCTTGAAGCCCCTGACCCCCCTTTCACCTCCACTACCTCTGCTGTCAGTCAGTTCCAGGTGTCCACCACTCTTTCAGTGAAGTATTTGCTCACGCCCTCATAAACTTTCAACTCAGATTCACTGCATGCCTCTGCCCTGGTGCACTTCCTCATTTGAAATAGACCCCTCCTATACTCTATTCATCTCCAATGAGGCACGCTAGATCTGTATCATGTCCTCCTCTTCCCAGGTGTACATGTTGAGATCGCCCTGTTCCTCCTCGTAGGGCTTCTCGTGCAAGCCTTGCACCACTTACCCTGCTCAGGACTGCCTCCAACTTGTCTATGTCCTTTCTGAGATGTGGCCTCCAGAACTGGACACAGTACTCCACGTGGGGTCTCACCAGTGACCTATATAGTGGTAACACCACTGCCCTCCTCCTTCTGGGGATACCTCCCCTCTCAAAGCTACTGCTGTAACCTGAGCTGTGGTGTTTGCACCCTTGGTGGAGGGTGGGTAGACTCGGGAGTGCAGAAGGACTGGTGACTGTCATAGCAGAACTTTTAATAACCTTTGGAAATACTGTCAAAATGTAAGACTAAGACAGTTTGGTTTAAATTTCATATATTTTTCTACAATTATGTCCCCTTTTTCTTTATTACTTAAAGGAGCTGCATGAAAACAGTATCACTGCCCCCTAGACTTCATCTGCTCTGGAAGCTTGTCTACACTCAGCATCATAATTATCTCCACAGCAACATACTGATGTCAAACATAACCGTATTGTCAGGTGTAGACAAGCAGCCAGGCCTGAAATCCTGTTCATGCCAGTGTCCTTAGTAATAAAGAAATATGAGGAGAACTACAGAAAAAATAGGAAATAAAAGCTTTTCCAAAATTGGTCCAATGGGGTCAGGGGCTCTAAATAGTTCTGATACAATCTGGGACAACTGGATCTCTGTACTTGAATGCCACTGAAAAGTCTAGTTACACAAAATGTTGGGGCGGGGGGGACACCAGGATCAATCAGATAAATCTAAAATGCACAATACAGTCATGAGTAAAAATTTTTACTTTTGCACACAACGTGCAAATGTGGGGCAGACCCACAACTAGGTGTGGAGTTTCTGGCCCATGCATTCCCAAAGGAAAGAACCAGTGTGGTGTATGCAACCAATGTACAGAACTGGAGCTAGATAGACACAGCAAGTAAAATAAGTGTTTAGCATGGCAAAGAACAAGACACATCCTCTGTCAGCAACAAATGACAGTTGCATGGAGCCAGGAGTTAGGTAAGGGGCAGTACTCACAAAGTTCATATCTATAAGGCGGTTCAAAATGCGTTAGGAATTTGCAAAAGCGTGACTGTCTGAATCCATATTCAAATTCTTAGAAGAATAAATAAACCAAAGTGCCAAGGTTACTGAGAGGCATCAAGCTGTCCAATGCTAAAGCAGGGACCCCCCCACCCCAATGGAAACAGGATACTACATCCAGTGTACCTCAAGTAAACATTAATCACCAACAGAAGAGGGCTCTACCGGTGGATTAATGCCCTGCTGGGGGGGAGGGGGGAGACTGGTGCACGAGGCCGAAGGCAAGGTGCTTTCAATCACCCAGCGGGCATTAATCCCTGGTGGAGCCCGACGCTGGAGGTGATTAATGTGTTTGTAACATGGCAAGCGCAACGCAAATACTGTGCCCTCAGTGTCTGACATCGGTGTAGACAACCGTTACCTGACAGTACTATTGCCGGATGCTGCGGTATGCATAGTTATCGTCTAGGACAGTGAGATGATGTGAGACCGTCGTGTCCCAGCGTCCCGACAGACATTTATTTACATGGTGTGCACTATTTCAAACTTCGAGCACCAGACTGTAGTACCTATGTGAGAAAAACTGCAGCTACAACTGACTAATTGCTAGCGACCGTTTGACTGCTTCAGCCTTCGTCATGACATCCCAATGCTGTACAGCGGTAGTGCACTATGGGTGATGTCTTTGCGTAGATAGGCTTACACCACTATGCAGTCAGATACTGAGCTCTCTTTGTGTCGAGCGACATCTCTTCCACTTTCTGCACGCTTGTGCATGACATACAGACATACATGTGGGCAAAAGGGGGATCATTTCAGTGAATATCTTTGTTTTGCGGCGCTTTGACTGTTGTTTCGATCTGTGTAGTCAATCGCGTTTTGGTTACCGACTTTCTCGTCCTGTTGCGGCTCTAGCATTCGTGTATGATCCCCACCTACAGGCACACACAGTCTCATACACAAAGACAGATGGCAGCACGTAGTGCTCGTCTCTCTTCTGCTTTTGCGCGATCCCGATGCCGGGCTGTAGCCTCCCATTGCAGGTCTATCCTCTTCATTACTGTCCCAGTGCTGCACCCTGTGGCTGATGGACACCCTAGGTACTACACAAGCGGGCATTATTGGGCTGCTTCGAGTGTGGACACTGTGGGTACTACACAGGCGGGCTCTACTGCTGGCTTAATCACCGCTCATTTTCTGTCACATGATGCCTTTGGACCAATCCCCAAACTCCATTTGCCTCATATGTTTAGAGTCATGTTACAATTGCTTTTAAGGTGTTTTTGGATGTAGTGCATGAACCATACTGCATAACTGTAATGTATACTATTTTTCGGTACAGGCACTACCAGTAGTTAAAGTACCAATGGTACTGAGATGTGAAAAGGGCCATGTCACTATGCAGACTGCACCATAACCAGGCCACTCATCTGAATAGGAACATCAGCCTTCCACAAACCGTGCCTTTAAGAAAGGTAAGAAATCTGGCAATGTTGAAAACTACTTCCAACTACAGCCAACATCTTGGAACTAGGATCAGACTTTTCTGAAAAAATACTACTCCCAGTTGCTGACAGTTTTTCTCCTGCAAGAAAATGGTGTGTCTGAGAGGTCTGCTGGCTCTTCAAGAATGTCATCTCAAGATATCTTGGGGATTAGAGACCCACAAAACAAAGCAAAGCAGTTCTGGATCACTAAGATGTCATGAGATGATACTCTTGATTAGCCACAAGTTAGCTCAGACATCCCATTCAGTTTTTATGATATTTTCCCATCAATTAACAGTAACGAAAGTCAAGATCAAATATTGTACTCAAGCTGTTTGTTTTTAATGTGGAGTTACTCTAATGTTTGTAGGTTTCATTCTAAAAATCCACACCGGTGCATATAGTACCCCCCAACCCTGATGGCGCAGACACAGTGGAAGCAATTTCTTTTAACACTGGTAAACATATGCTGGCAGTTTACAGTTCAAATGTTTCCATTAATTAAGGAATCCTAAGCTCCCATCCCTTCCAAGCTGCTGCTGGCACTGCCAGAGCCCTCTCTGGTCACTCGTAACTACAATGGAAACAGACTGCAGAGTGAAAATTGACTTTTTTCCCCATTTCTTTTTGCGTTCCAATATAAACTTGAACTCAGAACTGCGAAGGAAGAAAGTAGCATCTGTGCTGCAGCTGGGCAAACATACTTGGGCTTTTTCTCCCCCTTTTGTGTGACGGTATCTTACATAATTCAATTCATTAATGTGGCTAATGGCCCAACTGAGCTGTGCTGAACTCATCCCCCAACCTGCATTTACTCCCTTTGCACCGAATTCGCTTTGCATACAACTCCATCACTTTATTGATTGACTCAGCTTTTTGGCTGATTCCATTTTGTTTAAAACAGCAGTACTAGATAAAAAAAATCTGATCATTTACAACAGTTTGCTGTGCTTTCTTGAATACTTACTTGGTAGTCTGTTTTGTTTTCGCTGTAATATAATCTCGTAATTAGTTTATTACAACAATTGGAAATACACCTTTGAGTCATATATTCATTTGCAAAGGTTCTGTGTCATAGAGAACACAGTTATAGAAGGTAGAAGAGTACATTGGAAATAATAATACAGCAATATCAAATATAAATTATTAATTTAGGGCAGCGCAGACCTATCGTCTAGTGTTAGAAAAGCAGAGAGACCCTGCAAGAGATGCATGCAAGTCCAGTATATGGAGAGTAATGGGGGGTATAGGGAAGCTGAGAGGTGAAGGGCGCAAATTTGCTCTGTTTTTCTTTGTTTTTATTTACATTTCTCCCACCTGCCATGTTGAATTAGAACTCTCTGCTGCCAACTACGCATGCGCATTATTTGAAGTACTACACAAGGACAGTGAAATTAAACGCTTTGTCCCACGGAAGTAAACAAAAGACGTGATGCTATTAGAGGGGGAGCTCGGCTGCAAATTAGGCAACAGCCATATTTACCGTGGATCCACAACAATGGAAATTTTAAATATCTAAAGATCGCTAGAAAAAACTATTTACCGTTATGGAAACTGAACCATGGCTGCATGCTTCCAGCCCCAAAACAGAATTTTGATAATCATGTCCCGATCATCCAGTACTGCTGATTTAAGTTTTACTGGGGTTGTGTATACACACGGCCCCCAATTTTTAATTCAGCATTGGAGCATCATGGGCAAAATCTCCTAGTTAATAAATTTATTAAAAATCTCCGAGTTAATAAATTTATTAAAAATCTCCGAGTTAATAAATTTATTACTTCAGACAAAGTAAAGTTTTTGTTTGCTGTTTTAGGGGAAATGGTCTATTGTTAACATTTTAGGCAGAGTGTTTAACTGAACAGCTAATCCTAATTAAACATATTTTGCTGAACATCGGGGAATGAATGCCTATCTCCATTAGAAATGACAGTTACACCGATTTTATAGCATTTTGTCTGTGTAAGAGATCATTCACTTGTCAGCGTCTACCAAACATTAACTGCTTTATAAATAAAATTAATTCCATAGACTATACTGGCAGTAACCATTAAGTCAGCTGCCTGAGAACACACATGTGAACTCCTCTTATAAATGAGGAGGTGAAAAAGTTAAAAAGAAGGTACTTTAAATTCTGAGAAGGAAAGTAAAGTACAGCAGGATGCATAAATGATAAATGAATGCAGATACTTTCTAATTTCTGTGGTTTCTGTGAACACACATACAATTCATCACCTCACACCCTGCACAAAGCATCATTGGTATGCAAATTTCTGTGTGTGAAGCATAATGGGTATACAAATCTGTGTGTGTGTGGTAAATTGACAAAAAAAATGGTTTCAACTGGTGCTACATTGTTTGATTTATCAGTACTCACGCCTCAACGCACTCAGCTCACATATATTAAGCAAAACCATTATCTTTTAAATATGCACAAGACTATGCATGATGAAAACAGTCAGAAGCAATCGCTTGCTGCCTAAAAACTGAAATCTGCTGCATTAAGATCAACAGGGCCATCTCCTCCATACCTATCTTTTTTTTATTCAAAACATCTTAGAAACTAATAAACAAGCACTTACATATGTGGTCTAGTTCTATACAAGCCTGCAGTAATCATCCCTTTTGGATGAATACTGGTCCTGCTAAGCCCTCCTCTTCCTCTTAGTTCAGCATGCATACTCCTGCTAATTACGATGATAACCTCTTCATGCACCCTAGGAACCTCACAGGAAATCTGAACGTGCATCCTACTCAGGTACCTGAAAAATTCTGTCAAATGCGCACCTACTTATTATACCATTTGATTAATAGGCCCCTAATCTTTTTCTTACCAGGAACATCACAGAAAATCTGAACAAGGAACCCCACCAGAAAACCTTGCCGGGTGTGCAGCTATTAATAGTTATTTTTCCATTTGTATATCAGGCCCCAGTCTCTTCCTTATTAGGAACCGCACAGGAAATCTGAACAAGGATCCCACACAGATACCTGAAAACCCCGCCGGGTGTGCAGCTATTAATAGTTACTTTTGCTATTTGTATATCAGGCCCCCAGTTTTTTCCTTATTAGGAACCTCACAGGCAATCTGAGCACAGATTCCACTCAGGCACCTGTGCACTTGTCAAGAGTTATTTTTTTCATTTTAAAAACAGACCCCCAGTCTTTTCCCTACCAGGAAATCTCACAGGATATCCGAGCAAATGTTCCACTCAGGCACCTAAACATTCTGCTGGTTGTGCACCTATTGATTGTTTTTCCATTCGAATACTAGGACCCCAGTAATGAATCTAAGCATGGACCCCACTCAGGCACATACAAATGCTGCTGGTGTGCTCCTATTAATATCCATTTTTCCACTTAGAGGGTACCTAAACAAGCAGTTTTTAAAACTGCAAACTCCAAAATCTGGCTTCATATGGAGGTAAAGTGAAGGCTGCTGTTTATATATGCTAAAACTGCATTTATGTAAATAATGTAAATGCAGTTTCATATCGTTTGAAAAATGTAAACATCAGCCTTTCACTTTCAAAAACAGCCTTGGTTTCTCCTCTAAGATGGCTGCCAAGTCTGCTAAGTGATGAGTCATGATGACATAATTTGAGCCAGAGATACAGATCAACATATATTTATATAGTGCTAACTAGTTCTTATTTCCCTCTTTATTTTGAATTGTTGTACCAGAATGATCAATACCATGTATTACCTCATGGATTATTTTGATCAGTACACGTTAGGCTATAATTTTGTTCATTTTGTTTACTTTAACTTGTAGAAAATGTCTTGCAATCCAGCTGACTTTTTCTTTGGCAGACTGCATTACAACACTTCAAACGCCTGATGATCTAGTGGTTATATGATGCACTGAACTTTGTTTTTTGTTAACCAGGAGAGACGCAGTAAGCTGACAGCTTGTTTACAGGTGTGGCCTAGGAGCACAAGGAAGTTTAGTGACTTGCTCAGGGTCACAGAGCAAAGTACTGGTCTTGTTCAGTTCCAAAGCTCATGCTCTATTGTTAATCTACAAATAAGGCTTTCTTTTTCCATGTGAACCCCTGCACCTAGCCTGCCTTCTGCTGAACACCCCACCATCCATACCCTGTCCTTAGTACTGCCTGGGGCTTATGACAAATATGAGCTTGCAGTCTCATGAAGAGAATTATCACACCTCAGATTGCAATCTTGTACTCGGAGGGTGCAGTACACCTATACTGATACGCATCATAAGCTGGCACTGTTAAAAAATGCCTCCCAAATCACTCTCCAGTTCACATTCTCAATGTCTGACTTCTGCTCCCACAGTAAATATTAAGCGGATCACCACCCTTCTGCATAGTGATGGTAGTATGTACAGTTCCCTGTTGTGTTTTTTTCTCACCTTCCCAGCAATTCCTCTCCAGTACTTTTCTGTGCTCTACTCCACAATGCGAGCTGGCTGGCTACCACCATTCCAAATCCTGAATGAGCTATACACAACTCCCTCAATACTGTCCTAACAAATGTCAACATCGCCTCATAATAATATCCCTATAATTGAATTCAAGTAACAGTTTAGGTGCAGTCCTGACACTCTCAGTATTTGTCATTGTTGGCTATTTTCATCCACAGTCAGGTAGTGAGCACGATGCTGGCAGCCCCACATTTCAGATCTCACAGTGATCCACTCAGCGTCCTCCTTTATGTCTTCGACTAACCTGAATATAGCTGTACCCTGTTGGAATGGCCTCTTCAGTTCCTCTCTGGCATTCATTCTTCTCACCTGCTCCCCACACCAAAAACTGGTGAGTTCACTACCCTTCCACATCATGAATGTGGTTAGTACAGTCTCCTATGTTACGGCTGCATATTAATAATAAACATGATCTTCTGGTAAGCCAGGCTCATAGCAGCATGGCACAAGTGGAAAAATAGGCTTTCCCACTCATATAAGATCTAAGCCACCTATGATTAGGCACTATTAAATGACGTGTATAATGGTGTGCACACCTGTCATTTAATAGTGCCTATTCAAAGGTAGCCTAGATCTTTTAAGGACAGGAAAGCCCATCATTCCCCTTGTTCCCTGCTGCTATCAGCCTGACTTACTGGAAACATATTTTTATATTTGATATGCCAAAATAAAACGGAAACTGTACTACTTGCATTCATTATGCAGAAGGGTAATAATGAGCTCACCAGTTTTCGGTGCAAGGAGGAATAGTGAAGACTGAATACCAGAGGGGGACCAAGAAGGTCACTCTTGCAAGGTACTGCTATATTCATGGAAGGGGAAGACAAAAGGAGAGAAATATGAGCGGATTACTATGAGAAATAAGATCTGCGGCTGCCAGCATCTTGATCACTACCTGACCCCATTGTCCTGGCCAACATTCCCCTTCCTATAAAACCAATGCATGCAATTGTCCAAGGCTATGTGTGGATATTACTGTATGGAACAGCTGCCACTACATGTTCAGTCACTTCACTTTTAGTCTAGTATTGCTTGTAAAACACTTTGGGATACAGTGTGTATGAACACCACTATATAAATGCTGATTCTTATTATTTCCCATGGAAAAAGAGGACAAGACAAGCATATATTTGAGTTTCCAGAAAGTATGAACTCTAACATTGGATTGCACAAGAACTTTGCTACAAAAAAAGTGATGGCTCTAGGGGGTGGTGAAGGGTGTGGCTGCAACCCCCCCACATAGTAACATACTTGCTTGCAGCTGCTGCTGCATTTCACTTTGTTGAAGGTCTGATTTATTGATTGTACAAATGTTTACATTCAAACTATGGATTACATTTGTAGGTTCTGTCAAAAATGTACTAGAAAAGAATAATAGCAGAAAATATAAATGTTTAATAAAAATGTTAAAAAGTGCGTATTAAGCATGCACACAACCCCCGCACCCCCACTGTAGCATCCTGGATCCACTATAACCACTAGACCACCAGGTTATTCAAGATTTGCACTGCACTGTGGTTTGCCACAGAGAAAGTCGGTTGGATTAAAATACAGGTTACTCACCTGTAACAGGAGTTCTAGGAATGGATATGTTGTTCATCCACACTCTCTGGCAGGTATCCTTGCCGCTTAATTCTTGCCGGAAGGTCTTCAAGTTGGCTCCTCCCACCCACCCGGTGGAAAAACTCTCGGCTCTGCCCCATGACGCCAGATCTGGCCCGCTGGAAGCCGGTGGCTGCGTCAAGCCGGGAGATTGTAGAGTGTCAGGATGAACAATATATACCATTCCTAGAACTCCTGTTACAGGTGAGTAAGCTGTATTTAGGACATGGATATGTTGTTCATCCACACTTCTGGCAGACTCCTAGCAGTTCTCCGGGAGGAGGGAGGCAAGGCGCACACCCCTATACTTACTTGGGAAAGAGAGACTGGAGAACTGAGGCCCCAAAACCAGCATCCCGGCGTGACTCGAGGTCGATGTGGTAGTGGGTAATAAAGGTATGTGCCGACTTCCAGGTAGCAGCCCTGCAGATATCCTGGATAGGGACGTCCCTGAAGCAGCTACCGATGCAGCGGTATGGCGGGTAGAATGAGCTTTATCCTCTGGGAGGCTCCATGCCCGCAACCTGTAGCAGAGCTCTATGTAAGAGGTGATCCACCTGCCTATCGTCCGCTTTGCTGCAGGTCTGCCAGGTGCGGCTTCAGCATAGGTGACAAACAGCTGGCAACCTCTCTCGAACTTCAGGCCATCCGCCTTTATAGTAAGCGAGCTGCTCAGGGGTCCAAAGCATGCAGCCTATACTCGGCCTCCGAGGTGTGATTGGAGAACACCGCAGAGTCAACACCTGGTTAGGTGAAACTCCGACACCACCTTCAGAAGGAATTTCGGTGGGGGCACAGGACAACCTTGTCCCTGTGGAAGACCAGGTAGGGAGGCTCGATGGAAAGTGCCTGGAGCTCTCCCATCCTTCTGGCTGACGTGATAGCCACCAAGAAGGTGGTTTTCCACAACAGGTGTGAAAGATCACACCTGTGCATTGGTTCGAATGGCTTGCCCATGAGCTTGGCCAATACCAGCAGTAGATCCCACGGAGGTGGAGGCTCTCGCACCGGAGGGAAATATGGTCAAGGCCTTTGAAAAAGCGCCTGACCACCTTTCTCCTCAGCACCGACTGCTTGCCGCCGTGCGTCTGTAAGCAGAGGTGGCTGCCAGGTGCACCTTAAGGGTTGTCGACCGGCCCTTGCTGAGAAAGGACACAGGTAGTCCAGAATGCTTGCTAGGGGCAGCCTGGAAGGGTCCAAGCCCTTCCCCTGACACCAAATGGAAAACCCTTCCATTTGAAGGCATAGCATTTCCTGGTCGACTCTCTACGGGACACCTCAACGACGCTTGAGGACCTCGGGTCGAAAGACCCAAGGCCTGGAACTCAGCCAGGAACCAGGCCGTCAGGTGCAGGGATTGAAGGTCTGGCTGGAATACCTTCCCTGATTGACTGAGATCAGGTCCGGGCGGGCTGGAAGCTGCCTGGAGCCTGGAGCTGAGGCTGAGGAGATCTGGGTACCAGAACTGGCGGGCCAGTCTGGGGCTACCAGAATCACCTGCGCCTTGTCCCTCCTCACCTTGAGAAGCACCTTGTGGATCAAGGGAAATGGGGGAAAGGCGTAGAAGAGGCCCGGGGTCCACGGCCTCAAGAAGGCGTCCCCCTGCAGCGAGCCCTGCTGGGAGGGCGGGCATGGAACAGACTCAGCTTCGCATTCTCCCTGGAGGCAAACAGGTCCACCTGAGGCGTCCCCCAGTGGGAGAAGAGATCTTGTACTACCTCCGGCAGGAGAGACCACTCGTGAGACGCAGCCCCTATCCGACTTAGGGCATCGGCCAGGGTATTGGAGGCTCCTGCCACGTGAATGGCTAGGAGATCCGCCTCCAGGCTGCGCACTAGGGACCAAATGTGGAGAGCTTCCTTGCATAACAGCAAGGAACGCGTCCCGCCCTGGCGGTTCAGATAGTACATGGTCGTGGTGTTGTCCGTCTGGACCTGAACCACTTGACCCCGTAGAAACGGAGCGAAGGCGGTGAGAGCTAGACGGACCGCTCGGAGCTCCAGCAGGTTGATGTGCATCGGGACTCCCGAGGGGACCAGAGGCCGCGCGCCGGTGTTCCCCAGATGGGCACCCCAACCCATCAGAGATGCGCCGGTCGGTCGAGACCGCCGGCTTGGGGCGGACGTAACGGGATACCCTCCTGCAGATGAGCTGGAACGATCCAGCACTGGAGAGCGCCCACATCTCCTGGTCACTGTCACGGGCCGGTCCAACGGATCGCGGCATTGTGACCATTGGCTGGCCAGTCCCCATTGAAAGGGACGCATGTACCAATGGGCCCAACGGACCACGCTGGTGCAGGCCGCCATGAGGCCCAGGAGGCGCAGGAAGTCCCGGGCAGGGTTCAATTGCCCAACCAGAAATGATTGGGCAAAGGAGGAAAGAACCTCGGCCCTGTCCGCCGGGAGCCGGGCTCTGGCTCGCAGAGAGTCGAGCTCTGCCCCGATGAACAGAATCACCTGCTTTGGCACGAGTTCCGACTTGGCCTCGTTGATGAGGAGGCCAACCTGAGAGCAAACCTGGAGGGCCAGATCTCTGGACCGCCTCCACTCCTGTCTGGAGGCTGCTATCAGCCAATCATCCAGGAAAGGTACACCCAGACCCTCGGCGCTGCAGGAATGCTGTCACCACTGCCATGCATTTGGTGAAGACCCTGGGAGCTAGGGAGAGGTCAAGGGCATGGCTCGAGTTCGTAGGGATCCCTCTGCCTGAAGCGGAGGAATCTCTGATGGGACGGACGGATTGGGACGTGAAAGAACGCGTCCTGGAGGTCCAAGGAGCAGAACCACATGCCTCGTTCCAAGGATGGGATTATCTGAGCCAGAGTAACCATCCTGAAGGTCCGAGACCTTAGGAACTTGTTCAGGTCGAGAATGGGGCGCCAGCCCCCCGTCCGTTTTGGGACCAGGAAGTACCTGGACACAAACCCGGGTCTGAAGGAGGATCCACCACCTTCCTGATTACCTCTTTTTCGAGGAGCAGGGCAATATCGGCCCGTGGGCCAACAGCGAGGCTGGATCCGTGGCTCCGAGGCAACGGCTCAGCGGAACCTGCTCAAACTCCAGAGGCAGGCCTTTTCACCACCTCCAACACCCAGCGGTCCATGGCGATAGTGGACCAGGTGGAAAGGAAGTGGTGGAGCCGTCCCCCCACGGGGGGAACCCAGGGGGGAGTGACAAGGTTGGGGGCGGCACCCCTCAACCCGTCACTAGACAGGCTTGGAGGAAGAACCGGCCAAGGGACCTCCTAGGCCTTTACCTCCTTGCTTTTTGTTGGAGGAATCCGTCGGCTTGGGTTTGGGATGCCAAGCGCGAGCCTGCTGGCCCTGTTGCTGGTGCTGCTGGGCCGGTCAAGGAGCAGGGACCGAAGGATGAAAGAACTTCTGCTGCTGACTGCGGCCATTGTCCCTCTGGGCGGAGGTGACCGAGTCCAGAGTGGCACTGGACTTTTCGATCCACTGGAGGTGTCCCTCCACTCCAGGGCCGAAGAGGTCAGTCCCCAAGAAGGGGACGTCCGCCAACTTGTACTGGGTATCCGCCGTGAAATTGGATATCTTCAGCCACACCCTGCGTCGCATGGCCACTGCGGCCGCTACTGACCTGGCACAGGAATCACCTATGTCCAGAGCAGTCTGGAGCTGCTGCTTCACCACTGCCCTACTCTGGTCCCGCACCTGGCGGACCGTGGTCTGCAGGCCAGGCGGGAGATGAGGAACGACCGCGTCCAGGGAGCCCATGAGGGCGTGGGAGAAGTGTGCCATTAGCACGGCCGAGCTGGCCTGTCAGAGGCCGAGGGAGGACGCAGCGTACACCTTGTGCCCGCAAAGTCCAGCTTTTGGACTCCTTGTCGGGGGGCTTGTCCACATCCCGAGCATTACCGAACGCTGAAAACGCTGTTGGTGACTAACCCTCAGCAGAGGGGTGTTCCCGAGAAACCGGGCAAAGAGCCGGTAGGGACCGCGTACTTCCTGGCCATCCTGGCTGAGGGCGCAGGACAGGAAGCAGGCCGCTGCCAAAGCTCCAAGGCTGGGCCGACAATGGCCTCAGCCACCGGAAAGGCCTCCGTAGGAGAATCCCCTCAGTCCAGAATCTCCGTCAGGGGATACCTGGCCTGTTTGGACACGGGCTCGAGCTGCATCCTGGTGGACTCTGAGATGAGTCGAAGCAGACCCAAGAAGGACGATGGGCTATCATCCACTGACTGGCCCCTGGAGGACTCCAGATTGCACAGCCTGGAGAACAGGAAGGAATCATCGTCAGATTCCGAAGAGTCTGAGAAGAGCTGCCTCGGCCCTGAGCCACCCTCCACCTGCCGAGGACGGTCGGGAGTGAGGGTGACCGACAACCTGTGGGGCAGGCCATGACCCGACCGAGAATTCTTGGTCGGTGCCCCCAACTTAGGTTGTGGAGGCGGAGGTTCCACCACAATCGGTGGAGCAGCTGGTTTCGGCTTAGCAACTGGCCCTGGGGCGGGCAACTCGCCTGGAACGAGTGGTTGCTTCGGCCGTTCTGGCGACAGCCACTTGATGGCCGGGTCGGCTTAGGCCCAGATAACAGCAACTGCTGCCACATTAAATCCTCGTAGCGCTGGCGCAACTTGCGCCGTAGCTTCTCCTCACCCGGAGGAGGACGAGGAAGAACGGCGTCGCCGCTTACTTCGTAAGGAGACCGAGACCGCCGGTGTCGGGCGGAAATGGCTGGATCGAGAAAGGTCCGAGACCGAGACCCCAGGGGGACCGAGTGGGTCTGGGAAGGGGCGGGGATACCTGCTCTTCCCTCGGCTCGGAACTTTAACCGGGGACTGCAGTCCCGAAGGAGCAGGCAGATCCTCGCTATCCACCGGGGGAACCGGTGAAGTAGGGTTGTCGGCTTCTCCAGTCGACAGCCCATCTAATAGATCGAGAAAAATCTCGACTTCGTCGACGGGAGTCTCGGCAGGCTTGCCTGATGGGGGCACCGTGAAGCCAGCGGCCTCAGCCGCAACCTTGACCGAAGTCGACAGTCGGCTGCCCTGGGAGGGGGACTTCGCCCGCTCCCACGAACGCAGACGATGGGACTTACCTTTCGATTCCCTTTTCTTGGACCGAGAAGAATGTCCCGAGGGCCCTCTCCTTTCGTGAAAGGACTGCAAAGCTCTTGAACGAGTTGTATACGAGGAACTCAGAGAGAGGGATAAATGCCGTGGCCGAGGAGGAAGAAGATGCGGCCTGGGCCGTCTCCTCCTCGAGGGCGATCATCTGCTCGAGCTGCTCAGCCGAGCCAGCTGCCGCGGACACCGCCCAACGAGCCTCTTTGGATTTAACCAGCGGAAAACGTTCCTCGGGGCGCCCGAGTTTCAAACGGGCAGCACGATCATCCAGAACACTGGCCAAGAAAGAACGGCACAACTCGCAAGCCTGCGGGTCGTGATCTAGGCCTAAGCAGTAGACGCACGTGGAGTGCGGATCTGTCCTGGACATTTTCTGCCTGCAAGGGCAGCTCTGAAAGCTGGAACAGATTTGTCCATCGAGCCACGAGGGAAAAGAAGACCAAGTTTGGAAAACTTCAAAATCAATTTCGGGCGAACCGAAGAATTAGGATCCAGTCTCAAACGCAGAGCGCTAAGGAGGAACCTGAGCTTCCAGCGGTAAGGAAGATCTGGCGTCATGGGGCGGAGCCGAGTTTACCACCCGGTGGGTGGAGGAGCCAGCTTGAAGACCTTCCGAAAGAATTAAAGCGGCAAGGATACCTGCCAGAGAGTGTGGATGAACAACATATCCATGTCCCTAGAAACACATTTTCAGCGTGTTAAAGTAAACAAAATGAACAGAACCATAGCCTAACATGTGCATTACACAAAATAATGCACATGGTTTTGACCATTTGGTGGAACACCTCTATACAAAGAGAAAAAATAACTAGTTAGCACTACAGACAGCCATATATCTTTCTGACTTTGGCTCACATCACATCACATTTGGCGCATTTTAGGAAGCAGGTAGAGTTTTTTTAAATTGGAAGGCTGATTTTACAATTTTCAAGTGCTCTGGAACCACATTTAGGTAAATTATGTCAGTGTAATTTTAGAATTAATGAATACAGTAGTCTTTCCTTTAGTCACCTACGGAGTCAGATTTTTGAATAGTTTGTCAAAATGTTGTTTAGGTATCCTTTAAATATCAGGCCCCCAGTTTTTCCCCCTCATGAGGTACCTCACAGGAAATCTCATGGATCCCACTCAGGCACCGGACAAGTCTGCCGGGTATGCACCTACTAATGGTTATGTTTACATCTACATGTGTTCCTATATCAGACCCCCATCTTTTCCTTACCAGGAATCTCACAGGAAATCTCAACTTGCATATTACATGGGCACCTGAAACACCTATTGGCTGTGCATTCATAGTTACTGTTCCACTTGAATATCAGGGCCCCAGTCTTTTCCTTACCAGGAATCTCACAGGGAATCTGAACACAGATCCCACTCAGGTAAATTTTCTGGGTGTACACCTATTAAAAGTTATTTTTCCATTTGAATACTAGACCCATATTCTTTTCATTACCATGCTTCGCTTCAAGCACTGTAACACGAACACGCTTTTTATTTTTTAAACATCTACAAAAACTTGAAACTGATGCAAACTAGGGGGTAGAGCACACAAAGAAGGCAGGCAGAATGTATCTGCTACTACTCACTTGTCTCCCCACAGTTTTTTCATCATGTCTTCCACTTTCTTGGCACGCTCAGCTGGAGGTAGCTGTAACTTCTCGCCCTTGGCAGCAAATTTGTCTACATACATCTCAGCAAAATGCTTCAGAGTAAAGGCCCAGCCATGTAGACCAGAACCAAACCCAACTGTACCAACGACAGGATCAATCTAGAGATAAAGTACAGTACTTAAATACAACGCTCTGACAAGCCTATAAATGACTGACTACAACTTTTTCTTTTCACTTGATTTTTTGAGTCACAGCTACTAAAACTTGTCAGGGTAAACTGTTGAAACAGTGACAGAGGCCAGCTGCTGAACATTCTCTTACCATGATGTTGCCCATAGGCCCAGACTCCCCTTCTCCATACGTAGAGATAATGACATTGACATTTTCTACAATGCGCTGGAAGGTCTGGTAGAGCTTTTCAGGATCCAGCTGTAGCTCAAGAAGAGCACGGTCCATCTTGTTCATCATAAGGACTGGCCTGATGCGTTCAGCTATGGCCTGACGCAGAACAGTCTCAGTCTGTACACACACACCTTACCAAAAAAACAAAAAAGCCCACATAAATATATTCATAAAATGGTCAGCAGTGGGATACTACACGGATAACCACAAGTGAGGGCAAGCTCAAAACTTACAAAATGTTGACTGTCACGAGCTGTGATGGTCCGATACCTTCACAAGCTTGAGTATAGTAACTCAAATGCCACTAGAATATCCTAATTCATCAAGATATTTGTTTACATTTTCTCAATTGCTTTTTAAGGTGGTTGCTCAACATGTTCGCTGTTCTGCCCAGCTACATATCAAGTATGGTACATGGTACCAAGCATAACATTTGAAAGATAATGAATTCCATGTGCATTGTCAATACTAAATCTCCTCTAACATGCCCCCAAAAACAGTGGGGGAATTCAAGAATGTATGAGACAGTCTAAAAAATTACTCACCGTATTAATCTTGTTTCTTTCAGTGTATTCTCCAATATTCATAACTCTTGCAGTCAGCCTTTAAAGTAGAACTGCCCAGAGACAGAACGTTATGCTAATGATAGAACCATCATTGGCACATGCCACTTATTCAAATGCTGCCCTTACCAACTGATGCATTCTAAAAACCCTCAGATTTCATGGAGAGCCTGCAAGGAAAGGCCCAACAAAGGATAACATCTACATACAAACAAAACTAACTCTAAACAAACCTCCAACTGGGGAAAACAATGCCCAAAAAGATAAAGTATGCTAGTGTGGTGGCACCTTTGCACCTATTCATTCAGCTTAGGTACAGGCCACTGGTTCTAGTGGGAGGCGGGTGGGCAAGTTATGAATATTGCAGAATACCCCGGAAGAAACAAGATAACTACAGTAATTTTTTCTTCTTACTCAATGAATTCTCCAATATTCCTAACTCTTGCAGACTATGAAGCAGTAACTTTTGGAGGTGGGCACAGAACATACTTTGGAAATATGATCTGTAGGACTGCTGTGCCAAACCTGGCATCACTTCTGGCCTGGGTGTCCAGGCTGTAATGCTTTGTAAAGGTGTGAACTGTCCTCCAGGTAGCTGCTTTACAGATTTCCAGCAATGGGACATCCCTGGCAGCTGCTATAGTAGCAGCTGTTCCACTTGTGGAATGAGCTGTCAGTCCTACTGGGGCCCCTTCCAGCTTTCAAGTCGCAAAACTGGATGCACTGAACTATCCAGTGAGAAATTAACCTTTTAGATGCTTGACTTCCTTTACCCACATTTCCATAAGTCAGGAGCAGCTGCTGTCTGTCCTATCTATGGTCCTTAGTGAGAGTCATGTAGGAACTCAGGGCTCTCTTGACATCAAAACTGTGGAGCTGAAGCTCACCTGGAGTGCTAAGTGAAAAAGACTGGCAAAGTGATGGATTGATTCAAGTGGAAATCAGAAACCACCTTAGGAAGAAATTTCCTATTTGTTCTTAAAACTATCTTATCCCTATGGAATGAGAAGTGGTCTTTTTTGATACACAGAGCTTGAAGCACACAAATCCTTCTTACACAAGTGATGGCTACCAGAAACACTGTTTTCCAGGTAATATACTTCAAATGAGCGGAGGCCATGGCCTCAAAAAGAAGGACCATGAGCTGGGCAATGTAGACATTCAAGTCCCAAGCTGGCACTGGTTCTGCATGTGTGTGTGCGCAAATGTGCCAAACCTTTGAAGAACCTTTTGAAAATGGAATTCAATGGCATAGAGGCACCCTTTCCAGCTGAAATGTAAGCAGATACTGAAGCCAAGTGGACTTTTAAAGTGGTGGGCTGCAAGCCCAAAGAATGCAGATGGATAAGGTAGTCCAGCAATGCCAGAATCCACACTTGTTCTGGCACATCACTGGTGGAGCATCAAATAGAAAACCTTTTCCATTTTGAAGCATAGATTTTCTTGGTAGAGGACTTCCTGTAGCCTCATAGAACATTCAGAACACTTTGAGAGATGCAAACCTGCATACGCCTCAAAAGCTATGTCCTGAGCCTGATGGATCTGAAGTCCGGGTACAGGATCCTCCCTTGGTTAGAGGTTAACAGACTGCCTCTGAAGGAGGTGTACTGGCTTTTCCACAGACATGGAAAGCAGCAGAGAGTAACATGGCTGCCTTGCCCAATCTGGAGCTATGAAGATCATCGATGCTGGCTGGGATCAGAGTTTGATCAGAACCCTGAAGATGACAGGAAAAGGAGGAAGGCATATAGCTGCCTCCCCTGACCAGTACAGGCCAGAGTGTCCAGAGGTATTGTACCCCTGGCTGGTGGTCTGCAACAATACTGTGGCAGGTGGTGGTTCTCGGGACGAAAGAGATCTATCTCTGGGGTGCCCCACTTTCTGAACACTACCTCCAGTATCTGCCTGTTCAGGGTGCACTTGTGATGGGCCTGGTTGATCCGACTGGATCTATGACAGTCGATGCGACAATTCACATCGTTGACCGGCGCTACAGCAACTCTTATAAGCCGACCGTGACGGCCGGCATAAAGGGAGTCGCTTCAGACTGTTTTCTTCAGAGCTTTGCCCCGAACCACCCATGCAAGAGGCGCAGCCTCTGCTACTAAATAATGAACTCAGGTTGCTTTGGGATGGGGAACAATACCACCAGAAAGCAGTGCTGGAAGTCCGTCGCCAACACTACAGCAGCCTGGCACTGCTGTTGCGGTCGGTCGGTAAAGTTGTTGCGTAGTGATGGCATACCAATCTGACTCAGGGCATCTGCTAGGGTGTTGTCCTTGCCTGGCAGAAGAATAGCTTGCAGTGAAGCTTTGAGTAAGAGAAGCTCAAATCTTCATTGGCTCTGTGCACAAGGAGTTGAACCTTGACCCCCCCTGTTTGCTTATGAGTACATGGTTGTGGTATTGTCCGTTCTGGACTTGCACCCACTCTACCTTGCACCCATGGTAAAGGCCTGCAAGGCTAGTAATACTGCCCTCAGTTCCAGCAGGTTTATGTGCTGGAGTGACTCTGCACTTGACCAGGTTCCATGGGTGGTGTGCTCCCCTAGATGGGCACCCCACCCCAGCAGTTGATGCGTCTGTTGTGAGAATCACTGATGGAGACTCTTTGGAAGGGACCCCTCCTCTGGATTGTCTCCTTCCTCCACTGGAGGCTTGCAGTACTGTCCTTGTTACTAGAATCAGCTTTGAGAGAGGATCCCTCCTTTGCATGATGGAGGTGGAACTGTACATCACTCATTTGTAATCTGGAACCCAGTACTATGCTTGTTGCTACAACCATATGTCCCAGTAGATGAAACAGCTGCCTTGCTGTATTTGGCTTGTGCAGAGTAAAACGAGCCAGCAGTTTGTAGGATATTGCTTACCCTGTCCCGAGGCAGGTAAGCCTTTCCCTTAGGGTGTCTAGTTCTGACCCTATAGAATTGCAGAACCTGCACTGGTTGTAGGACAGACTTTTTAGGTTTATTAGGAACCCTAAGGACTTCAGGAGCTCTTGGATTACCTGCAAATTGGTACCCTCACCTGCAGTGATTTTCCCACCAACATCGTCAGACAGGAAACTGACACTAGCCTTCTTACATGTGTGAACCACTATTTGCTAAGCACTTCATTAACACCTGGAGCCAAGGAGACCGAATGGTAGTGCTGAGAACTGATAATGGCCTGAAGAGTCTGAACCAGAGGTATTTTCTGTGAGACTCCATTATGGGGATGTGAAGCAAGCATCTTTTAGGTCCATGAGGCCAACCAGTCTCCTTTATGAAGGACTGGAGAATCATTGACAAGTTACCATTTTGAACTTTGGCTTCAGTAAGTACCTGTTTAGTAACCTTAGTTCTAGAATAGGCTGCTACTCCCCATGTTTCTTTGTGGTTAGGGAATACCTTGAGAATAAAACCCTTTTCCCGGTTTGCTGAGGAGGAACAGGTTCCACTGCCCTTGACAAGAGCAGACTTTGCGACTCCTTTTCCAACAGCTTCTTCTCTGTATTTGAAGCAGGTTTGAAAACCCTTGTTCTTAGTGGGGAAAGGATTTGAAACTTGGGGGACAAACCTTGACCCACTGCTTCCAGGACCCACATGTCTGTGGTTTTGTTTTTCTAAGCCTGGAAGTAGTGAGCCAGTCTGCCCCTACAGGGATTGGGGAAGGCGGCCTTAGCAAGTAAGTCAGGGATTCTGCTTGGATTGGGGCTGACCCTGACTGGGAGCCATGCCTAGACCCCCTTCTGCCCCTATCTCTGAAGTACCCTGTCTGCTAAGGTACTGTTGGTATTGGTGGATAGCTTGAGCCTGATAAAAAGGCCTGCTGTAACTAGCTGTACCCCTGCCTCCCTTTCCATAAGGTCTGGTGGAAAGTAAAGCTCTGTCTTTGGCAGAGTTGCTCTTGTAGGTAGCTTTGTATTCATCCACCTTCTTCATATAGGCCTCTGTCTTATCTCCAAATGAGTTGTTTTCTACAAGACAATCCATGACTTTCATCTGGGTATCCAGTGTGAGGTTTGTGGCCCTGAGCCAAGCAAACCTTCTTGGAACCACAGAGAGGGCCATACACCTGGCAGTAGTGTCAATGGCATCTGCTGCCATCTGAAATTGATACTTTGCAGCCTCCAGGTTGAACCTGGCAGTCTCAGCCAAATCAGCTTAGAGACCAGATTGAGCTTTCTCAGACATAGCCAAGACAGACTGCCACAGTGATTTTTGATGCTGTGCAGCATAGGCCTGATAATTGTCCTGATAGCCAATGAAGCTGACAGGTAGCCGTTTTTGGCCATACTGTCTAGCTTTCTAGAGTCCTTCTCGGGGGCGATGCCAGGGGCACTTTTGCCCAGTCACAGGCTGCAGTCTGTACTTCACCTTGATGGTCAGGGTGAGTAAACAAAAACTCAGCCCCTTCCCTATCTATTCCGTACTTTTATCAGACCTCGTATCCAGAGGTGGAACAAAATTTGGTGTCTGCAGAATTTTCTAGATATCTTTCTTAAAGAATCTGTTAATGGGGAGCAGTAATCTTTAGATGGTGTTAGCCCCATAAGCTCCAGATACTCCACCTCCTTTTTATCTTCTACCACTTCACTAGTGGCTATATCCAGAGCATCAACCATTTTCCTGACAAAGGAGAAATGAGAGGAGAAGTCCTCAGATGTCCTGGGTGGAGATCCAAATTCTTGATCGGGGAACTTCCGGTTCCCTCATCATAATCCTTCTCTTCCTCATACTCTGTGCATTCCTGAAATGAGGTTGGAATCAAGAAAATGGTTTGCTGAAGCAGGGTTTGAACTGGTGCTTGAGGAATTGGGGTACCAGCCCCTGTACAATCTGAATCATTTTCAATGCCTGGGCAATATCCTCAGGCGCAGGCAAACTGCCAGGCACCGTAGAAGTCCCCTTAGGCTTTTCAGCAGGGGGTCCAGTGTGCTTTGTTTTCTTTAGTCTTTTTGAAGGAACCAGAGATTCGACCAGTTCATTTTCCGGGTGAGGTATCCCCCTTATCAGGGGCTGCCTGCTTAGGAACAGCAGTTTTACATGCATTATTTGAGGGTAAAGGCTGGTCAGAGCCTGAAGCATTCTCCAACTTTTTGTGAAGTCTCCCCCAAGGTTTTTCAAGCATCTTTTGGGGGAAAGACTTACAGATGTCACATTCAGCAGAGAAATGTTCCTCACCAAAGCAGACATGTTTGTCAACCTTGGCAAACACATCCCCACACTTTGTAACATTTTAAACCCCATGGGCCCAGTTTCTTCTTAGGATTTTCTGACATTTTCACAGAGAACCCCAAAACACCTCAACCACAAGTAAGTTTTTTTTTTTTTTTTTTTTTTATAGTGGTTGCAATCGGTTCCGGAACAAAGAATATTCCAACCGGAACTGGAATAAATAGACAAAGAACTGGATTTATTGGTTCTTTACAGAGAAAAAAAAACAAAGTAAAGCTACCAGAGTTTTAGTCAAAAAAACTCGGACTAAACTAACGAAACCTTGGTTCCTCAGCACTTATCCCGAACCGAGAGAAACAGTGAAAAACACTTAATTCCTAACAGTTTACTAGTAAAACAGAAAATAAAAGCAGTAAATGAAAAATATGAAAGAAAATACTTATAATTATAGAAGGAGCACTTGAGAATGACTGTGAGAAGTCTCACATGCGTCTTGACTTGGCAGGCGGAGAAAGAAATGAGAGTGGTTTTAGAATGCAATTGGTAAGGGCAGCAGTTGAATAAGTGGCACAAGTCAATGATTCCACCATTAGCATAACGTTCTTTCTCCAGGCAGTTCTACTTTAAAGGCTGACTGCAAGAGTTAGGAATATTGGAGAATTCCTGGGTTAAGAAATAAGGCAATTCTAGTTGGGGTTGGGTAGGAGGAAGTAAGCTATTGGTTAACTAGGATCTGCAGCTTATTCAATAAGTAGGGAAATAGGCAGACTGGGTGGGCCAAGCGGTCCTTATTTGCCATCAATGTCTCTGTTTCTGATACTGTGCTATGTGCAGAGTAAACTGCCTGCCTGATAAGCAGAGACGCTGTAACATAAACCTTTCTAGCCACAATAGCCAATTTTTTAGCATCCTTTTTGGGGTGCTGCACAGATAGTGATTTATGCTCTCTCACAAGCTACAACCTGGACTACTCTGAGGATTAGGATGGGCATACAGGTATTCCACTCCTCGCATGCCAACTTGATATTTTCTTTCAACCTTATCTATGGCTGCAGCTAAGGTGAGTGCAACATGATTTTTGATGTGACACAAGATGCTTGGATTGCCATATGCCATGGGAAACTGCACTCTGCTTCTGCAGAAACTGCACAATCTCAGAAAATAGCAGAGACACACATGTTGGAATGTGGCATGAATGCTGAAATTCAGAATATACTGGTGTCGTAAATTTTTTAGAATGTTGCAGAGATATGCAGTTTAACATTGCGGGAGAGCTGCAAAATGTGGCAGGAATATGTAATTTCATAATGTGTCATGTATGTGTGATTTTTGCATGTGGTGGTGATGCACACTTTTAGAATGTGGTGGGGATGCTAGATTTCAGATTGTGGTGATAACATGCAGTTTCACAATGTGGCGTGGACAGGGAATATCAGAATGGATCCAGGATGCGGTTTTAGAATGTAGTGGTCACATACAGTTTTAGAATGCGGCAGGCATGCACATTTTTTGGAATGTGACAACTATGCACAATTTCAGAACTTGGTGGAGGTGGTTTCAGAATGAGGCAGGGTTGCACAATTTTAGAAGGTGGCTCGGTAATGCAATTTTGGAATGTGGCAGGGACACAGATTTTCAGAATATGGTGGGGATATGCAAATTGGGAACATGGGTGCACATTTTCAGAATGTGACAGACAGTAAACACTGGAATGCAGTGGTGACAATTTCAGAATGTGACTGGGATGTAGAATGCACAATTTTAGAATGTGGCTTGGAAATGCAATTTTGGAATGTGGTAGGGACACTGATTTTTCAGAATATGGTGGGGATATACAATTTTGGAATATAATATGGGTGCACATTTTCAGAATGTGACAGTCAATACTGGAATGCAGTGGTGACATACAGTTTCAGAATGTGACTGGAAAGTAGAATGTGGTGGTGAGGTGATGTCCACTTTTGGAATTTAAAGTTGTTGACCCAGAGAGGCACACTGAATCAAGGCTTGTTTCTGGGTATATCCCAGGGAAAGGGGACAGGAACATTACAATCATTTATAACACTTGTGTAAAAAACAAACCAAAAAAGTCATTGTGAAGATTAAGACAGGGTACCTTAAAAACAAAAAATAATAGTACAGGGTGTAAACAAAAATATTTTAGGGGCTCACACCATGGTAAAGAAATATGCATCAAACAAGTGTGCACTACCAGAGGTAAATCCATATTAGAAAAACAAACCTCACGTTTTGAATAAGCGGAGTGGGTAAGCACCATATGAAACACTCGAAGAATAGCAATCTCGAGTGCTACAAAGGATATACCTGAGGGCAAGGGCGTACAAGCATAAAAGCACAGTGTGTCAGTACTTGAAATACAAAACACGCTATTTGAAAGCGCCACCATAACACCAAGCTCACACCGCTGCAAACCCTTCAACCGGGCATGGAAAGGGCGTGTCCTTTCACGCCCAAGCTGAAGAAATACGCAACGTAACTTGGCGTTATAACAGCGGTTCAAATAGCGATGTTCTATTCAAACCATACTATCCTTGGGAGCACAAAGATTAATTAAGCTATTCTTCAAGTGCAACGTGGAACATATAGAACACACAGCTCTTGCTGAATCTACTATGTAAAAATACGAAAGTTCATCTTTTGTTTTGGATCCTATTTCCCCGACGTCTAAGTAAGCCGTGTGCTTTATTCTTACTTCTTTGGGAGATCCTGTTTACCTGGTATGCCAAAAACTACAGATTTTTTGCTGCTATATTAGTTACATCTATTCCTCTTTGGCATCTGTTACTGATTAGAACTCTAATTTAGTGCATTCATTGCAGCGCTGGATACTGCCTTATGACACTAGCACTTTACATTGAAGGAGATGTTGATACATGTTTGTGGTTTTTTTGCACAGATTTTTTTCGATACATGTTAATAAAAATATTTTTGTACCATCTCCTGGTTTATAAGGGTGCTAACCCACCGCTTATTCAAAAAGTGAGGTTTGTTTTTCTAATAGTACAGGGTGGGTTTTATAAGACTGCAATACATCAAATACAATTAGCAGACAATTCAGATTAAACAACTGAATAACACATGAATACCAATACTGTTCAAGGTAGCTGGAAACTCGGTAAGTGCTGGGCAAATGATAAGAGAGTAGCTGTGCAAGGAGAAAAGAGAAAGGTAGGGAGGAAGTAGAGAAGAAGTCGGGGGTAGGGGCTAGTAGGGTACTGGCACTAAGAGTTTGAAGTTTACGTTCAGAGGAGATGAAGCTGAAGGCAGGGAGGGGAGGAGGAAAAAAAACTATAAAAGGGAACAAAGAGTAGGGGACTGAGAACAGAGAAGTCAAGTGCTACTTAGTTTAAAGTGTACACAGAGTAGCAGGCCGGTGGCGTAGAGGGCTGAGGCGCTAATGCCTTACCTCGACCCACGCCAGCGACCAGGGTTTGTGAACGAGCCAGGGTGTCTGAGGTCGGGGGGGGGGGAGGGTGGAGCTGGACTGAGCTGCCGAAAGGCAAGCTCTCTCCTCCGGGAGGAAGTGCGCATCCCTCTGCTGATGGATGACCCCCAGTGGAGCTGGAGGAAGCTCGTGCCAGGGGTTGGGGGAAGGAGGCCATGACCGAGGCTGTTCGGGCGCATGCACGCCGACTCCTGGGGCCTCGGGAGAAAAATCTGAGGCAAAAATGCCAGTCAGTCAGGAGAGACTGACACCCCCCCGCAGGCACCGGGCCCCAGGCTGGCAGGTAAGAGCCGTGATTCCGGGGACGGGCTGAGGCGACTGCAGGTGGAGGAAAAAATATGTACACAGAGTGCCGAGAGTATTTAGTTATGGGAGAAATGTTGAAAAAAGGGGGTTGGAGGAGGAAGAATTATCATTTTCAAAGGCAAGTGTTTGCAAGCATAATTGAATGTGATAAGGCATGGTTAAGGAGACAGATGGGAGAGAGAAGAGTGTCTGATTTGGGAGGGGAAGATATTCCACAGTGAAAGCAGTCTGCAAGAGAAAGCAGCTATACCAGAGCAGGATGAGGGCCGTGGGAGTGAGAATGTGCAAGTGTCTCTTGACTGAAGGGGATAGGAGGCCACAGCAGAGGGAGACAGGAGTGAGGAGAGGTAGGAGGGCAAGGACCCAAACTAGAGTGGGGAGTGGTGTAGGCATCGGTGGTGTAGAGGGGTAAGAGAAAGGGATGAGTACAGGGAGCAGTGATGTGTGCAGGGGGGGGGATGGGGACACATTTAGTGCAAAACAAAAGGCATTGTAGTGTATGTCAAGCCTGGCTAATAGGGAGGCTGATGTGGTGTTATAAACTACATTGGCACAGTTGGAGTGGAGAATCATCTTGTTCAGGAGTTGGTGCCAAGTAGTGTGGGACAGGGAGTCTGCTTCTGTACCGCATGCCCAGTTTTCGGTGAAGTTTTGCATGGATATGCTCAATGTGTTTCGAGTAGTCAAGTCACGAGTCTAACAAGACCCCAAAATTACTTGTAGTGGGGGGCTGTATCAAGTGGGGAGCCACCTAGGATGGTGAACGTGATGAGGGAGGGGAGGGTGGCAAGTTTTTGCAGGGTACCAAATGTCATGGATATGGTTGTTTTTTGGTTTTTTTTTTACATTTACTTTGAGGAGATTTTGACTGAACCAATGAAGGACAGAGTGGAAGTCTGCCTGGAGCTGGGACTGGACTGCTGCATGAGAGGGGCCAGAGGTGAAGAGAACAGTGTCATCAGCATACATCTGTATGTTTGCCACCGAGAGATTATTTAGGAAAATAGCATAGGGCCCAGAATGGAGCCTTGGGGAACATCTGCATTGATCGGGAGAGAAGGGAAGAGGGCTCCCCCAACACAAACTAGTTGTGTATGGCCACAGAGGTAAGAACTGAACCACTGAACAGATTCTGGGGAGATGCCAGTAGTGGAAAGTTTGTTTTGGAGGAGAGGATGAGCGACTGAGTCAAAAGTCTTTGCAAGGTCAATGAAGATGGTAGCAGTCATGTGTCCTTTGTCCATAATGGAGAGGATGGAGTTTATGACACAAAGGAGTGATGTGGTGGTAGAATGGATTGTCCTGAAGCCTGATAGTTTAGAAAAATCAGCGAGTCATGCAAGAACAAGGGATTCTTGAAGTTTGGGCTGGGCAGGGAGCAGTGAGATAGTTTCCCAGAGAGAGGATGTCACCTCCTTTCTGAAGAGGTAGGACTTCGGCAATCTTCCAGGCGTGTGGTACTGTGCAGAGGTAGAAAGAGCGATTTAGGATCTGGGTGAGGGGAGGGATACAGCCGGGGCAGAAATACATAGAAGACAGGGGTTGAGGGAGTCTGGGCTGAATTGTTTTGGTCTTGAAGGAAAAAAGCTTCTTGGACTTCTTGGATCAAGATTTGTTTTGGGGGAGGAGAGGAGTAGCCATGTAAGGTGGTGGGGCAGGTGAGGAGGTGCCAATAGGTTTAGGGCAGTTGTGACTGGAGAAGGTCAGTTACCAAAGAGCCGTTGATAAGATAATGTGGCGGGGGGGGTGGACTGGGCAGGGGGTTAAGCAGAGAGTGGAGAGTAGTCAAAAACTCAGCAGGGGAGGATTTATTGGGGTGTAGGAGGGAACGGAAATAAGCAGCCTTGGTAGACCCAATTGCCTTTGTGCAGGTGTTGTGTAAGGGGGGTAGGGAGAGAGAGCGAGAGAGATCATATATTGTATATATACACAGACACACACACACACACACACACACACACACACACACACACACACAGGTCTGGAAGGGTTGTGGTAGTTTTATGTAAAGCCCAGGCCTTATCACGTGATTTACACAAGTGGATGAGGTCAGCTGAGACCCAGGGTAGGTAATGCTGTTTTACCCTGTGGCACCTAAGGGGGGGGTGATCCCATACTTTATGAAGGAGGTGAGAAAGTGGATGGGTAGACTCACATCAGGAGTGGAGCAGACAGTGGCCAAGTCAGTGGCATATAAATCAAATCATGAAGGAGTGAGTCAACAGTAAGTGATCTGTAGGAGCGGATCCAGCAGTATATTGGGGGGATTTTGAGAACACAATATGTTATAAGGTGGTTGCTGAAAACATCCAGTAGAATGCCTGCAGTGAGGATTCTATGGGGATGGGAGCAGACAACCTAATCAAGAAGTGTGTGGTTAAGAGTGGAGGGATTTGGGCAGGTAGGTTCCTTGGCTGACTTTGATTTAAAGATTCAGTGTGCTCTGTGTGGGGTTTACGTGAAAGGGATAACCAGTTAAAGTTCAAGTCACCAAATAATATACATTCTATGTTGAAGCCATGGAGACTAGAAAGGAAATAATTTCAGTCAGGGAGTGAGGGGGAATTTTGGGGGAGGCATATTTGATGGGAGGAGGGCCTGGATTCAGAGGAGACACGCCAGGGTAGGTTTTGGTGGGCATAAATGGCCACGCCGCCACCACGCTTACCTCAGTCTTGACAATGGATGCAATAATTTGGGAGTGCTATGTGTGCATCAGGGGTGTGGGACCACAGCCAGGTCCCCATAATACACAGCAGGTCAGTGGAGTGTTGTGAGACCCAGAGCCCAAGTAGATCCTTTTTAGGGAGGAGGCTTCTGACATTTAGAATGTGACTGGGAAATGCAGTTTCAAAATGTGGAGGGAATCCATCATTTTGGAATGTGGTAAGGACGCGCATTTTCAGAATGTGATGGGGATGCACAATTTCTGAATGCTGTGGTGACAATTTCCAAATGCAACAGGGATGCAAAATTTCAGAACATAGCCAGGACGCACCATTTCAGAATGTCACTGACACAATTTTGGAATGTGGTGGTGACAATTTCAGAATGTGGCAGTGGCCTACACTTTTGGAATGGGGCGGGACACACAATGTCAGAACGTGGTAGGGGTACACAGTATTGGAATGCGGTGTGAATGCAATGTGCAATTTTAAAATGTGGTGGGTGCACAGATGTCTGTCACATTCCAAAACGGAGTGTCGCCATCACATTTCAAGACTGCTCATCCCTGCCACATTCTGAGATTGCATGACCCTCCCCCCCCCAATATTATGAAAGTGTGCACCACCTTAACATTCTATAGATTTGTCCATCACTGCATTCTACAACCACTTCCTGCTACATTCCAAAGCACAGCAACATGTATCTGAACTTTCTGGAACTGTATGCACCTGCACCCAACCCTGTGTCAGTCCCCCTCCCCATAATTACAACAGTTTCTTTAAACTTTGGAGAAATAAGTCATGTAAGACTGCTGACAGGGAAGAC
Source organism: Neoceratodus forsteri (assembly GCA_016271365.2). Lineage (NCBI taxonomy): Eukaryota > Metazoa > Chordata > Ceratodontiformes > Ceratodontidae > Neoceratodus > Neoceratodus forsteri. The sequence goes on from CM057449.1 coordinate 484,286,909, forward strand.
CAGGCTATGAGTTCTGGTCATGATATAAGTAGCTCTTCACTGAAAAAGGATTTTTTGAGCAGGGAATGAAGTCCGGGTTACAAAACAGATTGTAACTTTTAAAATGAGTTAAATCAAAGATCCAATTATTGGTATAAGGCTTTTTAGAGATATGCCAATTCTAATTACTTTTGGCTGGACTCCTTTAAGTCCCCAGAAGAAGCCCTACAATGGCGAAACATTGGGGCACATTATAAATAAAGCATCTGAATACTGGAATATTCAAGTCTGGACACTGGTGGGTCCCCACCCCCATTTTGCTTTATGATTTTTGATATGGCCTTAAGTGGTTTATGGACGGGAAGTAGCATTCTTCCTGGTGGTGCTACTCCCAACATGGCTGTGCAGCTTTATCTTTTTTTTCTGCTCACCTTTAAGATCATCTGCTGCTGAACATGAGGAGATGGACCCCAGGTGTGATTTCAACCACTGTTGGAAACTCCCTCAGAGCCTTTTTTATTATTTTTAGGTGACACAGGCAAACTGAGATGGCATGCTTCTTTTAAATTAGTTTTTTGGGAAAAATAAATAGGACAGGACTTAGTCATGTTGTGGACCTAGACACTGTAAACAAAACATGTTGCAGTCTGCCCTTGCCGGGAGTGAGAAAATTTGTATAAGTTGTTTTGCTAGTTCACAAGGTCTCCACGATATTAGTAGAAAATGGCTCTTGTACAGAGGAAACTGTGCCCAAGGTCAAATCACAGCTTCTGTAACACAACTTTAAGGTGAAAGAGCACAGACAGAAACAGAATTAAAAAATACTACACTGCTGCTGAAAAACAGAAAGTGAAAGCACTCCATTACCTGCGTAAGTTTACTACACCGCTCCTAATAAGTAAAAAGTAGTTTAGCTTAAAATAGCAGAAAATAAAACAGCAGTCAGCTAGGCTAGCCTCTGGTTCCTGGGAATCGGAGAGACCATAATTATTCACGTGAGCGAAGCTAACGAGAGTAAATCACTGAGCGAAGAACCAACTGTTACTGGAGTTCTCTACGGGACGACTGCTTCCTTCAGACGGAGAAACAGATCTGAGCAACAGGAGTGGAGCATGGGTGCAGAATTTGAACCTACATTCCAAATTCTAAAATATGCACAGGTTCTAATCTCCCAGTTATCACTCTCAGTCAAGATAACTGCATAAAGCGTAAACTTTAAAGTGAGATACCTGAGATTAGAACACATGACATTCTTAAGTTTTTTTTATTTAAACCAAGACATTCGATGGGGAGGATGTGTGATGTAATGTACATTGATACAATATATCAAATTTAACCAAACAAACCCTTATTAATATTTTTGCTTCACCTCATGGTAGAAGAATATTTATACAACACACATGTACTGATAAAATGCAAGATAGTGTTAACCTGACCCAACGAGTAAGATAAAATTATTTTGCAAAACAAGGAATGTCACAATGCATACTAAACCAATCAGAGAGCAGCTTTTTTGATGACATCACAATAGCCATGCGCAGCATTTAAGCCAACAGCTGAAATTAAAACAGAGAGTTAGAGCTAGTGTACTGCCTAAAACTATTATTTTTTTAAAGCAGCCAACCATTACCTTTTAGATCCGAGGTACTTATCCTTTTCCCTTTGATTAATTAGAAGATTGTTTACCTGATGTTAGCAGGTGTACTGTGTGCAACAGCACTATGCCTGGCAGCAGACAAGTCTAGCTTTACTGACCCCACTCCCAAAAAGCACTGTGACCTCACTAACTGTGACATCACTTCTGTCACGTAACAGCCACTCAGTAACCAATCAGGTCAGTCACTTGTGATTTCATCACAGCGACAGCACAATTCCATTATTGTGTGTGTGTGTGTGTTGGGGGTTGAGATAGATATGTCAGCTGCCAGGCTAACAGCTGTTCCACAAATCCAGCACATTACCCTATAGAAAACGCTTCTAATGAGCAAAGGAAAAAGAGAAAATACTTGTGAAATAAAGTTACAATCGAATACTACGAAAATTTGTATTTTCCGGGTCTGCTTGTTTTGGCTCCACTAGTCTTTTAAAATCTGCATGCAGATAGATTTATATACAATGGTCGACCTCAAAACAGTTCATCACTTGTGAGGGGGCAGGACTTTATACTCTAGCTCCTTTACTCTAGTTATGGTCCAGCCCCCTCACATATCATGTGAAGATAAACTGCATATTTCGAGTCCCCTACATATTCACACAGGCACATAGGTATGCCCCATATACATTACGTGTGTACTCACAGGTGTGCATATCTGTGTACAGTACCTATTATACATACTTATACCTTTCTATTCTATACCTGGCTCAAGGACAGTACAGTACACCAACTATCAAGAATAATACCAAAAAAAATGTATACTTGGAATATCCTCAGTTTAAATCAGAGTTTTAGTCAAGCCATTCACCTTTCACCTCTTGAAATTACAATAAGATCAGTTTAACTCCCTTTAAAACCGCCAAAAATAAATAAATAAAAAAAGAATTACTGTGCACTGAACTGTACCCATCTTTCTCTAGAGACAGACTCATTTAGTTATAAGATCTCATATTTTAAAGAAGTTCCAAAGGTATAGAGGAGAAAATAAGAAGAGCAGAGGGAATAAAAGAGCAGGAAAACGAGAATTAGAACAATATATTTAACAAAGACTCAGACTAAAGACCCCCCAAATAAATGGGACCGGAAAAGAAAAGGAACCAGGAGAGGTACAGAATGGGGGGGGAAGGCAATAAATAAACACCAAAAAACACATTCAAATTTATTTCCAGAAGATTTAACAAGTAATTTACAAAAAAATTAAGTTTGTACTGTACTGTAACCCTTGGGTTGATCAAAACAGCTTCCGCTGTTGACAAAAAACATCAGTACCTAGCTGTTACTTTTAGTTCCTCAAGAAAGGACTTCTTTTAGACCCTGCAACACCCCTTCACTTGATGCATGCATAAAATAACAATTTTTTTTAATAGGGTTTCCTCATAAGGTTTACAAAATGCTGGTACTGGTATATACATAGTGTAAGATCTTTGCAGGGTTTCCCCACTGATATAAAATATGAAAAGGTGGGGTTGGGTGAGGGGTTGAGTGCCAAAGGAAGGAGATGCACTACCCCGTTGTCTGTTCTTTGATTGCTCTTTGCATTTCCTTCTAGCTCCTTCCCTTTAATTTTCCCGGTTTCTCTTGCTTTCTTCTCTTTGCTCTCTGTCTCCCCTATGCTGGAACTGTGACAGCACTAGCGTCCCGGTTCTGCCTGCAACACAGCGTGAAGCAAGGCGATTTTTGACAATAAGTTTCAGGAGAACAATCTTGCTAGCGTATACCTGAAACACAGTCTACTACAACAAGTGCACCATCAGTGACCCGGAGAGCAGCTGTCACTTCAGAGGAGAAGTCTACGTGTCCAGGAGAGTCAATCAGGTTAATTAAGAAACCAGATCCATCTTTGCTCTGCTTGATGAAAGCCAAGTCATTTTCAGACAATTCAAGAGAGAGAGATAGCTCTGCAAAAGAAATAAAAGTGAATTAAAAGAAACAGTCTAAGCTTCATGTCTGAATATAATCCAGCCGAGTAAATGCCACTGTAGTCTAAACTAATCCAAAAATCTCTGAACTGAATCAAAGTTAGACTGCTAATGTATCAAGTGATTGTAAATGCTGCTTTAATTACCTCCACAGTTATGTTTCACTTTATACCTGTTGCAATGACTGTTAAATGCACTTGTCCTCTTACCTTACATAACTAACAATATGAATAACTACCTAACCCATTTTTACCCAGGCAATAAAACAAACAAAAAAAGAAAACATGAGGGGCACAACAGACAAAGAAAAATAGAATAAGCCCACACATTCTAGGGTTTTGACAAAATAAGTAAGCAATAACCCACAACAGGGTGTGCTGTTATTGGGGATTCATCAAAACCCTGGTTGCTGTGAGGGCACTCTGCCTGCGGTGTCTTGTGCCTCACTACACACCCGGGAAGTTGATTAATCCCAAATAACAGCACCCCCTGGAGTGGGTTATTGCACTTATAACATGGGGTTACCCCCGTGTTAATACACCAAAGGAAACATGTAAAATGAAGAAAACGTGGAGCTTTGGGAAGTATCCTTCCCTCGCACAACGTAGTTCCTGCACAGTACCCAACAGCAACAGTAGCCAAGCATCTCAGGCTGCCTATCTGCACAGTACCGATTGGAAACTACTAATAGCACGAATGGAGAGCCCACATGGTGCAGATGCAACAAACTAGCAGCCTTGGGAGAGTGCTGTTTCACTGTGCTGTTTTCACTGTGCGCCTGCACTACCTTTCTCTCCCCACACGGTTACAAGCTGTGCCGGGGGTTTGTCTGTTATGCCTTTTCTTTTGCTCCATGCCTCTGCTTGCCAAGGATACACGGGAGTGTGGTGTTCCAATTACTGTACAGAGAGCGAGACGCACATGGCAGCAGCTTGCCACATGGTTCAACTGCATGTGCCAGTGTCGGTGTCTCTCTCTCTCTCTCTCTCGGTTTCTCAATTTACACTGCGTCTGGCTCTCGGGAACAGCTGCAAGGGGGAGTGGAGATTTTATTACTGTACACAGAGAGAAAGAAGAGAAAGGAGACAGACACACACAGACACACACATGGCAGCAGCTTGCCGCATGGTTAAATTGCACGTGCCGGTCCCAGTGTACACCAGTTTCTCAATCTACACTGCATCCAGCTCTTGGGGACTGCAGCAGGGGGAAGCGGAGATTTTCGCCGCGGCTTGCAGTGGGCAGGTTGTGAACAACTGTCGATTACTATTTGCACTACACTACTGTACAGAGCTTGGTGCGAACGGAGCTGGAAGCAGGAGCAGAGGCAGGAGTAGACAACACTGTACAGTGCTCGTAGCACAAGAAGCGGAGAGGAGACAGAGTAACCAGCAACACTGTTGACAGCTCGGGAGGCGCACAGAGCAAGAAGTAGGAGTGGAGACGGGGCGTACGCACAACACTGCAGAGCTCGGTCATTGCCCTCTCTGCAGCATTTTCCCGCGGCGCGCTCATTGTCCATTACTAACAGTGCACACAGCTCTGTCTCTCCTTCCAGTGCGGCCGCCGATGCTGACTGCTGACTCCATTCTGTAACTAATACAGTGCACACAGCCAGAAGCAGTTGGGGAGACACAGAGACCCTGGGTGCTCCCCACCGATGTCAGCAACTGTCCCAGCCCGGTGGCACGGAGCGGGCGAGTGCTGGCTGTCTCCAAGCAGCGTGTCTCGCTGCTCGCACTGTGTGGCGGTGGGGGAGCTGAAGCATGTCACTGTCACTCTGTGTTGGTGACTGACCCAGCTGCTCCATGGCTCAACTATTCGGGAACAGAGGGGAATGCAAATGGAAAATTCCCAGTCATCCAACCTCTTGCTTTCTCTCACCACACATGGGGTATGACACTGCTACAAATGTTCTGGGACGCAACAGGAGATGACAGCACAGTGGGAAGAAATGGTTCAGGATGGGAAACAACAGCAACGATGGGACTTATAATGCTGCGGGATGGGACAAAGAACGGCTTCTAATGGATAGTAATGGGAAACCTGACAGTGCAGAAGATTCATTTATTCCTGTCTCTGGCTCAGATTGCAGAAATGGGGCAGAGATACTTGCATGGGATGGGAGGGAAACACTACAGAAATTATGTACACAGTATACTCCCACAACACACTAGTACGACATGGGAGGGCAAACAATAGTACAGGAATTATGTGCACAGCATGCCCCCACAACTGAAGCATGTCAGAGTCTGACGAAGGCCCAATTGTGGGGCAGAGGCGCTAAGGGAGTCATGAAAGAATGGAGCCGCTATTTAAATAAATTGCCTTTATTTGCTTTGTCAAACTTGCCTACAACGATCTTTCACCAACTTGGGACTGCTGAATATCTTTGTTTGAGCATGTCATTGAGTACTTGCTGCTCTGCTTGCCTTATAAATGGTTGCCTTTCACTTTCATTCCCTGAAGTAGATAATGAGTCCCACTCTGCTCACTGATACCAAATCTTGGGGAACCCCTTCACTCTAGCTGTGCCGATAATGTGCAATAATGCACTGTCACCCAACACCACTCAACCAATCAGCTAATTCCTTCCCTCTCCCTACCCCATGTTATACGTTATTTTATCCCTAATTTTAAATTTAAAAAAAAGTTGAGAGTGCTGTGTGTGAGTAATCATGTCATGGAAGGTTAATTGTAAGGTTCTATTTTTTCTCTTGAGAAGCAAACATTTTACCTGGTACCACATCAGTCAATTACTGTTTGTTTGCAATGCAAAACCTGGTTCAACTTGCTGTAACTGGCAATTCAAATTGTGGCACAATTGTCATTATGTAATTGTTTAAGGGACCTACACAGTACTTTACATGGTGTGGACTGGCTTTCTGTTTGGGGGTGCAGGACAGCCAATCTGACTTGCAGAAGAATAAGTGTCAGGTGCCACGAGTGGCAACAGTCCATCCCTCCCTCCGAATACAGACTACCTCTGATGTACCACTTGGTGGTGGTGGGGTTGCTGCCCTTTTAAAAGAAAAACTAAATGCAACTGGTGGAATACGGGCAGCTGTTCCAGCTTTACCAAGTGCTTGTGCCTGGAATTTTCAATTGGTTGTCCAATGTGTCACCCCACCCAAGTCTTTATGACCTACACTGGCACATATCACCATTTTGTGAGGTAACTGCAATGGCTGCTGGTTGTGAGGAAAGTCACTGGATCAGCAATAGCTTTGCCAATTATATTCGTATTTATGATCCTTCTACCAGCTGGCCCCAATCTTACCCAGCCCCATCACACACTTCTCTGGGACTTATGTGGCTTCTTGAGTACCCCCCAACAGATTTCTATCCACAACTTGGCTGCAGGGCTGTCATCCTCTACAGCGCAATCCAGTTCGAAGCATTGACCAGTCAGTGGTGTGGAGCCTGCGTGAGCCAGGGAGGCACCAAGCCAATCTGGGGTTTTTTCCCAGGACTGCTAACGTGCAATGATGCACCACACATGCATGCCTCCACACACACACACACACACACACACACACACACACACACACACACACACATCAGCACTGAGGGTGGCCCCCTCACTTGCAAAACCACCTGGCCTCTGCCAAGTGGTAGCCTAAGGTGGGACGCTAGAACCTTCTTCCCGAGAGGACAAGGAGAGCAGTACCTTGGTCACTCAATCTTCTCTCCCCCAGTTGACCCAAGTCTGCTGCCAAACCCTGGTTGCCAGGGTGTAGTGCCACCGCTAGCGCCAGGCTGGTGCCCATCAATCACCTATTAAGGAGAACTAATCACTAAGAGAGGCAGAGAGCAACTATGTTGTTCTCCGTGAGGACATTATTTTTTTCTTTCTCAGAGCACTCTGAGCTTGCCCCAATCCAATGATCACAAGGTAGGCATTGATTTTAAGGAATGCCAGTGAACACTCATGAATTTGGTGCCTCTGACTCAACAATACTGCTTAATCAAGAGTGAGCATACAGAATCACTGAAGAGGTAGAAAGTGACACAGACTGTGTAGCAAATTAGAAACAGGTACCTGGGTTCACATATCACCATGACACAATTAAAATGAGTTTTTTGGTGTCTGCTTATTTCCTAGATGACCAGAACCAGTACAACATAGCATGTTTTTGGTAGACACTGCACAAAAAACAGGTGCACATGAACAAGAGATATCCTTAGCCTAGAGGTACATAATCTCCTTTTCAGTACTGTGGACAGTGGATTGGTACAGCACTGTAAGGAACCACAGACACTGCTCCCAGCCTAGGGATAAACAGGGGTTATGAGTTTTTGGTCCCTCACCTCTCAAAAGCTACACATTAATAGAAAAAAAAAAAGCACAATTTGCACTACCATGCAGGAGACCAGTATCTGCATTGTAAGCCCCTCTCCCAGCCTCAGCACAGTCAAAGGAGCACTGTGGAGGCATTGCTCTCAGACTCTGGGAAGAGGGGGGAAGGGGACCCAACCGCTGGCTGCAGTGCCTCCACTGGATGGCTAGGGGTGGTTATAAGGTGTTGCAGATGGCCACATTACGCCCTTCACACAGAGGCACACCTATGCATCGATTCGTCCAGTGAGTTGAGTAGGCCTTAACTGGGGAAAGACAAATACAGGTTACTCACCTGTAACAGGAGTTCTAGGAATGGTATATGTTGTTCATCCACACTCATTGGCAGGTCTACCAGGGATACAGAGATCTTTATGTATATTATCATGATCGGGGAGAGGGATCGCTAGACTACCAGGGATAATGAAAAGTTATGTTTTTATTCATCACATGACAGAAGTTTCGAGTAAAACCCACCTCATATAACTTTTCTAGGACACCCTGCCACAGAAATCACTTAAAAATCTGGCCATCTTGTCCCTTGCTCTTGTTCGAAGAAGCAATTTCTTTTGATCGCAAGCCTGCAAACCTTGATCGGGTCGTCGCATCGCGAGCGAGGGACGAGATGGCCAGATTTAAAAAATCTATTTTCTCAGTCTAGGGGTGTGCTAGGAAGACAAATGAGGGTGGGTTTTACTCAGGAGGCTTCGTTCTGATGAACCATGGTGGTGGTTTACCGCAATTCTTTTAATTTTTTTCCATTTGAACAGTTTTTACTCTTTAATCGTGACCCTGCAAATTCTTTGATCATGAGCCTGCAAATTCTTTGATCGCGATCGTGCATCGCAAGCGAGGGACGAGATGGCCAGATAAAAAAAGTCAATTTTCTTAGCCCAGGGGTGTCCTAGGAAAACAAATGAGGGTGGGTTTTACTCAGGGGGTTTCATTTATACCGCAATTCCATCAATTTTTGGATTTATAAGATTTTTAATTCTTTGTTAGTGAGTCTGCAAATTCTTTGATCACGAGCCTGCAAATTCTTTGATTGTGAGATTCTTTGATCGCCTTCTTTGATCGCGAGATAGAGACAAGATGGCCAGATTTTTTATAATGGAATAGATAGGGAAATTTTACCAATCTTTAACATTGAATATCTCGGAAACGGTTTGGTCTTTTTACTTGAAATTTGGAGGGTGTTTATGTCATGTCCTGTAGATGTGAATTATGGTGTTTACATGTCGGAGAAAATTTTTTTGAGGAGATATTGCGTGACGCACTTTATGTGTTGTGGACAGTGTTTTGCTTGTGGTGGTGGCTTGAAATTGATAGGATACCTAGCCTCAGTATCATTGATGTAGTTTTTAGTCATTGTGTGTGTTAAATGTCAACAGGTGCAGAACTGTGCTAATCTGACGAATGAAAATCTCATACATTAAAATATTATATCTCGGACACAGTTTCATCTTTTCACTTGAAATTTGGAGGGTGTAGACGGCTTGTTCTGTGGATGTAAATTACAGTGTTTCCGTGTCGGAAAATTTTTTTTTGGTGGAGATAATGCCTGACGCAGTTTACATTCTACGGACAGCGTTTTGCTTGTGGTGGTGGCTTGAAATTGATAGGATACCTAGCCTTAGTGTCATGAATGTAGTGTTCAGTCATTGTGAGTGTTAAATGTCAACAGGTGCGGAACTGTGCCACTCTGACGAATGAAAATGTCAAATTTTGACATGTTGTATCTTGGACACTGTTTGGTCTTTCTACTTGAAATTTGGAGGGTGTTCGCAGCATGTGTTGTACATATTAATAGAGGTGTTTACATGTCAGACAATATATTTTTTGTGGAGATATTGTGTGGCGCAGTTTATGTTTTGTGGACAGCATTTTCTATTGTTCTAGTAGATTAACATTTGTTTGGTGGCTGTCCTTGCTGTTGTCAATGTACTTTTTAGTCATTGGGTGGCATATGTGGCCTGACACTTACACATTGGTGAAGTGTGGGGCCAAGGGCCCATGCCCAAACTCATGTAACTTTCTACTTTTCTATTCTTTCTAAAATGAATTTATGTAAAAACTGTTAATGCATCAGTTAGGGTTCTACTGTGGGAGTGGGGTTCAAGGGTGGGAACCCTAAAATCGAATTTCCTCGCTTTTTTCGCTATAGAATAACCCTAACTGATGCATTAACGAAGTTTTTTGCATAGAAAATATATATATATATATATATATATATATATATATATATACAGTATATATATGAGTATTTGTGACATTACTTGCTTATTATAACAATTGTTTATATGTTTACTTCATGGCAGAAGACACCAGGAGAAAGGACTGCTGTGTGACTGAACTTCTCTGCTGGGACTAAAGTAGAAGAACTTTTGTACTTGGACCTTTAATTTAGGGTAAAAAAACTAACATACAAAAACAAAAAAAAACAAAAAGTGTGTGTTTGGGTTAACTGAACTGAATGGGTATCTGAAGAGTTATCTAGGTGTAAATCTCAGGTGACTGAAAGGACTTAACTTGTGAGGTTTAAATTACTTGTAGAAAGATCTGGTAAGTAGGGAGTGGCTTAGCTAGAAGGAAGCTACATTTAAAACTGCCTTAGAAAGTTTCTGCTAATAGCTTGGCAGAAGACACCAGGAGAAAGGACTGCTGTGTGACTGAACTTCTGCTGGGACGATATTGCCCTCCTTCTCTCCCTCCACCCCCCACCCAAAGCTAGTTATATTTTTATAGGCACAGGATTTGGCTGACAACAGGAACTTCCTATTTAGGGCAGGAAGTAGTGATCACAGAACCACCAAGGACCCACCATCCTAGAAGGGCAAGAGTAGCCTCCGCCCCTCTAGCTGCTGGAGGTCTGCCTCTGAGCAAGTAAGTGGTCTACTGAGAAATATAGGATATTCTTGTCTCAGAACAGGACAATCAGGAGCTTAAAGGGCCACAGGCAGAAAGTAAGGAGAGAGAGAAAAACAGAGGAAAGAGTAAGGATTTAAACAGTTAAGGGGCCAGAAAAAGACATGATTGGAGTGGTGCAGTGCAGTGCAGTGGCTGTGGGCAGCAGTCTTCCGGGAGATGTTCTGGAGGATGCGTGTTGTCCCATCTGCAGGCACTCTCTGGGCTGAGGGAGGAGGTTGCTCATCTCCAGGCTGAGTTGGCCAGGATTTGTGGGACCTCCCTTCCATCCAGGGACCACCAGTGCCACTGCCATTGCCTCAGAGGTTGCCAAGAAGAGGGCGGTTGGACCACAGTGGCTCAGGAGGGAGGTGGTGGAACAGAGGCACATCCTCCAGTTGTACCCCTCCACACCCTATGCTATTCTGGTAAAGTGTGGTTCTCCATGGAGGCACCCACAGTGAGACCAAGGAGGATGCTGGGAACCTCCACAAAGGAGACCCACAGGAGGGTGGCAGGGGACCCTGCAGGAAGGAAACAACTCCTGGTGGGGGACTCCATTGTTGGGAAGGTAGAACTGGGGAGGAAGGGAGGAGGTAGGTGCCTGCCTGGCGCCATGGCTGGAGGGACAGGGGCGAATCCTCAGGATTGCGGAGCAGCTGCACAGGGAGCTGGATGTCATTGTCCACCTAGGACAAAATGACCTGGCTAAGAAATGGATTAGAGAAGTGCAGGAAGAGTTTGTGGAATTGGGGAGGGGCCTTAGTCAAGCAGCACGCACGGGTAACCTTTCTCGGAGGTGCTATCCATCTATGGCATAGGAGAGTATCTAGGTGTTCCAGCACCATGGATTTAATCAGTGGTTGAAAACTGGTGTGGAGCTCAGGGATTTGGCTTCATTGGGACTGGGGTCCACCTGAGGATGCAAGCCTATATTGGCATGATGGGCTGCATCTGTCCGGGAGGGAACCAGGATCCTAGGTGATAGGTTTAAATGCTTCATTGGCAAGCTTTTAAACTAGCCAAGGGGGGAGACACTGGAAAGGAGCAGGAAAATCCTAGCCCCCCCAAATAATCACGGTAGTAGGTGCGGCAAACACCAAAATAGAGGTGTCGCTAGGGAGAAGGGCAGGGGTAAATGGAGAAAGTGACAAAGGCAAGAAGGACAAGGATGGGGCAAAAGGGAGTAAGGCCATCAGGAAATGGAGGGTAATGAGTACCAATGCCCGTAGTCTGGGCAACAAGCTCCCTGAGCTGATGGCCTTAATGGATGAGGGATGCCTGGATATCGTAGCAGTCACAGAAACATGGTACACAGAGAACCATGACTGGGATGTTAACATACCAGGGTACATAACCTACAGGAGAGACAGGCAGGGGAGAAGAGGGGGAGGAGTAGCTCTCTATGTAAAGGAAGGGATAAAAGCAACTAAACAAAAGAGTAAACAGGGAGGAGATGAGGCACTGTGGGTCACCTTGGAGACTGGAAAGGGCACCACAATCCGCACAGGGTTGTGTACAGACCCCATGTCAGAGGAAGGAATGGACAAGGATATGATAGAAGGCATTCTTAGAATGGCAGAGAAAGGGAGATACTGTTGATGGGAGACCTGAATATGCCAGATGTTGACTGGAGCACATTGCTGCAGCCACATCCAAGAGCAGGGCCATTCTTGATGCCCTACAGGAGGCAGGCATTAGACAGCTAGTTTCAGAACCCACTCGTGAGGGAGCAATCTTAGACCTCGTACTCTCAAACGGGGGCAGTGAGAGGATCTCAGATCTTGAAGTGGGTTGCCATCTGGGGACAAGTGACCATCAAACAGTGTGGTTCACGTTAAACTCAGCTACAGAGTCAAGCCATACAAAAGTGAGGGTACTGGACTTTAGGAGGGCTGACTTTGGCAAGATGGGAGAGTGCCTCAGAAAAGCACTAGCAAACAGGCTAGAAGGAGGTGTGGAGCAACAATGGGGAATTATCAGAACTGCCATCACAGAGGCAACAAGCCTTTGTGTGAAGCAAATAAACAAATCAAAAAAAAGAAAAAGCCACTACGGTTCTCAAAAGAGGTGGCTGTGAAAGTCAGGAAGAAAAGATAGCATTCCGAAGTATAAGGAAACACAGAAGGAGCAGGACAGAGAGCTGTACCAGTTAAGGCAGAAGGAAGCAGGAGGGAAGTCAGAATAGCAAGGCCCAAACTGAGAAAAGATAGCCAACTCAGTTAAGAAGGGGATAAAACCTTTATAGGTACATTAGCGACGAGAAAGACAAAGGAGGGATAGTGAGGCTGAATAGAATGAACGGTGGGTGAGCAGAGGGGACAGTGAAAAGCAGGAATACTGAACGAATATTTCTGCTCAGTATTCACAAAAGAGAGGGGAAGTGCCTAATCCAATTAACAGAAGCACTCTTGATAGGGGGTCGATCCCAGTCCTTTCACAGAAGAAAGGGTTCTGCAAGAACTCCTAAAACTGAAGGTGGACAAAGCAATGGGTCCTGATGGAATTCACCCCAGAATTCTAAAAGAATTAAGGGAGGAACTAGTGAAACCACTGGCTACTCCTTAATAAATCATGGAGGATGGTGTGGTACCTGAGGACTGGAGGAAGGCGGATGTGATTCCCTCTACAAAGTGGGACCAAGACAGAGGCAGGAAACTACAGACCTGTCAGTCTGACCTCTGTGGTAGGGAAAGTGATGGAGTCACTTCTGAAGGAAAGAATAGTTGAGTACCTAGAGGCCAGTGGAGCACAGGACCCAAGGCAGCATGGGTTCACAGCGGGAAGGTCATGTCAGACGAATCTAATAGATTTCTTTGACTGGGTGACCAAAGTAGTAGACCAGGGAGGGGCTGTGGACAGGCCTACCTAGACTTTAGCAAGGCATTTGACACAGTCCCACACAAAAGATTAATAGTCAAATTAACCAGCCTGGGAGTGGGACCCAGGGTGGTAGCCTGGGTAAAACATTGGCTGGACAACAGGACACAGAAGGTAATTGTAAATGGAGTCCACTCTGAAGAAAGGGGGTTACTAGGGGTACCGCAGGGTTCAGTATGGGTCCAGTCCTTTTTAATGTCTTCATCAGTGACATTGCAGAGGGACTGGAAGGAAAAGTATGCCTTTTGCAGATGACACAAAGATCTGCAACAGGGTTGATACACAAGGAGGCGTGGAAAGGATGAAAAGAGACTTGGCAAGGTTGGAGGAATGGTCAGAAGTATGGCAGCTAGGATTCAATGCAAAGAAGTGCAAAATAATGCACCTGGGAAACAAGAACCCAGGGGAAGAATACACAATGGGGGGAGGTAGTAACAACAACAAAAAAGGAAAGGGACCTGGGGTAATCATATCAGATGACCTTAAGGTTATCAAGCAATGTAAGAAGGCAGTAGGGAGGGCTGGGGGTATACTGGGATGTATAGGGAGAGGCATCATCAGCAGAAAACAGGAAGTGGTTATCCCTCTGTACAGACAGTTGGTGAGACCCCATCTGGAGTACTGTGTCCAGTTCTGGAGACCCTATCTCCGCAAGGACATAGAGAGGATAGAGGCAGTCCAGAGGAAGGCAGCTAAAATGGTGCAGGGTCTGCAAGAGAAGCCGTATGAGGAGAGACTAAAGGAGCTTAATATGTATACCCTTGAGGAAAGAAGGGAGAGGGGGACATGATAGAAACTTTTAAGTACCTCAGTGGAATCAACAAAGTCCAAGATGGTAGCATCTTTCAGAAAAAGAGACTTGCAAGAACAAGGGACACAATTTAAAGATAGAAGGAGGGCGTTCAGGGCAATGTGAGGAAGTATTATTTCACAGAGAGGGTAGTGGATGCATGGAGCAGCCTTCCTGAGGAGGTTGTGGGGTCTAAAACTGTGGGAGAATTCAAGAATGCATGGGACAGACATAAGGCAATTCTTGTGGGGGGTAGGAAGAAATAGGCTTTTGGTTAACTAGGATCTGCGGCCTATCCTGTAGGTAGGGAAATGGGCAAACTAGGTGGGCCTAGCGGTCCTTATCTGCTGTCAAAGTCTATGTTTCTATGTTTCTATGTTTCATTATGCAGTCATTTCATAATTCTGTAGCTAACTAGTGCACCTATGTGCTCCAGATGAAGTTTTATATATAAAAACTGTGCTGGCAGCTGACACTTGTATTCAGCAAGTCAGTATTGACACATGAGCTGGAAAAAACATTTCTTTGGCAGCTTACCAGGCTCCCATTGTTGCCAGGTGTCTTATAATATTGTGGTGTGATGACGCAATGATGCTGATGCTCTCTGGCACAGTAATAGCCTAGGAGGCACAGAGAGAGGGTTCCAATCTTTATTTTATAAGTTCTTGCATGCTACCATTTCCAGACCAATGGTAGGAAAGGTTTAACAAGACAGTGCTAGAGATAATGTCTATACATTCATGCTTGAAATTAGGCATTCCACTGACACTGAGGCTATTTAGTCAAATAGTGCTTCTAAGCAGACCAGGGGCATGGCCAGGGGCGTATCCTGTTCCCGCTTTTGTCAGAAGTGCCCTGACTCGACGGTTGCTAGGAAGGCATAAACTGGAGCCTCTACACGTTACAGACTGCTCCTTGGATAGAAGGTTTACATAGGCTCATGCGGCATAACACTATGAAGTAAGGTAATACAGAGTTCAGTGCACCTGTTTTACATGAAACTGCTTCCTACTGACAGCTGCTTTAGCCTACAGTATACAGAAACCGTGGTTCTGTTTAACAGGTAGCTCCTGCCTAATTCTGTGATGAGCAAGCTAGAAGCTGTAGCGTATTATATATAGTTAGTAAATTTATTTTACATATCCATGTAAAGGTTTCTAACACATGGCATGGGAGTAACCCTTTCTGAGCATAGGCATTTAGGGAATTTTTTTCCTTTATTCACAGGACTATATACATATCCACAGAACCACAGTGATTTAAACATACAGACCAGGTATTAGTACAGAACGCAACGTGTGTGTTTTTCCCTTTATGTTTGGCTGCTATTGAGGTGGAGGTGTAGCTTAATTATACTAGAAAGAAAACATTTTTATGAATCAGTGAACAATATAGACATAATATAATGTATTTGTTTTCATGAATGCACTGTCACGCCCTGAAGAAGGGGGTTTGTTTGGCCCCTAAATTTGTTGGTGACTGTTTACTAAATCTGTGAAAGCACTATAATTGGATGTGAGTGTCTGATTTGTCCCTGTGTCTGATAGGGATGTACATACAATGCACACAGGAACAGACTACTCCCTGAAAAAAGCTTTTTTTCTGTATTTCAGTACCAGATGCATCCTGACTATTGAGGAGATCCCAGGGATCTCCTACGGAGGCAGGAGGCCTTTTCTCACTCTGCGGGAGATGTAGCGCCATGGGGTAGAGCTGTGGTGAACAGGAAGCTCTACCTCAGAGCTAGAAGACTCATTATCAGGAACACTCAGGTGGGAGCCACTATCTGAAGAAATCTCCCCCCGCTGGTTATTATACTCCATGTGTTGTTGCAGCTGTAGTTTTGTAAGAGTGACTAGAATCTCTTGAATCACTTATTGTCCACTTATGTATTGTATTATTGTAACCTAGTTATATTGTAATGTAATTATATTAGGACAAACACCAAGGCTCCAAGCAGGGTGTTCCTTAGTCTCTCAGTCTCACACAGTGATTTGTTACTCATGTCAGCCCTTTCCTTTGTGAGGCTGTCGTACTAATGATGCAACTTCCCTTCCTAAATATGTGGCCTCTTCTGCTCTTATTTATCCTCCCCCCACAGTGAAAATGCCTTCGCTAAATGAGGATAGGGCAAGTAAACTAAGTTTTGATGTAACCACCCACCTGCGCTATTCTGTCTCCTGGCAGCATTTGTGGTCCCTGGATACTATTCAGTTGGCTATATACCTCACTAGTCATAATTCCCTGCCTTATAAGCCTCTGACATTAGTTGCTATTAGCTCACTAGTCAAATGGAGTAATACTGCAATACATTTACCCTCATATCAGATAGTTAATTCCAAGCAGACTAAGTGGGTGTATAAGAATGCTGTCTATTTAGGTAAACATTTCCTTATACTATTGTTATTCTGTTTGGGAAATGTCGAACTAAATCCTGGTCCTCCTTCTTTAAATATGATACCTTCTGACTTTGCTATGTCAAATGGGCTAAAATTTACAACCATCAATATTCGACGCATGCTAAACAAATTGGACATATTAAAAACTTGGTTTACCCACTCAGACCTTGATGTGTGCTGTTAACTGAAACATGGCTTAGCACATCCGCTGATACTAATGTTATCTCCATTCAAGAGTATGATGTATTTTGACAGGACCAACTAACACGTGGTGGTGGAATAGTCCTTTACGTAAAAAAAACAAACTTACCTCCTCCCTAGTTTTGAGCCTGTTCAACCACTCACTGGAGACGGGAGTGGTCCCTGAGGACTGGAGGAAGGCAGATGTAGCCCCACTTCAAAAAAGTGGGAGCAAAGAGGAAGCTGGCAATTACAGACATCAGTCTGACTTCGTAAATGGGGAAATTCATGGAATCACTACTGAAGGAAAGGATTGTGGAATACCTTGAATTCAGTAGCTTACAAGATCCAAAGCAGCATGGATTCACAAGGGGGAGGTCATGTCAAACAAATCTGATAGATTTCTTTGACTGAGTGACCAGGGAAGTAGACCAGGGTAGAGCAGTGGATGTGGCCTACCTAGATTTCAGTAAGGCCTTCAACACGGCTCCACATTGGAGACTTGTAAATAAACTGGGCAGCCTAGGAGTGGGTCCAAAGATGGTAAACTATAAGAAATTGGTTGGATGATAGGAGAGAGAGGGTGGTGGTAAATTAAGTTAACTCCAAGGAAGAGACAGAAGGTGTCCAGCGGGGTTCCAAGGTAGGTGGATGGAGGCACCCAGCAAGGAGAGGCAAGAATCATACTCAGAGGTAAAAATACCTGGTTGAACAGTGCTAGTCTATGTGGTATTTAGGTAAATGCATGTTACTTTAAGTGCATCAGTTCAAGATAGGTAATCAAGTCACTTGGAAGTCTATGTCAGAACATTAAGTTCAAGTTTATTGCAGGAAAAACTCCATTGAGCAAGCTCATTCACAAGGAGGTCCTGGTAGACAACAATACAGTAGTAATACATGGCATAATTTACCAACAGTTACAGGGCAAAAACCATACATCACAGTGTAATAGTGAATACAATCAGAAACATGTCATTGGTACAAAGCAGCCAAAATACATATAGCATATATACAAACAATGATACAGGGCAAAAACATACATCACAGTATAACGGTGAATACAATCAGAAACATGTCATTGGTAGAAAGCAGCCAAAATACATATAGCATATATACAAACAATGATACAGGGCAAAAACATACATCACAGTATAATGGTGAATACAGTCAGGAACATGTCATTGGTACAAAGCAGCCAAAATACATATAGCATACAGTATATACAAACAGTGATACAGGGCAAAAACATACATCACAGTATAATGGTGAATACAATCAGAAACATGTCATTGGTACAAAGGGATCCATAGACAATACAGTTCGAAACAGAACCATTAGGCAACATAAAGGAGGGGAAGGGGTTCGGAGGTGAAATGGAGAACTAAAGTGTTTATCTGGGCTGTTACAGGGAGAGGGCTGGCCAATGCAGGTGGCAACATTTATTGAGACTAATGTATGCTAGGGGTTTGAAGAAATATAAAAAGACCATTTCAGGAGGTCAGATCGCTAACTGGGTTATTTACAATTAAACATCCATCAGACAGAATAAAGTTGAGGAAGAGGAGAGGGAGGGTTCAGGGGAACTGGAGAACTAGGTGCTAAATGCTTGACTGTGACAGGGAGAGTGCTAGCCAAACAAATCTATCAGATTCATTTAACAAGACCTTCCTGATGTGAATGCATGCTGCCTCAGATCCTGGGCACCAATGGATTCCAGGTGTGCCACTATCCTTTCTTTCAGCAGTGTCTCCATGATCTTCCCCACCACTGAGGTGAGGCTGACTGGCCTGTAGTTCCCCACTTCCTCCCTACTGCCACTTTTGTGCAGTGGGACTACATGCACCCTCCTCCAGTCCTCTGGAATCATGCCTGTGTTGAGTTACTTTGTGAACAAGGTGGCCAAAGGTGCTGCTAGTTCCCTCCGCAGTTCCCCCAATATCCTCGGGTGTATGTCATCTGGCCCGATGGCTTTATCCACCTTCAGCTTTGTGAGTTCCTCCCGAACTCTCTCAGTGTGAATGGACTGATGTCCCGCCCCCCAAATTACCTCTGCTCCCTGTGCAGAATGTTAACACACCAACAGGCATTGTTTGAGTTTTCCTATATCACTCTCTCCTATCCTCTTTCTTTTCTTCTGACTGTCCTGTCCTTTTTCATATCAGGGTGGCCAACCTGATATTTCCTCTCTCTTCTTTCCTATCCCTGTTTTTAAGAAAACCTGCCCCCCCCCAATCTAGAGAAAACATCAGATATGTTACCTTGTTTCTTAAAGAAAGAAAGGTGGTCCCCAGTTGCTTAAAGCACAGGAAGGGTAAGTCCAGTAGTGATGTACGTACGATCTCGCAGAGGAGTGTGTGCATGATTGCACGCTCGCATGATCGCTCAGGCAATCATGTGCATGATCATGCAGGAATTAATCCCGAAACAAGGAAGTTTGGATTTTAAGAATAAACCGCTGGTTGCGAGCTGGTTGCGATTTCTGAGTGCACAGACTGGCTTCAGGTAATGTAAAGAGCTATGCCATTAAAAAGGGGCCGCTTTAGGCCTGTAGGGTCGGTGCTCATGTTAGCGCTTAATGAGCTGGTCAGGAGAGCCACAAAAAAGTAAGTTACAGTAAAAATCAAACACAATGGTGAGATAAGGGAAACAGGAAAATATCCCTATAACCAGTGTTGCCCATATTTGGGTATGGGAAGTGTGTATTTTAGTGCAGAGGGATGCACTGATTTTCAGTCTAAATAAGGGCCGAACTGAAAAGTTTAGCCGACAGCTATAAGATTTCAGCTGTCTGTCTTGCAAGGGACTACAACTAAAGATCAAAAAGGGGCTGAGTGTTATTTACCCCTGTGAAGATGATTGCGTTTCAAGAAATAGATGTTAAAGCTGACGTGTTTAAGAGAGAACTAATTCTTGCCCAGATACTGTATGTTGTATTGTTTTTCTGTTTTCTAGAACTGGTTAGTGTCCCTAAGGGAGGTTCCTAGGGCTTACAAGAATAAATGCATAAGGAGTGTGCCCTTATCTATTTAGGTTTTCCAAGGCTAGGGATACCTTGAAGGACAGAACACATTAGTTATGGTACAGTGTTGAAATGATGAATAAATATAATCAGATAATTACCAGTAACTGCATTGAATTCAAGGAGGTCCTGCTATAGGGATGGCAGCCCATGAAATGCCTGATTATATGGTGCACTGAGGGAATGAGGTCACAGAGTGGGAGAAGCTAATGTCCTGCTGTGATGTCATAGCCTCATGATTAAGGCCTTTAGCCCACTTTTAATTCAACTTACATTCTGAAAGGTATACTAGATGGTTGATATAGGGGATAGCATTGTGTTAAATGTATTAGCATACCCCTACCACAAACATAGAAGTTATAAGGGACCTAATTCTGTTAATTAGTTTACCACATGTCCTCTGATGTAATCCTAGGCTGCTGCAAAAAGTAATCCACCAGAGGACTAAAGCAGATAGGTGGTCAGTAGCTTTCTGACCACAGAGTGAGTAGGAGCAGAGAGGAGCTGAGTGTGCAAGGTTTCACACTAAAGAAAGGGAATTTCAGGAATTCTTTTATGTCTGTTTTTCTTGAGAAGAATGATACCCTGATGGTTTTTGCATTGGTGTGAAGGACTAACACTTATTTTCCTTTCTGTAAATCTAGAAGTTTTTTTTTATTTTGTTTTGTTGTTTTTTGGACAATAAAATGATAAACGCAGACCTTGCATTTTTTATGCACTTGAGATATGTCTGATTGGTCTGTTATTTGAACCCACACTATCACACTCCCCAATTTGACCCTCTACCTCTTCAGTGAATACTGAACAGAAGTAACTTAACTGAGTTCCTGTCTCCATGTCAAATCACACCATGTGGTGATCGCTGGATCCCAGCTACCCTTCCACCTGGATTCTTTCGACTCTGTTCCCATTGGTCTATACCAGGTCTAGAATCAATTTGTCCCTGGTGGGCTTGTGCACCAGCTGTCTGACCCCAACCCCCTGCAGGGACTCCAGGGTGGCCGTGCTTCTGGCTGAAGCAGCTGCCTGTGTGGTCCAATCCACATCTGGCATATTGAAATCCCCCATCAAATGAATTTCACTTTAGCAGTCATGTCATGAATTTCCTCCACTGGTACCATGTCCACTTCCTCCCTCTGTGATGGAGGTCTGTAGATCACCCCATATCTATCGCTGTGCCATTTCCTGGTTCAAGGGTGACCCACATTGCCTCAGCCTCACCCTGCCTTCCCTGTACTTCTGTAGCCTTTATGCCTTCTCTGACGTACAATGCAACCCCCCTCCCGCAAGCTACCTCTTGCTGGGAGCTACAATACTGAACATAGGATTTGCAAGAAAGCGAGTTGTGCTCACAACAGAGGGAGGTGAACCTTGCAATTGTCTTTGGTTTGTAGCAGATATTCTACAGGTGGAGGCTACTTCTAACTGAAAGGTGAAATAAGGAACTTAATCAGGAAAAGACAGTCTTGTTACAACTGTATTTACTGTATCTTAACCTTCTGTATTCAGTATGTCAATGTACTTATTACACACTATTTTCATCCAGATCTGTACTGCATTTATGTGCTGCATCAGTCAATGTACTTATTACACACTGTTTTCATCCGGATCTGTACTGCATTTATGTGCTGCATCACATGTTTACTGTTTGTCTGTAAACCGTTTTCTCCCGGGTCGTGCCTGAAAATAGGCATTGTTTGCCTAGTGCACTTACCCGGTCACCAAAAGCAAAATAAATAAAATAAATAAATTCTTAAGATTTTCAATGCGGGAAGAGTTTAAAGCACAGCTGACTTATTTTGGGGCTGACTGCTTTCAGAAGCACAAACCACCAGGCTGTTTTGGGGCTGGGGAGGTTTACCTATGTCTGATTTGGATGTCTGGATTTTTCTCTGTTTGATTAGCAGGGGATTTGGTCTGTCAAATTGTTGTGTATGGTATCTTGCTGACAGGAAGGCACTCATCGCAGCGGTGGGTCAGTGCTCTTAGCTGATTGTTTTGTGAGGGCACGGTTTAGGCCCAACCCCTTCCCACCGCTCACCCCACCCACCCCTGGAAATAGTTCCTTTATACCTGGGGTTCTGACATCATTTCCTCAAGAGTGCAAGGTGCATATCAATGTCATATCCTCTCTAGCACACAGCACTGAAAATATAAGCATACACATTGTATAATATATATATTGCTATATAACAAACCAATCACACACACAAAAAATAAATAAAAAAAAAGTACATAATCATGTGGGGAGTAGTGCAATGTAATGGCTGTGGGGCAGCAGTCTTCCGGGAGACTTTCTGGAGGATGAGATGCTGCCCTATTTGTAGACAACTCTCTGCCCTGAGGGAGGAATTTGCCCGTCTTCAGGCCACACTGGACAGCAGTAAGGGAACCTTCCCCCAGGCCAGACTGGATGGTAAGAAGGGAACCTCCCCCATCCAGGGAGCACCAGAGCCACCACCACTGCCTCAGAGGTTGCAAAGAAAGCACAGCAGTTGGACCACAGTGGGCTCAGGAGGTGAGGATGGTGGAACAGAGGCACACCCAGTCAGTTGTTCCACTCCACAATCCATACACCATTCTGGGGGAGCACAGCACCCCTATGGATGCACCCACAGAGGAGATTAAGGAGGCTGAGGACACCTGTCACAAGGGAGGCCCACAGGAAGGAGGCAGAGGACACCACAAGGAAAGGAAGCAGCTCCTGGTGGGGGCTCAATTATTAGGGGGATAGAACTGGGGGGAGCAGGGAAAACTGAAGTAAGGTGCCTGCCTGGTGCCATGGCTTGGAGGGACAGGAAGCGCATCCTCAGGATCACGAGAACAGCTGCACGGGAGTCTGAGCTAGACGTCATTGTCCACCTAGGGACAAATGACTTGGCTCAACATGGGATTAGAGCAGTGCAGAAGGACTTTGTAGAATTGGGGAGGAGCCTAAGACAAGTAGCACACACAGTATCCTTCTCAGAGGTGCTGCCTGTCAATGGCATGAGTGAGGTGAGGGTATTTTGCACCATGCAGTTTAATGAATGGTTGAAAAACTGGTGTGGAACACAGGGGTTTGGCTTCATTGGTGACTGGGGTTTCACCTGGAGGGACACCAGCCTATACTGGCAGGATGGTCTGCATCTGTCCAGGAAGGGAACAAGTCTTTTGAGCAATCGGTTTAAATGTTTCATTGGAAGCTTTTAAACTAGTCAGGGGAGGCACTGATAAGCAGGAAAATCCCAACCTCTCTCACAAAACAGGGTACTAAATGAGAAAAGACCAAGGTAGAAAGGTCAGTGGGGATGCTGCAACTGAAGGTAAAGCCATCAAAAATGGAAAGCAATGAGTACCAATGCTCAGTAGTCTGAGTAACAAGCTTCCTGAATTAGTGGCCTTGATGGAGGAGGAACATCTGGATATCATGACAGTCACAGAAACATGGTTCACACAAAACCATGACTGGGACGTAAACATACCAGGATACACTATCTACAGGAGGGACAGAGAGGGGTAATAGAGGAGGAGGTAGCTCTTTACATAAGGAAGGAATCAAAACAGCAGAACAAAAGGGAAAACAGGGAGGAGAAGAAGCACTGTGGGTAAATTTGGAGATCGCAATGGCACCACAATCCTGGTTAGATATGGTGACTTTCCTTCTCGGGGAGGAAATGGACAAGGAAATGACAGAAAGTATACTTAGTAAGGCAGAAAAAGGGGAGATATTGCTGATGGGCGATCTGAATATGCCAGATGTTAACTGGAGTGCAGTTGTTCTAGATGCTCTACAGGTGGCATGCCTTAGACAACTAGTATTGGAGCCCACTCAAGAGGGAGCAATCTTAGACCTGGTTCTCTCAAATGGAGATGAAGAGAGGATCACAGATGTAGAAGTGGGTAGCCATCTGGGAACTAGCAACCATCGAACAGTATGGTTCACAATAAACACAGCAATAGAGTCAAGCCATACAAAGGCAAAGGTACTGGACTTTAGGAGGGCTGACTTTGCCAAAATGGGTGAGTGCCTAAGGAATGCACTAGCAAATGGGCAGGAAGAAGCGGTGGAAGAACAATGGGGAATAATAAAAACTGCCATCACAGAGGTAACTAGCCTTTGTGTGAAGCAAATAAACAAAACTAAACGATGTAAGAAACCACTATGATTCTCAAAGGAAGTGGCAGTGAAGGTTCAAGAGAAAATAAAGCTTTCAGGAAGTACAAGGAATCACAGAAGGAGCAGGACAGAGAACTGTATCAGTTAAAGCAAAAGGAAGCTGGGAAGGCAGTCAGAACAGCAAGGCCCAAACTGAGAAAAGATAGCCAACTCAGTTAAGAAGGGGGATAAAACCTTTTATAGGTATATCAGGGAGTGAAGGAAGACCAAGGGAGGGATAGTGAGGCTTAATAAGGGGGGTGGTGGGGTGGGCAGAGGGTGACTGTGAAAAGGCAGATATACTAATGTAACCCCTAGATGGCACTATCCCAGGGGCTACTACCCCTGCCTGATTTGCCACTAACAGGTTGAGGGGCCTGGATCCAATGGCGGGTGCCTCCACCCAGAGGTCAGGGTTTGCAATAGTTAAACTTACTTGGTCACAGCCCTCTGGGACACTGCAACCCCCTTTCTTCCCACTAGTGGCCCACACAATATATCAGAATTACCTTCACAGTATACACTTACCCCCAGGACTAGTTCCGCACTGGGACCTCCTGTAAAATAAGATACAGTGCAACAATCACAGTACAGTACTTAACATAGACAAATACCTCAGGCAGTATAACTTTGCTGAAACAAGCAGCTCTGATTTATTTAGGGGATATAACAAGGACAGGGAAATCAGGTTAATTAGCTTATCACTTTACTATCTACCTATGGCTCTGTGCACAGGCCTATCCCTACCAGTTACTGTCCCTGGGTACCCAAGCCCTCCAGTGGCTAGTCCAAACCGTGGCAGCTGGTAGGGCCCTTCACACAGTGAAAAGAAAATTAGTTTAAACAGTCAGCAGTACAGTGATTCCATTTGGATTTAATGTGGCAATCCAACAGGAGCGACCCTGAATTAGTACTCACGACCTCCAAACAAGATAGGGTCCTTCAACGTCAGCAGGGCTAGTCTTGAGCTCCCGAGACTCTTCACACATTTATATGGTAAAAAGAAAGTACTATACCAGGCAGGCTGCTTCTCTATCCCGATCTAATTACTGCACAATACCGGAGAACACACAGCAGATTCAGTTCCTGACAGACCGAGTGCAATTCAACAATTTCTCCAGTCTTCTACAGGGTGAGCCTGGTTTCTACTCTTCAGAGATCCTTTGATTCTTTTCACAGGACGGATTCAGTCCTAACAAGCAGTTACACAAGCTGCAGACCGGAACTCTGGGCCTTACACGTTTTTGACTGAAACTGTGCACTGAAGGAGCACAGGGTTTCTTTCCTTCACTGCCAGAGCTAAACTGAACTCCAACAGAAAAAGGCACTTCCTTTGAGTTCCTCCCAGTTCTTGACTGGATTGGCTGTCACTCACAATAGACTGCTGCTGTTGGTCCAAAAGGCGCGAAGTCTAAACTACATCTCCCAGAGTCACTGCCTCATACAATCCTCTTGTGGCTGGCTCAGATTATGAGTCCAAGTTCTGATTCGTCCAAGGCACCATTTTAGAGCTAGCTTACCCACACTGATTGGTCCAGTTCAGCAGTTCAAAACCAGAATGGGGAACTAGGCAGACACAGTTCTGACTGCAAAGAAAGCAGGTTAGACAAACTGTAATTTCATTATTACTGTAAATGATTTCTGGCAAACAGTTACATCTTTCAGATAGGTTCCCTTGCACCCTAGTGACTGCAAAAATGGAGTGAATTGGCAGCAGCTCGAGTGGTACTCAAACAGAGAAGCACACAGTCCCCCCATACAAACTAATTATGTCTGCAAGCAGACAGCTCTTAAAGAGACAGTACCAGAGGCTCTAAAAACACTCACTGATATATGGCTTAAACGCCAAACACCATTCAGGCTTGGAACATTCAAGCAAGCTCCTGGAAGTCTTTTGGGAAATCTCATTTGCAGGGGGGGTTACACTAAACAAATATTTTTGCTCTGTATTTACAAAGGAAGAGGGGGAGATACCTAAAACAAACAGTAGAAACACTCTGGATACAGAAGTTGATACCAGCCCATTTACAGAAGAAAGGGTTCTGAAAGAACTCTTAAAACTGAAGGTGGACAAAGCAATGGGGCCTGATGGGATTCATCCCAGAATTCTAAAAGAACTAAGGGTGGAATTAGTGACACCACTGACTACCCTGTTTAACATATCATGGGAGGATGGGTGGTACCCGAGGACTGGAGGAGGGCAGATGTGATTCCCTTCACAAAAGTGGGAGCAAGGCAGAAGCAGGAAACTACAGACCTGTTAGTTTAACCTCAGTGGTAGGGAAAATGATGGAATCACTTCTGAAGGAAAGAATTGTCGAGTATCTAGAGGCCAGAGGGCACGGGACCCAAGGCAGCATGGATTCACAGCGGAAGGTCATGCCAGACAAATCTGATAGATTTATTTGACTGGGTGACCAAAGTAGTAGATCAGGGAGGGCTGTGACATGGCCTACCTAGACTTTAGCAAGGCATTTGACACAGTCCCACACAAAAGATTAATATACAAGTTAGCCAGCCTGGGAGTGGGTCCCAAGATGACAGCCTGGGTAACAAATTGGCTGGAGAATAGGACATAGAGAGTAATAGTAAATGGAGTCCACTCTGAAGAAAGGGGGGGTTACTAGTGGGGTACCACAGGGCTCAGTATTAGGACCGGTCCTCTTCAATGTCTTTATAAGCGACATTGCAGAGGGACTGGAAGGAAAAGTATGTCTCTTTGCAGATGACACAAAGATCTGCAACAGAGTTGATGCACAAGGTGGGGTGGAAAGGATGAAAAGGGACTTGGCAAGGTTAGAGGAATGGTCAAATGTATGGCGCTTAGATTCAATGCTAAGAAGTGCAGGTAATGCACCTGGAAACAAAACCCAGGGAAGAGCACAATGGGGGTGAGATACTAAGAACAACAAAAATTGAAAGGGACCTGGGGGTAGTCATATCAGATGACCTAAAGGTGGGCAAGCAATGTGAGAGGGCAGCAAGGAGGGCTGGGGGATACTGGGATGCATAGGAGAGGCATCACCAGTAGAAAACAGAAGTTATTATCCTCTGTACAGACAGCTGGTCAGACCCCATCTGAGTACTGTGTGCAGTGCTGGAGACCCAGTCTTCGCAAAGACATAGACAGGATGGAAGCTGTCCAGAGGAGGGCAATAAAATGGTGCAGGGTCTGCACCAGAAGACACATGAAGAGAGACTTAAGGAGCTTAATATGTATAGCCTCGAGAAAAGGAGGGAGGCGGGACATGATAGAAACTTTCAAGCACCTCAAGGAATCAACAAAGTCCAAGAGGGTAGCATCTTTCAAAAAAGGTGTGCAAGAACAGGGGGCACAATTTGAAGAAGATAGAGGAGGGCAGCTCAGAGATATTTAAGGAAGTATTTTTCTGAGAGAGGTTGTGGACATGGAGCGGCCTTCCGGAGGAAAGTCGTGGAGTCAAAAACAGTGGTGAATTCAAGCATGCATGGGACAGTCATAAGGCAATTCTAGGGGGTGGGGGTAGAAAGAAGTAGGTTGCTGGTTAACTAGGATCTGCAGCTTATCCAGTAGGCAGGGAAATGGGCAGACTGGGTGGGCCAAGCAGTCCTTATCTGCTGTCAAATTCTATGTTTCTATGTTTCTATAGTGCCATCATCGGAGTTTTCAGAGGTGTGTCAGCCCTCTTCCAATTCAGTCAGTGTGTTTGCAGGCGCGGCCGCAGTTCTCCAATGCCTGCTGGAGCTGTCTATGACAGCTCCAAAATGCAGTGGCATACAGTTGAAAGGGGAAGCTACACTTCAGTGAGCAGCAATCAGATATCGCCTGCTAATGTGCGCTCCCCCACACACACACACACACATGCTGCTGCTGCTCCCCCCACGCACACACTGTATAGCGTGAGGTGCCCAATCCCCGTCGGCATGCTGCCCCGAAACACAGCTTCATATGCCACGCTGGGTGCCCACCCCAGCGTGGCTCGATCATATAGCGGCCGGGGTGCCCAACCCCCATCGCTCCACTGTGTCTCCCCCGAGTGAGGGTGTCATGCTGGGGAGCCCACCCCAACATGGCAAGAGATGCCATGGCCGATGGGGGTGCCCAATCCCCGTCAGCTCCACGCCCCCCAGCCATCCCTTCTGCCATGCCAGGAGGCCCACCCCAGCACGTGGCAAACGTCCGTCATCTTTAAAACAAAAACCTGTAAAGAAAAAACAGTCCTGCAGTCTCCTGCCCCCCACAACCCGCACCACCCACTGCGCACCCTGCCTCCCCACAATCCCCCTCACCCCATACTTAGCTCCGGAGTCCGGCGCGACAATCTTCGGTGGACCGGGAACACGTCTGCACTCTTCAAAGCCGATCGCGAACTGAGGAAATGCCGGTAAGCTGTATAATGGGATAGATAGGGTTTTTCAACTTTGTTGCATATCTCAGGCATTTTTGGGAATTTTTGCACCAAATTTTCAACATGGGGTTTTTGGGACCCCTACTCATGAATTCTTGCACTGTCATGGCGTTACTCGGGCCGAAGGGTGATTTCGCAGCCACTGTATGAAATCACCTTTCTGGAATGATTAATGAAATGACACTGCAGTGTTCATAAGGTGGGCTCAAAAAGCCTATTTTGAAAATTTGGTGGAAAATTCTCAATCAACTGTTTTACTTAGTGTGCATTGTGCAGTTCCTACGCACGTCAGAGTTCGCGAATTTTCAATATTTACTCCAGATTTTCAGCATTGCCATTTTACCACACCTTCTTATGAGCAGTACAGCTGTCATTTTTCATATCTCACCCAAAATGTGTTTCCACCCATGTAGCGCACAATGGCGCAGTCGGTGTGCAAAATCAATGTACCGGACACATTAAGAAAATCACAGTGACACCTTTCATGAGCAGAGGTCTTAAAATGGCTATGTTGAAAATTTGGTGAAAAAATTCCTAAGAATGACTGTTTTATGAGCGTGCGTTGCAGAGTTCCTACGCATGCTCGTAAGTTCGCGAATTTTCAATATTTTCACTCCAGATTTTCAACATTGCCATTTTACCACACCTCCTTATGAGCAGTACAGTTGTCATTTTTCACATCTCGCCCAAACAATGTTTCTGCCCATGTAGCGCACAATGGCGCAGTCGGTGTGCAAAATCAATCTATGGGACACGTTAAGAAAGTCACAGTGACACTGGTCATGAGCAGAGTGTTAAAATGGCTATGTTGAAAATTTGGTGAAAAATTACAAAAATGACTGTTTTGGGGCGCACATTGCACGGTTCCTCGCACACTGGCAAGTTTAGAATTTGTAATATTGCACACCAGATTTTCAACAGTGCCATTTTACGCACTTCCTTATGAGCAGTACAGCTACCATTTTTCACATCTCGTCCAAAATGTGTTTCCGCACATGTAGCGCACAATGGTACAGTCGGTGTGCAAAAACAATATTTGGGACAGATTAAGAAAATCACAGTGACACTGGTCATGAGCAGAGGTCTTAAAATGGCTATGTTGAAAATTTGGTGACAAAACTCCATAAAATGACTGTGTTACGAGTGAGCATTGCGCAGTTTCCAAGTACCCTCGTAAGTTCATGAATTTGTAATATTTTCAGTCCAGATTTTCACCAGTGGCATTTTTCCACACCTCCTTATGAACAGTACAGCTGTCATTTTCCACAACATGGCCGAAATGTGTTTTCACACTTTCAGCACAGAAATGCGTGTCGCTGTGAAATCATTGTTAGGGACAGATGAAGAAAATCACACTGACACTGTTCATGATTGAGGTCCCAAAATGCCTGTGTTAACAATCTGCTGTAAAATCCCCAAACTAGTTACATTACGATTGTCGTTGCGGTTTCTCTGCACGCTCGTGACTTCACCAGTTTTTTAAGATTTTCACAGCAGATTTTCAACATTGCCATTTTTACACCTCCCATGAACAGTACCGCTGTCATTTTTCACATCCTGTTAGGAATGTGTTTTTTGCACCTGTGGTGCAAATGCCATGAGTAACTGTGCAAAAGCAGTTTTCGCTAACAAACCGATATTGCCACTGTTCATGAGGTGGGGGTCACAAAAAAAACATGTTGAAAATTTGGAGTGAAAATACCAACGAATGCCTGAGGCATTACGGTTTCCGACCATAATGCCCCACCCTGTAGAGAATGACAGGCATCAGGGGTGTGACTTGGGATTCTTGCCTGTCATGCTCATACCATTCCACCCCCACCCACACCCTGCAGCCAGTGAGAGGCCTCAAGGTCGGCCTCGGACTCTTCGGGCCCAAACTTCATCCCATTCTCCT
Organism: Neoceratodus forsteri; assembly: GCA_016271365.2. Taxonomy (NCBI): domain Eukaryota; kingdom Metazoa; phylum Chordata; order Ceratodontiformes; family Ceratodontidae; genus Neoceratodus; species Neoceratodus forsteri. The sequence goes on from CM057449.1 coordinate 484,317,395, forward strand.
ACACCGCACCCATCTCACCGTATTTCCTGATGGAATGGGGAGTGCGCATAAGAACCAAAGACCCCAAGGCACACACCGTGACACTTGTCAGTGTCTGCAGGGTAGGGTGGGTGTGAAATGGTGTGGTCGTTATGCCTGACGACCCAAAGGCACACCCCAATGCCTGTCACTCTCTGCAGGGTGGTGGTGGGGTTGGCTTCAGTTCAATACTTCGCTGCCATTCCTATTATGCAGCTCTGTAACTTCTACACTACCAATGTCAATGCCAGCAAGCAAACATTCGGCATTGACAAATGCTTGTTACCTTCCCTGTTCCTTCTAAACAGTGTATAGCCTGGTACATTGATGTCCCAGCTGTGATAAGCAGAATACCATGTTTCTGTTATTATTGCCATGTCAAGTCTGCAGCCATCATCAAGGCTTCCAGGTCTGGAACCTTATTTCCCAGACTGTGGGCATTATTGAATATGACCTTCCATGTTTTACTCCCTGCCCTCCCTCTATTCCTGTTTTCTCTACTTTGCCTCTTCTCCCCACCCTGGTATTCATGCTCATGTGCTCTTGCCCCCCCCATCCCCCCTTATAAACATTTCCCCTGCCTGCCCCTCACTGCTCACTTCAGTTGTTCCTGTCATCAATTTGTACTTTTGCATGTTCTCGTAATGGGTTTCTAAGCCACTTGTCTCTCCTGGCTCTACCCCCTTGGCCAGTGTAAATGCTCTCTGCTGAAGCATTCCAATTTCTCACTAAGGACTGGGGTCCCCTTTCCAGACAGATGCAGGCCATCCTCCTGATACAAGCTTGCATCTGCTCAGGTTGGGCACCAGGCCCCTATGAAGCTAAATCCTTCACTTCCACACCAATCCTTCAACCAGGAATTTAAGGTTCAGATGTGGAGTGCCCTGGCCTCCTCCATGCCTTGGACAGGTAGTACCTCCGAAAATGAGAGAGAACGTGCTGCCTCTTTCAGGTCCCCTCCCAGCTTCCTGAAATCCTCCTGGACTCTGGCTAACTCTGCCCTTTTCCTCACCAGGTCATTGGTCCCCAGGTGGACAATGACATCCAATTCCTCCCTCCTGGCTATTGCCCTAGCGATCCTATGGATTTGCTTCCCATCCCTCCATGCAGTGCTTCCTGGGAGGAACTTGACCTCCCTCTCCCTCCTGCTAGGTGTCCCTAATTTCACAACCCGTACAATAGAGTCCCCCACTAGGAGAAGCTTCCCCCTCCTTCTTGGTCCCTTGCCCCCCTTCCCTGGGACTCCAGCTTGGAGGTCCCGACCATCCTCCCTGGTCCCAGCTGTGGGTGCCTGTGTGGGGCATTCCTGTTCCTCCAAAACAGCATAGGAGTTATTAATCTGGATTGGTTGGAGGATGTGCCTCTGACCCCTCCCCACTCTCCCTGAGCCCGCTGTGGTCCATTCACCCTTATTCCTAGGCAAACTTTGAGGTTGATGTTGTGGATCTGGTGGTCTCTGGGTGGGGGTGGATGCCGCCTGTAACCGGGCCACCTCTGCACGAGACAGGCAACCTCCTCCCTCAGCCCAGAGAGGCGCCTGCAGATAGGGCAGCATCGCAGCCTCCAGAATGTCTCCCTGAAGACTGCTGCTCCACAGCCATTGCACTGCACCACTCCTGTCATGTCTGATGTGACCTGGCCTGCAGTATACTCTAGGTACACCCTCTAGATGAATCTCTATGCTCCTCCTTGTCGTAGGTGTGGAACTTCCTGTGTGGTGTAGGAAGGTGTAACACTATTGGCCCACACTCTATGAAAGAGGACTAACCCAAGGTGGGATCACCCCCTGGCTGTGTCCAGAAACTATCAGCCAAGGACCCCTTTACCCTATGTTCGCAGAGGACAAGCCCCAATGATAAAAAAATAAATGAAAAATATTCCCCAAAATCCATTAACATGGTCTTAAGAGACACCCACTGAATTGCTCAGCCAGACCATCGGTCTCTACACTTCTTCCAAAGACTAACTGTCAGGTCAGACATCAAGTTGGTGCCTTGGTCCAACAGAATCCCCTTGGGAAACCCAACCAGTAGCTAAATATCCCTAGCAGTTCATCAGCCACCTCCTCAGCCTCGATAGGGGACAAGGGTGCTGCCTCTGGGTATCTTGTGGTATAAGCTACGACCACCAAAATGTACTGCTTGAAGGTGCAACTTGGGGTGCTAAGTGGCCCCACAATGTCCACAGCTACTCACCAAAATGGCTGTTTGATAACAGGCAAGGGAGTCAAAGATGCCACAGCCTTGCCCCAACCTTTCCCACCCTCTGACACTGCGGACAAGTCTGGCAGTATTTTGACGCATCCTTAAAAATACTGGGCCAGTAAAAATGGTTAGTCAGCCACCTTTCTATACAGCTGATCCCTGGGTGTTTAGAAAAGGGGATGTCATGGGCTAAGGCCAGAAGCTGCTTCCTATACTCCCTAGAAACCACAATTTGCTGGAGTACCCCTTCCTCCAGTCCTCTCTTAGGAACCCACTCATGGTACAGGTGCACATTCTCCTAGTACACCTCCCTTTTCCCAGAACTGAGAGAGTCGCATTCCACATTGAAGGTTAACTCCCTTAATTTGTCCAGGGATGGGTCAGCTTGCTGAGCTCTCCCTAGGTCTGCATGCCAGACCTTTCCCAACTCAAATTGTGCTATGGGAGAGCTACCCATGGCTAGGCTCTCCTCAGTCTGTAGCTGTGGCTCAGTACTGCTGATGAGCTCATACTTCAGCTACAACTTCTCCTGCTACTGAGGTAGGGGTTACTTCCTTGTGCACTGCCCCCTCTGTGTCCACAGGAGCTGGTTCCCTCACCTTGCTATGCGTAGTGACACAAACAGTATTGGCACTACTATCAAAGTCATTACCCATGATTACATCCATGGGCAGGTCTACAACATCCACCTCCTGTACGCACAGGCTGCCTTCCAAGCTTAGAAAGATCTGGGCCATTGGCACTGAGACCGCAGGACCCATCACTCCTCTAGTGCTAGAAAACTGACCAGGCAGGATCTGTTCTTCCTGAATTAAATCCTGCTTCACCATAGGAATGAAGGCCCAGTGTCTCTTAATCCCTGGGTTACCAATCCATTCACCACCACTAGGTAAATATGTGCAGTGGAGTTAGAGGGCACTGCACTCAGTGTGCAGGCCACTGCCTGTTGGGAGCTCCCTCAGCTACCACCTCCTACTGCACTAGCCCTTTTCACATTTTCTGAACAATCGTAAGATGAATCCCTAAGTTTCTGGCAGATACAGCACCTGTGTTCACCTGTCTCCATGCTTTTGAGACCAGGTGGCATCCCTTTTGGTTTGGGCACAGGCTGGCTTCATTTAGGTTGCCCCACCGGCATTTTTCTTAAAACTACCTGATGTTCCTCCCTATTACCTGTGTGATGAGAGGATGGTCGGCTGGATATGAACTAATCAGCTCTTTCAGCTGCCTCCCTCATGGAGCTCAGAGTCCTATCCGACAACAATATTTTTAGTTCCTCAGACACAGTTTTTAAGAATTGTTCTAGAAGAAATAAATATTTTAATTCCTCTACAGAGCAAGCTTTTGTGCCTGTACCCAGCATTCTAACACATTACTTAGCTGCACATACATTTCAGCCTTAGCTGTCCCCTAATGCCTTGCTTAACCTTCTAAATTTTTGCCTATAGGCTCCAGGGTTAACTCAAAATGCTTTAGCAAGGCATTCTTTACTTTTTCATTAACTATGCAGTCCTCATTATCCATTCTGGAAATTGTTTCTAATGCCTTTCCTGTAAGCAGCGGCATAAAATGAGTCCACCAAGGAGTCCTGTCCCATTTAAATTGCCCACAGATTCTGTCAAAAGTTCCTAAAACCAAATCAAGATCATTCCCCTCCTGATATCTGGGAAACATTTTAGAATTAATTTTGGTTTCCTGGGTTGAATCCTTCACACCATTACTCACAGTTAGTGGTAATGTCACCGGGCACAGCCTCTCCATCTCTCTTTCATGTTCACGCTATTTCAGCTGGATCTTGTGCTGGCACTCTTTCTCCCGCTCCTCAGCCTCTCTCTTCTCCCCGTTCTCCCATTCCTCTGCTTCCAGCCTCATCTTCTTCAGCTCCACCTCTGCCTTTTGTTTCCCAGTTCCTGCCTTTGCCTTAACCAGGGCAAGCTCCATCTCCAACATTTGTACCGGGTCTGCTTGTGCAGCTGCCCTAGTGAAAGGCTCTGGCTCATCTTCATTCTCTCCAGTCTCCATCTCACAACTTTGGCTAGTAGTGATCACTTTTACAGTGCATCCCTGGTAATTTTTTTCAAGGATGTCTATCATTTCCAACCGTGTGTGGTCACCCTCATAGCCCAATTTGTTTCTTCAGCACAGCTCCTGCAAGTTTAGCAGCATGCACCTCTCATATGGTAATGTCTTCCATCTATCTTTTCTTGCTTATCAAAATAAAACCAGTAGAATACAGAAACACAGAAATATAGAAAATGACAACAGAAAACAACCACTGGTCTGTTCAGTCTGCCCACAAAACCCTAACAAATGCAGGACATCTTGTCTGTACAAGGTTCTAAACCACACTATTCACCCCCATGCTCCCTGTCTCACTGATACCACCATGAGCAACCACTAAGACCTTTACTCTGTCCCAGTCATGTTTGAAACTATTGATAGTTTTGGAGCCCACCACATCAGCTGGCAGATTGTTCCACAGCTGTAACACCTTTTCTGTAAAATAAAACTTTCTCACTTCCCTCTTGAGCCTCCCCCTGTCAGTTTCCTCTCACTCCCCTGTGTTCTTGATCCGCTACTTATGCTAAAATAGTTCCTTGCAATTTGCCTTGTTCATTCCTTCCAGGAACTTGAAAGTCTGTATCATATCTCCCCTCTCTTATCTGGCCTCCAGAGAGTACATGTTCAGTGCCTTGAGCTGATCTTCATAAGATCTGCCCTGCTGGCCCTAAAAAATTTTGGTTACCCTATGTTGCACTGTCTCCAGCCTGTCCTTATCATTCCTTAGGTGAGAATTCCAGAACTCAGCCCAGCATTCCTGGTGGGGCATCAACAGTGATATATAGAGAGGTAGTAATACCTCCTTCTTTCTGCTGTCAATTCCCCTTCCTATACACACTAGCATCCTGTTTGCTTTATTGCAGGCCTTGTTACACTGCTTGATTGTTTTAGGGAGTCACTGATAATGACTCCTAGGTCTCTTTCCTCAGAGGCCATGCCCAGATTTGCCCACCTTGATCTAGTACTCTGTTGTGGGGTTCTTGTTCCATATATGTGTCACTTTGCACTTTTTGGCATTGAATTTCAACTGCCAAACCTTGACTACTTCTCTAGCCTTTGCAAGTCTCTTTGCATCTCCATAACCTCCTCCTTGCTGTCTATCCAGCCACAGAGCTTATACAATACCCTTTTTTATATCCTGTTCTGTGACTGGACAGATAACCTTTATACTGACCAAACATTTTCATATCCCAACCACTGCTTCCAGTTTGCAGCAGACTAGTCTCTCCCAAACTCAGCTTGCCTATGTTACCAGCTTTCTCAAACCATTCAAACACTTACAAGGGTACTCAGTAGTTGCCACCACTTAGCACAGACACTCTCTTGGGGTATCTCTAGGTCTGAATCTCTGCAAAGCTACTGCTGATACAGTACAGCACTCCTTGTTCAAGGACAACTGACCCACCCCTCTCTGTCACAGTTGGGAACCTCTTACTTTAGAAACAGAATATGGTAATGGTAGCCTTCTCTTCAGAGGTGGAAACACATTTTTTTTTTGACAGTCATAAATCAGTTAGCTGTACTTCAAACACAAAAACATGAAGTATATAAAAAATATAATATTTTAATACTTCCAGATATTTACACAGATAATACAAGATATTACACAAAGACTATGGGAAACAGTAATTCTACAGAAATGAAAAGAAAATGCTTGCGCACAACAGACGGAAAACACACCGAAAAAGTTTACTGTGCTTCCTAACTTTTCCCAAAGTAGAATGGCTTTACCCACACAGGACAGCTTGGGGAGTCAGGACAGACTCTAACCTTAGATATTAAGTATTCCAGAGTCCCAGCCTTACTAACTCTTTCAGGCTCTTCCAGACCCTTAAGACCCTCCTGTTGCCCCCTACCCCCCACTCCCATGACATGTTATCCGGTATGTTACTCTGACATCACAGATCTGACATTATTTTGAGTCCTGAAAAATCTTCCATCTGGACAGACTGGACCAAGCTGGGATGTTGGGTTTCATGTACTGCAGGGTCCATCAATTTGTTTTTACTCCTGTCTCTCACAGTATGAATGACTCCTCCACACATTAGTTAGGGCCCTCCATGAAACATGAAAGGGATTCTTTCTGCTTTCAGCTGTCCCATTAACTTGCCAAAGAGATTGTCATCACTCACCAAAGCCATCTGGTATGTCTCTTGGCAGCTAATTTTATCAGACAGTTTTTAATTCAGCTGAAGTACTTACAAGAGGTCTAGCTGATAAGAGAAATTAAACATAGAAACATGAAAAAACAAAAAAATTACACAAAAGGTGTTATTTATTTATTTGAATATCAGAATTACAGTCCTTTGAGTCATAGACTCATTTCCAAAGGATCCTCGTCGGATGGGGAGGGTGGCCCTACAGGGGGACCTGGAGGCTCTGGAAAGATGGTCTAGAAAGTGGAAGCTGAGGTTCAATGCAGGGAAATGCAAGGTACTCCACCTGGGGGCCAGAAACCCAGGCCAAGTGTACACCGGGGGAATGCTACAAGTCTCGATGGCTGAGAGGGACCTGGGGGTGGTGGTGGATGTCAAGATGAACAACTCTGAGACTTGTAGGAGGGCAGCAGCCAAGGCCAACAGGATGCTGGGATGCTTCGCTAGAGGATCACCTCCAGAAGGAGGAAGTGATACTCCCTCTTGTATAACTGTAGTGGGGCACACCTTGAGTACTGCATGCAGTTTTGGAGGCCACACTTAAGAGGGACATTAACCTCATGGAGAGGGTCCAGAGGAGGGCAACCAAATGATTTGGGCCTTGGGGACAGGACCTATGAGGAGGGCTCGAAAAGAGCTAAATATGTACATATTGGAAGAGAGAAGGGACGGGGGACATGATAGAGGTCTTCAGGTACATGAAGAGGGTAAATAGGGGAGGAACAGTCAGGGTGCTTGAAGGAAGGAGGGGTCACTAGAGGCATGGGTGGAAGCTGGAGGGAAGATTCAGGGAGAAAGGAGGAGGTGCTACTTCACTGAGAGGGTGGTGGAGCTATGGAATGCACTGCCTAGGGGGCTAGTGGAGGCAGAGACAGTGGAGGGGTTCAAGAGGGGTGGGATAGGTACAGGGAAGGGTTCTGGAAGCAAAATCCAATGCAGCAAGAATATCCAGAACTGGGAAGGGAGAAGCCAGAGAAGGCGAGGGGGACAGCAAGGTCAGCACCCAGGGTGGGGGCTGACCAAACGAGCAGACACGAAAGACCGTTAGGCCTATTCTGCTGGCATTTTAGTATGTTAGTATGACATAAATACAGACATGACAGTAATACAGCAAAGACAACGTTACATAACTAGTTGGACAGTAGATGTACAAACATCATTAAGCATTATAATACATTGATGAGTACCTATACAGAGTATTAGCTAAGCAGTTACTTACATCCTTTGCAGTGCTAAGTAGTTTCATACATCCTTTGCAGTGCAGTAATGCAGGCATTACAATACATTGGTGCAAACCTATACAGAGTATTATCTTATCGGTTACATACATCCTTTGCAGTGCAGTGATATAGACTTATACACAGTGATAGCTAAGCAGAATAACAAGACAGAAGAGACAGAATAGTGGGGCCTGGTGGGGATTAGTGGAGCAGTCGGGTTAGACTTTGTCTTGGTGTGGGCCCACTTTAGTAGCGACTGGGCTGTAGTTTGAAATGGCAACAGGACTAGCGCGGACAGGTGCGGGTACGTGTGGCATAGAGGTGATTCTTGAGGGCCACTTTGAAAGGGCCGAACTTGGTGTGAGTAGTGACCAAGGTTGGTAGAGCATTATACCAGGCAGGGGCCATGACTAGGAACCATCTCTGGGCCAGCATTGTCCTGAGTCTGGAGATGGCCAGTGTTAGTGTGTCTGTTCTGCATGTATGGACTTTGGGGATGGCTGGGGGCAAGGAGGCCGACACTCCTGGGGGTGTCTGTCCAAGGAGGGATTTTTCTGGCCATGAGACATGCTTGGAACTGGAGCCTTTCATTAAGGTTGAGGATCTGGGCACGGTCGTAGAGGTGTGGGTCTTGGGATCAGCCCCTGACAGGAGCCTGCAAGCTTTCTTGATGCACACATTTTGAGGAAATATCCTAGTTTAATTATGTGTAGCATAATGAGACCCAAATGGAGATAGACAGAGAGGTATAGCTAGTGAAACAAAGAGAGGCAGGAAGGAGGGTAAGGGCAGCAAAGGGTCAGACTGAGGAAAGGATTGCCAAGGAGGCTAAAAATGGGGATAAGACTTTCTTCAGGTACTTGAGCAAAAAGAGGAAGGCGAGGGGTGATTGATGAAGATCAGGAGACCGGGAGGGAGTGCACATAGGAAGACCAAGAAAAAGCTAAAATTTTAAACAAATTCTTCTGCTTGGCCTTCACAGTGTGGGGGGAGGAGCAGATCATCATGCATTAACAGATACCGGGGCTCTGGGGAGTGGACACAAGTTCATTTATGGAAGAGCGAGTCCACTGGGGGTTGGAAGCCCTTAAGGGAAACAAGGGAATGGGGCCAGACGGGATTCACCCAAGGGTACTTAAGGAACTGAGCATGTTGCTAGTTGCTCCTCCGGTAATGCTATTTAGCACCTCATTTTGGAGATGAGGGTGGTTCCAGAGGACTGTACAAGGGCTGATGTGGTCCCTCTGCACAAGAGGGGCAGCAGGGAGGAGGCCAATAATTACAGAACAGTTAGTCTCACAGCAGTGGTAGAGAAGTTAGTGGTAAGGAAGTTAGTGAAGTCCCTGCTGAAAGAGAGACTGATAGAGTACCTGGAGACACATGGGCTGCAGGACCACCAGTAGCATGGCTTCACTGAGAAGAGGTCATGTCAAACAAATCTCACAGATTTCTTTAACTAGGTAAGCAGGGAAGTGAATTTGGGGATGGCAGTGAATAAGGCCTATCTGGACTTCAGTAAGGCCATTGACACTGTTCCACACAGGAGGCTGATAAAGCAACTTAGTAACCTGGGGATGGGGAAGAAAGTGCTGAACAGGTTTTCATACTGGCTGAAAGATTGGAGACATAGGGTGGTGGTAAATGACAATCACTTGGAGGATGGGAGTGTGACCAGAGGAGTACCACAGGGATCAGAACTGGGCCCTGTCCTCTTTAACATCTTCATAAGTGATGGCAAGGCAAGGCAAATTTATTTAAAAGACGCCCAATCCCGGAGGCTCTGGGTGCCATACAAAATAGATAAAATAGCATCAAGATAAAATAAAGCATCACAAATTTTAAACAAAATAAAAAATAAAATAGATGACTCAGCAAATAATATCAGGTTCTTACTGCAATTTGTAGTTTTATCCCATAAAAGCTTGGGAAAATAGGAGGGCCTTAAGGCGAGCCTTAAATATATCTACAGTGGGTGCTCCCCTGACCTCAACTGACAAAGAATTCCAAAGAATGGGAGCTGCGACACTGAAAGCTCTGTCACCAGCAGATTTTAGCCTCGTTCTAGGAATGACCAGGAGGCCCCCACTAGAGGAACAGAGAGGGCGGGTAGAGGGAGCAGGTACCAGCAGGTGATATTGCTGAAGAACTGGATGGGAAGGTGTGTCTCTTTGCAGAGAGACAACAATTTTCAACAGGGTAGACACCCAAGAGGGGACTGTGAGAATGCAAAGAGATCTGGGGAAACTAGAGGAGTGGTAGATGGGTTTCAATGCCAAAAAGTTTAAAGTCATGCACCTAGGGTGGGGAAACCCATTGGCAGTGTATAAAATGGGGGAAGAGGTACTCACAATTACCAAGCAAGAAAGGGACCTTGAGGTGATCATATCTGATGATCTTAAGGTGGCAGTGCAGTGTCACAGGGCAGCAGGCAAGGTGAGCAGGATGCTAGGGTATACAGGGAGGGGTATCTCTAGCAGGAGAAGGGAGGTGGTGTTGCCCCATATCATTCACTTGTGAGATCCCACCTGGAGCACTTTGTCCAGTTCTGCAGGCTGCACCTCTGCAAGGACATTGACAGGGTGGAAGTGGTCCAGAGGAAGGTCACTAAAATGGTACAGGCCTTGCACATATAAGGAGAGGCCGTGGGAGCTCAACAAGTACTCCCTAGAGGAGAAGAGAGTGAGAGGGAACATGATTGAGACCTATAAGTACTTCATGGAGGTGACCTCCTCTATTTTGACTTCAGCAAAGCCTTTGATTCAGTACCACACAAACACTTGCTGAAGAAGCTAGAGGATCTGGACATAGCATGCTGCAAAATTATGTGGGTGGGTGGGAAACTGGTTAGACGGAAGGAAGCAAAGGGTGGTGGTCAATGAGGAGATGTCAGAGGAGGAAGAAGTGATGAGTGGGGTCCTGCAGGGCTCGGTCTTAGGCCCAATCCTGTTTAATGTGTTCATCAGCAACATAGGTGTAGGTATCCAGGGCAAGATTGCACTGTTCATAGACAACACTAAATTAGGGAGAAGGGTGGACAGCGAAGAAGCAGTGAGAATTATACAAGATGATTTGAAAAGGTTAGAACAATGGTCTAGTTTCTAGCAGCTGAAATTTAACGCCAAGAAATGCAGTGATGCATATTGGCAGGAATATCCCTAGAACAACCTATTGGCTAAATGGGGTTAAACTCAGTGACTCAAAAGAGGAAAGGGATCTAGAAGTTATTATTAGCAACACCCTTGAACAAACCAGCCAATACAATGCAGCATATAGTAGGGCCAACAAAATGCTGGGATGCATAGGGAGAGGATTTGACAATAGGAACAGGGAGGTGATACTTCCACTGTGCAGATCTATGGTGAGACCCCATTTGGAATACTGCATACTGTTTTGGAGACCATAACTTAAGAAGGATAGGGACAGGATTGATACCATTCAGAGAAGGGCAACCAAAATGATCCAGTGTGGTTTCAGGGGTTGCCATACCAGGGGCAGTTGGAGACATCAAACATGTACTCGCTTGAATCTAGGAGAGAAAGGGGGATATGATAGAAACCTTTAAGTACATGAGGGGTTTAAATTCAATACCCTATGCTGAACTATTCACCAAGGCTCCCAACTCAAGCATGAGGGGCCAGGGATGGAAACTGAGGGGTGGGAGTTTCAGGAGAGATCTTAGGAAGCACTATTTCTCGGAAAAGATTGTGGAGCCATGGAACAAATTACCTGCAGAGGTGGTAGGAGTTAGAACCATATCAGCATTCAAAACGGGTTGGGATAAGAAGTACGCTAGAATCAAATCCGCAAGGGAATCTACCAGCTAGGACCCAGGATCACCTAGGATCTTGGGATCTCAAGGGCAGACTTGATGGACCTTTGGTCTCCTTCTGTTGTCACCTTTCAATGTTTCCATATTTCTATGAACAAGGTGTAAGATGGGAATCTCTTTAATAGGAGGAGGAACACCAGAACATGGGGGTATGCTATGAATCTTGTTGGGGGGAGAGAGTTTAAGATGGATGCGAGGAAATATTCTTCACAGAAAGGGTGGTAGATGCCTGGAACAGCCTGTCAGAGGAGGTGGTGGAGGCGAAGGCAGTGGGGAGTTTCAAGCATGCATGTGTAACCCCTAGGTGGCACTATCCCAAGGGCTACTACCCCTGCCTGTGTGGCTAGTGACAGGTTAAGGGGACTAGGTCCAATGGTGGGTGCCTCCACCCAGAGGTCAGGGTTGATAGTGGTTAGACTAGCTCGGGTACAGCCCTCTGGGACACTGTGACTCCCCTTTGTTCCCACTAGTGGCCCACACAATACATGGGAGTTACCTTCCCAATACCCCACAAATGCGCTCTTCTTACACATACAGTAACACTTACCCTCAGGACTGATGTCTGGTAGCACGTCTCTGAGGACCCCCTGTAAAACAAGGTTAGGCAATATACACAAACACAATGCAATGCTTTTTCTACATGTACTGACACCATAGACAGCATATAGTTCAATAACAACAAATCTGATTTATTAGAGGGGGCAGTAACAAGGAGGGGGCAATCAGGATGATTTGGTTCGGAAATATTCAAATCACAGTACTGTGCATGCATATAGGGTCCAAAATGTCACACTCTCTGGGTACCTAGGATGGGGGGGCTAGCCAGGTCCATTGCCCGGGGTTGGCCGGCTGGTGTAGATAGATAGGGCCCTGCAAGAAGAAAATATATACACAACACACACTTGTAATCCGGAGCCGGATGACTCAGTTCGTAAAAAGAAATACAATGCAATCAGTTGACACACTTGGATCAAATGAAAGGTGCAGGGAGCTGCCCTGGTTTGTACTCACAATACCCCAAGCAGAGAACCAGATGGAGGATGGTCACTGTGGATTGCCAGAGAATCAGGGCATGGAGACAAGACCCTCGTGACAGGGCCTAGCTGCTTTTGATAGCAGGTGGATTCAGTCCGAATTAAACAGGGTTCTGCTTCCAGCTTCAGCACACACTTCACAGTAAAGGGGAAATAAACCGCGATCCCCCACTAGCACTAGGCACATTTATATGTAAAGGAAATTACTATACCAGGCAGGTTGCTCCTCAATCCCGATCGAAAAACACTGCAAAACCCGGGAGCACTCATAGCAGCTCCAATTCCTGACAGGCCAATCGCTCTTCGGTAAAATCTTCGGTCTTCTACAGAGCAAGCCTGGTCTCACAACAGCAGCTTTCCTTTTCTTTCACAAACTTTGGATTCAGCCCGAAAGTGCTTTCCTCTCTCTCACACTCTTCTTTCACAACAGTTGCAGGCTGGAATTCGGGCCTCAAATGCGCCTCCCGCACGAACTGCCACGCAGCTCACACAGAACTTCTCTCTCACACAGCCACCTTTGAGTCTGGCTTTCCAGCAGGCTTTCTTTCAGATCCAAAAGGTTCCGGTTGGCTGATTCTCCTTGTCAGTCACAACAGGCTCCCTCTATTGGTGTAAAAAGGCGCCAGAGTCCAAACTACAATTCCCATGAACACCTGCCATACAATCCCCTTTGTTGCTGTCTCCAGAAGAGAGTCCAAGTACTGATTCGCCCAGAGCAGGTGCCATTTTAAATGTCCCCCACACCGATTGGTCCAGTTCAGCAGTCCGGGACCAAAATTAAGGAACTACACTGCACAGTCCTTGCTACAAGAAAGCAGGTTAGAACAAGTTGCATTTTCATTATTATTCTAACAGATTACCAGCAAACAATTATATCTTTTGAAAGAGCTCCCTCTGCGCATATAGCGACGGCAGAAACGGAGCAATTGATCAGCAGCCCAAGCCGGACTCGAGCAGGGAAACACACAGACCCCCATTTTAAATTAATTATACTGCAGTTAGGCAGCTCTTAAAGAGATAGCACATGGAGGCTCCAAAAGCACTCATGGCGCCCACATTTAAACGGCATTTCACCGAACGCCGCCCAGAACTGGAGCACTCAGGCAAGCTCCTGGAAGACTTTTGGGAACCCCCATTTGCAGGGGGGGTTACACATGGATAGGCGCATGGGTATAATAAATGAAGGTAAGGGAGGAGGGAGGGACACCTGTGACCAAACAGAGTCTGGGGTATAGTGTTAGGCAGGGAAAATAAGGCAGATTGTATGGGACTACCAGTCCTTTTCTGCCGACCCATTCTGTGTTTCTATGTTTCTATATTGTAAAATTGCTCTCATTTATACCTACTTACCAGCATGCAAATAAACACTCCGTTTATACAGAGATGTGATACTACATCACTAACAGTTGTAAAATACATATATAGAGGATAGACAATGATTTGTGTTAAAATATGGCATTTATTTCCCTGAGTAAGGGAGCAGGACCATAACTCACGAGTGGCGAAGCCACGAGTAAATTATGAACGTTCCACCCCATCATGAATGGAAATTAGTGCCATATTTTAACACAGACCATTGTATGTTCTGTGTATACAATGCATGTAGGTCTCAATTTTTTTAACTGTGTGCTGGTTTTTGATTCATTTCAGGATATATTCCCCTCATTCCCACTGAAAATACTGCAAGTGCTGCCCCCAACCCTCCCATCCTGAGGTTTTCTGCCCCCTCCCCCCCCCATCCTTAAGTTCTCAGGGTAGCAGATGGGGTTATTTTTATAAATACAGTTCTGAGTGTTTTTTTCTTTACCTTGTTTTTCTTTTCAGCCAGGAGTCCTGAAAGGAGCGGGACTTAGCTGATTCCTGATTCCAAAATGGAGTGGGAAAGCAACAGTAGCGAGCAAGCAGCATGAAAGCCATAGAAATACAGTTTGAGAAGTTGTTTTAAAATGTGGCTAAGAGACTGGCAGCTTGGCTATCACAGTACAGAGTGTCCACATCTTATCAAAGTAAAGACTGGGACTATGTGTTAAAGTTAAATGAATTTTTTGAAACTGCCAATCGAAGTGGGGAAACAAGATGGCAACTGGATCAGAGGGTTTGGTTTGAATGCAAGGAGCACTATTGGTTGCTGTCAGGCAGTTGATGCATTTTTTTTTTTATCATTTAACACTTTCTACCTTGCAGCCACAGTCCTGCTCCACATCCAGCCACCGATCCTCCGCTCCACTGCTGAACCAGAAGCTCGCATGCCCAGCTGGCAGACGCATCTACACCTGCGAAAAGGGCCCCCCTGTAGCCCCCGCACCCGGTGAGGAACCATTACCGGCACATGCCTCCAGGCATCATCAGCCGGTGAAACTGCAGCCATCAAGCTGCCGCAGACTTGTGCTGCCATTTTTCCACTTGTTTCTCCCCATTGGGATCGCGGACGTACAATGACATCCGCGCACATACGCGCAGACGTCTGCCGCGGTCCCCCCTCTTGTTACATCATCGTCTGTGGTACCTCCGGACATCCCCAGGTGTCGCCGCAGTGCAGTGTAGTTTCCCTAACCCACCCCAGGACTAGGGGAGCTGTCTCCCGACGCTCAATCCCAGTCCTCCCCTGCCGACCCCAGACGACCCGAGCTCGTTCCTGAACCCGTGTCGCCGGCATAGCGCAAGGTGTGGCATCCAGCGCCTCAGCCCTCAGTGCCACTAGACCGGATAAGCAGTTGATTCATGACAGGAATGGCCAGAATAGGATATCAATCAAAATGATTGACTGCTGCCTTACAGTGTGACGTAAGCAAGTGAGAAATAACAGGTTGTGACATAGGCAAATGCAAAATAAACATGTTATTTTCACTTTAGGTCTCTTATTTGCATACACAGTAGGTCCCAGATAACAGATTTATTGGTGTTGCCTGGGACCTACACACACAGAATCACAGAAATCTGATGGCAAAAAAGGACCTCATTGGCCCATCAAGTCTGTCCTTTCCCCCCTTCCCTACTCATTTCCATTCTTACAGGCCCTTCCCTTCACTTCCCAATCCCATATGTCTGTCCCATGCCCTATTAAATCCCTCTACTGTTTCAGCCTCTACCACCTCTTCAGGTAGTTTATTCCAGGCCTCCACCACTCTCTCTGTGAAGAATCACCCCCTCATATTTATTTATTTATCTATTTAGTGATTCTGAAAAGACCTTTGAGCGCAAGCTCCTTTACAAAGGTTCCATGTCATAGATTGCAAAACAAAGAACAATAGGAGAAAGCAAAGGTACATTACAATGAACAATACAGCTTGGATTCAGAACTTACAGAATAACTCAAAACATAGGTACAAGTTAAAATAAAAATAAAAGCACTTTATGAGGGTGGGGGAAATAAGCAGCCACAGAGTGCCTTGTCAGTAGTTCAGAGGGACGGGGATTGTTGGCAGTAGGGTGAAGAAAGGAGGTACGAGAGAGAGAGAGGTATGTAATGCAGTGAAGGTGATGGGTGGGGAAAGAAGGGTGATAAGGTATAGAGATAAATGGTGGGGTGAAGGGAGGCTGAGTGGAGAAGACATGCTAAAGTAAATGGTGGGTTGTGAGGGGGCATGGTCAGGCAGCCTGCATTAGTAGTGACTGTTAGGGAAACTCATGGGACTATGAGTTGTGGATGGATGGGGTGGCGGGAGCCGAAGGAGCATGACGCAGACTAATTGCTGAGGCAAGTCATGAGATGGGACAGAGGGAGGGGGTACCTTGAGGCCTGCCTAGTGCTTGCTGGGCGGCAGACAGAGAGAACAGGTGTGGCTGGACTCAGGGGCAGGTGCACTTAGAGAGTGTTATTAGGTGCTGTTTGAGGTCAGTTTTGAATTGTACCAGACAATTGGTGGCCAAGAATGCCCAGGGAGTTCATTCATCTACAGGGGGGCCCGGAAGGCAAATGCATGTTGCCCAAGTGAGGTGCGACGGAAGGGGATAGCCAAGGCCCCTCTAGTTCTCCCTCTGGTGACCTGTAATGAGTTGGCCGCCTTGATCAAATTGCCTACACAAGGTGGTGTTTTACCCAATAGAGCCTTCTTCCCTAGGATGCAAGTCTGGAATTTGACCTTTTCTTAATGACAGCCAATCTGTGCATTCATACAGAGTACAGGTGTAAGTGCCACGCTGAGCATCCAGGGTGAGTCTGCAGGCTTTGTTGAGCGCAGTCTGAACCTTCTTGAGCACTGTATCAGTTGCTGCCCCATAGACCACTAGTCCACAGTCAATAGTATATATAATTGAACTGTGGACTGAGAGGAGGAGGGCCCCCGGAGAGAGGTGTTGCCTGTGCCTGTACAGGACACCAATCTTGGTATTGACTGTCTTGACCAAAGAGTCAATATGGTGCGCAAATGTAAGGGTATCATCTATTATGACCCCCAGATACTTGGACATTTATTTATTTAAGGGAATCAGATACACTTTTGAGCCAGGGGCTCTTTTACAAAGGTTTCACATCAGGTTACTTGAAACATTAGGACAGGCAGTGGTATTGTGCAAAAGAGAAATAAACATAGCAGTCGGAGGGCTTTGTCAATTACCAAAACATCACAATTGTGCAAATCACTTCTATAACAATTTAAACAATATAGACTCATATAGGTAGCCATCTGTCTGAGGGAGGTGAGGCCAGAGGCTGTAAAAGGGAGAAAGAAAGGAAGTGGGGTGGGTCGGGGCAGGGGCTGCGAGGAGGTGTGTGGAGGGAGTAGAGGAGGAGGGAAGGAGTAGGGAGGGAAGAGTGGGGTATGAGGGGTGGAGGGATAAACCATTTAGGTGTAGCAGTCGCAGGAGGCATAGGAGATGAAGTATTGATGCAGGCTGAGCTTAAAGACACCAAGGGTTGCTTTGCTGGGTACTTCTGCTCGCAGGGTGTTGAACCAGGAGGAGGCTTGGAAAAAGAAGGATCATTGGCCTTGGGTAGTCCTACAAAGGGGAACAGTGAAGGAGAGGTTGGTTGAATTCCTGGTTTGTCGTGGGCCGCTATATGGTCTCAGCAGTGCCTGTGATCCAGGAGGTAGTAGGTCCAATGTTTGCTTTTTTGCTAGGATGCAGGTTTGATATTTAATTCTGCCAGCTAGTTGGAGCCAGTTTGCATGTTCGTAGATCTCGCAGGTGTGTGTTCTTCAGGTGAGTGAACTTGTTCCAGTAGCTCACTGCATGAGTTGGAGATGATGAGGGGGTGGTGCTTATTTTTGTTGTGGGGGCTGGACATAAGCATGGCCTTGGTCTTCTTGTAGTTTAGTAGCAACTTATGACTACAGAACCAGTCCTCGAGTTTGGAGAAGGAGTTCTGCAGCTCAGATTGTAGGGCAGCCTGAGACGTGCTGCTGCACAGGAGCATAGCATCATCTGCATATAGTATGAGTTTGGTGTCACAGGCTGTGGGAAGGTCATTTAAGAAGAGGCTGAAGAGTAGGGGCCCCAGTATTGATCCCTGGGGTACCCCTAATGATACCTCTCTTGCACTGGATACTGTTTGCCCGATTTTGACAAATTGATTTCTCTGTAATAGGTAGTCTTGGAACCAGCAAAGGACATTGGGCACGACACCCATGTTTTGCAGTTGGGTCAGTAACAGAGGGTGGTTGACTGTATCGAAGGCTTTGGTGAGGTCAATAAAGACAGACCCCACCATTTTGCCTTCATCCAGGGCCTTATGTGCATAGTTCATGTAGTCCAGCAGGGCAGTGGTGGTACTGTGATCTTGTCTGAAGCCATGCTGGTTGGGGCATAGTAGATTATACTTATTGAGGTAGTCAATGAGTTGACCTGCCACAATCTTTTCCAGTGCCTTGGAAAGAGGGGAGAGGATTGAGATGGGTCTGTAGTTGGCTACCAGAGACTTGTCACCTCCTTTATGCACTGGCGTAACTAGGGCCTGCTTACAAACTGCCAGGAATTGGGCCAGGGCCAGGGACTTATTGTACAGCATGGTACTGGGTACTATAAGAATGTCCAGGGTAAGGGATAGAAGTTTCATGTCTATCCCGTCAATGCCCAGTCTGGTCTTACCTAGTATTTTCTTGACCATAGTAAGGGCCTCATTCACCGTCACCCTTTTAAAGTAGAAGGTCGGGTGAGAACACTCAGTAGATACGT
Source organism: Neoceratodus forsteri (assembly GCA_016271365.2). Lineage (NCBI taxonomy): Eukaryota > Metazoa > Chordata > Ceratodontiformes > Ceratodontidae > Neoceratodus > Neoceratodus forsteri. The sequence continues at coordinate 484,336,031 of CM057449.1, forward strand.
CATTATAGTGGTTTAAATCAGGTTGAAAATAGGCAGGTGGTAGCACTGGGGTAAGATCGGTAAAGGCCTTATTGAAGGCTTCTGCAATAGCTAGCGAGTCTGTAGTGGGGGTGTTACTGATACTGAGCAGCTGAGGGTGCTTCTTGTCCTCCTTTCCAAGGATGCTTTTGATGTTATCCCACAATATTTTCCCATCATCCCAAGAATTGCAAAGTTGGGCCTTATGACAGTTGGCTTTGGCGAGCTGGATTAGCTTGGTGCAGCGGTTCCTGGCTGTTCTGTAGCACTGGTAGTCATGCTTGCTACCTGTGTTTCTGGCCTTCTCCCAGAGAATGTCCCTTTCTTTCAGGTGGGAGAGGAGCTCCCCATCAATCCAGCCATTTGCCTGCCCCAAAATGTTTCTTTTGGTGAGCAGGGCATAGATGTCACAGATGGAGCTAAAGCCCTTAATGAAGTAACTGAGGACCTGATCAAGGGTAGGCGCCAGGTCGATAGGAGTCCAGTCATGCAGGGCAAGGGCTGATTTGAGGGCTCCAATTTTACCCTTCCTCAAGACTCTGCTTTCAGTGAGGATGGGTGGGCTTTTGGTAAATTTATTAGACCACAGGAAGGTGATTGGAAAGTGGTCACTTAGTGTGTCTGGGAGAACCTTGAGCTCAGAGATCCGGGATGGTGAGCTTGCTAGGATCCAGTCAAGGAGGGTACGGTTTCCTGTCCTATAGTTCTGCCTGGTGGGGCAGGTGACTAGTTGTGTCAGGTTGGAGGTGACTATCAGATCCCTGAAAGGGAGCGCCTCTTTTCCATCCCAGTTTATGTTAAAGTCCCCGATAATGACAAGCTCCATCCCCTTTGGAAGGGTACTGATAACGTCCATAATTGCGGGAAAGCCTGCTGTAGCTTTCTTGGGGGGTAGGTAGATTGTGGCAATGATGAGAGTTTTGCCATTCTGACTGACCTCTCTATTATCTCATGGTCCTCAGCCACCCTGGTTCCAGGGAGGATGGTGCACTGCAGAGAGTCCCTGGCATTGATGAGGCATCCACCACCTCTCTTGCCTATTCTATCAATCCTGTATGCTTGGAAGCCTTTGAGGGCAACTTCGCTATCTTTAATCCTACTGGTCAACCATGTCTCCATTAGGCAGAGGATGTCAGGGGTATGGAGGGCCATTCATGCCTGAAGTTGGTCAAATTTTGTGGTTAAACTGCAGATGTTCAGTGAGGCTATTTTTAGACCTTTAACCTTATGAACACCAGAGCCCATTGAAGTGAGTGGGCCTGGGTTCGAGTGAATGTTGCCAGAGAGGAGCAGGAGCATAAAGATGACCTTTCTGGCCGGCCCGGTGGTGCTGAAGGTTGAGGCGCTGGACACCACACCTCACGCCACGCCGGTGACCCAGGTTCGGGAAAGAGCCCAGAGTGCCGTGGGTCGGCAGGAGAGAGAGAGGATTGAGCATCCGAAGGACTGCTCTCCTCTCCTCTCTCGGGGAGTTATCCAGGGGTAGCCCAGTGCAGCAGTGGCCCCCGGTGGAGACCAACAGCACTGCGATCCACAGGGGCTTGGAAAATGGGGAAGACGTGGGCAGCTGTCTTCCGGACGTGAGTGGGAGCACCCACGTCGCGGGCTGAACAGCATTTGCACGTCCCACATCTGGGGCATAACTAGGGGAATAAAAACACCCCTTCTGCCGGATAGGCGACAGCTTCTCCAGTGCCAACGCTGCCACACGACCAACGCTGGTTCCTCCTCACTGCCCCCTCTATCTCCCTGGCGGTTGTTGCCCCCTCCCAAGCCTCCGGGGGGTCATAACTAACTTGAAGATGGTGGGGAACACAGCAGTCAGTAGGGCAATCATGGCGAGAGAGAGGCAGCCCAAGAGAGTTCCGGCTGGGAAGGCAAGGAAAAAGAGTTAAAAAAAAAAAAAGATGACCTTTCTGGAAGAAAGGTTAATGCTACATTTGGCTCGTACCTTCTGCCGCCGATGCTTCAGATGATTCAGGTGGTTGGACACTGGTTTAATTATTAGGGTATAGCTAACCATTACTACCCCTATGCAAGGGGAGGGCACATGGCCACCAGTGTTTGAAGGGTAAGGCCGAGTGAGTCACTGCCCACAGCCAAGTGAGGCAGTTTCTGAAGATGTGTTTGACAGCCAAGCACTACCCAGTAGTGGTTCAGAAGGTGGGGTAACAGCGGCCCAGCTAGGCATCTGTTGCCAGCTGCACCAAGCCAGGTAGCAAGGAGCAGAAATAGACAGCACCCTTTGATAGGGGACATGGCAGCTTGATTCTGTCATCAAGCCTGATACACTGGTGCCAAAGAGAGGTTGTCCAGTTACCCACTGTACTTGGTGATTTTAGAGAGAGCTAGAAGGAGGAGTTAAAATAGATACGGAAAGTGCTTCGCAAGAGACAGTGATGCTGTCACTCAAAGCTTGAGCAGCTGGCTGGCAGTAGCCTGTAGGAGTGAGCTAGAAAGACGGAGTGGGGTTTAGGTGTATTTAAACAGGACCGGAGGTGGGGGTGGGGGAGCCGAAAAATCAGGCAGCTAGAGCTCCCTTCCTGGAGGTAATCGGTCCCTGAGGGCAAGTCCGTACCTGAGCTTCTGTGAGGGGCTGGTGGCTTCAGACCTGGACTGCGGATGGCAGTCTGGCAGGTCGGGTTCATCAGAGAACCACGGCTGTGGCTCTCAGACCACCTGAAAAGAGAAGGACAGAGAGAAATTAAATAAGAGAGGTAGGGGGGTGGGGCTGTTCGTGGAGCTAAAAAGAAATCCAAAATGGCTTAAACAGGGGGATATTTCAGACCAAAATGTTAGGCAAGGTGCCACAAAGTCTGAGAGAGCAAGAACAGAGCTTTTTAAAACACAATACTAGAGTAAAAAGGTGAAAAGGGAGGGAGAGGTTCAAGGCCTGAGCTGAGGTCGCTACTGGGTCTTATGAGGGAACACTCTACAGGCACTTAGATTAAATCAGCAAACTTGAACTTTAAAATGCTAGCATTACAGTATTAACAGAAATCATAATCCAGTAAAATATAATTCAAGCATTAACAGTGCAGAGGTATATGGAGCCAATCGGAGTGCTTCTCAGGCTAACTGCAGCCAGTTGGTCACAGCAGTAACAGACTCTAGATTGAAACCCAGAGACAACTGTCCTCATGTAAAAAAGAAAATCAGCAGCTAGGGCTCCCTTCCTGGAGGTAATCGGTCCCTGAGGGCAAGTCTGTATCTGAACTTCTGTGAGGTGCTGGTGGCTTCAGACCTGGACTGCGGATGGCAGTCTGGCAGGTCAGGTTCGTCAGAGAACCACGGCTGTGGCTCTCAGACTACCTGAGCTTCTGTGAGGGGCTGGTGGCTTCAGACCTGGACTGCTGATGGCAGTCTGGCAGGTCAGGTTCATCAGAGAACCACGGCTGTGGCTGTCAGACTACCTGAGTTTCTGTGAGGGGCTGGTGGCTTCAGACCTGGACTGCGGATGGCAGTATGGCAGGTCAGGTTCGCCTCTTTATATTCCCCCTTCCAATCTTAGGCTATGCCCTCTAGTTTTAGCCCCATCCTTCCTTCTGAACAAGCTCCCCTCCATCACCTTATTGATCCCCTTCACATATTTAAAAGTTTCAATCATGTCCCCTCTCTCCTTTCTAGTCTCCAATGGGTACAGTACAATTCCCTACACCACTGTTCATATGGTTTCCCCTGCATACTGTGCACCATTTTGGTTGCTCTTCTCTGAACCCTTTCCATTCCATCAATGTTCTTGCATAGGTGTGGTCTCCAAAACAAGACCCCGTACTCCGGGTGTGGTCTCACCATGGCCTTGTAAAGAGGCATCAGCATAGATACATAGATACATAGACAGTGTCGGCAGATAAGGGCCTATGGCCCACCCAGTCTGCCCATTTGCGCTTGTAAGTTCAGTTTGTTTTCCTAGAAGTCTGTTGCTCCTTACCCCTGACCTCTAGAATTCCTTTATGTCTATCCCATGCATTCTTAAATCCCGTGATTGTTTCAGCCACCACCACTTCCTATGGCAGGGTGTTCCATTTGTCCACCACCCGTTCTGTGAAGAAATTCTTTCTCATGTTTCTCTGAATCGCCCTCCTCCAACTTCATCCCATGCCTCTAGTCCTGGAACATCTTTTCGCTTAAAATAGTGTTTTCCTGCACCCTGTTCCTCCCTGTAAGATACTTGTATGTCTCTATCATATCCTCTCTCCCTCCTCTCCTCCAGGGAGTACATGTTCAGTTCCTTCAACCTGTCTTCATAGGACTTGTGATGCAATCCGTGCACCATCTTTGTTGCCCTCCTCTGAACCTTCTCTACCCTGTCTATGTCCTTACGTAGGTATGGTCTCCAGAACTGTACACTGTACTCCAGGTGGGGCCTCACTAGTGTCTTGTATAGCGGAATTATGACCTCCCTTTTCCTGCTGGTGATGCCCTTGCCTATACATCCCAGCATCCTATTTGCTTTACCTGCTGCCTTGTCACACTGTTTCCCTACCTTGAGGTCATCAGAGATGACAACCCCAAGATCCCTTTCCTGCTTGGTGCATGCTATATCCTCACCCCACAACTGATATATTGTGCCAGGGTTTTTGTGCCCCATATGCATTATCTTGCACTTCTTTGCATTGAATTTCAACTGCCAAACCCTTGACCATTCTTCAAGTTTCTGCAGGTCGCTTCTCATTCTGTCTACACCCTCTGGTGTGTCTACTCTGTTACAGAGCTTTGTGTCATCAGCGAACAGTGAAATTCTGCCTTCTAGATCCTGTGCAATGTCACTGATGAAGATGTTGAATAGGACCGGTCCCAGCACTGATCCCTGTGGTACCCCACTGGTCACTCTTCCCTCTGTGGAGTGACAGCCATTTACCACCACCCTGTGTCCGCCACCCAGCCAGTTACCTACCCACCACACTACTGTCCTGCCCACACCCATATTCCCCAGTTTGTGTAATAGTCTCTATGTGGCACAGTGTCAAAGGCCTTGCTGAAGTCCAGATAGGCCATGTCCACTGCCTCCCCTGATCCACCTCCCTAGTCACCCAGTCAAAAAATTCAACGAGGTTGGTCTGACATGACCTCCCTCTGGTGAAACCATGCTGCCTTGGGTCCTGTAGTCCATTGACAACCAGATGTTCCACCAATCTTCCTTCAGTAGTGCTTCCATGATCTTCCCCACTACCGAGGTGAGGCTGACTGGTCTGTAGTTCCTGCTTCCTCTTTGTTCCCACTTTTGTATAAGGGGACTACATCTGCTGTCCTCCAGTCTTTGGGTACCTCCCCTGTTTCCAGTGATCGGCTGAAACAGGATAGCCAGAGGTTCAGCCACCACCTCTCTTAGTTCTTTAAGGACCCTGGGTGCACCCTCTGGCCCCATTGCTTTATCAACTCTTATTACTTCCAGTTCCTTCAGGACCCTTTCTCGTGTAAAGGGACTTGTGTCCATTTCTGCACCATTCTCACCCCTTGTACTCCCTTCAGACCCATTACCCCCCTCTTCCTCAGTAAAGACTGAGCAGAAATACCTGTTCAATATGTCAGCTTTACTGTTGTCATCCTCCACGCGACTCCCATCCTCCCCCTTCAGTCTCACTATCCCTCCCTTTGTCTTTCTTTTTTCACTTATGTACCTGTAAAAGGTTTTGTCCCCTCTACCCACTGATTTTGCAATGTGTTCTTCTGTCTGAGCTTTGGCTTCCCTTACTGACCTCCCTGCCTCCCTTTGCTTCTCCTGGTACTTCTCCCTATCCCCTTCTGCCTGTGTCTTTTTGTATTGCCTGAATGCAATCTTTTTGGCTTTCACTTTCTTTGCTACCTCTTTGGAAAACCATAATGGTCTCCTCTTCCTTTTCCTCTTGCTAACCTGCTTAATGCATAATTCTGTTGTTCTTGTAATCCCCATTTTAAATACTGCCCACTGTTCCTCAACCCCTGATTCCTGTCCCATTCCCCTTAATGCCTCTTTCAAGTATCTCCCCATTTTCCCAAAGTCTGCCCCCCTAAAATCCAGGATACGTGTTTTTGTGTGGTTTGGTTCTGCTCTTCTGTGATTTCAAACCACAATGACTGGTGGTCACTGTTACCCAGGTGCTCCCCCACTGTTACCCCCATCACACTGTCCCTGTTTGTGAGCACAAGGTCCAGTATTGCCTTCTGCTGAGTTGGTTCCATGACCAGTTGCTTGAGGAAGGCACCCTGAAGGGAGTCCAGGATAAATCTGCTCCTAGTTGATGCTGCTGCTGGGATGCTCCAGTCCACGTCTGGAATATTGAAGTCTCCAACCAGTACTACCTCACCCTTGTCTTCCATCCTTTGGATGGCTAGCATCAGCTCCCTATCTGTTTCTTCCTCCTGGGCTGGTGGTCTATAGACCACACCTGTGCGGATGGCTGTCCCCATTTTCCTTTCCAGCTTAACCCACAGTATCTCTCCCCCATTTTGTTCCTCCTGGATCTCTGTGGCCCTTATGTCATTTTTCACATACAGTGCCACCTCCTCCCTTCCTGCCTGCTCTGTCTCTTCTGAATATGTTGTAGCCAGGTATGGCCATCTCCAGTCATGGTTATCATTACACCAGGTTTCAGTGATGGCCACAATGTCCAGGTCTGACTGTACCATGACAGCCTCCAGATCTTCCATCTTGTTGCTAAGGCTCCTGGCATTTGCACACATGGCTTTCCATGATTTGACCTCCTAGACTGCTTCACTGTTCTACTCCAGCCCTTCCTTGGTTGTCATTTATCCCTGGTTCTCCTTGCTGTCTGCCCTTCTGCTGAATTTTGCCTCTTTCTGCTTATCCACCTCTTGGGCACTAATCTCCATCTTTGCACACTGCTTTGCAGAGATAGCCTCCTCTGGTTCACTGGTTCCACTGCTAGCTGTGGGGGTGAGCAAGTAGGTACCTCCTTGCTGGCCTGCCACCCTCTTTGCTAGTTTAAATGCTTGTCAATGTAGCATTTAAACTTATCATTGAGTGCTTGGATTCCTCCAGGATGGATGCAGGCCGTCAGGCTTGAACAAACCTCCATCCTCCAGGTGGGTCCCCAGTCACCAATGAATCCAAACCCTTCCTCACAGCACCAGTTCTTCAACCATGAGTTAAAGTTCCTGGTGCATGCACTCCTATGCTCTCCCTTGCCTCTCACAGGTAGTATTTCTGAGAAAGTGACAGAAGTAGTTACTTGCTTGAGACCCCTCCCCAGTCTCCTAAACTCTTCCTGAACTTCCTTTGGCTCCCCATTTGCCAGGTCATTAGTACCTAGGTGGATAATGACATCCAGCTCACCCTCCCGTCTTGCCTTCCCAGTGATCCCCAGGATCTTCCTTCCATCCCTCCATGTCGTGGCACCTGGTAGGCACCTCACCTCCCTGTCCTCCCCCTCCTGTGTTCCTAGCTGGATCCCTCTTATGATGGAGTCCCCACCAGGATTCACTTCCTCCTCCTCCTCCTCTGGGGTCCACTGCTTTCCCCGCTGAGGTCACCTCCTTGGCTAACCTCCACATCCTTTCCTTCCACTTCTCTGGGTACCTCTATTTGGTTGTCCTCATTTGCCAGTGTGCATATGAGTTCTTGAGTGGAATAGGATCTGGGATGTGCCTCTGCCTGACTGCTCTAACCTCCCTGAGCCCACTGTCATCCAAGTGCTCCTCGTTCGGCATCCTTTGAGGCAGCTGCATTGGACTGGGTGGTCCCTGGATAGGGGTGATGGTACTCCTGACCCAGTTTACTTCTGCTCTGAGTCTGGCTACCTCATCCCACAGTCCAGAGAGATGCATGCAGATAGGGCAGCACCTCAGTGTCCAGAAGGTCTGCCTGAATATGGCTGCCCCACAGCCACTGCATTGCACCACTCCCCACATTATACTGCAATTCCACTACTTGTCTGCTACTGAAGCTCTCCTAGTTCTCTTTTTATTAATTTACTGTACTAAAAATCCTGTCACTAATCCTCAGATATATTTTTTTTTTAAAGGAAAAAGAAACCAATAAATAAATAAATGAGTCAAAACACTTGTTGTGCTGAGGGTGGGCTTCTTCCCCCTTATGCCCCTCCTACTTCACACCCCTTACTATTCCTTGTGTTTAGCTCCTGTCAATCAGATTTATCAGGGCATATAATAATTAAGAGTTGGGGAAGGGAGGTTGGGGGAGGGAGGGAGGGGCAAATTTGCAGCAATTAAAGACAGCACAGAATTACACCACCACTATGTTTTAAATTTTCAACAGCCCAAAAACAATTATAAGTAAAGACAACAAAGAAAGTATAGTGTCACTAAAGCCCACAATCTAAGTTTAAAAGAAAAATAGCAATTACCAGTTACTCTAAAGCACTGAATTGAATATGTTTCCTTCCTTCCCTTCTGGCTTCTTCTGAGAAAATAAACTCTGCTTGCTACTTCAACTCTGACTAAGCCCCACCTCCAGTTATCACATAGCTGAGGTCAGAGGCCAGACAATTAACACCCTTCACCCAACTACAGGGCAGTCAGACAAGCCAAGATAAAATTTGCAGCAATTAAAGACAGCACAGAATTACACCACCACTATGTTTTAAATTTTCAACAGCCCAAAAACAATTATAAGTAAAGACAACAAAGAAAGTATAGTGTCACTAAACGCCCACAATCTAAGTTTAAAAGAAAAATAGCAATTACCAGTTACTCTAAAGCACTGAATTGAATATGTTTCCTTCCTTCCCCTTCTGGCTTCTTCTGAGAAAATAATAGCACCTCCCTCCATCTGCTAGTTATGCCCCTCCCAATGCATGCCAACATTCCATTAGCCTTCCCCACCGCCTTGCTACACTGGCTACCCACCTTAAGGTTGCTTGATACTATAATCCCCAGATCCCTCTCCTGCTCTGGTTTTTTTATTTCCTCCCCTCCAAGAATGTAAGCTGCTTGCTGGTTTTTGCACCCCAAATGCATCACAGCACACTTTTTGGCATTGAATTTCAGTTGCCAAGTTTTGAACCACCCCTCAAGAGTCTTGAAGTTGTGCTTCATGGCCTCTACCCACCCCCCCCCCGGGTATCTACCCTATTTTAGATTTTCATATCATCCGCAAACAGGCACACTCTTCCCTCCAGACCTTCTGCTATTTCACTGATGTGTATATTAAAACGGAGGGGTCCCAGCACCGACCCCTGGGGCACCCCCACTCATTATCTCCCTCACCATGGAATGCACCCCATTTACCACCACTCTCTGACTTCTGCCTGCCAACCAGTTTTCCACCCTCCTAGTTATTTTCTGTCCCACTCCTAAGTTTTCCAGCTTATTCACTAGTCTTCTGTGAGGGATGGTGTTGAATGCCTTACTTAAGTCCAGAGAAACAATGTCCACCCTCCCCTCGGTCAACCACCTGTGTCACCCAGTTGAAGAACTCTATCAGGTTCATCTGGCAGGACCTCCCATTTGTGAAACCATGCTCATGCTGCTTTTTGTTCTGCAGTCCATTGTCCACCAGGTAGTCCACCACCCTTTCCTTTATTAGTGCCTCCATTACCTTGCCCACCACCGAGGTGAGGCTGACCAAGCGATAATTTTCCGCCACTTCCTTACTGCCCCTTTTTGTGCAGTGGCACCACATCCGCCCTCTTCCCTTGGTATACACCCTGTCTCCATGGACAAGTTAAACAATCTTGTCAGTGGGGCTGCCAGCTCCTCCCTTAGTTCTTGTCAGTGGGGCTGTCAGCTCCTCCCTTAGTTCCCAGAGTACCCTCGGGTGCAAGCCGTCCAGCCACATTGCCTTGTCCACCTTTAACCTGCCCAGTTCCTCCCTTACCTTGTCAATGCTGAACATACTAGGATCCACCTTTTTGCCTTCCCTGCCCCTCTCCCAAGCTCTGGTCCTCTATCTCCCTCCTCCTCCGTGAAGACCGAGCAGAAGTAGTCATTCAACACCTCTGCCTTCTCAAAGTTCCCTTCCAGTTGTAATTCTCCCTCCCCCCACAAACTTACTATCCCCTGCCTCACCTTCCTTCTTTCCCCCACATTCCTAAAAAAAGTTTTATCCCCCCTTTTGGCCCACTTAGCTATTTTCTCCTCAGTTTCCACTTTAGCCCTCCTTATCTTCTGCCCTGCCACTCTCCTCATTTCTCTATAAGCCTCCTTGTCCTCCCCCTTTGTGTCTTCTTATAGTCCCTGAATGCTCTTTTCCTTTCCCTGACCTCCCTTGTCACCTCCCTTGTAAACCAGAGCAGTCTCCTCCATTTTTTGTTCTTCCTCACCTTCTTAATGCAAATTTCACTAACCTTCAATACCCCTCCTCTGATAGCTTCCCATAGTTCCTCAACATCCCCTATATTCCCCTTCCCTGACATTTCATCCTCAAATATCCTCCTCATTCTGTTAAAGTCCATCTTTCTGAAGTCCATCACCCCATTCTAGTCCAATTTGTCTGCCGCCCCTTTTTTTACCCTGAATCTGACAGTCCTGTGGTCACTAGTACCTAGTCCGTCAACCACCTCCATCTCTTCCACACTCTCCACATTTGTGAGGACCATGTCCAGCAGGTTTTCTCCCCTAGTTAGCTCCCTGACCAGTCATTGCATGAATACCCCTTTTGGCACCTCTAGGATCCCCCTGCTCCTAGTTGATATCGCAGCTGGGATCCACCAGTCCACATTGGGAAGGTTTAGATCCCCCACTAGCAGAAGCTCTCCCTTGAGAGCCATCTTTGTAACTGCCTGTATCAGCTGTCTATCCCCTTCCTCCACCTGCATCGGAAGTCTGTAGGCCACCCCTTTCCTACATGATTCCCCAGTTCATTTGTCAAGCATGACCCATATGTCTCTCCCACCTCCTCCTTCCCTTCCATTGCCCTAATGTCGTCTTTGGCGTATAATGCCACTCCATCCCCCCTTACCATCCCTGTCCTTCCTAAACAGTCTGTAGCCTGGGATAACTGTCTCCCAGGCATGATGTTCTGTCCATGTCTCACTTACTGCTACTATGTCCAGACCATCATCCACCATGATGGCCTCCAAATCTACCATTTTGTTCCCTAAACTCCTGGCATTGGCTCATAATCCCTTCCACCAGGAACCCCCCCCCTCTGCTCACTGCTCTCCCCTTCTAACCATTGCTTGTTCTTGCTTTCTACCAGTATTTTATCTCCTCCCCGGGGGGGGGACTGATAGCCTTCCATCACTCCTGCCACTTTGAGTGGCCCCTTCCTTGACCCCCCCGCCCGAAATCAGTTTAAATTATACTTTCTTTGGATAAAGTCCCCTAACTTTCTCTTTAGCACTGCTTGTCCCTCCCTGCCCCGGTGCAGTCTGTCCAGGGCAAATAGCCTCTCGTCCTTCCACACTGCTCCCTAGTCCCCCACTAACCCAAACCCATCTGTCTGCACCAACCCCCTAGCCATTAATTAAATTCTTCAATCTTCTGCTTTCTTACTGTGCTTGCTCTTGGCACAGGCAGTACCTCCAAGAAAGCAATTGAATGGAACCCCGCACTACTGCAGAACCTAGCAAGCTCCCTGAACCTAGCCTGCACCTCCATTAGACTACTCCCCTCCAGCTCATTGGTGCCTAGGTGGAACACCAAGTGTGACCTCTCATCTTGCTGCTTGCCCCATGAGGATATATTGTGCCTCACCTTTAGCGACATCATTCCTGGCATACATACAACCCAAATGGTTCTGCTCCTGCCTCCATTTCTCCCCCATCTGAGTCCCTTTAGTATTGAGTCCCTTATGAGCATGACCATGCTATTCCCTTCCTTCTGCTTGTACTTTTTGATTTTCTAGCTTACACCCCTTTTCTAGCATCCCATTTCCCTCCCTGGTCCCATTTTCTCCCTTGTCCATCTCCTTCCCCAGAGTTTTGCTCCTCCCTGTACTAAGTGTCTCATCCCCCCCCCTCGGTGTCCCCACCAGTCCCCCTCATCCTAGCCTCCCTTTTCATGGGTTCTGCCCCTTCCCTTTGCTCCTTCCCTTCCTCTCTACTGCCCAAATCCCTCTGTGTACAAGTAACCTCTCCCTTCCCCCCTCCCTTTATCCTTTTCCCTTCCTGAGCTTACTGTAGGCTCACTCTCTGTCTCTTCTGTGCTTTGTGCCCGCCTTGAGATTGTTTTCACCCTTCCTCTTGCTTGTTTTGGCTACTTCCCTCCAGGTTCTCTCCTAAAGGTGCATTCCCCATTCCCGATCCTTCTATCACCTTAGCCCCTCCTGCATCTCCTATGAATTCCTCACTGCTGCACTCCTTGCTGTCCTCCTCCTCCTCCTCAAGTGCCCCCAGGGGTGCAAATCTGTTTTCCTGTTCTGCCCCCTTGCTTTGCAGCCTGCTACCTGATGCTCCCCTCCCTAATTCCTTCCCCTTCCCTGATGGTGCTTGCAGTGCTTTTTTTGATCCTACCACTTGCCACTTTCCCTAGCCCCTCTCGTCCTCTACTCTTGTACCTAAGTCTCCTGTGGCCTCCCTTGTGCTCCTCCTTCCTCCTCTCACCCCTCTGGTGCATCCTTTGGACCTCCTCCGGTCCTCTCCCCTTCTTCTTGCACCTACCTCTACACTTGTTCCTAATACCCCTGAAGTTCCTCCTATGGTCACTCTTTCATCCCCTGCCCAACTGGTGTTTTCTTTGGACCTCCTTTAACCCTCTCCCTTTCCCAACTCCCCTATCCTTCTTAGTGCCCACCAGAACCACCCCACCTCCTCTCTTTGCTGTGTAAGCGTCTGCACACCATGCATCCTCCCAGCTTCCATTGTATATTCAACACCCTGGCCGTCCTGCACCCACTGCACCCTACCACCCTTCCAAAGATTGCCCTTGCCCTAGTGGCCCAGAGACCATACTCAACACCTGCCTGATCCCCTCTCAGGCTGTCTCTCCATTTTCTCTGCTCGTCCATTTGAACCCTCATCTTACAAAAATAAGGGAAGAATGCCCCCTCCTTCCAGACACTAAAACAATTTCCTGTACTTAAAATACTACTCTATGGCCCAATTCTCAAAGCCCCAGGATTGACACAAGGTGCCTGCACCAAACAGGAGTGGCACAAGTGGCCCCTTGTGTCAAAACCTACCCAGGGAGCTATTCTTAAAGGCAGTCTGCATCAACCACAGGCTGCCTGCCTCAAACAGGGCCTGCACCATCCATGCGCCCTCAAATGGGCTGTAACATGGTGCAAGGGGGAAGTTGTGGCAGGTGCAAGCTGCCACATCCCTGATATCAGGATTCTCAAAACCACATCTGAATGAGAATTTCTAAGTACCCTTAGACCAGCCAGGGCTGGTCTATGGATACTTAGAAATAGCCCCCTCAGAGAATGTAGACCCTCCGATCCCCGATTGTGCCATGTATTGCACAGTCCCCCTCCTGAGTATCAATGTTGCCATTAGAGGTAATACTCAAGCCATCCCCCTTCCCCGATTCCTGATATTGCCAAAGGAATTATTAATGATGATGTCCACCCTGCCAGATTCCTGATGTTGCCATAGGACATAGTAATGCAGCTGTCTCCCCTGCCTGATTCCCAATGTTGCCATAATACATATGAATGCAGCTGTCCCCCAACTCCGAGTCCTGATGTAGCCATATTAATTAATCAGCACCCATCTCCCCTGCCCAAACCCCGACATTGTTGGTAGCAGTAGTAATTCAGTCACATCCTTCCCTGGGAACTATCATCCCATATCCCTATTTCCCACCCTCGCTAAGCTTCAAGAACACTTAGTTCTTACCATCTCTCTGCCTAGCTCTCTCACTCTAACTTTTTCACCCCTTCCAATCTGGCTTTTGTAAAAGCCGCTCCACCACCACCTCCCTGATTAGGCTCACTGACTCCATCCTCACTGGGATGGACAGTGGTCAAATCACATCCGCCGTCTTTGTCAACCTAGCCAAGGTTTTCAACACTGTCTCCCACTCTATCCTGTTACACTCTCTCTCTCAGCTGCAGGCTTGCTGGCTGCCACCACAAACTGGTTCCGTGCCTACCTGGAAAGTCAGACCCAGTCAGTTAGAATAGCAGATTTCACATCCTCACCCCTCCCTATCGACACAGGAGTCCCGCAGGGATCAGTGTTGGACCCCATACTCTTCTCCATCTTACTCAATGACTTGCTGTCTGTCTGCACATCTTCCTCTATTCATATGCATGCAGACGACATGGGCCATTACACCCCCAGCCACTCCCCCACCTATGTTGCAACCAGACTTCAGAACAACAACATTCAGTGCTGGTTTTGCTCACATCAGCTTTTCCTAAATGCCAAGAAGATTGTCTCCATGACCTTTGGCACTAGGCACAGACTTTCAAGGCCCCCCTCCCCACCCACTTTCCACATTCTCAATGGGACGGTCCTCGAGGACACCTCCTCATTCATATATCTGGGGATTTGGCTTGACCAACACCTCACCTTCTCTAGTCATGTGGACGCCATCCTTAAAAAGCTGTGCCCCAAGTTAGGCACACTATTTAGGAACCGGAACTGACTCCCTCTCCTGGCAAGGCGTGAACTTGTCCAGAAGATGATTCTCCCCATCTTTGACTATTGCAACATAGTCTTCGGTGCCATGCCTAAGACCTCATTAGCCAGACTGGACACCCTGTTTAATGCCTTCTGCCACTTCGCACTCGATGCTCCTACCCTCACTCATCACTGTCAACTTTACCACACTTTGGCTTTACCATCTCTTGATAACAGACGTCTCCTCCACTGTGCTACATTCATCTCCAAATTCTGGTTTGGCTCCCTCCCTACTTGTCTCAACTCTTCCCTAACAATCCCCCCCACCATTCACCCATTCACTTAGGTCCTCAGTTTCTCATACTTTAGGTATTCTGTGCCGTACAACTACTGTCCGCCAGGCAGCCTTCTCGTACCGCTTCCTTAAACTTTGTAATTCCCCCCCCAGATTCACCTTTCTTCTTCCCCGTCCCCTATCTCCTCAGCCTTACACATTTACCTATCCGTGAACTGCAGCTGCAACTGAGCAGACCATGTTGCATCTAAGTGGGCTATAATAGTTAGCCTATTACTGCACTTGTGAACCTTCTGTTCACTATGATGTAATGGAATATACATACCAACTGTAATTTCTTGATGCCTGTTACTGCTTCTTAATTGTTCTCTACTTGGTAAGATACCCTATGCATAACTGGCACTATATACTGTTTTGTTGTTTACCTATGACTTATTTGTATGTCTTCTAATTCCCATATATTGGTAATGTATACTGTTGTGTTGAGTATGTTTTACTGTATGCCTTCCAACTCCCCCACCTCCCAGGACACACCGTGAGATGAGCAACTTGTTGTTCAGTGTGCCCTTCCTGGTGAAACTCTTAAATAAATAAATAAATAAAGTCCCATGTGCTCCTCTCCTATCCCAGTAATGCCAGTATTAATACCAATAGTCTGAGCTGGTGACCAGCAGACCAGCACAGCCCACCACACACCTCCATGGCTGGCCACCAACTGCACTGTCAATGTGCCTGCTGTAATGTACTGTAAGTCATAGTTTTTTCCAGTTGGACAGCAAAGTTTGAACTACAAAAGGCTGCAAATGGTTATTTTAAGATCAAACTGTCCTTACATTAGCAAGTGACCACCAAAATGGTTATCAGCACAAAAACACACATTCACCCTGTACATTTCAAAATTTAAAGTAAAAAAATAGATTTAATTATGTGAATGATACCTAAATACACATCCTGTTCATTGAAAAAAAAACAAGATGGCTGACATCATGAACGGTATTTTTCTGAGAACCAACAGTAAATCCTTAACTATTTACAGTGCAGTTTTCATTAACCTGTCTGTCCAGCAGAAATCAAAAATGATGAGATATCTTTTCACCAAACCATCCAAAGGCACACCCATGGCGCAGACCCAACATTCCAGGAAATTTCAGGATAAAATTTAATTCCATCTGAGCTGCAGATGAGGGCAAAAAACTACCATGTTAAGTATAGGAAAAGAGTGGGTTTTTCAGTTTTTTTACCACTCCATATCTCAAAAACCATGCAAGATGCCATCAAAAAACTTTTCATGTTTTGAGACACAATCACTGTCCCCATATGTTTCATGTTCCTCTGGTGTCTAGTGGCACCCCCCTCCATTTATTGTCCTCTTATGTTTCTTGTTTCCCCAGTGTCTAGTGGCACCCCCTCCATCCCTCCCACTGATCGCTATCCCCTTATGTTTTTTGTTTCCCTGGTGTCTAGTGGCACCCCTCCACCCTCCAATCATCATCCTCTTATCTTTCTTGTTTTCCTGATGTCTAGTGGCACCCCCCTCCCTTTGATCACCATCCCCTTATGTTTCTTGTTTTCACGCTGTCTAGTGGCACCCCCCCTCTGATCGCTGTCCCTTATGTTTCTTGTTTCCCTGGTGTGTAGTGGCACCCTCACCCTCCAATCACTGTCCCCTTATGTTTCTCATTTCCCTGGTATCTAGTGGCACCCCACACCCTCCGATCATGGTCCCTGCATTAATATTACCTGTAATAAAGAAAACTGTTCCTCATAGGGGTTTTTTAAACCTGTAAAAAAGAAAACAATC
This sequence comes from Neoceratodus forsteri, assembly GCA_016271365.2. Lineage (NCBI taxonomy): Eukaryota > Metazoa > Chordata > Ceratodontiformes > Ceratodontidae > Neoceratodus > Neoceratodus forsteri. The sequence continues at coordinate 484,352,556 of CM057449.1, forward strand.
CCTTGCCGATCTAATCCCCCCAACCCTGACCTCCCATTGAGCACCCACCACCTCGCACCCCCCCCACACACACCCACACATGTGCACATCCTTACTCACTTGAACAGGTCCCAGGGTGAAGATCCACTCTCCAATCAAAGACACATCTTGCTTCTGGAACCACTGACTGCAATATGAGAATCTAAGGTAAGTTCAGTTCAATGTATTTCAATGGGATTTTCAACTATGAATGCATAACTTTGTCAGTTTTGCATATTTTGACCCCAAATTTTCAACATGGCCTTTTTGGGACCTTACCTCATAACCAATGACAGTGGAATCATGTAAATCTGGCTCAAAGGTGATTTCATTGTAGTTTGGCAAAATCACCTTTCAGACAGGATTTGAAAATTTGTACTGCCTTTGTTCATGAGGTGGATTCATACGAAGGCTAAGTTGACAATTTTGAGTCAAAATATTTAAATATGGCAAAGTTATGAGCATACATTGAAATTTTGGAATGCATGCTCATTACTTTGGTAATTTTACATATTCTGGCCCCAGAGTTTCAACATAGCCATATTTTCACATCACTTTGTGACTGTGACAACTGTCATTTTTCAAATCCTGGCCAAAATGTGTTTCACTCCTGTGGCATAGAATGACATTGTTGATGCAAGAAATCAACTTTTGGGCAGGTTTTGAAAATTTTCTCCACTCTTGCTAATGAGGTGGGGTCATAAGAAGGCTATGCTGAACATTTTGGGTACAAATATTAAAAACAACAAGGTTATGAGCGTACATTGAAATTTTATGATGAAAGCTCATAACTTTGATAAATTTTAATATTTTCACCACAAATTTTCAACATTGCTATTGTATGCATCACCTCATGAACGTAACAACTGTCATTTTTCAAAACCTGGCCAAAATGTGTTTTTGCACCTGTATCGTGGAATGACATTTTGGTCAAGATTTAAATATCTTCACATACTGGGTTCTAGAGATGGGTTTGTAACAATGCTATGTTGAAAATTTGGGGTCAAACTATTAAAAAAACAACACAGTTATGAAGGTACATTGACTTTTTTCTATGCACTTTCATAAGTTTGGTAACTTTTGACATCCCACACTGCACAGAACAGCAGAGTCAACAGGGCCCGGTACTTCTGTAGGCTCTACACATCTGCACCTGTTTATGCAGGTCCCAAAGGGAGCTACGCTGAGTGAGGATATGATTCCACTATCTCAAAAAGAAGGGAAATTCTTTGCAAAAAAACTTTGCAAAAGCACCAGCTAGAGTAACTTAACACCATAAAAGTAGGGAAATGTGACGTTAGGGTTCCTAACCCTAACACCCCACCCCCAAGCAGCAAAAGAAAAAAATATTAGGGCTTTGCATCTCCAGAGTCAGGGTAAATCAGTACTGGGGTCTTCCTTGGGGTTGTCAACCCTAATGCTCACCCCTTCCCCTAGCCCACAGCCTCCAATCTGAAACACAAGGTACAGCTCCAAGCCACTGCCTCATAATGATACACTCTTCAAAGGTAGAGAAGTATGTCTCACCACAGGTTTCCAACACAGTTTGTTGTACCTTTCTTCATGCAGGGCCCTGCATGAAGAAAGGAGATCATGCATGACGTTGTTTGCTCACAGAATGGGGTGGGCATTAGGGTTGATAACCCATAGGAAGATCCCACCACTAATTCACCAAGACTCTTTAGTCCCAAAACTTAGTTTTTCCCTTTTGCTGCTTAGGGTGTGGGGGTTGAGAGTTAGGGTTGGACACCCTAACTCCACATTTCCCTACTTTTGAGGACTTAAGTTACCTTAACTGGTGCATTAACAAAGTTTTTTGCAAAGAATATAGCTTGCATGGCTGGGCCATCATTCCCATAGAAAAAGCAATCATATATTTCCTCTTATAAAATGGGTGAGAAAAATCAGTAAAAATGCAGCTCCTGATTGGACTAAACACATCACATGACTGTATTGTCCTACAACGACCGCATACCTGCACTCTTTCAATTTTTCACCTCCAAAAAAACTATTCCAGCCCTTTTATAAGATAGATAATCCACTACAGGATGTGCAGTCATGCTCTAATGTATGTATGTCTTGTTGGTTGAACAGTCTTGGCCTGTGGTCTCATGCCTCATAACCCACACCAGGTTGTGTGTATATAGAGCATGACTGCACACTCTGTAGTGGATTATCTGCTACATATATGATGGTAGCCAGTTAGTGTATTATGATGTCAGTTAGCTAATTACACTATAGTAATGTGTTATTAACACATTAATAACACGTTACTACCCAACACAAACCACCCCAATCACAGATGTAACAAGCCCCTTAATCACACAAGTAACAGTCCCCTTAATAACATATGTAACAAGCCCCCTAATAACACATGTAACAGCCACCCTCCCACCCCAAATGCTAGCTGCAGAAAACTACCCTGCCCTACAGAAAAACCCACCCAACATCCTCCCTCCCTCCCATGTCACTCACCAAAGCAGTCCCTCAAATGTCCAGGTCCAAAGCCCTCCATGCTGCTGCCATTGTAAGTGATCCTGGTAGGTCCTATGACACTGTCATTGTGCCCTGCTAGTAAATGCTCCTATAGTCATATGAAGAGCCACTCTTCGTGGGCAATCCACACTGCATACTCTTTCCAAGCATAACAACTACATGCCACTCCCAAGGCAACCACAGACCACTCCAGCCATCGCTCCGCTAAAGGAAAGAATGTCTGAACCACATCTCTTTTTTGGGCGGTCCCTACACTATGGAAACAATACGGGGATAAAAAATGGCAGCCCCCTAAGAACCCATTACACTACGAAAAAATACTAAATATCTTCTTAAAGGTACATACCTCTACACTATGGAAAATCACTAAACTACAGAACAACGCTGACACAAACAACCACATAATTAAATTTGCAAAAAGAGTATCCACACGGGAAGGTAGTACTAAGGAACCACACCACAGAACCCAACAACAGTTCCAAGCATATACCAAAACCTAACAAAAAGATGCCACACTTACTTAAAGTTTAATGTACATTTTACTGAGAACAAATGCCTGACATGTTTCGGAAATAACTCCTTCTTCAAAGACTAATTAGTACCAAATTAGACACTCATTAAATACTACACCCTAGACCATGTGATAGGACACCATGTGATTCATTCATTAAAACAGTCATTTATTCACTTTATTTAAGAAGTCTATCAAAATTAAAAATAGTGTTTTCACCCAATAAAACGTTGTATAAAATCATATTGTATTATTTGGTTTAAACCAACTGCTTGATGGACTTAAAAACACACATCCTATATAGCAACCCTAAAAATCAGACCATAGAACTTTAAATTAATCTATAAAAGCTACAACCAAAAACAACAGAAAATGGACAAAAAACAGAATAGGAAATACAAAACAGTTATTAAACACAGAATCTATTTATAGCTGTGGCAATCATTTGCACATCAGCATTTTATTACTTTAACTCATCAGTTTTACTTTCACAAGATTCTACAGAGACCATAGTGCTGGGAAAGCAGCAGGGAAAACAAGGTTCCGGGACCTATCTTTTTAATTTTAAGTATGGACGAATATCCAGTTGTGTATTAAGTCCTGGCCTCTTGTTTGCCCTCAGGGTTAAAATCCAGAAATTTTCCCTAATCAACATGAGATTCTCAAAGTCACTTCCTCTCGGGTTACGGTTTATTTTGTCAATGGATATAAAATTAAAAACATGTATTCTTGAGTCTTGTGCTTCCATAACATGAAAAGTTGTAGTGTATGTAAAATCTTGTTTTCCTATAGCCCTGCCATGTTCCCCATCTCTCTCTTTAAACCTGAGCTTCGTTTTCCCAACATAAAATAACTACACTATGGTAAAACATAGGACACAATAAAAATTATCCAACCTAATGAATTATATTCAATAAAAGATGGCAAAGTCCTGCATACTCATGAAATAATACTATCTCAGGGTCGAACAAGCTCATAAAGGCCACTCATTATCTGGGATCCTGCCATTATGGCTTGTTTGCTCCCTTGATGGTATTATTTCTTTTTTTATTATTATTTAAAAATTGGTAATCGGGAAAGGCACTCTGAGCTGAGGCTCATTTCAAGGTGCATTTTAAAAAACACTGTAACAAAAAGCTTAAAAAAGTCTGAATTCAGGTCCCAGTGTTGTAAGTAGTGTTTCCTGAAAGTTACATGCTATTTGGTTTTGTGGTTTGCTTTAAAGCAGCATTTGTTAACTTGTTCTGCTCTAACTGAAAACTGTCAGGTTGTTTCTGTCCCTCTGACTGAGCCTGGGAGACCGATGACATCATATGGGACTAGGCTACAGCTTCAGCAGTGTAAGTACCTGCTTGACTGACAAGCTGTTAACTTCCCAATTAAAACAATCTGTGAGGTAATTGTTTGCTGTCCAGGGTTTGTACAAACTCAGCCTCTGGTGTTTGTTCAGATGAATTAGCTAAAAATCCATATTTTGTTCTTCTGAAGAGCTGATCATTTGACTTTCAGTGCTGAGTTGAAGTGGTATGCATGTCAGAAATCAGCTTATCTGTATCACAACTGCTACCAGTTCTTTCTGATCAAAACTCTTGTGTTTTACTCCAGCTATAACACTGGGTTGTTTATTGAATGGATACAAAATAAGTCAAAAGTTTGTTAGTTCATACAAGTAGTTTGCCTTTTTAATGTAGCCTCAATAAATAGGTTCATGTAAGAACATTATGTTCCTCTCAGACTGACAGACAGGTGCCTGCCACTTTCTGCTATTATAGGCACTTGTACTATATGAACTCGCAAATTTCAGTTCTTTGATGGTTTATGAGTTAAAATACATCATGCATATGTATAACTGGAACCACTACATGGCATCCTGATGCTATCTCCTACCTACAGTTGAGGCAGCAGCACTCTGCTGCCCCATGTCACCTGCCCCACGTGCACCCTGTTTCCTGCCCCCAATTCAAGAATGCTGCACACGGCTGCCCACTCTCTTGTCCCATAGAGTCAGGGCTGCTGCACCCTGTTGCCCCATGTCCTGCCTGAACAATTACAGCCTCAGCACCCTGCTGCCCCATACCTGAACAGTTGAGGTTACTACACCCTACTGTGGACCTTTGTCCACCACCCCCTCAATCAGAGCCACGGCACCCTGTTCCCCTGTTCCTATCACCATAGTCAGGGCTGTTGTGCACTTCTAAACCCTAGAATCCCATGCCCTCTGCTTCCACATTTGGGGCTGCTGTACAATGATGCCCATGCCACCAGAGGTGGGGCTTTTACTGCACCGTGCTACCTATATCCATTTTCCCAAATGGGCAGGGCTGCTGCACCATGCACATCCCATCCCACAGTCAGGACTGCCGTGCCCTGCTGCCCCCCCCGATGTTCTTCCCCACAATCAAGGCTTCTTCACCATGCTGTAGTCTGTCTCCTGCCAGCATAGCAAGAGTTGCTGCACCCTGTTCCTCTCTACACATTTAGGGCTGATGCACCCTCTTGTACCCTACAATCCAGTTCCTCCACAGCCCCATGACTCCACAGTTAAGGTTGCTGCACCATGCTGCCCCCTGCCACCACAGTCAGATTTGTTTGCTGCACTGCCCAAAAGAGAAAGGAAAATGTTTTCATCTTGTGTTATGGGGTGAAGGACAGAGGGCATTAGGGTGCAGAAGTCCCAACTGTTTGGTCAGGAGACAAGGGTGGCATTAGTGTACAGCAGCCCAAGCTGTGGGACAGGATGCAGCAGCCACACCTGTGTAGAACTGACACAACTACGAGGGCAGAGGACAGGGGGCAGCAAATGCCCTAACCCTTGTGACAAGTGGCAACATGGTACACCAGCCCCAATTGTAGGGGTAAGGGGCTCTAGGCACAGCAGGCCACAGCAGCCCTGCCTGAGTAGTCCAGAGCAGGGTGCAACAGCCCTGGCTATGGTAGTAGGGGACTGTGGATAGCATGGTGCAGACATCTTGACTGTGGGGCAGGACACAGGGGGCATCAGGATACAGAAGCCCTGACTGTGGGATGGGTTGCTCATGGTGCAGCAGCCCAACTCATTTGGGACATTGGATGTGGATAGCAGGACGAAGCAAAAGCCCCATCTCTGGTGGTATGGGGCAGCATAGTGCAGCAGCCCCAACAGTACAGGAAAGATACAATGGATCCTAGGGTGCAGCAGAGCTCAGCAGCCCTGACTGTGGAGGCAGGAACAAGGAGCAATAGGATGCAATGTCCCCAGTTGTGGGTTTGGGGGACAGTGGATAGCAGGTTGCAACAACCCCAACTGTTCTGGCATGAGAAAGCATGGTGCAGTAGCCCTGACTGTTCAGGCTGATGGTGGGTAACAGGGTGCAGAAACCCCAACTGTGTGGGAGAAGATAGTGGGCTGCAGGGTACAGTGGCCTTGAATGTGGGGCAAGAGACAGAGGGCTTGTGGGGGCAGAGAACAGGGCATCAGAGTGCAGCTGCCTCAACTATAGTGCAGGAGACAAGGGACATCAGGATACTATACACTGTTTCTAGTTATACATTATATATTTTTACACAGAAACCATCAAAGAACTGAAATGTGTGAGTTCATATTGTACATGTGCCTGAAATAGCAGAGTGTGGAAGGCAACTGTTCGTCAATCTGAGAGGAAGAAAAATTGTTCTTACATGTACCCATTTATTGAGGCTACATCAAACTACTTGTATGAATTAACACACTTTAGATTTATTTTATATCCATTAAATAAACAACCCAGTGTTATATAGCTAGAAAAAAACAGAGTTTTAATGAGAAAGAACTGGCAGCAGTTGTGATACAGATAAGTTGATTTCTCAAATGCGTATCACTTTAGTTCAGCACTGAAACTCAAATGATCAGCTCTTTAGAAGGACAAAATGTGGATTTTCAGCTAATTCATCTAAACAAACCCCAGAGACTGTGAGCAGGATTCACAAATGTGGGGGAAGGTCCCACAGCTGCGGGAAAACCTCGGCGCTAGTGGGTTTCCACTTGCGGAGCCGCAGGTCACCCGCAGCTGCGGGTATTCACAAAGCGTGGAGTCGGAGTGGCGACCAGCTCCACGGAATACAGCAGCTTGTGGGTGCTGTTGGTCAGACAGCACCATAATTGCGTGGGAGGCTGCTACGGGCAGTGGGACTCGCCGTAGCACCTTCTGCAATTGCTGCAGCTGAGGATCGGCTGCTCCGCAGCTGCGCTGATTTCGGCATGCAACTGGGGTTGCAGAGTGGGACTTAGTCCCATTTTGCTTCATGAATCCTGCCCTGAGTTTGTAAAAACCCTGGACAGCAAACCATTACCTCACAGATTGTTCTAACTGGGAAGTTAACAGCTCATCAGTCAAGCAGGTATTTACACTGCTGAAGCTGTAGCCTAGTCCCATATGATGTCATTACTCTTCCAGGCTCAGTCCGAGGGACAGAAACAGCCTGACAGTTTTCAGTTAGTGCAGAACAGGTTATTAAATGCTGATTTAAAGAAAACCATAAAACCAAATAGCATGAAATTTTCAGGAAACACTACTCAGAACACAGGGACTTGAATTCAAAGTTTTTTAGGCTTGTTTTAAGCAGTGTGTAAAATGGTTGCCATTGCTCTTTAAACTTTTCCAGTAGTTAATACATGGCATCTGCATATAGCGAGTGTAAATGCACTTCTGTTCTTGTCTTTTGCCCAGTAAATATAGGAAGATAGGTAGGGTTGTATGGATGTCAAGGGCATCCTATAGGGCTCCTGACACAGTTACATAGATACATAGACAGTGTCGGCAGATAAGGGCCTATGGCCCACCCAGTCTGCCCATTTAAGTTTGTAAGTTCAGTTTATGTTTTCCAGGAAGTCTGAGACAACTTTGAAAAAATGTAACATTGAGGTATAAACGTAGCTTACATTTCATATTTTATTCTGTAATTCTCACCCTTATTTCCTTACTACTAAGGGTATTTGCATGAAAATAGTATCTTTGGCCTTTTAGCTCTGGCTGCCTGCCTACACCTGACATCATAATTCTGTTTATGACATCAAAATATGTTGCCGTGGAGATAATTATGATGTCATAAACAGGAGATTGTGATGTCATGTGTAGAGAAGCAGCCAGAGTAAATATAATCTAGGGTACAGGGATCTTGTTTTCATGCAGCTGTTTTCAGTAATAAAGAACATGTGGAATTAATTATTGAAAAATATATGTGGTAATAAAGAAAATGAGATGGAGTTGAATATTAATCTTACTTTTTTTTTCAAAGTTTTCCTAATGCTGTCATGGGCTCTTAACTTTACCATGCTAACACACGTACATATTGAATGACCATATTTCCTCATGGAGAATCTAATGTACTAAGTGTAGCATAAAAGTGTCAATTTTTAGATCACACCAGCCTGATTTAATAAAATATAATATCCCAGTTTTAATCATTCACATCATAGAATTCATATACAGCTAGCAGTCAACACAATATTTTCTTCTGCTCATTCTAGTAATGTGCATAAGAACAGTGCTGATTACAACCTTAGGATGACGGTAGATTTAGAACGTGTAGGAATTCAGGATGTGTACAGAAGTCCGTTTTATTTTACAGTGAATGACTATTTGGCCCTGGTCTCATTAAGCCTGTTATGAACATGCTTGCCCTACCTATTTAGAACTGCGCATAGCCCAAAGCTGATGCCATGTCTGTCCTTATCTGTATCTCAGAGAAATTCCATTGCTTCCAAACACCGAAGTCTCTACACCTGATCTGCAGCACTCCAGTAATTTTAGTTCAGTGCATGTTTTCAGGTTCAGATATTTCATATGATCCCTCTAAACCTCAGACTACAATACTGGCTAGTTCTGAGCCTTGAACTTCAATCAGACAGCTTCATAAAGGGGTCCTTCCATGCCTGTGCAGTGTCTGTTAATCGAGGACAGCAATAGCTTTTTATATAAAAAAAAAGAGATGGGTGCATCCTCTTGTACCCTATGGCCAGTATGAACTTTTCTTTAACTACAGTACCTTACTTCTGTTTATCTCTTTCAGCAGAGAGTAAAAATTGCAAATGCTCTTTCAGATACCTTGCCTGTTCACTCTGGTGTCCCTCAGGCATCCATATTGGACCCCCTCCTTTTCAGCCTCTTCTTAAACTCCCTTCCTCAATCCTGCTCTGAACAAATCATACTGTATGCCAACGTGCAGTTGTTTTTTTCCTCACACAACATAGATACATAGACAGTGTCGGCAGATAAGGGCCTATGGCCCACCTAGTCTGCCCATTTGAGCTTGTAAGTTCAGTTTGTTTTCCTAGAAGTCTATTTCCCCTTACCCCTGACCTCTAGAATTCCTTTATGTCTATCCCATGCATTCTTAAATCCTGATTGTTTCAGTCCCCACCACTTCCTCTGGCAGGGTGTTCCACTTGTCCACCACCGCTCTGTGAAGAAATTCTTTCTCATGTTTCCTCTGAATCGCTCCTCCTTCCAACTTCATCCCATGCCTCTAGTCCTGAAACATCTTTTTCGCTTAAAATAGTGTTTTCCTGCACCCTGTTCCTCCCTGTAAGATACTTGTATGTCTCTATCATATCCCTCTCTCCTCCTCTCCTCCAGGGAGTACATGTTCAGTTCCTTCAACCTGTCTTCATAGGACTTGTGATGCAACCCATGCACCATCTTTGTTGCCCTCCTCTGAACCTTCTCTACCCTGTCTATGTCCTTACGTAGGTATGGTCTCCAGAACTGTACACTGTACTCCAGGTGGGGCCTCACTAGTGTCTTGTATAGTGGAATTATGACCTCCCTTTTCCTGCTGGTGATGCCCTGCTCATACATCCCAGCATCCTATTTGCTTTACCTGATGCCTTGTCACACTGTTTCCCTACCTTGAGGTCATCAGAGATGACAACCCCAAGATCCCTTTCCTGCTTGGTGCATGCTATATCCTCACCCCCAACTGATATATTGTGCCAGGGTTTTGTGCCCATATGCATTATCTTGCACTTCTTTGCATTGAATTTCAACTGCTAAACCCTTGACCATTCTTCTCAAGTTTCTGCAGGTCCCTTCTCATTCTGTCTACACCCTCTGGTGTGTCTACTCTGTTACAGAGCTTTGTGTCATCAGCGAACAGTGAAATTCTGCCTTCTATATCCTGTGCAATGTCACTGATGAAGATGTTGAATAGGACCGGTCCCAGCACTGATCCCTGTGGTACCCCACTGGTCACTCTTCCTCTGTGGAGTGACAGCCATTTACCACCACCCTCTGTGTCCTGCCACCCAGCCAGTTACCTACCCACCACACTACTGTCCTGCCCACACCCATATTCCCAGTTTGTGTAATAGTCTTCTATGTGGCACAGTGTCAAAGGCCTTGCTGAAGTCCAGATAGGCCATGTCCACTGCCCCCCTGATCCACCTTCCTAGTCACCCAGTCAAAATTCAATGAGGTTGGTCTGACATGACCTCCCCTGGTGAAACCATGCTGCCTTGGGTCCTGTAGTCCATTGACAACTAGATGTTCCACTAATCTCTCCTTCAGTAGTGCTTCCATGATCTTTCCCACTACCGAGGTGAGGCTGACTGGTCTGTAGTTCCCTGCTTCCTCTTTGTTCCCACTTTTGTATAAGGGGACTACATCTGCTGTCCTCAGTCTTTGGGTACCTCCCTGTTTCCAGTGATTGGCTGAACAGGATAGCCAGAGGTTCAGCCACCACCTCTCTTAGTTCTTTAAGGACCCTGGGTGCACCCCATCTGGCCCCATTGCTTTATCAGCTCTTATTACTTCCAGTTCCTTCAGGACCCTTTCGTGTAAAGGGACTTGTGTCCATTTCTGCACCATTCTCACCCTTGTACTCCCTTCAGACCCATTACCCCTCTTCCTTAGTAAAGACTGAGCAGAAATACCTGTTCAATATGTCAGCTTTACTGTTGTCATCCTCCACGCTCCCCATCCCTCCCCTTCAGTCTCACTATCCCTCCCTTTGTCCTTCTTTTCACTTATGTCCCGTAAAGGTTTTGTCCCTAACCACTGATTTTGCAATGTGTTCTTCTGTCTGAGCTTTGGCTTCCTTTACTGACTTCCTGCCTCCTTTGTTTCTCCTGGTACTCCGTCCCCTTCTGCCTGTGTCTTTTGTATTGCCTGAATGCAATCTTTTGGCTTTCACTTTCTTTGCTACCTCTTTGGAAAACCATAATGGTCTCCTCTTTCTTTTCCTCTTGCTAACCTGCTTAATGCATAATTCTGTTGTTCTTATAATCCCATTTTAAATACTGCCCACTGTTCCTCAATCCCTGATTCCTGTCCCATTCCCTTAATGCCTCTTTCAAGCATCTCCCATTTTCCCAAAGTCTGCCCCCTAAAATCCAGGATACGTGTTTTGTGTGGTTTGGTTCTGCTCTTTTCTGTGATTTCAAACCACAATGACTGGTGGTCACTGTTACCCAGGTGCTCCCCACTGTTACCCCCCATCACACTGTCCCTGTTTGTGAGCACAAGGTCCAGTATTGCCTTCTGCCGAGTTGGTTCCATGACCAGTTGCTTGAGGAAGGCACCCTGAAGGGAGTCCAGGATAAATCTGCTCCTAGTTGATGCTGCTGCTGGGATGCTCCAGTCCACGTCTGGTATATTGAAGTCTCCAACCAGTACTACCTCACCCTTGTCTGCCATCCTTTGGATGGCTAGCATCAGCTACCTATCTGTTTCTTCCTCCTGGGCTGGTGGTCTATAGACCACACCTGTGCGGATGGCTGGCCCCATTTTCCTTTCCAGCTTAACCCACAGTATCTCTCCCCCATTTTGTTCCTCCTGGATCTGTGTGGCCCTTATGTCATTTTTCACATACAGTGCCACCCTCCTCCTTCCTGCCTGCTCTGTCTCTTCTGAATATGTTGTAGCCAGGTATGGCCATCTCCCAGTCATGGTTATCATTACACCAGGTTTCAGTGATGGCCACAATGTCCAGGTCTGACTGTACCATGACAGCCTCCAGATCTTCCATTTTGTTGCTAAGGCTCCTGGCATTTGCACACATGGCTTTCCATGATTTGACCTCCTAGACTGCTTCACTGTTCTACTCCAGCCCCTTCCTTGGTTGTCATTTATCCCTGGTTCTCCTTGCTGTCTGCCCTTCTGCTGAATTTTGCCTCTTTCTGCTTATCCACCTTTTGGACACTAATCTCCATCTTTTGCACACTGCTTTGCAGAGATAGCCACCCTCTGGTTCACTGGTTCCATTACTAGCTGTGGGGGTGAGCAAGTAGGTATCATCCTTGCTGGCCTGCCACCCCCTTTGCTAGCTTAAATGCTTGTCAATGTAGCATTTAAACTTATCATTGAGTGCTTGATTCCCTCCAGGATGGATGCAGGCCGTCAGGCTTGAACAAACCTCCATCCCTCCAGATGGGTCCCCAGTCACCAATGAATCCAAACCCTTCCTCACAGCACCAGTTCTTCAACCATGAGTTAAAGTTCCTGGTGCATGCACTCTATGCTCCCTTGCCTCTCACAGGTAGTACTTCAGAAAGTGACAGAAGTAGCTACTTGTTGAGACCCTCCCCAGTTTCCTAAACTCTTCCTGAACTTCCTTTGGCTCCCCATTTGCCAAGTCATTAGTACCTAGGTGGATAATGACATCCAGCTCACCCTCCTGTCTTGCCTTCCCAGTGATCCCCACTATCTTCCTTCCATCCCTCCATGCCGTGGCACCTGGTAGGCACCTCACCTCCCTGTCCTCCCCCTCCTGTGTTCCTAGCTGGATCCCTCTTATGATGGAGTCCCCCACCAGGATTCGCTTCCTCCTCCTCTGGGGTCCACTGCTTTCCCCACTGAGGTCACCTCCTTGCCTAACCTCCACAAAGACCTCAAGTCATTACAATGCAGCTTCCAGCTTGGATTCAGCACTGTTGAGTCATGGTTTTATAATTATAAACTGGTCCTTAATCACAAGAAAACTAAATCTATGCTTTTCCACAGCTCTCACAATCAGCACAAGCAACACCACATGGCTATCTCCACCTCACAGGGGAATACCCTCGAACAGGTGGTGTCCTTCAAATATCTAGGGATACTGCTTGACTCTAATCTCTCCTATGGGGCTCATGTTGACAATGTTGCTAGAACTGCAAATACACGTATTGGTCTTCTTTATAAACACAGACAACATCTTACCCCGGATGCACTGAAGATTGCCGTACAGAGCTCTGTGATCTGGGTTATTGACTATGGGCTCATCATTTATGGCTTTGCCACAACCACAACCCTCAGACATATATCAATTGCCTTAAACAAGGCATGTCAGCTCATTACCGGTGCCCACTGTCTCACCCACACTTGTGACCTGTACGCTCTGACCAGCATGCTCCAAATATCTAACCGCATCAAGTATCTCACCTGTGCCATGGCCAAAAAAAATTACCTTGGCCTTGCACCTCCTGGTGTCTTAGCCCTGTTACACCTAAGCTCCAATAGTCGGAGCTTAAGGAGATCCAATAGGCAGCTCCTGAAAGTCCCCCGCTGTCGCACTACCCAAGGTCAACGCTCTTTTGCCTATAAAGCGCTGCTCTGGTTTAATGGCCTCAGCCCCGCCATCTCCTCTGTCCCAACACTTGGTATGTTTAAAACCAGACTCTGGCACCATCTCATTGCTGACAGCTCCTGTGATCGCCCTACCTAACCTCAGAATCACTATTCTCCACCAGCTTTTGTGGCCCTCTCACCTCTCACCAGACACACCTACCACACCTCTGTGTGCCCCATGTTGCACTTTTCCTTCCTTCCTTCCTTCCCATCCCCCACTGCCACATCTCCTACCTTCTCTACCTCCTACCTGTCCTAGCCCCCTTGCCTCCCCCCCCGACCACAGTACTTCTCAACTAATGTCTGATGTCTGACAAATGCCTCTGGCTGCTTTGTTCTTTTTGTTTATTCCCAATGTCTCAGTATGCAAACTGTCTGTAATCACCACAGCGTTGTTAGTTCTAGACTTGCTGTTTTCCTCAATCTGTATTTTTCTGACATGGAACCTTTGTAAAAGAGCCTTGGCTCAAATGTAATTGTAATCCTAGACCTAAATAAATAAAATAAATAAATAAAGCACTTGAACGGTGTGTTTTTGCGCTCACTTGCGCAAGGAATGTCTTGTGCTAGTAGCACATTTCAGAGGTGTGTCTGTGTTGGTGAATGCAGGGCGCACTATAGTAGGTGCGTCCCTCATTCCCCAATAAGCCAGCATGCTAACGCTAACACCAACATTATGTAAAGTGGACACAACTTCTAATAAAAGTGCCGCTGCAATCAGAGACAGGCTTGTCATGCAGCAGCACCAATGACACACGACGGTGCCTTTCCTGGTGAAGCATTTAAATAAACATGGTGTCTGCCACACATACTCCTAGAAAGCTGACTTCAAGCTGCCAATCCCCCTGTCAGTGTTTTAATAATTTCTAAGATTATGGCACACTGGAAGCCCACCGCAGTGTGCCCCTGTGTTCAGAAGCTGATCACCATCAGCATGTTCCTGCCCCCGCCCCACTCCCATTGTGTGCCACACTGGGAGCCCACCCCAGTGTGGCCAACATCACCCCCCCAAAGTTATGGGGCACACTGGGAGCCCACCCCAGTGTGCACAACATTTTTCTTACACCTGTTAAAAAAAGAAAACCATCTGCAGTGTTTGTTTTTTTTTATTACCTGAAACAAAGAAAAGGGTGTCTCGCTCCCGGGTCCCCTTCCCCAGGCTGCACCCACCCTCTGCACACCCCACCTCCCCACACCCCTCTCACCCCAAACTTACCTCTGGAGGTCGGTGCCATGATCTTCAGTGGAGCAGGAACATGTCTGCACTCTTCAAAGCTGACCGTGAACTGAAGAAATGCCGGTAAGCTGTATAATGTCATAAATAGGGGGCGGGGTTCAACTTAGGTGGATATCTCAGCCATTTTTTTGAATTTTGCCTCCAAATTTTCAACATGGGGTGCTTGAGACCCCACCTCATGAACACTTGCACTGTCATTTCATTACTCAGTCCAGAAAGGTCATTTTTCGGTCACTGCGTGGAATCACCTTTCAGGACTGATTAATGAAACAACAGTGCCACCATTCATGAGGTGGGGTCTCAAAAAGCCTATCTTACAAATTTGGTGGAAAAATTCCAATAAAAAAAACTGTGTTACAAGCGTGTGTTGCGCAGTTTCAATGCATGCTCGTAACTTTGACATTTTTTTTATATTTTCACTCCAGATTTTCAACATTGTCATTTTTTTCACACCTCCTTAGGAACAGTACAGCTGTCATTTTTCACATCCTGCCCAAAATGTGTTTTCGCACATGTGGCGCACAATGGCGCAGTCGCTATGTGAAATCAATGTTCAGGACACATTAACAAAATCACAGTGACGCTGTTCATGAGCAGAGGTACCAAAATGCCTATGTTGAAAATTTGGTTAAGCAAATCCCCAAAGTAATTATGTTATGGATGTGCATTGCGCAGTTTCTACGCATGCTCATGACTTCAATTTTTCATATTTTCACTCCAGATTTTCAACATTGCCATTTTTTGTACACCTCTTTATGAACAGTATAGCTGTCATTTTTCACATCCTGCCTGAAATGTGTTTTCACACCTGTGGTGCCAAATGACACAGTCGCTGTGCAAAATCACCTTTCAGCTAACGAACTCATAGTGCCACTGTTCATGAGGTGGGGTCACAAACGGCCCATGCTGAAAATTTGGAGTGAAAATACCAACAAATGCCCAGGGTGTTAGGGTTTCCAAATGTAACGCCCCACCCTGTAGAGACTGACAGGTGTCAGGGGTGTGACTTGGCATTGTCGGCTGTAATGCTCACGCCATTCCACCCCCACCCTGCAGCCAGTGACAGTCATCGAGGTGTGACTTGGACTCTTCAGCCCCAAAGTTCACCCCATTCTCCTATACTGCACCCATCTCAGTGTATTTCCATATGGAATGAGGTGAGCATAAGGCCTGAAGACCCCAAGGTACATCGAGGCACTTGTTGGTGTCGCGGGGTAGGGTGAGGTGAAATGGCATGAGCGTTATGGCCAATGACTCAAAGGCACACCCCAATGCCTGTCACTCTCTGCAGGGTGGGGCTGGGGTTGGTGTCAGTTCACTACTTCACTGCCAGTCCTATTGTACATCTCTCTAACTCCTGCACTATCAATGCCAATGCCAGCAAGCCAACATTTGGCATTGACAAATACTTGTTTGCTGAGAGAGACAGAGGGGGTTGAGAGAGAGAGAGAGAGAGAGAGAGAGACAGAGGGGGAGAAAGAGAGAGGCAGAGGGAGAGAAAGAGAGAGAATAGGGAAGGGGCAGAGAGAGAGAGACAGTGGGGGGAAGAGAGAGAGGAGAAAGAGGGACCATATCTCTCAGCTTTCCCTGATTTTCAGGGATGTTTCTGATTTTGCCTCAAAATGTTCCTGTTCCTCCTAAAATTTGTATTTCTGTGACTGAACAGTGGGTATACTGTATGCTCACAATATTGTCAAACAGAGTTACAGACTTGCTCTTCTGCAGACAAAGTATTTTACACCAATACTCTTATGCTGCCTGCTTCAGGGGATAGAACCAATTGTTAAACTGTGTCCCTCTTTGTCACTGATTTTTTTAAGCCATGTCCAAGTACCAAACACCACTGCAAATACCTGCAAGCGAACATTCGGCATTGACAAATGCGTGTTTGTCTCTAGGGTAACTCACACTGTGACTAGTAATGATGCAACATTTTATAATTAATGTAGCTATCGTCAGGCTTGTTAAGAGCTTGTAAAGTCTTGGGTTAGACTGAGTAAAGCTTGCCACCCAGTTAAAGTCCAGCAGAGACTTGTTTAATGTTGCAGCTTTACTTCTGTGACCTCTCTAACTCTGCACTGTGGATACAAACAGTTGACTTTAAACAGGACCCAACAATCACCCATCTTCCTAGTGTAGGCCTGACTGAGGTCTTGTGCTGGAGGTGGTAGATTAGCTGGTGCACCAAACAAGTGAAAGAATACTGTACTATTTGCATTTGTTGTTTTTTGCCTTCTCTGCATTCAGTTTTTCCATTCACTTGTTCCCCTCCCCCCCCCCAAGTAAACATTGTGCCCCTGGTGCTTGCATTAGTTGGATTTACTGCATTCACTATGTGTTGTATGTGTTACTCGAAGGGAACTGTTGTAGTGTACTGTGAAAGTCATTGCATCCGTGTTACTGGCAGTTTTGGGGGAATAACATTCTTGTACCCACGAAACAAGCAGGAGTCACTTGGGTGGTGACATCTCATGCCAACAAAGTGAGAGAGAGAAAAACCTAAGAAAAACACTGGACCCAGAGACACTCACTCAATGGCTGAAAGGTAAAAGCCTCAAAAACATCTAATGATTAGCCACACTTTGTGGATTGGTTTTACCAGTACAGTTAAAGACATACAGTAGGGGGCTGCCTGATGACCCAGCTCTCAAGCTATGTTCAGGAGTGGATGGGAAACACCAGTATCAAGCAGCCAGGGCTGGGAGCATCCTGGGCAGGACACACACTGAGTTACACTGCTACAATGACCCCTTCAGCGGACTGGGGAGTTTGCTTCTCTGTAGGCATTCACTGTTTATGCAGGACACCATCACAGACACAGCTCAGCACTGCATGGGAGGCAGAAGGTCCAAAAGCATTGGGACCATGAAAAGAACATACTGGAGCAGACCAAGGGCATGCCAAAAAACGCAAATCTGGGTGCTCTCCAAAGTGCATCCAAGCAGGAAAAGACAAAATGAAGGGCCCTCATACACAAAATGCAATTGCCCGTGATGTTTAATTCATCAAGTAATGCATAATAGCTAGTGCAATAGAACACCAAACATAAATCACAGTGGCCAAGATAAGAACACCCCAGCACATTGAGGCATAAACTACCTGTTTATCAGTGGCAAAGAAAAACATACCCTGGGTAAGGCAAGGCAATTTTTTAATTTTATTTTATTTATTTCAGATTGGGATTAGTACCTTTGAGTCAGGGACTCGTTTGCAAAGGTTCCAGGTCATACAGATACATAAGACAATCAAACAACACACAGGCTACATGAGGTTACAGATTCAATAGTAAGTTACATTACAAGTTACAAAAGGGTCCACATGAGTACATTGGTTGTAAAGGAACTTAGTGAACCTGGTAGCCCAGAACACAACATGACAAGATTTGAGTTCAGTGCGAAATATAGAGAGCTGTTTACATTTCAGATGCAGATTGTAGCGTAAAGCTATGCCAGGGTAAGTGCAGAGTGCAGCAAGAAGACTAGAATCCAAAACTTGCTCGAATTAGTGAAACAGCCAGAGAAGGCTTTGTCAGTGCACTGGCATAGGGGAAGGAGTGTGGTGGGGAGGAGAATCATGGTAGAGGTGAACAGAGAGGAAGGGGAGGAGGAGGAAGGGGGAATACCAGGAGGTGAACCAGGAGAGTGGGGGGAGGGGTGGCAAGGGAGGGAGCTGATAGTAAGAAGGAGTGGAGTAGCATGGGGAGATCAAAGGGAGAGGGAGAGATGTGAGGTGAGGGCAGCAATGACTGGGGGGACAGTCAATTTATTTGTTAGGCCTTCATCCAAGGCACTGGGTGCTATATGGAATAACAGTTCAGCAACATTAAAACACAGCTGACCTAAAAAACAGGTCAGACTAACAAGCATCAACATAAAACATAAAACACATCACCCAAAGCTTAGTGCTAAGTTTCTCAAATGCTAGATTAAACAAATGGGTTTTAAGGACCCCCTTGAAACATTCCGGTGATGGGGCTCTTCTAATATAACCCAGCAGTGAGTTCCACAGGATAAGTGCAGTAATGCTACAGGCTACATTCCCCAAAGATTACAAATGGGAACATGAAACCATGAGGAGCCCCACTTCAGAGGAATGGAGGGGGTGGACAGAAGTGTATTCAGTGAGATGGTCATTCATGGGCTATCAGAATGATAGTGCAAGCACTCTCAGACTTCTGCTGAACGGATCTCCACTGGTCTGGTGGCAGAGCATAGCACCTGATAGGCCTGGGAGATTGTCATCTTGAAGCAGGAAGGAAAACAGCATGGCACCCCAGATAAAAAGTAAGATGGAAAAAAACCCTGCTGCAGCTTACATACACAGAATACTCCATGGGCAACAATACACAACAAGGTTGTGTTTCCACCAAGGGGGTTGCTATGACAACAGAGAGACCTTGAGAGTGTAGTTCATGAAATCCCTTTTGTCATGGCAACCCTGAGGTGGAATCTCAGCCTTGGAGTGTATGGTTGCTCATACTTCATTCTGTATAGTGGATGGGCAACCATCACAAATGTAAACAATAACAGGTTGGGTGTTTAACAACAGAACTAACTTCAATGTAGGCTCCGGTCAAGTTACATTCCCCCCTTTCATCCTATCATGACTCATCCTGGTGCCCATCATTGCTCTCACCAATGCCAGCCACAATGATCAACAGTTTACTGCCCCCTCACCCCCCACCCGGCTCATCATGGTGGTTGCATCATTGATTGAAGCACCACTCTCACTGATGCAATAAAGACCGATGATTCCTCCCCTCCACGTTCCCTCTCAGCAATCTATGCCAGCAATACATTAAAACCTTTTCCTCCCCAATCATCCCTCCTCTGCTCCTGAACTTGTATTGACCAGTCACAGCAAGCAGCTGAAAAATCAAAGAAATGGCTGCTTATTTGCCTTCATGGTGATGTTACTACTGCAGCATAAATGCATTTTTCAGTGTATGAATTTCTATACAAAACAAACCTTTCCCGTACACTATGAAACTGTAAAGTACTGTCATCAGGCCCTATAAAGTAGCAGTGTGTAACGGTAGCCCTCATATACTACTGGCTTTACAGTCTGTTCTGCCTTGCTGACATTATGTCAAGTCACATTGCTTGTAGATAATCAAAGAGGTGGAGCCAGTGCTAGGGAACTGCAGAGTTTCCAGAGTTACTGAGAGGAGGATTCAGACACAAAAGGTGTGCACTGGGATAGTGGTGCTCATGGCGAAAAGGCAAAAACAACAACACAAACTGGAGGCCAGGCACTCACAAAACCAATTATTCTAGACACTGCAGCTTATGAAGAACAATGAATATTTATTAAAATCCCATGTTGGGAATGAAACAGAACAAAGTCTGCACACGCCTGACACATTTCAGACTTTAGCAGTCTTTTATGAAAGGCTTTGATAGAGGACTGCTAAAGTCCAAAACGCATCATGTGTGTGCAGAGTTTGTTCTGTTTCATTCCCAACCTGGGATTTTGATAAATATTTATTGTTTTTCATAAGCTGCAGTGTCTGGAATAATTGGTTTTGTGAGTCCCTGGTCTCCAGTTTGTTTTGTTCTTACTGAGAGGAGGAGCTCATATCTGTGTGTGCAGTCCGGTCTGGCCTACACAGGAGATCCCTGGTGAGACAGGACCTACCTTCTATTTCTGGGTCTACAACTGAGCTCTAAAAGTTCTTGGGGTGAAGTGGCAGAAGCCTGAAACAGGCCCCTTGGGAGACAAGTGGTGCATCATGAAGTTGGGTGAATCCAGAGCCAGAGATAAAAGAGAATTCATCATTTTGCATTCAAAGCTATAGAAGCAATGTTAAGAGACCACTTGGAAAACAAGGTACTAAAGGAAGACTCTGTAAATTAATTACTATGGACCTTCCTCCAGAGTCCTCCTCTCAAACTAAATAGAATGCAAAGGAACCACCTCAGGCATGTGCAGGTCTAATCCAGATCTAGGGAGGATAGATTAGGTTAGTGCCCTACTTGGTTTACTTGGTATCATAGGACAAAAGTAGGCCAATGGCCCATCGAGATTGTCCCCCACCACCATGGTGGGAAATTGGTTAAACCAAAAATGTATTGGACTCCATCCATTGGTCCAGATTTTTTTTAAAGGAGGAAATAGATGGGCTATCCACTAAAACTTGTGGAAGAGTATTCCTATGGGAATAGTTCAACAGTCTGGAGGTGGCCAAGGCAAAATTATTCAATGTGCTGGTATACAAGTATGCTAGTGGGGTCTACATGTGTGTGCCATGTTCCACCAACAGAAACTATTCTTCTTGTGCAGAGATTTCCAGGAAAGTTTGCTGGTCCAGGAAGCAGCACATGAGGATGCAGGACAAGCAATAAGCATCAGTGTCAGAATTAGCATGTGTACCTGCTGCTTCTGTACCATAAAATGGAAAGTGCAGCAAGTGTCCCATAGTGCATTTGTGATACCA
Source organism: Neoceratodus forsteri (assembly GCA_016271365.2). Lineage (NCBI taxonomy): Eukaryota > Metazoa > Chordata > Ceratodontiformes > Ceratodontidae > Neoceratodus > Neoceratodus forsteri. The sequence continues at coordinate 484,373,813 of CM057449.1, forward strand.
CCCACCCCCAGGAGGGAGCAGTTCAATAAAGAACCAAGTGTTTAGGACTGAACTGAGGTCCCCTGACCAGGATCCTGTAGCTAGAGGCTGTCCGCAGCATCTTTTCAGGCCTGCCCCATGCCCGCTAACAGCCAGAGAATACACTCTGTAATCTAACATACCCCTACTGTTTGACTGGAAGATTGTTTGGACAAGGACATTTTCAGAGTGCTGCCTAACTTGTTTAAAGGTGTCTCCTTATCTCTGAAGCTCAGGATCCCTTTAGAGACCTTAGAAACAAATCCTGGAGAGGCTCCTATTATGGTTAAGAGCCCCTTGGTACCAACATCCGGGGGGCCATACATTTACAATGTCTCAGTTCAGATGCATTTCTTTTCTAGTATTTGTTTAGAAGAACATCAAAAGCAATTTTTATTTGTTTGGGGTCCAGATCTCCTTTTTAACATTGCATATGAGTTGGGCTATCCCCAATAGATTTGTTGTAAAATAAATGCTCCTTCTGCCTGATGACAATCCTACCACAAACCTTCACATGCGTACTGTAACTGATTCAACTGTGCGCTATGCAGCTTCAGTATTGTAGGTCAGGTTACTCTTACACTACGTGCTCTTCGGCTGTATGAAAATCCATTACACTGTGCTGATGCACTTCTTGCTGTATAGAATATAACATTGCCACTGCACAGTTGAAAATGTTAAAAGTACATATACTGTAGCAAAAAGTAGCTAGGCAGCTCATGGTTTTTTTTCTACATGACATATCAAATGCTTCTAACCATAGTCACAAAAAGCTGAGAAGAAGGATGGTAGTTTCTAAATGCTCTAGTGATTATGTCAGGTGGTGTGGCTTTTATTCATCCTCATTGCAGCTCTCCGTGGGGGATGAATGCCCTTGTCAAAGACATTTCTGTAATGCCTGTTTCTGCAGTGCTGTGTCCTGCAGGTATAAATGCTGCTCTGTCCTCATTCCGTTTCACACTCACGCCAACCTTGCTTTCATTTTACATAATGATTGGGGTTGGGGATAAAATGAATCATGTGCTGAAAAATTGAAAGAGTAGTGTGTCTCCTTGCCTGGATGCGCTCATTTTAACAGTTTTCCATTTCTCCCTCGTCTTTGGCCAGACAGATTATTTTCTATGAGCAGACATGGTTTTATATGCATCATTCTTAGATAAAGAACACATTGTTACTTTTGTAATTTTTTGTTTAACTGTGAATGAACGTGTTATTCTATTCATTGTTAGTATTTAAAATTAAGATTTTTGATAGATTCCTTCAGTATATGGAATGAAAATGTCACTTTAGGTCTACAGTACAATATCAGTTTTTTTTCTACAAAAGCTTTTATTAAATACTTTTTCACTTAACGTACATCATGCATTATTCATTATACCATCACATTATGTTCAATATAAAATTGCTGTATAAAATATTAGACATGGAGTACATCATGGGAAACTTGGTAAATGCAATTACACCATACAGTTCTTTTACTAGTGACTTCAGTAAAGAGGTGAAACCTATGTACTGTCTGTAACTCTTAAAATATATTTAGACTTGCTGTCTTGTAACATAGGGCCTAACTTGTAAATATGACTATTTCAATAATTATCCTGGCCTAGGAAAATGTGAGCCATGCATGTTTTATCCAAAAGATCTGATCACTGTACCTTCTTCTCACTGCAGGTTAGAGACTGCATGAAGGCAAAACCTAGGTGGAAACAGAAAAAAAGACAAGAAACAACAAAAATGTCAGGAGCGTTAGTAAAGAAACAGTCTTAGAACCTCTATGACCTATACTAAAACTGTCCATTAAAAATAAAGAAGCTTGTGGTTTATTAGTTATAACCCAGGAATAGAGGGTTACCCATGTTTAACACTGATACTACCTAGTCTTGCCTAGTCCTTGAGCAATTCACCTTGTGTTGCCCTCCAAATAAGAAATGCAAAACACAGTGACACAGGATTGAGGAGGATCATCATCTTTTAGTTTAACTCATTAGGCTTTAAGTTTTTTTTAAGAGGCTGCAGAAGTGAGATATAACCTTACAGCTACTGCGCAAGGACACTGGAGCCATACTGTGCTCCCTGTACCTTCAACAACTGGTGGGGTGCAGCAGAAACAGGGTGGTCTTCACATGCTGAATAAGGGGGCCACACATCTTGATACATAACTCTGTTTTTCTCTCAGCTGCATGGGTCAGCCTTTCATACAGTGGTAGGCAGTGCGATCACTGATGATGTAAGTTATAGTGCACCATGAGGCAATATCATTCTTGTTAGCTCAGTGCTACCTAATGCAAATAAAGTGATACCAGTAAAATGGTAGCAGCTGCCATGGCCTGCTATCGCTAACTATGGTGCTGGCTGCCACTGTAGCTGACCACTTTGATAAGAAGTTTAAATCACTGCTCTACAAGAGGAGGTTCCACCAGGTCCTGTCAATGATATAGATGAACACTCGTGGCAGCTGTGAATGCCCCATTGAGCCATGTCCTATGGGCCAAAGTCAGGGGTGTTCCATCTAGGCATAGCCCTCTTAAGACAACTTTTGGGGTGTACAGGTGGGCAGTGAGTAGTAAGGGTGTACAGTAATGCCATACTTGCTCCCAACAGCAATGGATTCGGGGGCATTTACAGAGAATGTGTCACCGGGTAGCATCTGGTTGGTTGTAATGCCAAGATTTCCTGTGGAAAAGAATCACCATATGATGCAGGACATGTGTGGTCATTTAATTTTCATTTTATTGTTTATACTGGAAAGGTATGTGAGCAAAATTGCCCATTTTCATGCATGTCCAGTGACAAAATTTGATACAGTAAGACATATTGTCAAACATTACATATTTTGGAATGAGAATGCATACAAAATTGGTATAGTAACACATATTGGTGAACATTACATCATCAGGAATAACAGTCATATAAAGGGGATAGAATATACTAGGGAAGGTACTGTTAAATATAACATAACTATATAATAAATTTGAAGAGAAAGGTGAAAATATGCCAGGTGAGAAGTGCAGGAAATTGAAATGAAGAGATTGGAGCAGGGGAAGCTGCATTGGAGTTTGTCTGAAAAGTGGGATTTCAATTCATTTTTGAATGATGCAAGTGTGTTGCACAGGACCAAGGGTGGGGAAGGTTAAAGTGGGATTTCAATTCATTTTTGAATGATGCAAGTGTGTTGCACAGGACCAAGGGTGGGGAAGGTTGTTAAAAAGTTTGGCACCTTTGTAGGAGGGGGTGTGTTTCTCCTGGATAGTATGGCAGTGAGAAATCGCAAAGGCGTGGGTACTGGAGTGCCTGGTGGTCCTGGTGTGTACAGACTTATGGAAGAGGGAGGAGATGCTGCTAGGCATGGAGCCCAATTGGATTTTAAAGAAAAAAATGAGAATTCTACTGTCAGATCTATCCTCCAGGGGGAGCCAGTTTGCAGCCTTGTACAGATCACAGTAGTTCGTCCTAAGGGGGAGGCCTGTGATGTCTCGGATGGTGCTGTGATATGTGGTCTTTAATCTAACTAGATTTTTCTGCGAGATGGAGGCTGAGGAGGCCAAAACAGTTATTGCTTTTAAGTTAGCATGGGACAAATACTATGGTAATCTCAGAAGAAGAACAGAATAGGGGGTAGGCAATCTGGGTAGACTAGATGGATCATACGGTCCCCTTCTGCTGACGTGTTCTTATATGAGGCAGCTGTAGTCTAAAATAGGGAGCAGGAAACTGTTGGCAATCAAGGCCCTAGTTTCAGGTATGAGGAAATGTTTTAGTCGATGTAGAATGCCAAGTCTTTGGTGAATTTTTTTAATTAATTGATGAGTGTGTAGCTCATAGTTCAGATGACAGTCCAAGTGAATCCCCAGGTATTTCAAGGTGGTGACTCACAATCAAATGCTCATTGAGCCATGTCCCATGGGACAAAGGCAGGGGTGTTCCATCCAGGTATTGCCCTCTTAAGACAACTTTTGGGTGATGTACTCACAATTAGAGCCCAATCTCAGAAAAGCATTTTGTCCAGGATTGGTACTTTTGGATGTGAGCTCTGTGCAGATTTTTTTTTTATTTCATAGTTCTAGCACACATTTCTCTGTTAGATCTGCCAGCTGCAGCACATACAATGTCCTTTTCCTGCTGGGGGATGTGAACTTAAAGGCTTTTCTCTCACTGTTTTCTGCACTGGGGATTGGGCAGGGGCTTAAGGGCTTTTAATTTCTTATGCAGGACACCAGGTCAGTTGTCCCAACCACTGCTCCAAGGAGTCCGTTGTGAGAACAATATATTTCCTCCAAACTCACTTGGTTAGTGTGCTCCTCATTTGAAGATATTGCCAAAAACAAGAGACTGGCATGTAGTGAGAGGTCTGCAGTTGGGCAAAGAAGCAGTGTTATGACCTGTCTACCATGTCTCCCAGGTGGTGGGTCCCTCTTAGTAACCATTCTGCCGCTATCATCAGTGTTGAATTCTTCAGTGTCAGTAGCACATCAGGCAGCACAATCACCTCTGAGGCTGGGAGATCAGAAGGCTTTGGATTCTATCCCCACATCAGGCACTTGGGTTTAATCCCAATACTGACACTGTAGTGCCGCATGGGGGGGGTTGGGGTGTTGCACTCCTGAGGTGTCGTCTTTCGGATGAGACATTAAACTGAGTTACCATCTACCTGTTCTGGTGACAGTTCAGGTGGATGTAAAAGATCCCATGGCACTTCTTGAAAAGAGTAGGGGGATTGTTAGTGCAAGCACACTACAGATCTTTTTCCTTTAGGACAAAACTACACTCAGTACAAAAACATATTTACAAACATATAGAAACCTATTTACACAGCACACTCTTTCATGTTTCTTTTTCTTCCCCTCTTTTATTTTTTTTCCTTTTACCATATCCTACCCCATTTCCCCAGTGACCTCTTCTTCCTTTATACATTCATACAGTCTCCCTAATTCTCACCATTTTCATTGTAGACCATCACTAATCCCTCCTTCATTTCTAAGTATATTTAAAAAAATAAGAAAATCCTCACCACAAAAGTTTACTTTGCTTCTTGGATGAGTTTTGCAGTCATTCACATAAATTTCCCTCATTCCTGAAATACACATTTTTCCTATACCCTCATATAAGATTTCCCTTTGTTGCAAAAACAGCTGGCAACGACTCTGCCACATATAATACTTTAAACAGGCAAAAAGAATCTGTAGTGTAGCACTATGGTACTTATCTAATAACTCTGGCACAATTCCTAACACCAAATTGATTGTATTCATCCAAGGCATCTTCCACTCAGTTGCTAAACAAAGCCCCAGGCCCTTTGAATATTCACAGTGAAACAAAAAATGATCTTGAGTTTCTTCAATATCACCACAACCAGGATATAAACACTTGCGGTCTTTCACAGCCTTTTGTTTTTGGTTTCTCTTCACTCAAATTCTCCCACAAGTCATTAGCCACTGCATGTCTCACATCTTTTTTGGAATCCTTGGATTATTCAGCATCCTATACATATATTGATTCTCACTAGGTGTACTACCCTTAAATTCTGCTGCCCCATCCCTGTTTCTTCAACCATCCTCTTATACAATCCTTTCCTATTACTGCCCTCTATTTGCGTCCTTGTTATTTTCCATTTCAATATGTTTTTCAAAGCTGTTTTATAATATTCTGGCATAACCATTTTGGTAATACCTCTTGCTCCTTCCCCTGTCCAACTCTTTACCCACTACCCCATAACATTAATCCCCCATTTACCCACTGTGTCATTTTGTCTGACGAAGATCTTGTATAAGTTTCAGTACCAAATAATGGTGTGAAAAAAATTACAGGATTTATCATACCCAAGCCCCCTTGCTTTTTATTCTTATAAGTTATCTCCCACTTAATTGGCTTCAGCCAACTGCCCTATATTAGTTGAAAAAATAAACACAGTAACCAGGATTCAAGCTCCTCTGGTACAGGAAAAACCTCTGCTATATACAGAAAAAATGGTATTAAGAATTGTTTTACTATAAAAACTCTCTTCAATTTAGACATCTTCCATGATTTCCATTAGGCTACCTTCCTCTCTCCGACCTCTATTGCTTCTAACCAATTTTTTTTGTCCCATATCCCCTTTTCCATAATAGACCCCAAAGATTTTTAAATTTTCTTCCGATATTGTAATTTTCCCTTCCACCACGGTATCTGTCATTGTAGATCCCAGCCACATACCTCTACTCCTCTGGACATTTATTACTGCCCCAGATACCCGAGAGAATTGCTCAAGTTCTCTCATTAAATAAGGGATTGTAAAAATATAGTCAAATCATCTGCATATGCAGATTCTTTAAACTTATCCCCTTCCTGATTCCCTTTGACCCCTCGAATTTCATTAGTCTCTGTTGTCCATATTAATGGGTCAATAGCAAATGTGTATAAAATTGGACTCAGGGGACATCCTTTTCAGACCCCCACCTGACTTGGGATGCATTTCCCCTCCCTTCCCCAACTCAGTTCTTATTACAGCCTCTTCATAAAGTAACCTTATCCATATCTGAAAATCCTCAGTAATCCCACATTTATCTAACACCTTGAATAAAAAATCATGATCTACCCGATCAAAAGCCTTTTGCTGATCTAAAGCTATCACACACCCACTACTTTGTGTTCTCTGGCCACACTCTATCATATTTCTGGTTAATGCCAGGTTTTCCTGTATATTCTTGCCTGGAATTGTGCATGTTTGTACTTTATGTATAACATCCTCTGCCACCCCCTTAATCTTTTCTGAAGAACCTGAGTCAAAATCTTAAAATCAGAATTCAGAACACTTATTGGTCTCCAATTTCCCAACTCTTGTTTATCACCCTTTTTAAATAAAAAAAAAATAACCACCCGTATAGAAAACTCCGCCGGATTTCTTTTTGCTGTTAAACATAAAATTATATACTCTCACCTAAAAAGCTGCCATTATTCCTGAAAATGTCTTATAAAATTCATTAGGAATACCATCCTCCCCTGGAACTATTCCCCCTTTAAGATTCTTTATCACCTCATGGACTTCTGATTCCAGATGTTCCCCCTTTAAACTATCCTCATGGGTTGAATCCATTTTTGGTATGTTTATATTTGCAAGATATTTCTGAATCTCTGTGCTATCCACCTCCGTGCTCCTATGTACTTCATCTAAATATGCCTCCATTATTTCTCTAACTCCCTAAGTGTGCTCCATTATATGACCATAACTGTTTTTAAGGCTTATAATCCTAGATCTGTTCTTCTTCTCTTTAAAAGCTTCACATAGATTAGCAAAAGGAGTTTTTTGTGTACCCAAACTTTATTTATTTATTTATTTAAAATATCGGATTTACAACCTTTGAGCCGTGAGGCTTATTTACAAAGGTACCTCGTCACAAGGAGGACAGAATACGAAAACAGACAGGTTACAATTGACAGAGGAAAGCCGTCATGTATGGTTTTACAGACATTGTCAACATAGATTATATACAGGTTGGTCAAAAAAAGAAAACAATCGTTACAGAGGCATAGCAGAGAGAACTTAATTCCATCTTCAATGATGTGGCTCTGTCATACTGTATTTCTTTCATTTTTTTCTTAATTATTTCTAGTTGTTCAGCCACATTTTCCCCAGCTATATATGTGGTTTCCAACAGTCTATACATCTGATTTCTAAGTCCCAGGTATTTTATGAAATTAGAGTTAGCTGCCTGTCTTCCATATGCTTTAAACCAACAACAAATGTCTTTCTTAGTATCTATCTGCCAGTTATAGATATTATCATATAATCTGATTACAGAAGCCCTATGCACTAACAGATTGCCTATAGCTACTTTAACATCCTCGACCCACAAGCTAGTAACATTCATTTTCCACCTTCCCTTAGGTTGCTCAATCCCAGTTTCTGTACTAATAACCCTTTTAATAATTAAATGATCTGTCAATGCTGGTGGAATAACCATAGATTTACAAATTTCAACCCTCATGGAAACAAAAACATAATCTATTTTAGAAAATAACGTACCTCTTGAAAAAGTAAAATTAACCAGAGTGACAGCTTTATCAAACACATTTGCTAATTCAGCTATGTTAATATATTTTTTTAAGGTGTAAGAATCACAATAAACTTTTTTCCCCTGTGTTTTTCCTTTCAACAATGTCTAATGTACAATTAAAATCCCCATCGTAATAGATATTTCTTGAAGTACACAGAAAAGGTTTAATTAATTCAAACAACCCCACCTTTTCTGCCTTTATTTGTGGAGCATAAACCATGATGAACCTACTTGGCTGGCCATACCATAGGCCATCCACCACTAAAGCCCTACCTGGCTGCACATCTATTATTTTAGGCAGTTTTGAACCCACACCCTAAAAACAAAATTCCAACCCCATCTGCCCTCTCCATCCCATATGACCAATAAGTCAACCCCCACATCCATTCCCTCTATGCCGGTGCTAGTGTAAGGAATGAATTAAACCAAGTTTCCTGTATAAATACCACCTCACAAGCAAGGCCATGTAACTCTGCTTAAATTGTTTCCCTTTTCTTCCCTTTTGAGATGCTGCACACATTTGCAGAGGCCACTGAAAACAAAACCATTTACTTCACTTCCTTATTTTTATTTTTTTAATTTTTCACATTCTTTGTCATATAAACCATACTACTTATGTCACTTTCCTTCTTTTCTTCTTTTTTTTCTTCATATAATCCCCCTGCTGTTTGCCTAGCTCATCGGGATTTTGTGCCCCTGAAGAAACAACAGAAGGCATAACCGATTCTTCACCCCCTGACAGATTCTCTTCTCCTCCTTGAGAACCCAGAACCTAGAACATGTTCCCCATTTTAATCTCCGAACTGTTTTTATTGCTCCTCAAACTCTTACGCCTGGCCCTGTCTTGAGTGCTGTAAGGAACTTTTGGGGGGGGTAGCATCATATCCCCTTCATCCCTGTTACTTAATAAGTCTTCTTCTCCCTCCTTATCTTCCATCACCTTGTTCAGCATCATGACCTCTTCTGCCTCTGTCAATATCCCAACATAGGGCATCTTGTCAACTTTCTCCTCATTTTTGACTCTCAGCCCTGATATTGTTTCCTTAGAATATCTGATTTCTTGGAGCTCAGAGGGTCCAGCTTCTTCCTTGTCTGCAGGTGGGGGGGGCAGAAGGTACTTCCCTCGCCTCTGACTGTTGGGTCCTATTTATCAGTTCTTCAGGATTCATGCCTCTAGAATTATTTCTGGCTGCCCATGGGCAGTCTTGGTAAAGGTGACCAAACTCTTCAAACAAATTGCACTTGACATGGTAAGAACATTCAGAATTATTATGTCCGCTTTCTCCGCATAGACCACACCTGATAGTGTCACGTAATTTGATAGATTCATATGAGACCCACATCGATAACATGCTTTTGGTTGTCCTGGGTAAAAGACAACCCCCCTATGTTTGCCCAGGCAAAAACTGTTAGGGATATGCTCAATTCCCTTCTCGTTTTGGTGTAGTTTTACTCAAAATTTCCATCCCTCTGTCCATATGAATTCATTATCTATAATTGCTTCCGGAGGCCCCAGTACCGTACACTTCAGGCTCAGCCACTGCATAATATCCCCCACATGAATGCATTCATTCCTGAACATCACAGTAATTGTCTTAATCAGAGGTTTGGTCAAAGGAATAGCCATAAAGGGGGCCCACTGAGGCGAATATCTTATTAATTCATACTTTTGCCAAAAGCGCTCCAAGAACCTCAAGGACCTAAAGCTCACATCAAAAACATCTTCCCCGGATACATGGATCAAGGCATATATCTCCAATACTATAAACTTCATTGAATTTTTTAGTAACATTCACTCCATGTAGATCCTATCTGGGAAGACTTCCAGGCCCCCTTTATACCTTAAAAGAACTGCAAATCTTCTGGGGGTAGGATCAGTATAATTTGTTGAAAAAGATTGTCCTGGCCTCACCTACCCCTAGGAGGTGGTTCCTTGCCCTTTGTGTCCTTACTACTATCTTTGAGTATGTCCACATATGATTTTAAATTGTGTTTGTCACTGCCCTCTATTCCCAAAGAATGAGCACCTGAGGGCCTGGTACGACCCTGAGTGGCACATCAAGATTGTTCCCTCTGTTTACTGCTGTGTCTTTGGTAGCATTTAATGGGGCCCATGCACAGCTTCAACCTACACCTGCCCGATTTCCAGCTGAGGCACATCCTCCCCATCGCTATAACACACTGGGGGGGGTTAGAAAGAATATCCCCCCATGGAGTGGACACACAAACCTTCCCCACCAAACTTGTATCCTGGTCATTTCCAGCCTGCTTAGAGTTCAGACTAAGCACAGTCTTACCGCTCTGTGAAAAAGTCACCCAGTTTGCTTCCGACTTCTAGTGGCCATCCTTCCATTGTATCCACCAAGCGCACTGCAGAGATGACCTCGGAGACCAGGTCACATTCTGCTCCTCACATATTGGCAAGCCAAAGGTGTGAATCACTTCCTCCCCTTGCTGAACGACCCAGTCCAGACCCTTTTACGTTCCCCTGAGTCCCTTCCTCTTTCTGGGTGGAAACACCACCTCCAACAATACTCATGCTTGGTACTGGGCTCTCTCTTCTCCTGGAGTCTTTTCATCGCTCTTCCATCCTGCGTTCATCATCATCCTCCAGGATCCTCTGAATTGATAGCCACTTCTCCTCTATCACCTACTCCAGGTGAGCTGTTGCCAAATTGTTGTCAGATACAGTTGTGGGTACAGTCTTCTCGTCCTCTTCCAGTGACCCAATGAGCTGATCCAAGGAATCTAACTTGGAGATATCAGTTACCTGGGCCAATTCAAAATTTTCTTCCTCTTCAGAATTTCCTTTTTCCCCAAAGGCACCTGCCCCCCTTGGGATTTCTTTGTAGCTCCACTACCTCCACGGTGCCATCCATCTCTTCTGCAGTTGAACCAACTCTGGCCATCCCAACTCCACACCACCAGACCTCACAGGTCCCCCTACTGATGAGTAGAGGAATTTCCCCATACCCTGGTCGAATTTACCCCCATTCTCTAAAAATACCACTAACAGCTTAATCTGGTTCAAGGTCATTTGGCATTAACCTGTATCCCCTCCACTGGGTTGTGCCTGAAAATAGGCAGAATTTGTCTAGTGCACTTACCCCATCAACAAAAACTAAATAAATAAAAATAAACGGGTCTAAATTGAGAATACACAGAAAACCCAAGACAAAACTACTGAAGAAAGTCTATTTTATGCAAAACAGGGTAATAAACAGAGTAATGTACTGTCTCATGGTGCAACAACTAACACCTCAGCACTTTGAGGCAGAATGTCTCTTCATTAGAGGGTCTAAATTGAGAAACATGACCCATCCAACCCATTTTTTGTGCCTCCCATTCTTGTTTGGTGTATTTCGTGCAAGGAGGTGTGCTCACAATTAGAGCCCAATCTCAGAAAAGCAATTTTGTCCAGGATTGGTACTTTTGACTGTGTACATTCCAATTTTTTTTAACTCAGATTTTATTACATTTTGTTAGTATAAAATTCAATACACATTCAGAGACCTCAGATGCAGTACAGGTAAAAGACATAGCCAGCATTACATACACTTTGGTGTTGTAAAACAGTTTTTACAGTACATCTACAGGTATAAACAGATACTTTGTCATCATCATCATGTTTTATTTTTAAAAATCACCCTTCCAGAGCTCAGGGCACCTTTACAATCAACAAAATACGTAAAATTCACAGATTACATTAAACCATCCCATTATACTATAGGCCCCTCAAGAACCAGAAAAAGCCTGATTAAATAAATATGTTTTAAGGGATGTTTTAAACCCTCCACGGTCAGGCTATCTCGTATCTGACGAGGTAGAGAATTCCACAGGGCCGGGCCATAAAGGTAAATGCTCTTCCTACAGATGTTTTCTAATGGACCCTGGGAATCTCTAGCAATCCCTCATCAGAGGATTGGAGAGGGCAGGAGGGACAGTAAGGGGACAAAAGGTCTTGCAGGTACTGCATTCCCTGGTTGTGTAGGGCTTTGTAGGTCAGCAATGTGACCTTGAAGGTTATCTGCCACTGTACTGGCAGCCAGTGCAGTTCGTGCAGCACAGGTGTTATATGCCCGGATCTAGGGGCTCCAGTCAACAACCTGGCCATCGTGTTCTGCACCAGCTGCAATCAGCGGATATCAACCCCTGGTAGCCCTAGGTAGAGGGTGTTCCAGTAATCAAGATGGGTGGTGACAAAGGTGTGGACCAGAGTAGGAAGACCTTCAGTTGGAACCAGGTGTTTCACCCTAGCTATATTCCTAAGATGATAAAAGGAAGAGTTGGCTACAGCCGACACTTGAGCCTTCAAGGTCAGGCTGTCATCAAAAATCACATCAAGGTTACGCACCTGGTCCAAGACAGTTAGTGATGTTCCTCCCGGCTCTAATCCAGAGGGCTGTCCCACCAATATCCTGGCTGATCTACGATCTGGGTCCGTGACCAATAACTCTGTTTTTCCCAGATTTAACCTCAGCCAGCTGGCACTCACCCAGTCCTGAATCTCAGTAACAGAGCTGTTAAACACCAAGACAGTATCTTTCTCCTGGCTGGGCACAAAAGACATATATAGCTGAGAGTCATCTGCACAGCAGTGAAAACTCAGACCATACCATCTTATGATGTCTCCTAATGGCAGCATATACACTGTGAACAACATGGGGAAAGCACTGAGCCCTGTGGCACTCCGCAGAGCAGCTCATGAGGGGCTGAGGAATAAATCCTGGACATGACCCTTTGAGATCTGCCCTTGAGGAACAATTGAAACTAACTGAAGACTGCCCCCCCCCCAGTTCACAGAAGAGTCACAGATGCTCAAGCAGCACACTATGGTCCACAGTATCAGAAGCTTCTGAGAGATCAAGGAGAACCAAGATGGTATGAAATCTCTGATTTCTGGCCATCAGGAGATCATTTAGTACCAGAACCAGGGCTGTCTCAGTGCTGTGACTTTTCCTGAAACCTGACTGGAGAGGGTCATATATATTGTGGCTACTCAAATGACGCTCCAGCTGCAAAGCAACCACCTTCTCAATAACTTTGCCCACAAAAGGCAAGTCAGACACTGGTCTGTAGTTAACTGGGCAGTCAGGGTCTAAGGAGAGTTTCTTCAAAAGAGGCCGAACAATCGCTTCTTTTAAGGGGTCTGAAAAGATCCCTCTCTCCAGCGAACTCCTCACTATCCCAGCCAGGACCAGGCCAATGACCTCAACGCATCCTACAAGAAGGTGAGTTGAGCCCAGGTCCATACTACAACAAGCTGGCTGCAAAATCTGGATGATCCTCACAATATCAGTGACTACCAGTAGGCTGAAGACAAACCAGATTGCCTGGGTAACTGTACCACTTGATTGATCAATGCAAGAGCCATTGGAGGATTTCTTTCCTGATGGAGACCACCTTTTCAGCAAAAAACTGAGCAAACTCATCACACTTTTCTTGTGACAGTGCTCGACCAGATCATAGACAGACTGGAATGCACAGTCGGTCCACAGTGCAGAAGAGTTGAGCTGGCCTGTTTTTGGCTGCAGCAATCTCCTTGGACAGGAACTCTGCCTTCTTATTGGAAATTGCTGATTGGTAGACTTTATAATGGTCTAGCAATCTAAGCCTGTCCTCCTCCAGGTGACTTTTCCGCCAGTGTCTCTCTAACCTTTGCCCTTGCCTTTTCAACTTCCTCAGGGACTTATCATACCATGGTGCCCCAGGACGAAGGGTCAGGGGATGAACATGAACTGGAGCAATGATATCCAGGGCCCCTTCTACCACCCTATTATAGGTAAGAAGAAGGGAATCAGGATCACCGCTATCAGTCGGAATTCCCGAAAGGTCCAATACCACCATTAGGCCTTCTGAGGTAACTCCTCTTAAAGGACAGTACTGCACCATTTCCTTGGGGGAAGGCCTATTAAGAGGAGTCGCAAAACTGAACCTCAGAACATGATGGTCAGAACATCTGACAGGGTTCACCACCATGTCAGTTATCTCCATCCCTAAGAGAAACACCAAGTCCAACGAGTGTCCCCCCATGGGTGGCGGCAGTAACTACCCATGTCAGGCCCAGTGATTCCATCAACTGGAGGAGTTTTTGTCCAAATGATGAGAGCTCATTGTCAACCAGAATTAACCATCTGAGGAACTCCAACACCAGCTCGGTGACGAGTTCTGCTATCTGCTGCAGGAAAGCCCTCCCATCACCTGGTGGACGGTAGATGAGAAGGATCCTGCAGCCTTCACCTGCCCCCATAATACACTCGAAAAAGTTGGTAGACCCCACTGGAACCTCCCTGAAATCCAGTTCTGATCTAAAACAGATCGTGACTCCCCACGGCCCACTCTCGGGCAGTGTAACACCAAGAAACCAGCCTGGATTAGCAGATGCCAAAATGGATCCCGCATTTTCATCCAGCCAGGTCTCGGCGATGCAAGCGAGGTCTACAAAGGCTACCATATTGGCCACCAATGCGGAAAGCATTGTTACAGATAAAGTATATGTCCATTTATGTCCTGTTTGCTGGGGAAGTTGCAGCAGGTTCACTGTTGTGTCATCCCAGGTCAGGGGCCTCCGGATGGAGGTTCTGAGTAGTGGATTAGTCCATGTAAGTATTCCATTTGAGCCAGTGGGTAAGGAGGTTTATATTATCACTGTCATAGTTAAAGTTAATTCATGGAAACATTTCTTCCATGATTCTAATTTCTTTTACTGAATCGGTCAAATGTTGTATTTGGTCCTGGTAAAGAAGTCACCCCAGAGATGTATTCTTTGCCCTTCCCACCATTTGAACCCTGGATCCAGCAAACCCTGTAGACATTCCTGGCTGTCTGTGAGAGGGGTGAGTGTACCCAGCTATGCTACCCCCCCGGACACACACTTTATTTCTGTAAACTGTCCACATGTGGAGGGTGTGGGGTATTCAACACTTCTTCGACATAACCTTACAAAGACTAGAAAGTGGTAAGAGTGGTGCCAATGCTAAATTGTATAAGGGTACCTGCTCCTGTTTCACTTCAATCCAGCCTGAATTTCTTTTTCTTTTAAGCACAGCCAGTATAGGGGTGACTTGTGTTGAGAGATAGTAGTTTTTCATGTTGGGTCGTGCTAGTCCCCCTCTTCCTTATTTGTCTGTAACAATACTCTCCTCACCCTGGGATATTTGCCATCCCATATGAAATGTGTTACGGCATGGTCTAACTTTTTCCAGAAACTATCTGATACTCCAACTGGTAGCATTCGAAAAAGTATAGAAATCTAGCCAGGACATTCATCCTCATAGAATAAATATGGTTCACAAGGGATATTCGCAGAGTCTGCCAGCACTCCAGGTCCTTTTGGACCACTGAAAAGATTGCTTTGTGGTTTTGGTCATATAGTTTAGACATGTTTTAATGATGTGGAGCTCTCAGTACCAAATACTACCTGTCACCCTGTGGAATGAGAACTGAGTAGATTACTCAAATGCCCTACTGCTGCTGAGAAGTGCTTCCAGCTTAGTATAGTTAATTTTAAAGTTGGATTGATTGATTGATTTTGCAGGTTTTACCAAGAAGACATACTGAGCTGGTAACAGCTCATTTCCAGATGCATCCTAGGGAAAGAGGAAAAAAGCTAACAACTACAAAAACACAGAATGTAAAATTATAAAATGCATAGAATGAGAAAAGTATAACAAAAATAAATATGACAATTATGCCTAAGAGTAAATTGACTAAACATTATCAAGTAATATGTCATGGGATTGCACAAAAACACAATTAAATAGCTATCAATTTAAGAAAATCACCCTCCGTAAACACCTCACTGATGCTCAGAGCTGCAAATGCCCATGACGGGCCATACCTAAAGCTTTGCCTGACCCAATCCACAGACAAAGTCTCCCTGGTCCCCCACCCTCCCCAGCAACTACCCTCCTCACCGCCCCAGGTACCGCACTCCAGTACCTCTAGGGTCCCATAGTATTATATGTATATTAGTTTAGTTAGACTAGCTTAATTGAGGCCTGTACACCTCAATTGGAAATCGGTGTGCTTCACTGGAATTGCTTTGAATGTCCATTTGCTCTGCACTGTATGCTCTTTTTTGTATCTCACCTGTAATGTTCTCCATTGTTGTACTCCACCAAAATGTTGTCTACCCTCCCTGTGACGAGGTGCCTTTGTAAATGAGTCTTTGACTCAAAGGTTGTAAATCCGAATTGTGAATAAATAAAAATAAATAAATTAAAACTGGGGGAAAGACTGATACAAGGGAAGAGGGGAGGGGAGGAAGTACTGAAGGACAGAGAATTAGGTAAGTTGCAGGTGAAAAGTAAACCCAATATCAGAAGTAACAGCAGGAATGAGTAGAGAACTCATGGAGAACAGCTTTAAGGGCAGGAAATGATGAGGCACAACAAATAGAAGGGGGAAGGCACTGAATTGTTGCAAGAGGTGTAGCAAGAAGGGTAGGGAGCTCTGTGATGAACTAATAAATAATAGTGTGTCAGTCACATACAACACACTCTTATGGTCTATTGGGCCTATTTGAATGCCTTAGATGGAGGGAGTTTGCCTGATGCTGGCTACTAGGGGGTTCCGACCCAATGCAAAAAGAAGTGGAGAAATCAGGCAATCCCAGCGGGTGCCTCTTTTCAATTCAAAAGGGATAAACTTTTCTCTGTTCACCCCCAACCAAGGCCACTGATGCCTGGTATAGGGCCAATAAATTTTGGATGTAAGAGGGCATGAATCCAAATCGGTGAAGTACAGCTGCTACTGCCAGTGCAGCCTATCAAAGGCCTTCTCTGCATCAACAGTAATTGCAACAGTTGTGAACTGGAGTTTTGATGTGTTTGAATTGATGTTTAGTAACCTTCTAATGCTTCTGTGTGAGCTTCTGTTAGGTGTGAAGCCTGTTTAATTATGATGGACTAATTTGCCCACCACTTCCTGCAACCGATTTTCTGTAACCTTTGTTAAGAATTTGGTTTCCACATCAATCAAAGAGAGCAGACGGTATGAAGCACACTCCACCAGGTTCTTCTCTGGTTTGGGGAGTACTATGATATGCATTGATTTCCATTCTTTCGGCAATGTGTGGAATTGGAGACAGTGGTTAATAGCATCAGTTAGGGGCTGTTCCAGGACTTCCCTGTATGTTTTATAGTATTCCGTGGGAAAACTGTCATCCCCAGGGCCTTCTCATTACTGAGAGACTTAATTACCTGTCTTACCTTCTCCACCATCACTAAGCAGTCTAGGTCTTGAAAAAGCACTAGAGCAGTGTGAAACATCGACATCTTGTGAGGGGGTGCTACTTATTTTACAACTTTGTTAATAAATGATTCTTTAACGTATCCTAGCAGTAGAGTTGTGGTTCACTTGTACGGGCAGCCGAGCAACCTTACTTTTGTGTGCAGTTGTGGCCTTTTTTTGCTACAGTTCCATCTGGTGGCTCCGTTCTTGAGCCAAATGAAGTTTGTTGTTTCAAGTCTAGGTGTGCTCTACCATCTTTCCCCAGTGTTGGCAATCCTAAATCAGTTAGAAAGATGATGCATTTTTGAGGGTCTTTAACAGGCTCCTCTGTATTACATAGGGAGGTATAGAATTTGTCAAATTCCTCGGCAACTTCATGAGGAAGTGTGCAATGAGGTGTACCTAATGTAGTATTTTATTTATTTATTTAGTTATATTTTTTATTTTTTTAGTTCTCGGATTACATTACCTTTGAGCCAGAGGCTTGTTTGCAGAGGTTCCATGTCAGAAAAGATATACAATAACATAGATGTAGTAAAAATACAAGGAGGCAATTAACATAGTAATTGGAGATGATGTAATAAAGAAACAATCAATAAGAGAGAAAATTATAGCAAACATGTTCCAAGAATAAAACAGGTCTTGTCATAAGTGCATTAGCAGAAAAAACACAGTTATTTACAGAAGTTCAATGGCAGATATCAGAGTCGATACCCAGGACCAGAGTAGAGTGGTTAGGGGGAAGAGATGCAGCAAGGGGGTGGGAGGTAGGTGGTAGTAGAGTGAGGGTCCTATAAATAGAAAAAACGGGGAGAGATTAAATAAGGTCCAGTTTAGAGAAAAGTAGAGGGAAAACCAGAGGGTTCAAGGGGTGTTATGGGAGGAGAGCAAAGGAGGGTGAAGAGGCTTGGGGGGCAGGTGTTGTTAACACTAAGAGAGGCAATAGCTGAGGTGAGAGAGTGCAAGGGGATAACAGGGAAGGGAGGGGTTGGGGTGGTACCCAGATAAAGATAGGAGAGAAAGAGGTGAGAAGGGCTAGAGGAGAAACTACTCTCAAGTTTAAGGTTGGATAATAGTGTGATAGGTGAGAATAGATTCCACAGTCACACTTACTGTTTGATGCTAGAAAAGCTTGGAGTTTTGATTTGAAGGGGCCAAGTTTTGATTCATTTAGTATATCGTCATTGAGCAAGTTCAGCCAAAGAGAGTCATTCAGTACTCAAGGACTGTTGGCCTTGTGTGGTCTAACGGAATGGGATTTTTAGTGGTTGTTTTATTTATTTATTGAAATGTTTCTCCAGGAAGGCACACTGAATAACAAGTTGCTTGTCTCCTGGTGTGACCTGGGGGAAGGGGTACAATGTGGATGGAGCAGTAATACATACATTCAAGTTACAAAAGTCAACATTTACATACATTTGCATAAGACAGGTGTATTATACAGTGTAACGTACATTAAGGTGCATTGCTAGAGCAGGCATTTCCATAAAACGGTGGTACATACAATGTACCATACAATAAGGTTAATTTGAGAGAATTATATAAGTGCAAGGGGAGGTAGGGGGAAGAGTCAACACAGAAATGGACAGATGTGGAAAAGTGAGCAAAGGGAGAGTTTAGCAACTATGAAGGAAAGAAAGACAAGCCAAGTGAGGCAGCAAATTGGAGATCATACAGGCAAAAGTAAAAAAATTCAATAAGTGCAGGAGGGGGCAGGTGGATCCGAGAGTGTATGGACAAAACAAAATGTTAATTTGGGGAAAAAGAAGTAAGTATCGAGGCACAGATGCGAGGAGGAAAGGGTGAAATGAGAAGGAGGGGAGAAGCCTAGTCCTTTAGGGACCACTGCAGGATGCTGAGAACCCTGCAAGAGGACTGAGAGGGATAGAGTGAAAAGGGTGAAATATGGCAGAAAGACTTTAGAGAGGGAAGAGAGAGAGGAAACAAAGTGACGGTTGACAACTTAGATCTAAATGTGTATGGGCAAAACAAAATGTTAATTACGGGAAAAAGAAGCAAGTGTCAGGGTGAAGATGCAAAGGGGAAAGGGTGCAATGAGAAGGAGGGGAGAAGCCTAGTCCCTGAGGGACCCCTTTAGAATACTGAGAACCCTGCAAGAAGACTGAGAGGGCTAGAGAGAGAAGAGGGGAAAGATGGCAGAAGAATTTTAGAGAGGGTAGGGAGAGAGGGAATGAAGTGAGGGTTAACAACTTAGAGGGCTAAAGGATCAACCAAAGGAACCCTTCAGGATGCTAAGAACCCTGCAAGGGGGAAGGGAAGGCCAGTAAAAGTGAGTGAAGGGAGGGACAGAAGGAAAGCCTTAACCCGGGAGGACCCCTTCAGGATGCAGAGAACCCTGCAAGCAGTTGGCTATTGGACCTCCTGGCACGCCTAGTATTGTTGGTCATACTGAGGAGGTTTTGCACCCCTAGAGGAGCTAGGCCTAGTGAGAATTTCTTAGCAAGGAGGCTGTTTTGGAATTGTATACAGCAATCCAGGCTGAGCCATCCTGATTGAGCATATAGCTCACATGTGTGTGCAAGGCGTTGCGCTCCGAGTACCAACTTACAGGCCTTGTTGAGGGTAGCTTTTAGGGCTGAGTCAGTTGCGGCACCGTAGAGCAATAGTCTGTAGTCAACTATGGACAACACTGAGCTGGTCACCGAAATTTTTAAAGCAACAATTGTGAGGCACTGTTGGTGTCTATAAAGCTGACCTAGTTTGGCGTTTGCAGATTTAGCCACATGGTTTATATGTTATATATATGAAAGGGAGCTGTCGAACGTCACCACTAGATATTTACAATTCTGTACCATCTCTAGGGGTGAATTTAGGCTGTTGAGCATTTTTAGGGGGTATGATCTGTGTCTATTATGAGTTGAGGCAAGGACCATGGTTTTAGTCTTTTTGTAGTTCATCAGTAATTTAGAGTGTAGGAACCATTTTTTGATTGCAGAAAAATTAGCCTGCATCTGATTTTCTAGTGCTGAGGGATCTGAGTGGCTTGAGTATAGTACCACGTCATCCATGTACAGAAGGACCTTGTCCTGTACTGCTAGTGGGAGACGATTAAGAAATAAACTGAAAAGTAGTGAGCCCAGTATGGAGCCTTGGGGTAGCCCTGTAGTTATATTCCGATTCTATGAAAGAACATCCAGAATTTTCATCTTTTGAACTCTCCCAGTGAGGTAGCTCCTAAACCATGACACTGATTCAGAGACCAATAAAAGTAATGGATCTAATTCTATTCACAACTCAAGAGGTCTGTGCCTTGCGAAGTTGCAATTCCAAAGTCTCCCAGCCCTCCCTCCTTGGGAGAAATACCTGAAGTTAGTATGCCTGACTGAGCACTCTGCTTTCTAAGTGGTGAGGTTGAGGAGTTATTGCCTTAAGTCTTTTATATGGGTAAGCAGAGGTGCCCCACCCTTCCTATTTATGTCTAACTTCCAGGTCTCTGAGTTGGTCTTCAGTGGCCAGTTACTTAGCTAGTGTTTCTTTTTTTTTTGTTAATGGGTGAGGTAGGGATATTTTTCCCTCGAATTACAGGATTGCACACCATACTGTCAAAGGCGTGACCTCCACTAGTGTATTAGAGTCAAAATATTCATTTAGAGCTGTAGAGATCATGTTCTTTAGTGGCTGTGATGTAGATGCTCCTGTATTAAGCCTTCACAGCCTTTTTCCTTTTGGTATATCCATGTCTAGTGTGATAGTCACTGGGGCATGGTCTGAAGGACCGATGCTGTGTATCTTAATATCAGTTACTGTGTGCAAGTCGGGAGTCAGTATACACCATTTGTCTGTTCTACTATAGGTATGGTGTGGGTGCAAGTAGAAGATGTAATACCTCTCCCAGGGGTGTTGCCACCTCCAGACGTACTGCATCCCTGTTTCTGTTATAAGGGGATATTAGTGTTTTTGCTGCTCGTGCCCTGCCCTACCATTCCCTCTGTGCTTCCCTCACGCCCCTCTCAACCCCCCCATATGTCTTGTATAGTATTTTATTTATCTTTTTTTAATTGTATTGCTCCTCTACTGTCTACTGTATATCTTGCCTTATCACTCTAACTCACTCTGTCTTGATTGTACTCTTTAGTGTTTTTTTTTTTTTTTTGCATTGTTGTGATTTCACTCATTAGTGTTATAGTGTATGGTAGAATGCTGTTATGCATGGAATTCCATACCTGGAATATGCTTGTTCTGCTGCAGTAGTGACATCATTATGTTGTTCTGCTGCAGTAGTTATGTCACTACTGCAGCAGAACAACTTGGAATGCTGCAACATAGTTGCTTTCCTCTATCCAGTTAAGCTGTAAGTTGCTGTTTTTTTAAAACCTGAACTTGCAGAAACATCTGCAGCACACTGCGTCAGTTAAAAAAAACAGAAAATGTTACAATTTCTATTCTCTGTTGTCTTCTCCAGCTGGTTTTGTGTGATTTTCTATGCAGTGACTGCCCATACTCTATAAAAGATTGTGTATGAGCAGTCATACACAAACAAGGAAATTCTTGTATCTCAAGGTTCCTTTGGTAACAGAGTACCTCTCGAGCTGTGCTCTCGAGGTCATCTGTTACAAAGGAAACCTCTCGATACAAGAATATCCTTGTTATGTATGACTGCTCATACACAATCCTCTATATTGTATTGCACTGTACTATATTTGTACTTTTATATAGTAAGTTAATTGTATATGATACTGCTTATACCTCCCCCCATCTGTGTTTACGTACCTGGGCCGCACCTGGAAATTAGCCTTGGCTCAGTGTGCCTTTCCCGGTTAACAAATTTTAAATAAATAAACAAGGCCCCCCTCCCCTTTTCCTCAAAGAGTCTATGTGTGGGCCTGTTAGAAACATAGAAACATAGAAACATAGATTTTGACGGCAGATAAGGACCGCTTGGTACACCCAGTCTGCCCATTTCCCTACCTATTGGATAAGCTGCAGATCCTAGTTAACCAGCAGCCTACTTCTTCCTACCCCCACCCTCTAGAATTGCCTTATGACTGTCCCATGCATGCTTGAATTCCACCACTGTTTTTGACTCCACAACCTCCTCCGGAAGGCCATTCCATGCATCCACAACCCTCTCTGTGAAAAAATACTTCCTTAAATTACCTCTGAGCCGCCCCTTCCATCTTCAAATTGTGCCCCTTGGTTCTTGCACACCTCTTTTTTTGAAAGATGCTACCCTCTTGGACTTTGTTGATTCCCTTGAGATACTTGAAAGTTTCTATCATGTCCTCTCTCTCCTTTCCTCGAGGCTATACATATTCAGCTCCTTAAGTCTCTCTTCATATGTCTTCCGGTGCAGACCCTGCACCATTTTAGTTGCCCTCCTCTGGATAGCCTCCATCCTGTCTATGTCCTTGCGGAGATTGGGTGTCCAGAACTGCACGCAGTACTCCAAATGGAGTCTCACCAACTGTCTGTACAGAGGGATAATAACTTCATGTTTTCTGCTGGTGATGCCTCTCCCTATGCATCCCAGTATCCCCCCAGCCCTCCTTGCTGCCCTCTCACATTGCTTGCCCACCTTTAGGTCATCTGATATGACTACCCCCAGGTCCCTTTCCATTTTTGTTGTTGTTAGTATCTCACCCCCCATTGTGTACTCTTCCCCTGGGTTTTTGTTTCCCAGGTGCATTACCTTGCACTTCTTAGCATTGAATCTAAGCTGCCATACATTTGACCATTCCTCTAACCTTGCCAAGTCCTTCTCATCCTTTCCACCCCACCTTGTGCATCAACTCTGTTGCAGATCTTTGTGTCATCTGCAAAGAGACATACTTTTCCTTCAGTCCCTCTGCAATATAAACATAAAGACATTGAAGAGGACCGGTCCTAATACTGAACCCTGCGGTGCCCACTAGTATCCCCTTTCTTCAGAGTGGACTCCATTTACTATTACTCTCTGTGTCCTATTCTCCAGCCAATTCTTTATCCAGGCTGTCATCTTGGGACCCACTCCCAGGCTGGCTAAGTTGTATATTAATCTTTTGTGTGGGACTGTGTCAAATGCCTCACTAAAGTCTAGGTGAGGCCATGTCACAGCCCTCCCTGATCTACTACTTTGGTCACCCAGTCAAAGAAATCTATCAGATTTGTCTGGCATGACCTTCCGCTGTGAATCCATGCTGCCTTGGGTCCTGAGCCCCTCTGGCCTCTAGATACTCAACAATTCTTTCCTTCAGAAGTGATTCCATCATTTTCCCTACCACTGAGGTTAAACTAACAGGTCTGTAGTTTTCTGCTTCTGCGTTGCTCCCACTTTTGTGAAGGGGAATCACATCTGCCCTTCTCCAGTCCTCGGGTACCACCCCATCCTCCCATGATTTGTTAAAGAGGGTAGTCAGTGGTGTCACTAGTTCTACCCTTAGTTCTTTTTAGAATTCTGGGATGAATCCCATCAGGCCCCATTGCTTTGTCCACCTTCAGTTTTAAGAGTTCTTTCAGAACCCTTTCTTCTGTAAATGGGCTGGTATCAACTTCTGTATCCAGAGTGTTTCTACTGTTTGTTTTAGGTACCTCCCCACTTCCTTTGTAAATACTGAGCAAAAATATTTGTTTAGTATCTCTGCCTTTTCACAGTCACCGTCTGCCCACCACCCTCCTCTTTATTAAGCCTCACTAGCCCCTCCTTGGTCTTCCTTCATCCCTGATGTACCTATAAAAGGTTTTATCCCCCTTCTTAACAGAGTTGGCTATCTTTTCCTCGGTTTGGGCCTTTGCTGTTCTGACTGCCTTCCCAGCTTCCATTTGCTTTAACTGATACAGTTCCCTGTCCTGCTCCTTCTGTGATTCCTTGTACTTCCTGAATGCTTTCTTTTTCTCTTGAACCTTCACTGCCACTTCCTTTGAGAACCATAGTGGTTTCTTACATCGTTTCATATTGTTAAATTGCTTCACACAAAGGCTTGTTACTTCTGTGATGGCAGTTTTTATTATTTCCCATTGTTCTTCCAACCCTCCTTCCTGCCCATTTGCTAGTGCATTCCTTAGGCACTCACCCATTTTAGCAAAAGTCAGCCCTCCTAAAGTCAGTACTTTTGCCTTTGTATGGCTTGACTCTATTGCTGTGTTTATTGTGAACCATACTGTTCAATGGTCGCTAGTTCCCCAGATGGCTACCCACTTCTACATCTGTGATCCTCTCTTCATCTCTATTTGAGAGAACCAGGTCTAAGATTGCTCCCTCTCGAGTGGGCTCCAATACTAGTCGTCTAAGGCATGCCCCTTGTAGGGCATCTAGAATAACCCCACTCTTTGAAGTGGCTGCTGCAACTGCATTCCAGTTAACATCTGGCATATTCAGATCACCCATCAACAATATCTCCCCTTTTTCTGCCATTTCAAGTATTCTTTCTATCATTTCCTTGTCCATTTCCTCCCCCTGAGAAGGGGGTCTGTATACAACCCCTGTGCGGATTGTGGTGCCATTGCCGGTCTCCAAATTTACCCACAGTGCTTCTCCTCCTCCCTGTTTTCCCTTTTGTTCCGTTGCCTTGATTTCTTCCCTTATGTAAAGAGCTACTCCTCCTCCTCTTTTACCCTCCCTGTCCCTCCTGTTGATAGTGTATCCTGGTATGTTTATGTTAGGCAATTAAAATCCCCCCCAAGCACACACATATTTATTTTTTATTTATTCATTTATTGGATTTTCGGAAACAACCTTTGAGTAAGAACTCTTTTATAAAGGGTCCATGTCCATTAAACAGTACAAATACAGACATAATTGAATTCACAGTACAAATACAGACATAGCTGAAATATCAGTACATAATTGAATTCACAGTACAAATACAGATATAGTTGAATTATCAGTACAGGAGGTAGCAAAAACACTAGAAAACAGCTAAGATTTTCTTAGGAGTCTCATTAAGGGTTTAATACTAAGTACTGTATGGTAGAAGGAAGTATATGAGAGAGAGGAAAAGGTAGGATAGGGAGAGAGGGGTTAGTGAATGGAGCATGGGGATAGAGCAGTCCAGGAGGAGCATTGTCACACTGCATTACAGCTTTGGAGCGGAGGAGCTGGGGATGGTTCATGTGAGAGTGTGTGGTAAGGTAGTCGGGGCGGGAAGGTGGGAGAGACCAAGCAGGGGAGGGAGGTATCATGAGTGGAACTTGATGGAAAAAAGGGGTGGGAGGGTGTGAGGGAAGGGGAGAGAGTGAGAGACAGGGGTGATGAGGCATGAGACAAACGAGAGAGCTCATCCACTAGTGGAATAAGAGCTATGGAGCATGAGGTGCCAGAGTCTGGGGAGCAGGAGTGGGAAGGGGTGGCCCATGTGAGTGAGTCCATGAGTAGTTGCTGGTACGTAGGGTTGATGCAGGCTCTGGAGACCCACTCTGAACAGTTTAGCATTCACAGACATTCTTTTGCAGTAGAAACCGCTTAGGTTCGGCTTTGAAGGTTCTAGAGTTAATAATAATAAGTTTATTTAATTGAGTGCCTTTCACAGTATCAAGGCGCTTCACAAATTCACAAATAATTCAGTAAAACATCGTTAAAATCACAGCAAATCAGGAAATGCCTTACTCCATAAGAATGTCTTTAGCGCCTGCTTAAAGCTCCCCACCGTCCTGCACTCCCGCAGCTGACAGGGCAGAGAATTCCAGAGGGTTGGGGCAGCAAACATAAAAGTGCGTGCCCGAGATGAATTCAAACTAACCCTCGGAAACTCCAGCAACCCCTTGTTAACTGAGCGGAGCTGTCGCACAGGGGTGTAAGGAGTCAGAAGCTCTTTCAAGTAGTCAGGACCAAGTCTGTGTAGGGCTTTGTAGGCTAACAAGCCTACCTTAAAGGCGATCCACCATTGAACCGGCATCCAGTGCAGATCGCGCAACACTGAGGTAATATGACATCTCCTAGATACCCCAGTCAATAAACATGCGGCAGCGTTCTGCACTAGCTGCAAGTGACAGATATCAACCCCAGGAAGCCCTAAGTAAAGGGAGTTGTAGTAGTCAAGGTGCAAGGTCACAAAGATGTGGACCAAAACAGGCAGATCACAGGACAGAACAAGGTGCTTAATCCTGGCAATGTTCCTAAGATGGTAAAAGGCTAACTTGATGACTGCCAACACCTGATGATGAAGGGTCAGCCCATTGTCAAGTATCACTTCCAGGTCACGCACCCTTTCAGAGGTAAAGATCTGAGTGCCCTACAAGAATAAACCGGAGGGTGAATCAGTCCTCAACCCCTCTGTCCTGCAACCTGGGTCCACTACCAAAACCTCAGTTTTACCTGCATTCAACTTTAACCCCCTTGAATTCATCCAATCTTGGATTTCAGAGAGGCAGCTGTTAAATACTGGGAGAGCACTAACCTGGTCAGGGGCAAAAGACAGGTAGAGCTGAGTATCATCAGCATAACAGTGAAACCTCAGCCCATACCGTCTTACAATGTCTCTGAGGGGCAGCATATACACTGCAAACAACATGGGGGACAGCATCGAGCCCTGGGGCACCCCACAAAGCAGAGAGAAAGACTCAGAGGAAAAAATTCCCGAGATAACTTTCTGAGTTCTACCGGTGAGGAAAGATGAAAACTATCTGAGCACTGTACCCGTCAGTCCACAGATAGACCTCAGGAGCTCGAGCAGAACCCCATGGTCTACAGTGTCAAAAGCTGAAGAGACATCAAGAAGTACCAGGATGGAGTGGTTTCTCTGATCTCTCGCCATCAGGAGATCATTGAGCACCCGAACCAGAGCCATCTCAGTACTGTGCGTCTTACGAAAACCAGACTGGAAAAGTTTGTATACATTATGGATGGTCAAATGGTTCTCCAGTTGAGTTGCCACAACTTTCTCGATAACCTTTCCCACAAAAGGAAGGTTCGAGATAGGTCTGTAGTTTGCTAGAGTATCCAGGTCCAAAGAACCTTTCTTCAGAAGAGGTGTCACCACCGCCTCCTTCAGGGAGCTTAGAAACTCACCCGATTCCAAGGAGCACCAGACAATCTGAGCCAAGACTGGGCCAATGATATCACTACAACCCAAAATCAGGGCGGTAGGGCCCGGGTCTAAACTACAGCATGTAGGGCGCATCCCCTGGACAATCCTCATAATATCAACGAACTCCGGCAGGTCAAAGGTACTCCAGGAAATAAGAGGCATGGTGACTAAGCACCGACCAACAGCATCCCCCATAGAACAGGTCTGACGGATCTCCAACCTGATGTCAGCCACCTTATTCGCAAAGAATCGAGCGAGCTCATCACACTCCTGTTGTGAAAAAACTCGACAGAGCTGCAGACAGACTGGGTTGCATAGCCTGTCCACAGTTCGGAAGAGTTGGGCTTGTCAATTCCAAGTGACAGCAATTTCCCTGGACAGGAATTCTGCCTTCTTACCGGAGATCACTGATTGGTAGAGCTGATAATGCTCCAACAAAATAAGACGGTCGGCATCCAAGGTGGATTTCCACCAGCGTCGTTCTAACTTACGTCCCAACCCCCGTAACTCCCTCAAAGACCCATCAAACCAAGGGTCCCGAGGGCAAAGTGGAAGGGGGTGAGCATGGAATGGAGCAATCAGGTCAGGAGTTGAGGAAATGGGCTTATTATAGGCCAGAACCAACGGCTCTGGACCTGAGCAGGCCTCATCGAACTCCAAGAGGTCAATCACCACCGCCAGGTCTTCAGGGACCACATTCCGCAAAGGATGGAAACTGACCATCTCCACAGGGGCAGAACTACACAGGGAAGCAGAAAAATTGAACCTCATGGTGTAGTGATTGGACCAGCCAACAGGTTCCACCCCCAAATTGGAGGCGTCAATACCCAGGAGGAAGACCAAATCAAGAGAGTGACCACCATTATGGGTAGCTGAGGAAACAACCTGTGTGAAGCCCACTGATATCATAGCTGGAGGAAGTGTTGTCCAAAAAGTGAAGATTCGTCGTTGACCCAGGCATTGAAGTCACCCAGAACCATCAATCTGGGCGACTCCAAATGTCGGCATGTCGGTGGCGAAGTCTGCTACTTCCTGCAGGAACAGCTTTTCATCCCCAGGTGGACTGTAGATGAGAGCTACCCTGCACCCCACACCAGTTACCACAGTGCACTCAAATGATTCAGCTAACATCATTTACAGTGCTAGCTGGGATTTCATTAAGCCACAGTAGGGCACAGTAGGAGAAGAATCTTTGTCCATTTATGTCTTTACCAACTATCACTCTGAACCTTGCTGAGAACAGGCTGTGGGAAGGGGTATTTGGGGTATAAATATTAAATATGGAGTGAGGGGTATTCAAATATATTCCACTGACCAATACCCAGTGGCCCTAGGTATCAGCCCAGTGGCTACAAACCGGAAGTTTAGAGTTCTGCTTTACTAGAATAGCCACCCTATTAATTTTATTTTGAGGGTGGAAAGACACATACACCTTCCTCACCCATTGCCTTGTGAGACTGAGATGTTCTGCAGGGCTGAGATGGGTCTCCTGGAGCAATGCCACCTTTGAGTCCAGGTATTTTCTTTACCACAGTTTATTTTAAAGCAGGCAAAAACACTGTAAACAATTTTGATGCAGGACAAGGGCACACTCTTTGGCTTTACTGCTCCTTGGTAAACAGTTGGCAATTTTAAACAGCAGCACAAGATCCACAGCACACAGCAACACACTAGGGAAATTGCTTCAGCTTTTGGGCTACCCACTGCCAGATAGCCAAAACGCTAGCCCCCTTGCCCAAGCACCTTCCTCCTGAACAAAATCCAAAGCGGTGCCTCCATTTTTGTAACCCCTCACCCCTGCCTTTTTGCCAAAATGACAGGTGGCATGCTGTTGAAGCTGACAGCAGTACCTGGTGGGGACTGGGTTCAGGGAGGATGAGGTTACTCAGCACATGGGAGCCTAGGTTTGGCTACTCTGGGCAGGGGCACCCAAGTAAATCCGAACACAGGAAGCAATAACTAATGTCCAGAACCAGGAATGGGATTCTTCAGTGTGGCTTTTATTCACATCCTAGCTGAACAAACAAAGCATAGATGGACCGCCACGGGGCTACATTTCCTGGTAATGCAGATTAGAGACAACAGAACACTTTATCACTATTTCCAGCCCTCAGGCTCTAAACCCACCAGGCACACAGCCCCGGACTTTCACGCAGCTTCGAGTACACAGCCCGACTTCTACACACTTGGGTTTTCCCCATTGGCCCGGCTCCCCCGCCGGCCACTTGATCCGCAGTCCATTTGAGGAATGAACCAATTATCCTGTTGTGGCTCCCCAAACCACACTAGAGTCTGCGACTCTTAGAGAGAATTTTCCTTACAATCCCACACCTGGGTACTTCCCCCATCACTGGCCAAGTGCCTGAGGCAATGTAGAAATCCACAGAAGAAATCCGTAGAGGTGGACCTGGTCACTAAAGATGGGGGGGCCACCCACCTCCTGCTCCCACAGCCCATACCTGGCCATTTCTCTGGAAACTGAACAATTCCTGTACTGAACTTTTAAATGTAGATTAAGGGTAGACATCTGTCACATCACCTCTACGTATTATTTGCATCCCAAACAAACTCTGGAACTTGAAACTACTTTTACTTTGCTTAGCCCATTTCTCTAGGCTTCCCAATATTTAGTAGTTCAATCCCCCACATTGTCACATAAGTCCCAGGGTGAAAACATAGGCCCTTTTAGCCAGAGCAGACACTCACCCTTACGTTGCAGGTGCCCCACAGGCGACTCACACATCTTCTTTTCTCCCAAATAAATACTGGAATGAACAGACAGCTTTTCCTCCACATGCAGAACTAGGGGATTGCCCCAGGAATCTGCAGGGAATCCTTCTCATCCCCCCCCCCGGGAGGGAGGGGGCACTGAGACCCGAAACAGTGGTCTCCACCACTTCAGTACTCTTCTGTGTGTCTCTTTAAGGGGGAGACACACACCCTATTACTTAAAAGTAGCCCTCTGTCAGGGCTGAGGCTCCTAGAGCCTTCACTGAGCTGCTTTAACAGCAAGCTCCCTACTTCACTCTTCACTCACTGAAGACAAACTGCAGACTGACTTCAAAACTCCCAACATTCTATCTAACTCCCTTTGCTGCAGATTCCAATGTGGCTCATGCAGCTGTGAAAGTTCTACTGGTGATGTCATCCCTCAGTCTCAGCTGAGACTGAGAACAGAGTGAGACAGTGTGAAACCCATTTAACTGGAGTTTCACAAGCTGCCTTTCCTGCCTACCATTAGGTCTTACTGGGATTCTAGTAACCCCAGGTAACAAGGGGGTTACACAATTTTTTCCTAATGCTGTCAGGGGCTCTTTGATGAGTCTGTCCTGACCTGCAGATTGCATGTACCAATTTATCAGAAGACAAGTAGCTCTCAACTGACAGTAACCAACTAGAACATAAAGCACATTAAATACTGCAGTAATAAAGAGCTTAACTGGCACTGAATTGCACTGTTCCCTGCAGCATACTACACCATTTTGTGTTAGAAAATGGACTTTCTATTTGGAGGTATCTGGTTGGCTGCTACCCTTTTCAGAGGGGTACATTAACATTCAATAGATGCACACCAAATAAAAAGTCCCAGCCCAAACCTGCTTCATGCCCAGTCAAGTATCCTTGTGCTCAGCCTGCTTCATCATTGGCTGAAGCACTGGGCACACAATTTTCAAAATGCTGCCATTTTGTTTTCATCACTTGGCAAGAGAGTAAGACCCCCACATGCACATGCACTCCATTTCAATAAATAAATAAGACAGCAGCCAGTACCAAAAGAAATGTGTACCTGTTTTCAAGTTCAAACAGTCTCTATTGTTCTTTTTTTGTGTGTCTTAAAGGAAATCTCCTGCTGCCACCCCTCGCTCAGTCTTGCCTGTTGGCGAACACAGAATCAGCCCTACCAAGGCCCCCATAACTTAAATCCCATAAATGACACATTTGATTAGCCTTTCAGTTCCTCTCCAGACTCCAGTCTTCCCGTACTATCTTGCTGCTGATTCCCCATCATACCACACTTAAGAACTGTATCCCTATCACCATCTGTACCCCACACACTGGCCCATGGACTAGCAGAATTCTTTTTTATTTGCTTTGTTTTAATCTTGCCATTGTTTTAAAGTGATCAACCAGGAAAGGGGTTTTACATTTCCAAGACATCAGGAGCAGAACGCAGCATGAACGGTGAAGTGATATCGGCAATCATCAACGACTTTTCCAGTACCACCCTATTCTTTTTTGTTAAATTAACTGTTCCATCAATGTAGTGGATGTTTTGGAGGAGCAGGGCTGATGTGGGGGAAGAAACGGAGCCAGAATACAGTCTGAGTGAGCCAGGAAAACTTGTTCCAGTAGTGGTGAGATAGCGGTGTTACCATTTAAAAAAAAATGACAGCATCGCGAGAACCTGGCCAAGGGGTGGTGAGGGGTAAAGCAGCTGGTTAACTTCAAAGCACTGCTGGTTAAACTTACAAAATAATAATCATTATTTAGACCGTTGCCATCTCACACGGTACTTGCAGTTCTTTACTTCGTGGGTTAACAAAGCACGGCCACGCGCCTAACAGCTGCATCTACCCACTGGAGGGGAAAAGAAACATTGCAGGAAGGGCAGAGAATTGTGCACAAAATGATGGCAACCAGCTGCTGGGCTGGAAAATCTCATCTTCCACATTGGGGGGGGGATAAGTAGAAGAGAATGGATCTGTGGGGGGGGGGCAACAGAAGATGAAACAGCACAAGAATGCAGGGACCATTTTTTCCCCAAAAGTGGTTTTCTACTGTTTATATTTGTTTTAAACTCATTTCCGCTCTCATTTTATTATTTAATTTAAATTTATACAGAAGCCCATTTTCTCGTTACACCCCTGGGTGGTCCAGTATTGCCCAATACTGCCCACTCTGGCGGGTATTATTGCTTACATATACTGCAGCATTACTGCATTGCATCCTGGTTGGTGCCACCCCATATGGAAAAGATCTATTTTTTTAATATCTGAAATATATCCTTGTATCTCCAAATATGTTTCAAATATACATCAGATACATTTACACTTTTCAGATATATTTCAAGATATATTCTAGATATATGCAGAATGATTCAAGATGTATCATATTTGGGATACATCTTTGATATATATTTTTGAAATACATTTTTGCTGTACTATTTCAAAATTAAAGTTTTTGTTCTTTCAATGTTATGTCCTTGAATAAAATCAAATATATTTATTTGTACATACACATTATTGCAGTTTCTACATATTTTGCATTTTACGTAAACATGTATTTTGAATATATCAAACATATGTATTCTGAGTTACTTATACATGTTCATTTTTGGTTTCCCTTGTAAGAAGCTAAACATATATATATACAAAATATATTATTATACAATGGCAAGAAAGAATCTTGGACTGTGATTGGTCAGTCTGGGGCTGGACCCATGGTGTTATCCCAGCATAACACCACAGGTCTAGTCTCAGCACTGTGAATCTCTTGATGATTGTTTGGAGCTTATTTTCCTTTTTTGCATCTCCTCTTAAGAAACAAAAATAATTTTCCACACTAATAAAAACATTCTTTAAAATTAATTTTCTATTCTATATATAACAACAAGCCATTGTATAATAGGAATAATGCACTCCAGGGTGTGTGTGTCATGCTGGGATAACACCATGCCTAGGGCATTGGACACACTCAGCCTGCGGCCTCGTGCCCAACACCCCCAGGTGTGGCATTATCCCAGCATGACACACACCCTGTCATGCAGTATTCCTTTAATAACATAGTTTTAAATTATACCCATTATACCCATATGGAAAAGGACTATACTGTATTTTGTTAATATCTAGACTGTATTTGAATATGCCTAAATACATCACATATTTCTGATATCTGTGCATTTTTCCCGTTATACTTTAGATATTTACAGAATTCTATGCGGTATGTCTTATACTTGGCATTGATATACTAAATGTGTATGTTTTGTTATTCTATCAAAGAAAATGTTTTGTTTTACTTTTTAATGTTTTTATGGACTCTCTAATGAAAACTCATTATAGTTTTATGCAAGCATAATTTTACTCTGTAATTTCTACAATAAGTGTATGTTAGCAAACATATATTTTCAATATATTAGAGATGTATATTCTGAGACATATTTCATATATGTTAAAATAGGTTTGGCCTGATATACATCTGGAAAGTATTTAATATATTTATTATTTATCATATATATATATATATATATTCATGGCAAAAAACTGCATTTAATGCATCACTTAGGGTTAAAGCAACAAAAATGAGGAAATGAAATGTTAGGGTTGAGCCCCTAACCCCCCCGCACACCCCACAACCCCATCCTCCACAGATCAACAGATGCGGAGTGTGCCATGGGGTTGTGGGCCCAACCTCACCCATTCCATGTGAAGCAGCTTGACATGCTACAGTAAAGGAGAATGGGTGAGAGCTAGGCCTCCTGACCCCATGGCACACCCCAGCGTCTGTCAGTCTGTGGAGGATGGTGGTGTGGTGGGGTTAGGAGCTCATCCCTAATATTTAATTTCCTCACTTTTGTTGCTTTAACCCTAACTGATGCATTAAATGCATTTTTTTGCCATGAATTTCCTTACTTTTTAAAAAAAGTGTAAAATAACATGGGCTCCTGTGCTCCCACCAAGTTGTCCATTTCTGCATACTAATATGTATCTGTGGGAGCACGAGCCTTCTGGGCCCTGTGCTCCCACTTATGCGTAGCAACAGAGCCATACAGCAGCCCCATAGGACAAGGAACCCTTGTAACACTAATTTGCCGATATCTCAGGAGCAGTAGCAGGTAGAAAAAAAATGAAAGTGTTGTTGTAATCATGACAGCGAGTACTGAACAACCAAACCTGTATCTCACATTGCTTATGAGATACGGGCACCGAAAAGCATTGGACAGGCACTCTTTGAACCCTTGTGCCCCTAATTTGACAATATCTCATTAACCGTGCAACCCATGGAACAAATTCTATTGCAGGTGTAGGCTACAGTTTCCAGTCTTGTTCCAGCAGCTTAGATCTGCCAGTAGCAAAAAGTCTGTATCTCACTTCGTTTCCGAGATATGGGCACCAAAAAGCGCAACGGGCACCACAGTGTTATCCTATGTGGAAAATCTCAATTTCTTAATGGCATATCTATGGAAACACTTAATTCCCCAACACATAAACAGCATAATTGACACCTGTAGGGAATCCCCTCAATACCCTGTAAATTACAAGTAAAAAGACCAAACCATTAATGAGCTATGCAATGGTAAAGTTTGGACACCTTTAAAAATTCCTAGTCCATGATGTAGCAAAATCCTGGGCCATCAGATCAATTTCCATCTGTGAGGAAGCAAAATCCTAGTCCGTCAGGTTAATCCTGGTCCGTGAGATGGGCTATCTGGTTGGGAAATGATGGACGATGATTTTATAGGCTCATGAATGAAGATTTCTTGTGGACTATGATTTTGACAGCTCTTGGACTGTGATTTTGTCAACTCATGAATGAGGATTAAAAAAAAAAAATCCTGGTCGCTAGCTGACAAAATCCTAGTCCACCAGTCGATCCTCGTTTGTGAGCTGTCAAAATTCTAGTCCGTCAGTTTAATCCTGGCCCGTGAGATGGGCTATCTGGTTGGGAAATGATGGACAAGGATTTTGTAGGCTCAGGAATGAAGATCGTCCCTCAGACTAGGATTTTGTCACCTTGTGAACTAGGATTGTCAGCGAGTCATGGTCAAAGAATTTTTAAATTTTAAAAAACTATTTTTTGACAAAAATGACCATAAGTCTGACCAAAGCGCAACTTGGAAAATCAAGAGATCTACTATGCCACACTGTGCATTCCAACTTTCATGCAAATCTGTTGAACAGTTGCAAAGTTATTAATGCACAAAAACTGAGGTTTAACATTAAAGTGCCTACTCAACCCCAACTATAGGGGCTGACCACCCCCCTATAATAGATATATATATAAAATATATATTTATGCAATAGGTGTGAGACCAAAAGCCATTGAATAAATCCATTTATTTCCACATATGTGGAATAAATCTAACCACCATAGATTTATCCCACATATGTGGGATAAATGCAAACTGTCAATCAAAGCTTTTTTGTTCACTTTTTTGACAAACAAATGTGAATAACTTTAAAACGAAAAATGATAGCATAGTACTGTGAGCACGAAAAATGTTCTGGACAAAACTATCTACAAAATGAGTGGTGTTTCATTTATAGATACCTTTTAGTTTTTTTATAATTAGCAAAAAACAGCAAAAAATCCTATTTTCTTTTCACTTTTCAGACAAACAAATATAAATAACTTTAAAATGAAAAATGATAACATGGTACTGTGAGCACGAAAAATGTTCAGCATAAAAATATCTACAAAATGAGTGGTGTTTCATTCATGATACCTTTTAGTTTTTCAAAATTAGCAAAAACAGCATAAAATTCAGTTTCTTTTCACTTTTTAGACAAACAAATGTGAATCACTTTAAAACTAAAAGTGATAGCATGGTACTATGAGCATAAAAATGTTCAGCATGAAAATATCTACAAAATGAGTGGTATTTCATTAATAAACACCTTTTAGTTTTTTTTATAATTAGCAAAAACAGCATAAAATTAAATTTTGTTTCACTTTTCATCAAACAAATGTGAATAACTTTAAAACAAAAGGTAGCATGATACTGTCACCATGACATTTGTTCAGCAAGAAGTTCTCTACAAAATCAGTGGTGTTTCATTTAATAGCAACCACCCCGCTAGGCGGACATACACCAGGAAAGTTAACCAAAAGTCCCAGAAATTACCATTTAAAAAAAGAACATAAACAGTCAAAACCAAATGTTCCCACACTGATAAGAAGCATCCCTATTGCATAAATGAAATATACAATGGTGAGCTGTCAGATAAATGATTTATCTACACTTGTACTGTTTGACCTCGGACACCTCACTCGTGGCTTCACCACTCGTGAAGTTCCCGAGGTCAAATAGCACCTGTGTAGATAAATCATTTATCTGATCTATCTATATATATATATATATATATATATATATATATATATATATATATATACCGATAATACATTTTAAATATATGTTTTACATAGCAAATAAATATGTTTTATAATTTATAAATATGACTGGAATATATATTACATATACCTTTAAAAAATAAATAGACTACATTCTGTAAATATATAAAATGTTGTAAAACCAAAGCCAAAAGTAGCAATTGTAAAAGTCAGACCTCCCCACATGACTGCCATTTTGTTCTCGTGCTTTTTCAATAACAGTGCAAATCATTGGTCCTTTGGGAATGTCTGTTTTTACTATTGCTACTTTTGGCTTTAGTTTCATAATTTTTCCTTTACTGAACAAATACATTTTGTGATGGAAAATCCAAGAAGTGCCTTTTGGAACTCCTGGTCCAGTGTGCATGTGTGCCTAACTTCTGCTGTCAGTAAAATATGAATCTTGTCTGCTTGCAAAATACACTATGTGTAGAATATATGCAGAATATATTTTTGTATATACTGTATGTCGAATATATTTTTGCAAATGCTTGCTATGGTACTGTGTACAGATTTGCATAACTAATTTGCATATTTCAAAAGCACAGTTAACCAAAAAGCATGGTCATTTCTATTTTTAAAATAGTTTTGAATTGACAACATTATCTTGCAGAACAGAGGGAAAGGTAAAGAGTAAAAAACAAGTACATGTTGGAACTCATTCTGACATAAAAAGGAACCAAACAGGGGTGGTATAAATACCAATTTGAGTCTCACAACATAATCAGATCAAGAGGTAAGTTCTATGCATAAGTATAAATGTATAATCTGTAAATCTGTTGTAATGGTGCATCATTAAATGATAAGTGTACTATAGTTATCTACATGGTTGCTAATAAGAGGAAGTCCAAATATACAGTTAAAAATATGTGACATCAAGATTAAGCTATTGTTTGGGTATTTTAAGATACTTTTACAATGCATATATTTAAAAACTATTTTAGATATATGTCACTACATAAAACGTATATATATTAAATATTAAAAATATATAAGCAGATATAAAAAATGTATATCATTCACCTATAATAAATATATCATGGAAATATATTTATGATATATCTCAAATATATCTGTCACATATATTCTGCAAATAAATCAGATATTTCAAAAACAACCAATTTGAGATATCTACATATACTTCAGACATATGATCAAACACATATTTGAAATACACTTTTATAAATATATCTAAAATATGTGTATTTTCCTTACAGGAGAATAAAAATTCACAGAATATTAACAAGATATTTCTATGAAATATACAAAAATAGTATCTAAGATATATCTGAAATATATGTATTAGATATATCTCAAATATTACAAAACCGGCCAATTTGAGATATAATGCATATATTTGGAAATTACTATGAAAATCTATTTATGGATGAAATTCAAAAACTATTTCAAATATATTTTAGAACATATTCAAAATAAAGTTCTTTTCCATGTGGAACTGCATACAGTAAAATACAGCAGCAGCAATCAATGACACTTTCAAAAATGCAGTCAAATGAATCAGATAGTACAGTACCTGTGCAAGCAGCAGAACACAAAGCTGACACAATCAGGTGGGTTCAGGGAAAAGCAGACAAAGGGACTATTCTCTCACTCCTAAATTCAGCATGGAAACCACTGGGTATCGTGACGTCACCTCAAGTCATGAAACAGGAAGTACAGGATGCTACTTACTTTATCCAGCATGTTTCCAACAAAAAAAAAGGATTTTAGAATCTGAATTCAGTTCCTAAATCATAATCTGTTATACCGTACTGATGATTTTGATTTTTTGGCCATGGATACCAAAAATCCAAAATCCTAACAATTTTCAAATCCGATGAGTCAGATTTTGCATTCCTAGTCACAGCATGCCTACATTTTAAAAAAGATGAATTCAGCTACCCATTGTTCCCTTTTCTGGAGTTGATAGAATGGCACTTCAGTGTTATGCTGGATGGCAACGTTATGAGAAGAAAAGAGGGGAAATAGCCCCAGGACCTTCCTTCCCTGAACAGGAAGCAGTGGCATTACTGTAGCTGGGGAATAACATATTCTGGGACAAATGTCTGTGAAAGTAAATTTTATTTAGTCTGTAATGACATTAGTAAAGGCAAAAATTCAATAAACTTTGATTGGGTAAAAAGGCAATGTACAAGTAATAGTTTTAAGGTTGCTTTAAAAACATATTTATTCAATTTAGCTTTTACCTAGTCATGGCTGACATTTTAATGTATGGAAATTTTATTATTCTATATATGTTTTATGTACAGCGCCTTGGATTCGGAAGGTGCTATATAAATAAAGTCGGATTGGATTGGATTGGAATAAATTCTAGAAGCAGAAACAAATAATGTAGGAAGTGTACAAGTACCTGGATTATTGGGGTAGTGAGGATGAGAGCAAGGGGAGTGTGCAGTCACCATATGCAAGATATTTGTGACAGAGGCATGGTGGTGTAAAATTCTCTGTAAGAACTCTGATTCTCTAAGACGCTGGTTCTCTAAGATGGTCAGTGAGCAGGCAGGGCAAAAAAAGGTAGTCGACTACAAGAAGAAACAGGGGGATGAGGAATGTGGGCTGTCTGTGTAAGGGAAGGGATCAAAGCAACGGAACTAAAGGGTAAATAGGGAGGGGAGGGGAGGAGAGGAGGCACTGTGGGTCACCCTGGAGACTGGAAATGGCATTACAGTCTGCACAGGGGTTGTATACAGACCCCCATGTCAGGGGGAGGAAATGGACAAGGAAATGATAGAAGGCATCCTTAGAATGGCAGAGAAAGGGGAGATATTCCTGATGGGGGACCTGAATATGCCAGATGTTAACTGAAGCACCTTTGCTGCAGCCATATCCAAGAGCAGGGCCATTCTCAATGCCCTACAGGGGGCATGCCTCAGACAGCTAGTGTTAGAACCCACTCGGGAGAGAGCAGTCTTAGACCTGGTGCTCTCAAATAGGGACAGAGAGAGGATCTCAGATCTAGAAGTGGGTAGCCATCTGGGAACAAGTGACCACCAAATACTGTGGTTCACGATATGCTCAGCTGTAGAGTCAAGCCACATAAAAGTGAAGGTACTGGACTTCAGGAGGGCTGATTTTGCCAAAATGGGAGAGTGCCTCAGAAAAGCACTAGCAAACAGGCAAGAAGGAGGGGCGGAGCAAAAATGGGGAAACATCAAAACTGCCATCACAGAGGCAACAAGCCTTTGTGTGAAGCAAATAAATCAAAATGAAAGAAAAAAAACACTATGGTTCTCAAAAGAGGTGGCGGAGAAGGTTAGGGAGAAAAACGTAGCATTCAGGAAGTATAAGGAAACACAGAAGGAGCAGGACAGAGAACTGTACCAGTTAAAGCAGAAGGAAGTTGGGAAGGCAGTCAGAATAGCAAATGCCCAAGCCGAGGAAAAGATAGCCAACTCGGTTAAGAAGGAGGATAAAACCTTTTATAGGTACATTAGGGAGCAAAGAAAGACAAAGTGAGGGATACTGAGGCTGAATAAAGAGGAGGGTGGGTGGGCAGAGAGGGACAGTGAAAAAGCAGGGTTATTGAATGAATACTTCTGCTTAGTATTCACAAAGGAAGAGGAGGGGGAGATATCCCATCCAGTCAATAGAAGCACTCTGGATAGGGGGGTCGATATCAGTCCTTTCACAGAAGAAAGGGTTCTGAAAGAACTCCTAACACCAAAGGTGGAAAATGCAATGGGGCCTGATGGGATTCACCCCAGAATTCTAAAAGAACTAAGGGGAGAACTAGTAACACCATTGACTACCCTTTTTAACAAATCATGGGTGGATGGTATGGTATGGTACCTGAGGACTGGAGGAGGGATTATGTGATTCCCCTTCACAAAAGTGGGAGCAAGACAGAGGCAGGAAACTACAGACCTGTCAGTTTGACCTCAGTGGTAGGGAAAATGATGGAATCACTTCTGAAGGAAATTGTTGAGTACCTAGAGGCCAATGGGGCACAGGACCCAAGGCAGCATGGATTCACAGTGGAAAGGTCATGTCAGATGAATCTAATCGATTTTTTTGACTGGGTGACCAAAGTAGTAGATCAGGGAGGGGCTATGGACATGGCCTACCTAGACTTTAGCAAGGCATTTGACACAGTCCCGCACAAAAGATTAATAAACAAATTAGTCAGCCTGGGAGTGGGTCCCAGGGTGGTAGCCTGGGTAAAACACTGTCTGGACAACAGGACACAGAGGGTAATAGTCAATGGAGTCCACAGTGAAGAAAGGGAGGTCACTAGTGGGGTACCACAGGGTTCAGTACTGGATCCGGTCTTTGTAATGTCTTTATAAGTGACATTGCAGAGAGACTGGAAGGAAAGGTATGTCTCTTTGCAGACGACACAAAGATCTGCAACAGGGTTGATACACAAGGTGGGGTGGAAAGGATGAGAAGGGACTTGGCAAGATTGGAGGAATGGTCAAATGTTTGGCAGCTTAGATTCAACACAAAGAAGTGCAAAGTAATGCACCTGGGAAACAAAAACCCAGGGGAAGAGTACACAATGGGGGGTGAGATACTGACAACAACAAAAATGGAAAGGGACCTGGGGGTAGTTATATCAGATGACCTAAAGGTGGGGAAGCAATGTGAGAAGGCAATAAGGAGGGCTGGGGGGATACTGGGATGCATAGGGAGAGGCATCACCAGTAGAAAACAAGAAGTTGTTATCCCTCTGTACAGACAGTTTGTGAGACCCCATCTGGAGTACTGTGTGCAGTTCTGGAGACCCCATCTCCACAAAGACATAGACAGGGTGGAGGCTGTCCAGAGGAGGGCAACCAAAATGGTGCAGGGTCTGCACCAGAATACATATGAAGAGACACTAAAGGAGCTTAATATGTATACCCTCAAGGAAAGGAGGGAGAGGGGGGACATGATAGAAACTTCCAAGTACCTCAAGGGAATCAACAAAATCCAAGAGGGTAGCATCTTTCAGAAAAAGAGATGTGCAAGAACAAGGGAGCACAATTTGAAGATAGAGGGAAGATGGCTCAGAGGTAATGTGAGGAAGTATTTGTTCATGGAGAGGGTTGTGGATACATGGAACAGCCTTCCTGAGGAGGCTGTGGAGTCAAAAACAGTGGGGGAATTCAAGAATGCATGGGACAGTCATAACGCAATTCTAGTGGGGGGTAGGAGGAAGTAGGCTGTTGGTTAACTAGGATCTACAGCTTATTCATTAGGTAGGGAAATGGACAGACTAGGTGAGCCGAGCCATCCTTATCTGCCATCAAATTCTATGCTTCTGTTTCTATGTGGTAAATACCAGGTAAAACGAAGAAGCCACGAAGGCAGTCAGGGATGCAAAAGCAGTCAAAACGCTGAATATTGCAGAGGGGGTCAAGGGAGGGGGGAAAAACAGTTCTTCAGGTACGTCAGGTAAAAAGGAAGACGAGGGGAGGAATCGTTAGGCTGACGAAGGGGGGGCAGGGTAGAAGAGGAGAACAAGCAGAAGGCAGGCTTTCTAAATGACTACTTCTGCTCAGCAGTCACAGTGGAGTATAGCGGGCCTCTGCAGGAAAGCGGCATAAAGGCTGCTGCAAGGTGGATCTGAGAAATGGGGCAGGTGGTAATTACAAGAGAAAGGGTTAGAAAAGGGATTGCAGCCCTAAAAATTGGCAAGACTCCAGGGCCAGATGGGATGCACCTGAGGGTGTTCAGGAAATTATCATTAGAACTGGCTGAACCCCTGACAGGACTATTCAATAGCTCACTACAGTCAAAGGGAAGTTCTGAGAGACTGGAGGATCACAGACATGGTGCCCCTCCACAGGGGAGAGGACAGGGAGGAACCAAGAAATTACAGGCCCATCAGTCTTACCTCCATGGTAGGTAAACTGATGGAGACACTAGTCAAAGAGAACCTAGTGGACTCCTTAGAGAGAAATGGACTCCAGGACAGTAAGCAGCATGGGTTTGTGGGACGGAGGTCTCATCAGAGCAACCTGATAGTATCCTTTAACTGGGTAACAAGGGTGATGGATAGGGGACAAGCAATAGATCTACTCTATTTCAAATTCAGCAAGGTATCTGACTCACAGCCAGTCACTGAGAAGGTTGTTGAAGAAATTAGTGGATCTGGGTGCAGCAAAGGCTTAGCTAAATGTGTGGGAAGTTGGTTAGGGTAGAGACAGCAGAGGGTGATGGTAAAGGTGCTCAAATTCAGGAAAAAGGAGGTCACAATGGGGGTACCACAGTGGTCAGTCTCGGGACAAGTCCTTTTCAAAATGTTCATCAGTGACATAAGAGAAGGAATGCAGGGCAAGATGTGTCTCATCACAGATGACACTAATCTTTGTGGCAGGGTAGACTGCGAGGAGAGAGTAAGGGAGTTGCAGAGGGGCCTGCAAAGGTTACAGAGGTGGATGCAAAGTCTGGCTGTTGAAATGTAACGCCAAAAAGTGCAAGGTGATGCACACAGGGAACAAGAACCACAGGAAGGAATACTGGATGGGAGGGGTTAACCTGGCCACTACTTCAGAGGAAAGGGAACTGGAGGTCATAATAAGTGACTTTCTAAAACAAACTAGCCAATGTAACAAGGCCTACAACAAGGCAACCAGAATGCTGGGGTGTATTGAAAGGGTTTCAATAGCAGGACGAATGAGGTAATACTATCTCTCTCTTTGGATCACTGGTGAGACCCTATCTGAAATACTGTGCCCAGTTCTGGAGTCCTCACCTGAGAAAAGACAGAGGCAGGCTAGAGAGAGTGCAGTGCAGAGTAACCAAAATCATTCAGTGCCAACAGGGCAGATCCTAGGGGGATCAGTTTAGGGCACTGAATATGTTCTCGCTAGAGGCCAGAAGGTAGAGGCAGACATGATAGAGACCTTCAGATTTCTGAAAGGATTAAACAAAGAAAAGTGCAA
The DNA here is from genome assembly GCA_016271365.2 of Neoceratodus forsteri. Taxonomy (NCBI): domain Eukaryota; kingdom Metazoa; phylum Chordata; order Ceratodontiformes; family Ceratodontidae; genus Neoceratodus; species Neoceratodus forsteri. Next base: position 484,417,055 of record CM057449.1, read on the forward strand.
GGAACTTCTTAGCAGGAATAGTGGGTCAAAAACAAGGGAACACGAATGAAAGCTCGTTTTGGGGGAGGGGGGTCAGGAGGGATGCAAGAAAGTTTTATTTTACTAAGAGAGTGGTTGAGCCATGGAATATCCTACCAGCTGAGTGATGGGCACAAAAAACATTAATAGATTCAGGCACAGCTGGGACAGAATAAAGAGCTTAATAGTTACTTAGGAGGGTAGCAGTAAGGCAGGGAATGGGGTGGACAGGAAGGTGAAAACCCATCCAGACAATAGGACACGGGATAAAGTAGGGTAAAACTGGGCAGACTGGATGGATCAATGGTCTTTTTATGCAGGCACTGTCTATGTTTCTATGACTCCTCACCGTGGGCCGGTGGTGCTGGCAGAAGTGCCATGAAACTGGCTCCCCCACATGGCTGGTAGTGTTGATAGAAGTGTCATGAATCTGACTCCCTGCCCAGGGCCAGTGCAGTGGTGCTGGCAGAAGTGCCTTGAACCTAACACCTGCCAAGGGTCAGTGGTACTTGTAGAAATGCCATAAACATAACTCCCCACCATAGGCTGGTGGTACTGGCAGAAGGGTAATGAACTTGGCTGCCCGCCCTGGGCTGTTGATACTGGCAGAAGTGCCTTCAACTGGACTCCCTACATTAGGTTGGTGAAACTGGCAAAAATGCCATGAACCTGATTCCTTGCACTAGGCCAATGGAGCTGGCAAAAGTGCCATGAACCTGACTACCCACCCTGAGCTAGTGGTGCTGGTAGAAGTGCCAGAAACCTGTCTCTCCGCACTGGGCTGGTGGTGCTGGCAGAAGTGGAATGAACCTGGCTCCCTGCCTTGGGCTGCAAATGTTGACAGAAGTGCCTTGAACCTGATTTCCTACCCCAGGCTGATGGTCGTGGCAAAAGTGCCATGAACCAGACTCTCCACACCAGGCTGGTGGTTCTGAAAGAAGTGCCTTGAACCTGACTCCCTATGCTGTGCCAGTGATGCTGGCAAAAATGCTATGAACCTGATCCCCTACCTCAATCCAGTGCTGCTGGTAGAAGTGCCATGAACCTGACTCCCTGCTCATGGTCAGTGGTGCTGGCAGAAGTGCTGTGAACCTGTTGCCCTACTCTGGGCCAGTGGTGCTGACAGAAGTATCATGAACCTGAATCCCTACCCTGGGACAGTGGTGCTGGCAGAAGTGTCATGAACCTGACTCCCCTCACTGGGCCAGTGGTGCTGGTAGAAGTGTCTGGAACTTGACTCCACACCTCAACCTAGTTGTGCTGGCAAAGGTGCCATTAACCACAGGCCCAGTAGTAGCACTACTACCTGACACGCTGGCAACCCAGGATCAAGAGTGATATCTCAGGTTACTGGGGGCCGGGGGGGGGGAGGACACAGTATCCACTGGGCTGCTCTCTTCTCCCTGGGAGAGAGGGTTGCCAGCACCACTGCATGACTGCCATCAGGTGGAGGCCTGGTGGTGGGACGGCTCCGAGAGCAGCAGGAAGGGAGGGAGGGAGCTGTGGGACTTCTGTAGTGCATGTGTGCCTCCACATGCATGTGACAACATGCATTCCCCAGTTATGGGAAGGGAGGGAGAAAATCAGGGAAAAAAGAAGGACAGGCTATGTGAAGCCCTGCCCATCACACTGTGAGTCGCTCCTCCACTGTGATCCAGGGGAAATTTAGATATGCAGTCCAAGGAAGGAGCATGGCCCTTCCTTCCCTGGTCCCACTATGGGGGGAATACGCAATGGATAAGGACCCTCGACCAAAGGAAGGTAGGGGACAGTCACAGAACATGAAGACAGGGCTGCATAGCTGACCATTTTGCCATAGGAGTATAAAAACCTTTATGGCAAAAAAAAAAAATTGCTGTGAACCTGACTCCCTACCCTGGGCTGGTAGTGCCAGCAAAAGTGCCTTTAACCAAACACCCACCTTGGGAAGGTGATGCTGACATAGGTGCCATGACCGTGACTCCCCAACCTGGGCTCTTTGTGCTGACAGAAGTGCAATGAGCCTGGCTCTCCGCCCTGGGCCATTGGTGCTGGCAGAAGTGCCTGGAGCCTGATTTCATACCCCTCTTTTGGTACTTCTTTCAAATTAATTTGTCTTACTTAACTAATCATAATTCCTGAACAGATCATATGCAAAGTTACTTTTACTCAAACAAGTTTTTCTGTTAGTGTCACTATTACTTTTTATATGATCTGTTCAGGAATTATGATTCGTTAAATAAGCTCTTTATTTTATTTTTCCCTGAAACAGTTAAATGCTCTCAAATGGGCTCATGTTTATTAATGTAGTACTGGCATTTAAATTGCCGCAAGATCCCATGACATTACCATGCCCCCCTGACAAAGGCTTTCCATACCCAAAGCGCCGAGGCTCATGTGGACGATTATATGTCCTTGAAAAACACTGACCATCTTTAAAATTGCAATAAAGCTCTTAAAAGGATTTCTTGGTTGGTGGTTCTTCTTTCTGCAGAGTGCAGGTTACTTGGAGCTGGTTCGTATTCTGTTTGAGCTTAGCAGGCCCCTTTCTGCATCTCACCATGCCAGGTGTTCGCAGTTTTGCTTCCTGGAACTCATTCATTGCTACCTTTAACCATCAAAACTGGGCATCCTCGGCACAGAGGCATTAGTGGTGCAGCAGAAACTGGGACAAAAGAGACATGTCCTGAAACCTTCCTGCAGTTTGGATTACTTTGTGGCAAAAACACAAGTGGTATTGACTTTCACCTCACCTTTTCGTCTTGCAAAATGCAAAGTCGAGAAGAGGTGAACTACCAAGAAGAACAAGCACCAGGAGGTTTCAATTGGGAACTCAGAGACAGTCTGGCAGAGCATCGAGAAAGTGCACAGCTATTACTAACAGAGGCTGATGAACAACAGAACTCAGGTCATATAAAGCAAAGTTTTGTCAAACTAGAGAAACTTTTAAAAAAGACACCAATATAACTTTTAATATCATCATGCTTGAAGAATATTTAAATAAAGAACAAGCCCCTTGGGGCTTAAGGGTAAATCTTGTTCTGGCAAGTGGCGTAGAAGATTTTCCATTTAAAGATGAATGGATTCAGGCAGCACAGCTATGTTCCAAAACATTTATGGAATTGATTATCAAGTACGAGACCCTAAAACTAGATGAACTTAACAAAGAGATTGAAGAAGTAAAGTCGGAAGTCTTGTCCTATAAGGAGAGAGCAGAATATAACAATTTAAATACTTCCCTATTAAAAAACACCAAGAAATACGAGAAAGAAATAATTGCCCGTAAGCAGAAAAAATTGACCCGAGACGACGGTGATTATAACAAAGGAAATATATTGAAATGGTCTAAACCTAGACAACAAAGCAGATGAAGAAGTCATAGTAAAAATAGAATCAGATTTGCGAATAAAAGTAATAAGAGCCAAAGAAGAACCACATGAAGTCAGGGCCCATCACATGACGTCAGGAACGATCAGGTGACTGCTGAAAATCAGGAAGAACCAGGAACTAGTGGAGAATCGGAACGTGTTTTTTAAGAGAAGATGGACAAGTTTGTTCAAGACAAACAAGGAAAAAACGTACAAGAAGGGGCAAAAGAAGGGGGGAGCCAAGGCCAGTAAGATCATCGAAAAAGACACGACCTACAAGTAAGTAACATTTCTGGACTTGATCTTACACAAAACCAAATTGCTGTCCTGAAAAACGGTCTCTCTTATATACTAACCCCTTGGATTAATAAATTTCAGATCTCTTTGAATATTAGGAAATTTTTCCAGAAAATCAGGCAAAAATTTTTCTTTGCAAATTAAAAAACACTAAATGTAAATATGGGCTTCACAGAGGATTTAATCATAGTGGCTTCAGCAGCAACTGAAACAGATGAGGACTTAGATTTTTGATACAAGAAATGGGAGACATTGATGAAACACTTTCAGAAACCAGTGAAGCCAACCTTGATTTGTTATCGGAGACCAGACTAAGAGGATTATTAGAAAGTGAAGATGAGTGTCCTTTGGATTTTCCTAATAACCTGCTCAGGAACACAGTTGAAATTGGGACTGATATTTCCAAGGCAAGAAGAGCACACTTTAAAGGCAAGTCTACATTTTGCCCTACTACCTTAAATGCTAACATTCTGGCATATGAAAAAACTGTCATGAAAGAGTTTACTAAAACATTCAATGAAGCTAATGTCCCCAGAACTTTTAATTGTCAAAAGCGGGAAAAAAGTACTTTAATGAATTATGTAAAAATGACAGTTTAGTTATTAAAGCCATAGATATGGGTGGCAATATTGTTGTTATGAAAAAGAAAAGTATGTCAGCATTGTTAGGCATCTCTTAGAAAATAACAATAACTATAAGAAACTGTATTTCAATCCAACTATGATGTTCAATAAAGAACTGGGCCAGTTACCCATGTGTGCGGTCTCAGAAGAGGATATTTCTGAAGAAGAGTTTACATTTTTGTGGAATGAGTATCCAGCAGTACCTGGTTTTTACATATTACCAAAAATCCACAAGGACATAAACAATCCCCCTAGTCGACCCATTGTATCCAGAAACGAATCAATATGTGAGAATCTGGGCCGATTCACAGACTTTTTCCTCCAAAAATGTGTTGTTTTACATACAGCATATTTAAAAGATACCACTGACACCAATAAAAAGTTGAAAGGCATGACTTGGGATGAGAACATGACATGGATTAGAAATGAAGTCGAGTCTCTGTATACATCCATCAGGCATGACAATGGGCTGATGGCTTGTAGATTTTTCTTGGAACATTTAGCATTAAGCAATAATATTCCAACCGAGTTCCTTTTAGAGAGTTTAGAATTTGTATTGAAGCACAATGTTTTTGAATCTGAAGGTGAATACTTTTTACAACAATGTGAAACAGCTACAGGGGTCAGCATGGCCCCCAGTTTCTCAGATTTGCTCATGGGATGGTGGGAGATGACTTGCATTACAATCAAACATCTAACCCTTATTTTAACAACATTAACACATGGTACAGGTACACAGACGATTGTTTTTGTATCTGGAAAGGTGATGTGGACCTAATTCCAGAATTTATTGCATGGCTTAACCAAAATGAACTGAACTTAAAGTTCACCTATACCAGCAATAAAAGTAAACTTGTCTTTTTGGATTTAGAGATCAATACTCTATCTGAACAGAGAATCAGCACTAAATGTCATAGGTAACAAATGGCAACAAACTGTTTTACGTGCTGACAGTGCACACCCCCTCCCAGATTAAAAAATTAAATCCCATACAGTCAACTTATTAGACTAAGACATAATTACACTAAAATTGAGGATTTTCTGTTATAGGCATCAGAATTAGAAGAAAGATTTCAAATGAGGGGGTATGATAAAACTTTGTTGCAGCATGCAAAATTATTATGTCAAGACAGGGATGTGCTTCTGCAACAAAAATTACCAGACAAAAATGGCAAATTTGGTCCGATTTTCTTTCTAACTGAATACAATGCAATAGCAGGGGTTCTTGACAATATTGTACATAGAAATTGGGGAATATTGACAAGTGATGATGCTGTATGCCAGGCAGTGGGGGGAAAAGCCTAAGGTTACCTTTAGAAGGGCTGCCAATCTTAAAGACAGATTGGTTCACAGCAGACAACCGGAAAACACAAGACAGGAACAAACCCAAACATGGCTTCCTAGAAGACCTTTTGGCTTCTTCAAATGCCATCACTGTATAAGTTGTGTAGCCACCCCACGTCCCCATATGTCTAGGGCACCTGATGTTACAAAAAAGGAGACCAGAACATCAACAACCATGAAGAAATAAGATGGTTTTCTCTTACCATGCCCCAGGTCCTACTGCAGATAAAATGGAAACTGTAATCCCTTGTGATTTCTTTGGAAGCTCAGGTTGGATACAGAAAACCTCTTCTTTTCTCTCTCCTCTTGAAGTTTCCTGCCAGCATCCTGGCCCAGGAAGCGCAGTTTTCAAGAGGGCTGAAAGTTTCAAACTCCCCACAAAGAAGTCTGGTTACAAATTCCTTAAAAGATTCAGCATTTCATCAATCCATTAAAACTTTAAAAGACACTCTCAAGAACATGAACTTAAGCAACCAAACAAATTTATTGCTCCTAGGGCCCAGTGATTTGCAGGGAACCAGGGGTTTCATTTACAAGCTAAAAACATGTTCGCCATCCAGCTCCATGGAGCACAACTATTCACAGAATTTAGGGGTGCATATGTAACCCCTAAATGGCGCTATCCCAGGGGCTACTACCCCTGCCTGATTTGCCACTAACAGGTTGAGGGGCCTGGATCCAATGGCGGGTGCCTCCACCCAGAGGTCAGGGTTTGCAATAGTTAAACTAACTTGGTCACAGCCCTCTGGGACACTGCAACCCCCCTTTCTTCCCACTAGTGACCCACACAATATATCAGAATTACCTTCACAGTATACACTTACCCCCAGGTCTGGTTCCGGCACTGGGACCTCCTGTGAAATGAGATACAGTGCAACAATCACAGTACAGTACTTTAACATAGACAAATACCTCAGCCAGTATAACTTTGCTGAAACAAGCAGCTCTGATTTATTTAGGGGGATATAACAAGGACAGGGGAAAATCAGGTTAATTAGCTTATCACTCTAATAATCTACCTATGGCTCTGTGCACAGGCCTATCCCTATCAGTTACTGTCCCTGGGTACCCAAGCCCTAGTGGCTAGTCCAAACCGTGGCAGCTGGTAGGGCCCTTTCACACAGAGAAAAGGAGAATTAAACAGTCAGCAGTACAGTAATTCCATTTGGATTTAATGTGGCAATTCAACAGGAGCGACCCTGAATTAGTACTCACGACCTCCAAATAAGATAGGGTCCTTCAATGTCAGCAGAGCTCACTTGAGGTACACAAACCTCTTCACACATCCATATAAAAAGCACTATACCAGGCAGGCTGCATCTGTATCCCGATCGCAATTACTGCACAATACCGGGAGAACACACAGCAGATTCAGTTCCTGACAGACCGAGTGCAATTTTCAGCAATTCCTCCAGTCTTCTACAGGGTGAGCCTGGTTTCTACTCTTCAGAGATCCTTTGATTCTTTTCACAGGACGGATTCAGTCTAACAAGCTGTTACACAAGCTGCAGACGAACTCTGGGCCTTACACGTTTTTGACTAAAACTGCACACTGAAAAGCACAGGGCTCCTTCCTTCTTCACTGCCAAAGCTCAACTGAAACTCCAACCGACAAAACTGGGCACTTCCTTTGAGTTCCTCCCAGTTCTTGACTGGATTGGCTGTCACTCACAATAGACTGCTGCTGTTGGTCCAAAAGGCACTGAAGTCTAAACTACATCTTCCAGAGTCACTGCCCATACAATCCTCTTGTGGCTGGCTCAGATTATGAGTCCAAGTTCTGATTCGTCAAGGCACCATTTTAGAGCTAGCTTACCCCACACTGATTGGTCCAGTTCAGCAGTTCAAAACTAGAATGGGGAACTAGCAGACACAGTTCTGACTGCAAAGAAAGCAGGTTAGACAAACTGTAATTTCATTATTACTCTAAATAATTTCTGGAAAACAGTTACATCTTTCAGATAGGTTCCCTTTGCACTCCTAGTGACTGCAAAAATGAAGTGAATTGGCAGCAGCTCAAGTGGTACTCAGAGAAGCACACAGTCCCCCCATACAAACTAATTATGTCTGCAAGCAGACAGCTCTTAAAGAGACAGTACCAGAGGCTCAAAAAACACTCACTGATAAATGGCTTAAATGCCAAACACTTCAGGCTTGGAGCATTCAAGCAAGCTCCTGGAAGTCTTTTGGGAACCCCCATTTGCAGGGGGGTTACACCCTTCCTGGCCTGGAAAAGCTTGACGTCCGCGTCAAGCAAGTACCCCCATAAGTTTCAACTGCAACCATATACATTTGCATTAGGCTCACACATGTAATCATCAGTCAATATATCATTTTACCAAGAACACATTTCTGAAACATTGCAGTACGTCACTCTTTACAGTATTACATACACATTGTACCATAACTCAAGTTATTACCTCTTGTACATGAAACCTGAAGAGAGGGCCCTTCCTATCAGTTACCTTGGGGCTGGATGGGGCAAGGGCACCATGCTGAAAGGGCAACACAAGTAACTTGGGTTAGCACTGATGCTCAGTTTGGGCAATGAGCTCGGGGACACACACTCCTTTATGGACAACATTGAGAGGCAAGTCCACAGGCCTCCCAAGTGAATCATAACTGAGGTGCACCACAGGCTTTACAGCTCGACCAGTCTTTCTAGGGAGACTGTTATAGTCTCTGTACTCTGAGCCTCATTTTCAGCAATGTCCTCACTTGTCAGGAGTCTCCATGGGGGTAGAGAGGCTAGAACTTGGGGCACTTTCAGCTCCAGGAGTTACAGTTTCTGAGTCCACAACATTTGGCTCACATGGAGAGCTTTCGGACACTGGCAGTGGACTGTCAGGGCACTCAAAATACTCTTCTTGTTCAGGTGTATCACCAGTCTGCCCCAATCTATCATTTTCCTCCCTGAAAGCTCAAACAGTTCAACCATGCACAATGTTCCATTTCATCTGATCTGATGCTTTGCACTTCACTTTCTGGGAGCATTGGCTCAGGGATGAAGCTGGGGCTTAGACAGTCCAGAAGGCCCAGCTTCATCTCCAGTATTGACTAGGGATTGCCCCAAACAATTGACTCAGTTTGTAAGAAGGATAGTATTCAAAGTCACTCTCACTTTCTTCCGATATGGACTGACAGTCATGCTCAACTGGGACTTGTGGAGGGAACACTTTAACTTTGCTTCTGTAGGTGCAGACTTTCTTGATCTTTTCTTAGCAGCAGCTCTAGTCACTGGTCCAGAGGGGACATCTTCTAGGGCTCAGACTCAATTAAGATTTGTCCAATGGGCAGTAAATGATTTCTATGCATTGTTTTACATCTTTTGAATTATTCTCAGGCCTTACTTTGTACACTGGCAGATCATCTAGTTTGCCCACTACAATGTGAGGGAGATGGTGCCATCTGTCAGCAATCTTGTGCTTGCCATGCAGTCCCAGATTTCTTAGCAATACCCGATCTCCTCCTGGAGTTCCTGTGCTTTCACCTTTTATCATACCTTTCTTTGTTGGCCAGATTTCTTTTGGCAGCCATGGTTTGAGCCAGTTGGTACGCATGAGTTAGCTGGGCCTTTAACTTTTGCACATACTGTAAATAGTTGTCAGCTTGAACCCCATCAGGAGAGACCCCAAAACACACATCTACTGGTAGTCGAGTCTCTTCCAAACATCAGGCGGTAGGGGAGAATCCAGTGGCATCACTTTGGTGCAGTTATAAGCATGTACCAGGGTGCTAATTTGTTGGCTCCATCTAGGCTTGTCCTTTGGGTGCAGGGTGCCTAGCATATCTAGCAAAGTCTTGGTTGAAACGTTCAGGCTGTGGGTCCCCTGGGGTGGTAAGGAGTGGTTCTGGACTTTTGCACTCCCACAGAGAAAGCATCTCTTTGATCAGACGACTCTCAAAGTCTCTCCTTGATCAGAATGGATTCTTTGTGGAGCCCCATAGTGAACAAAAGTTTTCTACAAGTACTTTGGCCACAGTGGATGCTTTCTGGTCTTTGGTGGGGAAAGCTTGGGCATATCTCGTGAAATGGTCAGTGACCACCAGCACATTACTGATATTTCTTTGATCTGACTCCAAACTCAGAAAATCAATACAGACCAGCTCCATGGGTGCACTGGTGGTGATGTTAACAAGGGAGGCAGCCCTCTGGGACAAAGCTTTCCTCTGTAAGCAGCGACTACAAGTTCGAATGTGTTGCTCCACATCAGCCCCCATCTTAGGCCAATAGAATCTGGATCTCACCAAGTCAAGTGTTCTGTCTATACCAAGGTGCCCCATGTGGTTATGCAAGGACCTCAGTACTGAGTCTCGAAAGGCAGTGGGCAGCACTAGTTGTTGTTTGTCTACTTGTCCCCCTCTGTCTACTGTTTCTCTGTATAACAGTTTATTGATCAGTTTCAACTTAGGACCTTCTTTGTATAACAATGCAGTTCTCAAATCAGTGGGCGTAATTTGGACACATCTTTTCCTGCATAGAGGGCTTCTAAAGCTGCTTTGATCATGGGATCTGGGATTGAGCCCTGAATACTGTCATTGTCCAGCTGAGGCAGTGCACCAATGTCTATTGCAGAAAAGTGGCAATAAGCAGCAGGTATGCAATTCTCAGAGGCTCCAAGCAATCCACCATGCAGTCCACTCGTCCGTGGACATTTGTTCCTCCTGTCAAACTTCGCAGAGTGCCGAATGTCAGGTTCTGCCAATCGGACCCAATCATTCTGGGGAACAGGCCTCCGGAGAGAGTATCAGCATCTATGTGGTTCAGACCTGCTCGGTATTCAGAGCATAGTCATATGTAGATAATGCAGAAAGCCACCTATGGCCAGTGGCATCCAACTAGCTGAGGGTCTGCACATAGGTCAAAGGATTATTGTCAGTTTTACTAGTATTTTAGCCCCATACAAGTACTCATGGAATTGGTCAACAATAGCCCACTTCAAAGCTAGGAACTCTAACTTATGTACAGGATAGTTCTTTTCGGATGGGGTCAGGCTTCTACTGGCAAAGGCCACTGGTCTCAGGCCATTCTCGTGCTCTTGTACAACACAGCCCCAACCCTTGCAAGCTAGCATCAGTGTGCAGGACGTAAGGTTTTCTTGGATCGGCATAGGCCAGCACTGGAGCATGGGTAAGTTGATATATGATCTCATGAAAAGCAGTCTCACAATCAGGAGTCCAGCGGGCCCCAAATACTTCACTCGGATGAAAATACACTCTTTCAGTCTTGAGGACGCTGACTTTTGGTATTTTTGTGGGTTGGGGGATACCCTTGAGTAAGGTTAAGTAAAGGGCTGATCACTCTTGAATAGTCCTTGATGAAGCGCCGATAATAACCACAGAATCCCAGGAATCTTTGCAGTTCTTTAGATTTTTGGGCTGTGGCCAGGTGGTCAAGGCCTCAACTTTACTTGGTGGGGTCTCTATTCCTCGGTGGATACTATGTGTCCCACATACTTACTGATGTTTGAAAGAATTGACACTTATCAATGGACAGTTTAAGGCCAAAGTCCTCAGTCGGTCCAATACCTTAAATAATCTGCTCTCATGTTCCTCCAGTGAGCTGCCAAACACAATAACATCATCTAGGTATACCAGGCACTCTAGTAAGTTCATGTCCCCACCACGCTCCATCAATCGTTGAAAAGTGGCTGGGGCACCTGAAATCCTTGAGGCATCCTCATGAATTCATAGAAGCCAAGCGGACAGATAAAGGCCGTCTTCTCACGGTCCTCTGGGGCCATCGGGATCTGGTAGTACCCACTGCGGAGATCCAGCACAGAGAACCACTTGCTCCCGTTTAGGCAGTCCAAAGCATCCTGAATGCGGGCATTGTGTACTGATCAGGGATAGTCCGCCCGGTTTAAGGTGCGATAATCCACACACATCCTTACTGTTCCATTCTTTTTCCTCACTACCACAATGGGGGAAGCATAAGGGCTTCTGGATTCTTGTATTACACCAGCAGCTAACATCTCTTGCAGATGCCGTCTCACATCATCTATGTCAGCAGGTGCCAGGCGTCGAGACCTCTCACGAAATGGTCTTTCGTCATGCAGCCAGATATTGTGCTCAGCTCCTTGCATCCTACATCCCATTCCTTTAAAGAAAACACCTGGTCTCTCTGGGCAAGCTTCTCACGATCCTCACTTTCCATTCAGCTGGCAGCGGAGTCGCCGAAATCAAACAAGTCAGGCGTTACTCTGTCATTCTTCCTTGAACTCTTGCTGCTGGGTAGCACTGCAGTGTCTGCACAATGCACATTAGCCAGGATGCAACCTCTATTTACTCGAATGTCTCTTTCAGACACATTATGAACTTGGACCATTACCCTTCTGGCATAAGCATGGGCTCTAGCGGGCAAAATACTAGGCTTGACCAGCAGTCCCTCTGGCAATTTTCCATCGCCTGGTTCATCCAACATTAATATTTTATTCTTAACATCCTTTCTGATACGGACCTCTCCTGTAAGGTACACTGGGCATTTGGCGCCAGGATCAGAGACTCAGGATCCTTCTTCCATACAATTCGACCGGTTCCTCTGGTTCTATTTTTCAGCATCTCTGTGCCTCATAGGCCTTCTTAATTAAAGCCGGAACTCTTAAAGCTCTACTAGTCTTTGACCCTGTTTTTCATAACACAACTGTGCCAGCCTTCCGAACATATGAGCATTTGTTCCAATCAACAAAGGGACACCATCATACAGTCCAGTGGGGGACACACTAAGGCTAGGGTCTCTACTTGTTCGGCCACTCCAGCCACGGAGGTGGGGAAAGACAGCCAAATTCGGATATACCAGGAATAGGGTAGGCCTTCTCCTTAACCCCCATACATGCAGTCCTTCTAATGGTTGTAAGGTCGTCTGACAAATGCTTCTGATACCAATCCTGGAACATAATTGTCACTTGGGAGCCACTGTCTAATACAGCTCTTGTAGACACTCCATTCACCTTTACAGTGGTCTCCATGGAGGGACCCACTATTCTGGACCAGTCTGGAGGGTAGTGGGGGCCTGGGCAACTGACCTTGCCACAAAAGGACGTGAATTAGCATTTTGGTGCCCTCACTGGGATCATGTCGTGCACCTCTTAACCACTGATTTCTTCTCCGAAGCTCTCCTTGTAGCCTATATGCAACTTTGTCAGTGTCTTTTGGGGACTGGCATTCCTTTCATGCCCATCTTTCCCACAATTATAGCAAAACATACTTCTGAGTTTGAGCTGGCGAGGCGCCCACACTGGGAGCCAGGGCGGGGTATTACTAACTGGAAACCTGGGTGCCATCTCTGTCTGCGGCGTGATAAGCATTTGGAGACTTCGCTCAGTTTCTCCACTTCCATGGTCAAGGAGTTGAGTTTGGAGCTGTTATCAGCAGGAAATACATGGGTGGGTACCCCCACCCCCATAGCAGATGCAGTCGGATATAGGTCAGGGCCCGTACTTGCAGGCATGGCCTTCATAAAGGGACTGTTTTTGAATTCCCGGATCTCTCTCAACAGTTCACCCCATTGTGGCATATCTTTTTCCTTGTCAGAGCACTCAGACTGTCAACCTCTGCCCCTGAACTTCACTTGATGGGTCACCCTCAGTCACTCAGGTCGTAGCCACAGCTGTTGGTGCAGGTACCTCCCGAGGTCGCCTTTTCTCAACTCTCGAATTTCTCTCATTAACTCATCATAGGAGGTGGGGATTCAGTCGGTTGCCAGGCGTAACTGAAGCAACAGCAGTTCTGAGAAGGGGCAGACTTAGATTCTGTCTAGTCTGGTTCGGTCCAGTTCAATTGCTGGCAAACTACCCTTTCTGAGGCATTCTTGCAACAATTTTTCCAGCCGGAGACATACACAGACAACAACTCCCTTGGTACTGTTGTGCATTTCTTACTCTCCACCATAGGTCCTCATCAGAATCTGGGCTCCCATACACATTCTCCAAGGCCTCAAGATAGGCCTGTGCAGTCGCTTCAGGGTTACTGGCCCGTTTAGCCGGATGGTAGCCAGGGCAGGACCTCGGAGGCTCTCACTAACCCTCTCTTTAGCTTTAGCCTTCCGAGCATTGCCATTCTAGCACTTGGGGGCAACATGGTCTATCCAGGTCTCCCAGTCATCCTCCCCTTGGGGGTGGGAGGGTGCCAGAAGATCCTCAACCTTGGTAAGAGTCGTGACTAATGGCAGGTGCAGAAATAGAGTCTGCATTGGTTCAGCCACCATTACGGGCACTGGAGCAGGAGAGGGTGTTGGGGAGGAACACCCCAGGTGGCAAGAATAGTTTCTTCAAGTCCTCCACAGTTTCCCCTCTCCCAGCAACCATTCAGCAAATTTCTCCTCAAAAGTTTCAGATAGTGGTGGGGCTGATTCCCCGGGTCTTACTGTCCTTAGTTATCACTCTCCAAGCAGTGAGGGCTCCCTCTGGGGTAATGGTCTGTGGCACTTTGGAGCTATCTATGGGATCCTTAAACTCTACTAGGGCCAGGAAAGTGTGGGTGAGCAGATTAGCATGCCGACCCACCACCACAGGGTTTGTAAACCTTCCACCTTGGAAAGTACTCCCTGCACAGTGTCCGTATTGATACCCAGGGGATGTCCAGGATAAGCATAGCATTTTGGGGTCGATCTCCTCCCAGTACACCACTCCACCAGCCGGTGCACAGCCACTTCTGTCGGGTACCCATTTTTTCTTAACAGTGGTTATAAATATGGCCACTAGAGGACACACAATCCCAGCGGTGAGCCTCCAAGATGTAACCCCTAAATGGCGCTATCCAGGGGCTACTACCCTGCCTGATTTGCCACTAACAGGTTGAGGGCCTGGATCCAATGGCGGGTGCCTCCACCCAGAGGTCAGGGTTTGCAATAGTTAAACTAACTGGTCACAGCCCTCTGGGACACTGCAACCCCCTTTCTTCCCACTAGTGACCCACACAATATATCAGGATTACCTTCACAGTATGCACTTACCCCCAGGTCTGGTTCGGCACTGGGACCTCCTGTGAAATGAGATACAGTGCAACAATCACAGTACAGTACTTTAACATAGACAAATACCTCAGGCAGTATAACTTTGCTGAAACAAGCAGCTCTGATTTATTTAGGGGATATAACAAGGACAGGGGAAATCAGGTTAATTAGCTTATCACTCTAATAATCTACCTATGGCTCTGTGCACAGGCCTATCCCTATCAGTTACTGTCCCTGGGTACCCAAGCCCTAGTGGCTAGTCAAACCGTGGCAGCTGGTAAGGCCCTTTCACACAGAGAAAAGGAGAATTAAACAGTCAGCAGTACAGTAATTCCATTTGTTTAATGTGGCAATTCAACAGGGAGCGACCCTGAATTAGTACTCACGACCTCCAAATAAGATAGGGTCCTTCAATGTCAGCAGGGCTCACTTGAGGTACACAAACCTCTTCACACATCCATATAAAAAAGCACTATACCAGGCAGGCTGCATCTGTATCCCGATCGCAATTACTGCACAATACCGGAGAACACACAGCAGATTCAGTACCTGACAGACCGAGTGCAATTTCAGCAATTCCTCCAGTCTTCTACAGGGTGAGCCTGGTTTCTACTCTTCAGAGATCCTTTGATTCTTTTCACAGGACGGATTCAGTCCTAACAAGCTGTTACACAAGCTGCAGACCGAACTCTGGGCCTTACACACGTTTTTGACTAAAACTGCACACTGAAAAAGCACAGGGCTCCTTCCTTCTTCACTGCCAAAGCTCAACTGAAACTCCAACCGACAAAACGGGCACTTCCTTTGAGTTCCTCCCAGTTCTTGACTGGATTGGCTGTCACTCACAATAGACTGCTGCTGTTGGTCCAAAAGGCACTGAAGTCTAAACTACATCTCCCAGAGTCACTGCCCATACAATCCTCTTGTGGCTGGCTCAGATTATGAGTCCAAGTTCTGATTCGTCCAAGGCACCATTTTAGAGCTAGCTTACCCCACACTGATTGGTCCAGTTCAGCAGTTCAAAACTAGAATGGGGAACTAGCAGACACAGTTCTGACTGCAAAGAAAGCAGGTTAGACAAACTGTAATTTCATTATTACTCTAAATAATTTCTGGAAAACAGTTACATCTTTCAGATAGGTTCCCTTTGCACTCCTAGTGACTGCAAAAATGAAGTGAATTGGCAGCAGCTCGAGTGGTACTCAGAGAAGCACACAGTCCCCCCATACAAACTAATTATGTCTGCAAGCAGACAGCTCTTAAAGAGACAGTACCAGAGGCTCTAAAAACACTCACTGATAAATGGCTTAAATGCCAAACACCATTCAGGCTTGGAGCATTCAAGCAAGCTCCTGGAAGTCTTTTGGGAACCCCCATTTGCAGGGGGGTTACACATACACTGGGAGACAAGATGTCTTAGGCAGCATTCCACTTCAGGCAGCTGATGAAACCTCAGATGATATACCCAAAACCTCCTCGGAATCTGCACCAGGCCCTCAGAGCCTACCCTCTGGCACTGGCACGTTGGTCACTGACTTATCCCTTTCCTTTTCTCTCTCTCTGGTCAGTCTCTAGCCTTGTGGAGAAGTGAGCTGCTTCTCCCACCTGGTCCCTTGCCACAGGATCGCAGGTCTTTTCACTCCCTGACCAGTCCTTTGTGTGTTTATTCATCCCAGGGACACAGCCGCTTAAACCGCCAGTCTCCTTTCTCTGGCAAAGTGGAGGGGATCTTACAAATGTCTCTAACCTGCATCCCTTTTTAGCCATACTCCTGTGACTGATTTAAGTTTAGTGGGTCCAAAGAGCTTCCCAAGGCCTGTCTTTTGACCTGCGGCCCACCTGAACAGCTTGTGCAGGGTGCCCCAGGACCTGCTGCTCCAAGCAGGCCCCTTAAACCAGGTGGGAAACCTCCAGTACCCCCTTACACAGGCCTGGACCACCCTGCCATGCCGGGAAAATGAGAGGAGACCACCCCTCCTCTGGAGGAATCCTGCCACAAAACCTCCAGCCCTGTCAATCTAAACCTACTTCCTACAGGCCTGAGACCCCACCAATCTACCTTCTCAGGCACTCTCACTACCCCTTCTCCCACTGGAGCCCCATTTACCCCACTCAATGCTGGCAGACTATCTGAGGCCCTCCCCACGAATCACCTATTACCGGTGCTATGCTGCTGAAAAGCATGGCTCTACCTCCCACTTACAAAGGGGGGGGGATCCCCCCCTCAAATCAGGCCCAACCCAGACCGACGAGCTCCTCCCCACCTGCCTGTCCTGCCATCTCCCAGCCAGCCTCTTATCTGCCCCCTCTCAACTCCTGCAACCTCCTTTTATAGGCCATAAGACCGCCTCTAGTGGCAGTCAGATAGCAGAGCCCCAAATTGTGCCTTCCCCCAAATACCTACCAACCCTTAGACCCTGGGGCGGCACAAAAGCAAGGTCCCTAATGACAAGCATAAGCCCCTCTCAAAGAGATGGGGCTTATACTGTTCCACCACCCGAGGGAATTATTACCCATGGGGAATGATGGCAAAGACCGCACCAGCTCCCACGACTACGCCCCCACCCCCCACCCCCTGGTATGAGCACTCTCAGGGAAAGTTGGCACCAGCCAGAGTCACTGTAGTAGGCCCCCCGGAGAAAACCCATTCCTGCCTACTATACCCAAAAAAAAAAAAAAGAAGAATTTCTGTGCCAGGGGGGATCAAACTACCAAACCTAAGAAATATGAACATGAACAGCATAATGTAAAACTCTTCATTAGATCAAAATATTATTACTGTTTCTCTTAAATTGATTAAACTAACTGCAATCACCTAAAAGATATATATTTATACATATCAAACCATAATCACTCTACCCACACTCAAACCACTCACTCACACACTCACCCATGACACACACTTTAATGATTAATTTTTTTTTTCTTAAGAAAAACATTTCAAAATAGCAAAAGCTAATGTCCTAATTTGCAGTCCTCTGAGGTAGGAAAAGTCAGTCTAACTCATTATTATGTCTCATAAACTCAAGTCAATCATGGGGATAACAGCCTACTCCGAGAAGCAATACCTGGCACAGTCAGAATTCTTTGCAGGGTGCTCAAAGTACGAGGTCATCCTCCAGGTGGAAGATAGAATTCCGAGTCTGGCTTGGTAGTGAGGTCTCCAAAAGAGTCTTTGGCAATCACAAAGTACTTAGTGGGTATCCAGCCATATCCTGTACCAGAGCGAAATGTTTAAATAGAGTTAACCTGGTCCAAGGGGCAGTGTATCACATAGCTATGGCCTTCTGGAACAGTTCTTGGGATGGATAGACACCACTTCCAGGGCAATGTTTCAACTTCTCTAGTTGCTCACGGTAGATCCAGTCCTCTCTCATCTCCTCCACAATATCCTACTGTCTCTCTGACAGGTAAGGGTGGTCCAGGCTCTCATACTCCAGCCTCAGTCTGCGCCACACTCACCGTTCCACTTGGCTCCACTCCAACAGATCTTATACTGATCCTGCGGGCTTGCTCTGTTTCCAGTCATACACCCTTCCTGTATTCAGCATTTAGGGCATTCTCCCCATTAAGTCCATCCATTCTGCTCCGAAGGGCATGTGAGCATTCTGGGATGCAGGGGGGGGGGGAGATCATTAGCTGCAATCACCAGATGATGGTAGGGCTTAGGTATGGACCAATAGATGTCACTATCATTAAATTGAAACTTTCTGCCAAGGAACCTGTCCTCATCGAAATTCTCATCATCCGACAAAAGTCCTTTTTCAGACTTATTCTCCTCCTTCCCTCGAGACCTGAGACCAACTGCAGCAGTTTTTGGTCTCACAGAAACTGGAGAAACTGACCATGATCTTACGGCTGTCAGGCTATCTCCAGACAGAGGCCTAGGCGGTGTTCCCCTGGGTCCCAGAGGGTTGCTTGCCAGTGATCTAAGGCCCTTGCCCCCCCTCTGCCATGGGGAGTAGAGGCAGCTGGCAAAGAGAAACTGGGCAGATGGCTGGGTCCATCCTCACCCTTTTTCTCCCCTGCTGCAGCTGCACCCTCCTTCTGCTCCTCTTCTGCTTTAATAATTACATCGGGGGAGGGCCTTCACACTGGTTCTGACTCTTTCACTTGCTCTGGGGTCTGCTTCTCTAAGGACAGCCTTTCCACAAGACCAGGCTCCAGGCTTCCTTGCGATCATACCGAGGATGGGCCTTCTGAAGTGCTGAGGGGGTATACCCAATGGAAAATGGGAGAGGCCCAGTCAAATATGCCTCCGTGGACTCAGCTGGAGCAAGGACTGCACACCGGTAGATGGGCTATTCCCTCTCCCTTATAGCCACATCTGACACATTGCTCCTCCACCTGCACTTTCCCTGCAATGTTCCATAACTAAGACAACAATGATCAAGGGACCATTGGCAGAGGTTCCTCAGAGGGAGGGGCATCTCCAGCCCTAATCCCCAGCCCAGCCATCCCAGAAAATGGATCCATACCTGCTAGGCTCAAGTAGGAGGCAGTTTAGTGCAGTGGTTTAAGGCTCTGAGCTGCAAATCTGGTGACATCCAGCAGACTAGACCTGGGTTTGAATCCCACAGCTTCAACTTGAAGAATGTGTGACCCTGAGCAAGTCACTTAACTTCCCTGTGCTCCCAGGTCACACCTGTAAAAAAAGCTTTCAGCTTAGGGTGCTAGTCCTGGTTAAACAACTAATAAAAAAATAAATAGTCTTTTAGAATTAATGGAGTCAAACCGTTCTTACACAACTCCCCTCAGCTCTGATGCTTTTTAATCAATCCTCCTCCTCCTCCTCTTCTACTCACTCCTGCTCTCTCCACAAAATGGGAATGCCTCCTTCACTGGTTTTCCCTCTGAGTTCACCCTCCAGCCAATCGGAACATAGGCTGGGATCACATGACCAGCAAACCACGCAAGTTTACACTTGAGAGCAGGACTGTGGCCTGCCACCTGGCCCACCACACCCAGGATGGAATTTTAAATGCATCACATGGCCTACCCAGCCCAGGCTGGGCCTGCAGCTCTCCGATCCAGGACATGGGACTCGGGGGCATGTGAAGGGTCTCCCCCAAAACATCCCGGACAAGCTACCATGTGTAGCCACCCCACCTCCCCGTATGTCTAGGGGCACCCGATGTTACAAGAAGGGAAGGGGCCTACCCCGAAGGAACCCAGACCAGAACATCAACAGCCATGAAGAAATAAGATGGTTTTCTCTCACCATGGCCAGGGGGCCTACTGCAGATAAAATGGAAACTGCTACCCCTCACCACTTCTTTGGAAACTCAGGGTGGATACAGGAGACCTCTTCTTTTCTCTCTCCTCTCAAAGTTCGCTGCCAGCATCCCAGCCCAGGAAGCACAGTTTTCAAGAGGCCTGAAACTTTAAAACTCCCCACAAAGAAGTCTGGTTAAAAATTCATTAAAAGACTCAGCATTTTATCAATCCATTAAAACTTTAAAAGACACTCTCAAGAACTCAAAATTAAGAAACCAAACCAATTTATTGCTCCTGTAATCCCAATGATTTGCCAGGACCCAGGGGTTTCCATTGCTTGCTTAAAAACATGTTCGCCATCCAGCTCCATGGAACACAACTATTCACAGAATTTAGGGGTGCATACACTGGGAGACAAGATGTCTTAGGCAGCATTCCACTTCAAGCAGCCGATGAACCTCAGATGATATACCTGAAACCTCCCCAGAACCTGCACCTGGCCCTCAGAGCCAAACCTACCTTCTGGCACTGGTAAGCTGGTCACTGACTTATCCCTTTCCTTTTCTCTCTCTATCTCTCTGTCTCCCCCTGGTCTGTCTCTAGCTTTGTGAAGAAGCAAGCTGCTTCTCCCACCTGGTCCCTTGCCCTTGCCTTACCTGACAAGTCCTTTGTGTGTTTATTCACCCCAGGGATATAGCCAATTAAACTGCCGGTCTGCTTTCTACAGCTATGGGGGGGGATCTCGGAAATGCCTCTAATCTCTTTTCAGCCATACTCCTGTGCTTGATTTAAGCTTACCAGGTCGGAAGAGTGTCCCTCCCAAAGTCTATCCTTTGACCTGCAGGCCACCCGAGCAGCTTGTGCATGGCACCCCAGGACCTGCCCCACCAAGCAGGCCCCTTAAACTGGGTTGGAAACTTCCAGCACCCCCTTACATGGGCCAGGACCACTCTGCCACACCAGGAAAATGACAGGGGAGCTGCCACCACACCTCCTCTGGAGGAATCCTGCCACAAAACCTCCAGCCCTGGCAGTCCAAACCTACTTCCTACAGTCCTGGGACCCCACCAAACTACCTCCTCAGGCACTCTCTCTACTCCCTCTCGAGCCCCATTTACCCCACTCAATGCTGGCAGACTGTCTGAGGCCCTCCCTACGAAGCACCCATTACTGGGACCATGCCACTGGAAATCATGGCTCTCCCTCCCACTTACGAAGGGGGGGGGTTCCCCCTTGAATCAGGCCCAACTCAGACTGACGTGCTCCTCCCTCTCTCCCTGTCTGCCTGTCCTGCCTTCTCCCAGCCAGCCTCTATCTCCCCCCTCTCAACTCCCACAACCTCCTTTTATAGGCCATAAGACCACCCCTAGTGGCAGTCGGATAGCACAGCCCAAAACTGTGCCTTCCCCAAATACCTTCCGACCCTTAAACCAGGGGTGAAAGCACAAGAGCGGGGTCCCTAATGGCAAATGTAAGCCCCTCTCAAACAGAGGGGGTTTACACTTGCAAACATGCCCAACCAGAAAAAATCTTTACACACCCCCAGAGAACCAGATATTACTGTGAATATCAAAGAATGTATAACATGTGATATGCCCTTTGTGGTGTATGCACTGTGGTGCACTTGTAATTTGTTATACATTGAATGTACAGTGAGACCCCTAAAGAAGCATATTCAGGAATATGTGCAATCAATTGAAAACAAAAGGGAGGATACTCCAGTGGGTATCCACTTTGCTTCTAGGTATCACTCGAGTGCTACTGACATGAGATTTGTGGGGTTAGAACATGTGGCACCTTTGGTAAAAGGCAGCAATAGGGCAAACCATTTGCTACAAAGAAAATCCTATTGGATTTTCACACTTAATGGTGTGAAAAAAAAATGGCCTCAACAATGAATGGGATATTAAGTCCTACCTTCGAAAATAATGTTTGTTGTTTTATTTTTTTGCCCTGGTAATGTATGATTTTGTTAATTTGCTATGACTTAATATGTAAATTGTTTTACACCACCCTCTGGGTAGTAACTATGCTACCTGACTGTCACCCTTGTTTTTTTAACTAACTTAGCAATAAGCAATTATGTTTGTATTGGAAAAATGAGTTGTATTCTGTTCAGGGGTCCACTAATTATGTTGTTTTCTGTCTCTCTCTTTTAGGCTTCAGGGTCTTTCTACTTGACCCTTTACCTCTTTTGTTTAGTGCAGAAACTGGTTCCTTTGGATACTGCTGATATTCACCTTGCATCTGAGCTGCAAATATTGCCTTGGATAATTAAAGCCAGATTTCTCTTTCTGCCTTTTTTCCTCAGTTTCATTTATTAGCAACTTTCTATGGGTATAATGCATTTAGTGAGTGTAGTAGCATTTAAATATGTATTAATCAATGGATGTTTCCTTATATCTAAATAGCATTTACTCAAACAAGTTTTGCTATTAATGTCACTTTTACTTTTTATATGATCTGTTCAGGAATTTTGATTTGTTAAGTAAGCTCTTTATTTTATTTTTCCCTGAAACAGTTAAATGCTCTCAAATGAGCTCATGTTTATTAATGTAGTATTGGCATATAATTACTGGCTGGTGCTTTTTTCCCTAAGGAAAACCCCGTTAATATTTGCCATAATAACCAGCCAGTTGTTATGGCAAACACGTGCCGGGTTTCCTGGACTCCACGCGTGCGCCACCTGCTCTCTCCTGTTACTCACGCTGGACACCTACAACAACCGCCGTTCAGTGGTAAGTAAAACCAACTATGTTTTTTTTTTTTATTTTATATAACTGCTGTGGCAAAAAAAGTGCCCACCAGCAATTATATATAATAAAAAATGGGGTGGTGTCATTACGAGATTTTACACACACACCCTCGGTGTGGGATGCTTCTCATAAACCCCTCGGGCTTCGCCCTCAGGGTTTGTGTAGCATCCCATGCCTCGGGTGTGGGTAAAATCTCATAACACACACCACCCCATTATTTATTCTCTATTTAAACTGTCACAAGATCCCAGGGCGTTACCACACCCCCGGACAAAGGGTTTCTATACCTGAAGCACTGGTGCTCATGTGGACGTCTGTATGTCCTTGGAGACAGTGACCATCTTTAAAATTGGAATAAAGCACTTAAAAGGATTTAACGGGTTGGTGGTTCTTCTTTCTGCAGAGTGCAGGTTACTTGGAGCTGGTTTGTACTGTGAATCTAACTCTCTACCCTGGGCCAGTGGTGCTGATTGAAGTGCCTTGAACCTGACTCCCAACCTCAGGCCAGTGCTGCAGATAGAAGTGCAATGAACCTAGCTGCCTGCCCTGACTGTTGGTGGTGGTAGACATGCCTTGAGCTCGACTCCCCAACCTGCAGTTAGTGCTGCTGTCATAAGTGCCAGGAACCCGATTCCCCTCACTGGGCCAGTGGTGCTGACAGAACTGCCTTGAATCTGACACCCTACCCCAGGCGCTGGCAGAAGTGCCATTGACCTGACACCCTACCCTGGACTGGTGGTGCTGGCAGAAGTGCTGTGAACCTTGCTCCCAACCCCTTTTTCTGTCTCTTTTCAACTTTGCAGCAAAGTTTGACTGGGGCCTTGGGCTTTGGGTCCACAGAGTGTGTGTGTGGGGGTCCTTACATGGTTTCACTAATGCTGGTAGTCTGTAGAATGTTCATGGGGACTGACCTGTGAGGGTGGTGGGCAAGCTGGGCAAAACTAGCTGAAGCACGCAGGAGTAAATTAACATGCAGGATGGGGAATAAACAGGGAATTAAAAAAGTAATGTATTCTTATTTATTAAAAATTCCTAGTGCAAGCTAGGCTCAGGGTGACAAAATTCTTCTTAACTGGTTATGGGTTACAAAAATATCATAATTATACAACAAAAGAGAATGAATGATAATCAAAATATAAGTTAAAACAGTCATGTAAAATAATCATAAACATTTATAAACTGCAACCTGAGACATAAAACCAGTGAGTTTAGGGCAATTCCCAACAATAGGGTGCAAGAAATTCTAGATAGCAGAGCGACACAAGAAAAGACAGATTTTCTATGATTCTGAGTAACCCTTGCCTATGTGCTTTCATGTGAGGTTCTTTGTCTGTTAGATTGCTTTCTTATATGGTGGACCAATTCCTGTTACCACAGAACTGTTCTTATTAATGCAGCTCCCTCAGGCATGCATGACTCACTTTCCAGCTCCCTAATGGGTATCCTGCTAATCGCAGCAAAGAAAGTCATGACAGGGGCATGGCTCACAACCAAACCCCCACTGTCACAGCCTGGCACATGACTGATAACCAGATATATAAAATGGAAAGGATAACACATGCACTAAATGATAGGGTGGAATAGTGTTCCTACAGATGGAATGGGTGGCTCCTGCACAGGATGACTAGGGACAGGGAGTTTGTTCCATGACCCTGAAGAAAATAGTTTGTATGCTCCCCACACACACACCTACTAAGCAGAGCCCAATCGAGAACAGAATCCTACAAATAAGAAATGCTTAGCAATACTGTACTCCCCTAATGGACTGGTCAGGTTGCCTTCCCCCTCCTTTCTCCTTCCGTCTGGGGACTGTCACCTCCCCCTGCCCCCGCTCACCTGAATAGAGCCAACATGGAAATTAAAGACACCTGAGTAAACGTTTGGCTTAAAGGTGGATATAGCAGGTCGTAATACCAATATCCTCCCTCCCACGCTGGAACTTAGGGAGCAGAGGAATTAGAGTCTTTTACTCTTATGACCCGAATAGTATAAGATGTTAAATAATGACTCAAGACCATGTATTGTTCTCAATCTGAGCATAATAAGTTCCAAACCAGGCGATGCCTGACTGTGATAGCAGCCTCTCATAGATCTGGACATAGACGGGAAGCAGCAATCTTGATACCACGCAACACCTCGTTCCATCTCCAGGAACAGTAATCACAGCCTGAGGGATGTTTTGCGATAGTAATGCAAAAACTTTACACAACACAGGTCACCCTAGCAAGTGTATATTTTTCGCCAGGGTCTGACAGAGTGGTGGCCCAATGTTTTTTCAATAAATTATTGCCACTTCTACAGGGCCAGCTAATTATGGGAGGTGACCTCAACACAACCCTTCCTCCCATATTAGATGCTACAGGTTCCCCACTTCACAGAACCACTCAAAGGCAAAAATACCTTTGTGCCACATTATCACATCTGGGATTTGCAGATGTGTGGCATCACTTTTTTCCAACAACTCCAGCTTTCACATGTACTGTAATTCCCATAGGACAGGTACATCTGCATGGCTAGACTACCTGATCACAATGGTCGAGCATTTAGACACCATACAAGATATTAGCGATGGCCCAATATTGATATCAGACCATGCCCCAGTGCAGACTAAAATCATTCTAGGAAAACCTTTCATTCGGGCCCCTTGGCGACTCAAACTAGCCCTGTTAAAAGACCCCAGATTCCTACAACTGGCTAAAGACAAATTCCCGCAGATAATAAGTGACAACACAGATCCATCTGTTTTGTCATCCATACTATGGGACACAGTTAAGACAGTGTTAAGAGGAGAGATTATAGCTTATTCAGCATGCGAAAGGACAGAGAGGGAAGGAAAACTTCAGGATCTACAGCTACAACTTGCAACACTACATTCCTTGATATGCAGGGAGACAAATATGTTTCCCTGCAGATAAACCGGATCAAAGGGGAAGTGCAGAAAATGTTAGACTTCAAAGTAGGGCAGTCACTCTTCTTTCTCAAACATCACTATTACGAGGGAGGGGCCAGGGGAGCCTGAAATTTAGCAAGGGTGCTGTATCACTCAAATGTTTGTTACAGATATCAGGGTACTTGCTACACACCCATCAGCCATCCGGACTATACTAGCTCAATTCTATAAAAACCTATACTTAGGCTGACTCAAAAGCATCCTTGCAAGAAATAAAAAAACTATCTGAATTCCCTCAATATTCCCAAACTGGATGAACTGGCGGCCGAGAAGTTGGTAGCCCCTATCACATCTGGGGAGCTCCAGATGGTGATTTAAGGCTCAAAGCCTAGAAAAGCCCTGGGACTAGATGGATACCCAGCGGAATTCTTTTAAAAAGTCCACTTCATTGCTTTCCCCAATCCTCCTCCCAGTATTCCAAGCTGTCCAAAGCAGAGAGCCTCCCATCCCACCTGGCACTGTTCGGTGAAATCAGCACTCCCAAAGC
Source organism: Neoceratodus forsteri (assembly GCA_016271365.2). Lineage (NCBI taxonomy): Eukaryota > Metazoa > Chordata > Ceratodontiformes > Ceratodontidae > Neoceratodus > Neoceratodus forsteri. Next base: position 484,443,047 of record CM057449.1, read on the forward strand.
CAAACAAAGACCCGAAATATGTATCCTCCTCTAGACCTATCTCCCTCCTGAACTATGACTATAAAATGTATATGGCCATTTTAGCCTGTTGGCTTGAAACCATTTTGCCCAAAATAATCAACGAAGACAAAGTGGGATTTGTAAGAAACCGCCAAGCACATGACAGTGTGAGTCAGACCTCCTACAACTAGACCATATTACAACATGTAAAATCCCACTAGCCCTCCTAAGTTTAGAAGCCAAGAAAGCATTTGACAGAGTGTCATGGCCTTTTTTGTGGGCTACTCTGCCTGCGTTTGGTCTCCCAGATGAATTCATCTGTGCCCTGCAAAACATCTGTGCATAGTCTCGGAGCTATGTCAGACTAAATTGATCCTTATCAGACTCATTCCAATTAGAACAAGGAACAAGACAAGGCTATCACTTATCACCCTGCTTTTTGCATTCTACCTAGGATCCCTAACTGCCCAGATCAGGCAAACATGTAAGATTTCAGGGATTCCACTGGGGGGTAGAGATTACAAACTTTCATCGTTTGCAGATGATTTGCTCTTAACAGTCACCTCCCTGAAGGAGTTGATATCCACAGTCTGGAGGATATTCAACACATTCGGAAACCTCTCAGGGTATAAACTGAGCACCTCTAAAACAGAAGTGATCCTATATAACTATACACCATCCACGCAACATAAGAGCATGTTTCCATTCAGGTGGAATAAGTCTTCCTTTAGATATCTCAGAATTAAAATTACATGAAATCTGGAGCATCTTGAGCTCCTGAACTATGAACCTCTAACTATACAGATTACAGAAGACCTCTCCAAATGGACACACCTTCCCTAGGCTTCTTTTAGTGTATTGAAACTATAAGTCAGAACATATTGCCATGCATCCTATACTACATGCAAACACTACCTACAGTATAAACCCAGAGCAGCTGTATTTCCAAACATGGAACGGAGCAATCTCCAATTTCATGTGGAACTGGAAGCGCCCCCCCCCCCGATCAAAGTTTCCACATTACAATTCCCAAGACATAGAGGCGGCCTTAATCTACTGAACCTCACAAAATATGCATTAGCTGCATTTCTGCACACCATTGGCAACTGGATAGCACCCTCTCAACACCCCTATTGAAAACAAATCGAATTTACACTAAATGATCTGCACAACTGTGATCCGTATTTATTTTGGTAACCCTCCATCCTGTGTTCCACTGACAAAATTCTACAAGTATATGGCAATGATACTAACCCAGTGGGTACAAATTACAAAAATAATATCTCAGAGCCCTAGCACACTATGTGGACTATCGGCCCAACCAAATGGATGGGACCTTACAAACATGGGCAAAACTAGGCCTCTGTTTCTTTTTCCAGCTGATAGATCAGCATGGAACACCCCCCTTTTGCCTCCCTACAGTCAGATTGCCACCTTTAAAATACAGATCACTTCCATTATTTACAAGTGAGATCATATATAGGAGATCAACTACAGGCATTGCGTACCATTCCAGCTAACCTTCCATTACTTCCTCAGCTCCTGATACCCAGCCTTTGGGGACACTCCCTGGATCACACAATAGGGCGAGCACATAAAGCAATCCAAAAAGTGACAGTGGAATCCACAGTATCCATACTACAAATGTGGAACACAGAGATATCTACTGTGCATACAGTGGAGGAGTGAAACAAATTCGCCATTAGAGCATATTGCCTCACTTCCTCAACTTACTGGAAAGAATTCTCCTGGAAATGTCACTACAGGTTTTTTAGATCCCCAGATGTTGTGGCTAAATATGCAAGTGAGGGTGTGGCGGTGTGCTGGGGGTGGGGTGTGGGCAACTCATAGCAGGCACAACACATATTTTCTGGGCCTGCCCCAATGTACAGCTCTTCTGGTGAGAAGTTATTCATGAAATAGAGGCCGCTTTTGACTGTAGGTGGGTAATTACCCCTTTACTGATATCGCTGACCATACCCCCAGAAGGGTTAGAGCTGAACCCTGTCACCCTTTGCCTAATTCTCATATTGATTTTAGCAGCAATGAAGGCTATAACATGCCTTTGGCATTCTCTCAGAATACCATCTGGGGAGACTTGGAGATCCATAATGGTAGATATCTATAGCATGGAACGCTTGACATATACATATATAGGCTCCCTAGATTTTAGACATTTTGGAGGAAATGGGTATTATATCAATTAGAAAATTATCCAGACTTTGTGCCATGAGGGCGAACGCCTTCTACTCAGCTGTATGGGGGACACCTATACCACCCCCTCTATAGCCTCTGCACTTCCTGTCTTCTATTTCTTGTCATTCTTATTCTTTGCTTATGCTTCCTTATTATTTACTATGTAAGGTTAAGCAGACAGTCCTAATGGTTAACAAAATACATTAAAATACTGCTCTAAATGTGTATTATGGCGCCAAATACAGAGGTAATCAACCAAAAGTTGCTCAGTACTGAGGTATACCTGGGTATACTGAGGCAGAATCACATTACAGTCAATGCAAATTGGCCTCAGTATACCCAGGTGTTCCTCAGTACTGAGCATCTTTTGTATGACTACCACTGGGGATTAACCATTGGGACACCCAGTAAAACCATAAGCTCAAGATACAAAAAAATGGGAATGCCCATATAGGCACTCAATGTGTACTGCTATGTGTGTTACAATCATACAGCTTAAGTAACTGTATTAGCCTGTTGAATATAATGTGTCACACAGATATGTGAAGCTTATTATGTACTGTTCTATATTTGCTCCTGGGAAAATAAAACATTACGATTAAAAAAAAAGGCCATGTATTTTTTTTAAACTTGTGTTTAATGAATACAACTGTGACTATGTAGACAAGAAAAAATTTAAATAAAGATTATATTTACATAGATTGCTTTCTTATTTGGGGCTCGCCATGACACAAACCTGCACGGCCATCATAGAACTGGTTCCCCCTTTCTCAGGGCTGAGATTCAGATGCAGTGCTCCCAGATTGGCATTTCCCCAGTAACTCTAGAGCAACTTTCCTGTAGATTACATTATTTTCGATGGAAGCTGAATTGCTGTATTTCCCCATATAACCAATGCAAGTCTATGGGAACAATTTCCTTGTAGATGGCTCCATTTCCCCTGTAAAATATATGCATTCCTGTAGATCTCAGAGCCCTGCAGATGAGGCACACTGATGATTTCTGAGAAGGATGAAACATGTATTTGTGTCTTCTATGCTCAGCCTTTGCAGATTGTGCGAGAGGCCATTTGGCACAATACACTCTTGCTTAAAGCAGGACCAAGTTAATTTCTTTGATGGTGATTTGCATATACTTACATAGATACATAGATGTCAGCAGATAAGGGCTTTTGCCCACCTAGTCTGCCCATGAACGCTAGTAACTGTGCTTCTTCAAGCTTTCCTGGAACTAGGTTGTACTCTGCCCCTGACTACTAGGATCCCCCATGCCAATCCCATGCGTTCTTAAATCCTGTAATTGTTTTGCCCCCCACCAACTCTTCTGGCAGGCTGTTCCATTTGTCCACCACCCTCTCTGTGAAGAAGTACTTTCTCATATTCCATCTGAACCTCCCTCCCTCCTGTTTCATCCTAAGTTCCCTTGCTCTGGAGCATCTTTTTCTTTGAAAATTGTATTTTCCTGCACCTTATTCCGTGAGGTACTTAAATGTCTCAATCTCTCAAGCATACCCCCCCCCCCAAGGAATACATATTTAAGTCCTTCAACCTATCTGTGTAGGGTTTGTGATATAATACCTGCACCATCTTGGTTGCCCTCCTCTGAACTGCCTCCACCCTATCTATGTCCTTACATAGGTAAAGCCTCCAGAACTGTACGCTACACTTGAGGCACAGCGTCACCAATGTCCTGTATAGTGGAATTTTGACCTCCTTTTTCCTGATGGTGATACCCCTGCCTATGCATCCCAGCATCCTGTTTGCTTTTCCTGCCACCATGTCGCACTGACTTCCTACCTTGAGGTCGTCAAAGATAACCCCCAGGTTCCTTTCCTGGTTGCAGCATTCTATATCTCCCCCCCAGCTAATAAGTTGTTCCTGGGTTTTTGTGTCCCATGTGCATTATCTTACATTTTTTTTTGTTAAATCTCAACTGCCTAGCGCTTGACCAGTCCTCAAGCTTCTGCAGATCTCTTCTCATTCTATCCACACCCTCTGGCATGTCTACCTTGTTACAGAGCTTTGTGTCATCAACAAACAGGCCCATTTTCCCTTTTAGGCCCTCTGTGATGTCGCTGATAAAGATACTGAAAAGGATTGGACCCAGTACTGATCCCTGTGGTACCCCGTGAATTACTTTTCCCTCTGTGGAGTGACTGCCGTCTACTTCCCATGATGCTTTGCATTTTTTGGGAAATGTGTGATTTTGTATTCCTTTCAATAGTTAGTTTGATTGTAGGGAAAGTAAATTATTGGCATAAATTCCTTAAAATATATTTAGCAGATGATGTTGAAAATGTATTAGGTAAGTAAGGGCCACTAAGATTATTCCCTGATTTATAGATGGACTTTGTTTGTTTGTTTGTTTGTTTACTGGGTAAGCGCACTGATTCCAGGGACTGTTTTCAGGCATGATGCTGGCCAAGAAGATGGCACATAATACAGCGAGGACAGGTACAATAGGAGTTTCAAATACAGTACAGAGCAACATACACGTATTACTATACAGTTTTGTACAAGGATAGGCCAGATACAAGCCCTCCTGGATTCAAAGGATGGCCAGTGGAGTTGAGTCAGCACAACGCAGTGATGGGGTAATATTTACAATTTAAAATAAACCTCCAAATTCTATTGTTAGTTTTGCAAAGACATGATAAAACAGTCTGAGATGCGTGGCAGTAAACAACATTCACTGCACTCTTAAATTGGAATCAGTGCCTGAGTTACTGTGTGTTTGTTGTCTGTCAAGAAAAGAGAGTCTTTGGCCCTATACAGTGGGGCCAGGCATACCTGAACATTTTTTGATAGCACAGTAACTGCTGAGGTATATGTGACTTACAGGACAGAGAAGAATCAAAAGTAAAACCAAGATATTTGAAAGAAGTAACAGACTCAAGTGTTTGTACCAGGTGAATAGGAAAAGAAGACAGACAAGACAGAGCAAAAGGGGACTGTGTCATCAGCTAGAAAAGAGGGAAGAGGATTAATAAAAAAAGAAAATGGCAGAGGGCCAAGAATAGTCCCTTGAGAAACCCCAAGTGCAATAGGTTGAAAAGAGGATGAGATCCCCTTCCAAGAAATAACTTGGGAACACTTAGAAAGATAGGAAGAAAACCCAAGAAATAGTATTAGAAGAAAACCCGCTGTCTGACTGCCTTGAGAGAAGAATCTTATGAATAATTAAATCAAAGGGCTTGGATAAATGAATAAAAATAACATTCACAAGTGAACCGGTATCCAAGGCACAATCTATTGAATCATGGAATTTGGCCAAAGAAGTCTGAATAGAGTGCCTTGGCCATAGGCCAGACTGGAAAAGAAGAAGAAGTAAAGAATTTAGAACAAATATACCTCAGGGAAAACCCCCGGCAGGGCATCTTATATGATTCCTTTTTCAGAAATGCAAATACAAGCTATGGAATAGTGAAAACTCACCTGAGTATTTCTTTTTTAATGATTTTGTTTATTGCCCATTGTTGTGACAGCTGGGGTTACTTTTGCTGCACCCTTCTTCCTGTTGCAGATGAGTCTGATTCACGGTAACCTTCGCAGTCAACGCTAATGCTGCCCTAAGATTGGTTGGAAGGGTGTGTATGAAACATAGAAACACAGAATCTGACAGCAGATAAGGACCACTTGGCCCACCTAGTCTGCCCATTTCTCTACCTAACGGATAAGCTGCAGATCCTAGTTAACCAACAGCCTACTTCCTCCTACCCCCCCACTAGAATTGCCTTATGTCTGTCCCATGCATTCTTGAATTCCCCCACTGTTTTTGACTCTACAACCTCCTCAGGAAGGCTGTTCCATGTATCCACAGCCCTCTATGTGAAGAAATTCTTCCTCACATTACCTCTGAGCCATCCCCCCTCTATCTTCAAATTGTGCCCCCTTGTTTTTGCACATCTCTTTTTCTGAAAGATGCTACCCTCTTGGACTTTGTTGATTCCCTTGAGGTATTTGAAAGTTTTTATCATGTTCCCCTTCTCCCTCCTTTCCTCGAGGCTATACATCTTTAGTTCCTTTAGTCTTTCTTCATATGTCTTCTGATGCAGACCCTGCATCATTTTGGTTGGCCTCCTCTGGACAGCCTCCACCCTGTCTATGTCTTTGTGGAGATGGGGTCTCCAGAACTGTACACAGTACTCCAGATGTGGTCTTACCAACTGCCTGTACAGAGGGCCAACAACTTCCTATTTCTACTGGTGATGTCTCTCTCTGTGCATCCCAGTATCCCCCCCAGCCCTCCTTACTGCCTTCTCACATTGCTGGCCCACTTTTAGGTCATCTGATATGACTACCCCCAGGTCCCTTTCCATTTTTGTTGTTGTCAGTATCTCACCCCCCACTGTGTACTCTTCCCCTGGGTTTTTGTTTCCCACTTTGCACTTCTTTGCATTGAATCTAAGCTGCCATACATTTGACCATTCCTCCAACCTTGCCAAGTCCCTTTTCATCCTTTCCAAACCACCTTGTGTATCAACCCTGTTGCAGATCTTTGTGTCATCTGCAAATAGACATACTTTCCCTTCCAGTCCCTCTGTAATGTCACTTATAAAGACATTAAAAAGGACCGGCCCCAGTACTGAACCCTGCGGTACCCCACACTAGTAACCCTCCTTTCTTCACTGTGGACTCCATTTACTATTACCCGCTGTGTCCTGTTGTCCAACCAGTGTTTTACCCAGGCTACCACCCTAGGACCCACTCCCAGGCTGGCTAATTTGTTTATTAATCTTTTGTGTGGGACTGTGTCAAATGCCTTGCTAAAGTCTAGGTAGGCCATGTCCACAGCCCCTCCCTGGTCTACTGCTTTGGTCACCCAGTCAAAGAAATCTATCAGACTTGTCTGACATGACCTTCCTGCTGTGAATCCATGCTGCCTTGGGTCCTGTGCCCCACTGGCCTCTAGGTACTAAACAATTCTATCCTTCAGAAGTGATTCCATCATTTTCCCTACCACTGAGGTCAAACTGAAAGGTCTGTAGTTTCCCGCCTCTGTCTTGCTCCCACTTTTGTGAAGGGGAATCACATCCACCCTCCTCCAGTCCTCAGGTACCACCCCATCCTCCCATGATTTATTAAAAAGGGTAGTCAGTGGTGTTACTAGTTCTTCCCTTAGTTCTTTTAAAATTCTGGGGTGAATCCCATCAGGCCCCGTTGCTTTATCCACCTTCAGTTTTAAGAGTTCTTTCAGAACCCTTCCTTCTGTGAAAGGACTAATATCAACCCCCCTATCCAGAGTGCTTCTATTGACTGGATCAGGTATTTCCCCCTGCTTTTCCATTGTGAATACTGAGCAGAAGTATTCGTTCAGTATCCCTACTTTTTCACTGTCGCTCTCTGCCCAACCACCTTCCTCTTTGTTCAGCCTCAATATCCCTGCCTTAGTCTTTCTTTGCTCCCTAATGTACCTATAAAAGTTTTATCCCCCTTCTTAACCGAGTTGGCTATCTTTTCTTTGGTTTGGGCCTTTGCTATTCTGACTGCCTTACCCGCTTCCTTCTGCTTTAACTGGTACAGTTCTCTGTCCTGCTCCTTCTGTGTTGCAAGGCATCCCACACAGCATGCCCTGAAGACCTCTTCTTAGTTGGGTGGTGGCTTTGATTTGACCCCAGTTGACCTTTAAAATATAAAAAAGCTATTTAAAACCTGCCCCATTGATATTAATAGAGTGTGCCCCATACATTGTAACATCCTACATCATAAAATGTGTGAAAGTGGAGTGGCACAGGGGTGGGTGCTTTCTGAAATAAGCACCAGGAAAGAAAAGGGACCTGGCAGCCAGCTCCTACAAGCAAGGAATTATGACCCCTTCCCCTAACAAAACTACTGTTTAGAAAATTTCAAAACATGAACTGTTTAAGTCTAGTTAGGGTTAGCTATAGTACCAGTGGAGGCTTGGGGATTTTTTTTAATAAGCACAATGGTTGCTCTGCTTAATTTCTTTCCTCACATACAGAGCCACCACCTCCACCCTTACCTTCTATCCCTTCTGAAGACAACACAGTTGGGATTTGTTAGATATGTTGAGATGTTTCAGTAATGGGCATCAAGTCTAGCTGGGCTTTTATCACCATTGCCTGAAGATCACACATTTTGTTCCCCAAGCTCCTGGCATTTATGTGTATGCCCTTCCAAGGGTATGCCACTGTACGGTGACACTATTACAGTGAAAATGTCAATGCCAACAACATCGACATTTTCGCTATAATAGTCCGCCCGAGACCCTGGCACTCTGTCCACGGTCCTGCACCCCCTCCCCGATCCAACTCTGACTCGGAGTTAGAATCCTATAGATCCAGGGTTTCAGGGGGCAAAGCCACCAGAGGAAAAAACAGTCAGGGTTTCCAGTCAGATGTATGTCAACCGCAAGTTGTGGTCGACATAAATCCACTGCTATAATGGTGGTCGAAAACTTAGTTATCGAACTGGCATCGTAGAGCCCCTTCCAAGAATTCTGCCTTGCCATTCTGCTCTAATCTGCCCTACTCCCCTTCTTCTTGTTTGGTTTCAGCACCCTGTAGCTATTATTTGCCCTACTGCTGTCTTCTGGGGTCCATGATGCCCCTTTGGCAGTGGCATGTGGTCATTATGTCACCTGCACTAACAGTGCAGTTGAAAACTACGGAAGCAAAACACCACATTCAAAGGTAGCACTCAGCAAAATATCAATCCATACAAAAATTAGCACTACCTTTGAAATGATGGCAAACATTACAAAATTTTATATTTACGGGGGACTCTGCCCCCCAACCCCCCCAATTAATATAACTAACTCCGGGGGGGGAATAAAACTCGGGGACAGGGAGAAACTTTGGAAGGGGGTGGATTCTAACAGAGGATAAAGGGACACAAGACATTAAAAAATTAAAATTATATCAATCAATCAATCAAAATCTTTATTTATTCAGGCGAACATCATTGAGCATAGCTCATTTACAAGATGGACCTGATTGGTCAGAAACAACATAATGGGTATAAATTCACATATATACAAATACAGATTGAGTACAATAACAAAGACTTTAAAATGAACAGATACAATAATATACACATATACACAAGTGTTAACCAGTGATATTGGGCACCAAAGCAAAGGAGAAAAAGGTAAGGCATTCGGGTTTAGGAGAAAATTGTAACGATGTTAATGGATGAATGCCTAAACAGATAAGGGAGGGGGAATCTAATGGGGCAGGGTGAAAAGGGGTCTGAAGGGACTAGGACTTGTGGAAGCAGTTGCATATCTCTGGGAAAAGACTTAGGTACAGCTGTTTGAAGGAGGCTATAGGAATGAAAGTGTTCAGCTTCAGGGTCTTTTGCAGAGAATTCCAGATGAGTGCTAGAAAGTAGTTGATTGCAGCCCTTCCATGCCGGGTACTGGCCTTTGGTAAATTCAATGTAATGAGGCTACTGCTTCTTAGGGCATATGGCCTTGGAGTAACAAGAGAGAAGCAATCCGAGATGTAGGATGGTAGTTTATTTGTCAGAGCTTTGTAGATCCATACAGCAGCATTTTTGTTCCCTCTGTGATGTAGGGATGTCCAGCCAACTGCAGCATAGAGAGAACAGTGGTGGGTGCTGAAAGGAAGGTCAGTGATGAATCTTAGAGCTCTATGGTACAAGGTATCCAGTTTATTTAAGTAGGACAGGGAGCAGTGGCCATATAGGAAGTCTGCATAGTCAAGGAGGGATAGAAATGAAGCCTGGATTAGTCTCTGCTTAGATTCTCTGTTTAGAAAATGTTTGATCCTGAAGAAAAGGCCAAGTCTTTGTCTGAGTTTTTTCAGGAACTCTTCAATATGCTGGGTGAAATCAAGCCTGTTATCAATCCAAACCCCCAGATATTTGAATTTGTCTACATTCTCAAGGCTCTCTCCAAGGATGGTAGAAAGTTGGGGAAGAATGTTCGGTGAGAGAGTGGTAGAAAAAGTATTGGTGGAGAGGAACATAGCTTTAGTCTTCTTGGCATTTAATAGAAGCTTCTTTTCAAGTAATTTGTGTTGCAGCAGGGAGAATTCAGATTGTAGTAGATCATATGCCTTTGTTGGTGATGGATTGCTTACATAAAGGACAGCATCATCTGCAAAAAGGTGAACATTAGATTTTGTGAGGCTTGAATCAATGTTGTTGATGTAGATGGCAAAGAGGATAGGGCCCAGGATGGAACCTTGAGGAACTCCTCTTAAGAGTGGTTTTGAGGAAGAAAGGTTGCCTTCACTTTTTACCTGCTGTATTCTACCAGAGAGGTAGCATCTGAATCATTTAAGAGAGATTGGGTCAAGGCCTAGGGAATGCAGTGAGGAGATTAGTAGATCATGATCCACAGTATCGAAGGCTTTACTTAAGTCCAGAAATACAGCACAGATATTATTTTTTATCTAATTCAGACTGCATCATTTGTAACTTTGCTAAGGCAGAAATGGTGCTGTGCATGGCTCTAAATCCAGATTGAGCAGGATTAAGGAGGTTGTTAGCATTGAGGTAGTCATTTAGTTGGATGCTTACCAGTTTTCTAACATTTTGGACAGCACTGGTAAGATAGAAATAGGCCTATAGTTGTTGAGATCCATGGGGTCCCCTGCTTTAAGGAGGGGAAACACTTGTGCTGTCTTCCACAAAGAAGGAATAGAACCAGTAGATAAGGACAAGTTGAAGAGGTGAGCTAGGGGGGCTGCAATGGCATGCAATGCAATTTTTAGAAAGAATGGATCCAGAGAGTCTGCACCAGTGCTTTTAGTGGTATCCAGATGGAGCAGTAGGTCTTCTACTTGTTTTAATAATATTGGCTTGAAAGAAAATGTAGAGCAGCCTTCTGAACTTCAGTAGAAAGGAAGTAAGTTGTGAACGAGTAGATTTGCTGGAGAGGAGTCAAAAGCTAGGCCTGCTGTAGTAAAGTGATTGTTGAAAGCATCTAAAATCTCATACTTGTCAGTGATAACCACATTATTGAGGTTCACTTGGGATGGTAAAGAGGTGCTAGAGTCTTGCCCTAGGAGTCCCTTGATAGTGCCCCAGAATCTGGCTGGGTTATGGTAGGAGGCATCCAGCTCTGCTGTATAAAAGGCAGCCTTGGCATCTCTCACTTTTTCTGTGCAGCTGTTTCTGGCTTTTCTGAATTATAACCAGTCGTTTGGATCTTTGGTCTTCCTTGCCCTTTTCCAGAGCTTGTCTCTAGCAAGTCTCTCTTGTCTCTATATGTCCTGGGACAGGGAATCAAACCACGAGACACTGACACTCCACTGCCCTCCCCACCTGTGGCTCTAGCCTCTGAGCCATGGCAGCTACTCGGCAGCATGCCATTTACAGGAGGCTTTCACCTCTTTCACTAAAAGCAACTGCAGGAATAGCAGTAATGTACATTCGCAAGTCTGTTCCTGTAGCTATTCAGCGTTTAGATGTTTTGATCATGCTGTTTTTCATGCGTGGTATTCACCATGACATATAGACCTGGTACCTTTGGCAGTCTAGTGTTTCCCCTTTGTATTCCTCCACCCTGCCTCAGAAGTCCCAGCTCTTCCTCATTCGGGGGGGGCATTTGGTTCCCCCTTGATGCTATGGTAGATCCTGTGCCCTTATGCAGCCCTCCCTCTTGCCTAGTTTAAACACTGCTTAATGAACTCATCTAGTTTCTTACCTAGTGCACTGCTTTCCCCTCTGCTTAGATGTAGATCATCCTTCATAAACAGGTCAATATCTTCCCAGAGGGTTGCCCAGCCCCTTACATTTATTTATTTTATTTATTTTAGCTTTTGTTGACCGGGTAAGTGCACTGGACAAATCCTGCCTATTTTCAGGCACGACCCGTGGGATACCCATACACCTGCTCTGTACACCACCCTTTTAGCCACATATAAAATTCCAAAATCTTGCCTTTTCTGACCTTACCCGACCATGGCATCAGCAGCAATTCTGAGAAGGCTTCCAGGTCTGAGACTCCCCTGAGTCTGCCCTCCATGATGCTGAATTTCTTCATTTTTATTTATTTAGATTTTTATGGGTTTTTCTTGGGTTTTCTCCCATCCCCCTCCCCCCGGGGCCCCAGCACATGGTTGTATGTGCATGTGGAGGTGTGCACACACACCAGAAGCCAGCTCAGCCCCTTCACCCACCTGTACTGCCACCCTGCCTGCCTACAAAACCCCATCAAACCTCCACCCGGTGGGGACGGGACTATGACAGGGTCAACAACCCACCCCCACCACCCCCGGAAGAGGAGAGCAGCTTGATGGCGTGCTCAATCCCATTTCTCCCACCCCCCCCATGCTGGCACCCCGATGACCCATGGTTGTTCCCAAATCTGGGTCGCCAGCATAGCGCAAGGTGTGGCATCCAGTGCTTCAACTATACAGGACAACTTTGTAAAACAGGGTCTTGCAGTCCTAAAAGTTTATCTCCTGTTAAAAAATAAATGTTTTTATCTATCTACCTATCTAACCCTCAGTGCCACCAGGTTAGCTAATGTTGAATTTCTTTTGAACTACTTTTATACTGCAGTTCACCAAATCATTGGTTCAGTGGACGATCATAATATTTGGCCTCCCCCTTCTCCAGTCAAGGACTCGAGCCATGACAGTATCTTTGCAGCCACTCACCTGGAAGGAAAACCAGAGAACTCCCACCTGCGCTGGGACCTCAGCTTGCCTCCCTGTCCCTCTCACTATTGAGTCCCTAGTACAGTCTTCCTTCCCATACTCTTTACCTTCCAACATTCTTACCAGACTCATTCCTTGCCAGTTGAACCTTGTTCCTGAAGTAGGTGGCTGCTCAACTCTGATCACTCTGGGAACTGGGGGATGTTACCATTCCCCAAAGCCTCTAGGGTCTGATAGTGGTCCCTCATTACCACTCCAGGGACTGGGACCCTCCCTGTCCCAACCCTCCTCCCCTGCAGCCCCACTGTGTACCATCTTCCTGCTGAAGTATAAAGTTTCTGTAGAACTGCTTCTGAAAACAGTTGAGACAGTCTGAGGCAACAATCCTTTTGTTGGAACAAGGGGTTTAAGATGATATAAGGATCCCAAAGACCAGAAAAGAACAAGCAGGACACTCTGAAAGCTGTGTGGTACACTTCAAAGGGAAAACAACTGTTGTCCAAAAAAGTGATGCACAGGCTCCTTGACCAAAAGCCCAGCACAGGCTCCTAACTTTGGGAAGCTGTAGGAGCAACAGTTAAGAAGGGGATAAAACCTTTTATAGGTACATTAGGGAGCATAGAAAGGTTAAGGGAGGGATAGTGAAGATTAATAAAGGAGAGGGGAGGTGGGCAGAGGGAGACAGTGGAAAGGCAGAGATACTGAATGAATACTTTTCCTCAGTATTCACAAAAGAAGATGAGGAGGAGTTACCTAAACCAGACAATAGAAGCACTCTGGGTAGGGGTGTTGACACCAGTCCATTTACAGAAGAAAGAGTCCTGAAAGAACTCTTAAAACTCAAGGTGGATAAAGTAATGAGGCCTGACGATATTCATCCCAGAATCCTAAATTAACTAAGGGAGGACCTAGTGACACCACTGACCACACTTTTTAACAAATCATGGGAGGATGGGGTGGTACTTAGGGACTGGAGGAGGGCAGATGTGATTCCCCTTCACAAAAATGGGAGCAAGGCAGAAGCAGGAAACTACAGACCTGTAAGTTTGACCTCAGTGGTAGGGAAAATGATGGAATCACTTCTGAAAGAAAGAATTGTTGGGTACCTAGAGGACAGCAGGGCACAGGACCCAAAGCAGCATGGATTTACAGCAGGAAGGTCATGTCAGATGGATCTAATTGATTTCTTTGATTGAGTGACCAAAGTAATAGACCAGGGAGGGGCTGTGGATATGGCCTACCTAGACTTTAGCAAGGCATTTGACACAGTCCCGCACAAAAGACTAATAATCAAGTTAGCCAGCCTGGGAGTGGGTTCCAGGGTGGTAGCCTGGGTAGCAAACTGGCTGCACAACAGGACACAGAAGGTAATAGTGAATGGAACACATTTCAAAGAAAGGGGGGTTACTAGTGGAGTACCTCAGGGCTCAGTACTGGGTCCAGTCCTCTTTAACATCTTTATAGGTGACATTGCAAAGGGTCTGGAGGGAAACGTATGCCTCTTTGCAGATGACACAAAGATCTGTAACAGAGTTGATACACAAGGGGGTAGAAAGGATGAGAAGGGACTTGGCAAGGTTGAAGGAATGGTCAGAAATATGGCAACTTAGATTCAATGCAAAGGAGTGCAAAGTAATGCACCTGGGAAACAAAAACCCAGGAGAAGAGTACACAATAGCAGGGGAGGTACTAACAACAACAAAAATGGAAAGGGACTTGGGGGTAGTCATCAGATGACCTAAAGGTGGGTAAGCAATGTGAGAAGTCAGTAAGGAGAGCCAGGGGGATACTGGGATGCATAGGAAGGGGCATCACAAGTAGAAAAAGGGAAGTGGTTATCCCTCTGTACAGACAGTTGGTGAGACCCCATCTGGAATACTGTGTGCAGTTTTGGAGACCCCATCTACGTAAGGACATAGACAGGATGGAAGCAGCCTAGAGGAGGGCAACTAAAATAGTGCAGGGTCTGCATCAGAAACCATATGAAGAGAGACTGAGAAAGCTTAATACGTATACCCTTGATGAAAGGAGGGACGGGGGACATGATAGAAACTTTCAAGTACCTCAAGGGAATCAACAAAGTCCAGGAGGGTAGCATCTTTCAGAAAAAGAGATGTGTAAGAACAAGGGGACACAATTTAAAGATAGAGGGGGGACGGCTAAGGGGTAATGTGAGGACATTTTTTTTCACGGAGAGAGTGGTGGATTCATGGAACCACCTTCCTGGGGAGGTTGTTGGGTCTAAAACAGTGGGGAAATTCAAACATGCATGGGACAGACATAAGGAAATTGTATTGGGGGGGGGGTTGCAAGAAGTAGGCTGTTGGTTAACTAGAATCTGCAGCTTATCCAATAGGTAGGGAAATGAGCAGACTGGGTGGGCCAAGTGGTCCTTATCTGCCATCAAAGTCTAGGTCTATGTTTCTATATTAGTGTTTTGCTGCTTGTTGCACAGAATCACTGAATGAATCAGTCAACAAGGGAACTTTTGCATCAAGCAGATACTTTTATCATTTATCGCCAGGAGTGTGTATATTGCTTTCTTTTTGGCTGCACCCCCCCCCCCAAAAAAATGTGTATCAAAAATAATATTTTACAATATAGCTGTTCATGTGATAGTTAATGGTTTCATGCCCTCTGTTGCCAAAAATGAAGTACTGCAGATAGGAATTATGCTACAGCAGGTACAGTATGTGGCATGAGGTGAAAATGTAAGTCATTGAGTGAGAATATTTTAAACATTGTGAAGTGGGGTGAAATTACAAGGAACAAATAATAATGAATGTGTTCCAACAAGTTCACGTTTTATTTAAAAAAAAATCTATCATAAAATTTAAATCACACAAACCATAATTATAACAAAAGAAATTCTAACTTTGGATTTCTTGGGCATGATTTTGGGGCACTCTCTCAAAAGTGGCACCAAGTGACACCGTTGGCACCCTTGGCAGGTATGGATGCATTTACTGCTTGCACCAGTCTGGACTGCATGTGGGAACATTCCACAACAATGCCACCCCATCCAAGGGGCTGTACTGTAAATAGGTAAGGTTCTGCAAGCTGTGAAATTCTAAAATCTTAAGGGCTGAACATGCAGTTTGGCACACCCAGCTACATTCTAAAATATGGCCCCTTTGTTCTCTTTTTATAAATAAGTCTTGAGTGTGCATTCATTTAGTAAAGAACACATTGGTGAGGATCACACTATATCTGCTTCAACTGTAGGCAAGCAGTGCCCACTGGGTCGAGCACATCACTGTGAACCGCAAGATCTCACATTCATATCCCACCAGAGCCACTGACTCACTGGATGATCCAAAGCAAGTAAGCTAACTTTCCTGTGAGTCAGCTTGCCTAGCTGTAAAAATAGGTAGAAGACAGATGCAACAGGAAGATGGGCTCCAAAGGAAAGAAAGATGCTGATTTAGTTGGGCTACCCTAGGTAAATAATTTCTGAAGAAGAAATAGAAATGAAAAATGACAGGGATGTAAAATGACAGTTTTTGTATGGAGTTTAGGTTGGCTATTCATATTTAACAATCACTGGTAAGAAAATGATTTTATGATCCATGGCTCTAACCCAAGACTAGCCACAATCATCACTTTGCTTCAGATCATGTTGTTAGAAAGCACATAGTTGAACATAATTTATATATTTAAAGAGTCACTGACACCTCAATATAAACTTTGGAAAACATAATATTTGGACACAAAGCAGCTTATATTTCTCATTAGCTCTCAATTTCTTATCCAAATTATTTATTACTGAGGTCATATGTATGAAAATAGGATATTTGTTCCTTGAAGGTTCATCTGCTCCTATTGCTTTGTCACAACCTGATGTCACAATACTCAGCTTGTAACATCACAGTTATTCCCATGGCAATATGCTGTAATATCACAACAGAGCATGACTTCAAGTAAAGATTCATCTATAGACGCTGATGAACTCTAAGGGATATTGACCTTGTTTATACGGGAATTTCTTCTGTAATAAATAAAGGAGAGGAGAAATGTATAGAAGAGAGATGAAATACAAGCTGAATTGTGTATAAATATCACGTTTTCCAAAGTTTTCCCAAAGGCTTCAGCTTCTCTTTAAATATACTGCATACAATGAAAGCAGCATGGTCTCGGGGTTAGAGCACATGCTTGGAAACCAGAAGAACCAGGTTCAAATCTCACCACAGCCACTTAATTTCTGTGTGACCCAGAGCAAGTCTTTTAACTTCTCAGTGCTTTAGGCCACCCTGCTGTAAATGAGTAAAAAAGCAGGATCTCAATGAAAATTTAATGTTACTTTTCAGCTGGGCTTCCCTGTGTAAATAACTGTAAAAAAATACATATCCGGGAGTCTGTAACATATATAGTAACATAGTATTATGATGATGGAAGGGGAATAAGGCCTCTCCTGAGTGACTGTACCCAATTTGAGTATGGGCACACATCCAACCAAAACAGCTGGAATTAGACCTTAGGCAGAATTCTGAAGTTCTGCTTATTTTCTGCAGATTTCGCCTCATACTGCAGAATTCAGTGACTAACTGTGGAACTTTAGTCACTAAATGCAGAAATAAATTTCTTTGTCAGTTATTCTACCACATAGTTCAATATCCCTCGGTTATCAATGTAGTTCTGTGGATTTTTTTCTCTGCAATCAACGTATGGCCATATTTGATTATGTAGAGATAGTATTGTAACTTTTAAGCTGGGAAACTCAATCTAAGCACCCAAACTGCAGACCACCTTAACTGTGGTGTCAGAAACTAGCATTGTATTCGTCTTTTAATTGTTTGTTTTTTTCCTCCTATCCTGGCTTTATTGCAGGCTTTGTTTCAAATTCAGCAGAACCCCTGGATTTGCGGGGGGGGGGGTCCGCATTATATGGTAAATTCTGCAGATTAGCTCAGTAATTCCGCTACAAGTTCTCATAATGCCGCAGTTAGCTCTAATCACATGATTTGCAGCTCTGCAGTCACGTGGGCACAGACTTGATTTATCTGCAGTTTTCAATTAATTCCGCAGAATCCAAGTATTGTGGAATACTGCATTGTATTTTCCACGATACTGTTAAAATGTTCCGTGCTTCTGCATGGAAAATCCGAGGAAATCTCAAATTACTCCGCAATTAGTAGTAACTGCATTGTGATTGGTTGCAGCTCTGCAGTTATCACATGGTGTGCACAGGGCTTCAACATGTGAGTCTCTCTCACTGATTCTCACTTCTGAAGTGATTTCTGATGAGGAAATAGCTCTCTTCAGTCTGATTATCCTATTTTGAGTGTTTACACTGAAAAAATAATTTGTGTTGGCAAAAGTTCAATACATGTACTTTTCCTGCTGAGATAAACAGTTTTTTGACTTTTGTTTAGTCATATAACATTTCTATTTAAACAGTGTGGTGGTAGTTGTATTAGTAGTAGTAGTAGACTCTGTAACACTGAGCTTAACAGTTTGTCTTTTTCTGTGACATTTTTGATAGGAATTTCAGTTTTGTTTTTGAACTGGTAGTTTTTTAGAGACTGACTCATATTTGTGAAGCAATCTGAAGTTCTGTTTACAGAAAGTGGTGCAGTGTGTTATACCTAGTCACAATTTTGTACAGCTTATTTCTTTCATCGTGGTACTTTTGTTATTTGGTGGATGGGCTAATAACTAAAAGCAGCAGAACATGTCTTTTAGAAAGCGAAAGCGTGCAGGCTCTGGGAAAAAAAAAACTGTTGGTGATTCATCAAGCAAAACGGTGTCTCCTGGAGGTGCAGAGGGTATGGGGAGTGTGGTAGAGGGCTCATCAGCAGCAAAGTCAGTGGTAGTGCAGGTACAGGAGTGGCTCATGATGTGCCAACGTCAGCAGCAGGAGCTGGCATTACAGCTTCTGTTTTTTTTTGGGTTTGAGGAAGCGTAGTATTCCAAGCTCTGCAGCTGTGCCTGTATCTCAACATACCAGATTGTCAAGAAAAACTGCTGTGGATGTTGCAGCACTCCTGTGCCAGCAACATGAGTCTCAGGAGGAGAAGGAGGAGGAGGAGTAGGAGGAAGAGCCACATGATGATATTGCAGATTTTTCTCAGGAGCTTCTAGGGAGTAGTACACCGGCTGTGGCTGATAGCACTATTAAACCTAATGTAAAGGGTGATCCCCAGCCAGTAAGTTTCCTTGCTGAAGAGAGGGAGCTTGATCAAGTGGTGGAGAAACAGGCACAGGAAGAATTTCTTCAGTGTGAGCAATCTTCTGGTCCTAATGTGGAGGGTGACGAGCAGGGTTCTGATGAAGATGAGCTGGTGGATATTTCAGTAGTAGTGCAGGAAATGCCAGAGTCGATCATCAGTGATGAGGGGGGTGATGATGATTCAGCAACTGACCCCATTTGGAAACCTGGTCCCAAAAAAACAAATGAAAAAAAGTGTAGGGATGGGTAAAGAAGGGAAAGGAATTTCTGCTAAACCACTGCAGCATAGAGAACAATTGGATGTGAGAAGCAAGACAGCACAAGGTTAAACTGTAATTACAGATAAGCAGCAGCAGGAACAACAGCAGGCAATAGTGTTGTCCACCCCAAACCTCCCAGCACCATTCACTGCACCTTCGACCTGTAAAATCTGACGTGTGTGTGGCACACACGTCACTAGTGTGGGATTTTTTTTCTGTGTCTGACTCTGATGATAGCATAGACATATGTAACATCTGCAAATCTAAAATCAGTCGGGGCAAGCCGGAACACATTTTGGAGCCATTAGAATGCATAGCCATATGCAAACAAAACATCCCATTCGTTGGGCACAGCAGACGCAAATGGCAACAATGTCAGCTTCTGAATCTGCTCGTGAACAATCTGAACCAGAAGGTCCACGTAATGTTACATTTAACCTCATACTGAGTTCTACCCATATTGACGTTGCAGATGCAAGAGGTTGTACTCAGTCAGAACCTCATGCTTCTCCTGCCTCCGTCGAAATTATGCAGCATGGCCATGCTGTTAGCCAGGGCAGTCAGCTCATCAGTAGGCAAACTCATAAAAGCAGTACATCCACCTCCCCCCAAGCCCATGGCACACAAAAGCTGAAGCAACCTGATATTAGATCTGCACTAACAAAACACACTAAATACCCCCATAACTACCCAGTTGCAAAACAGCTGAATACAGCCATTGCTAGGATGCTTGTAACAGACCTGCTGCCATACTTTTTTGTGGAGAAACTGGGGTTTCTTCAATTGATGGAAAAAGCAGTACCAAATATAAAGTTCCAAGCTGCACATTCTTTTCCACAAAGGATGTCCCTGCTCTCTATAATGACCTGTCCTGCATTGTTTCCCACGCAGTGTCCCACTCTGCAGTACCCACCATCTACCTTACCACTGATATATGGACTAGTAGGCCATCTTCTGCAATAAGTTTTATGTGCATTACTGCACACTGGGCATATTTCCCATGTCTGTCTTCAACTTGCCAGCTGTCAAGTGATAGTACTGTTGGTCCTCGTCAGCATGCCACCTTGAGTATGGAGAGCATGCCTGGCTCTCATACAGCTGAAAGGATATTGGCACAAATTAATGAGGCCATTACATCATGTCTTAAGCCGCATGGTTTCTCTGTGGGCTTCATTGCTAGCGATAATGCTCATAATGCTCTTAAAGGAAAACTGCACTCTCATGTCTTCTAAATGTTATTTGTTTCCATGTCAACAGACAACTCTTTTCATGTAGCTGTTAAAGATGTATGTAACTGCTTCAGTTAGTTTTCACACTTCATACTAGGCCCTGTTACTGTCCTGGGAGGGTCCGTTTCATAGTTGTTGAAATCTCATTGTCCCAGAGAGCTGCATTAGCATATGAGAATGTGATGCTTAATCAACCTTTAAACTCCCCAGTATGCCTGTCTGCTTAAGTAGTTTTAAAAGAAGCAAGCTGCAAGAAGGTGTGAAATACCATATTTACCTTCAGTGAGTTTTACAAGTTATCTGAGTTGTAATACCATTTTTTTCCCCTTTAAACTCCATTCGGTTTATGAGTTTGTAGAGAATTTTTGCAGGGTATTTGTTATTTCAGCATAGAGATACATTATATAAATGGTTGATCTGACATCATGTTCTCATATGCTAATGTAGTTCTCAGGGACAATGAGATTTCAACAACCACGAAATGGATCCTCCCAGGACAGTAACAGGGCCTAGTATGAAATGTGAAAACTGACTGAAGCGGTTGCATACATCTTTAACAGTTACATGAAAAGAGTCTGTTGACATGGAAACAAATAACATTTAGAAGATATGAGGATGCAGTTTTCCTTTAAAGCAATTCCCGATGGCTCATTTTTTCATGTGCCATGCTTTGCTCATGTGCTTAATCTGATTGTTAAGGTATTTCTGGAGCATGAAGCAGTAACTAGTATGTTGAATGTGAGCCATAAAATCTGCAACCATTTTATTAGCTCCTCACTGGCCAGATCATAGCTGACCACTCTACGGAAGGCAAATGGAGTGCCCCAACATTGATTAACACTGGATGTGGTCACACACTAGAATTCAGCATTGTACATGCTCGAGAGAGACTATTTAAGCAGTGCAGACCAATAAATGATTATGTGATGCAGTTGCATGACCGTGACACACGGGCAGCCATGTCATTCAGTCTAGCTCAGTGGATGTTGATGGACAGTGTACTTCAAATATTCTGTCCTTTTGAAGATGCCACACAAGTTGTCAGCTCTGACAATGCATGCCTGAGCCAGATAATACCACTGCTGCATGTACTGCAGCAGGCACTGGTAAATATCAGGGAGCAGTTTCAAGTGGCTTCAGACGCAGTAGGGGTAGAACTAGCTAACAGGATTCTGAAATTGTTCGACGATGATCCGAGACTGATTTATATGAACACCTCGGAGGCATACATCCTTTCAATGTTGCTGGATCCACGGTACAAACATGGTATGACTGCTCTACTTCCCGGTGGTAAGACTGAAGTTGATTGCCATGTTATGATCCTTCATGGGTAAGTTGAAAATTGGATGGCAAGTGATCATGCAGAGAAAAGGTCACCGTTGGTATCCCAGGACAAATCTGACAGTGGAAGAGGGAGTGCAAAAATATATCCCTCCTCTTCCCACCCATTCTGTGCCTGGTGTAGTGTCCTCCTCCTCACCGGCAAGCAGTTCCACAACCCTCTGTGGGCCATACTGCAGCAGGTCAGTGTTTCTGCATGACAGCCAACTGAGGGTACAACACAACTGCAGCTGTCTGCCAGTCATATGGTACAGTCCTATATGGATGACCCACGCCAGCTCGACATTGAAGAAGAGCCATTGTTATACTAGTAAAGTAAGCAAGAAGTCTGGCCAGCCCTGGCGTCTCTGGCCATCGAGTATCTGACTTGTCCCTGTGCAAGTGTTAGCTCTGAAAGGGTTTTCAGTGCTTCAGGTGCAATAGTGAATGACCGGTGCAGCTGCCTGTCTGAGAGAAATATAGAGTACCTGACATTTATTAAAATTAATTTGCATTTCCTCCGATTGCAGTATAAATTGTCATCGGCTGTGAGGTATTATGCAGGTGAAGAGGTTGATGTTGAGCTGGAACCTGCAGAGGAAGAAGAGAGTCTGGTTCTCCCATCTGAGGAGGAGGAGGAGGACACATCCAAGGGGGTCTGAGTTGTCTTAAGTTGCATAACACAAAGATGCATGTGCACCAAATCAGTCATCACCCCACGACACATACATCAGAGTCCTACACTGAGGATTTGTGTGCAGGAAAGAAGTAAATATCGAAAATGCTTATGACTGTTGCTACCTGTTACTGTCCAAGTTGGCCAATGTTCATGGCCCTCCCCCCCCAAAAAAAGCAGGAAAAGCGCACCCCCCAAAGCAACCTTTGTCGCACAATAAGGAACACATGAGTAACAAGGAAGTGTGGTTTCAACAACAAAATGTTTAATAGCAAATTAATAATTTGAGAAACAACAAACAGAACTTTTTTTTTTTTTTTAACCTTTTTTCTCTCCCACCCAGCTCTCTCTGGCTATCCCACTTGCTGGACCGCTCTACCGCCCGCTGTGTCCCCCGTCATCTTCAAGGATGTCACAACTCACCGGGGACGGGAGGGGCACAACCCCAGGGAGATTGAAGGGGGCAGTGACAGGGAACCAGCGTTGGGTGTGTGGCGGAGGCACTGGAGGAGCCATCGCCTATCCGGTGGGTGGGGGCTTTTTTCCCCGTTACGTGCCCTCAATCCCCCACCCCCTGTCTGTGGTGCATGTACCCGACTTCTCGGTGCACAGCAACCCTGCCAGCATCGGGCCACGCTGTGAAGATGCTGTCCAGTGCTCTGCGGTGCCCCCGGTCTCCACCAGGGAGCGCTGGAACACCAGACATCCCCAGAACCCTCCCCAGGAGAGGAGAGCAGCCCAGCGGGTGCTCAATCGAATCCCACCCCTGCCGATCCCCGGTGCCCGAGCTCGTTCATTGAACCCGGGTCGCCGGCGTGGCGTGAGGTGTGGGCTTCTAGTGCCTCAACCCTCGGTGCCACTGGGCCAGCTAACAAACACAGAACTTGTAGAAGAAATATGAACATCCAAACAACTATATACAAACAAGTCAAACAAGCAAAAAACCAAAAAACAGAACAAGTCAGTCAGTCATTCTAAATGTTAAATTGACATAAATACAAAAAATTATTTACAAAATGTTCAATCCAGCATGGCTAAAAAAAAACTAGTGGCTGGCTGGCAGTGGCTGCACACTACATGCTGCACTGCAGTTAGCGCCAGCGTCTTCTCATGACAGACGCCACCAGACTTGGTTGTGACTCCCTTCTCCTGCTTGACTTAAGCAGGCACAAGATTTGCTTCTGCATCTCCTCTACCCTTTCCAATCTTGCCTCAACTCTTTTCAGGCCAGCCCGAAGAGCAGCATATTGTTTCCGACTCAGGGTGGTCTTCCTCTCCCTTCTGCCCTTCTGTACCATCTGCGGCTGGGTGGTTGGTAATGCCATGGAGGTTGTCTGCAGCTCAGTCTGCTGCTGCTGTTGAGCTGGCCTGGCCTGTGGCACACGTGTGCTCCCTGCTGACTCTGAGGGTGGATCTTCCTTCTCTGCCAATTTGGCAAGAGCCTTCTTATTTCTTAGCACATGGTTTTCTGTGGGCTTGCTTAATGCCTTTGCCTCTTTGGTGGCTGACTCGGTGCCCCACTGTTCCTGTGCTGGTTGTATTGCTGCTGATGTTTCGGTGTAGTCAGTAGTACAGAAAGAAATACGCAGCCTCAACATAATGTGCTGTGCAACTATCAGCCCTTATATAGTGAGTGTAGTGTGTGTGTGTGTGTGTGTGTGTGTGTGTGTGTGTGTGTGTGTGTGTGTCAGAGAGATGAAGTCTGACAGACAGACATCAGTGCCACTTACTTATTGCATGCTTTCTGTGTGCCCCACCACCCAAGTGAGTCAGCACCTCATCAGGTCTTCCTACTTCTGCTCTGTGTTGTAAATTGACATGCTGTGGGTCCTGGGCAGGCCATTCCTTCCTTCCATATAACCATGGAAACACAGACATTGTCTGCAGACTCGGCACATAAGGACAGCCCCGCCCATATAGTCTGCCCGTAAGCCTTGTACTTCATTACAGCTTCTGACCCCCCCTTTGTGTTACCTCTATGGTCCCCGGGCCCCTATGCCTGTTCAATGCATGTTTAAATCCAACCACAGTCCTCACTCCAGTCCCACCACCTCATGTGGCAGATCATTCCATATGTCTGCCACCCTCTCTGTGAAGAAAACCTTCCTCACATTCCCTTGTAACCTGCCACCTTCCAATTTCATGTCATTCACATGCTTTCTTGCATTCCTCCTGTACTGGAGGATGCCCCCCACCTGGCACCTTGCTTATGCCCTTGAGGCACCTTAATGTTTCTAGCATGTCTCCTCACTCCCTGGGCTGGATTTGAACATGTGATGCTGTATACTCATTCTTAAGCCTGTGCGTTAACCATTTGACAACACCATCTCCAAATTTTTTACACAGAGAGGTTTATGGACACTTGGAACAGTGCCACAAGAGGTGGTGGGGGCAAGCACAGCAGAGGGGTTTAAACATGCCTGGGACAGGCACAAGGGAATCCTGGGTGTGGAGGGAGTGATGAAAAGCCATTGATCACTTAGGGTCATTGGACGCATGCATGTATAGTGCATATGGGTAGACTGGATGGCCTTGCAGTCCTTATCTGCTGACAATTACTACTATGTATCTATGAAGCATCTGTGGAGCGCATTACTCTATGTGTGCTTGCCATGGTGATGATAGGTCTGTACATGACAGTATAACATACAGTAGCAGAACTTTGTAAGGCTGTTGGAATCTTAACAGTCAATCACACTGTAGCATTTATGAGACCCATTCTATAATAATGACACATCACACAGCCAACGGCTTTTGACATGCTGCACTGCAGTGAGATGAGATGCACACGATACTCACAATCAACAATTGATCATTCCACAACACAGATTGGGACAGTAATAGCTATGGTGGCACTTGTTACACTGCTTTGTTGTTGGACATGGATTTCAGAAATGGTGGACAGGTGTGGAGTCATAGGTGGCTCATCACCTGATCTGGACCGCAAAGGCACAGATTGCAGCAGTTGTCATCTGGCATTTTATGACAAGTTTTAACTTCTAATGATCAGATAGATGAGCAGACTGCCCGATATCACACCCTACCTGGTCACAATCATTGACCTCCGCTAGTCCCCATCACACCCTCACCGCTGGCATGATCCCACCAACTGCAGTCACAACCACAGTACTGCATGAATTGCAATGGATGTGAGTTTCCGTAACAGTTATGTCAGGATTTATGCATGGCACTTTTGCAGAATCTAAGTGCTTATTCAGCAGAAGGATGAGGGAAGGTGTTGGGTGGACAGACAGCTGTTCATTTGGAGCAGTTTGATTTCAAAACACAGCAGATGAAAAGTTTTTACCATGCTACATCTTGACTGGAGTGCAGTGCTGCAGGGCAGGCAGAATTATGGAGGTATTATATGGTGCAACAGAACATAAGACATGGTAGTCTGTCTATTTAGGTATTAATGACTACAGTGCTCCCTCTATTATCCTCCCCTCTATTATCCCGGATCGCCACCCTCCTTATCTGCCAGCCTGACCTCCTGTATGGTATACCGTTCTTTCTCTATTTAAATTCTCTCTGTTATCTGCCACCTTCTCTATCTGCCAACCGCCAGCACTTTTAGATGTGCAGGCCATATCTTCCTAATGCTATTCTCCCTCTATTATCTACCAAGTGACTGGCAGCTGGCACTGATGCAGTGCATTATTATGGTTCTGAATGATAATTTCGGTTGTTTTCAATGGCTTAATAAGACATACTTTACACAGTTCATTGCTGTGAGGGCTATGTTACCTTTGAGAGTGGAGTTGTGGTTTTCAACATCATTTCAGAAAAAGAGATGTGCTGTAAAACGGGGGCACAATTTGAAGACAGAGGGTAGATGTCTCAAAGGCGATGTGAGGAAGTATTTTTCCATGAAGAGGGTGGTAGACGCATGGAGTGGCCTTCCTGAGGAGGTTGTGGGGTCAAAAACAGTGGAGAAATTCAAGAATGCATGGTACAGGTATAAGGCAATTCTAGTGTGGTGTAGGAGGAAGTAGGCTGTTGGTTAACTAGGATCTTTTTGCAAAATTATCCAGTAGGTAGGGAAATGGGTAGACTGGGTGTGCCAAGTGGTCCTTATCTGCCCTAGAAGTCTATGTTTCTAGTTTATATGTTTCTGTTTCTGAAGAGGTCACAGAAACTGTCAGGGCCAGGGGTGGAGAAAAAGGAAGATTTCATATCAGAAGCAAGTGTGGATTTTAACATTGCTTGCTTTGCTTGTCTGCGGCATGTGGGGCCTGGACTAGTGCAGCTAACATTCTACTTATGCTGGCCCAGTGGCGCTGAGGATTGAGGCATTGGACGCCACACCTCGCGTTGCACCAGCAACCCACGTTCAGGAATGAGCCTGGGTGTTGGGGGTCGGCAGGGAGGGAGTAGGATTGATCGTCCGGAGGACAGCTCTCCTCTCCCCTCCCTGGGGTGGGATCTGGGAGCTTCCCAGTGTGGTAGTGCCTTCTAGTGGTGACCGAAGGTACTACCAATGCTGGGAGCGCACTGGGGCTGTGTGCGATGGACGTCCACGTCTGACATGTTGACGTCATTGCATGATCGCGCGTAAGGGGGTAAAAAAAAAAAAAGGAAAAAAAGTACCTCGGCGTGCTGTATGATGGCTGGCTGTGTGGTGCCACCAACTCCCTCCCTGGATGCTTCCTCTGATCAGGACCCCCCCCCCCGGATCCTGCAGTGGTGGCTGCATGCCTGCCGTGGCAAAGATCATTGAGCAGGTACCGAAGGGGTAGAGCTTGGGGTTTGGGGTGGAGCAGGGGCTGTGTGGCTGGACTGGACTGGGGACGAACCATAGGTAACACCTCCCCAGCCACAGAGGAACAAGAAAAATATGTAACTAAAAAAAAAAAAAATTCTACTTCTACATCTCTCAACTAATGACTATCACATGGCTCGCTGCCAATGAAGTTAAACAAGCCCCTGCTTTAGAAGGCTGTAGTCAACAACATGCTAATGTCCTTCATTGTTTCACATGGCTAGGAATGATTATTATTTGAAAATTTTGGATTAACACCTTTGAGCCAGGGAGGTGGCTACAGATTGTGGTAGTCAAGGGCTAGGGAGTAAAACAGGATAAGGATTATGAGAGATGGTAGAGAAATTTAACACAGTGGCTACCAGTACAGATGGAGTAGCAGCCAACAGGCCTTGTCAAATTGAAGGGAGGGGTGATGGGGTGATTAGCAAAGAGGTATGGAGAATTTACTGTGAGGGATTAAGAGCTCTTTAAGAACTGAAAAGACATGGCACCTAGCAGTGCAAGGTGGGGACACCACGAAAGACTGAATGTGAGTCATTGTCATCCTATTAGGGTTTCCAACTAGTGTTTCAGCTGTAATCAGGGTAGAATGCTCTTAAATCATGAGCTTCCAGTGTTCTGAGTTTGTGTCTCCCTGTGTGTTGCTGTGCCCAAAATTATTAGGTTACTGTCCTTCATTTTCTAACATTTTGAGTACGGTTGCCCAACATTTTAGTGACAGAATGTTAAGAAGTTTATAGTGCTGCATTTTTATCACAGCCTGAGCCTCCTCAAAGTCACTCCCTGTCCCTCTCCCTCTCTCTTCCCAATCGCCCATCTCTGTACAATTCCTGGGCAGCACCATTGCAGGATGATGAAAGAGGAGGACTTGGATGCTTCAATGAAAGAAATCAAGACAAATAGACCCAAACTGATTTCCAGCAATAATTAATTTAAAGTTGATGGATGATAACTGAGAATTGAACTGAGCTAGATTTTTGTGGCCATACTGAGTTTTTACATGGAAACATGGAAATTGTCGGTGGATAAGGACCACCAGGCCCATGTAGTCTGCCGTAACCCTACACTAGTTTGTGGCCTGGTCAATGGCTACTCCCCCCTTCTTCCCACTGCTTATGTTCCCCTAGGCCTGCCCCAGGCATTTTTAAAACCCTCTACTGTGCTCACTCCCATAACCTTCTGTGGCAGTCTGTCCCATGGTTCCACAACCCTCTCTGTAAAGAAAAACTTCCTCACATTCCCTCTTAACCTGCCACCTTCCAATTTCATGTCATGCCCCCTGTTCTTGCACTCCTCCTGTATTGAAAGATGTCTCCCTCCTGCACCTTGTTTATACCCTTAAGGTATTTGAATGTTTCTATCCTTCTTCCCCGTCCCGATCCCTCCTCTCCTCCAGCGAGGACATATTGAGGTCCCTGACTCTTCTCATATATTTTAGGTTGCAATCCATGCAACATTTGAGTCACTCTCCTCTGGACTACCCCAAGTAATTTCATTTAACACACTGTACACTGAAGAAAATGAATAGTTATTACCAAAGTTTAGACAAGTCCACTCCTGTGATAATTTTCCAATATTTTACCAATGCAACATAACACACACCCCTACTGCCCTCTGGCAGCCCTGTTCAGTGAGTCCTTAGAAACTGGAGAGGTCCCAGAGGACTGGAGAAGGGCTAACATTGTCCCGCTTCATAAGAGTGGTAGTAAAGAAAAAGCGGGGAACTACAGGCCAGTTAGTCTAACCTCTGTAGTCAGAAAGATAATGGAGGCACTCCTTAAGGAAAGAATAGTGGAACACCTGGAAGGCAATGGACTAGTGGATCCCAGGCAACATGGGTTATCTGCAGGATGATCCTGTCAAACTAATCTGATAGATTTCTTTGACTGGGTGACAAAGGCAGTAGACCAAGGGGGGGGCAGTAGATATTGCATACCAGGATTTCAGCAAAGCATTTGATACAGTCCCACATAGGAGACTGGTCAACAAGCTAGGTAGCCTGGGGTTGGGATGCAAGGTGGTGAATTGGATTGAAACTGGTTAAGGGACAGAAAACAGAGGGTAGTGGTGAATGGAACCCAATCAGATGAAAGGGAGGTGACTAGTGGGGTACCTCAATGGTCAGTCTGGGACCAGTCTTCTTCAACGTCTTCATCAGTGACATTGCAGATAGGCTGGAGGGAAAGGTTTGCCTGTTTGCAGATGACACCAAGATCTGCAGCAGGGTGGATACTCCATAGGGGGTGGACAGGATGAGAAAAGACCTGGAACTGCTGGAGAGACGGTCAGGGGCATGGCAGCTAAGGTTTAATGTAAAGAAGTGCAAAATCATGCATGTGGGGAGCAGGAAATATGGGACGATTTACAGGTTTGGGGGAGCTGCTCACAGTAGCTAAGGAGGAGAGGGACTTAGGGGTCATAATCAGAGATGACTTGAAGGCTGCTAGGCAGATGGCAAAGGTGGTGGGAAAGGCCAGTGGGATGTTGGGGTGTATTGGAAGGGGAATCACAAGCAGAAGGAGGGAGGTAATAGTTCCACTGTACAAGACCCTGGTGAGACCTCACCTTGAATACGGTGTACAGTTCGGGAGACCACACCTTCAAAAGGACATTGACAAAATAGAGACAGTGCAGAGGAGGGCAACCAAAATGGTGAAGGGATTACATCACAAGTCTTATGAGGAGAGAGTGAGGGACCTCAATTTGTCGCATAAGGGGAAATGTCAGGAAGTTCTTTTTTTACAGAAAGGGTGGTGAATACATGAAATTGCCTGTCCCATACATATTAATCTATGTAAGCTCTGTGTTAGAAACTGGGGAGAAGGAGGATATTCCTGTGGAGGGAGGATTAGAATTCTTACCCATTGTAATTAAAATCCCATATGTAAAACCTCTCTTATTAATAGGAATTTATAAACCACCTAAGGTTAAAAATGAGATCCTCCTTCAGTTGCAAGGGTACTGTATAGAATAGAGGGATTCACATGAAATTCTTTGGTTGGGGGATTTCAATGTAAATTGGGCCCAGATAAATCCCACACATCCCTTAATTGAATTGCAGG
This sequence comes from Neoceratodus forsteri, assembly GCA_016271365.2. Lineage (NCBI taxonomy): Eukaryota > Metazoa > Chordata > Ceratodontiformes > Ceratodontidae > Neoceratodus > Neoceratodus forsteri. The sequence continues at coordinate 484,473,318 of CM057449.1, forward strand.
AGGTGTTGGGATTAGTTCAAATAATAGAGGACCCAACTAGATTGAATATGAAACAGTTTACAAGCTGTCTGGAAGTCTATGGGAAAAAAGGGGTTTTGGCAGATGCCTTCTCAGATCATCAGGTCATTTTTGCTACACATAAGGTTATGAAGGTGTCACATAATCCTATTTTTGTAACTTGGAGAAGCTTTAAAAGCTTTGAGTACGTGAATTTCATGATGGACCTAGAAAGCAGAAATTGGGATAGAAGGGCCTTAATCCCTGAAGTGTCTGAAGTTTGGTGTTATTGCCAACAGGAGTTTCTAGATATGTGTAATTATCATGCCCTTTTAAGATGTAGGATGGTTAAGGCCGCAAATGTTAAGTTATATAACACCTCCTTGCATAAACTGAAGATAGCAAGGAACAATAGTTGGGTAACTGGAACTCTCTTCCTTATGACATTAAGCATTCCCCATCTCACCACTCTTTCAAAAAAGCACTTTTTTCATACTTGAGCTCCCTTGGTGTCTGCAGTTGCCCCTAATTTCCATTCGGGTTCCTCTGCTCACTCTAAGTCTAACATTGTTTATGTACTCATACTTATCTCAATGTAATATCCTGGATGTTTTCTTGTTTACCCACCCATACATGGGTGTTTTTACTCTGTATCTTTGTTAGTCCGCCCTGCGTGGTGGTCCTGTGATTTTGTGCTAATGCCTGACTTGTCCTCTGTATTTTGACTACTGCATGTTGTACACTTCCGGGTCGTGCTTGAAAATAGGCAGGTCTTTTGCCTAATGCTCTTACCTGGTAACCAAAAGCTAATAAATAAATAAGAGCTAAATGATCTAGAATGGCCATTGATTGGCTGTCTTATAGACAGCTAAGAAATCTGTACACTAAGGAACTCAAGAGTAAAACAGGAGTATTTTAGGGGAAAACTTCTTCTAAATCATAAATCAAATCCAAGGCAGTTTTGGGGTATAGTATCAAATCTTATGGAGAATAAGAACAGGCAACAAATAAAAAGGATTGAGTGTGAGGGTAAATCTGTACCGGTCAGCATAAAAGTAGCTAACATACTTAGTAATTATTTTAATAGTGTGGGGATGCAGACCCCAAATTATAGTCATAGGCAAGTGATTGATACAGGCAAGGTGGGTGTGGGAGATGAGTTAATGGTAAGTGGGTGTACATTTTTTTTTCTTTTGGTCACATATCGGTGGAGGTTAGAAATGAATTGTGAAATATGGACGTTTCAAAGGCGAAAGGTTTAGATAACATTCCTGCTAATTTACTGCAATTTGCAGCTCCGTGTATTGTATATCCATTGGCCTATCTATTTAATTATTCACTTGCAATGGAAAAATATCCAGAGGGATGGAAGGTTGCCAAAATTGTCCCAGTTTATAAAGGTGGCTCAAGGATGGAGATCAGTAATTTTCGACCTATCTCCTTGCTTTCACAAGTCTCTAAAATTATGTAAAAGTTGGTAGCTAAACAGTTAAAAAGTTATTTAGAGGGGGTTAATTTGTTGGAGTATCAGTCTGGTTTCTGATCAAATCACAGTACACAGTCTGCTTTGCTAAAAGCTGTGGGGGTTATCCAGCTGGGTCTGGACAGGAGGAACTCAGTGGGAGCTATTTTTATCAATCTGTCAAAGGCTTTTGACACTTTAAACCACGATGTCCTCCTGTCCAGGCTCAGGGATCTGGGTATAACAGGGTCAGAACAAAAATGGTTTGGTTATTACCTTACTGGTAGGGGAACAAATGGTGGAAATTGGGGAATTCAAATCAACAGTACTTCCGATTAAGGTAGGGGTACCCCAAGGTTCAATATTGGGCCCCCTACTGTTTAATATTTATATAAACAGAATAAAATTTAGTGACCCTGAAATGAGATATCACATATATGCTGATACTTTGTTATATGTGGAGGATAGTTCCTTGGATGATATTAACAACAAGTTACAGTTTGCTTTCTCTGAATTGCAGACATTTTTTGAATCCCTTGAATTTGACCTTAAATGTAAAGAAAACACAGGTAGTACATTTTAAGGGTCCAGCAACTTTATATCCACCCCTAGATATCAGGACCAAAAAGGGAGAGAAAGTACAAGTAACAAGTTATAAGTATCTGGGGGTGCGGTTGGATTTTAGGTTAAAATGGGAGAAGCATTTAGACTGTTTCCTGAAACATCTTAGTAGGAAACTGGGAATGCTTTACAAGTTAAAATACTATACAACTAAACAGACACGATGTATGATTGTGGAAACTATGATTCTGCCGGTATTTGATTATGGGGATCCAGTGTATGGGAGGGCATCGAGGGTGGAGCGGGTAAGACTGGACGCGATGTATAACAGGCTTGTCCACTTCATCCTCGATGCCCCCAGAAATACACATCATTGTGATTTGTATAGGGCCCTAAACTGGTGGTGTTTGGAGGGAAGGAGAAATTTACATTTAGCAGTTTTTATGGGTAAAATAAATAGGGAGAACTTGCCCAGTTATATTCAAAATATGTTTGTTCCTAGGGAACAAAGAGAGGGGTTGCAATCTTCTAGAGGTGTGCAGTACGTTATCCCAAAATGTAATATAGGGGTAGGTAGAACCTTTGCTTTATGTAGGGGTCCCAAAATTTGGAACACACTGCCACTGGAAATGAGAGATCGTGGTGTTATTTATCTCAGGATGATAATAAATTGGTTTACAGAGTTTATACAGATTGAAACAGTGCTGTCAATAAACTGGTTGGGAAGGAGTTTTTCTTTTCTCCATATACATAGGACAAAGTTTGAAATGCTGGATCTTAGCTAAGGCACTTTATAAAAAAAAAAAGAATGAAGGGAAATCTTGATATAGCATTTTATTTTATTCTTGGGTGGTCTGTGCTTTGTTTAATAGATAGAACAAAATAATTATATTTGTGTAAATTATAACTACATATTTATTGTGTGTCCATGGATATTTTATGTGGGTTAGATTAACTTGTCTAAGTTGTTTGTCTGGTATTTCTTTTATACAATATCAAACTATAATTGTGATTGTCCTTGTTTTGTCTCAAAATGTCCATACCAGATTCTTAGGCTGGACCTCCTTGGAAATGATTTCTTTTACTCAATGAAGTTTATCCTATTTTTGTTCATATTGTTATGAATAAGAATAACATTTTTACTACTACTACTGTACACACTGGGACAAAGGAGGGAGAGAGGTGACATGATAGAACATTCGAGTACCTCAAGGGCATTAACAAGGTAGAAGGGGACAACATATTGCAGATTAACAGTAGTGCCAGGACAAGAGGACATGACATGAGACTGAAGGGTGGCCACATAAGGGGAAATGTCAGGAAGTTATTTTTTACAGAAAGGGTGGTGAATGCATGGAATAGCCTGCCCCAGGAGGTGGTGGCAGCCCATATAGTAGCGGGCTTCAGACATGCATGGGACAGAAACAAAGAAATAACAGAGATAGGAAGAAAAAGCTAAAGCCAATGACCAGATAAGGTCACTAGACGCTTTGTTAGGCAACTTAAACGGGCAGACTGGATGGGCTTAGCGGTCCTTATCTGCCCACAGCATGTACTGTATGTATCTATGTACTATCTGCCACCCTCAATTGTTTGCAAAAAACATAGAAACATAGACTTTGATGGCAGATAAGGACCACTTGGCCCATCCAGTCTGAGTCAGCCCATTTCTCTACCTATTGGATAAGCTGCAGATCCTAGTTAACCAACAGCCTACTTCCTTCTACCCCCCACTAGGATTGCCTTATGTCTGTCCCATGCATTCTGGAATTCCCACACTCTTTCTGACCCCATGACTACTCAAGAAGGCCGTTTCATGTGTTCACCACCTTCTCCATGAAAAATACTTCCTCACTTTGCCCCTGAGCCGTCCCCCCTCTATCTTCAAATTGTGTCCCCTTGTTCTTGCACATCTCTTTTTCTGAAAGATGCTACCCTCTTGGACTTTGATTACCTTGAGGTACTTGCAAGTTTCTATCATGCCCCCCTCTCCTTCCTTTCCTTGAGGATATACATATTAAGCTCCTTTAATCTTTCTTCATATGGCTTCTGGCGCAGACCCTGCACCATTTTAGTTGCCCTAGTTGGTGCACCAACATTGGCAGATAATAGAGGGTGCACTGTACATTCAAAATGGTTACAAAATTTAAGTAGCTTACCGGACACAGGCTCATCATCAACAGTGGTACTGCTGCTCGGTCCAGCGGCAATGGTGTTGGTGGAATCACCACCATCGGTCACACTTCTTTCAGCAGCACCTGTTCAAAATGAAGAGGAATATTTAAAATCAATGTTAGAAGTTGGAAAACATAAAAACAAAGCAGAAGTACAGTAATATTACACATTCAGTCGGTCCTGTGGGGGGGGGCCAAGTGCCATAAATAATACTTAACCGCAGGACCCCACAGACATTCCCAAAGGAAGGTTAGGAGGATACACAACAAAGAGCTCACTTCCATGATTCCACAACATAAAAGTGCACATCTAATATTCAGATAAAGGGTGCTTTTGGAGACGGCCATGGACTGACACTAGTGACTGATCAGGTTGAGGATTGGGAGGACGCACGTATGCACTGGCTGACAGCATTGCTCCCCCTACCTGCTACAGGAGCTCCCATGGAAGTGGATGTATGGTGCAGTAGTCAGTCCTCCTGAGCACTGACCACTCACACTGTAACATCTGTATTAGGATGGATCAATCATGCAGATGTCACCAGGCATGAGACACAGGACAGCTTCACCATAGTCACTAATAGCAATTGGATAACACTATTACTTACAGACAAAATATGCCCATGATGTGACTCCACATCTCAGTCACATAGGGCTGAGGAGAGGGGATGATTCTCGTTAAGTCAGGTGGGTGCCATCCATTGTGCATGCCATCACAAGCAGCTAAGGTCGGTAACAAAATACAGACCTACAGTACTTACGTGAAGTGTTTGAGGTAAAAGTTAATTTCTTCAAATTATTAATGACAATCAGTGCTGGAATGAAGGGGAGGGAGGATTGACAGTGCTTGGTACCATAGAACTCTGCAGCAAACCTGAGTTGCACAAGCACATGCATCAGATTCAGACAGACATTCTCTATTCACCAGGCCACAGTATAATGAGAAACAGTCTTGTCTCAATACGACTTCTGCATGCATTTATGGGCATGGGCGTGGCTCACGGTGAGAAAAAAAGGTGATTTGCATCACAGACCGCTGAAAAAAGGTTCAAGAATCAAGTCAGTATACTCACTCTCAATGCTGCCTTCCACACACGGTCTTTTCGGTGGTGGTGCGGAAGATCCCGCTGGCTTATCCCCTTGCTGAACCCTCTTCTTTGGTGTCCCATCTCTGGTGGTGGTGATGGCTGCACCCAGAGCCTCCAGGATTTCTGGGTCCCTCCTCTGCAGATTGTCCCACTTGTGCTTAATCTGTTTTATGCTGCAGGACACAACTCCCCCTCCCTCCTTGTCTAAGCTGGCCTTGACAGTGGCCCACAGTTTCTCCCTCTCCTTAAGTGGCACTTTATTGGGACCAAAAATTTTGTTGGCATGCCTGGTCACCTCCTTTACAAGAACTGCCACTTCATTGTGGCTGAAGGGGGGTGACATCTTTCTCTTCATTCTGGTGGAGGTCTCATCACTGGTGGTGCCATTGGCACTAGCGCCAGAGGATGTGATTTCCTGTTGAACCACTGTCTGCTCCTGCTGCCCCTCCTGTCCACGTTCCCACCATCACCCTGCTGCTGTCCATGATCACCCACCTCCACATGGCTACTGCTGCCCAATTCTTTTACTGGTCTACCTTCTGCCATTTTTCTGAATTATAACCACCACCAGAAAAAAAATTATGAAAAAAAAATTCTTCACTCTCAAACAAGTCCAAAGTAAACTAAACAAATTAAGAATAATTAAATCAGTGGATTGCTTTCACTATCTATCTCTTCTTGTTGTCTCTCTCTAAAATTCCTCACTCTCAAGTCTCCACTCTCCTTCTGACTCTTTAAATTGTGTGCTGAAAAACAGGAAGAAAACAGTAATGTGATTTCCACCTTATGAAATGCAGATTTTTTATTCCGCATGATAATAAAGTTCCGAGTTTTACATTAGGATACTGTTTACTACACTTGGAATTATTTTTCTGTGGACAACCTGGAAATGCGTAATCAGAAACAGAAAATGTGCAGAAAAAAAATAATCACCATGAGTCCAGATTTCTTACAGTAAATGCGTAATATTCTCTTACATGCAGAATAAATTATTCCACATTTCAAGAAAAAATTGAAAATCAGGTCTGTGGAACTTTTTTCCCGCAATTCAATGTAAAATTCCGAGTCTACAAAAAAAAAAAAAAAACGTGGTTCAAGACAGAATTTCTGCAAAAGTCAGATAAATAATTTCTGAACTTTCAAAGAGGCAAAATTCTGACTTCTGCTGAAATTTCGCCAGCAGAAGATTTGTTTCGCATACCCTTGTTGAAATGTTACCCTTCCCCTGCTGCGTAACCCTGAATAGTATACTCCCTCAAGAATCTGTCTATTCCTGCTTTGAACTCCTGAACTGTGGTAGCTGTCCCAACATCACTGGATGGTCTATTCCATATGATAACTGCCCTTTGTGTGAAGGAATGTTTTCCATTCTTCCCCAAATTCTAGCTCTCCTCCACAGTTTGAGGGCATGTCCCCTATAGTAATTTTATGTACACTTGCTGCTCAAGCATCTGTGTATACTCCACCCTGTTGCTGTCCCCATTAGTGATCAGGAAACTCACTCTGCCTTTTTGTGCTAGGCTAAATAATCTGAGTATATTCTGCCAGAGTCTGCAGCCATGCACAACACCACAGGGCTCTCTCCACACTCCACTGTCCCCAGGAGGGGAGGCTTCATCTCCCTGTGCTTTTATGGCATATTTTATTTATTTATTTATTTAGTTTTTGTTGACCAGGAAGGAGGACTAGACAATTGTTTGCCTATTTTCAGCCTCGCCCCGTGGGGGGGGGGGGGGTGCAGATGGATGCCAACTGAAATTGAACCAGATTTTTTTTTCCAAAATATTTTATTGAAAATATGTTGCATAACGAATTACAGACAATTACTTCATCAAGTTCAATTACACAGTAAATGAAAATCACTTCATACATTTAGTACATAATAAGTGATTAGACCCAAGACACTCACTGTGACATATTCACTAGAATCATGAATTACCTGGACAGTGAACCCGGATAAGACAGGTTCAGTGGGTGAGAGGATAACAAAGATCAGCAGGAATGTAAACGTAAAGAGTTCACAATTTTCAGCTTCCCAAACAGTGAGTCTCCCTAAGTGGGGAACAAACCACTCTCGATGGTGACTAGAAGGGGCTCCAAGTGTCAAGAAAGGCCTGTTTCCTCCCAAGGACAGAGAGTTGACTCCTCTCCAGTGACATACACTGCGTAAGGTTATTTTCCCACTGCTGAATAGTGGGAGAGGAGGGAGCCATCCAAGATTGTGCAACCATTTTTCAAGCATTGACCAAGGCCAAGGACCATAGGGGGTTGGAGGCCCTTCCTCTCGGATGGTGTGGGTCTGCACCCAGCAGCAGTTTGAGTGGAGTGTCATGGGGAGACATCCCCATAAAATGCTAAAAAGGCATATCAACGTTATGTGTCCCTTGTCTCTGTGTCTCTGCGTTTACTTTTTGTATATATTTATTTTATTTTGAATTATGGTTGCGTAACAGCAAGCTTATTATTATTATTAAAGTTTCCCTCCTGTCTTATTTATGTGGAAGTCTCTTCTGATGAGCTGGCCACTCATCATAATTATCTAAACTGTGTTTAGAAATGTCCTCTAAGCGTCTGTTTGTTTCCCTGTTATGTAGACTGCACAGCAAAGCTGCATAGTAAGAACCGCAAATAAGCTGGGTTTAAACTGACTCGTTAAAACAGTCAGAAAGGAATACGTCTTTCAAGAGAATGAATTAATACTCATTGCACTCCTTAAGGTGCTGTCTCTCTGTGAAAATACCTCCCGAGATAAAACTGTACCTTCGCTTAATGTTTTGCACTACAAGTGCTTCAGTTTAAAGACGAAGCTTTATTTTCTCCTTCCTGGTTACCGGGAAGCCACCCGCTCACACATTCAAGCAGCTACCAGGAGAAAATAATTTGTGTCTTCTGGGAACCCCCTCCAGAATACTAAATATGAATTAAATTAAACCCCTTTTTGCACAGAAATGTTTGTTTTACCAGAAGAAGTTTTCTGGAGCCTGAATTAAGCCTCATGGAGTTTCTTCCATACTGCATTCAGCCTTCCAAAGGGACCAGCCGGCCATTGTAATTTAATTATATAGCTGAATGTAGCAGGTGGAGCTTCCTTGAGACTGCCTAAGGCAACTTAAGGCTTCAAATTAATTATTTTTAGTTTGCTTATGCTTAGAATAAGGTGATTTTATGTTACTTTAGCCACTGTATGTGTGAAATATAAAACAATAATCTGGTTAAAGAAATAAAAACAAAACATTAAAAACAAGGAGGAGTTTTTGGTCACCTGACCTTTTAAGCAGCTATAAGGTGTTGTGGTTGCACCCTAAAGGCAGTGTGTGTTGGGCAGCCTAAGTTCCAACAGCTGTCTAGCTTTTTCTAGTGGAGCCTTTCAATGTTATAAATATAAGCCTTGGAAGTTTATTTTGTTGCTGAAACAATTTCATTCAGTATGCCATGGATTTTGCCTATTTTATTTTTGTTTATTGATTTAAAATAAATGTGGATTTTTTCTGAATTCTGAAGAAGTTGGTGTCCGAGTCATCTACCCCACACCTTCACAAATCTGGTGTCAGAAATGGGATAGAGTTTGTTAGAGTCTGCTTGGCATATTTCCAGGCAGCGGATGGACCGGCCCAATGATGAATGGAGACAAGAGGCTTACTGAACCAGTGACAAGACCCAAAGGAGTACTAACCAGAACTATGGCGGATAAACTAGGTGAACCTCTACTGCCTGGTTTAGCTGATAAAAAGGGAGAACAGCTGGAAGCGGAACTGGTTATAGAGGATGTGGACATAGATGAGGGTCAACAAGGGGCTACTGCTGGAATCCAGGCAGAACCTGTACCTCCAGAACAGGTACATGAACTGTTAAGATGGTTGTGCTTAAAGTAATTGGCTTTGGATAAAGAAAGGGGGAGAGAACAGGAAAGAAATGAGAGGAGATGGCAAGAGACATTGAGAGTTATACAAGCAAAGAGTGCCCCCCGTAGTCCTTCTAATGTCCTAGATAATCCTAAGGACATCAAGATTACTAAACTAGGGGACTCTGATGATATAGAGTCCTATATGACAACATTTGAAAGAGTAGCCAGAGTATGTGGGTGGCCCAGGGAACAGTGGGTCATACGCCTAGCACCATACCTCACAGGAAAGGCCCAACTTGCGTATGGTAATATGGACAGTAGCCTGATAGACAATTATGATGCTGTTAAAAGAGAGATACTGAGACAATATAACATCAATGTGGAAACATACAGGCCGAGGTTCAAAAATTATAGATTTCAGACTACTGACAACCCTAGAGAAGTATACATAAGATTAAAGGACATGTGTTATAAATGGTTACAGCCTGCTATAAAAACTGTGGATCAAGGAATGGAAGCTATCATAGTTGAACAGTTTATCAGATTGTTGCCCCAGGATAGTCAACTGTGGGTGAAAGAACACTGACCTGATACAGCAGAGAAGGCTATTTCCCTGGCTGAAGATTATTTGACAGCTCGGCCCTATAGAAAGAAAAGTCATCCAGGTTTTACTCCTACCACACCTATGGTTAGACCCTCCTCTCCTACTGTGGTTGTAAATAATATAACTAGTGCTGGCCATCAAAGACATGTACAGAGATCAATTCAACATTTGAATCCGGATATTGTATGTAGAAATTGCCATGAGAAAGGACATATTGCCTGATATTGTCAAAAGAAACCTGCTGAGAATGTACATCTGGCTTTAGCTAATATGGGACTTATTGATTCTAGAAGTAAACAAACTTTAGTACATGCATAACTAGTTGGGGGAGGTCCTAATAACACTACGAAAACTGGCGTGGTGTGCATCCATGGGGATGTACATTTTTATCCAATGACCACAGTGGAACTACAGACCTCAGTGGTGACCCGAGATGTGGAAGTGGGGCTAGCACCATATCTACCTGTCCCTATTGTATTGGGGCAAGACCATCCAGACTTTGAATCTTTTCTTTCCCTTAGCAACTTGACAGCTGTTACCACAAGGGCACAGAGTGAGAAAGAAAAGCAGACTCCTTCGTTTTCATATCATGAGGACATTTTTGGGAAACAAGGGAAGGATAGGAAAACAAGAAGGGAACAACGACAAGAAAAGTTAAAATGGATTAATGAACATAACATGGACACTAGGGTTGTTGATAAAACTAATGTTGAGATGACCAAAATCTGTGATTTTGAAACCAAACAAAAAGCAGATTGTACCTTAAAACCTTTTTTTCCGCAGGTACTACCTAAAGAGGTAGAAAACAAAAATAAATCCCCTGCAATGTATATTAAAGAAAGGGTTATTATACAGAGTGTGTATCAACCTGAGAACAGGGGAACAAGTAGAACAGTTAATGGTACCCAAAGAGTATAGGACCCAAATTTTGCAAGTGGCCCATGATAACTCTATGGTCGGACATTTAGGGAAAGATCGGACCTTGAGTAGAATTTTATATCAATTTTACTGGCCCGGAATTCATAAGCAGGTAGAAGAGTATTGCTTAAGTTGTGCTGAGTGTCAGAAAATAGCTAGGACAGGACAAAGAGATATTGTTCCCTTACAGCCTTTACCTCTCATAAATACCCCTTTGAGTGTGTAGCAATGGATATTGTGGGACCTTTACAAAAAACAAAGAAGGGTAATAGATTTATTTTAGTCCTATGTGACTATAACTCAAAGTACCCAGAAGCTATTCCCTTACGAACCATAACTGCAAACAAAATAGCAAAGGAATTAATTCAAATTTTCAGCCGTCTGGGAATACCAAAAGAAATCATAACTGATCAGGGTACAAATTTCTGTTCCCAAATATTAAAACGCTTATATCAGGCCCTTGATATCCAGGCTATACGTACATCACCTTACCATCCCCAGACGGATGGTCTGGTCGAAAGGTTCGATCAAACTCTCAAACGGATGTTAAGGAAATATGTACAGGAGGATGGTAAAGACTGAGACTTGTATCTCCTTTCTTAATGTTCGCATATCAAGAGGTCCCCCAGGCATCAACAGGATACTCCTCCTTTGAAATGTTATACGGGCGAAACCCAAGAGGACCCCTAGACATAGTAAAAGAACAGTGGGAGGAAGGGCAGGAAATAGGACTCACCACTACCCTTGAATTTGTGACACGTATGAGACAAAGGCTTATCCGATATATAGAAGCAGCTCATATAAAGGGAGTCTGTCAACAAGAGAAACAAAAGGCCTTGTATGATGAGGGAGTGGGACACAAGGAATTTCAGCCTGGGGATAAAGTTCTTTTATTGTTGCCATCATCTGACCAGAAACTAACCATGAAATTGCAAGGACCCTATACTGTTCTCAGACCAACATGGCCAGTGACATATGAGATAGAACTACCAGATAGATGAATAAAAAAGAAAATCTATCATGCAAATCTTCTGAAAATTTGGAAAGACAGATCACCCCCTAGTCTGTATGTGTACCCAGAACAGAGTGAAAGTGAAATAATGGTAGCATATAAAAGATTAGAGGGGACAGACACTGTAGAATGTATTACAATTATTCCTGATTTAACCTCAACACAAAAACAAGAATTAAGGGAAGTATTGCTCCCACTGCAAACAATGTTTACCAGTGCCCCTGGACGAACAGAACAGATAAGACATCATATAAAGACATCACAAATACCCCCTATCCGGGTGAAACCTTATCACCTCCCTGAGAAACTCTGGGAAGATGTTATAAAAGAAATAAAACACATGCAACAGTTAAAGGTCATAAAACCTTCTAAAAGTGACTGGTCCTTCCCCATGGTAATAGTCAATAAGAGGGAAGGAGGTATTCGACTTTGTCTAGATTTTAGAAAATGAAATGCTGTCTCCAAATTTGATAGTTATCCCATGCCTAGAATCGATGATATACTAGATCAACTAGGTAGTGCACAGTATATTATGACATTAGACTTATCGAAGGGGTATTGGCAAATACTCTTAGATGTCAAATCAAAAGAAAAAACTGCTTTTAGCACACCACTGGGGCTGTTTCATTTTACTATGATGCCCTTTGGGTTACACGGAGCACCTGCTACATTTCAGCGGTTGATGGATCAAGTGTTACGGACACATGTGTCTTATACTGTGGCCTATTTGGACGATGTAATCATATTTAGTCTTGGCAGGAACATCTCATGCACTTAACATCTGTCCTTCAAGCCCTGAAACAAGCAGGTCTCACGATTAACCCAACTAAGTGTACTACGGCTATGCAGGAAACAAAATACCTAGGATTTGTTATAGGGCAGGGGTCCATTAAGCCAGACATAGGAAAAACAGATGCTATAGCTCACAGTCCAAGACTGCTCACAAAGAGACATGTTAGATCATTTCTTGGGTTGGCTGGCTATTATTGCCGTTTTATTCCTGATTTTGCCACATTGGCAAGCCCCGTGACAGATCTCACAAAAAAACATCAACCAACAAAGTTAGATGGACGCCTGAGTGTGAGGAAGCATTCTGCACTATTAAGGCTTTATTATGTTCATCCCCAGTGTTTAAAAGTCCGGAATTTACAAAACCTTTCATAGTTCAGACAGATGCTTCCGCTACAGGGATAGGGGCAGTGTTGTCTCAGATTATCGATGGTGAAGAACACCCTATTCTATATATTAGCAGAAAGTTGCATATTCAAGAAACTAAATATGCAACCATAGAAAAAGAATGTCTGGCGGTTCGTTGGGCCATCGAAGCCTTAACATGATATTTATGGGGTTGCCCATTTGAACTAATCACAGATCATAACCCGCTGTGTTGGCTTATGACTATGAAAGATAAAAATCCACGGATCATGAGCTGGTATCTTACTCTGCAACCTTATAATTTCACAATTAAACATAAATCAGGAACCGCACACAAAAATGCTGACTTTTTGTCTCGTTATGGTGCAGAGTGAAAGACAGAGAAAGTGACACAATCAGACCTCGGGGTATAGCTTGTTGACAAGTGAAGGAATACAGGTATTCTATTGTAATTTTATTTTTTAACCTGTGCTCACTTTAATTACAGGACCCTGAGGTGGAGCTTTGGGAGTGGGTGGGCTGAAGCTCCATCTCTTTCTTTATGGAGAGATCTGATTGTGTCAGGACGATATATTGTTTAGGAGGTAGTCCACAAAATACTGCCTTACTATTTTGTGTCTTGGAAGGGGAGGTATGTCATGGGGAGACGTCCCCATAAAATGCTAAACAGGCATACCAATGTCATGTGTCCCTTGTCTCTGCGTTTATTTTTCATATATATTTATTTTATTTTTATTACGGTTGCGCAACGGCAAGCTTATTATTATTATTATTAAAGTTCCCCTCCTGTCTTGTTTATGTGGAAGTCTCTCATGACGAGCTGGCCACTCGTCATAATTATCTAAACTGTGTTCAGGAATGTCCTCTAAGCGTCTGTTTGTTTCCCTGTTTTGTAGACTGCACAGCAAAGCTGCATAGTAAGAACCGCAAATAAGCTGGGTTTAAACTGACTCGTTAAAACAGTCAGAAAGGAATACGTCTTTCAAGAGAATGAATTAACACTCATTGCACTCCTTAAGGTGCTGTCTCTCTGTGAAAATACCTCCCGAGATAAAACTGTACCTTCGCTTAATGTTTTGCACTACACACGCTTCAGTTTAAAGCCGAAGCTTTATTTTCTTCTTCCTGGTTACCGGGAAGCCGCCTGCTCACACATTCAAGCAGCTACCAGGAGAAAATAATTTGTGTCTTCTGGGAACCCCCCAACCCCAGAATACTAAATATAAATTAAATTAAACCCCTTTTTGCACAGAAATGTTTGTTTTACCAGAAGAAGGTTTCTAGAGCCTGAATTAACCCTCGTGGAGTTTCTTCTTGCTTTCTCTTGGAGTTTCTTCCATACTGCATTCAGCCTTCTAAAGGGGCCAGCCAGCCAGCTATTGTAATTTAATTATATAAATGAATGTAGTAGGTGGAGCTTCCTTGAGACTGCCTAAGGCAACTTAGGGCTTCAAATTAATTATTTTTAGTTTGCTTATGCTTAGAATAAGGTGATTTTATGTTACTTTAGCCACTGTATGTATGAAATATAAAACAATAATCTGGTTAAAGAAATAAAAACAAAACATTAAAAACAAGGAGGAGTTTTTGGTCACCTGACCTTTTAGGCAGATATAAGGTGTTGTGGTTGCAACCTAAAGGCAGTGTGTTGGACAGCCTAAGCCCCAACAGCTCTCTAGGTTTTTCTAGTGGAGCCTTTTGATGTTATAAATATAAGCCTTGGAAGTTTATTTTGTTGCTGAAAAAATTTCGTTCAGTATGCCATGGATTTTGCCTTTTTTATTTTTGTTTATTGATTTAAAATAAATGTGGATTTTTTCTGAGTTCTGAAGAAGTTGGTGTCCGAGTCATCTACCCCACACCTTCACATGGAGATCTAGATGGGTGGTATCCCAGGACCCTACACATAATCTGATGTACACTGTACCAAAAGGGGGTTACCTTCGAACAAGTTAAAGCCATATGAAGAAAGTCTCCCACCCCACATATACATTTGGGGTTTACATTGGGTTTCTGTGCATCAATTAAATGAAGCCTTTTGGTGATAATATATGCCCTATACATAACATTTAGTTGAACTTGTCTGTTTGTTGCTCCTAGCACAGCGCTGCAGGTGATGACTCGCCAGCCTCCATATTTCAGCATTAACTGGGGTAAGCAAATCACTGCTCCAGGCCACTTGCACACCCACCGCCGCACTGCAGTCTATGCCTTGTACTGTTTGATAGCATGTAGTTAATGGCTTCCTGCCTGGTTAGGGTCCATGTAGTTCCTCCTCGAAAGGCGATGGGGGCCAAATCATTAGCCAGATTCAAAGTATCCCCAAAACACTTCTTAATTGTGAGATATACAAAGAAATCACCTTTAGGTATACCCCACTTTGCACAAACAGATGTAAAGCCCAGGACTGTACCTCCCTCATACAGCTGATGCACCATGGTCAGCCCTTTGCACCTCCAATACAGCAGCCTCTGCACCAATGAGACAGTGCTGACTCCCCTAGCACACACTGCAGTAATCAACCCAGTATAGGGAGAGGGTCAAGAGGTATGTTTAATTTGAGATGAGCATCCACCCAGGCTCTCAACATAGCTGCTGTAAAGGGATGGGCCACCTCTGGAACCCCACTAGGCCAGAGAGCCACTGCTAGTACATCTCCTCTCAGGGAACCACTCAGAGTGTCCTTTTCTAATTTTATCCAGCTTATCCCCTCTACCGCATCTCCTACCAGCAAGTATGCAAGTTGGGCAGCCCAATAATACCATTGGAAGTTAGGGAGTCCAACCCCCACCCAGCCTCTGCAGCATCTGTAATATAACTCTTTTAATCCTGGTTGCCTTACCACACCATGGGAATTTGTGTAAAATTGCATTCAGGAGCTTAAAGTGAGCTTTCTGGACCTTTATGGGTAGAGATTGGTATAAGTACAGACATTTCAGCAGGATTGTCATCTTAACCACCCCAACACACCCCAACAATGACAATGGATGGATCTGCCACCTATCACAGTCTTCAGAGATTTTTGACAGTAGGGGTTTATAATTTAAAACATACAAGGAGCTGGTCTTAGCAGAGATTGATATACCCAGATATTTTATTTTTGTAACTAATTGGAGGTGCCCCCCAAATTCACTATTCGGTTCGAACTCTCCAGTTTCCCTATTGGTAACAGTTCACTTTTTGTCCAATTTACTTTGTGTCCGGATAACCTCCCATATTCTCTCATCAGCTGATGAACTACAGGCAGATCCTGTGCAGGTTGTTGCAGGTACAAGAGTAAGTCGTCAGCATGGAACGCTATTTTATGCTTGGAGCCCCCCTCCACCAACCCTCTGATTCCCCTGTGTTTTCTAAGGGCAGCAGCCAGTGGGTCTAGTGAATCACGTACAAGAGGGGGGACAAGGGACAGCCCTGTCTAGTTCCTCACCGCAAACCAAAGGGTGGAGTTTACAAACCATTCACTGCTGTTTGGGCTTGTGGATTGGTGTATAGCGTCCTCACCCAGGAGCTAAAAGACTGACCAAAACCCACCCTTTTCAAGGTTTCAAAAAGATACCCACACTCCATGTGGTCAAATGCCTTTTCGCCATCCAAAGCCAGAACTGCCGCCCCATGTTTGTGTGCACTTTTCCCCCATCCATGGATCACATTTAAGGTTCTATGAAAGTTATGCTTGCCCTGGTGCCCTTTCACAAAACCAGACTGGTCTGGGTGGATAAGGCTGTGGAGCACCGGATCTAAACGAGAGGCCAAAATCTTCACCAAGATCTTATAATCAGCTGTGAGCAAAGAGACTGGTCTGTAAAATGCACACCAAGTTGTATCCTTACCCGACTTAGGCAGCACTGTGATAGAGGCAGACCACATTGTGGAGGGGAGCTCATACTCATCAAGGCTCTCCCTTAGCATGTCATACAGGGGGTCCAACATTAAGCTATGGAATGCTTTAAAAAAATCAATAGGCAGGCCATCTGGGCCAGTGGCCTTACCTCCTTTCCAATTGTTTAACCAGGTGAGACACACTAAGCTGAAAGCTTGTTTACAGGTCCAACCTGGGAGCACAGGGAAGTTAAGTTACTTGCTCAGGGTCACACAGTAGGCAAGTGGGGCACTGCGCTATACTGCCTCCCTTTAATGGTGGCCCACACCTCAGTAGTGGAGATTGGGGCGTCGAGTACCTCTACCACCTCTCCACCCAGAACTGGCAGGGGGGACTTTCTCAAAGAACTGGTCCATCTCAAATTGGGTGGGAGCCACCTCTGAAATGTAGAGGGAAGCATAGAAAGCACCAAATGCTGCCCCAATTGCCACCGGATTTTACACCATTTAGCCAGACTCGTCTTGGATCTGTCCAACCAGGCGCTCCCCCTCCCTCCAGCGGAGTTGCCAAGCTGAAAATTTGTGCCCCTACTTCCATCAAAATAAGCTCCAGTTTGCGCCAACAAAATGGCACATTTCACTGTCACACTGCTTAACATGTTAAAATGCCATTTTAATTTCTGGATTACCCTATATAGAGGCAAAGTGTGTCTCTGTGCGCTTCCTCACATGCCTCAGTTTTAGTGTGAAGGTAAATAATTTCTTGCTCATTTACTTTCTTTGAGTAGGCTGAAAAAGCTATTGTTTGCCCCCGATGTAGGCTTTTAAGGCTTCCCATCTACCACGGTGAGATGTATCCCCCCTTTTATTAAAATGCAAGAACTCCTGAATGCTGCTTGCTCCAGTGTAATTCTGATCTTTTAAAAGTAGAGAATCCAACCTCATTGCCTGGCTACAGGTGGTGAATTTTGGGGCAAGCCCACCAAAAGGGAAGCATGGTCTGACAACAAAATAGGGGAGTAATGTGCTGTGTTGACCACCGGAAGGAGCGAGGGGCTAAGCAGCAATCTGCCCAAACGTGCATAGGATTGGTGTGCATGGAAGTAGAAACTGTAGTCTCTACCCAGAGGATTAATGGGTCTCCACACATCCACCAACCCAAACTCTGTTTCTAGCTCCCCTAGGGCACAAGCAATTTTTGAGAGAGGGACAGGGGTAGTGTTAGATTGGTGCAAAATGGTATCCCTGACAATTAAAATCTCCCCCCAAGACCCAGGGACTGGACCACCCTGCCATATCCAAGGCCAACTTCTGGAAGAAGCCCGGGTCTCCCACGTTAGGGGCATAAATTGATCCTGAAGAGAGGGTCCCCACCCCCACCAACTCAGCCCTCACCAAAGCATATCTCCCAGTGGGGTCAGTGATCTGCCTCAGGGTATTGACCCGAGTTCCACGCAGGGAAAAAATTGAGGCTCCTCTAGCCTTAGAGGAGAATGTGGAGGAAATCAATGTCCCCCCCAATGAAGCACTGTTTTTTATTGCCTCCCCATGGACATGTGCATTTCCTGTATTAGAACCACCTGCCACCTAGACCTTCTAACTTCCGTTTGGAAACGCTTCCTCTTAACCACTGATTTTAACTCATTTACATTCCATGTTGCCACTTTGAATGTATTAGCCATAATCTAAACATGTATGCAGACAGAAATAAGCTTGCACGGTTATCATTGACAGACCCACTGTACTGGTCTCGAAGTGTCCTAGTAGTAACATGCACTGATTCAAGCCATTGATTAACTGTTTGGTGCCCTTGGATTCATATCACAACATCTGAGTTTTACCCCTCTTTAATCCAGCCCATATTAGCTACCCCTACCCCCAGGAAAGTGTTACAGAAGACCATGGGTCTGCAGCTATCCGCTGGATTAGTACAGCAGAAATTAAATCCTATGGAAGCAGAGCTGCCAGGCTTCCCAAACTTCCTTTTGGGTGCAGTCCCCCCCCCCACCACGACCAGAAGCAAACAGCAAGACCCAAGAAGCCCCTCCATGTCCCGCCGCCATCCCAACAACTTCAATAGTTCCCGGACCCTCCCCACGCACTGTGCCTGAAGATTTTTCCCTTGCAAACCACTGGCGAACAATAGAGCAATTAATGTAAATCCTATCATATCCTGTCTAAGAAGCGGCACAGATTGAACTATGCACTTATAATGAGGACCTCGCATAAACCAAATAGTAAGGCCCATAGGGAAAGACATAGTTTAAGTTAGGAGGCAGTTACACAAGTGACCCATCACTTAATATGTTATCAACACTGGCCAAGCAATAAAGGCCAATAGGAGAATAATAAAAGTCAAAAGAA
Organism: Neoceratodus forsteri; assembly: GCA_016271365.2. Taxonomy (NCBI): domain Eukaryota; kingdom Metazoa; phylum Chordata; order Ceratodontiformes; family Ceratodontidae; genus Neoceratodus; species Neoceratodus forsteri. The sequence goes on from CM057449.1 coordinate 484,492,316, forward strand.
AAAAGGAAACAATGCCCATAAAGATGGGCCTTAAAAGCATTCCATGCAAACCCACAGTGTTAGGCAAGCAGTGACTGTACATATCCACCAACAAAAATTACTGCTGTAGCCATCTTAACATAACTCAAAAGGAAAATAAGTACATCACAGTCTTGTAGGAGGTCTCTGAGGTAAGTGCTCATTACTGATTTCGGCCCCTCTTTCCCCCAACTATTAGAGAGGTCTCCTTTTAACAGAAAAGACTCCTCAGCATATAAGAGGTTGGGTCACCGAACTCTGCTGGACAAAATAAAGCCTTGACCTGAGTCAGGAAGATTAAGGAGCCCCCTAAGTATATAAACCACCAATTCCAAACAGTCGGGCCTTCGGGTCAAAAACTAAAGCGAGCAGACACCCGCACCACCATTACCCATGTCCCTAGACATGGTCGGGGAAGGAAGAGGAAACAGATACTAGTGCAGTCCAGAGTTTAACTGGTCAGGCCCTGGAGAGTTAAAGCACTTGGGGTTTTGGGTGGAGAAATATTGTAAGTCCCATATAAAGCTCCAATCAGCATGGCACTTTAACCTGGTAGATGGGAGTCTTTGTACGTAAGACTACAAATCGGCTGGGTCTCCGGGAGTGCCCCAACTACAGGGAGCTGACCATCTGTGTCAGCGAGCCAACTGCAGGCCCATGGCAGTTCCTGCTCCTGAAGTGTGACGCAGACCCCGCCTGCAAAACTGTCTCATTGAAAAAGAAGATATGGTTGTGCAGAAAAAGGGTAAACTTATCTGTTAAAGGCCTCATTTTGGTCGGCTGAAGGTTGGCCGCCACATCATCTGGTTTCCTCCTCAGCCCATCTCTCCACAGCTTTTGGACAGGTGAAGTACCTAGAGGGGGTACCCAGTCTGTCTATATGCAGTTTAGCAGGGTACATAAAGGCAAAAAATCACCCCATCGAGAAGAGCTTCGACTTAATGATGTTAAATTGTTGCCTTTTAATCTGCAATTCTCTGCTGTAGTCTTGAAATATGTGATTCTCCCTTTGGAGCTTCCTGAAACAAGCCTCCTCCTGTCTCTGCTCCTAATGATCCCCCCCTCCTCTGGGGAGTCCTGAGACACATGGCCTATACATGGGGTCGGCGTGTGTCAATGAGTAAACGATGCAGTTAAATCCTTGCGTCTTCTGACCATGTCATGCTTAATGCTCTATTGTTTTATGTATATGTTATGCTCAATGCCCTATTGAATTAGGTTACACTCTGTTATGGTCCAATAACCCCTCTGTCGTGTAAACTTTCTATGAGTGTGCTACCTCATACATCTTGCTTTTGTCAAGGCTGCTTCTCCCACTGACATGTAACCACTAACTGAGTATCCTACTATATATGTCCAGCAGCTGTCTACTATTATGACTATTTTTTACCTCTGTATCCTGCTATGACCATGTATAGTATTGTTTTGCCTGTACCTTGTAACCTCCCGGGTAGCACCTGAAAATAGGCACTTGACTGTCTAGTGTGCTTAGCTGGTTAACAAAAGCTAAATAAATAAAATAAATAATGTGCACTTTAGCACTGTTGAGAGATATAGGCCCCTTGGCTTTTGCACTTTTGAGGATGGCTTCCTTATCTATGTACCTCAGATACTTAATGAGGCAGTGGCGTGGCCTATCCCCCGGCTTCGGTGCAGGGCCTACCCTGTAAGCACACTCCACCTCAAATTCCAATGTGTCTTGGGGCAACTCCAAATGTTCCACCAGCCATTTATGAATGCCTTTTTCGGGATTCCGCCCTTCGACTCCCTTCGGCAGTCCCACAATGCGGAGGTTGGAGTGTCAGGAACAATTTTCCTGATTGACAACACAGGCTGCTAGTTCCTCCAACACCTTCTGCATGTCATTTCTTTCATTGGTGACCACGTAAAGGGAGTCTTCCAGACTGCTCACCCGATGCTCCAGTTTGGAAATCTGCATCGCGTGAGATGCAGTGGTTTCAGAAAGCCCAGTGACCACACTTTGAAGGTGGGTGATTTGTGCTGTAATGTTAGTGAAGCCTGCTTTCATCTCGTGTTGCACCTGTGCCAGGGTGGCAGGGGACCCTGGCGAGCATACGTTCCAGATCAGACATGCTGTGCTTTGCTGTCTCAGCCTCATGGTCCCGTTGTCTAGAATGAGCCTCCAGTCCCCGACTAAATTCTTTAGGCGTAACCACAGGTTCAAAATGTAGATTTGACTGCTTGTTTTTATGCTTGCCCGAGGCCATTTACCCCACACTGTCATTTTCTACAAGAGTTTGCTTCTCGGTTTAACTGCCAGGCGCCTCAGAGATGTTTTCAACGTTGTGCCATGAAGAGCTGGGCCAAAACACATCCACCATGTTGTACAGCTAACTATACCCCCAAATTGAACCAGATTTTAAGCTGTTGGTGGTATTTTTAGTGAATGGGAGAAATTTGGCCAGGACACTGGGGGAAATTCCCCTACAAGTCGGTAGAGGGAGCTGTTGGCCGTTTCTCATATTGGCCACTCAGTGTGGGTCGGCGGATGGAATGGATGTCCATGAGACAGAGGAGCTGGCCTCCTCCTCTGGTCTCGTAACTCTAGGGGCTGATCTGATTGTTTCGAGATTACCAAATTTAAACGACGATGCAGAAGAAATGGATTTCTTCCAGTCCCTGGAAGATTTACGTGATCAGGAGGAACAACAAACAGAGACATCAAATCCACAGCTAAGTAAAGCTTCATCTTTTGAATTTCAAAACAAAAGTGTTATCACATACCAGAATGTTCAAACATCCATGGGGGCTAACACGCGGAAACTTTTTCATATGGGGACACTGCCTGATAGTGCTAAAACTACAAGCACGTCTGTCAACGAGAGCAGCAGAAATGTCAAAACCTCTGTTGCACTAAAATCAAACGAGGATGCCGCTCAGATGCATAAGTCTCCTCATACTGAAATCCATACTGGTATCTTACCGGGAATCATTATTGAAATGGCTGGCAGTCAAAATGCAATGGATTGCATGTGCCAAAGGCCGAATGACTGAGAAACAAATGACAAAGGCAGGGAGCGATGAAATGGGGAGTGTATAAGCGGATACACAATTGAAACATATGGCAAATACCCTTATGATTTCCCAGCTCCAAACAGCAAAAACAGTCTCTACCTCAAGTGTTGGCATGTATGGGAATCTGTTTTCTATGGGTACTAAAATTGATATATCAAGAAATAGTGATTTGGGGGCATTAAATCAGCAAAATGGTGTGAAACAAAAACATGATGACCCTATAATATATCAATCAGATCCCTTGAACCAGGAGAATGTTACAAATATTTCCTTTTCGGCTAAGGGTCAGGCAGTGAAAATGGCCTCAATGGAAGGAACTAAAATAAAAAGAGCAGTTTTAATGTCTGCAAACAGAATCATTTCCTTAGGCTGGCATGAATCAAACAAAAATCCAGCAGGAGCCCAGGCCTCTCTGCACACTAAACAGCCTCAATCTACATCTGCGGCAATTCAATCTGCCTTTTCTATACACCCTGCCCCGAGTGACCCCTCTGCTAAATGGTCACCAGAAAAAGCCCTAATAGAGTCAGGTTGGAAGAAATTTCCCTCTGGTACATGACTCCCACACCCTGAATGGAGCCCAAATGAACCTTTGACCCAGCAATCTGCAGAATGGCACCCCCCGGTCCAAGCCCAAGTACCTGCTTCACAAGGCCTTCCTGCATTCAGTACTGAAGACACTACTTCCAGAGATCTCAGCACTTCTGGAAATGAGGAATCAACTGATAAAAGAAATGAAGACAAAACAGACCATGCCCCAGATACTGAGACTACTGGAATTCGATGACCCCATCAAGACCATTGTTATAGGAACTTTTTTCAAAAACCAAAAAATAAAAAGGAAGCTGCTCCACGTAGGAATGCTGTTTGCATCCGTTACAAATGGGGTTTAGAAGTTAGGCCAGATAGGCTGTATGTGGAGAAATCCCTACTTAAAGAGTCTTTAAAATTTTCCCCTAAAGTCTTCGCCATAATAAACATTTCAGGCGAAGACAACTTCAATGTGAGTTTTCTGTCCCCATATTTGCTAGACCTATGTTGGCAAAGATACAACCAGGTTAAGTTTTCTCCTCTGTGGACCCCCTTTTTTGTGATTCCATTGACTAAACCATTAATCAAGTACATGACAGTTATGTTTAGAATGAGGGGGTCCGTGTTGAGGACATCATTTACTGGTTGTCCTAAAAATGTGAGGTGTTAAGTGCCCCAGAAGCTATACTAGATTCCAAATACTTCTGGACGGGGAGCTGGAAGTACAAGGTGAAACTCAAGCAGGTTGAAAATGAAATTGAGCATATCCTGAACTCCTTTATGTTGGGCAGGGATAGGGGAGTTTGCTTTTATGCTGGTCTGCCCCACGCCTGCTGCAAGTGTGGCTCTCACACTCATCTACCTAGTGTATGTGTGATACCCCCCAATGTGAGACCTGTGGGGAGGTTGGCCATATTGGTTGATGAGCAACTGACCTGAAAACATCATCCAATCGGGGCTACTCCCTGATTCCATCTCTGACCACTCCCCCCACTACTGCATCTGGGGTTCCACCCCTCCCAAAGTCCCCAGTCGAGTGCTCCAGATGAAGGACTATTCTAAGTTCTCGACTCGCCTTTACCTCAATGACCTACGGATGGCTGACTGGTCTAGAATCACCTCTACTAGTGACCCTGTTGCTGCCCTAGACCACTTCATTGCAGTATTCGTCCCGCTGCAAAACAGGCACGCCCCCTTCTCCAAGAGAAGAGTCCGGGGCATAGCCACAAAATGGCTCCATAGTGACCTGCTCTCACTCATGAAATTGAGTGACAAAAGCTGGGTGAGATACAGGATCTCTCGAAATAATGCTGACCTCCTGGACTACCGCCAGCTGAGAAACTCCTGCAAGCAAGCCATACGTGCCGCAAAAAGTGAGTTCTGCAGAGCTGCCCTGCTCGCCTCAGCAAACAACCCCCCGGCGTTTTTGGATTAACGTGAAAGACCTGGTCGGAGGGTCAGCCAAGGTACAGCCCTCTGATATGCTGATAGGGGGGGACCAACTGCAATAACCCCCTAACCATCGCCACATCACTAAACCATTTGTTCACTGACCTGCCGCCCTCTGCTCCCTCATCGCCCCCTGCCCCCAAACCACTGGGGGCGCCTCCTCCTAACCGCCCCCCATTCTACCTCAAAAGAGTCACTATTGGTGAGACCCAAGCTCCTTGCTTGGCCTCTCCCACCACATGGAGCTGGCCACGATGGCCTAGAGCGGCTTCTCAGCCTGGGGGCTCCTCTCCTCGCTTGTCCGCTAGCCCACATTTCACGCCTCTCTCATCTCAGGGGTCCTCCCCGACCTGTGGAAGGTTGCCAAGATTGTCCCTGTTTTCAAACATGGTGACCCGAAGGACATAAACAACTACCGGCCCATCGCTATTCTATGTGCCGCCAGTAAGCTCCTCGAAAAGGCGGTTGCCTCGCAATTAGCCCGCTATCTCCAGGAACATGCTGTGCTGTCCCAAGCCCAGCACAGTTTCCAAAAAGGGCACAGTACATCGACTGCCCTTGCAGTTGTCACCTCCCAGATCCGGACCGCAACCGATCAAGGCAAATTGACTGGGGCCATCTTCGGTGACCTGTCGAAGGCCTTCGACCGGGTAAACCCCCCCCCCTCTGCCTTGCAGTCCCACGGCTTTTCCCTCCATGCCCTCGACTGGTTCACCAGCTACCTTAAGGGCAGGCAGCAATACACCTCCTTCAATCGAACCCTCTCACCCCTCTCCCCAGTGAACAGCGGGGGTGCCCCAAGGATCCATCCTCGGACCAATCCTGTTCTCCCTGTTCATAAACGAGCTACCCTCTGTCACTTCCAATGGGCTTCTACCACTCTACGCCGATGACCTAGTCATCCTAGCCAGCTCTCAGAACATCGCCTCAGTCAACTCTCAGCTCAACTCTGATTTTGCCCTTATCCGGAACTGGCTAGAGGGACACCAACTCACAGTGAACCTTAAGAAAACGCAGACCATGCTCTTTGGCTCCATAGCCAAAACCTCCTCCTGCATGCTCCCCCTAAAAATCCATGGATCTGAAAACTCCCTCCTTCCGAATGCCGACTCTGTAAAATACTTGGGGGTCACTCTTGATCCCCAACTGGATCTCACCACACACATACGGACCATCTGTAAGGCTACTAATGCCAAGCTGGGCCTAGCCTATAGGGCTAAAGACTGCCTCACCCCAGCAGCTCGGCTTGCCATAGCTAAGGGGATTCTTCTCCCCACACTCTCCTATGGGCTCATTGCCTTTGCCCCTGTCCCATCCTCCAGCCTTACCAAGTGGGACACCACGTACAATAACGCCTGTCACTCCGCACTCTTGGCACCCCCGCCTCACACACCGCTGCGAGCTTTACTCTCGTCTGCAATGGCTACCCCCTGAGAAGTTCCGGACCTACACCCTTGGCAACTTCATTGGCAATATAGTCAGAACGGATATTCCTGCCTCGCTCACCCTTCCGCTAAATCTCGCCTCCCCCATCCACAACCTTAGGTCCTGTGCAGCAAATGTCCATCGGGTCCCCAAGACCCGCACCCTCACAGGTGATCGGGCCTTCACCGTCCACGCACCAAAACTGTGGAACTCCCTCCCAGCTCACATTCGGGCCTCCCCCTCCCACCGCTGCTTTAAATCCTCCCTGTGGGACTTTCTAAAAACCTCATCCATCTGCCTGTGTTAAATACCCTCCTACCCCCCCAGCGCATAGCCTATCCCAGTGATTTATCCCTCCTGCTGTCTACCCTCCTCAGACACTTACTGCTCCAGTTGGTACGGCGTTCATCTCTCACTCTCCCATGCTAGCGCCTACCTTCCGGGCCTCTACTTACCCATGTTCCCCTTACTTCTCTACTACTTCTCTCCCATTTGATGCTGTTCTCGCTGTAAGTACTCCCAACTCTCCGTTGGATGTACCTGCCATGTCCTTGACATCCTAAGCAAATTATTTGTTGTTACCTCTGTATAATCCTATGGCGGAGCATATTGCTCCTGTACATTAACTCTACTGTCTTTACCAATCTGTTGGGGCCTGCGGCTCCGGTGTGTAACCCAACCATTGGAGCATGTAGCTCCTGTACTTTGAAACTGCCTGCCTCTATGGATTCCCTGTAACTTCTGTATTTGAAATTGTTTGTCTCTGTTGATACCCTGTAACTCTCCCGGGTCGCTCCTGAAAATAGGCACGTTGTTGTCTAGTGTGCTTACCTGGTTAACAAAAGCAAATAAATAAATAAATAAATAAATATTAGCCTTCAATGTATAAACCAACTAAAATGTGATTTGTGTGAAGAGGCAGGGCATGTCTTTTTGGAGTGCCCTTGGGCTGCCAAAAACAAAGCCACTGTCATAAGTCCAGAGCTCTTAATCCAAAAAGCCCAGGATGAAGCTATTAGCAAAACTCATACAGAGGATGAGAGGCACCCCCCACCCTAAACCCTCCTGAGATGAGGACTCAGATAAGGATGGTGGCAAACATATGGTTCCTTGTGTGACCACAGCCAGTGAAAAAGTCAATGGTTCCCCTGATCCAGCAAATATAGATGACTTTCCCCCTGTGTGTAACCAGGAAGTACCACTGACTGTCATTCCACCTGCTTCCCTGAAACTACCCCCGATGCCTGAAAGACGGACCACTAGGAGTTCCAACCCCCCCCACCAGACCCACCTGAAGTAGAAATGGAGAATTCTTATGCAGTTCTATAAACACTAGGGGGTGATGCTGATATGCATATTGGAGCTTCTGAGCCCTTGCTGTCCTCTGGAAACAGGTAATCTCGGCTTGATTATAAAAGGGGGAAAAAGGAAAAAAAGGAAGGAAGGGCCCTGATCATTTTGTAAACCTCTGGTACATTTATGTATAGGAACTCTAAACTGTTGTAGCTTACTCAATGCTCCTAAGAGAATTGCACTTTTTCAGTCTCTATATAATGCAAAAATTGATATTTGTTTCCTACAGGAGACCTGGACATATACACAAGACCAGAGTAGGCATTTTCAATCTGAATGGGTATGGGGTCCTTCTTTTTGGTCGTTCGGGTTGGACAGGGTAGATGGTATAGGAATTATCTTCGGATCCTTTTCTTTTTCTCTGACTAAATTACTTGAGTTGATTCCAGGTAGACTTTTGATAATAGATGGAATATAGTAACATTCTAACTATAGATTCATTATAGTTTATGGATCTCAAACTAAAGCTGGCAGTCACGCTATTGAATACGCATCAGCCTTACTTGGCATCTTCCACATATACCATAACGGGAGGGGATTTTATCTGTGAACTCCCTGATCATGGGAATGTAGGTAGGGGGAAAAATATACTGTGATACAACTGCTTTAGGAAGAACTATTAAAATTGCTGATTTACAAAATAGGAGAAATTATCAAGTATCTGGTCCCCCATATACATACAAGAAAGGGAAATTAACTTCAGTAATAGACTACCTTTTTCTAAGAATTTGCCTATCCCAACTTATGTAACCCTCCCAAGTGAATTTTCAGACCACCTTTTGGTAAAAATAATCTTCACAACATTCCCCCTACATAAAGTAAAAAAATAATAGATGGCGCTTAAATACGTCTATTTTGACTGACCCTTTGGTCCTGGATGGTATAACCAACCTGTTATGGGCTAGAACCTTGGTAGCTGACTTATATGATGATCTGTGGGACTGGTGGGCTGATACGAAAGAAGATATAAAAAAATGGTTTCAGGGATATGTTAAAAGAAAGGCAAATGTACAATTCCTTCATTATCTAAAACTAAGGAACCAGTTACAGTATTTATTTTCTGTAGTAGCAACATCCAGGCATGACTATTCCTCACAAATTGAACAATTAAAAATGGAGATGAAATCATATCAGTATGATAGGGCTAAGACCCTAAGAACTGAATTGCAGTTTGGTATGCAAAAATCCCCAATTGGGGACCCGTTTGAAGCTTTTAAAGCTAAAACTGAAGCAAGTTGTTTAGGAGAATTAATTGATGAAGAGGGGAAACTTATTAAAACTGATAAAGGAATTTATAACACCTTAATAGACATCTAAAATCACATGAGATTACAGTCCCGACACAAAAGGATGAAATTGTTGCCTACCTAAGGAAAATTAGTGTACCCCCTCCATCTGAGGATGTACTAAGACTATTCCCCCCTATTATGGCCCTGGAAATAAAGTCTGTGATTAGGTCTCAAAAATTAGGGACTTCCCCAGGTTTGGACAGGCTCCCATATGAGTTTTATAAATCCTTTTTTGAAATCTTAACAGTATGCTTAGAAACGTTTTTTACTCATTTCCTAAGTCAAAAATCAGTTCCAGTGGGTTTTACCTCTGGCCTCTTAGTATTCTTATTCAAATCTGGTGATGGACAACAAATCTCAAATTGGAGGCCTATCACAGTTCTAAATTCTGATTTTAAAATTCTTTCTCAGATCTTAAATAGTAGATTACGAAGTGTGGCAGGGAACCTTGTTCACCCTTCACAATTTTGTAGCCTCCCAAACAGAAAAAAATCAAAGTGCTCTAATAATAATTAGAGATGTGTTAGAATATTTTAATAGGACAAGACAACAGGGTTGTATACTCTTGTTGGATCAATATAAAGCTTTTGATAGGGTTCACCATCACTTTCTGTTTCTCACTTTAGAGCATTATAAATACCTATGGAGTTTATAAAATGGATACAGATATTGTATTCATCAGTTATGGTTCACCCTATTATTAAGGGAAAGGTCACTACACCCATTAAAATTACAGCTGGGGTAGGGCAGGGATGTCCCCTTAGTCCCCTACTATATGTATTTTCACTAGACCCCCTTTTAAGGTGAATACGTTCAACCTGTGAATTGGTAGGTTTATCAGGGGACCACAATCAAGATGTTCTAACTGCCCAGGCCTATGCAGATTATGTATGTCTTTTTTTATCTGAAGTAATATAGATTTCTATAGTACTACATGAGTTAAATAACTATGCAACTGTTTCTAATTCAAACCTAAATGTTAACAAATCCGGAGGCCTGTTTATTGGCCCTGTCCCCCAGACCCTTTGTGTATAAAGGGTATTAAAATCTCATCAGACCCTCTTAAAAATTCTAGGAATTGTTTTTGGCCCCCAGAATTGTCCTGGTGACAATTGGGAAGCTGCCCTAAAGGGAGTGGAATTAAAAGTACAAAGATGGAAGGGCTGTAGACTTTCTAAAATTAAAAGAATTTACATAATAAAGAGATTTTTAATTCCTTGCCTCCTGTATATAGCCATGATACCCCCCCCCCCCATATATCTTGAAACCCAGTTGTATGCATGTTTTTTTTTTCTATGTTGTGGGGTAGCAGATTAAATCCCATTAAGCATTGTTATACTTATTTGCTGAAAGCTCAAGGTGGGTTGGGGATTATAGATCCGGTAATTTTTTTTCATTCCCTTTTTTATCTCAGAATCTTAGAATGGGTTTACAGCCCTCATGTGCACTGCATCATTTGTGGCTACTGAATATAACAGGAGACTATCTTACACTGTGGAATGAGTCTCCCCCTAAACTATCTCCACATGCACTACTTCCAGGATATTTGAAACCTTGTGCACAAAAACTCTATAAATGGGCTTTTTCTAAATCTCTGGTAATCCAAAATTCAGGTTCACAACTCTATAAAATCACAACGGAACGAGTACATCATTCTGAGCCGGACTTTAAAAACTGTCCAGACTCCCTTAAAGGGGCAGTTTTAAAACACTTAAATAATGAGAGGATACCTATGCACATGTGGGAGATCTTATGGTTATCTGTGTATAGCAGATTGAATATTAAAGGTAATGCTAAGCATAAAATGCTAAGTGAAAGATATTGTCCCTACCTGCAATGCCAGGCTATGGAAGAGACGGTGGACCATTTTTTATTTAGCAGCTCTTATACAAAACGTCTTTGTTTTTTTTTGGCAAACAAATGGGTCTTTAAATGGTTAATGGAACTGGATTACTAATCCCTGGTTTTAAGTTATTTTCCCCACCTAACTAGTAAATATGATCAAGGCACAGTGACTGTGTTGTTTTGCTGTTTAAAATGTTAATATATGGCAAGCCTGGTTGGTGTCAATGGGTATTACAACAAAAGTATATGTTTTATGACACTCTAAGTATCTTGGTTATGGAGGCCATGTGGCCAGTTTACGTAAAAGAGAAACAATTTCATACATCCAATAAAGTATTTCAGTGGTGGAAAGGTTCTGCGATATTTATAAAATGTAAGTACAGAGAGGAGTCTTTGGCCTGATGTATTAATTTGATTTATTCTTGAGTGTTTTTTTGTTAGTATCTGGTATAACTGTTTCTTGAGATACACCTAGATGATACATGAATATAATACTTTCTTTTATTTTCCTTTTATGATTTGTATATTATTTGTGTGCTTTAACACTGTTCTGTAAAATTTGTTTTTGATGTTATAATAATAAAAACTCCCCTACTCTTTTCGAGAAGTGCCATGGGATCTTTAACATCCACCTGAACAGGCAGATGGGACCTCAGTTTAACATCTCATCCAGAAGACGGCACATCAGGAGTGCAGCACCCCCCTTGTGTTGCACTACAATGTCAGTATTAAGATTTAACCCAAGTGCCTGGTGCGGGGATAGAAAGTACAGATTTCTGATCTTCCAGCCTCAGAGGTGAGTGTGCAACCTGTTGAGCCACTGACACTCCTTTACTCTCTCCTGAAAAACCTGGCTGACATCATGGATTTCAAACCACTTAGAAGCACCCTCCAATCCACTGGAAAGGAACAAATCACTGTGTAGGGTACTCTGTGCTGCTCATCAGTGATCCTTCATGGCTACTGCACCAAGGTCATGGCACAATCTTCCCCAAAGATCATGGAATGCCTGATCCTTGCATCCTTTAAATCTGCCAGGAAGGAGTATTTATTTGTTAGCAGACCCTGTGCCTGCTTTAGATAATTAGTCTGCTTAATCTGTCCCATTGTAATTGCCTATGAATTGTGTCCCTGTTCTTATGATACTTGTCTGCATCTTTCTTTTTTTTACACTTTACTTATTTTTTCTGCTTGTGTGCTGTCATGGATTTTATTATTTTTTCTGCTTGTGTGCTGTCATGGATTTTATTATTTTTCTGCTTGTGTGCTGTCATGGATTTTATTATTTTTTCTGCTTGTGTGCAGTCATGGATTTTATTATTTTTTCTGCTTGTGTGCTGTCTTGGATTTTATTATTTTTTCTGCTTGTGTGCTATCATGGATTTTATTATTTTTTCTAATTGTGTTCTGTCTTGTATTTTATTATTTTGTCTGCTTGTGTGCTGTCATGGATTTTATTATTTTTTTCTGTATGCTTGATCATGGATTTTATTATTTTTTCTGCTTGTGTGCTGTCTTGGATTTTATTATTTTTTCTGCTTGTGTGCTATCATGGATTTTATTATTTTTTCTAATTGTGTTCTGTCTTGTATTTTATTATTTTGTCTGCTTGTGTGCTGTCATAGATTTTATTATTTTTCTGCTTGTGTGCTGTCATGGATTTTATTATTTTTTCTGCTTGTGTGCAGTCATGGATTTTATTATTTTTTCTGCTTGTGTGCTGTCTTGGATTTTATTATTTTTTCTGCTTGTGTGCTGTCATGGATTTTATTATTTTTTCTAATTGTGTTCTGTCTTGTATTTTATTATTTTGTCTGCTTGTGTGCTGTCATGGATTTTATTATTTTTCTGTTTGTGTGCTGTCATGGATTTTACTATTTTTTCTGCTTGTCTGCTGTCTTGGATTTTATTATTTTTTTCTGCTTGTGTGCTGTCATGGATTTTATTTTTTTTTTTTGCTTGTGTGCTGTCTTGGATTTTATTATTTTTTCTGCTTGTGTGCTGTCATGGATTTTATTATTTTTCTGCTTGTGTGCTGTCATGTATTTTATTATTTTTTTCTGATTATTTGTGTGCTGTCTTAGATTTTATTATTTTTTCTGCTTCTGTATTGTCTTGGACATTACAATTTACCCAGATACCAAATGTTACCCTTTTATTTTGTAGTGATTGTCCATGCTAGTTTATTATTCATTATATGAAGTTGTTTTTTGCATTTTACCTTTTTCTTTTCCATTGTACAGTTAATTTTTGACATTTATTGGTGCTTTTTTCCCTTCCCTACCATGGCTACCCCCACCATCCTTTTCCTATCTGCATCATTCCTTAAATGATTCATTTTTCAGGATACTTTTTCAAATTTTAAATATTATGGATATAACAATTATAAAAAAACTGAATATTCAATATTATCATACTCAAATGACTTTGATTACTTTTTGGGTCCTTGTTAATTATAGGTTGGAGCATGGACCATTTTTCAAATACAAGAGTAACATATAAGTATTTTGTGATTGAAATACTTAAAAGATCTAAAAATATTAGTAAAAAACAAAGGTAGGGACATTATTATCTCTGGCATCCTACCAATGCATGGGCATAATTTCTATAGGAACAGGCAGATCATGTTGATAAACAGTTTGTTAAGACAGTATTGTAAGGAAGAAGGTATAGGTTACATGGATAATTCAACAACATTTAGTAGAATTCCTTGTCTAAACAGAATGGCTTGCATCTAAATTCCACAGGGATTAGAAACATAGAAACATAGACTTTGATGGCAGATAAGGACTGCTTGGCCCACCTAGTCTGCCCATTTCCCTACCTACAGGATAAGCTGCAGATCCTAGTTAATCAACAGCCTATTTCTTCTTACCCCCTTATGTCTGTCCCATGTTTTCTTGAATTCTCCCACAATTTTAGACCCCACAACCTCCTCAGGAAGGCTGTTCCATACATCCACCACCCTCTCTGTGAAAAAAATACTTCCTCACTTTGCCCCCGAGCTGCCCCATCTTTAAATTGTGCCCCCCTTGTTCTTTAAACATCTCTTTTCCTGAAAAATGCTACCCTCTTGGACTTCATTGATTCCACTGAGATACTTAAGTTTCCATCATGTCCCCCCTCTCCCTTCTTTCCTCAAGGGTATATATATTAAGCTCCTTTAGTCTCTCCTCATATGGCTTCTCTTACAGACTCTGCACCATTTTAGTTGTCCTTCTCTGGACTGCCTCTATCCTGTCTATGTCCTTGCAGAGATGGGGTCTCCAGAACTGGATGCAGTACTCCAGATGGGGTCTCACCAACTGTCTGTACAGAGGGATAACAACTTCTTGTTTTCTGCTGGTGATGCTCTCCCTATACATCTTAGTATACCCCCAGCCCTCCCTACTGCCTTCTCACATTTCTTGCTAAACTTAAGATCATCTGATATGATTACCCCCAGGTCCCTTTCCATTTTTGTTGTTGTTACTACCTCCCCCCATTGTGTAATCTTCCCCTGGGTTTTTGTTTCCCAGGTACATTATTTTGCACTTCTTTGCATTGAATCCAAGCTGCCATACTTCTGACCATTCCTCCAACCTTGCCAAGTCCTTTCTCATCCTTTCCATGCCTCCTTGTTATGAACCCTGTTGCAGATCTTTGTGTCATCTACAAAGAGGCATACTTTCCTTTCAGTCCCTCTGCAATATCACTTATAAAGACATTAAAAGGACTGGACCCAGTACTGAACCCTGCAGTACCCCACTAGTAACACATATTTCTTCAAGTGGACTCCATTACAATTACCTTCTGTGTCCTGTTGTCCAGCCAATGTTTTACCCAGGCTACCACCCTGGGACCTACTCCCAGGCTGGTTAATTTGACTATTAATATTTTATGTGGGACTGTGTCAAATGCCTTGCTAAAGTCTAGGTAGGCCATGTCCACAGCCCCTCCCTGGTCTACTACTTTGGTCACCAGTCAAAAAAATCAATTAGATTCATCTGACAAGACCTTCCTACTGTGAACCCATGTTGCCTTGGGTCCTGTGCCCCACTGGCCTCAAGGTACTCAACAATTCTTTCCTTCAGAAGTGATCCCATCACTTTCCCTACCACAGATGTCAAACTGACAGGTCTGTAGTTTCCTGCCTCTGTCTTGGTCCCACTTTTGTGAAGGGGAATCACATCCACCTTCCTCCAGTCCTCAGGTACCACACTATCCTCCCATGATTTGTTAAAAAGGGTAGTCAGTGGTTTCACTAGTTCTCCCCTTAATTCTTTTAGAATTCTGGGGTGAATTACATCAGGTCCCATTGCTTTATCCACCTTCAGTTTTAGGAGTTCTTTCAGAACCCTTTCTTTTGTGAAAGTATTGGGAATGACCCCCTATCAAGAGTGCTTCTGTTAATTAGGTTAGGCACCTCACCCTCCTCCTCTTTTGTGAATACTGAGCAGAAATATTTGTTCAGTATCCCTGCTTTTTCACTGTCCCTCTCTGCCCACCCACTGTCCATTCTATTTAGCCTCACTATCCCTCCCTTTGTCTTTCTACACTCCCTGATGTACCTATGAAAGGTTTTATCCCCTTCTTAACTGAGTGTGGCTATCTTTTCCTCAGTTTGGCCTTTGCTATTCAGACTTCCTCCCTGCTTCCTCCTGCCTTAACTGGTACAGCTCTCTATCCTGCTCCTTCTGTGTTTCCTTATACTTCCTGAATGCTGTCTTTTTCTCCCTGACTTTCCCCACCACCTCTTTTGAGAACCATAGTGGCTTTTTCTTTCATTTTGTTTTGTTTATTTGCTTGACACAAAGGCTTGTTACCTCTGTGATGGTAGTTTTGATGTTTCCTCATTGCTGCTCCACCCCTCCTTCTAGCCTGTTTGCTAGTGCTTTTCTAAGGCACTCTCCCATCTTGCTAAAGTCAGCCTTTCTGAAGTCCAGTACCCTCACTTTTGTATGGCTTGATTCTGTAGCTGAGTTTATCGTGAACTGCACTGTTTGATGGTCACTTGTTCCCAGATGGCAACCCACTTCTAGATCTGAGATCCTCTCATTGTCCCCATTTGAGAGTATGAGGTCTAAGATTGCTCCTCACGAGTGGGTTCCAAAACTAGCTGTCTGAGATGTGCCACCTGTGGGGCATCGAGAATGGCCCTGCTCTTGGATGTGGCTGCAGCAAATGTGCTCCAGTTAACATCTGGCATATTCAGGTCTCCCATCAACAGTGTCTCCCCTTTCTCTGCCATCCTAAGAATGCCTTCTATCATATCCTTGTCCATTCCCTTCCCTTGACATGGGGGTCTGTATACAACCCCTGTGCAGATTGTGGTGCCATTTCCAGTCTCTAAGGTGACCCACAGTGCCTCCTCTCCTTCTTGTTTACTCTTTTGTTCAGTTGCTTTTATCCGTTCCTTTACATGAGAGCTACTCCTCCCACCTCTTCTCCCTTCCTGTCTCTCTCCTGAGGTTATGTACCCTGGTATGTTAACATCCCAGTCATGGTTCTCTGTGTACTATGTTTTATGGATCGCTACGACATCAGGCATCCCTCTTCCAACAAGGCCACCAGTTCAGGGAGCTTGTTGCCAGACTATGGGCATTGGTACTCATTACCCTCCATTTCCTGATGGCCTTACTCCTTTTTGCCCCATCTCTGTCCTTATTGCCTTTGTCACTTTCTCCATTTACCCCTGCCCTTCTCCCTATCGATATCTCTGTCTTGGTGTTTACCTCACTTACTACACTGACTTTTTTGGGGGGGCTAGGATTTCCCTGTTCCTTTCCAGTGCCTCCCCCCTTGGCTAGTTTAAATGCTTGCCAATGAAACATTCAAACCTATCACCTAGGATCCTAGTTCCCCTCCTGGACAGATGCAGCCCATCATGCCAGTATAAGCCTGCATCACTCCAGGTGGACCCCCAGTCCCCAATGAAGCCAAATCCCTGAGCTCTGCACCAGTTTTTCAACCACTGATTGAATCCCATGGATTGTCATCCATTAGGATTTTAGGCAAAAGAATTATAGATGTGGTTAAATTCCATTTAAACTGGAACATGGGGGAAGGGGCACAGTCAATAACTTAAAAATAATATCACCAAATCCACCCAATAAAGTACCCAAATGGAATGCCATACTTAAAAACGCAAGGAGTCTTGTTAACAAATTTTAAGGGTTTAAATTAATTCTGCATACACAAAATATACATATTGCACTAGTGACTGAGACTTGGTGGAGTGAGAATGACCATTGGGAGAAAGAAGTAGTAGGGTATAAATTGTTTTC
Source organism: Neoceratodus forsteri (assembly GCA_016271365.2). Taxonomy (NCBI): domain Eukaryota; kingdom Metazoa; phylum Chordata; order Ceratodontiformes; family Ceratodontidae; genus Neoceratodus; species Neoceratodus forsteri. Next base: position 484,509,528 of record CM057449.1, read on the forward strand.
CAAATCTAGAGGGTATAGAAAGGGAGGTGGGTTAGCGATATACATACACGAAGCTTTAAATTGTGAAGAATTAACATGGGATACTGGTTCTCTGGAAACATTATGGGTAAAGCTGCTCCCATATAATAGTCCAAAAATCATCTTAGGATTAATCTACAGGCCCCCCTCTACTTCATTAGATGACGACATGGCAATTTTAAGAGAATTAGTGAATTAAACCCAGCAGACAGAATATTGCTGACTGGTGACTTCAGTCTGCCTAATATTGATTGGGCAAATGGGAAAGGGAATTGTCCCCTTGATAGACAGTATTTGGATGTCATGGACCAGGCGGGACTAGAACAAAGGGTCCTAGATTGTACTAGAGGAAATAATATCCTGGATTTGGTTTTACGAATATGAGAACCATAGTAAATACAGTCCTGGTTAAAAGTCCCCTGGGTAATAGTGACCATAGCTCTGTCCATTTCAAAATAAATGAAACAGTACATCTAAACCCTGTTGGAACCACTACCAAATTAAACTTTCATAGTGCAGACTTTTATAGTATTAAAAAAGTTCTTCAACATTGGGACTGGTCATCAGATTGGAAAGTTTGATTCTTAAATGTATCCCTAGTACCCCGAAGTATAATAATAACAAAAAAAGGAAGAAATCACTTTGGATGAATGTCTCTACAAAAATACTTATTAACAGAAAGAATAGATTGTTTAAAAAGCTAAAATTAACTAAAAAAGAGGAAACTTTTCAAAACTACAAAGACTGCCTAAGAAAGGTCAAAATTCAAATAAGGAAAGCCAAAGCACTAACTGAAGTTGAACTAGAAAACAAGGTTAATGATAATAAAAAAGCTTTCTTTTCCTATATCAATAGCAATAGAAATGTGCAAAGCAATATTGGTCTCTTTATTAAAGAAACCGGTCAGACAGCATCAAATGGAGGGATAACCTTTGATCCTAAAAATGTCTATGATTACCTAAGCAAGCTTAAAGTTAATAAATCTCCCGGCCCAGATGGTATGCACCCTAGGGTTTTAAAAGAACTGGCAGATGCACTGGTTTTACCAATCATTTATATCTTACAAGTCTCTATAGAATCAGGAATGGTCCCTAATGACTGGAAAATAGTTACAATTGTTCCCATCTTTTAAAAAAAGGGCCAAGAATGAAGCCAGAAAATTTTAGACCTATTAGTCTAACATCCCTGATCGGAAAAACTATGGAAGGCCTAATCAAATACTTAATTTTGGAACATTTAACAGCCCATGATATGATAGACCCAGTACAGCATGTTTTCATAAAGTCTAGATTATGTCAAACAAACTTGTTGACCTTTTATGAAAATGTAAACAGAGAACTAGACGTAGGTAATACAGTCGATGTGATCTTTTTAGACTTTGCAAAAGCATTTGACAAATTGCCCCATTATGAATTACTAGCTGTATTGGAAAACATCAACCTTAATGGGAACATCTAATTGGGTATCAGACTGGCTCCAGGGTAGAAAACAGAGAGTGGTAATAAATGGTGTCCTTTCCAACTGGGCCCCCATTACTAGTGGTGTCCCCCAGGGCTCTGTACTGGGCCATTGCCTTTTTAATATATATATCACTTCCTTAAAACTAAGTATCCCTAACATCTGGCTGTACAAATTTGCCGATGACTGCAGGCTAGGGACAGTAGCAAATACACAGGCGCATACGATAGCTTTACAGGAGGCTATGAATGAGATCCTGGATTCGACACTTACTAATAAACTAGTATTTAATACTGCTAAATACTGTATAAGGTCATGCACCTTGGTAAAAATAATGAAAGGAGGATCTATAAACTAGCCCACTCACCAATGGAAGTTACCAATGAAGAAAGAGATCTAGGGGTTATAATTACTAATGACCTCAAATTTAAATCCTACTGTAGGGTACAGCTTAAGAAAGCCAATCACAATCTAAACTGCATCCTTAGGCACATAGGCAGTAGGGATGAGAGGGTGCTCATTCCTCTCTATAGTGTATTAGTTAGACCACATTTGGAATGCTGTGCCCAGGTTTGGTCACCACAGAACAGGGAAGACATCAACCTGTTGGAGGGGGTACAAAGAAGACTAACTAGATCTGTGAAGGGATTAAAAAACAAGTCTTATCAAGAGAGGTTGGCTTCCCTCAATTTATATTCCCTATATTACAGAAGAATTAGGGGGGATTCATGTTTACTATTTAGATTGATGGAAGATAATAATCTCCTAGCAGAAATTGGTCTTAAGCACAATCTGGGGAGGCTCCTTCTCCAGACTTGGAATCATAGCCTGCGTAAATTCTGGTTCAGTCACAGAGTAGTGGCACTATGGAATGACCTTTCACATGATGTTGTGAGCAGTTCTAACATGACTAGTTTCAAAAATGGTGTAGATAGGCACTTTGGGGATAAGATTTTCCAATTTTAAATAAAATTCAGGATCTGCAAGCTTTAAAGGACTACTGTCTACAAGCTTGATTATACCTATGATACCTATGATTTGGTATTATTTTGCTCAATTTTGAAATGTTGCCGACAATATGCTTTCTTATATATCTTTTTCTCACCTTTTTACTGGGTATCTTTTGCTTCACTCTATCAGCCACTTTTCCACAAATGCGCATGAGCAGTCCTTTGGTCTGTGTTCTTTATATCACTCATTTTGCAGCATTTATGCATTTTTGCAGTTCTGCACTTTGGCGTTCTTGGCCTGTTCTGAATTAATTTCATTGCTTTTCTCCAACAAAACCTCTCCTGTGGGGTCACCATCCTGGATCGATTTGCTTTTGTGAGGGTCCGAGAGAATTGAATATTTAAGTGCTTTTGATGGACAGATAAGTAACCAATTTGGTGATTATGACTTTATGCGTCCATGTTCAGCTTGACAAACTTTGTGGTGGTACTTTCCATGACAAGACTATTTTCTGGGTGAGCAGTTTGTCCCGTACCAGTATTACTACCTTATTGTGATGAAGCTAAGTCAGCCCTTTACAGCTTTTTAGCAGAGGGGACTTTTGAACAGCCAATTTTCTGGGAGAGCAGCCTGCCTCATTTTCAGTGCTAATTTAACATTGTGGTACCGCAAAGTCAGCCCTCTATAGCTTTTCAGCAGAGGGGGATTTTATATTGCTTAACTACATGACTGTGGAGTCAGCCTTATATTTGTTCTGTATAAAATACACTTGTCAGCTTCGCTTGTTGCATTTTTCAAGTGAATTTTGCATCCCAGTTTTGAAAGCATTTAATAGCTGATCAACATTTGTGATTTGAAGCACCAATTTTTGCATACTTACAAGCACAGCAGTTCTCCCTCTTATAAAATTAGCTACCTGCACTTAAGTGGATTTCAGCTTGATATGGTCTCCTCCTACTATGTTTCTGACTTTGTGTTGTGTGTTTTTCTAACTATGGCAATGAGGAGAGTGGCCACCCAATTTTTTGAGCACAAAGTAGTTTACAAAGACGATTTCTGTCTGTTTGAAAATTCATTTTTGGATTTCTCTGCACTTGGATTGCACTTTATATTTGTGTGTCATTTTACCAAATAAAATATATATTGCCTTTCCACCTGAAATATGAGGACATTTATTTTACATCAGTTTGCCTTATAAAGAATGAAAAAATATATTTATTGAATTGATCTGTTCCTGGCTTTTGGTGCTGGCATTACTGCAGGTGTGAGAAGTGGAGGCTGCCTGTGTTTTGTTTTGCTTGTCTGTATCCTATGTCTAACTACTGGACATGTTGCTCACAGTTTTTCCTTGGGATTGTATATGCATTGTATTTGCTGTATTTTTGTCATTTACTTATGCACTGTATGCAATTAATATCTATATATATATATATTTATGTAATGCCTGAGAGGATACAAAATGCCACAGATTTGCAATATCCTCAGTGTGGTCAGACCTACAGTGAAGATATCGCATTTATCCTCACTGTAGGTTATTTATCCCTACAGTAGATCCTGCAGAGGCAGACACAGCACTTAACCATGTCACTGCACCACAGGCACCAACTGCAGTCAACCAGAGCTCACTGTCACTTTAGAGCGCTGTATTCACCCACAGACCAGCTCCAAGTCAACCTCTTCAGTGTGAAACTGGCATTCACACTGAGAGGTTGATTTTTTTCACACACACACACAAAAAAAAAATCACAAATACTAAAAATAAAACCCCTACACCTTTCTCAAAACCCAAAAGACTGCTGCCAATACCTCCCTACCTTCCCAGCCCCCACTTCTACTGCCTGTCTCAGATGGCTCACTGTGCCTCCCCCAGCTGGCAATGTCCTCCTGTGGTAGGTGAAGGAAATGCGGAAAACAGGAAGCAGGATCAACCAGATAGCAAACGTTTAACCAGAAATTATGACAATTGTGAAAATAAGAAAACAAAAGTACTGCAGTGTACACAGACTGGCCCCCTCACTACACGGGAGCTGTAGCTACCATATTTAGAAAACTGATTAGTCCGCCCACACCAGATACCACCCAATGACATGTAGGGATTGCAATGGATGCACATAGGGGAAACTAGCTACAATGCTAGCATCCCTACCCATTACTAAGACTGCGATGGAAATGAGGCATTCAAACACTGCGGAACAAAAAAAAGTTCTGATATATTAAAAAGAAAATTTAAAACACTGCCAAAAAAAAAACAAATAACAGGGCATTACATAAATGAGATATGCCATGGCCCGACTGGAACCATCACTGATCTTTCCACTTGTGCAGTTTGATCTTGTGACATCACTTGTGGCTCTGCCACTCGTGATGTCAGAAGGTCAAACTGCACTCAGGGAAATATCAGCGATATTTCCAGTTGGGCCATGGCATATCCCTTTTGCAAAAACTTCATTAATGCACTAGTTAGGGTTGAAGTAACACAAGTAGGGAAATGTGGCGTTGGAGTTTCCAACTCTAACACCCCACACCCACCTTGCAGGCAGCAAAATGTGTGGGGTGTACCTTGGGATTGTCAACCCTAACACTCACCCCATTCCATAAGTAAATAAGCTGAGATGGGTACAGTATGAGAATGGGGTGAGCGTTAGGGTTGAAAACCCCAAGGCACATCCCACACCTGTTGCTGTCTGCAGGGAGGGATAGGGTATTAGAGTTGGAAAGCCTAATGCCACATTTCCCTACTTTTGTCACTTCTACCCTAAGTTTTGCAGTAACAAAGTTTTTTGCAAAGAATTTCTTTACTTTTTGAGATAGCATAATTGTATTCTCATTTGCCTGTGGGAGCACAAGGCCCAGAAGGCCCTGTGTTCCCATCCCTTCTTTTTTTTTAGCTCAGTTTTATTCAAGAGTAAAATATATATTGCATACATGAATATGTACCGCAATATTTGGCCCAGTCTACCATGTTTTGTACATTCAATAATGTTGTTTGCTTTGGTTATTCTCCGACTTTACTGCTTGTGTCATGCATTAAACATTCACCTTACATTGTTTGTTTTGACATAACTATTTTTCTACCTTGAATAAAACATTTTTAACTTTCTACCTCTGTGTATTGTGTTCTATCATATCTCTCAGTTCAAACACTTTCCAGTAGGCCTTATATATTACTAATTTCATTAACTATGTCTACTATGTAGACCAGCCCAGTGGTGCTGAGGGTTGAGGCGCTGGACGCCACAACTCGTGACATGCTGGTGACCCAGGTTCAGATACGAGCCTGGGTCATCAGGGGTCAGCAGGGGAAGGATAGGATTGAGAATCTAGAGGACTGCTCTCCTATCCCTGAGGAGGGTTCCAGGGTTCCACCACTCTACAGTGGCCCCTGGTGATGACCAGGGGCACTGCTAGAGCTGGTGCAGCAAGAGGTGGAGTGCAGCAGATGTCAGCACACTGTACCTGATGTCATTGCACACTAGCACTCTGAGGGGCTTAGAAAAGGGAAACTGGCAGCACTGACTGCAGCAGCTTGATGGCTGCTACTTCACCGGCCGACAATGCCTGGATTGTGGGGGGTGTCGGTATTGGATCCTGGCTAGGCACAGGGACATGGGGGAGTCCCTCTCGATGGTATAGCTGCATATGCCAGCTGGGCAAGTCCATTCTCCAGGGTCAGTGGTGAATGTGGAGTGGTGGCTGGAGACAGTAGGTCGGTGGCTGCAGGAGAAATACAAGTAAGAAAAAAAAACTATGTCTACAATGTAAAGAGAAAAATTCTAAGTACTAAATAAAACCTTTAACAAAACTTAACTTGGGGTTTGATAAAGTGTTTCCTTTACCTCTTTTCCTTGTTGTTACTGAGATGAGCTTAAAGCCCGGCCCTGGAGAAACCAAATGAAAGGGTACCGTACCTTGTGACTCATACGAGTGGGTTACCTGTTCAGGTGTTCAATTAAACAGAAGAGGAACACATGGACCGAAGACATGGAGTCCATGCCTCCAATAATCCGAGGGTTCCATTGACCATACTAACCACTTCTTTATACATCTCCGAGCTCCTACAAAAAGCACAAGTTGTTAGTTTGGGTACATCTATACATTCCATAACACCCTCCTGGCCTGAGTATCATGTTATCCAACCCCTCCTTAGCTCCCTAAGTTTTTCTTCTAACAGATTCAATTTGGCCATCAACAATTACATCTCATGGACTTTCACCAGTCTGTCCAGCCACTCCTTCTTTATAGGGACCTTGTCTGTGAACCAGTGCACTGTGATGCACTTCAGTGCTGACACCATGCAAATTAGCACTATTTTCCTTGTCCCTAAAGAGAACCTTGCTGTGCTAGAGAGACCTAACACCCACTCCATACCCTCCAGAGGTATCTCCACTCCAGTAATACCTTGTGTGTCTACTTGTACTATCTCCCAAAATGGAATCAATGCCAGGCATTGCCAGAATATGTGCAAGTGTGTGCCCTTTCCTCCACACATCCTACAACACTTGTCTGAGTTTGTTGTTTGGTAATGCTTAGTGATGCTCGGTGTCCTGAAAAATCTAACCAGGGCTTTCCAGTAGAATTCCCTCCAAAGGGGGGGCAGAGGTGACCTTCCAGTTCCTATTAAGTCTGGCTTCCCACTCTTTTTTAAGTATAGAAAGGATTATTTCCTTCTCCCAAGCTATTTTTATGTGGTGTATGGAACTGCCCTGACTTTGTGTATTAAGGTGTATATATATATATATATATATATATATATGAAATATACCTCTGTAGGTCTCGAAGCTGCACTATCCAATAGACATATCCCTCCCAGTTTGACATTGGTCTCAGCAATTTTTCAATATTTCCTGGGGCATTAATGTAATGTATGATCTGCATATACCTCATGAATTCTGCATTATTCCACCCAAACTTGTCTTTTGCTCTACTGAGTGATATACAGTGGTTCTGCTCTAAAATTGTGTGAACCTGGTGATGCCCCTGTTTTTCTACCCCACATACCTCTTGTCTAGCCTTGGGGGCATAAAGTCTGATTCATATCTAATTAGTGAGCTAGACCCAGTCCTGGGGGTGTACCAGTCATTCTACACACTTTTTGTAAGGTCCTTCAGGTGTGCCTAACCCATCTGTTCCTGATAGTGTGCATAATATCTGGGAGTGTTGTAGTGAGTGATAGAGTGAACAGGGGTTGCCTGCCTACTGCCGAGTTCTCTATATCGTACCATCCTGAGTCTGTTCATTGCTACACCCATGTGCACACTGCTGACATTTGTGCTGCTAGGTAGTATTTTTGAAGGTCCGGAAATGCCAACCCACCCTGCTACCTAGGAAGACACAGTGCCTGCCTAGCTATTCTTAGGCATTTACCATTCCATATAAATTTATATAAGGCCATTGTAGCTTTATTCCAGAAGCTTACTGGAATGGGTGTGGGAAGGGTTTGAAACAAAAATATCAATCTTGGCAGCACATTCATTTTCACCATTGTCGCTCTTCCAATCAAGGTTAAAGGTAAAAGGCCCCACCTGATCAAATCTGCTGACATGCTTTCCCATAACTTTTCATAGTAAGAGAAAAAGTTTTCACATATTTGGGGAGATGTGTATGCCTAAATATTGCATTTCTCCCCTTGGTGCCCAACTGAAGGGAAATGTCTCAATGAAACCTCTGGGCTTCTGTCCTATCACAACCAGAGCTTCAGATTTTGAGAAATTAAGCTTATACCCTGATATTTGTCCGAATTGTTGCACGTGTATTTTTAATCTTGGAACTGAAAGCTCTGTTTTGCTTATGAAAAATTTTGTATCATCAGCATATAGTGCCACCTTTTGTTCTATCCCTTCCACCATGATCCCTGCAACCTGGACATCCTGATGTATTGTAATTGCCAATGGCTCTAAACAGATAGCAAATAATAGGGGTGACAATGGGCATCCTTGACATGTGCTCCTAGATAGAGGGAAGGAGGGGAATTAATGCCATTTACCTGAATCAAAGCCTGAGGGTTGGTATAAAGCTTATTTATGGTATCTATAAATTTCTGTCTGAATTTCATTTTCTCCATAGTTTTTTCAAAGAATTTCCAATTACCCTGTCAAATGCCTTTTTGGCATCCATGGAGACAGCAAATATTAGGGTTAGGCCTGTACACAGAGCCCTAGGTAGATAATTATAGCATAAGCCAATTAACCTGATTTTTTCCCTTTCCTTGTTATCTGCCCCCTTTAATGAATCAGATTATTGTGTTTGCAACTACATCCTGGCTGGTTTGTGCATCCCTGGTGAATGGCTACATAGTGATTGTGATATAACTGTACCTTACTTTACAGGGGGTCCCCGGAGTGAGCTGAAAGATACTACCCGGGGGGTAAGTGTACTGGTAAAAAGAATTGTTGGTACCCAGTGTGAGCCACTAGTGGGACAAAAGGGGGGTTGCAGTAACCCAGAGGGCTGTAACTGAGGCGGTCTTGACCATATTAGCCCCAACCTCTGGGTGGAGGCACCCGTCAATGGATCTGGGCCCCTCACCCTGTCTCAGTGGAGGCAGACAGGGGTAGTAGCCCTAAGGGTAGCGCCCCCTGGGGGTTATAAATTGGAGGCACCACTGGGATTAGTGTCCCCTAGTGGCCAAGTGGGGAAGCACATAAGAAATGGAAAAAATGGAAGGGGATATGCTGGGAAAAATTAAACTGGGACCCATCAAGACCATGGTACACAGACTGATGGGGTGGGGTGAAGTCGAAGAGCTAGACTCCCAGAAGATTGTGTTATTGTTAGATGTGCTTTTGGGAACCCCAACTGTTGACATCATTTCTGCTGCAGAGCGAGTAAAATGTTTGGGCAAAGTGGAGGTAAAAGGGCATATGGCTGATTTGCTTGACCAGACGTTGCAGGTGTTACTTCTATGCAGTGTGGCCATCGACCCCGAGAAGGTACCTCCTGTGATTTATCCAGAGGGTGCTTCACAGGGATGGAGGCTAATTCATATTCCAAGTGGGTCAGTCACTCCTGGGGAGTCTATTCAAATGAACAGTTTTAAAGACAAACTGCTTAAATTGTTGGCCGTGGAGGGGAGAACTAACCAGGAGCTGTTACAAGCCTTAGATTTAACCGGTGATGCTACCCCTCAAGGCTCCCCTGGCACTTCCCCTTGCCCGCCCAAGAGTTCTGTGCTGGCTTCCCTGCCCCTGGTGGTCCCACCCATACAGCTTGATTCTTACCGTAAGTTAAAACTTTTCTCTGGTACGGTGCCGGTGCCTCCAGGGAAGGATGACCTGGAGGCTTGGGTGGACTATGCCACCCCTTTAGTCCAGGAATGGCAATGTTCTGAGGGGGAGAAAAGGAAGAGGCTGATGGAGAGCTTGAGGGGTCCTACTTTAGAAGCCATTAGATTCTTCCGGGCCACCAGTCCAGAAGCCACCACCGCAGAGTATCTCTCTGCTTTAGAAGGGGTTTTCGGGAGTACAGAGACTGGTGAAGACTTATTATGGAAATTCAGGTCTGCTAAGCAGTGGAGAAATGAGAAACTGTCCGCTTTTGTTACTAGAGTGGAGCGGGCCTTGCAGAAGGCCTATAGAAAAGGGGGAATCACTGCCGCAGCCCTGAATCAGGTTCGGTTAGAACATGTTTTAAAATCTGCCAGATTTTCTAGTGTAATACTGCTGAAACTTAAGTTACATGATTGGCGGGCCACCCCGTCTGAATATTGTCAATTAATGAGGGAAATTAGGGAGGTGGAGACTGATGAAGAGGGGTGGGAACCCTGTGTGGGGGCGGTAAACCCTAGTGGGACCCCTGAGCCTAATACCCCTGAGGAGACTGGCCTGTCGGAGGGTCTGAGGGATCCCCAGATTTTCCAGGCACTGTGGGAATGTGAGTTATTTCCTCCGACCCCCACGTAGAGAGTGAGTTGAGGGCCGAGGTCAGGAATTTACGGGAACTGGTGAGGGACTTGAAGCAATCTACTATGTACCCTGTCAGGTCCGGGGCCCCCTGAGTCATGCAGAAACCCAAACCCCGGCCAAAGAGAGCCCTCTCACCCCTCTCAGAGCCCCCCACAGATAAGGTGCCCCCCGCACAATAGTGACCCTCAGGACCCCAAGTTCTGTTATCATTGAGGGAAAGATGGGCATTTCCAACCTGAGTGCCAGAGGCCAGAGAATTTAAGGAAAGTCAACAACAGACTGATCGCCCGACACTGCCAGGCCCAGTCTCAGGCCCCCAGGAAAAGTTTTGTGACTCAGGCCCATGCCCAGCCGGCTATCAATGCTGCGGCCCCCAACTGGTCTGATGTGGTCGGGCCTTCAATGGAGACCCCGGTGTGGGTAAATGGAATTCTCACTCGAGCTGTATTAGACAGTGGCTCTCAGGTAACCATCATGTTTCAGGACTGGTACCAGGCACACTTACCTGAGGTGCATCTGCAACCTTTGAATGGTCTACATGTGTGGGGGTTGAGCGACAAGGCCTATCCGTATTTGGGATACATCCGAGTCTGGTTATCTTTCTCTGCAACTGTGGCTGGAATGGATATGCAGGTGGAAACCCTAGTTTTAGTTTGCCCACCCAAAGGACTGTATGATGGGGTGCCTTTGTTGATTGGGACGAATGTGCATATGTTCGGACGATTGGCCCAATTGTGCTCAGAAAAACAAGCATTCCAGACCGGGCGAGCTTTAAGCATACCTGCTGTGATTCAAAAGGCAAGTGCCACTCAGAAGAAGGTTAGTCCGGAGGAACCTGAAGGGTGTGGTGTAGAAAAAGGATCCGGCCCCGGTGATACTTGCCCCGAATGCCCAATGTGTCCTGCATGGAGAAGTACGACTAAAAACCGATGTTAAGAATAAGTTGTTGATGTTGGATGCACCTGTGGAGGGAAGATTACCTGAGGGACTGTTGGTCAAACCCAGCATCTTGCCGGCTAGAGCTCATGCTTATGTTAAGAGGGTGATGGTTCAAGTGCATAATGTGTCCGACAGAGAGATTCGAATAAGAAGGGGGTGCACCTTGGCAAGCGTACATTGTGCAGATACTGCAGTACTACCAAACAGAAAGGGTTCCAGGACAGGTGATAGAGTTACTCCTGATTTGTTTGACTTTGGTGACTCCCCGCTGCCAGCTGAATGGAAACAAAGGGTCAGTGAGAGGCTTGCCAAGGGAGACCAGGTTTTCTCTCTGAAAGAGTGGGATGTGGGATGTGTACAAGGGGCTGAGCATCACATTCGGCTGCATGACGAAAGGTCTTTCCGAGAGAGAGATCCCGGCGCCTGGCCCCCACTGATATAGATGATGTAAGGCGGCATCTGCAAGAGATGTTGGCTGCTGGTGTAATACAAGAGTCCAGGAGCCCCTATGCCTCCCCCATAGTAGTAGTAAGGAAAAATAATGGGGCAGTTCGGATGTGTGTAGACTATCACACTTTGAATCGGCGGACCATTCCAGACCAGTATACCATGCCACGCATACAGGATGCATTGGATTGTTTAAATGGCAGCAAGTGGTTCTCTGTGTTGGATCTTCACAATGGATACTACCAGATCCCGATGGCCCCAGACGACCGGGAGAAGACTGCCTTTATTTGTCCCCTAGGCTTCTATGAGTTTGTTTGGAAGCCTCAAGGGATTTCGGGTGCCCCAGCCACTTTTCAGCGCTTGATGGAATGGGCTGTGGGGGACATGAATCTACTCGAGTGCCTGGTTTATTTAGATGATGTTATAGTGTTTGGCCAATCATTGGAAGAACATGAGCAACGATTATTCAAGGTCTTGGATCAGTTAGAGGATTTTGGCCTGAAGTTGTCTATCGACAAGTGTCAATTCTTCCAGACTTCTGTGAAATACGTGGGCCACATAGTGTCCACTGAGGGCATAGAGACTGACCCTAGCAAAGTGGAAGCTTTGACCACTTGGCCTCAACCCAGGAATTTGAAAGAGCTGCAACGATTCCTGGGGTTTTGTGGATACTATAGGCGGTTTGTTAAGGACTATTCTCGATTGATTCGCCCCCTCCTCAACCTCACTCAGGGGTATCCGCCTACGCACAAAAGTTATAAGAAGGTTGTGCGTTTTGAGACTGAAAATAAGTATTTCCGGCCGAACGATGTGTTTGGGGATCGTTGGACTGCTGAGTGTGAGGAAGCCTTCTATGACATCATATATCAACTTACCCATGCCCCAGTGCTGGCCTATGCTGACCCGGCCAAGCCATACATTCTTCATACCGATGCCAGTCTACAAGGATTGGGGGCTGTGTTATACCAGGAGCACTTGAATGGTTTGAGACCTGTAGTGTTTGCCAGCAGAAGCCTGACTCCTTCAGAAAAAAATTATCCAGTGCACAAACTAGAGTTCCTGGCTCTGAAGTGGGCCATTGTTGATCAGTTTCATGACTATTTGTATGGTGCCAAGATATTGGTAAAGACTGATAACAACCCTCTGACTTATGTACAGACCTCGGCCAAGTTGGATGCCACTGGCCATAGGTGGCTCTCTGCCTTGGCCACCTACGACTATGCTGTTGAGTATAGGGTGGGCCTGAACCATATAGATGCGGATGCTCTCTCTCGGAGGCCTGTGCCACAGAGTGATTGGGTCAGGTTGTCCGAACCTGACATAACAGCTCTCTGCCAGAAATTTGACAAAGAGGAACAGGTGTCTCCTGACACGGTGGACTGTGTGGTGGATTGTTTGGGGCCATCCGAAAACTGCATACCTGCTGCCTACTGTCATTTCTCTGCATTAGACACTAGCTCACTGCCCCAGTTCAACAATGATAGTCTCCAACAGGCTCAATCCTGTGATTCTATGATAAAAATGGCTGTGGAGGCTTTGCAGGCCGGGAGGGGCGTGTCAAATACGTTCCACTGATCTAGGACCGCCTTGTTGTATAAAGAAGGGCCCAAATTGAAGCTGATTAACCAACTACTATACAGAGAGACTGTGAATAAGGAAGGCCGGTAGACAAACAACAACTGGTGCTCCCCTCAGCTTTTAGAGAACTGGTCTTAAGGTCCTTGCATAATCAAATGGGGCATCTCGGCATAGACCGAACACTTGATCTAGTACGGGCTCGATTTTACTGGCCGAAAATGAGTACGGATGTAGAGCAATATGTCAAGACCTGTAGCCGCTGTTTGCAAAGGAAAGCTCTACCCCAGAGAGCTGCTCCCCTGGTCAACATTACCACTAGTGACCTATGGAACTGGTCTGTATTGATTTCTTGAGTCTAGAACCCGATCTGAAAAGTGTCAGTAACATATTGGTGGTCACTGATCATTTTACTCGGTATGCACAGGCTTTCCCGACTAAGGATCAGAAAGCAACCACGGTGGCTAAAATACTTGTTGAAAACCTTTTCGTCCACTATGGGGCCCCGCAGCGGATCCGTTCTGACCAGGGAAGGGACTTTGAGAGCCGTTTGATTAAAGAGATGCTGTCTTTGTGGGGAGTACGAAAGTCAAGAACCACCCCCTACCATCCTCAGGGAGATCCTCAGCCTGAAAGGTTTAACCGTACATTGCTTGACATGTTGGGCACATTGCAACCAAAAGACAAACCGAGATGGAGCCAGCAGAATAGCACCCTAGTTCACGCTTACAACTGTACGAAAAGTGACGCCACAGGATTTTCCCCATACCGACTAATGTTCGGGAGAGAGGCTAGACTGCCAGTGGATGTGTGTTTTGGGGTTTCCCCTGATGGGGTGCAAGCAGAGAACCATCTACAGTATGTACAGAAATTAAAAGCCCAATTGAACCATGCCTACCAACTGGCCCAGACCATGGCTGCTAAACAAAACCTGGCCAACAAAGAAAGATATGATAAGAAAGTGAAAACAATGGAGCTAAAAGAAGGGGACAGAGTGTTACTGAGGAATCTGGGACAGCATGGGAAACATAAAATTGCTGACAGATGGCATCACCTTCCCCACATTGTTGTGGGAAAATTGACAGACTTGCCTGTATATAAAGTGCGGCCTGAAAATAATTCCAAAGATGTGAAAACTATACACAGGAATCATCTGCTGCCAATCGGGCAAATCCTGATTGAAGCTGAATCTCCAATTGCCTCCCCCTCCAGGCCTATGACTAGATCTGCTGCCAAGAAAAGCACCAAACCCATTGATTCTTCAACAGGCCAACCTAGAGGGCCTCACTCAACATCTGCAGAAGGAAATGATCAACCAGTGGTGCCTGAAGACGATGAAGATGATATTGAATATTATCCCTCTTATGAACTGAGTCAGTTATTTCGGGGCAATCCCCTTGTTAACTCTGGAGATGAGGTTGGGCCTTCTGGACTGTCTGAGCCCCCAGCTTTGTCCCCGGAACCCATGTTTCCAGAACTTGGATTGGAAAGCAGCAACGCCCGGGGGGTGGGATCCTTGAGCATGGCTGAACTGTCTGGCCTGGCTGAATTATCTGACTTTTCAGAAGAAGAGAGTGAGATGGGGGAACAAGCCAGTGATATGCCAGAACCGGAAGAATATTTTGAATGCCCTGATGGTTTCTCACTAGTATCTAGACAGCCCTCAGCTGAGTCCAGTGGGGTGGGTCCAGGGGTAGAAGGTCACGCCCCCGATAGCACTATAAGCACTGGGCCCTTTTCCCCTGAAGAGATTCCCATTGCTAATGTCAATGAGACTAAATTAGAATCAGGACCTGTTTCAGGGTGTCCTGAGACCCCTAGGCGCTCCAGCCGAGAAGTACGGCCGGTAATAAAGTTGAGTTATGAGTCTCTGGGTCAGCCAGTGGACTTGCCCTTAAATGTGGTCTACAAAGGGGTGTATGTGTCCCCGAGTTCCTTGCCTAAGCTAGCTTTGGGGGATAACTCCAGACTGTTAGTATTACCCTTTGAGTGCGGTGCACCTGCTTTAGGTAACTCACCAGTAACTGAAAGGGAAGGGTTCCCCCCAGTACCGGTGACATAAGCAGGAACTAATGACCTGAGTTAAAAAAAGGAACAAGAGTTTGTGTGTATAATGTTGCATAAACCATAGTACATTGTGAATGTAATATTCATGTATGTAATGCAAAGTGTGATATAGTGTTAACTAAGATATTTGCCTTAGAGTAATTCAAGGGTAACTACTTGACGCGGACGCCAAGTTTTTCAGGCCAAGGAGGGTGTAACCCCCTTGCAGATAGGGGTTCCTGAAAGCTTTCTCGGAGCTTGTTTCCATGCTCCATGCCTTGTTGGTGATCAGCATAAAGCCGTTTAAATGGGTAGCCAGTGAGCGCTTTTAAAAGCCTCTGTAAGCTGTCTCTTTAAGGGCTGCTTGTTGCAGTCATAATTAGCTGACATGGGGGGGGCTCTGTGGTTGTATGCCCGAGTCCCACCCAGGACACTGAAAAAATAACTCCCTTCTGCCATCGCTAGTGGTGCAGAGGGAGTTCTGTTGGAGGATGCGATTGTTTGTTGGGAATGATGTAAAATAATAATGATAATGTGGTTGTTCTAACCTGCCTTCCTTTTACAGTGAGGACTGTTCGGTTGTCTCCGCCATTTTGGTCCAGAACTGTTGAATTGGACCAATCAGTACCTCGGGACCCCACAGAATCGGCTGACCAATGGGGAAACTGCTTGTCCTTTGAGAAAGGTATTATGGGCTATGGTGCTTTTTCGCACCACTGAGAGCTGGAGAAAGTGACTGGCATGTGCCACCAGCCAATAGGAGCAGGTAGTGCCCAAACTGAAGGAACAGCCCCTTGCTGCTGGGGACAGTTGCGTAGTGCCTGAGGTGAAGGAAGGAGCTGTGTGCTTCTGCGCTTGCAGAGTGTTTGCGCGGGAAGCGCATGAAGGCCTAAGGTGCCATTTTTGCCCTTTTGAGCGAGTCGGATTAAATCCGCCGGCGTGCGGTCGGAGGAGGCTGGTGCCAGCCCAGCTACCTACCAGGCTCAACCTGAGAGGACTGGAGAGAATTGCTAAATCGCGCTCAGTCCACCCGTGATGTTGAAGCTGCCATTTGCTGCCTGAGTTCTTCTGCAAGTTCGTGAAAGCCTGAAAGTAGCTGCCTGGTATGGTACCCCTCTGTTGTTTGCCATATAAATGTGTGAGGGGGCTGGTGAAATTCAGGCTCAGCCCTGCCAGCGTTGAAGGAATCGTTATTTGCTGGAGTTGTGAGTACTGAGTCAGGGTAGCTCCCTGCAGAGTGTGTAAACAGTGGTTTCCAGTGGTACTGTTATACTGCTGACTGCCTAATTAAACTTTCTTCTCAGGTCAACCTGCTCAGGATTGTGACAGTTATCTGTGTTAAGGGCCCCAACCAGCTGCCACGTTTGGACTAGCCGTTAGGGCTTGGGTACCCAGGGACAGCAAATATATGGGTTAAGCCTGTGCACAGAGCCCTAGGTAGATAATTATAGCATAAGCCAATTAACCTGATTTTTCCCCTTTCCTTGTTATCTGCCCCCTTTAATAAATCAGATTATTGTGTTTGCAACTACATCCTGGCTGGTTTGTGCATCCCTGGTGAACGGCTACATAGTGATTGTGATATAACTGTACCTTACTTTACAGGGGGTCCCCGGAGTGAGCTGAGAGATACCACCCGGGGGTAAGTGTACTGGTAAAAAGAATTGTTGGTACCCAGTGTGAGCCACTAGTGGGACAAAAGGGGGGTTGCAGTAACCCAGAGGGCTGTAACTGAGGCAGTCTTGACCATATTAACCCCAACCTCTGGGTGGAGGCACCCGTCAACGGATCTGGGCCCCTCACCCTGTCTCAGTGGAGGCAGACAGGGGTAGTAGCCCTAAGGGTAGCGCCCCCTTGGGGTTACATATAGGTTTAGGAAAATGCATTACACTTCTCTGTATAGACCATGTAGTCTAGCAAATCTCCCCTCCAGGTCCAACTCCACCTTCATAATTTGTATCAGGCTATTTTTCCTAATTAATATGGCGGTGCCCCTTCTGTGTGGGTGTTTGTCCAAAGAACCAAGGCCAAGGAACTGGCTGAGGAGCTGGCAGGGCCACTGGCAGACCTATTTAGTAGTTCACTAGAGTCAGGCATGGTATCACAGGATTGGAAAACAGAACATGCAGTGCCCCTCCACAAAAGCGGTCCCAAGGATGACGCAGGGAATTACAGACCAGTCAGTCTGACCTCCATTGTGGGCAAGCTCATGAAGTCCATACTAAAGGAAAGGTTGGTGGAATATCTAGAGGAGCATGGTCTCCAGGATGAGAGGCAGTATGGGTTCATGGGGGGGGGTCATGCCAAACAAATTTGATTGACTTCTTTGACTGTGTCACTAAGACAGTACACAGGGGCCAAGCAGTAGACATCCTCTATCTTTATTTCAGCAAGGCCTTTGACTCTGTGCCCCATAAAAGGTTGATCAGGAAGTTTGTGGATCTCAGGGTTGGGGGAAAGATGGCCAGATGGGTGGAAAACTGGCTGAGGGACAGAACCCAGAGTGTGGTTGTGGGAGGAGAGTTATCTGGCACCAGAGAGGTAACCAGTGGGGTCCCACAGGGCTCGGTGCTGGGGTCGGTGTTGTTCAATGTCTTCATCAATGACATTGGGGATGGCATTAAAGGCAAAATGTGCCTATTTGCAGATGACACCAAGCTCTGTGGAAGAGTGAACACAACTGAAGGGATACAGGACCCATGGGAAGTTCTGGAAAAGCTGGAGAGGTGGTCCAGGATCTGGCAGCTTGGTTTCAATGCCAAGAAATGCAAAGTTATGCATATTGGAGCCACGAATCCCAGGACAGAGTACTACCTGGGTGGAATCTGAGTATCTGTATCAGAGGAGGAGAAGGACCTGAGAGTGATGATCACTAGTGACCTGAAGCACGCCACGCAGTGCAAGAAATCAGCATCAAAGGCAAACAAGATGCTGGGATGCATATCTAGGGGGATCAGTAGTAGGAGAGAGGTTATACTGCCCTTGTACAGGTCACTGTTAAGGCCGTATCTAGAGTATGGCGTTCAATACTGGTGCCCACACCTCAAAAAGGACATTAACCTGCTGGAGAAGGTCCAGAGGAGGGTTACAAAGATGCTAGCCAGTCAGCAGGGTAAGGGATACGAGGAGAGGTTGAGGGCACTGAACTTGTACTCCCTGGAAGACAGGAGAGAGAGAGAGAGAGAGAGCGATAGGGGACATGATTGAGACCTTCAAGTACTTGAAAGGGATAAATACAGTTAATAAGGAGAGTCTCTTTAAGCTGAGTGCCAACCATAACATGAGGGGACACAGTCCTAAGCTGGAGGGTGGGAGGTTTAGAAGGGAGGTCAGGAAGCACATCTTCACAGACAGGGTGGTGGACACTTGGAATGCATTGCCGGAAGAGGTCATCTCATTGAAGACAGTGGGCAGCTTTAAGAGAGGCTGGGATAGACATAGGAGAAAGATAAGGATCATGGGTAGGGAGGATGGGAGGAGTGGGAAGGGAGGACATGGACATTAGCTCAAACTGTGGACCCTGCAATATGAGCAGACTTGATAGACCAAATGGCCTTCTTCTGCTGGCTTCTTCGTATGTTCGTAAGATGAGGCATATACCTCCCCCACCCATTTTAGCTTTAGTTTTCCATGTCCCTGTGACATTAGGTGGGTCTCCTGTAGGAATGCCACAGTGTTCCCCGCCTTTCCCAACTCCTGTAACACTCTGGATCTCTTTATGGGTCTATTCAGACCTCTTACATTGTATGTTATTAACTTAAAATCCACCATGATGTATCCCTTATTACATGTTATGGTTAGATTTGTGTTCATGTACTTCCCCTGCACCTTCCTTCTTTTTGTGGCACTCTTATTTCTGTCCCTTTCAATGCTCCTTCGCTCTCCCTTTTTCAGTATGTCATTATCCCCTTGAACAACAGTGTTTAAACAATTATTGATAAACTCCTTCTTCTCCACTCCTGTCTTTATCTTTACCATACCTATTCACAAACCGTACGAAACATTTCAAAATTTCAAACTAGTTTTGCACTTCATTGCCTGCTGGCCCAACCACCTCCCTCTTTTCCCTTCCATCTGTGGCACTCTGTTCCTGTCACCGTCTGGTTCGCGGGTGGTATCAGATCATACAGCACTGGTATGCTATACTGTCTCACTGTCAGAAGCAGGATTCTCTGACAACAGAGTGCTGGTCAACCCTGTGATCTGGTCTCACTTAGGCAAGAGTAGAAAGTTGGCCCCTGAGATCTCCTACATCCATTATTTAGGCTCCCCATCTCCTTATTCCTTTAATCTTATGATCCCCCTTCCCCTTCAAAAATCAGAAGGTGAAAAAAGAAGGGTAAAGGAAAGAAACATCATCATCCAGCTTTCTTTTCTCTCCCCTCTCCCTCCATTGGTCATGTCTCTGAGCCTATTCTGGACTGCTCAAGCAACCCTTGTAAATTGCTCCCCATCCCTCTGTTTTAATCTATTATACTTTATACTTGTCCTGGTGTCAAGGTTACCTTCCCTTCATTATTTTCTTCAAATGTTTCATTACTCTTCCACCCCCCGACATACAATAACAATTTGTGGCTATTCCAGTTCATTTGCTCAAGAACCCCAATACTAGAAAAGTCACCTCTTTACTGGGTTTGATCTACTCCAACAAAGATTTAAAGTCAACAAAGTTCTATCCTTTTCTCTTCTCTTCGCCAGACTATGCCTGTCAGTGGTTGGGTCTGTGAGATGGTCCCTCTACCGCCTTGTCTCTCTGTTGATTTCCATCTCCTGGCATGACCGTGTCGCTCTCAAGGGAATTCAAAACTGCGTACCTGTTCTTCTGTGCAGCCACCATCTTAGCCCACGTGCTGGCTTCTGGAGATTTCTCTGTCATAGAAGGACTCCCTCTCCTCTTGTCCCCCCGGGTCCACCATCTCCTTTTCTCCAACTCCCTTTGCTATTGGGCTGAGCCAAAGGTGTCCCACACCAGTCCCAGTGAAATCAGGTATGGTTTAGCATCCCGTAGTGTATCAAACAGCCATGTGCCATCTGAAGTTACCCTCAGTTTTGCCAAGTACTCCACCTTGGCCTTCAGACCTTCCACACACAGCTCTTTAACCAGGGGGAAAAGTTGCTTCCTTTTGTCCATAGTTAATGGGGCATAATCCTGTTCAAAATACAAACGACGGTCTCCAAACAGGATTTCTTTTTTGTCCCACACATTTTAAGAATTAATTCTTTGGTTCTATAGTCTAGAAATGCCAGAATTATTGACTTTGGTCTGGCCTTAGGATCCGCTAGAATAGCCACCAGAGCACAGTGGGCACGAACGGTCCGTTGCAAAGGCTTTTAGTTTTTGCCTTGTTGCCATAACGATTTGGTCCAGTATGACTTCCAACAACTTTCCTTTCTGTTCCATTGTGCCTTTATCTATTTTTTAGGGTTGTTTACTGGTTTTTAATTGCTTGATCTCATGGAGCTCGGTCCTCTCACTCCTGCATGTTAAGGTGACATCACCGGAAGTCTCCTCCCATCCTTTCTTAGATGCATACATATTCATATTAAAACAGGAATGAAATTGTCAGCATAGCCTTCTTATTACCCTGTTTCATGAACCCATTAATGAAAATTTTGAATTCCCTGCCAAAACGTGATTCCGCGCCACTGCAACACCATTGCGTGCCACAGGTGCAAAAACACAGTTTAGCCTGGGTTTGAAAAATGACAGCTGTCACACTCATGAGGTGGTGTAATAAGATAGTTATGCTGAAAATTTTGAGACAAAATATTTAAAATTGCCAAAGTTACGAGGGAATGCAGCAAAATTTCAATGTATGCACATAACTTTGGCATTTTTACATGTTTTCACCCCAGAATTTCAATATAGCCTTCTATGACCCCATCTGATGAAGAATGGTGGTGGAAATGTTCAAATCCCACCCAAAAGATGATTTCATCAAGTGACTGCAAAATTGCCCTTCTGGACAGATTTGCATAATTCCACCAACATTGTTCATGAGGTGGGGTCCAAAAAAAGGCCATGTTGAAAATTTGAGCTCCAAATGTGCCAAAATGGCAAAGTTATGCCACAAAGTTGAAAACTCCATTGTAATACATTGAACTGTATTTACCCTAGTTTCTCATATTGCAGTTGGCGGTTCCAGCAGCAAGATGTGTCTTCGATCAGAGAGTGGATCGTTGTCCTGTAACCTGTTCAGGTGAGTGAGGGTTTGTGGGAGTTGTGGTGGGATGCAAGTGGTGGGTGCTCAGTGGGAGGTTGGGGTGGGGGGCTAAGGGATCATTTTCCTTTTTTTTTCCAGAGGAAAAAAGATATCTAGGGATGATTTTCTTTATTTTAGCCAAGCTTGGGGATTTTACGGGGGGTTGCCACTAGACACCAGGGAAACCTGAAAACCTACAGTGTGGTGATTGGAGGGGTAAGGGATGCCACTACACCACAGAAAATCAATTAACTATGGGGATAGCAATTGGAGGGGTGGGGATGCCACTAGACACCAGGGAAATATATTTATACGTGGGCTGCAATTGGAGGGTGGAGGGTGCCACTACTGTAGACACCAGGAAAATATACTATTACAGGGACAGTGATTGGATGGAGATGAGGTGCCACTAGACACCATGGAAAAGATGCTGGCACATGAAATAGGAGTTTTCCTCATGAAAAAAATCTTTTTCATGACTTGTGATATGAAAAAGAATTTTTTTTCATATCACAAGTCATGAAAAAAGATTTATAATCTTTAAAAAAAAGTACATAACTTTGGAAGGGATTCATATTTTTTCACCAAACCTGCAAAAGTCACATCTGTTGCCCAGTCCCATCCTACCCTGAAAATTTCAGAGCAGAATTCCAAACAGTATGGGCAGTAGTGTAGTCTAAAGAAAAATCACATTAAGGGAGTCAGAAACCATCGGCTAAATATGAAAAAGGAATATTTTTTCATTATAAGCGAGTCACGAAAAAAGATTTTAAATGTAAAAAAATAAAACATTTCAAGGCCATTTATCCAACAGTTAAGGTACTTGCAGAATGTAACTAATGGGATCCAGATGAGCAACATACATGTGTTGCTTGCTCTTCAGAATGTCATTTTGGAAGCTTTTGAATTTGAATTTGTGGTGAAAACTGAAAGCAAGATTGCAGCAAACAAAAAAGGATTTTTCCCCTCACAAAGAAAGATGACATCAATATGAAAAATAATTATTTTTTCATTTCATACAGCTATTTTAAGTGCTTACTGAGCATGCTCAGAACCAATTATTTAAAATTTCAAAATTAAATAACTTTGGAACTGATTAATATTTTTTCACTAAACAAGCAAAAGGCACATCTGCAGAGCAGCCACTGTCTATCTTGAACATTTCAGACCAAAATTCCAAACTGTATGGGTGCTAGCCAAGTTGACAGAAAAACAAGCAAAACCAATGGAAAAAAGAAATCTCAAAAAATGCACTTTTTGCACTATCCAGATTTTGGAATCTGCACATCTGACTGGAACAAAACTTAGCACATCTAGAGCTCTACTCCACAAGACTAAGCATGCAAAATTTCATGCAAATCCACTGAACAGCTGTGAAATTATTAAAGTTCAAAAACTGAGGTTTAACATCAAAGTGCCTACTCAACTCTAACTATATGGGCACAACCGTGCCCTAATATATCTATCTATCTATCTATCTATCTATCTATCTATCTATCTATCTATCTGTACATAGATCTATATATACATATATATAAAAAACTTCATTAATGCATCAGTCAGGGTTGATAGCACAGCGACAAAAGTATGGAAATGTGATGTTAGGGTTGCCCCACCACCACCCCACCCTCCACACACCAACAGACATTGGGGTATGCCGTAAGGTCATCAAGCCCAACCCTCACCCCATTCCATGTGTAAGCAAGCTGACATGCTACAGTATAGGAGAATGGGGTGAGAGTTAGGCCTGACAAGGGACACCCTGATGTCTGTTGGTGTGTGGAGGGTGGGAGGGTGGTAGGAGGGTAACCCTAACATCACATTTCCATACTTTTATTGCTGTGCTATCAACCCTAACTGATGCATTAACAAAGTTTTTTGCAATTAATTTTCCTTCTTTTTAAGAAAGTGTAATGCAACTGTTAACTGATATGTGTTAGTGCGCGTGCGGTCCCTCCGGGCCCTGCACTCCATCACATTGCCCAGTTTTTGCATAATGGTACGCATATCAAGTTCAAGTTCAAGTTTATTGCAGGAAATAAACTCCACTGAGCAAGCTCATTCACAAGGAGGTCCTGATACATATATACAGACAAGGCAGAAACTACATACAACATTAATTTCATAGTGCATGCTTAAAGTGCTTCCAATATGTGGGAGCGTGGGCTTTCTGGGCCCTTCGCTCCCACTTACACATAAGTACAGAGGCATACAGCAGCCCCAGAGTACTCAAAAGGAACCCTTGTAACATGTATTTGGCAATATCTCAGTAACCGTAGCAACTACAAAAACAATTCCACTGCAGTTGTAATCATGACTTCCAGGCCTCCACATATGCTTAGTGTAAGCTGCAGGTAGCGAAACATCTGTATCTTGAATCATTTTTGAGATACAGGCACCGCCCCCTCTCAGCTACCAACTAGACACCTCCTATCGTCATTCAGACACACTCTGTTATGAGCTCGACCCCCCCCCGGGTGCACCCCTCTGTTAATGGATGGCCACCCCCGTCTAGTCCTGTTTATGTGCCCTGGGCCCACTCATCTTTCTCTCTCTCTCTCTCTTTCTCTCTCTCTCTCTCTCTCTCTCTCGCTCTCATGTCATCACTCTGGGTTCATCACCATCAACACAATGTACGTTCCTGCACGAAACGGGCTCAACAACTCTCACTCAAAGAGTTACACTTGTGCACCCTGAAGCTCGAGCTCCTCCTCCTGTTGCTGTCGGGAAACATTCATCCAAACCCTGGTCCAAATGCTTCCAGCTCTACCTACCAGGATAAACCCCCAGGAGCACTGTCAATTGTAACTCTTAACATCTACAGTCTACTCCCTAAGCTTGATGCTCTACAAATTTTTACTAACCAATACTGCCTGGATATCCTGGCAGTCGTTGAAACCTGGCTTACACCCAAAATTCCTGATCTGGCAATTACTCTTCCTGGCTACAATGTTTTCAGGCTGGACCACAAGTCTAAAAGAGGAGGTGGATGTGCTATTTACCTTAAAAACACTCTCCAGGGACACCCCATCACCACTCCTCTCCCGACCACCTCTGCTCAGATTCTCCCTAACAGAATCTTATTGGGGGCCCACAACAAAGCCCTCACAGCTGTCTCTGTATATATCCCCCCTAAAGAATGAGGGAATGGCCTTAACACTGTCCTGGACTTCACCAGATCCCAACCTCCTGACTCTGAAATAATCCTCCTAGGTGACTTTAATATTAACTGGCTTGCACCAGAGGCAGGGGGTCATAAGGATGCCATCTCATTGGCTAACCTCACCCATATGGTTAACTCCCCAACCAGGAAAAACTACAAAACTGACACCAGCACCCTTCTGGATTGGATTCTTGCCACCCACCCATCTTGTATCACCAACACCTCAGTCCTCCCTGACTTACTTAGCGAGCATTCCCCTGCCATCTGTGAATGGTCTAACAAATTCCGCAAGCCCCCTCCTAAAATCATCACCAGCAGAGTCCTACCTCATTGGCAGTTGACCCACCTTAAATCATGCCTCAGTCTGTAAGACTGGTCTCCTATTTACAAAGCAACGGATGTTAATACTGCACTGGACTACTTCATCAACACTTTCAGTGTTGCCTGTGACTCCTACGCTCCTTTTAAAAAACGCAAAGTCAAAGCCCTCTACAATCCCTGGCTCTTGGCTGACCTCCTAGGTCAACTAAAATCAAGGAATCACCTCTGGGAACTGGCCAGGGCCACCGGTATGCAAACTGACATCCAAAACTACAAACATGCCCGGAATGACTACACCAAAACTATCCGTCAAGTGAAATCTTCCTACTACAAGAATGCTCTCATTGATACCTGGGAAATGGGACAGCGTTCTGGAACAATATTAAAGAGGTCACTGGGAAGGAACCCAAAACCTTCCCCACCTTGCTAAACATAAATGGGACCACTACGCTTGACCCTAAAATCATAGCGAATACCTTCAACACTGCGTTCTCTGATCTCAGCAGTGTTCTCCCTCTGACTTTTTCAAGGATTATGACTCCCCATTTCTCCCCCCAGCTCCTCCTCCCCCTCTAGCCACTCGCCTTTCTACTTCAAAGCAGTCAAGATGCATGAAGCTCACAAATACATTACCAAAGCAATTGCTAAAGCCAGATCTAGCAGTGACACACTTGACCTTAGGTTGCTGTCCCTCACCCTTGATGAGGTGCTAGGGCCATTGACAAGTATTTTCAACCTCTCTCTCTTAGCCTCAGCCAGTTCCCTGACAAATGGAAAGCTGCCACTGTTACCCCGGTTCATAAAAGTGGTGACAAGGCAACCCATGGGAACTACCGTCCAATCTCTATACTGCCTCCCCTCTCCAAGGCCCTTGAACGTATAGTAGCTGATCAGCTCACTGCCTTCATGGACAAATATAATATTTTGTGTATGCAGCAACTTGGCTTCAGGAAAGGTCATAGCACCACATCTGCGCTACTGGAATTCACTGGCCCCATACACAGCTCGTTGGACAATGGTCAGCTAACAGGGTCTGTTTTCATCGATTTGACTAAGGCGTTTGATACTGTCCACCACTGTCTACTGCTTGTGCAGCTCCAGAATGCTGGACTCTCTCCTGACTCTACAGCCTGGTTCAATTGCTACTTGGAGAACCAGTCGCAAAGAGTGAAAATCGCGGATGTACTCTCTGATGCAAGGCCTGTCCGCTCTGGAGTCCCTCAGGTATCCATTCTGGGGTCCCTACTTTTCAGCTTCTTCCTGAACACCCTACCGAAGTCTTGCTCAGAACAAATCATCCTCTATGCTGATGATGCTATAATTATTGCTTCACACAAGGACCCCAAACCCCTACAAGACAACCTTCAGCTTGACTTAGCTTCTGTTGAAAACTGGTTTACAAAACACAAACTGGTCCTAAATTATAAAAAAAAAGACAAATCTATGCTGTTCAGCAGCTCTCATAACAAGCATAAGCTGCAACCCCTATCCATCAAAACCAGCCACGGAGTCACCCTGGAACAGGTGCAATCCTTTAAATACCTTGGGATCATTCTTGACCCTCATCTATCCTATGGTACCCACATTGACTGTGTAGCCAAAACTGATAATACTTGTCTTGGCCTACTTTTCCGGCACAGGCAACATCTTACCCCAGAAGCCTTGACAGTCACTGTACAGAGCTCTGTTGTTTCCATCATTGACTATAGGCTTATTATCTATGGCTCTGCCACTGCTACCGCTCTCAGACTCATATCTACCACCATCAATAAGGCCTGTCTGCTCCTCATTGGATAGCACTGTCTTACACATATGTGTGACCTCTATGCACAAACAGGATGGCTGCAACTCACCAATTGGATAAAGTACCTAACCTGTACTATGGCGAAGAAAATAATCATGTGCCTTGCACCACCTGGAGTCTGAGTTCTTCTGCACCCAAGCAATAACCCTCACTCAACCAGGGGATCTGAATCCCAACTCCTGCAGGTTCCCCATTGTCGTACCCCACAAGGTCAAAAATATTTTCCTTATAGGGCACCAAGCTAGCTAAATGGTCTCTCTAGTGACATCTCCTCCACTCCCTCACTTGGCACATTTAAATCCAGGCTCCGCCTCTACCTCACAGGCTCAATCACCTGTGACTGCCTCATCTAATTGACCCTCTTGAACACTACTCTAGCCTCTTTTTTTCTCCCTCCCTCCCTCCAATTAGCACTTGGCCTCCTACACCACCCCCCCCACAAGCACTTCTCCGTGTTATGTCTTTGACAATGTCCCAGGCTGCTGTGACTCCTCTGTTGTTCCCCTCTCCCACTCTCTCTTTTTTCTTTCCTTGTCCTCTTACCTCTCTCCACCTCTTTCACTATTCCCTGTAACCTACCCTCCAAAATTGTTTGTAAAATATTCGTAACTACATGTATCCTGATTACTATTCCTGCTTTAGTTTATACTGTTGTCATTTTGCTTCCTATACTGAATTGTAATGGGTGTGGAACCCTTGTAAAAGAGCCTTGGCTCAAAGGTATTTGTAATCCTAGACCTAAATAAATAAAAAAATAAAAATAAATAAAATAGGTGCCACAGGCACCGCAATGTTATCCTATTGGAAATTTCTCAGATTTGGAGCACTGTAACTATGGGCCCGTTGAATATTTTGAAACCACCAAAAGGCACATATGTGGGACCAGGGCTTGCCACCCTGCAAATTTCAGGCCAAAAACTCCAACTGTTTTGATGCAGTGGGGTGGCAAAGAATTGTTGTTTTTAGGTGCAGTTCTGTTGCAAATTGCGACACTTTCACAAACATTTGTGGCAGAATGGGCACAACACTTTCGTGATTTGTGAAAGTGTCACATCCATTTGCGACAGTATGTGGGGAGCGATCGCAGAAAAGGTATTTCTGTTTTTTTTCCCCCAAGAAAAGATAGTGCTGTGATCCTCAGGGCCCAACTAGGCAAGCACAACTGTCAGTGTTTACCGAGGAGGTCCCAAATTTAAATGCCAAGCATTTTTCTCTCTCACTAACTGAAAACAAGACACCACTGCACGACAGTAAAAGGGCCATTTGCGACAGCAAAATGTAGTGGCGGCAGCTTTCGAGAGGCAAATATATATTTTTTCTGTTGACTATAATGTGAAACTTGTTTTTTTAATAACTTTTGAATGGATTAATGCTTTTTCACCAAATCTTCAAAAGGCACATCAGTGACCCACACTGCATCTTCCCTGAAGATTTCAGACCAAACGGACAAATCATGTGGGCTATAGCCACAAGCAAAGAAATGCACAAACCCCCCATTTGTGTACATTTTTCTGGTGCTCTGCAGCTCCACAACTGCTCATCTGACCATAATGCAACTTGCCAGATCCAGAGATCTATGGTGCCACTCTGCGTATGCAAAATCTTTGGCAAATCTATGGTACGGTGGCAAAGTTATTAAAGTGCAAAATTTGGGGATTAACATAGAAGTGGCCGGGCAACCCTAACTATAGCTGCACTACTGTGCCAGTACAATATACAGTATATATATATATATATATATATACATACTGTATATATATATATATATACACACACACACACATATATATATTTGCAAAACTGTTAGTGCATTAGTTAGGGTTAAAGTGACAAAAGTGGGGAAATGAGATGTTAGGGTTGAGCTACTAACCCCCCCCCACCACCCCACCTCCCATCTTCCACACACTGACAGATGCCGGGGTGTGCCATGGGGTCATAGGGCCCAACTCTCACCCCATTCCATGTGTAAACAGGTCGACATGCTATAGTAAAGGAGAATGGGGTGAGAGTTAGGCCTCACAACTCCATGGCACACCCGGTTCTCGTCGGTCTGGAGGATGGAGTGGTGGGGGTGAGTAGTGGGGTTAGGGGCCAACCCTAACATCTATTTCCCAGTTTGTTGCTTTAACCCTAACTGATGCATTAATGAAGTTTTTTGCAATGAATTTCCTTTCTTTTTGGAAAAGTGTAATGTAACTGGTAACTGGTATGTGTTGGTAGGAATGCAGGGCCGCACTCTCACCAAGCTGCCCATTTGTGCATAATGATATGGGTCTGTTGGAGCGTGGGCCCTCTGGGCCCTGTGCTCCCACTTACACATAACAACAGAGTCATATAGTAGCTGTATAGGCCCGAAAAGGAACCCTTGTAACACTAATTTGCCAATATCTCAGTAACCGATGCAGCTATGAAAAAGTTTCCACTGCTGTTGAAATCATGACTTCAAAACCTCCACAGGAGGTGAACTAAATCCAGATCTCGCATTGTTTCTGAGATATAGGCACCAAAAAGCACTGTGGGGATCGTAATGTTATCCTATGAGAAAAATCTCAACTTTGTAATGGCAGATTTATGGAACCAATAAAATTTTTTACACCTAAACAGCATAAGTCACATCTCCGGGACACCCCTTTTATACCCTGCAAATTTCAAGCCAAAAGACCAAACTGTTTAGTTACAGTGCACTGGCAAAGTGTTTACACTCCCACCAAGCTGCCCATTTGTATATAACAATATGCATGTGTGGGAGCGCGGGCCCACTTACACATAACATCGGAGCCATACAGTAGCCCCATAAGGCTGAAAAGGAACCCTTGTAACATTAATTTGCCAATATCTCAGTAACTGTAAAAGCTATGAAAAAAATTCCGCTGCACTTATAATCATGACTTTGAAACCTCCACGCATGCGGGTAGCGAAAAATCCATATCTGGCATCGTTTCCGAGATACGGGTACCGAAAGTCACTGGGGGCGCCACAATGTTATCCTATGGGAAAAATCTCAACTTCATGATGGCATATCTATGGCACTGTATACCTTTTTTTTTCACACCTAATTCACATCTCTAGGACATCCCTTTATTCACTGCAAATTTCAAGCCAAAAGACCAAACCGTTTATATACAGTGCACTGGCAAATTTTTTTAATTCCTAATTTGTGAGGTGGCAAAATCCCTGTTCACAAGGTCAGTCCCCTTTCGCAAGCTGTCAAAATCCCTGTTTGCGAGGAATCCTTGATCATCAGATTTTGGCCATCTGGTCTGGAAGTCGCGATCAAGGATTTTGTCAGCCCGTGAAAGGGGATTGGTTTACAAAAGGGGATTTTGACAGCTCGTGAATGGGGATTTTGTCAGCTCACAAACGAGGAATTAAAAAAACAATCCCCTTTTGGGAGCTGACAAAATCCTCTTTTGCAAGTTGATCCCCTTTCACAAGGTGTCAAAATCCCCATTTGCGAGCCAATCCTCATTCGCGAGAAGGGTCATCTGGTCGTGAAATGACGATCAAGGATTTTGTCAGCTTGCGAAGGATGACCCACAAGAGGGGGATTTTGACACTTCTGAAGGGAATTTTGTCCAGCTTGCGAAGGGATTCAAAAACCCAATCCCCTTTCGCGAGCTGACAAAATCCCCTTTCGCAAGCCGATCCCCTTTTGCAAGCTGATAAAATCCCCGTTCGCAAGCTGATCCTTATTTGCATGATAGAGCCATTTGGTCCCTAAGTCACGATCAAGGATTTTGCTACTTTACGAAAGGGATTGGCTCGCGAACAGGGATTCTGTCAGCTCGCCAACAAGGATAGGAAGCGAGTCACGAACGAAGAATTTTAAAATCTAAAATGGAAAATTTTTTGGCCAAAACAAAGGAAACCAAAGGCATGTGTTTGTAGAGGGTATCACCCTGAACAAAACCCATGCCTTATTTGTGCAAGAAGTCACCCATGGGGCAAGCTACAACATTTTGTTTGGGGGAAAAATTGAAAACAAAATGGCAGCTCACAAAAGAAGACATCCACTGTGTCTTTCTGTTTAGTATTCACAGAAGAGGGGAGGGGCAAGGGCCACAGCAGTACAGCAGTTGCAAAGGCATGAAGAGATGGACAATAGCCCATTCACAGGCAGAAGAATCCTGCAGAAGGTGAGTAAATTGAAGGTGGACAAAGCGATGGGACCAGATGGCATACAGCCAAGGATATTAAAAGAACTGTGAAGGGAAATAGCAGTACCTCTGGCATCCATCTTCACTGAGTCATTCAACACAGGGATGGTACCAGAGAATTGGAGGAGGGCACATGTGGTCCCTCTGTACAAATCCAGCAGTAGGGAGGAGGCGGGAAGCTATAGGCCAGTCAGCCTCACTTCAGTAGTGGGGAAGATCATGGAGACATTGGTTAAAGAAAGGATAGTGGGGCATCTAGAAGCCATCGGAGCCCAGGACCATAGGCAACATGGATTCACAGTGGGGAGGTCATGTCAGACAAATCTGGTTGATCTTTTTGACTGGGTGACAAAGGAAGTAAATCAGGATGGGGCAGTGGACAACGCCTACCTTGATGTAAGCAAAGCCTTTGACACCATCCCACATAGGAGGCTGATAAACGAGCTGAGTAGGCTGGGCATGGGGGAAAGTGTGGTAAACAGGGTTAGAAACTGGGTAACAGACAGGAAGCAGAGAGTAGTGGTAAATGGGGCGCAGTCTAGGGAGAGGGGGTGACCAGTGGGGTGCCGCAGGGAGTGGTCCTGGGGCCAGTTCTGTTCAATGTCTTCATTAGTGACATTGTAGAAGGGCTGAAGGGAAAGGACTGCCTGTTTGCAGATGATACCAAGATGTGTAATACAGTGGATACCCCAGAGGGGGTGGAGAAAATGAGGAGGGACCTGGGAAAGCTTGAGAAATGGTCTGAGGACTGGCAACTGAAGTTTAATTCAAAAAAGTGCAAAATTATGCACCTGGGACGCAGAAACCCTGGGGAAAGGTACAGGATGGGGGGGGAGGGAGTTGCTGACAGTCACAAAGAAGGAAAGGGACCTTGAGGTTCTTATTTCAGATGACCTGAAAATGTCAAAGTGGTGAGGCAACTGGGAGGGCCAGTGACATGCTGGGGTGCATAGGCAGGAGTATCACCAGCATAAGGAGGGAGGTAGTGATGCCATTATATAAAACCATGGTCAGGCTTCACATGGAGTACTGTATGCAGTTCTGGAGGTCACACTTTCGTAAGGATATTAACAGGCTGGAGATGGTCCATAGAAGGGCAAATGAGATGGGACAGAGCTTGCAACACAGGACTTATGAGGAGAAATTAAGGGAACTCAATATGTACTCAGTGGAAGAGAGGAGGGAAAGAGGGGATATGATAGAATCATTCAAGTACCTCAAGGGTATAAATATAACTACTGAGAAGCAGGAGACAGCTGCTATAGGCATATGTGCCAGCTTCTATGTGATATTCTTTTGTTCTTATAAATCTGTAATCTCCAGTATTTCAGTAACCACATGACCACACTGCCTTCTTTAGGCAGTTTTATGCTGGTTGATGCCTGGTGTCAGATGGCAGACAGAGGGCTCACCAGATTGTGTTGCTATTTGAAAAACTTCATAGAGTGTTCTTTTACTGGTAAGCATTTTGGAAAGCTGGTGAAGGTCTCACAATTTTTATTATGATTGTATCTCCTTATGTCTATCCCCTTTGGTCCCCCCCATCCCCACACCCCAACAGTCATCAGTGGCCACAGCTGCAGCCTTCTTCTTGCCAAGATGGTGGGTGAGAAACTTAGAGACATAGAATTTGATGGCAGATAAGGACCGCTTGGCCCACCTAGTCTGCCCATTTCCCTACCAGATAGATAAGCTGCAGATTCTAGTTACTCAACAGCTTACTTCCTCCTACCCCCCAGTAGAATTGCCTTATGTCTGTCCTTGAGCAGCTGCCTTCACAGTCTGTGAAGTCTGACGTCTTTCAGTGCCGCTTATTGGTCATCTTCCAACACAGGCGAGGTGCTGCCAGCCCAAAACTAACTGAGGACAAGCAAGGTTTCAAAGTGGGAAATAAAATGGAGTGAGCAAGAATCAAGTACTCATTCAGATGCGGCATCGATTTTGAGATCAGCATACTGGTGTGGACACTGCAAATAGATCCCCAGCTCTTTAAGCAGCCTTATGAAGAGTAAAGGCTTCTGGAAGCACTGGGGTTCTGTTTATTGTACTGTAAGTGGGCTGCATCTAATTCAGTAGTTTGCTGTACCTTACATCTGGATGTATGGTAGACCCAACTTTAAATAAACACTGCACCTGAATTAACACACGGTGCCATAGAAACAGAATTTGTCAGCAGAAAAAGACCACTCAGCCCAAGTGTTCTCTACCTACTTGTAACTCCTGCCTGTATATGTTACTGCATGTCTTACTCTGCCTGCATCCATAAGGACCTCCCTGTGAATGAGCTTGCTTATTGGATTTCTCCTGCAATAAACTTGAACCTACTCCACTTCCTTAGCCCTACTGATCTCCGTTGACCCCTCCTTCCCCTTTTTCTAATATACCCCTGTATTTATCCCATGCATGCTTCATGCCACCTACCATTTTAGCTTCCACCACTTCTCCTGGCAGTCTGTTTAAGACATCTACCACCCTTTCAGTAAAGAAATATTTCTTCACATTTATCCTGAATGTCCCCCCCCCACCCAGCTTCATTGTATTTCCCTTGGTTTGAGTGCTCATCTTCATTTTAAGGAAACTCCCCAGCTGTACTGTCTGTACCCCTGTGAGGTACTTTGTGGGTCTTGATCATGTCACCTCTCACCCTCCTCTCTTCCAGAGTGTACATGTTGAGATTCTTCAGCATTTCCTTGTTGGGATTCCTGTGAAAATTCTGAACCATTTTAGTTGCCCTCCTCTGGAAAACCTCCACTTTATGTCCTTTCTGAAGTGTGGACTCTAAAATTGGACACAGTACTCCAGCTGGGGGGTATAGCAGGGAGTGATACAATGGCAGCACAACATCCCTCCTCCTCCTACTGGAGATGCCACTCCTTATGCACCCCAGAATCCAATTTGCCCTGCCCATAGCCTTGTCACACTGTACTGTCATCTTGAGGTCCTCTGATATAATAACCTCAAGGACCCTTTCATGTCTAGTGAGTATCAGTACCTCTCCCATCCTATACCTAGCATCGGGTTCCTATGCCCTAGGTACATGATTTTACACTTGCTGGCATTGAACCCCAAGTAAGTAAGAAAATGGAATTGATTTGAATGAATTGCAGGCTTTAAGCAGTTTTCAGGGGTAGTGTGTGTGTGTGAGTTGGGGCTCTGCTACTATAACTATTTGCTTTTGATTTGGTATAATGTGCGAACAGACCAACCCTGCTCCCCACTTCGTGTGCTATATTGGAGATGAAGAGCCCAAATAGCATTGGGCCAAGCATTGAGCCCTGTGGCACCCCGCTTGTCACTGCTCTGAGTGCCAAGAGCTACCCCACCACCAGCACCCTCTGCACTCTCCCTTGTAACCAGTTCTCTATCCATTTAGTTAGACCACCTTCCACCCGCACCCCTCCTTCTCCTCACTCTTCTCCTCCTTGGCCTGTGTCCCTCCTCCCGGTAGTCATCACCCTTTCTCCTCCTTATTCTTACCAGGTGGTGGTGCCTTCTGTATTACACTCAGACCACTCTGCCTGCCCCCTTCCAGGGTTACTACGCCTCCACCTTTACCTATATCTAGGGCAGTGACCTCATCAGGCTCCCTTGTCCGGACCTTTCTACCAACCTCAGTCTTTTTGCCACCGCTCCTCATTTGTTTAAATCCACCTTAGTAGAGATATACCCCTCTAATCCTGCCTTTTTTTTTTTTTTTTTACATATTTTCTCACTGGGCTATGGTCGGCTTGGTCATCCCCTAGCCCTGCTCCTGACATCAGGCCGTCCTGCTCACCTCCATGGATTACCCCCGTGGTGGGGTGGTGAGGAGCTTCCCAGGTCGACCCACCAGAGCAGGATCCGGTTGAGGAGGCACCATTCAGGGTGGGCAGGGGGAGTCGAAAGCTCATGCTGCCTGACCGTAGCCCATTTTCCACTTTTCTCCCCTTTGCGGAGTGCGGGCATGCAATGATGCTTAGGCACAGCATGCCAACGTCCACCACATTCCGTCACCCTTTACTACACTGCTGTAGTAGCACCCGCGGTCGTCACCAAGGGCCGCTACAGAGCGGTGGGTCCCTAGATCCCTTCCCAGGATAGGAGAGCAGTCCTCTGGATGCTCAATCCTATCCCTCCCTTGCCAACCCCTGGTGGCCCGGGCTTGCATCCGCACCCAGGTTGCCAGCGTGGCACGAGGTGTGGCGTCCAGCGCCTCAACCCTCAGCACCAGTGGCCCGGCAGCAATGCTGCCTTTAATACTCCCCACCCCTTCCTGCTCCAGTGTACCCTGTGCCCCACGTAGAAGTCACTGTTCCTCCAGACCCTAACCCAGTTAGTCACTAACCCATAATGTTTCATGTGGCACCAATCCCTCAGCCACTCGAACTCCTCAAGCCTACCCTTCCTCATCATGCTTGCACATGGTACCGGCAGTGCCTCCAAGAATGCCACCGACTTACCCACCCCCTCACATTGCCTGCCCAAGGACTCAAACCTCCCCCTCACTACTTCCACAGTGTCCCCTGCCAAGTCGTTTGTACCCACATGCAAGAGTAAATGAGGTTTCTTCCTCCCCTTCACTGCACGCTTGAGCAATGCCTGCCCTGCCCCTCCTGCAGTCAACCTGGGGACAGCTTCAACCCAAATATGGCTGTGCCTTTGCCCCTTTCCACCCCATCTCACCCATTTCAGCATAGAATCCCCCAGGACTAGTACCCCCCACCCCTTACCCCCTTTCCCTTCTAATGCCCCTTCCACCATGCCAGTATTCTTTCTTCCCTCTCCCTTACCCCCACCAACTGCACCCTCTGTGACTTCTGTATCTGTACCCCCTACTTCCACCTCACCCCTTTTCTCTGCCTTATTCCTCCCATTCCCCTTGAACCCCTTCCCAGCCTGACTACTTCCTACTGGGCTTCCCATGTCAACCTCCCCTCCTCCCCTGCTGATTTCCAACCCCTCTCCTATCCCCGCTGTTGTCAATTTAGAGCCCCCATTCCCTTCTACCCTGATAGTGATGCCCTCCCATCCCTCCCTTCCCATAGCCTTCTCTCCTTCAATCACCACCTCCTCCTTCCTTACTAGCCCCTTCTACCCTTTTGTCCTCGCTATCTCTTCCCCTACCTGTTGCCATCCCTCTCATGCCCCGCTTGTCCTCCCCCCTTCAGTATGTTCCTGCTCCCCCTCTCTGTCCCATAGCAGAGGTTCGAATCTATTCATAGTCGATACCTGTCCTACATCTCTTCCCCCTATTGGTTCCCCCTCCTACTTGTTCCCCTCCGTGGCACCCCTGGTCCCTCCATACCCGCAGCCATCTTCTCTCTCCCTTGATACTCCTCATGGTCTCTTCCTCCCCCATCAGGAGGCCCCCGACCCTCGCCTTGGGCACCCCCCTTCCTTATTCTCTCTTTTCTGCTACTGCCTCTGATACTGGGGTCGGTTCCAGTCCCTAGTTATTCTTCCTCCATCCCCTTTTGCCATCCCCTATTCCCCCCCCTCAGGATGCCTACCATACTCATCTGCTCTGTGACTTACACTCCTCCCTAACCTCCACAGTTCCTCCCTCAAACTAGCCAGTCATCTACAGACCATACACCCCCATCCTCATATCAGATGACCTAAAGGTGGGCAAGCAATGTGAGAGGGCAGTAAGGAGGGCTTGGGGATACTGGGATGCATAGGGAGAGGCATCATCACCAGTAGAAAACAGGAAGTTGTTATCCCTCTGTACAGACAGTTGGTGAGACCCCATCTGGAGTACTGCATGCAGTTCTGGAGACCCAATCTCCTCAAAGACATAAACAGGATGGAGGCAGTCCAGAGGAGGGCAACTAAAATGGTGCAGGATCTGCACCAGAAGACATATGAAGAGAGACTTAAGGAGCTTAATATGTATAACCTCGAGGAAAGGAGAGAGCCGGGGAACACGATAGAAACTTTCAAGTACCTCAAGGGAATCAACAAAGTCCAAGAGGGTAGCATCTTTCAGAAAAAGAGGTGTGCAAGAACAAGGGGGCACAATTTGAAGATAGAGGGCGGGGAGGCTCAGAGGTAATGTAAGGAAGTATTTTTTCACAGAGAGGGTTGTTGGTGCATGGAACGGCCTCTTGGAGGAGGTTGTGGAGTCAAAAACAGTGGTGGAATTCATGAATGCATGGGACAGTCATAAGGCAATTCTAGGGGGTGGGGTAGGAAGAAGTAGGCTGCTGGTTAACTAGGATCTGCAGCTTATCCATTAGGTAGGGAAATGGGCAGACTGGGTGGACTAAGTGGTCCTTATCTGCCATCAAATTCTATGTGTCTATGTTTCATCTATTGAATACATGGATAGACAGATGCTTGGCAGCTGGAGACAGACTAGTTTTTACTAGTTACTTTTAACAACAGAAAATACCTGTTTTATTTTTAAAAGTTTGAAAAATTTATATATTTTTTTTATTTTCTCAGTTTACTCATTTTATAAGCGCAATAAGACACTGGGGGGAGGGGGTATTATACTGATATAACCACATTTCCGTGAGCTGAAAGCATCCCACCCTGTGGCCTTGCGCCTCACTACTCCCTTGGCATGTGGCTAGATCAGCATAATGCAAGCCCCATCATGTCTTATTGCTTACTTTCTCTTCTATGGGCCACCAGTCATTTGGCCAGGAAGCTATGCTTGATGTAGCTGCAGTTTCAATGTTTGCATGTTCATTCTCTGTTACTGTTACCATGGGTTTATGACAGCAGGCGTAGTAGTAGTAGTAGTAGTAGATCAGAACCCTTTTAGGAACTCTGGCAACAGGGGAGGTATCTGATTCTTGGGGAGGGGGGACCCAGATGGACCATATTGCCTATAGAGAGCATATCAGCATAGATGATACGTGGGTAAGTTAGCAGAACATGGCAATGTTTTCCTCATATAGAATCTTGCACAGGAGAGGCAGCTGATTGTTTACCTCATATGGCTCTGAATAGCAAAAGAGAGTCATTTTTTTTTTCCTTTTCAACCTCATAGATGCTCTGACAATAGGGAGAAGGAATTTTGTATTTTTCCAATAGTGGACAAAGGTTGCAGGATGGAGGAGACATTTATCTTTTGCCCCATAGGCTTTTAGACAAGGGCAATTTCATTCTTTTCCACATGGGAGAGGTATTTATCACTTGCACCTCATAGGCACTGTCAAAAGAAGTAGGCATCATACTTTCTGCACTGCTTAGCCTGTTTCCGTGCAATCTGTGTGTTCCAGAAGGAGGGAGCTGATGACCCTTTGGCCTCAGCACACTAACCTCTCCTCCATTGCCAAAGCAACTGACTGAGAGTCACACAGTATGAGTTGCGTGGTGGTTGGATAACACCTTTATCTTGAGGTGCATACTCCAGGACCAGACTTCCCAAGTGTCCAACATTACAAGAAATGAACATCTTGATAGTGATCAGAAGTCCTATATTCCTCATCTGGAAAGGATTTTGTTACAAAATATGCCACATCACTTTGCTGAGATGCAGGTATTCCAGAAAACAGGTGGTATGTGAGTGTGTGTGGGGGGGGGTCTATGTAAAAGCTGTGTGCTGGCATTTCTGTCACTTTGGTATGCTGCTTTATGACATTCTGAGATGCAGGCATGTCTGAAAAGGCAGTGGTGTTGCTAGTAACTGGGCATTTGGTTTAGACATGCATGTGTCGATACCAGATTTTCAAAAATCAGACCAGCACGCCAGTCAGTCATGTCTGAGATGGAAATTGTTGTGATTACTGTTCATTTGACACACATGGAAAGATACTGCTCTACAGATGGCATGAACGTGTCAAATGGAAAAATCTTAAATTTAAATAAGAAATTCATAAAACACAATGTGCAGCTTAATCAAATTTAGAGAGAAAAATAAATAAAATTTTTTATTTTATCTGTCAGAAGGCTTCAGTACAGTATTCAACAGATGTGATTTCATATTTTTCTTCTCTATGCAAAATTATCGCTATTGTGTGTATGTTGTCAGACCCTTGAAGTTGTCAGTTTTTTGACCTTTGTAAGAACAAATTTTTGTGCAAATTGTTCTGAGCTTGTAGCTTCATTTATGATGATGTGACCCTCATAATGAGGGCCAGTGCACAACATTTTCTCATGTTCTGAGTGCCAGAATCAAGCAGTTCGGTGTTACTAGCTCAGTATGTACTAAAGCAAACTTGTTTTATGGGAGAAGATCGGATTGTCCTGTGTTCTCATCCAAGGGGTGCTGCACTGTTGAGGTGCTATTCTCAAGATGATACATTAAACCAAGGTCCTTTTTATGGCTGCATAGCAGAGCTATGCATATCATCTTGTTATTACACAGAGAGAGAAGGGAACCCTGGAAGCATGTCACTGGATTACAAATGAAGCACAACATTTTTGGAGTTGAAGCATAGTCACTCCACCACTACAGTGCTGTTTCTTTGTGTCTCTCCCCTCCACCACCACACTATTTTGTTGCTGCCCATCACTTGATCCATGTGTGCCCTGCTGTCCAATCGCTGGCCCCCTTCTTATATAATGTTTCCCTGGTGTCTAGTGGTGCCCCATCCTCTGATCCCCTTTCCCTTCTGGTTCCCCGTTAAGGCTGAAAATATACAAAAAATTAAAAAGAGAGAGCCGTGTCTGCACCACTGCCTGATTGCTGACCCCCTGCTTATGTAATGTTTCCCTGGTGTCTAGTGGCACCCCCCACCTTCTGACTGTTGTAATGCTTTCCCTGGTGTCTAGTGGCATTCCCCGCCTTCCAGTTGCTGTTCCCTATAATGTTTTCCCTGGTGTCTAGAAGTACCCCCACCTTCTGATTGTTGTAATGTTTTCCCTGGTGTCTAGTGACACCCTTACCCTCTGATCCCTGTTCTCTATAAAGCTTTCCCTGGTGTCTAGTGGCACACTCCACCCTCTGATCCCCATCCGGTATAATGTTTTCCCCTGGTGTCTAGTGTCACCCCTCACCCTCTAATCCTCACTCCCTATAATGTTTCACTGGTGTCTAATGGCACCCCTACTCTCTGCTCGCCATCCCCATAACAGACCTGTAATAAAGAAAACCATCCCTCAATTTTTTTTTTCATAAACCTGTAAAAAAGAAAATGGTCCCTTGCCAGTCTGAGCCCTCCCACCCCAACCTCCCACTCAGCAGTCACCACCCCACACCCCCAGTACAACCCCCAGATACCCTCACTCACCTCAACAGGTCATATGGTGAAAATCCCATCTGAAAATCCATTCTGCATTCAAAGACACTTCTTGTTGCTCAAACCGGCAACTGCGATCTGAGATACTAAGGTGCCTGTGGTTCAGTGTATTTCAATTGGGTTTTGAACTTTGATGTGTAACTTTGGCAGTTTTGCATATTTTCACCCCGAATTTTCAACATGGCCTTTGCTGGACTCCATCTCATGACCAATGGTGGTGGGATTATGCAAATCGGCCCAAAAGGCGTTTTCATGATCTCTTGACAAAATCACCTTTTTGGTGGGATATGAAAATTTTCACTGACCTTGTTCATCAGATGGGTTTATAAGTTGGCTATCTTGAAAATTTGGGGTGAAATATTTAAAAATGGCAAAGTTATGAGTGCACACTAAAATGTTGCAAAGCATGCTCATAACTTTGGCAATCTTCTTTATTTTGACCACAAATTTTCAACATAGCCATTTTTTCACATCACCCCATGAAGGTGACAACTGTCATTTTTCAAGTCCTGGTCAAAATGTGTTTTCACATGTTGAAAATGTGGAGTAAAATATTACAAAACAACAAAGTTACGAGCATACATTGCAATTTTCCAATGCACACTTATAATGATAATCTTAAGTGGACAATGTCCCTTTAAAGCAGCATAGCAGCCATGCTGGCTCTGATCAGTTTGTTTAATTTCTGGACAGTTTAAAAAACATGGTGGCTCTGTTTCTCGCTTAGTGAATGAGCCAGGTTGCTGCTGTACATTAATGTACCATGCCCTTATGTTTATGTTATTCATAATAAAATTATCTTTTTTTAGTATCTGGTTGGTGCTGCCTTCTGTACATAGTGTGTTTTCAGAGGTAGTGTTGGCTTATGATCATGGACTGAGTGAGTGGGACCAGGAGTGTGCCTGTAGCAGCACTTGCAATGCCCATCTCTGGAGTTCGGCAGTTTGTTTTTAAAAGACAAAAATAATCTTATGTTTTTGTTTCTGTCATTGGGAGTTTGCTTACTGTAGTTTTGTTGTTCTTTTTTTTAAACTGTTTTAACTTTTAAGCGGTGCCAAAGTTCGAGGGAGGGAGTGTAAGTGGAGTACTGCAAGTGGGAGCCATCTGAGAGTAAGCGCTGAGAGTATCGGGAGAGATGTGTTATGTTTTTTCTAAAACTGACGGGAGAGCTTGTGTGGAGGAAAAAGATTTAAAAAGGTACAGTTTGAAAGGGTATTATAGAAATGCAGCGAGTGAACTGTACTGTATTTGGGGTGAGTGTGCTTGAGGTTGGATCGCTCATCAGGAGAAACACTGAGCAGATACTATGCATGCCTGAGTGTGTATGTGATAAAGAAAATATTCTTCGTCAGTAGTGAGGAGAGGAGCTTGGAAAAGAATACATTTTAAACTGTTACTACTTCTTTGTTCTTTAAAAAAGTACATTGGTTGTGATTGTCTTGTGAGCAGTGGGGGCGGACATTCTCTGAGAAAGTGAAAGTGGGTGCTGGTGAAGGAAGACGTGCCAGCAGTATGGGGATGATTAACCGGGGGGTGGGAGGTAGAATAAATCTGTGTTTTATTTAACACCAGTGGAAGTAAATTAATTTATTTAACAGATATCATGTCTACTCCTATTGCATAAGTAATAAATAATCCACTACAGGGCGTCCGGTCGTGCTCTGAGCACGCCTTGGTGTGTGTTGTGACACATGAGGCTGCAGGCCAAATACATCAACCACTTAAGGAGTGTGTATATCAGAGCATGACTACACACCCTGTAGTGAAGTATCAGCCTTATAAAATGACCATAAATATTGGGGGGGAGTAGTCCCTGTCTGGCACAAATTAATGTTTCATTTAGGTGATCTGATTGACCCCATCATGATTCTAATAGGTTTAAAGTGATAGAATACAGTTATCTGCTTGATCCTGCCATGATTACAGATAAAACAGTGCTAAAAAAATTATCTGGTTAAGCCTGCCATTCACAGACTGTTTTAAGTAGAATCACTTTAACTTTCTTATTTTAGTGTGCATGACCAGGCAGTTTTGATGCCTTTTGATAAAAAACTGTGTGAATCCGAAACGCGTCAAGGCATTTTGTGTGGCACTTGAGTAAAATTCTGGGTACTTTATTTCTCTGGATTGCTGCTGCGTCTTTTATATTTTTTGATTGGGAGAGTGCTGGACTTCCATGTAAGTTGCTTGTCCTTTTCTTGTCCTAGCACCACCTCCTAGTGCGTTTTTTTCTTATTTGTTTTAATCATGACCAATCAGTGTTCATTACACTAAAGGACATGCTGACAAAGCTTTAAAATGAGGAACGTTTTGCTCAAAAATCACGTAAACTGTGTTTTTTAAGGGAAGTTTACTGAACTTTTTCTAAAAGAAGCAGCCTACTGTGAGAAGAGTGAATGAGTTGGCAGCTTTAGATGACTAGATGCAAGTGTGAGTGAGTGAGTGTTGTTATAGCAACGCTTGCTTGGACTTGCACCAACACATCTGAAGCTGTCAACTCACTTGCTCTCCTCTCTGTATAGTCAGTGGCTTCTTTTAGAAAAAGCTCAGTAAACTTACATTAAAAACCAGTTTCTGGCCCGGTGGCGCTGAGGGTTGAGGCGCTGGATGCCACATCTTGCGCGCTATGCCGGGCGACTCCGGTTCGGGAACGGACCTGGCCGCCGGGGTCGGCCAGGGGAGGGAGGATTGAGCGTCCCAACAGATGCTCTCCTCTCATGGGATTTCCAACCCGAGAATGCTCGGTGGGAGCACCGGGCGCTGGGGGTTGTGGCCCGTAACCAGGAGTCCAGGGAGGGGGGACGTTGTTAGGTGCTTGAGGGAGGCGTGGCGTCAGCATCGCCGGCCCCTCTAGGACGTACGCCCCAGGTGTGCCGCGCCCCAGGGGTGGGGGGAAGGGAGAACAGCGGAAAACGGCAGTCCTCGGTGTCCCTAGATGAAGACTGCCCCATCTCGAGCCCACCTAAGGACAGACCCCGCTGTGCTATGGAGGAGAAAGGAGAGGTAAGAGCACTCTAGGGGCAGATCCCGATGGGGGCGTTGGGGGATTGTGCAGTCGGAAGGAGGGGGACATCGGGGGCAAGGAGGGAGTATAAAGAGATAAAACCAAAAAAAAAAAAAAACAGTTTCTGCAACCCTTTTCTTCTGCTTCTTTATGGCATGTACTTAAGTGGAAACGTCTACAAAATCCTTTCTTCCTCAAAGTATATTAGGATGCCCAGTCTCTTACTATGGGTAACTATACCCTGGTTTCTACTAGCTATCAAAACTGCTCTATTTGGTGATGTTGAGTCTAATCCTGGCCCTGCTCCCACTAACCACCTGATCTGCTTCCCACTGATCCAGGCTGGGCTAACATTAGCGGCTCAAAGCTAGTCCACCTAAACACAAATAGCCTAAGATCTA
This sequence comes from Neoceratodus forsteri, assembly GCA_016271365.2. Classification (NCBI taxonomy): domain Eukaryota; kingdom Metazoa; phylum Chordata; order Ceratodontiformes; family Ceratodontidae; genus Neoceratodus; species Neoceratodus forsteri. The sequence goes on from CM057449.1 coordinate 484,553,089, forward strand.
AAATGCAAGAACTGGAAAGCGAGTACATACCTATAGACCAGACACCATGGCATTATCTGAGACCTGGTTAAAGCCTCAGGTCATGGCCCTTGAAGTGGATTTTACAGATTATACAACCTTCAGGAGAGACAGAATTGGCAAGAAAGGGGGTGGTGCACTAATCTATGCCAGCTCCTCCCTAAATGTATCCCTTGCTGATGTCATCAACCTTGATACCTACGGGGGTGAGGCCCTATTTATCAAAATATTACTTGGTGATACAAAAATGCTCTATGTGGGCTGTGTTTATAATTCACCCCGGTGGCCTCCACAGCCCTTGCTGAAATAACCAAAGCCCTAGTGGACCAGCCTTCTGGCGAGTTACTCATACCTGATGATTCCAACGTAACCTGGGCTCAGGATACTGAACCTGGGCTCAAAGCCCAGCTAATTGATGCTTGCCTTATACAAATTATTAGTGAGCATACCAGACTTAATAACCAAACTGGTAATAACTCCCTGCTGGACTGGGTAGTTATTTCCATTCAAGACAGGATTAGGGCTGCAGGTATCTTCTCAGACTTTATCAGCGACCACTCCCCCATTTTATGTACAGTATATGGAAAAATAATACCCCAAAAACACAGCCTAAAATCTTTCTTACACAAGATTTCTCCAAATTTGACAAGGAGTCTTTCAGGGCTTCCTTAGCCGAAATCGATTGGAATCAAATCAGAGAGCTCCCCACCGTAGATGATGCCCTAGACTTCTTTATTCATAACTTTCTCTCAGCTGCTAATAGGAATGCCCCATTCAAAAAGCTCTGATTTAAAAGTAAATGTTATAAATAGATGGTCCCTAAGGTAAAAATGTTAATATTCTGAGGGACAAATCCTGGGGGCTCTTGAAAAGACTAGGCCATACAGCAGACTGGGACAAATATAGAGAAAAATGTATGCAAGAAGGATACAAAAATGGCATTGAGAGAATACTTTACATCAGGAGACCACAGGGTAATGACCTGGCCAACCCACAAATGTTTCTGGTCACAGATTAACTTCTTACTGAAAGAGCGTGCTTACTCCTCAGAAGGGAATATTATAGCTAATGGACAGAGCATTAGTGAACCCCTTACTATAGCTAATGCCTTCAATAGTTTCTTTACTGATCTAACCAGGTTAAAATCTGCCTCCATTGAATCCCCCAGAACAAGATGACACAAGAGACCAACAACCCTGTTTCCATCTCAGGCTAGTATGGAAACAGGAAGTGTACACCTTATTAAGACGTATTAAATTTGGTGGCTCTGCTGGGTTTGACAATTTGGAACTCAGGCTACTCAAAATTGTAGCCCCTGTGATTGTTCTACCTGTCACCCTGCTCTTCAATAGATCCCTTATTAAAGGCCAAGGACCTGAAACATGGAAAGTAAATGTGGCGGTCCCAGTCCACAAAGGAGGCCACAAAGAACCCGTTGAAAATTACCACCTACTGTGTCTCTCTTCTTAGCCTTCTGGCCATGGTTCAAGAGAGGCTTGTTTATAATCAAATACAAGATTACCTAGAGCTGCACCTCCTACTCACAGAGAGGCATCATGGTTTTTGGAAACAGCATGGTACCGACACTGCCCTGATTAAACTGATAACTGATGCACTGGGTGCAGTGGACAACAGAATGCTAACTGGAGCTGTATTTATCGACCTTTTAAAAGTATTTGACTTGGTCAATCAAAAAAAGGTGATTCTTTTAGGCCAAAAAACCCTTGGCTTGGCTTCAACTTCCTACTTTAGGCAGATGATGCAGTTCTGTATAGAAGTTCCACTGATGTAAATATGATCAATGCCCAACTTGTCACTGATTTCTGTACTTTATAAAAATGGTTCTATGACAACAAGCTTATCTTGAATTAAAAAACAAACAAAAAACAAAGTGATTCTTTTTGGCCAAAAAAACCTTGGTATGGACAGGCAGCACCTGCTCTCACTAACCACCTCCTCCTCTGGCAGATGTATCGATGTGGTTGATAAACTAAAGTACTCTGGGATCTACAGGGACCAAGAATTCACCTTTAGATCTCACATAAATCATATCACCAAAACTATACATTAAAAAATTAGATCTCTACATCGCCTTGGTAATGTTTTTATCCCTGAGACAAGGCTTGCCATTGCAAACAGTGTCCTGCTGTTGCTGTATGACCCCTCTATACTTCAGTTCCTCAGAAACTGAGAGACAAACAGGCTTAAGGTTTTGTGCAATAAAATCAGTCATTCTGCAGCCAGTGAACCCTCCCTCCCCAGGAAACATAATTGTGAAGTCCTCTCCTCCTTACTGGCCTCCTAGAGGAGGGTGATGTAGCCCCTGCTATGCCGGACACTAAAGCTCATCAAAGTTTATACCCCTCTAAATCTAGCTGGTGTATTAGCTCCCAAACCTGAGAGGTGCTTACTTCGGCCCTCAACTCAGTTGCTTGAAGTCCCCAGGGTAAAATCAAGTACAGGTAAGAAGTCCTTTGCACACTCTGCTCCGTCTCATTGGAACTCACTCCCAGCTGAACTGCAAAACTCTTCCCTCGAGGGTTTTAAAAAAGGGTTAAAAACCTTTCAACCTTTTCCTACTAGAAAGCTGTCACTGCTCCTGCTTTCGTTGTATGATGACCATAACTCTCTGTCCTCTTACCATGTTGCTGTTAGAGATGTTCTCTTGCTAATCCTTGCTCTGTTCTGTCTCCCTGTATCATAAAGTTCACCTGTGCCTTATTCTGTGATATTGTGTGATTTTAAGCTATTTAGTTCCTACAGTTAACTGTATTTGCCTTGTATGTTCTATGTCCATAGACCGTAACTATTAATGTACTCATATACCATGCAATGCATTGTATGCACTATACCTATCTATTGTCTGCATACCTGCCTGTAACTAAGCCAACACTGTATCAGTCAACTGTCTGTATGCACTATCTGTAATTAATTCTGGGTCGCCCCTGAAAAAGGGACCTCTGGTTCCAGTGGGCTCACCTGGTTACCAAAATTCAATAACTAAATAAATAAATACATGCTTTTTGAGCAAAACGTTCCTCATTTTAAAGCTTTGCCAGCATGTCCTTTAGCGCGATGAACACCACTCAGTCATGCTACACTAAAACAAGAAAGTAAGAGTGATTACACTTAGTCTGAAATGGTAGAGTCAACCAGATAAGTTTTTTTTTGTTACTTTTAGCTAAAAGATCATGGCTGGATCAACCACATAATTCCTTGCAGCGTGGGACAGCTATATAGATTTACTTATGGTTGTGGCAGCTTGTGTGTGCCAGCTGTGTGTGGCATCCTGTGTGCCAGGTGTGGAGTGAGCTCACTGCTGGTGAGAACGTTCTGAGAGATGGAAAGTAGTGCAGGCGTGACGTTGTAGTGGGAGGTGTGTGGTCATTGTGGGATATCCTTGCTTGAAATCCCTTGCCCATTTTATAAATCATTTTTGTAAAGGACAAACCTAAAAAAACCATGTCAGATTCACAATGACATTTTTTTTTTCCTTCTCTTACAGGGGTTCTCTCCACTGTTCTGTTCTTTCTTAATCTAATGGTATCAGTCTGTTGCAACAGCACTCTATTCTCAATTTCCCCTTTCTTAATCTATCAAGTTTGTGGTAATATTCTCAGGCTGGCCACCTGTATGAATAATTATTCCACCTTTGTGTGTCCCTCTCCGTTTCTACTGCTTTTAGTCTGATATGATTGGTTTGCCCCGAGGATATTCAAATTTAATCCGAAAACAACTTGATTTATAAAAAAGAATAAACAGAAGAAATCTAATTTAATGATAATATTAGGTCTGTAAAACTGCAACAGAGTCGGACTTTTTCAAAGCCCGAATTGTGTGAGTTTCCATTCAGGGCAACCGGTGCGACTGTTGCTCGCATAGTAAGAATAAATATATATATATATATATACTGCACAAGATTTCCTCAATCTGAAGAGTTCTCCGATACTTCAAAAGAGTCACCTATGATTGTCTTGCCTGTTTACACATTTTTGAGTAAAATGTAAAGCACTCCTCGTTCACAGTTTATTTTGTTGTCCCACGTCTGTATTAGAGGAACCATCCCAACTGTTTATTTTTTTTTTAGGCAGAGAAATTATTCTGCGGGTGAATTTTTGTTTTGTTTTTAATAAGCTTGTTGTAGTTTTAAACTGTTCACGACCGCGTGTACGCTAGCATTTTCCTTAAGCTCCTTCGTGAATGTACGCATGGTCGTGAAGGCAATTACCTCTCCGTAAACAATAAAATGAAGTTCTTCCTCTATAAAAGAGGTGAGCCAGGTTCTGTAGAGCTTCCGAAATCGTTTTCTGTTTTTCGTAATAAACTTTAGGTTGTTGAAGAAACTCGAAGTAAAAAACATGTTTAGTCCTTACCGTTGGGATGTGTCCTGTTTTGCCTACAGCCCCTTCCTAGGAGCTGGCCGGCCATTCTCTGAAGACGTTTATAGGGTCATAACAGGGGAGGTGCTTCCCATGAACTAAAAAATTATTATACTGCAGGATCCTTTAGAAATGAAATATAAAGGATATAAGGATTATTTTATGCATGTGAAGGTATAATGCTGTGTATAAAACCATAAAACAAATGATAAAGAGTAGGAATGACTGTTAAAAAAATTCAGGGGAGGAGTTTGATGGTCACATGTCCTTTGTCCTGTATATATTCAGAGAGCCTAGCTTTAAAAGATAGATAGTCTGTGAGGTTCAGATGTATGCTGACCTCCAAGAAAGAACTACACTAGCTATTCTAGTGTTGTTAATTTATTTTTCTTTATGTAATTCATTTTGGTTTTATTTTCTTTGCTGATCAGTACGTGTGTCCAGTTTATCTTTGTTAATAAATTTGTTTCTGGACCTTCAACAAAGATTGAGCAAGCGTCCTCCTTGTTATCCCACACTTCACAATTTTATTTGGGGATAAGTATTTATGTTTGCTTTTAACAAATGTTATTTCACTTAGAACAAATTGAAATAAATGGAGATTTAAAGGACAAATAAATAAGCAATTTACTATGTAGCCCTACCCTGTTACTGCGCTATTCTACTTACAGCACTTCCTTCCTTCATCCCTTTCCTATCCCCATTCCTGCCCTCTTTTCATCCTACCACATCTCCCCTTCCTTTACCCCTCCACCCCCCACTCTCCCCTCCCTCCTCTGTTCCCTCACCTTGTTCTCTCCCTCTACCCCCCGCCCCATGGGTCTTTCCTGCATAAGCTTCATTGTGGCATCTCCTTCCTTGCTCTTATTTTACTGCTTCCACCCCCCCATTCACCCCCTGTCCATCTCTCCTTGTAATCCCTTCTACCCCTCTTCAGACAAGGCCACTGACTGCACTTGACACAATATTTATTTTGCCATATTATTCTTTTGTTTATGTAATTACTTTCCTCATGTTGTACTACTTACTGAAACCATTGTAATTTGTTATTCTTGTGACTTGACATGGGACCTCTGTAAAAGAGCCCTTGGCTCAAAGGTCTTTCCAATTTGTTAAATAAATAAATAAATAAATAAAAATATGTCAATCAAATCTCAAACGCTCACCATGTATTTGTAGCATATGGCTTGCTGATTTACACTATTCTAGAGTTTACCTTTATTTTGTTGATTTATATCATTTTCATCAAGTTTAAAACTTTGACTGAAATGTAAACAAAAGCTCCTTTTAGCCCCTCTACTGAGCCGCTGCTCGGCTCACAAAATGGCAATGACGTGCCAACATGATGACATCATCACCATAGCAAGTCCGCCCCACTTCTTCTATTAAAACCTATGGGTACTATTGTAAAATGCAGTATATGTAGGTATCAGCCTATGAATTGATACTTAACTTGTGCACCCTCTTGGCGTTATTGCCATTTTGTGAGCCAAGCAGCGGCTCAGTAGCGGGGCTAAATGGAGCTTTTGTTTACATTTCAGCCAAAGTTTTAAACTTGATAAAAATGATATAAATCAACAAAATAAAGGTAAACTCTAGAATAGTGTAAATCAGCATGCCATATGCTACAAATACACGGGAGCACTTGAGGTTTGATTGACATAGTAAATTGCCTATTTATTTGTCCTTTAAGCTAAAACAAGGTAAAACAGTAGTAAAACATTAACAGTAGTGTGGCATATAAGAAATATAAGAAAAAGAGCAGGACAAGAGGACACAGCATGAGATTAGAGGGAGGCCAATTAAGGGGTAATGTGAGGAAGTTCTTTTTCACAGAAAGAGTGGTGGATGCATGGAACGGCCTACCTCGGGAAGTGGTGGCTATGAATACAGGGCAGGGCTTCAAACAGGCATGGGATAGGCATAACGGAGCAATACAGATGAGTATGAATAGATAGACCACTGACAGCAAAGGACGATGGCACATTTATAAGGGAGAAAAAGAAATGGGCAGACTGGATGGGTCTTGCGGTCCTTATCTGCCGTCAACGTCTATGTTTCTATATTTCTATATATCAAATAAATGGTGGTTTACAGCAGCGTAATAAATTTGTTTCCATGCACTTGGTAAAACCTTCTTTACTAACTCACTTGCATCCATATCCTTGAGAGGAATGAAAATCTCCACTCTCACAAATCCAAACCTGATGCAAGTTGCTGTCAGGCACTTATCATTAGGGTCCCATTGCATTGCTGCACCCTTTACTGGAACAACTGAAATTTTAACCGTACAAGAGATGGCAGCATCAAGGACAGGAGGAGCATCTCAATTTTTTAAACAACACAACAAGAGTGGATATCGTTTTGCCCCGCTATGAAAAACTGCCTTATTTTGTCCACTTTAACCAATTCATCTTTAATTACAGGAAGGGAAGGGGAAATTGTCTAACCAAGAAAGACACACTAAGCTGAAGCTTGTTTCCAGGTGCAACCTGGGAGCACAAGGAAGTTAAGTGACATGCTCAGGGTCACACAGTATGTAAGTGGGGGCTGTGGGATTCAAACCCAGGTCTCCAGGTTTGCAGCTCAGTGCCCTTAACCACTACGTTGTACTGCCTCCTCACTATGTGTGGCAAAATATAAAATTCTGGGAAGGAATTGGGAGTGCCCCATGTAGAGGACAAGATTGGATTAACATTTGGCATAGTGGTAAACTGTGTGTCCGGTAATTACAGAATTCAACAGGTATCCACAAGGACATAACTATGCTTTGGATCAAATATAGATGGGACTAAGCAACACCACATTTCCACCGCCCATGCACTTTCCTCTACATCCTCTTGAGAATCTCGAGGGACCTTTGGATCCTGAGGGTAGGATTGGAATCAACTTGGGTACCTTCAAGGCCATCTGGCTGAGGGATGGTGGCTTGCCAACACAGGTCTGTAATGTATTAAAAATGGCTGAAAATCCTTTTTGTCCAAGTTCTGTAATGAATGTCCTGATACATCTGGATGTTTCTAACATACAGTACCCCCACCTCCACAGCACATAGGGGTCTGCTGTGAATTATGTGTAAGATAGCAATTAAATTTTGCATCTTCGTCGCTTGATTTTCCTTCTAGCAGAGCTTCTTGAGATAAGTACTTTGGTTCTTATGTAACTCAGTATTGCCACTGTCAAACATGAAACCAGAGGTACCTTCACCTGGGCCACCAGTAGTTAAGGGACTGAATGCAAAAACATAGCACTGGTCATGCTACTGTAGAACAGACAGAACATCCCTCAACCAGACAGTCTCTAAGTATTATGACATGCCTTACATTCCTTATTAACTGAAATGGCATGTGAGATTATTTATGTATGTACTGTATGCATGCATGTATGTATTTATTTATTTAAACTCTGGCGACTGATATGGGCACACTGAGCTGGGCTTCGTTTTCAGGTTTGACCTGGGGGAGGGACTACAACAGGAACTGAACAGCAATAACAAAGTGACAGCAATAGGGACATGAACATGTATAATAAAATCACAGTACAAGTAATGAATTTCAGAGACAGAAAAAAAACAATGCAAAAAGTATACATAAACATTGATTATGGGATAGCCAAACTGAGAGCTAAGGGGGCGTGCAGCCAATGTAGGGCAGGAGATTTGTACAGATCCAATGAGGATTACAGAGTACAACCAAGCAGGCAAAGATGGGTGAAACAGTTAAAATAGCAGAGAGGGAAGGATAGGACATGGGTGATTGCAGTGTGGTGAGAAGATAGATAGATAGATAGATAGATAGATAGATAGATAGATAGATAGATAGATAGATAGATAAAAACCTTTATTTTTCAACATGATATAACTTTCAGGACTGGAAGCCCTGTTTTACAAAGTTGTTCTGATATTCAAAATGGTTGCAGACAAGGCATGTACAAAATCACATCACACAAGTGGCAAACATACTATAATTACAGGTCCACATTTTTTCCCATAGGGCAACCTGGTTGTGATTTTTCCGCTATAACCAGCTGGTTATAATTATGAACATGCCCCGGGTTTCCCTCACTCTGCTCATATGCCATGTGAAAGTGTGGGATAAAATCAGATGCATAAAAATGGAAATGTGCGTTGTTATTTTATTAAAATTAGAAAATAAAAAAATAAACATACAGAAAGCAAAAGATTATTTAGTATCCAATATCAAGAAAACTTTCTAATTTCGAAAATTCCTGAGGCTTAGCTTCAGCCTTTGCAAATAGAACAGTGTGGAAACAAGCACACACTTCTGAGGTCCTCCTTACTTGGTAGTCAGTATTCAGTTGATTTCCCTATCTCTCTTTGTGGTGGGTTTTTATACCTTTCGTGGATGACATCACCGTTAGGTGATCCACCCCTTTTGCTAAAACCAGTATAAACCTCTTACTCTCAGGAGTTCCCCATCAAACAATAAAGACATATATGTTCATACATGTTAATTTTTCTAGCCTAGATTCAACTCCTCTTTTCTTGGTTAAGGGGGTTTTATGTTAAGGGGGTTTTATGTTTCCATTTTATTTCATCTCAAAAGATTGTTTTAATAAGATAGTAAGTCCATGAGGGTTCCATTAGGTTTGCAAGGGGAACAGGAGAACGAGGGCACGCTCCTCTTCTCCCTTCTCCTGCCAACCCTTGGAACTTGTCAAATCTTTTTTTTATTTCCATTAAATCATTAAATGTGACACCCTAAAATAGATAAGCATAGAGCAAACATATTTCATTTTCATTCCCAGCGTGAGTGGCCATTCCACAGAAACAAAGAGCAAAAGGAATGGGGGGCCCCCGGACACCCCACACATGGGCATCCATCCCAGACAGGGCTCACCCTGTCACATACCAACCAGCCATCACACAGAAAATTGCATTGTTTGTCAGCCACTGCTTAGTCGGCGATAAGTAAACTGTTTTAAAATAAACATAAATATCTGTAACCCTGGATCCCCATATTTGATTTAGGACTGCAAATGTGCCTTACAAATTAAAAAAAAAGAAATGAAAAGTCTCACCAGCTGCGGACCGCACATAAGCCAGACAGGACCGCGGCTGAACAGGAAAGTGGTATTATTTTATATAATTGCTATGGCGAACAAACGTGACCCAGCAATTATATAAAATAAAGGCTGGATAGAGGGGAGTAAAATTCAGATTTGACACACCCCCATGGTGTGGGATGCCTGTATAAACCCCTTGAGGGGGGCGCTGATGAGCAGCTAACTTTTATAGATGTGCCTGCACGCTGCTCCGCGATAACGGCTGGTAAAATTAAGTTATAAAACCCGCCCTTTGCACACAACAAATGGCTCATGTGTGTGTTAGAAGGCACCATGGACAATTACCTAACACCAAATCCTGGGAAAAGCCAATGCTTGGCTAGTAAAACAGGGAAGAAGTCCGCGGCCTCTACAATGGGGGAAAGTGCGGGCATAATCTCACTGTCGGCAGCTGAAATGAATGCACTGGGCCACAAAGTAACCAGGCAAGTGATTGCGGTGCTAGAGCCCAGACGTCTTAAGCTAGAGAGTAAGATCGACCTCAAGTTGCAAGAGGTCCTTGAACAACAAACCTTGCACACCAACAGAAAAGCGGAGGCGGAGGACCGAATTTCCAGACTAGAGGACGAGACCATGGAGGTCCCTGGGCAAGTGACTGCCCTCCAAAAGGAGCTGAAATCATCTGTTATTCAAGGTTATGAATGGAAAATGTGGAGGGGGGATATGGAGGACGGTTTTTGTTTATACTATGTTTTTGTTTGTTGTTATTCTGTGTTACCTGGTGCATCCTGTACTGCATACAGTACGCTACAACTTCCAGAAAGTCAGATATATGGGCATTTCCACCTCGCCAATACACGGTTTTTTGGGGGGGGGGTGAATCTGGAGGGAAAGGAGATGACATATTAAGGCTAATGAACAGGAGCTTATGGTGGTCTCCTGGAATGTTAGAGGGATTATTAACCCTATCAAATGGTCAATGCTTCTGACGGTGCCTAAGAGGAAGGGTGCACAAGTGGCATTACTCCAGGAGTCCCATTTGTCAGACCCTGAGCATGATAAGCTCATTCAGGGCTGGGTTGCAAATGTTTTGCAGCCTCATATCCCTCCTGTAAACGAGGGGGTAGCTATTCTCTTGAGTAAACACTTACCAATGGAGGTTACTAGGGTGGTGAAAGACCATAGGGAGGGCAGATATATCTTTATTGAGGGACAGTTGTATGGGGAACAGGTTACACTCGGCAGTGTTTATGCCCCGGCTGTCTATGACCCAAAAAGTTTCCCGGATCTCTTAGACCTGCTCACCAGAGAACAAGTCCCAGGGCTAATTTTAGGAGGAGATCTGAACAGTATAATGAACCCAGCTTTGGACCACTCTGAGGGCAGAGGTAGGGTGACAGAAGTGTTAAGCCAGTGGCAGGTGGGTATGGCAGACATGGACATGGCTGACGAATGGTGGATGGTAAATCCTGGGGCGCGTGAGTACACTTTTTTTTCTAACCCCCATGGGACTTGATTCCAAATTGATTACATTTTTCTGCCATGGGGGTGGAATGACAGAGTGATAGATGTGACTCATAGCCCTAATCATGTATCAGACCACGCCATGGTAATAGCACGGATTAAGATGCATGTGGAGAGGGACTACCCACCCCAGTGGAGATTCCCTACCTATATGCTCCTCAACAAGAAATTTAAAGAGCATTTGGTGAACCAGTGGCAACTGTACAAAGATACAAATGAGGGGTCTGAAGTCTCGAGAGCCACATATTGGGAAGCAGGGAAAGCCTATATGAGGGGGGCTATAATAGAATTTATGGCTAGGATTAAAAAAGAGAAACTGGAAAAAATGACTGATGCTAGAGAAACAGCTCAAGGATATGGAGAAATGAGTGGCTAGGGGAGAACAGGGAGAGGAGGGGAAGCTGCTAACTGTGACCAGGGAGGCCTTGAATGCCTTGGTATGAGGAGAGGCAAAAGTATCCTGGTTTTATTGTAAATGCCAGATGTTTGAATGGTCCAATAAACCGGGCCTACTCTTGGTGAGGCTTATGAAGGGGGGGCAAATGTCCTACCACATTGACCGGAATTAGGGATGGGGGGGTAGTCCGTAGAGAGCATAAGAGAATAACAGATTACTTTTGGGAGTTCTACAACCAATTGTATAAGGCCAAGGGTGGGGGTAGGGGTCACCTGGTCAGGGAGTTCTTGGATGAGGTGGAGCTCCCAAGACTTACAAGGGCCCAGGAGGAGCAGTTAAACCAACCCATTACAAAGGAAGAAGTCTTGAAGGTTATAGGGAAATTGCAACGGGGAAAGGCGAGTGGACCAGATGGATTCTCCCTCAGAATTCTATAAAACTCAGGCGGGACAAATGGCTGAAATGTTAAGTGGGGTATTTCAGTTGGAGGAGGGGCAGGAGCACCCACAATTGGCCGGGACCTGCCATGGCGCGATGGTCTACCTGATCCCCAAACCCAGAAAAGATGAGATGGAATGTGTATCATACAGACCCATTTCTCTTTTAAATTGTGACCTTAAAATTCTGGCTAAAATACTGGCCATGTGGTTGGAGGATTTGCTTCCCAGGTTGGCTCATCCAGACCAGACCGGGTTCATAAAGGGGAGATTTTCCTATCATAATATGTGCCGCTTCCTCAATGTAGTGTAGAGAGTGAGACAGATGACTGAGCAAACTTATATCATCTCCATGAATGCCGAAAAGGCATTTGATAGGGTGATATTTTCTCAGTTCATTTGGCAGGAAAAACAGCCATGAGCCCGCCTTCAGAACTGAAAGCAGAAACAGCAAGGGGGGGCCTCAATTTCCCGGATCTCACAAACTATTATTTAGTGATTCAGCAACGCTATATAGCAGATTGGGTGCACCGCCCTGCGGTGGCCAGCTGGGTGGATTTGGAGCAATGGGAGTGCCCGGGTCGCCTTTCGGCATATCTCCATAGTAAGGACCTTAAGGCATACTGTGCACAGGGTGGGAATAACCCACTTGTGAGGGCAGTGTTGGAGGCGTGGGGTCACCTCAAAAAGCGAAAGGGAATATGTGAAGGGGAGACCCTGTTGTTGTCTGTGGCAGAGAACCCCTTTTTTCTTCCGGGACTGGAAGACAGAGGATTTTGAGAATGGGAAGCAAAAGGAGCCCAGAGTATGGGGATCTTGTTGAGGAGTGGCACATTAAGGGGTGGAAGGGGAGTGGGAGCCGTTCCCCAGGTGGATCCGGGTGTTATTGACACTGGCGCGTCACTGCATACAGAACACGTGGCTTTCTCGTGTAACCCTTACTATCCAGCAGTGTCATAAAATGACTATCCAAACATAGCCCTTGGAAAGGCTAACCCTGATGCTTAGAGATAGAGGAAATCTTCTACAGGGAGTGGCCCCCTTTCTGGCTTCACTTTGGGTGGTGGAGGAGGAGGCAACCCTCCGTATGGGACTCGGCTAGGATGGATGCAAGGTGAAAAGTGCCTAAATAAACTCAAAAATGATAATAAACTGTAGAATATGGATGAAAGGGTATATATATGAAATTGGCTGGAAGTATACAGTTCTGATAATCTACAACTAACTGTAAATGACTTGTATAATGGATTGCACCTGTTTGTCTGTTTGTTGATGTGTTCATGTTGTGTATGTTGTTATAATCTTGAAATGCAATAAAAAGATTATACAAAAAAAAAATAAACCCCTCGAGTTTCGCTCTTGGGGTTTATGTGGCATCCCACACCTCAGGGGGATGTAAAATCCTCTTTATAACCACCTACCCAGCCATTGTTCTCTATATATACACAAGCAGGGGAATACATTACATAACATACAATAATATATGGATTACTGAGTAAAGTAAAATGAATAAAGACACACTTAAACATAATATTTGAAAACCTAGTTTCGCCAAGTACATTAATGATAATACGATTCGTGAAATCATAAAAAGAAAATCTTGTGGACATAATAGAAAAACATTACACCCCCTCTACCTTAGGGAATATGGCCTAGATATTCAATGGAGTTGTGCCAGCGCAACCCCAGAACTGCGCCCCACAGCAATATTCAAAAGTGAGAATTTCACAGCACAATTCTCGATGTGCTGGGGCGTAAAGATAATGTATGCAGCACATCTCCAGGGGTGTGCCCATGCATATGCGGCACATCCCAATATTCAGCCCGGGATGTGCAGTGCATCTGCTGGCACAACCCAGAGATGTGCTGCATACCTGGGCTCACAGTTGAGCCCGTAAAAAATGGCATAAGTGCTAGCCACCCACAGGAGCAGCCACTGGCGCGTGGGTGTAACACCCCAACACCGTGCACAAGCATACTGTGTGTGGTCCCAGTAGTCTAGTGGTACTCCCTCCTGACAGTAGCCCCAGTCACCCGTGAAGTTAATAAAACTGTTCCCTGGTGGTCCAGTGGTACCCTCTCCCCTCCTGCATATCTGATCACCATGATAATATTAAATGTAATTTCCCTAGTGGTCCAATGGCTCCCCCCTCCCCTCCCATACCTCAGATCATCGTGATAATATTAAACATAATTTCCCTGGTGGTCCAGTGGTTCCCCCCTCCCTGCCCGAATGTAAGTTGTGAATTATTACAGTATGCACTGCAAGCCCATTGGTCCGAACTTGCAGCAACTACTGTAAGCTGTCATTCGACGGGCAGCCATGGTGGTATACAGGCGGGTATGCTGCCCACCGATGAGCGGGGGGAGCTGGGTGGGCTGGGAGTCCTGTGTGGGTGGGGGGGTACCACTGAACTACCAGGGAGGGTACTTGTCACATTACAATGGCAATCAGGGATTCTGGCGGGGAGGGAGGAACCACTGAACCACCAGTGAAATTATGTTTAATACTTTGTAAGTTGTGAATTATTATAGTATGCACTGCAAGCCCATTGGTCCACAGTGTGGATCAATGAGCTTGCAGCAACTACTGTAAGCTATCATTCGGCAGGCAGCCGAGGTGGTATGCAGGCAGGTACGCTGCCCACCGATGACCCAGGGGAAGCTGGGTGGGCTGGGATTCCTATGTGGGTGAGGGGTACCACTGGCCTACCAGGGAGGGTACTTGTCACATTACAATGGTGATCGGGGATTCAGGCAGGGAGGGGGGAACCACTGGACCACCAGAGACATTATGTTTAATATTATTACGGTGATCCAAGGTACGGTGGGGGGGGTACCACTAGACCACCAGGGAACAGTTTTAACAACTTTACGGGTGACTGGGGCTACCAGCAGGGAAGGGGGTATCACTAGACTACCAAGGATCTGAAATATATATATTTCAACAATCGGTAGGTCAGGATGGGGAAGGGGGAACCACTGGACCACCAGGGAAGTTAAGTAATAGATAACCCACTCTGAGCTGTGCAGTTGCGCTCTGATACACGCACACCTTGGTGTGCATTAACCACCCAAGGAGTGCGTATATCAGAGTGTGACTGCACATCCTAGAGTGGGTTATCTATCTTATAAAATGGCAAAATTGTTTTGGAAGGGGTGAAAGTGCTGGTGTGCAGTCACGCTCTGATATACACACGGTCATGTGATGTGTTTCAGCCAACCAGTAGAGCTAATTTTTCTCACCCATTTTATAAGCTAAAATATAGCATGGCACTTGGGGTTATGGGTTGGGGAGGGGGTACTACTGCAGTCCCTGGTACAGGGACCACATGCTGTGCAGGGCACCAGGTGCATTTCGCTGGCCAGCCCTGCACAACACATGCAAATTGGGCCATAATGACATGCAAATGGCCCCTTTTGCACCATGCATGCATAATGGCCCCATTTGCATATCCAGGTCTGAATATCTGGATATTGCACACGCCGCAGCTGCAGTTGCGCTGGAACATTCCCATTCCTGGTATTCAGTCCTGTCTGGGGGATGCGCCAGCACATTGTATTTGCGCCACGCACATTATTTGCAATATTCAGAAGAGATGCACCACAGCACATCTGTTTTGAATATATCCCATAGTTGTTCCAGCTCAACTCAATTGTGCTGCACCACTTGCGCCATTGCCAGGCACAAGTCTGAATATCGGGCCCTATATATACAAAAACTATCTGAAGCAAACACATCTATCCCTCCATGCGGTATCGATACCAGTTTTAAAAGAGCCAAGGTTTTTTTGTATCCCTAATCTTGGGTTCTAATTCGTTCCATAATTTTGACAGATAATACCTCCTTTGCATTTTTCTATAAGAGTTGTGCACAAAGGGAACCATAAGGCATTTAAGTCTCTTACATTATGTTCATATTTTCTTTTCTGGGCAAATTTAGATTAAGATATATTTTCTCCCCCAAATTCCAAATAAGCCTCAATCCCAGTTCTCATTTTTCTCCTAGTTTCAAGGGAATCCCATTTTAGCTGTTTTACATGCCACAATAATCAGTGTTATAGTGGCATTTGAATATAAATTGAGCCATCTTATGATAGGTCTTGTCTAGTTTATCTAAATGTACCTGAGTAGCATGCTAGTGAGAAGAGGAAGACGCTAAGCCACAAGTACATTCTTTTGTGCACAAAGCGTGATTTGAGAGAGTGCATGGAGGAAAAAGATGGAGGGGGAGGCTGTTCCATAGTGAAGAAAGTCAGATAAAGAAAGCAGATGTATGGAGGGAGTAGGAGGAGGAGGGGATGGCAGGGTTAAGGAGAGATAAGTGGAACAAACGCAAGCCAGTATTTGGCTGCAGGCAGGGAAAAATAGGGCAGACCAGATGGGCCTATTGGTCCTATTCTGCCAACAAATCTTATGTTTCTACAAAGAAGGAACAGTGAAAGAGATGTCAGACCTCAAGAGAGGGAAAAGAGAAATTAGCACATAGAGAGCAGTGATGAGTAAGACATGGAGCCCTAAAGGCAAAGCAGCAGAAGGAATGAAAAAGGGGGTCTAGCCCTGCAAGTGTAGAGTTTGGGGCAGTACTGTTGACTACATCTGCATAGTCAAACACCAGCAAGATCTTCTTTTTTTTGTGTGTGTGTGTGTGTGCGTGATTTTTATTTATGCCTCCATCTCTCTGGCCCCTCCTAAGTCCCTCAGGCCTGTGAGCAACCCTCTGAGCCTCCCCAGTCATAGTCACCTACCCCATTGAAATCTGGTTTCTTGACAAGCTCATGATGAAGAAATGAATTGCCAGGCAAAGACTTGTTATAAAAAGGGAGCAATCTATTAATAGGGAGTGAGCAAGACTGAAATTTAGAATTAGAGATACACTTGGAGGAAGGACTTTGTTTTGTTTGAACTGCCTACGTCTAAAAAACATTCTATACAATTTTTTTTATTATTGTTATTCAAAATATTAAAACACTGCTTGCGAATGTTGAAACTGCTCCTGATAGCCGACCCAGTGGCGGATAGGGCTGAGGTGCTGGATGACTTACCTCTCACCACGCTGGCAACCTGTGTTCAGGAATGAGCATAGGTTGCCGAGGTCGGCCATGGTGGAGGGTTAGGAGTGGACAGAGCGGCTGCCAGGCAGCTCTCCTCTCCTGGATTGGAGAGGTAGGCCTCTCTGGCTCTTAAATGCCACAGAGTGGAGGCTTGCTGGTAGTGTCGGAGCACTGGAGGGGCTGGCATTAGGCTGGGTGGGCAGATCGGGGCTGCACTCAGTGTCGGTGTGCATGCATGTCTCCATGTGCATGCGCTGCTGGGAATGGCCGGGGGGTGAAAACCAGTGGAAAAAGAACCCCTGGAGGCAGAATGAAGACCAACCCCCCACAGGCTCTGCACCAGTGGCTGGGCATGCACTGTAAGTCCTGTGGCACAGGACACAGGTGTAAGGTAAGTCCCAGGGGGGCTGATTGACAGGGCTGGGGGAGTCGGTCAGATGGGGGTAACCATAGGAAAGGAGAGACAGTAATAAAAATAAAAAAAAAGAAACTGCTCCTGATTTTCCTATGCCTCCTGACCTGTGCCTTGATGAAATCCCCATCTCTAATGGAACAATGTGGTCTCACATTAGCAAAGAAATGCATTGTTAACAGACTACATAATCAACAACTTAAAAGTAGACTGGGCCAACATCAACAAACCGGATAACTTCTTCTGTATCAGGGCGGCTAAAAAAATGGAATTTACTACCCCAGGAGTTGGTTAACTTGACCAACTTTGATAACTTAAAAACTAAATTAGATATATGGCTAAAATCCTCTCCCCTCGATCCATGACCCACGAGTGTGAGGGACAAATCTCGATGGGCCTTGTGTCTTCCTTTTGTCCTAACAAATCCAGTAAATCTAGTAAACAGATGGTTTTAGAAGTGAGATTTACACCATGCATGCTCCAAGCCAGGCATTTTGTGCGTGGATACAAGACCTGGTATCAGGGAAGCATAGAAGAAAGGTATGGATTCTGCAGCAGCAAGCCCAGGAGTGGTTACCAGAAGAATAGCAGCCAAACTAGCAGAGACAGAAGCCCAGGCTGAGATTGTACAGCCAGCACCAGTGATGGAAAAAGAACAGGCAGTGACAGAACCTGAATGCCTTTTTCAAATGGTGGGCTATACAACAAAAAGAGACAGAGAAGCAGAGAATAGAAGAGATGCAGCAACAGGTGCAGCAGAGAAAAGACAGAAGCAGTGATGGCTGGATGCCTTGCAAGCTATCAAAGCTGGAGGATCAGGCACAGGTTCAGCAGAGCAACAAGACACAAACAACTTAAAAGACATTAAACTTACAGAGCTGTGTCCCTTGGATGATATTGAAGCATACCTGACAACTTTTGAAAGGGTTGCCACAGCCTGCCAATGGCCAAAGCAGCAGCTGGCAATCAGGCTGGCACCTTACGTGACAGGTAAAGCCCAACGACCTAAGACTACTTGAGGAATGGTCAAGGGTTTGGCAGTTGGCTTTCAATGCCAAGAAATGCAAGATAATGCACCTGGGACACAGAAACCCAAGAAAGGAATACAGTTTTGGGGGGGGCAAGTTCTAGCCACCACAAGTCAGGAGAGAGAACTGGGGGGTATCATATCTGATGACCTGAAGTCAGCCAAACAATGTGAAAAAGCAGTGGGGAAGGCAAACAGAATGCTGGGGTGCATAGGAAGGGGCATAACCAGTAGGAGTGAAGTGGTGATGCCACTGTATAGATCACTGCTGAGGCCATATCTGGAATATTGTGTCCAGTTCTGGAGACCACATCTCGGGAAGGACATAGACAGAATGGAAGCAGTCCAAAGAAGAGCAACAAAAATGATACATGGACTGCACCACAAACCTTATGAGGAAAGACTCAAGGAACTAAAGAGCTATTCACTGGAAGAGAGATGGGAGAGAGGGGATATGATAGAGACTTTCAAATACCTTAGAGGAATAAATAGGGTACAGGAGGGGAGCATATTTCAGAGATGAAAGTGCACAAGGACAAGGGGACATAACAAGAGGCTGGAAGTAGAGAGGCTTGGGGGAATGCTAAAAAGTATTTTTTTCACAGAGAGGGTAGTGGATCCATGGAACAGCCTACCAGCAGAGGTGGTGGAAGTGAAAACAGTAAAGGGATTCAAAAGTGCATGGGATAAGCATAAAGGCACCCTGCTGTACAGTGGAGTGGGGGAAAGGCAGTCCAGATAGGAATAGGGATTGCCAAACCAAGTAGGGAAATGGGCAGACTAGGTGGGCTGTATGGTATTTCTCTGCCGACAGATTCAATGTTTCTGTGTAACTTGCCTTCAGCAATATGGACACTGCACAGATAGAAAACTATGGCCTGGTGAAAAGAGAAATCCTGAAAAGATATGACATCTCAGGAGAGACCTACAGGCAAAGATTTCAGTCTCTGAAGTACAACTCAGTTGATAATCATTGAGAAGGCTTCAACTAACTCAAAGAGCTCTTTTATTAAATGGCTCCAACCAGAGGGCAAAACAGTCCCACACATCATCAGCACACTCGCAGTGGAACAGTTCATCAACATCTTGCCTACAGACGTGCAGCTTTGGGTAAAAGAACACTGACTAGTAAGCAGAGAAAAGTCAATTTCTTCAGCTGAAGACTACCAGGTGGCCAGAGAGACACCACAGCAGCGAGATAACAGCCAAGCATGGGTAAGACCCTCTTTTTCCCAATTTAACTCCAAGTCTGATAAGAATTCTGCTGGGGGTAACAAATCTGCACCCAAAGACTTTAGTTTCTATAACTGTAATATGCCAGGCCACATTCCAAGAAACTGCCGAAGTAAGGAGAGTGACAATAGAGTAGATTTGTCTTTAGCAAACTGGGGCAGGTACTTAACAGATGTCAAGATTGGAGATAAGGCTGTAAAGGGACTTACTGATTTGGGAAGCAGACAGACCCTAGTGCATGATGAAGTGCTGGGAATAAAATGTGCAAAAGGACCAACTACTGGTGTCATCTACATCCACAGGGGCACGTGATACTATCCTACCACCCAAGTGACTCTGAATATTAATGGGGTGTCACACCAGTTGAAAGTGGGAATAGTTCCTAAGTTATCTGTATTTGTGATTATTGGAAATGACTTCTCAGGATTTGATATAGAGGATAATGGCTGGAGATCAGGTGATAATCACGCTGTAATCACCTCGAGTGGTTGCTAGGGCAACATGGTAAACCTCGAGAGTGCAGCTCGAGAGGTTTACTGTAGCCCTAGCAACCACGAGAGGTGATTTCAGCGTGGTTGTCACCCAATCCCCAGCAATCATCTTTTATAGTGTATGGTCAAAAAAACACTGTTTGCATTCTATGTGTGAGAATTATGGAACTCTGCTGCATTCTTTTTTGTTATGCCACTGTTTGGAAGTTCTGAAGTGTGGTTAACAACTTTTAAAATTCGAAACAGTCCATAACAAAGCTGTGTGACTGCTGATTATGGTGGTTAATAGGCACTTACCATACATTATAAGCTAATCACAGAGGGAGAAAAACCTACAGTATAGTTTCAGCAGCTGTGATGACAAGAGCACAGGCAAAGAAAGTCTCAGATGATGGGCACTTTTTTCCTTTTGGTGATTTTGCTTCAGACTTGTTTGAGCATAGCTCCAAGATCCAGAAGTTCAGGGAAGAAAGAAGACACCTGAAGAACAGTAGCAACAAAAGACTGATGGACATAAGGCGTTAATATATGAAAATGCTGAAACTAAACTGATAACTTTTTTGATTTTGTTTCTGAGCAAGCTAATGATGTTTCTCTCCAGGGTTATTTTAAGCAGCTGGGGTGAAACAAAAACAACGTAAATCAATGTTTAAAGAATGTAATGGGTTACTGTGCAGAGTTTGGGTTAAACCTCAGACACAGGGACAGATAAAACAATTGGTTATACCACAAAGGTATAGATCTGAGTTGTTACAGATAGCACATGATAGTCCTATGGCTGGTCACTCGGGGAGGGATTGCACCCTTGTCAGATTGCTGTAAAGATTTTATTGGCATGGAATTCATGAAGATGTTGCTACCTATTGCAATTCTTGTGCTAAATGTCAGAAAGTAGCCCCAGTGACTAAACAAACTCTGTCCAAAGCGGATAGGGCTGCAGCCAAGGTATTTGGGGTAAAAATATTGAAAATGTGTTTTGTAGTGTTTTTACACCAAATTTTCAACAGTCTTGTTATAACCCTGCCTCATGAAGAAGGGCAGAAAAACTGTTCAACTCCTGAACTAAAGATGATTTCATGGAGAGACTGCAAAATCAACTTTCAGGGCGCAAAAACACATTCAAACAACATGAAGTCTTGCTGTATTCTGACATATGCAGTGATGTCCAACCTTTGAACTGCCCCGGAGATGAAAGAGTTAACTTTCTATGCCAGGCATGGAATGCTGAGCTCGAGCTCAGTTGAGACTCTGTCTGTTGCTGTTTGAACTCAAACCGTCAGATTCTTTACTCCGCCTCACTGAACAGTCGCCCGGAGATTTCTCCTTTGCTCGGTTCAAGTTTGTCGGTTAAAGTGCCGCTTCTCGGTTTTCACCGAATTTAATCCGTTAACCTGTCGGGTTCAGTCTCTGTCTGTGGTATCGTGAGTACTAGATAGGTTATTTTCTTGTTCTTCTGTGTGGAACTTAGAACGTGATCGGTTCGGTTTGAACCGATCAGATTTGTTCAAAAAAGTTTATTCTACTTTTAGAGTGCGGTAACCGGTCCTTATCGGTTCTAAAAAAACTGGATTTCATTACATTTTTTTCCACGACCCGTAACACGGTCAGGAACTGATAAGGGTGTCTTGCCTGGCGGATTGCCGAAAAAAGGATAAGTTTTGTTAGGACTGGCCATGTCTGAGAAACCCAAAAGAAAAAAAAGGCCCACTGAGTTTCAACACTGTAGTGTGTGTGTGTGAGGAAGCCTTTGCTAAGGCTGATCCCCACACCACCTGTGTTTATTGTCTGGGGTTTGACCACCTCAATTCAGACTGCCAGATTTGCAAGAATTTTCCTGCAGCTACCCTGGAAAAGAGAGTTGGTAGGCTCAGGGAAAGGGAGGCCAAGAAGTCCGCTGACCCGGATGGCCAGCCCGGTTCAGTTCCAACCGAACCAGAAGGAGTGCCCTCTGACCAGGGCAAAACTTCTTCGGGCCAAAGGAGAACTGACTCTGAGGAGTCGATTCCAGTTAAAAGAAAAAGAAGGGATAAATCAGCCGGTGTGGATCCACAACTTCTTTCTCCGACCGCTGATGAAATAGCCAAAGCGATAAGGATTGTTCAGTCACTAACCCCGGTTCCGACTGAACCGGCACCATCAGGAAGGGGCTCGGTTCGGTCGGCTCCCCCGGTTACAGATTATAATTTAGAAGATTTTTATGAACCGCAGGAGGAGGAAGGAGAGTATGAGGATAGTGATGGTGATTACGAAAGTCTGAATGTGCCTATTGACCCGGACATCTCCCCAGACAGACCTTCAGGGGTTTCTCCTCCTAGGCTTTCTGAGTCCCCTTCCCATTTTATGTTCTACAAAAAAGTGGCTGAAACTCTGCAGCTTCCTATGGAAGAAGCTGTAGATGACCAGGAGGAGCCTGACTATGTTGAAATGATGGATATCCCAGAGTCCAGGAGGCTGTCTATTCCCCTTCATAAGTCCTTTGGGAAACAGACAATAAAAATTTTAAAGACTCCTAATTCTATACCTCCTGTGGACAAGAGAATGGACAAGAGGTATACTCTCTCAGGCTCAGATATGGAGTTCCTTACCCAGCAATGCAGCCATGTTGGGGTAGTGCAGGCTGCTGCCTGTGATAAGGCAAATATACCCTTGGCTTCACACCCTCCAGATAAGGACTCCAGGGAGGATTGATGCCATGGCAAAGAAACAGTACATGGCAGTATCCTTGGGACTCAGGCAGGCTAATTATATGGCCTATACAGCTAGATATCAGAAATCTAGATGGGACACTGTAATGGCTTTAGCTAAACAGGTCCCTGGCCAGCTTTCCAAGGAGCTGGAGCAGGTGGCTGCAGATGGTATTGAGGCATCCAAGGTGCAATTCCATGCTGCAGTGGACTCCAATGATGTTTCATCTAGAGTCATGGCTATATCTGTGGCCCTTCATAGGATGGCTTGGCTCAGATTTACTAGCCTGTCTCAGGATACCCAGACTAAGGCCATGGATTTTCCTGTTGGTAATTCTCTGTTTGGGAGCAAACAGAGAACTACATGAAGAAAATGGATGAATACAGGACCACCTATAGGAGTGCTCAGGCTAAGGAAAGGCAAGCCACCCCAGAGACAGCATTCCAGGGCAGGGCAGGCCTTTCATAGGCCTTCTACCAAGCCTAGCCTCCTCTCTGCTTATGCTCATGGGGGTTCTTCAGAGGGAGAGGCAGACGGGTACAAGCAGGCCTGCTTCCACCCCTCAGCCTAAAGCCCCTGCCAAACAGACACCCTGATGGTTTGCCAGGGCCGATTCTTCACTACCGGTAGGGGGCAGGCTGGCTTACTTTTTCCAGGACTGGATGTCTTTAACATCAGACAAATGAGTCCTGGAAGTAGTAAGCCAGGGACTGGTTCTCAGCTTCAAAAAATTTCCAAAGATGAGAACCAGATCCTTTCCACCTGCAAGTCCTTCAGAGGCACTTGCCCTAGAGGCAGAAGTCTCTTCACTCTTGGCTCTGAGAGCCAAAGAGAAGGTTCCACCACTACACAAGGGAAAAGGATTGTACTCCAGGTACTTCCTAACCCCCAAAAGGACAGGAGAATGGCGGCCCATCCTGGATCTCAGATATTTAAACAAGCACCTTTTAAAGCCAAAGTTCAAAATGGTGACTCTGGGACTAATTCTACCCTCTCTAAGGCCAGGGGACTGGCTAGTTTCCCTGGACCTCAAGGATGCCTATTTCCATATTCTCATCAGAAGCTCCCACTGAAAGTACCTCAGGTTCAAGCTGCCCTCAGGCCATTACCAAGTCAGAGCAATGCCCTTCGGCCTAACTTCTGCTCCAAGGGTGTTCACAAAATGCCTGGCAGTAGTGGTTGCCTTCCTAAGGAGAAAAGAGATCTCTGTCTTTCCATACCTGGACGATTGGCTCATAGTAGGCCAGTCTCCAGACCAAGTCAAGTCACACCTACAGATAACTCAGCAACTGCTCACTTCTCTAGGTTTCCTTCTGAATCTATCAAAGTCAGTTCTAGAGCCTGTGCAGCTCCTCACCTTCATAGGGGCAGAGCTGGATACAGTAAAGGCAAGAGCCTTCCTTCCCTGGACAGGGCAAGGACCCTTGTCTCACTGGCCTCTTCATTCACCCTCCAGGTGTCTCGACCAGCAAGGCATTTTCTGCAGCTCCTAGAACACATGGCTGCCTCTACAGCAGTGGTCCAGAGGGCAAGATTTCAAATGAGGGACATTCAGTTCCACCTGAGAGCCTTCTGGTCTCAGAAAAAGGATCCTCTGACCAAACTAATCCCAGTGACTCAAACCCTGATCCAGGCATTACAGTGGTGGCAGGATCAGGACAATCTAAGACAGGGAGTTCCTTTTGTCACTCAGTCTCATTCTCTAATCCTTACTACAGATGCCTCCCTCTTGGGGTGGGGAGCCCACTTGGGGGACCTCACCACCCAAGGGTTGTGGTCTCCTCAGGAATCTCTGCTTCACATAAATCTATTAGAACTCAGAGCAGTGTTTCTAGCACTTCAAGCTTTTTCCAAGTCTGTTCAGAACAAAGCAGTTCAGATCAGGACAGACAATACCACCACAATGTGGTATATCAACAAGCAAGGGGGCACTCGGTCTACGGCCTTGTGCACAGAGGCAATGAAGTTGTGGACTCTGGCCTATTCCCTGAACACCTCTCTTACAGCAGTGCACCTCCCAGGGAAGGACAATGTCCTGGCAGATGCTCTCAGCAGGATATCTCAGGGCCATCACGAATGGTCCCTGGATCCCCTGATTTTGAAGGTGATCTTCTCCAGATGGGGCACCCCACAGATAGATCTTTTTGCAGCCCCAGACAATCACCAACTTCCTCTCTTTTGCTGCAGGCCCCCAGTGTTGGGCTCAGTCCCCCTGGATGCCCTAGTTCTCAATTGGGAAGGGAAGTTCCTGTGCTTTCCCCTTCCCTCTCCTGTTCAGGTGCTAGTCAAAATCAGGTCTCAACCCTGCAAGGTGATTCTGATTGCTCCAGACTGGGCCAGACAGCCTTGGTACCCTCTCTTGTTGTCCTTAGCAGTCCACCTTCCCCTGTCTCTTCCCAGGAATTACAACCTGTTAATATGTGCTCAGGGGAGGGTTTGGTATCCGAATCTCAAATCTCTCAATCTCTCAATCTCAAGGCCTGGCTCTTGAAGAGTTAGAGTTTGCTGATTTGCACCTCTCTCAAGGTGTTCTGGATATCTTCAAGGCTTCTCGAAAGCCTTCCACCAGAAACACTTACAATTCCAAGTGAAAAAGATTTACTATATGGTGCTCTGGGAAGCATATTTCTCCAGAGTCTGCTGGCCTGCCCACAGTCCTTGACTATATGGTTCATCTTAATAGCTTGGGACTCAGACCAGCTACACTAAGAGTACATCTGGCAGCTGTCTCTGCCTTCCTCTCAGCAGGCAAGCACTCTTCCCTTTCAGCTCATCCTGTATTTTCTAAATTTTTCAAGGGATTGCTGCATACCAATCCTCCCTTCAGGGACCCTGCCCCTGCTTGGGACCTTAATGTTTGCATTGCTCAGCTTATGCAACTTATGCAACCCCCTTTTGAGCCTTTGTCCTCAGCAGATCTTAAGTACTTGACTTGGAAAACTGTTTTCTTGGTGGCCATCACTTCTGCCAGACGCATAAGTGAGTTACATGCCCTGTCAGTGGAGCCTGATTTTATCTCTTTCCATAGAGATAAGGTGGTCTGCAGGACTAATAGGAAGTTCTTGCCTAAGGTGGTTTCAGATTTCCACCTTAACCAGTCTATGTCTCTTCCTGTTTTCTTCACTGACCATTCCTCCTCTGAGGAGAGGAGGCTGCACAGTTTGGATGTGAAAAGGGCCCTTAGCTACTACATAGAGCGCACCAAGGGTCACAGGTTCGACTCCCTCCAACTGCTCCTCACTTATGGTGAGGTTGGTAAGGGAAAACCTGCCACTAAAAGATCTATTGCCAGGTGGATTGTCTCTTGCATTCAATTTTGCTATGAAAAATAGGTAGGATCCCACCCTCAGGCCTGAGGGCCTACTCTACCAGAGGTACAGCTGCTTCCTGGCTGCTGCCTGGGATATTCCTATCTCAGAGATTTGTCAAGCAGCCACCTGGAAAACAGTACACACTTTTACCAAGCATTACTCTCTGGATATCCAGGCTAGGAGTGATGCTGCGTTTATACAGCAGTACTTCAGAGCCTATTTCCAAAGTAGGTTCTGTCCCTCCTCCATGAAGGTACTGCTTGGTAGTCTGCATATGTCAGAATACAGCAAGACTTCATGTTGTTTGAAGAAAAATTACTCACCTTAGTAATGTTGTTTCTTCTAATGGAGTCTTGCTGTACTGACCTCCCCACCTCCCCTCTCAGAACCTGGTTTTGGGATGGGTGGCAGTAGCATGTTGGCAATCGGGAGGTGCCCCACCCTTCTTTTCTCACCCCTTAGTTTGGGTGTGTGGGTGTTGTGTTTTGTTTTATTTTTTGGGTTTCCTGACTTGAGTCTGTTTTGGGACCAAAAGATCTTTTTACTATATTTAGTAGCCAGTTGGCTAGTGTAAGTTTACAGTTTCCACACAGGACACCCAATGAGTATAACTCGAAAAGATCTGACGGTTTGAGTTCAAACAGCAACAGACAGAGTCTCAACTGAGCTCGAGCTCAGCATTCCATGCCTGGCATGGAAAGTTAACTCTTTCATCCCCGGGGCAGTTCAAAGGTTGGACATCACTGCATATGTCAGAATACAGCAAGACTCCATTAGAAGAAACAACATTACTAAGGTGAGTAAATTTTTCTTTTGGGCTGAAGTTGAAAAATGAAAGTTGTCACAGTCATAAGATGCTGTAAAGAAATGGTTATGTTGAAAATTTGGGGTAAACATATTGAATATTACCAAAGTTATGAGGCTGGATTTACAAAATTCAACATAACCTCATAACTTTATTTTTATATATATATATATATATATATATATATATTTTTGCATCAAATTTAAAACATAGCTTTCTTATGATCCCGCCTCATGAATAAGGTCAGAGAAAATTTTCAACTCCTGTCTGAAAGGTGATTTTGTGCAGGGACTGTGAAATCACCTTTTGGGATGTAAAAAACATTTTGGCCAGGATCTGAAAAATGGCAGCTGTTACATTCATACGGTGCTGAAAAGATATGGCTATGTTGTATATTTGGGGTAAAAATATTGAAAATTACCAAAGTTATGAACCTGTGTTTGTAAAATTCAATGCAGGCTCATAACTTTATTGTTTTTTAATATTTTTACACCAAATTTTCAACATAGCCTTCTTATGACCCGACCTCATGAAAAAGGGCAGATAAAATTTTTAACTACTGCCCCAAAGGTGATTTTGTGCAGGGATCACAAAATCACCTTTCGGGACAGATTAGTCTAATGTCAGTGCAATTGTTCATTAAGCAGAGTTCCAAAAAAAGCATGTTGAAAATTTGGAAAAACTGCACAAGTTATACCACTAAGTTCAAAATCCCATTGAAATACATTGACCCTCATACCTGTTTCTTCAGTTTGCGGTCCAGCTTTGAAGAGAGGAGACATGTCTGCAGTCCAGAGAGGATTATGATGTTGGACCCCTGATGGGTAAGTAAGGGCTTGGGGGCTGCAGGGTGGTGGGTGCTAAGTGGGAGGGTTGGGTGGGGTTAAGAATGGCCACAAATGACATTGATGGATGGTTTTCTTTTGAAGGTGAAAAAAAATCATGACCATGGATTCTTGATCATGGCACTGAGGGACTGGGCAAACTCAGTGTCACTGTTATGTTTCAGGGGTGTGTGCTAAGAGGTAGGTTGGGTGGAAAAATATATATTAAAAAAGGTCATGGCGGAACACGATTGTGACAGTGGGGACTGGGCACCCCAGTATCATTATTATGTTTCTAGTGGGGCAGTGGTGGTGCTGAGAGGAGGGTTGGGTGGGGGAAGAATTATATACTTATAGTTAGGATTGAGTAAGCAGTTTAATGTTAAACCCCAAATTTTACACTTTAATAACTTTACAACCATTCAACAGATTTGCTCGACATTTGGTATGTGATGTCCTGTGGGGTAGATCTCTGGACATACAAAGCTTCATTTTGACCAGATGTGTGGTGTTTGTGCAGCGCATGGTGAAAAAAGTATGTTTTTCGCTTTTTCCATCCATTTTTGCAGATTTTTGCCCATTGTGCTGCAGCCACACTGTTTGGAATTTTGGTCTGAAATTTTCAGGATAGCAAGAAGTTGCCCCCAAAGTACAATCCAGTATTAGTTTAATGTAAAAAATATTAATCCGTTCCAAAGTTATTCAATTTTGAAATTTCGGGTTCTGAGCATGCTCAGTTCAGTCTGTGATGGGGGTATATTTTACAAAGAAGGATTGGCCTCATGAACAAGGATTTTGTCAGCTCTCGAAGAGGGATTTATAAAATCCCTCTTCGTGAGAAAAAAATCCCTTTTCGCGAGCCACCATCTTGTTTTCATTTTTCCTCAAAAACAAAATGTTATAACTTTATTTATGGACATGTTCTGAAGTAAACAAAGCATGGGTTTTGTTCAGGTGGATGCCCTCTACAAACTTGTGCCTTTGGTTTACTTTACTTTAGTCAGAAAATGCTCATTTTTGAATTTAAAAATCCCTTTCCGTGACTCACTTCCAATCACTTTTTGCCAGCTGTCAAATCCCTTTTCACGAGCTGCTCCCCAGTCACAAAATGCTCATTTTTAAATTTAAAAATCCCCTTTTGTGACTCACTTTCGATCCTTTTTCGTGAGCTATCAAAATCCCTTTTCGCGAGCTATAAAATTCCATTTTTTTGTGAGATGACGACCAGATGGCCCTATCTCATTAAAGGGATTGTCTCATGAAAGGGATTCTGACACCTCACGAAAAGGATTGGCAGCTGGGTGAAAGGTTTGACAGCTCGCAAAAGGTTGTTTTTAAATCATTTTCATGAGCTGTCAAACCCTTTTCGCTAGCTGGCAAAAATCCTGAGAAACCTTTCGTGAGGTGTCAAAATCCATTTTCGTGATATGTCGACTTATATGGCCCTATCTCTCAAAAGAGATTGGCTCAAGAAAAGGATTCTGACACCTCACAAAAGGATTGGATCTGAAAAGGATTTTGACTGCTCACAAAAGGAATAGTTTTTAAATCCCTTTTCACAAGCTGTAAAATCCCTTTTCGTGAGTCAAACTACCTTGGCGTGACTAATCCCTTCATGAGTTGTCATAATCCCCTGTTCATGAGGGGACAACCAGATGGCCCTAGCTCGCAAACAGGGATTTCTCACGAACAGGGCTTTTGACACCTCACGAAAAGGGATTTGGCTCACGAACAGGGATTTTGACAGCTGACAAAAAGGGATTTTTAAAGGTTGCTGTTTCTTTGCCAGTTCACTGCAAAGAAATGGTTAGTACGTTTGGCTTGAAATTTGCAGGGTGCTAAGGGGGCGCCCTAGAGATGTGACTTATGCTGGTTTGGTGTAAAAATTTGCATTGGTTACATAGTTATGGCATTCCAAAGTTGAGAAATTTCCCATAGGATGACACTGCAGCAAATGCAGTGTCTTTCAGTGCCTATATCTTGAAAACGGTTCGAGATACGGATTCTTCGCTAAACACAGCACACGTGCAGGTTACAAGCCCCTGATTACAACTGCAGTGGAATTTTTTCCAAGGTTTCTATGATTACTGAGATAATGCACAATTTGCAGCACAAGGGTTACTTGGAATGTGTCTAGGCCTGCGCTCCATCTCTACAATCATAGGTATGTGGGAGTACAGGGCCCAGAGGGCCCTGCATGACCATGTATGGATACCATTATGCAGTAATGGGACTGCTGGGTCATCCATAATGCAATACTTGGAGCACAAGGGCCACAGCAAGATGGCAGTTAATTACAATGTCTGTGCACTGGGAGCCATATAAGAGTAAGATTACACTTTCTCAGAAAGTCAGGAAATTCATTGCAAAAAAACTTCCTTAATGCATCAGTTAGGGTTGAAGCAACAAAAGTAGGAAAATGAGGTATAGGGGTTGACACCCTAACACCCCTCACACCCTACCACCCCACCCCCACAGGCCAACAAGTGACAGGGTGTGCCTTGGGGTCGTCGGACCTAACTCTCACCCCATTCTCCTATACTGTATCATGTAAGCTTTGTTTCACATGGAATGGGGTTAGAGTTAGACCTGATGACCCCAAGGCACATGACATCACCTGTTAGTCTGTGGAGGGTGGGGGTGGGGTTGTAGCGTGTGGGGGGTGTTAGGATGTCAACCCTAACACCTAATTTCCCTACTTTTGTTACTTCAGCCCTAACTGATGCATTAACGATGTTTTTTGCAGTGAATATATATACATATTATGGTAGCACGGTAGTGCTACCATAGTTAGGGTTGAGGAGCCATTTACATGTTAAACCTAAAATTTTGCACCCTAATAACTTTGCAACTGTTCAACAGATTTGCCTGAGATTTGGAATACACAATCAAGATCCATACATCTTGGGATCTGCCAGCTTTTGTACTGTTCGGATATACGGCTGTGGAGTTATTAAGCGTGATCTGCGCATGCGTTTACGCTTTTTTGCAATTCTTTAGTCGTCTCTACAGGTCGCACGGTTTGCGCGACCAGTCCAAATTCTTCAGGGAATGTGTGGCCAGGGTCCCTAATGTGCCTTTTGAAGATTTCATGAAAAAATATTAAACAGTTCAAAGGTTATTCAAAAAACAGTTTCCCATTATAAGTCAATGGGAAAAGTTAACAAAAAGTTCAACGCTTTTGCAAATGCAGTTTTTACTTTCGCAAATGGCCTTTTTACTTTCACAAATCCACCATTTTGTTTTCAGTTGGTGATCAGAAAAATGCTTGGCATTTAAATTTGGGACCCTCTAGCAACACAATTTTTTTTGTGTTTACCTAGTCGGACCCTGAGGTGCTAGGCATGTCTTTATTTTGAGGTTAAACACCCTAGAAATATGTTTTTCAAGTTTCGGGAAAAAGTACTTTCACAAAGTAGTGTCGCATTCATGAAAGTGTCGCAAATTTTTGCAAAAGCTTTTGCAAATTGCGACACTACTTTTCCAGGCTATGGCAAAATGACAGCAATTCTTTGCCACCCTGCTGCAAAAGAACGGTTTAGTCTTGTGGGCTGAAATTTGGAAGGAACGCAGCCAGCATCTCACAGATGTACCTTTCAGTGTTTTGGTGAAAAACTATTACAGGGCAGCAAAGTTACAGCACTCTAAATTTGACACTTTTTCCCATAGGATAACATTACGGCCTACGCCACATTACAGGAATCCTTTGCCACCCTGCCGCAAAATAACGGTTTGGTCTTCTGGGCTGAAATTTGGAGGGAAGAAAGCCAACATCCCACAGATGTGCCTTTCAGTGGTTTGGTGAAAAAATATTATAGGGAGCCAAAGTTATCGCACTCTGAACTTCTCTTTTTTTCCCATAGGATAACATTACGGCGTTCACCGCGCCTTTCAGGGCCCATATCTTGGAAACGGTGCGAGATACGGACTTTTCATCAGAAAAGCAATAAGTGCAAAACTAGCCAGGAAAGTCATACATCATATGACTTTTAAATTTTATTTCTATGTCGTACGGTTCCTGAGATATAAACAATTTAGTATTCCAACTCCTCATTTTCTGCTCCGAGACCCATTATTATGCATACATTCTTTGTACTCACTGTCTTTCTCTATGCAGCTTTTGGGGAAAACCAGCCTGTGTGCTTACATTACTGTTACCCTTACCGCTTCCGCTTGAGGTTCCATACCTGTTTCGCTTACCATTCCCGTCTACAGCACCATGTGCATTGCCCTTTGCGTCTTCATTTGCGCTTGTGTTACTTTAACCATTTGTGTCTACAGTACTGTTTATCTTTCTGTTTTGTTTTGCATCACCATGCACATTACCATTTGTGTTTGTTTTCACTGGCCCTCGCCTCCCATGCAAACATTCACTATTTCTCATTATCATTCTCAAAAGAAGGAAATTAGAGGCAAAACTCCATTTAATGCATTAGTTAGGATTGTTCCACAGCGACAAAGTGAGGGAATTTGGTGGTGAAAGCCCCCACCCCCCGTCCACACCCCAACCAGTATCAGGGTGCTGCGGTTGTTGGTCGAACTCTCACCCATTCTCCTATACCTCTGCTTCTTCACACATCTGATGGGGTGAGAATTAGGGCTGACAACCCCAACGCACCCTGATGCCAGTTGGGTGTGGACGGGGTCAAAGGGGCTTTCAACCCTAATACCAAATTTCCTCACTTTTGTCACTGTGGAACAATCCTAACTAATGCATTAAATGGAGTTTTTGCCTCTAATATATATATATATATATATATATATATGTATATATATATATATTGCAAAAACCTGTGCTAATGCATCAGTAAGGGTTAAAGTGACAAAGTAGGAAATAGGAAACCTAACGTCCCCCACCCTGCACAACCAAGAGACATAGGAGGCATTGGATTTGTCAGCCCCAATGCTCACCCCATTCAATTAGAAAATGTTGGTGGTTGTTATTGTGAGAATGGGGTGAGCATTATGGCTGACAAACCCAATGCCGCCTCCCGATGCCTCTTTTGGTCTGTGCAGGATGGGGGATGAGGTGTTAGGGTTGGAAATCCTAACACCACAGTTCCCTACTTTTGTCACTTTAACCCTAACTGATGCATTAACACAGGTTTTTGCAATTATATATTTATTAAAAGAAAAAAAAAGGAGGTCACGGCATAGTCCGCTGTGTCCAAGATTGCCACCAGCGCATGCGCAATACAGTTTGGTGGCCATACTTCCACATACTAATTGCCAGTAGATTAGGGCTCTTACAGTCTATCGAGTCTGCTCTGAACCTCAGATCCCTAGTTGGGTACCTAGGCCCTCCCCTCTTGTGTTCCAGAAACCCCTATCATCCATCCCCACCCCCCTAGGCCAGGCATCATCTGATACATCCACTTTCTGTGTCTGTCCCACTCCTTCTTGAAGCCCTCCACTGTGGATCTCTGAACCAGCTCGCCAGGCAGTGTGTTCCAAGGATCCACCACCCTCTCAGTGAAAAACCTCCTCCTCTTTTCCCCCCTCACCCTTCCACCTTTCAACTTCAAACCATGCCCTCTGGTGATACCTCCCTGCTTTAGTCTAAAGATCCCTCCGTGTTTACCCTATTTATTCCCTTGAGGTACTTGAAGACCTCAATCATGTCCCCCGCCTCCTCTCCTCCAATGAAAACAGGCAGAGCTCCTCAAGTCTGTCCTCATACGCCAAATCTCTAGTCCTCGTATCATCTTAGTTGCCCTCCTCTGTACCCTCTCCAGGAGCTGTATGTCCCTCTTCAAGTGTGGTCTCCAGTACTGTACAAAGTATTCAAGGTGTGGTCTAACCAGTCCATTGTACAGTGGCAGAATCACTTCCCTGCTCCTAGAGGTGATCCCCCTTACAATGCATTCCCAACATCCTGTTTGCTTTGCTAGCCACTCTCCTGCACAGCTCAGAGTAATTCATACATGCATCCACCATGACCCCTAGGTCTTTTTCCCCTGTTGAGGCCTCCAGCACCTCCACTCCCAGGGTGTACCTGTGTTTAGGGTTTCCCCACCCAAGATGTAACACAATGCACTTGGTGACATTGAAATTTAATTTCCATGTGTGAGCCCACCTTTCCAGGGTGTCCAGGTCCCCTTGCAGGGCCAACCTCCCCTCTTCCCCCTCAACTACTGCTCCCATCTTGGAGTCATCAGCAAAGAGACTCATTTCACACCCTATACCCTCCTTCACGTCCAATATGTATACATTAAACAGGATCAGACCCAGGACCGAGCCCTGCGGTACCCCACTACTGACCTCTCTAGGGTTCGAGAGCTCCCCACTGACCACTACTCTCTGAGTGCATCCAGCTAGCCAGTTTTCAATCCATCTGACATCAAAGGGCCTATTCCCAACCCTGTCAGTTTCTCCACCAGACCATTGTGGGGGACAGACAGCCATCTTGGACACGGTGCAATATGCCGTATTCCGTCCTGACCTCCACAAAAAAGTGCTGTGCCATTGCTAATGGACAGTGCAGAGTGCTTCACAGACATGGAGGTGACTGTGAGGCAACTCCACACTGTTGTTCGGTCAGAAAAGTTTCCCTTTCTCGATCAATCGCAGGAGGTCTGCAGGGCTCCGCCCATTGCAGCCCTAAAAAGACAAGGTGCCCCTACCTTTGATAGATGTGCCTTTTGAGACAATTGCAATGGATGTGGTTAGCCCCTTAGACAAAAGTAAAAGGGGTAATTGATTTATTCTGGTAGTATGTGACTATGCAACTTGATACCCAGAGGCAGTTCCATTGCATACTGTCACAGCCCCAAAAGTGGCAGCAGAGCTTGCCAAAATTTGCAGCAGGGTTGGCATACCTAAAGAAATTATTACTGATCAGGGTAGTAATTTTGGTGCTGCATTGCTGAAGGAGCTGTACCGATTGCTAGCTATCAGTGCTAAAAAAAAACTCCCCTGATCACCTTCAGACAGACTGTCTTGTTGAGCATTGTAATCAAACCCTAAAACACATGTTAAAAAGGTTTGTGAAAGGGGAAGGGAAAGTCTTGGACAAATACTTACTTTACCTACTTTTTGCTTACAGAGAAGTGCCACAGGCATCAACAGGTATTTCATCATTTGAACTGCTGTATGGTAAACAACCTAGAAGGCCACTAGATGTAATAAAAGAAATATAGGAAGATAACCCCACTCAGAAAAAATATATTACAAGTTATATGTGTGCCCTGAGAAAGAAGCTGGCAAAATATGTTGCAATCCCCCATAGTAACCAGGAAGAGGCCCAAAACCAGCAGAAGGCATATTATGACCATGGAGTAAAAGGAAAAGTTTTTGAGCCAGGTGAAAAGGTCTTGCTACTATTACCCACTACAGAGAATAAACTGTTAGGCAAGGGCCTTATAAGGTGCTTAGACGTACTGGCACAGTTAACTGTGAGATTGAAACCCCTGATAGGAAAAATCTTATCAAGATATACCATGCTAACCTCCTGAAGAAATGGGATGAAAAAACACCAAAGGCTACTTCGTTAGTTTTACCAGAAACTTCTACAGAAGATATTGATATACCTTAAGACAGACTAGAAAAAAAACTAACTGCTGATGCTGTAAAGGTGAATGTTTCCTTAACCTCAGAACAAACCACAGAAATTCGTAATTTGGTAAAGACAAGTAACAGTACTTTTTTTATCACAGTGCCAGGCCTAGCAAAAGGGGTCAAGCACATGATAGTGACATGGAATGCCTGCCCTATTAGACAAAAGACATGCAAATTACCAGAACGGTTAAGAGCAGACATGGCTAAGGAGATACAAAACATGAAAGAGTTGGGTATCACAGAAGAAACATAGAAACATAGAAGTTGACGGCAGATAAGGACCGCAAGGCCCATCCAGTCAGCCCATTTTTTTCTACCTTATGAATGTGCCATAGGCCTTTACTCTGTCAATGGCCTGTTTATTCATACTCATCTCTATTGCTCCGTTATGCCTATCCCATGCCTGTTTGAAGCCCTGCACTATATTCATATCCATATCCACCACTTTCTGAGGTAGGCCGTTCCATGCATCCACCACCCTTTCTGTGATAAAGAACTTTCTCACAATACCCCTTAATCGGCCTTCCTCTAATCTCATGCTGTGTCCTCTTGTCCTGCTATTTTTCTTATATTGAAACACATTAGACTCTTTCACCTTGTTAATGCCCTTAAGATATTTGAATGTTTCGATCATATCACCTCCCTCCCTCCTTTGCTCTAGGGTATACATATTCAGCTCTGTTAATCTGTCCTCATATGTTTTCTGATGCAGTCCCTGTACCATTTTGGTTGCCCTTCTCTGGACTGCCTCCATTTTGTTAATGTCCTTGTGTAGGTGCAGCCTCCAGTACTGCACGCAGTACTCCAGATGGGGCCTAACCAGTGTCTTGTAAAGAGAGATTACTACCTCCCTCTTACGACTTGTGATACCTCTACTAATACACCCCAACATCCCTCTAGTCTTACCTACTGCTTTAGTGGTCTGCTTGGATGATTTCAGGTCATCTGTGATGATGATGCCCAAGTCTCTTTCTTCCCTTGTGATTGCCAGCAACTCCCATCCCAGCCTATTAGTAGCTTCAGGGTTTCTCTTCCCTATGTGCATGACCTTGCACTTCTTTGCGTTAAACCCCAGTTGCCACTCTTCAGACCATTTTGCTAGTTTTTCCAGATCTCTTCTCATTCTGCCCAACCCATCTGGATCATCTACTCTGTTGCAGATCTTGGTGTTATCTGCAAACAGGCAAACCTCACCTTCCAGTCCATCTGCAAGGTCACTGATGAAGATATTGAAGAGGACTGGCCCCAGGACTGATCCCTGAGGTACCCCACTTGTGATTTTCATCTCTTCTGACTGTATACCATTTACCACCACTCTCTGTTTTCTGCCTGCCAACCAGTTTGCCACCCAGTTGACCAACTTTTGGCCCACCCCAAGCCTACCCGGATTATTAATCAATCTACTATGTGGAACAGTATTGAACGCTTTGCTGAAATTAAAGTAGGCGACATCAACTGCACCCCCTTGGTCCACCACTCTGGTTACCCAGTCAAAGAAATCTATGAGATTAGTTTGACAGGACCTTCCTGTTGTAAACCCATGCTGTCTTGGATCCTGTGTTCCTATGGATTCCAGGTGTTGCACTATCCTTTCCTTACGGAGTGCCTCCATAATCTTGCCCACTACTGAGGTAAGACTGACTGGTCTGTAGTTCCCTGCCTCCTCCCTGCTGCCACACTTGTGGAGCAGGATCACATGAGCCCTTCTCCAGTCTTCTGGGACCTCTCCTGTGCTCAGAGACTCACTAAACAGTTCTGCTAATGGCTCTGCTAGTTCCGCCCTTAGCTCCTTTAGTACCCTTGGATGTATGCCATCAGGTCCCATTGCCATGTCCACCTTGAGCTTAGCAAGCTCTTGTAGGACCCTTTCTTTTGTGAAGGGATTTGTGCACACCTCCCTCCTTCCCCCCATGTCCATGGTGCTGAGCTGTGGGCCCTGCCTTACATTCTCCTCAGTAAATACTGAGTAGAAATATCTATTTGGGATAGATGCTTTTCCCTGGCCCACCTCCACACACTCCCTCTTATCCCCTTTGATCTTAGCAGTACCGCGTCTGGACTTTCTCCTTTCATTAATGTATCTATAGAAAGTCTTGTCCACTTCTTTTACTGTTCATGCTAGTGTTTCCTTGGTTTGGGCCTTTGCCTGCCTTACTGCCTTCCCTGCTTCCCTTAGGGAAGTTTGGTATGCCTCCCTATCTTCATCCCACTGTGTTCCCTTATATTTCCTGAAGGCCAGCCTTTTGGCTCTGACCTTTTCTGCTACTGTTTTTGAGAATCAAAGTGGTTTCCTCCTTCTTTTGCTCTTGCTTTTCTCCCTAACACAATGGGTTATTGGTTCAAGTACTGCATCCTTAATGCTTGCCCACTTTGCCTGTACCCCCTCACCTGTATTTCTCCTTGCCAGGGCTAGTTTAACTTTGTTGGCCATCTTATCGAAGTCAGCTCCTCTGAAGTTCCATATTTTTGCCTTGGGATGGGATGATTTAGTTTTAGTGGCCAAATTGAACCATACCATGTGATGGTCACTGGCCCCCAGGTGACCTTCTACCTGGATATCTGTGATCATTTCACCGTTAGTCAGTACTAGAGCCAGGATAGCCCTGTCTCTTGTGGGTTGTTGTTGCAATTGTTTGAGGCACTCCCTCTGCAGGGAATCAACTATGTGCCTAGTTCTGGCAGATGTTCCAGCTGGTATTGACCAATTTGTATCTGGCATGTTGAAGTCTCCCATTAGTAGAACCTCCCCTTTAGCTGTCAAGAATAGAGAAATTCTTGGTCATCACCGGTGGTGACTGTAAATAAAAAGGAAGGGGGTGTAAGAATCTGGATTGATTTTAGGAAATTTAATCGTGTCAAAATTTGACAGTTACCCTTTGCCCAGGACAGATGATTTGGTGGACAGATTAGTAAGTACCAAGTACATCAGTACCCTTGATTTCACCAAGGGATGCTGGCAAATCCCCCTAGCTAAAGAATTCAGAGACAAAACTGCATTTGCCACTCCTATTGGATTCTATCAGCTCACCACCATGCCGTTTGGTTTATTTGATGCACCCACTACATTCCAGTGGTACATGGATGTAATTTTAGCTACTCACACTGGTTATTGTGCTGCTTTTCTGGATGATGTCGTGGTGTACGCCACCTGGAACACCTACCAGTTAGCCAATCTATCAAAAAGGCAGGTCTGACCATAAATCCTACCAAATGTGCATTGAGCATGCAGGAAACTAGATATCTGAGTTATGTTTTGGGAAATGAAAAAGTAAAGCTGGAGATTTCTAAGATATAAGCTGTAGCTAACAGTCCAATCCCTAAAACAAAGAAACGTGTCAGGTCATTTTTAGGGGTAGCTGGTTACTATCGGAGATTTGTCCCCAACTTTGCCCAGCTTTATTTATTTATTTATTGAATTTTGGTAACCAGGTAAGCCCACTGAGACATGACAGTCCCTTTTTCAGGGGCAACCCGGGAAGAGCAGTACAATTGGAAGTGCAGCAGTAGATGCAACAATTGTACAGGTAGAGTCATACATGAAATCAGCAGAACAGTAAATGCAGCAGTATATCAGGATAAAGCTTCTACATCAGACAAGAACAATACTTTGGCAAAAGATACTGATAATGCAGTTATGTACAGTTCAACACAGTATTCGCAGGACTATGTACAAGCCACAAGGTGATTATTTACACAAGAGTTCTTGAGATGGGGGGCAGGGGTGATACAGTAGAGTTTGCGAGTCATTATGGCAGTCAGAGAAGAGTTAGTAAACACAGGTGTTACCGAAAACATGAACAAGTGGGGGCAGCAAGGTGTGTAAGTAGAGCTCTTTGAAACTGAGAAATAGAGGAGCAGGCCAGGATAGAAGGAGGCAGAGAGTTCCAGGAGGACACAGCTGAGTAAGCAAATGATCTCTAGGCTGAGGAGAGTCTCAGGTTGGGAACCGATAACAAAGGCAGGGAGGCTGATCTTAGGGCACGCTGAGGACATGTCCATTGGACTAATTCGGCTAGGCAAGGAGGGGTGAAGTGATAGACAAACTTGTGTAGTAAGCCGAGAGTAACATAGTGTAGCTTAGACTCAAAGGGTAGCCTGGCCAAGGTGGACAGAATACTGCAGTGATGATGCCTTGCATTGGTTCCCAGAGCAAATCTTCCCACTCTATGATATACCTGAGATAGGCAGGATAGAATAGTTGAGGATGAAGAGAGCAACAGTGGGGCTCCGTACATGAGGAGAGGAAGGAGAGTGGCACTAGCTATCTTGTGACATGATGTCATGGTGAGATAAGGGCGGATTCTGTAGAGGACTCCTAGCCTCTGTTTGAGAGTTTTGGTAAGGGCCGTAACATTGGCATCCAGCAAAAGGGAGGGGTCCAAGGTGATACCCAGATATTTGAAGGACGGTACTGACTCAAGGGTAGCTCCAGTACATGACTGAATAGCCAGGGAGGAGTGTGCACTGGATGCTGAGTTGGTAAAGAGCATGCACTTGGTTTTCTTAGCATTAAAGACCAGTTGCTTGTGTATAAACCAGTTCTCAAGTGTGAGGAAATCAGATGCTTGCATTTGGTTAAGCCACCCAATGCCAGCAGAGGATTGATAAATGATGGCATCGTCTGCGTAGAGATGGACTGCGGCACCACCACAATTATTAGGAAGCTCATTAATAAACAAGGAAAAGAGCAAAGGGCCCAGTATAGAGCCCTGGGGTACACCATGGGTGATGGGTCGCAGCTCAGATAGGCAGCCAGCCCATTTGACCAGCTGAGTATGACCTAAGAGGTAGCTTCGGGTACATGTGAGTGCATCCTCATCTAGGCCCAGGTCATGTAACTGATATAGGAGCAGGTCATGGTTGACCAGGTCAAAAGCCTTGGTCAAGTCCACAAATATTGCACCGGTAACAAGCCCAGTGTCCATTGCATGATATATGTCCGAGGTGACCTTGATCAAAGTAGTGGTGGTACTATAGTTTTTCCTAAATCCATGCTGGGAAGATGACAGGAGTTGGTTGTGTTCAATGTAGCCTTGGAGGTGGCCATACAATATCCTCTCTTGTATTTTAGCTAGACGGCAGAGTATTGATATGGGGCAAACGTTTTCCATTATGGCATTAGAACTGCCTTTAGGTACCGGGACAATAATTGCCACCTTCCATTTTTCAGGAATGGTGTGGGTAAGGAAAGATTTATTAAATAGGTTGCGGATGGGACGAGCTAGTGCATCTGCAGCTATTTTGAGGAATCTTGGTTCTAGCATGTCATGCCCTGGTGAGCTGTCAGTTTTCAGAATCTTAAGTAGATGGTGAACTTCTTTAAGGGTAGCCAGCTTTAGGTGTGATGAAGGGCGGGTAATGTGTTTGATTGCAGACGAGGGGGTCAGGGGGAGGGGTTAGAGAAGAGAGAGGTATATGAATGCAGATCAGTGAAGAATACATTAAAGCAGGATGCAATGGAGGGTTTATATGGATTGTACCCTGGGCATTAATGGAGCTGGGGACTTCAGTAGAGTTACCCTTTAAAAGTGAGTTGACCTGTCTCCAAAATTCTTTCAGGTTGCTTAGGTGCTCGGTCTGGAGTCTCTTAAAATGGCAGCGTTTAGCTTTTTGAATTGAATTTTTGCAACTGTTCCATAGTTGCCTGTAAAATTGCCAGTCAGCAGGTAGTCCACTGTATTAATAAGCTCTCCAAGCTTTATCACGTGCTGTCATAAGCTGCCTTAGCTCCTTAGAGAGGCAGGGGCTCTGATCCCTTTTACCCTGCAGTTCTTCATCAGCGCATGGGAGTCAATAATGTCAGTGAGTTTTGAGACAAGGAAGTCGAGGGCTGAGTTAGTGTCTGGGAGGGTATTTATGGGGTCCCAGTCAGTAGCACGTATTGTGTCCATGAAAGAGTTGGGGTCAAATTTGGACATGTCCTGAGTCTTTATGATGTTGGGTGGGGGATTAGGGGAGTTGTTGTGCCAGATGCACAGAGTTGGGGAGTGGTCACTTATGCTGTCTGAGAGTACACTAGCTGAGTTAGCTACCCCCCTCACTGAACTCAAGAAGAAATGGTTCCCGAATAATATGAAATGGTCCCCAGACTGTGATTACATTTTTTGGGCCATCAACACTGCATTAAGTTCAGCCCCCATTTCAAGAAACCTGGACTTTGAGAAGCAATTTTTGTTACAAACAGATGCATCACAAATAGGTCTACATGCAGTCATGAATCAAAATACAGATGGGAAGGAACATCCCATTCTATATAGCAGTAGGAAGTTGCACGACAGAGAGAAAAGGTACTCCACCATTGAAAAGGAATGCCTTGAGGCAAAGTAGACCATGGAGTACCTTAAGTTTTACTTACTAGGAGCTGACTTTGTACTTGTAACAGATCATAATCCTCTCTGTTGGCTTAACCAAATGAAGGATAAAAATTCCACAAGCATACGGTGGTACCTCGCACTAGAGCCATTTAAATTCAAAGTGATGCACAAATCTGGAAAATAGAATGTCAATGCTGATTTTCTGTCAAGATATGGTTCATGAATTGAGAATTCTGAAGGTTGAAAAAAAGAGTGGATTTAAACTTAACTGTACTGGTTGTTATAGAAAAAGTATACTGCATATGCACAAAACTGTAAAGGTTATAAGGTAATGTTGGAAGAGAATTAAAAGAAAGTTTTGGAAACCTCATTTAAAAAACAGATTCAAGGGGGGGTATTCGACAGGGTTGAATAAAATCCTATCCCATTTGTTATGCAGAAGGAGTTAAATGCAAGGATATGTTCTATCCTCTCCTTTTCTGTCTTTGGTCTGTCTGGTCGTGCAACAAAATGTTCTCGTGAGACTTAGGAACTAATCACTCTGACAGCCTCACAATTCTCCACCTCCCGCTATCTCTGTACCTTCACTTGCTGTTTCTGTCTTTTAGAAACATAGAAACATAGACTTTGATGGCAGATAAGGACCACTTGGCCCACCTAGTCTGCCCATTTCCCTACCTACAGGATAAGCTGCAGATCCTATTTAACCAACAGCCTATTTCTTCCTACCCCCCACAAAAATTGCCTTATGTCTGTCCCATGCATTCTTGAATTCTCCCAAAGTTTTAGACCCCACAACCTCCTCAGGAAGGCTGTTCCATGCATCCACCACCCTCTCTGTGAAAACATACTTCCTCACATTGCTCCTGAGCTGCCCCCTCTATCTTCAAATTGTGTCCCCTTGTTCTTGCACATCTCTTTTTCTGAAAGATGCTACCCTCTTGGACTTTGTTGATTCCACTGAGGTACTTAAACATTTCTATCATGTCCCCTCTCCCTCCTTTCCTCAAGGGTATACATATTAAGCTCCTTTAGCCTCTCTTCGTATGGCTTCTCTTGCAGACCCTGCACCATTTTAGTTGCCCTCCTCTGAACTGCCTCCATCCTGTCTATGTCCTTGCGGAGATGGGGTCTCCAAAACTGGACGCAGTACTCCAGATGGGGTCTCACCAACTGTTTGTACAGGTGGATAACAACTTCCTGTTTTCAGCTGGTGATGCCTCTCCCTATATATCCCTGTATCCCCCCAGTCCTCCCTACCACCTTCTCACATTGCTTGCCAACCTTAAGGTCATCTGATATGATTACCCCCAGGTCTCTTTCCATTTTTGTTGTTGTTACTAGCTCCCCCCCATTGTGTAATCTTCCCCTGGGTTTTTGTTTCCCAGGTGCATTACTTTGCACTTCTTTGCATTGAATCCAAGCTGCCATACTTCTGACCATTCCTCCAACCTTGCCAAGTCCCTTCTCATCCTTTCCACGCCTCCTCGTATCAACCCTGTTGCAGATCTTTGTGTCATCTGCAAAGAGGCATACTTTTCCTTCCAGTCCCTCTGCAATGTCACTTATAAAGACATTAAAAAGGAGTGGACCCAGTACTGAACCCTGCAGTACCCCACTAGTAACCCCTCTTTCTTCAAAGTGGACTCCATTTACAATTACCTTCTGTGTCCTGTTGTTCAGCCAATGTTTTACCCAGGCTACCACCCTGGGACCCACTCCAAGGCTGGTTAATTTGAATACTAATCTTTTGTGTGGGACTGTGTCAAATGCCTTGCTAAAGTCTAGGTAGGCCATGTCCACAGCCCCTCCCTGGTCTATTACTTTGGTCACCCAGTCAAAAAAATCAATTAGATTTGTCTGACATGACCTTTCCGCTGTGAGCCCATGCTGCCTTGGGTCCTGTGCCCCACTGGCCTCTAGGTACTCAACAATTCTTTCCTTCAGAAGTGATTCCATCACTTTCCCTACCACAGAGGTCAAACTGACAGGTCTGTAGTTTCCTGCTTCTGTCTTGCTCCCACTTTTGTGAAGGGGAATCACATCAGCTCCTCAGGTACCACACCATCCTCCCATGATTTGTTATAAAGGGTAGTCAGTGGTGTCACTAGTTCTCTGCTTATTTCTTTTAGAATTCTGGGGTGAATTTCATCAAGCCCCATTGCTTTGTCCACCTTCATTTTTAGGAGTTCTTTCAGAACCCTTTCTTCTGTGAAAGGACTGGGATTGACCCCCCCCATCCAGAGTGCTTCTGTTAATTGGATTAGGCACCTCCCCACTTCCTCTTTTGTGAATACTGAACAGAAGTATTCATTCAGTATCCCTGCTTTTTCACTGTCACTCTCTGCCCACCCACCA
The DNA here is from genome assembly GCA_016271365.2 of Neoceratodus forsteri. Lineage (NCBI taxonomy): Eukaryota > Metazoa > Chordata > Ceratodontiformes > Ceratodontidae > Neoceratodus > Neoceratodus forsteri. Next base: position 484,596,940 of record CM057449.1, read on the forward strand.
TCCATTCTATTCAGCCTCACCATCCCTCCCTTTGTCTTTCTATGCTCCCTGATATACCTATAAAAGATTTTATCCCCCTTCTTAACCAAGTTGGCTATCTTTTCCTCAGTTTGTGCCTTTGATATTCTGACTACCCTCCCTGCTTCCTTCTGCCTTAACTGGTACAGTTCTCTGTCCTGCTCCTTCTGTGTTTCCTTATACTTCCTAAAAGCTATCTTTTTCTCCCTAACCTTTTCTACTTCCTTGCTTATCTGTGGTTGTAAAAATATATGTGAATCTGTATGTTAATCTGGGATTCCTTCGTTTGCCAATATATATAGTTATACAGTTGAAATGAGTGCAAAAAGCTAGTTGGAACTCGGGGGTTTACTTTAGAGATGCAGTTTGACCTCCATTAACTCTTTTGCAGAGTTGTCGACAGGAGATTAGTTCTGGAACAGACTGTTCTATTTTATTGCACCTGCAAGGAAAGAAACTGATAAAGTTCTGGCCTCTTAAGGCGCTTTTACACTACCAGTTCTGTAACGGAATGACCGTTACAGAAACAGTTTACCGTTACCTCTGTTGGTGTATAAAATGCATTTGTTCCGATTCCACAGTGAACGTTCACCCGAACTGCATTCCCTGGTTGGCGTGGTTTGTCCCAGTTTGTTCTGTTGCCTCCTGCTGTGTGCAATGGCCATTCCGAAAACAGTATTGTCTCCCAAGGAAATCTCGGAGTAGTGGGGAAGCAGGAATGAAATGATAGAAAATGGAGAAGGGGGGGCTGCCGAAATAGTGCTGTGCATGTAAAGTCAAGACACAATGGAGCAGACTACAATGGCGCCACACAGGTACTGATCATTTTGGTAAAGAAACCTATGTGTAAAAGCACCTTTAGTGAGCTCAGGCAGAAGAAATGAATTACCAGGCAAAGACTTATTATAAAAAGAGAGCAATCTATTGTTAGGGAGAGAGCAAGATTGACATTTAGAATTAGAGATGCACTCAGAGGAAGGACTTTGGTTTGTTTGAACTGCCTATGATTAAAAACCATTCTGTGCAATGTGTTTATTTTATTTTTATTGGAAATAATAAAACGCTTCTTGCGAATGTTAAAACTGCTCCTGGTTTTCCTATGCTTCCTGACCTGTGCCTAGATTACACTCTTACACAGTGAAAATATGCTTTTACTTTGCTCAGACAGCTGCTTATAATGGGCAAAAGTACCTCACACATAGTAGTCTGTTATAAGCAGCATGTACTGTACTGGTATTCTGCTGTGGGTGCATCTTCTCTTCCCACTCTGCCCATTATGTTGCCTTGATATTTGAGTCATAGCTCCACCCATTCTGTGGCATAGCTAATGGCTTGCTGATTTAAGAGGCCATCTCAACCGCCCCTCATAGCTGTACTGTGTCTGTTGATCTGTGTGACTATTGGTGCTTCATATCACAGGAGATTGAGGTGCCTACTTGGTGAGCTTGACTGGAAATTGTTTTGGGGTTATGTGATAAAATAAATTTAAGAAAACATAATGATAGACAGTGAGTGCTTGACAGTGTGTTGCTAGACGGCAGGTAAGCGGAGGATCAAGTGAAAACTGTGTTTTTTTCTTGGAGGCCACAGAGTTTCTTTTTAATTGTTAAGCAATGCACAGTTGTATCTAAGTGTTGGGGAAGTGCCAGAGAATGTGTTGTAAGTGTGCAAGTGTCATGTATAACTGGAAAGGTTTACATTTTTTAAAGAATGAGTCTTAAATATGGCACTAGTAAAGTCTAGATTTTCAATAGGGTGGCTAGTGGCAATGTTTTAGGGCCCAATGACATGTTTAGACAAGGTGGGTTTTTTGGGGGGAAAAGAAGATTTGGCAGCCGGCTGTACACTTCAAGAGATTTAATGCACAGTCAGTTGACACCTCTCGGCCAGTGAAATTAGTAGATTTTTTCTTGCCATTTTATGAACAGCATTAATGCTCACGAAACACCCTCCTCCACCCACTAGTAGTGGAAAATATTATTACTTTCCTGTCATAGCCTTTGAGTATATGGTTTGGGCCCTTAGGGTTAACTTATAGCCCATACAAATGTTTTGTCATAATTGTCATGTGTCATAATTAAAGTCAAATTCCGAAAAAAAGCAACTCAAACTGATAATAACGCTGCTGTACATGCACTATTGTCAAACAACCACAGCTACAAGCCTTGCACTCAGGACTTCATATAACTGACACCAAGACCATGTCTAGGTATAAAATAAATGCATGGTATTTGACTATGGACACACATAGAAAATTGATACAATGAACATGAAACTAAATATGGCAATGTTTCACACCCATGCTTGGCACTTTGCCAAGAGTGAATGTACTGACAAAATTTAGTGATTTACATACATAATTAAACTCAAGCAAATCATGCAGCATGTTAGACTAATCACAAATCCATTAAAATCATTCACAGATCCTGTGCCTCTTATTACAGTTGCCATGGTTGCAATCCACATCATTGCATCTAAGCAAGCAGTATGTAGCACACTATCTTGACTGTCAATTGACTCCTTCATTTCTTCGTTTCTGTGCAGACTTATATATGATGTCATTAGGGCTTCAATCATGTGGTAACAGCTCCATGGTAACAGTACACAACCCCACAAATGTAACTACAGAGAAACAAAGCAGATGTAAAACAGTTCAGTTTCAACAACACTTTTTAGAGAAACATCAAATGTTCCCCAGTTCAGAACTGCAGCTAATAAACTGTCTCACCAGAGTCTGAATTCTGACTGTGTATTGTATCTGGCAAAATGTAACTGCAGGAGTTACTATGTGGGAAAAACTTGCCATGAACCAAAGGTTTGAATTGGGGAACATTTGATTAGCATTGCAAAGCAGGACCCAGAGAATGCATTGGCAAACCATACAAGAGTGTGAGGAAGGTCACTTGTTTTTATGTGCATACTGTAGTTAAAATTACTGTGGCTCCTGAGGGTAGATTAGATAAAAAAGTTTTGCAAAAAGAATCAGTGTGGATATTCAAATTAAAAGCTACTAGTGGTAGATGTTTAAATGAAAGAATGGGCTTGTTACCATTTTTCTAAAAAAAATTTGTTGAAACTGAGTTGTAATATACAGTATCTGCTTTATGTTTCTCTGCAGTTACATTTGTGGTATTGTGTATTGATACAACAGAGCTGTTATCACAGAGCGGTTGCCATATGACTGAAGCCCTGATGACGTCATACAGTATATGAGTATCTACTCATGAAGAAGTTAATTGACAGTCAACAGAGGGCACTATGTAGTGCTTGCTTAGATGCAATTAAATTATAATGACATGGAGTGTAACCATGTTAGTTGTATTAAGAGGCATGAGATTTTTGAATGATTTTAATGGATTTGTGGTTAGTTTTTAACATTCTGCAAGACTCTGAGTATGTATATAAGTCACTAAAGTTTGTCTGTACATTCACTCTTGACAAAGTGACAAGCATGGGTGTAAAACACTGAGATTTCTAGTTTCATGTTTACTGTATATGTTTTTTATGTGTGGCCATAGGCCGAATAAAATGTATTTTTTTTCTTATACCTAGACAGTGGTCTTTGTGTCAAGTCGCATGAGGTCCTGATAATTAACATTCTGTAATTCACAGATGTGATGACAGAACTGTGTTTTATGCCTTTTTTAAGAATGTCCATGCTAATCAAACTGAAAACATCTACTTACTCTAGAACATTCTAAGGTAAACAATATATGCCTAATTCACATTCCACTGAAAAGTTTACATCTTCATTTAAGTAATAAGGCATGAAAGGGTGTCTGTCATACTGGGATAACACAGAAACATGGAAAATGACAGCACAAAAAGACTCTAGATCCATCCAGTCTGCCCAGCTTTCCTACCTATTATCCACAGATCTACTGTCGAACAAGGGGCCCTATTCACGAAAGGTGCAGATGGCATACATGCCACATAAACCTGACACATAGCCTGCCACACCTGGCCGCACAAGCTATGCCCCCCATGTGCCATTCACAAACTCGCTATACCCCCCCCATGCACCCAGCACACTGGCCGAATGTGCAACTCTGTGTGGGGGCTGCCCAGGGACAGGTGCGGGGGTATGTCCACACTCCACACCATTCATGACAGCATGGGTGCCTTGCATGGAGGGCAATGGGTATGCCTTTTGAAGGCAGCCATAACTGTTATGTGCCCCCCCCGGATGCCGCCACTGGTTGTGGGGATGGCAGGGGTCAACAGACCCTTCACTGTGGCTGCCCCTGTCATTGTAGCACATTTGGGAGGGTGGGGGACTGTCAACTGGGGTCCCCTACACCTCGGACCTATGTCTGCATACGTGCCTGTCGGCAACGTGATGCCTGATGGGTGCAAGGAATCCACTACAGGACCCAGTCTGGGCAGCTGATTGGCTGTGCGGCCAGGTCCACAGCCCCACACTGGACCTCCCCCGTGAACCTGTGCACTGGGGGCCATGTAACAGAGCCAGGTGGGGAACGCAGTTCATGAATGCGGTCCCCGCATAGATCTCCGGTGGGTACGAAGCTGTGCGGGGGGGATACGTGCAATTCACATGTCCCCCCCCCTGCATTCATGAATAGGCCCCAAGGTTTTTACCCTGAGATCTGTCCTCCTTCAGATGTGGACTCAAGAACTGAGCACATTATTCCAGGTGGGTCTTCACCAGGAACCTATATAGAGGCAGTGTTGCCTCCCTCCTTCTTCCATGAAATCCCCTCCCTATACTATACCTCCCAGCATTCTGGTTGCATTGCCACATGTCTTATGCCCGTCACCCCATGCTGCAGGTGGGTTGCGAGGTACAAGACCACCAGATAAGTGCCTTCAACCATCTGTTGGGAGACATTATCCCAGCAACACATACATTAATATGCCTTATTGAAATTATAGCAGACTTCATTGCTGACAGGGTGTTGAAGGCACCAAGATTTATTTATTTATTTATTATTCTTCAGAAAATATCTTTGAGCCAGAGGCTCGTTTACAGAGGTTCAACATCAAATACAATTTGTACAAAAGACTAAACTAAATGACAAATCATGAAATTTAGAGATTAGAGTAGTGGAGAGAGAAGAGGTAGTGATAGCAAGATGGGGAGGTAGGAAGAAGCAAGGAGGGTGAAAGTAGTGCAAGATCTGCTATAGAGCAGCTCTGTTGTCCAAGGGTAGACTTTTTTTTTTTTTTTTTTCAGAAAAGTAAAGTTGGGGGTAGCTGAGTTAGATGGTAAATTCTGGGTGACTTCAATGCCAGGTTGAAGAAAATCTCTTGCATTTTGTTCAAGATTTCTTCCAGGTGATGGAACCACAGGGCTTGCAGCACAAGTAGTCATTGTACCTACAACCCATCAACAGGGTCATGCCTTGAACCTGTTTTTTCCCTGGGGCTTGAGATGGGTAATCTTTTTCCCCTTTCCCCTATCCTATCCCCTTCCCTTCCCTGTCCTATATAGGCAGCACCTCTGAAAAGTCCAATGTGGCTGCCTTCTCTCTCAGTTCCCTCTTTAGTTTTCAGAAGTTGGACTTAGTAATCTCCAGACCATGATTTTCTAAGTCATTTATAGCCATGTGCACCAGGGCATGTGGCACCTCCCTCATCTGGCCAAGCAGCCCCCCTCTCCTTGCCTCATCCCTCAGGGCCAATGCACCAGGAAGGCAGCTGACCTCCCCACTTGTAAACCCATCACTGCACACCACCCTCTCTACTCCCCTTACCTTACCTTTTCATTCTGTTTTGGATTGCCCCTTACCTCCAGACTTGTATGATACCCTTCTTTTGACAATTTGAGTCTGTTTTAGTACTTTTTTCACATTTTAAATAAAAAAAGGAGCACTCCTTTTAATATGGCTTGGACCAGGTTTTTGTCAGTATTCTCAGCTGTTTTTGTACATCTGTTGTCCCATAAGGTGAGTCAGTTGTTTAAAATCACTTCTGTTGTGACAAAAAATGAACTATTGTGCAGCAGGCAGTGCTCTTTGGCCTTATGGTACAGCAGGTGTTGGAAAAACGGCTGAGAATGCTGCTAAAAACTGGTTCAAGCCATGTTAAAAGGAGCACTTCTTTTATTATTTCAAATGTGAAAAGAAGTACTAAAGCAGACTCAAAATGAGGAAAGAATGGTATCGTACACATCAGGAGATAAGGGGCAATCCAGAATAGAATAAAAAAAGTATGGGTCAAAATTTTCACCACTGTCATGCACTGCTGCTTTAAGTTTCATACCTGCAATAAAAAGTTTATTTGCACCAGAGATTTCTTCCAGAAGTGTTTGAGGTATTGGATGGCTGCCATTTGGGGGAACACCAGTCATGGTTAGTCATCAGATGTCGTGGAGCAGTGAGTGTCCTTTTGAACTTTGTTTTACCTGCTAGCTCTTGCAACGGCATCTTTCATTCCCTTTGCCAGCAAATACTTAAGTCCAGCCTAATGAATAGCTCCTCATTGGTAAATTAATAAAAGGACTTAGAGTGCGTTTTACCTGGGGGCTGAGGAATAAAAATTGTTTAAAAGTGTGCATTCTATGTGCTTTGGAATGAGAAAACTAGGCCTTTCCAGTTTTATACTGTTATATTTTCAGAGGCGTGGTAAAATTTTCAATGCCAAAGTTGCTATTTCATAATATTTCTTTAATAGGATTACTATCTTTTTGTTCATGGGGTTCTTTAATGCTCCAAACTGTACAAAGAAATAGATGTTATTTCTCACGTCAATCCCACTGACATAGTAGTCCATGGGCATGATCAAAGTTAGTCTGTTAGAAGCCCCAAGCTCTTTCCAGGGGACCACCATTCCTCTTGTACCAACTGTAATGCACTTGGGCAAATATAACCCATGCTTCACATATACTATTAACAATACTGCTTTACAAATAACCCAGCAAGAAAAAGATTTGAGAGTTATTCTATCAAATGACTTTACATATAATATACATACAATAACAGCTGTTAAAAAAGGCAATAAAATATTAAATTGTATATTAAGAAACATTAAAAGTAGAGATGAAAAAGTTCTGTTGCCATTATATACTGGTCTTGTTAGACCGTATTTAGAATACTGTTCCTCTGTTACAGCTCCATATTTAATTAAAAATAAGAAATTAATTGAAAACATCCAAAGAAAAACAACAAAGAAAATAACTACTATTCAGAAGTTGGATTATGAAACCAGACTAAAAAAAATAGGTCTTTATTCAATGGATTATAGGAGACTTCGAGGTGACCTACGCTTAACATATAAAGCCATACCTCTCAAGTGTCCCTGATTTTCAGGGATGTCCCTGATTTTGCCTCAAAATTTTACTCTGTCCCTCCTAAAATTTGTGGTTTTGTGGCTAAACAGTGGGGACTGTAAGCACAAAACAATGTCAAGCATTAAAGTTACAGACTTGTTCTTCTTTAGAAAATGCATTTAGCACTAAGTCCCATATTCTACCAGTTTTCTGGGTGGATAGCTCTAATTTTGAAGATGTGTCCCTGATTTTTGTCCTTTGTCCCTGATTTTTTTAAGCCTTGTCCCTGATTTATGAGGCAGGAGGTTGAGAGGTATGTATAAAGCATTTCAAAATGAAATAATACTAGAAACTATAGGATTACAAAAAAAAAAAGACTGCTATAAATACCAGATCTCATATACTAAAACTTAAAGACACAAATAACAACACGTTTAAAAGAAATAATTGGTCTACTCAAAGGGTGGTAAACGCATGGAATAAGCTCCCATCTACCGTGGTACTTAGCAAATCAATTGCTACATTTAAAACTAACTTAGACAATTATATGGGTCATTTAAAATATAAGACAAAGAACCTCTGTGCGCAAACACTGAGGCAAGGGTTACCCCAAAGGGCATTTGGCTGGGAAGCCAAGTTTCAAGAAAATACAAGATCACACAAGCCCACACAATGCAAAGCATCATGGGCTGCATATGCAAATCACCACAGAATATTATGCTGGTTCAACTTTAAGCAGAATTGCATGGTGCTGAAAGGCCTCTCACACAGTTTGCAAAGGGTGCTAACAGATGACATAGACACGTGTTTCGTCCTACCAGGACTCATCAGTATGCCTCATCTGTTTGACACCCCAGTGGAATGAACCAGCTACCCTAAGACAGTCTGTCTGGGTTATGTTGTGGTGAACCCATTAAAATAAAAAACTATTTAAAAGACAAAGAACCTCTGTGCGTAAACACTGAGGCAAGGGTTACCCCAAAGGGCATTTGGCTGGGAAGCCAAGTTTCAAGAAAATACAAGATCACACATGCCCACACAATGCAAAGCATCATGGACTGCATATGCAAATCACCACAGAATATTATGCTGGTTCAACTTTAAGCAGAATTGCATGGTGCTGAAAGGCCTCTCACACAGATTGTAAAGAGTGCTAACAGATGACATAGACACATGTTTCGTCCTACCAGGACTCATCAGTATGCCTCGTCTGTTTGACACCCCAGTGGAATGGACCAGCTACCCTAAGATGGTCTGTCTGGGTTATGTTGTGGTGAACCCATTAAAATAAAAAAATATTTAAAAGACAAAGAACCTCTGTGCGCAAACACTGAGGCAAGAGTTACCCCAAAGGGCATTTGGCTGGGAAGCCAAGTTTCAAGAAAATACAAGACCACACATGCCTACACAATGCAAAGCATCATGGGCTGCATATGCAAATCACCACAGAATATTAAAATATAGTTTCCACCCATGATGGGGTGGTGAGTTCACAAAAGGTAGAAATACCTACTGAACCCATATTAATCTATGAACCTATGAACCTATGAACCTATGAACTGTATAATAGACCAGAAAGGGCCTGTCTGGGCAGGGAGCACCATCTAGTAAACAATTCCCTTGAGGTATCAGCATTCCATAACCTTCTGTAAACTCACAGCCTGACAAACCTGATAGAAGATATCACTCAAATCCTCCATTTGGAAGAGTGTCTGAGATGTTAGCTTCTCTCCATTATCCTCTGACCATTCTTCTTAATCTGAGTACCTGGCTCATTCTCATCTGTCCTCCCAAGGTTCACATCTACAGGCATGCTGAAACCAGTTGGTTGGAATGCCCTTTTGCCCAAGTCATCCACCAGTGGACATGTATTTCAAAGGATGCCAACCAGATCTTTAAATGTCAAATTTAGAAGCTGAGAAATGCCATGACCTAAAAGACAGTTTGATGGGGTCACACTGCACACTTCATCTGTCCCAATATTATCGTCCATGTACATATCCCCAATATTGGGGTTTGTATAACAAATTTTATTTGCATTTCCAAACATATATACAAAAAGCAAACAGACATATAATGCAGATACAGTGACATTTACCCCATTATCACAAGGCAGAGGGTCTAAACAAATTTTAATTTTATCCCTACGCCCTCATATACATATTTGACCAGACCTTTAGGGTAAGTTAATAAACTTCAAAGTCCAAAGAACCTGTAAACTGCACAAAAAAAAAAAAAAAGGATCCCCCCCAAGAGAGACCTAAACTCTCTGATTTCCTCCCCACCCCGTACCAAATAAGTAATTAAAACTATTTACAAAGATCCACATTTCATTGTCCCAACACAGAGCGAAGTATTTAACCAACCAATCCATTAATTAATCAATCAATTAATTAGTCAGTTAATGGGAGCCCAAAAATAGGTAATACTGCTTCGGAGGGTAACATCAGGCAAGGACAGCATTTTGTTACATTACGTCAGGAGGGGCAATCATCAGAGTGGCATACCCACCCTACCCTCGCATCTAGGGCACATCTTTCCTAGTCTCCCTCCCTGGCCATATACCCTAGGCAGGCAGAGAGATAGCCAAAGTAAGCGGATTCCAAATAGCACCAAACATCTCTGCTCTTCCCTGGATCTGGAAAGCCCTTCTCTCCATGGCCAAAGCAGACATGACTAAGGTCTTCCACTGGGCAAGGGTGGGGACCTGAGCTGATACCCATGTATTTTAAGATACACTGCCCTCGCAATTGCTAAGGCCACTCTAACCCATTTTTGTGCAGGTACCATCTTCCCTTTCCCCATTCAATCCCAAACAGTATGTCAATTGGATGCATATGTACCCCAGCCTCTGCTTTCTCATTTATGAATCCTACCACCTCTTTCCAGAAGCCTTTTGGCCGGAGCATTTCCAGAAACAATGGAAGTACGTACCAACCTCTTTGGTGCAGCATTGGGCAAGTTTCTGGAACCTCTACCGACTTTTATGAACCATGACCGGTGGAAAAAAGAGCCTGTGGATAAACCTATAGGCTGCTTCCTTATATTTATTAGATAATAGTAGGCCCATATGCGTCTCCACCATTAGCTCCCAATTCGCCTCTGACAACTCAGTTCCTAAATCCTTTTCCCATCTTGTTCTCCTGCTTGAGTTGTCCTCAGTCAATCCCACTCTTAGTATATGAACCACCACCCCTATCATCCCCTTAGGGTCACTACGGGCTTTACAGATTGCCCCTTCTAGGTTCAGCTGGAGCAGTGGCTGTGAGCTTGGTTCCCCTAACTTACAAACAAAGTCCCTCGCTTGGAAGAACCTGAATGAGTGACCAACTGGGATCCCCCAACCAGTCTTTAGTTCCTCCAGAGAGGGGAAAAGCATGCCCTTATACAAGTCCCGAATACACTGAAACCCGCTTCTTTCCCAGCTTCGGAAACCCTGATCCTCCAGCCCGGGTAGGAAGAGGGGGTTGCCACTTAGTGGGAGGAGCAGCGTCTCCATTTTATCACCTCCGATCCTGGCCCTCATCAGCTCCCATCCCTCCAGGGTCCAGACAACTAACGGATTAGGATTCTGTTGAAATAAATAGGCCTTTTTGCCCTTTTTCCTCAGAAAGGCGGAGAGCCGACCACAAGCCCCTTCCCCTTCCAGGTCCATCCAGCTTGCTGCTTCAGGGCCTGAAATCCAATCTTTATAATCCTCGCCTGAGAAGCCAAAATAGCTTCTAACGCTGGGAAGCCTAGCGCCCGTATCTAGTTTCAGTCTCTGAAGGCCAATTCTAGGTTTTTTCCTTGCCATGGGTAACCAGAGAACCTCTATCTAGTCTCTTTATGTCCTTATTAGTAAGTCCGATGGGTAGCATCTGCAAAAAATACAGTATCCTGGGAAGAATGTTCATTTTTATAATGTTCATCCGGCCAATCCATGACACTGGGTACATCTTCCATCTTCTCATGTCTCTAAGCACACCCTCAATCATTGGCCTATAGTTAAGCCTATATAAATCGGCCAGTGAGCTTCCAATGTTAACCCCCAGATATTTTAAGGCCCCCCTCACCTCTCTCAGTCCCCATTTTTGCAGACCCATCTGGAGCCCCCCACCCAGATACATTGCCTCGGATTTTGCCAGATTTATTTTATAGCCCGAGAACCGTGCAAAACTCTCGATGATGTCCAATACTGCGGGAAGGGACTCCTCTACATGACTTAGATATAAAATCATATCGTCAGCATATAAAGAGAGTTTGTGGTGCCGCCCCCCCAGCACCCTAGACCCCTTTCACCCTGTCACACTGTCTAATGGCTACCGCCAGAGGCTCCAGCGCAAGGTCGAACAACAAGGGAGATCAAGGGCACCCCCTGTCTGTTCCCTGCCCAGTTCAAAACCTGTGTCAGGCCGCCATTGACCATCACAGCTGCCTTCAGTGACCGGTAAAGAGCCCTCACCATATTCAGAAAGCCGGGCCGAGCCAAATCTTTCCAAAACTACCATCATGTACTCCCATTCAATTGGTCAAATGCCTTCTGGCGTCAGGGCCAGGACCAAGGTGGGCCCGGACGCCGAAGAAGCAAATCACATTCAAGAGTCTCCTGACATTGTGGCATGAATGCCTACCTTTATGAATCCTGTCTGGTCTGGATCGACTAGGCTGGGCATCAGGGACTCAAGCCTGCCTGCCAATACTTTTGCATAAATCTTAGCATCCACATTCACTAATGAAATAGGCGGTATGCTGCACATTCCTCGGGTCTTTCCTGGCTTGGAATCACTGAGATAGTTGCCAAATCCATAGACGGTGGTAAGGATCCCTCCCTAGTGCCCCTAAAAATGTCCCAGAGCAGATCTACGCCTGCTGACCCACGGTCTTATAAAATTCAATAGGGAACCGTCTGGGCCTGCTGCCTTACCCGACCTGATACCCTTGATGGCCTTCCCAATTTCATCTTTAGTGATGCATGCTTCCAGGGACATCCTTTGTTGTTCTGATACTTGCTTCAAGCTAAGCCGACTCAAAAAATGCTCCATTGCATCCCCGGTCCCTTCTGCTTCTTTATGGTACAAGTTACTATATTGGGGTTATACATATCCTCTTCCTTGAACAGGGTAACCACAGTGTCTGTGCTACAGTTTAAACAAATGATCCTGCTAATCTGGCATATATAGATGCACTATACCACAGGGCCCATACATCATAGACTAAATGGTACTGTTCCATCTGGTATTGGGGCCACTCCCTGAAACAATAATGTATAGTATAATAAAAGGAACAGTCATACCATGATTCATTATCTTGGGGACTAGATATGTATTTTCATCACCTCTCTGGTATACTATAGATCTGTACTGCTGCTGCTGCCAGGAACTGTGAGGCAAGATACAGAGAGACTCTAGTTGTGTTCCATTACACAGGAATGCTTACAGAGGCTGCCCAATAGGTGAGGGAAACAAATACAACAAATCAAGTTGGCATAGTGATAGCTCTGACAGCACTAGGAAAAGTCATGCTCATAAAAGGCTTTGCCGCACAATTGCCACTGTGAGAACAGCTGATAGCACAGAGGGTCATCCCTGAGGCAACAGTACCCCAAGTCAACTTCTCTTCATTCTTTACACTAGTCTTCTAGATTGTATCCATTCATGAGTGACACTCAGAAATAAGTCCATGCATTGTCCTCAAACCTTAGTAAGCCTGAAGGCACAGCAGCAACACTTAACCCAGCACTGGGACTTCCCACCTCAGGGCAGGTGAGGTGTGAGTTGCACTGCAGAAATTATATACGAACATATGAAATTTGCCAGCAGATAAAGGCCTAGAGGTCTATCAAGTCTGCTCGAATGTGCAGCTAGCACCCCTTATTCTGCAGCTGCCCCTCCCTTCCACCCTTCCCCTTCATTAACCCTCCCCCTTGTCCTGTCCCATCCCCTTTTGAAGCAGTCCACTGTTCTACTGCATACCACTTCTGCAAGTTACGCATTCCACTCAGCCACCACCCTCTCTGTAAAAAAGTGTCTCCTCATCTCCCTCCTGAACCTTCCTCCTCCAGTCTCATATCATGGCCCCTGGTGGCCCTCCCCTCCCCTACTTTGAACAGCCCCTCTGTACCCGTCTTGTTTATTCCTTTCATGTATTTAAAGGTTTCAATCATGTCACCCCTGTCCCTCCTCTCCTCCAGTGAGTGCATGTTCAACTCCTTCAACCTCCTCTTGTATGATAAGTCCCCCAGACCCTTGATCATCTTTGTCGCCCTGCACTGCACCCCCTCCAGTAACTTAATGTCCCTCTTCAGATACGGGGCCAGTACTGCACGCAGTACCCAGGTGTGGTCTAACTAATGACCTATACAGTGGCAGAATCAATTCCTCCCTCCTCGAGATATACCCCTTGCAATACAACCCGCATTTGTTGGCCTTTGCAGCTGCCTTCCTACATTGTGCCGAGTTGTTCATTGACCCTGTAATGAGCACACCCAGATCCTTCTTCTCCTCTGTCTGGGGTAGCTGCACTCCCCCCAGCTGGTAACTCCTCCTTGGGTTCTTCATCCCAAAATGCAGCACCTTGCACTTTTTGGTATTAAACCCCAGTTGCCAGGTGTCTGACCAGGTTTCACGCTTTGCCAGATCATCCTGCAACCCCTGCCATCCCCCTAGGTCATCCACCACCTCGCCTACCTTGGTATCATCAGCAAACATACTGATCTTGCTCTTGATGTCCCATGATATGTCTGCAATGAATATCCCAAACAACACTGGTCCCAACACCGAGCCCTGTGGAACACCGCTCGTCACTGCCCTTGGGTGTGAGAGCTCCCCACCCACCACCACCCTCTGTTGCCTTCCCTGAAGCCAGTTTCCTACCCATCTCACCAGCTTTGCACCCACCCCTGTGCCTACTAACTTCCTTCCCAGCCTTCCATGCGGCACCGAGTCGAATGCCTTACTGAAGTCCAGATACAGGACATCCACTGCATGGCCCCTGTCCAGTTGCCTAGTTACCCAGTCGTAGAACTCCACCAGGTTGGTTTGGCAGGATCTGCCACATATGAAGCCATGCTGTCTGCTGTCCTGTAGTCCTTTGGCCTCTAGGAGGGCCACCAGCCTCTCCTTCAGGATAGTCTCCATTAGCTTACCCACGATGGATGTGAGGCTCACTGGTCTGTAGTTTCCCGGTTCATCCTTGGGGCACTGTTGTGGAGGGGCACCACATGAGCCATCCTCCAGTCCTGCGGTACACACCGAATGTAGTGAGGCATTAAATGGAGTCTGCCAAAGGTCCTGCAAGGACCTCTGCCAGCTCCTTCAGTACCCTGGGTGGATGCCATCTGGGCCTGGCGCCTTGTCCACCCTCAGTGCCTTCAAACCTCTCGAACTCTGCCCTCCATGATTTCCCCATCTGTCACCCCTTCCCCCTGTTTCTGCCATTCTCCACCTTGGGTGTCACCCCCTCTTTTCTTTAGTAAATACTGAGCAGAAGTACTCATTTAGTGCTTCTGCCTTATCGCACTCTGCTTCCACCCAACCCCCTCCTTCCTAATCCTTACTATGTGGTCCTTACAGCTCCTTTTCTCCCTGATGTACTTAAAGAAGTCCTTCTCCCCCTTCTTAATGCCTTGTGCCAGCCTGAGTTCCGTAGATGCTTTGGCTCCCCTTACTGCCCTTGTCACCTCCTTCGATTCTGTCAAGTACTCCTCCCTGTCCTCCCCCTTCCTGTATATGCTGAGATTACACAAAGTGGGGAGGGCTGTTGCTGCTTAGTATGTTAGCAACAACTGCCAGCCACATAATGAGTAACAAGGACATTGCTGGTGAAGACATGTTCTGAGCAGCCATTCCAGTTGGAGGTATTGTATGACTATGCCAGTCCTTTATGGGGGAGGGGGATCAGAGAGTTATTCCATGCTGAATCCCTCTAATCCTGAATCCCTGTCACAGGTAGAGTCTACCAGTCTCTTACACCCATAGAGGGGACAGTCATTAGTTGGGAATAGGGAAAGCATTCCCTGGATAGGGTGCCAGCAAATGGATCAACATTTTAAAAACCCTGAGAGATCCAGCTAACCAATTGTCCTACAGTAGTGCAGTGGGCTTTAGTGCTAATGACTTGGGTTTGGGAGTGTACTTGGGATACTGGAGTCAGGTGGACAGGGCTGGGGAAGTATTGACCACAGCAGTGCCTCCCAGCACTGGGGGGGCATGCAGGTGTTCTACCACTATAGTGACACTCTGTGGCAGGCCAAGAGAGCTTGTGTCACCACAGGGAAATAGCTACATGTGCATGAGGCCATCACTGGGCTATGCCTGATGTCAGGGGAAGTAGGAGGTTCAGTAGCTAAGGGTACTATGGAGAGAAAACACTGCCACAACCAAGGTGATGGATGACCCAGATTACGTTCTGGCTGAGAAAGCAAGGAAGCTAAGTAACCCTGCCACTGGCAAAAAATCCTAGGAGGACCAGGCACAGGGACAAGGGCTGTAGGATAGAGTGCTACCTGAGTGGAGTCCAGTTATCTGCATCAGAGGAGGAGAAAGACCTGGGAGTGATGATCACTAGTGATCTGAAGCACTCCACACAGTGCAAGAAAGCAGCAGCAAGGGCAAACAAGATGCTGGGATGTGTAGCTAGGGGGATCAGAAGTAGGAGAGAGGAGGTTATACTACGCTTGTACACAAGTCACTGGTGAGGCCACATCTAGAGTATGGAGTTCAGTACTGGTGCCCACACCTCAAAAAGGACATTAACCTGCTGGAGAAGGTCCAGAGGAGGGCTACAAAGATGATAGCAGGTCAGCAGGGTAAGGCATACAAGGAGATGTTGAGGGCACTGAACATGTACTCCCTGGAGGAAAGGAGAGAGAGCAAGAGAGAGAGAGGGGACATGATTGGGACCTTCAAGTACTTGAAAGGGATAAATAAGGTGGATAAGGAGGGTCTCTCTCTTTAAGCTGAGTGGTAACCATAACATGAAGGGACACAATCTTAAGCTGTAGGGCGGGAGGTTTAGGAGGGAGGTCAGCAAGCACTTCTTCATGAGGTGGTGGACACTTGGAATGCACTGCCGGAAGAGGTGGTCTTGTTGAAGACAGTGGGCAGCCTCAAGAGAGGCTGGGATAGGCATGGAGGCAGGTAAGGATCATGGGTAGGGAGGACTGGAGGAGTTGAGGGGGCAGGGACAGAAGCTCAAGCTGTGGATCTTGCAGTACATGCAGACTAGATAGACCAAATGGCCTTCTGTTGGCTTCTTCGTATGTTCGTATGTATGTAGAAGTAGAAAGGTGCTGTAAAAGGTCTGATTTGGGGGGGGGGCATCTGGCAGAAGGAAGATAAAAATCATGATGAAAAAAAATTCTCAGAGATCCTCATGAAAAGTTGATACTCTACAGAGAAATAATACTTTTCATAGTCAATACAGAACAGCAGAGTAGTCTTGGATGCATGTCTGTGAACCCTGCTCTATTTCTGGATGTTTTAAAGGCACAAACTACCAATGACTTGTTACTGTAAAGTTAAAACATAAGCACTGCCCCATAGACAGAATTAATGTAACACATCTTATTTTACCCAGTTTACTTATACTTTTACAACTTCTATCACACAGTATAGCATTCTGTAATTGCCTTTCAAAACAAAACATCTACAGCCTTTGTTTCATACTATACAACCAATTTATTTTTTAAGAAAAAAATCAGGACTGTACAGTCTTTTAAGGTCAACAGAAAGAAATTGCCATTTTAAAATACCTGTATCTATAAAGACCTTGTATTAAGCAACAAAAAATAAATATTTTTGCTCTGTAGAACTAGAAAAGAACTAAATGTTTTTTTTTTATACTTTATGTTTATTGGTTATCCATCAAACATACAGTTAGTTTCCCAACATTCAGTTATACAATTATGGACATTTATCAACCCATGAGGGCATCACTCCTCTTAATATTCTCACTAGGTCCACTGAATGTTAAAAGATACGTCTCTGAGGGGTATAACTAATGTTATAAACAACTGTCTCAAAACTACAATAGCTGTAAAGGAACTACATGGTGATTTATAGAGTATAAGCAAAGTCATTTAGAGTCTGGTATCTTTTTCCCCCTAAAAGGAGGAAGAAAAATTCCACCATGTTATAACTTAGTATATGCACTATTTAGTGTTAAACATACATTGATCTCCTCTCTGATATAGGATATTACTATTAAAATCATAACAGGCTGCACCTAATTAGTAAAGAAATATTTCCCTACTGTTTGTAAACCACAATAATTTTAAAACACTGACTAAGGCGCTTATAAACATGTACATTTCAACCATATGTATATTTGATATAGAAATGCCCTAATTTTAGCAGATTATCTTAACTGACAAACTGTAGGAATATCAGGGGGAAGGGAATGAAAGTCCAAGGTCTCTAATCCACCATACTTCAAGAAAAAGGAAAAACAGTGTTCCCTGGGCATAAACAGCACCCTCTTTCCCCCTTCACTCCTCAGAACAAGGAGTATTTAAAAAAAGGAAAAAGAAAAGGTATCAAACTAAGTTCAGGGAATGTCCTCCTCCGAAGATGAATTACCCTCCACTGGAACCTGAGGTCGAGGAACAGCATGTCTCTGGCACCACTTCTGGGCCTCTTCAGGATCAGAAAAAACGTAGACTTTACTGCGATGCACTATGTGGAGGCGGGCTGGTAACACCAGGCCATGAGAAATGCTCGCCTCTCTTAACATGGCCTGAGCTCCATCAAAATGCTTCCTTTTTTGACACGTAGCATAGGACAGGTCTGGAAAGATCCGTATCGGCTGGCCATCATGTAACAGGATCCATTTTCTTCTGGCAAGAGCAAGCAGGTGGTCTCTTGATCCGACGCCATCTGTTACAATCACCACCGTTCTCAGGGCATCAGGATTATCTTGGCGGCCCCGAGGTGTCACTCTATATGCTTTCTGAAAATTCTTGACAAACGAGGCGGCTTCATCACCGAGTTGCTATACCATCCAGTCTTGTATAAACAGCAAAAGGTGGTCCCCTTCAGAGCCTTCCTCTAAACCGGGAAGCCTAAGATTCTTAGCTCTCGCTTGGTTCTCTAATGTTTCAAGGCAGGAACGGAGATGTGAATTCTCCTTAATCACAACATTGACCGCTCCTAAGGCTGCTTCTGAATTTTTTTGGAATCCGCAGTAACTGTAGTGATCATTTCCACTTTTGTTTCTAACTGAACCACTCTACTTGTAAGAGCATCAAATTCATCAGCCAGTCCAGACATCAATGCTATCAAACGGTTCATCTTCGCTGCTAGCGTTTGGAGTGTTTCTTGCTGAGATCCCTCTTCTGGTATAGGCTCACGGCCCTGAGTAACCCGTGTGGTGGTAGAGGCTCCGGAGATGGTTTTGCTTTTAGTGCCATCCCCTGAGGTTTTGTCTCTTCGAGGGTTCCCCATCTTAATCCAGAGGTGTTCCACTGCAGTTGTATTATAGTTAGGTATACCTTCTCCTCAGATATTTAAGGTTTGCCAGCTATTTTACTAATACCAAACACAGAGCTTGATCAAGTTGAGGCCATCTTGCTCGGGCTCCACAGCGCCCCCTCCCAAGAACTAGATTTTAAAATATGTGACTAAAGTTCACTCTGACTGAATGAATACATCATTTACATGAGGAGATCGATTTTCAGAGCCCCGAGAATGCCGCAAGCCCCTGTTGCGCTGATCATTGGGGACACACGGCTTGCGGCATTTTCACCCATCAGGATTTTCAATCCCACTGGTCAAATGCTGCAAGTTAGACCAGGTTTTCCTTAGTCTAACGGGTGCCATTTGGGTGACACTTTTTATGGGGCTTGTGCCAAATATTTGGCGCAAACTGCCCTATAGCATGAGAACTGTCACAACTTCACCTAATGTGTTAAAATTGGGTGAAGTTGTGTCAAAGGAGTTTGGCACAGCTGCGCCAAAGAACAGGGTTGACCCAGGGCTTGATGCAAGCCATGTGTTAACCTTTGAAAATAGAGCCCAACATGTCATACAACATCATGATAGCAAGCCAGCTGAGGGGCAACAATAATCAAGCAATAATACATGACAAGGTACAATTGGGTATGCATCAATATTGTAATAACTGAACAATCTGGGTGGGTTGTGAAGCCTGAGGCATAGCTGAGGGCTTTAAATCACTCAGAAAGTGAGGTTATTATAGCACTGATGAACACTCAGAGTAGATCATCACACTTCTAATATTTGTAAAATGTCAAAAGCATTATAACATGGGATATTGTCCCACCTCAGGTGCATTGTGAAGCACAAGGCCAGATGACTTCAACCACCTGAGAAAGGATGATATCCCATGATATCACACAGCTTGCAGTGTATTACTGTGATTATGAAATGGATTCATTTTGATTTTTTGACCGATGGTATGACCTAATTTCAGACTGAGATTATGTACTGAGATATCATCCCAAATGAAAGAGGTTTCGACCAATCATATTTGATGATTTTGACCATCCATGTCACAATAATAAATAATTTCTTTACTCTTTATTCCACGTTTGTTTTTAATAAACTTTTTATGTTTGCATTTTGCATAACAAAGAACAACAGCACAATGTACAAAGGTAATATTAATCCAAAGCATATCAACAAAAAACAAAGAGCCGTCTTACCTAAATTCCATCTTAAAGACATGGGGGGCAGTGGCAAGATTCAAACATTTGATGTAACCCCCCTTTAATAATGTTCTAAATGGGAAGTAAATGAACATTTTAAAAAGGGAAAAAAAGGAACAACAGAAAAAACCCATTGTACATCCTGAAACTGAATCATGTCAGAGTGCAGCTAGGGATCAGTTCACTATGATTTATGTTTAATGTGCCTTGGAGATCACTCTCACGGTTATAAGAGTGATCTCACTTGCATTCTTATGGTATAAGACCCACAGATTGAAGGTTTGCAGTTCTAATACACTAAGTATGTGAGACCACTCTTACAACTGTAAGAGTGGTCTCTGAGGATGAATTCATTCATTATTGATTGAGGCTGATCAATAATATATTAAAAATGTTACCCCCAGAAAACAATTACCTGTTTTCAGGGCACCTGTGCATTAAACACCTTTTACAGTATAAGAGTGTCTTATACACTGGGGAAAGGAGCATTCCAGTTGGTCAAGACTGCTCCTTCATGCTATAATGAGTGGTATGCTCACCTCGAGGCCAGATGATCAGAAGGATGGAGGGAGATGAGGAGGCATTACTTCACAGAGAGAGAGTGGTGGTGGGATGGAATGCACTGCCAGAGGAGTTAATTGAACTAAGGATAGTGGATAGCTTTAAGCAGGGATGGGATAGAGTCAGGGGCAGGGTAAGTACAGACAAGAACATAATGGGGGATAGGCCTGGGAGTGGGTATGGAGGGAAGGGATCGGTGGGAGCAGCTGCAATAGCATTAAACTGCAAGCTGCACACTCGGGCTGACTTGATAGACCTGTGAGCCTTTTCTGCTGGCTATGTTCGTATGTGTATGCACGAATCCTGCAACAAGAGCCAGTGCAGCACTGCACCGTCATATGTATTTGTAATTTTTGACCATGAAAAGCACACTAAGCTGCGATTACTTGATTCCAGATTTGTTCTGGGGGGTGGCTTGCATAGGCCTGTTTTATTGATGGGGAAATGTTTGCTATGATGCCAGGGAAGCTCCCCTACTCTTCATGCATGACAAAAACATTTATTTTGGGGACTTTCCTATAAGGAGTTCGTTCTTAACCTATTTTCAGGCCCAAAGTTGAAGTTCCACTCTAGCACGCTGCAGGTCCTGTACACAGTGCTTAAGTATTACCTGCGGCAGGCAAGGTGTACTCTGGATTTTACAGCAGCAATTAAATTTGTACCTTGAGATTACAAAAATTGTTTTGCTCATACATAGGCAAGGATATCTGCAGGACGCTAGGCTGTACGTCAGATCAAAAGTACAAGCTTTATGGAAATATTGTGAGTTTTTTTTGCTGTTAGAAAATTAGAGCACACCCTGATGTGGAATTGGACATTTGCTTGTTTCTATTAATGCCTAAAAGTAGTTCTCCTTGTTTTGTTTGAATTGTGCTCTTCACATGTGTTAATTTCCCTTCCCTTTCATTTTCTTTCTTTATGTTATTTTTTTCTTCTACGTATTAGTATTAAGAGATTTTCTATGGATTTTGTCTGAGATTTTTTTGATAAGTATTTGATTGCTTTTGTGCCCTTGAGTTAATATATATAATTGACTTTCTTTCTTTTAAATAAAATACCCATACTCTTCACCACTCTTCATCTCTTTAATGGAACCTCGCATACCAGTTACAGTGTGGGATACAGTATGGCTGGGGTGCCACTAAGGACTGAATGTAAAGAACAACCTGAAACATAAAGGGATACAAGCAAGACATTGTCCTAGACCTTCCTGCACCACAGCTCTAGAAACCATGAATCATTTTCATTTTGAATGCCCGGCTCTAGCGGCTAGCACCTGGAAAATACTATTTTTTCAAACTTTAAGGTATGATTTCATACTTGGAATTTTCACATTATCTTGGAAGGAGAATAATGGCAGCAGTTTACGTTACTTTTACATGCTTTAAGTACTAGATTTGGCAAATATGATGTAGATTAGTTCTATAGCAGCAGTATGTTTCACAGTCAGAATTATGAGATATTAGAAGTAGTGAACGCAGGAACATATATAACAATGAGGCTGTGAAAACAAAAAATGCTCTGTTTGGTAAATGGTGGAAAAATATTTTCGGGTTATAGTTCACCAAAGGGGATGAAGTAGAACAGCTCTGTAAACTAGGTTATGGTTTTCAAGTACTGTGTGTACTCAGATTTTCTTATGATGTATAAAGACTTTTGATTATTTTGTTTTCCTTGTTTTTGTTCTGCTGCTTTTGATTTCTTTTAAATGAATATTCCCTTACTCTTCATTGATAAGTGCCACGCAAACTTTTACTTCCACTTGTACAGTGATCAAAGATGGGCAGAAGGGACTTCAGTTTAATGTCTCATCCAAAAGATGGTACCTCAAGAGTGCAGTACCCCTCTTATGCTGTACTAAAATGTCAGTTATGGGCTTTAGCCTAGGTGCCTGGTGTGAGGCTAGAACCCACAACCTTCTGATCATCTGGCCTCGAGGTGAGCAGACTACCTACTGAGTCACTGATACTGTCATATAAGGTAATAGGGCCTCCACGGTATAAGAGACTCTGCGCATGAGGTTTGGGTAAGAGGACCATGCAACAAAGCTGAATAGTTCTGTCTGCCCAACCCTCTCTTATACAGTACCATAAGAGACATCCCCCAGAGGCCCTGTTATCTTATTACTGTATCACTCGAGTTTAGCTTGAGCGATTTATAATAAAATTATAGTATTTTTTTAATTTTATTGTGCTGTCTCCCCCCCCCCCCCGGTGCTGAAGTGGAGTGCTTCCTTGCTGATGCCCCTGCATGACAGCACACTTTCATAAAGGATACAGTGGCTCTGTACACTGATTAACTAAAGTGATTTATATTACAGGGTAGTGCACCTTGTGCACCACATGAATGCACTATCCCTGGTTCCGTTTCCCCATACCAGGGGAAGCCAGGGGGCTGCAGCTGTGCCAGACACAGTCCAGCTGCAAAAGTGGATCCCATGTTCTACCACAGCAGGGGATCCTGGGATATGCCTGTGTGTGGACAGGACTGCCATATCCTCATCAAAGAAGACATCCGTTATTCTAAAAACAAAATGAAAAATAAATACACAATGGCCCCCTGCTCCCAGTCTTCCATGGCAAAGAAGAGGGCAGGGCATGGACCAGATTTCTTGGTGTCGGTGGAGGTGCACCTAGCACTAATAAATGCCGAGCCGGGGGTGCATATGATGTTATGGCAGAGTACTTCCAGTCATTCTGCACTGAAGGGAAAATGGCTTCATACAAATCGCATAGTGAGGCCCTGCTCCATCATGCCTACCAACCTGGCTGCCCATGTAGCTTCATGAAATGGCTTGGACTGGGTGGAGGCTTGAGAAAGGTTGGTGTGGGGGGGTTATGAGTGCCGTGCATACCTCTTAGCAGTACTGAGTCATGAAAAATCCTACATGCCAGGTAAATGCAACATGATGAATAGAACTAAACTTGTCCTTCCATTAGTGAAAGCAAAACATGCAGCATGCCTTATCAACTGGACAAATTACTAGTCATCGGAATGTTCTTATTAAGTTCAATAAAATGCTACCCAGCTCTCCCTAAAACATAATTTATCCAATAAAGGAACAAAATTAATAACAGGCAATAGAAATAGAAAATTTCCATTTCTCTTATATTTTATTTTCCAGGGTCAAAGGAAATTCATTAATCCATATGTTCACATGAAATTTATAGGATTCATTCTATTTAATTATAGGATTTATTCGATTTTGGACTTCTTGATCTAAAACAAGATCAAAGTTTGAGACCATCTGGTCTGTTTCATCCTGTGATTCTTGTTAGTCTTTGGATGGTTCCAGCTAGATTGACGGGATATTTTACTGTCCTGGATTGAGAAATAGATACACTAAGTTTTTAACTGGGATCCTGAACTTTCAGGGCTATAGAAGGGCAAACTCCAGTAGAAGCTCCACAATATCAGCGTCTGTGTCTATAACAATGTTGATTTTGTAGCAGTCTTAAGAATTTCTTCAGTTCTGAAATACTCAAATGACCATAAGTGTCATCATGTGCAATATACATATTATAAACAGAGACTAACAACACAAGGATTAGGGCAGGGTAAGCTTCTGTTTTTGAAACGTGGTAACTGATCTTATGGCTAACACTGTGTCTATTTTTGAATTGTGAGATACAAACAAAGGCTTTGCTGTAAAGAGTTTCAGAAACTGCTTCTAAAATACCTTTGCATACAGTCAGATCTTTAAGCAAAACACACCAGCTATTAATTGCATCCTGATATAGACCTTGGCTGGGTATAAAAGTAGGTCACTGCATTATTTTACATGATTGCACAGCATATTGTACAGTCACAGGCTGACATCACTCGCTCTTCTAAAGCCTGCAATCACAGCAGTAGTGCTTCACAGAAATAATAAAAAGCACTTACGTTTCTCACAGGTTTCTGTGGAAACCGGCTAAAATTACCAGGGCTGCTGTTTATCCTATAATTATAAACACTAAATTTGGATAAATATAAGTTCTGTAGTTTGCCACCTGCACCAGAACATGGGAACAATTCATGGAATTGGGCATGTCATTAAACTTTAATAATTTACAAATTAATTTTACATTCTATTGTTCAGTTATCTTAAACATGTGAACTATAAAGTTACCCATGTGTGCAAGTGCAATATATATGGAATAACATATGCGAGGGTATCCAGTTGTGATAAGATATTCTGAGATCTTTTGGGCTTTGCAAGACAGAAGGCCAAGTGTGTTATTCTGTTTATATGGTTTTTGGGGGTTATCTGTAGTTTGTACCACTACTGTCTGCCAGACTGCCTTTATCTGGACCCCCTGTGGTGATCTCCTAAACCTCTCACCCCCATCTCTGCCATACAACCCTCATGGCCCCCGAACCGCACTGTGGTGGGGCCAATGGTGTGGGGTGCTTTCACCAGAGTTGAGATACAAATCTTCTAGCAGTTGGGGATGCAGGGTCCATTAGTATCTTTGGGGTCCTTTCTCCTTTCCCATGCTATGCTGATTTTTCTGGACTCCAGTGCAAGTGTACACAATGCATCCTAACAGGCAAAGTCAGGCCAGCCTCCTCCCTCCTGCTTTATATGGGCTACCCAGCGGCACCATTATCCGTGAACCCCCAGTGGGAGCCAAGCAGCTGTCCTCACCTTCCAGAGGACAGCATCCTTTGAAACACCTGATCCTCCTCCCCTGGCCCATCCTCCAATGCTCCAAGCTCGCTTCTAAACTCGGGTCACAGCCATCATGACTGCCACAATGCTGAAGGCAGCGCATCATTCTGCTTATACAACAGTCTGATAATGTTTTTAAAAATCAATAAATTTATCAAAAAATCAGCTGCAAGATCCAAGCTGTCAGGTTATGCTGAGATAACCAGATAAGATGTCACAGTTTTCAGATACTTGGATTTTCCACCCCATATTATAAATATAAAATAAATTATAGAGAAATGTTGCACCCGAGGTCATATTATGTCATAAGTACACAGCACTTTACTGTCTATTTTATATAATGCAGTTGGCTAGCTGAGAAATGGCTTGATTTTAAAACTTTTTTTTTCCAAGTATTCAATACGGATTCACAAGTGTGCAATATGTAAATGATAGCACACAACAGAAACCTACAAGGCAGGTGCCATTTTTAACTTGGTGTTCACCAGCTCAGAAAGGGTAGGCAGACTGTGGGTTGAAGAACCACTGGGGTCCAGTGACCATAACACCGTATGGTTCGAGATGGCCCTTAGTACCAGAAGTTCTGATTTTCAGAAGAGCAGATTTCAGCCAGATGAGGGAATTAGTCTGGGATCAGTTAACTGGAGTGGACAGTATCAGGGGGTGGAGGAAAGATGTGGAGAAATAAAAGGGGCCATTCTCAAGGTGACAAAGACATGCGTGAGAAAGGTTACCAAGAGAAACGGGTACAAGAGATTAATATGGTTCTCTGAAAAGGTCAGGGAGGCAGTGAGGGCAAAACAGAATGTCTTCATCGGATATAAGGACAAAAATGGGGATGAAGCATGGCGGAGAGCACCAAGCAGGAACTAAGGAGGCCAAGAGGGCAGTCAGGGATGCAAATGTAGACACAGAACTGCATATTGTAGAGCGGCAAGAGCAAGGAAAAACTGTTTTCTGGTATATATGGGAAAAAAGAAAGATGGGTGGGTGAATTGTTAAGCTAACAGAGGAAGGCAGGGTAACAGAGAAGGATGAACAGAAAGCAGAAATCCTGAGTGATTACTTCTGCTGAGTATTCACTAGAGAGGACAGTGAGCCTTTGCTGGAGAGCAACATAAAGGCTGCTGAAGGGGAGGCTCCCAGAAATGAGAGAGCAGGTATTAAATAGTGAAAGGGCCAGAAAGGGGCTAGTAGTCCTGAAGACAGATAAAGCCCTGGCGCGAGGCGGGATGTGCCCAAGGTGCTCAGGTAACTGGCATCAGAATTAGCCAAACCCCTAGTAAGGCTGTTCTGTAGCTCTATTCAGATGGGTGGTTCCAAAAGACTGGAGGGTAGCAGATGTAGTTCTGCTACATATGGGTAGGGACAAAGAGCAGCCAGGTAACTAAAGACCTGTCACTCTTACCTTGTGGACTACCTGGAGAAAAACGGGCTCCATGATAGTGAACAGCATGGGTTCATGGCATGGAGGACTTGTCAGACCAACATGATAGTATTCTTTGACTGGGTAACTAGGACAGTGGATAAGGGTCAAACAGTGGATTAACTCTTCTTTCACTCCAGCAAGGCACTCGACTCAGTGCCCCGAAGAAGGTTGCCAGGAAGCTAGAGAATCTAGGTTGAGCACAGGATATAGTCTGATGGGTGGGATGTTGGTTGGAAGGGAGACAGCAAAGGGTAGTGGCAAACTGAGTCAGATCCAAGGAGAGGGAGGTCACCCATAGCATGCCACAAGAAATCAGTCCTGGTCCAGACCCTTTCAATATGTTCATCGGCCACATAGGAGAAGGAATACAGGTGAAGATGTGTCTTTTTGAAGATTACATTAAGCCAGCCCACCAGTGCAGTGGTAGCGCTACCGCTCATGATGCTGATGACCTGGGTTTGGGAATGGGCCCGTGAGTCGGAGGGCCAGCTGGGGTGGGGAGGATTGAGTGTCCCAGGGTCTGCTCTCCTCCCATAGGGGGATGGTGGCTTAGATACTGGCGCATGACAGACCCCTAGTGGAGGCCAGGGGAACTGACTGCCAAAGCTTGCTGGAGGGGGGGAGATGGGGCAGACAATAGCACATTGCCACTGATGTCATCGCACACCACACCTCCCAACCATAAAATGGAAAAATGGGGCCATGTGGTACGCCACTTGCCTTGCCCCACTGGTCTCACACCATTGCCCCATTGTGCTCCCTGGACACAGAGCCTCAAGTTCTGAAGGGGGAATAGTGGGCCCCCCCAAGGCCCTTTCCTAGGGTAAGCCAGGGAGGAACACTGGGGAAGGTAAGTCTTGGGGAATGGATGTTGGGGTTGGGGGTAGAGGTTGGGTCGATGTGGGCCAGTCCGAGGAGAATAAAGCATACTAAATTAAGTAAAAAAAGGATGACATTAAGCTTTGTGATGAGGTAGACAGCAAGGAGGGGGTAAGGTGGATGCAAAGGCTGGAAAGGTGGTCTGGGTTTGGCAGCTGAAACTCAATGTCAGAAAGTTCAAGGTGACATACAGAAGGAACAAGAATCCAAGCACGGAGTACTGGATAGAAGGGGTTAAGCTGGACACCACTTCTGTGGAAAGGGACCTAGGAGGCATCATAAAGTGATTTCCTTAAACAACCTAGCCAATGTAACAAAGCATACAGTAAGGCAAACAGGATTCTGGGGTGTACTGCAAGGAGTTTTGACAGCAGGAGAAAAGCAGTATTACTACTTTTCTATAGATCACTAATGACTGAGACCACACCCAGAGTACTGTGCCCACTTCTGGAGCCCTTACCTAAGGAACCACAAGGACAGGCTGGATAACCAGAATGAGTTAGGGCCAGTTGAGCAGATCCTATGAAGATCGGCTTTGGGCATTGAACATGCACTCGTGCTAAGCCAAACGAGAGAGAGAGAGACAGAGAGACAGGGAAAGAGACAGAGAGAGAGAGAGAGAGAGAGAGAGAGAGATGGATGATATGTTAGAGACCTTCATGTTTCCAAAAGGAATGAACAAGGTGAACTGCAAGGAACTATTCAACAAAAGCAGCAAATCTATAACACAAGGTCATGAGTATAAGCTGGTGGGGGGGTTCAGGAGGGACATGAGAAACCTTTATTTTACAGAGAAGAGCGGATAAAACATGGAACAGTTTGCCAGTGGAGGTGGTGGACCCCAAAACCACAAATGGTTTCAAACACAGTTTTGGTAAAGTTAAGGGCTTAGTAGTTACAATACTTAGGGGGTGACAGTAGAACAGGGAGAAAGGGGTAGATAGTGCAGACAAAGATCTTGTATTGACAACATGTCTCAGGTATGATAGATTGTTACGAGCAGACAAGATAAACCATTGTCTTTTTTCTGCCATTAAGGTCTATGTTTCTATATTCAATGTTCCTAACCTAGTGCATGGTTAAGCTTTGATATATGCATGCCTCAGGTGTGTTGTAAGGCTCAAGGCAAAGCAGAGTACCTTCAACTACTGGAGAAGTGTGAATATCAGATAGTAAAGGCATACCCTGAAGTGTGTTATGTAAGCAATAAGACATGATGGTGTGTGCACTGAACAGATATTACCCCACGCTCAGGGGTGTAGTGAGGCACAAGGCTGCAGGCCGAGTGCCTTCAGCCCCTGGAAGTGCAGTAGTATCTGTTCCATGCACACCCCTAGTGTCTTATTGTGCTTATAAATTTTTTTTAACTTTCTACAGTCTCAAAAAATTATGTAGAAAAACAGATTTACTTATGGGAATTTATGATAAAATAGTCTTTTTGCCTACTAACATATGACGTCATTTTGCGTGTGTTGTGCAAAGTTTGTCCTGTAGTGGCATCAGTAATAATAGTAAGTAAGTGCATTTTTATTTCTTGAGTGCCCAATCCCAGGGGCTCTATGCACTTTACAAAAGTAGAGCTGCAGTGAAAGGACATAAAATAATAATATACAATAAACAGGTATTAAACAATCAATAAAAACTCTATAAATCTATAAAATAACTCAATAAAAAGGCAGTGCTTCTGGACATTGATGAGTCATAACTGATTTCCAAAAGCTTCTCTAAATAAATAAATGAGCCTTCAGACCCTGCCTAAAAACCTCCACCAATGGAGCCTCATATTGTTGCATTATCATGTTCCTACTTGCATTGGTGTGCAGGGTTTTTTTGTGTTTGTCTGCGATGGTCAGGACAGGAAAGTGAGAAAGAGAATGTGCCTTTTTTTATCTTTATTTTTTTTTTAATTGAACTGCAGTGCGACCAACAGTAGCAGAGTGGGTGGGAATTCCAGCAGGACCTGATGAAGACTTGGAGAAGTAGCAGCTAAATTATGGAAGAAACGGGTATTAGAAATGTTTGTTTTTTTTTTACTTCAGAAGGATTTTAAAAGCGCTGCCAGGAGATGTACAGTAGGGAGTCTCCCCATCTCTTCCTGTGACCTAGCGAACCAGATGACTGACTGAGAGGAAGTACTTCTGACCTCCCGACTGCCACTTGCCCAGAAGTAAGCCTGTCAGTATCAAAATAGAAAGATAAAAAAAAAAAAACAATGCAAGGGGATTTTAAACTAGGAACTATGGCGGGTCGGGAGCACGATTGGCACCAGAGACAGCGGGAGCTGGTATGCTGTGAAATCAGCACCACAATTGTTTCATCTGGACCAGTCAATAATATTTTTTTAATTAAATGGTTTCATGTGTATGGCTACTGTTTAGTATTGAGATAAAGTGATCGAGTGGCACCAGTTTCCCTGATCATCCGCAAGTCCAAGATGAGCCATGTTAGAAAGGGGGGGAAAATGGCAGTATTTGAAAAAACAAAAGTTCTAACTGCATACTGATTTCTCTTTTGTTAGTAATGCAGTCCTGCTTTGGAGTACTTGTTTTTACCTGTGCATCAACTGGATTTGATGCACAGGTAACAACAAATCACAAAGCAGGATTTTTGCTCCCCATTTTATAATGCACTTAAAGTGGGTTCAAAATTAGTATTTAGGTGAAAACACATGAAAAAGTTGCTGGTGTGTGGATGTTGGGGCATGCAGTGGGTCCTCCCTCTTGAGGTGAGCTGTAACATGCTGTACTGCAGCATGTGTCAGCCCACAATCCCCACGGTGGTGTGCTACTCATCCTCCTCTCTTTGCGCCCTCTGCCCTTTTTATCTTCCCCCTCTCCATTATGATACATATCAGTGTTGTAGAGCACTGGGAATTGCTCGAAGGAGAGGGAGGAGGGTGGGGGGCTGAGAACAAGGGAGGATGGACGAGGGGGGCCTTTGTATCAGGGTAGTTAGATCTAGAAGGTGCCCTGGGGTGAAATGGAACCCAGACCATGGTTCGCCATGTCTGGTGCCCATACCCAAGGGCACTACGGAATCTAGTAGGCAGATGGGCTTGACAGCCTCCGAAGTGCGTTCAACTCTGGCGGTGTTCTGCAATGCTAGGTCCGTTAGAAACAAGACTGGCATTATTGCTGATCTTGTTGGTTCGGTGGACTTAGCTTGCATTGCCGAGACCTGGCTGGATGAAAATCCAGCCCCACGTTGGAAGCCATGACCCCAGCCAGGTACCTGGTGATACACCGCCTGAGATTGGACTGCAGGGGTGGGGGGGTGCAGTCTGTTTTAAGACAGAATTGGGCCTCACGAGTGTGGTAGTGGGGGAGACTGAGTCCTTTGAGTGCACAGTGGTAGCATGTGTTGGTGTTCAAATCGTACCCATCTACCATCCACCAGGAGATGGGAAACGGTTCTTACAGGAAGTGGCAGACTTCATCGTTGACATATTGTTTGAGTCACCCAGATTGATGGTTCTGGGTGACTTTAATGCCTGGGTCAACGATGAACTCTCGCACTTACGATGAACTCTCGCAATTTGGTAATCACTTCCTCCAATTAATTACTTCTTTGGGCTTTACACAGGTGGTTTCCACTGCTACCCACAAATCTGGGCACTCCTTTGACTTAGTCTTTCTCCTAGAGATTGATATTTTCGATTCGGGGGTGGAACCAGTCATTTGGTCAGACCACTACACCGTGAGGTTCAATTTTAGTGCCCCCCTGAGAAGGTCTACCCCTGTGGAGATGGCGAGGTACCACCCTTTATGGATATTACTCCCCAAGGCCTTGTGGTGGTCCTTGACCTCTCTTCCCCCACATTGGTGAGCAGTAGTCCACAGACCTTGGTGATGGCCTATAACAGGGCTGTTACGTTGACTCTGGATACTATTGCTCCTGTTCATGTATGCCCCCTTTCCCTTGTCCCAAGGCACCCTGGTTTGATGGGACGTTGAGGGAGATGCGGAGACAGGGGCGAAGATTAGAATGCTGCTGGCACAGGTCCACCCTCGATGCTGACCGCCTTATATCGAAGGTCCATTATTCTGTCTATCAATGTGCAATCTCCCATAAGAAGGCAGAATTCCTGTCCAGGGAGACTGCCGCTGCTAGGAATCGACCGGCTCAGCTTTTTCGAACTGTAGACAGGCTGTGCATCCCAGCTTGTCTACAAGTTCAGAAAGCTTTTTCACAATTAGAGTGTGAGGAGCTTGCTCGTTTCTTCGCTAATAAGGTGGCCGACATCAGGGCAGATCTGCGTCCAGCGGCCTCTAAGTGGGATGCTGTTGAACAACATGAGTACACAGTACCTCAATTTTCTTGGTGTTCCTTCAGCAGACCTGATTTCGTGGATGTCATGAGGATTATCCATGGTGTGCGCCCTACAAGCTGTAGTTTGGATCCTGGACTGACCTCCCTAATATTGGGTTGTAGTGACATCATCAGTCCAGCCCTTGTGCAAATAGTCTGGTGCTCCCTGGAATCGGGCTAGTTTTCTAGCTCCCTAAAAAAGGCGGTAGTAACACCTCTCTTGAAGAAAGCTACCTTGGACCCAGACTGTTTCACAAACTAAAGACCCATCTCAAACCTACCTTTTATTGGGAAGGTGATTGAGAAGGTAGTGGCGGTCCAATTGGAGAACCATTTAACCATCCATGACATCTACGAACCCTTCCAATTCGGTTTTCGTAAAAGACATAGCACCGAGACTGTGTTGGTTCGGGTGCTTAATGACCTCCTGAGGGTGAGAGACCAGAAGAGATGTTCTATTCTAGTTCTTCTTGATGTCTCGTCAGCTTTTGACACCGTGGATCACGTGGTGTTGTTAGCACGCCTGAGGCAGATTTGCGGAATACGGGAATCGTCCTCCGATGGTTCACCTCATTCCTCACTGGGAGATCACAAAGAGTTGTGTCGGGTTTTTTTTCCTCTGTCCCAACTCCTTTGTTGTGTGGGGTGCCTCAGGGTTCTATGCTATCTCCCATGTTATTCGCGGTGTATATGCTGCTCCTTGGAGACATTATAAGATCGGCATGAGCTGAAGTTTCACTGCTATGCAGATGATACCCAGCTATACCTGTCTTTTGCTCCTGACCAGGATGGAGCTCTCCCGGTGTTTAACAAATGCCTGAAAGAAATCCAGGATTGGATGGATTCTAGTTGGCTGAAGTTGAACTCAGAAAGACAGAGGTTTTGGTCGTGGATCCGGGCTGTCGGATAGAGGGGCCGCCTGTTGGTGCACCCTCAGGAATTTTTCTTAGCGGTGTGCCACTTCCGACCTCTGAATGGGTGCGTAACCTAGGGGTTATCTTGGATGACAGGCTGACACTACAGTCACAGGTGTCAGCAGTCATCAAGACTTCCTTTTACCATCTTAGGAATATCGCTAGAGTGAAGCACCTTGTTCCGTCTGACACGTTACCAACGCTGGTCCACGCCTTGGTGTCCTCACGTTTGGACTACGGCAACTCCCTGTATTTTGGGCTTTCTGGGGTTGAAATCTGTCTCCTTCAGCTAGTGCAGAATGTGGCAGACCGGGTTTTGACTGGGACAAGCAGGTCTTGTCATAGTACCCCAGTGCTGCGTAATCTGCACTGGCTTCCTGTTCAGTGGCGGATCACCTTTAAAGTCTGTTTACTGACTTTCAAAGCCTTACATGATCAGGGTCTGGCCTATCTGAAAGATCTTCTGGCTCTTTACTGCCCAGGCCAATCACTCCACTCGGCCGATGAAGGGTTGCTAGAGATTCCAAGAGTGAGTCTAAATTCATCTGGCTGTAGAGCTTTTTCTTATGCTGCTCCCACTCTTTGGAATTCTCTACCCCGTCAGTTACAGGAGTGCACCTCCGTGGAGGAATTTAAGAGGGGTTTAAAAACTCATTTTTATCAAATTGCCTTCTTGGAGTATTTATTTATTTTATTTATTTAAGAATCAGTTTACAACCTTTGAGCCAGAGGCTCGTTTCCAAAGGTACTTCGTCACATAAAGACATACATTGTGTTTTGGTTACATAGCAAAGATTTGCAAAACAATAGGCGTTCAACAGAGGTGCCACGTCACATTGTGGACAGACAAATACAAATTGGGTACAGGGTACATGTAATTGATAACAGGTGTTCCACAAGTAGGTATCAAGTGAGCATTCTGGTAGGTAAACACTGAAACAGCTGGCACTGGCCAGGTTAAACATAGGCATGGTGTACAGGGAAGTGGTGGAGGGGATGGTTAGGTGGAGAGCTGCCCGGGGGGCATTGTCAAGAGAAGCAGAGGTGGAGGCTATGTTCAGAGACAGGAGCGATTCCGAGTGCTGAAGATGTGGTTCAGTGTGGTTTGAACTTGGAGATGGTGATGGCATTGGTGATGGTGGCAGGAGAGAGTTAAACCAGGTTGGGGCCCTATAGCAGAAGGACCTCTGGCCACGGCTGGTTCTAGATCTGGGACCTTTAGAGTGGTCTTGTGGGAAGACCGTGTTGCAACAGTGGGAGGGGCTCTGGTGGATGGATGCCGTTACCCGAGGGAGACCGAGTAGGGTTTTTGGTGAGGAGACAGGTTTGGTATTGGAGCTGTTCATCCAGGGTAAGCAGGTTAGCATCGACATACAGCTGACAGGTGTGTGTGAGCCTGGGGGCACCAGTAATCAATCTGCATGCTTTATTCAGGGTTAGGTGAATTTTGTTGAGTGCAGTGGTGTCGGCAGCACCATATACTGGTAGACCATAGTCTACAAGGGACAGCACGGATGATGTAACAGCTAGCCGGAGAGCATTTGGGGGAAGGCAGGTTTTATGGTGGAATAGGATGCCAAGCCGTGTGTTGGTGGCAGATGTTGAGGCGTCGATGTGGTTGTGAAATGTGAGGGCTGAATCAAGGTAACCCCAAGGTATTTGTAGGAGCAGACTTGTTCCAGTGGCTGGTTGGTACTCAGAAGGATATAGAGTGGGTGGTTGCTAGCTTTGTTTTGGGGGTGGGAAAAGAGCATAGTTTTGGTTTTCTTAAGATTGATGGCGAGTCTCGCTCCTTAAACCAAGCCTCGGCACTGTTGAAAGACTGCTGTAGGAGTCCTGTAGGGAGATGGGATTGCGGGGTGGCAAAAGGACAGCGTCGTCTGCATACAGCAGAATTTTGCCAGGGCATGCACTGGGCAGGGTGTTCAGATACAGTGAGAAGAGAGAAGGGCCCAGGATGGAGCCTTGGGGACCCAGAGAGAATGGGACGAGTATCGGAGAGTGTGTATTAATTTTGACACACTGAAATCGGGTGTCAAGATAGCTAGCACACCATGCCAGGGGCCAGCTGAGACCAGTGTGGCAGAGTGCATTCAGCAGAAGTGGATGGGAGACAGTGTCGAAAGCCTTTGAGAGGTCAATGAACACTGCACCAGCTAGGAGCTGGTATCCAAGGAGGAGTGTAGAAAGTTGGAGAATTCAATAAGGGCAGTGCTGGTACTGTGACCCGCACGGAAGCCATGTTGCTCTGGGCATAAAATGTTATGCTTAGCCAGATAATCAGTGATTTGAACGGCCACCACTTTCTCCAGGGCTTTAGAGAGGGAGGAGGATGGAGATTGGCGGTAGTTGTTGGCCAATGACCTGTCGCCCCTTTATGAATAGGTGTGATAATGGCTGTTTTCCAGGCTGTGGGGGAATTGTCCCAGGCAGAGTGACTGGTTAATTAGGCTGGTGAGTGGTGCAAGGACTTCATCTAGCACCAGCCTGAGGATGCTGGGGTCCAGTGAGTCACTGCGGATTGTTGCCATTCAGAGCTTTGATTAGATGGGTCTGGCTTCCCGGGTGGAAATCTTTCGCAGGAGGAAGCTGGGGTGCTGGAGGACAGGGGAGGTTGGCTGGGGAGGTCAAAGAAATTACTAGGGAGGACTGAGCTAAGGTCAGTGAAAGTGGTGTTGAACCAGTTAGCTATGGTGGCAGGCTCGGTGGAGG
Source organism: Neoceratodus forsteri (assembly GCA_016271365.2). Classification (NCBI taxonomy): domain Eukaryota; kingdom Metazoa; phylum Chordata; order Ceratodontiformes; family Ceratodontidae; genus Neoceratodus; species Neoceratodus forsteri. The sequence continues at coordinate 484,632,289 of CM057449.1, forward strand.
TGGTGCCATTTCTGGTGAGCTGGGATGGGGCAGGGGAGCAAGCTTTACCATTGAGTTGCTTAATATTATCCCAGAAGGTCCGGGCTGAACCCCAGGGGGAGGTAAGGGAGGCCTGGTAATGGTCTGCCTTGGCCTTCCTGATGGTCCATGAGCACTTATTCCGGGCTGCATTGTATGCTTGCCTATCAGACAGACGACCTGTTTCAGTGGCAAGGTGCCAGAGGTTATCCCGGTTTCTAAGTAATTGTAGTACTGACTGTGTTTAAGCTGTTGATGAGATTGTAGTTTTATCTGTGTTTTATATTGAATTATAATGTTTGACTTGTATTACTTGTTTTGTACAGCGCCTTGAAAATTGAAAGGCGCTTTAGAAATAAAATGTATTATTATTATTACTTATTTTACACATTTAACTATTGAATAAAATAGTTTGCAGAATACACTGAGCTGCTGTGTATATTGCTTTAAATGTGAGCTGAGTGCTGAGTCCTGCTTGCAGCCATGTTGGGGAAATGTTGAGATTCAACTTAAAGAAGTGCAAGGTAACACACTTAGGGAAACACAATCCTAGCACAGAATACTGGATGGGAGGGGACAGACAGGTCACTTCCACTTCAACACATGAGAAGGATCTGGGATCATGAAGAGTGATTCCCTCAAGCAAATGAGTCAATTCGACAAAGTACACAGCAAGGCATCGAGGATGCTAAGGCGTATAGGGAGGGGTTTGGACTGTAGGAGAAGTGAGGTGATTCTGCCACTATGCCTAGTTCTGGAGTCCTCACCTGAGGAAAGACACTGATAGACTAAAGTCGGTACAGTGAAGGGTCACCGAGGATCCAAGGCCAGCAGGGCAGATCCTATGAGGATCGCCTCAAGGCCCTAAATATATACTCCCTGGAGGCCAGGCAGGAGCAGGGGGACATGACTGAAACACATATGTTCCAGGGGTATAAATAAGGTGAATAGCAAGGACCCATTTGTAGGAAATAGAAATTCAGTCACTAGGGGACATGACTGGAGATTTTATTAGTGTGTTCAGAAAACCTTTGAGTTTAAGAGTCCTTTTTCAAAGGTGTCCACATCAGAGAGCAATGCATCACCACCACCAACAAAATAAAAATAGAAAAACAGGTCAGTGGGGGAAGTTCTAAAAAAAACACACATGAAGAAGTTCTACTTGACTGAGAGGGTGGTTGAACCATTGAACTAACTCCTGGTGGACATCATGGGGAGAGCTGATGGCATACATCCCAGGGTACTAAAGGAGCTAAAGGTGGAACTAGCAGAGCCATTATCAGAACTGTTTAGTGAGTCTCTGAGCACAGGAAAGGTCCCAGAAGACTGGAGAAGGGCTCATGTGATCCCGCTCCACAAGAGTGGTAGCAGGAAGGAGGCAGGGAAGTACAGAGCAGTCAGTCTTACCTCAGTAGTGGGCAAGATTATAGAGGCACTCCTTAAGGAAAGGATAGTGCAATACCTGGAATCCATAGGAGCACATGATCCAAGACAGCATGGGTTTACAACAGGAAGGTCCTGTCAAACTAATCTCATAGATTTCTTTGGCTGGGTAACCAGAGTGGTGGATCAAGGTGGTGCAGCTGATGTCACCTGCCTTCACTTCAGCAAAGCTTTCAAAACTGTTTCACATAGAAGATTGTTTAATAAGCTGGGTAGGCTCAGGGTGGGTCAGAAGTTGGTCAACTGGGTGGCAAACTGGTTGGCGGGCAGAAAACAGAGAGTGGTGGTAAATGGTATACAGTCAGAAGAGATGCAAGTCACTAGTGGGGTACCTCAGAGATCAGTCCTGGGGCCAGTCCGCTTCAATATCTTCATCAGTGACATTGCAGATGGACTGGTGGGGAAGGTTTGTCTGTTTGCAGATGACACCAAGATCTACAACAGAGTAGATGATCCAGATGTGGTGGGCAGAATGAGACGAGATCTGGATAAACTGGCAAAATGGTCTGAAGAGTGGCAACTGGGGTTTAACGCAAAGAAGTGCAAGATCATGCACATATGGAAGAGAAACCCTGAAGCCACCTATAGGTTGGGAGGGGAGTTGCTGGCAATCACAAGGGAAGAAAGACTTGGGCATCATCATCACAGATGACCTGAAATCATCCAAGCAGACCACTAAAGCAGTAGGTAAGGCTAGAGGGATGTTGGGTTGTATTAATAGGGGTATCGCAAGTCGTAACAGGGAGGTAATAATACCTCTTTACAAGACATTGGTTAGGCCCCATCTGGAGTACTGCGTGCAGTACTGGAGGCTACACCTGCACAAGGACGTTAACAAAATGGAGGCAGTCCAGAGAAGGGCAACCAAAATGGTGCAGGGACTGCATCAGAAAACATGAGGACAGATTAATGGAGCTCAATATGTATACCCTAGAGCAAAGGAGAGCGAGTGGTGATATGATCGAAACATTCATTGTATTGAAGCGAGCGGTGCGGCACCACACCATTACAGTTAATGGAGCCCCCCCCCCAGCATATGCCATACTTCTGGGTCACAGACTTTTAGAAAATAAACTCAGTTGTGGTGCGAGAAAATCGCTGCTTTTACTAGATAACGCTAAACCGGAGGGTAAGTCTTTCGGGGGACGGAGCCCCCTAATTTGGACTGTTTTCCTTTAAAGAGTTGAAATACAGCTGGATATGGCATGGGGAGTCATGGTCCCCAAGGAAGGAGCAACATGGGTTTTAGTTGTGATGGAGTGGGGAGGAGGGCAACAAACCACCAGCACAGTAGGTTGGTGAGCTCAAACTCGATGGACCTGGTCTCCTTCTACCATCAAATTCTATGTTTCTATCATATGATTTGTTTGCACCAATCATAGAGTAGAGTAGAGTTTTTCTTACCCATTTTATAAAGAGAAGTCACACATTGGTTTTCCAGTGTAAAACAAGCCTAATCATGCATTATTACTGTATATCAGCACGATCGCGCCCCTACAGTTAGGGTTGAGAAGGATGTTTAATGTTAAACCCCAATTTTTATACCTTAAAGAGCCACTGACGCCTCAAAAAGAACTTTGAAAAACATAATATTTAAACACAGAACAATTTATATTTCTCATTTGCTCTTATTTCTTATTCCCATTCTTTATTACTGGGTTCATATGCTTGAAAACAGGATTGTTGTCCCCTGAAGGTTCATCAGCTCCTACTGCTTCTTCCCAAACTGATGTCATAATACTCTGCTTGTGACATCACAGTTATTTCCATGGCAACAGACTGTGATGTCACAACAGAGCATTATAACTTCAAATAGGGAATAAGCTGTAGAGGCAGATGAACTCTGAGGGATAAAGTCCTGGGGCTCGATTCCAAGATAGTTACGCTAGACATAAACGTAGTACGCCAGTGCCGATGGCGCAAACTGCAAGTTACACCAGTGAGATGCGACATGCGTGATTCCAAGAGGAGACTTATGATGCATCCCGCAACTGCTACGCACACCGCAAGTTATGACGCAGATACAACAGAAAATGCATACACCACTGCATAATGTGGCCTACGTCAGGCGTAACACACCAGCAGCACGGAAACACTATTCCAAAACAGATGGCATACACAGATCCGGCAGTGGAAGGCCATGTAAGTTGGAACAGGTTAAAACTATCTTAAACAGTGCACAAGCCAGTGACCCCCCCCAACCCACACAGATGGTACCGCATCACACAAACAAGGCCATAGACAGGCATACCTACCGAACACACACTGTATAAGACATTAGCGTGGCTGGACTAAAATAGTAGCCATATGCACCACCCTGAAAAGCCAGTCACAAGATATGTCAGTGAACAGATAAACTGCACATGGCAAGGTAGCCTGCCCATGCACGGCAGTGAAATGAAACCACCGTGGACAAAACAGTGAAATATGGGGGCAGTGACGTCAGTCTCCCAAACAGCATGTGTACAGGTGCCACGAATACCCGCCCCAACCCATAAACCCCACTGCCAACAGTCCCAGCAGTATGTGGAGTAACCGAGATAGAGTAGGCCACATATTAGCCATGTAAATGCCTGTCGCCCAGGACATAGAGACGTGTACAACCCCCCCAAGAGATCCGGGAAGCCAACTGAACAGCTGATGTGCACAGACATTGGGGACAGCGGACTGAAAAGATGTGTACAGACATGTTATGGGGGGTGCAGCTGTTAGAGAGTGGGTCCACAGCAGACACAGCTGGCGACACCCATGCACACAAACAGCAGTGCCCCAAGATGGAGCACACAGCAAACAGCACTCATGCAAGCCAATGTGCCCAGCACACACAAGACAGAGTGAAAGGGGCAGCAATACAGGTGCCAACAGCATGGGGGCACAGAAGGCAGAGGGTGCACAGAGGCCACAGACACAACGCTGGGACGATGGTGCCACCAGGCACAATGCACCAGCCATGGCTACTGATACATGTAAACAGTGTAACCACAACAGGGACACAGCACCGGGTGGCACAGACCCGTAGACATATGGCATCATGACACACCAATGCCTGTGCCACTGGTGCCACCCACAGGGAACAGTGGATCCCCAGGTGGAAGGGTGCCAGACAGGCACAAGGCCACCACATAGCTGGGACATACAATGTGTGATGGCATGGGTGCCAGACCATGCACAGTGTGCTGCAGCACACAGGACACCACGCAGACGTGGAGAGTGGTGAGTGCCATGAGCCATGAGCTACACAGCCGGCACACAGACTAGATGCACAGTGAGGATACACCGGGGACAGCAGGCACCACCACAGGTGAGTCCCCATGTGCATGGTGACACACACACACACACGACCATGCACACCCGAGACAGACACACAGACAGTGATGTGGTACAACAGTTTAATGCAAGGAATGGAACAACAGGGACACATGGATACAGGAAATGGGGAAAGGGGGTGTACAACAGGAAATGGCACAACAACAGAACACAACAACATGACACAACACCCCAGGAAGAAACCAACAACAAGCCCAAATGCCCACCCGCACCCACAGATCACCAAGCACAAGGCCTCACAACTAAACAATCCCACCCATATAGAACATCACAAACAGATAAACAATCCCACCCATATAGAACGTCACAAAAAGATAAACAATCCCACCCATATAGAAAGTCACAAACAGATGAACAATCCCCCCCATGTATACATTACACCCATATGTACAATCCCACCCAAACATCACACCCACCCATATTTACAATACTGCCCAAAGACACAGTCCCACCCCAGAACACACAGTGCGTCAGCACAGCAGCTAAGTCCTGCCCAACTCTACCAAAAGGGCACCCACGGAGCCATGTAGGCATCTCACATCATCCAATATGGCTTACATCAGGGTCACCAGGCACTGTCGATTCAGAGCGCCCCCTGCATGGGAACATCCCCAGGCCCCCCAGCATTGCCAGCCACATCCTCTCCCTGCTGCTACTCCTGGATGTTGTCCATCGGCTGTGGCCCAGGGTCCCCCGATGCCAATGCAGCAACGCACTGCATGGCATCTATAGGTGGTGCATCCCTGTCAGCTGTACTGCTGTATCCACCTCCACGGTCCCAGTAGATGGTGTGGCCATGGCCAGGTCCACCTCCCCTGTCATGTCCTCCATCGCGTCTGGTGCATAAACTGGCTGTGGAACAGGCTCCTGCCACCCAATGTCTGTGGGGTCCTGCACAGCCACCTCCTGTGCATTAGCCACCACCACCGCCACCTCCACAGGCTCCTCCCCCTCTGAGGAGGATGAGATAGGTGGAAGGACCCATGCCCTCCGCTGCCAGCACTGAGTGCGCTGTCGGTGCTCCTCGGCGTCCGATGCCTTCAGCTCTGCCATGGCCCTCAGCAGTGCCCTCTGCCACTGCATCAGTCAGCTATGACCACCTGTTGGTATGCAAAGGATGCAGTTAGTGTGGGGGCCTGGCCATGTGGCACACACACACAGGACATGTATGGATGCAGCGTGTGCCACCATGTGGCTGACCTCCATGGCCACGACGCATGAGGACCACTGCATGCACTTACCTGACCTCCATTGTAGCACTTCCCACCTGAGGCTGCCAACACAGCCATGCTGCACACCTTGGGATACACTCAATGCACCTGTGGGGATGTTGAGAATGGTGACATGTGTGCAGCTCAACACACCATGGCCCACGTGCCAGCACTGCACCATCAGATGTACGGCCGTAGGCTACAAACCTGCACCTGTGTCCTGTCCAGACCTCATCTCGGCATCCCTGTGCAGAGCCATGCTGATCAGGTGCTGCAGAATGTCTGGATCCCTCCGAGTCAGATCCTGCCAGCAGTGTGTCAGCTGGCGGACCATCCAGCATATGCCTCTGCACTCCCCCATCCGTGTGCTGATGGCATGTCACGCGTGGTCCTGCTCTCCAATGGTGCGCCTCCTGCACCCTGGTGGCAGCAGCATCCTGCCTCACTGCTGCACACAGTTGACCAGCATGGCGATCTCCATGAGTGTAACATTTGGTGCCTGCCCACTCAGGCTGAAGACCAATCCAGTGTGCATGTCCAGGGAGTATTGTGATACCTGCATGAGGGGGAAGGAATAGCACACAGGTCAATACACAATGCCGCTGCGGATGCATTGATGACCCCTACCCACCTGGTGTGTCACCCGCCTGCGTCCACGGTGCATGGTAACAGGCCAGAGCCACAGGCAAGCAAATGCAATCCCCGACCATCGGAGGTGCTCTATCCACTGATGACATGCACTGCAGGAGGTGTGGGATGGCTGTGCAGTGCCATGCACATGACCAGGCACATGCCACCACCAACTGCACTAGCAGTGTACCGCCGGTACACCAGCCCCCTGCAGAGGAGTGATGCAACCTGCCCTGTAGAGTGTGGGTGTGGTCGGACAGCACTGCATGCCACCCTGCCACAAGTCTGCACATCCACCATTGCGAGTAGCAGCTTGCAGCTCAACCTAGCATGTGCCCAGAGTACAGTCCCATGGCCCACCGCTGCTGACACCATGACATGTGACAGACACCTACCTGGACAGTGCACTGTGTGTACAAGCATGGGTGGCGCTTCTGGCTTCAGTGGTACACCTGGATGGAGAATGTGCAGGTCATCATTAGCTCGTGGTACAGACAGTGACAACAGCAGTTGCAGTGGCGTGGCCGTGTCCCCCTACCTGGTCCCATGCATAGGTGCTGTATCCTACACAGGGGCAGTGAACAGCAATGTTAGGTACACAGTGTAGTGCATGCATTGTAACAGTGCATGCTGTGTATTGGCTACTACTCACCTGTGGCCTGAGTGTGTCCACTGTGGGGCTACAGTGGAATAGGGCATGAGTTAGCACACTGCTGCCAATGTGACTGTGGCCTGCTGCCTGTGGGTGCTGCATACCTCCCAGCCATCCCCCATGCACAGGACTGTCCCTGACTATGCCCGGGAACTGTCCCCATGCCACCCTGATGTGGCACACCCATCACTGAGGGGTGGGGATGGGACCCTGCCTGGAATGCCAGCAGGTGGGGTAGCTGTCATGCTGCCATTGTGGACATGACATGCACACTGGGAAGGCTGTGGTACGCAACCTGTGGAACACATCTGGACATGCCAGCAACTGTGTTCCTGTGTGTGGTAGGCTGGCACTGGGCTGTGGTAGGCCTGGCCTGTAAAGTCTGTTGGGGCCTGTCCTGTAAGTGGGGGGGGGTTGAGAGGTATGGTCTGTTGTGTCCCAGTACTTACCTGATTGCAGACAGATAAACTCCTGCTCCACCTGTCCTGTGGCACTGCAGTCCCCCTGCACTGCTTTCAGCTGTCCAGCCTGTGGCCTGTGAGATGATGCTGTGGCCTAGCTACACGCATAGCCAGTAGAGGCACGTGGCGCATGTACATGCTGCATGTGTATCGTGGGTCACAAGTGCACAGCTGTGGCCTGTGGCACGAATGTGCACTCCTGCATGATATATATGTGGCCTGTGGGACACCAAAGCCTACATGGTATACAGCACTTGCGGTACGTGTCCTGTGGCCATGCAGTTGAGTACTTGCCTGCACGCAGCTGCGGCCTACATGTCTGCATGCAGTGCTGTACTGTGTTTTGCAGGATGCATTGTGACATGTGTCCAGTCGCAGCTGTGGCAATGAGTGACACCACGCAGTGGTATGGTACAGAGCCTTATTGGTGACAGGTGGGTACACATGGGTGACACAGTGCACAACAGTGATATACAGGTGACATCCCCCATATTCACCATCACCCAATGCCCGTGCAGTGCACAGTTGTGACTCCACACAGTGCTCCCTCAGCCCCCCCCACACACACCTATGCAAGCCCACACACATGGCTGCCACACACATGCCATCTGCCCACCTCATGGCCTACCGGCTCCCACAGCCAGCAACCGGCACCATTGTGCCATGGGTACATGTCAGTCCTGTGCCTGTTGCTACCACCCAGTCCTCTTTCCCTTTGCAGACATCGGTGTGGCACATGTCCCACCCTGCACATGCTGCACCCCTGTTGTGCTGCCACTGGCACCATTGTCCTCCGGGCCCTGCTGTTTCTCCCCAGTGTAGGTGGTGCACACTGTTGTGCCATCCCTTGGCTGCTCCCCATGGGTGCACTGCTGTCTGTAGCCCTCTGTGGTGCTGCCTGGGCTGCCTCCTGCTGTGAGCCACTGGTCCTGTGCCCTGTGCCCAGTGTCTTCCTCTCCATGCCTCTGGCAGGGGTTTTTGCTGCTGCCTTCTTGCCAGTGGCTCCTACAGCACATGCTGCCACCGGTGCATGGCCGACTACCTTCATTGGCCATTGTTGCCCCACTGGTGTGGGTGTTGGCAGCACAGCGGGCTGCAGTGTCCATGGCATGGACAGTTGCACTGGTGCCGGGGGTCTCTGTGCCGCTGGGGGCAGTGGCAGTGGTCCCAGCAATACTGGTAGTTACACCTCCAGTGGCTGTGGTGCTGTGGCCTCTGTGCCTCTGTCCGGCATCTTGTGCAGGGCTGTTGCTGGCCACTCCTCTGGTGCCACCTGTGTGGCTGCATCATGCCCAGCTGTCAGCCACTGGTGTATGCCTGCTTGTGTGACCTGCAGCAGGGCCATGAGGTCATCAGCCTGACTTCCCTTTTGTGCAACCGACCCCTCAATGGCCATGGCCAGGCTGGGTATGGCGGCTGTCTGTGCCTGTGCACTGGTCTGTGCTGTAGCCATGGCCTCCACAATCCACTCCATGGCATTACTGGTGGTCTGCACCCCAGTCTCCAGCACTCCCATCAGTGCTGCCTGCCCTTGCTCCTCCCGTGCTGCCTGGTGTGCGTCCATGCTGAGGTGTATGCAGCCCAGCATCTCAGACTGCTCGGCGTGTGCTGTCACAAGGGTCTGGCAGAATCTGACATAGTCTGTCGGGGTCTGAGGTGCCTCTGCCTCAGGTGATGTCATCCCATTCAGGGCCTCCTCCAGCCTCTGATAGGATATGGGGCCCAGGTCCTGTGGTATTTCAACCTCCAGGCTGCCACAGCTTAGGTAGTCACTGAGATCCAGGCCTGGATCTTCCAGTGGCTGTTCCCCCCCATTTGCTGCTCGTCCAACACTGTTGTCTCCACTGTGTCCTGCTGAGCCTGCCCTCTGTTGTCTGGTGCACTCTCCACCACCACTGTGTCATCTGCCACTGTGCCTGCAGGGAGACATCAGTGCATCAGTGCACTGTCCACTGTCATGCCTGCATCTATCCCATCACTGCAGTGCCCTCCCATGCACCACTGTTGGCACTGGCCATGTTCTTACCTGCCCCATCACCATCTGCATCTGCACCTGTGGAAGATTGTGAGGGTATCAGTGATGCTGCACTATTACATGACACCCATGCCTACCATGGCCCACTTCCCTGCAACTCCATCCCACAGGGCAGTGACACAGTTGGACATTGACTTACCTTCCCCGGTGTCCTCTGGCTCCTCTCCTGTGGATTGAATGACAGTGCTTTAGTACTTGGACACCTGTCAATGCCCACCATGTGTGCCACCATACACCCCTCTGTTTTGCTGTGCACCTCAGGCTGGGTGGTGCTGGCCACCAACTTACCTGCCCCTGTGTCCACTTCTGCTGCACCTGTGGGGGGAAGGGGTTACATTACATCAGTGCTGACTGCCCTTGTGCTGGTTGCAATGTCGGCTGTTGGCAGGGCTGTGCACCGTGCCAGGCTGCATTCCATCATTGCCCCCACCCATGCACTGTTCTGCTTTGCGTTGCCCCACCTTCACAGTTCCCACTGTGCTGTGGCGCACTGTGCTCTCAGCATGTCACCCACCCTCCTTACCATTCTATATTGCCATCTGCATTTGACAGCTGCAATGCTTCACACGTCTATTTATGCCCATCTGGAAGGTGTCCAGCTCAGAGTCCCCATGGATGGCATGCTGAATCACAAGTGCCAGGACCCTCTCCTCATGTGTGCTTAATGTGAACATGTCCTGTGGGCCGCCTCCCATGACCATGACCTGCCACCTGTTGTGTGCCTGTTTTGCATTGGTGTGGCACTTCAGGTCACTGTACCACTTCTGCAAATCCTGTGTGGTACAGCTCACATGTGCCACCGCATTCACCTTCTGTACCACCTCATCCCATGCTGCCTTCCTCTTTAACTGGTTCTGCCACTCACCACCCTTTCCCAGCAGGTCTGGGTTTGCCTCCAGTTCATCCAGGAGGACATCCATATCTTCACAGCTGAAATTCTGCTTTCTCCTTTTACTGCTTGCTGCCTCTACCCCGCTACCCACCAACTTCTAGCCCCTATCACGTGTCTGTGGCTTGCGCACAATTTTAGGGTCGTAGGGTTGCAACTTGCGTAGTGCTACGCCGCTCTTGCAGGCTGCACCATGCAGTGGCAGCGTATGTTGCGACTTGCTTAATTCAACATTTCTTGCCATATCTCGCAACTCTCTCAGAATCTGGTGCAGCTCGCATGTCATAGACTTTTCGGCGTATCTTATGCATTGGCGTATTTTCCGCACTGCTCTATCCACTGTCTTGGAATCGGGCCCCTTGTTTTTGTGGTAAATTTCTTCAGTAATAAATAAAGGAGAGGAAAAATCTATAGAAGATATATGAAATACAAGCTGAATTGTATCTTAATATCATGTTTTCCAAAGTTTTTCCAATGGTGTCAGCTGCTCCTTAATAACTTTGGCATTGTCTGAGAAAACAGCACAAAATTTGGCATGCACTGTCAGGCTATTAGAGTCTCAAGATATGAAAAGTTTCATGTTGGCATCTTGTTCAGTTTTTGAGACAAGGAGCGCCAAAACATTGGAAGAAAACACATTTGGTTTCCCTATACTTATCATTGGGTATCTTTTGCTCTAATCCACAGCCTAAAGAGTGCGGAATTAGTTCATGAAATTTCAGGATTGAAGGGGTCTATGCCCCCAGCATGCCTTTTGAAGGTTTTGTGAAAAATATCATACAGTTACAGAATTATAATCAATTTTTATTTGACTGAGAAATGCAAATAGTAAACAAAACAAAAAAAAGATTAAGCGCTTATTTTCATGATCCACCTCTCAAGCTGAAAAGAATACTGACTGTGATGGCCACCATTTTTCTTTTACTTTCTAAACTTACAAACATTGAAAATGCATAAAAATTATCTCTAAAAAAAAACACTTGAACCAAGCTAACTGGGACCCATTCAGCTAGCTTCTGTTGTTAGTGTATTTTATAGAACTTACCAGAAATACCTTTTCTGGGCACCCCAAAATCCAGGGTGCCCAGTTTTGCAAGAGGAGCCATTCATCCATGTTCTCTGTATGAGGCACTGATCCTCTGCTTTTGTTGCCTGCCTCTGTCTCTATCTATGCAAACATGGGTGCCCACCCCTGGTACCACTTATTTATCCCCCCTACCAGGTTGCCTGCCATTCCCAGTATTTAAGTTTTTTTTTGTTAATATAAGTGAACCAGGGTGCCCACCCCAGTACCGCTTCTCTTGATTCCTCTCCCCTCCAGGTCACACACTCTCTTTTCCAAACTGTAGCCTGACACTGGGGTGCCCAATCCCCAGTGTTGGAATGTGACTTGAAATAAAGAAAACTGTCCCTCAATATTTTTTTTAAACCTGTAAAAATTAAAAGTCCCTTACCAGTCTCATCCCCATCCTCAAACACCCCACCCTGACCTTTCACTTAGCACCCACCCCCCACACACACCCCACACACCTGAACATGTCCCACGGCATAGATCCACTCTCTGATCAAAGACACGTCTTGCTGCTGGACTACGATATGGGAAAATCATGTAAGTGCAGTACAATATATTTCACTGGGGTTTTGAACTATGATTCATAACTGTAATTTTTGCCTGCTTTGACCCCAAATTTTCAACATGGGCTTGGGACCCCACTTCATGGCAAATGACAGTGGACTTATGCAAACCTGGCTTGAAAGGTGATTTTGTGGTGATGTTGTGACTGCAACGACAGAATTTAAAATTGTTCACCACCCTTGTTCATTAGGTGGGGTCATAAGAAGGCTGTGTTGAAAAATATGGGATCAAAATATGCAAAAATGGCAAAGTTATGAACATATGTTGAAATATTTCTACACCCACTCGCACCTTTGGTAATTTTAAATATTTTGACCCCAAATATTGAGCATAGCCATTTTTTCACACCACCTCATGATCATAACAGCTGTCATTTTTCAAATCCTGGCCAAAATGTGTTTTCACACCTGTGGCACGGAATGACGTTTGGTGGCACAGAATTAGGTTTTGGCAGGGATTTGAAAAATTTCACCTAGTGGGTTCATGAGGTGGGATAATAAAAAGGCTATGCTAAAAATTTGATGTACAAATACAGTAAAATGCCCAGGTTATGTGAGAGGATTGCAGTAGTCATAGGGAGTCATATAATGACTGACTTGAAAATTTGTGGTCAAAAGTTAAAAAAAAAAAAATATATATATATATATATATATGTATACACACACTACATACTGTATATAATTGTTAAGAAACTTTGAGTGTAGTACCAGTCTTGACCCTAGTGGGTATGCTTTAAGATCCTATGCTGGTGAGCTGGCCTGGTGGTACTGACAGTTCAGGCGCTGGATGCCACACCTTATGCCATGCAGGCGACCTGGATTTGGGAATGAGCCCGGGTTGTCAGGGGTCAGTGGGGAGAGGGCGAGGGGCAGAGTTGAGTTGCAGTGAGGCAGCGCTCCTCTCCTGGGTAGGGATAAGGGGTTTCCCCAGCCCTTGGCAGCCACTCAGTGGAAGACGGATGGCAGTTTTGGCTATGGGGGAACCAGCGATAGCCAGGGGTGGGGTGGAAGAGGCCAAGACGGTACCCAGAGTGCATGTGGGCCTCCTCATGCATGCACTGCTGTGACTTCTGGGATCCCAGGACTCTCAGGAAAAATTGTGGGGAAAGTATGAAAGTACATATGGAAAAAAAAAGATCCTATGCTAGTGAGCCAAGTTTGAGGGTGAGCTCAGGGACCCAGCTGGATGGGGAGGGGGGATTGCACTGTTATGCGGCACCCCCCAACTTGGGAATGAAAGCTGCAGGGTTGTCCACACAGGCACAGGTACCATACAGTGAAGGCAACTGTACTCTTGCCATAGGACCCTGCACCTCTGTGTGGCAGAGGGCACTATACATTGGCAGACAGATGGACTTTTTGCCCTGTGTATCTATATCTGAGGCCAAATGGAAGGGCAGAGCTAGAGGGCCCTGAACTTTTGCAGCCCTCCAGATAGCCCTTGAATTTTCGACATCCATTGGTGCACTTCTGTAGGCAAAAGGAATCTTCCCATGCCACAAGTCCCAAGGGCCCTGCCCATCTGCATCTGTTCATGCAGGTCCTGAAGGGACCTGTGTGAATGAGGATATGATTCCACTATCTCAAAAAGACAGGAAATTCTTTGCAAAAATCTTTGTTAATGCACCAGTTAGGGTAACTAAACACCACTAAAGTAGAGGAATGTGCCATTAGGGTTTCTAACCTTAACTCCCCACACCCACCCCAAGGAGCAAAATGAAAAAAACACTAGGGTTTTGGGTCTCCGGACTCTTGCAACTCAGTGGTGGGGTCTTCCTTGGTGTTGTCAACCCTAATGCTCCTGCCTCTCCCCAGCTTGTAGCCTCCAGGCCAAAATAAAAGGTATTGCTCCAAGCCAGTGCCTCACAGTGATACACTCTTCAAAGGTAGAGATGTATGCCTCACCACATGTTGCCAGCGCAATTTGTTGTAGCTTTCTTCATGCAGGGCACTGTGGGCCCTGTGTGAAAAAAGATGATGTGTGATGTTGTTTGCTTAGGGAACGGGGTGGGCAATTGGGGATGGCAACCCTAAAGAAGACCCCACCACTGATTCGCCAAGATTCCAGAAACCCAAAACCCTAACGTTTATTCCTTTTGCTGCTTGGGGGTGGGGAGTTAGGGTTGCAAATCTTTGCACCACGTTTCCTTTCTTTTGTGGTATTAAGTTACCCTAACTGGTGCATTAACCAAGTTTTTTGCAAACAATAGAAATATAGGTATACATCGGTAATAAGTAATGTTATATGTATTTATTGCATTTTAGAAAATGACTAAGATAATCCTAGCTTTCTGATTGGCTAGGACAACGATCTTAGTGGGCAGGTATTTTTCAATAGAGCCCACTTAGAAGAAGTTCCCATTTGGGGTGCCCCATTACCTGGTATATTATTGGGCACCCCAAATTTTCAAACTGAGCAGCTGGCAATTTATGTCACTCACTTACCGGACAAACTAGAAGCTGGCCACCACACACACACACACACACACACACACCACTACCAATCGATCCTCATTTGCTTTAAAAAAGATTAAAAACCCTTCATATTCAAAAATATCATGTATTACATTCACCATCATGCTGTTTCACATCGTCCAGTGACATCCCCTATGCTGTTCCACCACCAAAAACGGAAGCGTGAAATAAGTGCACCAAATGAACACCATCTTATCCCCAATACTTTTTGCCACATACAACTATAACAGCGCTCCTCTGTAGAACTGTACAATAAAAAAAATAACATTTTCAGAGCTCCTGTGCCAAATCGTAACTCCTGCAAAGCACTTCCTGTTTTTACAGTGCAGGGTCACCCAATGTCACCATCTAGTAGCACCCCCAACTCCCAAGTGAGAGGGAAAAAAGAGTCTACCAGGAACACCAGAAAGCTGTTTTTTTTTTAATTTCATTTTACAAGAGACTACTGGGGAAAACTACAAAAGATCCATATATTGTTCCTGAACTGCTGCTGGGGGGGATAAGTTGAACAGAATGGCTCCATGCTGTGTGGTGGTGGGGGGGGGCAACAGGAGATGTAGCAGCAGAAATAAAGGGTCTACTTTAAAACAAAGACATGTAAAAGTCATTCTTACTCTAAATTTTAAAAGTGTTTTTAAATCCCAATCTAAAAATGTCACAGTTTGCCATTTTCTAAGCGCAATAATACCCTCCAGGTTGGGCAGTACTGGGCAATACCAGACCTTCCAGGGGCTATAAGGCCCTCCACTGCAGTGTTGGGTCTCATTATGCCCCTGGGCATTCTGCTATTGCACAATACCATCCACCCTGTTGGTTATTATTGCTTGCATGTGCTTTCCACTTGTGCTGGAAGCAGCTGAAATGGTCAGAAGATGTTTTTACTTTGTGCACAGTTCTCATAGTGCTCCACAGTTGCAGTGAATCAATATAAAAGCAATCTATGGTGAGTAAAAACAAGAATAGTGTATAGTTAGACTTCCAGTTCCGCCTCCTATGCTTGCGGTGGTGAACAACTTTGGCCCTCTTCCCCCCAACGACTAAATCCATCGTAATCCATGTGTACACACTGTTTTATGCAGGTCAATTCTCGAGCTCAATGTTAACATATACAGGATGCCTGCTAAAAGTAAAATAAAAGGTGGAATAACTGCAGTGGAGTGAAAGATGGAGCAGTCCAACCATCTCGATACCTGGGCCACAGTCGCAGCAGGTCGATATCGGTAACCTTTGACCATGCCAACCAGCATAGTGAGGAAAAATTGGAGGAACACTTCACTATTACTTCACAGAGACTGTTCTATGAGCTCCAAAAGATTGGATCAGTAATGGAGTGGTTAAGAAGGCAGTCAGTGATAAACAAGAGACCCAAGAAGCACAACAGCAAACTGCAAGGTGGAGGAAGGGCTGATGGAGGCCTTGCATGCTATCGAGCAGCATGGCACTGTATTGAAGTACTTGACCTGCTGAAAGCAGGAGCTCATGGAAAAGACAGATGATGTGGAGCTCCGCACCTGGAGGGAGAACATTAGAATCCATGGGCTTCCCGAAGGCATGGAACAGGGAACCATGGAAACCTTCCTGGCATACCTCTCAACATATAAACCAGGCAATGTGAAACACAGACCATACCAGTGTGTAACAAATGACCCAAATGTGGAACACCCTATTTTTGTAGCACGCGAGTAGCACACTCATTTGACGGTGCATCAATAAATTTATTTTTAACCAGCTGTATTTTTTCTTTTGTATTCCTATAACAAAATATATGTTATAGTGTTGCCTGTACTTTATTTTAGTGCTATTCTCATTTAAAAACACAAACACACATTATTAAGATAAAGGAATACTTTATTTTGTACAAACAAAAGCATGCAAACACAATACACCACAAAGAAAGACTGGGTGGGCCAAGCAGTACAGTCACCTTGAACAGCAGTGCAAAAACAAAAAAAAGCAACAAAGAATTCCCATCATCGTAAGAGTCTATTGTGTACCCATGACATAAAAATGCTGGACTTTACAAGATCTCAGAGTTAAAACACATACAGCAAAGTTTCACACATAAAAAGAGAAAAAAAAAACAGATTCTTAAAACACAATTATAAATAGGCAAAACTAATAAGCAGAACACTTGATAATACTAAGCTTTCAAAGACCGGAAATGCTTCTTTTTAGACTATTTTACTGAGGCCAAAAATTTGGAGACTAAATCCACTTCTTCCTTTGTTTTAGGATGAAGTAAAATGAAAAGAGAATCATAATCCAGGTTTGCACATTTGGTAAAGAAATATTTTCATGATTGATTACATACTGATTTGAAAGGGGACTTTGAACAATAATGTGATATATAGTTTCAGTAAAACCCTTGTTGCATCTACAATGGTGCTGGGCAGCTTCATTTTGGGGTAGCTTATTAAAGTAGTTGTATCTAGAAACAAGAGTGCCTAATCTAGCCCATGTGATCAGTTTTCTGATGTTTGGCGCTAGTGGGAGAGTTAAATAGTCTTCTAAAGAAGAGTCAGTCTTATTGAGGCTAAACCAGATAACCTGTTTCTGCTCCCACATTTGCTTCATTTGGTGGAATTATGCATCAGTTATGAGTTTTTGCTTTAGAGAGGACTTATAAAGAGGGCAGATAGAAATTCCCTTCAAGAAGTCTTCCAGTAAGTGCATCATATTCACCTTTGAAAGGACATGTTTAAGGCCCTTTTAACCATGGAGACAATAAGCCGTTTTCTGCCCAGTATAATTTCTCCTCAACACAGAATGAATATACCTTTAGTTAGTGTAACCACAATCCAATGCAATGCAAATCAATTTTAAAACATCATATATCATAGTGCACAAAACAGGAAAAATGCTAATGATGTGTGTAATCACAATAACCAAATACAAAGCAAAAACACATATGAGCAAATAAATGTTCAAAAAGACTGTTTTGTGTCAGCTAGTGTAGCGCAAAAATACTTGTAAGTTGTACGAAGTAGTGCAGTTGTATTGTTGCGTGCATCACCATACATTACCGAGAGGATTTATGATCCCTGTTGTATACTGCAGAGGCTTTTTGGCAGCATCTAAAACATCTTTTGGCTGTTTGACCTCATAACAATCTTTTTCTTCATTCATTTTAATAGCAGTGAGTTCAGAGTCTTAAGACCAAATGACTGGTGTAGTTCAGTCTTTACCTTCTTCATGACACTGAAGGCCCTTTCTGCTTCAGCATTCAAGTGCGTCAAGCAAAGCAAAGTCATCATTAATCTTCTGAAAAGTGGAAGTCTGTTACAGTCACATAGTTGTTGTAGAACATGAGCCCAGTGTTTTGATACACACGAATGTGGTCCATTTACTGGTCCTGTCAATTTATCCGTATCTTCAGTTTGATACGTTGTAAACTCGTCCAATAATTGCTCAGAGTCTCCATCAGTGACACAGACTCCCAGACGAAAGGCAGCATCAACCACAAGTTTTGTTGATATGTCCAGTTTACTTGCTGGATTAGGAAGGGAAGCTGCATTCTTTAACGGGTGATCCTGAATTGGGAATTTTTTCAAGATTTTCTGCAGCACATCAGTATAGAATGCCACAGTTTTCTTGTAAAAATTATTTTATATTACTGTCCCCAAAATGTAATCCTCATGATTGTTCATATATTGTTTGACCTCCAGTCCAACCCAGAAATCACTGTTGGGCAAGAAACTGCTTAGGTCAGTAAGCACAGACATATCATTTTCTCTGATTAATTTGACAGCAGCTACAGGTTTCAACACTCTCCCTGCATACTGTTGCATCAGTTTTATATGCTTCCCCATGCAGAGTCATGAGCTGACTTTCTCTGCTTTGTAGATGGGTGCTGAACCGCAGCAAGGGTTCCAGAGCATATTTAAGGAACATAAAGATCATTCACTGTTTATGGTTCTGCCGATGGTCACATATTAGGTTGATTTTGGCTAATCTTGGTTCCAGTGTTAGAAAATATGAAAGGAGAGCTGGCTACATGTCCAGAGTTCTGTTTATAACTTTCCCAAGACTTAGCCATCTAGTAGGGGCAGGCTCAATAATCTTAAGTGGGTCTACATCAGTAAACAAGTTAGCATTAGGCCACAATGAAGGAGGCTTCTACTGGGAAATTAATGCATGGTTGGGGGGGGGGTTGTGGCACAAGGTCGAAGGCCGAGTGCCTACAACCAACCAACCATGCATTAATTCCTCAGTAGAAGCCTCCTTCTGAGTGGCTTAATGCGCTTGTAACTTGGCAAGCACTAGTAAAAGTTATTGTTATAAATATAATTGTTTTATTAAAAACTATTACAAATACACACAACCAACTATTTAGGGACTTCACTGTTTTGAGTATAGGACATTATAACTATGACATTTATTTATGTTGTGATGGTGCAAAATAAAAGCATGACTATAAAACAGTTTGTCAAGATCATAACACATTGCACTAGTTTTTATTAATTTTCAGATGGTGAATATTTGTGTACAGCCATTGGAATTATAAACTGCTGCATTTTACCATGCTACATGCTGCCTTGAATGCTGGGATTCCTTGCTATATCATTTCTGGATATGGATTACTGCTCGCCTTCTACCGCGATCGGTAAAGTTTACTTGTTCAGATTTCTACAGATAAAGTACAATGACTGTGGGGGACTCCTGCATTCAGCTAACACTTATGTAAGGTTACCATTCCATACAAGAGGTATCCGGCTTGGTAACGGTGGTGATGGGAGTGTAGCTGGACTGCAGGAAAACTATATTCACTGGACCATCAATTGGGAGACAAGGTGGATTTCAGTATTTTACAGTTTTCTGACACATACCAAGGATTGTGAGTCGGAGACTGGATACGCAGAGTGCCACTAGGGTGGGTGGAAAAAACCTTGCTGTTAGTAGCATGGCAGTTCACGATCTGGTGAAATACAACAGAAGTTGAGGATGGCATTAATCTCCACGTTATTCGCTGGTGATTTGATAGTGGTTGTTTTAAGTACTACAGCTCGGAGCAGGCATTACTAGGGGACTAATGCCGTCCTCAGCTTTGGTCATGTGCGGTACTTTGTCCAATCGGTTTGTTCTATTTCACTGCAACATAAATTGCCATGTACAAAGCAAATTCCTTCAGCTTCTGCTGTCTTTGAGAATGGATGAAAAATAGCAGTACACATCTGAGATCAATTCCTCTACAGGTGCGCGTAAAGCTTTTACCACAGTTTTACTGCAGAGAACTGCTAAGTGGCAGAGACATCCCATATTAATTATATTTGGATTTTACAGCCTTTAAGCGGGACAGGACTGAATATTTTTTTCTGATCATAGAGGCAGTATTGTCAAATGAAAACACGACGATGTTTGAGAGTGGGATGTCAAAGTTCTTCATTGTTTCCATCAAGCAGTCAAACAATGCTTGCCCAGTCCCAGGCACCACATGCTGACATGTCTAAGAAATGAATGACATTTTTCCTGCTGTTTCATCCAGGAAACCCACAAGGATCACTTAAAGCTTCTCATCAGCCATGTCTGTGCCCTGATCCATATAGACACAAAAATGCACTTCATAACAAACTGCAGCTGCATCATTTTGATACCAGGGACCAAGCACATCCCTTGCTATACAGCTTGCTTTGGTTGCCCCACATGTCATCATCTTCAGAACATCTTGGTCTTCACCATATTTCTTCATGAATTTCAGTATATGCTCTCCTGCTATAAATGGAAGCTTATGTTCTGCAATCAGGGACATGAACGCCACCTCTGCCTCAATGACTTTCATGCTCAACAGGCTTTGAGGGCCAAAGAAGTGCAACATATTCTTCCCAGTCACATGCTTGGAATTTTGCTGATGCTCTTCTGAATTTGCATGTCACTGCACATCATGTCGACCTCCATGGTGAATGGTGAAATCTGTGCCACAGGTCTTGCAGAATCCATACTTCACACCATGTTTGCTGCCTGCCAACCAGTCAAAAGTGCTCTTCCAGCTGGCTTGGAAAATGATGTACCTTCTTTTCTTTTTCTCTGGAGACTTATCACTGCCATGATCCTCCTCAACTTCATCCTTGTTGTCGAGGCATACAAAGTATTAATGTTTTAATTAGTGCTTGAACAGTTCAGTTTTAGTGATCCAGTGGACAGGACTCTATTTTACAAGAAGGTGGAAGAGAAAAATGTCACAATTTTTCTCTGCCACCCTCTCGACAAAAAGATCTGAGTCTCTGACTGCCACATACTCAACCTGTTGGCAGATCCAAGCTCCCTCTGGATGCACCTCTAATACATGAATTACTCATCAAGACTAGGGATGTTCAATTAAGACAATGAAGAAAATCAGTTGGAGAAACACATTTGTGTGACCCAACTTAACAGATCCAAGCTCCCACTAGATACACCTCTAACACATGAATTACTTAGCAAGACTGGGGATATTAAGACGATGAAGAAAATGAGTTGGAGAAACACTTGCATGTCCCACCGTGGCAAGAGATGTGCCTTTTACTTTTCTTGGATCCACGACCGGTCATTGACAAAATTTTTGTCTAATGACCACACAGTGAAACCGTCATGTCGACCGCATTTGCAGTTAGCATATGGTTTCTGACTTGGTAACGTCTTTCTTTGGGGGGGCTTTGCTCCCAAAACCCCCACATGGGGGGATGTGCCCCCACCCCCCCACACTAAATATAATCAATTCTGAGTCAGAACTGATTAGGGGGGGGGGTGCAAGACCCCTGGAATACAGTGCCAGGGTCCAACGCCGACACTACAGTGACCTGGTGCTGTAGTCGCTGTACTGATGGTCACTGTCAACTTTTTGCTGTCGGCGGTGCATACTGCTTTTCTCTATCTCAAATGTCCATTGTGCTCCATTTGAGTCATCTGTGACCACAACAAGACAGGCATTACACTTTTCTGTACTTTAAGCAATGCTCCCTTAACTACTGTGAGTTCTCCAAGAAAATGTGAATACGGTGAACAAACAGTGCTTGGCTTCCCCTTTTCAATGCTACTTACTTGTTGCAAGGACTTATCTTTTCCTGTTTCTGTGGCAATAAGTTTCCATTTTTCTTCAAAATCTGAGAGGTTATCAGCCCCATGGAATGGAGAGCTGAGGTACTGAATGCTTTACCTCCTGCCATGCCGGCAACCCGTGTTTGGGAATGAGCACAGGTTGCCGGGGGTCGTCTGAGTGAAACAGGATTGAATGTCCCAAGTACTGCACTCCTCTCCTGGGAAGGGGTGGCCAGCCAACTCAGCCCTTGACTGCCATCAGGTGGAGTATCGATGGCATTGCAGGCTGAGTGGCTTGAAGGGAGGGGCCACGATCCCACAGAGCGTGCATTCCTCAACACGCACATTCTGACATGCAGTCATGGCAGGGGAACAGGGAAGAAAAGTGGAAAACCAGAACCCAATTGTGGATCACTGTTCCACATATCTCCCTGGGTCTGCGCCACCAACTTAGCACCTGGAGCGACTCTAGATGTGTACTATAGGGGCAGGATGGCCCTCCCTCTCCAACTCTGCCACGGGGGGCAATCTCAGGGGGACTGGCTCTGGGTAGATCTGGGGGAGGTGTGCGCAGACTGGGGTGAAGTGAAGATGGAATCAGGATCACTCAAGGGGTTAAAAGCTGTATTAAAAAAAAACTGAGAGGTTTGTTACAATAAAGTCTATGCGAATTTCCAAATCACATTCTCTAGCACTGCTAGCTGGACTTTGCAGAAATTATCTAGAAAATGCAACCACTTAATGCTTTCCAGGTGTATACACAAAAGTTGTCATATTTTTTAAGTTTTAGCATAAGCATCAGCATTTGTGGTGGTGCATCACCGAGGCTCTTTTGAGAAATGGCAATAAGTGGTTTGTGATCTGTCTCTAGTAATACAGACAATCCATTAATGTATTCATGACATTTCTAATATAGTACCTGAATACTGCTTCCAAGGTCTGTTTATCTCAGCACAGGGCTCTTCTGCTGATGTCATGCAGCATGATACATATGAAACAGGCTTCCATTTCCCTTGGTGTTCTTGCAGTAAAACTGCACCTAGCTCATGTTTAGAGGCATCCATGAAGACTTTAATTTTCTTTGTTGGATCATAAAATCACAGCACAGGTTCCTTAGTCAGAATGTCTTAAGTTGTTCCACTCTACTGTGTGTGTTTTTGTTTTGTTTTTTTTAAACACTGCCATTCAGTTTTTGCTTCTAAAAGGCTTCTTAAATCTGCAGTTTTGCCTGTCAAATTGGGTACAGACTTGCCCAGATAGTTTATTAGACCCATACATTTCTGCAGATCTGTTGTATTGTTTGGGCTGGACATTTATCGTTCTTACCTTTTCCGGATCAGGCTGGATCTCTTCTGGTAAGAACTTATCTTCTAGGTACATCAGTTCTTGTACCCCTATTTGGCATTTTTCATAGTTCAGTTTCATCCATGTTTGCCATGCCTGCTGCAAAACTTGGATCAGCCTCTAATCATGCCTTAATGTTGTTCTTCACTAAAATATAATATCATCCAGGAATATACCTACTTCTTCCATATCTTCAAATAACTGTTGCACTGCTTGGTGAAATACTGGGGCTGAGCATATGCTAAAGGGCATGCAGAGGAAGCAGTGTCTGCCAAATGTGTACAGTTTTGCCCTTTCCTTGTCCAGAGGGATTTGGCAGAAACCCAATGAGGCATCCAGTTTAGAAAAGAATGCAGCACCCATCACAGCATTTGTAATATCTACCCTGTTGGGCAAACAGCAATACTGTATTTTTATCCACCAATTCAAATTTTCTGGATCAATGCGAAGTCTCAGAGCACCATTTTTCTTTTCCACTGTGACTAAGGAGTTAACCCAGTCTGGAGACTCTTCTTTTTCACAATGCCCAATGTGATTAGTAGGTCTAGTTTCTTGTGCAGTCTTTCCATTAGTGCTACTGAAACTTTCCTTGCAGCTTGACTTACTGGTGGTACATTACCTTTAAGCTGTATTTTGTACTACACTAGTAGACACCCAATTTGTTAAAAACATCTGCAAACTGTTTTGCCACACTTTCTAGTTTATCAGAATCAAACTGTGTCTCTATTTATTTATTTACTTATTGAAATGTTTCACCAGGAAGGCACGCTGAGCAACAGGTTACTTGTCTTCTGGTGCGACCTGGGGGGAAGGGGACCAAGAGGATGGTATACATCGATTTGGAGCACTAACAAAGATTTCCATATGTTTACATTCGAATAACAGAATGACGACGCAAAATAGCAGGGTGCTAACAGTTTTGAATTAGGTAGGTACAACAATAACAATTTAGATCTAGGAAATTACACTAGCACAAAATGACATTTATTGGTAAACTTTAAGTGACACACAAATGAGTGGGTTGATTAAGGCTGAAAGGAATTCTAGTAGTTGAGCAAGGGGAAGCTAGTAGGGAGTACACAGACAATATAGGTTAGCTAAGGTAAGACAACAGTACAAGCTAGCTAAGGTAAGTCAGAGTGCAAATATGTCTAGAAGTGCAAAAAGCTTTTTGGGTTAGTCAGAGCTATGGCTAAGAAATGGAGGGAGGGAGAAGTGGGGGGGAGGGAGGTGTGAGGCAATTTGAGAGTTATGTCTTACAGGAAAGTAGGAGCCCAGCCAGAGGTCGATTTTAGGGCAAGGGTAGGGGAGCTAAGACCCTAGGGGAGCTGAAAAGCCCCTACTGAGGATGGGCAATAGAGGGTGAGGGGAAAGGAAAAGGAGGAGGAGGAGAGAGGTCTGCCGGGGCCTGGCCACTCCAGGATGCTGTGAACCCTGCCTTCACAAGGCAGAGGTGGCGCATGACAGGAGGGGAACAGGCCGTTTGGCAGTGAGGGTGCAACAGAGGGCTTGATCTGATTCAGATAAGTTCCAGGTGTTGAGAACCCTGCCTGAGGATGGTGTAAGGCCAGCGTTAGGGCGAAGTGGTGTGGAAAGAAGGAGGATGGGGAGAGGGTAAGTTGCGCATGGAGGGGGAGAGAGGTAAAGGCTTAAAAAGAGCTAAGACCCTAGGGGAGGTGAGGACCCCTACAGGAGACAGGCTATGGGGGTGGAGGGGAAGAAATAGGGAGAAGGAGGTCTGTCAGTGCCAGACCACTCCAGTATGCTGAGAATCCTGCCTGTACAAGGCAGAGGTGGAGCGCAATAGGATGGAAGTAGGCTGTTAGGCAGTGAGGGTGAGTAGGCTTCAGGATGTTGGGAGCCCAATAAGGTTTGAGGGAGGCCAGAAGGGAGGTTGGGGGAAAGGGAGGTGAGCTGGAAATTTTGGTGGAGGGGGTTGGGGTGCATCAAGGTCAAAATGAGGGTAGCATTGGGGTAGGGATGGTCCTGGGTGGAAGGAGGGATTAGGGAGGGTCATGGCAGAAACAGCTAGGTGCAAGGTAGTTATTGAGGGCAGAGCTGATGGAGTACGAATAGGAGGATGAATGCCAGATTTGAGGGGGGAGGGAATTCCAAATTTTTGGGAGGTGGTGATAGTAATCAGATTGGCCAATAAGGGTGGATCTGCAGGGGATTACCAGAGTGTGGAGTCAGCTGATCTAAGGGAGTGGGGGGGGGGAGTTATAAATGAGGAGGAGAGGTAGGAAGGGAGCACACCCAGCCAGTGCTTGGAGGTGAATTTAGCGCAGTGGGAGTCGCCTATTTGTAAGAGAGGGGAAGGACAGATCATGATAAAGATTGCAGTGGTGACTGTGAGAGGAAGCATCCAGGGTGGCTAGGCTTACAGCTGGCAAAATTACATCAATATTTAATACTTAGATGCATTTCACCAACCCCATTTTTTCACATGCTTTTAGACATATGATAGGCTGTCTCTCCCCTTCCACAATAACAAAAAGTACATCAGTGGACTGTCCCTTACAAGTTACTTTGGCCCGGCACATACATTTGGTAGGGATTAGCTCATTATTATAAGCACATAATGGAACTGGAACATTATTGATTTTTCTTTAAGCTGCCTGTAGTAAGAAATTGGCAAAATATTCACCTGTGCGCAGCACCAGTGTCCAACTTAACAGGAATAATAGCTCCATTAACTTCCAAAGGAGCGAACCATTCATCTTTGGTGCAATGTTCAGCTCCTACAGCTCCAATAAACAGATCTTCTCCTTCACTGGAATCATCTACCATATTTTCCTGGCCCACTAGTTGAACTTTTCATTTGGAAAAACATTGTTTCACAAAATGTTTCTGGCCACCACATTTTTGATAGTTTTTCAAGCAAGACAGTTTTTTGGTTCATGTTTATTTCTATATCTTCCACAGGATGACCCACTGATTTTGTTCAGTAAAGCTCTTCCCTTGCAAGGTAGCCTTCTTGACTTTGTCTGGGGCCATGTGTACAACACTGACTTGAGTCTCATGCTCCTTTCTGAAGGCTTCCATGCGTAGTCTTGCTGTTTCTGAGGCTTGATAAATCTGGACAGTTTTTGTTAAAGTTAAATCAGTTTCTCTGAGGAGATGAGCACAATTTATGTTGCTACTGATGCCAAACACAATTAGGTCTCGTATCATCAAGTTACCTAAAGGCCCAAAGTTGCATGACTGGTTCTTCAGACACAAATCAGTAGCATATTGCTCAGTGGATTCTGTTTCTTTTTGAAACCGAGATCTGAAAACATACCTTTCATGTGTTTCATTTTTTTGAAGTGTGCAGTAAGATTCAAACCTTCTCATCCCAGCAGAGTAGTTGCCTTCTTGTTCTGTGAATTCAAAGGTATTGTCGAATTCTAGAGCTGCATGACCTACTACTGTTAACGGCAATGCAATCTTCTGCTGATCTCTTTTGTCTGTCATCTGCTCTAGTCGCTGTGATATAGAACTCAAAACTTTGTTTGAAGGTTCTCCAGTGTTCATACACATTCCCTGTTAAGGTCAGTTCACTTGGTTGCCGAACTGCATCCATATTTTGCCAGATGGCAATGGATTCTAACTGCTGGTACCACGTAATGATAGCTGTTCTGCACACCATGCGGTATACCCTGCAACAATTTTATTGAATGCTTTCCACAGTGTGTATAGTACAGCACACCATCTAGTGCACATTGGAGCAACTGCACCCAATGTCATTTTACTGTTAGTCTATTATCAGTACAGACCCACACCCACTCTTCAGTATCTTCGTTTGAAGGAAGTCTCTCATCTCAGCCATCCAACCTCTGCATGCCCATGGCTGACCACAGAACTCTGATTCCTTACTCTGTTCTGTGGGTCCAACCAGCTGGGTGACCCATCTTCCAGTGAAGACTACTGTATTGAGCCTCCATTACTTTAACACTTCCTCCTGGTGGTTCTCTCTGCAAAAGACAGGCCCTGAATCAGGGACCTGTATGGGCAAATAGGCAGACTCCATTTTCTCTGAGCTGGCTAAAATTCTCCAGCACATTTCTGCCACCAACATTTATGATGCAGCTGGGGCCTCCTAGCTACAATTACAGGCACTGCTGGTAAACAGGATTTTAACCCTTTCTGTGCATGATGGCAAGCACATTACACCGTAACCTTCTAGTACCCTCAATTAATATAGGCCTAGAGGCTACATACCATATCTAGAGGAGGAGGGAGAGAGGTTGCTAGTAAGGAGGGAGGGACAATGGAGGTGCCCTTTTGCAACATACCAATGTAGTTTACAAGGATTACTGTCTGAGTAACAAATTAATTTTTGATTAAGTGACTGAATAAGATGTACTGTAACAAGAGTTAGCAATTAACTGTTCAAGATACATGGAGAAGTGAAGACGTAAAATTGAAGAAGTGGTCTAATATTTAGGACTTGAAATACAATACCAAGTACTGTAAATTGGGAGAAGAAATTTACATATAGATAATTGCATCAATGAAACAGAAAAGCATAGATGCTGACAGCAGGTAAAGGCCAAGGGTCCATCCAGTCTACCCAGACAAATTTCCTACCTATCCCCTGACCTACTGTCAGGAGAGTCCAATGGCAAATTGCTTTGTTCACCTGGAAGAGACACAGGTGTCTTACTCTAATGGAGGAACCTCAAGTCAGTTGTTGATGAGGGGAAAGAACACATGGTGACACCCAGGGGCAAGAGTGGGCAGAAGTTAGTAAGAAAGATTCTAGTGATAGGTGACTCTATAGTTAGAGGCATAAAGGAGGTGGCAGGCAGTGCTGGAAAGGGGTGGGGATGCTCAGATGCTTGACTGGAGAATCAGCCATCCAGGATTGGAAGAGAATATGGAAGATAGTAGAGGAGGGGATGAAGCAGTGACTGCTGGTACACCTTGGTACCAATGATCTGATGAAATGGCCTGTGAAGACAGCGAAGCAGGACTTCCAGAGGATGGGATACAAATTAAAGAAGCTCTTAGCTTCCTTGGCCTTTTCTGAGGTTCTTCCTGTCTGGGGAAGGGAGAAGGGGGAGATAGCATGAGGAAGTAGGAGAGCAAGGAGCTCAATGGATGGTTAATGTCAGGAACAGGGGTGCCACTTTGTAGGGTACTGCGAGAATTTCTGGGACAACAGGGTGGACACTCTAGGAGAGGTGGAAAATATTGGGAGGGACCTAGGTAAACTAGAGGAATGGTCTAGAGTGTGGCGGCTGAGATTCAATGGCAAAAAGTACAAAATCATGCATTTGGGTCGCAAGAACCCAGGGGAAAATTACACAATGGGGGGAAATACTGATGTACAGTAGTAGTAGTAGTAAAAATCTTTATTTTTATACAAGAAGATGAAAATATAACCTTCAGGACTGCAGTCCTGTTTTCAAGGTGGTCCTGTTTACATAGCAATTGTACAAGTTTGTTACCATAGAAACATAGAAGTTGACGGTAGATAAGGACCGCAAGGCCCATCCAGTTTGCTTATTTTTCCTACCTTATAAATGTGCCATAGGCCTTTACTCTGTCAATGGCCTGTCTATTCATACTCATCTGTATTACTCCCTTATGCCTATCCCATGCCTACAAAAATTTGACAAAAACCACATTTAAAACAATTAATGCAGATATTATGTTACCTACATAAACAGTAAATTAATGCAGATAATCATTTACTTACATAAACAGTAAACCTTTACACCACATCAAGCTAGCATTATACGGTTTAGTAAATCATGGTATGTTTTAATAAAGTAGACTTATTGTAAACTCCTCAATTAACCACCTCAATTTCGCGGCTCCTATGTGAGGTTGTAAGTATTAAGTGTCAGAGAAGTAAGATCTAAAGCAGAAAATGGAATTTATTTTTGCCCTCACTAACATTTTGTTACTATAGCATCCACATTCTAGTTTCAGGTCCTTTTTCATATTTGCGAGGAATAACTTAATGAGTTTTCTTAATTCTTCTTCTTTAGATCATCATAATGATTGTCGCCAAACAGGAAAGGGATTTGGGGATAATTATATCTGATGACCTAAAGGCAGCCAATGTGCCAAGGCCGTGGGGAGAGCCAGTGGGATGCTGGGGTGCATAGCACTACACACTCCCACTCTCTCGTAGCCAAATATTTGTTCAGCTTGCTTCTACCCTACTTGTCAGAATTTCTATCCCCAGTTGCAACCTTCCCATATAACCTATGCAATAGGGATGCCTGCATCTTCTCCATCCCGAGCCCCTCCTCATCTGCTGGTAAAGCTGTCTTCTTACAGACTCCCCACTTCATGGAACCACCAACCGTCCTAGCTGTGGCATCTTCCCTACTACCCTTCCCTCAAACAGCATCTACACCTACTCCCCTCCCCCCCTTTCTTGCTTATGTACCTCTATCTTCCTAACAGTACACTGGGCACGGGCATTAGCCCATTGTGTCCCCAGCAATTAAACTGACAGCATATGTAATTGCATACTTTTTTCTTGCCATTCTGTAAGTTGTTTTACACTATGAAAAATGTGTATTCTGTATATACTTTGTATTTATACCTTGTATTTTTTCATGAGATTTCCTTGTGTCTTCCTATTGTTACCCCATCCCCAGGGTTGCACCTGGAAATGAGCCCTGGCTCAGTGTGCCTTTCCCCATTACCAACATTTTAAATAAATATACTAAATAAATAGGGAGAGGTACCACCTGTAGAAGAAAGGCAGTGGTGATGCCACTGTACAGATCATTAATGAGGCCTCATTTGGAATACCGTGTCCAATTCTGGAGGCTGCATCTTCGTAAGGACATAGACAAGGTGGAGGCAGTTCAAAAAAGGGCAACAAAGATGGTGCAGGGCCTGCACCAAAAGTCATATGAGGAGAGACTGGGAGACCTCAATATGTATACCCTGGAGGAGAGGAGTGACAAAGGATATATGCTAGACACCTACAAATACAATCACAGCCAAAGACATGATCAGATATTTAGTTTAGTTTATTCTTTGTTAACCGGGTAAAGACACTGGACCAAAGGTCCCTTTTTAGGCCCAATCCGGACAAATAACAAACAATAATAACTGAACAACATAACAACAAAATGATGAGACAATATTTCCTGAAATTTCTGTGATATTTCTATAGTAAATCACCTGCTTTCTGCAGTTCCACAGTAGGGGCAGCAGACAGAAACTCTTTAGAGATTTTGTGAAATATCTGGAAATATCTGACGATGTCTTTGGCTACTACTGTATCTAAAAGGCATAACTAGGGCACAGAGGGTAGCATCTTTCAGAAAAGGAGATGTCCAGGAGCAAGGGAGCATGACATGAGGTTGGAATTGGGTAGACTAGGGGGTAGCATGAGGAAATATTTCTTCAGAAAAAGGATGGTGGATGCATGGAATAGACTCCCAGCAGAGGTGATGGGACAAACACAG
Organism: Neoceratodus forsteri; assembly: GCA_016271365.2. Lineage (NCBI taxonomy): Eukaryota > Metazoa > Chordata > Ceratodontiformes > Ceratodontidae > Neoceratodus > Neoceratodus forsteri. The sequence continues at coordinate 484,662,844 of CM057449.1, forward strand.
TGGGGGGAATTCAGACATGCATTGGACAGACATATGGGAACCCTAGAAATAGGAACAATGAGGTAAATCCAGAGGTCAAGTAGGGTCTGCAGTTTTTACAGTAGCTAGGGAAAATGGGCAGACTGGATGGGCCTAGCAGTCCTTATCTGCCGTCAATGTCTACGTTTCTTTTTTTTTTTAATATGTACTTTATGCTCCTTCTGCCTCTGGCTGCCCCCTTCAGACCGACCCCCCCCCCCAGCTCCATCACCCCGGTATCACTGGAACTTACCTCTTTCTGGTCGCCGGGTGCAGAGCCTGTGGGAGGTCGGTCACCATCCTGCAGTCGGAGGAGTATTTCCTCATTTTCTACCTTCCCCTTTTCTGGGCACACATGCAGGACGTGCACATGTAGAGGTATGCACACGTCCACAGAAGTCACACAGCACCCACCCTACATCTGGCCCCTCTGATCCGCACTACCCTCTGGCCTCCACCTGGGGGTAGTCATTCAGTGGGAGTGCCAGTCCTCCCTCTCTGGGAGTAGAGAGCAGTCCTCTGGATGCTCAATCCTCTCCCTCCCCTGCTGACCCCCGATGGCTCGTGCTCATTCCGAACATTGGTCACCGTCATGGCGCGAGGTGTGGTGTCCAGCACCTCAACCCTCAGCGCCACTGGACCAGCTATAATTTCAATATTTCTAAGGCTTTTCAAAGGTGACTGCTTTCACCTGACAAGAGAGGGGACTAGTCAGCTGTGGCAGAAGTTTGATGTCTACATTGCAGACAGTTAAACAAACTGCAGGGGAGGCTGGGGCTAGAGATTCTACAGTTGAGGTTGGCGAAGTGGGAAACCTAGCAAGGACTCCCTCAGGAATGGGGGCAAGGCACACAAGTAGTAGCAGAGTAGAACAAGTTCAGGGGACCAGGAAGTGTAGATCAAATAGACCAGTGAAAAAGGAAAAACACAAAACACCTAGGATATCAGGGAATTGTGATGGGGGAAGTCATTCAAGATCCAAGAAGGGTGGGAGGGTAGGTTGGAGGAAGGTGTGCCTCTCTGCCAGGAGTCTGGGTAAAAAAAAGGTGAACTCCAGGCACTGGCGGCAGACTGTAGGCTGGATCTAGTGGCCATTACAGAAATGTTTTCTCATAAGAGAATTAGGTAAGCTGCAACAAAGATAATGTTATTACTGAATATTACTTAATCATACTTCTGTTTACATTTAGAATCGCAGCCCCTGAAAAGCTGATTTTGTTTCAGCAAAACGCTGGGCATAAGGAAGTGGCCTCTGATAAAGAGGCATCGCCCAAATAAACTATATGATATTCCATATAAGTATCCTGGGGGTATCTAAGATTTTTGAAGTTCTGATTTAAAATATTCAATTTATCTTCAAGTGTGAGGGGGTAGGACAATAATTTTGAGTGGCAGAGCCATGAGTGAGTTACAGAAAGTCCTGCTACTCATAAGTGAAGATAAATTGCCTATTTTGAGTCATGCTATTATATTACACCGTGCCACTATAGTTGAGTAGGCATTTCTATGTTAAACCTCAAACTTTGTACTTCAATAGCTTCACAACTGTTCAACAGATCTGCACGGCATTTTGCACATGTGGTATTGGGAGCAAGATCTATTGAAGTGCCAAGTTTTGTTCTGGTCAGACGTGCAGATTTCAAGATCCAGATAGTGAAAAAGGTGAAAAAAAAATCAGTTTTTTTTCTGTTTTTTTGTCATCACCTAATGCCCAGATGGTTTGGAATGCTGCTCTGAAATTTTCAGGGTAGAAAAGGTATGGGCCACAGTGGTGCCTTTTGCTGGTTAGGTGAAAAAATATTAATCTGTTCCAAAGTGATAAGAATTAGAATTTTTGGTTCTGAGCATGCTCAGTATGGTTTCTTGGATAGCTGTTTGAACAAAAAAATAATTTGGTCCATAAGAAAAAACATTTCTTTTTCATTGGAGGTAATCTTTTCCATGAAAAAAATGTATATATATATTTTTTAATGGTCACCATCGTGTGTCCATTTTTTTCAAAACAATTTTTGGAAAATCCATATAAGTCAGATCCTGCAGAGACACCAACACATGTACCTTGCTAATCAGGACCCCATTAGGTGGATTCTAGCATTACCTTTTTGAAAAATAACCCAGAAATATGTTTTTTATACATTTTTAAATATTTTTCCGTGACTCGTTTTTTTTTTTATATGGTCATACAAAAAAGGATCCTGTCATATGAAAAAAAGAATTTGGACTTAGTTTTTTCAGAGTCTTTTTTGTATGAAGCATCCTTTTTGTATAGAATGAAATGACCTCAGAAAAGGATCCTTCATCTGAAAAAAAATCTGAAAAAACAAGATCAAATTCTTCTATCAAAGGATAATTTTAGTATAAGCGACACAACCTCACGAAAAGGATCCTTCATATGAAAAAAATTATTTGGACTTAGTTTTTCCAGATTCTTTTTCGTATGAAGGATCCTTTTCATGAGGTTGTCTTGTTCATTCAAAAATGATCTCTTCATACAAAAAGAGTTTGGACTTAGTTTTTTTCCACATTTCAACTTCAACAAGCCATAACTCCCTCAATATGTGCACTTAAGGGACAATTTACATATCAAAACAAAAGATTTAACGAGTACTACAAGACTAACACATACTACCCCCCAAAATACCTAGCAGCCACATAAAGAAACCATAAAGAATTAAAAAATCAAAATTCCCATAGAATAACATCATAAGTCAGTAAGTAAGTACATTTTATTTATGCAGCTCCCCATCAAGAGGCTCTGGGCACTATATAGGCAGGCAAGCTATATTGGAAGTTTCACAAGTCATACAACAAAGCAAATAAATTGCTTTTTGGGAGAAATGAAAGCGCAGGACCTTCTAGGCCCTGTGCTTTCACAACAACATGGATGTATGTATCTATGGAGGGATGGAAGTCCCACAGGCAAATGAGGATACGATTATACAGACTCAAAAAGTAAGGAAATTCTTTGCAAAAAAACTTTGTTAATGCACCAGTTCGGGTTCAGATTAAAGCAAGAAAAGTAGTGAAATGTGGTATTTGGGTTCCCAACCCTAACACCCCATACCCAGTAGGCAGCAAAGGAAAAAACATTACAGTTTCACATTTTCTGAGTCTTCGCAAATAAGGCCTGGGATGTTCCTTGGGGTCAGCCCTAATGCTCACCCTATCCTCACACAGTCTACACATCTCAGCTTTTTTACTGATGGAATGGGGTGAGCGTTAGGTCTGACAACCCCAAGGAACGCCTCAGGCCTGATTTGCAAAGACTCAGGAGAGGTGAAACCATAATGTTTTTTCCTTTTGCTGCCTGCAGAGTGGGGATGGGATGTTAGGGTTTGGAACCCCAACACCATATTTCCCTATTTTTGCTGGTGTAATCAGAACCTTAACTGGTGCATTAACAAAGTTTTTTGCAAAGAATATTTAATATAAACAGTGGTAGTTTACAAGTTGTAGCTTTAAAATCTGCAATTTGGTCAAAGCATTTGCTGTTTTTCTTTGATTTTGACAGCTGGCTTCAGTGCTACACTAGGCATTGTTATGTCATCAACGTTTAAACACATTTTTAGGGCTGTGGGCAGAGCCTACAGCCCTATTGGGATCGACTATAGCTATAAAAATGGCAGATTATGGAACCTTCCAAATGCCCAATGGAGCTTGAAACCCTCCGCCACGATTGGCTGTTACAGAATAACAGCAGCTTTATTTTGGTTGTTACTTCTGCATTCCGGTGCATGAACTGCGTATGCGCACCTCACATGAATGCACAGTTCCGCTGGTGCCGTCATGTTGTGAATGGCAAAATACCATCCACCACAACTGTGCATGCATGAGTGCTGCGCATGCGCAGTTGTGCCACCACCGCCAGCTCCATGGCATTCTGTGGCCCCTCCCCCAACTCATGTGGCACACTGGGAGTCCACCCCAGTGTTCCCAAAGAAAAATCATTGTACCCACCAACACAGCTGCCAGCTCTGTGGCATTCTGTGGCCCTCCCAACTCATGTGGCACACTAGGAGCCCACCCCAGTGTGCCCAAAGAAAAATCATTCATCCGCCAACATCAGGGTGCCCAATCCCCATGTTGGCATTATCTGCCCCCCCAACTCATGCAGCACACTGGGAGCCCACCCCAGTGTGCCCAAATTTTTTTTTCACTGTAAAAAAGAAAATGGTCCCTCATCATCGCTGCATTCCCCCTCCCTATCCCCACTCTCCCACTGAGCACCCACTTCCCCACACATACCCCTTACCTCATACTTATCTCCGGAGGTTGGCACTGTCTTCTTCTCTGGACCGGGACATGTCTGCAATCTTCAAAGCCGAACCACAAACTGAAGATTAAAAGGTAAGCATGCTATAATGCCATTCAATGGGGTTTTCAACTTACATTGATAAATCAGCCATTTTTGGGAATTTTTACCCCAGATTTTCAACATGGGGTTCTTGGGACCCTACCTTATGAAAACTGTCACTGTAATTTGGTACTCAGTCCCAAAAGGTGATTTCTCAGTCACTGCATGGAATCACCTTTCGGGACGATTCACAAAATGACAGTGCCACTGTTCATGGGGGGGTCCCTAAAACTATGTTGCAAATTTAGTGAAAAAGTTCCAAAAAATGACTGTTATGAGTGTGTATTGCGCAGTTTCTACACACACTCCTAACTCCGTCAATTTTTAATATTTTCAATCCACATTTTCAGCATGCCATTTTTGCACACCTCCTTCAAAACAGTACAGCTGTCATTTTCCACAACCTGCCCAAAATTTGTTTTCACACCTGTGGCACAGAATACTGCATTCACTCTGTGAAATCACCTTTCGGGACAAGTGAACATAATGACACTGGCATTCTTCATGAGAAGGGGTCCCAAAAAGGCCATGTTGAAAATTTGGTGCAACACCTCCAAACAATGGCCAAGTTACACCTGGGCATTGAAAAATTCCTACACATGTGTGTAACTTTGGTCATTTGGTAGCTTTTCACATCCCTATTGGCTCTAGCTAGATCTTGTTGATATGTTGATGTTACTGTCACTAGTAAGATATCTTTTATCTCATCATTTTTAACCCCACTCCTGTTGTATATGTAACAGATAATACACTATAGGGTGTGCAGTCATGCACTGATATACACACGCCTTGGGTGCATTGTGAAGCATAAGGCTTCAGGCAGAGTGCTTTCAACCATGCAAAGTGTGCACATATCAGAGCATGACCACATGCCCTGCTGTGTATTATCTAGCTTCTAAAATGGGCAGATTTATTTTGGGGGGGTAATCCCTGTCTGTCAAAAATTGTCAGTTTGATGAAGCTTATAAAACAGATATCTACTGTATTTGATTCTGCCATGATTCTTCCACTTACTACAGTTTAAAAAGCACTTATCTGGTTGATCCTGCCATTGTGTCATTCTCCTCATTTCTCTTCTTCAAATTAGTCTCACTTTCATTCTCTTAACTGAGTGGGTGTCTGTGGGTCAATAGTGGGAAAAGAGAAGTCTTAGTTGAGCTCCACTTTTTCATCTATAGTATAAAAGCAAGTGACACTGACCCTAAAATGAAAGTGTGTGATTACATCAGTGGCTTCACTGTTGCAGCATGAAGCAAGACAGAGGACTGCTACAGCAATGCTCACTCTTCACTCTGTTGCACCCTGTACACTGCAGCATCAAGCCATGCACAACATTGTGTTTTTCAGTTGCCAGTGGTTCATTCCAGCCAACAAAGTATAGTACTGCTACAAAACAGTACAAAGACATGTTTTGTGAGTATTCAGTGCTGCCAACTTTAAAGTGAAAGGATGCAACTGAGTTGTCAGCTTCAGTGATACAGAGTAAAATGTGAGCATTGCTATAAGAACCCTCTCTCTCTCTCGCTTCACTCTGCAGCACTGAAGCCACTGACTCACTTGCTCACTTTGACTTTACTACTTTGGCACTTTTCTACTTCTTTTAGTTATCTGGGGTATATGCTCTTTACACAAAAAAGGGTTTTAATTAAGATTTCTTTTTTCTGCCATTGATGCATGGATTACCGCTCAGAACTGAGAAAATAATCTAAAGAGGATAACCGAGGGGAACAACATAACTGGCAGACTCAACCATATAAGGAATAAGATTGCTAAAAAAACAGTGTATGCTGGAGTTCCTATATCTTTTGGAGCAGGCAGTGGCACAGAAGGAAGTGAAGGATTTTTGGGCTGAACCTTTTTATGGTGCCATGCCACTTTCTGTGTGGAAGGATGTGGATTAATCTGCAGGTCTAAACTGGCAATGAGCAGATTCTACGGGCCAGAAAGAAGTGTGGGTGGGTGTTGTGGAATAATGCAGTCATGTGGTGTGTTTCATCCAATTACAGAGCAGGATTTCCACTGATTTTTCTTACCCATTTGATAGAGAGATAGACAGATGGACACACAGACAGCTAGATAGATAGATTTACAGTAAAACCACATTTAACCAAACCTCATTTAACTTGAATCTCTGTTATCCAAATGTGTCACATGTCCCCAGCCTTTCTGCAGTCTCTGCCTGTCACTTCCACTGTTGTAACTGCCGCTTAGCACAGTTTGCAGCTAATTAAGATTCCCTTCAGCAACAATCAGTAACAATGGCAAAAGCTTCATCAGCTGTTAACAAGCAGTAGAAGTGTGTTCAACAGCTGTTAAACAGCTTGTGGTTCACATTCCTTCCTGTTCTGTATGTTCTCACTGCTTGAAATCCCAATGGTGAAATGCAACCGACCCATGCTGGATAGCAGGCAGAAATTAAAAGTCACTGAATGTCTGCAAAGAGGGCACAAAATCATAGATGTGGTCAGACAGTTTGGGCTCGGGCATGCTACAGTCTGTGATATAAAACAAATTCTAGCCAGAGCCAATAGGGCTGTGAAGAGCTACCACGTGACCAAAGTTACACATGTGCGTAGGAATTATTCAGTGCCTGGGTGTAACTTGGCCATTTTTTGGAGGTGGTGCACCAAATTATCAACATGGCCCTTTTGAGACCCCTCCTCATGAAGAATGCCAGTGTCATTTTGTTCATTTGTCCTGAAAGGTGATTTCGCAGAGCGAATGTGCTATTCTGTGCCACAGGTATGAAAATACATTTTGGGCAGGTTGTGGAAAATTACAGCTGTACTGTTTTGAAGGAGATGTGCAAAAATGGCAATGTTGAAAATGTGGAGTAAAAATATATTAAAAATTGGCAAAGTTAGGAGTATGTGTAGAAACTGCACAATGCACGCTCATAATGCAGTCATTTTTAGAACTTTTTCACCAAATTTGCAACATAGGCTTTCTGGGACCCCACCTCATAAACAGTGGTGCTGTCATTTTGTGAATCAGTCCTAAAAGGTGATTTCATGCAGTGACCATGAAATCACCTTTTGTGACTGAGTAACAAAATGACAGTGACAGTTTTCATGAGGTGGGGTCCCAACAACCCCATGTTGAAAATTTTGGGCAAATATTCCAAAAAGTGGCCGATTTATCAGCATAAATTGAAAATCCAATTGAATGGCATTATAGCACGTTTACCCTGCGAGCATCTGCTGCCTTCCCTTTTAAAGTCCCACAGTTACCTTTAAATTCTTTTTGAAGACAGCATCAAGAACTACACGTGAGGCCTTCTATGTGTCAAAGGTCATTTACTTCCTTTTGCCCCAAGTCGACAACTTCACAGACATCACAATACAGAATGCACATTTAATGATTTCATTGAATTGTTTTTCTCATTACCTAGACATCCAAAGGCATACTTCTTTTAACTAACTGCCTTATGCTAGGATTGTGAAATGTAAATATACCAAATGGGTTAGGAAGTTCTCTCATTGCAGTAGAATGATCACAGTGTGTCTTACAGGGACATATCTTGTTTACCTTTCTTATAGAGGACACAATTGGTAGCCATTCTTCTTGTTTACTTTGCAGTGTCATACCCACTTTATGAGTAGTAATGCACTCACTTGAAACCACTTTCATCATTGCCTTTTTCTGAAGTAACATAAACAAGTCCTACGTAATTCCCAGTACCAACTTTCTAGAGTGTTACTTATCTAATAAGTTTCTGTTCCTCTAAACTGAGCCCCACTAAAATCATGAATAATTGCACAATAATAGTGTTTTATAGTACTCGAATACATTTAAAGGTTACATGCACATTACACGTCCCATTTGCGTCATAGAGAATGCACTTCCTACAATAAACACCTTGTAGGAAACTCTAAAGTAACTGAAGAAATTACATCCTTGCAGAGTAGTACATTAAAAAGCTTTATATAGAAGAAGTGACTCACTTTGAAACGTTTTACAGTACTTGATGAATAAATGGGGGGAATTTGATTACATTGATTGAAGATTTTATGAAGAACTTGAAGAAGACATTTTAATAACAGCTTTTTGCAAAACTGAAAAATAAAGAATGTAAAGTCTTTCTAGGGTCTGATTGGAAGAAAGAGTGTGAAAGGGCTAAAGTTCTAAAGCGCTGCTTGAAGCAGTCTCTCAATGCGTCTCTGAACTTGATCAGATTTTATGTTTCCTGCAGAAAGACGGTGGCAATCCTATGAAACCAGCATAAATACTAGGCAGACTTTTTGGCTAAGCAAATCTCAGGATAGTACAATTACAGTCATCTTTCTTTATGTCTTATTTCTCTGGCTGCTCCCTAGCGTTCTTTTTAAATGTGTTCCAGAGGAGAGAATGCAGAGTTTAAAGTGGCGTCTGAATCAAATAATCATTTCACGGCAGCAATCTTAAAAATAAGACATTCGTGTTTCTGTAGCTTTTTCAAACCTTTCCAAAAAGGAAAACATAAATAGCCATTATATTTTATGTATATTTAACACCTTGTACTGAGTTTTGAGAAAACATCATAAATTACATATTGAGTTTCTGAAGTGACAGGTGCCAGCAGAACTGTGCATGTGCAGTTCATGCGCCGGAATGTGGAAGTAACAGCTGAAACAGTGTAGCTGTTATTATTCTGTAGCAGCCGATCATGGCGGAGGGGTTCAAGCTCCGTTGGGCTTTCAGAAGGATACTTCCAAAATTCCAATGGAAGGTTCCATGATCGGCCATTTTTAGAGCTACTGAGCAATCCCAAAATGGCTGTAGGCTCCGCCCACAGCCCTAAAAAGCAAAAGACAAAATTTGGGACTTTGCCTCTACAATGGACTGCAGCATGAGTCATGACACTCACAAAACCATACATCCCTGCCTTGATGACTCTTTAGACAAAGTCACCTTTATGTGGTTTGTTCAAAACCGATGTAAGGGGACACCAATCTCAGGAACAATTTTAAAAGAAAAGACACTGCATTTTTACAGGCAACAGAACGCTGACTACCCATTCTCAGCCAATGATGGCTGGCTAGTGGCTAGATAGATTTAAACAGAGACATAGAATTCACCAGTTAGCAGTTGCCGGGGAGATAATGTCCACTAACACCAAAAGTATAGAGCCCGTTCATAGAAAACTGCACAACATAATACAAAGAGAAGGTTGTCTCCTAAAGCCCTGTACAATGCAGATGAAATAGTCAACTATTGGTGGCTACTACCTGAAAAAGCACTTCATTTGATTTTTATTTTATACTGGAAAGTCTGTGAGCACAAGTGCCCGTTTTCCCAAACATCCAATTTCAAAAGTAAAAAATACACAAACTTCAAAATACAACTACATACAAATTACAAACAAATGACAAACATTTGAATAAAAATCATTAACAACATTTACAAACAGAATCTGCAAATAGTTTTTGTTCAAGTAATCCCTTAAAACCAACAACTCTACAACAGTTAATAATGTAAACTTGATTATATAACCTAGTAGATTTAAACTGCAGTGAATTTTGTGCAAAATGTGTTCTAAACAAAATTAGTTTAAATAGATTTTTAAAACTAGACCTAGTAAAGGTGGAAGAAATGTTACTAGTAAACAAACTTGTAACACTGTTTGGAACAAGACCTAATTGAATTTTATGTAAAAATATCAATGCTCGGAGAGTAAACAAAGCCCCAAGGGGTAAGCATCCAGATAGCTCATACAAAGTACAATGGTGTACCAACCTTGGTAAACAGGTAATGAAATGTAAAATACTATGATAAGTAACTTTCAATTTATTCAACATTTTCTCAATGGAGAATGAATAGACAGCAGAGCCATACATCAGCAGTGAAAACAGGAAGCTATTAGCCAATAAAGTCCTTGCTTCTCGAGTGAGATATTTTCTGATACAAAATCATACCCAATCATTGATGCAATTTACTAATTAAGGAAACAATATGCAGATCAAAAGTTAAATGCTGATCTAGGACTATACCCAAATATTTAAAATTGGGAACCCTTTCAATTATATTGCCAAAATTATCAAATACTTTGAAATCCCACCTACCTTGATTCCTAATACCAGAGAAAAACATGAGTTTAGTTTTCACCAAATTCAGCACAAGTTTGTGAAAACCAAACCATGAATGTAGGGCCTCAAAATCTCTCTGAAGGTCAATTTGAAGCTTCTGTTCATCAGAACCAGAACAGAATAATACAGCATCGTCAGCATATACAATAATTTCTGTATTTGAACAGATTTTGGGTAAAGAATTTATAAACGAGGAGAACAACAGGGGCTCTAAAATGGACCCCTGTGGTACTCCATAGTTTAAAACATTTTCCTGAGAAAAGGACCTATCAATCAATGTCTTCTGCATTCTATCATGTAGATAATGACCTAACCTGATCAAACCTATTTTCATAAACACAGCTTTCAAAACAACTCATTTTGGGGACCAAACTTTGTATATTGAGATGAACTATGTAAACTGCAGAAAGAGAAGGACCACTATTAATATTACCAGAATCATGACTAAAGTTAGGAGGACCAGGATTAGGGTAGACTGAACCTGACAGTAAAAGAAACATAATAAACATTTGTCTCAGACCATTTCCATTTGAAAAACATCACCCACATTTTGAACCTTAAAATCAGAGGTGGAAACATAACAGTGCTTTATAAAAACTCATCACAACACTGTAGCACACTAAGCTGAAAAATTCTCCTAGCAACCAAGCCGTACTCTTGATGCAGGAGAAACTTGGGCAGAATAGCCTGTTTGCCACAGTGTGGAAATTGATCTGGAACATTCGTTATACTTAGAAACAAATTTCTATGAAATGCATACACAGTACACAGTGTGGAGTTGTAACTATATACTACATATTGCAGATTCTCCCCCCACCCTCCCAGCAGACTAATCATTAAAATTAATAAAATCATTATTATACAAATCTTAAATTACTCCTAACCAGAAATATCTAAGAAATGTTTCTTCTAGGAGTAGTGTTTGCGATACTCACAATGCTCACGCTTGCAAGCGGCACAGGAATTTAACTAAAACAGACCCCATCTCTCCCGTGACCTCAGCAGTCAGCTCCTCTGAGCCCCCTACTCACTAAGTATACTTGATAGAATAAATGTCCTGAAATCAACAAAATAAGCACAGTCTCTCACACTGGCAGGTTGTCTCGGTCCACAGTAACAGAAGAAGTTATCCTGGGGAAAGATGTAACTGAATTCAGGCACAGCAGCTTGTCCGAAGTAAAACTAGCAGGGGAATCTTCTCGGGGTCAAACGGCAGGCAGTTGGATAAACTAGGCAGGGAGTTTCACTGTCTCCTTGTGAGTGGTGTGGGAATTTAACTAAAACAGTCCCCGACTCTCATGTGACCTCAGCAGTCAACTCCCCCGAGACCCCTACTCACTGAGTATACTTGATGGAATAAATGTCTCGAAATCAACAAAATAAGCACAGTCTTTCACACTGGCAGGTTGTCTCGGTCCATAGTAACAGAAGAAGTCGTCCCGGGGAAAGATGTAGCTGAATTCGGGCACAGCAGCTTGTCCGATGTAAAACTAGCAGAGGAATCTTCTCGGGGTCAATTGGCAGGCAGTTGGATAAACTAGGCAGGGAGTTCCACTTGCCTCATCCTAGGAAAAAATGCACCTGGCTTAAAAAAAAATAATATTTCACTGTGTTAGCCGCGAGCAATGCTACTGGCTCTCATATGCTCCCCTTGCTAATCACTGGGAAATCACAGTCCAAGGTATTTAAAGCATATGAATATAAACAGCTTACCTGCACTGTTCACTCACAGAGAAACACCTGGATGAACACAGACATTTTCAAAGATTTGTTTTCTGCTCATTTTGTGCCAGCTGTGAAAAATTATCAACAGTCTTGAGGTTTGCTATTATGAACATACGAAACTGATGGCAGAAAAAGACCCACAGGTCTATCAAGTCTGCCCGAATGTGCAGCTCTTAGTTTCATATTACTACATCTGCCCCAGCCCCACCCAAACCCCTCCCTTCCTCCCCCCCTTTCCTGGTCTTTCCCCCCTTTGTGTTCTTGTCTGTACTAATCCTGCCCTTGACTCTATCCCAACTCCACTTAAAGCTAGCCATTGTCCTCAGTTCGATTAAATCCTCCGGCAGTGCATTCCATCTCACCACCACTCTCTCTGTAAAGTAGTACCTCCTCATCTTCCTCCTGAACCTTCCCCCTTCCAACTTTAGACTGTGTCCCCTAGTGACCCTCCCCCCCTTTAAGCAAAACAATCCTCCCTCTCCGACTTTGTTTATGCCTTTCAAGTACTTAAAGGTCTCCATCATGTCCCCTCTTTCCCATCTGTCTTCCAGCGAATACATGTTGAGCTCCTACAATCTTTCCTCATACAGCAACTCCCCCAGTACCATGATCATTTTCGTAGCCCTGAGCTACACCACCTCCAGTAATCTCACATCCTTTTTGAGGTATGGGCACCAGTACTGCACACAGTACTCTAAGTGTGGCCTCACCAGTGATCTATACAAGGGCAGGATGACCTCCTCCTTTCTAGAGGTGATCCCTCTGGCAATGAACCCCAGCATCCTATTTGCCCTTGCTGCTGCCCTCCTACACTGTACTGATACCTTCATGTCCATGCCCATTAAGAGCTATACTTCTGATTGACAATGCAGGAGCACATCCCAGATCAGAAACACTAAGAACAGCAGACGATTCAATCAGATGTGACTTTTTACCTGCAAATACGACCACTACCATGCAGCCAATGGACCAGGGAATTCTTGCCACCATGAAGAGAATGTACCAAACAAAGCTGCTCACAGCTGTGCTCCTACAAGAAAATGACTAAATCTCTGGTTGACATCACAAAATTCATTTTGATTAAGTACACACTTCTAATGCTGGCGGAGGCATGGAAGGAGGTGAAACTGGATATGATACAAAAATGCTGGCAAAAATCTCACTTGCTCAATACACCTGCAGTGGACACAGACACAGACAGTGCTGCCCATTCCAGTGACCAGATAGTGGAGGTCATGGCAGTCCTCCATTCAGCTGCAGGGCAGATGAATCTAAGTAGGGACATGGTGGACAAATGGGCACAAGCTGATGAGGGGTGATACCGGTTATGAGAAGATGACCAACGCTGAAATTGCTGAAGTGGTCAAATATAAGCCGGCAGAGGAGGAGGAGGATGAGAAGGCTTATGAAGCTGCCCTAGGCACCAGGACAATCCCCTCTGATGCAGAAGCAGCAGATTGTTTTGAAAAGTGCATCAGCTGGTTAGAAAGCCGGCAGGATGCTGGTGGAGTTCAACTGCATCTTCTTCGCCAGCTCTGATTAAAAGTTGTAAGGCAGCGTAATGAGTAAAAAAAGCAGACAACTTTGAGTGACTAGTTTACAAAGATCTAACCACAGTTAATGTGTATCTGTGTAGTTAATTGTAAACTAACATTTTAAATTGTCGTCATGTTGCTGTCATGTTTTTAACATTTTGTTAGCATTAAAAGCCATACAGAGCAACGCTGTCTCATGTCTCCCATTTTGTGAATGTCTCTCCCAATTAACCAAAACCCAGTTTATCTGAACATTATTTTATGTCCCCCAGCACATTTGAATAAATGGGGTTTTACTCTAGATATAAAATACAGATATAGATATAGATACAGATATCCCACAATAGGGCATGTATTTCTAGAAAATTTATGCACGCCCCAGGTGCTCAGTCAAATCATTACAAGACAGCATTGTTGCCAACATTTCAGATCAAATAAAAAGCTTATTCTTGGATGCCCTGGGGAATACCCCTATACATATCACACCAGTTGTGAATAAATTGGGTAAATATCATGGTATTTTGGGATTAATATTTATTTTTCACTTTATTGAGAACACGTCACTTACAGCATGTTACTTCCATTTAGACTATGGAACACAACACAGAGTTCAATGGGTCAGATACAGTGTATGATGGACTGACCATTTTTAGCTAAAACAAGGTACAACATTAATAAACATGGAGTTGTTAAAGTGATTTTCCACAGTCTGCTACTGGGGATTTCTTCTGCTGCTATACTTCAGGAAGTGTCTATGTTTGGTAACAGATTCCACGTAACTTATGTGTTTTGTAACAGGCTTAATTGAGTTTATATAGCTGTGTGCTCTTTCCACTATCTTTAGTTAAAGTGATTTTCCACAGTCTGCTATTGGGGATTTCTTTTGCAGCCACACTTCAGGAAGTGTCTGTGTTTAGTAACAGATTCCAGGTAACTTCTGCATTTTGTAACAGGTTTTATGTAATTCTTCTGTAGTTTACAGAAAAAAGTCTTTTTTACCTGATTTTTTATAGACACCGAGTACCAAAGGAACAACACCCCCCACCCCCATTCCCCAACCACCCCCAGGTGTTCTAACTTTATAGTGGAAGACCAAGCCACACCTACTTAAAGACATAGGAACAGTCAGGCAGCACAGCACAAGCAATAGCCTAGCTGGTATATAGGCAGAAGTACAAAGGGTGCAGCTAGCAACTAGGTCCACAAGGGCACATACAAGGAGGAGGAGGAGAGAGGAGCCATAAGTCACTACAGAAGAAGAGAGACAGGGAGAGAAGGAGAGGGAAAAGGGTTAGCAGGCAGAAGAGAGAAGAAGGTTAGGAGATAGCAGATAGCAGTTAGGAGGCATAAGCAGGGAGAAGGGTAACATTCATGATGGGAGTGGTGCAGTGCAGTGGTTGTGGAGCAGCAGTCTTCAGGTAGACATTCTGGAGGCTGTAATGCTGCCCTATTTGCAAGCACCTCTATGGGCTGAGGAAGGAGGTTGCCTGTCTCCATGCAAAGTTGGCCAGGTTACAGGCGACATCCATCCCCACCCAGAGACCACTGTGTCCATAACATGAACCTCATAGGATGCCCAGAAAGAAGTGTGACTGGATCACGGTGTGGTGAGGGAGGGTAGTCAGAAGCACATTCCCCAACCTGTCCAGTTGAATAACTCCTACACTGTTTTGGAAGAAGGGGAATGCCCCACACAGGTGCCCGCAGCTGGGACCAAGGAGGTTGGTCAGGACCTCCAAGCTGGAGCCCCAGGGAAGGAGGACAGGGGACCCTGGAGGAGGGGGAAGCTTCTCCTAGTAAGCAACTCTATTGTCCGGGGTGTGAAGTTGGGGACATCTAGCAGGGCTGAGAGGGAGGTCAAGTGCATCCCAGGAAGTGCTGCACGGACAGATGGGAAGCAAATCCATAGGATAGCTAGGGCAATAGCCATGAGGAAAGAGCTGGATGTCATTGTTCACCTGCGGACCAATGACCTGGTGGGGAGAAGGGTGGAGTTAGCCAGAGTCCAGGAGGATTTCAGGAAGCTGTGGGGGACCTGAAACAGGTAGCATGTTTTGTCTCATTCTTGGAGGTGCTACCTGTCCAAAGCACAGGGGAGGATAGGGTACTCCACATCCAAGCCTTTAACACCTGGTTGGAGGACTGGTGTGGAAGGGAAGGATTTGGCTTCATAGGGGACTGGGGCCCCACCTGGGCAGATGTGAGCTTATATCAGGAGGATGGCCTGCATCTGTCTGGGAAGGGGACCTCACTCCTTGGTGAGAAGTCAGAATGCTTCAGCAGACAGCATTTAAACTGGCCAAAAGGAGGGGGTCAGGAGGGACAGGTGGCTTAGGATTACTCCCCATGGGTAGAATGCAAAAACACAAGTTGGAAACAGGAACTGAAGCGGGTGAAGCATGTAATAGGGGGGATAAGGGAGGTCAGGAGCACGTGAACAAGAAAAACGGGGTTGGGGAAACAGGGAAGTAAGAGAGAGCAAGAACAGAGGGACGGTAGGGTTTAAAACATGGAATATCATGCTCACAAATGCCCGCAGTCTGAGAAATAAGGTTCCAGACCTGGAAGCCTTAATGACGGATGCAGATCTTGACATAGCAGCAATAACAGAGACATGGTACTCTGCTAATCACAGCTGGGACATCAATGTTCTGGGCTATACACTGTTCAGAAGGGACAAAGAAGGTAAAAAGGGAGGGGGGGGCAGTCCTGTACATCAGAGATGGCATAAAGGCTACTGAAGTACAGGGAAGACAGGGGGAGGCTGAGGCAACGTGGGTCACCCTTGAACCAGGGAATGGCACAGCAATATGTACAGGCTGATCTACAGACCTCCGGCACAGAGTGAGGAAGTGGACAGGGTACTAATGGAGGAAATTCACGACATAGCAGCTAAAGGTGAAATCCTGCTGATGGGGGATTTCAATATGCCGGATGTAGATTGGACCACACAGGCAGCTGCTTCAGCCAGAAGCATGGTCATCCTGGAATCCCTGCAGGAGGTTGGACTCAGACAGCTGGTGCATAAGCCAACCAGAGACAAATCGATTCTGGACCTGGTATAGACCAATGGAAACAGAGTCAAAGGAGTCCAGGTGGAAGGACAGCTGGGATGCAGTGACTACCACATGGTGTGGTTTGGCATGGAGACAGGGACTCAATTAAGCCACACGAGGGCAAAAGTATTAGATTTCAGGAGGGCAGATTTCAGTGAAATGGGTAGATGTTTAAGAGCTGCCCTGGAGAAGGAAGAGGTAATGGAGGGAGTAGAGGAACAGTGGGAGAAACTAAAAGAAGCCATAGTGGAGGTAACTAACCAATGCCTTAGGATAGTGGCCAAAGGGAAAAGAGGGAAACCACTATGGATCTCTAAAGAGGTAGCAGACAAAGTAAGGGCTAAAAGAGCAAGTTTCAGGAAGTATAAGAGAACCCAAAGGGAGGAGGAGAAGAACAGGGAGGTGTACGCTGAATGTCTAAGGGAAGTAGGGAAAGCTGCTAGGACAGCCAAGGCACAGACAGAGGAGAGTTTAGCACAGACTGTGAAAAAAGGGGACAAGACATTCTATACGTACATCAGTGATAGAAGAAAAACTGGTAGGGGGGATTGTGAGGCTCAAAGGGGAGGAGGGAGTGTAGGAGGGGGATCTAGACAAAGCAGAAATACTGAACAAATACTTCTGTTCAGTATTCATTAATGAGGGAGCGGGTCAAGGACCACAGTTGGGGAGAAGAGGTAATTTGAGGGGGGGGAGAGAAGTGAACACCAGTCCATTCACACTGGAGAGAGTTCTGGAGGAACTCACAAAGCTGAAGGTGGATTAAGCCATGGGGCCAGATCACATACACCCAAGGATATTAAGGGAGCTGAGAAGGGAACATGCAGCACCTCTGGCCACCCTGTTCACAGAGTCATTCAACACAGGCATGGTTCCAGAGCACTGGAGGAGGGCGCATGTAGTCGCACTGCACTAAAGTGGCAGTAGGGAGGAAGCAGGGAACTACAGGCCAGTCAACCTCATCTCAGTGGTGGGGAAGATAATGGAGACACTGCTGAAAAAAGGATAGTGGCACACCTGAAATCCAATGGTGCCCAGGATCTGAGGCAACAAGGATTCACAGCAGGAAGGTCTTGTCAAAGAAATCTGATAGATTTTTTTGACTGGGTGACTAGGGAAGTGAATCAGAGAGAGGCAGTAGACATTGCCTACCTTGATTTCAGCAAAACCTTTGATACCATCCCACACAGAAGGCTGGTTAACAAGATGAGTAATCTGGGCATGGGGCATAAGGTAATACATTGGGTTAGAAACTGGCTGATGGACAGAAGACAGAGGGTGGTGGTAAATGGGATCCAATCTGGGGAGAGAGAGGTGACCAGTGGAGTACCACAGGATCAGTACTGGGGCCAGTCCTATTCAATGTCTTCATTAGTGACATTGCAGAGGGGCTGGAAGGAAAGGTATGCCTATTTACAGTGACACCAAGATCTGCAACAGAGTGGATAATCCAGAAGGGGTGCAGAAAATGAAGAGGGACCTGTAGAAGCTTGAAAGATGGTCGTCGGAGTGGCAACTGAAATTCAATTCAAAAAAGCACAAGATAATACACCTGGGTAGGGAACCCTGGGAAGAGCTACAGAATGGGAGGAGGTGCTGACTGTCAAGAGAAAGGACCTAGGGGTTATATCTGATGACCTTAGGGTATCAAGGCAGTGCGCGAAGGCTGCAGGGAGGGCCAGTGGCATGTTGGGGTGCACAGAAGAGGCATTACTAGCAGGAGACAGGAGGTGTTGATGCCATTGTATAAAACACTGGTAAGGCCTCACCTGGAGTACTGTGTGCACACAGGATCAGTACTGGGGCCAGTCCTATTCAATGTCTTCATTAGTGACATTGCAGAGGGGCTGGAAGGAAAGGTATGCCCATTTACAGTGACACCAAGATCTGCAACAGAGTGGATAATCCAGAAGGGGTGCAGAAAATGAAGAGGGACCTGTAGAAGCTTGAAAGATGGTCGTCGGAGTGGCAACTGAAATTCAATTCAAAAAAGCACAAGATAATACACCTGGGTAGGGGGAACCCTGGGAAGAGCTACAGAATGGGAGGAGGTGCTGACTGTCAAAGAGGAAAGGGACCTAGGGGTTATATCTGATGACCTTAGGGTATCAAGGCAGTGCACGAAGGCTGCAGGGAGGGCCAGTGGCATGTTGGGGTGCACAGAAGAGGCATTACTAGCAGGAGACAGGAGGTGTTGATGCCATTGTATAAAACACTGGTAAGGCCTCACCTGGAGTACTGTGTGCAGTACCGGAGACCACACATGCATAAGGAAAAAAACAGGGTGGAGGCTATCCAGAGAAGGGCAACAAAGATGGTGCATGGCTTGCATCACAAAACATGTGAGGAGAGACTGAGAGTCCTCAATATGTACTCACTGGAGGAGAGGCGAGAAAGGGGGGACATGATAGAAACTTTCAAGTACCTCAAGGGCATAAACAATGTGCAGGTGGGGGATCTTTTCCAATGTAGAAAATATACCAGAACGAGGGGACACAATATGAAATTGGAGGGGGGTAGATAAAGAGGTAATGTGAGGAAGTTTTTCTACACAGAGAGGTGGTGGACACTTGGAACAGTCTGCTACAAGAGGGGGTGGGCAAGCACAGTGGGGGGGGGTTAAACATGCCTGGGACAGGCACAAGGAAACATTGGGTATGGAGGGAGTGATGAAAAGCCATTGATCACTTAGGGTCAGTGACTGCATACAAGTTTAGGGCTTACGGGCAGGCTAGACGGGCCTAGAGGTCCTTATCTGCCGACAACTTCTATGTATCTAAAAATACTGTAGTGTGGTATATATCAAACACATAGCAGCTTGTAATAATGTATGTATCTCCACTATTGTAATAATGCTTTTATCTCCACAAATTAATGGTAAGACCTCCATAATTAACTTGTGGTTTTGCCACTCACGGGCTTTAGGGTCTCACCACTCACTAGTGGAGATAAATGTGTTAGTCCACTGTAACACATTATGTGTCCCATTATTAACTGGCAATCTGGTCAGCTATTTTTCTCTAAGAAACCATCATGTGTAACTTCCCATTATAATCACCTGGTCATAACGGCGGTTGCACGCCAAATAAAACAGTTGTGCTTGTGCTGTCTCAAGGGAACCTGCTCTCCTTCCTCACAAATAGCTCTCTGTATGCTTCATCCTTCGTGTCCATGGCAACCCAAATTTGGCACTCTGTGAAACTCCAATTTCAGCACTTATTCATCTGAGTATATGAAACTGAGAACTATTTAAAGGACTTCATTCATAACACAAAGAAATAACCTTTTGCTGTTGACTCAGATAACTCAACCACAGTTTTGGTTTTGGACAGTTGAATTTAAGGAGAGGTTGGGACCGACCCAATAGAGAAGCAGTAGTGGTACTGCTTACTATACCAACAAGCTGGGGTTGGAACAAGCCTGGGTTGTCAGGGGCCGGCCAGGGGAGACAGATTATGCACCCCAGAGAACACTTCCCTCCTCTGGGGACAGATTATACACCCCAGAGAACACTCCCCTCCTCTGGGGACAGATAATACACCC
Organism: Neoceratodus forsteri; assembly: GCA_016271365.2. NCBI lineage: Eukaryota > Metazoa > Chordata > Ceratodontiformes > Ceratodontidae > Neoceratodus > Neoceratodus forsteri. The sequence goes on from CM057449.1 coordinate 484,683,140, forward strand.
CAGAGAACACTCCCCTCCTCTGGGGACAGATTATACACCCCAGAGAACACTCCCCTCCTCTGGGGACAGATTATACACCCCAGAGAACACTCCCCTCCTCTGGGAACAGATTATACACCCCAGAGAACACTCCCCTCCTCTGGGGACAGATTATACACCCCAGAGAACACTCCCCATCTCTGGGGACAGATTATACACCCCAGAGAACACTCCCCTCCTCTGGGGACAGATTATACACCCCAGAGGACACTCCCCTCCTCTGGAGAGGGGTGGCAGTGAGCTTCACAGCATGATCACCAGTTCACCACCTGGGGATTTACAAGTAGCATCACAAACAGAGCCACTCAAAGGGAGGGAGACATTGCTTGATGAGGAACATGCACGCTTAGCATGTACATACACAGTTCGCCCAATCGTTGCCGTCTCAAGGGCAGACTGGGGAGAAACTGTGCCAGAAAAAGCTAAGCTGCAGCACGATGAGGCTGGTCCCACTCAAAGGCCCTGCACCACTGACTGGGCTCCCTCCAACTGAATTCTACTTTGGGGGCTTAGAGAGCCCCCTCTGTACCACCACCTGAGGTAAGTTGTGGGAGACCTGGAATGGTAAGTCTCAGGGATGATGGGTGATGAGGCTGGAAGGAGGCCAACCTGAATGGGGATGGCTGGCAGCAGGAGAGTAAAACCCTATATGAAAAAAAGCCAGTTTCGGTTTTGTGCTGTTTAATTTAAAGATAGTTTTGGTCTTGCACTGTTTACTGAGTTCTGTTGTTTAATGTGTATAAATAGAAGAAATAGATGAGATTCTGTGCTAGAAATACAAGCACAAATTAAAATTTTCATTGACTGCCCACCTAGATTTTAATTATAAAATGGTGTCTGGTCAGTTCTGACTGCTCATTGGTCATGACCCTGTCACATAGCATGGTGTTAACTTAGCACATACTTCTCTTCAGAAGACATGATAGGGGCATTAATCGAGAGTGCAATCAGTCAGGGTCAGAAAGGTCAATATGCTAATTACACAGCCTCAGGGTCAAAAATGTCACAGTGTAAATCAAACAATACAGCAACATCAAAAACATATAATTGCAAGTTAAAGAAAATCCCCCCAGTAACATCGCTCAAGAATCACAAACTGTAAAGGAAATCCATTCAACAACTTCAAAAATACATAGTGCTTCCTACTACAAATCCAAACCCAAAAAGTCTCAGTGCGGATCACACAAGAAAAACATTTTAAACGCCTAATAAAATCACAACATATATTTCGAAACTATAATTCTACACAACAGAAACATGCATACATACATACATAGAAACATAGAATTTGCCAACAGATAAGGACTGCTTGGCCCACCTAGCCTGCCCATTTTTCCCTGCCTATAGTATCACTGCAGATCCTACTTGAGCTCCAGTCCATTCAGCCCACCTTCCCTTTCCCTAAGATTTCCTTATGCCTAGTCCCTTTTGCCTTATACATCACAAAACCGTCAGAGAAACTTCTGCATATGCTGCCTAATACATCTACATACCTAGAAACAAAGGACAGTTCTAACTCTCTGCCTACTTGAATCTCAACTGCCCAGCAGTGCACCTGAAAGAGGTCACATGACATCCAGTCAATAGCCTTGGATACCAGGTCTGACTCAGATCACATCGAAAGAAGAGGAAGCACAGCTCAAGCTTCCGGCTTAGCCTCACAGATCACATGGGAAGTACAGGAAGTTAAAGTCAGGAATACCTATTTAAAGCAGCAGTATTTGTTAGGGGCAAAACACTTAATCGTATAGGGGTTTTTTTTTTGTTTTGTTTTTTTTTGTTTTTTTTAGCAAACATGTATTTCTAACATCTCAAGATTCATGCTCAGTGTATTTTTAATTTTCTCAGATATTGTTAAAATGGCTTTTACAACATATTTTGTAATTGATAACTCACTTCATTAAAGATGTCCACCTTTCCCAATTTTAAAAATCTCTTCTGTTGAGGTTACCTGTTGAATGTGCAGTACATGCTAGAGTCACACTTAGGATGGTGCTCCCACAGGTTTCTGATTGTAAGCAGCACAACCCTGTATCAAGATATTACATTTTTTCATGACAGGCATGGCACGGGAGTGAGAATTTTTAAAAACTTTAAAATCCAGTATCTTGGCTAAGGAATGAAAGAAAAATGTGTATCTTGATATTTTTGACACACAAACATTACTGTTGAAAAAAAAAACACTATATTGTTACTAACAAATACTGCTGTTTTAAAGCAACAAAATAACCCACCCCCTTGCAGTGCAACCACACCCAACTAATGCTGCATACCAGCTGCAACCTAAACCCTGCTGCATATCTAACTATGTTAATACCCTACTACACTGCTAACAAAACTAACATTACTAAACATTTTGTAAGTGGAGTGGAGCCATTCCTTCAGGGGAATTGTGCCACTTAATGTAACTTGTCTCGGCTGAAGTCCCCAGCCCTTAGGGCTAGTGACTCCAACCAACCACTGAATACATTAACAAAGTGTAATCCCCCCTCTGTCATACCTTATTCCTTAATTTTTTCTGGTGGGGATTGATAGTGACTTTGGTGAAATTTCGAGGGTCAGGTAATTAGGACAAATAATTATATAGAGAATACTGGCTGAGTAATCGTGCAGAACCAGTGTGTTCTGCCACAGAGGGGTTCTGATTCCCACACACCTCGAGAACAAAGCTTGAGAGGTCTTAGGGAATCAGAACCCCAAGGTGGCAGAACACACTGGGTTCTGCCATGATTACTCAGCCAGTATTTTTTATAGTGTATGTTGCCTCACACAGGCAGCAGGCTATAGGAAATAAATGTACCAGTTATGTCATCCAGTAACAATCTAGTTTATTTGGACTGAAGCACAAAGAATGTTTAACTTCTACACAATGTATGCTACATCACACTTATAATAAAATTAACAGTTCGACAGTAGTATTTTTTGAATCCGTTCTCTTGCTGGTCCCAGGCCGTCTCTGTGATAGAGATACGGTCACCTGCAGAACGAGAAAAACAGATAGAGGAAAAAAAGTTACCTTTTAAACTGGAATTTGGCATATGATTTCTTTTTTCTAATTTATAGCACTTTTTTGATTACAACTTTCAGTGACCCACTGCGCAATTCACACTTAAACTCGCCCCTTGCTCTATGACCGCTATTCGTGACTGGTTTACATTTGAACTGTGGACGTCATGAATTACGACGGAGGCCATGTCTGAAAACCCTGCCCCCTTGAGCTGCTGTTATTTACATTTTGTACTCACCTTACTTGTTGTCCAAGTAAGGATCCAGCACATGGATTTGGCGTTTTTGCGGATCCATACTTTTGAAGAAGTTTATGTGCACGCCCTGTTGAAAGACGCATTTGCTCACAAATTAGGTTAGTCCATTCAAAACGTCTGGGAAACTGGGCTGAGAGTGCAGCAGATTTCGGTGAGCGGTTGGGGCTGAGTAAACATTGTCTGGCTGCAAAACCTAGATAGACTGTGAAAGGCTGAGGCCTGTGGTGCTTTTCATAGCAGAACTGGTTCCAGCAAATAGTGTGGAGTTTCTGTGCTGCTTTGCCTCAGTCATCACTGAGTAGTTGTTAACAGAGGCTAGGTTTCTGAGGGCAGATATTCATGCCACTTCTGTTGGTGGCACATTACCATCATTTAGATGTTGTGTACAGGTTTTCCTGGTGGAGTGATTGGTGATTTTTTTGTCTTCAGGAAGACCTGCAGCGACCTTCTTTTCTCTCATCAGCGTGCGTATTTTGTTATGCTCAACGGTCATACTACGGAACTATAGAGATCCTTGTTTACCTGGCACATAGTTTATATTGGGTGCCAGGTAAAATTGGGCATCGGGGATTTGCATCTTAGCAGGCCTCTGTGCAGCATACTTTATATAGGCAGCAATCAGATCTCTATTTGGATTGTGTTCTCGTACATTCGAGGTTTAATGGGACTGGTTTTGGTCTGGTGCTCGTTGTACTGGATGTGGCACTTTCCTGCTGAATCTGTACATAGCTCTAGGTCTTTCCCACTTAAGGCAGTAGCGCTCGCTGGTGTGTAGGCCAAAATATAGACTGACATTGAAAAATAGCATATTTAACAATGAGGTAGGGTTATGCAAACCTATGGTACCAGTTGAATAGAGTCTGTCTATATCCTCATCAGTCAGGGTTTCAGCTTTGTTAAGTTTGTTACTCTTACCTTGATGTTTCAGATGCTTTTGCTTGGCTTTTAATGTTTCTAGTGTTTCCCGAAACTCAGTTGTGTTGCCGTGAAATACGTAGTACCCACAGTTATGTTTGATTAGATGCCTATCAATACTCCCCAGGAAACCTCGTAGGCTACTAGGCTCATATTCAGAGCCATCAATTCTTTGTATTTTGTAAATAAATTCAGCTACTAACTTGTCCAGCTCTGCATGCGATATTTCTGTTATGGGTCTGTGCCCTTCATTATCGCAGAGGAATGAAATCAATAATCTTGTGTCATTTGCTGTTTTTTTATGCGTTTGCTTATTTTCATTTTCAAGAATAAATTGCTCCTGTTCTGACAACTGCTTTGAAAAAACCGCTGTGGCCATCTTTAGTGACAGATTAACTTAACTGTTTGACGGCTGCGCAGCAGTTCATTTGTACATCAAAACACGTCGTGTGCCTGCACATGTTTTAGAATGCCGTTTTACCACAGAAGTGTTGAACAGCATTCTAAAATATTCCTACTGTGGTAGAACAACTTTTTCCAAAGGATAAAAAACAAAGGTGAATAACGTTCTAACATACACTATACAGAATAAAGGATGGGGAAGTGTGTGATACGAGAATTTAATGCACACCCAAGGTGTAGGATGCTACATAAACCCTGAGGGCAAAGCCCAAGGGGTTTATTAAAACATCCCACACCTCAGGTGTGCATTAAATTCGAGTGTCACCCACTTCCTCATCTTTTATTTTATATAACTGGCCAGCAATTTTTTTCCAGCCTGACTCCTGTCTGTCTGTACCACACACAGACACACATACACACGCAGTCTGCCTCTGCCTGCTTTTCAAGTCTCAGGATTTTTTATTTTTCTTTTTTTTTTTCCTTTTCTCAAGGTTAGACTTTGCATTGAGTGATCACACTCACCTTCATCTGTACGGAGTCAGCCACGGCTCCATTCCATTCAAGCTGGCTATCAGCCAGATCAACAAGACAGAGTTTTTTTTCTTTTGTGGGATCCACAGATATTTTATTTAAAAAAATGACGATGGGAGGACTCTTGCTCTGGTGGCCCCTTGCTAGCGGGGATACAGAGCCACCATGTTTGCGGAAATGTTCAGCCTGTCCAGAAGGAAATGGAGAGTCAATGAGGGAGTGCCTGCTTTTGAGTGACGGAGCACGTGCTCGCCGTACTAATCTGTAGATTATTACTGGCTCAGCCCTAAGAAAAAATTGCTGGCCAGTTATTATTATAAAATAATGCATGGTGTAGCGTGGGTGACTTGAATTTTATAAACACCCTCTGTGTGTGGTGCTTGCATAAATCACTTGAGCTTCACTCGTGAGGTTTATGTAGCATCACATATTTTGGGTGTATATAAACTTTGTTTTACTCATATCACCCCATTACGTATTCTGTATATTACAGGGACATGGTAGTGCCCCTATGTCGGAGTTAAGTGGGCAGTAAAATGTTAAACCCCAATTTGTGCACCTTCATGACACAGCTGTCCCTTGAAGGAATAGCCTGAAAGTTAGCAAGCATGGAGTCAGTGCCAGGATTTCTGGACTCTGTAAATCTGTAGAAATAAGGACTTTTTTTAGCTCACCGACAGCACAAAAATGACTACGGGTCGAAACCGAAACTTTCAGGTTCACTAGAGTTCGGCACAAGGATGTCTTTGATAGGTGACTTTACTGAAGAATGTGTAATTTTTAATTATGGGACCACTGGGTTGTTGGGTCTGGGTCTACACACCTGCCTGGTGACTGTGGTCTGGAAGGTCCACCTGGTTGAGGGGCTGGTTTTGTTCTTTCTCCTGTGGTATTATAGGGGGATTCATCCCACACAAAATTGTCTCAGTCTTGGGCAAGCAAGGGCTAGAGCTTCTGGCCGCTTCAGCCGCAGCCTGGTGACTGGCCTGCATCTCTGAGCAGTTCTCTGATCTGCTGGGTCTCACTAGCTTCCTCTCTCTCTTCAGGTCAGTCTGAGGTTTGACTGGTGCAGGCAACTCCAGCATAGGGCTTCCATCCATCTTCATCATTCTTAGCCTCTCGAATCTCCTTCATTAGCCAGTAGTATTCGGGAGGGTTAGCTTTCCTGTCTTGAAACTTCAACTTCAGCATGAGTACACTAGAGTAACATGCAGATTTGAGAATGTGTTCCAGCCTTACATGGTTCAGTTCGCTAGCTAGAACACTTCCTTTTCTATGGGCTCTCTGCAAGGCCTATTCAATCTGAGTGACAAAACCAGACAACTTTTCATTTTTCCATTGTTTAGCAAACTTGAACTTCCACATTAAGTCTTCCCCAGATTCCGTGCTGCCAAACACCCCTTCTAATGATGTCCTTTTGTCTTATGTTTACCAATATATTGTAACTCCTACTTATTGTTACCCTTGTATTATAGCTTTTACTGTACCCCTCTACTTGTTAATTACTGTAACCATGTGTGCTGTTGTTCCACTGTTCTTTGTTGTACTCTCCCGGGTCATGCCTGAAAATAGTCATTTCATGGCTCGTGCACCTACCCAGTAAACAAAAAATAAATAAAAAAAAATAATGTAGAGAGGTACTCAGTTGCAGTGGCTTCTGGGTTAGTGGATTGGAGAAATTGAATAGCTTCCAGTCCAGGGCCCCTTAAACTTTCCGTAAGTCTCTTTCTCTTCTCCCCCCAGAACACTGCCACTCTTGGACTAGTCCGTCCACGTTTGTAAGTCGTCCTCCCCCACAGGCACAAGGACTGCACCAGAGAACAATCTGAGCCTGCGATAAGAGTTCAGGTGTACAGAAGGCATCACAATGGGGGAGGTCACAATAGGAGATGCCCTAGGAGTGGCCGGAGAGGTTGGAGAAGATTGGAAGGGGGTAGACTCCTCCGAATCCTTCAAAGCTTTCAACAACTCTTTAGCTGACTGCCCTTCTGCAGCTAAAAGTTTCATCAGTTTATCTTTAAACCCCTCAATCCTTGGGGACCTCAGGAGAAGATGGGTCATTATGCAAGTGAATGACTCTCCACCCCTTCTGGCACAATAACAGGGGGTACCATTTTGGGATCTATGGGGAGGCTACAAGACAGGAGGGCTACCAAGGTTTGGTCAAATAGACCTGAATCCCACCCCCGTACTTCAACTTTTCCTAGACAGTTAACCTTCCCCACTGTCTCTTCAATGGTTTCATTAGTGGCCCCACAGGGATATCAAGTAGTAACATGACATGGTGGAGATTGACCGCTTCAGCTCCATTCCACCCCATCATGCAGTGCACAACCAGCCTGTGGGGAGGAATTTTCCATTTAAGCATAGCGAGCGCCTCCTTTGCAATTCCTGTCTCAATTTTGTACTTAGCGGTAATTTCACTTTTTTACCACTAGAGGGCACAAATCCCAGTGGTGCCTCCAAGATCTAACCCCTAGATGATGCTATCCTATGAGTTACTACCCCTGCCTGTGGTAATATGCACAGGTTGAGGGGCCTGAGTTCTGTGAAAGGGTGCCTCCACCCAGAGGAATGGTATTGGGGTAGCTTAACTGCCTTGGTATAGCCCTCCGGGATACTATAACCATCCACCATCCCTTCTAGTGGCGTAAACAGTAATGCCATAGAACAATCTGCTAACAATGAGTAACAGTAAGAATATGCTCACCCCACTTGCACTTACCACCAGGGCTGGATCTGCTGCACTTGCCCTGGTGACCCCCTGTAAAATAAGATCAGCAATACACAATGTGTGACCTTTTCCTAGGTCCCAACTAATAATATGCACACCAGTCAGGTTAAACATGAAACAGATGATCAGGTTTATTCAGGGAAAGTGAACAAAGGATGGGCATGAATTTAATCAAATGATTGGCACTCTGATTTATTTCAGGCTGAGTCAGCATGCACTGTAAGTCCCTGATAATTAGTCTTGCAACCCTGGGTACCCAGATCTTACTCAGGCTAGCCTGGAGCATTGCCCAGGGTGGCCAGTGTTGCAGCTGTTGGTGGGGCCCTTTAGAAAGAAAGACAGTTAGCATGTGCACAACCCAAATATTTATAATCCCGAACCGGATGGCTCAGTCCATTAGCAATAACCCAAACAAGCAATCAGATGACACAATGATTTGTAGCTGTTGTTGCAGGGAGCTACCCTGATTTGTACTCACACAACCCAGACCAGGATGTAGGACAAGCGAGATGAAGACCTTGTGGTGTTGATGCGGTGTGCTGGGGGAAACAGGGCCTACACAACTCACCTCCTGGTGGTCGCTACCTGTTCGATGGTGTTGAGCAGGGGGCCGCATCTCCAAGCCGGTCATTTGCCGAGGTGACCTCTGCATTGCGGGCAGGGGCTTGGGTCAAGGTGGCAAGGCCCAAGTAGGAGGAACAGTCCTGGGAAAAGTTTGTGATCGATCACTGGAAAGCCTCCAGCTAGCATAACAGGATTCCCCATGGGGAACCAAATCGCGACCCATGAAACACATTCAGCACTCTAGAATCAGTTATTTCTCCAAGCCACAATTCGGATTAAGTATGTTTGCTCATTACAGCTTCACTGCGCAATCTTTTCAACCCAAAGCTATCTTCTCTCATTCAGGCAGTCCAATCGCTCCTGGAGCAAGTCTTCGGTTCCCACTTGGAAGTAGTATTGACACACTTTCTTTCCTCTGCTGCAAGTCTAAGCCGGCAATTGGAACGGTCCGACTTCTGTAACAGACAACCTCTATAGGCCAGAGAACATGGCAGACAGGCCAACTGAGCCTTCCCGATGATTCTCCTATGCTCCTCCTAGGAGCCGCTGCTCGACCGCTCGAGCTGTTCACTCTCCAACTTCCACTCTTGACTGACACACTGCTTCAGGCAGTTCTGGGTATTTCCTGTAATCCACAAGGTTCAGTTGGCAGAGGGAACTGTGTCACAGAAAGGGCTCCCCCTCCAGGTCCATTTAGGTGCCAAACATTTAAAACTACAAATACTACAGAATTTCCTTCCCATACAACCCCTAGGGACAGTCTCCATTTTAGGTCACCAGAGATTCGATTGGTCCAATACTGGCAGTCCAGAACCAAAATGGTGGCTCACATTCAAAAGCTCAAGCTGCAAATGAAAGCAGGTTAGACAAACTCCTTTTTCATTATTACTCTAACAGATGAACAGTAAATAACCACATTTCCTAACAGGGCTCCCTCTGAGCTAACAGCGACTGCAGAATGGAGCACTATAACAGGCTGCCTGGCTGGTCGCGAGCCTTAATTACTCGGACCCAGTCCGGACTAATTTCCAAATCACAGGCCAAACTCTTTCTTAAAGAGAGACAGGCAAGGAGGCTTACAAAGGTGCTCTCACTGCAAAACAGGACACCATCCTGACAGTGGGCATTTAGGAGCCCAGGAAGACATTTTAGTAAACCCCAATTTGTAGGGGGGTTACACTCTTCCCTGCCTGGAAAAACCTGGCCTCTGCATCATTGTCTATACTTACTATATGTTTCTATATGAAAACACCATATAAAATACATGCATGTTTCACTTGGAATACCACAACATAAAGCTGATGCATCAGTAAAATAAACTGGTCCTAAGCATTAATATAGCTTTTCGCTTTAACAATGACATTTCCACAGTAACACATATGCATACAGGTTCACAAACATATTAGCACATTCAAACAGTTAACCACATTACTCTCACCATTCTGGTTTGTATCACCTCTTGCACCTTAACTCACATGGCTTGGGGCATATCCTCCTCAGCTACATTGGGGCTGCATGGGGCAAGAGCATTGGTACTGTGAGTCGAAGGTTTAAGTATCAACTTTGAGGTAACAGAATGGCTCAGTTTGGGGAGGGAGCTTTCAGAGATATACACCCCCTTGTGAACAACATGTAGTGGAAGGTCTATAGGTCTCTCTGGAGAGTCATAACTGAGGCACATCACTGGTTTAGTAGCTCTCCCCGACTTTTGAGGAGGGACAGGCACAGGGTCTCTTTTTTCAACACTTGCAGGGGGTTTTCCAGTTCTGGCTCACTGATTTCCAACAAGTCTGTTTCTATAGAAGGGGTTACCTCTGCACTTGTGGTCTGTCCTGCATTAAGAGCTCTTTCAGCCTTGGACTCTGTTTGCTCTGGCTCAATAACATTATTGTCCATACTTGGCTCGGAAAAAGTTTCAAGCTTGTCATCCAAGGGAAATTCTATTGAATTTAGATCTTGCAACACTTGACTAATACTTTCTACATCATCCTCCATAATGCTGTTAGCTTCATTGCTCTCAAGTAGCTCAGTATCTTCTGGTATGTCACCAGTGGACCTGTCTGTCCCTTTTTCTCTGTCTTGTGATTCAGCTGCTTCAGAAATCACACCTTGTGCCTCACTTTCAGGGGGCACAGGGTTTGTAGAGAAGGCTGAAGGGTCAGGCAGTCCTGAAGGTCCAGCTTCATCTCCAGAATTGTACATGGGGTTACCCTGGAACAACTGACTCAGTTCACAGGATGGATAGTAGGGCCATTCACACTCACTGTCATCAGATTCACAATCAATGTCTCTTTGGGCTTGCCTGGGGGAAGGCCTGGAATCCTTGACAACTGACAAAGAGGTTAACTGTTTCTTTTTGGCTGGAACCCTGGTAACAGGCCCAAGAGGGGCAGTGTCTTGTGGTGCAGAATCAATGATGATTTGACCAACTGTCAGTAGGCGATTCCTGTACATCATTTTGACAGCCCTTGGGTCATTTTCAGGACTCACTCTATAGACTGGCAGATTGTCCAGTTTACTGACAACAATGTAGGGAAGGTGGTGCCACCTATCAACAATTTTATGTTTCCATGCAGTCCCAAATTATATAACAGAACTCTGTCTCCAGGTTGCAGTTCCTGGGCCTTGACACACTTGTCATGCCTTTATTTGCTAAACTCCTCTTTGTTGTCATGGTGTGTGCTAGCTGATAAGCATGGTTTAACTGAGCCTTTAACTTTTGGATATACTGAAGGTGATTTTCAGCTCTGACTCCATCTGGGGACACTCTGAAACAGATGTCTACTGGTAATCAGGCTTCCCAACCAAACATCAGGCATTAGAGGGAAAACCCAGTAGCATCACTTTTTGTGCAGTTATGGGCGTGTACCAAAGAACTTATCTGCTGGCTCCATTTGAACTTGTCCAGAGGATGAAGAGTGCCCAGCATATCTAGTAAAGTTCTGTTAAATCTTTTGGGCTGTGGATCCCCCTGGGGGTGATAGGGGGTAGTTCTGGACTTTTGTACTCCTCAGAGCAAGAGCATTTCCTTGATCAGATGGCTTTCAAAGTCTCTCCCCTGATCAGAGTGAATTCTCTGAGAGGCACCGTAGTGAACAAAGAATTTTTCAATAAGGACCTTTGCCACTGTAGATGCTTTCTGATCCTTAGTTGGATAGGCCTGGGCATAACGAGTAAAGTGATCTGTAACCACTAGCACATTCCCAAAATTCTTTTGATCTGGCTCAAGACACAAGAAGTCAATGCACACGAGCTCCACTGGTGCACTGGTAGAGATATTGACCAAGGTGGCATCCCTTTGGGGCTGGGATTTTCTCTGTAAACACTGACTGCAAGTTCTGAGGTGGGTTTCTATGTCAGCCCCCATATTCAGCCAGTATAACCTAGCCCAGGCCAAGTCAGTAGTTTGGTCACAACCTAAATGCCACATTTGATCATGAAGGGCCCACAGCACCACCCATTTGAAAACTGTAGATAACACTAGTTGCTGTTTGATAATTTTTCCTTGCTAGTCTGTGGTCTCTCGATACAGTACTTGGTTATGTAACTTTAGCTTGGGCCTCTCTTTGAACAAGGCCATTCATAAATCTGAAGAACAAAGTTTGGACACACTCTTTCCTGTATGAAGGGCATCCAGCACGGCTTGATCATGGGGTCTTGCGCTTGAGCCCACAGTATATTATCAGGGGTGAGTTGGGGCAATGTGCTGAGGTTCAAGATGGCCAGGTGACAGTAAGCCACAGGAACACAAGTGTCATAGGGGCCCAGACAGTTCACCAGGCAATCAACTGTTTCAGAGAGGGATGCTCATCTTTGTTGCATTTCTGACAGAGGGCTTTAACTGACTGTTCGGACATTTTCATCCAGTTTGCATTATGGTCAGGCCTTCTGGAGAGGGTGTCTGCATCAGTGCGGTTTAGGCCCAGTCTATATTCTACCAAATAGCCTTAAGTGGACAGTGCAGATAACCAGCAATGCCCAGTGGCATCTAACTTAGCTGAAGTCTGAACATAGGTGAGGGGATTGTTGTCTGTTTTTACTAGAATCTTTGCGCCATAAAGATACTCATGAAACTGGTCCACCACAGCTCACTTCAGAGCAGGAAATTTGAGTTTGTGCACTGGGTAGTTCCTCTCAGATGGGATTGACCCCAACTAGCAAATGCCACAGGGTGCAAACCTTCCTCATACTCCAGATACAGGACAGCACCAAGTCCCTTCAGGCTGGCATCTGTGTGCAACACATAGGGTCTAGCAGGGTCTGCACAAGTGCATGGGTAAGTTGATGAATGATATCATAGAAAGCTGTTTCACATTCAGAAGTCCACCTGGCTCCAAAAGGCTCATTAGTCCAAAAGTAGATCTTCTCTTCTAACTGCATTTTTCTTATATTTCTTATTGGTAGGGGGGTAACCTTGAGTTAGATTGAGTAAAGGTTGAATGACTTTAGTGTAGTCTCTTATGAAATGGCTATAATAGCTGCAGAACCCCAAGAATCTTTGCAGCTCCCTTAGATTATTATGCTGAGGCTAGGTGGTCAACGACTCCACTTTGCTTGGATTGGTCTGAATCCCATCAGCTGACACTATGTGGTCCACATATGTTGCAAATTTTTGGAAGAATTGACACTTATCATCGAGATATACAAGGCACTCTAGCAAGTTAATGTCTCCCACAGCCCGCTCCATCAACAGCTGAAAAGTGGCTGGCCCTCCCAAAATACCTTGAGGCATGCGTAAGAACTCAGAAACCCAGGGGAAAAATAAAAGCTGTTTTCTGTCTATATTCCGGGGCCATCAGGATTTGATAGTACCCGCTTCGAAGGTAGAGTACTGAGAACCACTGGCATCCATTGAGGCAGTCGAGGGCATCCTGGATGTGAGACAAGGTGTATTGGTCTGGGACAGTTCTCCGATATAACGTCCAGTAGTCCACACACATCCTCACCGACCCATTCTTCTGGACTACCACAAATCGGGGAGGCATACAGGCTTTGAGATTCTTGAATGATCCCTGCAGCCAGCATTTCCTGAAGATGGTGTCAAACATCATCAATGTCCACAGATGCAAGGCGACGGGACCTCTCTCTCTGAACGGTCTCTCGTCATGAAGGTGGATATAGAGTTCAGCCCTCGTGACACAACCTACGTCCCACTATTTCAAGGAGAACACCTGGCTTCTCTAAGCCAACTTCTGCCTGAGCCTAGCTTTCTAGTCTGCAAGAAGGGGGGATTCTCCAAAGTCAAACAGGTCAGGGGTCACCTCATCACTCTCCCCAGAGCACTTTTTGCTGGGCAGCACAGCAGTAGCCGCACAATATACGGTGGCTAGGGTGCACCCTCGATTCACACAAACCTTTCAACCTTACATGTTCTGAACTTGCACACCACTACTTGCCGAGCATAGGCATGTGCCCGGGCAGGCACAATAATGGGCTTGACCAATAGCCCCTCAGGCAGTTTCTCCTCTTCTGGGGCATCCAGTATAAGAATTTTGTTTTTGACATCTGTTCTTAGGTGCACTTCACCACTGATGGTACACCGATTGTTTAGGGGTAATACCAATGAGCTAGAGTCCTTTTTCCAGACTACTTCCACAGGTGCACCTTTCTCTGTCTCTTGGGCTCGCATCTGTAAATCATAGGCTCGCCGTACTAGGGCCGGAATGTGCAGGGCCCTTCCAGTCCGCTTAGCTTGTTTCTCCTGACAGAGCTGGGCTAACCGGCTGAACATATGAGTGCTGGTACCAATTAACAAGGGGACACCATCATACAGTTCAGTCAGTGGGCATAACAGGGCTTTGGTCTCTACTTGTTCATCTATGCTTGTTACAGCAGTAGGGAAGAATAATCAAATTCGTACATACCCCCAGCAAGGATAGGACTTGTCTCTTAACCCTCATACATACAGTCCCTTGAGGGGTAGGAGTGGGAGGTCAGATAAGTGTTGGTCGTACCAATCTTGAAAAGTAATGGTGACCTGTGAGCCAGTGTCCAATACAGCTCGAGTGGAAATACCATTAACTGTCACTGTAGTCTCCGTTGAGGGACCCACCATCTTGGACCAGTCCAGAGATGTCTGTCTGGCAGACTGGCCCACACCAGTTTTGGAGGAAAAAGATTTTCTCTGTGGGCCCGGCTAAGGTCTTGTATTGCTCTGGTGAACCAAGTTCAGCAGTCTGGCAGTGACCCTCCGCAGGTTTTCCGGGGAATTACAACTTCATCAGGTATGCCAGTCTTCTCCACATCTATGGCAGAACAACTGTTCCCTAGAGTCACTGGAGTGGTTGGAATCTTCCCAGGCTTTGTACCAGTTAGAAGGGGGAGTTCTACTGTCTTCTTTTGATTTGGGCTCGGGTTCCCTGTCCCTGCTGCTCCCCCAGTGGGCAGAGGTTCGGGTAGAAACATGGACTTTGACAGCAGATAAGGACCACTTGGCCCACCAAGTCTGCCCATTTCCCTACCTACAGGATAAGCTGCAGATCTTAGATAACCAACAGCCTATTTCTTCCTACCCCCCACAACAATTGCCTTATGTCTGTCCCATGCATTCTTGAATTCTCCCACAGTTTTAGACCCCACAGCCTCCTCAGGAAGGCTGTTCCATGCATCCACCACCCTCTCTGTGAAAAAATACCTCCTCACATTGCCCCTGAACCGCCTCCCCATCTTCAGATTGTGTCCCCTTGTTCTTGCACATCTCTTTTTCTGAAAGATGCTACTCTCTTGGACTTTGCTGATTCCACTGAGGTACTTAAAAGTTTCTATCATGCCCCCCCCTTCCTCAAGGGTATACATATTAAGCTCCTTTAGTCTCTCCTCATACGGCTTCTCATGCAGACTCTGTACTATTTTAGTTGCCCCCCCCCGGACTGCCACTATCCTGTCTATGTCCTTGCGAAGATAGGGTCTCCAGAACTGGACGCAGTACTCCAGATGGGGTCTCACCAACTATCTGTACAGAGGGATAACAACTTCCTGTTTTCTGCTGGTGATGCCACTCCCTATACATCCCAGTATCCCCCAGCCCTCCCTACTGCATTCTCACATTGCTTGCCAACCTTAAGGTCATCTGATATGATTACTCCCAGGTCCCTTTCCATTTTTGTTGTTGTTACTACCTCCTCCTCCATTGTGTAATCTTCCCCTGGGTTTTTGTTTCCCAGGTGCATTATTTTTCATTTCTTTGCATTGAATCCAAACTGCCATACTTCTGACCATTCCTCCAACCTTGCCAAGTCCCTTCTCATCCTTTCCACACCTCCTTGTGTCATCTGCAAAGAGGCATACTTTTCCTTCCAGTCCCTCTGCAATGTCACTTATAAAGACATTAAAAAGGACTGGACCCAGTACTGAACCATGCGGTACCCTACTAGTAACCCCTCTTTCTTCAGAGTGGACTCCATTTACAATTACCTTCTGTGTCCTGTTGTCCAGCCAATGTTTTACCCAGGCTACCACCCTGGGACCTACTCCCAGGCTGGTTAATATGACTATTACTCTTTTGTGTGGAACGGTGTCAAATGCCTTGCTAAAGTCTAGGTAGGCCATGTCCACAGCCCCTCCCTGGTCTACTACTTTGGTCACCCAGTCAAAGAAATCAATTAGATTCATCTGACATGACCTTCCCGCTGTGAGCCCATGCTGCCTCAGGTCCTGTGCCCCACTGGCCTCTAGGTACGCAACAATTCTTTCCTTCAGAAGTGATTCCATCACTTTCCCTACTACAGAGGTCAAACTGACAGGTCTGTAGTTTCCTGCTTCTGTCCTGCTCCCACTTTTGTGAAGGGGAATCACATCCACCTTCCTCCAGTCCTCAGGTACCACACCATCCTCCCATGATTTGTTAAAAAGGGTAGTCAGTGGTTTCACTAGTTCTACCCTTAATTCTTTTAGAATTCTGGGGTGAATTCCATCAGGCCCCATTGCTTTGTCCACCTTCAGTTTTAGGAGTTCTTTCAGAACCCTTTCTTCTGTGAAAGGACTGGGATCAACCCCCCTATCCAGAGTGCTTCTGTTAACTGGATTAGGCACCTCCCTCTCCTCCTCTTTTGTGAATACTGAGCAGAAATATTTGTTCAGTATCCCTGCTTTTTCACTGTCCTTCTCTGCCCACCCACCACCCATTCTGTTCAGCCTCACTATACCTCCCTTTGTCTTTCTACACTCCCTGATGTACCTATAAAAGGTTTTATCCCCCTTCTTAACCGAGTTGGCTATCTTTTCCTCAGTTTGTGCCTTTGCTATTCTTACTTCCCTCCTTGCTTCCTTCTGCCTTAACTGGTACAGCTTTCTGTCCTCCTCCTTCTGAGTTTCCTTATACTTTCTGAATGCTATCTTTTTCTCCCTGACCTTCCCTGCTGCCTCTTTTGAGAACCATAGTGGTTTTTTTCTTCATTTGATTTGTTTATTTGCTTCACAAAGGCTTGTTGCCTCTGTGATGGCAGTCTTTGATGCTTCTCCATTGTTCCTCCACCCTCCTTCTAGCCTATTTACTAGTGCTTTGTAAGGCACTCTCCCATCTTGCCAAAGTCAGCCCTCCTGAAGTCCATAGCACTTCACTTTGTATGGCTTGACTGTAGCTGAGTTTATCATGAACCACACTGTTTGGTGGTCACTTGTTCCAAGATGGCTGCCCAATTCTAGATCTGAGATCCTCTCACTGTTCCCATTTGAGAGTATGAGGTCTAAGATTGTGCCTTCACAAGTGGGTTCCAAAACTAGCTGTCTGAGGCATGCCACCTGCAGGGCATCGAGAATGGCCCTGCTTTTGGATGTGGCTGCAGCAAATGTGCTCCAGTTAACATCTGGCATATTCACATCTCCCATCAACAGTATCTCCCCTTTCTCTGCCATCCTAAGAATGCCTTCCATCATATCCTTGTCCATTCCCTCCCCCTGACATGGGGTCTATATACAACCCCTGTGCGGATTGTGGTGCCATCTCCAGTCTACAGGGTGACCCACACTGCCTCCTCTCCTCCCTGTTTACTCTTTTGTTCAGTTGCTTTTATCCCTGCCCGTACATAGAGAGCTACTCCTCCCCTCTTCTCCCCCCATCTCTCCTGTAGGTTATGTACCCTGGTATGTTAACATCCCAGTCATGGTTCTCTGTGTACCATGTTTCTGTGACTGCTACGATATCCAGTCATCCTTCTTCCATCAAGGCCACCAGTTCAGAGAGCTTGTTGCCCAGACTACAGGCATTGGTACTCATTACCCTCCATTTCCTGATGGCCTTACCCCTTTTTGCCCCATCCCTGTCCTTATTGCCTTTGTCACTTTCTCCATTTACCCCTGCCTTTCTCTCTATCGACATCTCCAACTTGGTGTTTACCTCACTTGCTTCCCTGACTTTTTAGGGGGGGCCAAAATTTCCCTGCTCCTTTTCAGTGCCTCCCCCCTTGGCTAATTTAAATGCTTGCCAATGAAGCATTTAAACCTATCACCTAGGATCCTGGTTCCCCTCCTGGACAGATGCAGACCATCACTCCAGGTGGACCCCAGTCCCCAGTGAAGCCAAATCCCTGAGCTCTGCACCAGTTTTTCAACCACTGATTGAATCCCACGGTGTGGAGCACCCTAGCCTCACCTATGCCATAGACAGGCAGCACCTCTGAGAAGGTTACAGTGTGTGCTACTTGTCTAAGGCCCCTCCCCAACTCCACAAACTCTTCCGGCACTGCTCTGATCCCTTTCTTAGCCAGATCATTTGTCCCTAGGTGGACAATGACATCCAGCTCCCTCCTCTGTGCAGCTGCTCCAGCAATCCTGAGGATTAGCTCCTTGTCCCTCCAAGCCATAACACCAGGCAGGCACCTTACCTCCCTCTCCCCTTCCTCCCCCAGTTCTACCTTCCTAACAATGGAGTCCCCCACCAGGAGTTGTTTCCTTCCCCTGTGCGGTCCCATGCCACCTCCTGTGGGTCTCCTTTGTGGAGGTTCCCAGCATCCTCCTTGGTCTCCACTGTGGGTGCCTCCATAGAGGAACCAAACTTTCCAGAAAGGCATATGAATTGTACAGAGGTACAACTCGAGGGATGCGCCTCTGTTCCACCACCCTCACCCTCCCTGAGCCCACTGTGGTCCAACCACTCCTCTTTCTTGGCAACCACTGAGGCAATGGCAGTGGCCCTGGTGGTCCCTGGATGGGAGAGGAGGTCCCACAAATCCTGGCCAACTCAGCCTGGAGATGAGCAACCTCCTCCTTCAGCCCGGAGAGATGCCTGCAGATGGGACAACACTGCAACCTCCAGAATGTCTCCCGGAAGACTGCTGCTCCACAGCCACTGCATTGCACCACTCCCATCATGTCTTATTTCTGGCCCCTTCACTGTTGTTTGGAATACTTACTCTTTCCTTTGTTTATTTATTTATTTATTTATGTTTTCTCCCTACTTAGTTACTGCCTCTGTGCTCTTTAAGCACCTGATCTTCCTGTTCTGAGACAAGAAGATCCTATATTTCCCGGCAGTCCCCTTACTTACTCAGAGGCAGATCTCCAGCAGCTGGGGGGTGGAGAGCTACTCTTGTCCTTCTAGGATGGTGAGGGTGGCATGTATGAGGTACCTCACTAAAGCTCTCAGGTTTCTCATTTCTTCTAGTAATTTGAACTCAGCCTGGGATTCGGGGGCGATGGCATGAGCCCCCACACCCCCAGGTGGAGCCTCACTTCTGGTCTCAGTCTTGGGCAAGCAAGGGCTAGAGCTTCTGGCTGCTTTAGCTGCAGCCTGTTGACTGGCTCGCATCTCTTTTATCTCTTTGAGCTGTTCTCTGACCTGCTGTGTCTCACTATCTTCTTCTCTCTCTTCAGGTCGGTCTGAGGTTTGACTGTTGTGGGCGTCCCCAGCATAGGGCTTCCATCCATCCTCATCATTCTCAGCCTCTCAAATCTCCTTCATCAGCCAGCAGTATTCGGGAGAGTTAGCTTTCCTGTCTTGAAACTTCAACTTCAGCATGAGTACACTAGAGTAACGGGCAGATTTGAGAATGTGTTCCAGCCTTACATGGTTCAGTTCGCTAGCTGGAACACCACCTTTTCTATGGGCTCTCTGCAAGGCCCATTCGATCTGAGTGACAAAAGCAGACAACTTCTCATTTTTCTACTGTTTACCAGACTTGAACTTCCACATTAACTCTTCTCCAGATTCTATGCTGCCAAACACCCCTTCTAATGCAGAGAGGTACTCAGCTGTAGTTGCCTGTGGCTTGGTGGATCGGAGAAATCAAATAGCTTCCAGTGCAGGGCCCCTTAAACTTTCCATAAGTCTCTTTCTCTTCTCCCCTTGGAACATTGCCCTCTTGGACCAGTGGAGTAGCATAGTCCATCCATGTTTCTAAGTCGTCCTCTCTCATGGACACAGGGACTGCACCAGAGAACAATCTGAGCCTGCGATAAGAGTCAAGGTGTGCAGAAGACATCACAATTGGGGGTGGCGGTTACAATAGGGGATGCCCTAGGAGTGGCCAGAGAAGATTGCAAGGGGGGTAGTCTCCTCTGAATCCTTCAAAGCCTTCAGCAACTCTTTAGTGGACTACCGTTCTGCAGCTAAAAGTCTCATCTATTTATCTTTAAAGCCCTCAATCCTTGGGGACCCCAGGGGAAGACGGGTCACTATGCAAGTGAATGACTCTCCATCCCTTCTGGGATCCTTCTGGCATGATAACAGGGGGTACCATTTTGGGATCTATGGGGAAACTACAAGACAGGAGGGCACCAAGGTTTGGTTAAATAGACCTGAATCCCGCCCCCCTCCCCGTACTTCAATCTTTCCTAGACATTCTATCTTCCCCACTGTCTCTTCAATGGTTTCATTAGTGGTCCCTACAGGGATATCAAGTAGTAACATGGCATGGTGGGGATCAACCCCTTCAGCCTCATTCTACTCCATCATGCGGTGCACAGCAAGCCTGTGGGGGGAATTTTCCATTTAGGCGTAGCAAGAGCTTCCATTGCAATTCCTGTCTCGATTTTGTACTTAGTGGTAATTTCACTTTTGACCACTAGAGGGCACAAATCACAGCTGTGCCTCCAAGATCTAACCCCTAGGTGGCAATATCCTATGGGCTACTAACCCTGCCTGTGTTAATATGCACAGGTTGAGGGGCCTGAGTTCTGTGAAAGGGTGCCTCTACCTGGAGGAATGGTATTGGGGTAGCTTAACTGCTTTGGTATAGCCCTCTGGGATGCTATAACCACCCACCAACCCTTCTAGTGGCCTAAACAGTAACACCATAGAACAATCTGCATACACTGAGTAACAGTTAGAATATGCTTACACCACTTGCACTTACCACCAGGGCTGGATCTGCTGCACTTGCCCTGGTGACCCCCCTGTAAAATAAGATCAGCAATATACAATGCAAGACCTTTCCCTAGGACCCAACTAATATTGTGCACACCAGTCAGGTTAAACATGAAACAGATGATCAGGTTTATTCAGGGAAAGTGAACACGGGATGGGCATGAATTTAATCAAATGATTGGCACTCTGATTTATTCCAAGCTGAGTCAGCATGCACTGTAAGTCCCTGATTAGTCTTGCAACCCTGGGTACCCACATCTTACTCAGGCTAGCCTGGAGCATTGCCCAGGGTGGCAGCTGTTGGAGGGGCCCTCTAGAAAGAAAGACAGTTATGGCATATGCACAGCCCAAATATTTGTAATCCCGAGCCAGATGGCTCAGTCCGTTAGTGATAACCTGAACAAGCAATCAAATGACACAGAATGATTCAAAGCTGTTGTGGCCGGGAGCTACCCTGATTTGTACTCACAACCCTGACCAAGATATAGGACAGGCGAGATGAAGACCTTGTGGTGTCGATGTGGTGTGCTGGGGAAGCAGGGCCTACACAACTCACCTCCTGGTGGTCGCTACCTGTTCGATGGTGTTAAGCAGGGGGCCGAATCCCAAGCTGGTCTTTTGCCGAGGTGATCTCTGGATTGCAGGCAGGGGCTTGGGACGAGGTGGCAAGGTCCAAGTAGGAGGAACAGTCCTGGGAAAAGTTTGTGATCGATTGCTGGAAAGCCTCCAGCTAGCATAACATGATTCACCATGGGGAACCAAATCATGACCTACAAAACACATTCAGCACTCTAGAATCAGTTATTGTTCTAAGCCACAATTCAGATAAAGTCTGTTTGCTAATTACAGCTTCACTGTGCAAATCGTTCAACCCGAGGTGATCTTCTCTCATTCAGGTACGCAGATCGCTCCTGGAGCAAGTCTTCGGTCCCACTTGCAAGTAGTATTGACACACTTTCTTCCCACTACTGGAGGTCTAAGCCGGCAATAGGAGCAGTCCAACTTCTGCAACAGACAATCTCTGTAGGCCAAAGAATGTGGCAGGCAGGCCAACTGAGCCTTCCTGACGATTCTCCTACGCTCCTCCTAGGAGCTGCTGCTCGACTGCTCGAGCTGTTCACTCTCCAGTTTCCACTCTCGACTGACACACTGCTTCAGCAGTTCTGGATATTTCCCTGCAATCCACAAGGTTCGGTTGGCGGAGTGAACTGTCCATCACAGAAAGGGCTCCCCCCTCCAGGTTCATTTAGGCACCAAACATCTAAAACTACAAACACTACAGAATTTCCTTCCCATACAACCCCTGGGACAGTCTCCATTTTAGGTTCCCAGAGATTCAATTGATCCAATGCTGCCAGTCCAGATCCAAAATGGTGGCTCCTATTCAAAAAATTCAAGCTGCAAATGAAAGCAGGTTAGACAAACTCCTTTTTCACTATTACTCTAACAGATAAACAGTAAATAACCACATTTCCTAACATGGCTCCCTCTGCACTAAGAGCGACTGCAGAATGAAGCAATATAACAGGCTGTCTGGCTGGTCTTGAGCCTCAATTAACTCGGACCCAGCCCAGACTGATTTCCAAAACACAGGCTAGATGCTCTCTTAAAGAGACAGGCACAGAGGCTTACTAAGGCACTGTCATGCAGACAAATAGGACTACTGCAAAACAGGACACCATCCTGACAGTGGGCATTTAGGACCCAAGATGACATTTTAGTAAATCTCAATTTGTAAGGGGGTTACACTAGCACAATTTAAAGAACTTGAGATCCAACAGGAAAATCTATGAAACACAACTTGTAATCCAAATGCAGTAATGGTAATTCAAAATTGGAAAAGTAAAAAAGACCCCAGTCAGCAATGCCAGCACTAACGTGACCCACAGATGGAGCAGTCCAGTTGAGCAGGGGACAGAATACAGCAATAGGGTAAGCAGCAGTCAGGAACAGGGTCCCATGGCCTGGGGATGAAGCACTACCGATTCCCTCAAATATTCTGCAGCAGCACAGCCCTTCTGGCTCAGATGTCAGGGTACAGCCCTTCTGACTTAGCTCTCAAGATACAGGAACACTATGCAGTGACTTCCCAGTTCCCAAGTAGCTCAGACTCCAGGAGTGACTCCCAAGGCCCAACTCCTCTACACATCGAGAGTACCCACATACTCATGGCATGCATCTCGTAGTTCCCTGTTCCTTGATCCACCCCACAAGATAAGGGCTAGCAGGCCCCTTACCTCACTCTAGAGCAACCTGGGTAGGACGCAGGTCTCTTTTTCCACTCATTACAGCTCAGCAACTTTGGTATGCAACAATGGCCCACGGGCCCACACTCTCAGCAATTTCTTATGGGTGCTCGTCTTACACAGTCTGAACAATGTAAGCTCAGGATAAGGCTCACAGTAAGGTTACTGAATGAACCCTGGTGAGGGCTCACAGGATTGTTGGTCTGGCTAAGCCTTTTACTTGGTCTAACTAGTTTAGTTTAGTTCATTGTTCTAGGAATTAATACCTTTGAGCCAAAGGCTCTTTTACAAAGGTTCCACGTCATAAAAGTATATAAACAACAAGACAATGTTACAAACAGTTGGCAAGCAATTTATAAAGGCTGCAATAAAACAGTAACATTCAATTACAGGAAAGAATGAAACTCAGAGGCATTTAAGGAAAAGAATAAGGATGGAAAAGTAGGAGGAGATAGGAGGAGAAAAAATAAGAAGTTCAGTAGCAGACAGGACCAGTTAGTGGTACTCCGAGTGTCTTTGTCAAGTGAGGGGTCATGGCGAGTGATGGACCAGCTGTAAGTGCATTCAGAGGGTAGAGTCTTTAGTCAAAGCAGTCACGGGAGCTGGAGGCTGTGAGGTGAGTGTATAGCATAGATTGTGGAGGATAGAGTGGGTAAGCTAAGGGCATTGTACCAGGTAGGGGCACAATAAACCAATGATCTTTGTCCCAGAGCAGTCTGGCATCTGGGGACCTGAAAAGGTTAGTGCTCAGATCTTCTGGTTGGACAAGTGCCGTTATTCGTTGTGGAGTCAAAATCAGTGGTGGAATTCAAGCATGCATGGGATAGTCATAAGGCAATTCTGGGGGGTGGGGGTAGGAAGAAGTAGGCTGCTGGTTAACTAGGATCTGCAGCTTATCCAGTAGGTAGGGAAATGGGCAGACTGGGTGGGCCAAGCGGTCCTTATCTGCCGTCACATTCTATGTTTCTATGTTTCTATGTTTCTATGTTTCTATTCAGGCAGAGTAGATCTTGGATACACAGTGGAGTGAGTCCCAAGATTGATTTTTTTGCCATCAAGCATGTGAGATACATTAGGCGATTTGAGAGTTGTAACCAGCCGGTTTCCGTGTAGAGCTCACAGGTGTGGGTCCGTCTCTGCGCTCCAGTGAGGAGTCGACAGGCCTTGTTTAGGGCTGTTGAGATGCGCCTTACTGTGGTGGTAGTAGCAGAGCCATAGATAATTAGACCATAGTCTATGATTGAGATGACGGAGCTTTGTACAGCAATCCTCAGGGCAGCTTGGTTAAAGAATTGACGGTTCCGGTACGGTATTCCAATGCATTAGTTCACTGTTTTTGCTGTGTTATCAATGTGGGTCGCAAAGGTAAGACATTGGTCAAATGTGATGCCAAGGTATTTGAACGTATTCACTTGTTCAAGAGTATTTCCAGGGGAAGTTTTTATTGTGAGTGGAAAATGCCTTTTTCTGTTTTGATGACTGGCGAAAAGCATGTTTTTTGTTTTTTTGTGATTTTGGGCCAGCTTGTGATCAAGGAACCACTTTTCAACACAAGAGAAAGCAAGTTGCAAGCTCTGATGTAGTGGTTTGGGATCCTTATGAGAGGAGAGAATTACAGCGTTATCAGCATATAGTATTATTTTTTCTAGCAGTAGGTCTGAACACCTGTCTCTGTCAGATTGCCACAAGCTGCTTGAGAACCCATAAACTTATTTCCCTCCATTCAATGTCTCATTGGACAGGCAGGGCTATCCATCAGTCCTTCTGCCCTGTCCAGCCCTCTGATATGCCCTCATTGCCATCCAGTCAATGTGGGAGGGTCCAAATGCATCATCCTCCTATAATCCACCACTCCTGTTGCTAGGGCTTTCTAGTCCTTTGATTGGTCAGTTAGCAGGGTCTTAGGGTGCAAGATACTGTAGCAATGGCCATGGCCATGTGCTGCTGGAGCCCGGTGCTCCTAAGTCATTCATTATAGTATTTATTTTCCCCCTTGTATATGCTGGCCACTGTGGTTTTGACCCTCTTTGGTGACAACCTTGAAGCTGTCAATACATTTAAATACCTCGGCTGTGAATTAGACCACCACCTAATGTTCTCAGCCCATATCACTTCACTCACAAAAAAACTAAGGCAAAGACACTCTTTTTTAGGAATATATCCCTTTTTTCAATAGAAGCTAGACTGAGATTGGTACAGACCACATTCATCCCTTTCCTTGATTATGTCAACGTGATATGGACGTTGTTCAGACTCTCTGCTTCAACTGCTCAATGTACTCTACCATAGATCCATATAATTCATCACTAATGCACACTGTTGCACACATCACTGTGATCTATATGCCTTCCTGGGTGGGACTTCCCTGTCCAAGAGATGGCTTATCCACTCACTCATATGACTCCACAAAGCCCTCCTGCTAAAACTCCTCTCTTATATATCTGGCCTTTTTCAGCGATCTACCTGCAATTATCTGCTACAGAGCAGCTCACTCATTTTGCTGGATGTTCCACACTCCCACTCCCACTCCGGTCAACTGGCTGTAACCCGTGCCCTTCCAGCTGCTTGGAATAAAGCACAAGCTACTAGCAAACTTCAAAATCTTGTATCACTAAGTATTTTTAAAAACCTTGTCAACAGCAAATTGTATGACTCCTGTACATGCCAATCTCAAAAATAACTATATCATGTACTTATTCTCTTAATTATGTCACTATCACACCTTCTCATTAGAGATGGCTATAGCATCGATTTACTACAAAGAGGATGTGCACGCACCCCATACACACGCCTTCTATCCTTCTGTCTATTCCCTCTGTTGAGTCACCTTATCTTCATGCCTCTCTCATGACCAAACTGACTACCCTCACTACCTCACTCCTACCTGAACATACCCATCTCCCTTGCCTGCTCTGGTCCTAAATGCTCCCATTATTCAGGTTAAGGTGTTTACTTCTGAAAGTCTAATACTTATACTTTTGCACTTGTAGCCAACCTCATAATGACTAATGTGATTGTTTCAATTGTATAAATGACGTAATAAAAAAAATGTTTCTATTGTACATCTATGTATCTAACTTGTTCTACTGTGTTTACTATTGTAAAATATTATTTCTGTATTTGAACGGTTTGTTAGTTGTATAATCTTGTACCAAATTGCCCGTTCAGGACCTCCCTGTAAATGAGCGTGCTCAATGGAGTTATTCTTGCTAATAAACCTGAACTTAGGAACATAGAATTTGATGGCAGACAAGGACCGCTTGGCCCACCTAGTCTGCCCATTTCCCTACCTAATGGATAAGCTGCAGATCCTAGTTAACCAGCAGCCTACTTCCTCCTACCCCCCACTAGAATTGCCGTATGTCTGTCTCATGCATTCTTGAATTCCCCCACTGTTTTTGACTCCATGACCTCCTCAGGAAGGCTGTTCCATGCATCCACAACCCTCTTCATGAAAACATACTTCCTCACATTACCTCTGAGCCGTCCCCCATCTTCAAATTGTGCTTTGTTCTTGCACACTTTTTCTGAAAGATGCTACCTCTTGAACTTTGTTGATTCCTTGAGGTACTTGAAAGTTTCTATCATGTCCCCCCCTTTCCTCGAGGGTATACACACCAAGCTCCTTTAATCTCTCTTCATGATGTCTTCTGATGCAGACCCTGCACCATTTTGGTTGCCCTCCTCTGGACAGCCTCCACCCTGCCTATGTCTTTGCAGAGATGGGGTCACCAGAACTGCACACAGTACTCCAGATGGGGTCTCACCAACTGTCTGTACAGAGGGATAACAACTTCCTGTTTTCTACTGGTGAAGCCTCTCCCTATGCATCCCAGTATCCCCTCCCAGCCCTCCTTACTGCCTTCTCACATTGCTTGCCCTCATTTAGGTCATCTGATATAACTACCCCTAAGGTCCCTTTCCATTTTTGCCAGTATCTCATCCCCCATTATGTACTCTTCCCTTGGGTTTTTGTTTCCTAGGTGCATTACTTTGCACTTCTTTGCGTTGAATCTAAGCTGCTATACATTTGACCATTCCTCCAGCCTTCCCAAGTCCCTTCTCATCCTTTCCGCTCCACCCTGTGTATCAACCCTGTTGCAGACCTTTGTGTCGTCTGCAAAGAGACATACTTTTCCTTCTAGTCCCTCTGCAATGTCACTTATAAAGATATTAAAAAGGACTGGACCCAGTACTGAACCCTGCGGTACCCCACTAGTAACCCCCTTTCTTCACTGTGGACTCCGTTTACTATTATCCTCTGCATCCAGTGTCTAGCCAATGTTTTGCCCAGGCTACCACCCTGGGACCCACTCCCAGGCTGACTAATTTGTTTATTAATCTTTTGTGTGGGACTGTGTCAAATACCTTGCTAAAGTCTAGGTAGGCCATGTCCACAGCCCCTCCCTGGTCTACTACTGTGGTCACCCAGTCAAAGAAATCGACTAGATTCATCTAACATGACCTTCCTGCTGTGAATCCATGCTGCCTTGGGTCCTGTGCCCCTCTGGCCTCTAGGTACTCAACAATTCTTTCCTTCAGAAGTGATTCCATCATTTTCCCTACCACTGAGGTGAAACTGACAGGTCTGTAGTTTCCTGCTTCTGTCTTGCTCCCACTTTTGTGAAGGGGAATCACATCCACCCTCCTTCAGTCCTTAGGTACCACGCCATCCTCCCATGACTTGTTAAAAAGGGTAGTCAATGGTGTTACTAGTTCTCCCCTTAGTTCTTTTAGAATTCTGGGGTGAATCCCATCAGGCCCCATTGCTTTGTTCACCTTCTGTTTTAGGAGTTTTCAGAACCATTCTTCTGTGAAAGGACTGATATTGACCCCCCTATCCAGGGTGCTTCTATTGACTGGATTAGGTACCTCCCCCTCCTCTTCCCTTGTGAATACTGAGCAGAAGTATTCATTCAGTATCCCTGCTTTTTCATTGTTCCTCTCTGCCCACCCTCCTCTTTATTCAGCCTCAGTTTCCCTCCCTTTGTCTTTCTTTGCTTTGCTAGGATTTCCCTGCTCCTTTTCAGTGCCTCCCCCTTGGCTAGTTTAAATGCTTGCCAATGAAACATTTAAACCTATCACCTAGGATCCTGGTTTCTCTCCTGACAGATGCAGGCCATCACGCCAGTATGGGCCTGCATCCCTCCAGGTCGACCCCCAGTCCCCAATGAAGCCAAAACCCTGAGCTCTGTACCAGTTTTTCAACCACTGACTGAATCCCATGGTGCAGAGCACCCTAGCCTCATCTATACCATAGACAAGCAGCACCTCCGAGAAGGTTACTGTATGTGGTACTTGTCTAAGGCCCCTCCCCATCTTCACAAACTCCTCCTGCACTGCTCTGATCCCTTCCCCAGCCAGGTCATTTGTCCCTAGGTGGACAATGACATCCAGCTCCCTCCCCCGTGCAGCTGCTCCCACTATCCTGAGGATTCACCCCCTGTCCCACCAAGCCATTGCGCCAGACAGGCACCTTACCTCCCTCTCCCCTCCATCCCCCAGTTCTACCTTCCTAACAATGGAGTCCCCCACCAGGAGTTGTTTCCTTCCCCTGTGGGGTCCCATGCCACCCTCCTGTGGGTCTCCTTTGTGGAGGTTCCTAGCATCCTCCTTGGTCTCCACTGCATGGGCCTCCATAGAGGAACCACACTCTGCCAGAATAGCACATGAATTGTGGGGAGGTACAACTGGAGGGATGTGCCTCTGTTCCACCACCCTCACCCTCCATGAGCCCACTGTGGTTCAACTGCTCCTCTTTCTTGGCAACCTCTGAAGCAGCGGCAGTGGCCCTGGTGGTCCCTGGGTGGGAAAGGAGGTCCCCCGAATCCTGGTCAACTCAGCCTGGAGATAAGCAACCTCCTCCCTCAGCCCAGAGAGGTGCCTGCAGATGGGACAACACCTCATCCTCCAGAACGTCTCCCAGAAGACTGCTGCTCCATAGCCACTGCACTGCACCGCTCCCATCATGTCTCACTTGTGGCCCCCTAACTGTTGTTCTGTACACTTACTCTTTCTTCCCTCTCTCTCTCTCTCTCATTTTTTTTATATACAATTTTTTTTCTCCCTACTTTCCTACTGCCTCTGTGCCCTTAAAGCTCCTGATCTTCCTGTTCTGGGACAGTAAGCTCCTATGTTCCTCAGTAGTCTCCTTCTTACTTGCTCAGAGTCAGAGCTCCAGCAGCTGGTGGGGATGGAGATCTACTCTTTTCCTACAAGACTGGAGAGTCTTTTATGCCTCTGATCACTCCCTTCCTGTTCCCAAACAGGAAGACCCTGTTATCAGTCAAATCCTGTGCCTATAAAACTAGAACCGGCTAAGGGTGGAGGGTGGAGGATGGAGGGGGGGAGGGATGGAGGGCAATATAGTCCCAGTAAAGTTCTAACAGCAGCTCCTTCCTCTTGCTGTTCTCTGCCACAAGCTGTCTAGATCAGTTTTTAAATGCAAACACCTGGTTTCCTTCTCTCTAAGCCACTCCCCCTAATTCACAGTTTCTTTTTCACCTGGATAACTGCACATATAACAATTCCTTCAACCAACTCAGACAAACACACTCTTCTTTTGCTTGTTTTTTGTTTGTTTTTACCCTAAATTGAAGTTCCTAGTAGTAGAGTTCTAGTTATTTCGTTTAGTAGAGTAGTAAAGTTCTAACAGCAGCTCCTTCCTCTTGCTGTAGCCCTCCCAGGCTATTGTCCAGTGTATCTGTTTGCTGCCATGGTGCAGTTTGGAGTGACTCACGATCAGGGTTGGATCGCTGATGCTGAGAGTGTTAGGGAGCAGCCCCCTTACAGCATACACTCCAGATTAGAAGAAGTGGCCATCTCATGCCACACTGAGCACCATTAAATGGCATCACTGGTGGTGTTTGGTATACGCAAATCACGTGGCCACTTGGAGTGCCAGCACAGCCAGGGCGCACGAGCCTCGGAGATAACATATTGTTAAAATTGTTAAAAAAAAAAAAGCAGCCTGAGCTGAGTAAGCACCTAGTCTAGGCAGTGAAAAGGGAAACAGACTGAGGCAGTATAGCGCAGTGGGTTAAGGCTCTGAGCTGCAGATCTGGAGACCCAGGTTTGAATCCCAGAGCTGCCAAGGTGCATACTGTGTGATCTGAGGAAGTCACTTAACTTCCTTGTGCTCCCAGGTTGCATCTGGAAATGAGCTTCAGCTTAGTGTGCTACTCCTGGTTAAACAATGTTCCCTAAACTGAGGGACTGCTCTGGGCTCCACCACTTTGCGTGATGTTACACACATGCGTTCAGAGGGCCCTGCAAGGCACGTCATCTGTTGGTTGCTCTTCTTCTTTACCATACTGCTGGTTGGCGTGGTTATTTTAAAATCAAAATGGAGGAGCCAGAAGAATCCCCCATTAAGATGGAGTCGTGGCTGCCCACCTGCTGTAGACGATGACTAGGCTGCAAAAGCTCAGCCCCAGGATGAGCACAGGGACAGCACCTACAGTGAGGAGTGTTAGCAAATTAAGCTACTTCGGCTCAGCACAAGATAGGAAAGCTCAAAGAGTACTCTTTGATGACCTTTTGTGATTAACTTGGGTTTATCAGTCACTTGGATCTCAATGGAAAAAAGTGTCTGACTATGGATTTTATGAAGGTTGTGGTACTCCAGATGATTGTGTACCTGGAGAAATCATGCTTGTGAATTTCCTTCAGTAAGCATATCAAGTTTTCTACCAGCAGAGCATGGGATATATTCTGGAAGAGTGCAAGGGAAAAGCATCTCATGTCAGTGTATGTGTGTGTGTGTTTTGTACTTGTCTGATGCAGCATGATGACAGTTTTGTTTTTGTTTTTTCAAAATGATCCTGCATTTATTGTGATACAGCAAGAAACAGCAGTGATAAGCAGTCCTGGATGTCTCACTGATCAGAAATTTGCTGTGTATGTACCAGTGCACTCTAGCAGAGCGTGCTTACTCAGTGTCACTGGCACTGCTTCACTTTCATTTAGCAGGCTTGGTTAATTTCTCTCTCTGTCTCCACATTACAAGTAACCTTGAATTTCTTTTTTGACCAATGATTCTCCAGACAGGTACAGGGGCTGGGCTTTTCTTCTAATGGAGTTCCCTGATAGTGTCAAACATAGCAGTGCAAAAAGGTGTGTGTGTGGGGAGGTGTACCCACAGAAATATAGTTCTGTGTGTGAAATTTAGTTAATCTCAGTTCCAGAGTTAACATGGGTGTTGAAAGTGGCCAATGGCCAAAGTTTAGTGACCAGTGACCAAACTTTTATCAATAATATGTAATTGGCTAACCAAAAGGTTGAGGAGATAGAAAGGTGTAAAATGGCTAGTGTAGAGGCAGAGATATTTTGTACAAAACCTTCCTTCAACCAAAGGTCATAGCCAAAATAAGGTTCAGCTGCTTCAAACCACTGCAGCTTAGATACATTTTCTCATTTTATAATTTCTTGTGTTTAAAAAGAATGTGTAACAGAAAGTTGACAGGAAATGGTTATTTCCTTGTTTTGGCCACTGTCTAGTCAGCAAGTTATTTAAAGTGAATGTGAAGTCCCCTCATATGTTTTCTGTATCCTAAAGAGAGTTATTTTTGATAAATGTAAAATCCCCTGATCACTTGTTTTCAGTCTAAAAATGACCACGTCTCGGCAAAGTGTCAAATGTATCTTATGACCGAGGTATCT
The DNA here is from genome assembly GCA_016271365.2 of Neoceratodus forsteri. NCBI lineage: Eukaryota > Metazoa > Chordata > Ceratodontiformes > Ceratodontidae > Neoceratodus > Neoceratodus forsteri. The sequence continues at coordinate 484,714,796 of CM057449.1, forward strand.
CATGGCCACTATATTTTTACACCCTTGTCTCATGACCCTACTCTCTTGCCTTTTATGGTCAGAGTGTCTAAACTGGAAAATTTCCCTTGTTCTGCAATTCTTGTCAAACACTGTATAAATACCAGACAGACTGTATGTCCAGTGTGCCCAAGGGGAGTAGCAAACATGGCTGCCATAGATACTTGGGTCACCCAGAGGAATGAGGAATGTTGCTTCATTCCCTCCGAACACCTGTAGCCCTGGTCGTAATAAGCCATCAGCTGTTTAGATTTGATCATGTTAGAGGTAAAATTGTTAGGGCTTATTTGGTATTAATAAATTGCAACTGATTTAAAACAACATTTGGTGTCAGGTGGCTTTATTGGATTACCAGGGACCACTAGCCAAAAACCGTGTGTTTTACATGGGGAAGGACCAGGGGGCATAACTTAGGGGTAGCCAGGGGCTGCGGTCAAGACCCCTATGATTTCTTTGCACAACCTCCATGATGTCCACTGCAACCACTAAAATAAGGTTTCCTTAGCATTTTCTTATATAAAATTTAGTGAGTGAAGGAGCTTCGCAACTCCTATGATTCCACTGAAATGGCCTTTACAACCCCTATGAATCTGATGAAATGATGCTACTGGGAAGGACTGCTGCTGTGTAGAATGTACCCCATAAGTGCATGAAGGTGCATCAAATATGTTGGAAAAATATAACATTTATGGTGAAACCTGCCCCCACACCCTCATCAGAGTTGTTCCTCCCGGTCTACGTACAGATGGTACTTTTTTTATTTGAGTAATCAGGCACGGTAAGGTGAATGGAGGGTTCATCACCCCTATAAAAAGGGCACTTACTTTCCAAACCAAACCCACCAGATGGTGGCTCCTTTTACACTCCTATCTCACTTTCAGCCCTTTACTTAAAGCCCTGTGTCTGGCTGTAGATGCTGTAGGGGTGATGAGCCATAAGCCATGAGCATCAGGCAAATGAGAAGTGGGTGAAATGGCTGGGAATGCTATGGAAAGGGTGGCGGAGAAGGAGAGGAGGGGCTGTTGCTGGTTAGTTTTACTCCATATGGACTCTGCAGTGGGGCTTAATACTCAATACTCTTTTACATGACTGACTGGGAGAAAAATTTAGACTTGTGAGGTATATCTCATCAAAGACTGCTCTGGAGAAACGTTGTTTTTATTTCAGCCATGTGTGTCTTTTTGCTTTGGCCTTTGGTGAATTTGGCAATAATTATAGGCCAGTCAGCTTGACTTCAGTAGTGGGGAAAATAATGGAATCACTGCTGAAGGGAAGGACTTTGCAATATCTTGTAACCAGCATCTTACAGGATCCGAGGCAGCATGGATTTCCTTTGGGGAGGTCATGTCAAACAAATCTTGACAGATTTTTTTGACTCAGTGATCAGAAAAGCAGATCAGGGTGGAGTGGTGGATGTGGCCTACCTCGATTTCATTAAGGCTTTCAACGCCATTCCACATATGAGATTCGAAAATTGGGTAAAGAATTGGTTAAGCGACAGGTGACAGAGGGTGTTGGTAAACGGACTTCACTCCGAGGAAGGGAGGATTACCAGCAGCATGCCACAAAGTTCAATACTGGAACCAGTCCTTTTTAATGTCTTTAAAAGCGACACTGGGGAGGGGCTAGGAGGGAAGGTATGCCTTTTTGCTGATAGCACTAAAATCTGCAATGGGGTAGACACTCAGTGGGGGGGTAGTGGAAGAAATGATCAGACATCTAAGAAAGCAAGAGGAGTGGTCAAGGGTATGGCAGCTAATTTCAGTGTGAAGAAGTGCAAAATCATGCACTTGAAACAGGAACCCAGGGGCGGAGTACAAGATGGGGGAGGAAGTGCTACTGACTACTATCAAATAGGAAAGAGACCTGGGGGCAATCATATCGGATTACCTAAAGGTGGCCAAACAGTGTGACAAGGCAGTAAGTAGAGCCAGTGGGATGCTGAGATGTATATGGAGGGGTATCACTAGCAGACTGAGGGAAGCGGTAATACCACTGTATAAATCATTGACTGAAATTTTTTTTTTCACATTTTTGAGAATTTTCTGTTATTAATTCTATATATGTGCCTAGTTTTAGCAGAGTGTCTTTCTTCACATTTGGTTTTTGTTAAAATGTTTTAGTTGTATTGGCTTGCTTTATGTTTCCTGTTACTAAATATATAAAGTGGCAATATAAACAAACTCTAGTCAGAGCCAATAGGGCTATGAAAAGCTACCAAATGACCAAAGTCATTTTCTTGTTGGTGCCATATAGTGCTGTTTTGTCACAATCATCACAGTGCTCCCAGATCCAAATAACCATTTTCCTGTAACAAGCCCTTGTTTTTCCTGTATTTTCCCTTTAGAGGCAGCATCAAATCCCTGTATAAATCCCTGTAGATTTTTCCATACACCACTAGTTCCTTATTTGTGACTTTGTTGTTTATTTAAATGTAATATGTTGGCAGCTTTTTATCAGCAAAAGGGCTCCGATTTGCCATTAGGTATTACAATTATATGTCAAGATGGCCCTTGAATAATTTGGATTTATATGGAATCCATAAGGCATAATGGGGGGATTTATTTATTCATTGAATTTTGTTGACCAGGTAGGCCTTCTAAGACTAGAAGTCCCTTATTCAGGGTGATGGGTGGGGGTTACCGTGATAACCAACTGAAATTGTAACATGGCATAAATCTTTACTTGAACCAGATTAAGCTGTTGGTGGTATTTTTAGTGAATGGGGAAATTTGGCCAGAGCACCATGGAAATTCCTCTGCTCTTTTTGAGAAGTGCCATAGGATCTTAAATATTCACCTGAACAGGCAGACAGAAAAGACAGAAGCACTCCCCCACCCTCCCATGCTGCACTACAGTGTCTCCATTGGGATTTAAACAGCTAGTGGAGCCAAACCAGGCGGACAGGAAAATAATACAAATTTTAAGAAGTAGTCAGTTATAAAATGGTATTTCTGAAGTACTTTTCCTTTACCGTTTGCTCATCAGAGAGTCTTCTATTTCATAATGTTGTGGTGGATGTGTGAAACAGCTCTAAGCATAGCAGCTGACATATCTAGTGCTACTGCACCCCACTACATCATCAGCACTGTGATTCGCTGACAGTGAAATCACATGTGAATGACCTGGCAGTCACTGAATTGCTGTTCCTTAGTATCAGTGATGTCACAGTCAGTAAGGTCACAATGCTGGTGATGTAGTGAGGGCAGTATAGCTAGCTATGTCAGCTGCCACACAGAGTGCTGTTCCACACATCACACATATTAACATCAGGTAAACAATCTTCTAATTAAACAAAGGAAAAGGATTAAGTTCCTCAAATATAAAAGGTAATGATTGACTGCTTTTAAAATCTAAATAGTTTTAGGCAGTACATCGCTCTTTAACCCACATGCCTAGTGTGGGGATAGAACCCACAGCCTTCTGATCTTCCAGTCTCAGAGGCAAGTGTGCATGCTATTTTTTACATCTTTCATTTGTTAGTTTTTACACAAATTCTCTCAGACTTTTTTCTGACCACCTGATGGAATCTTGAATGAGTTACATAAATGTTATTTTCTTCAAGGCCCTGACTCTGCAACTAAACACACACTCAACACATCATATTATAAAATGAGGAGAAAAAAAATAGTTTTCTGTTTCCAGTGCTTGCCTCCAATCTGTCCTGTGGAAAGGAATGTCAGGCAGCTAACAATCTGCGTTCCATTGTCTGTAATCTGACACTGAGTCTGACTTAGTTTTCACAAAAACCAAGAGGAAATGAGTCCCCTAAGTTGCTGAAAGAAATAGAACAAATCTGTTAGACTGCGCTGACAGATGAAAGAAACAGCAGTTTAAAAAGCTTTTTTTTTTGTTAATATCCTGAGAAGTTCTGAGGTACAATACAGTATCATCCCCCTCCCCCCTTCAGATGCCTTTAACATAGAGCAACAGATAGTAAATACCGGTGGGGTGCACTACTTTGCAGCTGTGGAGGAATACATACAAATGTCTAAAATGGAAGTTCCAAGAAAAGCCGTTTTTAGAGCTACAGATGACAGAAGGGCTGTAGGCTCTGCCCACAGCCCTAAAAGGTGTAACTGTTTTTACTGTAGTCTTAGTTTTATGGTATGAGTGGAAGTAAGTGGGGCAAGGGTGAATATGGGGCGGCAGGAGAGTGCGAGGGTGAAGGGGACACCAGAGGTTTGTTCGCTTGGGGTGCCATCAAGTCTAACACCGTCTCTGAATGGCATTCCTGTTGCCGCCAATCCCCGCTGCCAGGATCGAGGGGACAAGAGCTTGAAGGTCACATCAGCCACAGAAAAGGAGGGTCACAGGAGGCACCAAAGTTGTAGCATGACTGCGTCTCTCTCTCTCTTTCTCTCTCCCTCCCTCTCACCAGCCCCCACACGTAGGTGAGCAAGAAATGCAGTACACTTCAGCAGCGGACAGTGGGCAATATCAACGGTAACCCATGTAAGCCGCTCTCCCCAGGTGTGGGTTACAATTATGTAAATAAAGAGCTGTTTTCATGAAAGTGCAGAACAGTTTTTAATATTCTAAAGATAGTTGGATTTTTGTGAAGCTGATATGCATCACTTTTGTGAGAGGGGTCCAATTTCATGATGTGAAACCCATTTTTGTGCATTTTTGAGTCATGAAAATGGACTTCTGTTTCATTAGACATCCCTGTGGTCAGAAGTCCGTCCCAGCTGCCAGCACTAGACCCACCAAAGTTTCTCTGGGGGTCAGGAGCCAATCCCCACCATCATAACTCCCTGTTTGAACTGTATAACAACTGTATAACAACCAGCAACAGGTGGCTGACTGTGCCACAAGAACCTCCTGCCCAGCTCCACTGCTGGCACCCCCTGCTGCCAGCCAGAAATTTAAAAACCTCAGTGCCACAGATGACCAACCTTGCTGCCTGTACCCCCTTTCTCATGTGCCCGAACTAGGAAAAAAGCCAGTGGTGGGTGTCTAACCTGGCTGCCAGTATCCCCTCCTGCCCAAACTTGCAAAAAATCCCACTCCCATCCCCATCTACTTTAAACCATTCCTCCACTAACAGGCAAACTTGCACTCCCACCCTCTTCTCCCCACTCTTTCCATATGATAAAAAACACCATCGAGCACCCACACCATCCTCCTTCTCTCCACTTGCGCCTACACTCAGGTTCTATGTTGAAGGTCCTTAGTGTCCCTTGTTGCAATATCTCAATATTTCTCATTGCAATACATCAATGTCCCTTGTCATGATTCCTCAATGCTCTTGTATTCCTGTAGGTACTGTCAGTGAAAGAAATAAAAACTAAATTCTCCTTATCTTTTACTACATTTATCCCCTTCCCACCCTCACTTCCTCGTCCTCTGATACTTGTAATAAACCTGCACTTTTGTAACTGTTTAAATTTTCAGCAAAATGTATGTCCGTCATTTTTTGTCCTAACATGTATGTAACCAGATGTCTTGTCCTTTGTAAACCTCGACTTGGAAGCTTTGTAAACAAGCTTCCCAGCTCAAAGGTGTTAGTTCAAAGTTGGAATAAATAAATAAATAAAAATTCTGGTTAAACTGGGAAACTAAGTGGCAAAAAATGGATTTAGGGGCAATTCGTAAAAAATGCCAATTGGGTGCTCTTTGGTGGGTAGGAGTAACGACTACTGTACAACCTCAAATTTGGTTAATAAAATAAAAACTCAAAAAGCTATGGGTGTTAGAAAAAAATTACCCAAGCACAAAACCCCTCTGGGTAGCCTCAGTAGAAGTCCTGTGGCAGGATTCACTAAAAAAGGCGAAGTGCTGTGCAAAAGGTTGCACTGCACCCTGCAGTTGCACTGGTAGGCAATCCTGCTAGTCACAGTTGAAAGTGCACTGCGCTATTCAACTATGAATAGGGGCAGGCAGGGGCAGCACTAACCTAGAAAAAGTACCAGCAACCCAGTAGTGCTGCCCCCATAGCCAGCCAGGAGAATGGGCCAGCAACAATAGCACACACATACAAAGTGCCTATTTACTAAAGTACCCATGTAAATGAGCCCATTGGGCATGCAAGGTGCTACTGGCCATTAGCATGCCCATTATGGGCCCATTTGCATGGTCCGTGGGTGGCTTAGCGAGGCCCACCCCACTAGCCCATGCCTCAAGCAGCCACACTCCCTGGTGGTATAGTGCCTCTCCGCTCCCCATCCTCCGATCGCCACTCCCAAATAAATGAAGACTCCCTGGTAGTCTAGTGGTGTCCTCCCTGATTGCCGACACCGTAGGAAAAAGAAGGTTTCCATAGTGTAGTAGTGCTTTCCCCTGCCACGATCACCGACCAGATATGTTAATATATTTTCACCATAGTGTTGTGGTGCTCTTACCCACTCTGATCGTCGACCCTATCTGAAATAATACTTTTCCACAGTGCCCTGGTGCTGATAACAGCGAAAATCCAAATGTCAAAAGGGGAAAAATCAGCCACTCAAATGCAGTCTGACTCCATGAGAAAACATTGCATTGTGTTGTCTTTGTCATGCTGTAAGTGAATTAATGCTGTTGTCTCCAAGCACACAGAAATGCCAAGTAGAGAGGATAAACATCTGCAGCCCTTGGGAGTGCTTTGAAACATTTTACTGCATCAGTTATAGAGTCTATATCAGGATCTCACAGCCTGTGAACTTTTGATGATACACGAGAGGATTGGGAGACCACCTTCCCCTGAAGAAACCCAGCAGGGTGAAACATCAGGTTTGGTGCTGGTGGTACACAATAAAAAGGTTTCTTATCGAGTAAGACTGCATTTGAGTGGCTGATTCTTGCCTTTTAGAATAAATGCCACCCCTCCATGAAGTTTTATGAAATGCACACTGGGCATGTGCATGGACTTAAGTTTTTTTTTCTGACTTAGTTGTTTTAATCAGGGTTCTTTTTCTAACACGTGACTTTTTCATTTGTTTTTTTTTTTTTTTTTTTAATTTGAAGGACAGGGTACTTACTATACTTCCTCATGAACATCCAATTGGCAAGTTTTACGTTCGCACCCTGGGTGTGCTGCTTCATGTAGGGCCCACAGGGCCTTACACGAAAGTCCGGGGTCATGCCCAGTGAGTGTGCTACTTCACATAGAACCCACAGGGCCCTGCACAATGCAAGCTACAGGTTCAGCTCTACGCCAAACAGGACTACTACTTTACACACAGCCCACAGGTCCCTGCATGAAGCAAGCTTCAGGTCTGGCGTAGTAAGCGTCATTACATAACTACACTTGTAAAGCAAGCTATAAGGTATTAAAAAAGTCACCATAAATACAATTATTTTTCTTGAAGACAGTCAAGTGTAAATAATTCATTTATACTAGAGAAGTGTCATCAGCATTTATTTAAACCAGAGATGCATCATTCTATTCTAGAGTTCTAAGCAGAGCCCTAAACTGACCTCATGATGTGCCAGACCTCCAGCAGAATATTCAGCAGCCACTGGCTCAAGTCTGTCTACCTACACTTACACTGCCTAAACTGCTAATTTATGCTATCGGTGTTGCGAGAAACACCACAGAATAAGTGTGATATTTTTGCACCCATTTTGCAACATATCATATGTTGCATTTTGGGGTATTTCGCAATTTATACATAGCAAAGTTGGGTACATCACAATAGAATATTGTACTAGTCAGAGAGCAGCTTGAACAATGCAGATGACATCATAGTCATGTGCAGTACTGAAGCCAACAGTTGAAATCAAACAGAAATTGTTACATCTTCATACAAACAGTTGATTTAAAACTAATAATTATTAAATCAACGTTGCATAACATAGAAACATAGAATTTGATGGCAGATAAGGACTGCTTGGCCCACCCAGTCTGCCCATTTCCCTACCTAATGGATAAGCTGCAGATCCTAGTTAACCAACAGCCTACTTCTTCCTACCCCCAACCCCTAGAATTGTCTTATGACTGTCCCATGCATGCTTGAATTCCACCACTGTTTTTGACTCCACAACCTCCTCCGGAAGGCTGTTACATGCATCCACAACCCTCTCTGTGAAAAAAATACGTCCTTACATTACCTCTGAGCTGCCCTCCCTCTATCTTCAAATTGTGCCCCCTTGTTCTTGCACCCCCTCTTTTGTGAAAGATGCTACCCTCTTGGACTTTGTTGATTCCATTGAGAAGTTTTCTATCATGTCCCCCTCCCTCCTTTCCTCGGGGCTATACATATATATTGTACATATTCGGCTCCTTAAGTCTCTTAATATGTGTTCAGTCACAGACTCTGCACCATTTAGTTGCCCTCTTCTGGACTGCCTCCATCCTGCTTATGTCTTTACGGAGACTGGGTATCCAGAACTGCACACAGTACTCCAGATGGAGTCTCACCAGCTGTCTGTACAGAGGGATAACAACTTCCTGTTTTCTACTGGTGATGCCTCTCCCTATGCATCCTAGTATCCCCCCAGCCCTCCTTACTGTCTTCTCACATTGCTTGCCCACCTTTAGGTCATCCGATATGACTACCCCCAGGTCCCTTCCATTTTTGTTGTTGTTAGTATCTCACCCCCCCCATTGTGTGCTCTTCCCCTGGGTTTTTGTTTCCCAGATGCATTACCTTGCTCTTCTTAGCACTGAATCTAAGCTGCCATATATTTGACCATTCCTCCAACATTGCCAAGTCTCTTCTCATCCTTTCCACCCCACCTTGTGTATCAACTCTGTTGCAGATCTTTGTGTCATCTGCAAAGAGACATACTTTTCCTCCCAGTCCCTCTGCAATGTCGCTTATAAAGACATTGAAGAGGACTGGTCCTAGTACTGAACCCTGCGGTACCCCACTAGTAACCCCCCTTTCTTCAGAGTGGACTCCATTTACTATTACCCCATTTACTATTACCCTATGTGTTCTGTTCTCCAGCCAATTCTTTACCCAGGCTACCATCTTGGGACCCACTCCCAGGCTGGCTAACTTATATATTAATCTCTTATGTGGGACTGTGTCAGATGCCTTGCTAAAGTCTAGGTAGGCCATGTCCACAGCCCCTCCCTGATCTACTACTTTGGTCACCCAGTCAAAGAAATCGATTAGATTTGTCTGACATGACCTCCCCGCTGTGAATCCATGCTGCCTTGGGTCCTGTGCCCCTCTGGCCTCTAGGTACTCAACAATTCTTTCCTTCAGAAGTGATTCCATCATTTTCCCTATCACTGAGGTTAAACTAACAGGTTTGTAGTTGCCTGCTTCTGCCCTGCTTCCACTTTTGTTAAGTGGAATAATATCTGCCCTCCTCCAGTCTTCAGGTACCACCCCATCCTCCCATGATTTGTTAAAGAGGTGTCACTAGTTCTACCCTTAGCTCTTTTAGAATTCTGAGATGAATCCCATCAGGCCCCATTGCTTTGTCCACCTTCAGTTTTAAGAGCTCTTTCAGAACCTTTTCTTCTGTAAATGGGCTGGTATCAACTTCTGTATCCAGAGTGTTTCTATTGTTTGGTTTGGTTGCCTCCCCCTCTTCATTTATGAATACTGAGCAAAAATATTTCTTTAGTATCTCTGCCTTTTCACAGTCACCCTCTGCCCACCCCGTCCCCTTTATTAAGCCTCACTATCCCTCCCTTGGCCTTCCTTCGCTCCCTGATGTACCTATAAAAGGTTTTATCCCCCTTCTTAACTGTGTTGACTATCTTTTCCTTGGTTTGGGACTTTGCTGTTCTGACTGCCTTCCCAGCTTCCTTTTGCTTTAACTGATACAATTCTCTGTCCTGCTCCTTCTGTGATTCCTTGTACTTCCTGAATGCTTTCTTTTTCTCTCTAACCTTCCCTGCCTCCTCCTTTGAGAACCATAGTGGTTCCTTACATCGTTTTGTTTTATTTGCTGCACACAAAGGGCTTGTTGCCTCTGTGATGGCAGTTTTGATTATTCCCCATTGTTTTTCCATCCCTCCTTCCTGCCCATTTGCTAGTGCATTCCTTAGGCATGCACCCATTTTGGCAAAGTCAGCCCTCCTGAAGTCCAGTACCTTTGCCTTTGTATGGCTTGACTCTACTGCTGTGTTTATTGTGAACCATACTGTTCGAGGGTCACTAGTTCCCAGATGGCTACCCACTTCTAAATCTGTGATCCTCTCGCCATCTCCATGTGAGAGTACCAGGTCTAAGATTGCTCCCTCTCGAGTGGGTTCCAGTACCAGTTGTCTAAGGCATGCCCCCTGTAGGGCATCTAGAATGACCCCCCTCTTAGAAGTGGCTGCTGCAAATGTACTCCAATTAACATCTGGCATATTCAGATCCCCCATCAGCAATATCTCCCCTTTTTCTACCATTCTAAGGATACTTCCTATCATTTCCTTGCCCATGTCCTCCCCGAGATGGGGGTCTGTATACAACCCCTGTGCAGATTGTGGTGCCACTGCCTGTCTCCAAATTGACCCACAATGCTTCCTCTCCTCCCTGTTTACCCTTTTGTTCTGTAGCTTTGATTCCTTCCCTTATGTAGAGAGCTATTCCTCCTCCTCTTTTACCCTCCCTGTCCCTCCTGTAGATAGTGTATCCTGTTATGTTTACATCCCAGTCATGGTTCTGTGTGTACCATGTTTCTGTGACTGCCACAATTTCCAGATGTTCCTCCTCCATCAAGGCCACTAATTCCGGAAGCTTGTTACCCAGACTACGGGCATTAGTACTCATTGCTCTCCATTTTTTGATGGCTTTACCTGTTGTAGCCCTATCCCTGTTCTCATTGACTTTGCTTTCTCCATTCACCCCTGTCCTGCTCCCTACTGACCTTTGTACCTTCATTTAGTACCCCGTTTTGTAGGGGAAGGCTGGGAATTCCCTGCTGCTTATCAGTGCCTCCTCCCTTGACTAGTTTAAAAGCTTGCCAATGAAGCATTTAAACTGATTGCCCAGAAGACTTGTTCCCTTCCTGGACAGATGGAGACCATCCTGCCAGTATAGGCTGGTATCCCTCCAGGTGGAACCCTAGTCCCCAATAAAGCCAAACCCCTGTGCTCTGCACCATTTTTTTAACCATCCATTGAATTGAATGGTGCAAAGTACCCTCTCCTCACCCTTGCCATAGACAGGCAGCACCTCTGAGAAGGATACTGTGTGTGCTACTTGCCTTAGGCCCCTCCCCAACTCCACAAACTCCTCCTGCACTGCTCTAATCTCATGTTGAGTCAAGTCATTTGTTCCTAGGTGGACAACGATGTCCAGATCATTCTCCTGTGCAGCTGTTCTCATGATCCTGAGAATGTGCGTCCTGTCCCTCCAAGCCATGGCACCAAGCAGGCACCTTACTTTAGTTTTCCCTGCTCCCCCCAGTTCTATCCCCTAATGATTGAGTCCCCCAAAAGGAGCTGCTTCCTTTCCCTGTGGTTTCCTCTGCCTCCTTCCTGTGCGGCTCCCTTGTGACAGTTGTCCACAACCTCCTTAGTCTCCTCTGTGGATGCATCCATAGGGGAACTATGCTCCATCAGAATGGTGTATGGATTGTGGAGTGGTACAACTGACTGGGTGTGCCTCTGTTCCGCCACCCTCACCCTCCCTGAGCCCACTGTGGTCCAACTGCTGTGCTTTCTTCGCAACCTCTGAGGTAGTGGTGGTGGCTCTGGTGCTCCCTGGATGGAGGAGGTTCCCTGAATATACAATGGTCTAACTTAAAATATGCAATTTATCAGCACTTGTGAGGGGGGCAGGACTTTCATAACTCACTTGTGGCTCTGCCACTCATGAGTTATGGTCCTGGCCCCCTCACACTTGAAGATAAACTGCATGTTTTTTCAGTCAGGCCATTGCGTGTACCCTATTTAACCTGCAGTGTAAATATTACGTTTGGGTTCCATGCATCAGTTTCAGTCACGGTAACAATTACAGCCAATAATTGTAACCCATCTAAAAATAGAAAATAAAAGATGTGATTAGCACACTATATATACTACATAGACTAGAAATAAGTGCAGAGAATAAAAAAAATGGCAAATTAAAAGGGCCCCACACTCCTAATGCTATCCACTCCACTAAACTTTTCAATGGAAATGGCAGACCTCATGAAACACTTTCAAACTGATACTGAGCCATTTGAAGAGGAGCAGCACCACCAAGTGGCAGAACAGCAAAATGAGTAAACTGAGCAGAATGAGAACAGAAGTACTGTACAAGAACCCACACACTGCAATGCCGTAAAAGAAAAGAGTCATTCATAGATTCAGCTAAAATCAAAACACACGTAAGTATACCGCATAAGACATACAATTTATAGAGAAATATATTAGCAAGCACCAAAATCAGCAGTGCCCACTTCATCTAATCCCTCCAAATGAGCTAGATGTCTTGCGCTGCAAATGTTTATGGGGGTTAGAAAAAGAAATACTGTGTAACCCTGGTGCCATTATACCAAGGGCTATTACCCCTGCCTGTATCTCTTAATCTTAATCTGGTTCAAGGTCAGCTGGTATTCATCTGTATCCCCCTTCCCTGGGTTGTGCCTGAAAATAGGCAGGATTTGTCTTGTGCACTTACCCGGTCAACAAAAACTAAATAAATAAAACAACAGGTCGAGGGGCCTGGGTTCGTAACTACCTAGTATGGGGGGGGGGGCCCTACCAGTGGTAGTGCTACAATTATGGTGACTCCACCCAGAGTAATTACATGGGTAACTATCACAGTATGTACAGCCCTCTGGGAAGCTAATACCGCCCACAATCCCGCCTAGTGACCTTTTATGAAAACCTGAACAGTTGCAGTGTTTAACAATTGGAATATCAGTTTGACTATTAATGATATGCTCATGCTCAGCACATTTACCCACAGGGTCTGGATCTCTGGCTTGCACCCTGTACTACCCCTCCCCCCAGTAACAGGCTGTTTATCATGCACTGGGTACCCAGAATGATTAGGTGGGCAGACCTGCTCAATGCCTGGGGAGGCCGGTGTTGCCGCTGTAGCTGGGACCCTTAGGGAAGAAGAACAGATTATTTGGCACAGCACTTTAAACACCCCAAGCCCAACTGTATTCCTGGCTGGATGGCCCAGTCTCAATTAAGCATATTAATTGGTAAACAAGAATTAGTTGGCATCACAGAATTGGCTTTGTTGCAGGGAGCTACCCTGAGATTACTCACTGTACCCAGACTGGGGATTGAAGGTCAATGTCTTCATGGCCTTTCCCACAAGTGACCACAACCTCTCTTCACAGCCTTTCCCTAAGGTGGCCACAACCTGCAATGGACAGCAGAACGGGGTGCTTTCCCGTAGGCAGTCTCTCATCAAGCTGACAGGTGAGGTGTCTCTAGGACAGTCTGTATGGGCTCAAGATGGCATAAGCCCAGATGAAACACTCTTGATGACTGCAAGAACAGTAACTGTGCTGGTGAAACCTCCAGCTAGTGTTTGGCAAAGTTCTCAGGTCTGTCGGATGACTCCCGAATTGAGACAGGAGTCCCTGGATCAGCTTTCCCACCCACAAGGTGGGCCACAACTGCATGGCTGAAAAACAGCAAACTTTCTTTTCAAACGGATTCTGGCCGGTTCCTCTCTCAGCAGCTTGCTGAGAATCTTTTCTGGTCTGCTGGCAGGCAGTACCAAGTCCCGATCCCCTTTTGGATTGGAGGATTTCTCACAGGGCCTCCCCTGTGAAAAGGTAGCACAAAACCACACAGGCTCCTCCATTCTTGAAGTCTCAAGCGGGATCTCAACTGAACTCCAATTCAAACAATCCCTCTCAACAAAGGGCAGAGTTCCAGCAATCCGATTGGCTGCCCTAGCAGTCATTTATAGTCCCAGTCTCCTGATTGGCTGAAGCTTTGCCACCAGGAATTTGTCCCTGATTATCCCCACAAGCCTCCAGTTAGGTCCCATGAGCCTCTGGCTGAAATCCAGGCTCATGACTGGCTATGGGACCCCAGAATGGTGGCTGCTGTATTCAGTGTTTATGCAATCCAACACTGTCCCCTCTTTTAAGTTCTGGTGCAGCCAATAGAAAAGGCATTATTGTTCAGTCTCCCCCAGCCACATAGCCCCAACTGTGCCCTTTCACATAAACCCACTTTTATATATTAGCCCCCGTAGATTTAGAGTCGCTGCTGCCGTACTACAGACCCCCCCCAAGCCCACAGCAACACCTCAAGAATATTTATGTGGGGTTCCTTAATATGTATGAGCCCCGCTATTAGCCCCATTCAACAAACTCTTTTTTAGCCCCCCCCACCAGTGGCTTCTAAGCCGCATTCTCCAGGTCACCAGCCCCCTATTCAGTCAGCCAGAGCACCGGGACTGCTGAAATCTCCCACTGACCACAATAAAAACCGGCGGTAGAGAGATCAAAGGTGCCGCTTTTGCCAGTGCTATCCCTGCATCCACCACAGTGCACTTGCAACAGCAGGAGATCGCGGATCAATGTTTAAGTCCAAACTGGGCTAAATTAATGGACCAGGCTGCATCAGGAAGACCTAGGGGCACCAGCAGCAATCAGAAATGGGGAGAAAGCAGGCGTCATGGTCTGGACTTGAGAGCGTGGGGAAAATTAAGGTAAGCCCTCGGGGGGTTACATGACTCTCTACCTGAAGAGCTTGGTGTCCTCGCCAAGACCATAATAAGCTAGGAATTATAATAACACTCTACTATACAGACTATTTACAATGTTAGGCCTTACATAACACAGGTATTTACACGGTATAGCATGCTATCACTTCAAATGGTACCTTTTTAAATACTTCGACTTGTTCAACCATCTAGCATTCTGTCATGACAGTTTACATGTAATCATTACATTTCTTTACATTTTTGGTTAACTGGAAAATGACATTTAACTATTTTGCGTTACCCTACAAGGATTTGTTTAGTTAACACAGACATGGGGGCATCTTTCAACTGGTTTCTCGAACTCTGTAAGGGTGATCCCTAACATACTGGGTGGAAGGCTTAACTATCACTTGGGAGGATGCAATGAATACTAGCTTGGGCAGGTAATTCGCTGTAACATATACCCCTTTGTGAACTACATTCATGGGCAGATCTACAGGCGTTCCTGATGTGTCATACATGAGTCGAACCACTGGCATCACTGGTCTGTCTGAACGTTTAAATGAAAGGGGCATTGGCACTTGTCTTTCAGCATTAGTATTCAGGGTAGCTACTCCCAGCTCATTGTCCAGCAATGACAACTTCTGAAGAAAGGGGCACCACTGCATTTTGTTGCTGTTCAGACTGGGTGGTATTACTTGTACTTTGTATAGCACTTGATCTTTCAGGTTCTTGAGGCTCCTGTTCATCTGAGAGAGACATTTCAACAGTTTGAATCATCCAACACACTGTTAGTGCAGTACTGTCTGGTATTTGAACTAGTTCATTTTGCTCACTTGTTTCAGCATCACTTGAAGGCTCACAGTTAGCCTCATCAGTTTCTTGATCAGAATCCAATATTTCAATTTCAGATAATTCCACCTGGAGTAATGCTCTGCTATTTCAGAGATTATGCTTAGAATATCACTGTCAGAGGGTATCGGTTCAGTTGACACAGCAAGATTGTCAAGCATTAGTGGACTATTTGAGTCATCCCCCACATGGCATAGAGGGCTTCCTTGAAATACTTGAGCTAGTTCGACAGATGGATAGAACACAGTCCCAAAGTCACTTTCATTGTCCTCAGAACTTGTATCATCAATAACTGCATTACTTTCAGCAGATGTTTCTGGCTGTTGAGCAGCAGCAGACGGGCTTTGGTTTTCTGCGAGCAGCAGAATGAGTGACAGGGCCTGTGGGAGCAGAATCTGGCAGTGCAGTAGCTAAAATTATCTGTCCAATTGACAGAAGGTGATATCTGTGGATGGTCTTTACAGTTTTGGGGTCGCCTTCTGGACATACTTTGTATACTGGCAAGTCAGCTAGCTTACCATTCACGATGTAGGTCTGGTGACTCCACTTATAAGCTATCTTTGCCTTCCCTGAAATCCAAGATTTCTCATTAGCACTCTATCTCTGGCTTGTAGCGCTAATGCTTTCAACCTTTTGTTTGCCATGGTGTGGGCAAGCTGATACGCATGGTTAAGTTGAGCTTTTAACTTCTGGACATACTGCAGATAATGGTCTGATTTAGCTCCATCAGGTGAAACTCCAAAACAGATGTCCACGGGCAACCGGGCTTTTCGCCCAAACATCAGCTGATACAAGGACAACCTAGTAGTGTTGTTTTTGGTACAGTTGTACACGTGTACAAGAGTGCTGATCTGCTGGCTTCATTTAGGCTTGTCTTTGGGGTGCAGCATGTCTAACAAAGTCCTACTGAACCTCTTAGGCTGTGGATCTTCTTGAGGATGGTACGGTGTGGTTCTCAATTTCCTCACTCCCCACAAAGACAACAGTTCCTTTATCAGCCTGCTTTCATAATCATGGCCCTGATCTAAATGGATACGCTGTGGGGTGCCGTAGTAGACAAATAATTTTTCTACCTGTACCTTGGCTATGATGGTGGCTTTTTGATCCTCTGTGGGGAAAGCTTGGGCATATCAAGTAAAGTGGTCAGTCACAACCATGACATTGCTTATGTTTTTGGAATCAGGCTCCAGGCTCAAAATGTCAATGCAGACATGTTCCAGAGGTGCACTAGTAACGATATTCACCAAGGGAGCAGCTCGCTGAGGTTGCACTTTTCTCTGAAGGCATCTGTCGCAATTTGTGATGCACTGTTTTATGGCCATACCCATCTTGGGCCAATAGAACTGAGCTCTAGCAAGGTCAGGAGTTCTTTCGGTGCCCAAATGTCCCATTTGGTTATGCAGTGCCTTGAGAACAACCTGCCGATATTTAGTGGGGAGCACTAACTGTTTCTTTATAACTTCTCCTTGATTGTCCATGAGTTCACAGAACAGCAACTTGTCACGGATCTTTAATTTGGGCCCCTCACGAAAGAGTAAAGCAGTCCTTGGATCACCAGAACACAACTTTGAAACATCTTCCCCTTTTTGCAAGGTACTCAGGATGGGTTTTAACATCGGATCATAGTACTGTTCTCTAGCAATGTTTGTGGGAGTGAGCTGCGGCAACATGCTCAGATCTAATGCTGCAAAGCTACAGAATGCGGGTAGCAAACAAGAATCAGGAGGTCCAAAGCAATCGGCTAAACAGTTTACTGTCTCAGGAGATGGGGTCTCATCTCTATCAAATTTATGACTTAGGGCCTTGACAGAATGTTCCGGTATGCGCACCCACTGTTGAGAGGAATTTGGCCTCCTGGAGAAAGCATCAGCATCAATGTGATTTAGGCCAGGCCTGTATTCTACTGCATAGTCATATGTGGATAATGCTGAGAGCCATCAGTGTCTAGTTGCATCTAGCTTGGCAGATGTCCGAACATAAGTTAACAGATTATTGTCTGTCTTTCCTAAGGTATTTGCGCCATATATGTATTTGTGGAATTGCTCCATGACCGCCTACTTTAAGGAGAGAAACTCCAACTTGTGCACAGGATAGTTTTTTCTGATGGAGTTAGACTTCGGCTAGCAAAGGCCACTGGGTGCAGTCCTTCTGTGTATTCTTGATAAAGCATGGCTCCTAGGCCACTTAGGCTAGCATTGGTATGGAGAACATAAGGTTTAGATGGATCGGCGTAAGCTAGTACAGGTGTACGCATGAGTTGATAAATTATTTCTTGGAATGCCAACTCACAGTCTGGGCTCCATCTTTGGGCAAAAAGTTTATTTGGACGGAAATATGTTTTGTCAGTCTCTTTGATGGTACTCTTTGAATTTTTGATGAGTGGATGGGTATCATTGGGTTAAGTAAAACCCAGGAACCTCTGTAGCTTTTAGTTTGTTTGGTTTTGGCCAGGTGGTCAGCGCTTCCTCTTTAGCAGGGTCTGTCTGAATTCCTTCCGAGGACACAATGTGACCGACATTTTACTGAGCTTTGGAAAAACTGGCATTTGCCCATCGATAATTTCAACCCAAATTGAGTCAGTCCAGTACTTTGAAGAGATAGGCCTCATGCTTGGAGGGTCTTACCGAAAACTATGACATCGTCCAATTAAACAAGGCATTCCAACAAGTTCATATCTCCCACTGTTCATTCCATTAAATGTTGGAAAGTGGCTGGTGCACTAGATACGCCTTGGGGCATGTGAAGAAACTCATAGAAACCCAGAGGACAAATAAAAGCAGTTTTTTCACTGTCCTCCAGAGCCATTGGGATTTGGTAATACCCACTTCGCAGATTCAGTATGGAAAACCACTTGCTTCCATTTAGACAGTCCAAAGCATCTTGGATGCGGGGCATGATATACTGGTCAGGGACTATTCTTTTTTTAAAGTTCTGTAGTCAACGCACATGCACACTGAGCCACTCTTTTTGCGAACCACCACAACTGGAGAAGCATAAGGACTGTGTGACTCCTGTATTATCCTTGCTGCTAGCATTTCTTGCAGGTGGCTTCTGACATCATCGATATCCGCAGGAGCAAACCGGCGGGATCTTTCTCGAAAAGGACTTTCGTCGAGAAGGCATATGTGATGCCTTGCGCCAGTGACACAACCAACGTCCCATTCTTTCAGACAGAACACTTTGCTTTGTATAGCCAATTTCTGGCTATTCTTTTCTTTCCACCCCTCAAGAATAGGTGACTCACTGAAGTCAAGCAGGTCTGGGGATATATCTTCATCTTCTCCCAGTTGTGGCTTGGATGGCAAGACTGCGGTATCTGCACAGTAAACTTTGGCTAAGGTGCAACCTCGACTGCCTTTGATATCTCTATCAGTGACATTCTGGATTTGAACCACCACCCTCCTGGCATAGGTGTGAGCATGAACAGGAAGCACACTTGGTTTGACCATGAGCCCCTCAGGCAACTTTCCAGCTTCTTGAGCATCCGACCTGAGAATTCGATTGGTCACATCTTTCCACAGGCAAACCCATTTCTGTTAATACTGCATTTGGCAATCGGAAGGAGAACGAGAGTCAAGGGATCTTTCTTCCACACTAGCCCCACATATTCATCTTTCTCATTTTCCTTTGGGTACATTTGCTTTTCATATGCCTGCCGGACCATAGCATGGATGCGTAAAGCTCTTTCAGACCTTGTGTTTTGATGTTTTTGGCACAATTGAGCTAGGCGCCCGAAGATGTAACCCTGGCACCATTATACCAAGGGTTACTACCCCTGCCTGTATTCCTAACAACAGGTTGAGGGGCCTGGGTTCGTAACTACCTAGTATGGGGGGAGCCCTACCAGTATTAGTGTTACAATTATGGTGCCTCCACCCAGAGTAATTATGTGGGTAACTATCACAGTAGGTACAGCCCTCTGGAAAGCTAATGCCACCCACAATCCCGCCTAGTGACCTTTTACAAAAACCTGAACAGTTGCAGTGTTTAACAATTGGCATATCAAACAGTTTGACTATTAATGATGTGCTCACACTCAACCCAATTACCCACCGGGTCTGGATCTCTAGCTTGCACCCTGTACTCCCCCTGTAATAGACAGTTTCAAAGCAAACATGTACTGTAACAGTACTCAACATATATCTTATTATAAACCAAGTAATAACATGCTCATACACAGTCGTAACGTGAAACACTCTGGTGGTTTATTTGGGGAAATCCAGAATCAAACAAGCTGGTCAGCTCAAGCATTTATGTAACCCCCTCACAAACAGGGGTTCCTGAAAGCCTTCCCGGAGCTTGCCTAAAATGCTCCCTGCTTAATTGGCATTCAGCGCAATGCCACCTAAATGTGGGTGTTGTGAGTGCTCCCAAAGCCTCCAGTACTGTCTCTTTAAGAGCTGCCTGCTCGCAGGCTCCAGTGGGTTGGTATGGGGGGAATGAGGTTTCCCTGTTCGAATCCCGCCAGAGCTGCGGTAAAATCGCTCCCATTTGGCAGTCGCTATATGCACAGGGGGAGCCCCTTTTGAAAGGTGTAACTGTTTGGGCATGATTAGTGAGACTGGTGGTAGGGTTACAGTTTGTCTAACCTGCTTCTTCTGCAGCTGGGACTGTGTGCTGTGCCCCTCCATTTTGGACTAGGACATTCTGAAGGGTCCAATAGGGGTAGGGGGTGTCCCAAATGGAGTAACTGGCGACCAACCAGGATGAGGGCTCTCTAAGGAGCCGATGGACCAATGAAGATTCAGCTGGCAAGTGTGGGAAGTGAAGGCTAGACCATGGCGCCTTTTTCGCACCACTGAGAGCAAGATTAAGTGACTGGCATATGTAGCCAGCCAATGGGATTGGGTGGCGCCTGACCTAGAGGATTACCCCGCTCTGCCAAGGGGCAGAGACGTTGTGGCTGTGGACGGGGAAGGAGCTCTGGGCTCTTGCGCTGTTGAGTTTTTGCCCGGGAAGCGAGAGGCTGGAGTCGACTGTTTGAATAGCCGGCGAGCTTCGGACTGAATCCGTGGGGCAGCAGTCAGAGGAGGCTGTGTAAAAGCACAGCTACCTACCAGGCTCACCCTGTAGAGAACTGGAGAATCTTCTGAATCGAGCTCGGTCTGTCAGGAAGGTGAAGCTGCAGTGAGATTCCCGGGTAACTGTTCGGTTGGGCCATAGGAGCAGCTGCCTGGTATGGTTCCCCTCTGTTGCTTTCCATGTAAATGTGTGGAGAAGTATCTGAAGTGCAGGATCAGCCCTGCGAGTGGTGGGAGAGCAGTTTTCTTCTGGAGTTGTGAGTACTAAAGCAGGGTGGCTCCCTGTCCCATGTCTCTAGCAAGGGCAAGATCTTCCGGTTGCTTTGCTGACTGCCCTAACTGAGCCTGCTGGGCCCCATCTAATCTTCGTAGGAACTAAACGCTCGTTGTGTCAGGGCCCCAACCAGCTGCACTGAGGAACTAGCCTTTAAGGCTTGGGTACCCATAGACAGCAACTTATAGGTTAGGCCTGTGCACAGAGCCCTAGGTAGATACTCATAAATTGTAGTGGTAAGCCAATCATCCTGATTCCCCGTGGTCCTTGTTATCCCCCCTTGAATAAATCAGATTGCTTGTTTTGCAAAAGTACACTGGCTAGTGTGTGTATTAATAGTGACCTACTGCACAGTGAATATTGTGTAACTGTACCTTACTTTCCAGGGGGTTCCCGGAGTGAGCTGAGTGGTTTGAGCTGGGGGATAAGTATCTATGGTGAGGACACTGCAACTAAACTGCGTGGGCCACTAGGTGGAAGGGGGGGGGTTGCAGCAACCCAGAGGGCTGTGTCCAAGTCCACCTCGACTGTTCTAACCCCGACCTCTGGGTGGAGGCACCCGCCAATGGATCTGGGCCCCTCACCCTCTTACAATTAAGGCAGGCAGGGGAAGTAGCCCTTAGGATAGCGCCCCCTTGGGGTTACAAAGTGTTGGCACTGCTGGGATTAGCATCCCCTAGTGGCCGAATGGGCGAAGTACATCACTATGGATAACTTAAAGGAAAAACTGGAAGGGGATATCATGGCTAAGATTAAGCTGGACCCTATTAAGATGATGGTACATAAACTGATAGGGTGGGGTGAAGCCGAAGAGCTGGACTCTCAGAGAATTGTGTTACTACTAGATGTACCCTTGGGGACCACGACCGCTGACATTATTTCTGCCGTGGAGCGTGTCAAATGTTTGGGCAAGGTAGAGGTGAAGGGGTGTATGGCTGACCTGCTTGATCAGACTCTGCAGGTGTTACTCTTGTGTAGCATGGCCATCGACCCTGAGAGGGTACCCCCAGTGATTTACCCGGAAGGTGCCCAACTGAAGGGTCATCCACGTTCGAAGTGGGTCGGTCACCCCCGGGGGGTCTCCCTAGACTAATAGTTTCAAAGATAAGCTACTTAAATTATCTGTGGAAGGGAGGACTACCCAAGAGTTAATGCAGGCTTTGGACCTTTCCAGTGAACCCACCCCTCAGGCTTCCCCTGGTACTTCTCCGGAGCCTCCCAAGAGTTCTATCTTGGCTCCGCCGCCCCTAGTGGTTCCCTCCATACAGCTGAATTCTTGCCGTAGGCTAAAACTTTTCTCTGGCACAGTGCCCATGCCTTCAGGGGAGGATGATTTGGAGGCGTGGATGGACTACGCCACCCCCCAATCCAAGAGTGGCAATGCTCCGAGGGGGAGAAATGAAAGAGACTGATGGAGAGCCTGCGGGGTCCAGCTTTAGAAGCCATTCGGTGTTTGCGGGCCACTAGCCCGGAAGCTACCACCGCAGAGTATCTTTCTGCTCTAGAGGGAGTGTTTGGGAGCACAGAAACTGGGGAAGACTTATTATGGAAATTCAAGTCTGCTAAGCAGTGGAGGAATGAGAAGCTTTCCGCCTTTGTCACTAGGGTGAAAAGGGCTTTACAGAAGGCCTACCGAAAAGGGGGGATCGCTGCCCCAACCTTGAACCAGGTCAGGCTGGAACATGTTCTAAAGTCTGCCAGATTTTCCAGTGTGATACTGTTAAAACTTAAGTTGCATGATCGGCGAGCTGCCCCGCCTGAATACTGTCAATTGATGAGGGAGACTAGAGAAGTGGAGAATGATGAGGAGGGGTTGGAACCCTATGTGGGGGCTGTTAATTTGAGCCAAACCCGAGTCTAACGAACCCAATGAGACCCACCCTTCCCCATGATGTATCCCCAGAGTTACAGGGAGGGGTGGGGGTGTGTGCCATTTCCTCTGATCCCCAAGTAGAAAGTAAATTGAGGGCCGAGGTCAGGAAATTATGAGAACTGGTGAGGGACTTGAAGCGATCCACTACCCACCCTGTTAGGTCTGGGGGACCTGAGTTATCTAGAAACCAATGCCCTGGCCCAGGGGAATCTCCTCATCCCCCGAGGGCCCCCAGCAAATGAAGTATGCCCCTCCAAATAGAGATCCCCGGGACCCCAAGTTCTGTTACCATTGTGGGGAGGATGGACACTTTCAGACTGTGTGCCAGTTGCCGGAGAATTTAAGGAAGGTCAACAGCAGACTGATCACTTGGTATCGCAGGGCCCACGTCCGACCCCCCCAGGAAGGGTTTTGTGACCCGGGCCAATGCCCAAGCAACTGTTAATGCTGTGCCCCCGAGTGGTCTGATGTGGTCGGGTCCTCGATGGAGGCCTCGGTGCGGGTAAATGGGATTCCCACCCGAGCTGTATTGGATAGTGGCTCTCAGGTGACCATTATGTTTCAGGACTGGTATCAGACACATCTACCTGAGGTGCCACTACAACCCTTGGATGGTCTATATGTATGGGGGCTGAGTGACAAGGCTTATCTGTATTTGGGGTATATCCGGATCTGGTTGTCATTTCCTACTTCCGTGGCTGGAGTGGACGAGCAGGTGGAAACTTTGGCCTTAGTCTGCCCCCCCACTGGACTGTATGATGGGGTACCCTTGTTGATTGGGACCAACGCTCACGTTTGGCCGATTAGCACAGCTGTGTTCTGAAAAGCAGGTGTCCAGGACTGGGCAAGCTCTTAGGATACCTGTGTTGATCCAGAAGGCCTATGAGACTCAAAGAAAAGCTAGTCAGGAGGAGCCTGAAGGCCAGGTGGGCGTTGTCTGAAGGAAGGATCCAGAGCCATTGCTATTAGCTCCAAATGCCCATTGTGTCTTGCAAGGGGAGGGTCGGCTTAAAAAAGATGTCAAGAATAAACTATTGATGCTGGATGCACCTGGGAAGGGAAGTTGCCTGGAGGACTGCTGGTTAAACCCAGTATCTTGCCTGCTAGAGCCCATGCTTATGCCAGGAGAGTAATGGTTCAAGTTCATAATGTGTCCGACAAAGAGATTCGAGTAAATAGGGCCTGCACCCTGGCTAGTGTGCATTGTGCGGACACTGCAGTGCTCCCTCATAGCAAGGGTTTGGGAAAGGATGACAGAGTCATGCCAGACTTGTTTGATTTCGGTGACTCCCCGTTGCCTGCTGAATGGAAAGTAAAGGTCAGTGAGAAGCTTGCCCAAAGAGACCAGGTTTTTTCTCTAAAGGAATGGGATGTGGGGTGTGTGCAGGGGGCCAAGCACCACATTCGACTGCATGATGAAAGGCCTTTTCGAGAGAGGTCTCGGCGCTTAGCCCCTGCTGATATAGACGATGTGAGACGGCACCTGTAAGAGATGCTTGCTGCTGGTGTGATACAAGAATCCAGGAGCCCTTATGCTTCCCCCATTGTCATAGTGAAGAAAAAGAATGGGGCTGTTTAGATGTGTGTGGATTACTGTACCCTGAACCGGCAGACCATCCCTGACCAGTATACCATGCCACGCATACAGGATGCCTTGGACTGTCTGAACAGCAGTAAGTGGTTCTCTGTGCTAGATCTCCGCAGTGGGTACTATCAGATCGCAATGGCTCCTGAGGACCGAGAGAAGACTGCGTTCATTTGCACCCCCCAGTTTCTATGAGTTTATCCGGATGCCTCAAGGGATTTCAGGTGCCCCAGCTACCTTTCAGAGCCTGATGGAACGTGCTGTGGGGGATATGAATTTGCTCGAGTGTTTGGTTTACTTGGATGATGTCATAGTGTTTGTCAGCTCATTGGAAGAACATGAACAGCGATTGTTCAAGGTTCTGGATCGGTTGGAGGATTTCGGTCTTAAGTTATCTATAGACAAGTGCCAATTTTTTCAAACTTCCGTGAAGTATGTGGGCCACATAGTATCCACTGAAGGCATAGAGACTGACCCCAGCAAGGTGAAAGCTTTGACTACTTGGCCTCAGCCAAAGAATTTGAAAGAACTGCAATGGTTCCTGGGGTTTTGTGGGTATTATAGGCGGTTTATCAAAGACTATTCTCGAGTGATCCGCCCCCTCCTTAATCTTACTCGGGGGTACCCTCCCACCCACAAAAAGTATAAAAAAGTTGTGCCCTCTGAGACAGAGAAAAAGTATTTTCGTCCGAATGATGTGTTTGGAAACCGCTGGACTACTGAGTGTGAGGAAGCTTTCTATGATATTATATATCAACTTACCCATGCCCCAGTGCTGGCCTATGCTGACCCAGCCAAGCCGTACGTTCTCCACACTGACGCCAGCCTACAGGGGTTGGGGGCTGTATTATATCAGGAGCACCCAAATGGGCTAAGACCTGTAGCTTTCGCCAGCAGAAGTCTGACTTCCCCTGAAAAAAACTATCCAGTGCACAAACTAGAGTTCCTGGCCCTAAAGTGGGCCATTGTTGATCAATTTCACGACTACTTGTATGGTGCCAAGATATTGGTAAAGATTGATAACAATCCTCTGATATATGTGCAGACCTCAGCCAAGTTGGATGCCACTGGCCACAGGTGGCTCTCTGCCTTGGCCACCTACAACTATGCTGTTGAGTACTGAGCAGGCCTAAACCATATAGATGCGGATGCTCTCTCTCAGAGGCCTGTGCCCCGAACCGACTGGGTCAGGTTGTCAGAACCTGACATAAGAGCCCTGTGCCAAAAATTTGACAAGGAGGAACCGATGTCTCCTGATACTGTGGACTGCATGGTGGATTGCTTGGGGCCATCCGAGAACTGCATACCTGCTGCTTACTGTCATTTTTCTGCATTAGACACTAGTGCACTGCCCCCAATTCGACAATGATAGTCTCCAACGGGCTCAATCCCGAGACCCCATGATAAAAGCTGCTTTGGAGGCTCTGTAAGCAGGGGGAGACGTGTCCCAACTGCGGTCCGCTGAATTGAGAACTGCCCTGTTATACAAAGAAGGCCCAAAATTTAAATTGAACAATAGACTGTTATACAGGGAGACTGTGGACAAAGAGGGGCGAATAGACAAACAACAACTGGTGTTGCCCACTGCTTTTAGAGAACTGGTGTTGCGGTCCCTGCATGACCACATGGGGCATCTTGGCATAGACCGAACCCTTGACCTGGTACGGACTCGATTCTACTGGCCAAAAATGAGTGCAGACGTAGAGCAGTATGTCAAGACCTGTGGTCGCTGTTTGCAAAGAAAAGCCCTACCTCAGAGAGCTGCCCCCATGGTCAATATCACTACCAGCGCCCCTATGGAATTGGTCTGCATTGATTTCCTAAGCTTAGAATCTGATCTGAAAAATAACAGCAACATATTGGTGGTCACTAATCTTTTTACCTGGTATGCACAGGCTTTTCCTACTAAAGATCAGAAAGCAACTACGGTGGCCAAGGTGCTTGTTGAGAACTTCTTTGTCCATTATGGGGCTCCTCAGAGAATCCATTCCGACCAGGGGAGGGACTTTGAGAGCTGCCTAGTTAAAGAAATGCTATCTTTGTGGGGAGTACGAAAGTCAAGAACCACCAAGTATCATCCCCAGGGGGATCCTCAACCTGAAAGGTTTAACCGCACATTGCTTGATACGTTGGGCACACTGCAACCTAAAGACAAGTCTAGATGGAGCCCGCAGATTAGCACCCTGGTACATGCTTATAACTGCACCAAAAGTGATGCCACTGGATTTTCCCCGTACAGACTGATGTTTGGAAGAGAGGCTAGACTGCCAGTGGATGTGTGTTTTGGGGTTTCCCCGGATGGGATACAAGCAGCAAATCATCTACAATATGTACAGAAGTTGAAGGCCCAATTAAACCATGCCTACCAACTGGCCCAGACCTTGGCTGCTAAATGAAACCTGGCCAATAAGGAGCGGTATTATAAGAAAGTGAAAGCAATGGAACTGAGAGAAGGAGATAGAGTGCTATTGAGGAATTTGGGACTGCATGGCAAGCATAAGATTGCTGACAGATGGCATCACCTTCCTCATATTGTTGTGGGAAAACTGGAAGGTTTACCTGTATATAAAGTGCGGCCTGAAAACAATTCAAAAGATGTGAAAACTATACACAGAAATCACCTGCTGCCAATGGGACAGATTTTGATAGAAGCTGAACCTCTCAATGCCCCCCGGGCCTATCACTAGAGCTGCTGGCAAGAAAACACTAAGATTGGTGGACTCTTCAGAAATTAAACTACAGAAGCCTTCTCCACCCCCCTCTGATGAAGCTGATTGCCAATCTGTGTCTGAAGATAGTGAGAATAACCTTGATTACTACCCCTCTTATGAACTGAACCAACTGTTTAAAGGCAATCCCCTGATCAACTCTGGGGAGGAAGTTGGGCTTCCTGGACTGTCTGAGCCCCCAGCTTTGTCTCCGGAGCCAATGCTCCCCGAGGATGAAGCGAGTAGCAGCAAAGCCGAAGAGGTGGGATCTTTGAGCCTGGCTGAGCTATCTGACTTTTCAGAAGAAGGAAGTGATGTGGGGGAGCAAGCTAGTGATATGCCAGAACCTGAAGAATACTTTGAGTGCCCTGATAGCACCCTGGAAGTGCCAGAAATGTCCCTAGCTGAACCAAGCAGCATGGGTCCTGATCTAGGGGGTCCTGTTCCCGAAAGTTCTGTGGGCCCTGGGTCCCCTTCCCCTATGGAGGCTCCCCCTACTAACCTAAATGAGGCTGAAATGGATCGGGGCTTGTGGCAGGGTTTTCCGAGACCCCTAGACGCACTGGTCGAGAAGTACGGCCTGTATCAAGGATGAGTTATGAGTCCCTGGGTCAGCCTGTGGACCTGCCTTTAAATGTAGTCCATAAAGGGGTGTATGTGTCCCCGAGCTCCTTGCCCAAGTTAGCTTTGGGAACTGACTCCAGCCTGTTACTATTGCCCTCTGAGTATGGCGTCCTTGCCCCAGTAAGCCTGCAAGTAGCTGACAGGGAAGAGCCCCCTCTTTCCAGGTGTCCTGGGCAGGAAGTAATGACCTGATTTAAAGAAGGAAAAGGTTGTCTATGTGTAATATTGCATAAACAATAGTGAACTACAAATACAGTACCAATATATGTAACGAAAGGTCTAATGTTCTATCAATCTAAACTGTTTACCTTAAAGTGATTTAAGAGTAACTACTTGGCACGGATGCCAAGTTCTTTCCAGGCCAGGAAGGGTGTAACCCCCTCACAAATAGGGGTTCCTGAAAGCCTTCCTGGAGCTTGCCTAAAATGCTCCCTGCTTAATTGGTGTTCGGCACAATGCCGCCTAAATGTGGGTGTTGAGAGTGCTCCCGAAGCCTCCAGTACTGTCTCTTTAAAAGCTGCCTGCTCACAGGCTCCAGCGGGTTGGTATGGGGGAATGATGTTTCCCTGTTCGAATCCCACCGGAGCTGTGGCGAAATCGCTCCCGTTTGGCAGTCGCTATATGCGCAGGAGGAGCCCCTTTTTAAAGGT
The DNA here is from genome assembly GCA_016271365.2 of Neoceratodus forsteri. Classification (NCBI taxonomy): domain Eukaryota; kingdom Metazoa; phylum Chordata; order Ceratodontiformes; family Ceratodontidae; genus Neoceratodus; species Neoceratodus forsteri. Next base: position 484,742,881 of record CM057449.1, read on the forward strand.
GTAACTGTTTGGGCATGATTAGTGAGACTGATGGTGGGGTTACAGTTTGTCTAACCTGCTTCTTCTGCAGCTGGAACTGTGTGTGCTGTGCCCCTCCATTTTGGACTAGGACATTCTGAAGGGTCCAATAGGGGTAAAGGGTGTCCCAAATGGAGTAACTGGTGACCAACCAGGATGAGGGCTCTCTAGGGAGCCAATGGACCAATGAAGATACAGCTAGTAAGTGTGGGAAGTGAAGGCTAGACCATGGCACCTTTTTCGCACCACTGAGAGCAAGATTAAGTGACTGGCATATGTAGCCAGCCAAGGGTATTGGATGGCGCCCGAGCAAGAGGATTGCCCCACACTGACAAGGGGCAGAGACGTTGTGGCTGTGGACGGGGAAGGAGCTCTGGGTTCTTGCGCCGTTGAGTTTTCACGCGGGAAGCGCATGAGAGGCTGGAGTAGACTGTTTGAATAGCCGGCGAGCTTCGGACTGAATCCGCAGGGCAGCAGTCAGAGGAGGCTGTGTAAAAGCACAGCTACCTACCAGGCTCACCCTGTAGAGAACTGGAGAATCTGCTGAATCGCACTCGGTCTGTCAGGAAGGTGAAGCTGCAGTGAGACTCCCGGGTAACTGTGTGTTCGGTCGGGCCATAGGAGCAGCTGTCTGGTATGGTACCCCTCTGTTGCTTTCCATGTAAATGTGTGGAGAAGTATCTGAAGTGCAGGATCAGCCCTGCGAGTGGTGGGAGAGCAGTTTTCTTCTGGAGTTGTGAGTACTAAAGCAGGGTAGCTCCCTGTCCCATGTCTCTAGCAAGGGTAAGATCTTCAGGTTGCTTTGCTGACTGCCCTAACTGAGCCTACTAGGCTCCATCTAATCTTCGTAGGAACTAAACGCTCGTTGTGTCAGGGCCCCAACCAGCTGCATCGAGGAACTAGCCTTTAGGGCTTGGGTACCCATAGACAGCAACTTATAGGTTAGGCCTGTGCACAGAGCCCTAGGTAGATACTCATAAATTGTAGTGGTAAGCCAATCATCCTGATTCCCCGTGGTTCTTGTTATCCCCCTTGAATAAATCGGATTGCTTGTTTTGCAAAAGTACACTGGCTAGTGTGTGTGTATTAATAGTGACCTACTGCACAGTGAATATTGTGTAACTGTACCTTACTTTCCAGGGGGTCCCCGGAGTGAGCTGAGTGGTTTGAGCTGGGGGATAAGTATCTATGGTGAGGACACTGCAACTAAACTGTGTGGGCCACTAGGGGGAAGAAAGGGGGGTTGCAGCAACCCAGAGGGCTGTGACCAAGTTCACCTCGATTGTTCTAACCCCGACCTCAGGGTGGAGGCACCCGCCAATGGATCTGGGCCCCTCACCCTGTTACAATTAAGGCAGGCAGGGGTAGTAGCCCTTAGGATAGCACCCCCTGGGGGTTACATTTAGCTTAAATAACCAGTAACTACAGTTTATCATGCACTTGGTACCCAGAATGATTAGGTGGGCAGGCCTGCATTGCAGCTGTAGTTGGGGCCCTTGGGGAAGAACAGATGATTTGGTACAACACTTTAAACACCTCAACCCCAACTGTATTCCTGGCCGGATTGCCCAGTCTCAATTAAGCACATTAACTGGTAAACAAGAATTAGTTAGCTACAACCTCCAATTGGCAGAACGGGGTGCTTCTCCAGAGGCGGTCTCTCACCAAGCTGACAGGCAAGGTAGCTCTGAGACAGTCTGCATGGGCTCAAGATGGCATGAGCCCAGGTGAAACACTTGATGGTTGCAAGAACAGTAACTGTGCAGGTGAAACCTCCAGCTGATGTTTGGCAAAGTTCTCAGGTCTCTTGGACGACTCCTGAATTGAGACAGGAGTCCCTGGATCAGCTTTCCCACTCGCGAGATAGGTCACAACTGTGTGGCTGAAAAACAGCAAACTTTCTTTTCAAACGGATTCTGGCTGGTTCCTCTCTCAGCAGCTTGCTGAGGAACCTTTTCTGGTCAGCTGGCAGGCAGCTCCAAGTCCCAATCCCCTTTTGGATCAGAGTATTTCTCACAGGGCCTTCCCTGTGAAAAGGCAGCACAGAGCCACACAGGCCCCCCTCTCCTCAAAGTCTCGAGCCGGATCTTAACTGAACTCCAATTCAAACAGTCCCTATCAACAAAAGGCAGAGTTACAGCAATCCAACTGGCTGCCCTAGCTGTCATTTATAGTCCCAGTCTCCTGATTGGCTGGAGCTTTACCACCAGAAATTTGTCCCTGATTATCCCCCACAAGCCTCCAGTTAGGTCCCATGAGCCTCTGGATGAAATCCAGGCCCATGATTGGCTGTGGGACCCCCAAAATGAAGTGCTGTATTCAGTGTTTATGCAGTCCAACACTGTCCCCTTTAAGTTCTGGTGCAGCCAGTATAAAAAGCATTATTGTTCAATCTCCCCCCAGGCACATCGCCTCAACTGTGCCCTTACACATAAATCCACTTTTATATATTTAGCCCCCATAGATTTAGAGTCACTGCCACTGTAATACAGACCCCTAGGCAGCAGCAACACCTCATGAATATTTATGCGGGGCTCATTTATATGTATGAGCCCCGCTAGTAGCCCAGTTCAACAACTCTTTTTTAGCCCCCCAGTGGCTTCTAAGCCACATTCTCCAGGGCACCAGCCCCTATTCAGTCAACCAGAGCATTGGGACCGCTGAAATTTCCCGCTGACCACAATAAAAACTGGCAATCCTTGCAAGCACTTGCAACAGTGGGAGATTGTGGGTCAATGTTTAAGCCTGAACTGGGCTAAATTAATGGACCGGGCTGCATCGGGAGGACCTAGAGGCACCAGCAGCAATTGGGGAAACGAGGGAGGAAATGGGGCAATGCAGGCAGGACCGGGAGATCAGGAGACTGTGAAGGCAATTAAGGTAAGCCCTCGTGGGGGGTTACATCTCTCCCCTGCCTGAAAAGCTTGGCATCCCCACCAAGACCATAATAAGCTAGCAATTATGATAACACTTTACTATACAGACCATTTACAATGTTAGGCCTAACATATAACACAGCTATTTAAACTGTATAGCATGCGATCACTTCAAGTGGTACATTTTTAAATACTTCGCTTAGTTCAACCATCTAGCATTCTGTCATGACAGTTTACATGTAATCGTTACATTTCGGTTAACCAGAAAATGACATTTAACCATTTTGCTTTACCCTTCAAGGATTTGTTCAGTTAACACAGACATGGGGCACCTTTCAACTGGTTTCTCCGACTCTGCAAGGGTGACCCCTAACATACTGGGTGGAAGGCTTAACTATCACTCGGGAGGATGCAGTGAATACTAGCTTGGGCAGGTAATTCGCTGTAAAATATACCCCTCTTTGAACTACACTCATGGGCAGATCTACAGGCATTCCTGATGTGTCACGTGAGTCGAACCACTGGCTTCACTGGTCTGTCTGAACATTTAAATAAAAGGGGCATTGACACTTGTCTTTCAGCATTAGTATTCGAGGTAGCTACTCCCGGCTCATTGTCCAGCAATGACAACTTCTGAAGAAAGGGGCACCATTGCATTTTGCTGAGGTTCAGACTAGGTGGTATTACTTGTACTTTGTATAGCACTTGATCTTTCGGGTTCTTGAGACTCAGGTTCATCTGAGAGAGATATTTCAACAAAGTTTGAATCATACAACACACTGTTAGCATTGGCAGGAATGGCAGTACTGTCTGGTATTTGAACTAGTTCATTTTGCTCACTTGGTTCAGCATCACTTGAAGGCTTCACGGTTAGGCTCATCAGTTTCTTGATCAGAATCCAATATTTCAATTTCAGATAATTCCACCTGGCGTAATGAATCTGCCATTTCAGAGGTTATGCTTAGAACATCACTGTCAGAGGGTATCGGTTAAGTTGACACAGCAAGATTTTCAGGCATTACTGGACTATTTGAGTCATCCCCCATATGGCATAGAGGGTTTCCTTGAAATACTTGAGCTAGTTCGAAGATGAATAGAACACAGTCCCAAAGTCACTTTCATTGTCCTCAGAACTTGTATCATCAGTAACTGCATTATTATCAGCGATGTTTCTGGCTGTTGAACAGAAGCAGACAGAGGCGTTAGTTTGTTGCAAGCAGGGTAAGTTCCATGAAATAGGGGTACCCATGTGCCCAATACTTTATATGTTGATTTTAAAACAATTAACAGCCACTACAGTCATGGTAAGAAATTTAAAAAGTAGCCACAAGTACAGATACATTTCATAGTTTGAGAAACCTAGGTGCACCCATTTTATTTTTATTCCATGTCCAGCTCCAAAATGTCACAGATTTTCCCTAGCAAAATGTGACATGCAAAACCACAGTACATTCCATTGCTTCTATAAAAACTTTATTTTAGTTGCACTTCAGTAAATTTATGTTGAAAACTGCCTTGGGTGTTATTATTAATGAAAACATTTTCACTCTAGTTTTTCAATGCATACAAAATTTCTGGTTCACTCAAAGTTTTGTGTGGTGTGTGCAACTGTGGTGTCCAAGCAAACTACATTTTTACATGTTCCCAAATTTTCAGCAAAAGCATCCAGCTTTTTTGGAGTGGGCGATTTTCTTTTAGGATTTGGTCTTAAAAGTACTGGACACTGATTAGAGAGAGGTGCAGGCAATGCTTGTTTTAACTTACAGTTCTGTGGTGTCCATTGTTGCACGTGCAACGTCTGGTGTCCCCGTTGCATGCACAACACAGAAAGGTGCTTTTCTCTCACGTCGGACATGGAGTTATCCCATAACATAGTCCCTTTTTCACCCTTGGGTCATAGTGTCTTGAAATGCTTAGTAAAATAGAGTGAAAAAAAAAAAAAGTAACATTTTTTTTCCAAGTTAAAGACCTATAGTGTATGGTGGAATGTTGTTGTGGATGGAAATTCATCCCTTCAACAATGTTGTTATGCTACACTAGGTACGTCATCATAGCTAGTGCAGCATAACACTTAGAAAGTGGGTGCACATGTGCAAGTGGGTGACCGGCGATCCTCTGAGAACGGCCACGGTGGTGAAACAGTCCCAGGAGGTGAAAATGGACACAAATCAAAAAAGTAAGGACACTCTTTGAATGAGTGAACATACACTATAAAAGACTGTGTATGATCACTCATACACTCCAAGGGTATTTTTCAATTCTCAAGGTTTCCATGGTAACGAGACCTCTCAAGCTGCGCTCTCGAGGTCTCCAGTTACCATGGAAACCTCACGAGTAAAAAATACCCTTGTTGTGTATGAGCGATCATACACAATCCTCTATGTTGTGTCCACTGTTGCACGTGCAATGTTTGGTGTACCCGTTGCACGCGCAACACTGAAGGTGATTTTTCTCAAATCCTTGCTAGGGAGTTCTCATAATTTGGTTTGAATTCCCCCACTGTTTTAGCCCCAACAGCCTCCCCAGGAAGGCATTTTGACTCTTTAGTCACAGTGTCTTGACAAGCTTATTAAAATTGATCTACTGTGGATTTGAAAAATTAACCCTCATGTCACACTTTGGTAACCCCTTTTCATGAACTTGCTCAGCAGCAGAACAAGTGACAGAGCCTGTAGGAGCAGAATCTGGCAGTGCAGTAGCTAACATTATCTGTCCAATTGGCAGAAGGTGATTCTGTGGATGGTCTTTACAGTTTTGGGGTTGCCGTTTGAACATACTTTGTATGCTGGCAAGTCAGCTAGCTTACTGATCATGATGTAGGGTTGGTGACTCCACTTATCAGCTATCTTGTGCCTTCCCTGAAATCCAAGATTTCTCATGAGCACTCAATCTCCGGTTTGTAGCTCTGGTGTTTTCACCCTTTTGTCATGTGCGCAGGCATGCTGATATGCACGGTTAAGTTGTGCTTTTAATTTTTGGACATACTGCAGATAATGGCCTGATTTACCTCCATCAGGCAAAACCCCAAAACAGATGTCCATGGGCAACCGGGCTTCTCGCTCAACCATCAGCTGATACAGGGAATACCCAGTAGCATTGTTTTTGTACCTGTGTACAAGAGTGCTGATCTGCTGGCTCCATTGAGGCTTGTCTTTGGAGGCATCGCTGGGATTACTGCTCCCTAGTGGCCAAAACAAAAAATGTTAACTAAAACTTTTATGGGTACCACTGAAGAAATGGCTGTGCAGCATTTACTTAGTTGGTGTCTGAGGAGTGACCCTGACCCCCAGAATGCTCTCCTAGTGTTAGATATACCCCTGGGCACTGATAAAGGTACTATCAAGGAAGCGCTCACAAAAATCAAGTGTCTTGGTGAGGCTGTGATAGCGGGCCGAATAGCTGACCCAACCACACAAACTTTAATGGCCCTAGTGGAGTGTAGCAACCCCATGGACAGTACTAAGGTACCTAAGGTCATTACCATTGATGGGTCCCTGGCAGTCTGGAGGGTGGTAACCAAGGATGAGGAGGGTCCCTCTGAGCCAGAACTACCTCCCCTATCTGAGAGTCTTGAAGAGAAGCTTACCAGATAGTTACAGGCTGAGGGTCAAACCCTTGAGGACTTGAAAAAGTTACTTAAGCCTTCCCTGGGGCCTGCACCAGTTCCTGTGCCTGCACTGATGCTGGCACCAATATCTAACCCTGTGCTTGTGCCCACAATTATTCATGACTCCTACCACAGACTGCGAGTGTTTTCTGGCACCCTTTCCATGCCCAACGGGGAAGATGATCTGGAGTCATGGATGGACTATGCCTCACTTCTCGTACAAGAATGGCAGTGCAGCAAGGCTGAGAAGAGGACAAGAATTACGGAGAGCCTCCGAGGGCCGGCCTTGGATGCCGTCAGAGTCTTCCAAGCCACTGATCCAGATGCACCTGCCCAAGAGTACTTGGCCACCATAGAGGATGTGCTAGGGGCATGGAATCTAATGAGGACCTTTGGTTGAAATTTAAACTCACTCATCAGTGGCAGGGAGAATCCTTATCTGTTTTTCTGGACCGGGTAGAAAAAACATTGCAGCGGATGCTCCGCAGGGGGAGTGTAGCCCCTCAGAATCTAAACTAAATATGACTGTGTACGAGTATATTATTACTTGGTTTACAGTGATAAGATATGTGCTGAGTACTGTTAACTGTTACAGTGCATGTTTGCTTTGAAACAGTCTACTACAGGTGAGTACAGGGTGCAAGCCAGAGATCCAGACCCGGTGGGTAAGTGGGCCAAGCATGAGCATATCATTAATTGTTAAACACTGCAACTGTTCAGGTTTTCATAAGAGGTCATTAGGCAGAATTGTGGGTGGTATTAGCTTCCCAGAGGGCTGTACATACTGTGATAGTTACCCACATAATTACCCTGGGTGGGGGCACCATAATTGTAGCACAACTACTGGTAGGGCCTTCCATACTAGGTAGTTATTAACCCAGGCCCCTCAACCTGTTATTAGGGATATAGGCAGGGGTAGTAGTAATAATAATATCTTTATTGAGTGCCTTTCAAACTATCAAGGCACTTCACAGAATTTTAAAACAATTCATTAAAACACAGTATCAAAATCATAACAAATCAGGAAAAGTCTTGTTGCCCTTGGTATAATGGTGCCAGGGTTACATGAGCAATATGAACTGATCAGAGCTTGCATCAGCACTAGTAAAGTGGAGGTCAATGTGACCCTTTGGTTCAAATGTTGGGGGTCAGCTCCGAAAATCTGGGGGTCAGAATTTGCTGGGGTGTCTCTGTACTACATTACCTGACATGTTTGCTAATGATGCAGGTGCATGACTTTAAAAATAAAGAGTCAGTGCTAAAGTACAACTTTTATTTTTATTCTTCAAAATCCTCAAAAATTCCATTTGGGGACTTTGGTAGGGGGTTAATGCAAGCCCCAACTGATGATACTGTGACTGTTTTTTCAATTCACAAAATGTTACCTCAAAAATAAGATTCAAGCATGAGTTTCTGGCTGGAATTTTTAATAATCTGCAGTGTTCTTTTTGCCAAGCTAAAAATAGCCTATGGATGCCTTACATTAAAACAGGTTAGGCAGGAACAATACAATTCTTTACAGCAGTATGTACGCAGGATTATTTAAAAACAAAACATTTAAATTCCAAATACATAAAACCATCGGTGCAGATTGTTTTTAATTACAGGGATTATGTATTGGAGACATTAGGAGGGTGGAGGAACACTGAGGGGTTTCCCCTTAAGGGGAGTCACTGGCAGCCTTGCAGCACAGGGAGGTCCCTTTCCATCCCAAGGACAGTGTTTTTAACTTCTGATGGACATTTGCAGTCCAGAGCCTGAGAGATGCTGCCAACTGAGCTGATTATGGAGAGAGAGAGAGAGAGAGAGAGAGAGAGAGAGACCTACTGAGAGACTGAGCTGCGGACTAAGGTACAAGATATGCCTACATGTACATTCAGTACACGAGATCAAGAGCCAAGACAAGTACCTGAGACACTGCCTCTGGCAGAGGGGTTGGGGTGATTGCCAACCTCTGCCAGAGGGCAAGCTGGAGTACACAGTGCCGTGTTGTACCCCACACACCTGGCAGTGAGTGGTTTTATACTGATGTGAGGTGCCCAGTGCAGGGGTGGCCCCAGGACTCCAACAGGGGAGACTGGCCTGGACAACACTTTGGCTCTCACAGGACAAGGGTAGCCCCTGGATGTCATCAGCAAGTGAAGTTTGAGATTAAATTCTCTACAGCAGTGATGCCTCCAGCATCACTCACTGACAAAGCACTATGGTGTGACAGTGTATGTGTAACGAATGTGTGAAATGCAAACTGTATAGCAAGGCAGGAGCTTCTGGCAAACAGTGCAGAGTAGAATAGGATCTGACCCAAGGTATAACCTCAACCACTGGTGTTAAAAAGAGGAATAGGAGTTGTCTTGTGGCACCTCAGATGTGTGTGAAGGGTACAACCTATATAAAGGGACACTAGAGTCTTGACTTGTGTATAGGCCAGGATCGAACCTGTCTGTACAGTACTAACTAAACAGGAAAGCTTTTAGGGACTGGGTGTGTGTGTGTGTGTGTGTGTGTGTGTGTGTGTGTGTAACTGTAAATGAAAACCAAAAGGTAAGCAGGCCCGGTGGCGCTGAGGGTTGAGGCATTGGACACCACACCTCATGCCACACCGGCGACCTGGGTTCGAGAACGAGCCCAGGTCATCGGGGGTTGGCAGGGGAGGATAGGATTGAGCGTCCGCAGACTGCTCTCCTAGTCCTGGGGTGGGCTGGGGACAGTCACCGCGCTGTAGCGACCTCTGGGTACCCCCGAAGCAACTACTAGCATCGGTGCAAACGTGGCAGATGTTCCAAGGGACTAAAGAGGAGGATAACTGGCTGGGCACGACTGTGTAGCCCGATGGCCGTGCTCTGCGCTGCCTGGAGGAATTGTGAGGAGTCCCGTCAGGGAGGCTCCCCTGAACATTTTGCTGTATATACAGGTAGTTGCTGACAGAACTGTCTGAATACTTCCTTGATCTGCCCCTTATCTCTCACCAAATTTCCCTGTCTCATTTTAATGACCGGAATGTGCATTGGGTCACCCCTCCCTCTAATCAACTCTACCCTGCTACCATTTTTGTGTAGTGGGACTACATCTGCCCTCCCCAATCTTCTGGAACCACTCCTGTTTCCAGTGAGCTGTTAAACAGAACTGTTAGAGGTGCAGACACTATTTTCCTGTGCTCCCTCAATACCCGTGAATGCACCCCATCTGGCCCCATTGCTTTGTCCACCTTCAGAATAGTAAGTCCCTTCAGGACTCTTGCCTCCAAAAAAAGACTAGTGTCCACCTCTGGCCCTTCAAAGCTTCTGTTACATTTTTGTGGCCCCCTTCCCCTTCTTCCTCTGTGAACACTGAACAAAAGTATTTGTTCAGGATGTCAGCCTTTCCTGGGCCCCCTCGGCATAGTCTCCTCCTTTCCTTTTTAACTTTACAATCCCAACCCTGGTCTTCCTCTTTTTTGCCTAAAAAGTGCCTCGTCCCCTTGTGATACCTCCTAAGCTATTCCCTCTTCAGTTTGCACCTTTGCGCTCCTTACTACTTTCCCTGCTTCCGTTTTTCCTGATACACCTCCCCATTGTGATCGCAAATTCTCTCACTGTAAGTATTACCTGAGCAACCACTCCCGTCGTCACGGGGCAAAAACCACACCACTGGGTTTTGTCTAATCGCTTTATTTGATCAAATATCTCACACATGCATGTGGGACTTCTACAATGGAGAAGTTCCTGATTACAATTACAGTAGCTTTTATAAGCTAGATTTTGCACTTCATCTTGAAAATACCAACATTTCAGTATAAGCCAATCATAAGACAGCATAACAAGTTTTCAGCAATGTAAAATAAAACATGCAATTCATTTCTTTCCCATTACTGCCTGATACATATGCCTGGGTCAAGCTGACCTGAGAGACAATGAGTTTCACTCACACCATAGCAACGTACAGCTTATCTTCAATGCCACTACGTGCTCTTATCTTTATATTTTGTCCAAGCCTGCCATGCAGGCTGGTACAACCAGTTCTTCTCAGTTTTATCTAGCTTTCTGTTTTTTACAAATGTACTTCAAGTAACCTCAGTACAAATTCTATAACCCTTAAAAGAACAAAACATGAACTCAGAAATGTCTACTACATTCATTATTACTTTGTTACAGCATGGCTTTTAAAAGCAAGCATAGCTTCAAGGCATTTAATAGCAAATATAGCTTTAGGATATATAAAATTCCTCACACTATCCCCCTTTTGATACTACTATCAACTAACCGATCCTTTTACTTTTTTCGCTTTATATTTTGGTCACAATCTGGCTCATTTTGTAATGGAAAACACCCTCCAGTTTAATGGGGTCCTTTTGTTTGGGTTGTAGCAAGGGGCAGGTGGGTGGCGTCCCGTGACACCATCGATGTTGCACAGGCATTGTAGGAGAAGTTTGATTAGGACAGTCAGTAGCCAGAGTGCCAATATGACCACTTACAAGTACTGTCACCCAATGGAGAAGAGTAGCACCCCAGCCACCAACCACGCTGTAAGCCATGACCATGGGTCCCATATTTATGTAGCAAGCTTAGAAAAAATGCAAGGCTGGAATTTGTATATCTCGCCACGGCCTCATTTTATGCTTTTAGCTATTTTTTTTTCTCATTGTATAGAATTTTACAGTTAACCCTTTTAAAGTCTTACACGCACACATATTAAGTGACATAGTGGTATTTTCCACTTGCAGCCTTTTGCTACTAGATATACTAATTTACATGTTGGCATCATTTAGTCATTTACTAACCATTTTTACCTTTTACTAGCCCTTTAGCAATTTACACTAGCCATTTTACACCTTTTTATTTCCTCAGTTTTATGGTTAGCCAACTACACATTGTTGATAAAAGTTTGGTCACTGATTACAAAACCTTGGCCACTGACCACTGTTAATAATTTTCTCCTGAAGATAGGAGGCCCCTGAGGGACTCGAACATTCACTAAAAAATTGAACATAAATGTAAAGATATTAGTAAATAACTGAAGGTTACAAAAAAAAAAAAAAAAACTAAACATTTTCTACTTTTAGACTGTTAGACTAGGTGACTAGGTATATGATTTAAAACTGGTTGCCAGCATACACATAGTCGAGGCATTTATAAAAAGCATCCTGTTTTGGAGTTGGCACAGGGTGGTTACAGACGGAACACAAATCGTGAGTTTGTAAAACATAATACAGAATTGAGGATATCAACACCACAATTGAAATATGTGAAAAATGCTAACATGTGACACCACATATAACACAATATAACATGACAATTTTGTTGATGAAAAAGAGTTCATGGAATTCACTTTGAGAGTGAATAAGGTAGATGCTACCTTGTTGAGTGTGGCACACCCTGGAACTTGATTGAAGAATCTGTTGATAATGTCTCTTGACAGATAAGTCCTTATAAAACATAACAGTCCATGAAATTAACAGTTCATAAGTTCATATAAGTATCCACAGGTTGATGTAGTTACAGTACAGATGAAATGTCATTTGCAGAATGGTGGTAACCCCACAAGGCATATGGGGCAATGCAGACAGTAATTTAAAACAAAACACCAGCATAGTAGAAAGTCAGTGTTCATTTTGTGGCTAGCTGCTGGATGGCTGAGTAGTAGACACACTGGCCAGGGTGCATTGAGTCCTTTTAATGGAATAGCCCACACACACACACTGGCATGGCATTTGTTTTGTCGTAGTTGATTACACCCTTGCATAAAGATTACCAGTCCATAAAAGGTAACAATTGACAATAAACCATTAAGAACACAGTCCATAACAGAGCAATAGGGTTGTAAAGTACCAGCCATGTTTGGAACAAGCAGCAGCGAAGAAAATAGATGTATGCTGAAGGTCAATTGAAGCAGAATCTTCTCGCTGGAGTTGGGAGTGCCCTTCCCAGACTTAACTTCATAGTAAGCAGAAACAATAAGCTTGTTTGCAGAGTCTGAACTGACTGGACCTTCTTTAGTTGATTTAAAGTTCTACAAATAGGTGTAATTTTGCTGAAAACATTACACTGCAGAGGTAAATAATAACGGATTCATGCAATAGTCCTTATTAGGAACCAGTCAGGCACAAAGATGGTGATAACATCAAAACTGTGGCAGTTGTTTTCTTTGTTAAGGAAAAGATGAAGGTCTTGGCAACTTAGATGAAAGTATTACTTCTGTTGAACGTGGAGATCTTATGTGCCACACCTTGGAAACCTGCAAACTTGCAAAGTGTGTTAGACACTGAATTAAAACACATAAATAACAATCTTTAAACCAATAACTTCTTGTTTTGTAAAGAGGGTGTGACAGAGCCTAAATTCTGGCAATTTAGAAAGAAAAAATAAAATTGGACATTAACCGCACACCTGGGGTGCAGGCCAAGGTTCAATTATACCATTTGACCATCTGTAAATCATGACAGTGTTATGGTTACCTCCTGCTTTAAATTACAGAAGCAGTTATGACAGTGATGAACATTATTTCCCTGTTCTGTGGCAAGCAGGCCTGACTGAGACCTGAGTTATAAAATCTTGTAATGTTACAATACATAGATACATAGACAGTGTCAGCAGATAAGGGCCTATGGCCCACCCAGTCCACCCATTTGAGCCCTAAGTCCAGCCTGTTTTCCCAGAAGTCTGTTTTCCCTACCCCTGACCTCCAGAACCTCCATGTCCACCCCATGCACCCTCAAATCCCGTGACCGTCTCAGCCCCACCACTTCCTCTGGCAGGGTGTTCCACTTGTCCACCACCTGTTCTGTGAAGAAATTCTTTCTCATGTTTCCTCTGAATCGTCCTCCTCCAGCTTCATCCCATGATCTCTAGTCCTGAAACATCTTTTCACTTAAAAATAGTGTTTTTCTACTCTGTTTCTCCCTGTAAGATACTTGTATGTCTCTTATCATATCCTCTCTCCTCCTCTCCTCCAGGGAGTACATGTTCAGTTCCTTTAACTTGTCTTCAGGATTTGTGATGCAATCCATTTCTGCACCATTCTCACCCTTGTACTCCTTCGACCCATTACCCCTCTTCCTCAGTAAAGACTGAGCAAAATACCTGTTCAACATGTCAGCTCCACTGTTGTCATTCTCCACGTGACTCCCATTTTCCCCTTTAGTCTCACTATCCTCCCTTTGTCTTTTCTTTCTTTTACTTATGTACCTGTAAAGGTTTTGTCCCCTTTAACCACTGATTTTGCAATGTTTTCTTCTGTCTGAGCTTTGGCTTCCTTACTGACTTCCTGCCTCCCTTTGTTTCTCCTGGTACTTCTCCCTATCCCTTCTGCCTGTGTCTTTTGTATTGCCTGAATGCTATCTTTTGGCTTTCACTTTTTTTTGCTCCTCTTGGAAAACCATAATGGTCTCCTCTTCCTTTCCTCTTGCTAACCTGCTTAATGCAGTTATTATCGCTTCAAACATATTGTTCATAACAATATGCCTTTACACAATGCAATTAGTGGGACAAATACATAGTTGTTGGCCTATGCCAATTTAATAACAGTGCCTATTGCACCTGTGACAAGTGAAAAGGTCTACCTTCTTTACCTGTATAGTGAAATACTCCAAAGTACTGAGTGGGGTAAGGCTTGAAGCATAGGTTTGGAGTACAATCTAAATTTTGCATATTATAATTGTTAAAAATTTAAAATGACAAAACTTGCATAGAGTACACTCATTCTTTGGGGTACCTGTGAGTAATAAGACAAACAGAGCATTAATTTTACCTTTGGTTTGCTTTTGGAACATATTGTAGGGTGGGTCAGCAATGCTGGTCCCAGTATTTAGGTTTGGTTATGAGCATTAAAAACGTTATACATGTGGAACACTTTTCTGAATACACACATGATACAGTGTAGCAAGATGTATATCAAAACGTTATAACATAAACATGAAACATAAGCATGTTTGTAATAGAACAATTTCAGTATTGAGCATAATGCATAATGCATAAAATACATTTTAAACAACACATATAGACTGTAAACTTAGCTTAGAGTCCAGAAATGTTAAGAGTACTATGAATTTACTGGTTGAAAAAAATGCATTCATCGCTGTAAGGCAATGACAAAAGTTGTTTTGCATTTGTTTTAACAGGATAAAAGCTGAAAAAGACAATCAAAAGAATGAATATGTGGACATACATACACAACTTTACCCTCCAGCGTAACTGATTACTTGCTGAGGCAGAAACCCTGTACCAATAATAGGTGTGAGATTTAACTGTTTGCACTAGAAAAAACAGAAGGGCTTGGGCTGGGTTATGCTTTAAAATACCTTGGGTCTTTTTTTTTTAAACCTGTAAATAGAAACAATTATTGGCAAATATACATTTCTTTATTTACCTTTGGGGGACCAGTGATGTACCTTGCAAACCTTGCAACCTTTGTGGGTACTACACTGGAAGGGATAGAGGAAAGGTAGCTTACCCCTCCCCAAACTCCTACTGGTGGAAGAGACAGCTTGAAGTGAAAGAGACAGCTCGAATACTGTAGCAATAAAAGGTTAACTGTGGATGGTGACATGATCCCCACCTACTACACTTTAAATTATAACAAGATAATATTACAATTAGTTTAGTAAGTTTCATACCTTACTATAAAGATGGGAACTTCTTTTCTCTAGAAGAAAGAGAAGAAACACAAACAACAAAACAAACACACACAGTTTAAAAATAAAACAAGATTATTTCCATAGGATAAAAAGATAGGCGTCCCTGGGTTCCTTATCCTAAGCATGACAAATGTCAGCTGAATTTATAAAAAATCCATATTGATGGTAATACCGTGTGCGTATCTCTAGAATGCATTTCAAAAGACAAAAATGATTACACCATGGTCACACATAAAAACAAAGCCATTGTTTTTAACTGATGGTAAACTCTCAAAACAACCCGTAATAGTCCTTTTTCAAATCGTACTATATATATATATATATATATATATAAAAATATGGGAGATGATGAATAATCCTCCCTTCCAGCTGGAGTATTGCCTGTGTTGGTTGCAAGTCAGAAGCAGTGAGATAAGAAGAAAAGTTTGTTCCTCTTCACTTAGAATACTAGTTTTGCAATAAAAGTCAAATTACATGGTTCACTCTTGGTGTGCTTTCATGAAAACATACATTTTGTGTGAAAAGTTGTGCTTTAGGTATGGAATACACATCAAGTTTGAACTGGTAGTAACATAAAATGTTGAAACACAAGAAGGTCAAATAACATGCAAAAGGTCACAGTGTACATGCAAGGTCGTTCAAACCCAGTTATTTATTTTTTAGTGTCCTTGAACACTACTGATATTAAATATCTTTACAATAAAACTGCTGGCCAAGACAGTACACACATACACATACACAAAAAATACTTAACACAAAATAAGACTGACATTGTTTCACACCAATTTGCTGAGGTAATGCCCATAGTTTCATTAGAAAACTGTACATTTTAGATATATGCTGCCTCCCTGTCTTGTAACACTGACAATTTTTAAATCAACACATTTATACATATCACCATGCCAAATCTTTCCAGAACAAAACACTTTTAAACACATTCTAACTCCTTTCAACACCTTTAAAACACAACACAACGTACCATCTGTAAGTGAACACATCTTGTATAACATGGTTACACCTTTTGGCACCTAGCCAAAATATGGCACCCTGCCATTTTGCAAAAGTTTCTGGTTATAACTAAAGTATGATAAAGCCATTTATAGCTGTTAACACATTACATCTTCACCTAGCAGTGGCTTGGCACATTGCTTGCAAACTACAAATCTTTCTGCACATTGCGATCTATATGACGTCATATCTCTTCACCTTCAACACTACCTGCTTCACCCAACAACTACATACAAAGTTCTTCACTGACCCTATCTAGGCAGCACAAATGTTCCATTAAAAATAAAACCAATTAAAACAGTCAGATATGAGGGAAAGAAGCTTCCTCTTTCTTTTTACTGTAACATGTTATGCACTGAGGCAGTCAATCTGTCTCACAACCTTGACAACAGAACATAATTACAGAACACAAATATAAACTAGAAAATATGCACAAGAAAGAGCATTACCTTGTTTAGTATATGTATTACAGAAATAAAACAGACAGACATAAAACAACTTTGAATAAAAATTCAGACTTACCGGTGCCAAGGTATTTTTCTTCTTCTTTTCAATACACAAGTCTGAGTAAGAAAACTGACTGCAGGACCTTCATGATAATTTCAAACACTGCAGCTATTAACCCTTTCAAAGATTTTCTTTGGCCATTTTAGTAACCTGCCAAACCAAGTCTTTTCCAGAGCTCTGGTTTGCAGTTTAAAACAAAACAAAAAATCTCTAACAGTACTAGGTTGAGATCCATCTGGTAGAGGTCCTGAGTACTTAGGTTTGGGACCAAATGTTTCAGCCTCTATAGGAGGCAAGGAACTTAAATTAATAAAAAACTTGAAACTATACAGATAGGCAACATGGGGGGTGGATTTTCAAATCATCCTGTCTGTAGTCACCTACTGTGTGTACATCCACAGTAGTTTATTTTTCTTTCTCTAGATGTTGCTTATCTAACGTTACTTAATCAGCCGCTGCTTTTCTCCTAAAAGCAGCCTGAACTATAAAAGCCATCATTGGCTCTAACAGTATATACTTGCAGCAAGCACAAATTACAAGTACAAAGGGCAGTGCAGTTGCCCTTGTAATTTGTTTGGTCAAACTTGTCAAACATACATTTTGCCGGTCCAGATAATACTAACTCTGGACCCAGCTATTTTTTTCCCTTGTTTCCCATATTATCTAGGCCTGTCCTTTATAGTGCACACTCGCTCCAAGGTATTCTTGTACTTACAGTGATGATGAGTGTCGCCAGCCCCTAGGCGTCACGTCCTGATGGGGTTCCACAAAATGTCTTCTTTTGTCCAAGGAAACAACCCAATCATGAGGTGACACGGACCGAAGAACTCATCCTGCCGACTACGCCAAAACTGTGATGTAAATTCTCTCTACAAGTATTACCTGAGCAACCACTCCCGTCGTCACGGGCAAAAACCACACCACTGGGTTTTGTCTTAACGTCGCTTTATTTGATCAAATATCTCACACATGCATGTGGGACTTCTACAATGGAGAAGTTCCTGATTACAATTTACAGTAGCTTTTATAAGCTAGATTTTGCACTTCTTATCTTGAAAATACCAACATTTCAGTATAAGCCAATCATAAGACAGCATAACAAGTTTTCAGCAATGTAAAATAAAACATGCAATTCATTTCTTTCCCATTACTGCCTGATACATATGCCTGGGTCAAAGCTGACCTGAGAGAGACAATGAGTTTCACTCACACCATAGCAACGTACAGCTTATCTTCAATGCCACTACGTGCTCTTATCTTTATATTTTGTCCAAGCCTGCCATGCAGGCTGGTACAACCAGTTCTCAGTTTTATCTAGCTTTCTGTTTTTTACAAATGTACTTCAAGTAACCTCAGTACAAATTCTATAACCCTTAAAAGAACAAAACATGAACTCAGAAATGTCTACTACATTCATTATTACTTTGTTACAGCATGGCTTTTAAAGCAAGCATAGCTTCAAGGCATTTAATAGCAAATATAGCTTTAGGATATATAAAAATTCCCTCACACCATCCTGCTCCCTCTGCAACTCCTTATACAGTACCTTCTGAATGCTACCCTTTTAGCCACCTCTTTTGAGAACATAGCCGGGGGGTTCTACTTGCTTTTGCTCACTTGTTTGAGGCAGAGGTTTGTTGCCTTTACTATGCTCTCTTTCATCTTTGCCCACTGTTTCTCCACCCCACCCAGGCCATCCCCCCTGCCAGGACATCCCTGTGGCATTCACTAATACTTATAAATCTGCCCTCCTGAAGTCCAGGACCCTCACCTTGTGTGGTTCAATTCTGCAGCCGTCCATATATTGAACCACACAGTACGGTGATCACTGGTCCCCAAGTGGCCTCCCACCTTCATGTCTGCAATACTGACTATGTTAATGAGTATCAAGTCCGGCACTGCCCCATCACAAGTGGGTTTACTGACTAGTTGTCAGAGAAATGCCCCCTGCAGAGAGTTCAGGATGTCCCTGCTTCTAGCTGAAGACACTGCCGGGAGACTTCAATCTATA
Source organism: Neoceratodus forsteri (assembly GCA_016271365.2). NCBI lineage: Eukaryota > Metazoa > Chordata > Ceratodontiformes > Ceratodontidae > Neoceratodus > Neoceratodus forsteri. The sequence goes on from CM057449.1 coordinate 484,761,516, forward strand.
TCTGGCAGGTTGAAATCCGCCACCAGCAGTATCTCCCCCTTTTCTGCCATTTTGTCAACAGCTTCCACCAGTACCTTATCTAATTCCTCCCCCCTCTGCTGGAAGTCTTGAGATCACAAGAGTGCAAACAGTGTCTCCATTCCCTGTCTCCAGGGTGACCTACAGTACATCTGCCTCCCCCGTATTCCCTGTATCTCCATCACTTTCATGCTTTCCCTCACATTAAGCAGCACACCCCCTCCTTTCCTTCCCACCCAGTCCTTCCTGAACAGAATATGGCCTGGTAGGGCCATGTCCCAGTCATGGTTTTCAGTGCACCATGACTTGGCAATGGCCACAATATCCAGGTCGACCTCTGCTATTATGGCCACTAGGGTCAGAATCTTATTTCCTAGACTTCTAGCATTCACACACATGATCTTCTAGTTTTTGTTTCCACTCTGCTTGTTGCCTCCTTTTTCCTTTTTGCCCTCCCTCCTTCCCCTCTCTCTTCTTAATGCTCCTGTTCCTTTGCCCCTTTATCTCCACCACTCTGCTTCCTTTCTTAATTTGTACCTTGAGGAATTCCTCTCTCCTTGGGTTCTCCATACTCTCCACTTCAGCCTATGTGGGGGCAGTTTCTGACTCCCTGATTCCTTTCACCACCCCCTTGGCTAGTTTAAACGTTCATCGAAGTAACATTTAAACCACTGAGGACTGTGGTTCCCTCCTTCATGGATGCAGGCCATCACACCCCTGTATAAGCCCTTATCTTTCCAGGTGGGTCCCCAGTCCTCAATGAAGCCAAACTCTTCCTCTCTACACCATTTCTTCAGCCATGAGTTGAAGCTCCTGGTGCAGAGATCCCTCTCCTGCCCCCTGTGACAGACAGCCAACCAGCACCTCAGCGAAAGCCACTGAGCGAGCTACCCAAGACCCCCCCAGCTTCCTGAACTCCCCTGAATGTAATTTTGTTCACAGTTATTTGTTGCTGCTTCCATGCCAAGCCTACCTAGTTGGCAGTCTTGTTTCCAAACTATCTTGATGTTTTGGGATGTATTTGTGCTGCACCGATACGGTTCTCCTACCAAGAAGAGGTAATAAGTCGAGGATCGCTAACCTGAGTACTAGGCAGGCAGAGGTAGGGATCTTGAAGGGACGATATCTGTTGGAGCTGTAAAATAAAATATAGGAAAGTGGTCACAAAGGAGCCGTAGTTCTTTAGGGAGTAAACAGGACCGATAGGACAGGCTAGACATAGAATAATACTTATTTGATGGGTGAAGTCAGCTTCTTGTCAGACCTAAAGGACTAAAGGTAAAAATGGGTTAAAATGGGGACACTATCGTAGTGAGGGCAAAGACAGAGAGTGGAGAGACACAAAAGGGGTATAGGACAGCACAGAAGTAAAGAGAAGGTGAGTTTTAGAGCAAAGTTACAGTTTAAAGTCAAAATCAGGAAACTAAGGAAGATAGAGGTATAGAGGAAAACATAAAATAAAAAAAACACACAGAAAAGAGTGTAATAAGTTGTGTGTGAGGGGCTCAGTAAAGCCCCTTAGTGCCCTAGGTGGCCTGGGGGCGGTGGCTATGTAAAGCCCTGGTGAGCTAGTGGGCCCTATTTATGTTATTAAACGACGGCCCTGGTGTTCTAGTGAGCTGGTTCCCTCGTGGTCAGTGGCCAAAGGATTTTTTAAATATAAAAGTTATTCCCTGGCATCTAGTAAGGGGTTCCTGGGCCCCAAATGTGTAATGGCAGGCAGGGAGGCAAGTTAGGGCAGCCAAAGAAGAGCTGTGGCTTCTGAGTGCAGCCATTTCTTTAGCGCAACTGCACTAAAGAGGAAGTGCCAGGCAGTACTTTTACTCTTAGCCTATCGGAGCTCAGGCTGCAACCTGCTCCATGGAGGTGGGAGAGGAGGCAGACTGGATTAGTGCTGGCAGGTGGAGGAGGCAAGAGCAAGAATGCCTTCTTCCACCAACCCAATCAGCCGCACTGTGGCTGCCTTTAAACACCCAGAGGGGCTTGTGTAAGATAAGCCAGCAGGAGGCCACCACAGAGAGTGCTGCACTTGAGGCTATGTTGGGCTCCCAGTCCAGAGCAGGAAGCTGCAAAGGGCTAGCCACACCATGGCTATTCGAGACTGCCCCTAAGGGCTTTGATATGAAGTCTAGGTGACAGGCGGCAGTAAGTGTGGCAGGAGCAGTAAAGAAAGCCTGACTGGGCTTAGTTTAAATAAAAGACTCTACTAAAGGTTGGGGCAAGGTGCTGCCTGAGGGAAGCAAAAGATGGCAGAAGCTGTGATGGTAAGAGACACACAGCTGCATTCCAACCCTTAAAAACATACCTGGGACAATCGGACAGCCCCTCCTGGGAAACAAACAGGTAGGCTACGTGCAGCCTGCTAGTGAGCATGCTAACATCAGGGACAGCCTGATGTCAGCAGACAGGCAGGATCAGCCAGATATGTACTGTAAGTAGAAGCGGGGGACTGCTATTTGGCTACTTCCAATGGCCAAACAGAAGGGTTTTTTTCTGTTTTTTTTAAATATATGAAGGGTTGCTAGGGATTCACCAGCCATATCTGTCCAGCAAATGGTGGCAAATGAGTCCCCCAAAAGTGTAAATGAGGGGCTCAAAGGGGAGCAGGGATCCAATTGGGAAAACCTGGCTCATGATGCTCCCGCCTCTAGGGGTTGGAAGCTTACCCTGATTGGCTTCCAGGAGCCTTAGTGACTCGACGGACTGATCAGACTTTGAGTAGGGGAGGGTAAGAAGCTGAAGGAGTGGTTCTAGGTCTTTCTCTCCTCCTCCTCCTCCTCAAGCTGACAGGAGTGCTGTGGGTGGTTTCTGCCACAGCAACGCCTCCTCTCGGGACTGAAGAAAAAAGTGTAGGAAAAAAAGTTTAAGATGACAGGTTTGGGTAGTTAAGGAGTGAATACAGTCAAACATAGTAAAAACAGTATTAGCCAGAAAAAATGCAGTCAAATTGACTTTTAGTTATACTCGGACCTTGACAGCCCAATTTAAGAAGGAGTAAGGAGAAGTCCATTTTAGTCAAGCTAACTATTTATTTAAGGCACCATCATTAAGAGTTTTTTTTCTATATATATTTAGGCATTTTTTGCCTGTAACCCGTCTCCGTACCTTGGCCGCGCGTGCACATGTGAAGGCATGTGCATACCACGTCTCGAGCTGCCCACTCACTATGTGCCGCCCCTTCACCTACGTTGACCACCGGACCTCCACCTGGTGGCACTGGGACTACAAAGGGCAGCAACCACCCCGGGAGAGAAGAGCTGCCTTCCGGCTGCTCAGTCCTGCTCCCCCCCCAACCCGTGCCAGCTCCCCGATGACAGAGTCCATTCCCGAACTCGGGTCGCCAGCGTGGCGTGAGGTAAGGCATCCAGCACCTCAGCCCTCTGCACCACCAGGCCGGTAGAGTTTGTTATTTTTATTAGTTCAAAGTTATAGGGAGGGAATTCACCATCTCATTGGAAGACCAGAAGAGGACTAGACTTGCAGTGAGCCAGAAGACCAAAGAACCAGAAGAGGACAGGAGATGCAGTGGAACCAATCAGAGGACTCAGAGGACTACACCTTACCATCCCTTGCCAGGGCAGTGCATCAAAGTCACCACCACCATCATCATGGGCAGCACATATTTGGGTTTCAGTTAGAAGGAACTGTGATCTCATAGACTTTGAGACATTTTAACTATTTTGGAGGTGGGGTTTAAAGTGCTGATCGTTTGCATTAAATGTTAGAAAATACTGGATCTGCAAAAAGAAAATGCTATTCTGATTGGCCCCTATGCATGAATGGGGAATAGGTACGCGCAAAATGCATGTACCACGACTGTGCCCCTGCGCCCCACGAACAGGTGCGCCCAAACTGGCATTCACCAATGCTGGCCACCTGTCCGAGGCTCCTCCCCCCTGGTGTTCAGGACTCCGCAGGGCGGCCAGGGGAGGAGTCGCCATCCTTGGCGGGCACCCAATGGGATGCCCCCCTTTGACCCACAGTGGATCCCACGCATAGGGTGGCACGGGTCCGGGGCTGTGCATGCAGACTACAAGCATCCGGACCACACAGCACACTCTGGCCCCGGTGACACCGCTCACAATATTTCCGGGCGCTCACCGATCCAGCCACCCATGCCGCCTCCTGCTGCCCAGCGGTCAGGGGCAGCACAGCGTGCCATGTCCCAGTCCCCCAGCAACTCCAGGCCTGTGCTCGTGGGGAAGCACAGTGGGTTACGGCAGGGTCTCCCGGGCATACCCTGCACCACCCTTAGCACTCATGCGGCCAGCACTCGCAGGTTAGTGAATGCTGTGTAGTGCTGGCATGCCCTGGAAAGCCCCGGCCGGGCTGTCCATAGTAGGCATGGAGACCGGTTGCGGTGAGTCTCGCGCCCCCCTTCATGCATGCCATGCGGGGGGTGCAGTGGGTGTGAAATGGCTATGCGCCCCAGATACGCGTGCGTAGCCACGCCGCACCAATAGTGCATAGGGCCCATTGTGCTGATGTTAATTCATTGAATACATTGTGCAGCTATTAGCTTAAAAACTGAAAGCAATTACCAGATGTTAAAATAAATCTGCTTTATCTTTGAAAGCGTTCTCCCACCTCTGTGGTATTTCCTATTAGCACTGTAGTTTTTTTTTCTATAAATTCACAAATACCTGCTTTCCCTTCCTTGAAGCTAGCTAGGTACCATGACCCTGGTTGGTGAAAGCAGAGTGCTGGCAGGTGTTTAAAGTGATACTACTTCTAATACTGGAACATGTTCAGGCATGCCTGAAGTGAATTGGAGTTCTGAAAACCAGACCTTTTGCAATGTTGGTAAGAGCTTAAAGTAGGACAAGAAGGGAACAGCCCAGTGGGAAATTCCCAAAAGGCTGATAGCAGCATTGGTGAAGTCCATTAAGCCAGCTGTCAGCAAGAGGCACCATGACAACGGTAGAGGGTTAAAGTCATGTGTGGGGCAGTGCACGTGGCCTACTTAGAGTTCAGCAAGGCTTTCAATACCGTGCCACACAGGAGGCTTATGTCTGGGCAGTTTGGGGGTGGGACACAAGGTGATAAACTGGATATATGGAACCGGTTAATGGACAAGCGAGGGTGGTGGTAAATGGCACTTTTTTTTTTCCTCGCCTCCCCACTCCTTCTGGCCCTCATGCTGGTTCCGTCTGTCCCCCCATGCAGCTCCAGCTCCATCACATATTGCCCACCAGCCCCGCTCAGGTCTGAACCATCAGGCACACACAATATCTCCAACTGGTCCCCCAGTGGAGACTGATTCGGGGATGTCAGTCGGGAGGAGCAGGAACGGTCCATGCTGCATGGCTTGGAGTGGCGTAGGGAAGCCTGCCCAAGGCCATCATCTGGGGCCGTGGTCAGCCATTTTCCCGTTTTCTGAGGCCCCACCCACCTCCCTGCTATGCGACTGCAGCAGCGTTCTCGGGGCAAGGGTTATCGGCATGTGGTCAGCAATACCAAGAACACCTCTGCAGTGCAACCACCAGGAGCCGCCACTGAGGTGGTGCATACTGACCCACCCACCCTTTTGGTTTTTGTTAAACAGGTAGGTGCACTAGCCAAAAAGACTATTTTCAGGCATGACCTGGGAAGAGAAGTGTCCAAAGGACACTCTGACCCCCTCCCTGCTGGCCTCCACTCATGGCATCTGGGACTGGGGTGCGAACCCAGCTCACCAGCATGTTAGAGTGATGCCCTATTACATAGCTTCATGATGCCAACCATAAATGGTACTCACTCTAATGATGGAAGAGTGACCAGCGGGGTATTTCAGGGCTCAGTACTGGGACAAGCGCTCTTCAATGTCTTCATAAGTGACAATGCAGAAGAGCTGAAAGAGAAAGTATGCCTTTTTGTAGATGACATCAGTATTTGCAATACAATAGAGACTATGGAGGGGGTGGAGAAAATAAGCAGAAACATAAGAAAACTCCAAGAGTGGTTGAGGGTATGGCAGCTGGGTTTCAATCCCACAAAAGTGCAAAATCATGCACCTAGGGCACAGAAACCATGGGGCTGTGTATAAAATAGGGGAAGATGTACTGACAGTCACCAAACGGGAAAGTGACCTTGGGATTATCATATCTGATGACCTCAAGGTAGCACAGCAGTGCAACAAGGCAATAGACAGGGCTGGTGGGATGCTCGGGTGCTTAGGGAGGGGCATCACTAGTAGAAGGAGAGTGGTGGTGTTATACTGCGTCCAGTTCTGACACTATATTTTATCATTCTTTTACAATTTGTATATTGTAATGGCTATTACTGATCGATAAAACCTTTGTACTTGTGTCCAGTTCTGGAGACCACACTTCAGGAAAGACAGACAGGGTGGAGGCAGTCCAGAGGAGGGAACTAAATGGTGCAGAGGCTGCATCATAAGCCCAATAAGGAGAGACTGAGGGATCTCAATATGCACACCAGTGGAAGAGGAGGGAGAAGGAGGACATGATAGAGACCTATAAGTACCTCAGTGGGCAAATAGTGTACAGGAGGGCAGTACGTTTCAGAAGAAAAGGTGCACGGGAAAAAAGGGTTATGCAGGGAAGCTGGGGGTGGAATTTTGGAGGGATGTGAGGAAGTACTGCTTCACTGAAAGAGTGGTGGATGCCTGGAACAGTCTTCCAGCGGAGGTGGTGGGGTGAAAACAGTGGTGGGCTTCAAGTATGCATGGGATACATACAGACTAATCCCGGTAGGAAGGGGGGGTAGCTGGAGATCAGGTACGCTCTCCAGTGATACAACAGGCAGAGACAAAATGGGCAGACTGTGTGGGCCAAGCGGTCCTTATCTGCCAACAAATTCTATGTTTCTATGTCCTTGAAATACCATGCCCCTTCTTGTAACTTTAGAACTTTAACTGAAATTTTCCCAAGGTGTTTATTTAAATCATGCAGTGTGGTCTAGCAGTTAGAGTGCCAGCTTTGAACCAGGAGACTGATATAACAGGTTCAAACCCAACCAGAGTCAAATCCTCACTGTGTGTCCTTGAGCATGTCGCTTAACCTCCCAGCATTCCAGTCCACCCAGTTGTTTATTTATTTAGCTTTTGTTGACCAGGTAGGTACACTAGACAAGTTCTATGCCTATTTTCAGGTATGACCCGGGAGAGTACGAGATACAAGTTCATATAGGGGACAATGTGACAGCTGTAGAAACAGATAGCCGCAGCACCCCCCTGAAAATTAGATGTTGCATCTCAGCTGGGAAGACAAATTGCCGAAAATAAAAAGATAATCAAGATTGGTACTACACCAGATGGATACAGTCCACTCCATGGTCATTAACTGCACAAACCCTTAGCAGAATCTAGCTTACTTATTTAGATTCCTCCTGTGGCTAAAAATTCATTATTCTTCAATTTGTCTTTGTCAAAATGTAACCGGGACAGCCTGAGATGCAGCATTTCATATTCTTGCATGCAGAGGCAGACCATCATTAACTAAACAAAATTATGGATGCACCAAGAGATATTTCTGAGCAGTCGCAAAGGGTCCCGATGATTACATCCCAGCAAGATCACTGGACACGCAAGAAAAGAAGCCCATATATAGCACTAGGTCAATAATATCAGACCATTATAAAAGAGCAGGAGTAGCTTAATTAGAAACACAATGCCCAGTTTTACCCTACTGTACCCCATGATCTATCATCTAGACAGGGTTTTCACACACCCCCCCCCCAATATTACTGCCAGCCTTCTGAGACACTGTTAAGCCCTTTTCTCTGTCCCACTTGAACCCATTCATGTTTTTTATACCCATTTGCACCCACTACTTCTGCCAGCAGGCTGTCCCGACTCTCAGCCACAGTCTCAAGAAGTAGAGTAAAACTTTCTTGCACGATAGTCCTTCTGAATCTTCCCCCACCAGCTTACATTCATGTTTGCTGTCCACCATTCCTACTAAATATTGGGGTAGTTCCTTGCAATCTATTTTCCTTTCAAGAACTTGAAGTTATCTTTCATGTTGTCCCTCTCCCTTCTGGCCTCTATCAGCAAAATACTGTGCATCTGTGATAACCTTTTCACACATGCAGAGTAAAGGAGTTTGCTGATAAACGTAATCTAAAGGTGATAACTATATTTGAACAGGTTCCCATTCACATTCGGTGATCAGTCTTTCTAAACTAGAGTGCTGTGACTCAGACAGCGTCACTGTCCCAGGACATCATGGCCATTTTAGGATGATTCCAGAGTATGGCTTTTAAATGAACAGCCTAGTTTGTTTACATTTTTAAAGGTGATGAAACATTAAACTGTCCTCTTCTACAAAACAAGGCACACACAACATATAGGTAAAGTTTTAACCTAAAGCCCTATGGTTTCCAATTCTGATTGATGGGATAACCTGTTTAGTTGTCCTTTAACCTCTCCCATTCAATCTTCCTTCCAGTATCACCTTGCACTTCTGTTTGGGCTTCTTTCAGATATACCACTGCCACGCTGCAGCTCCCCACAACTTGTGAAACAGAAGTTATGTAAAAAGTATGCAAAAATGGCTGTCTGTTAACATCAATGTATTCTAATAAAACCAAAGTTCAAGCCATAAGGCAAGATCAGCATTACGTTCTGTTCATCACTCTCTAGGGCTGCAATACAGCAGGGGGCGTAGACCAGTACTACATGCTCCTATACCTCTCAACTGTTCCAGATCATGAGGGGCGTCAGCCATTTACTCCTCAAAATTGCTCTGTCCCTCATGGATAAGGTGCTGCCCAAACAGAGAATATTACAAACCAGACTTTGAAGCAGGAATGCATAATATTCGAAGATGCTAAATCAAAAATAAACTTTGTAATGGTTTACATTGAGTTCAGAGCCTGTATATTCATGTTTGAGGATGTGTCCCTCATTTCTGTGACAGAAAGTTGAGAGGTATGCATGCTCCTAGAGCGTAACTGGTGCCTTAGCACTAAAGTTACCAACAGTCCCTATTTTCCCAGGACAGTCCCTATTTTAGGCAGCATGTCCCAGTGTCCCGACAAGTTTTGCAAAATATCACTTTTGTCCCTTTTTTTGCATACTTGTCCCAGTTTTGTCCCTTTTTTTTTTTTTTGCTGACTGCTAATCCGTGAGTGACAGTTATTTCAGCACCACCGTGGCACTGCTCAGGCTGGACAGCAGTTTACAACTTCAACCCCTGCGCCTGTGTTGTACTACAAGTATGTCAGTGGGAGCACAGTAAAGCATGTTCCTTCCCGTTAGATTAGACTGGGTAGTAGTGCAAACAGGCGCATGTGGATGTCTGCCTGCTAGCAGCTGAGAGGGACTCCAGACAGAGAACAGACTGGCAGCAGGGAACTAAGGTACCCAAACCTGATCAGCTGTAGGGAGGTGTGTGAAAGCAATCTGGTGAGGTGGTGGGAGTCACTCAAGTGAAGTTTGCTCAGCAAATAAGGTGAGAGTGAGAGGGTTGGATGGGACTGTCAGGAGGAGCAAAACATGCAGCTCGAATGTTTGACCACAATTTAACGCAGGTTTGTTTCTAATGAACTTTCTGCACACCATCATTTGGAACTTGCTGCAGCATAATGATGTATTGTTTTAATCTGAATAATTGCTACTGGTGTTACTGTGGGGCGACATGGCCAGAGCAAGCAGCAAATGTAATTCATTGTGTGCAATTTGTCTGCGGTGCAGGGTTACCACCTGTCCTGATTTTCGTAGGACCATCCTGATTTGGGCAGCTGTGTCCTGCAAAAAAACATGAAAAATACTAAATGTCCTGATTTTATAGTAGAAAAAATATTTTCTAACTTTCCACTTAAAGGAAAACTCCATGTTAAAATCAGAAAAAGATACATAGTAGTAGTCTTTTCTGTGTTCTAACCAGTTCCTAGAGTTTTCTTTTCCTCTGGCTGTGAGAGATGTTTTTTCTAACATCCCCTAACTGTTTTATTGCCCTTGGAGGTTGCCATTCTGTTTTCTTTTATGGCCTCTTGTCCCAGATAGTCTTCCCAGAGTGCCCTTTGGTGTGATGTCTAATTGCCCCTGCAGGAAGCCAGTGTCTTGTTACAGCTCAGCCACAGAGAAAATGCTTCTTCCAGAGAAGACACACTGCTAGATTTTGGGTGAGTGTAATCATTATTAATTTTTTCATATGTAACCCCCAACCCTGCCCTTTTGTCAAAACGATAGGTGGCATGCTGTTGGCGCTGGCAGCAATACCTGGTGGGGACCTGGGTTCGGGGAGGATGAGGTTACCTGGCACAAGGGGACCTAGGTTTGGCTACTCTGCACAGGGGCACCCAAGTAAATCCAAACACAGGAAGCAATAACTGTAATGTTCAGAACCAGGAATGGGATTTTACAGTGTGGCTTTTATTCACTACTAGCTGTACACAACAAAGCATAGATGGACCCCCATGGGGCTACATTTACTGGTAGTGCAGATTAGAGACTACAAGGCGGTCCACTGGAAGAATGAACCATTTCTACTGTTTTCAGGCTCTGGACCCACCAGGCACACAGCCTGGACTTGCACACGCTTTGGGTACACAGCCCGACTGGCCCGGCTCCCCTGCCGGCCACTTGAATATCGGTCCATTGGAAGAATGAACCCATTTTACTTGTTGTGGCTCCCCACACCACTTAGAGTATGCAACCCCTAGAGAGATTTCCTTCTTACTTCTTCTAGACTCCCATCTCACAAAGAGATTTTTTTACCCTTGTTGTGGCTCCCCACACCACTTAGAGTCTGTGACCCTAGAAGTTTTACCATTTTGTTACGTCCGGGTACTTCCCTCATCACTGTGGCGCATGAGGCAGTAGCAATCACAGCAGAAATCCGTGAGGTGGACCTGGTTACTAAAGATGGGGGTGTTCCCTCCAGCTCCACAGCCATACCCAGCCATTTCTCTGGAAAAACTGAAACTTGAATGTAGATTAAACGGTGGACCTAACTGTTGCACCCCACAATATATTACTTGAATTACACAGCACTCTAGCTTTTGACACTACTCCATTTGTTTGTCCTAGTACTATAGGCCTCCCAAATAGTAGTTCAAATCCCAGATTTCTTCACATATCCCAGGCTGAAGAAACACATTTTTTGCCCTCTCATATTAGAGCAAACACTCACCCTTTTGTTGCAGGTGCCCCACAGGCGAAGTACAACTCTTCCAAACTTTTCAAACACAGACTGAAACCGACATAGGCAGCTTTCTTTCTTCTGCAGAATTTAGGGGATTGCCCCTGGAATCTACATGGGGATCTTTATTCCCCCCCCGGAGGGAGGGGCACTGAGACCCTAGCAGCGGTCTCCACCACTTGAAGGCAAAACTGGAACTACTCCTTCCTGTTTGAAAGCACACAGGAGACTGACTTAAAAACTCCCAACATTCTATCTAACTCCCTCTGCTGCAGATTCCAATGTGGCTTATGCAGCTGCGACAGATCTATTGGTGATGTCATCTCTCAGTCTCAGCCGAGACTGAGAACAGAGTGAGACAGTGTGAAACCCATTTAACTGGAGTTTCACAAGCTGCCTTCCCTGTCTACCACTAGGTCTTACTGGGATTCTAGTAACCCCAGGTAACAAGGGGTTACACATATATCAGTACATTGTCCTGCTATGTTCTGCTGTGTGTGTGTGTTTGAATCATGTCACTGTTTGCTCTATTCCTCTCAGTCACTTTCAGTTTTTGCACCAGTACTAAATAGCAAAAATTGATCACCACCTTATAGGTTGTAACATAGCAGGACAAGGTACTAATATCAAAAAATAATAGTGATTACACTCACCCAAAATCTAGCAGTGTGACTTCTCTGAAAGAAGTATTATCTCTGTGGCTGAGCTGTGACAGACCCTGCTAAATCTAAGGGCATAGCTACATCACTGTTACATGAACAAGAGTGCATCGTAGGAGAAAGAAAGCCAATAAACCTATTTGTGATGGAGATATCCAGGGGTCGTAACACTACCATACAGCTAGCAGGCTAATTTAGGAAAAACGCCTAATAGCAGAGGGAAGGACACACCAGGACTTAACATACATATCAAAACACTCTACATATGTTTTTGCACATTCTGGATGGCCTTCTCCTTTAATGTTTTAGAAAACTACAATGCCATAACTAAAATACCTTAAAATGGTAAGACACAAGAGAAGCAACTAAGTAAGCATTAATCACCGGCAGAGGAGGGCTCTACCGGTGATTAATGCCCGCTGCGGTGGCGTTGTTGCACGAGGGCTCAACCCCCCCACGGGCATTAATCACCGGCAGAGCCCTTCTCTGCTGGTGATTAATGCTCTTGTAACACGGACAAGCTCGATGTGTAGTAGGGCAAGCAGACTACAGACTGATTAGCAAGAAAGGCACCGGAGACTAAGGCAATTTTCGTAGACTTTATTCTTACTCGGACATGCGATTAAACTGCTCTGTTACATACCGATGTGTCTGAAAACAGGTATGGCTGCAGAAGGAGATTCTTGTAAGTCTGGCATTCTGCTGAAGTCTCCCGTGCTACGGAGCAGCCGTTCGCGTCACAGCCTGACTCAGAGGTCTGTAGTTGCCGTTCTCCTGAGTTGTGCTCCGCTGTGGAGTGCCTAATTTGCATACCGGGTGCGTCACCTGGTGTGCTTCTTGGACCGCGCCGTTGCTTTGCCCGCACCCTTTTCGTGGCCCCGTCGGTTACTCGTGCTGTCCAGTGCGGTGTGCCTGGGTTGGGGTCACACCATAATTAAAAATTACAGTCCCGTGGACGGTGAAGTTCTGGCAGCTGAACCCGTAGCCGGATGCTGTGTGTGCTCCTCTTGCGGCCCGCTGCACTGCTTCCTGGCTCGCTCTGCTGGTGTGGTTCCGGGCGGCTGGATGTGGCCTGCTGCTCCTGCGTCACGCTCTCTTCCACTCTCCTCTCCCAAACGCTTCCGTGCATTGTCCGGTACCTGCTGCTGGTGTGCGCCGCTGGTGGTGGCGGTCGCAGGGTTCTATGTGCCCCTGCATTGCCAGCGGTGTTCGTCAGTGCTGCCTGGGTGCGTCTCACTGTGTGTCCCACGGCTCATGCTGCTTTGTGGCTGCCATCTACTCGGTCCTATGCCCCTGTCGTCACCTCTATGGGTGTGGGATGCACTACCTCCTGGTCCCTGCTCTGCTGACCTGTGCTCTGTGTTCCCACTCTGATCTCCCTGTGGACCTGTGAAGCAGTACTGCAGTATGAGTGTGTCATCTATGCTGTCCACTGTGCGGTGCGACTGGCTCTGAGAAGTGGTTGGCTGGTCGCTCATGCTGCATAGGGGAGCCACTGGCTGTGCACACCTTGGCCGTGGGACAGACAGGATGCTCGACCATCTCTCCCTGTCTTGTTGTGTGGGTGCCCAATAGTTCTGAATGCTGCTCTCAGACCTGTGCCCTGTCACAGACATGATCTCACGTGTGGGCACTCCTGCGTGTGACAACATCTGCACAGCAGTACTCCTGACGCTGTGGTTTGTATAACGCCTGCTGAGCCCTGCGTCCTCCAATATCTTTGCCATCATTTCACCGGGGAAATTTCTTCCCATCGGCTGCCTGGAGTACCACACCTCCTTTTGGTCAAGCAGCGTCTGTGGTTGTTTAATGGGGTGTAGGTAGAATGCAGATGCAGAGATGGGGCAGCGGCTGATGTACTCTTTGAAAAGTGCCACTGGGCAGTCCCTGGACTCTCCCTGTGAGTACAGCAGGCCTCTCAGTGCCTCTCTGTTGCTTTCGTCTGCCCGGCCATGGTTTTTTGGGGCCTCATTAAATGACAACGTGACATACTCATGCCCCATCTCATCCTGCACAACCTCAAAGGATCTCTGTGTGAGCTCCCTTAGGCCCTCGCGGCCTCCTCTTGCAAGCCCTAGCTGTAGCTCCAACCACAGCCGCTTGACAAGGCCCTGGGCAGTTTCAGGGTTGAGGCGGTCAGGGTCTCTTATTCTGTGCAAGTTCTCCTCTCTGATTGGTGGATGGTGCCTGGCAGTGTCTTTCCCCTGTCTCCTATACTGCTTAACAACAGCAACAAAGACGTTGTTTGCTGCCTGACAGCGTGGGTCACTGATGATATTGATATTTCTTCTCACCTCAATGCTGTTGATGTACCTGTTCAACCCTGCTCTCAACCCACAGAATGAGCTGATACTGTACTGCTCCCCATCCTCTGCCCTCACAGACCCGTAGAACTCCCTCAGAATACTGCTGAGGCTCTCAACTGAAACTGTCTCTGTCTCTATGTCTAGTGACATGTCTTTGGCTCTGAGCCAGTTAGAAAACACATTACACGCCCACTGCGTGTTTTTCATAGTGTTTTGCTCCACCTTTCTGCTCTCCAACTGATCCAGCTCTTTTTGTGAGATCTGAGCATGTCTTTGTGTCTGGCAGCTCTCTGCACCACTGCTGTCCACTTCACCCTCTATGCTGTCCAGCTCATCATTACTGCTGCAGCCGCTGCTCACATGCCTCAGCTTAGCAGCTCTCTTATATGGGACCACCTGTCCTCGGCTCTCCGGAACCTTTCCTCCATCTCCTCTTTCGCTGCTAGTGCACTCCATCGCGTTATCGAACTGTATATCGGTCCACTCCTCGAGACTCATCGGTGCACATAAACGAAACTCCACATCCATGTGCCTTCTCACTACACTCCCTGCGACTCTCTCCGTGTGTCTGCCTCTGTGTGTCCTCACTAACTCTACCCCCTGCAGACGCCCGTGGCACTCCCACCTGCTTCCAGCCTCTATGCCCCATTCGGAGGGATACCCACCGCCCGCAGTGCTACTTGTCGCCCTCTGGGTGCTGTGGCCAATACAGGAGCAACACGGCATTATGACACGATAATGCCGTGTTGGGCTCGGGAACGCGCAAACCCAAGACGGCATTATGAGAAATAATGCAGAGTTGGGTTCGTGAACGCACTTCCTACAACACCAACACGGCATTATCGGCTCACAATGCCGTGTTGCTCATGCGCCACGTGACGGCATTGCGCCTATCGCGGGGCTCCCTGGCACGGCTCTCCATAATGCCATGTTACAAGAAACTGTAATGCCTAGCATTAATTCTAATTATATAGAGAAAAAAATCTGTTGCATTGGTCAAGGTTACATACTGTCCTGCGAAAAATCATGTTTCAGTAATTAATGGCCCAGTTTGGGCTTCTTAAAAGGTGGTAACCCTACTGCGATGGTGCCCGTGGGAGTGACACCGGGGGCATCGTCAGAATGGACCGTCCCAGTTTTAGGCCTCGGAAAGTTGGTAGCTTTACTTAGCACCAACGTAATATGGATATTTTAAAACAATACAGTTTTACCTAGTTTAAAATTTGATTAAAATCTACACGTGTTTACTTAACAATAGACTAAGCCTAACAGAATGTTTACAGCTTATCAGCAAGCTCCAGTTTACATACCCTTTTTAAAACACAAATATCAAGAAATCGGGTCAAAAAAGTAAACAGTCACTTTTGGGGAAAAAAGCCGAATGGTACGCACTTCGAAGCCCATACTGCAGGATTTCTACTGCGCGCGTCAATGTGCCTGGACAAAGTTATGCTGTTTAATCAAGTGCGCTCCAACTGCAGCTTGTAACCGATCTCTCAGCCAAAGAAAGTGCTAGACTTGCACCACTTTCTCCCTTGCCAGTGCGTCTTCCACCCATGCAAGAATGCCTTCCTCGCAGTACCATGTGATGGGGATGTGTCATCGCTCACCAGCACTGCGGCGTGTCCATAAACTTGCCATTGACGTCAACCTCCGTCTCCTTCCCTGTGAAGTCCTCCATCGGTGAAGCGGGTGTCTTGCAACAGCGAAGAGCGAGCAGAGGCAACCTAGAGCCATTTGTCAAGATGGTGAGGTTTTTTTCCGATTCAAAAACCATTTAAGCGGCGAGAGGAGACGTCCATGTGTTTTAATATGCTACATTTGCGTGTGCCGTCTGAATACTTGCGTTTAAAATTGTAGTTTTCTCTTGCCTGTCCACCACCTCCGCAGATAGGAAAGGCCTATAGCTGGGCTTCGCATAACCGGCTGTTAGCTGGTTTGACCGGGGGAATGTAACAGAAAAGCCTCTGGCGAATTCAGGCCACTGGATCTGTTGCTAAAAATAAATAAATCAAAAAGTACTTAAAACGTTAGTTCGTATTGTGTTTAAAAACTGCACGGAAAGATGATGCAACGGATCTCCTATATTAAACGCATAAGTTTCAGCTAGTGCATTGTAACTAACATTTTCGGAGAAGTGTGTTGTGTTACAACGTTACTGATGGTTGAGAATGACAATTAATGCTTATATGATGTTGGTTGGTTTTGGGCGACACGTTTGACAGTCAGCTGTTCTTCGTGGAGAAGAAATCTTGACCATTAATTAGCTGTTCCCCCCTCCACTCCCCCCAGTCCCGTCCCGTCGTGATTGTGCAACACGGCGCCCGCAGATGCACTGATTGGCGGGTATATCAGTCAGGTACTAGGTGACGAATAACAAACCTAGGGCTGGAGTTTCAGCCCGTCAGCGAGCAAGTTCCACTCTGAGCCGGTCCGAATTTTTTGCACCTAGAAACATAGAAGTTGACGACAGATAAGGACCGCAAGGCCCATCCAGTCTGCCCATTTCTTTTTCTACCTTATAAATGTGCCATCGGCCTTTGCTCCGTCAGTGGCCTAGATTATCTATTCATAGTCATTTGTATTGCTCCCTTATGCCTATCCCATGCCTGTTTGAAGCCCTGCACTGTATTCATAGCCACCACTTCTTGTGGTAAGCCATTCATGCATCCACCACCCTTTCTGTGAAAAAGAATTTCCTCACATTCCCTTTAATCGGCCTCCTCTAATCTCATGCTGTGTCCTCTTGTCCTGCTATTTTTCTTATATTTAAACATGTTAGACTCTTTCACCTTGTTTATGCCCTTAAGGTGTTTGAATACCTCGATCATATCACCTCTCTCCCTCCTTTGCTCAAGGTATACATATTGAGCTCGCAATCTGTCCTCATATGTCTTCTGATGCAGTCCCTGCACCATTTTGGTTGCCCTCTCTGGACTGCCTCAATTTGGTTAATGTCCTTGTGAAGGTGTGGCCTCCAGTACTGCACGCAGTACTCAGATGGGGCCTAACCAGTGTCTTGTACAGAGGATTAATACCTCCCTCTACGACTTGTGATACTCCTACTAATACACCCTAACACCCCCTAGCCTTACCTAATGCTTTAGAGGTCTGCTTGGATGATTTTAGGTCATCAGTGATGATGATGCCCAAGTCTCTTTTCCTTTGTGACTGCTAGCAACTCCCCTCCCAGCCTATAGGTGGCTTCAGGGTTTCTCTTCCCTATGTGCATGATTTTGCACTACTTTGCATTAAATCCCAGTTGCCACTCTTCTGACCATTCTGCTAGTTTATCCAGATCTCTTCTCATTCTGCCCACCCCATCTGGATCATCTACTCTGTTGCAGATCTTGGTGTCATCTGCAAACAGACAAGCCTTACCCTCTAGTCCATCTGCAAGGTCACTAATGAAGATGTTGAAGAGGACTGGCCCCAGGACTGATCCCTGAGGTACCCCACTTGTGACTTGCATCTCTTCTGACTGTATACCATTTACCACCACACTCTGTTTTCTGCCTGTCAGCCAGTTTGCCACCCAGTTGACCAACTTCTGACCCACCCGAGCCTACCCAGTTTATTTATCAATCTTCTATGTGGAACAGTGTCAAAAGCTTTGCTGAAGTCAAGGTAGGCGACATCAACTGCTCCCCTTGGTCCACCACTCTGGTTACCCAGTCAAAGAAATCTATGAGATTAGTTTGACGGACCTTCCTTTGTAAACCCATGCTGTCTTGGATCCTGTGCCTATGGATTCCAGGTGTTGCACTATCCTTTCCTTAAGGTGCCTCCATAATCTTGCCCACTACTGAGGTAAGACTGACGGTCTGTAGTTCCCGCCTCCTCCCTGCTACCACTCTTGTGGAGCAGGGATCACATGAGCCCTTCTCCAGTCTTCTGGGACCTCTCCCTCAGAGACTCACTAAATTCTGCTAATGGCTCCGCTAGTTCCTCCTTTAGCTCCTTAAGCACCCTGGGATGTATGCCATCAGGTCCCATTGCCTTATCCACCCTGAGCTTATGCAAGCCCTTGTAGGACCCTTTCTTTTGTGAAGGGAGTAGTGCTCACCTCCCTCCCCTGTGTCCATGATGCTGAGCTGTGGGCCCTGCCCTACCTTCTCTTCAGTAAATACTGAGCAAAGTATCTATTTAGGATAGATGCCTTTACAGGGTCCTCCTCCTCCATGCTCCCTTTTCTCCATTAAGCGTAGCAATACCCCTCTGGACTTTCTCCTTTCACTAATGTATCTATAGAAAGTCTTGTCACCTTCTTTTACTGTTCGTGCTAGTGTTTCCTCAGTTTGGGACTTTGCCTGCCTTACCTGCTTCCCTTAGGGCAGTTTGGTATGCCTCCCTATCTTCATCCGCTGTGTTCCTTATATTTCCTGAAGGCCAGCCTTTTGGCTCTGACCTTTTCTGCTACTGTATTTGAGAACCAAAGTGGTTTCCTTCTTCTTTTGCACTTCCTTTTCTGTCTAACACAATGGGATGTTGCTTCAAGTAGTGCATCCTTAATGCTTGCCCACTTTGCTTGTACCTATTTCGCAAGTTTTCAGTCCGCGCAACTACGGGAGCTGTTTAACGCCTGGTTTTACCAGGTTTCGGCTCGCCGCAAGCTACATGTAGTATAGTGCATGAGTACCAGTTAAAGGAGAATACTCCTATATATGTCTGATTTGGATATGTCTGATGTATTTATTATACATTACATAAAGTACTGCACATATGTCAATGAAGAGATGAGCCATTTTTTTTTCTGTTGCAACACATATCTAGAGTTTGAGGCTCTGACACAAAGTAGTAAAATGTAAAGCAAGTCTACATTTACATGCAAATGAGTCACTTGTAATACAGCCCCTCCCATTGCTAGATGTCACTGCAGAAACAGTGCAGAACAAAACATAAGGGTATCAATGCGGTCTAGCCTTATTTTAGTTTGAGTTTACAATGGCTTAAGGCAGTTCCATACCTCTCAACTGTACCACATTACGAGGAACGTTCCTCATTTTACGCCAAAAAAGCTCCCTGTTCCGCATTGTGAAGATTTGTTCCACATTTAAAGTCAAGATTTTAAAGCAAAAATCCATAGTAAATGATGGAAAAAATAAATTATTCAATTAATAACAGACTTTCTAAACGATAAATGCAACATTTTAACAGTGTTTTGAGCTTCTTAGTTAAAAATTTGATTAAGTGTTCCACATTTTGCCCATTTGTTCCACATTTTGACAGGCAATGTTCCACATTTGGGGGACAAAAGGTTGAGAGGTATGGGCAGTTCTGTTATGCAACTCACACAGGGAGTAGTACTTGTAACCTTAATACTGTATGTGTAGAGCAAAATAATACATCTAATAGTATTTAATTCACTGCAAACAAAAGCTGTTTCTTTGTACTGCTCATTTCTGTCTGAGACAGTTATAACATGTTGTGGAAAGCAGTAGACTGAATTCAGTCAATCAGTCACTCTGTATTGAACCAGGTGAACACCCTTGATAAGATTCTTTTTTTTTTTTTTGCAAGCTGCGGCTGCCTGGTGTTTTCGGCGGTCACGAATATGGACTCCCTCCCACATCAGCCTCGAGCCCTCCGATACCCGTGGCTTGCCCCCACGAGGCGGGGCTGCGGCTCCCCCCATGCGGTCCTCGGACTAGGTCGGAGGGCTGGCCCGGGAGCTAATTGAAGCCATGGCGAGCTTCATTAGCGGCGGCCGCAGCTATTTTTTCAGCTTTTTCCTTTGGGGAGGCGGGTCATGCAATGGCGCCAGCATCTGCCCTGCCCCTAGTATCACGAGGTGCCGGTGGCGGTGTGACTCCTGGCCTCCGCCAGGAAGTCACCAGTGCTCGGACACTTCCTGCCCCTCCCAGAAGGGAGAGCAGTGGCTAGGGCCTCTATCCTTCTCCCCGGCCAGCCCTCCAGCGACCCTGGTCCGTTCCGAACCGGGTCGCCAGCGTCGGATCGCGGAAATCCAACCGCTGCGATAAGATTCATTACAAGATGATCCTGGGCAGGTTACCAAAGGATTACACAAGACTTACTTATACACATTCCCTTTCAGTAGCCTGAAAGTGGAGAGCTAGATCATTTACTTTATAAAGTGTATTATACAATGTCCCAAATCCTGCATCCTGATTGGTTGGCTGGCACAATTACCACCGTGATAAATCCTCCAGTGTACCCACTGGAAGAAGTGCGAGCAAACCTCATAGCCTGCTAATCCGGTTGCTTTCACTTCAAACGAAACTGCCGTGATTTGTCCCGTCACTGCTTCGCTAAAGCACCGTGCTAAATTGTTTACAAAATGACATCCTCTTTCGAAGTGTAGGGACCTCAGTGAGTTAGGAAATAGTTAAAAAAACATTCACCATTGTATAATATAAATTTATCCCTTCAGGGTGTGGGCACACTGGAGGACTTAACACGACTGGTGTGATTCGGTCACTTGGCTGCACCTCGTGACCAAATCACACCAGCCTTGGTAAATCCTCCAGTGTACCCACACCCTGGAGGGATAAATTGCTTAATTGTTTTACATTTCGGATGCTCCTGAAATCTGAGTTTCTGACTGGAAATACCAAGACTCAGAATGCATATGACATGGGAGGAGTGAGCTAAGCAAATACAGAGCACTACAAACAGAGACTGATTAGTTTCTTTACCTACAACAGCTGAGGTGTAGCATCTGATTTGTGAGGGACATCCTGCTTCAAATGCTGGCATTACAAAGGGGGCTGCCACAGCTTATCCTTGGTACCTTGAAAGTGAAGTGCTGTAGCTCTCACATCACTGCTAATGATTTAAAATGGGAATTGGGGCACTTTTAAAGTCATGGACCTGAGGGGCCATCACAGTTTCCAAGGAGGTTAGGGGAACTTCTTATGGGTTACAGAGTAAGGGACTCTAGTAGGATTTGAACCAGAGTCCCCCAGTGCTTGTGCCTGTGCTTTAACCACTAGAGTACCCTTCTTCCATATGCTGCAGCTGATGCTTTCCTCATAGCTGAATTCTTTATTGCCTTACAGCAGCCATCCAATTACTGACTGCCTAGTTACAAAGGGAAAGGGGCCTATTTGCAAGATTGTGTCTCACTGCTGGTGTCAATTAAAACAGAGAATGTTACACACACACACACCATAACACAACAGCTGTATAATACCACTTAAAACTGTTGTTGTACCCAGAGTCATTTATTGGTAAACTGTTTTTGCTAGCAGAAACAGTAACACAACACATATAGGCACTTCCTTATATGAATACTGTATATACATGTCAAATCAGTGCTGCATCACACTCACATGGTCCTAGTCCTTATTAGACCTGCACTTCAGGATGTGCACAGCACTTAAGGGTTTCTCCATTACTCAAGTGGGGAACCAAACATTGTGGGGTTGGTCTACTGGTGGAACTGCATTTAGTACAGCACCATTATCTGTTGCTCTGATGACATCACCCTCCAGCAACATTGATGGTAAAATGGAGGACAAACACATTGATAACTTTTGGGTGCTGTATAATTTTATTTATAATCTAGATTTGGACAGCAGTAGGACTGCTGGCAACTGGAGGAGGTACACAACAGTTACACATAAGGAGCTGGGAAAATATTGGTGTGGAACTATGGGAGACTTCCCCATTTTAACAACAGGGCTGTTCTTTCACCGACTTGGTACTATGACGACAGATTAGGTAATTAGTCGTCATAGTACCAACGAGATGAAAAAACAGCCCTGCCTTTAAATGGTACACATGTACTGTTCTGTATAGTGTATAGTGGAATGTTGTTGCCACAAAAAAAAAAGAAAAAATACTGCATCTTTCTTTTTAAAATAAGACTTACTGTCCGATTGCTGCTCGAGGACACCATGTGTGACATCTGCAGTGCAGCAGAACGAAAAGTCGTCATTCTGCTGCACTACGGACGTCACTAGTGCAGCAGAACAACATTTTGAGAGCGCTAGATTTCAGTGAACAACGTTCCACTATATACTATAGTAAATTACTGCTTTGATGGTATGGCGTGTGCGGGCAAAAAAACCGCGACTCCGCAAGGCAAAGGAAAGCCCTACTTGCCGCAGTTTATCTTCGCACCTGCGCCGGATGGAGGGTGTCTGAATATCCGGCCCTTGATTTTACACAGAGGAATAAGCATTCTTGAGGGGTTTAAACTGGTTATCACGCTCCCTTCCTAGACATTAGAACAAGGGTTGCCTTGTCTTCTTTGCCCAGTCGGACCCACAATAACTACACACACACACCAGATTTCAGTTTTTTGGCATAAAAGGCCGCAGCTTTACTAAACAGCAAACATTTTGTTTACAGCAAATAAAACTATGTATACAATTCTTAACCTTGTACCCAATTGTTTCCGTGCAAGAGACCCCTGGGGCAGTGAATACAGGTGGTATGGTGCTTCAAATGGGGGGAATTCTGGCTCTTGAGTCGAGCAGACCCACCCAGGGCCATGCCTGTCCTCGGACAGTCCCCCACACTCAATTGCAGTTGAGCAGGGCGGTGCGCCGGGGCCGCTCCCCGTCCTCCAGCCATGAACCCCTACGATGCCTACCATGTTCTTGGGTGCCCTTTTTTCCCGGTAGCGTACCCGACCAGGGTCGCGCCACCAGGGGCCCGGGTCACCCAATGCCACAAACACTTAATTTACGCCCCTTCCATGAAAACTTGCTGCGACTTCAAAATTGTGGGCCCGTGAGGGTTAATCAGCTTGCTGTCTCCAACAATTGCCGTGGCCAATTGAAACAGAAAACAGGTGGGTGGGTGGGATGTTAAAGGTCAAGGGCAGGTTCAGAGAATGGAAAATCCTTCTCTGCATTGCCCTTAAGAACCCCCCTTCCCCGACACCCCCCCCAGAAGTTCGGACCGCTCCCCCTCCACTTGTGGGGGCCCATGCCGATTGGGCTATTTTGGTAGCCATTCTGGGCCACCGTTCACAGAGGACGTGGTGACCCAGCTACATGGCTTACCCACCTACAGTTTGTGGAGCGTGTGCAAAGTCCCCCCCCAGCAGTGAGAGGCCAGTGGGGGGGGTCATTTCCCAATCGGACCCACAATAACGGCACACACACACACCAGGTTTCAGTTTTTTGGCATAAAAGGCCGCAGCTTTACTAAACAGCAAACATTTTATTTACAGCAAATAAAACTCTATATACAATTCTTAACCTTGTACACAATTTTTTTTCCATGCAAGAGACCCCTGGGGCAGTGAACTCAGGTAATATGGTGCTTCAAAAGGGGCTGGAACTCTGGCCCTCGAGTCGTGCAGACCTGCCCAGGGCCATGCCTCTCCCTCGGACAGTCCCCCCGACCCCCACTGAGTTGCATCTTGGGGTATTATGACAGTTGAGCAGGGCCGGTGCCCGCCTGGGGCTGCCTTCCCTGTTCTCCAGCCATGAACCCCTATGATGCCCACCATGTTCTTGGGTGCCCCTTTTTCCCGGTAGCGTACCCACCCAGGGTCACGCAACCTGGGGCCCGGGTCACCCAGTACCACGAACACTTAATTTGCCTATCCACCCTGAATTTACGCCACTCCAACGTGCATAGCGCGTTTTCTCCCTAATGCCCAGAGGTCTCCCCTGCCTTACTGCTATATCACAAAATTCCTGAATTGTGGCGTTGAGGTTGTCGTTCCCTATCCCCAACAGATGTACCCCATCCCCGCTATACATAGCATTACATGTCCTGGGTATTAGGAAGTGACACAAAACGGCAGTTCCATGGAGAGAGGCAAACTGGAACACCTCCCTCCTAGCTTTCTCGGTGCCCTTGATGCTGTGGGCACCTCTTCATTGTCGTTGAGAGATGAACCGAGACCAGGCCAGCCTGGTTGTCGGGAGCAGGGCCTGAAGCTGGGCCAAGACCCACTTGATTTTCCCCGCAGAGTTTGGGGGCCCCAAGCCGTACTAAGTAGTTTCTCCCTCAAGTGCACCACCAGCACCAGGGGCAGTTTTCTGTCCAACCGCAGTCTTATCACCATGTCCACTAGCTGTCCCCAACGCATCCCCACTTTTCCAGCCCAACGAAGCCTTGCATGTTCTTTCGGGACCCCCAGCTGTGTTCCATACGGGCGGACCAATGCTCAACTGTGTGCCTCCCAGATATAGGAATGGCCGATGACCCATATATCCGTTGGTATCCTTCGCTCTGCTATAAGGTAAACAGAAGAGAGAGAGTCATTATCCTTCATCTTAACCGTTTCTTGCGAGCATGACTTCTATTAATTTTGAACTGTCTCTGAGCCCTGTTGAGGCCTGATATATCCCTTAAAGGCTGCTGCAGACCACCTTCTGCTCTTCTTGATCTGTGCCTCCCCCAGGCCCAATCTCAAGGCTTCCGTGGGTGCCCCGGTTCAAAATGAGGGGATGCTGAAAACCTTGGGGTCCTTACCCGTGAACCACAAACTCTTGCGCAAGATTGCTGCAAATTGGCGTCTGATCACCGAGATTCATCCCTGTGCACAAATGCCCCCCAGCGGGTCTATCCGCCAAGAATGCCTATAAACAGGTGTATGGGCAGGACTCTCTGTTGAGCGATGCAATATGATCGTTGCTGGGGGACCCATTTGCTTTGTTTTGAACTTGAGCAATAGGGAGACACTGTCAGGCATCCAGGAGACTTCCTCAAGCTGGATGTTAGAACCCCCGACAGCTGTTTAGGTCTGGCACCAGCTCCGAAATCCTGAATGCCCCGTAAAATGCACCTGTAAACAAGGACGTGAATAACTGGGCCTCGTACCATGTGCTACATACTGCACCTAATGCTGTCAGTATGTTGGTCAGGTCACCCAGGTCTATTGGCTTCCTGGGGTCTGGCTTCTTCACCCAAGATTTTGTCCACCCCCCAGCATCTTGCGTAGTGTGAAGTTGCTGGTTGGGTCAGGGTGGCCCAGCACCTGCCAAATGAAAGCTATTCCGGACAAGTGTGCTTGGATGGCAGATGGGACCCGAAGCAACTGAATAAGGTGGAGCACGTACTCTTATACCTGTTGTGTTTTTTGTGGGGTCTTGCTTACCTGCTGTACACAAAAACAGGCAAATGCTGCGAAACTACCTGAGTATTTCTTACAGGTCGACAGGGCAACAGCAAATTGAACCCATCAAAGCTTTCCTGATTCCCAAGTTGCCAAAGTGTGTCCAGGATCAGTGTTGGAGCTGCTTCCGCATGTGGTGCCAGCTGTCTGAAGTGTTCAAACTGCAACCAAGACAAGGCATCAGCGATCACATTATCCTTCCCAGGCACATGTTTGCCCGGAATGTGATGTTCCAAGATAGACAGCATAACACAAACACTCACAGTACCCTCATCACATCTTCTGACTTGAAAGATTGTGAGTTGATGATATCCACCACTGCCTTGTTGTCCGAGAAGAACAGCACTGCCTGGTTCTTCAGCTGATGTCCTCACACCTGGACTGCTGCCATGATTGGGAACAGCTGTAGCAGCGTGATGTATTTTTGTTAACCCCTGCTCCACCCAATTCTGTGGCCACATTCCCGCAAACCAGGACCTTTGAAAATACGCCCCAAAACCTAGGCCCCCAGATGCATCAGTCACCATATCCAACCCGTGGTGATGGTGTCCTTTGTCTTGTCACATGCTTACTCCATTAAAATCCGTTAGAAAGGCTTCCCACACCCGCAAGTCGGCCTTGAGGCCCTTTGATATCCATACATGGTGATAAGGTTTTGTAGGGCCAGACATTGCTGCCGCCAGTCTCCTGAGGAATGTGTGCCCTGGGCTACTGCCTGGCATGCAAAGTTGAGGTGGCCTAGCAGGGACTGCAGTTGCACTAGGGTGGCCTTTTTTGCTCCGATAACCTCCCCCAGCAATCATTGTAGATTTCTCACCTTGTCCAAAGGTAACCGTGAAGCCATGGCCACGGAGTCCAGCACAATACCCAAAAAATGAGATGCATGTGGTAGGACCCTCTGTTTTCTCTAATGCCAGTGGTACCCCAAATTTTTTTCATCAAAGCCTGAAAACCATTCAGAGTGTCCTGACACTTACCCGAATCCTTGGGACCTGCGAATAAAAAGTCATCAAGATAATGAATGATCACAGTGTTTCCCGTGAAAACCTTGGTGGCCCATTCTAAGAAGGTAGAGAATGCCTCAAAAGCCGCACAGCTAATCAAGCAACCCATGGGCATTGCCATGTCATAATACCATTGCCCTTGGAACGTAAAACCCAGGAGTTCGTAATCCTTTGGCCATACCAGTAACAGGTGAAATGCTGACTTTATGTCACTTTTTGCCATCAAGGTGCTGGTGCCTAAGCCTCACACCAACTCGACCGCCACATAATTCACTGACGCGTCCTCTGGTGCAGCGTCGTCGTTCACCTATTCCCCCTTTCGGGTAGGAAAGGTGGTGGATCAGCCAGTATTCCCCTTTGTTCTTTTTGGAACAAGGCCAAGCGGAGATACTCGGAGTGTCGGGAAGGGAGGCTGCCCAAAAGGGCCCACAACCCATCCCGCTTGTACCTCTTGTTTGATCTTATGTGCCAACATTGTTGGCAGAGTGATAGCAGACTTTAGGTTGCGGGCTGCCATAGCAATCCGTGGACCCCTGTAAGGGATTTCAAATTCCTGTGCTAAAACCAGCCTGCAGGTAGAGTGCTGCTTGTTGGTCAGAGTTTGGGAAAGCCAATTCGACATAGTCTGTAAATCTACTGGAATGTTTGCCAGCTTAGCTGTCTCTGGACTTGGACTTGTCAGAATGAAGTGGACCTGAAGTTCCGGACTTGGCTTTTTTGCAATTGGTAACCCGGTGACTTCCTCCACAAGACCTGCAGACATGATGGAATTTACAGTGGCTCCGAAAGCACTTCCCTTTATTATAATCGTATCAAGCTTTCTTGTCCCATTTTTTGAACTCGCTTTTGTCACTGGTACTGGGTTGGGCGATCACATGCCCACTGTCAGTGTAAGTTACTGAATTAGGTCAGCCCTGGTCATGTACCTGGCCCATAAGTCGAGATGCATATTTTCCTATTTTAAACTAGGTTGTCGAGCCAATTTCAGACGAAACTGCTCGTCATATTTTAGTAAGGCCAACCTGTCAAAAGACAGGTGAGCAAACTTAATGGTGTCCCTGTACTTAAGTAAGGGCAGCAACTTATCTGGATACTTCATCCCATACACTGACATGAAAATGTCGAAGGCTGCTGTCCAATTCTCAAAAGTGAAGGGGACCTTCGGCCTCCGCACCCTCTCCTTTCCTTTTTTGTCATTCTCTTCCTCTGGGAGTTCCCTGTGTAGTAGAGAAAACATGTCTATATACTCTCCTTTCCAGATTTTCTCCTTCACATTGTCTGCTAAATGATCCCCTAAGGGATCCTCCAATCCTGCATACACCCATTTGTTGTCATTGGGCACTGGGGCAGGGGGAGTCGGCTGAGTGTGACTCTGCTGTGCTGCGAACAAGGCCCCAGAGGACCCCACTGACCCACTTGGACGTTTCCCATGGTCAGCAGCATTATTCCCTTGATCTCCCAGTGGGGCCAAAGCAGGTGGGCCCCCGCTGGCTCCAACCAGGGTGCTGCCCCCCCCAGTCCAGACTCGTTGTTTCCCATACCACATCTACCTGGTGCCCTGGGCTTGCCCTTGGAACCACAGGAGGTAGCGTTCCCGCGGGGGGTCCTAAATAGTGTTTCCGGGGACACTCCTGCCCCCCCTCTTGTCCCATCCCTTGTTGCATTGTGACCCTGGGTTCCATCTGTTGTGGGGTTCCCCACCATCCCCAAGGGTTCTGGCCCGAAGGGCCACCTAATCCCCAGGGGTATGCCGGCAAGAGAGGAGGGCCTTGTGCCCAAATGGGTCCCCATGGAAAGGATGCCCATGGATTTGCATGAACACCCCCTTCCAGTTGGGCCCAACCCGGGCCGATTCCAGCCGTGTCTGTCGTGCCCAGTTTCACATGGTGTACCTGGTCATGGGCCAGTGCTGGGACCCGCTGCTGGCCCCCACATCCGGTCTCTGAGACACCAAGAGACCAAATGGGAGAGAAAACCAACACACCGTAACGTCCCAGAAACCAGGGAATCAGCGAGGAGACTGCCGCTCAGGCGAGCCGCAGTAAAGCTCCAGTTCCTGCATCCTGTAAGGGGGCCCAGGCAGGCCCCAACAGGCCGCGCGCAGTCCGTGCTGGCAACGGCCCACTCACCAGGCCGCAGGAGCCACGGGGCTCCTACAGAAATAGTGGCCCGACTGGGCGGGTGCCTTGGAAAGGGGGGGGTGAAGAACACAAAGGGGGAAGCGGCAACAGCATCCGGCCCCAGAACGGGCCACCGTGGGAAGCAAACAAGAGGCCGACCCAACAGAAAACCCACCGGGAGAAAAACAGGCAGAAAGACAGCCGGGATCAGGGCAGGTCGGCGTAACACAAGCCCCTCCCCACCAGGGCCTGCCTGTGGAAGGCACATAGGCCTGGAACAGTCTCCTGGGTAAATAAAACTCTGATACGGGAGGCCTCGACACCCCCCATGCTCAGCAAACAGGCCCAGGCCTGAAAGAAACAGCCAGAGAACAAAAAGCACCAAACGCACTCACCTGAAGAGCAGCGATGTCCAAGGTCAAGGCCAGGTTCAAAGAAGGGAAAATCCTTCTCTGCACTGCCCTTAAGAACCCCCGTGACCCTCCCGGAAGCTTCGGACCCGCGCCCCTCCGGTTGTGAGGCCCATGCCCGATTAGCCTGTTTTAGTAGCCATTCTGGGCCACGTTCACAGAGGCGTGATGGCTGACTACATGGCTTGCCCACCTACACAGTTTGTAGGGCCATAGTTAGTGCCCCCGGCAGAGGCACATTCCATGTCTCCCTACATCCAAGGTCTGCGTAGGCAGTAAACACCACTGGCTGCGACTATGCATTTTAGGGTTTGTCCATTGGGACTTGTGAATATGACAATCACTGTCATAAATGCCGAGAGCTTATAGCGCCGCACACCCGGAACAGTTGCACGGTGTTCTGGGTCACATTGTTGTGGAGCTGCTAGTACTCGGGCCTGGTGGTGTTACAGCATTCATTTTCTGGTGATGTAAAGCCAGTGGATTACACCATCCGATGTTGTGATTTTGCGTTATATGCAACATACTAAATAGTTGGTATATAGCATAGTAGAACGTTAGGCACATCAGAGGAGTAGTGGTAACCATTTTCTGAATTGTACAGCAGTAGACTACTTAACATTTTTCATGTTCCACACATTAAGAATAAAACATTTTTCATTTTGGTAACCACCTAGGCAGTGAAGACAGAAAAAGACCACTGGTCAATCCAGCCTGCCCATAAACCCTAACTTTACAGTTGGTCCTACAAGTTCAGCAGATCTCCACCTAAGGTTATTCTCAGAGTCCTAACTCCAGGACACCTAGAACCACTCGGATCACACCTTCGAAGCCAGGATTGGTCTCCACTGGACTCTACCAGTGACATTGACGAGGCACTTGATTTCTTCATCAACTGCTTTAATGCTGCATGTGATCACCATGCCCCCCAAAAAAAAACAGAAAGTTAAGGGGGTGTGCAACCCTTGGATAACACCTGAACTACTGGGACCTTTGAAGACTAGGGACCACCTCTGGCACCGAGCCAAAGCCACAAGCAAGCAGATATTCAGGCTTATAAAAAATCCAGACATGTTTGTACCAGAGCCATCAGTTTTGCAAAAAATCAATACTTTATGGAGGCACTTTCCAACTCGTGGGGTGACAGTAAACATTTCTGGAGCAACATAAAGGAAGTCACTGGCAAAGACCTCAAGAGAGCACCCACCATGCTTAACATTGATGGAAGCCAGACTCTTGACCCAATGGCTATAGCTAATATTTTTAACGATGCCTTTACAGACCTCAGCAGTGTCCTCCCCTCTGATTTTTCATGGTCCCTGCCCCCCAATCTGTGATGCTCAGCAGCAGGCTTCCCTCTCTTTACTTTAAAAGAGATTACAAAGCATGAGGCTATAAAGTACATACGTAAAGTACTCATTAAAGCAAGATTCAGTGGGGACAATCTAGATCTCAAATTTCTTGCCCTCAAGGAAACTCTTACACCTCTTACCAAGATTCTGAACCTTTCTCTAAGGCTTGGGCAGTTCCCCCAAAAATGGAAACAGGCCCCAGTAACCCCAGTGTACAAAGGTGGAGATAGGGCACAGCACACAAACTAAAGGACAATCTCCATTCTACCTCCTCTATCGAAAGCACTAGAGTGTATAATTGCAGATCAGCTTGTGGAATACCTAGACAAATACAATATCCAATGTCCCCAGCAGCATGGCTTTTGTAAAGGTCATGGTACTGCCACTGCACTGTTTAGAATTCAGTGGTTTCATACATGACGCACTCTACCAAGGCCATCTGGTTGGGGCTGCATTTATCGACTCAACAAAGACCCTTCTTTTTTTTTTTTTTTTTTTGTTATATTCTTTATTTTCAGGTCAGTATTACAGCAGAAATACATATGTACAGCAATTCCATTGTTCATAATATACACATACAGTGGAAATTCATTTATTACAGGACATTTTTTCCAGTTTAAGCCATCTGTATAAATCACTTCTGGCATATAATGTCAGTCAATATCATTGAATTGATAATGAACTACATGTGGGAAGAGAGAAGCAGATACCAAGGGGTTTCATCTCATTAAGGGATAAATGAGTCCTCTAACGGGGAGATATAGAGGACCCATGACCTCCAATAGATTTCAAATTGGGGAATACGATCAGCTCTTTTAACAAAGAGTCATTCCAGGTAATAAATTTCTGACACTATAGGGTGCCAGTGGGTCAAATGTGGGGCTGTGGACATCCGCCATAGGCGGGTGATTACTTTCTTAGCTGCCGCCAAATATAATTAAAGCTTGCCTTTTTTTTTTTTTTTTTTTTTTTTTGAGGTACTGAATCTTGTTCCCCGATGTATAACAGAATCATTTGACTTGTTGAAAGCAAGTCTGTATCAATTAATATTTGAAGACTCCTCACAATATCTTTCCAGTACTGGGAAATTTTCAGACATGTACAGAAAATATGGGTGGTATTAGCCTCCACCTGCCCACAATCTCTCCAACACTTCCCCAAGTTTCCAGGTCGGAATTTAGCTAGTTTATCTGGTGACATAAAAAAATGCATGCAGCATTTCCAAGTATATTCGAGCCAATACAGAGCTGAAGAAGCCTTCATGGACAGGACAATTGACTAACCATTTATCGTATGTAATCTGGGTATTTAATTCTTTATTCCATTTGTACATGGAATTAGTACATTCTCTGTGGTCTGCTTCCAACTTTCACTCAAGGCTTTGTAAAGCTGACTAATTAAATGTGTTGGAAGTTTACCCTCAATTATCAGATTCATGAAGTTAGGCTTCCGGGAGGGAAGGGCCAATTGAGTGGAACCTAGATCCATCAAATATGAACGTATCTGCAAAAATCTGAAGTGATGTGTGACAGGGAGTCCAAATTTAGACTGTAGGGAGGCAAAGGGCATCACCCCATGTATGTCTAGAAATTGGTAAATCATCGAAAGGCCTAATTTATGCCACTTCTTATATGTATGGTCTTGGCTGGCTGCTATGAACTGCTTTTCCCTCATCACCAATCGGGGGGGCAGGGGAGCGCTGCAAGTTCCCGAGCTGACCTAATTTCATACCATATTTTTAGTATGTTACGGGTCCCCTACATAAAGTCTCTCAAAGGTGGAATGGAGTCTAATGGAGAAAACAAAACCGAGATTACATCATGAAGGTCATTCAGGGTAAATTTAATTAATTTCCACGGGGGCATAGTATGTCTATTAAGCCACATGAATATGACTATAGATGTCGTAGCCCTATGATACTCTTTTAGATTGGGGAGATTTAAGCCTCCTTTGGCAATAGGTAGATGTATGGATGACCATTTTATCCTGGGATGTTTCCCGGCCCAAACAAACCTGGAGAATATTCTATCCCAGGGAAAAAAAAATAAAACCTAGATGGAATTAAACATAAAGTTTGAAAAAAGTATATCATCTTTGGAAAGACAGTCATTCAGATAGTCTGTATACGCTGATGGAATGATGAGTGTAAATGTAAATACAAAATCACACATGCCCCCACAATGCAAAGCATCATGGGCTGCATATGCAGATCACCACAGAATGTTATGCTGGTCCAACTTTAAGCAGAATTGCATGGTGCCGAAAGGCCTCTCACACAGTTTGCAAAGGGTGCTAACAGAAGACATAGACACGTGTTTCGTCCTACCAGGACTCATCAGTATGCCTTGTCTGTTTGACACCCCAGTGGATTTGCATATGCAGCCCATGATGCTTTGCATTGTGGGGGCATGTGTGATTTTGTATTTTCTTGAAACTTGGCTTCCCAGCCAAATGCCCTTTGGGATAACCCTTGCCTCAGTGTTTGAGCACAGAGGTTCTTTGTCTTTTAAATAGTGTAAATGTGCCCACCTTCCCAGTAATTGTTTTGTGGCAGCAGTTACAGGCTCCAGGTTCAGGAGCTCTAAAAGATCCAGATCTCTGGGAATAACGACTCCCAGATATCGAATTCTGTTGTTTCGCCATCTAGCTGGTAATAGAACACTCAGACGATGGGTTGGGGAAAAAATTAAGAGGGAGACTCTCCGTCTTTTGAATATTAATCTTGTATCCAGCAACCTCCGAAAACCTGTCTATCACCTCCAGAATGTCCGGGACCGAACTTTCAGGGTCTGATAGGGTCAGCAATACATCATCTGCATATAATGAGAGTGTAAATTCCACCCCCGCCCCCGAGGTATCCCATGAATGTCAGGATTTCACCTAATGGCCTCTGCCAGTGGTTCAGTATATAAAGCAAACAAAAGTGGGCAACCTTGCCTAGTCCCCCCTGCCTAGATGTATCCTATCTGATAGCTGACCATTTACTTTGATATGTGCTTTTGGAGAGGTATATACCCTTTTTAGCAGGAAAATAAATTCCCTTGGGGAACCCAAACTCAGAGAGGGTCCTCCATGAGAAAATCCAGCTAACCCGGTCGAAAGCCTTGTCAACGTCTAGGCTGACAAAGGTTGCCGGTATTTTTCTCTTATTCACATAATCAAGGAGATGTACTGTTCTTCGGATATTGTCCGCAGTTTGTCGGTTCTGGACAAACCCTGATTGATCTGGATTCACTAACTCAGGAATCGATTCTTCTATTCTATGAGTCCATATAGATATAAACAATTTATAATCCATATTGAGTATGGATATCGGTCTATATGAAGTAACTAAATCTGGGGGTTTACCTTGTTTCAAGATCGGAGAGATATTAGTATAATCCCAAAGGGGGGACCTCCCTCCTGAAATTACTTAACTAATACAGGGGCAATCTGTTTGTAAAAAGTTTTACACCATTCCGCAGGCAATCCATCGGGGCCTGGGGTTTTTAAGGTTTTACTATCTGTCACCACACTTTTAAGTTCTTCCATCCTTATCAGGGAGGTTCAGTCTCTCCACCACATCTTCTGATAATCTGGGGAGTGTGAGGGAGTGGAAAAAGTTCTCCAACTTACTCGTGTCAGCTAGCTCAGGGGCAGTATATAGCTGGGAGTAATAATTCTGAAAGCAAGCTACCATTTGTTCTGAATGAGTTACCTGGGTATTAAATGCCGAATCAGTTAAGTGTGAAATATATGCCTCTTAATCTTCTAGCCAGATTCCGAGCCCCTTTTGGCCTTCCCTCAAACCTATATGATTTCAGATAAAATAAAGCCTGTTGTGTTTTCTCATCTAAAAGCTTCTGTAAACTAGCTTTTGTTTGTCTCATTTGTGTCCTAATCTTTTCGGTTATAGGGACCTGGGCCTATAGGTCTCAATACACCATGAAGTTTAATATATTGCTTATCCCAATTTTTTTTCCTAGCTGCAGCATAAGCTATGATCTCCCCACAAATCATGACCTTAATTGTATCTCACAGAATAGATGTGGAGACCTCTGCTCCTGAATTTTCTGCAATAACTTGGGAAATTTTAGCTGAAGCCATCTCTAAAGGGTTTATCCCTTAAAAAAGAGGTGTTCAGATGCCACCCAGTGGTTTTCTTAGGAATTTTAAAATCTAGTTTCAAAAATAGAGGTGAATGATCAGAAAGGAATCTGGGACCAATTGGTAAATCTTGTAAGTAGTCTGTATGTTCCCGAGTAATAAAAAAAAAAAAAAAAAATCCAGTCTGGAATGGGAGTCATGTCGAAGGGAATAAAAAGTATATCCCCTAGTTGATGGATAGAAAAACCTCCAGACATCGGTCATGGCAACTGCTTCCATATTAGACCTGAAGTATTTCAGGGCCGGGGAAGATCTATGTTTACGTGGAGTTGATGAATCTAAATGGGGGTTCAAAGTGAGATTAAGATCTCCGACCATAATCAAACATCCCTGAAGATTATCTATCATTTTACCAAAGAAACGTTTTAGTACAATTACTGGCATCATTGGAGGAAAATACATGTTCACCAGTGTTACCTGTTTCCCATACAGTGTCCCCTTAAGAATCACATACCTTCCCTGAGGATCAGTGAGCTGTGAGGATAGGTGGAAAGGGGAGGTCAGGGGAATCATAATTGCTACTCCACGTCGTTTTCCATTAGGGAAAGACAAAGCATCTACCCGATACCTCCCCCCCTTCCGATAATTTAGAATGTTCGACTTCTGACAGATGGGTCTCCTGTAAAAATATGACATCCGATAAATGTTTCTTTTAAATATTGTGAGAGTCTTGCTCTTTTAATCGGGTTGTTCAACCCGTTTATATTAAGGGACAACACCCTGATAAATTGAGTCGCCATTATAGAAAATTATATTGGATTTGGACCTCACCCTTACACCTCATCCCCTTCCTTTCCACCAGCAAAGTAGGAGGATATAGTTTGAATCTACTATAAAGGTACATTAAAATATTTTTCCTTGCGTTCGATTCATAACCCTTAACCCCTCGCCACACCCCCCTCCCTCAAAAACAATTCCACCCATGTGTAACTTTAATTTGAATATTACTGTCAACTCTGCTGTCCTGCCGTAGCTGTAAATCTGGAAAAATGAAGCAACTATTTTTTTTACTTATTTTAAGTGTCTTAGTCTGTACATATTGTACAACCAACTGTGTGAACCAAGAGTCGAGGAGAAACTCCACCTCAACACTAGAACTATGTACATCTACTGCGACTTCCAAGGTAGGGGAGATTCTTTGCCTTCTCCCTACATGTTCCCCCAAACCAGCAGAAGGAACCGGAGGTAGTCCGGGTGCGTGTTGCTCTCGGGCCTCCAGAGGGTGTAAATTCCCTCTAAGGTAAAAACAAAAATGGGTAGAATGTTCAAATAAATTCCAAATAAAACACCAAATGTAATTTTTTGCTGCCCTTCTAACTTAAACATGAACCTAATGGCCTGGCAGGCTCCCCCCTCAGCTTCTGATTGTAATTTTCTTTTGCTGAAATTTGACTATCATACGCAACTCTTATTATTTGTACAATAAACCCTCCTCTTTTCAGCTTCGTTTACTCCCCCTTATAGTTATAAAGCCATATATATTTGTTCAAAACAGAAATAGCTTAATTCCGTTATAGGCCTTTGTATACCGGCCTGAGATTGTCTCTGTGCAACGTCCTGGATTCAGGCTTCAACCCCTACTACGTTAGTCTCTGCGGTTGAAATCTCCAAAAGTCTGTCTGTAGACTAAATTCACCGAACACTTCTCCATGTTTTTTTCTAAATTTAAATCAGGTTCTGCCACGGTGGGGGGTCTACGAAATGTAGCGAGTCTGCTCCTCAGATTGTCCAGTCTCTGCTCTTCCACTTGTCTTCGTTCTTCACGTGGAGTCACTGTCTGCCATCTAGGTACCCTCAAGGAGACCGTAGGTCTTGATTCGGCCTTCTTTTTGAGAAGCTCTTCCCTGGCATCCTCTGAGTGATGCTCCTTCCTGCCTGTCGGGAGCTGCACAACAAGGCGAGCAGGGCAAGGGGTGGAAAACTTAATATTTGCTTCCTTTAAA
The DNA here is from genome assembly GCA_016271365.2 of Neoceratodus forsteri. NCBI lineage: Eukaryota > Metazoa > Chordata > Ceratodontiformes > Ceratodontidae > Neoceratodus > Neoceratodus forsteri. The sequence continues at coordinate 484,797,605 of CM057449.1, forward strand.
ACTGGGAGAATGTCTGCATATGCCCTCTGACTTCTCATGGTTTGAGGAGCGTAATCATTATCTATATAGATTCGAGTCTCTCCATAGAAAATCTTCCCTTTACACCATGCTGCTGACAGAATCTTTTCTTTTACTGCATAACTGAGGAAACGGGAGTATTATAGACCGAGGTCTTGCATTTGGATTGTTAGGTCGTGGGCCCAGCGCCCTGTGGGTTCGCTCTAATTGCAACAACATATCCGAAGGCAGATCTAAAGCTGTTTTCAGAAGAGTTATGATACAAGCAGGGAGATCCTGGCCCTCTGAGCCCTCAGGGATACAATAAATGTGTATATTCTTACGTCGAGCCCTATTCTCTGCATCTTCTTGTCTAGAATGGAGGAGAGCATATTGATCTTGTAACTCGTGTAAAGATTCCTCTATCTCATCCACCCTATTTTCCACTACTGTGATCTGTCTAAGTGGAATCAGTTCGTTGTTCTAAATTCGCCACATCTCTTCGCAACTCCCCATACATTTCTTTTATTTCAGCCCGAAATGCCAGCAGTTCTTTATAAATTGTATCAATCTTCACTCGTTTTGTTCTTTATTTTACCATGGGGTGTAGTAATTTTGTTCAGTGATTTCAGACAGAGCCACAAATAACTCTGAGTCGGAGGCCTCCTGGGCCGACATCGCGGCTGCTAGATCTATTCTTTTCCGCTTTTTCCGTGTACAAATAAGCGACTGTTGTATTGTTTTAGCCGTAGTCCCTGCAATTAGACTTCTTTCTGGATCTTTAAAGTAGTAAAACTTGCTGATTGCTCGAGATTTAGTGAGGGGGGGGTCGTGGAGCTCAGGACTAGACCGCCATCTTGGTTCTCGGCTCAACTGGAAGTCCCCAACGAAGGCCTTTGATACTGTGAACCACTCACTGCTACTCAGGCAATTATCGCTCGCAGGGTTGTCGAATGATGCTGTCAGCTGGTTCAAAAGTTACTTAGAAGACCGTTCACTGCAGGTCAAGATAACCCGTGTCCTCTCCAAAAGGAAGCCAGTTTGTTCTGGAGTGCATCAGGGTTCTATACTGGGGCCCCTTATCAGTATGTACTTGAATAACCTGCTACGAGCCTGTCGTGAGCAGATTCTGCTTTATGCGGATGATGCCATGATCTACTCTAGTAACCCTGACCCTAAGAGCCTCCAGGATAACCTTCAGCACAGTTTCTCAGAAGTAGAAAAGTGGTTCAGCCCTCAAAAACTGGTGCTAAATTATAAAAAGACCAAAGTGTTGCTTTTCAACAATGCCCATGAGAAACACAAGTCCGAACCCTTTGTTCATCACAAACTGCATTGGCACCCCCACTTGAACAGATCCACTCCTTCAAATATCTAGGAGTCACTGTTAGTAGCTCATTGACCTACTTGCAACATATCGATAACGTAGCTCGAGCTGTCAACATAAGGATTGTCCTACTCCACAGGCACGAGCATAGCTTCACTCCCGAGGCACTAAGAATAGCAATTTTCAGCTCTGTCATTACCATCATAGATTATGGACTGGTGGTTTATGGCTCTGCCTCTGCTACATCCCTTCACAGGATCACTGTTGCTCTCAACAAAGCATGCAGACTCCTTACTGGGGCTAACCGCCACACACACATACACATACGCACACACGTGCACACACACACACACACACGTGTGACCTATATGTTCAGACTGGGTGGCTTCAGTTATTCAGCCGGATCCAATATCAAACCTGCTTACTTGCCAAGAAGGCACACCTTGGTTTGTTACCCCCTGGGGTCCAGCAGCTACTTGGTCCTTGTCACAGTACCCATTATACTCGCAGCTTGGCAACTCAGGTCTTTACTGTTCCCAGAGGCCGTACCACCTTAGGTTGAAGGTCTTTTGCTTACAGAGTCTCCGTCTGGCTCAACTCCCTGGGTAGGGACATCTCTGCTGAGTAAAAACCGGGCCCTTTCAAACACAAACTGACCAACATCTATTAGCAAACAGTATATGTGACTGCCGGCCCTAGCAGCCTTCTGCTTATTTTATCATTGTAGGTATGTATACCTTTTGGAACTTTCAACTCTTGGCACTTCATTTTGATCCTACCCTCGAGCCTTTTCCCCTCCACCCCTCACCCCTGCTTCTTCTCTGCTCACACATCTTCAAGTTCTTCCCTTGCTCCTCCTCACCTTCCCTCTTCTACCCTCCACCCATTCTGTTATCTCATGCCACCTCTTTTGCAACTTCTTCCACTCCTTGTTCCTACGTTTCTCTCTCTCTCACCTCTCTCCCACCCGTACTACTCTTGGGTTTTCAACAAGGCCTGCTAGGCTGCCCCCTCTCCTGACTAAATACCACCACTTTTCCTTATACTATTAATTTGTCTTCCTCCCCCTCATTCACCAGTACTCCCCCCTTCTCTCTACACTCACCCCATTTCCCTCCTTCCACCTTCCCATCCTCTCATCTCTCTATCCCCATTACCTCCTTTGCAACTCTGTTCCTTCCGTCTCCACCTCCTGTGCAACTCCTCCCTCTTGTGTCTCCTATCCCCCACCTTACACCCCATTACTTTCTCTCCTAGATTTTGATGAGGCCTCCCAGACTGCCTCTCTTCTAGCGCACGCTACTGTTTTATTAAGTAACATTCAGTGCTATTTTGATTTGCTTTCAGTGTGTTATTTTTTTTTTTAAGTACTGTATATTCTTGATATCTGTTATTTACTTATCTATTGTTTACCTTGTTTTGTTTTTGTACTACTGATGTGGAACCTTTGTAAATGAGTTGTATTGCTCAAAGGTGTTGTAATCCGGGACTCAATAAATAAATAAAAATAAAAAAACCTGGGACCTATTGTCCATACAGGGTTCTAATCCATACTATCCACCCTACCGCTATCACCAAGCCCTTCACTTTGTACCAGCACTGTTTGAAACTATTGGTAGTTTTAGCACTGCCACATAAGCTGGCAGATTGTTCCACAACCGTTTTTGTAAAATAAAACTTTCTCACTTCCTCTTGAATGCTCCCATGTTTTTGATCTGCTACATGCTGAGAAGTTCCTCACAGTTTACCTTATTCATTCCTTTTAGGAACGTGGGGTCTGGCCATGAATCCATTTTGGTGACCCTACCTTGCACTGTTTCTAGCCTGTCCTTTTTCCTTGGGCGAGGACTCCAGAACTGGGCATGGTACTCCAGGTGGGACCTCACCAGTGATTATAAAGAGGTAGTAATACCTCCTTCTTCTGCTGTCAGTACCTCTTCCTATGCACCCAGGCATCTTGTTTGTCTTACTGTAGGCCTTGTTACATTGGTTTGGTTTGTTGTTTGTCACTGATGACTCCTCCATGGGAAAGGCATTTCTGCTCATGGCTCGGGCGGACACCCTAATTACTTTAGCGTGCAGCTTGGAATCCAGCAGATTGGTCTCCACAAGAGACCATCTCCACCTCCTGGGACATTTGTTGGCCACATTCCCGACAGTCCCCAATGCCAGGTTGAATATGAGGGTCCTTCAAAGGTCCCTCAGAGTCCAATGGGACCAGAAACATGACTATTTCAATGCCCTGGTCCTGCTGTCTGCCCTGGCTCTTCAAGCCCTGCAATGGTGGAAGACGCGGGACAATCTCATGAGAAGCATGCCATTTCGCTCTCCTGTCCTGAGTCTCATTCTGACGACAGATGCTTCCTTGACAGAGTGGGGTGCTCACCACCTGCACATCGGATCACAAGGATGTTGGACATTAGGGGTCCGCCTCCACATCAGTGTCTTGGAACTAAAGCGGTACTCTACACCTTACAGGCAGTCTAGGCTCACCTCCCCCCAGGTTGCCTGCAAGTGCAAGCAGATAATTCTACGGTAGTTTACTTCTTAAACAAGGTGGCACCCATTCCTACTCTCTCTGCAGAGAATCGATGAGCCTATGGTATTGGGTGATCCAGAGAAATATTCATCTTCTAGCAGTACACATCCCTGGAGTGTCCAACACCCTGGCGGATGCCCTGAGCAGATCCTCTGCCCAGGCCCACGAGTGGTAAATCTTGCCTAACGTTCTTAACGACGTCTTCCGCTTATGGGGCCAACTGGAGTTGGACCTGTTTGCCTCTCCGCAAAACACAAAAATGGAAATTACATACCTACCATAATTCTTGATCTTCTTGGACAAAGTTTCCACTCATTCACACTAATGGGACTACGCCAGAGGTGCTAGGACCCAGAGGGAGCCAAAAATCTTTAGGAGGGCCGGCGCCGAGGTAGGACCGCACATGTGTGGCACCATGAGACTGGCTCGTGCCATATAGTCTACCTTGGCGTCAACCCTCTAACCGCCTCAGTACCTTTTTTACAGAGGCAGTACAGCGTAAACTAACCGAATGAACCTAATTAACCTATTCTGGACTTAAATAGTCCTTGTAACTTGTGTAAAAAGGGTCAACTCAACAGTCTTCGCAGCCCAAACTAGGAGGGGGTGAATGCCAAAAAACAGGATGAGTGAGCTCGGGAGTGCAGTTGTATGTGTGAATGAGTGGTGGAGACTTCGACCAAGAAGATCAAGAATTACAGAAGGTATGTAATTTCCATATCTTTCTGTACATAAAGTCTCCACCACTCATTCACACTAAAGGGAGAGAACCGAGCTAAAATAATCCCCCGAAACTGGTGGCAGTTGAGAGGAGCTCACTTAGGACAGAAGTCCATTAAGGATTGTCCTGCCAAAGGACTGATGCTGCTTGGCATAGACATCCAAAGCAAAGTGCTTTACAAAAGTGTGCACGGAGCTCCAAGTGACCACATTGCAGGTGTCCGCAATGGGCACGTTTTCGAATTTCTGCCAGAGATGCCACAACTGCCCTGGTGGAATGTGTGTGTACTTTGCCTTCCAGCTTAACATGTGACATGAAGTAGCACTGGTGAAGTCATGCCACAAATGGTTGTTTTGATGTGCAGATTTCTTTTAGTGCTGTCTAAATATAACTGCAAAGCTCTCTTTAACATCCAGAGAATGTAGGGTACGCCTCGCTCCCCTTCATTTGGGAAGTTCGTGAAGTAGGTTCGGAGGACCAAGGGCTGATTCAGGTGGAATTCTGAGACAACCTGTGGGAGAAACTTAGGGTGAGTGCTAAGAACCACCTTAGCTTTGTGAAATACACTACTATCAGAGGTGGCTGTGACCAAAGCATGTATTTCAGACACTCTGCAAGTGGAGATAATGGCTACAAGGAAGGTAGTCTTCCAAGTTAGAAACATCAGCTCACAAGTAGCTAGGGGCTTGAAAGGTTTATGGGTGAGCATGTTTAGTACAAGATTAACGTCCCAGGCGGCTACCGGTCATCTGACCGGCAGCCTAGTATGCAGTATGCCCTGAAGGAACCTCTTGACCAAAGGTAACTGAGCCAGAGACACTGAGTGTACAGGCTTGTGGTACGCTGAGATCACGCAAAGGTGAAACTTCACGGTTGAGTATTGCAGGCCTGTATTCGACAGATCTAGAAGATACTCTAGGACTTTGCTTGGTGGGCAGAAAAAAGGATCCCAAGAGGATTTTGTGCACCAGATGGAGAACTGCTTCCACTTAGCCGTGTAAGTTTTTCTAGTAGCTGACTTGCGTACAACTAACAGAATATCTGAGACCATACGTGAAATGTTAAACCTATTCACCTCTATCTCTTCAGGAGCCAGGCATGGAAGTGAAGGGACTTAGGCTGGGATGGACCACAGGGCCCTGGGTCAGCAGGTTCGTTTTAAAGTGGAAGTTGTCTCGGAGATGTTTCCGATAATCTGTTGATGGAAACCAGATCTGATGAGGCCAGAATGTGGTGGTGATCATTCTGCACCCCCGTGCCTCCAGTTTGAGCAGCACCCTCTGAACTAAGAGAAGAGGAGGAAATGCGTACAGAAAGCGTCTTGTCCACTGCAGTCTGAATGCATCCTGACAGAAAATGCCAGGTTCTGGATTTCTGGAGCAGAATAGACAGTTTTGCATTGAGTGGGGACGCAAAAAGGTCCAGGTCTGGAGTTCCCCACTCTTCGAAGCACGATTGCATGACACTTGTATCGAAAGACCACTTGTGAGGGTCTGTTTCCATTCTGCTGAGACGATCTGCCAGATCTTTCTGCATCCCGGCAGGTAGACCGCCTGGATCAGTGCTTTGTGCTCCAGGCACTACTCCCACACTCATTGCTTCCCTGCATAAGGGGAAAGAGTATGCTGCACCCTGCTTGTTGATGTAGTACATCACTGCTTTTTTGTCCATTTGAAGGAGAATGATCTTGTGACAGAGTATGTCCTTCAAAGCTCAGACTGCATACAGGACAGCCCTCATTTCTAGAACATTTATGTGAAGTTGAGACTCATCCTGATTCCATCAACCTTGGGTCTGGAAATCTTGACAGTGCGCTCTCCATCCAAGTAGGGATGCATCCATGGTGATGGAGATCTGAGATTCTAGAGGGGCGAAGGGATAGCCTTCCAGAAGGTTGTCCTCTTGGGTCCACCAGGTGAGTGACAGTTTTAGGGGTTCAGTCACTTTGATATGAAGGGACTTTGGGAGTGTGGTCGGTGACCACTGAGTGCTGAGCATCCACTGAGTAGTCCTCATGTGAAGACGAGCCAGGGGCACGGTGAACACTGAGGATGCCATGAGACTCTGCATCTGCTGCATTGAGAGAGTTCGAACCAAGTAGTTCTTCCTGATGAAATTGGCCATCTGAAGGATGTTGCTCCTTCTGTCTTCCAGAAGAAAGGCTTTTGTGCTGGAGGTATCCAGAAGAGCTCCTATGAAGAGGAGCCATTGGGAGGGCTGTAGCTGCGACTTTCCCAAATTTAGCAGGACTGCCATGGACATGAGGAATTTTGAAGCCGTAGCTACGGCTTCCCGAGTCTCTTGGGTGGAGGGACTTGCCAGGAGCCAGTCGTCCAGATACGGGAACACCTGAATTCCGAGCTTCCCGAGATGCACTGCAAGAACTGCAGAACACTTTGTAAAGACTCAGGGTTCAGAGGATAGCCCAAAGGGCAGGACTCTGAACCGGTACTGTTGACCCAATGCCACAAATCTGAGGTGTTTGTGGTGGTTTGGGTGTATGAGAATATGCTGGTAGATATCCTGCATGTCCAAGGAGGTCAGGCAATCGTTTTGATGAATCTGAGGTATAAGTGTACCAAGTGATATCATCTTGAACATTTCCTTGTAAAGGAATTAGTTTAACTTCCTCAGATCGAGAATAGGGCACATGACGCCTGTTACCTTTGGAACTAGAAAGTAATGGGAGTGGAAACCAGTGTTCCGCTGATCAGTGGGACTTCTACTGCCCTGTTGTTTAGAAGGCCTTGAATCTCGGAAGCAAGAAGGTCTGACTGAGACAGACAGCTTGGGCGGTCATTTGGGTGGGTGATCCGGAGGGGTTTCTGAAAGGTTTAGAGAGTACCCTTCGGATTATCCTGAGTACCCACTTGTCTGATGTGATTTGACTTCCATTGGTCATAAAACTGAGTCAGACGCCCTCCTACTACCAAGGAAGAGTCCCCCCTCGGACAGCTGAAGTGGGACTTGGGCCGGAATCTCAGAGGGTGGCGCTAGGCCTTTTGCTGCATTTTCTTTTGTGGCTGAGGTGCTTGGTTTCTGTTGAAACCCCTTTTGCCTTTACCACGAAAGGACTGACTTATGAAACTGCTGCCAGTTCCCGCCCCTGTGAGGGGCTGCGGATGGTGGTCTGGCCGGTTTTGATAGCCGTTCTAGTTTTCTGTGTGGCCTCTAGTGCCTGCTCGAGCGGAGGACCAAACAGATAAACGTACTATCAAAAGACAAACTCATAACCCTTTGCTGGGCATCATTCGTGAATCCCGACGTGTAACCAAGAGTGGCATCAGGTGCGTATACCAGCCGCTGCTGTTCTGGAAGCAGTGTCAAAGGCATCCATAGCGGCTTTAAGCTGATTATTAGATTCTGTGCCTCTAGTAATGGTCTGAAGAAGCTCTGTATTAACTTTCGAATCTGGGATTCTACCGTGGCCTTGAGCGAATGCCAGAGTGTATACTCTTACTGAGAGATATAACCCTGGTAGCTTGCAGTGCGCATGCCCAGGCAGGGGTGTAGCCAGGGATTTCAGATCTGTACACCACATGGACTCACTGCTACCCACCCCTCTTGTTAGGGTGAGCTACCCCCAGGTGTAGCGACACAGTTTACAAATGTACAACTGGACCATGTTTGTTGTCTCATTTAGCTCAATAAATACAACTTTTGTATCTCATGACAGTAGTTGTTACCATGCATGGGTAAATACAAATGCCATGCATTGCTCCCTAAGACACCCATATACCATCCCAGAGCCTGTAAAGTTGTATTGTCCTTGGGATGCAAAGAGAGTATTAGTGACCAGTCCTTCTAGTTTCGACTCCTATGAATAAAACTGCAGAAAGGGTCAGTATTTTCTTTGTTAGTTTTCATGGAAAAAGGAAGCAGTTCAGAGCCTATTTGCTACCCCCCTTAAATAAAATTGTACACCATGGAGTGCTTGGAGTATGCCTGCCTACACCCATGTGCCCAGGGTGGAAGCAGCAAAGACTCATTTTCCCAAAGTGTTGATTTTGCGAGATTCCTTGTTACATGTGCTATAGATTCTTGAGGAAGAACGGCCTTGTCATTCTCTGCCAGGATAACTATGGCATCAGCAAAGGCTTGCAAGGCCAGAGTAGAACGGTCCTTGGGAGGGGCATATTTCCTATCTATGGACTTGGCCGAAGAGAGAATAAGCGCTGGATTATCCCACGCCATTTGTGAGAGAGTCTCAAAAGAGGGTTGCACTGGAGGAGTCAATTCCACAGGAATGACTGGAATGTGCAGGTACTGCAGATGCAGCAATTTCCCAGGCTCGATCTTTGAAGTCTGTAAAGAGAGAGTGTGGTGTCCACGTTTTTAAGCAGAGACTTGAAGGAATGGTCCTCGACCAAAGACTCTGCTGTAAGAGAAGGTTTATTATACAATGGCAAGAAAGAATCTTGGCTTCTGATTGGTCAGTTGGCCATCACAGCAGGGATGTTATCCTGGCATAACATCCCTGCTGATTGTTTGGAAGATCTTTTAAGAAACAAAAATATTTTCCCACACTAACAAAAACATTCTTTAAAATTATTTTTTTTTATTCTGTATAAAACAACAAACTATTGTATAATAGGAATAATGCCCTCCAGGATGGGTGTTGGACGACCTTGGCCCGGTGGCCTCGGGCCCAAATACCTGAGGTGGGGTGTTACTCCAGCATAACACCCACCCTGTCAGGCATTATTCCTTTATTTACCACCCCTAGGGAGGAATTGTCATTAAAAGTTGTACCCCAATCGAGGATCAGGCTCAGTATCCTCTCCTACTAGTCCCGGAGGGACAGAATATATAGGAAAGGGTGGAAAAAGAGGAGGAGGAGCTCTGCGAAACTGAGTTGAAAATCCCAGTGTCCACGCATCACAGCTCCGGCTTGAACAGCAAAGTCACCGAGAATACCCGGCAGCACGGCACCAGAGGTTCCCAACCTCCGGAGGAAAGTGAAATTCAGCAGGAGATAAAGGCACTGGTGTTTACCGCTGCGCCACAGCCATATGGAGACACCAGAGTGCAGCGTCGACACTGGAGAAGGCGCCGCATGACTAGGAAGCCCTAACTGCCCTGCCCACAGGTCCAAAACCGAGGGGCCCGAAGGCCTGGGGATGGACTAACCAGCTCAGGCAGACAGGACAACCGCCAAACCCATTGCTGCATAAGAGCGGCCTAATGGTGAAGCTGCTCACTATAGGACCCCCCAAGGGGCGGAGAGGGACTCTGGAGTCAAGGTCACCAGGAACAGAGGCCGGTGATTGATGCGATGACGTACCAGAAGGCGACCTTGAGCGGTACAGTTTCTTTTTCAACCGGGAGGCTGAAGAACTGTAGGTCGAGCGGTGGAGAGTCCTCGACGAGGATCGAGAATGGGACCGCTTCTTTTTGTGCTTTTGGGAGGACTTAAACACCCCTTTTTTTTTTTTTAAATAAATCTATACGACTATAGCTGCTGTCTTATAGATGTGAAGATTTGACTCCCGGTGGGCGAGTGACGTCACTAAAGCGCACTCTACGATGGGGGAAAAAAGGAACGGAGGGAGTTGGAGGGTTGATGTCAAGGTAGCCTATACGGTGCGAACCAGTCCAGCAGCGCCGCACATGCGTGGTCCTACCTCGGCACCAGCCCTCCTAAAGAGTTTTGGCTCCTGCTGGGTCCTAGCGCCTCTGGCGTAATCCCATTACTGTGAATGAGTGGTGGAGACTGTGTCCAGGAAGATCTGCCACCTTACTGCTCTCTCGTGTGAGGTCCTGGAACTGTGTGGCGGGACACATTATCTCTTTCCTGGACAGGAAGATTTCTGTATGCCTTCCAGCCCTTTCCACTCATTCCGAGAGTACTGCTCAAACTGGTCCAGGGCAGGGCATCTCCAATTCTCATATAGCACAGTTCTGGCTGAGACAGATTTGTTTCCCTGTCCTTCTACAGCTCTGACACCGAACCAGTCTCTCTGCCTGTTTGTTGGGCCTTACTGTCCCAGGCGCAAGGCTCCCTGTTACACCCAAGCCTCCACTTGCATGCCTGGCTCCTGATGACCTAGTCCACTCGCGCTTCCGGGTGTCCCTGAAGGTCTACTCGATCTTCCTATTCTCAGATGTGGAAATGCTTCTCTATTTTGGGCGTCCGCTCTTGACTTGGATCCTTATGAGTGTTTCCCCTTGGCACATCTTAGATTATTTGCTCTTGTCGGAGGGTGGACTTGAATATTCCTCTGTGAAAGTTCACCTTTCGACCATAGCTACATTTCGTTTGCCGTGGCCAACATTCCTTTGTCCCAGTTACTGTTAATTGTAACCTTTTTGAAAGGTATCTGCATCTACGTCCCCCTATCAGGGATCCAGTCCCTGTCTGGGATTTGAATTTCATGTTTGAAAAATTGACCACGAGTCCCTTTTGAGCCCGCTGAATCCAGCGACCTCCGGTATCTATCCTGGAAAACTATTTTTAGTTTTTTATTTATTTAAGAATCTGAATTACAAACCTTTGAGTTAAGAGCTAATTTACAGAGGGTCCTCGTCCATCAAAGGAGGGGAACAATTATGAGAGTTGAGAACAGCAAATGCAGCTAACAGGCATTGTCATAAACATACTAGTAACACATTAACAAACTAACATAATATAAGAAATTGAATGTTAAAGACAGAGGAAAATTGTAAAGTACAGTCTTAACATAGAGTACATAAGGAACAAAACACTGGCAGTATAAATAAGGTGTTAACAGTTCAGTTAGGTACAGTATTCACAAATGGCAGCTAAGAAGCCTTGTCGTAGGCAAGAGGATGCCAAGGTAGAAACATATCTGTGAATGTGTTGTGGGCAATAGGTAAGGGAGCGGGGAGGCTGATTCAGCAGAGTATGTATGGATATAGTCCAGTAGTGTACACGGGTAATGTCCTGGTGGTTGGGTAGAGCAGTAGCAGTATGTAGGTGGGGTGATGGAAATCCAAAGTTCGGATTTGAGGTGACTAATACTGGTGAGGCTTGTGATGGCTTGAGGGAGCTCGTTTAGCATGGTGGGTGTCTTGACTGCAAAGGCACAACTCCCTAGGGCAGTTCTCCTGAATGGCACCGCACTGCAAGTGTGTGTTTTGTAACACTTCTTGTAACATGTTTAGAAGGGGCAGGGCAGAATAAAGCCTGTAAAGGAGGTGGTGCAAGTCCAAGCAGGGCTTTTATCCCTAGGAGGCAGGAGTGGAGTTGGATCTGGTCCTTGAGAGGAAGCCATTTTGTTGTAATGTACAGATCACAAGTGTGCGTAAAGCAATCAGCATCCAAGACGAGTATGCAGGGTTCGTTTAGGGTGGTGTGAACTCTGTGTAGGCTGATGTCGGAGACTACATCATAGACCACAATTCCATAGTCTAGGATTGGTAGGATTGTACCTCTAACGGCCTGATACCTCGCCTCTGGAGTGAGGCAGGACCGAAGCCTGTAGAGGGTTCCTAACTTCCTGTTAGCGGCATTGGTAATAGTACGAATATGTTCGTTGAAGGTAAGGGATCCATCGATAGTGACCCCAGGTACCTGAAGGAGGACACTTGCTCGAGGGCGGAGTGACAGCTGTCATTTATGATGAATGGTACAATAGTTTTTCTTTTGACACCCAGCAAAGAGCATTGTCTTTTTGCTGTTCAGCACCAATAGGCTGTCCTTAAACCAGTCCTTCAGCATGTCAAAGTTGTGCTGCAGGTGCCTGGTGAGAGTCTCTTGGCACGAATCCCGCAGAAAGACAACAGTGTCGTCTGCATAGAGTAGGATCCTAGCCAAAGGGGGCATGCCTCTGGGAGATTGTCCACAAAGAAGTTGAAGAGCAGGCCCAATATAGAGCCCTGGGGGACCCCTGTGGTGACTTCTCAAGCCTGGGAGACTGCTCCATTAATTTTTACCCTCTGGGAGCATCCAGTTAGATGCAGTACAGGGTTTTAAATAATTGATTAGCAGTTTTTTTCTTGGGACAGTACTAACTGTACAGAAAGTATTTATATAGGTTTTCTAGAAGTGTTATGTTTGTTAAACACAGTGAGGCAAGTGCTATGCATTTTCACAAAGTTTTAGAAATTTTATGAGCAAAACGCTAATCAATTTTTAGAGTTAAATAAAACCCTGCAGTAGCTAGTGAACCAGTTGACTGTACCCAAGGACAGCCCCAGGCAACCTAACCTATGTATCAGCAGCTGCTAATCCACAAGGTCAAAAACATTGGTACGGTCTATATAGATGGCTCCAAGTAGCTGGCCTTGGTCAAGTACTTCATGCATGTAGCCTGTGAAATCAACTAAGGCAGTATTTGTGCTGTGCATTTTGCAAAAGCCATGTTGCTGTGGGCAGAGGAGGTTGTATTTGTGAAGATGGCCCGTGAGTTGGTCAACTATAATTCTCTCTAGGGCTCTGGAGAGTGGGGACAGTATGGAGATAGGTCTGTAATTAGACAGTTGCCTTATCACCTCCTTTTAGCACTGGTGTTACAAGAGCGGATTTCCAGGTAGAAGGTACAACTCTTGCAAGAGGTACGTTGTAGTTAGCATAAACGTAATGCAGTTGGCCAAGCGTGTGGACAGGCACTGCTTAGAAACACTGATGCCCTGGTTTCCAGGAGCGAAAGAAACAAAAAGTTGCTTGGATTTTCGCAGTGTGGAAGTGTAGAGAAGGTAAATACTCACGTCTGGGAGACGTGTCTCGGACATGCACGCACTGATGTGCAAACCTCCATATATTCAGTTTCACAACGACCAGGTGTCTTTACATGCTAACCCGGCGTTCTAGTCTAAGGTTGTTTCCGAATTTACTTTAAATCAGATCATCCTGTTGCCAGTATACTTTACGGAGCCTCAGAATCCAGGAGATCAACAAGGTACCAGAGAGGAGCATCTTTCACATGAAGTGAAATAGTAGAACAAGGGGGCACAGCATGAGACTAAAAGGTGGAAAACTTAGAGGGAACTTGAGGAAATTCTACTTCACTGAAAGGGTGGTGGAGAGATGGAACAGTCTCCCCCAGGAAGTGGTGGTGGTGGCCACAGTTCAGGGATTCAAGAATGTGTGGGATAGGCACATGGGAATGGTCCCGTTAGGGGTGGGGAGGGGGGCTTCTAGCATCTAGAGTACCTTAAGCATTAGAAAGAGGGATAGGGTAGACTGGATGGGCCACAAGGTCCTTATCTGCCGACATCTATGTATCTGTGGAAGCCTTGCTTCATACTCCTGATGCGCATAGAACATTGAGCATACACCTTCAGCGCACTTGAACGTTGCGAAAATCCGAACACCTTTGTTTCTTTCGCCCCTGGAAACCAGGGCATCGGTGTTTTTAAGCAGTGCTTGTTCACGTGGTTGTCCAACTGCATTACATTTATTCATGCTAACTACAACATACCTCTTGCAGGAGTTGTAAAACCACATTCTACCAGAGGCATGGCCACCTCTACGGTGTGTTTCCGTGGCGTTTCGGCCTTGGATATTTGCGGAGCCGCCATGTGGTCTACTATATATACCTTTACTAAACATTATAGTCTAGACATCGCTTCTAAGAGGTGAACCATTTTTGGATGGGCCGTCCTACAAGGCCTACTGCCCTGAACATTCATGATTCGCTTCCTCCTTCTCCCTCTGGGTATAACAACTGCTTAGGGAATCTTCCTGCACGTTACGACCTGCTGCAAGAGATTGCCTCAAAGAAGATAGTACGGTTGCGCAAGAACGTACCGTAACTGTAGATCTTTGAGAGTATCTGTTGTAGCAGGTCATGCAGCACCCCCCCCCTTCCCGTTGCTTCAGAAGGGTTCCTTGCTCCTGTCTCTACTACTTCATGAGCTGCTGCCTTAATTTCCCTCCTCTGTTCCCATCGGAGGCCCTGAGATATGGTTGCACATATGGTCGCCAGGATGGAAAAAGAACCGAAGAGTAGTTGGGACCTCCCCCTTCTATACCTGCCAAGTGAACACCACGTGATGGTACTAGGGGGAAGTCCTAGGGTCGACTGCTGTGAAAATCATCAGAAGGAGAAGATGCCTGCGGCTGAATCCCACACATTATAACATGCTGCAAGAGATACTTTGGAAGATCCATTGTTACAGTAAGTTCTTGCACAGCTGTACTTTTTTCATTCCCCTCTGACATCGCGGATGACTGAGCGTGGCTGTGCACGTTAAGCATGACATCGCAATGGATGTCAGCTGACATCTCCCCACTCTTATTGGTGTCTCCAACTGCACTGTGGACTTTCATATGGTGGTGTTGCAACAAAGCATGCAAAACTCTCCCTGGAGGAGGAGGGTTTTCTCTGGGATGCGCACTCCCCACCCCATGCGGGTTCTTGACATCCCGGATCTTTTCCCAGACTGGTCTCAGGCGTTAACCTTCTTGCTTTGCAGATAGGCTGGCTGCTCCCTCACATTATTACTTCGCCCTCGGAGGCTGGCGGTGTGCTTTTATTTCCTGGTTCTTTAAAAGTTGATTCTGTGATCTAGTTCATCTAAAATAACAAACACTTCACGTTTGCAGAATGTCCCCGAATTTGAAATGGGGAGAGATGGTACACTCCCCTAGCCTTCAACCTGGCTACCGCCATAAAGTACAGTTGCGTAAGAACTTACCATAACAGTAGATCGTGCAGCATCTCTTGCAGCAGGCATACAGGATAAACAGAATAGGAAATTATCAGTAAAAAGGCCGTAATTCCATCAATTGTATTTCTGGTGATCTCGTAAACACAAGAGCAAAGTGAGTGGTTTGATGCCACCAGAATTCAGAGATGGAATGACAAGCCTAGTTACTGCTGGTTTCCTGTCTGTTATTTTTTGTAATGCATGGAACACTCCAAACATTCCATCTTGTATCATTGATCTGATATCAGAACCATAGTATTATGGCTTCATGATGTCAGAGCAAAGGTATGAGTTTTTTTATGTCGCCTGTGGGAGGGTATGGCAGCTTACCCTGCAGAGATGTTGGTGCAAGGGATTGAAAAGAAACCGGGGGCAGAATTTGGAAAGGGATCACAGTGGGAAGCATGTTCCTGCAGAAAAGAGGTGGAGAGTTTGGAGTATGGGGAAATAATGGGTGTATAGGGGTCACGTATGAACTAAATGGCAAAGGGATGAACTGGGGTCCAAGCAAGGCAGGGTGATGTGGGCACCACTTTATACCACATCCTTGTCCTGAAACACTGTGAGGATTGCACAGTTGACGAGGGACCAGATATTTTGAAGTATGGGATGCCGTGTTTCAGGAGGAACTTTATAAAGGTGGCATAACTTGACTGTAGAAACTTAAGGTTTCAATCCAGCACATCAAGATACTTAAAGTTGGGGTTGGGAGGGAGCCGCCTCCTGTGTATAAACAGTGCTAAAATACTGGTCAGTTCATCCACAAGTTCAACACACATTTTATGGATTTCCTGACATTCTCTCTCCCCCCCCCTTCATTTTTTTTTTGCCTTTTGCTTTACTTGTATTTATTACTTACAAATTGTATTTAAAAAAAAAAAAAAAAAATTTATTTCAGTGAAACGCCTTGTGGGATAAATTAGGACTCTAGGTAGCAAGTTATGGATAAGCTGATGTTTTATTTCTTTGTACTTATTCAACGGACTGAGCAACAAAACAACAACAACAAAAAAACAGAAACATACAAAATAATATATAAATACACTAGCACTAACTAGTGTCAATGCTCAGAACAGAACCTGTCTGCTCTTCACAAAACTATGTACTGAAATGAAGTAAAGCATCCCATTTATAGGGATCTGATAGGGGAGGAGTTTAACTCTCCACCCATCAGAGTCATAAGGTATATAAAGTCTTTAAATCAATAAATTATTAACTTCTAAACATGAATTATAATGTTATTTTTCATTAACATATTAACTTAGGTTCCTAATCGAAATAAAATGTACAAATTAAAGAATATAACTGAAAATGTCTAACAGAAGCTCCACCCCTTATGTGTCAGGTCTATAAGTATAGCAAAACAAGGCCAGCTGGCTGGTATAGACCTGAACTCAGAGAAGGGTGGGGCTCTTAGAACTTTGGCTCAGCAACAATACAGCCTGCTACAAACCATTCCAGGTAAATCCATACAGGTTCATAATTATCCCTTCCTACAGCATGTTTTGGAAGGATAGACAATATAAAATAACCTGGCAACTATAACATACAGTATTTATTTTTAGCTTCTAATTAAGCTTATAAGCAACTTGAACTTCATGAAGTTAAAACTGTGCTGTATGTGAAAACTCAAACTGCCAGGCAAATATTCAGACAGAGGTCTTATTTCTCCACCCTTCCTTCCCCTAGAAACTGCTACACTTTGCTACAGGAGAAGTTACAGGAGGGGCTAATAACCCTGGTGTGTAAATAAAATATTTAACCTGAAACAAGGTTTTATTTTTATTAAAGTGATTGCAGCACTTTTACGACCATATATACAGCTGGCTTTTCAAGAGAGATTTAAAGCTGGAGGCTTTAATTCACTGAATGAGGTGTAATTTTACTAATGATATGTGTGTGTAAAAAAAAAAAAAAAAATACTTAAATGTACACATATACTGTACATATTACAAATAGCAGCCAAACCCACAGAGCTGCTTCAGTGTTGTTTGGCTCACAATACACTGTTTTGGGGGGCACGTATGGTTGGGAGTTGCTCCGCTTACAGTTACAGGCACAATGCTGAGCTGAATTATTGGGCAACTTCCCATTACTTAAAGGAACTAAGACAAACAAACTGTTTCTCACTATTGTAGGTACTAGAAGGCAGGGCATGCTGAATGGATTCTGACAAGGGATTTCTAGGAGAGGACAGAATACAACTAAAGTAAAATGATATCAGGTGGCCAGCCTGATAATAAAAGAAATACAAATTAAAGCTACAGAAGGAACAAAGGAGAAAATGCTGTTGCAACAGACTGAAGACAGGATAGAGGTCCCTTGTACTGAATCCATTCTCACACGCCTTCCTTGGAAAAGTACAGATGACACATTGTGCAACATAAACCTATTTTAGGAAGGGCCTTCGTTCACTCTTTCTATCAGTGTAACAGCAAGTTTGCCTCCAGCGACTCTGGTTCCAGAATGAGCATGGGGCCCTAGAAGGCTGGCAGAGGATTGAGCGTGCCAAAGGATGCTCATAGTCTCCGGGTGGGATGTTCTCTCCCCCCACTGCATGAACGGCACCTAGGGGTACCTAGATGGCACGGGTTAGTTGGGTACATTAGTGAGAGATGAGCTGCAAAACGCAGGAAGTTTGACACACGTTCATTTGCATGCTGCATCATGTGTTCATAGCCCAGAATCTTGGGGGAAGAAACTTTGGGAGAAAACCTGTTCTGGGCAGGACAAATGATACTGTTTTGCTCTGGTCCTGTGTCATTTACCCTCCCAGCTTGAAGAGCTCCCACTACAACTCACTTCAGTGTGTACTGGACAGGGGGAAGGTTGGTCCAGCCCTCATGTGAAGGGCTCCTACAGGTGGAGAGTTCCCCATGGAGCAGGTTAGTCAGAGCTCTCTGGAGTCTGCATTATGGGATGGGGCTAGATAGTAGCTGGACAGGTGGGGGCCATGAGAGGAGGAAGAAATTTATTATTACAATAATCGGAAATACACCTTTGAGTCAGACTCCTTTGCAAAGGTTCCACATCAGATACATAGGAAACATAGGTAGTTACAGAGGATAACATATGTACATAGAAGTTAGTCAAACTAAAAGTAAAAAAAAAAAAAAAAACACAGTATAAGGCAGCACAAGCCCAGCGTCAAGTGTTAAGCAAAATTCTTAGGGTAATGAGCCAGACCCAACGTTGGGTGAAGTGTGAGTAAATACAATAATGGAAAGAAAGAGGGACCACAGGGGTCTCGGTATGGAGGGAGAGTGTGGGCTAAGGGGTAGAGGTGGGGAACTGGGACAGTCGAAGGATGAGAGCATAAGGAGATGATTTTTGAGGTGGGTCTTTAAGGGGCCTAGCTTGGGTTCAAGAAAGATGGAGGTGGAAAGCTCATTGAGCAATTTAGGGGCCTGATAAGGTAAGGTGCCTTAGCCCAGAGAGGTCCTACAATGGGAGACAGCTATGAGGGACTTAGCAGTACTTCTGTTGGGTATGTTTGGAGGGGCCAGCTGGATAAGTGGGTGGAGCCCCAGGGGGGCCAAGGTTGAGTAGCATTTTCTTGGCTAGGAGACGGGTGTGCTATTTAAGTCTCTTGTCAAAATTTAGCCACTGGGAATATAGTCACAGGTATGGGTGTATCTGTCACAACCCGTGATCAGATGGCATGCTTTGTTTAGGGTGATTTTTGTGGCTGCTTAAGGCAGTCTGATCCGCAAAGCCGTATATTACAATGCCATAGTCCATAAGGGAGAGTACAGAAGAGGACACCGCCAATCGGATGGCTTCTGGGGGGAGACGATGCATGAGGCGATAGGAGACCTAGCTGGGTGTTGAGAGAGGTGGACAGGAGTTGGATATGCTTATGGAAGGAGAGGGATGTGTGTAGTGTTATGCCCAAGTATTTAAATGTGTTTACCTGTTCTAGCGGTCAGCCCAATGAATTGACAGTGGTAAGGGTTGATCCAAAGTAGGAACTCTGGTGGTGGGCGAAGATCATTGTTTTTGTTTGTTTGTGATTACATTTAAGTCTGTGGTCCCCAAACCAGGATTCGGCATCCGTAAAGTTGTTTTGGAGTGTGTACTGGAGGGAGAGGGGATGTTGGTGACTGCTGAAAATGACACCTTTGTCAGCGTAATAAAATAATTTTTTACCTGTGCAGGCATTTGGTAATGGCTTAAAGAAATAAGCTAAAGAGGAGGGGGCCGAGTATGGAGCCTTGAGGGACACCAGAGAGGACAGGGCAGCAGTCAGAGTGGAACCAATTTTGATATGTTGAGTCCTACCAGCTAGGTAGTCTGCAAGCCAAGCTATTGTTTCTTGGGAGAGGCCCAGGGTGAAGGAGCAAGGCATGATTAACTGTATTGAATGCCTTTGTGAGGTCAATATAGATAGAGCTGACAACATGCCCATGGTCAAGGGCTTAATTTACATAAGAGGTGTACTCTACAAGGGGCGGTGGTTGTACTGTGGCCCCTCCTAAAGCCGTGCTGCTCGAGACAAAGGAGACTGTGTTCCGAGAGGGGGCAGTATGGAGATGGGTCTATAGTTATTGGTGGCGGTATTGTCACCACTTTTCAGGATGGGGGTTATAACATAGAAACATAGAAGCTGACAGCAGATAAGGACCGCAAGGCCCATCCAGTCTGCCCATTTCTTTTTTCTACCTTATAAATGTGCCATCGGCCTTTGCTCTGTCAGTGGCCTATCTATTCATAGTCATTTGTATTGCTCCCTTATGCCTATCCCATGCCTGTTTGAAGCCCTGCACTGTATTCATAGCCACCACTTCTTGTGGTAAGCCATTCCATGCATCCACCACCCTTTCTGTGAAAAAGAATTTCCTCACATTCCCCCTTAATCGGCCCCCCTCTAATCTCATGCTGTGTCCTCTTGTCCTGCTATTTTTCTTATATTTAAACATGTTAGACTCTTTCACCTTGTTAATGCCCTTAAGGTGTTTGAATGCCTCGATCGTATCACCTCTCTCCCTCCTTTGCTCAAGGGTATACATATTGAGCTCTGTTAATCTGTCCTCATATGTCTTCTGATGCAGTCCCTGCACCATTTTGGTTGCCCTTCTCTGGACTGCCTCAATTTGGTTAATGTCCTTGTGAAGGTGTGGCTTCCAGTACTGCATGCAGTACTCCAGATGGAGCCTAACCAGTGTCTTGTAAAGAGGATTATTACCTCTCTCTTCTTACGACTTGTGATAACCTCTACTAATACACCCTAACACCCCTAGCCTTACCTACTGCTTTAGAGGTCTGCTTGATGATTTCAGGTCATCAGTGATGATGATGCCCAAGTCTCTCTCTTCCTTTGTGACTGCTAGCAACTCCTCCCAGCCTATAGGTGGCTTCAGGGTTTCTCTTCCTATGTGCATGATCTTGCACTTCTTTGCATTAAATCCCAGTTGCCACTCTTCTGACCATTTTGCTAGTTTATCCAGATCTCTTTCGTTCTGCCCACCCCATCTGGATCATCTACTCTGTTGCAGATCTTGGTGTCATCTGCAAACAGACAAGCCTTACCCTGTAGTCCATCTGCAGGGTCACTAATGAAGATGTTGAAGAGGACTGGCCCCAGGACTGATCCTGAGGTACCACTTGTGACTTGCATCTCTTCTGACTGTATACCATTTACCACCACTCTCTGTTTTCTGTCTGGCTAACCAGTTTGCCACCCAGTTGACCAACTTCTGACCCACCGAGCCTACCCAGCTTATTTATCAATCTTCTATGTGGAAGTGTCAAAAGCTTTGCTGAAGTCAAGGTAGGCGACATCAACTGCTCCCCCTTGGTCCACCACTCTGGTTACCCAGTCAAAGAAATCTATGAGATTAGTTTGACAGGACCTTCCTTTTGTAAACCCATGCTGTCTTGGATCCTGTGCCACTATGGATTCCAGGTGTTGCACTATCCTTTCCTTAAGGAGTGCCTCCATAATCTTGCCCACTACTGAGATAAGACTGACTGGTCTGTAGTTCCCCGCCTCCTCCCTGCTACCACTCTTGTGAAGCGGGATCACATGAGCCCTTCTCCAGTCTTCTGGGACCTCTCCTGTGCTCAGAGACTCACTAAACAGTTCTGCTAGTTCCACCTTTAGCTCCTTAAGTACCCTGGGATGTATGCCATCAGGTCCCATTGCCATATCCACCCTGATCTTAGCAAGCTATTGTAGGACCCTTTCTTTTGTGAAGGGAGTAGTGCTCACCTCCCTACCCCCTGTGTCCATGATGCTGAGCTGTGGGCCCTGTCCTACCTTCTCTTCAGTAAATACTGAGCAAAGTATCTATTTAGGATAGATGCCTTTACAGAGTCCTCCTCCTCACATGCTCCCTTTTCTCCATTGCTTAGCAATACCCCTCTGGACTTTCTCCTTTCACTAATGTATCTATAGAAAGTTTTGTCACCTTCTTTTACTGTTCGTGCTAGTTTTTCCTCAGTTTGGGACTTTGCCTGCCTTACTGCCTCCCTGCTTCCCTTAGGACAGTTTGGTATGCCTCCCTATCTTCATCCGTTGTGTTCCTTATATTTCCTGAAGGCCAGTCTTTTGGCTCTGACCTTTTCTGCTACTGTATTTGAGAACCAAAGTGGTTTCCTTCTTCTTTTGCACTTCCTTTTCTGTCTAACACAATGGGATGTTGCTTCAAGTATTGCATCCTTAATGCTTGCCCACTTTGCCTGTACCCCCTCACCTGTGTTTCTTTTTGCCAGGGCTAGCTTAACTCTGTTGGCCATCTTATCAAAGTCCACTCCTCTGAAGTCCCATATTTTTGCCTTGGAATGGGATGATTTAGATGTAGTAGCCAAATTGCACCATACCATGTGATGGTCACTGGCCCCCAGGTGACCTTCTACCTGGAGATCTGTGATCCCTTCCTTGTTAGTCAGTACTAGATCTAGGATAGTCCTATCTCTCGTGGGTTGCTGTACCAGTTGTTTGAGGCCCTCCCCCTGCAGGGAATCCACTATGTGTCTAGTTCTGGCAGCTTGCTTCCATGGTGATGGGAATTGGCTGAGGCAGAGAGATTTGTTAAGGATTTTGGTTAATGGAGGATCAACTTCATCATGCATAAGTCGTAGGAGCTTTAAGTTCAGGGAGGCATTACTGTGCCGGGACTTGGCCAGAAATTTGGATAAGTATTTACTGTCTTGGGTAGGTGGCCTGCACAGAGCCAAAAGGGGTAAAATTTGTTGGGGGGAGGGGTGCCAGGGAGGGTGAAGAAATTGGGGCAGGACTTCACTGAGATCAGAGAAGGTGCTGTTTAGGATGTTCGCTATTGCCCGAGGGTCTTGGGTACTTGTTCCACCAGCTAATAGTTGAGCAGGGAGTGGGGATATGGTTTTCCCGCTGAGTTCTTTGATGTTTTTCCAAAAATCCCAACCAGAGCCCCAAGAGGAGGTAAGGGCTTCTTTGTAGTAGGCTGCCTTGGCCTGGCGAATGGCCCAGGTGCATGTATTTGTGGCCTCTCTGTAGAGCTGCCTATCCCTCGGGAGACGAGTTTCAATGGCTTTGTGCCAAAGATTGTCACGGTGCCACATCAAGTCTAGGAGGGCCTGAGAGATCCAGGGGGTGTCCCGATTTTTGGTGTAGAACTTTGTGAGGGGGCATGCAAGTCACAGGCTGCATTGAAAGTGGCGATGAAGTGGGAGAGTGCAGTGTCAACGCACTTGGTCTTATCAGTTGGGGTCCAGTCTCACGCCCGAAGGTGGGACTTGAGCCAGGAGAGGGAGCCTCTCTTCTTTCGTTGCTGGTAAGAGGGAATCGGGGGTGGGTAGGGATTCTTGTTAGACCACCAGCAGGCAACTGGTGAGTGGTCATTAACAGCGTTAGGAAGCACCTTGACTTGAGAGATTTTTGGGTCTATTAGTGAAAATGAGGTCTAGTAGGGTTGCATTACCTGTTTTGTCATTCAGCCTGGTAGGGGATCGAACGACTTGGGTGAGGTAGAGGGATAAGTGAGAGGAGGTAGGAGGGTGAAAACCAGTTGATGTTGAAGTCGCCAAGAGGATGACTTCATTTTTGGGGGTGTAGTGTAGCTTAAGATGGTTTTAAATGCATGCTTTTGGTTACAGAGAGGGATATGGGCCACTGAGAGGTATAGGGTTTTCCCTGGGTTTCCAAGGAGCAATTTGATGGTGAGAATTTGAGCTTCATGGTTTTCCCCTTGGGTGGCTCGCAGAGTATTTTTTACGTAAAGGGCGCAACTGCCACCTCTTTTTGTGAGTCTGTCAGCACAGAATAACGAGTAGCCATCTAAGGCCACTGCTGAATCGGGGGTGCCCTTGTAAGACAGCTTTCTGTTAGTGCCAGGGTATCAGGGGAGTGCTGTGCAAGTCAACCTTGGAGGGAGGAGAATTTCTTTTGCAAGTTGCAGATATTAAGTGAGGCTGTTAGGAGCCCATTTTGTTTGACATTGTGGGGGGGGGGTGTAGAGGTGGAGGACCAGGGTTGGGGTGGACATTACCAGAGAGTATTCTGTAGGATGGCATATTTTGGGAATTTCAGTTTACAGTGGTTGAAGCTGGGGTGGGGGTTTCATATTACTGTAGGGACAAGTAGGATTCTAGTCAGGAGCTAGCCGTGTGAGTGGGGTGGGCCCAGGCTCGAGATGGCAGGGCAGTAGGTGGGTGGTATGCTATGCAAGAGGGTGACACAGCTGGAGGTGTCTTGCATCACATGTGGGGAGGGCTGGGGCAGTAGTAAAAGGTGAGCGGGGTGGGTTGAGGAGTGGGAGAGGGGCCTAGGACCAGTGGCAAGGAGGAGTAGCCAAAGTAATACCATATTTGGGCTAAGGAGGAGGTACTTGAGTTAGAGTGTTAGTAGGTAGTTGAGAGTAGGGCAGACATGGTAGCTCAGTGGTGCATGCCTGCTAATGGAGCAAGGGGTGCAGGATTCAATTCCAGCACAGGGCTAAAGGCTGGTGTGTGGAGGGCCTAGGGGAGGTATGCTGTTCAAGTGTTGAGACTGGGTAACAGATTAACTCAGAGGCACAGAGGAGAGGTATAGGAGAGGCTTCAGGAACGGAAGGAATAGTGCTCAATACTGACCCCTTGTGGCAGGTTAGTATAATCTGCAAGGGGAGACGGACACTAAGGTGTCACGTGACGAATGTCAGTAATAAAGCGGGAGTCAAGCTTGGGTGGCTGGGCGGGGTTCGACGCAAAGCGTTGACAGGTAAACACCTCAGTCGGTGTTGCTTAGGACGAGGGGTGCCTTTACCTCTTGGCTGCCCCATATCCACTCCTTGCTTCCTTTCCTGCGAGGCTCTCTGAGTCCAGGGCCTGGTGTTCTGTATGCGGCCGGGTCACGAGTGCGGTAGAAGGGGTTCGGTAGGTGCCTAAGGGGAGAGAATAGAACAAAGCGATAGGGTTATGGGCGGAACTCCAGCGATGTACATGCTGGGACAACTGCACATGTGCGACAGTCACCAGTGCTGCAGGAGGAAGGTGAAAATGGAAGCAAACATTCCGGTGACAGTAATTGGTTAAGAAGCAGCCTAAACTCTCAAATAGACCATGCAATAGGCTATGCCGCTAAATGCACACCTCCAAACGGTTTAAATGTCCCCAAAACACATTCCCCGAGGTAGGCAGCTCATAAATACATTCCCTTGCACTTAGCGATTCCAAATCCCCCTTATGTACACAGACTGCGGTTCTTAAAACAACAACTAATCACACAGAAATGGTAGACCCAGCTACTCTTGTAGCAGGCCATCAGTCACTGTCGGCTAAATGCCTGGTAGTTCAAACACCTCAGTCGGTGATGCTTAGGAGGAGGGGTGCCTTACCTCTTGGCTGCCCCATGTCCACTCCTTGCTTCCTGTCCTGCAAGGCCCTCTGAGTCCAGGGCCTGGTGCTCCGTATGCAGCAGAGTCACGAGTGCGGTAGAGGGGTTTCGGTAGGTGCCTCTTGGCTGCCCTACGTCCATTCTTTGCTTCATGTCCTACGAGGCCTTCTTTGGTGCTCCGTATGCGGCCGGGTCACGAGTGATTGGAATATTACAAAAGGAAAAAATCTGACAGCTGACTATTATATACACAGGGCTTGCAGCTTACACCAGGGAACTGGCTGCCTGAGGAGCTAAATTGGGAGAGTTTTGAATTTGTTTTAGAAGGCTATTAAGAAACTTATCTGAAACAAGTGGCTGCAAAGTGCTGCAGTGCCCCCCCCCCCCAAATAAGTAGTTCGATGTGAAGTAGGTAACAGGACTGCAGGTGCGTAATAAGCAAATACTTAGGATTTGGGAGGAGCTGCCTAAGCATAAGAGTTGTCACATTTTCCTGGCCAGTCTGTAGGTATATGGCTAGTACATATGTAACATACTAGCCACATACAGTGCCTATAGACTTGCCAACAAAAAAATGTTTATCCTTAGGTAGCCCCGTCCCCGATCCTTGTATTTATTAAAATTCGGAACCAGTCTAATTTATCTCCTTGGCATGAGACCCAAGGATATAATTGTCAGTTGCTCTTTAAAAGTTTCACTTTCACATTGTGTAGTGCAGAGTCCTGAGCGGAATTGCAATTCCAAAAATCTTGATAAAATTACACAGGAATGCCACTTAATTTTGCCAAGTGGAATTTTTTTTTTATACAGATATATATGTGTGTGTGTGTGTATGTATGTGTGTGTATATATATATATATAGTGTGTGTGTATATGTGTGTATGTGTATGTGTGTGTATATATATATATATATATATATATATGTGTATATATATGTATGTGTGTGTGTGTGTATATATATATATATATATATATATATATATATATATATATATATATATATATGTATGTATGTATGTATATATGTATATATATATATATATATATATATATATATATATATATATATATATATATATGTATATGTGTATGTGTATGTGTGTGTGTGTGTGTGTGTATATATATATATATATATATATATATGTGTGTGTGTATATATATGTATATGTATATGTGTGTGTATATATGTGTATGTATGTATATGAATGAAGTGGACCAGACATTTGTCTGTTTAAAATAACAGAAATGTTCTGAGACAAAATAACACAGAATTGCACATTAAGCTCTATCGGACATTTTCTGCAGGGTATTAACTGGCAGAAAGATAGAACGCAGAGGGCCCTCAGGATCTTGGGAAGTCACCAGTGGGGTACCACAGAGTTCAGTGCTTGGGCCAGTGTTGTTAAATGTCTTCATTGATGACATTAGAGAAGGTATAAAGGCAAGATTTGCCTGTTCACGGATGATACCAAGCTCTACAGGAGAGTAGATACAGGGGTAGGGATACAGGACCTAAAAGATCTGCCCAAGCTCAGAAGGTGGTCCATAATGTGACAACTAGAGTTCAGTGCAAGGTTATGCACATGGAAGCCAAAACCCAAGGACGGAGTATAGTCTAGAAGGGGTTCTGGTAACCAAAACAGAGCAGGAGAAACACCAGCAAGTGATAACTAGTAACTTAATGCACTTCTAACACTGCAGGAAGATGGTGGCAAGCGCCACCAGAACACTAGGCTGCACTGCCTGGGGGATCAGTAGCAGGAAGTCGTAGTGCCATTCTACAGATTGTTGGTGCGGCTGCATCTGGAGTATGGTGTGCAGTACTGGCATCCCTATCTGAAGAAGGACATTAACCTGCTAGAGGCTGTTCTGAAGAGGGTGACTTAAGTGGTTAAAGGTCAGCAAGGCAGAATGTACGAGGAGAGGTTGGGAGACCTGAACGTGAACTCCCTGGAGGGAGGGAGGGAGGTATAATTGAGATGGCATTAAGGTGAGTAAAGGAAGCCTTTTCAGTCTTGGTAGCAGTACAAATACGAGGTGACATTAGAGAAGGAGTGAGGTTCTGGAGGAAGTTCAGAAGGCATTTCTTCATGGAGAGTGTGACTGAAAGATAGAACAAGTTCCCTGAGGAGTTGGTCTCAATGAGACTGTGGAAGGCTTCAAAACGGGTTGGGACAGAGTAAAGGGACAGGGTCAAAAGGGAGTGGCGGAAAGTGAGGGTAGTAGTTGGGGAAGGAGTCAGTGTCCTAAGTTGCTACTTGGGATTCTAATATGAGCAGACTTGATAGACTGCTAGGCATTCTTCTGCTGGCTTTTTTTTTTGTTTTTGTTTTGTTTAGTATGTTCATATTTTCTCAGTGAAAAAAGTTCATTCCGCTTTGGGTCGAATTCTGTAGAATTTCAGACTTCGCACAAAATTGTGGCACAATTGGAATTTGGGTACTGCACTACTGTGGTAGAAAAGAATACTGCATCTGTCTTGACGTTTTACTTCCATTTCTTTTTTCACTTTTATTAACACAGTTGTATTATTATGGTTCAGAATAGCAATAACAACTTCTGCATGTTCTCCTCCAGGTGAACTTCACAATAGACCAGATCCGAGCGATCATGGACAAGAAGGCCAACATCAGAAATATGTCTGTGATCGCACATGTTGACCATGGTAAATCAACTTTAACAGACTCCTTGGTATGTAAAGCCGGTATAATTGCTTCAGCCAGAGCAGGGGAAACACGATTTACAGACACACGCAAAGATGAACAGGAAAGATGTATCACCATCAAGTCTACGTAAGTATATTCACAATTTGACACTTTACCGTAGGAGTTCCTGTATTTATGCAAAAACTATACTGCTGTTCTGGCCACATAGACTGTCATGGAGATGGAGGGGATATGCCCCTTAGTTTCTTCCATTGCAGTTTACCTCCCCTTGGGCACATTGGCGCAAGGGCAGATGTCCAGTCTGAAGGTGGGCACGTTCACCGCATGCTGCACTACCACCTATATACTACAAGTGGCATATAGAGTGAGGTGATGCAGCTTTCTCCCCTGAGGACGGAGCGTCCAGTGGGATGCTGATGTAGCTCTCCCCCTCTGAGGATGAAGTGTCCACTGGGATGCTAATGC
Source organism: Neoceratodus forsteri (assembly GCA_016271365.2). Taxonomy (NCBI): domain Eukaryota; kingdom Metazoa; phylum Chordata; order Ceratodontiformes; family Ceratodontidae; genus Neoceratodus; species Neoceratodus forsteri. The sequence goes on from CM057449.1 coordinate 484,825,727, forward strand.
AGCTGTCCCCTGAGGACTGAGCATTCACTGGGATGCTGATGCAGCTGTCCCCTGAGGACTGAGCGTACACTGGGATGCTGATTCAGCTCTCTTCCCTGAGGACAGAGCATCCATTGGGACACTTGCTTCTCATCCCCAGTGAGCCCCAGATGCCCTAGGCTAGCTCCTGAACCCAGGTTGCTGGTGTTGTGAGCAGTAGCCCGGTAGCTGTGCTGACGGGCCAGCCCTCTGGTCCGTCTTCTTACAGGTTACCCTCTGCTGGGCCCAGCCAGACTACTGTTGCTGGCAGAAACCCATGGGAAAAGACCCCTGCATGGCAGGCCCCCAAGAAAGAGAGGTCTCCACCAGTTCTGCCTTGTGCTTCTCTAATTTGTATAGCAATTATGGTGAAGAGCTTGAACAGTGAATCTGGTGGAATCCTCAGCGGCATCATTCTTGTGAAACAGGGTTTCTAGGGACATGGATATGTTGTTCATCCACACTCATTGGCAGGTATCCTTGCCGCTTTAAATCTTGCCGGAAGGTCTTCAAGCTTGCTCCTCCCACCCACCCGGGTGGTATAACTCTCGGCTCCGCCCCATGACGCCAGATCTTCCTTACCGCTTGGAAGCTCAGGTTCCCTCCTTAACGCTCTCGTTTGAGACTAGTTCCTATTTCTCCGTTTGCGTTTAAAATAAATTTTGCAAAAGACTTGGTCTTCTATCCCTCGCGGCTGCGATGGACCATCGACTCAGTTCGGAGATGCCCATGCGGGCAGAAGATGTCTCGGATGGATCCACACTCCACGTGTGTCTACTGCTAGGCCTTGAGCACGACCCGCGGGCTTGCGACCTGTGCTCATCTTTTCTCGGCCTCGTCTTGAAGACCGTGCTGCCCGGTGCAACCAGGCCGTCCCGAGCGTTTCCCTCCGGTGAAGTCCAGAGGCCCGGTTGGCGGTGTCAGCGGTGGCGGGCTCGGCGGATCAGCTCGGGGATGCGCGCCCTCGAGAGAGGCGGCGGGGCATATCTTCCTCGGCCGCGGCATTTATCCAGCTCTCTCTGGGCTCTTCTTACGGCTTCTTTTAGGAGCTTTGTCTTCCTCTCACTCAAGAGAGAAGGACCTCGTCTGCGGGACCTTATTCTCGGTCCAAAAAGGGGACAGGGTAAGTCCCTCCGTCGGCGCTCTTGGGGCGGGAAGGTCCTCTCCCGGGCGTCCGACCGTCGGCTTCAGATCGACCTCGGCACCGGCCACTGGCCTCACGGTGTCCCGTCAGGTCAGTTGACGAGACTCCCACCGATGAAGTCGAGATTTTTCTCGACCCATTGAACGAGCTGTCGCCTTTAGCGGCGAGATTCCCTCTCCCGGTTCCCCAGAGGTTGAGATCCCGTGGGCTCGCCTGTGCCTCGGTTCCGGGCCTCGGATGGACCATCGAGCCGAAGGGAGTGCGGTTCGGCCGACACCTCCGCACCGACCTCGGAAATTCCGGGACTCTCGGTCTCGGACCTCTTGCTGATCCAGCGATCCCACTGTCATAGGCGGTCTCGGTCAGCGCACCGCGGTAAGCGCGTCGCCGCTCGTCCTCGTCCTCCTCCTCGGATGAGGAGGCCGGTAAATTACGTTGACGATCGAGGACCTTATGTTCTAACAACTCCTCCTGGCGGGGAATAAGCCGACCCGTCGCCTTCCCGGCCATTAAGTCGCTGTCACCGGAGGCGGCCGACACAACCCCTCGACTTATCCGAGGCCTATGCAGGCGGTTGTTGGCCAAAACCAGCTGCTCCACGATTCGGTGGAACCTCCGCCTCCACAGCCACCAATTGGGGCTCGACCAAGGATTCTCGATCGACTAAGGGTCTACCCCATCGGCTGTCAGTTACCCTCACTCCGACCGACCTCGGCAGGTGAAGGGTGGCTCAGGCCAGGGCAGCTCTTGAGGACTCTTCCGAGTCGAAGATGATTCCTCCTTTTCTCCAAGCGACTGGACTTGGAGTCTTCAGGAAGGTCAGTCAATGGACGATAGCCCGTCGTCCTTCCTAGGACTGCTTCGGCTCATCTCGAGTCCACGGGATGGAGCTCGAACCCGTTCCAAGCGGGCCAGGTATCCCCTCACGGAGATTCTGGACGAGGGATTCTCCGAGGCCTTTCGGTGGCGAGGCCATAGTGAGTCCGGCACTGGAGCTTTGGCAGCGCCTGCTTCCTGCCCTCGCCTTGACCAGGATGGCCAGGAAGTATCACGGTCCCTACGGTTCCTTGTCGGTTTTGGAACCCCTCTGCTGAGGGTTGGTTACCGACAGCGTTTTCGTAGCGCCCGTAGCGCCAGGGATGGGACAAACCTCCTGACAAGGGTCAAGAAATTGGACTATGTCGAGGAAAAAGTCTCGCTGCGTCCTCTCTGCTTGCCGTCAGGCCAGTTCGGCCGTCCTCATGGCACATTTTCTCATGCCTGTTGGGCTCCCTGGATGAGGTCATCCTCATCTTCCGCCGATCTGCAGACTACGGTTAAGCAGGTGCGGGACCAGGAGAAGCAGTGGCCAGACAGCAGCTCAGACTGCTTTGGATATAGGGGACTCGTGTGCCAGATCGGGTGGCGGCGCGGTGGCTATCGTCGGCGAGCTTGGCTGAGGATATCCACCTTTCGCCGGATACCAGCACAAGTTGGCGGATGTTCCCTTTTGGGGACTGACCTCTTGACCCTGGGGTGGAAGGTCACCTGCAGAGGATCGAGAAGTCAATGCTACCTTGGACTCGGTCTCTTCAGCTCAGAAGGACAAAGGCCGCCAAACCACAAGCTAAGCCCTTCAGTCCTTCTGTGCCCCAGCGCCCGGCCCAGCAGCGTCAGGGCCAGCAGGCTCGACCTTGGCATCCCAAACCCAAGCCACCGGCTTCCTCTAACAGGAGGCAGGGAGGAAAGGGCCCAGGAGGTCCCTCGGCGGTCCCTCCTCCAAGCCTGCCCAGTGGCAGGCTGAGGGGTGTCGCCCCATTCCCGTCTACCCACCCTGGGTCCCCGAGGAGAGGCAGCTCCGGCACTTCCGTTCCGCCTGGTCCGCTGTTACCACGGACAGGTGGGTCTTGAGAGGTGTTGGGAAGAGGCCTGCCTCTGGAATTCGAGAAAGCACCACCCTTCAGGCCGTCGCCCCTCGGGGCCGGGATCCCCAGCCTCACTGGCGGCTCGTCGGCCGACATGCTCTCCTCCTCCAGAAGGAGGTGGTAAGAGAGGTGGTGGACCCTCCTTCAGACCCAGGGTTTGTGTCCAGGTACTTCCTGGTTCGAAGCAGACGGGGCTGGCGCCCCATTCTCAACCTACGACCTAAACAAGTTCCCTAGGTCTCGAACTTTCAGGATGGTCACTGTGGCTCAGATAATACCATCCTTGGAGCAGCGTGTGGTTCTGCTCTCTGGACTTGCAGGGCAGCGTTTTTCCGTCCCTATCCGTCCGTCTCACCAGAGATTCCTTCGCTTCGGCGGAAGGATCCTCTTGATTCCAAGCCATGCCCTTGGCTTGTCTCCAGCTCCCAGGGTCTTCACCAAATGCATGGCAGTGGTGACAGCATTCCTCTTGGCGCCCGAGGGTCGGGTGTACCCTTACCTGGGCGACTGGCTGATAGCAGCTCCCTCCAGGAAGGAGGCGGAGTGGTCCAGAGATCTGGCCCTCCAGGTCTGCTCTCAACTGGGCCTCCTATCAGCGAGGCCAAGTCGGAACTCGAGCGAAGCAGGTGATTCTATTCATCGGGCGCAGCTCGACTCTCTTGAGCCAGGCGGCTCCCGGCGGACAGGGCCGAGGTTCTTTCCTCCTTTGCCCAATCATTTCTGGTTGGGCAATTCAGCCCTCCGGGACTTCCTCGCCTCCTGGGTCTCATGGCGGCCTGCACCAGCGTGGTCCGTTGGGCCCGCTGGAACATCGTCCCCTTCAGTGGGACTGGCCAGCCAGTGGTCTGGCAACTGCGATCCCTTGGACCAGCTTGTGTCGGTGACACAGGGGATGTGGAACGCTCTCCAGTGGTGGACCGTTCCAGATCATTTGCAGGAGGGCATCCCGTTCGTCCGCCCCGAGCCGACGGTCTCTCTATCGACCGAATCCTCTCTGATGGGTTGGGGTGCCCATCTGGGGGAACACCGGGCTCATGGCCTCTGGTCCCCGCGGGAGTCCCGATGCCACATCAACCTGCTGGAGCTCCGAGCGGTCCGCCTAGCTCTCACCGCCTTTGCTCCGTTCCTCCGGGGTCAAGTGGTCCGAGTCAGGCGGACAATACCACGACCATGTACTATCTAAACCGCCAGGGCGGGGCCGCGCTCCATGCTTCTATGCAAAGGCTCTCGCATTTGGTCACTCGTCTCGCAGCCTGGGCGGATCTCCTAGCCATTCACGTGGCAGGGCCTCCAACACCCTGGCGATGCCCTGGGCGGATAGGGGCTGCATCCCACGAGTGGTCTCTCCTGCGGAGGTAGTACAGCATCTGTTCTCCCTTTGGGGCACACCTCAGGTGGACCTGTTTGCCTCAGGAGACAGCGAGCTGAGTCTGTTCCATGCCGCCTCAGCAGGGCTCGCTGCAGGGGATGCCTTCTCGAGGCAGTGGACCCCGGGCCTCTTTCGCCTTTCCCCATTTCCCTTGATCCACAAGGTGCTTCTCCAAGGCGAGGAGGGACAAGGCGCAGGTGATTCTGATAGCCCCAGACTGGCCTCGCCAGTTCTGGTACCAGATCTCCTCAGTCTCAGCTCCAGGACTCCTGGCAGCTTCCAGCTCGCCCGGACCTGCTCTCAGTCAATCAGGGAAGGTGTTCCATCCGGACCTTCAATCCCTGCACCTGATGGCCTGGTTCCTGGCTGCAGAGTTCCAGGCCTTGGGTCTTTCCAGCGAGGTCCTCAATGTAGTTGGGCGTCCCGTAAGTCGACCAGAAAATGCTATGCCTTCAAATGGAAAAGGTTTTCCATTTGGTGTCAGAAGCAAGGGCTTGGACCCTTCCTCCTGTTCCTTGGCAAGCATCTTGGACTATTTATGGTCCCTTTCTAATCAAGGGCTTAGGTCGGCGACCCTAAGGGTGCACCTGGCAGCCATCTCTGCTTACGGGCGGGCCGGAAGCAGTCGTACAGGAGAAGGTGGTCTGGCGCTTTTCAAAGGCCTTGATCACATTTCCTCCAGTCGGGAACCCCCACCTCCGTGGGATCTACTGCTGGTACTGGCAAAGCTCATGGGCAAGCCATTCGAACCTATGCACAGGTGTGCTCTCTCTCACCTGTCGTGGAAGACCGCCTTCTTGGTGGCTATCCGTCAGCCAGAAGGATGGGAGAGCTCCAGGCGCTCCATCGAGTCTCCTTACCTGGTCTTCCACAGGGACAAGGTTGTCCTGCGCCCCCACCCGAAATTCCTTCCGAAGGTGGTGTCGGGGTTTCACCTTAACCAGGTGTTGACTCTGCCGGTGTTCTACCCCAATCACACCTCGGAGGCCGAATATAGGCTCCATACTCTGGACCCTAGAAGGGCGCTCGCTTATTATAAGGAGCGCACGGCTGAAATTCGGGGAGAGGTTCGCCAGCTGTTTGTCACCTACGCTGAAGCCGCATCTGGCAGACCTGCAGCCAAGCGGACGATAAGCAGGTGGGTAACCTCCTGCATAGATCTCTGCTGTAAGTTGGCGGGCATGGAGCCTCCCAGAGGGATAAGAGCTCATTCTACCCGCCATACTGCTGCAACGGTGGCTGCTTCCAGGGACGTCCCTATCCAGGAAATCTGCAGGGCTGCTACCTGGAAGTCAGCAAACACCTTCATTACCCACTACCACATCGACCTTGAGTCACGCCGGGATGCTGGTTTTGGGGCCTCGGTTCTCCAGTCTCTCTTTCCCAAGTAAGTATTGGGGGTGCGTCTTGCCTCCCTCCTCCCGGAGAACTGCTAGGAGTCTGCCAATGAGTGTGGATGAACAACATATCCATGTCCCTAGAAATACAGGTTACTCACCTGTAACAGGAGTTCTAGGAATGGTATATGTTGTTCATCCTACGACTCCCGACCTCCCGGCCCGACGCACAACCTGAGCTTCCAGCGGGCCAGATCTGGCGTCATGGGGCGGAGCCGAGAGTTATACCACCCGGGTGGGTGGGAGGAGCAAGCTTGAAGACCTTCCGGCAAGATTTAAAGCGGCAAGGATACCTGCCAATGAGTGTGGATGAACAACATATACCATTCCTAGAACTCCTGTTACAGGTGAGTAACCTGTATTTGTCTTTCCCCAGTTAAGGCCTACTCAACTCACTGGACGAATCGATGCATAGGTGTGCCTCTGTGTGAAGGGCGTAATGTGGCCATCTGCAACACCTTATAACCACCCCTAGCCATCCAGTGGAGGCACTGCAGCCAGCGGTTGGGTCCCCTTCCCCCTCTTCCCAGAGTCTGAGAGCAATGCCTCCACAGTGCTCCTTTGACTGTGCTGAGGCTGGAGAGGGGCTTACAATCTGAGATACTGGTCTCCTGCATGGTAGTGCAAATTGTGCTTTTTTTTCTATTAATGTGTAGCTTTGAGAGGTGAGGGACCAAAACTCATAACCCTGTTTATCCCTAGGCTGGGAGCAGTGTCTGTGGTTCCTTACAGTGCTGTACCAATCCACTGTCCACAGTACTGAAAAGGAGATTATGTACCTCTAGGCTAAGGATATCTCTTGTTCATGTGCACCTGTTTTTGTGCAGTGTCTACAAAAACATGCTATGTTGTACTGGTTCTGGTCATCTAGGAAATAAGCAGACACCAAAAACTCATTTTAATTGTGTCATGGTGATATGTGAACCCAGGTACCTGTTTCTAATTTGCTACACAGTCTGTGTCACTTTCTACCTCTTCAGTGATTCTGTATGCTCACTCTTGATTAAGCAGTATTGTTGAGTCAGAGGCACCAAATTCATGAGTGTTCACTGGCATTCCGTCCAAAATCAATGCCTACCTTGTGATCATTGGATTGGGGCAAGCTCAGAGTGCTCTGAGAAAGAAAAAAAATAATGTCCTCACCGGAGAACAACATAGTTGCTCTCTGCCTCTCTTCGTGATTAGTTCTCCCTTAATAGGTGATTGATGGGCACCAGCCTGGCGCTACAGCGGTGGCACTACACCCTGGCAACCAGGGTTTGGCAGCAGACTTGGGTCAACTGGGGGAGAGAAGATTGAGTGACCAAGGTACTGCTCTCCTTGTCCTCTCGGGGAAGAAGGTTCTAGCGTCCCCACCCTTAGGCTACCACTTGGCAGAGGCCAGGTGGTTTTGCAGTGGGAGGGCCACCCTCAGTGCTGATGTGTGTGTGTGTGTGTGTGTGTGTGTGTGTGTGTGTGTGTGTGTGTGTGGAGGCATGCATGTGTGGTGCATCATTGCACGTTAGCAGTCCTGGGAAGAAAACCCCAGATTGGCTTGGTGCCTCCCTGGCTCACCGAAGGCTCCACACCACTGACTGGTCAATGCTTGAACTGGATTGCGCTGTGAGGGATGACAGCCCTGCAGCCAAGTTGTGGATAGAAATCTGTTGGGGGGTACTCAAGAAGCCACATAAGTCCCAGAGAAGTGTGTGATGGGGCTGGGTAAGATTGGGGCCAGCTGGTAGAAGGGATCATAAATACGAATATAATTGGCAAAGCTATTGCTGATCCAGTGACTTTCCTCACAACCAGCAGCCATTGCAGTTACCTCACAAAAATGGTGATATGTGCCAGTGTAGGTCATAAAGACTTGGGTGGGGTGACACATTGGACAACCAATTGAAAATTCCAGGCACGAAAGCACTTGGTAAAGCTGGAACAGCTGCCCCGTATTCCCACCAGTTGCATTTAGTTTTTTTCTTTTAAAAAAGGGCAGCAACCCCACCACCACCAAGTGGTACATCAGAGGTAGTCTGTATTCGAGGGGGGAGGGGGGATGGACTGTTGCCACTCGTGGCACCTGACACTTGTGCTTCTGCAAGTCAGATTGGCTGTCCTGCACCCCCAAACAGAAAGCCAGTCCACACCATGTAAAGTACTGTGTAGGTCCCTTAAACAATTACATAATGACAATTGTGCCACAATTTGAATTGCCAGTTACAGCAAGTTGAACCAGGTTTTGCATTGCAAACAAACAGTAATTGACTGATGTGGTACCAGGTAAAATGTTTGCTTCTCAAGAGAAAAAATAGAACCTTACAATTAACCTTCCATGACATGATTACTCACACAGCACTCTCAACTTTTTAAATTTAAAATTAGGGATAAAATAACAGTATAACATGGGGTAGGAGAGGGAGGAATTAGCTGATTGGTTGAGTGGTGTTGGGTGACAGTGCATTATTGCACATTATCGGCACAGCTAAGTGAAGGGTCCCCAAGATTTGGTATCAGTGAGCAGAGTGGGACTCATTATCTACTTCAGGGAATGAAAGTGAAAGGCAACCATTTATAAGGCAAGCAGAGCAGCAAGTACTCAATGACATGCTCAAACAAAGATATTCAGCAGTCCCAAGTTGGTGAAAGATCGTTGTAGGCAAGTTTGGCAAAGCAAATAAAGGCAATTTATTTAAATAGCGGCTCCATTCTTTCATGACTCCCTTAGCGCCTCTGCCCCACAATTGGGCCTTCGTCAGACTCTGACATGCTTCAGTTGTGGGGGCATGCTGTGCACATAATTCCTGTACTATTGTTTGCCCTCCATATGCGTACTAGTGTGTTGTGGGAGTATACTGTATACATAATTTCTGTAGTGTTTCCCTCCATCCCATGCAAGTATCTCTGCCCCCCATTTCTGCAATCTGAGCCAGAGACAGGAATAAATGAATCTTCTGCACTGTCAGGTTTCCATACTATCCATTAGAAGCCGTTCTTTGTCCCATCCCTAGCATTATAAGTCCCATCGTTGCTGTTGTTTCCCATCCTGAACCATTTCTCCCCACTGTGCTGTCATCTCCTGTTGCGTCCCAGAACATTTGTAGCAGTGTCATACCCCATGTGTGGTGAGAGAAAGCAAGAGGTTGGATGACTGGGAATTTCCATTTGCATTCCCTCTGTTCCCGAATAGTTGAGCCATGGAGCAGCTGGGTCAGTCACCAACACAGAGTGACAGTGACATGCTTCAGCTCCCCACCGCCACACAGTGCGAGCAGCGAGACCGCTGCTTGAGACAGCCAGCACTCGCCCGCTCCCGTGCCACGGGCTGGGACAGTTGCTGACGCCGATGGTGGGGAGCACCCAGGGTCTCTGTGTCTCCCCAACTGCTTCTGGCTGTGTGCACTGTATTAGTTACAGAATGGAGTCAGCAGTCAGCATCGGCTGCGGCACTGGAAGGAGAGACAGAGCTGTGTGCACTGTTAGTAATGGACAATGAGCGCGCCGCGAGAAAATGCTGCAGAGAGGGCAATGACCGAGCTCTGCAGTGTTGTGCGTACGCCCCGTCTCCACTCCTACTTCTTGCTCTGTGCGCCTCCGAGCTGTCAACAGTGTTGTGGTTACTCTGTCTCCTCTCCCGCTTCTTGTGCTACCGAGCACTGTACAGTGTTGTCTACTCCCTGCCTCTGCTCCTGCTTCCAGCTCCGTTCGCACCAAGCTCTGTACAGTGTAGTGCAAATAGTAATGCGACAGTTGTTCACAACCTGCCCACTGCAAGCCGCGGCGAAAATCTCCGCTTCCCCCTGCTGCAGTCCCCAAGAGCTGGATGCAGTGTAGATTGAGAAACTGGTGTACACTGGGACCGGCACGTGCAATTTAACCATGCGGCAAGCTGCTGCCATGTGTGTGTCTGTGTGTGTCTGTCTCCTTTCTCTTCTTTCTCTCTGTACAGTAATAAAATCTCCACTCCCCTTGCAGCTGTTCGAGGCCAAGGCGCGGTGTAAATTGAGAAACCGAGAGAGAGAGAGAGACACCGACACTGGCACATGCAGTTGAACCATGTGGCAAGCTGCTGCCATGTGCGTCTACGCTCTCTGTACAATAATTGGAACACCACACTCCCGTGTATCCTTGGCCAAGCCAGAGGCATGGAGCAAAAGAAAAGGCATAACAGACAACCCCCGGCACAGCTTGTAACCGTGTGGGAGAGAAGGTAGTGCAGGCGCACAGTGAAAACAGCACAGTGAAACAGCACTCTCCCAAGGCTGCTAGTTTGTTGCATCTGCACCATGTGGGCTCTCCATTCGTGCTATTAGTAGTTTCCAATCGGTACTGTGCAGATAGGCAGCCTGAGATGCTTGGCTACTGTTGCTGTTGGGTACTGTGCAGGAACTACGTTGTGCGAGGGAAGGATACTTCCCAAAGCTCCACGTTTTCTTCATTTTACATGTTTCCTTTGGTGTATTAACACGGGGGTAACCCCATGTTATAAGTGCAATAACCCACTCCAGGGGGTGCTGTTATTTAGGATTAATCAACTTCCGGGTGTGTAGTGAGGCACAAGACACACAGGCAGAGTGCCCTCACAGCAACCAGGGTTTTGATGAATCCCCAATAACAACACACCCTGTTGTGGGTTATTAACTACTGTTTTGTCAAAACCCTAGAATGTGTGGGCTTATTCTATTTTTCTTTGTCTGTTGTGCCCCTCATGTTTTCTTTTTTTGTTTGTTTTATTGCCTGGGTAAAAATGGGTTAGGTAGTTATTCATATTGTTAGTTATGTAAGGTAAGAGGACAAGTGCATTTAACAGTCATTGCAACAGGTATAAAGTGAAACATAACTGTGGAGGTAATTAAAGCAGCATTTACAATCACTTGATACATTAGCAGTCCTAACTTTGATTCAGTTCAGAGATTTTTGGATTAGTTTAGACTACAGTGGCATTTACTCGGCTGGATTATATTCAGACATGTGAGCTTAGACTGTTTCTTTTAATTCACTTTTATTTCTTTTGCAGAGCTATCTCTCTCTTCTATGAATTGTCTGAAAATGACTTGGCTTTCATCAAGCAGAGCAAAGATGGATCTGGTTTCTTAATTAACCTGATTGACTCTCCTGGACACGTAGACTTCTCCTCTGAAGTGACAGCTGCTCTCCGGGTCACTGATGGTGCACTTGTTGTAGTAGACTGTGTTTCAGGTATACGCTAGCAAGATTGTTCTCCTGAAACTTATTGTCAAAAGCTTGCTTCACGCTGTGTTGCAGGCAGAACCGGGCGCTCAGTGCTGTCACAGTTCCAGCATAGGGGAGACAGAGAGCAAAGAGAAGAAAGCAAGAGAAACCGGGAAAATTAAAGGGAAGAGCTAGAAGGAAATGCAAAGAGCAATCAAAGAACGAACAACGGGTAGTGCATCTCCTTCCTTTGGCACTCAACCCCTCACCACCCCACCTTTTCATATTTTATATCAGTGGGGAAACCCTGCAAAGATCTTACACTATGTATATACCAGTACCAGCATTTTGTAAACCTTATGAGGAAACCCTATTAAAAAAAATTGTTATTTTATGCATGCATCAAGTGAAGGGGTGTTGCAGGGTCTAAAAGAAGTCCTTTCTTGAGGAACTAAAAGTAACAGCTAGGTACTGATGTTTTTTGTCAACAGCGGAAGCTGTTTTGATCAACCCAGGGGTTACAGTACAGTACAAACTTAATTTTTTTGTAAATTACTTGTTAAATCTTCTGGAAATAAATTTGAATGTGTTTTTTGGTGTTTATTTATTGCCTTCCCCCCCCATTCTGTACCTCTCCTGGTTCCTTTTCTTTTCCGGTCCCATTTATTTGGGGGGTCTTTAGTCTGAGTCTTTGTTAAATATATTGTTCTAATTCTCGTTTTCCTGCTCTTTTATTCCCTCTGCTCTTCTTATTTTCTCCTCTATACCTTTGGAACTTCTTTAAAATATGAGATCTTATAACTAAATGAGTCTGTCTCTAGAGAAAGATGGGTACAGTTCAGTGCACAGTAATCTTATTTTTATTTATTTATTTTTGGCGGCTTTAAAAGGGAGTTAAACTGATCTTATTGTAATTTCAAGAGGTGAAAGGTGAATGGCTTGACTAAAACTCTGATTTAAACTGAGGATATTCCAAGTATACATTTTTTTTGGTATTATTCTTGATAGTTGGTGTACTGTACTGTCCTTGAGCCAGGTATAGAATAGAAAGGTATAAGTATGTATAATAGGTACTGTACACAGATATGCACACCTGTGAGTACACACGTAATGTATATGGGGCATACCTATGTGCCTGTGTGAATATGTAGGGGACTCGAAATATGCAGTTTATCTTCACATGATATGTGAGGGGGCTGGACCATAACTAGAGTAAAGGAGCCAGGGGTGAGTATAAAGTCCTGCCCCCCTCACAAGTGATGAACTGTTTTGAGGTCGGACCATTGTATATAAATCTATCTGCATGCAGATTTTAAAGAGCTAGTGGAGCCAAAACAAGCAGACCGGAAAATACAAATTTTACGTAGTATTCGATTGTAACTTTATTTCACAAGTATTTTTCTTTTTCCTTTTGCTCATTAGAACGTTTTCTATAGGGTAATGTGCTGGATTTGTGGAACAGCTGTTAGCCTGGCAGCTGACATATCTATCTCAACCCCCCCCCCCCAACACACACACACCACAATAATGGAATTGTGCTGTCGCTGATGATGAAATCACAAGTGACTGACCTGATGGTTACTGAGTGGCTGTTCGTAAGCAGAAGTGATGTCACAGTTAGTGAGGTCACAGTGCTTTTGTTGGAGTGGGGTCAGTAAAGCTAGACTTGTCTGCTGCCAGGCATAGTGCTGTTGCACACAGTACACCTGCTAACATCAGGTAAACAATCTTCTAATTAATCAAAGGGAAAAGGATAAGTACCTCGGATCTAAAAGGTAATGGTTGGCTGCTTTAAAAAAATAATAGTTTTAGGCAGTACACTAGCTAACTCTCTGTTTTAATTTCAGCTGTTGGCTTAAATGCTGCGCATGGCTATTGTGATGTCATCAAAAAAGCTGCTCTCTGATTGGTTTAGTATGCATTGTGACATTCCTTGTTTTGCAAAATAATTTTATCTTACTACGTTGGGTCAGGTTAACACTATCTTGCATTTTTATCAGTACATGTGTGTTGTATAAATATTCTTCTACCATGAGGTGAAGCAAAAATATTAATAAGGGTTTGTTTGGTTAAATTTGATATATTGTATCAATGTACATTACATCACACATCCTCCCCATCGAATGTCTTGGTTTAAATAAAAAAAACTTAAGAATGTCATGTGTTCTAATCTCAGGTATCTCACTTTAAAGTTTACGCTTTATGCAGTTATCTTGACTGAGAGTGATAACTGGGAGATTAGAACTTAGCATATTTTAGAATTTGGAATGTAGGTTCAAATTCTGCACCCATACTCCACTCCTGTTGCTCAGATCTGTTTCTCCGTCTGAAGGAAGCAGTCGTCCCGTAGAGAACTCCAGTAACAGTTGGTTCTTCGCTCAGTGATTTACTCTGCGTTAGCTAGCTTTTCACGGAATAATTATGGTCTCTCCGATTCCCAGGAACCAGAGGCTAGCCTAGCTGACTGCTGTTTTATTTTCTGCTATTTTTAAGCTAAACTACTTTTTACTTATTAGGAACGGTGTAGTAAACTTCGGCAGGTAATGGAGTGCTTTCACTTTCTGTTTTTCAGCAGCAGTGTAGTATTTTTTAATTCTGTTTCTGTCTGTGCTCTTTCACCTTAAAGTTGTGTTACAGAAGCTGTGATTTGACCTTGGGCACAGTTTCCTCTGTACAAGAGCCATTTTCTACTAATATCGTGGAGACCTTGTGAACTAGCAAAACAACTTATACAAATTTTCACTCCGGCAAGGGCAGACTGCAACATGTTTTGTTTACAGTGTCTAGGTCCACAACATGACTAAGTCCTGTCCTATTTATTTTTCCCAAAAAACTAATTTAAAAGAAGCATGCCATCTCAGTTTGCCTGTGTCACCTAAAAATAATAAAAAAGGCTCTGAGGGAGTTTCCAACAGTGGTTGAAATCACACCTGGGGTCCATCTCCTCATGTTCAGCAGCAGATGATCTTAAAGGTGAGCAGAAAAAAAAGATAAAGCTGCACAGCCATGTTGGGAGTAGCACCACCAGGAAGAATGCTACTTCCCGTCCATAAACCACTTAAGGCCATATCAAAAATCATAAAGCAAAATGGGGGTGGGGACCCACCAGTGTCCAGACTTGAATATTCCAGTATTCAGATGCTTTATTTATAATGTGCCCCAATGTTTCGCCATTGTAGGGCTTCTTCTGAGGACTTAAAGGAGTCCAGCAAAAGTAATTAGAATTGGCATATCTCTAAAAAGCCTTATACCAATAATTGGATCTTTGATTTAACTCATTTTAAAAGTTACAATCTGTTTTGTAACCGGACTTCATTCCCTGCTCAAAATCCTTTTCAGTGAAGAGCTACTTATATCATGACCAGAACTCATAGCCTGGTCTTCCCTGTCAACAGTCTTACATGACTTATTTCTCCAAAGTTTAAAGAAACTGTTTGTAATTATGGGAGGGGACTGACACAGGGTTGGTGCAGTGCATACAGTTCCAGAAAGTTCAGATACATGTTGCTGTGCTTTGGAATGTAGCAGGAAGTGGTTGTAGAATGCAGTGATGGACAAATCTATAGAATGTTAAGGTGGTGCACACTTTCATAATATTGGGGGGAGGGTCATGCAATCTCAGAATGTGGCAGGGATGAGCAGTCTTGAAATGTGATGGCGACACTCCGTTTTGGAATGTGACAGACATCTGTGCACACCACATTTAAAATTGCACATTGCATTCACACCATTCAATACTGTGTACCCTACCACGTTCTGACATTGTGTGTCCCGCCCCATTCCAAAGTGTGAAGCCACTGCCACATTTCTGGAAATTATCACCACCACATTCCAAAATTGTGTCAGTGACATTCTGAAATGGTGCGTCCTGGCTATGTTCTGAAATTTTGCATCCCTGTTGCATTTGGAAATTGTCACCACAGCATTCAGAAATTGTGCATCCCATCACATTCTGAAAATGCGTCCTTACCACATTCCAAAATGATGGATTCCCTCCACATTTTGAAACTGCATTTCAGTCACATTCTAAATGTCAGAAGCCTCCTCCCTAAAAGGATCTACTTGGGCTCTGGGTCTCACACACTCCACTGACCTGCTGTGTATTATGGGGACCTGGCTGTGGTCCCACACCCCTGATGCACACATAGCACTCCCAAATTATTGCATCCATTGTCAAGACTGAGGTAAGCGTGGTGGCGGCGTGGCCATTTATGCCCACCAAAACCTACCCTGCCGTGTCTCCTCTGAATCCAGGCCCTCCTCCCATCAAATATGCCTCCCCCAAAATTCCCCCTCACTCCCTGACTGAAATTATTTCCTTTCTAGTCTCCATGGCTTCAACATAGAATGTATATTATTTGGTGACTTGAACTTTAACTGGTTATCCCTTTCACGTAAACCCCACACAGAGCACACTGAATCTTTAAATCAAAGTCAGCCAAGGAACCTACCTGCCCAAATCCCTCCACTCTTAACCACACACTTCTTGATTAGGTTGTCTGCTCCCATCCCCATAGATCCTCACTGCAGGCATTCTACTGGATGTTTCAGCAACCACCTTATAACATATTGTGTTCTCAAAATCCCCCCAATATACTGCTGGATCCGCTCCTACAGATCACTTACTGTTGACTCACTCCTTCATGATTTGATTTATATGCCACTGACTTGGCCACTGTCTGCTCCACTCCTGATGTGGAGTCTACCCTTCCACTTTTCTCACCTCCTTCATAAAGTATGGGATCACCCCCCCCTTAGGTGCCACAGGGTAAAACAGCATTACCTACCCTGGGTCTCAGCTGACCTCATCCACTTGTGTAAATCACGTGATAAGGCCTGGGCTTTACATAAAACTACCACACCCTTCCAGACCGTGTGTGTGTGTGTGTGTGTGTGTGTGTGTGTGTGTGTGTGTGTGTCTGTGTATATATACAATATAGCTCTCTCGCGCTCTCCCTACCCCCTTACACAACACCTGCACAAGGCAATTGGGTCTACCAAGGCTGCTTATTTCCGTTCCCCCTACACCCCAATAAATCCTCCCTGCTGAGTTTTGACTACTCTCCACTCTCTGCTTAACCCCCATCCCAGTCCACCCCCGCCACATTATCTTATCAACGGCTCTTTGGTACTGACCTTTCTCCAGTCACAACTGCCCCTAAACTCTATTGCACGTCCTCACCTCCCCACCACCTTACATGGCTACTCCTCTCCTCCTCCCCAAAACAAATCTTGATCCAAGAGTCCAAAGCTTTTCCTTCAAGACCAAAACAATTCAGCCCAGACTCCCTCAACCCCTGTCTTCTATGTATTTCTGCCCAGCTGTATCCCTCCCTCACCCAGATCCTAAATCGCTCTTTCTACCTCTGCACGATACCACACGCCTGGAAGATTGCAGTCTACCTCTTCAGAAAGGAGGTGACATCCTCTCTCTGGGAAACTATCTCACTGCTCCTGCCCAGCCCAAACTTCAAGAATCCCTTGTTCTTGCATGACTCGCTGATTTTCTAAACTATCAGGCTTCAGGACAATCCATTCTACCACCACATCACTCCTTTGTGTCCATAAACTCCATCCTCTCCATTATGGACAAAGGACACATGACTGCTACCATCTTCATTGACCTTGCAAAGACTTTTGACTCAGTCGCTCATCCTCTCCTCCAAAACAAACTTTCCACTACTGGCATCTCCCAGAATCTGTTCAGTGGTTCAGTTCTTACCTCTGTGGCCATACACAACTAGTTTGTGTTGGGGGAGCCCTCTTCCCTTCTCCCGATCAATGCAGATGTTCCCCAAGGCTCCATTCTGGGCCCTATGCTATTTTCCTAAATAATCTCTCGGTGGCAAACATACAGATGTATGCTGATGACACTGTTCTCTTCACCTCTGGCCCCTCTCATGCAGCAGTCCAGTCCCAGCTCCAGGCAGACTTCCACTCTGTCCTTCATTGGTTCAGTCAAAATCTCCTCAAAGTAAATGTAAAAAAAAAAAAAAACAACCATATCCATGACATTTGGTACCCTGCAAAAACTTGCCACCCTCCCCTCCCTCATCACGTTCACCATCCTAGGTGGCTCCCCACTTGATACAGCCCCCCACTACAAGTAATTTTGGGGTCTTGTTAGACTCGTGACTTGACTACTCGAAACACATTGAGCATATCCATGCAAAACTTCACAGAACTGGGCATGCGGTACAGAAGCAGACTCCCTGTCCCACACTACTTGGCACCAACTCCTGAACAAGATGATTCTCCTCCAACTGTGCCAATGTGGTTTATAACACCACATCAGCCTCCCTATTAGCCAGGCTTGACATACACTACAATGCCTTTTGTTTTGCACTAAATGTGTCCCCATCCCCCCCCCTGCACACATCACTGCTCCCTGTACTCATCCCTTTCTCTTACCCCTCTACACCACCGATGCCTACACCACTCCCCACTCTAGTTTGGGTCCTTGCCCTCCTACCTCTCCTCACTCCTGTCTCCCTCTGCTGTGGCCTCCTATCCCCTTCAGTCAAGAGACACTTGCACATTCTCACTCCCACGGCCCTCATCCTGCTCTGGTATAGCTGCTTTCTCTTGCAGACTGCTTTCACTGTGAAATATCTTCCCCTCCCAAATCAGACACTCTTCTCTCCCATCTGTCTCCCTTAACCATGCCTTATCACATTCAATTATGCTTGCAAACACTTGCCTTGAAAATGATAATTCTTCCTCCTCAACCCCTTTTTTCAACATTTCTCCCATAACTAAATACTCTCGGCACTCTGTGTACATATTTTTTCCTCCACCTGCAGTGCCCCCAGCCCGTCCCGAATCACGGCTCTTACTGCCCAGCCTGGGGGCCCGGTGCCTGCGGGGGGTGTCAGTCTTCTCCTGACTGACTGGCATTTTTGCCTCAGATTTTTCTCCGGAGGCCCCAGGAGTCGGCGTGCATGCGCCCGAACAGCCTCGATCATGGCCTCCTTCCCCACCCCTGCACGAGCTTCCTCCAGCTCCACTGGGGTCATCCATCAGCAGAGGGATCGCACTTCCTCCCGGAGGGAGAGCTTGCCTTCGGCAGCTCAGTCCAGCTCCACCCTCCCCCGACCTCAGACACCCTGGCTCGTTCACAAACCCTGGTCGCTGGCGTGGGTCGAGGTAAGGCATTAGCGCCTCAGCCCTCTACGCCACCGGGCCTGCTACTCTGTGTACACTTTAAACTAAGTAGCACTTGATTCTCTGTTCTCAGTCCCCTACTCTTTGTTCCCTTTTATAGTTTTTTTTTTCCTCCCCCTTCCCCCTGCCTTCAGCTTCATCTCCTCTGAGCATAAACTTCAAACTCTTAATGCAGTACCCTACTAGCCCCTACCCCCCACTTCTTCTCTACTTCCTCCCTACCTTTCTCTTTTCTCCTTGCACAGCTACTCTCTTATCATTTGCCCAGCACTTACCGAGTTTCCAGCTACCTTGAACAGTATTGGTATTCATGTGTTATTCAGTTGTTTAATCTGAATTGTCTGCTAATTGTATTTGATGTATTGCAGTCTTATAAAACCCACCCTGTACTATTAGAAAAACAAACCTCACTTTTTTGAATAAGCGAGTGGGTAAGCACCACTTATGAAGCCAGGAGATGGTACAAAAATATTTTTATTAACATGTATCGAAAAAAATCTGTGCAAAAAAACCACAAACATGTATCAACATCTCCTTCAATGTAAAGTGCTAGTGTCATAAGGCAGTATCCAGCGCTGCAATGAATGCACTAAATTAGAGTTCTAATCAGTAACAGATGCCAAAGAGGAATAGATGTAACTAATATAGCAGCAAAAAATCTGTAGTTTTTGGCATACCAGGTAAACAGGATCTCCCAAAGAAGTAGGAATAAAGCACACGGCTTACTTAGACGTCGGGGAAATAGGATCCAAAAAAAAGATGAACTTTCGTACTTTACACAGTAGATTCAGCAAGAGCTGTGTTCCATATGTTCCACGTGCACTTGAAGAATAGCTTAAATTAATCTTGGTGCTCCCAAGGATATACCTGAGGCAGTACTTGAAATACAAAACACCGCTATTTGAAAACGCTGCCATAACGCCAAGCTCACACATGCTGCAAACCCTTCAGCTTCTCGGGCGTGGAAAGGACACGTCCTTTCCATGCCACGGTTGAAGGGTTTGCAGCGGTGTGAGCTTGGTGTTATGGTGCGCCAAATAGCGTGTTTTTGTATTTCAAGTACTGACACACTGTGCTTTATGCTTGTACGTTTTCCCTGCCTCAGGTATATCCTTGGTAGCACCGAGATTAAGCTATTCTTCGAGTGTTTCACTAGTGGTGCTTACCCACTCGCTTATTCGAAAACGTGAGGTTTGTTTTTCTAATATGGATTTACTCTCTGGTAGTGCACACTTGTTTGATGCATATTTCTTTACCATGGTGTGAGCCCCTAAAATATTTTTGTTTACCACCCTGTACTATTATTTTTTGTTTTTAAGGTACCCTGTCTTAATCTTCACAATGACTTTTTTGGTTTGTTTTTTACACAAGTGTTATAAATGATTGTAATGTTCCTGTCCCCTTTCCCTGGGATATACCCAGAAACAAGCCTTGATTCAGTGTGCCTCTCTGGGTCAACAACTTTAAATTCCAAAAGTGGACATCACCTCACCACCACATTCTACTTTCCAGTCACATTCTGAAACTGTATGTCACCACTGCATTCCAGTATTGACTGTCACATTCTGAAATATGCACCATATTATATTCAAAATTGTATATCCCCACCATATTCTGAAAAATCAGTGTCCCTACCACATTCCAAAATTGCATTTCCAAGCCACATTCTAAAATTGTGCATTCTACATCCCAGTCACATTCTGAAATTGTCACCACTGCATTCCAGTGTTTACTGTCTGTCACATTCTGAAAATGTGCACCCATGTTCCCAATTTGCATATCCCCACCATATTCTGAAAATCTGTGTCCCTGCCACATTCCAAAATTGCATTACCGAGCCACCTTCTAAAATTGTGCAACCCTGCCTCATTCTGAAACCACCTCCACCAAGTTCTGAAATTGTGCATAGTTGTCACATTCCAAAAAATGTGCATGCCTGCCGCATTCTAAAACTGTATGTGACCACTACATTCTAAAACCGCATCCTGGATCCATTCTGATATTCCCTGTCCACGCCACATTGTGAAACTGCATGTTATCACCACAATCTGAAATCTAGCATCCCCACCACATTCTAAAAGTGTGCATCACCACCACATGCAAAAATCACACATACATGACACATTATGAAATTACATATTCCTGCCACATTTTGCAGCTCTCCCGTAATGTTAAACTGCATATCTCTGCAACATTCTAAAAAATTTACGACACCAGTATATTCTGAATTTCAGCATTCATGCCACATTCCAACATGTGTGTCTCTGCTATTTTCTGAGATTGTGCAGTTTCTGCAGAAGCAGAGTGCAGTTTCCCATGGCATATGGCAATCCAAGCATCTTGTGTCACATCAAAAATCATGTTGCACTCACCTTAGCTGCAGCCATAGATAAGGTTGAAAGAAAATATCAAGTTGGCATGCGGTGGAATACCTGTATGCCCATCCTAATCCTCAGAGTAGTCCAGGTTGTAGCTTGTGAGAGAGCATAAATCACTATCTGTGCAGCACCCCAAAAAGGATGCTAAAAAATTGGCTATTGTGGCTAGAAAGGTTTATGTTACAGCGTCTCTGCTTATCAGGCAGGCAGTTTACTCTGCACATAGCACAGTATCAGAAACAGAGACATTGATGGCAAATAAGGACCGCTTGGCCCACCCAGTCTGCCTATTTCCCTACTTATTGAATAAGCTGCAGATCCTAGTTAACCAATAGCTTACTTCCTCCTACCCAACCCCAACTAGAATTGCCTTATTTCTTAACCCAGGAATTCTCCAATATTCCTAACTCTTGCAGTCAGCCTTTAAAGTAGAACTGCCTGGAGAAAACGTTATGCTAATGGTGGAATCATTGACTTGTGCCACTTATTCAACTGCTGCCCTTACCAATTGCATTCTAAAACCACTCTCATTTCTTTCTCCGCCTGCCAAGTCAAGGCGCATGTGAGACTTCTCACAGTCATTCTCAAGTGCTCCTTCTATAATTATAAGTATTTTCTTTCATATTTTTCATTTACTGCTTTTATTTTCTGTTTTACTAGTAAACTGTTAGGAATTAAGTGTTTTTCACTGTTTCTCTCGGTTCGGGATAAGTGCTGAGGAACCAAGGTTTCGTTAGTTTAGTCCGAGTTTTTTTGACTAAAACTCTGGTAGCTTTACTTTGTTTTTTTTTCTCTGTAAAGAACCAATAAATCCAGTTCTTTGTCTATTTATTCCAGTTCCGGTCGGAATATTCTTTGTTCCGGAACCGATTGCAACCACTATAAAAAAAAAAAAAAAAAAAACTTACTTGTGGTTGAGGTGTTTTGGGGTTCTCTGTGAAAATGTCAGAAAATCCTAAGAAGAAAACTGGGCCCATGGGGTTTAAAAATGTTACAAAGTGTGGGGATGTGTTTGCCAAGGTTGACAAACATGTCTGCTTTGGTGAGGAACATTTCTCTGCTGAATGTGACATCTGTAAGTCTTTCCCCCAAAAGATGCTTGAAAAACCTTGGGGGAGACTTCACAAAAGTTGGAGAATGCTTCAGGCTCTGACCAGCCTTTACCCTCAAATAATGCATGTAAAACTGCTGTTCCTAAGCAGGCAGCCCCTGATAAGGGGATACCTCACCGGGAAAATGAACTGGTCGAATCTGGTTCCTTCAAAAGACTAAAGAAAACAAAGCACACTGGACCCCTGCTGAAAAGCCTAAGGGGACTTCTACGGTGCCTGGCAGTTTGCCTGCGCCTGAGGATATTGCCAGGCATTGAAAATGATTCAGATTGTACAGGGGCTGGTACCCCAATTCCTCAAGCACCAGTTCAAACCCTGCTTCAGCAAACCATTTTCTTGATTCCAACCTCATTTCAGGAATGCACAGAGTATGAGAAAGAAGGATTATGATGAGGAACCGGAAGTTCCCCGATCAAGAATTTGGATCTCCACCCAGGACATCTGAGGACTTCTCCTCTCATTTCTCCTTTGTCAGGAAAATGGTTGATGCTCTGGATATAGCCACTAGTGAAGTGGTAGAAGATAAAAAGGAGGTGGAGTATCTGGAGCTTATGGGGCTAACACCATCTAAAAGATTACTGCTCCCCATTAACAGATTCTTTAAGAAAGATATCGTAAAAATTCTGCAGACACCAAATTTTGTTCCACCTCTGGATACGAGGTCTGATAAGAAGTACGGAATAGATAGGGAGGGGGCTGAGTTTTTGTTTACTCACCCTGACCATCAAGGTGAAGTACAGACTGCAGCCTGTGACTGGGCAAAAGTGCCCCTGGCATCGCCCGAGAAGGACTCTAGAAAGCTAGACAGTATGGCCAAAACAGCTACCTATCAGCTTCATTATTTATCAGGACAATTATCAGGCCTATGCTGCACAGCATCAAAAATCACTGTGGCAGTCTGTCTTGGCTATGTCTGAGAAAGCTCAATCTGGTCTCTAAGCTGATTTGGCTGAGACTGCCAGGTTCAACCTGGAGGCTGCAAAGTATCAATTTCAGATGGCAGCAGATGCCATTGACACTACTGCCAGGTGTATGGCCCTCTCTGTGGTTCCAAGAAGGTTTGCTTGGCTCAGGCCACAAACCTCACACTGGATACCAGATGAAAGTCATGATTGTCTTGTGAAAACAACTCATTTGGAGATAAGACAGAGGCCTATATGAAGAAGGTGGATGAATACAAAGCTACCTACAAGAGCAACTCTGCCAAAGACAGAGCTTTACTTTCCACCAGACCTTATGGAAAGGGAGGCAGGGGTACAGCTAGTTACAGCAGGCCTTTTTATCAGGCTCAAGCTATCCACCAATACCAACAGTACCTTAGCAGACAGGGTACTTCAGAGATAGGGGCAGAAGGGGGTCTAGGCATGGCTCCCAGTCAGGGTCAGCCCCAATCCAAGCAGAATCCCTGACTTACTTGCTAAGGCCGCCTTCCCCAATCCCTGTAGGGGCAGACTGGCTCACTACTTCCAGGCTTAGAAAAACAAAACCACAGACATGTGGGTCCTGGAAGCAGTGGGTCAAGGTTTGTCCCCAAGTTTCAAATCCTTTCCCCACTAAGAACAAGGGTTTTCAAACCTGCTTCAAATACAGAGAAGAAGCTGTTGGAAAAGGAGTCATAAAGTCTGCTCTTGTCAAGGGCAGTGGAACCTGTTCCTCCTCAGCAAACCGGGAAAAGGGTTTTATTCTCAAGGTATTCCCTAACCACAAAGAAACATGGGGAGTAGCAGCCTATTCTAGAACTAAGGTTACTAAACAGGTACTTACTGAAGCCAAAGTTCAAAATGGTAACTTGTCAATGATTCTCCAGTCCTTCATAAAGGAGACTGGTTGGCCTCCTTGGACCTAAAAGATGCTTGCTTCCACATCCCCATAATGGAGTCTCACAGAAAATACCTCTGGTTCAGACTCCCTTCAGGCCATTATCAGTTCTCAGCACTACCATTCGGTCTCCCCTTGGCTCCAAGAGTGTTAATGAAGTGCTTAGCAATAGTGGTAGCACATGTAAGAAGGCTAGGTGTCAGTGTTCCCCTGTCTGGACGATTGGCTATTGGTGGGAAAAATCACCGCAGCAGGTGAGGTACCACTTGCAGGTAACCCAAGAGCTCCTGAAGTCCTTAGGGTTCCTAATAAACCTAAAAAAGTCTGTCCTACAACCAGTGCAGGTTCTGCAATTCATAGGGTCAGAACTAGACACCCCAAAGGGAAAGGCTTACCTGCCTCGGGACAGGGTAAGCAATATCCTACAAACTGCTGGCTCGTTTACTCTGCACAAGCCAAATACAGCAAGGCAGCTGTTTCAGCTACTGGGACATATGGTTGTAGCAACAAGCATAGTACTGGGTTCCAGATTACAAATGAGTGATGTACAGTTCCACCTCCGGGCACACGTGCCAAAGGAGGGATCCTCTCTCAAAGCTGATTCTAGTAACAAGGACAGTACTGCAAGCCCTCCAGTGGAGGAAGGAGACAATCCAAGAGGAGGGGTCCCTTCCAAAAGAGTCTCCATCAGTGATTCTCACAACAGACGCATCACTGCTGGGGTGGGGTGCCCATCTAGGGGAGCACACCACCCATGGAACCTGGTCAAGTGCAGAGTCACTCCAGCACATAAACCTGCTGGAACTGAGGGCAGTATTACTAGCCTTGCAGGCCTTTACCATGGGTGCAAGGTAGAGTGGTACAGGTCAGAACGGACAATACCACAACCATGTACTACATAAGCAAACAGGGAGGGGTCAAGGTTCAACTCCTTGTGCACAGAGCCAATGAAGATTTGGAGCTTCTCTTACTCAAAGCTTCACTGCAAGCTATTCTTCTGCCAGGCAAGGACAACACCCTAGCAGATGCCCTGAGTCAGATTGGTATGCCATCACTACGCAACAACTTTACCGCGACCGACGCAACAGCAGTGCCAGGTTGCTGTAGTGTTGGCACGGGACTCCAGCACTGCTTTCTGGTGGTATTGTTCCCCATCCCCCCCAAAGCAACTCTGAGTTCATTATTTAGTAGCAGAGGCTGAGCGCCCCCCCCCCGGCATGGGTGGTTCGGGGGCAAAGCTCCCCGAAGAAAACAGTCTGAAGCGACTCCCTTTATGCCGACGGCAAATGCGGTCGACATAAGAGTTGCTGTAGCGCCGGTCAACGATGCAATTGTCGACCGACTGTCATAGATCCAGTCGGATCAACCAGGCCCATCACAAGTGCACCCTGAACAGGCAGATACTGGAGGTAGTGTTCAGAAAGTGGGGCACCCCAGAGATAGATCTCTTTGCGTCCCACGAGAACCACCACCTGCCACAGTATTGTTGCAGACCACCAGCCAGGGGTACAATACCTCTGGACACTCTGACGCTGTACTGGTCAGGGAGGCAGCTATATGCCTTCCCTCCTTTTCCTGTCATCTTCAGGGTTCTGATCAAACTCTGATCCCAGCCAGCATCGATGATCTTCAATAGCTCCAGATTGGGCAAGGCAGCCATGTTACTCTCTGCTGCTTTCCATGTCTGTGGAAAAGCCAGTACACCTCCTTCAGAGGCAGTCTGTTAACCTCTAACCAAGGGAGGATCCTGTACCCGGACTTCAGATCCATCAGGCTCAGGACATAGCTTTTGAGGCGTATGCAGGTTTGCATCTCTCAAAGTGTTCTGAATGTTCTATGAGGCTACAGGAAGTCCTCTACCAAGAAAATCTATGCTTCAAAATGGAAAAGGTTTTCTATTTGATGCTCCACCAGTGATGTGCCAGAACAAGTGTGGATTCTGGCATTGCTGGACTACCTTATCCATCTGCATTCTTTGGGCTTGCAGCCCACCACTTTAAAGTCCACTTGGCTTCAGTATCTGCTTACATTTCAGCTGGAAAGGGTGCCTCTATGCCATTGAATTCCATTTTCAAAAGGTTCTTCAAAGGTTTGGCACATTCTTTTACACATGCAGAACCAGTGCCAGCTTGGGACTTGAATGTCTACATTGCCCAGCTCATGGTCCTTCTTTTTGAGGCCATGGCCTCCGCTCATTGAAGTATATTACCTGGAAAACAGTGTTTCTGGTAGCCATCACTTGTGTAAGAAGGATTTGTGTGCTTCAAGCTCTGTGTATCAAAAAAGACCACTTCTCATTCCATAGGGATAAGATAGTTTTAAGAACAAATAGGAAATTTCTTCCTAAGGTGGTTTCTGATTTCCACTTGAATCAATCCATCACTTTGCCAGTCTTTTTCACTTAGCACTCCAGGTGAGCTTCAGCTCCACAGTTTTGATGTCA
Organism: Neoceratodus forsteri; assembly: GCA_016271365.2. Lineage (NCBI taxonomy): Eukaryota > Metazoa > Chordata > Ceratodontiformes > Ceratodontidae > Neoceratodus > Neoceratodus forsteri. The sequence goes on from CM057449.1 coordinate 484,851,622, forward strand.
AGAGAGCCCTGAGTTCCTACATGACTCTCACTAAGGACCATAGATAGGACAGACAGCAGCTGCTCCTGACTTATGGAAATGTGGGTAAAGGAAGTCAAGCATCTAAAAGGTTAATTTCTCACTGGATAGTTCAGTGCATCCAGTTTTGCGACTTGAAAGCTGGGAAGGGGCCCCCAGTAGGACTGACAGCTCATTCCACAAGTGGAACAGCTGCTACTATAGCAGCTGCCAGGGATGTCCCATTGCTGGAAATCTGTAAAGCAGCTACCTGGAGGACAGTTCACACCTTTACAAAGCATTACAGCCTGGACACCCAGGCCAGAAGTGATGCCAGGTTTGGCACAGCAGTCCTACAGATCATATTTCCAAAGTATGTTCTGTGCCCACCTCCAAAAGTTACTGCTTCATAGTCTGCAAGAGTTAGGAATATTGGAGAATTCATTGAGTAAGAAGAAAAAATTACTGTAGTTATCTTGTTTCTTCCGGGGTATTCTGCAATATTCATAACTTGCCCACCCCGCCTCCCCCACTAGAACCAGTGGCCTGTGCACCCCAAGCTGAATGAATAGGTGCAAAGGTGCCACACACTGGCATACTTTATCTTTTTGGGCATTGTTTTCCCCCAGTTGGGGGTTTGTTTAGGTTAGTTTTGTTTGTATGTAGATGTTATCCTTTGTTGGGCCTTTCCTTGCAGGCTCTCCATGAAATCTGAGGGTTTTTAGAATGCATCAGTTGGTAAGGGCAGCATTTGAATAAGTGGCATGTGCCAATGATGGTTCTATCATTAGCATAACGTTCTGTCTCTGGGCAGTTCTACTTTAAAGGCTGACTGCAAGAGTTATGAATATTGGAGAATACACTGAAAGAAACAAGATTAATCTGGGTGGTAATTTTTAGACTGTCTCATACATTCTTGAATTCCCCCACTGTTTTTGGGGGCATGTTAGAGGAGATTTAGTATTGACAATGCACATGGAATTCATTATCTTTCAAATGTTATGCTTGGTACCATGTACCATACTTGATATGTAAAGCTGGGCAGAACAGCGAACATGTTGAGCAGCCACCTTAAAAAAGCAATTGAGAAAATGTAAACAAATATCTTGATGAATTAGGATATTCTAGTGGCATTTGAGGTACTATACTCAAGCTTGTGAAGGTACTGTATGACCATCACAGCTCGTGACAGTCAACATTTTGTAAGTTTTGAGCTTGCCCTCACTTGTGGTTATCCGTGTAGTATCCCACTGCTGACCATTTTATGAATATATTTATGTGGGCTTTTTTGTTTTTTTGGTAAGGTGTGTGTGTACAGACTGAGACTGTTCTGCGTCAGGCCATAGCTGAACGCATCAGGCCAGTCCTTATGATGAACAAGATGGACGTGCTCTTCTTGAGCTACAGCTGGATCCTGAAAGCTCTACCAGACCTTCCAGCGCATTGTAGAAAATGTCAATGTCATTATCTCTACGTATGGAGAGAGTCTGGGCCTATGGCAACATCATGGTAAGAGAATGTTCAGCAGCTGGCCTCTGTCACTGTTTCAACAGTTTACCCTGACAAGTTTTAGTAGCTGTGACTCAAAAATCAAGTGAAAAGAAAAAGTTGTAGTCAGTCATTTATAGGCTTCCAGGCGTTGTATTTAAGTACTGTACTTTATCTCTAGATTGATCCTGTCGTTGGTACAGTTGGGTTTTGGTTCTGGTCTACATGGCTGGGCCTTTACTCTGAAGCATTTTGCTGAGATGTATGTAGACAAATTTGCTGCCAAGGGCGAGAAGTTACAGCTACCTCCAGCTGAGCGTGCCAAGAAAGTGGAAGACATGATGAAAAAACTGTGGGGAGACAAGTGAGTAGTAGCAGATACATTCTGCCTGCCTTCTTTGTGTGCTCTACCCCCTAGTTTGCATCAGTTTCAAGTTTTTGTAGATGTTTAAAAAATAAAAAGCGTGTTCGTGTTACAGTGCTTGAAGCGAAGCATGGTAATGAAAAGAATATGGGTCTAGTATTCAAATGGAAAAATAACTTTTAATAGGTGTACACCAGAAAATTTACCTGAGTGGGATCTGTGTTCAGATTCCTGTGAGATTCCTGGTAAGGAAAGACTGGGGCCCTGATATTCAAGTGGAACAGTAACTATGAATGCACAGCCAATAGGTGTTTCAGGTGCCCATGTAATATGCAAGTTGAGATTTCCTGTGAGATTCCTGGTAAGGAAAAGATGGGGGTCTGATATAGGAACACATGTAGATGTAAACATAACCATTAGTAGGTGCATACCGGCAGACTTGTCCGGTGCCTGAGTGGGATCCATGAGATTTCCTGTGAGGTACCTCATGAGGGGAAAAACTGGGGCCTGATATTTAAGGATACCTAAACAACATTTTGACAAACTATTCAAAAATCTGACTCCGTAGGTGACTAAAGGAAAGACTACTGTATTCATTAATTCTAAAATTACACTGACATAATTTACCTAAATGTGGTTCCAGAGCACTTGAAAATTGTAAAATCAGCCTTCCAATTTAGAAAAAAACTCTTACCTGCTTCCTAAAATGGCCGACAAATGTGATGTGATGTGAGCCAAAGTCAGAAAGATATATGGCTGTCTGTAGTGCTAACTAGTTATTTTTTCTCTTTGTATAGAGGTGTTCCACCAAATGGTCAAAACCATGTGCATTATTTTGTGTAATGCACATGTTAGGCTATGGTTCTGTTCATTTTGTTTACTTTAACACGCTGAAAATGTGTTTCTAGGGACATGGATATGTTGTTCATCCACACTCTCTGGCAGGTATCCTTGCCGCTTTAATTCTTTCGGAAGGTCTTCAAGCTGGCTCCTCCCACCCACCCGGGTGGTAAAACTCTCGGCTCCGCCCCATGACGCCAGATCTTCCTTACCGCTTGGAAGCTCAGGTTCCCTCCTTAGCGCTCTGCGTTTGAGACTGGATCCTAATTCTTCGGTTCGCCTGAAATTGATTTTGAAGTTTTCCAAACTTCGGTCTTCTTTTTCCCTCGTGGCTGCGATGGACAAATCTGTTCCCGGCTTTCAGAGCTGCCCTTGCAGGCAGAAAATGTCCAGGACAGATCCGCACTCCACGTGCGTCTACTGCTTAGGCCTAGATCACGACCCGCAGGCTTGCGAGTTGTGCCGTTCTTTCTTGGCCAGTGTTCTGGATGATCGTGCTGCCCGTTTGAAACTCGGGCGCCCCGAGGAACGTTTTCCGCTGGTTAAATCCAAAGAGGCTCGTTGGGCGGTGTCGCGGCAGCTGGCTCGGCTGAGCAGCTCGAGCAGATGATAAGCCCCCGAGGAGAGGCGGCCCAGGCGCATCTTCTTCCTCCTCGGCCACGGCATTTATCCCACTCTCTCTGAGTTCCTCGTATACAGCTTCGTTCAAGGAGCTTTGCAGTCCTTTCACGAAAGGAGAGGGCCCTCGGGACATTCTTCTCGGTCCAAGAAAAGGGAATCGAAGGTAAGTCCATCGTCTGCGTTGGTGGAGGCCAGGCGAAGTCCCCCTCCAGGGCAACCCGACTGTCGACTTCCGGTCAAGGTTGCGGCTGAGGCGCTGTTCCTGGTGCCCCCATCAGGCAAGCCTGCCGAGACTCCCGTCGGCGAAGTCGAGATTTTTCTCGATCTATTAGATGGGCTGTCGACTGGAGAAGCCGACAACCCTACTTCACCGGTTCCCCCGGTGGATAGCGAGGATCTGCCTGCTCCTTCGGGACTGCAGTCCCCGGTTAAAGTTCCCGAGCCGAGGGAAGAGCAGGTATCCCGCCCCTTCCCAGACCCACTCGGTCCCCCTTGGGGTCTCGGTCTCGGACCTTTTCTCGGTCCAGCCATTTCCGCCGACATCGGCAGTCTCGGTCTCCTTACCGAAGTAAGCGGCGACGCCGTTCTTCCTCGTCCTCCTCCTCGGGTGAGGAGAAGCTACGGCGCAAGTTGCGCCAGCGCTACGAGGATTTAATGTGGCAGCAGTTGCTGTTATCTGGGCCTAAGCCGACCCGGCCATCAAGTGGCTGTCGCCAGACGGCGAAGCAACCACTCGTTCCAGGCGAGTTGCCCGCCCCAGGGCCAGTTGCTAAGCCGGAACCAGCTGCTCCACCGATTGTGGTGGAACCTCCGCCTCCACAACCTAAGTTGGGGGCACCGACCAAGAATTCTCGGTCGGGTCATGGCCTGCCCCACAGGTTGTCGGTCACCCTCACTCCCGACCGTCCTCGGCAGGTGGAGGGTGGCTCAGGGCCGAGGCAGCTCTTCTCAGACTCTTCGGAATCTGACGATGATTCCTTCCTGTTCTCCAGGCTGTGCAATCTGGAGTCCTCCAGGGGCCAGTCAGTGGATGATAGCCCATCGTCCTTCTTGGGTCTGCTTCGACTCATCTCAGAGTCCACCAGGATGCAGCTCGAGCCCGTGTCCAAACAGGCCAGGTATCCCCTGACGGAGATTCTGGACTGAGGGGATTCTCCTACGGAGGCCTTTCCGGTGGCTGAGGCCATTGTCGGCCCAGCCTTGGAGCTTTGGCAGCGGCCTGCTTCCTGTCCTGCGCCCTCAGCCAGGATGGCCAGGAAGTATGCGGTCCCTACCGGCTCTTTGCCCGGTTTCTCGGAACACCCCTCTGCTGAGGGGTTAGTCACCGACAGCGTTTTCCGGCGTTCCGGTAATGCTCGGGATGTGGACAAGCCCCCCGACAAAGGAGTCCAAAAAGCTGGACTTTGCCGGGCACAAGGTGTACGCTGCGTCCTCCCTCGGCCTCTGACAGGCCAGCTCGGCCGTGCTAATGGCACACTTCTCCCACGCCCTCATGGGCTCCCTGGACGAGGTCGTTCCTCATCTCCCGCCTGGCCTGCAGACCACGGTCCGCCAGGTGCGGGACCAGAATGAGGGCAGTGGTGAAGCAGCAGCTCAGACTGCTCTGGACATAGTGATTCCTGTGCCAGGTCAGTAGCGGCCGCAGTGGCCATGCTGACGCAGGGTGTGGCTGAAGATATCCAATTTCACGCGGATACCCAGTACAAGTTGGCGGACGTCCCCTTCTTGGGGACTGACCTCTTCGACCCTGGGTGGAGGGACACCTCCAGTGGATCGAAGTCAGTGCCACTCTGGACCGGTCACCTCCGCCCAGAGGGACAATGGCCGCAGTCAGCAGCAGAAGTTCTTTCATCCTTGGTCCCTGCCTTGACCGGCCCAGCAGCACCAGCAACAGGGCCAGCAGGCTCGCGCTTGGCATCCCAAACCCAAGCCGACGGATTCCTCCAACAAAAAGCAAGGAGGTAAAGGCCTAGGAGGTCCCTTGGCCGGTTCTTCCTCCAAGCCTGTCTAGTGACGGGTTGAGGGGTGCCGCCCCCAACCTTGTCACTCCCCCCTGGGTTCCCCCCGTTGGGGGACGGCTCCACCACTTCCTTTCCACCTGGTCCACTATCGCCATGGACCGCTGGGTGTTGGAGGTGGTAGGAAAAGGCCTGCCTCTGGAGTTTGAGCAGGTTCCGCCTTTTTGAGCCGTTGCCTCGGGGCCACGGATCCAGGCCTCGCTGTTGGCCCACGGGCGATATTGCCCTGCTCCTCGAAAAGAGGTAATCAGGAAGGTGGTGGATCCTCCTTCAGACCGGGTTTGTGTCCAGGTACTTCCTGGTCCCAAAACGGACGGGGGGCTGGCGCCCCATTCTCGACCTGAACAAGTTCCTAAGGTCTCGGACCTTCAGGATGGTTACTCTGGCTCAGATAATCCCATCCTTGGAACGAGGCATGTGGTTCTGCTCCTTGGACCTCCAGGACGCGTTCTTTCACGTCCCAATCCGTCCGTCCCATCAGAGATTCCTCCGCTTCAGAGCAGAGGGATCCCTTTACGAGCTCCGAGCCATGCCCTTCGGCCTCTCCCTAGCTCCCAGGGTCTTCACCAAATGCATGGCAGTGGTGACAGCATTCCTGCAGCGCCGAGGGGTCTGGGTGTACCCTTTCCTGGATGATTGGCTGATAGCAGCCCCCTCCAGACAGGAGGTGGAGCGGTCCAGAGATCTGGCCCTCCAGGTTTGCTCTCAGGTTGGCCTCCTCATCAACGAGGCCAAGTCGGAACTCGTGCCAAAGCAGGTGATTCTGTTCATCGGGGCAGAGCTCGACTCTCTGCGAGCCAGAGCACGGCTCCCAGCGGACAGGGCCGAGGTTCTTTCCTCCTTTGCCCAATCATTTCTGGTTGGGCAGTTGCGCCCTGCCCGGGACTTCCTGCGCCTCCTGGGCCTCATGGTGGCCTGCACCAGCGTGGTCCGTTGGGCCCATTGGTACATGCGTCCCTTTCAATGGGGACTGGCCAGCCAATGGTCACAATGCCGTGATCCGTTGGACCGGCCCGTGACAGTGACCCAGGAGATGTGGAACGCTCTCCAGTGCTGGATCGTTCCAGCTCATCTGCAGGAGGGTATCCCATTCGTCCGCCCCAAGCCGACGGTCTCTCGACCGACCGACGCATCTCTGATGGGTTGGGGTGCCCATCTGGGGGAACACGCGCGCGGCCTCTGGTCCCCTCGGGAGTCGATGCCACATCAACCTGCTGGAGCTCCGGCGGACCGTCCTAGCTCTCACGCCTTCGCTCCGTTTCTACGGGTCAAGTGGTTCAGGTCCAGACGGACAACACCACGACCATGTACTATCTGAACGCACGGGACGGGGACGCGTTCCTTGCTGTTTGCAAGGAAGCTCTCCACATTTGGTCCCTAGTGCGCAGCCTGGAGGCGGATCTCCTAGCCATTCACGGGCAGGAGCCTCCAATACCTGGCCGATGCCCTAAGTCGGATAGGGCTGCGTCTCACGAGTGGTCTCTCCTGCGGAGGTAGTACAAGATCTCTTCTCCCACTGGGGGCGCCTCAGGTGGACCTGTTTGCCTCAGGGAGAATGCGAAGCTGAGTCTGTTCCATGCCGCCCTCCCAGCAGGGCTCGCTGCAGGGGCGCCTTCTTGAGGCCGTGGACCCCGGGCCTCTTCTACGCCTTTCCCCCATTTCCCTTGATCCACAAGGTGCTTCTCAAGGTGAGGAGGGACAAGGCGCAGGTGATTCTGGTAGCCCCAGACTGGCCCCGCCAGTTCTGGTACCCAGATCTCCTCAGCCTCAGCTCCAGGCTCCCGAGGCAGCTTCCAGCCCGCCCGGACCTGATCTCAGTCAATCAGGGGAAGGTATTCCAGCCAGACCTTCAATCCCTGCACCTGACGGCCTGGTTCCTGAGCGGCTAGAGTTCCAGGCCTTGGGTCTTTCCGACGAGGTCCTCAACGTCGTTGAGGTGTCCCGTAAGGAGTCGACCAGGAAATGCTATGCCTTCAAATGGAAGAGGTTTTCCATTTGGTGTCAGGGGAAGGGCTTGGACCCTTCCGACTGCCCCTTGGCAAGCATTCTGGACTACCTGTGGTCCCTTTCTCAGCAAGGGCTTCGGTCGACAACCCTTAAGGTGCACCTGGCAGCCACCTCTGCTTACCGGGCACGGGCCGGCAAGCAGTCGGTGGCACAGGAGAAGGTGGTCGGGCGCTTTTTCAAAGGCCTTGACCATATTTCCCCTCCGGTGCGAGAGCCTCCACCTCCGTGGGATCTACTGCTGGTATTGGCCAAGCTCATGGGCAAGCCATTCGAACCAATGCACAGGTGTGATCTTTCACACCTGTTGTGGAAAACCACCTTCTTGGTGGCTATCACGTCAGCCAGAAGGATGGGAGAGCTCCAGGCACTTTCCATCGAGCCTCCCTACCTGGTCTTCCACAGGGACAAGGTTGTCCTGCGCCCCCACCCGAAATTCCTTCCGAAGGTGGTGTCGGAGTTTCACCTTAACCAGGTGTTGACTCTGCCGGTGTTCTACCCCAATCACACCTCGGAGGCCGAGTATAGGCTGCATGCTTTGGACCCCTGAGCAGCTCGCTTACTATAAAGGCGGATGGCTGAAGTTCGAGAGAGGTTGCCAGCTGTTTGTCACCTATGCTGAAGCCGCACCTGGCAGACCTGCAGCAAAGCGGACGATAGGCAGGTGGATCACCCTCTTACATAGAGCTCTGCTACAGGTTAGCGGGCATGGAGCCTCCCAGAGGGATAAGAGCTCATTCTACCCGCCATACCGCTGCATCAGTAGCTGCTTCCAGGGACGTCCCTATCCAGGATATCTGCAGGGCTGCTACCTGGAAGTCGGCACATACCTTTATTACCCACTACCACATCGACCTCGAGTCACGCCGGGATGCTGGTTTTGGGGCCTCGGTTCTCCAGTCTCTCTTTCCCAAGTAAGTATATGGGGTGTGCCTTGCCTCCCTCCTCCCGGAGAACTGCTAGGAGTCTGCCAGAGAGTGTGGATGAACAACATATCCATGTCCTAAATACAGCTTACTCACCTGTAACAGGAGTTCTAGGAATGGTATATATTGTTCATCCTGAGACTCTACAATCTCCCGGCTTGACGCAGCCAACCTGAGCTTCCAGCGGGCCAGATCTGGCGTCATGGGGCAGAGCGAGAGTTTTTCCACCCGGGTGGGTGGGAGGAGCCAGCTTGAAGACCTTCCGGCAAGAATTAAAGCGGCAAGGATACCTGCCAGAGAGTGTGGATGAACAACATATACCATTCCTAGAACTCCTGTTACAGGTGAGTAACCTGTATTTTAATCCAACCGACTTTCTCTGTGGCAAACCACAGTGCAGTGCAAATCTTGAATAACCTGGTGGTCTAGTGGTTATAGTGGATCCAGGATGCTACAGTGGGGGTGCGGGGGTTGTGTGCATGCTTAATACGCACTTTTTAACATTTTTATTAAACATTTATATTTTCTGCTATTATTCTTTTCTAGTACATTTTGACAGAACCTACAAATGTAATCCATAGTTTGAATGTAAACATTTGTACAATCAATAAATCAGACCTTCAACAAAGTGAAATGCAGCAGCAGCTGCAAGCAAGTATGTTACTATGTGGGGGGGTTGCAGCCACACCCTTCACCACCCCCTAGAGCCATCACTTTTTTTGTAGCAAAGTTCTTGTGCAATCCAATGTTAGAGTTCATACTTTCTGGAAACTCAAATATATGCTTGTCTTGTCCTCTTTTTCCATGGGAAATAATAAGAATCAGCATTTATATAGTGGTGTTCATACACACTGTATCCCAAAGTGTTTTACAAGCAATACTAGACTAAAAGTGAAGTGACTGAACATGTAGTGGCAGCTGTTCCATACAGTAATATCCACACATAGCCTTGGACAATTGCATGCATTGGTTTTATAGGAAGGGAATGTTGGCCAGGACAATGGGGTCAGGTAGTGATCAAGATGCTGGCAGCACACGTCTTATTCTCATAGTAATCACTCATATTTCTCTCCTTTTGTCTTCCCTTCCATGAATATAGCAGTACCTTGCAAGAGTGACCTTCTTGGTCCCCTCTGGTATTCAGTCTTCACTATTCCTCCTTGCACCGAAAACTGGTGAGCTCATTATTACCCTTCTGCATAATGAATGCAAGTAGTACAGTTCCGTTTTATTTTGGCATATCAAATATAAAAATATGTTTCCAGTAAGTCAGGCTGATAGCAGCAGGAACAAGGGAATGATGGGCTTTCCTGTCCCAAAAGATCTGAGCTACCTTTGAATGGGCACTATTAAATGACAGGTGTGCACACCATTATACACGCCATTTAATAGTGCCTAATCATAGGTGGCTTAGATCTTATATGAGTGGGAAAGCCTATTTTCCACTCTGTGCCATGCTGCTATGAGCCTGGCTTACCAGAAGATCATGTTTATTATTAATATGCAGCCGAGAACATAGGAGACGTACTAACCACATTCATGATGTGGAAGGGTAGTGAACTCACCAGTTTTTGGTGTGGGGAGCAGGTGAGAAGAATGAATGCCAGAGAGGAACTGAAGAGGCCATTCCAACAGGGTACAGCTATATTCAGGTTAGTCGAAGACATAAAGGAGGACGCTGAGTGGATCACTGTGAGATCTGAAATGTGGGGCTGCCAGCATCGTGCTCACTACCTGACTGTGGATGAAAATAGCCAACAATGACAAATACTGAGAGTGTCAGGACTGCACCTAAACTGTTACTTGAATTCAGTATAGGGATATTATTGGGGGGGGGGGGCGATGTTGACATTTGTTAGGACAGTATTGAGGGAGTTGTGTATAGCTCATTCAGGATTTGGAATGGTGGTAGCCAGCCAGCTCGCATTGTGGAGTAGAGCACAGAAAAGTACTGGAGAGGAATTGCTGGGAAGGTGAGAAAAAAACACAACAGGGAACTGTACATACTACCATCACTATGCAGAAGGGTGGTGATCCGCTTAATATTTACTGTGGGAGCAGAAGTCAGACATTGAGAATGTGAACTGGAGAGTGATTTGGGAGGCATTTTTTAACAGTGCCAGCTTATGATGCGTATCAGTATAGGTGTGCACAACCCTCCGAGGTACAAGATTGCAATCTGAGGTGTGATAATTCTCTTCATGAGACTGCAAGCTCATATTTGTCATAAGCCCCAGGCAGTACTAAGGACAGGGTATGGATGGTGGGGTGTTCAGCAGAAGGCAGGCTAGGTGCAGGGGGTTCACATGGAAAAAGAAAGCCTTATTTGTAGATTAACAATAGAGCATGAGCTTTGGAACTGAACAAGACCAGTACTTTGCTCTGTGACCCTGAGCAAGTCACTAAACTTCCTTGTGCTCCTAGGCCACACCTGTAAACAAGCTGTCAGCTTACTGCGTCTCTCCTGGTTAACAAAAAACAAAGTTCAGTGCATCATATAACCACTAGATCATCAGGCGTTTGAAGTGTTGTAATGCAGTCTGCCAAAGAAAAAGTCAGCTGGATTGCAAGACATTTTCTACAAGTTAAAGTAAACAAAATGAACAAAATTATAGCTCTAACGTGTACTGATCAAAATAATCCATGAGGTAATACATGGTATTGATCATTCTGGTACAACAATTCAAAATAAAGAGGGAAATAAGAACTAGTTAGCACTATATAAATATATGTTGATCTGTATCTCTGGCTCAAATTATGTCATCATGACTCATCACTTAGCAGACTTGGCAGCCATCTTAGGGAGAAACCAAGGCTGTTTTTTGAAAGTGAAAGGCTGATGTTTACATTTTTCAAACGATATGAAACTGCATTTACATTATTTACATAAATGCAGTTTTAGCATATATGTAAACAGCAGCCTTCACTTTACCTCCATATGAAGCCAGATTTTGGAGTTTGCAGTTTTAAAAACTGCTTGTTTGAGTACCCTCTAAGTGGAAAAATGGATATTAATAGGAGCACACCAGCAGCATTTGTATGTGCCTGAGTGGGGTCCATGCTTAGATTCATTACTGGGGTCCTAGTATTCGAATGGAAAAACAATCAATAGGTGCACAACCAGCAGAATGTTTAGGTGCCTGAGTGGAACATTTGCTCGGATATCCTGTGAGATTTCCTGGTAGGGAAAAGACTGGGGGTCTGTTTTTAAAATGAAAAAAATAACTCTTGACAAGTGCACAGGTGCCTGAGTGGAATCTGTGCTCAGATTGCCTGTGAGGTTCCTAATAAGGAAAAAACTGGGGGCCTGATATACAAATAGCAAAAGTAACTATTAATAGCTGCACACCCGGCGGGGTTTTCAGGTATCTGTGTGGGATCCTTGTTCAGATTTCCTATGCGGTTCCTAATAAGGAAGAGACTGGGGCCTGATATACAAATGGAAAAATAACTATTAATAGCTGCACACCGCAAGGTTTTCTGGTGGGTTCCTTGTTCAGATTTTCTGTGATGTTCCTGGTAAGAAAAAGATTAGGGGCCTATTAATCAAATGGTATAATAAGTAGGTGCGCATTTGCAGAATTTTCAGGTACCTGAGTAGGATGCGTTCAGATTTCCTGTGAGGTTCCTAGGGTGCATGAAGAGGTTATCATCGTAATTAGCAGGAGTATGCATGCTGAACTAAGAGGAAGAGGAGGGCTTAGCAGGACCAGTATTCATCAAAAGGGATGATTACTGCAGGCTTGTATAGAACTAGACCACATATGTAAGTGCTTGTTTATTAGTTTCTAAGATGTTTTGAAAAAAAAAGATAGGTATGGAGGAGATGGCCTGTTGATCTTAATGCAGCAGATTTCAGTTTTTAGGCAGCAAGCGATTGCTTCTGACTGTTTTCATCATGCATAGTCTTGTGCATATTTAAAGATAATGGTTTTGCTTAATATATGTGAGCTGAGTGCGTTGAGCGTGAGTACTGATAAATCAAACAATGTAGCACCAGTTGAAACCATTTTTTGTCAATTTACCACACACACACAGATTTGTATACCCATTATGCTTCACACACAGAAATTTGCATACCAATGATGCTTTGTGCAGGGTGTGAGGTGATGAATTGTATGTGTGTTCACAGAAACCACAGAAATTAGAAAGTATCTGCATTCATTTATCATTTATGCATCCTGCTGTACTTTACTTTCCTTCTCAGAATTTAAAGTACCTTCTTTTTAACTTTTTCACCTCCTCATTTATAAGAGGAGTTCACATGTGTGTTCTCAGGCAGCTGACTTAATGGTTACTGCCAGTATAGTCTATGGAATTAATTTTGTTTATAAAGCAGTTAATGTTTGGTAGACGCTGACAAGTGAATGATCTCTTACACAGACAAAATGCTATAAAATCGGTGTAACTGTCATTTCTAATGGAGATAGGCATTCATTCCCGATGTTCAGCAAAATATGTTTAATTAGGATTAGCTGTTCAGTTAAACACTCTGCCTAAAATGTTAACAATAGACCATTTCCCCTAAAACAGCAAACAAAAACTTTACTTTGTCTGAAGTAATAAATTTATTAACTCGGAGATTTTTAATAAATTTATTAACTCGGAGATTTTTAATAAATTTATTAACTAGGAGATTTTGCCCATGATGCTCCAATGCTGAATTAAAAATTGGGGGCCGTGTGTATACACAACCCCAGTAAAACTTAAATCAGCAGTACTGGATGATCGGGACATGATTATCAAAATTCTGTTTTGGGGCTGGAAGCATGCAGCCATGGTTCAGTTTCCATAACGGTAAATAGTTTTTTCTAGCGATCTTTAGATATTTAAAATTTCCATTGTTGTGGATCCACGGTAAATATGGCTGTTGCCTAATTTGCAGCCGAGCTCCCCCTCATGTCGCATCACGTCTTTTGTTTACTTCCGTGGGACCCTGTGCTGCGAATTTCCACTGTCCTTGTGTAGTACTTCAAATAATGCGCATGCGTAGTTGGCAGCAGAGAGTTCTAATTCAACATGGCAGGTGGGAGAAATGTAAATAAAAACAAAGAAAAACAGAGCAAATTTGCGCCCTTCACCTCTCAGCTTCCCTATACCCCCCATTACTCTCCATATACTGGACTTGCATGCATCTCTTGCAGGGTCTCTCTGCTTTTCTAACACTAGACGATAGGTCTGCGCTGCCCTAAATTAATAATTTATATTTGATATTGCTGTATTATTATTTCCAATGTACTCTTCTACCTTCTATAACTGTGTTCTCTATGACACAGAACCTTTGCAAATGAATATATGACTCAAAGGTGTATTTCCAATTGTTGTAATAAACTAATTACGAGATTATATTACAGCGAAAACAAAACAGACTACCAAGTAAGTATTCAAGAAAGCACAGCAAACTGTTGTAAATGATCAGATTTTTTATCTAGTACTGCTTTTTAAACAAAATGGAATCAGCCAAAAAGCTGAGTCAATCAATAAAAGTGATAGAGTTGTATGCAGCGAATTCGGTGCAAAGGAAGTAAATGCAGGTTGGGATGAGTTCAGCACAGCTCAGTTGGGCCATTAGCACATTAATGAATTGAATTATGTAATGCCGTCACACAAAGAGGAAAAAGCCCAAGTATGTTTGCCCAGCTTGCAGCACAGATGCTACTTTCTTCCTTCGCAGTTCTGAGTTCAAGTTTATATTGGAACGCAAAAGAAATGGGGAAAAAGTCAATTTTCACTCTGCAGTCTGTTTCCATTGTAATTCTGAGTGACCAGAGAGGGCTCTGGCAGTGCCAGCAGCAGCTTGGAAGGGATGGGGCTTAGGATTCCTTAATTAATGGAAACATTTGAACTGTAAACTGCCAGCATATGTTTACCAGTGTTAAAAGAAATTGCTTCCACTGTGTCTAGCGCCATCAGGGTTGGGGGTACTATATGCACGGTGTGGATTTTAGAATGAAACCTACAAACATTAGAGTAACTCCACATTAAAACAAACAGCTTGAGTACAATATTTGATCTTGACTTTCGTTACTGTTAATTGATGGGAAAATATCCTTAAAAACTGAATGGGATGTCTGAGCTAACTTGTGGCTAATCAAGAGTATCATCTCATGACATCTTAGTGATCCAGAACTGCTTTGCTTTGTTTTGTGGTCTCTAATCCCCAAGATATCTTGAGATGACATTCTTGAAAGCCAGAGACCTCTCAGACACACCATTTTCTTGCAGGAGAAAAACTGTCAGCAACTGGGAGTAGTATTTTTTCAGAAAAGTCTGATCCTAGTTCCAAGATGTTGGCTGTAGTTGGAAGTAGTTTTCAACATTGCCAGATTTCTTACCTTTCTTAAAGGCACGGTTTGTAGGAAGGCTGATGTTCCCTATTCAGATGAGTGGCCTGGTTATGGTGCAGTCTGCATAGTGACATGGCCCTTTTCACATCTCAGTACCATTGGTACTTTAACTACTGGTAGTGCCTGTACCGAAAAATAGTATACATTACAGTTATGCAGTATGGTTCATGCACTACATCCAAAAACACCTTAAAAGCAATTGTAACATGACTCTAAACATATGAGGCAAATGGAGTTTGGGGATTGGTCCAAAGGCATCATGTGACAGAAAATGAGCGGTGATTAAGCCAGCAGTAGAGCCCGCCTGTGTAGTACCCACAGTGTCCACACCAAAACAGCCCAATAATGCCCATGTGTAGTACCTAGGGTGTCCATCAGCCACAGGGTGCAGCACTGGGACAGTAATGAAGAGGATAGACCTGCAATGGGAGGCTACAGCCCGGCATCGGGATCGCGCAAAAGCAGAAGAGAGACGAGCACTACGTGCTGCCATCTGTCTTTGTGTATGAGACTGTGTGTGCCTGTAGGTGGGGATCATACACGGATGCTAGAGCCGCAACAGGACGAGAAAGTCGGTAACCAAAACGCGATTGACTACACAGATCGAAACAACAGTCAAAGCGCCGCAAAACAAAGATATTCACTGAAATGATCCCCCTTTTGCCCACATGTATGTCTGTATGTCATGCACAAGCGTGCAGAAAGTGGAAGAGATGTCGCTCGACACAAAGAGAGCTCAGTATCTGACTGCATAGTGGTGTAAGCCTATCTACGCAAAGACATCACCCATAGTGCACTACCGCTGTACAGCATTGGGATGTCATGACGAAGGCTGAAGCAGTCAAACGGTCGCTAGCAATTAGTCAGTTGTAGCGTAGTTTTTCTCACATAGGTACTAATAGTCTGGTGCTCGGAAGTTTGAAATAGTGCACACCATGTAAATAAATGTCTGTCGTGACGCGGGGACACGCACGGTCTCACATCATCTCACTGTCCTAGACGATAACTAGCGGTGCATACCGCAGCATCCGGCAATAGTACTGTCAGGTAACGGTTGTCTACACCGATGTCAGACACTGAGGGCACAGTATTTGCGTTGCGCTTGCCATGTTACAAACACATTAATCACCTCCAGCGTCGGGCTCCACCAGGGATTAATGCCCGCTGGGTGATTGAAAGCACCTTGCCTTGACCTGTCACCAGTCTCCCCTCCCCAGCAGGGCATTAATCCACCGGTAGAGCCCTCTTCTGTTGGTGATTAATGTTTACTTGAGGTACACTGGATGTAGTATCCTGTTTCCATTGGGGTGGGGGTCCCTGCTTTAGCATTGGACAGCTTGATGCCTCTCAGTAACCTTGGCACTTTGGTTTATTTATTCTTCTAAAATTTGAATATGGATTCAGACAGTCACGCTTTTGCAAATTCCTAACGCATTTTGAACCCCTTATAGATATGAACTTTGTGAGTACTGCCCTACCTAACTCCTGGCTCCATGCAACTGTCATTTGTTGCTGACAGAGGATGTGTCTTGTTCTTTGCCATACTAAACACTTATTTTACTTGCTGTGTCTATCTAGCTCCAGTTCTGTACATTGGTTGCATACACCACACTGGTTCTTTCCTTTGGGAATGCATGACAGAAACTCCACACCTAGTTGTGGGTCTGCCCCACATTTGCACGTTGTGTGCAAAAGTAAAAATTTTTACTCATGACTGTATTGTGCATTTTAGATTTATCTGATTGATCCTGGTGTCCCCCCCGCCCCAACATTTTGTGTAACTAGACTTTTCAGTGGCATTCAAGTACAGAGATCCAGTTGTCCCAGATTGTATCAGAACTATTTAGAGCCCCTGACCCCATTGGACCAATTTTGGAAAAGCTTTTATTTCCTATTTTTTTCTGTAGTTCTCCTCATATTTCTTTATTACTAAGGACACTGGCATGAACAGGATTTCAGGCCTGGCTGCTTGTCTACACCTGACAATACGGTTATGTTTGACATCAATATGTTGCTGTGGAGATAATTATGATGCTGAGTGTAGACAAGCTTCCAGAGCAGATGAAGTCTAGGGGGCAGTGATACTGTTTTCATGCAGCTCCTTTAAGTAATAAAGAAAAGGGACATAATTGTAGAAAATATATGAAATTTAAACCAAACTGTCTTAGTCTTACATTTTGACAGTATTTCCAAAGGTTATTAAAAGTTCTGCTATGACAGTCACCAGTCCTTCTGCACTCCAGAGTCTACCCACCTCCACCAAGGTGCAAACACCACAGCTCAGGTTACAGCAGTAGCTTTGAGAGGAGGTATCCCAGAAGGAGGAGGGCAGTGGTGTTACCACTATATAGGTCACTGGTGAGACCCCACGTGGAGTACTGTGTCCAGTTCTGGAGGCCACATCTCAGAAAGGACATAGACAAGTTGGAGGCAGTCCTGAGCAGGGTAAGTGGTGCAAGGCTTGCACGAGAAGCCCTACGAGGAGGAACAGGGCGATCTCAACATGTACACCTGGGAAGAGAGGAGGACATGATACAGATCTAAACGTACCTCATTGGAGATGAATAGAGTATAGGAGGGGAGTCTATTTCAAATGAGGAAGTGCACCAGGGGCAGAGGGCATGCAGTGAATCTGAGTTGAAAGTTTATGAGGGACGTGAGCAAATACTTCACTGAAAGAGTGGTGGACACCTGGAACTGACTGACAGCAGAGGTAGTGGCGGTGAAAGGGGGGGGTCAGGGCTTCAAGCATACATGGGATAGGCACAGGGAATATTGATAAATAGGCGGGGGCATCAGAGACCAGGTAGGGTCTGTGGAGACTGAATAGGCAGGGAACATCTGGGTGAACCAGGCAGTCCTTTTCTGCCGACAAAAATATTTTCTGTGTTTGACCAGTTGGTTCCGCTTTGGTGGGAGATATTTTCAATCCAGTTCTGCAAACAAGTGAACTTCTCCCCAGCTCTTGAGATTCCAGAGTCTACTCTTCTTGGCCTTGCTTCAAGGAGTGAGTGTGCCCAGTGTTAATCGGAGCCTGGCAAAAGAGAAATTAAGGAACATGGTACAATACTATGTTTCCTCTTGAGAATACCACAGCACTGGAGATTCTCTGACCAGGAGAACTGGTGTAGTACTTAATCTTCCAGGTCAGTTATCAGTTTCTTGGTTATAGCTGGTTTAAGCCTTCTCCACCCTTACCTGTAAGGTGGGGCTCTGGAGGATAGTGACCATAACCCATTGTCCAGGGCCTGGCTGTGCAGTTGAGAGATCCTTGCCTTTACTCTGGAGGCATGCCTAGAAGACTTCTCAAGATCACACTTAGTTCTCATGGGAGGCAGAGGAAGAAACCCTGGGGATCAGTGCATCAGATCGGTACATGTAGCAGTTATGAGCAGTTCCATTTTGTTTTTTGTTTTAATCCCCACCAGGTGATACAGCCTTCTTTATCACTTTGTAGGCTAGGGGACTTTTTCCTGGACATCTTAGGGAAACCTGCCAGTAAACATAATTTACATGACATTGGCCAAAAGTGTGGATCTTCCTGGACTAAGTCTCCATCGCTCATTCACACTAGTGGGATAGCACCAGAGGTGCTAGGACCAAGCAGGAGCCTAAAATTTTCTGAAGGGTCGGTGCCGAGACAGGACCACGCATGCATGGCACCGCAAGACTAGCTCGCACCTGTGTAGACTATCTCAGCGTCGACCCTCCAACTGCCTCAGTTCCTTTTCTCCTGCCGTTGAGTGCACTTGGATGTCGACGGCGCTCGTCTGCCAGAGTCTTAAGTTTTCGTCTATACGACAGCAGCTTTTAACGTTTCATTTAAAATTTTAAGTAGTAATTTCTTATTTTACGAACAAGAAGAAGATTATGAAGAAAAAGAAATTCTTTCCTGCCATCAACGGAGTCGTCCTTAGACGGTAGCGGTGACTGTAGGAGAACTTCGTTTGAAAGTTTTTATGGCAGAGGGGCTGTGTCCAGTCCGCCGCCCTTAACTAATGGGGGGGTCTGACTATGGACAGTCCTGTGCTCCGGAGGGGAGGACAGTCCTCCGAAGCACAAATCTAGCGGTTCCGGGGATCCGACTCCGCTTAACCTCGAGCTCTTCTTCCTCATTGGGGGAAGAAGAATCGGTGCTGCTCGAGGTTGCCCGTTGGTACATCTGCACGAGGATTGTTCGTCGGGAGGGGTGATGGGCCTGAACCGACTTTGGTGGGTTCCTCTTGGCCCCGCTCCTAATGGCTGCATTCTCGACTCTGAGCTCCATCTCTGTCTTCGTTGGAGCTCCGGTGGGCAGTTTCACCTCTGGGCCGCTCCTATGGAGCAGGGGGTTTGACTTTCCAGTTTTTCCTGGCTCTGTTCCTGATTTCGGGACCTCTGGGCCTCAGAGTCGTTGGACCAGAGCCGGGTCGGTTGGATCATGAATGTCGAGGTGCCCTCTTGCTGCCTTTGCCATCATGTCGACCCCTCGTGCCTACCCCCTCTCCCTTTTCCATGCAGGGGCCGGCACAGGCACCACCTTTTTCCTTCTCCCCTTCTTAGAATTTCCATTGCCATTTTCCTTCAGCGCCCTGCCTCAGTGCCTTGGTCAGCGCCATGCCTTAGTCAGTGCCGTGGGTCGGCGCCATCGTTCTGTGCGGTGCCATGTGTGCTCTTGTTGATGCCGTTGGTTGTCGGCACCGTCAGTGGTGCCACGGGTGTCTGGGTGGTGCTGAGCACCCACGGGCGGTGCTGTGCACCCATGGGTGCTAAGGGTGGCACCAGAGCACCACAGGTGCCATGGGTGGCACTGTGTGCACCCAGGGTGTGCACGGGGCACCACAGGGGCCTGGAGTGCCACGGCACTCATAGGTGCCACTGGTGCCTCGGATGCCATTCTTGCCATGGGTGTTGGGGTGCCCTCCAGGTGCCATTGCTACATGGGTGCTGGGGGTGTCTGCAGGTATTGCCGCGGCTGCCCTCAGGTATCGCACAGGTTGGCATAAGCACTGCTTGGTGCCCTCCTGTGCCACGAGTGATGCTGGTGCTAGTGGGTGCTGTATAGTAGAATTAGTGACATATTTTTCCTTTCCGGACTTCCTTTCCACAGAACTTGTGGGGGGATGTTTATCGCAGAATGAACTCCTGTTCTGTGGATTATTTTTTCCACACATCTTAGTGAGTGGCGGTCTATGTGGGATCTTGTGCCATCCAGTGGTTTTCTGCTGATGGAACTCTGCTATACTGCTCTCCAGCGGAATCTCATTCTGCTCAGCACTTTCTCGGCTCCTACATGGTACCAAGCTCCTAGACATCCTTCCTGATGGCGGAGCCTCTAGTGGCCTCTCTTAGAGGTCCTTCTAGGGTAGAAGTGCATCTAGGTGGGTCTTTCCCTGTCCTTCTGGTCAGTAATACAGCGGATGACTCATTTTATATACTGAAGCACGTCCTCTCTATCATCGAGTCCGTGATGGAAAATCTTTCAGTAGTTCCTCAGTAATGGGGTCCTATAGTATTTCACACTGCGTCTGTGGACCATACACTTCTGCGTCTAGACTTTTCAATTGTCAAGACAGTTACACTCTGTGAGGCATTCTAATTTAATGGTGGGAGCCGCTCTGGCTCTTCTGCTCCTTTGATAGGGGTATATAGCCCCTTTGTGATATTGCCCTTCAGTGGCTTCTCGGCACAGGTGGTTAACATCTCTCCAGCTGTGATTATTAGTCCGTCATGATTTCATTATGGTCGCTCAGACTCCTTCTGCACTGATGGAGAACATCTTCATCATTTTGTATCAAGACAATCCTTGCGAAATAGCAGCCTGAAAGCCTTGTTAGGTTGGGACTATAAATAAAGAAAAAAAATTTTTATCACAGCACAGGGCTAGCCAAATTACCCGATACACCCTTTTGGATCTGGTCAGGTTCTGCCTCAGCACCTAGAGGCACTCATCTCAAATGCAGTAAAGAGTACCTGACTTCTTCTTCCCTAGGGGAGTCCGATCCGGCGGTGGTGTGGGTCATCTCTTTCTCAGAGAGAGATTTCTCTCATTCAGAGACATTTGCTAGACCTAGGCAACTGCCCAGTCTGTTAATTCCCCTTTCTTTTTATCAGACTTTCTTCTCTTGAGCAGAGCCTTGCAGCAGCAGAAGCGACTCTCCACCGAGTCGTAACTCAGGTTCCTACTTCCTTGCTTGCTTAATTTAACAGGCGATTTTCTCCTTCTTGGCGGAAGGTCAAGTAGGTCTTTTTTCTGAGGTAGCTTTTCAAATATTTACGCCTTCGGTTCCTGCGCATTGGTCCATGCTAGTCACTCACAAAGCTATCGTCTTCAAGTGCGTGATGGAGTTATGATGTTTGTTTTTCAGCAAACAAACTAGAATCCTTTCCTACACCCTTCAGGGAGGCCAGAGTGGGTAGTGCCTCACCTCATTGAGTCACTGCTTCTTTCAGTCACTTCAACAGATGGGTTAGCCCTAAGTTGGTCCTGCTGTGTCCCTCCTCGACGCACATCTGCCTCTATTTGCCTTAGAAATCCAGCCGCTGTTTTTCTGTCGGAATGTTTTTCTGCAGTGGACCGTCCTCCTGTACACTTTTTCCTTTCTTCCTGAGTTCAGAGACTGCTTCTACAGTTGTGCACACAGGGCAGGATGATTCCTTTGGAATATGCAGTGGGTAGGATCTGGTTTTACTAGACCGCCACGAGACTTCTAAGTGTGCTTGGCCTTCCATCAGGAAGGTACTCGTGACTAAGTGGAGACCATTCTCCTTGATGGGCTAGCCCCACCTGGACCCCTTGCTTACCAAGTAAGGGGTTTGAGTGCTCCAAGACCTGTTTACAGGTCAGCCATACTTGATAGTGGGGGTTTCCATCTGCACTTTCCGGTCTACCCTGAACCAGTAGACTTTACCTCCGACTCTTTCAGTTCCTGAGGTCCCTTTACGTTACATTAGTACATGTCTTTGACACTATTAATTTTGGTCCTAGACCAAATTGTGAGAACCAGGTTCATGCCGCTCTCCCAGAGTGGTTGCGGCTTCCTGGCAGACTTTCATTTTGTGTCCATTGCAGTCGTCCTGCAAAGTGGTGAAGTTACAACTGGCGCTTATCTTGTAGGCACTATGTTCTAGTTGCTCTTTACAAGACAGCTTTTTATTAGCAGGACAGTCCTTGGCTCTCCTTTTGAGTGAACCTATCTCCTACCACCCTACTCAGGGTTCTTGGTTTTAGCTCGGTACTTTCCCTCTAGTGTGAATGAGTGATGGAGACTGTCCAGGAAGATAAGGAAATTACGTACTTACCGTAATTATTGATCTTCTTGGACAGTCTCCATCACTCATTCACATGCCCACCCACCATCCCCTGGGTTCACTCGTTTCCTTTCCTGGTCTTCATGGTCCTATGGTTCAGTCTGTGAGGACCATTATTCTTTGTCCTTTCTTGCAAAGGCCATCTAGGCCCTCTCAGGCCCAGAAACTCAGGATGAGTTTTTCTCATTAGTTATGCTGCACCTCCTCCAGTAGAAAGGTACTGAGGCGGTTTGAGGAATCGGCCGAGATAGCCTACACAGAGCAAGCTGAAGTCCGGTAGCCACTTTGATGCATGGTTCTGTCTCGGCATTGACCTGTCTGAAAACTTCAGGCTCCCGCTTGGTCCTAGCGCCTCCGGCACTATCCCACTAGTGTAAATGAGTGATGGAGACTGTCCAAGAAGATCAATAATTATGGTAAGTACACAATTTCCATATTCTGGGGCTAGGAAATCCCTTAGCAGGGAGGCATGAAAAGGGGAGCTAGGTACCGCTCCCCCAGGCAGGGACCAGAGGCACAAGAATAATGGAGTAAACAAGACGGGTACAGCGTTAGAGGAGGGTGGTAAGAAGGAAAGGATAGAATACACAAGTAGGGGGCAAGGGACTGTAAATGGCAGGGGTATCAAAAAGGACAGCTGGAGAGCAATATGCCTAAATGCTAGAAGCTTGAGAAACAAAATGCCGATCATGCCTGAGGCTTGTCTCTATTGTGCATGTAATGAAGACATGGACATCAAAAAATGATGAATGGGATCTGGCAGTCTCAGCTTATGTCCTTCTGACAAAAATAGAGGGAAGGGTAAAGGGGTCAGGGTGACCCTACATGTAATAGGAAGGCATTGGGGACACAGAAGGCTATGCAGTTAAGGGGTGCAATCAAGTTGGTGCAGTTGAGAACACTGGAGGGGGTGAGAGAGATTAGATACATACGAACATACGGTGAAGCCAGCAGATAAAGGCCTAATGGCCTATCAAGTCTGTGCAGGTGTGCGGCTCTCAGTGCTGTGCACTGATGCTGCATCCCCTCCCCACCAACTGATCCCACTGTCGTACCCTTCCCCATTTTGACTTTGCCCTTAAGTTTATCCCACCCCCCCTTAAATTCCCCCACTGATGCCCTCGAAACCAGTTCCTCCAACAGAGCATTCTTTGTTGTCACCACCCTCTCGGTGAGAAAGTGCCTCATCTCCTTTCTGAACCCCCCTCCAACATTAGACCATGCTCTCTTGTAATTCCTTCTTTTCTAATTTTAAACAGATCCTCATGACTTACCCTATTAATGCCCATCAAGTATTTAAATGTCTCACTCATATTCCCCCTGTCCCGTCTGTCCTCAAGAAAGTACGTATTGAGCATCTGTAGCCTCTCCTCATAGGGCTTTTCCCTTATCCCACTTGTTGCAGGGTGTGGGTAAGGATTAACACAACAGCAGATAGGTGGAACACATCGCAGTGTGACTATTTTCTTTCAAAGTCAGGATAAAATAATTAACTCCAAAATAAATAACAAAATTATTTCCAGAATTACAGGTGGCTCACTTTCCTCAATGACCACAGGGGATAACCTTAAGCAATGGTATATCCCTTCTGCAGCAACAGACTATGCACGTCTTTCCTCTGGACTTGGTTAGCACCCACTGATCTATCTCTCCTGTGGAAATGAACTATTCCCTATGTTGGTTTGACCTGTTTGGGTGATAGAGAGAGCCCAAATAAAAAACAAGCTAAAGACAGTGGTTTCCGCAAAAAAGCACTGAAGCAAGGGTTACCCTAAAGGGCATTGGGCAATAAGCCAAGTTTCAAAGAAATACAAAATCACACATACCCCCATAATACAAAGCATCATGGGATGTATATGCAAATCACCATGATATTTTAGGCTGGTTCAGCTTCAAGCAGGAATGCATGGTGCCAATAATTTCTTTTAGGCATGCTGCACTTTATGTCTAACTGCATTTAATAACAGTGTTTTAAAGAACTGCTAATGCCTCTAAGAAAACTTTGAAAAGCCTACTACTTATGTACAATTTAGCTTGCATTCCATATATATTCTATATATTTCACCTCCCCATTTTTTATCACTGAGGAAATTTACATAAATATGTGATATTTTATCCCATACGGTTCATCTGCCTCTATTGGGTACTCCCTACTTCAAGTCATAATCCTCTGTTGTGACATCACACTTCATAACTATAAAGTTATAAGTTATATTATGGTCAACCACTCCTTGGATAGTGCTCCACTCCTATATGTTTACTCTTATTGTCAATGATGTATTTTATTCCCATATGTTTGTTTATTTGACATAATGTACTATCATTCTCTCTGTACCTTAATCTGTATCCCTATGTTGTATTCTTCTGGGTCGTTCCTGAAAATAGGCATAATACTTGTCTAGTGTACTTACCCAGTCAACAAAAGCTAAATAAATAAATTGCTATAGGAGTAACTATAATATCACAAGCAGTAAATTATGACCTCAGGTAGGGAGAAAGCTGCAGGAGTAGATGAACTGTTCAGGAGCAAAGATCATGCTCTTATGCAAATGACCTTGGTGATAAATAATGGGGGAGAGAAATACAGAACTAATGTAAAATACAAGCTGAACTATGTCTAAATATTATGTTTTACTAAAGTTATCCTAAAAGTGTCAGCTGCTCTTTCAAGCGACAGTGTCATCTTTGCCTCTTCGTTTTTTGGCAGTAGCATGCAGTGTTCCTATCCAAGTTCAAGTTTATTGCAGGAAAACTCCATTGAGCAAGCTCATTCACAAGGAGGTCCTGTGACATAAACACTTAAAGTACAAACACAGATAGTAATAACAGTATATGCACATAAATACCGTTACATGATACAGGCTGGATATACATACAAGGGTACCACATAGGGTGACACTGGTGGTAAACATTGATATGAGACAGGCGACTTACAGGTGCATACTGATAAATGAAACATGATGACTGGTGTGCATAATACATATACAGTATTTTGGCAGCTAGAACAAACAACAGTCTACAACTGATATGGGGGAGGAGAGATTTGATAAGTAGCAGTGGAGCGTAAGCAAAGATAAAAGCCAGGAGTAGAAGGAGAAGGGAAGGAAAGCAGTTAATATGACAAATCAATTATACCTTACCAGTGGATAAATATGGCACACATGGGAAGGAAGAGACTTAATGACAGTTACAGGTGTCTTTTATTTTGGCTGAACTTAGCGATTTGTAGAAGTTTATTGAAACTGTGCTGAGTTGGTTTCAATACGGTTTGTAATGGTTCCAAATGGATGGAAGGGGCATATGCATATACGTTTACCAAAGGGAAGTCGTCCTTGGTATGTCAAGCATAATAAAGTCACATTTTCTTAGCAGTATGCACTATGTGAGATACTAATAAGGGAAGAATAAGCACTTAATTTCACACAGCAGTTTAAAGTCCATAGCCCAGCATGGAGCAGGCGTCTAGTAGTAAGGATGTCCAACCAACAGCTGCATATAAGTCACAGTGTAGTGCGAGCGGTAAGGGAGTTGGTAATGAACCGTAACGCCTGCGGTGATAAAGAGATGTCGGTTACTTAGATTTGCAAGAGTGGTGGAAGAATAGATTACATGTACATGAAGTCGAGTAGGGGAGAAAAGTGGCCTGTACAAGCTTGTTTCAGTTTCAAAGGGAAAAGGGGCCTATTTCATGAAGAAACCTAACCTTGCTTTTAACTCTTCAGAGACATCTTGCGTGGTCACTGAAAGATAATTTATTGTCGATCCAGATACCTAGATATTTAAATTTGGTTACAACTTCCAGAGGCTCGTTTAGCGTGGTGACAATGAAGTCTTAGGCAAAAGTATTGGGGGGCCTGAGACAGCACTGCGGGAGAATATCATCGCTTTAGTCTTCTTAGCATTGAGCAGAAGCTTTGCCTTTATTAGATTATGCTCAAGTTGTGAAGAGTCCTTGAAGCACTCCCTTGACTTCAGATAGCGATGAGAGTATACAACACAGTATCATCTGCAAAAAGTGCAGATTGGGCGTAGATATGTTAGCATCTAAGTCATTGATGTACAGAGAAAACAAGATAGGGCCTAAGATGGATCATGGGGACTCCCTTGCAACTGAAGGCAGCAGAAAAAGCCTTCGCCTTTACTTTTGGAATCTTCCAGTTAGGTAGCTAGGAGAACCACTGGGTGGTATGGTATGTGGCACCCAACTTTGCAAGGCAATTGACTAATAGTTTGTGATCAACAGTATCAAAAGCTTTGCTGCGGTCCAAAAGACTGCACCAGTTACCTTCTTAGCATCTATAGCAGAATCCAGTCATTGGTTACTTTTGCTAGTGCAGTGATTGTGCTATGATTAGCCGGAAGCCAGATTGAGCTGGGTTAATGAGAGAGAAGGTTTCAAGTGAGATTTTAACTGAATATGGATCAGTTTTGAGAACTTTAGAAAGGATAGGCAATATTGAGATAGGCCTATAGTTGTTTACATCACATGGGTCACCAGATTTAAACAGAGGAGGATATGTGCTGATTTCCAGCAGGACGGCACAGCAGCAGATGTGGAAAGATTGAAGATGTGGGAATTGGGGCAGTGAGATGGGCATAGCCTGACCTTAGGAAAAAGGGTTCCAAGCCATGCGTCCCCTCGCTTTTTGGTGTCTAAGTTAGAAGAGAATCTTCTACTTCTTTATAAGTTATCTCAGCACAGTTGGAAGGACTGGGTGCAGGACTAGATGTGGCGTGAGGGGTATGCTGGCTCACCGCAGCACCAGCATAAGGTGACGAGTCAAAAGCTAATCCAGCTGTGGCAAAGTGGGAGTTAAGTTCCTCCAGGATTAGGGACTTGTTTTCCACAATCTTCCACCTGCAACTATCTTTGTTGGGACAGGGGGCCATGGGCCATCCTTCTATAACTTTGATAGTCTTCCATATTTTATGAGGGTTACCTTTAGCTTGTTCGAGAGTAGAAATATAATAGTTAGTTTTAACAGAGCAAAGTTTTTTCACACAGTTATTCCTGGCTGTTCTAAAGGCCTGAAAATCCGAAGATTCTTTGGAATGTCTAGCTTTAGCCCAGAGCTTATCTCGAGCTATAAGGGCTGCCTTGAGATCCGAGGTGAACCAGGGATTGGAATTGTTCCGTACCCTTACTTTGATGAAAGGGGCATGCTTATTTATTATTGTAGTGAGTTTGTCATTAAGGTATTGCTCACACAACACTCATTACTGTACTCAAAACACCCCAATATATTTAAAAGACTAGTATTTTACCTGCTTTCCCTGTTTTTGTACATATATATACTTTCTGTGGTCCCGTTGATTAGTCCCCGAAAACCGGAAGCACATCAAGGTCAGGACCGCGCGTCTGCCACAAATGCAGTCCTCGAAATACGATTTTTCACCAAACAGCCCTTGGAAGTTGTATTGCTCTTGTTCCTTATGTTATCTTAATAGGTTGCAGCTATCTGCCGTCGTAAAACGAGCACTAGAAGTGGCATTATTCATATTTGCACTCCGTGGCCGAAATCACATGCATGTCTAAAAGATCCATGAACAAAATATCTCACGCGTGCGTAAAAGCATGCCGTTGATGCGCATGCACGGGATTTCGGCCGTGGCTTACAAATATAAATAATGCAACTTCTAGTGCTCGTTTTGCAACGGCAGATAGCTGCAACCTATTAAGATAACATAAGGAACAGGGGCAATATGACTCCAAGGGCTGGTTGTGAAAAAATCGTATTTCGGGACTGCACTTGTGGCAGACGTGTGGTCCTGACCTTGATGTGCTTCCGGTTTTCGGGGACTTATCATCGGGACCACAGAAAGGATATATATGTACAAAAACAGGGACAGCAGATAAAATACTAGTCTTTTAAATATATTGGGGTGTTTTGAGTACAGTAATGAGTGTTGTGTGAGCAATAGGAACACTGCATGCTATTGCCAAAAAAACGAAGGGTCAAAGCTGACAGTGTCGCTTTAAACTACAGCTGTTTCTTTTATCTAGCACTCTAACTATATTAAACCCCTTCCCTTGCAGGATAAACCTAATTAGTTTCAGCAAAGTTTAATAATTAATTCTGTTAGGCACTTTGCACATTATACATCACGCTAACCAATATACCAATTTTGCAGGGTCTGTAGGACATTGCTTTCAAACAACTTGACGTTTCATTTTATAAAGCACCTTGCACCTCATTAATGCACTGCCGGCACTTTATGTCTGAAAGTACCTTAAGCACTTTATCTTTCTTCATATAAAGCACATGTAGTCCTTTATTTAACAGCCAGCAAGCAAGCTTGGCATTTTATGAAGGTATACATATTTATTCAGGTTCCAGCCTTCTTCCTGTAGACAGTCAGCTACTGTATTTGTTCATAGCCATATCTGTTATTTCCTTAGAAGGGCATATGGATTCTGGTGAGGGATGGAATGGTGAATAAGAAACAAAGAAAGGAAGAAATTAAATTTAGGGAGAATACAAAAAGACTGCTGTAAGTTGCCAACCTTCTGCAGTGTTAGAAAAAGAACAGGATAGTTTTGTAGAGGTACTGTTGCAACAGAGTGTACAGAAGGAAAGGGAGAAGATAGAAAAATGTCCCTAACTGCAACACCAATTTCCTGGGTAGAGCACAGTTCTACCACACCACTCAACATCTTGGTTGCTCTCCTCTGTACCCCTTTCAGTAGTCTGTCTTTTTTTAAATATGGATGCCAGAACTGCATGCAGTACTCCAAGTGAGGCCGCACCAATGCTCTGTACAGCGGCAGGATCACATCCTCATTCCTTGAGGTGATTCTTGCTATACTCCCCAATATCATATAAATCTTTGCTGCCACTTTCCTACACTGCAGAGTGATTCATATGGCCTGTGAAAAGCACACCCAGATCTTTCTCCTCAACAGATACCAATAATTGTACACCTCCCATCTTATAGCTAAATCCAGGATTCCTGTTTCCAAAGTGCATAATCCTGCACTTCTTAGCATTGAAGCCTGACTGCCAGGTACTTGACCACCTCTCCAAGGTTTCTAGGTCTTTCTGCAGCACTCTCTTTCCCCATCCCATCCACCACTGCACCCAGTTTTGTATCAATAAACATACTTATCCGACTCTGAACCCCAACTAACATATCGGCTTCAAAGATGTTGAATAACATTGGTCCCAGCACCAAGCCCTGTGGAACTCCACTGATGACCTGTGGTGTTGATAATTCCCCCCTTACCACCACCTTCTGCTGCCTCTTTTCCAGCCAGTTACCAATTCAGCTGACCACCCTATCGCTAACACCCAGGTCCCTCAGTGGCCCATCGGTCCCCTGTGTGGCACAGAGTCAAAGGCCTTGCTGAAATCCAAGTACAGAACATCCACTGCTTTACCCTCATCCAGAGCCTTAGTCACCCAGTCATAAAAATCCACAAGTTTGGTCTGACAAAACCTTCCCTGTGTGAACCCATGTTGCCTTTCATCTAAGAGAATTCTCCTCCAGAAATGCCATTTTTTCCCTCAGGATTTTCTCCAATAGTTTACCCACAATTGACGTGAGACTAATTGACCTGTAGTTCCCTGGATCATCCCCAAGAGCCTCCCTTGTGGATGGGCACCACATGCACCATCCTCCAATCCTGGGGCACACAACCTGATTGAACAGACAAGTTGAAAACGTCTGTAAGAGGCTCCACCAGCACCTCTGCAAGTTCTCTCAGATTCCTGGGGTGTATCCCATCTGGTGCTGGTGCTTTATCCGTTCTCAAAGCCCTTAGACCCTCCAGTACCCTCTGCCTGTTGATCTCCTCATCCACCATCCTTGCTCCTTGAAGTCTCCAACCACCACTGTGCTTGCCCCTTCTACAATTCCGCTGTATAACACAAACTAACTCGTCCTTCCCCTCTGTCTGGGATGGTGGTCTTTACACCACCCCTAGCTTAACACTTTTGGTTTTTGACTTACATAAAGTAATCCTTAAGGATTCCATATCCCCTCATCCCCTTCCACCCTATGACTACCTGTTTCTTCCCTTATGTAGACAGCCACACCTCCTTCCCTACCAGTTTCCCTAGCCCTCCTAAACAACCTAAAGCCTGGTATTATTAAGTCCCATTCTCTATCCTGATTTTCCCACATTTCAGTGATGGCGGCAATATCTACCCCCACCCCCCTTCTGCCAGAAGTGCTTGGACCTCTGGCATCTTATTACCTAGGCTCCTCACATTCATTTATTAGATTAGGAGTGGTTTGCAGGCCACTGGGTCAAAAGGAGGAGGGTGACAGAGATCAGGAAGGAGGGCTGAAAAGGGGTGGTGTTGGTGGTGGTGGTAGTTGATCTGAACATGCCGGATGTGGATTGTTCTGCTCCAGCAGCCATGAGTGAAAGGAGTTTGTTCTAGGGACATGGATATGTTGTTCATCCACACTCATTGGCAGGTATCCTTGCCGCTTTAAATCTTGCCGGAAGGTCTTCAAGCTTGCTCCTCCCACCCACCCGGGTGGTATAACTCTCGGCTCCGCCCCATGACGCTAGATCTTCCTTACGCTTGGAAGCTCAGGTTCCCCTCCTTAACGCTCCTGCGTTTGAGACTGGTTCCTATTTCTCCGTTTGCGGATTTAAAAAATAAATTTTGCGAAAAAGACTTCAGTCTTCGATCCCTCGCGGCTGCGATGGACAAATCGACTCCCGGATTTCGGAGATGCCCGTGCGGGCAGAAGATGTCTCGGACGGATCCACACTCCACGTGTGTCTACTGCTTAGGCCTTGAGCACGACCCGCAGGCTTGCGACCTGTGCTCATCTTTCTCGGCCTACGTACTCGAAAGCCCGTGCTGCCCGATTGCAACTGGGCCGCCGCGAGCGCTCTACCGTGAAGTCCAAGGAGGCCCGGTTGGCGGTGTCCAGCGGGCGCAAGGGCTCGGGCGGATCAGCTCGAGCGGATGATCGCCTCGAAGAGGAGGCGCGGGTCAGTATCTTCCTCGGCCGCGCATTTATCCCGCCTCTCTGGGTTCTTCCTTGTACACGCTTCTTTAAGGAGCTTTGTCTGTCCCTCTCCACTAAGGAGAAGGGCCTCGCCTGCTGGACCTTATTCTCGGTCCAAAAGAAGGACAGGGGTAAGTCCCTCGTCGGCGCTCTTGGGGCCGGAAGGTCCCTCTCCCGGT
Source organism: Neoceratodus forsteri (assembly GCA_016271365.2). Lineage (NCBI taxonomy): Eukaryota > Metazoa > Chordata > Ceratodontiformes > Ceratodontidae > Neoceratodus > Neoceratodus forsteri. Next base: position 484,882,666 of record CM057449.1, read on the forward strand.
CGTCGACCGTCGGCCCGTGGCGCTTCACGGCCCGGCCGCTGGCCTCTCCGGTGTCCCGTCAGGTCAGTTGACCGGACTCCCACCCGGTCGAAGTCGAGATTTTCTCGACCCGTTGGATGGGCTGTCGCCTTTAGCAGCCGAATTCCCTCTCCCTGGTTCCCCCGGGAGGAGTTGAGGATCCCGTGGGCTCGCCTGTGCCTCCGGTTCCGGAGCCCTCGGATGGACCATCCGAGCCGAAGGGAGTGCCGGTTCCGGCCGACACCTCCCCGCACCGACCTCGGAAATTCTGGGACTCTCGGTCTCGGTCTCGGACCTCTTCGCGGTCCAGCCGATCCCACCGTCATAGGCGGTCTCGGTCTCGGCACCGCGGTAAGCGGCGTCGCCGCTCGTCCTCGTCCTCCTCCTCGGACGAGGGAGGCTTCGCTAAACCTCGTACGGCAGCGAGACCTTATGTTGCAACAGCTCCTCCTGGCGGGAGTGCCCGACCCCGCCGCCTTCCCCGGCCATTAAGTGGCTGTCACCGGAGCGGCCGACACAACCCCTCGACTTATCCGAGGAGCCTATACCCAGGCCGGTTGTTCGGCCAAAACCAGCTGCTCCACCGATTCCGGTGGAACCTCCGCCTCCACAGCCACCAATTGGGGCTCTGACCAAGGATTCTCGGTCGGCTAAGGGTCTACCCCATCGGCTGTCAGTTACCCTCACTCCCGACCGACCTCGGCGAGGTGAAGGGTGGCTCAGGCCAGAGCAGCTCTTGAGGTCTCTTCGAGTCCGAAGATGATTCCTCCTTTTTCTCCAAGCGACTGGACTTGGGTCTTCCAGGAGGTCAGTCAATGGGCGATAGCCCGTCGTCCTTCCTAGGACTGCTTCGGCTCATCTCGGAGTCCACGGGATGGGCTCGAACCCGTTCCAAGCGGGCCAGGTATCCCCTCACGGAGATTCTGGACCCGGGGATTCTCCGGCGGAGGCCTTTCCGTGGCGAGGCCATAGTGGGTCGAGCACTGGAGCTTTGGCAGCGCCTGCTTCCTGCCTGCGCCTTGCCAGGATGGCCAGAAATGTCACGGTCCCTACCGGTTCCTTGTCCGGTTTTGGAACACCCTCTGCTGAGGGGTTGGTTACCGACAGCTTTCCGGTAGCGCCCGGCTCAGCATGAGGATGTGGACAAACCTCCTGACAAGGTCCAGAAATGGACTATGTTGGGCGAAAAGTCTCGCCGTCCTCCTCAAGCTCGTCCAGGCCAGTTGGGCGTCCTCATGGCACATTTTCTCATGCCCTGTTGGGCTCCTGGATGAGGTCATCCTCATCTTCCCACCATCTGCAGACTACGGTTAAGCAGGTGCGGGACCAGGGCAGGGCAGTGGCCAAACAGCAGCTCAGACTGCTTTGGATATAGGGGACTCATGTGCCAGATCGGGTGGCGGCCGCGGTGGCTATCGTCAGCGAGCTTGGCTGAGGATATCCACCTTTACTCGGATACCCAGCACAAGTTGGCGGATGTTCCCTTTTGGGGACTGACCTCTTGACCCTGGGGTGGAAGGTCACCTGCAGAGGATCGAGAAGTCCAATGCTACCTTGGACTCGGTCTCTTCCGCTCAGAAGGACAAAGGCCGCAACCACAGCCTAAGCCCTCGGCCCTTCTGTGCCCCCGGCGCGCCCGGCCCAGCAACGTCAGGGCCAGCAGGCTCGGCCTTGGCATCCCAAACCCAAGCCGCCGGCTTCCTCTAACAGGAGGCAGGGAGGAAAAGGCCCAGGAGGTCCCTCGGCCGGTCCCTCCTCCAAGCCTGCCCAGTGACGGGCTGAGGGGTGTCGCCCCCATTCCCGTCACCTTACCCCTGGGTCCCCCCGTGGGGGGACGGCTCCGGCACTTCCGTTCCGCCTGGTCCGCTGTTACCACGGACAGGTGGGTCTTGGAGGTGGTGGGAAGAGGCCTGCCTCTGGAATTCGAGCAGGCACCACCCTTCAGAGCCGTCGCCCCTCGGGGGGCTTCGGGGTCCCCAGCCTCACTGGCGGCTCGTCGAGCCGACCGCCTCTCCTCCTCCAGAAGGAGGTGATAAGAGAGGTGGCGGACCCTCCTTCAGACCAGGGTTTGTGTCCAGGTACTTCCTGGTTCCGAAGCGGACGGGGGCTGGGCGCCCATTCTCAGACCTACGACCTAAACAAGTTCCTAAGGTCTCGAACCTTCAGGATGGTCACTCTGGCTCAGATAATACCATCCTTGGAGCAGCGTGTGGTTCTGCTCTCTGGACTTGCAGGGCCAGCGTTTTTCACGTCCCTATCCGTCCGTCTCACCAGAGATTCCTTCGCTTCCGGCGGAAGGATCCCTTTCGAGTTCAAGCCATGCCCTTGGCTTGTCTCCAGCTCCCAGGGTCTTCACCAAATGCATGGCAGTGGTGACAGCATTCCCCGCGGCGCCGAGGGTCTGGGTGTGCCCTTACCTGGATGACTGGCTGATAGCAGCTCCTCCAGGAAGGAGGCGGAGTGGTCCAGAGATCTGGCCTCCAAGTCTGCTCTCAACTGGGCCTCCTTATCAACGAGGCCAAGTCGAACTCGAGCCAAAGCAGGTGATTCTATTCATCGGGCGCAGCTCGACTCTCTTCGAGCCAGGCGCGGCTCCGGCGGACAGGGCGGGGTTCTTTCCTCCTTTGCCCGATCATTTCTGGTTGGGCAAGTCGCCCTGCCGGGACTTCCTGTGCCTCCTGGGTCTCATGGCGGCCTGCACCAGCGTGGTCCGTTGGGCCCGCTGGAACATGCGTCCCCTTCAGTGGGGACTGGCCCAGCCAGTGGTCTGGCGCTCAGTCTTTGGACCAGCAGCCGGTGACACAGGGGATGTGGAAACGCTCTCCAGTGGTGGACCGTTCCAGATCATTTGCAGGAGGGCATCCCGTTCGTCCGCCCCGAGCCGACGGTCTCTCTATCGACCGATGCCTCTCTGATGGGTTGGGGTGCCCATCTGGGGGAACACCGGGCTCATGGCCTCTTGTCCCCGCGGGAGTCTCGATGCCACATCAACCTGCTGGAGCTCCGAGTGGTCCGCCTAGCTCTCACCGCCTTTGCTCCGTTCCTCCGGGGTCAAGTGGTCCGAGTCCAGACGGACAATACCACGACCATGTTCTATCTAAACCGCCAGGGCGGGGCGCGCTCCATGCTTCTATGCAAGGAAGCTCTCGCATTTGGTCACTCGTCGCAGCCTGGGCGGATCTCCTAGCCATTCATGTGGCAGGAGCCTCCAACACCCTGGCCGATGCCCTGAGCCGGATAGGGGCTGCATCCCCGAGTGGTCTCTCCTGCCGGAGGTAGTACAGCATCTGTTCTCCCATTGGGGCACACCTCAGGTGGACCTGTTCTGCCTCAGGAGAGCAGAGGCTGAGACTGTTCCATGCCCGCCCCCTCAGCAGGGCTCGCTGCAGGGGATGCCTTCTCGAGGCAGTGGACCGGACCTCTTCGCCTTTCCCCATTTCCCTTGATCCACAAGGTGCTTCTCAAGGTGAGGAGGGACAAGGCGCAGGTGATTCTGATAGCCCCAGACTGGCCTCGCCAGTTCTGGTACCAGATCTCCTCAGTCTCAGCTCCAGGACTCCTGGCAGCTTCCAGCTCGCCCGGACCTGCTCTCAGTCAATCAGGGAAGTGTTCCATCCGGACCTTCAATCCCTGCACCTGACGGCCTGGTTCCTGGCGGCTAGAGTTCCAGGCCTTGGGTCTTTCCGGCGAGGTCCTCAATGTAGTTGGGCGTCCCGTGAAAGTCGACCAGAAAATGCTATGCCTTCAAATGGAAAAGGTTTTCCATTTGGTGTCAGGGCAAGGGCTTGGACCCTTCCTCCTGTTCCTTGGCAAGCATCTTGGACTATTTATGGTCCCTTTCTAATCAAGGGCTTAGGTCGCGACCCTAAGGGTGCACCTGGCAGCCATCTCTGCTTACAGGCGCGGGCGGGAAGCAGTCGATGGCGAGAGAGAGGTGGTCTGGCGCTTTTCAAAGGCCTTGATCACATTTCCCTCCAGTGCAGGAACCCCCACCTCGCATGGGATCTACTGCTGGTACTGGCAAAGCTCATGGGCAAGCCATTCGAACCTATGCACAGGTGTGCTCTCTCTCACCTGTCGTGGAAGACCGCCTTCTTGGTGGCTATCACGTCAGCCAGAAGGATGGGAGAGCTCCAGGCGCTTTCCACCAGTCTCCTTACCTGGTCTTCCACAGGGACAAGGTTGTCCTGCGCCCCACCGAATTCCTTCCGAAGGTGGTGTCGGAGTTTCACCTTAACCAGGTGTTGACTCTGCGGTGTTCTACCCCAATCACACCTCGGAGGCGAATATAGGCTCCATACTTGGACCCTAGAAGAGGCTACGCCTATTACAAGAAGCGCACGGCTGAAATCGGGGAGAGGTTCGCCAGCTGTTTGTCACCTACGCTGAAGCCGCATCTGGCAGACCTGCAGCCAAGCGGACGATAAGCAGGTGGGTCACTTCCTGCATAGATCTCTGCTATAAGTTGGCGGGCATGGAGCCTCCCAGAGGGATAAGGCTCATTCTACCCGCCATACTGCTGCTGCGGTGGCTGCTTCCAGGGCGTCCCTATCCAGGAAATCTGCAGGGCTACCTGAAGTCAGCAACACCTTCATTACCCATTACCACATCGACCTTGAGTCACGCCGGGATGCTGGTTTTGGGGCCTCGGTTCTCCAGTCTCTCTTCCCAAGTAAGTATTGGGGTGTCGTCTTGCCTCCCTCCTCCCGGAGAACTGCTAGGAGTCTGCCAATGAGTGTGGATGAACAACATATCCATGTCCTAGAAATACAGGTTACTCACCTGTAACAGGAGTTCTAAGATGATATATGTTGTTCATCCTACATTCCCTGAACCTCCCGGCCCGACGCTGTACAACTGAGCTTCCAGCGGCCAGATCTGGCGCCATGGGCGGCCGAGTTTTATACCACCCGGGTGGGTGGTAGGAGCAAGCTTGAAGACCTTCCGGCAAGATTTAAAGCGGCAAGGATACCTGCCAATGAGTGTGGATGAACAACATATACCATTCCTAGAACTCCTGTTACAGGTGAGTAACCTGTATTTACTGTTGGACATGCAAGACTGCTTCTTCATATAGTGGGTCAGGGAGCCAACCAGGTAGAAGACATCATTGATCTGGCACTAATGAAATCTGAGGTGGTGGGAGGAGTAGAGATTAGGCAGCTACAGGGGTTCGGCACCCACCACACATTTTGATTAGAGTTAACCACAGGAAGTTGTAGATTAACATTGAAGACTGATCCTGAACCTTGGGAGGGCAGACTTCGGTGAAATGAGGGAACTAATCAAGGACAAGCTGGTTGGGTGTGGGAGGTGGGAGGTGGAAGATGTAGAGGATAAATGGGATTTAGTGAAAAGGGCCATAACAGAGGTGACAGACACAAACATGAAGAAAGTTACTAAATGAAATAAACACGGGGCAAGTCTATTTTCTTTTTTTTATAGGAGGTGGCAGAAACACCAAGAGAAGGGCCTTCAGAAGGTACAGGGAAAAGTGAGGAGAGAGGTGAATATCAAGTGAAGTCAAAAGAACTGGAAGGGGGCAGGATCAGTTGTGTTCCAGGACAGTAGCTGCTGCTGTTTTCACAGGGTTCTTGTGGATATTACTTGGTAGGTTAGTTCTTTTCTTTCTTGCTTCTAAGGGGCTAGCAGGGTATTGTTCTGGGGGATCCTGGATGTTTGTAAACTGATTTAGTGGCTGTAAGTGGGGCTCTTTTTGTGGATGTTTCACTTTGTAACAGGCCGCGCTGGTAGAGCCTATTTCTTCTGATTTAAAACCTGTTTGGTGGGATTTGCTTGGAGATGGTTCTTTAGCTGCAGGGCTTGGAGGGAGACACAGGGCTGATACACTCTCTCTTGTCAGGTGTTCTGCCCAAGCATCCGCCCTCCCCACCCTCCCTCCCCAGAAGTCTGCAAATTTATAGGGAAGACCTGCCCTGCAATTGGAGGAAAAGGCTGCTGGTGCAGCTCATGTAGTTCTAGCCACTGGGGTTGGATTTAAAGGCCGGGAGAGAGGAGCTTGGGAGTTGTTCATTTTCCTTACATGTTTAATGTGTTCTACTGCACCTAGTAACAGAGTTACTGGTGTACAGTGGGACTGTCTCTAGGATTAGTGGGTGACCTGATTAGGCAGTAGGGGTATCTTGGAATAGGGGGAACCTGGTGGCTCACCCAAGGAAAACTATTTGAAAGGGGATGGAACCACACATCATTAGGGCCGGCATCTTTGGGAGGGTGGTGGGGTGCACAGGGTGTGGAGCAGCCATGATACTGGACTGGGCTTGGAAGTTTGGTGGTTGCCCAGTGTGCTACCAGCTGGCACAGCTTAGGGAGGAGGTTGGGGGATGAGGAGAAAGCTGGGGGAAGGGGGGTGGTATGGTTGGGGAAGGGGGCTGGAAATCTCCCACAGGGTTGCACCAAGCACTGGGGGCGGGGGTATAGGGAAAGGAGTGCAGGAGAATACTCAGGGGTCACATAGGGACCCTGGCAGAGGGGGCCCAAAAGGACACTACCAAGGAAGCAGGCAGGTAACTGGGGACCCTCACAAAGGGGGGACGGAGGGACAACATTCTCAGGGAAGTAGGCGGATAGCCAGTGCTGGACAGAAGGAAGCAAGGCAGGGAGGTGGATCAGACCTTATACTTAGTAACCGCTTCAATTCTCTTCTTCTGCTCAAGGATGGGGGGGGGATGTAGCCACGACAGAGGTGGTTAGAGACGGAAAGGGTGTGGGAGTGGGGGCAGGAGGCAGGGGCCAGATAGCAGGAAGAACAGGGGGGGACCTGGAATGCAGGAGAATGGGGAGTAGTAGATCGGAGCAGGGGAAGAGAGAAGAGCGCAAGGAGAAGGACCAGTTGGGAGGAAGGTAAAGAAGGACCAGAAGTACAAGGATGATTCAGTAAAGAGAGCTGAGGGGTTAGGCCAGGGGAGCACGATGAGCAAGGAGGAACTAAATGGAGACAGGAAGGAAGGGAGGATGAGCCAGGCTAGTTTAGCAGATGGGGGAGAAGGACCAGTTGCGAGCAGTGAGGGGGGAATTAACAAGGTACAGAAGGATACTCAGGAGGAGGAGAGGCATAGGATTGGAGGGGAGGGAGTGGCCATGGTAAATAAGGAACGGGTGGCATGTGGCACCCAGATAGGGGGAGGAACAAGGAGCCAGCTGGGTGGGGGGCCGGTAGAAAGGATGAGGGACATGGAAGGGGGGAATGGAGGAAAAGGAGTGGTCAGAGTGCTCCTGCTGGGAGTTCTATGATCAGGGGTATCAAATGGGATAGGGAGGAGAAGCCTGGCCAGTTAGAACAAGATGCTTCCTGGACTAACGGTGCACAGGGCTAAGCACCGAGGTATATCAGCTGGCAAGGACTGTGGGGTTCCCCAGACATACTGGTCCACCTGGGCACAAATGACATTGGAGAAATAGCGAGCTAGAGATACAGGCAAGATTCAGGAGCTCGCCAGGGTCTGTCATGACATAGGATGCACAGTTTCCTTCTCAGAAATCCTGCCAGTGCCAGGGCTAGTGGGGAACACAAAGAAAAAATTAGGGAGATAAACCAGTGGCTCAGGGGTGGTGTGAGGCCAGAGGTATGGGTTGATGGGGATTGGGGGAGACCTGGGAGGAGAGAGGAGCTGTATGCTAGAGACAGACTACATCTCAATTTGGAGGGGAAGGGAATCCTTAAGTTGAAAATGGAGGAGTTCATTGGTGAAAAGTGGGGTTTAAACTTGTGAAGGGGGGTGGGATGGGAGAAAAGGCAGTCAAGGGGATGCCGATAAAGGAGGGACTCTGTCTCCACCCCCCTGGGGACCAGGAGGATTGCAGGAAAAGACCAACTGGCAAAGTGCAGACCAGGAGAAAACAGAATCCCCAAGGGAACACGAGCAGAGGAAATGAAACTATAGGGAAAGGGTGGAAGGTAGTCCTGCTAAATGCCAGGAGCTTGGGCAATAAAATGCCTGAGCTCCAGGCGATGTTAACTGAGGGAGCAGTGGATGTGGCAGCGGTCACTGAGACTTGGGCCACTGCAAGACATGACTGGGACCTGAACCTGGAGGGTTACACTATGTTCAGGAAGGACAGAGGGGGGAAGGGAGGAGGGGTAGCAATGATAGTAAAGCTGCATTGGCATAGGGGAGTTGAGGAGGCGGAGGGAACCGTGGAGGCGAGTTGGGTCACCTTGATAACAAGGGGCAAGAGAGTAAAATAGGAGTGGTGTATGGACCCCTGCCTGGCGGAGGAGCTGGAGGACAGTCTGGTGGCAGATGTTGGAGACACTGCAGACTGGGCAGAGGAAAGGTGGTGGTGTTAGGGACTTAAACATGCCAGGAACAGACTGGGAGACTATGACATCCTCTGTGACCAGGAACAGGGTTGTTGGATGTCTTTCAAGACGCGTTCCTAACTCAGCAGGTGAGGGAACCGACCAGGGAGGCACGGGTACTGGATGTGGTCCTGGCAGACAGTGACCAGATTGGGGGCCTGGAGGTAAGGGACCCATTAGCGGGGAGTGACCATGCCACGGTCTGGTTCTGCCTGGACCTAGGAGGGGTAGAAGGCTGCACAAAGACGGAAGTAACCGACTTCAGGGGGGTGGATTTTAAGGAAATGGGAAGGATCCTTAAGGAGCATTTGGATGGGATTGGGTCAGACATGGGCGCTGATAGTAGGTGGAAATCATCAGGAGAGGGTGCAGGATGCTACCAGCACCTGTGCAAGAGTAAGACGAAAATGCGGTAGGGCCCAAAAACCCTGTTGGTGGACCAGGGAGGTCCAGGAGGTGGTGCGGGGAAAGAAAGCAGCCTATAAGAAATTCAAGTGCTCAAGGAGTGAAAGGGATCGAGGGGAGTATGAGCTGTTGGCTAGAAGGGCCACTAGAGTGGTGAGGCCGGCTAAGGCAAGGAAGGAGCAGAACCTGGCCAGGGAAATTAGGAGAGGGAAAAAGGGGTTCTTTAGATACATTGGGGAAAGACGAAGGGTGAAGGGGCAGATTAGCAGGATTAAATCAGGGGAGAGATGGGCACAAGACCCAGAGGAGCAGGCTGAGGTACTAAATGAGTACTTCACCTCAGTTTTCACCAGGAAAATGGGGATGCTGCATCATACATGGGAGGAGACAGAGATAATGAGGAGGGGACCCTTACCAATCGGCAGGTCTGGGGAGAGGGGGCATCACTGGCAGGTGGGGAGGGCTAAGCAGGGAGAAGAGGTACTGGAAGTGGAAATCACAGCAGAGAGAGTGAGGGAAGCCTCAGCTCCTTAAGACGGAGAAAGCACCGGGGCCGGATAAATTACATCCTAGAGTGCTGAAGGAACTTGCAGATGTCCTGGCGAAACCCCTGGCAGAGCTTTTCACCATCTCTCTGAGGACAGGGTGGGTGCCCCAAGACTGGAAGGTGGCGCATGTAGTGCCTATCCACAAGGGGGATCAAGGGAGGTGGCAGGGAACTACAGGCCTGTCAGCCTGACATCAGTGGTGGGCAAGGTGATGGAGGGCATTGTCAAGGAGTGGCTGGGGGGCCCTGGATAAGTCAGGGTGCCTGGGACGATAGACAGCATGGATTCATCCCGGGGAAATCGTGTCAGACAAACCTGGTGGAGTTCTATGACTGGGTGACAAGTGCCTTGGACCTGGGTAGACCAGTGGATGTCGCTTTCTGGATTTCAGCAAGGCATTTGACTCTGTTCCTCACGGGGCCTGTTGGATAAACTAGGAGAAATGGGGTGGGAAACCAGATGATCCGATGGATAGGCAATTGGCTCCAGGACCGGACCCAGAGGGTCGTAGTTAGTGGGATAATCTCTTCCCCAAGGAGGGTCATTAGTGGGGTCCCAGGGATCAGTCCTTGGGCCCCTTCTGTTCAACGCCTCGTATCTGACATAGGACAGGGAATCAGGGGTGAGATGAGTCTCTTTGCAGATGACTCGAAACTGGGGGCAGTGGTGGATGGGGAGGAGGGGGTGGCCCTGCAGAGGACCTGGAGGCTCTGGAAAGATGGTCTAGAAAGTGGAAGCTGAGGTTTAATGCAGGAAATGCAAGGTACTCCATCTGGGGCCAGAAACCCAGGCCAAGTGTACACCCTGGGGAGATACTACAAGTCTCAATGGCTGAGAGGGACCTGGGGGTGGTGGTGGATGTCAAGATGAACAACTCTGAGACTTGTAGGAGGGCAGCAGCCAAGGCCAACAGGATGCTGGGATGCATCGCTAGGGGGATCACCTCCAGAAGGAGGGAAGTGATACTCCCCTGTATAACTGCTTGGTGAGGCCGCACCTGGAGTACTCGTGCAGTTTTGGAGGCCTCACTTAAGAGGGACATTAACCTCCTGGAGAGGGTCCAGAGGAGGGCAACAAAATGATTTGGGGCTTGGGGACAGGACCTATGAGGAGAGGCTCAAGAGCTAAATATGTACACTTTGGAAGAGAGAAGGACCGGGGACATGATAGAGGTCTTCAGGTACATGAAGAGGGTAAATGGGGAGGAACAGTGAGGGTGCTTCAAGGAAGGAGGAAGGGGCCACTAGAGGGCATGGGGTGGAAGCTGGAGGGGAAGAGTCAGGGGAGAAAGGAGGAGGTGCGCTTCACTGAGAGAGGGTGGTAGAGCCATGGAATGCACTACCTAGGGGCTGGTGGAGGCAGAGACAGTGGAGGGGTTCAAGAGGGGTGGGACAGGTACAGGGAAGGGTTCAGGAAGCAAAATCCAATGCAGCAAGAATATCCGGAACTGGGAAGGGAGAAGCCAGAGAAGGCGAGGGGGACAGCAAGGTCAGCACCCAGGGTGGGGGCTGACCAAACGAGCAGACACGAAAGACCATTAGGCCTATTCTGCTGGCATTTTAGTATGTTAGTATGAGGCAACCACATTAGTCCAGAGGGCAAAAGCAGACACATCACTGCAAATAGGAGTGGGGGGGGGGTTAGATACTGTATGTTATGAAACAGATAAAGGGAGGGTGGGTTAGTGGAGGATGACAGGCAAATAGCTTATGTAGTAAACAATCTCTTTTAGTCTGTGTTTATTGCGATCTAGGGGAAGGGAACAGGGGAGGCAAATACATAGCACATACATGGTACACAGTTAAATACAGTTACTTAGCATTGACGCAGTTCACAGTTAAATTGGAACAGAGTACAAGATTAAAACAGGAGTAACAACAATAGGAGCAAGCAGTAAAACCCAGGCACTTTAGTCAAACCTACTCTGTGGTAGGAGGCAAACGTAAGGGAGGCAGTCAGGTGGGGAAAAACAAATGGAGGAGACAGAAGGAGTTTTAGTTGGTACTTGAGGGAAAACGGGGGGGGGGGGTAGTGAAACGCGGTATGATGGCAGTAGGTTCCAGGGTGAAGGGAGACAATAGGAAAAGGGTGGTTGCCCAGCAGAGGAGTTGGGATGAGGAATGGCAAAAGTGTGAGGATCCCTGGAATGGGGGAGCAGGAGGCAGTGGGAATGAAGGAGATGTAAGAGGGAAGTGATCCAAAGCAGTATTTGGATATGAATAAGGCACAGTGGTTCTAGTGATGTGAAGATAGAGGAAGAATGGATAAGGAGGAAAAGAGCGAGTAGTGGTGGGTACGAGAGGAGGGGTTGATAGCAAAATGACAGATGGCAATGCAGATGGTGCAAAGTCTGGCAAGGGAGGTGGCGGGAGTGGTGCCATAGACCATGTCTGCATAGTCAGAGACTGGGAGCACCATTTCAGTGACAAGTTCATGGCACACCTGCTGAGACCGTCTTTATTGTGGTACAAGGCACCAAGTTTAGGGTGGAGCTTGGCGTGAATCGCATCAATGTGGACAAAGAACTCAGGCCTGCTGTCTAGCCACACACCAAGGTATTTGAATGCTTGAACCACTTTGAGGGATGCCATCCAAGGTGGAGAAGATAGGCGGCGTTGGGTGTCGCCAATTTTTGGCTTGTGGCAAAGTTCATTGATACATGTGTGTGTGTGTGTGTGTGTGTTTTGACCCAGAGTTGGTTAAATTGAAACCAGTGAAGGACATTGTGGAATTGCTGGCGCAGACCTTCCACGGCTGTAGTGGAGGGACCGGAGGCTTAAATGACTGTGTCACCTGCATACATGCGGATATACGAGTTGGCAAAAGCTGTGTGGAGGTCGTTAAGGAAGAATGAGAACAGGATGAACCCCAGGACAGACCCTGTGGGACACCGGCCTGGATGGGAATTGGAGATGACAGGGCACTACCAACCTGTACTGACTGCAGGCGGCCATAGAGGTAAGAATGGAGCCAGTCAACAGCAGGAGCTGAGAGGCCAGCATCACTTGGCTTATCCAGGAGGAGAGGGTGAGAAAATGTCAAAGGCCTTGACTAGATCAGTAAAAATGCCAGCTGTGATGCATCCCCTGATCCATCCTTGAGAGGATAGAATCAGTTACATGCAGCAGGGAAGAGACATTGGAGTGATGCTTCCGGAAGCCTGACTGGAATGGGGAGATCAAAACAGTGAAAGATAGAAGACTGGAGAGTCTAGTATACACAAGCTTCTCTTGCAATTTGGGAAGGGAAGAGGGAGATTGGCCTGGAAGTTAAGGTGGAGGACCCTGGACTGCTACCAGAAAATGGTGTATATGCTTTCACTATAGGGTAAGTAGAATGGAGCAGATGATTATCACTGAGGACAGGGTGAGGAAAGGACTAGCAGCCCTTAGGGTGGACAAGGCACTGGGACCTGTTGGTTTACGCATAAGGGTGCTGAAGGAAATGGGATCAGAATTTTCAGTGCCCATGGCAGAACTGTTTAGGTGCCTTCTGGAAATAGAAGAAGTGCCAGTGGACTTCAGTGCTGCAAATGTGATTCCGCTGCACATGAATGGGGACAGGGAAGACCCTGGTAACTACAGGCCAGTCAGTCTTAACCTCAGTTGCTGGCAAGCCAATGAAGACCCCAGTCAAGAAGAAAAAGTAGCAGGACAATAATGCCAGACCAGCCTGTTAGTATTCTTTGACCACGTCACAAAAGCAGTTGATAGAGGACAGACAGTGTATGCTCTGTTTCAGTTTCAGTAAGGCTTTCGATTCAGTGTTACATGGGAAACTACTAAAGAAGCTGAGGAAAGGGAAAGAGCTCATGAGGTGGAATGGGGAACTGGTTAGTGGGAAGGATGCAGATGGTGGTAGTGAACAGAATTAAATCAGCAGACTGAGATCACAATTGGGGTGCCACAGAGGTCAGTCCTGTGTCCTGCCCCGTTCATCATATTCATCTGTGACATCGTTGAGGGTATCCAGGGCAGGATGTCTCTTCAGATGACAAAACTCTGGTAGGGTGGACAGTGAAGAAGGGGTAAGGTAATTAATGAGTGATTTGGAGAAATTAGGTGGTCCAAAGTCTGGCAATTGAAGTTTAGTGCCAAAAAGTGCAAAGTGACTCACTTTGATAATTTCGGCACCAAGCAGTGGATTGGGGGTTCAGTTGGCCACAATGATGGAGGAATGGGATCTTGGGGTAATCATCAGTAAAAACATATAGCAAGGCAACCAGAATGTTGGGATGCATAGGGCAAGGATTCGACAGTAGAAGGAGGGAAGTGATATTGCCCCTGTGCAGGTCTCTGGAGTGGCCTCTCCTGTATTACTGTGCCCAGTTCTGGAGCCAACATCTGGGGAAGAAAAGGGACAGGTTGACGACTGTGCAGCGTAGGGTCACCAAGATGTTCCAGGTCCAGCAGGGCAGATCAAATGAGGAACATCTGGTGGGTCTAAACGTTTACTGGCTGGATGTCAGGACAGAGAATGTGATATGATTGAGACTTAAAAGTTCTTGAGGGGGATAAACAAAGTGGGCAGTGAAAATCTGTTCAAAAGGAACAGTAACACTGGGATGAGGGGTCTGGAGTGGAGAGTAGTTAATGGGATATTTAAGACAGGTGCAAGGAAATTCTTTACCAAAAGGTAGTGGAACAGCAGGCCCAGTGGTGCAGAGGGCTAAGGCATTGGACGCCTTACCACTCACCACGCTGGCAACAAGTGTTTGGGAATGAGCACAGGTTGCCGGGGGGGGGGGTGCTGGTGGGAATGGATGAAGCGGCTGACAGGCAGCTCTCCTCTCCCGGATTGGGGAGGTAGGCCTCCTTGGCTCTTGGCTGCCACCCACTGGAGGCTTGGTGGTAGCATGGGCCCTGGGGGAAGGGTCTGGTGCTAGGCTGGGGGTGGTGAATCAGAGTCTGTTCTCTTCCACACGCATGCACAACCATGTTGGCCGAGGTGCACGGGGGAAAAGTAAAAAGGAGAGAAAATCAGCAGAAAAATACCCCTGGAAGGCAGGATTAGGACCGACCCCCCACAGGTTCTGCACTGGTGGCTGGGCACATGCCACAAGTCCTGTAGCAGAGGACACCAAGCATAAGGTAATCCTAGAGGAGCCCGGCGATGGGGCTTGGGGGCAGTTGAAATGGGGCCACCAGGGAGAAAGGAGCATAAAATGTGTATTAAAAGAAAAAAAAAAAAAAGTAGTGGAATGGATTGCCAAAGAAGTGGTGGGGCTGGGTCTACAAATGGGTTCAAGATCAGGTGAGACCGATACAGAGGGCTAATGGCACCAAAAGAAGGGGTAGGTAGGGAGGGTGGGAGAGACTAGAAAGTGGAGGGGGGGGAAACTGGGGGAAGGGAGGTGTAGATCTCAAGGTGAAAACCATCTTTGGCAATAGGGGAATAGGTAGGAAGACTGGATGGACCTTGGATCTTTTTCTGCCATCTTCTCTTTGAATGAACTTTCTTCAACATGTGCCACAGACAAACCAAGGAGGAAAGCTATACGGTCCCTCCCAACTACAGTAGTGGACAGATCCCATTCTCCACTAGCCCATGATACAAGGAAGCATGTAGGTTATACAATAAGGAACATGTCTACTTTTTTAGCTTCACTTGTTTCCTTCCAGTCAAGCAGCTTATTTGGAATAGTTGGCTGGAAACCAAACTTCATTTTGGTCATCTTATGCCCCAAGTAAATAAACTTCTTTACTTTACAGAATAAGAAATGGATACATCCAAGTAATGGCTCCAGATGGATGGAGCTGCAGATAGTATGGTAGTGATAAGTATGGCTATGGGGTTGTCTTTCATGGTTAAACCTGGCTAAAATGCTCAGACTCGTCTGCCGTTCTAGCCCAGTCATGCCACTTCCATGTTAAAAAAAAAAAAAAAAAATACTGTAATCTCGATGTCCGTACAAATCCCTGTGGCACCCCACTTATAATTTTACCCCAATCTGAAGTATGCCTGTTCACTGGAACCTTTTGCTTCCTCCCCGTTAACCAACAGATTCAGAGAAAAATATTTTATTTTATTCCTTTCCTCCTAGTTTTTCTGTTTCATTAAGTGCTATACTGTTTTGAATGCCTTATGAACTATTTATTATCCCTCTTTACAAGCATTAATTTTTTATGGGCTGTGACTTCCACAAGATTATCAGATCTTGTGATCTTACTTCGCGAGGGCTCGTGCAGTAGGTAATTACATATAGGACTGATGCCGGCCGGCGTCAGGACCCGACGGAAAAATTTCTAGCTAGCAGTCTCTGGCGGGGGACTGCCCCCACGTCAGGTAACCGACGTCATGTGGCGTCAGTATAAAGGGGCGGTCCCCCACGCCCACCTTCCAGTTCTTTCCCACTGTTAGCTCATGTCACCGCCTCGTGGTAAAGTTCAACGCTCACCAGCTCTGTCACCAGTAGTTTTTACTGTAGTTTTTTGGATATTATTCGACTTAATAGTCAGCCTTTCGTTAATGTATGTCATCCCCTACACCCTCCGAGTACAAAAATAAGTGCGACTCATGCGGCGTCCAACTCCCGCACAAGGATGGCCATTCCCAGTGCCTCTTCTGTCTGGGCCTGGACCATCAGGTGGAGAAGAGCCAGTACTGCCTTAAATTTAACGCCGCCACCCGCAGACAGAGGCAGCAGTCCCTGGAGGCCCATGTCCTCAAGAAGATGTCCTCCATGGAGAAGGAGTTGAAAAAGTTCCGTCAGGCGTCCACTTCCTCCGAAGGCCATCGTAATAAGAAGGACAAGGAGAAGCATTGGGACAGGAGCTCCTCTTCCACTGCGACTCAGGCTGGAGTCTCCGTGCTCCGGGTAACATCCCCTTCAGGGGACCGCTCCATGTCGGCCGTCTTGGAAGTTTCCAAGGTGGCGTCGTCTGGCTTGCGCTCAGGCCCTTCGGGCGCCTCCAGGCTGTTGGAGCCTCCGCTCGGTAAAGCCATCATTATGCGGCCTACTGGTTCGGGTGGCTCCAGTAAGCCAGACGTCAGCTCCTCTGATGCCCGCACGGAGACAGTTGACAAGTCGCTCGACCCTTTGGGGCGGCGCACGGCCACTTTCCCACCTGACCAGGCCGCCTTCATGACCTGCCTCGGGCGATGGGTCCGCTAAGTTGGACAGTGGCTCCTCCAACATCTGCCTGGACTCCGCTGATAAGTCGGACGTCAGCCGACCCGGCGGCTGAGCCGATGTCGGACCCCCTTACATCCTCCATTCCCGGCTCCCTGCAGCCTTTGCTGCCCTCCGGGGACCCTGGGTCTCCTCAGCCTGACCCCGGGGATCCCCCCCCATCCCCGGGCGATGCTGAGGTTCCTGCTGTGGCCCCGTCAGGCCTCCCTCCGGCTGGGCTGGATGACCTGACATCGGCTCCCCAGACGCCGGCTCTGATGCCAGTCCTACTGATGCCAGGCAACATCCCCCTCCCAGATGCTGCTCCAACGCCGGGCCCTCCGCCCGCCGGACCTCCTCCTCCAGGCCCGCCCACTGGGCTTCCAGCCAGGCCATCTGCTTCATCAGACCCCTGGTTCCCAAGTATCTGACCCAGTCTTGTCCAGCACCATCTTACCCAGCTCCACAGTATCCAACGCCCCAGTACCCTGACGCCGGCCTACACAACGCCGCAGTACTCGGTGCCTCACTACCCAACGCCAGGTTACCCACTGTTTGGTTATGGATACGCACCCTACGGGTACACTCAGTATCCATATTCTACTACTCCTCCTCCACCACCCCATCAGCCGCCGGTGGACTTGAAGGAGACTCTGGCCTCCTGGTGGGTTGAGGCCAAGGCTCAGCTCACCAGAGAGGTGGAGAGTCGTCTCCTGGTGCTGGTTCTGGCTTCCGTACACCCCAGACGACAGACTCCCTCCCCACCTCCAGATACCAGGGGCGAGCCTTCTGGTTCCAGGGCGGGGCAGGACATGCTTCCCCAAGGGCTTCCTAAGGGGTCCGTTGCTCCCCCACGCCGGGAGAGGAAGTCGTCTTCTTCTTCTTCCTCCTCCTCGGACACCTCGGATGACTCAGATGGTTGTTCCAACCTGGACGACGAGCCATGCTGTCCGACCAAACCCAGGCCTAGGACTCCTCCGAAGTCTCCTCCGGAGGATCCTTCTTTCTCAGAGTCGCTGCGCAAAATCCAGGAAGTTCATAAGTGGTGCTTCTTGGAGCCGGACCCACAGTGTAAGAAACTCGCTGAGCACCTGGATCTGCCAGAGACCGCTCCGACCTTGGTGCCACCCTGGATTGAGCCTCATGCCGACCTTGTTTACCATATGGAAGCAACCATCAGCATTAGCCCCTCTTCCTCAGAAGTCTAATAGGCTATACCAGGCTCCCGAGGGTTTTGACTTCCTTGATTCTCAACCTCGAGCTGATTCGGTTGTGATTAGCGCCACTCACGGCCGGTCAGCTAATCCGAAGCATTTGAGCTCATCTCCACCTGACAAAGAATCCCGTCTTCTGGACCAGTACGGCAAGAAGATCTATGCATCTTCCACTCTGGGTGTTAGGGCCCTGAACTATGTCGGTTACATGGGGGATTACCAGAAGGCGATTCTTAGTGAGGTAGAATTCTAGTTGGACTCCCTTCCTGACTCCCAGGTTAAACAGGAAGTGGCTGACCTTGTCCGTTCTGCTCATTCGGCCAGTCGGCACATGCTTCGTACCATGTATGATGCAGTGGACACTGCTGGTAGGAGCTTGACTTTTGCTGTAGGTTTACAGCATCATGCCTGGCTCCGTGTGTCAAGTTTGGTACAGAAGTGCAGTCCGCTATTCAGGAAGCGCCCTTCCGGGGTTCGGTGCTGTTTGGTGGTGATGTCAAGGACATTATCACTGATCTGCAGGAGAAGAAGACTGCACTGATGTCTGTGGACTCCATGTACAATCCCCCTCCAGCGCAGCGTGGTCCCTTTCACAGGCGGAATCAGCAAAGGGCGAAACCACAGGGAAAGCGGGCCAATAAATGTCGGGCCACTCCAGCTGCCAAGCCCCCACCGCCCAAAAAAGCAGTGGGAGCTTCAGCCACAACGTTGCCCCACACCACCTGACTCCTTTCCTCTCCCACAGCCTCTGGCGTTTCCAGAGGAACCGGTAGGAGGGAGGTTTTCCCTCCATCTCCCGGGTTGGGAAAGGATTACGTCAGATTCCTGTGTGCTCCAACTCATTGCAATGGGACACTCAATAGAGTTTCTTCAGAAACCCCCTCAGCACCCTCCCCCAAGGTCGTCGTACTCGCAGGAGCATCTTCTGGTCCAGGAAGAAATTTCCTCCCTTCTCTTGAAGGAGGTGATAGAACCCATCCCCATTCCTCTTCAGGGAATGGGGTACTATTCCCATTTCTTCCTGGTCCCAAAGAAAACAGGGGACATGAGGCCGATTCTCAACCTCAGCTCCCTGAACTTGTTCGAGGAGTACAAAAGGTTCAGGATGCTCTCGCTGCAGAGCCTCCTGCCCCTTCTTCGGCCGGGACAGTGGCTGTGTGCTTTGGATATGAAAGATGCTTACCTGCTTATCCCTATCTGCCCTTCCCACCGCAAATACCTGCGTTTTGCATTCCAGGGGGACCACTATCAGTTCAAGGCCCTCTCATTTGGTCTTTCCTCGGCACCCCGGGTGTTCACCAAATGCCTTTCGGTGGTAGCGGCCTACCTGCTTACCCATGGGGTGCAGGTTTTCCCGTACCTGGATGATTGGCTCCTGGCGGCCCCATCCAAGGAGGAACTCCTGCGCTTCCTTTCCCTTACCCAGCAGGTCTTTGCCTGCCTGGGTATTACCATCAAACAGGCCAAGTCCCATCTGATCCCGTCCCAGAGGCTCCAGTTCATCGGGGCGATCCTGGACATGACCTCTGGCATGGCCTTCTTGCCACCGGACAGGGTGGCCACTCTCCAGGCCTAGGTCAGCCTGTTGTCCAGCCTCAGGCGGGTCAGCACCAGGTCAGTCCTTTGCCTCCTCGGGCTAATGGCGGCTGCGATTCAGACAGTCTCTCACGTTCAGCTCCACATGAGAATCTCTCAGTGGACGCTTCAGTCTCAATGGAATCAGCTAGTGGACAACCTAGATCAACTTGTCCTGGTCTCCACTCCCATGGCTCGGGACTTGCAGTGGTGGATGGTTCAGGAGAACCTCTGCCAGGGAGTTCCCTTCAGTCTTTCTTCCCCCAAGCAGACATTGATTACGGACGCCTCCGGCGAGGGTTGGGGAGCCCATCTCGGTCCTCACAGGACCCAGGGCTCCTGGTCCAAGCTCGAGAAGTCCCTTCACATCAATGTGCTCGAACTAAGGGCAGTGCTGTATGCTCTTCAGGCTCTGCATCTTTATCTGTCTCCTGGTCACTTAGCTATACAGATGGACAATATGTGTGTGGTCTGGTACATCAACAAATGGGAGGAACTCATTCCTACCCCCTTTGCAGAGAGGCAATGCAAGTCTGGGATTGAGCAGTGCAGCACAACCTTCACCTCCCGGCATCTCACATCCCGGGGGTCGAGAACACACTGACAGACAGGCTCAGCTGGTCTTCTGCTCTAGCTCATGAATGGGAACTGGATCAGGGGGTCGTAGACGACATCTTCCTGCACTGGGGAACTCCACAGGTAGTCCTGTTTGCATCCCCTCAAAACGCAAAACTTCCCGTCTTCTGCTCACTTGCTCCAGGGCGTGGTATTTTTTTGAGAGACGCTCTGTCTCTAGACTGGAAGGGCAGATTCGTCTATGCCTTCCCCCTGATTCCACTGATTACGAGGGTCTTGCAGAAACTCGGTTCAGAAGCAGCTCAAATGATTCTAATATCTCCTTTCTGGCCCAAGCAAGTTTGGTTCTCTCTTCTGCAGCAGTACTCAGAGGCACCTCCTCTTCCTCTGTCACTATTTTTGCTGACCCAGGATCAGGGGACCCTGGTCCATCCAGGCCTCAAGTCTCTTCACTTGCATGGGTGGCTCCTGCAGACGTAGCTCAAGCCCAATTCGGGGTCCCCCCACCAAGTAGCTGAGATTCTGGTGGAGGCCAGGAAACCCTCAACCAGATCTACTTTTGCCTTGAAATGGAAGTGGTTCTCTATTTGGGCTGCCTCCAATGATCTTGAGCCCTTCTCATGCTCTGTCGGCCGACTTCTGGATTACCTGCATCACCTCTTCGATCTGGGTCTCAGCCATTCGTCCTTAAAGGTTCACATGGTGGCCATTTCGGCCTATTATGTCCCCTTTGCAGACAGAACATTTGCTCAGCTGGAGGTCTCTAACACCTTTTTGAGAGGGGTCCTTCACTTACGGCCCCCTATCTGGGTTCCTGCTCCTCTTTGGGATCTGAATTTCATTTTAGAGAAGTTTACTCTGCCTCCTTTCAAGCCGGCAGCCTCAGCGGACCTAAAGTTTCTTTCTTGGAAGACTCTCTTCCTAGTGGCCATTACGTCTGCTCGATGGATTTCCGAGCTCCAGGCCCTGATGTGTAAAATCCCGTATTTGATTTTTCACAAGGAACATGTGGCTCTGCGTACCAACCCTAAGTTTCTCCCTAAGGTGGTAGTGGAATCGACGCTGAATCAATCCATAGAGTTGCATGATTTTTTACACAGCACTCTAATTATGGAGAGTACCTCCTGCATACTTTGGATGTTCATCGAATTCTGAGGTACTACACCAACAGGATGAAGGATCTCAGAAAGACTGATCAACTGTTCGTCTCTTTGGCTCATAAAAGAGAAGGCAATGCTGTTTCTAAGCAATGCCTATTGAAATGGTTGGCTCATTGTATCACTTTCTGTTATGACAAGTACAACAAGACCATGACGGGTCAAGTTAAAGGCTTCTCCACCAGAGGGGTCGCTGCCTCTGCGGCTTGTTTCAAGAATGTGTCAGCGGCTGACATTTGTGCAGCCGCCACTTGGACTTCTGTCCTCACCTTTACGAAACATTACAGTTTGGACAATGCCTCTTGCCGTAGAGCAGGCTTCGGGCTGGCTGTTTTGCAAGGCCTCCTTTCTTAAGGTCTTCACAACCAGAGAGTCTAGTTCTAAGTAGCTTTCCTCCTCCCATTTGCTTCTCCTTGTTCCAGACTGCTTGGGACTCAGTCCTATATGTAATTACCTACTGCAAGAGCCCTCGGTAAGATAGTACAGTTACGTGAAGAACTTACCGTAACAGTAGATCTTCGAGACTCTTAATGGAAGTAATACTATACTCTGGTATACGAAATTTGCCAGCAGATAAAGGCCCTAGAGGTCTATCAAGTCTGCTCGAATGTGCAGCTAGCACCCTTATCTGCAGCTGCCCCTCCTTCCACCCTTCCCCTTCATTAACCCTCCCTTGTCCTGTCCCATCCTCGTTTGAAGCAGTCCACTGTTCTACTGCATACCACTTCAGCAGGTAACACATTCCACCCAGCCACCACCCTCTCTGTAAAAAAGTGTCTCCTCATCTCCCTCCTGAACCTTCCTCGCTCCAGTCTCATATCATGGCCCCTGGTGGCCCTCCCCTCCCTTACTTTGAACAGCCCCTCTGTACCCGTCTTGTTTATTCCTTTCATGTATTTAAAGGTTTCAGTCATGTCACCCCTGTCTCTCCTCTCCTCCAGTGAGTACATGTTCAACTCCTTCAACCTCCTCTCGTATGATAAGTCCCCCAGCCCCTTGATCATCTTTGTCGCTCTGCACCCCCTCCAGTAACTTAATGTCCCTCTTCAGATACGGATGCCAGTACTGCACGCAGTACTCCAGGTGTGGTCTAACTAATGACCTATACAGTGGCAGAATCACCTCCTCCCTCCTCGAGGATATACCCCTTGCAATACAACCCAGCATTTTGCTTGGCTCCTTGCAGCTGCCTTCCCTACATTGTGCCGAGTTGTTCATTGACCCTGTAATGAGCACACCCAGATCCTTCTCCTCCTCTGTCTGGACTAGCTGCACTCCCCCTAGCTGGTAACTCCTCCTTGGGTTCTTCATCCCAAAATGCAGCACCTTGCACTTTTTGGCATTAAAGTCCAGTTGCCAGGTGTCTGACCAGGTTTCAAGCTTTGCCAGATCATCCTGCAACCCCTGCCATCCCCCTAGGTCATCCACCACCTCGCCTACCTTGGTATCATCAGCAAACAGACTGATCTTGCTCTAGATGTCCCATGATATGTCTGCAATGAATATCTCAAACAACACTGGTCCCAACACCGAGCCCTGTGGAACACCGCTCGTCACTGCCCTTGGGTGTGAGAGCTCCCCACCCACCACCACCCTCTGGTGCCTTCCCTGCAGCCAGTTTCCTACCCATCTCACCAGCTTTGCACCCGCCCTGCTTGCCTACTTCCTTCCCAGCCTTCCATGTGGCACTGAGTCGAATGCCTTACTGAGAGTCCAGATACAGGACATCCACTGCATGAACCCTGTCCAGTTGCCTAGTTACCCAGTCATAGAACTCGACCAGGTTGGTTTGGCAGGATCTGCCACGTATGAAGCCATGCTGTCTGCTGTCCTGTAGTCCTTTGGCCTCTAGGAAGGCCACCAGCCTCTCCTTCAGGATAGTCTCCATTAGCTTACCCATGATGGATGTGAAGCTCACTGGTCTGTAGTTTCCCGGTTCATCCTTGGGACCACTCTTGTGGAGGGGCACCACATGAGCCATCCTCCAGTCCTGAGGTACACACCGAATGTAGTGAGGCATTAAATAGGTCTGCCAAGGTCCTGCAAGGACCTCTACCAGCTCCTTCAGTACCCTGGGGTGGATGCCATCTGAGCCTGGCGCCTTGTCCACCCTCAGTGCCTTCAAATCCTCTCGAACTCTGCTCTCCATGATTTCCCCATCTGTCACCACTTCCCACCCTGCTTCTGCCATTTCTCCCACCTTGGGTGTCACCCCTCTTCTCTGTAGTAAATACTGAGCAGAAGAACTCATTTAGTGCTTCCGCCTTATCGCACCCTGCTTCCACCCAACCCCCCCTCCTTCCTAATCCTTATTATGTGGTCCTTACAGCTCCTTTTCTCCCTGATGTACTTAAAGAAGTCCTTCTCCCCCTTCTTAATGCCTTGTGCCAGCCTGAGTTCCGTAGATGCTTTGGCTCCCCTTTCTGCCCTTGTCACCTCCTTCGATTCTGTCAAGTACTCCTCCCTGTCCTCCCCCCTCCCTGTTTTCTTGTACTTCCTAAAGCTCCTTTCCTCCTTACCTTTTCCATGACCTCCTTGCTCAACCAGATCGGTTTCTTAGCCCTAGCCTTCTTGCTCTGGGCTTTGCAGCAGGTTTTGGTTGCCTCCACTATCCCCAGCTTTATGAGCTCCCACCTCTGGTTAGTGTCCATACTAGATTGAATTCTGGCTAGGTACCCTTTCACCACTTCCCCCATCCTCCCAAAGTCGGCCCTCCTGAAGTCCAGCACTATTGTGCCAGATTCCACTCCTTCCTTGCCCATATCCAATGTGAGCCATACTGAGTGGTGGTCACTCCCTGACAGCGGTTCCTCCACTGTAAGTTCTCTCACAAAGTCCCCATTTGCCAGCACAAGGTCAAGGGTATTCCCTAACCTGGTTGGTTCACTGACCATTTGCAGCAGGAAGCTGTCCTGGAAGGCATCCAGCAGCAACCTTCCTGACCTGCATCCCCCTAAGCTTTTTCAGCTCCCTTTCCAGGAGGGGAGGTATTCACTTCTAGGGACATGGATATGTTGTTCATCCACATTCATTGGCAGGTATCCTTGCCGCTTTAAATCTTGCCGGAAGGTCTTCAAGCTGGCTCGTCCCACCCACCCGGGTGGTAAAACTCTCGGCTCCGCCCCATGACGCCAGATCTTCCTTACCGCTTGGAAGCTCAGGTTCCCTCCTTAACAGTCTGCACATAAGACTGGTTCCTATTTCTTGATTTACCGAAATTACTTTTAAGTTTCAAGACTTGGTCCTTACTTCCGTGGCTGCAATGGACAAATCGACTCCCGGTTTCCGGAGGTGCCCATGCGGGCAGAAGATGTCTCGGACGGACCCGCACTCCACGTGCGTCTACTGCTTGGGCCTTGGGCACGACCCTCAGGCTTGCGACCTGTGCTCTTCTTTTTCGGCCTACTTCCTGGAAGACTGTGCCGCCCGTTTACAAGTTGGGCGACCCGAAAAACGTTATCCTCCGGTAAAGTCGAAGGAGGCCTGGTTGGCGGTTTCTGCGGCGGCGGGCTCGGCGGAACAGCTTGAGCAGATGATCGCCTCGAGGAGGAGGCGGGCGGCGAGGCCGCATCTTCGCTCTTCCTCGGCGCGGCATTTATTGCGCTCTTCCTGGGATCCTCCTATTCAGCTTCTTTTAAGGAGCTCTGTCTCTCCCTCTCCACTAAGGGAGAGGGACCAACATCTTCAGGGCCTTCCTCTCAGTCCAAGAAGAAGGACCACAAAGGTAAGTCCCTCCGTCGATGCTCTTGGGAGCGGGAGAGGTCCCTCTCACCGAGTAGTCGACCATCGACTTCGGTCGATCCTTCAGCTTCGGCCACTGGCTTCACGGTGTCCCCGTCAGGTCAATTGACTGAGACTCCCGTCGACGCAGTCGAGATTTTTCTCGACCCGTTGGATGGGCTGTCGACCGATGAAGCCAAAAACCCTCACTCCCTGGTTCCCCCGGTGGTGGTTGAGGTGTCTGTGGACTTGCTCGTGCCTCCGGTTCCGGAGTCCACGGTTGAGACCTCCGAGCCGAGGGGAAGGCGGGTTTCCTCCGCCCCTACCCTGTACCCCCTCGGAAAAGCCAAGGTTCGCGGTCTCGCTCGACTTCTTCTCGGTCCGCCGACCCCGCCACACGGCGGTCTTGGTCTCGGCACCATGGCAAGCGGTGCCGCGCGTCCTCATCCTCCTCCTCAGACAGGGGCAGCGCGTTGCGCCATGAATGATGTCTGAGGACCTCATGTGCAACAGCTTCTTCTGTCAGGAGCAAGCTGACGTCGTCACCTTCCCCAGCTATCAAGTGGCTGTCACCGGAGCGGCTGAAGCAACCCCTTGCCTTAGCTGAGGCGCCTGCTTCCAGGTCTGTTGCTCGGCCGAAACCGGCTGCCCCACCGATTCCGGTGGAACCTCCACCTCCACAGCCGTTGTTTGGGGCTCCGACCAAAAATTCTCGGTCGGCCCAAGGTCTGCCCCATAGCCTGTCTGTCACCCTTACTCCCGATCGCCCTCGGCAGGTGGAGGGTGGCTCAGGCCCAAGGCAGCTCTTTGCAGACTCCTCTGAGTCCGACGACGATTCCTCCCTGTTCTCTAGGCGGGTCGACTTGGGAGTCCTCGGGAGGTCAGTCACTGGACGATAGCCATTCGTCCTTCATGGATTTGCTTAGGCTCATCTCGGAATCCACCAGGATGCAGCTCGAGCCCGTATCCAAGCGGGCCAAGTATCCCCTCACGGAGATATTGGACCGAAGGGATTCTCCTAGGGAGGCCTTTCCGGTAGCCAAGGCCATTGTAGGCCCGGCCTTGGAGCTCTGGCAGCGTCCTGCTTCCTGCCCTGCGCCTTCGGCCAGGATGGCAAGGAAGTACGCAGTCCCTACCGTTCCCTGTCTGGTTTCTTAGACACCCCTCAGCCGAGGGTTAGTTACCGTACAGCGTCTTCTGGCGTCCGGAAACGCCAGGGACGTGGACAAACCTCCCGACAAGGAGTCCAAGAAGTGGACCACGCCAGGCGTAAAGCCACGCTCGGCCCTCCCTTGGCCTTTGTCAGGCCAGCTCGGGCCGCATGGTGGCACATTTTTCTCACACCCTGTTGGGCTCCCTGGACGAGGTAGTCCCTCATCTCCCGGCTGACCTGCAGACCACGGTTAAGCAGGTGCAGGACCAGGGCAGGGCAGTGGCCAAGCAGCAACTTCAGACTGCTTTGGACATCAGTGACTCATGCGCCAGGTCAGTAGCGGCTGCAGTGGCTATGTGCCGTCGGGCATGGCTAAGGATATCCACCTTCACAGCGGATACCCAGCACAAATTGGCAGATGTCCCCTTCCTGGGGACCGACCTCTTCGGCCCTGGAGTGGAAGGCCACCTCCAGAGGATCGAAAAGTCCAATGCCACTTTGGACTCGGTCTCATCCGCCCAGAGGGACAAGGGCCGCAGACCGCAACCCAAGCCCTTTCATCCGTCTGCGCCCGCAGCACGTCCGGCCCAGCAGCATCAGGGCCAGCAGGCTCGTGCTTGGTGTCCCAAACCCAAGCCTGCAGCTTCCTCCTCCAGGAAGCAGGGAGGTAAAGGCCCAGGAGGTCCCTCGGCCGGTCCCTCCTCCAAGCCTGCACAGTGATGGGTTGAGGGGTGTCACCCCCAACCTCGTCACCTCACCCCAGGTTCCCCCCGTGGGGGGACGGCTTCGCTACTTCCTTTCCACCTGGTCTGCTATAACCATAGACCGGTGGGTGTTGGAAGTGGTAGGAAAGGGCCTGCCTCTGGAGTTCGAGCAAGCCCCGCCCTTCCGGGCATGCCGGCCTCAGGGGCTCTCGTCCGCAGTCTCGCTGTCGTGCTTGCTGAGCGACATCGCTCTGCTCCTCGAGAAAGAGGTGATCGAGAGGTGGCGGACCCTCCCTCAGACCCGGGTTTGTGTCCAGGTACTTCCTGGTCCAAAAGCGGACGGGGCTGCGCCCATTCTCGACCTGCACAACCTAAACAAGTTCCTAAGGTCTCGGACCTTCAGGATGGTCACTCTGGCTCAGATAATACCATCCTTGGAACGCGGCGTGTGGTTCTGCTCTCTGGACCTGCAAGACGCTTTTTTTCACGTCCCTATTCGTCCATCTCACCAGAGATTCCTTCGCTTTTGAGTGGAAGGATCCCTTTTCGAGTTCCGAGCCATGCCCTTCGGCCTGTCTCTTGCACCCAGGGTCTTCACCAAATGCATGGCAGTGGTGACAGCATTCCTGCAGCGCCGAGGGGTCCGGGTGTACCCTTACCTGGATGATTGGCTGATAGCAGCCCCCTCCAGACAGGAGGTGGAGCGGTCCAGAGATCTGGCCCTCCAGGTTTGCTCTCAGGTCGGCCTCTTCATCAATGAGGCCAAGTCGGAACTCTAACCGAAGCAGGTGATTCTCTTCATCGGGCAGAGCTCGACTCTCTTCGAGCCAGAGCACGGCTCCCAGCGGACAGGGCCGAGGTTCTTTCCTCCTTTGCCCGATCATTTCTGGTTGGGCAATCGCGCCCTGCCGGAACTTCCTGCGCCTCCTGGGTCTCATGGCGGCCTGCACCAACGTGGTCCGTTGGGCCCGCTGGAACATGCGCCCCCTTCAATGGGGGCTGGCCAGCCAGTGGTCTCAATGCTGCGATCCATTGGACCAGCTAGTGACGGTGACCCAGGGGATGTGGAACGCTCTCCAGTGGTGGATCGTTCCAGCTCATCTGCAGGAGGGCATCCCGTTTGTCCGCCCCGAGCCGACGGTCTGTCTATTGACTGACTCCTCTCTGATGGGTTGGGGTGCCCATCTGGGGGAGCACAGAGTGCATGGACTCTGGTCCCCGCTGGAGTCTCGATGCCATATCAACCTGCTGGAGCTCCGAGCGGTCCGCCTAGCTCTCACCGCCTTCGCTCCGTTTCTATGGGGTCAAGTGGTTCAGGTCCAGACGGACAATACCATGACCATGTACTACCTAAACCGCCAGGGCGGGACGCGCTCCATCCCTCTGTGCAAGGAAGCTCTCCGCATTTGGTCACTCGTGCGCAGCCTGGAGGCGGATCTCCTAGCCATTCATGTGGCAGGAGCCCCCAACACCCTGGCCGATGCCCTAAGCTGGATAGGGGCTGTGTCCCACGAGTGGTCTCTCCTGCCGGAGGTAGTACAAGATCTGTTCTCCCATTGGGACACACCTCAGGTGGATTTGTTTGCCTCCAGGGAGAACGCGAAGCTGAGGCTGTTCCATGCCCACCCCCCTCAGCAGGGCTCGCTGCAGGGGGATGCCTTCTCGAGGCCGTGGACCCCGGGACTCTTCTGCGTCTTTCCCCCATTTCCCTTGATCCACAAGGTGCTTCTCAAGGCAAGGAGGGACAAGGCGAAGGTGATTCTGGTAGCCCCAGACTGGCCCCGCCAGTGCTGGTATCCAGATCTCCTCAGCCTCAGCTCCAGGCTCCCGAGGCAGCTTCCAGCTCACCCGGACCTGCTTTCAGTCAATCAGGGGAAGGTGTTCCATCCGGACTTTCAATCCCTGCACCTGACAGTCTGGTTCCTGAGTGGCTAGAGTTCCAGGCCTTGGGTCTTTCCAACGAGGTCCTCAATGTAGTTGAGGCGTCCCGTAAGGAGTCGACCAGGAAATGCTATGCCTTCAAATGGAAAAGGTTTTCCATTTGGTGTCAGGGCAAGAGCCTGGACCCTTCCTCCTGTTCCTTGGCAAGCATCTTGGACTATTTATGGTCCCTTTCTCAGCAAGGGCTCAGGTCGACGACCCTAAGGGTGCACCTGGCAGCCATCTCTGCTTAGCGGGCGTGGGCCGGGAAGCAGTGGGGCGCAGGAGAAGGTGGTCTGGCTCTCAAAGGCCTTGATCACATTTCCTCCGCACGAGAACCTCCACCTCCGTGGGATCTACTGCTGGTACTGGCAAAGCTCATGGGCAAGCCATTCGAACCAATGCACAGGTGTGATCTCTCTCACCTGTTGTGGAAGACCGCCTTCTTGGTGGCTATTACGTCCAGCCAGAAGGATGGAAGAGCTCCAGCGCTTCCATCGAGTCTCCTTACCTGGTCTTCCACAAGGACAAGGTTGTCCTGGCCCCACAAATTCCTTCCGAAGGTGGTGTCGGAGTTTCACCTTAACCAGGTGTTGACTCTGCGGTGTTCTACCCCAATCACACCTCGGAGGCCGAATATAGGCTCCATACTCTGGACCCTAGAAGGGCGCTCGCTTACTATAAGGAGCGCACGGCTGAAATTCGGGGAGAGGTTCGCCAGCTGTTTGTCACCTATGTTGAAGCCGCACCTGGCAGACCTGCAGCCAAGCGGGCGATAAGCAGGTGGGTCACCTCCTGGATAGATCTCTGCTATAGGTTGGTGGGCATGGACCCTCCCAGAGGGATAAGAGCTCATTCTACCCGCCATACCGCTGCATCGGTGGCTGCTTCCAGGGATGTCCCTAGTCAGGAAATCTGCAGGGCTGCTACCTGGAAGTCAGCACACACCTTCATCACCCACTACCACATCGACCTTGAGTCATGCCGGGATGCTGGTTTTGGGGCCTCGGTTCTCCAGTCTCTTTTCCCTAAGTAGGAGGTGTGCGTCTTGCCTCCCTCCTCCCGGAGAACTGCTAGGAGTCTGCCAATAAGTGTGGATGAACAACATATCCATGTCCCTAGAAATACAGGTTACTCACCTGTAACAGGAGTTCTAGGAATGGTATATGTTGTTCATCCACACGACCCACCCAACCTCCCCGACTTCGACGCACAACCTGAGCTTCCAGCAGGCCAGATCTGGCATCATGGGGCGGAGCCGAGAGTTTTACTACCCAGGTGGGTGGGAGGAGCCAGCTTGAAGACCTTCCGGCAAGATTTAATGAGGCAAGTATACCTGCCAATAAGTGTGGATGAACAACATATACCATTCCTAGAACTCCTGTTACAGGTGAGTAACCTGTATTTCTCTCTCTTCTTGCCTTTTGGCCTTTGGCGGTAAAGAACTGGAAGGCGGGCGTGGGGGTCCGCCCCTTTATACTGACACCACATGACGTCAGTCACCTGACGTGGGGGCGGTCCCCTGCCAGAGACTCCTAGCTAGAAATTTTTCCATCGGGTCCTGACTCCGGCCGACATCAGTCCTATATGTAATTATCTACTGCAAGAGTCTCTCTCTCTCTCAAAGATCTACTGTTACGGTAAGTTCTTATGTAACTGTACTTTCCCACTCCAGTCTTTGAACTGCATACCCCCTCCCAATACATACCAACTGAGGTCTAATGATACGACACTCACTGGGCAGAGGTTACTAGTCTCTGGGCCACGTTGGCTAGGATTCCGGGAACCTCCTCCCCATCCAGAGGCCACCAAGTCCGCTTCCACTACCTCCAATGTTGCCTAGCAGGAGGGGTAGTTGGACTAAGATAGTTTTGGAGAGGGTGGTGGAACAGAAGTTCATCCCCCATCCAGTACAGCTGAAGAACTCTGCTGTATTGGGTGAGCAGGAAGGTCCCACAGAGACACCCAGTTGTGACCAAGGGGGATGAGTGGGTCCTCCGTAGTGGAGCCCCAAGGGTGGGTGGCAAGGGACCCCAGAGGAGGAGGAAGCAACTCTTGGTGGGGGACTCTAGTGTGGGTAGTAGATTTGGAGAGGAGAGGGATATGGAGTTCCTACCTGCAGGCACAGCTCAGAGGTTTGGAGGGAAAATCCAGAGGATTGCCAGGGCAGTAGCTTGGGGGGGGGAGCTGGATGTCATTGTCCATTTGGGGACAAATCGACCTGGCTGGGGATGAGGAGAAATAGGAAGGGTGCAGAAAGAGTTTGCGGAGCTGGGGAGGGGCCTTGGTCAGGTATCGGGCTCCGTGACCTTCTCGGAGGTGCTGCCTGTCCATGGCAAGGGGGAAGCTAGGGATCTCTGCTTCAGGGAATTCAGCGCATGGCTTAGAAACTGGTGCAAAGAGGAAGGATTTGGCTTCATTGGGGACTTGGGACCCACCTGGGGGGATGAGGGCCTGTACAAAGGTGGTGACCTGTCTTCGTCCAGGGAGGGGACCGTGTTCCTCAGTGAACAGTTTAAATGCTACATTTGCAGGCATTTAAACTAGCCAAGGCGGAGGTGGTAGGAGGCAGGGAGACAAAAACTACCCCCCCAACTAGTTCACGAGGCCAACAGCAAGAATGCCGAAGGTGTGAAACGAATAAAGAAAGCAAAAAAAAAAAACACAGAGGGTAGAAAAAAACAATTGGAACTGAAAAGTGTAATGGGAAGGCTAGAGGTGGGTAAAAGTGAAAAGGGAGGGAGAGTGACAGTACAACCTGGAGAGCCATGTGTGCAAATGCTTGAAGTCCGTACAGCAAGATTGCTGACCTAGAGGCCACCATGGCGGCGGCAGACCTAGACATAGTCGCTATCACAGGCACCTGGTGCAGTGAAAACCAGGACTGGGAAATGGCCATTCCAGGATATACTGTATTTAGGAGGGACAGGGTAGGCAGAAAAGGGAGGGAGTGGCTGTTTATGTAAGGGACAACATAAAAGCCATGGAAAGACGGGGAGCAGGGAAAGGAGGATGTACTGTGGATCACTCTGGAGAGGAGGAATGAGGCAGCTATTCGCACTGGAGTGTTCTATAGACCTTTAGCTCAAGGGGATGAGGTGGATATGGAAATGTTGCTAGCAATCTGAAAAAATGCCTCACAGGGGAGAAGTATTGCTAGTAGGGGACTTCAGTCTACCAGATATAGACTGATGTCTCCCTGCTGCAGCATCAACAAGGAGTAGTAATATCCTGGACTCCCTGCAGGGGGCACTCCTCAGGCAACTGGTTACGAAACCCACATGGGAGGAGGCGATACTGGACCTGGTGCTGATAAACTGAGATAGTGTCACAAAGGTCACAGTGGGCGGACCGCCTGGGGAACAGGGATCACTGTATGGTGTGGTCTGATATTAAAACTGGGTCGGAATCTAATCATATGAGGGCAAGGGTCCTGGACTTCAGGAGGGCCGACTTCAAGAAAATGAGAGAAGGCTTTAGAGACAACCTAGCAGGGTTATGGAAAATGGGGGGAGTAGAGGAACAGTGGGCAAAAATAAAAGGAGGCATTAAAAAGGCTACGAATCTCTGTCAGGCAAGTTAACAAGGGTAAAAGGAAGAAGAGGCCACTACGGCTTCTAAGGAGGTAGGGAAAATAAGGGCAAAAAAATGGCATTTAAAAGATACAAAATGACACAGAGGGAGAAGGACGAGAGTTACCAGGAGAAGCAAAGGGAGGCAGGGAAGGCAGTTGGGAGCGCAAAGGTGCAAACAGAGGAAAAGATCGCCAAGTTAATAAGAATGGGGGATATAACATTTGTAGGTATATAGGCGAAAAGAAGAGTACAAAGGGAGGGATAGTGAGGCTAAAGGATGAACAAGGGGATAGTGTAGAGGAGGACCACCAAAAGGCAAACCTGTTAAATACTTCAGTGTTTACAGAGGAGAAGGCAGGTGATAGACCAAGAATAGAGAACAATGGCATTAGGTGCCGGGAAGTGGACACCAGCCCATTTACAGTGGAAAGAGTCCTTGGGAAACTAAATACACTAAAGGTGGACAAGGCAATTGGGCCATATGGGGTTCACGCCAGGATACTGAGGGAACTCAGAGGAGTTGTCAGCACCTCTGACATCCCTGTTCAACCTGCCTTTGGCTACAGGAGACATAGCAAGGACTGGAGGAGGACAGATGTGGTCCCTCTATACAAAGTTGGTAATAGGGAGGAGGCAGGAAACTTTAGGCCTGTTAGCTTGACATCCATGGTTGATAAGGTAATGGAATCACTGTTAAAGGAAAGGCTGGTGGAATACCTTGTTGCCAATAGTTTTCAGGACCCGAAGCAATGTGATTTCACAGGAGGGAGGTCATTTCAGACAAACCTGATAGAGTTCTTTGATTGGGTAACCAGGGAAGTGGATCTGGGAGGGGAGGTAGACGTGGCCTACCTAGATTTCTGTAAGGCCTTTGACACTGTTCCACATAGAAGATTGATAAATCAGGGAGTCTAGGAATGGTGGCACACAGTACAGTGACACCCAAATCCTGAAACCCAGAAAAAGACCATTACAGCGACTTTCGCTGTAATGGTCTGCAGTTCCCCAATGTGGCTTTTCCCGGTGTTGTGCCCCCTCTCTGAAACAACTTCAACCTGGAGTTAGTTATAATTAAATGTGGAGGGCACAGCCCCTCGCAAAAAGCCACATTGGTTACTGATGGCACAATATCGAGTGTTGGCACTGTGCCATCGCTGTCATGGGTGTTAGTAGGTTTACTGTCGAAACGTAGTGCTTCCGTCTAGGAGTGGGTAGTAAGGTTGTTAAGTGGGTAGAGTGTTGGCTGGGTGGTAGCACTCAGAGGATGGTGGTAAATGGAACCCAGTCAGGGGAGGCAAAGTGACCAGTGGGGTGCCACAGGGATCAGTACTGGGTCTGGTCCTCTTCAGTGTATTAGTGACATTACTGTAGGACTGGAAGGAAGGATATGCCTCTTCGCGGATGACATAAGACTCTGTAACAGAGTGGACACACCGGGTGGTGGGGGTGGATAGAATGAGGGGTGATCTAGAAAAGTTAGAAGAATGGTCAAGTGTTATAGGGTGGGTCTACAGGCAGACAAATAATGTACGCAGAAGCAGCAATTCAGGTGCAACCCACTGTTTGTTTGGGATGTTTATTAACTTCATAAACTTTCTTCAGCACCAAAATGTAAAAATAAATACAGAAAACAAAAGAAACAAAACAACAAATTATCAATGGTAATTCCAAAGAGTTTTTCTTCACACGCTGACTGGCACTTCCCTCCAGCTAGGTCAGGAAGAAATGACCCTATCTAAAAAACAACTGGGAGAGGTAGGGTTTGTATACCCGCATCCTTGATCAGGTGAGCCAGTGTTCCTTTTTCAAAGAAAATTTTAAATATGGGTCACTAGGGGCTGCTGATCCCCTATAGTGGCTCCCATTATGCTGCAGGGGCTGCTAGCAAGCAGACCTTCCCTTTTAATTTCCAGGAGCAGCCCATAAACAAATTTCAGGTAACTCCTTTTTAGGATATGTTCCTTAAACCTTCTGATGTGCATTATTTATTTACTCATTTTGCAGGTATACAGCAAGACAGGTGTGTTTAAAGGAATACTAAACTCTATTTAACTGTTCCTTTTTATTTTTGGTGCCCTCAAAACAGGGGCAAACTTTGCTTTACATGAAGTCTGGCAAGCTTCCAGACTTCAAAGAATATACACAAATATTTAGTCCTGTCCTGCACTTCCCAGAATAGAGCCACTTTTGGTTTCTTGTTGGTGAAGTACTACAACCAACTCAGAATACCCCAAATAAATCGTTCTCCCTCATTTACTCTACCTCACCTCTACGACGCAATGTGACTGCTTCTCCTAAAGGGACTG
The DNA here is from genome assembly GCA_016271365.2 of Neoceratodus forsteri. Classification (NCBI taxonomy): domain Eukaryota; kingdom Metazoa; phylum Chordata; order Ceratodontiformes; family Ceratodontidae; genus Neoceratodus; species Neoceratodus forsteri. Next base: position 484,916,971 of record CM057449.1, read on the forward strand.
GTTCTCCGTCCACCTGGCCGCTTCTGACCTGCGATCCTTAACCATTAACAGCTAACCACCTGCACCATGGCACCTGCTGTTCCTGCCCCACTCAGGGCTCCCCCCCACCTCTCACGCTCCCCCCCCACTATACCACTCCCGCCCTGCCCCCATCTTTCACACCAGCTCCCTCCACTACTGCACCTCCCAGACACCTGCCCCTTTATCTCTACTCTGCCTGTGCTACTTCTACCCACCCATCACTCCGACAGAGGCCCCTCAGCCTGCCCACCTCTTCCCTCCCCCTCCTATCCTGCTCACCCAACTGTCCCCCCGAATAGTTTTATTTTACTCTGAGACCTCATTTACTCTGCCCTATGCATTCTCCCTACACTTATGACTGTAACTGTAAAAATGTGCTAATTGAATGTAAATCATTGTCTACCTTTGTATGTATGTTACCCTCCATCCTCTGATGTGGAACCTTTGTAAATGAGCATTTCTTGCTCAAAGGTATGTGTAATCCTAGAGTTTAATAAAATAAAAATAAATAAAAACAATTAAGGAGCAGAAGAGCAGTTTGCAAGGCACAGAGTCAAGCCGACGGCTGAAACTTTCATTTTCAACTGCTGGGCTTAAAGGGGCTCTCCTGTCTCTTTGGAGAGCTTTTCGCAAGAAAATAAAATGATACAGAGCTTAGTCTTTACAATAAAGACTCTTTTCTGACCAAGAAAGAGAATTTTAAAATGTAACAAAAATAGGTAGATGCGGTGCGACGATCACAAGGGATTCTAGAACTATGAAGCAGTCACGCTTAGCACAATACAAGCGCCACGGTAACTCCAGCCAAAAACACTATAAAGGGTTTATTTAACTAATTGGAGACTTTTCTGTTGCCTAAACGTGTATTTGCTTCTAGGAGCTTCCCTATTATTCAGGATACTTTTACTTTGATAATTCTAACCAGGGAGAATGTTGTGGAGATTTTATAACCAGCACCCTTTGTATCTACACAATTATTGCTCCCAGGAAGCTCAGGGAGATTGCAAACAGACAAGGAACCTTGAAATTTAGAGAAATAAATCAGATGGGGTAAGAAGGGGTTTTTGTAAGGAGGTGGCCGGCCTCCATACAGAATAAAAGGGACAGAAAAGGAAAGGAGAGAAAGTGGTTGCAACCAGAGTTTAAAGAGAAGAAAGGTTCCAAGTCTCGGTGGCAGGGACAGACCCTATCACATCAATGAATTGACAACCAGGTTTCAACACTAAAAAATGCAAAATAATGCATATGGGGCACAGAAACACAAGGGCAGCATACAGATTGGGGAGGGGAACTGACAGTCACGGAGCAGGAAAGGGACCGGGGATGATTATCACAGATGATATAAAGGTTGCAAGACAGTGTGATAAGGCAGTGGGGAAGGCTAGCAGGATGCTGGGATGCATAGGCAGGGGCATCACAAGTAGAAGGAGGGAGGTGATAATACCCTTGTATAGATCCCTGGTGAGACCACAGATTGAGTACTGTGTCCAGTTCTGGAGGCCCTGTCTTCAGAAAGACATAGCTAGGGTTGAGACAGTTCAGAGCAGGGCAACCAAAATGATGCAGGGCATGCATCAGAAAACCTACGAGGAAAGGCTTAAGGAATTGAACTGCCATGGCCATGCCTTGGACTTAGTATTCCCACTGGAGCTTGAGATCACTGCTCAAGATTTATTTCATTATTTTTTTTTTTGTGTTTGGTAACCGGTTAAGGCCCACTAGGCACAAGTGCCCGTTTTCAGGGGCAACCTGGGAGTACTGGACGGTTAAGTGACTTGCTCAGAGTCACACAGTATGCAAGTGGAGGCTGTGAGACTCAAACCCTGGTCTGGTCTGCTGGATGTACTAAGCTCGTTCACAGCTCGCTAATCTAACCTCTAGGCTATACTGCCTGCCCAAGACTGCAGATTGATCCGGTCTCTAGGTCAGATCACTGCACAGTAGAATTCTTGTTCAGGGGACCCTTTGTTAGTCCTTCCCTTGTTGAGATGGTCCACTACCGCCGTTTGAGGGGACTGCCCCCAGAGGGACTGATGGCTGTAGTGGACTTTTCTGGTGTGAGTGCTGCATGTGTGGCGGGGTTCAGTGAGGCAGTGGCAGCATACAGTACTGCTTTCACCAAGGCGTTCAACGCCATCGCACCGAGCCGTGTACAAACTAGGTCTTCTCACTTGAGATCCCCATGGTATGATGGGGCTGTCAAGTAGATGAAGACCAGGGGTTGGTAGTTGGAGCATTGCTGGAGGAGGACCGGGTCCCTGGATGACAAACTGGCTTTGAGAATTCACTACGGTGAATATCAAAGTGTAGTCAACCGAAAGAAGACAGAGTTCCTGTCCAGGGAGATTGCTGCAGGAAGGAACAGACTAGCTTTGCTCTTTCGGACTGTAGACAGGCTACTTCATCCGGCCTGTCTGCAGCTGAAAAGAGCAGTTTCACTTGCACAGTGTGAGGAATTCACTCAGTTTTTTTTCTGACAGGGTGCTGTCCATTCGGACCGGAATCTCTGCAGTGGGAAAAGATCAGTCATCCTGCAATATAGAGCCTAGTAGGTACAGAAGCACTCTGGTTGTCTGGGATAAGTTTCAACTGGTGGGGGTGGCTGAGGTCATCGAGGTAATCTTGAAGCTGTGACACACTTTTTGTGATCTGGACCAGACCCAACGAGTTTCTTAGTGGGAGGTTTTGGGTCCGTTGATCCAGTGTTCACTAAGATTGCCCGGTGCTCGCTTTCAGAGGTGCTTTTCCCCAACATCTTAAAGGAGGCACTGGTGAGGCCTCTGCTGAAGAAACCACCTCTTGACCCTAACATCTTAGTTTATTTTCAACCTGTCTCCAATCTTGAATTCTTGGGGAAGGTAGTGGAGAAAGTGGTGGCTTTGCAGCTCAAGGCACACCTGATGGCCTTTGACATCATGAGCCACTACTGGTTTTAGGAGTAGGCATAGCACTAAAACAGTGCTAGTTATAGTGCAAAATGATCTCATCAGGACGAGAGATAGAGAATGGTCAATTCTTGTTCTCCTGGATCTCTCTTCGGCATTTGACACCATAGACCACATAGTGCTGCTTGATTACCTTAGAGAGCTCTATGGACTCACCCACAAAGTCATCAGCTGGTTTGAGTCCCTTCTGACAGGCAGGAGGCCATGGGTAGTGATGGGAATTTCTCCCCCTGCCTGAAGCTCCTGACTTGTGGAGTGCCTCAGGGCTTGATTTATTATTTTTTGTTGTACATTCTTTTTACGCCCCCTTACTGGAGGAACTCTTCAGCATCCACCCTGACTGCTCTCTACCTCCCGCTGTGCTCTGTAAGGCTGCTCTCCACACTCCTGAGTGATGAAACCCCCGGATCTGAACCCTCATGGGGAAGGGACACCCTATCCTCCCAGGGTGCTCCATCTATAGTGTAGAGTGTCGACCGGAGTGGGCAGGCAGGAGAGAGCAGAGAACCCAGCATTGGGAGTGTGGATAAGGGGGAGGTGCTTTCGCCTATCCTCTTGGGGGGGAGGGGATTTTATGCTTTGTGGTTTTCCCTGGAGCTCAGACGTGCCATGGCGTCTGGGCATGAATGCTGATGCCCGATGCAGCTCCACCCCTCACAATTGCGTGGCGCTGCAATTTTGGCCATCCCTTGGCCGCCGCCAGAGGTCATTCCAATGCGACGCATCCCCGAAGCCTTCCCCGGGAAGAGAGAGCAGTCCTTTGGACGCTCAGTCTCTTCCCGGGTCGCCGACATGGCATGAGGTTTGGCATCCAGCGCCTCAACCCTCAGCGCCCCGGGCTGGCTTAGGGTTTGATCTTGTTGCCTGTGTTGTTTGCGGTGTATATGCTGGCCCTGGGTGACATCATTAGGTGTTACGGTTTAGGGTTTCACTGCTATGCAGAGGATGCCTAGCTGTATATGTCCTTTGCCACGGGACATTGGATGCGATACAGATGCTAAATAAATGCCTATCCAAGATCCAGGAATGGATGTCCTTTAACTGGCTGAGGCTTAACCCTGACAAGATGGAGGTACTGTTGATTGAGCTTGGTCGTCGGCAAGTTGTGGTCGCCACCAGAGCAGGAACAGGGTTGTTTCTGGGTGCCACCTTACCTGTGGTGGCCACTAAGGTGAAAAATCTGGTAGTCATCCTTGACAGCGGTTTGACACTTGATGCTCAGGTGTCTGCCGTTGTCCGGAGTGGTTTTTACCACTTAAGGAATGTCACCCAGATTAAACCCTTAATCCTGCCTGATGACTGACCTTCACTGGTTACATCTAGGCTCGATTACTATAACGCTGTATACTTTGGGGTCAGTGGAGGCAACCTCCGTTGGCTGCAGCTGGTGCAGAATGCGGCAGTCAGGTTGTTGATGGGCCTCTTGAGGTCCGCTCCTATAACCCCGGTTTTGTGCGAATTACACTGGCTGCTGGTTAGGTGGAGGAGTGCCTTCAAGGTGGGCTTGCTCACCTATAAGGCCCTATACAGCTCAGATCCTGGCTATCTGACTGAAGTGACTGACCTCCTGACACCTGCCCGCCCTGTGCACTCTCTCTGTTCTTCCATGGAGGGCCTCCTGATGATTCCTAGGGCAGGGCTAAAAGACATCTGGAGACCACGTCTTTGAGGTCGCAGGGCCAGTCCTATGGAATTCCTTGCCACGATCGTTAAGGGAAGCTTCCTCTGTGGAGATATTCAAGCAGGGCCTTAAGACACACCTATTTAAACATGCATATGATGTCCACAGAATTTAAAGGATTTTATAGTTTTATCAATTAGTATTCATCATGTGTGTGTTAAGCTAACTGACTCTGATTTTAATTGTTGTACATTGCCGTCATTGCTGCACCTCTTTGTAAAGTGCCCAGAGCCTCCGGAATTGGGTGCTTAAGAAATAAATTTGACTTACTACTTACTTACATGTACTCACTGGAGGATAGGAGGAGGGGGATATAACAAAAATACATCACGGGGAAGAACACGTTTCAGGAAGGTAGCATTTTACAAAGGAAAAGATGCTCAAAAACATGGTGTCATGCTATGAAATTGGAAGGGGAAGGCTCAGAGGAAATATGAGAAGACACTTCTTTACAGAAAGAGTGGTGGAAGAGTGGAACAGTCTTCCGGCGGAAGTAGTGGGGTCGGAAACAATTAGGGGATTCAAGAAATCATGGGATAGACACACGGGGATCTTGGAAGAAAAAGTGGGGGCAGTGGGCAAGGTGATAGAATAAATAGTAGATAGGGAATGTATAGAGTAACTGGGGCAGGCTAGGTGGGCCAAGATGCCCTTACCTGCTGACACCTATGTTTCTGTGTTTCACTCCTGCACGTTACAAAATGTTCCACCGCTATCGGTTAGCTCTCCGTTGCTTACTGTGCTGTATGCTGTACCATCAGTGAGGTCACTGTAGAGCACTCAAAAGAGGAAAGAGACCTAGGGGTGGTACATAGCTTGAAAGCCACTTCCTGATGCAGTACTGCATGTGGGAAAACCAACAGAATGCATCAGGTGAGGTTTCAGTAGTCGTAGCAAAGTAGTGTCTGCATGGCTCAGTTGGCAGCACATCCACCTTTGGGCCAGTAGGTCGTGGGTTCTTGTCCCACTCCAGGATTGGGTTCATACTGTAAACACTGGCATCCGAGTACAGTACTAGAGGGGTACTGTATTGTTGGGGGGCTGCCGTCGTTTGGATGAGACATCAAACCAAGGATCATACTGTGAGAGTCCGCTCTTGCAGCAGATAACACATGTAGGACTGAAGCTGGCAGGCGGCAGGACTCCATGGAAAACTTCTAGCAAGCAGTCCATGGCAGGGACTGTTCGGCCCTCCCCGAGCATCATGCATGGTATAAAGGGAGGGTGGTCCCCAGCGTCCCTCAATTCTTTTCCCACCGTCGACTCATATTTATCGGCTCCACGGATCACCTCCCACTAGTTCAACCGCAATTTTGCTAAGATTTCTTAGCCAGATTTCTTATTTTTCAATCAAAAAAGTTTGCTTTTTCTACTGTTATTGTTCTGCATGTCGTCTTCTCCGACATCCTCCATCAAATGGCACCCCTCCAAGTGTGCCAGCGGCAAACAAATCCCATTCAAGGATGGGCACTCTGCCTGCCTGCTTGCTGTGCTTCGGCCCCGACCACGACACCCAGGCCTGCCAGCACTGCCAGAAGTTCAATAGCAGGATGAGGATCTGCCAACAGAAGGCTCTCCAGGCGTTCCTCACAGAGCAACATTTAGCCGCCATGCAGAGAGATTCCTCTTCGGAGAGGGGTTCTTCCCACCACAAATCTTGAGGGAAGCACAAGGAGAAGTGGAAGAAAAGAGAAAAGAAGAGCTCTCCCTCCAAATCCAGATCCTCATGGCTCCCACTCTGCCTCCAGGGGCAGCTCCGACTCTGCCTCCCAGGTGACCCATTCTCCTTTCAGACTAACGGTTGTAAAATCCCGCACCCTGGCACAGGCGTCAGGAGCTAAGGACCGTGGCTCCGGGTCCTCGGGCCCCATCATGCAGCCTCTTAAAGTCCAGCCACCTGACCAGGCCTTAGGCTGGCACTCTGACCACAGTAGGGGACAGATGTCAACTCACTCCCGGTCTGTCTCTGGTGCCGACTCCCGGGATAAACCTAAGGCCTCCGGGCACTCCTCTGGGAGAGCTGCCTCTCAGCCGCCCAGACCAGAGAAGCTGCCGTCAGACAAATGTCTGGCAACACAGCATTCGTCAAGTGGTGACTCCCACCAACATCAAGCAACAGACATCGCTGCTTCGGTGGCACAGCCATCGGCACCGCTGACCCAGTCCCTGACATCACCGGTTCTCCCACCACCAGCACTGGCTGGCGAGCGCTCAGGACACAGTCCTTCCAAGGACAGCCAAACAACGGCCTCGAACCAGGCGTCTGCTACTGACGTCGGGCCTACCACTATAGCCCCGACGTTTCCTCCAGTTCACCCCCACAGTCACCGGATCACAGCTCTGGGCCGGCATCAGGTCTGACAACCAATTCGGAACCTAAGCTCCACCTATCCCAGGTCAAGAACCTTTCTGGTTATTGGTGGGAGACCATCAAGACAGACCTCCTGCCACCAAAACAGACAGAGGCCCTCCCCTTGATACAGGGGGCCCCTCCTCTGACAGAGCCCATGCCACCTCCGGGCAAGGGCAAGGCTTCTGACGAACATCGCTCCAGGTCCCGGTCCTTAAGCCTGAGCTCCTCCAGCCGCCACAGGCACAAACGCCGGCGCAGTAGGTCTCATTCTTCCTCCTCCTCCATGGATTTGGACCGTTCCTTGGACTAGTCTTCTCCGTACCCTTGTCTGTTGGGGGCCAGTCCTCCCCAAGCCCAAGGGACACTCACAAGTCTCCGCCGGATGATCCCTCCTTCATGGATATCATGTGTCATATTCAGGCAGACATGGACTGGGAGACTGAGGACCTGGAGAGATTCTGCTTGGTCAGGTACTTGTGCCAAAGGACCTGAAACCGGTGGTCATCCCACCCTTGGTGGACACATTTGCCGACATCACCAAGGTGGCCTGGAAATGCCCCCACACCACCTCCCTGATATCCCAAAAGGCAAGCAGCCTTGGCTGTCCATAATAGATCTCAGAGGCTCAGACATCTCAGTACTCAGCCTCCAGACAGAGAATCCAAACAACTAGATTCTGTGGAGTGCAAGGTTTATTCATCTGCCACATGTACCATACGGAGTCTCAGTTTTCTCATTCATATGGTACAATTTCTAAATGCCCTTTGGGAACAGGGGATCAGCATCGTCAAAGAGATCCCAGACTGTTCACAGAAGGCAGAGCTAGAAAAGCTGCTGCAAATTGGTTCAGACATGGGCACACATGTCCTCTGGTCAGCCTACAACTCAGCAGACACGGCGGCACAGGCTGCGGCCACTGGAGTGTGCGTCCAGCATTCATGGCTCCGGGTCTCTGGCTTTGCCCAGGATGTGCAAACAAACATCTTGGATGCACCATTTCATGGTTCCGTTCTCTTTGATGAGGACTCTGAGAAGATCATCACCAAACTGCAGGACTCTGGCATGGCCATTCGTTCCTTACATTCCATGTACAAGCCAAAGCAAAGGCCTTTTCAAAAGCCTCGCTTTCATGGAAAAGGGGGACAGCAATCTCGTTTTCAACCACAGCAGCAACAGCATGGTTGTTATGGCCGCAAAGGCCCCTCCAGAGGCTCAACAGGATCCGCCTCTCGCTGCCAGACCAGCCCAAGCCGCTGTCTCCCCACCACCACCACAGCGCGACTCCTTGTTGGACCTACCCACTCCCATAAACCTGACGGGGGCGGCAACTGGGGGAGGCAATCATAGGGCACTTTTCTCTGTGCCACGGGTTGACGAGAGATCACCTCCAACCACTGGGTCCTACAAATGGTCGACAATGGATACTTGATAGAATTTGTCCAGATGCCACCAGACAGGTCTCCCCCTCCCTCCTGCTGTTCCCCAGGTTAATGCCGAGCTCATCCGGGCCGAATTCCAGGCTCTCTTGCTCAAAGGCCATAGAGCCAGCCCCCACCCCTCAGAGGGCATAGGCTTCTATTCACATTTCTTCCTCATGCCTAAAGACCCGGGACCTGCGCCCCATCTTGGACCTCAGCGACCTCAGCCAGTTTATGGAGTACAAACTGCTCTGGATGGTCACTCTGTAGTGATCTATCAAGGGGATTAGCTAGTGTCACTGAATATGCAGGAAGCCTATCTCCATATCCTAGTAGCCAACTCGAGTTCAAGTTCGGAGGAAGGCACTACCAGTTCAGAGCATTACCCTTTGACCTATTTTCAGCCCCAAGGGTTTTTGCCAGGTGCCTGGCAGTGGTCGCGGCAGCCCTTCGAAGGAAAGGGCACTGCGTCTTCCCCTACCTGGACGACTCTCTTAACAGCCCCATCCACCGAGCTGCTGCGGCGCATGATCCAGGACACCTGTTCTGTCTTCAGGGAACTGGGTATCACCATTAAAGCAAGGAAGTCTGCATTGCTTATGACCCAAACCCTCCAGTCCATTGGGGCATTGCTCAATACCACTGGAGGGAAGGCCTATCTAAGGGGATAGGGCACTTCGACTCGGAAGCCTAGCCCACCATGTCTCATCCCTCCCAAGGGCCCAGACAGGATGCTTCTCTGGCTTTTAGGCCAAATGGCCGCCTCCATCGTTACAGTCCCTCTAGCCAGACTGCATAGGAAGACGATCCAGTGGACTTGGGGGTCCAGTGGGACCAAAAATGGGATGATCTGGACCAGCCGGTCTATCCTGGAACCAGTACGTCGAGCGCTCAATTGGTGGATGACATCTTCTTCTCTAACAGAACAGATGCTCTTTCAGAGAACTGCTCCGGATCAAGTCCTGACATCAGATGCCTCGGGCATCGGTTGGGGCGCACATCTGGGTGTCCACAGGGCACCTGGTCTGCGGCTGAGGAGCCTCTCCACATCAACATCCTAGAGCTGAGAGCAGTTCTCTATGCCCTACAAGCTTTGAGCACAGCGCTTTGCCCAGGATACCTCCTCAGTCAGACAGACAACATGGCGGTGGTGTTTTACCTCAACAAACAGGGCTGCACTCACTCGTACCCCCTTTGTCGAGAAGCGGTACAGGTGTGAAACTGGGCCATAACTTACCGCCTAGATATCTTGGCAGTTCACGTCCCAGGGGCCCAAAATACCCTGGCTGACACCCTCAGCAGGACTCATTCCAGAGCACACAATTGGGTCCTTCTACAGTCTGTCAACAATCTCTTCAATAGATGGGGCAGGCCGGAGCTGGACCTCTTTGCATTCCCTATCAAAGCAAAGTTGCTCAGTTTTTATTCGCTAGATCCAGGGCCTGGAGTTTTCTGGCGAGACACGTTGTCCCTCTCCTGGAGAGGGAGGTTCCTTTATGCCTTCCCTTCCGCCCTTCCCACTCCTACAGAAGGTACTTCTCAAACTGCAAGTGGAAGGGGCAGCAATGATCATTGTGGCCACGACAGATTTGGTTTCCCCTGCTGCAACAGTTGGCAGCCGAACACCCGATTCCCCTGCCACTGAGCTCTCACTTGCTCTCCCAGGATGATGGAACATTGGTTCACCCGAACCTTCACTCATTGCATCTCCATGCATGGCTCCTGAGGACCTAGCCAAGTCTCACTTTGGGGTCTTGGACAGGGTTGCCAACATTTTGATGGCCACTAGAAAACCCACCAGAGCCATGTATGCCATGAAATGGAAGTGCTTTTGCCTCTGGGCTACTGCCGCCATCTTGAGCCCTTGGCCTGTCCAGTGAGCTTGGTCCTTGGGTACCTGTTGTCGCTCTCGGACTCAGGCTTGAGCTACTCAATCAAAGTTCATTTGTCTGCCATCTCTGCCTACCATGTCCCAGTTCAAGGCAGAACTGTGGCACAGTTGGACGTGGCCCACACCTTTCTGCGGGGTATTCTTCATATGAAGCCCCCATCAGGGACCCCGTCCCCCCTTGAGACTTACTTTTCATGTTGGAAAAGCTCACCTTACCCCAGTTTGAACCAGCCGCAGATTGTGAGCTTCACTTCCTCTTCTGGAAAGTGTTATTTTTAGTCGTTGTTACTTGTGCTTAAAGAATTTCCAAGCTACAGGCCCTGATGTGTAAGGAGCCTTGTTTGGTGTTCCACAAGAACCAGGTGGCCTTGAGGACCAATCCTATGTTCTTATCAAAAGTGGTGTCTAAGTTGACCCTAAATCAGGACATATACCTCCCAGTGTATTATCCCGAGCACTCAGACCGTGGTGAGGCTCTTCACACACTGGATATCCATCACATTTTGCGTTTCTACCTCTCCAGAACCCGAGCATTTAGACGTTTTGATCAGCTTTTTGTTTCCTTTGTCCCCAGGATCCAGGGGGCTCCTCTAGACAAACATACCTTCTCTAAATGGCTGGTTAACTGCGTTTCCTTTTGTTATCAGAAATATGACAAACCCTTGCCGGGCTCAGTGAAGGGTCACTCCATGAGGGGAGTAGAGGCGTCTTTTGCCGTTCTTAGGAACGTGTCTGCGGCTGACATTTGTGTGACAGCCACATGGAATTCCATCTGTACTTTCATCAGACATTACAGTCTTGACATTGCCTCCCAACTTAGAGCGAACTTCGGCACTTTGGTTCTATAGGGACTCTTCTCCTGAGGGCATTTCCCTCTTGGCATTTCTCTGCTTCCGCCACCCGCGATTAGTCTGGGTCTCCTTTACTGCTTGGGACTCAGTCCTACATGTGTTACCTGCTGCAAGAGCCAACTCTCAAAATAAGATAGTACAGTTATGTAAGAACTTACTGTAACAGTGGATCTTCAAGAGAAGCTCTTGCAGCAGGGCAGCAGGTATGGCTTCCCTCCTACCTTCCCCCTAGGGGACTCTTCTGCATTTGGTTTGCATTGGCAATGTCATGATTGCTCTCTGTGGAATTCACCTCTGTTCTCTGTTCCTGATCACCTTCTATCCTCGATGCCAGAGTCTCTGGCAGGGGAACTGAGGGATGCCAGGTACCACCATCCCTTTATAGGGGGTGGTCCCCGCCATGGACTGCTAGCTAGAAGTTTTCCGTGGGGTTCTGCCGCCTGCTGGCTTCAGTCCTACATGTGTTACCTGCTGCAAGAGCCTCTTTTGAAGATCTACTGTTACGGTAAGTTCTTACGTAACTGTACTTTCCTTCTACCCATCTCTGGTGCTGTCCAGGTGGATGTAAAAGAACCCAGGGCACTTATTGCAAGAGTAGGGGATTTTCTCTGGTGTCCTAGCCAACATTCCATTTCCCATAAAAAACAGTTTGTGCAAGTGTCCAAGGCTGCGTATGGGTGTAGATGTGTGAAATCACTGCCACTACATATTCATTCACTTTACTACCAGTCTCTTATTGCAAATAAAGCACTTTGGGATGCATTATGTATGAAAAGTGCTATATAAATGCTGATTCTTCTTCCTGTTGCCACTCCACAGATTAGTTAGACAAAACCTGGAGTGTTGCTTGTGGTTTTAGAACCCTCACCTGAATCAGAACAGGAGGAGGTTAGAGACTGTCTAGAGGAGGGCTACAAACATGATCCAGGGGCACCATGGTAAGACCTATGTAGACAGGTTAGTCATTTTTAACATGTACTCTGTGGAGGACAGGAGAAAAGGGGGATAGATACACACATAAAAATACATGCAATAATACAGTAGGGTGGACTCCACAGAGCTGTGCAAGTAAAAAAAAAAAAAAAACACCAGGGGGCACAACCTTAAACTGGACAGGGTGCAGTTCAGAAAAGATGCCTGAAAGTGTTTCTTCAGAGTTGGTGGTGGGCAGGTAAACAGTCTACCAAATAATGTGATCATTGCATGGACTGTCTCAGGGTTCAAAAACAAAAAAAGAAAACAGTTGGACCTTTGACAAGAGGGAATCGGGGTAAGGAGAGTGCTGAAAGGGCAGAGTGAAACTGTAAAAACAACAGGACAGACTTGGTGGATTCCATATTTTTCTGTCCCTAACATCTGCTTTATGTATCTGTGTATGCCCACAAGCAGTGAAACATACTGCCATTAAGGGGATACCGTCACCCCTTTTTGCATCATATTATTTCTAGTTGAAAACCCACACTTTGTTTACATTCTCCACAATTCACTGATGGTGCTGGTCATTGTCTCTGCTTCCTTTCTTAGTAGAACAGAAGTGCATGCTGATGGTGTAGTTATACCCAGCCTTGTTGTGTTTCACATCCTTGATCTGCTCTTATTCCATACTCTCTGAACATTGCGAGCACCCCTAAATACTGCAGCCACTCATGATGCAGTAGCCTCCTCTTCTCTCACTGCATCATGAATGGCTAGACACTGTTGGGGTGTTCCCAGTTCCAGGAAAGATGCAGTAGGAGTTGATCAAGGGCTGTAAACAAACACGTTTTTGTGTGGTAGCACCAGTATGGTGGGCAGTCTTGTTTTTCACTTATTAAAACAAGAAAGGAATCAAAATCAAACTGCCAGCTACATCAGCAGTCTCTACAGAATGTGACCAATCATAACATATGTTTTTTAAACTAGGGACAGTTTGTGGTCTATGGGGGGGCTGACAGTGTCCCTTTAAGCATACAAAACTCTGCTACCCATGAACCATTCAGAATCACTCCAAGGATTCACCAGGCAAAAATTAATGTATGCTTCTGTTTCTAACAAAACATAATAATGCATCTGTCTGCACTGTATTCTGTACTGTAACATTACCACTGTGTGTACTATCTTGTAAAATTACAGACCAGTAAATAAAGTCCAAGTGCACAATGCACAGGTGTTACCAAATCAAGGTACTGACTTGCTCGTTCGGAAAAGTTTAACAGATTGGTCAAGCATGTCTGATCTCTAGGAAATCCATGCTAGCTGTTATAATGTTCTTTTTTTCTGTGTAAAGTTTGATCTCCCATAGTATAGCCTCCATAATCTTACCCACCACTAATGTAATTACTGGCCAGCGAGCTTTACTTTATCCTCTCTTCACCTATTTTTTATGGATTGGTACCGCTGTTGCACTGCTCTAGTCCAACAGTACCTTATATTCCATCATAATTTTATTAAATATAAGTGTTGTTCAGGGTTGCTAGTTCTCTAGCAACTTCTCCAAGTAGTCTTGGTTGGGATTTGTTTTTACCAGCTGCTTTTGAAGCAGGCAGCTTACAAAAAAAAAAACTTGCTTCTTGAGTTCTGCTTTAATAGCTCCTGTTGCAGCAGCCCTCCCATTCAGCAACTATCAGAACTATTTCCTGCATTTTGTTTGCTTCCTTTCCCTCAATAGTCTGTGTGCCTACCATCCTATTTGTCCTCTTGTTATTCACATTAACACATTTTTACTGTTTCCCCATACATTTTGTGCAATCCTCTGCTCTTTTGCAATTTGCTCTCGTCTCCTAGTACTTTTCTTACAATCACTCAACTTCCCTTTTATACTCAGATCTTCAGTCAGACCTGTTTAATTGATTGAACTCTGCTTTTTTCTTTGCCTTGAATTATCTTCTGACCCATGCTGTTTGCCACAACAGCATTCTTCGCTTCCTATCATATTTCCTCCTAATGAGATACTTATCCTAGTACACCTTCATTACCTGCCACTGATCATTTACTGTTTTTCTCTTGCGTTGCTTCACTTCCATTCCCCAGTTCCTGTCCTGAACGTGTAAAGTCTGAATTTTCATAATTATAACATCCTTGTCTACATTATTAGCTCCCTCTAGTCTGAATTCTGCCACCCTTTATTATGTTTTTCTGTGCTTGTCTTCTAGAAAAAGAGGGCAGTTCTCATAAAAGTTGTCACTTTCTGCAGGAATCGGAGGTAACTGTGTGGCTTGGGCCTATTAAAGTGTTAGGACTGTTTCCCTGTACCCTGCTGGCCAGCTCATTTTACTGCAACCCATCATTTTGCTGACCCTCTTGACAGCAGCTACACACTGCTCTTCATGCTTCATTACCCCCACCCGCCACTTCCTCTCCATTCTCCTTTTCACCCACCTCCCTTGTTACTCTCTGCTCTGCTGTGACTTAACCTTGCCAAGAGCTATGGGGCATGGCTAGCAGTCAGCAGGGGCAGATGTGTACTTGAGCTGGTTGATTCATTCAAATATGTAGGTGTTACCCTTGACATCTCTCACCTACCATGCACATATCCAACAACTGTCCTCCGCTATCAACTCCAGAGTTGGGCTTCCATACCGCCACAAACATTGCCTTCCTCCAATGGCTATCCGACTGGCCATTACCTTTTCAGTCCTCTCCCTGGTAGATTACAGCATTGTCATCTACGGCACTGCTGACTCCACGGCATTGCGACGCATCAAAGTCACCCTAAACAAAGCATGCAGACTGATCATGGGTTGTGACAGATGGACACACTCCTGTGATCTCTACAGGTCTGCCGAATGGTTGCCATTTAACACCTGTCTTAGGTACCATACCTGCCTCCTGGCCAAGAAAATCCACCTAGGTCAAGCCCCACCTGGTCTTCATAGCCTCAGCCAACCCGTCCCATTGGTCAGAATCTCCCGTAGCTCTACTGAGACCTCCCTACTAGTCCCCCACTGCCGAACTTACCTTGGACAAAGAGCCTTTCTCTTCAGAGACCCCCATTGGCTCAACAGCCCCCCCATCTCCCTGGAGTCCAGGATCGGTTCCTTCAAGACCAGTCTCAAAGCTCATCTGCTTGAATCTTCAGCCTGTGACTGTCCCTAACCCTTTCTTCTACCTGCTCCCCCCCTCTTGGTGGGACTCTGTAGTATAAATCTACCTCATAAATGTTATGTTGTATATGGAAAACAAAATGTTTATTCATGCAGTACCTAAATATTATGCATATTATGCATGACGCTTGGTCCTCCTCTCCCAGAGACTACTGTTTCAGTATCCCCTGTCTGTGTTTTTGTGTATTGTCTTTCTTCCAAGATCACTGTACTTATAATATTGTATAATTTTTTGTGTGCGTAATTTCCATTACTAGTTTTCTCTCTCATTTCTATTGCCTGAATACTGTACTGCTTAAAGAGCTAGTGTACTGCCTGGAAACTGCCTGTAATTAATTGTATCTTTCAGATGTAGTAACATATCACTTCTTATGTCTAAAGTATTTTTTCTTTTCTGTTTGCTAATTAGAAGATTTCCCCTTGGCAGTACTGGGGTGATGTGTAGAGCAGCACTCTGACTGGAGGGAAAAGAAAGTCAGATCTGTTCCTCTCACTACATCAACACTGAGACCACACTGACTATGACATCACTAGTAACCAATGAAAACCATTTTCTCACTGCCAGGTTTCACTTTCACATGAAGCACCAGGGACTGGCTCTCCTTGGTTACTAGTGATGTCACAATTTCCTGCATTTTGATTGATAGCATGTGAAAGTCACTGCTCAGGCTGCAGGGACTGTGGTGCCTCAAGTTTTTTCTTTTCCTTTCTGACGACGTAGTGGGAGGAACAGAGCTGACTTTTTATTTTACTCCAAACAGAGTGCTGTTCCATACATCACCCCAGTACTGCCAGGTGGAAAATCTACTAATTAGCAAACAGAAAATAAAAAAATACTGCAGATATTGGAAGTGATAGTTGACTGCATCTGAAAATTACTATTAATGCCAAGCAGTACACTAGCTCTTTAATATTACATGTATGTCATTATTGTTTGACGTGGAGCCTTTGTAAAGGAGTCTATGACCCAAAGGGTTGTAATTCCGAATGTTATTAAATAAATGTGTTGTGGTGCGCTCCTTTGACTTTGTCACTCAGACGTTTAAATGTAGACTTTAACTCCGCTACAAACCTTTCCAAACTGCAACTAATGGAGAGTGCTTACTAAGCTGAACAAAAGAGAACTTTGGGCTGTAGGAGAGATGGGGATGAACCTGAGCCTGCCTTACAGAGCAGATCAACAGAAGAGACAAGCAGCATAGCAGAGCCCTCTCAATACCGCACTACTATAGGCCCCCGGTGGTTGCACTCAAAATATAAAGTGGTACCCATGCTTATCTGCACTTTTTGAAAATAAGTACCCTATTCCTTATCTTTCCCCTATTTGTCCCATATTACTGCTAATTTTAAACATCCCTTTTCCTTGATTTGACAGATGAGGAGGAGTACCACTCATTAGTGAAAGTGCCACCACCGGGTAAAGGCCATTTGAGACCTCAATCATAAGGTTGAGGGCATCAGTCCATTCACAGCTTTGGAGGCCAGAATGGATGGCTTTTTTATTTGTTTATTGAAGATAATCGGATGCAACCTTTGAGCAAAATTGCAAATTTGTAAAGGTTCCTCAAGTGAGAAACAATGCAGTAGACAATACAGGGTATAGATTCAACAGGGTACATATTCAATACAGATTCAATAAATAGCTCAAGTGGAGCTTCGTTGCAGGGCTACTTGTCAGTTTGTCAGCTGATGTAAAGCAAGTCACAGACATGGCTTTAGTAGCAGTAACAGGGCTGATCTGAGAAAACAAGCTCCTTAAACTCCAAGTAGAACATTTAGAAGATGGTGCCAGAATGATGAATGTATGCCTCATCAGTTTACAGGAGGAGACAGAAGGACAAGATGCTGTTTCTTTAGTGTGTGAATTTCTGGGCTCCCTGCTTGACAAATCTAGTTGGCACCATCTTCATGGTCTACAGAATCATGCTGCACTAACAGCTTGCAGACCCAGAATTCTGCTTATCGTCACCAGTTGCTCCCACATACGAGATTCTATCCTACCAGCCAAGAACATCCCAGAACTCTGCTGATTATCACCAGTGACTCACACATACGAGAGACTATCCTAGCAGCAGAGAAAAAGGGGCAATTGATGACTGTTGACAGTGCTCCCATATTCTGCTTCCCAGACCTTAGTTATGAAACCTGTATGCACCTAAACGCTTTTGACAGAGTTCAGATGGTTTTAAGAACTCTTGGAATTGCCCACAGTCTTCAGTTCCCAGCGAAGCTGAAAATGATATATGCAGTAAAACCTTTCTGTTGTCTGACCCAGGTGAAGCTGGAAAGAAACTTGAGGCACTGTGGAAAGACCTTCAAGTATAAACGGAGGAGAGAAAGTAGTAAGTGCCTCAGCTAGGTCTTGAACCCAGGCCACCTGGAATACTGTTCTGGCCTCACTAACCAGCTGCGTCACCAAGGCAACTGGAACCTGGGCTGTCCCGGCACACAGATTACTCTATCTAAATGCACAACCTAGTGCTGCACAAATAATTACTTCTTTTTGCAATCTCATGGGTGCGGTGTGCATGTTTATGGAACACATACAAATGGAGAGAAAGTAGTAAGTCCCTCAGCTGGGGCTTGAATCCAGGCCACCTGGAATACCATTCTGGTCGCACTAATCAGTTGTGCCATCAAGGCAACTGGAACCTGGACGATATGATGACGTACCTTTGCCCCTTCCTGAATGGAGTTATGTACAGATATTTAATAATCTCCATATCTTCCATGCCCAGATTTATTTTTACAGACTTTGCCTAAATGCCATGTGTATACGGCACCATTCAGAAAGGGACAAAGATGCATCATATTGCGTAGTGTGCAGCGCTATCTCAGGGGCAGTGAGGACCACCATATTACAACATGCAGGCTGATCGAGGTTTCTACAGTTTTTACAAGTCTTCAGGTACAAATATAGATTTGTGTATATTGTACCTGCAAGGGGGGATCTGGGTTTTGAAGCCCCGATCTGTGCAGCAGTCGGGGCTTCAGTGCTGCCAGTAGATCTCCTTTAATAAATAAAACTGTGTGGCACCTGTATGTAGTTATACTGGCATGGGAGTGCAGGTGGCACTTGAAATACCCAAGTCCGAGAACCTGCACTTCGTTGTATAAGTTGGGCTAACCACCCTTATCCTGCACTGTTCCTGTTCCAAGGATTTGTGGTCTTCACCCTTGGAAGTCTTTGCTCTTGAAATACCCATGGAGGACAGATGTGTACAGGAGATGGGCATTTAAATTGGGATCAGTACTTTGGTATGTACCGCTGGTAGATGAGCTGGCCTTTCCTCAATGGCGGTGTGGAGGGAAGATGACCGTTACCTCGTGGTGAAATTGATTCAGTGCTGTACACGCGTGCAGCCGTCTCCTGCCTGCACAGAGCCTTTCGCACGCCTGCTGCTTTCCACCATGAGCTACAATCAAGCTTTATGGCTATTAGTTCTAGTAATAACATAAATATTAAACTGATGATATCACTAACTGTAGCAGACTACGATATGTTCACTATAGTACTGTACGAAGTGCTGCTTTTTTTTAATCGACTTCTCTGTAGTCTGGGTTTTTTTATGTGGTTTGGGGCCAGTTATACTGAAGTTAATGTTACACTATGAATGCTTATTGTTCTTAATGCATTTGTCTGTGGGTCCTCCTTCTGCCAGGTGTCTATTCTAACCTGATCAGCTTCTCACATGGACATGGAAGATAACACCAGCTGGCTAGACATACTGGATGCAACTATACCAGCATAAACCTTATATTCACTCATTCTCGGATGCTGTCCATGGCTCTACTGCAGTATGCCTAAACCTGGACTGTTTTATATAGGACTGTAATAGACCTTTGCTTTTACCCCCAAGTATGGTAATGAAGGGGGCAGTGTTTACCATACTACTGCGATTGTATCAGATGGATAACGCTTTCTATACACTGTATCCAGTGTCACAAATGCACTCCACAGGTCAGGCCCTCTGCTCTCACAATGCCAACCTCAAAGTGCAATAGTGTGAACAGGTGACCAACAGGGTAACCCTCCTGTCCATTTTGGGTCCAAATTACCTGCTAGTCTCTAGTCCTGGGGGTCCAATGTGAACCTTATGCTAGTATACCCAATTTACATGCTCAGATATGTACCCTCTTCGGGAATGCAGTACAATCCTTCGCCCAAGGGCACCAAGCCAGGTTTCCAAAATGTACCCTTGCAACTCTGTATGAGACCGATATATATTCTTACCTTTAAGCAAGCTTAGTAACACATTCGAGCCTTTAACAGCTGTCACTTAAAGACGGGTTCAGCAATCACGTGTAAAATAACAGAAAAAGCACAGGCAGTATATTAAGTAAAAGGTAGTTTACTAAAAATTGTAAAACTGGTGAAATAAAATACAGAACAATTTATATCATAAACTTATAATCACAAAAAAAATGGGAAGTTACAGAACACAAACTCCTACCCCCAAATTTAAGTTATTTCCTAATTATCCCTTTCTAAAGTGCATAGTTACAAGTCCACAGACTGTCTTTTTAGTTTGAGTCCCTCCCCTCTCAAACTTCTCTTGCAAGCAATGTTCAATAGACAGTTTCTCCACCTCCTAGTGATGCTACCTACCCATGAGGTAACAGTTAGATCATCCCATATATTTTTAATTTTCTACTGGGGAAATCAAGAGGTCAGCAATTTTTAAAATACGAGTCTCTGATCAAAACATCTGTCTTTGAACTGTCTGCTGGTTCCTGTTTTCCCAGGGAAGATCTAAGATTTACAACTTATAATACAGTACTATTATCAAATGGCCTGTTGCTGCAAGAAATCATAAAGGTTTATGAGGCCTGTATCCTAGCAGATGGCCAGAAGCTTTAATTAAAACAGAACAGGAAACCTTTAACTAAGGTTTCTCATTACTGGTCCATTTGACATATCCTACAGCTGTCAGCCACACTGACACCTGAGGTCAAAGGTCAAGTCTCTTATTCACTGCAGCAGTCAGTCTGGTTTTGTGCATAAACAGACATTCGCATTTGTTTATAATACAAATATTATACAATAATAATATTAGAGGGTTTATCATGTCACATCCAGTATTTTCTAACATGACTGTTTCATGTTAAAATCAATAAATGTAAACTAAAAAAAACACAAAACCTTGCCAAGCGCTACGGCCCTGATAGTCTCATTCCAAAGCTGTTCTACCACTCTGCACCTGCTATTGCTGACCCAGTCTCTGCCCTTGATAATCTCTCCTTTCACACCAGTTAGGTCACTGGTATTTGGAAGAGTGCCATAGTTCTTCTTCACATAAGTGGTGACCCTTTTTCTCATGGGAAGTATTGTCGTATGTCTCTTATCCCTGCCTTTGCTAAGATTCAAGAAAAAATAGGACTCTCACCTTTTCACATTCCTTGATGTCGTTCTTTTCTCAGCCCCTTTGAGTCGGGCTTCCATAAAACTAACTCCACGTCTCCTCCCTCCTCAGGCTCTGTTACCCCTTCCTGAAGGGGATGGATCAGGGCTTTCCTCTGCAGTCTATTAATTTTGCTGCATGGTTGCTCATTTTACTTGACAAGCTAGCTAGGGCAGCCTCTCTGACGTCTTGGTCAAGTGATTCTGTTCCTCTGTGTTTGATCAGTGCCAGTTGGTCCTTATAGGTAGTTCTCATTCCTTACCTTTTCCAGTCAAGTCAGGTGTTCCTAAAGGCTCTGTCCTGGACCCCATCTTTATCTCAGTTTCTCGGTGATATCGCCAAGGCTTGTGAATCCTTACATATTCACATGTATGCAGATGACACAGCCTTCTAGTTGGTGGACCCACAGACCCCAAATTGGACTTGCAGCTCCAGCTGTCCTTAAATAATGTCCAGTGTTGGTTCTTGGCAAATCATTTCATTTTGAATGCCAAAAAATCTATCTTCCACCTATGATGCCGGACAGAGGATGGCCAAGCTCTGTTCAACCCTGGCCTTCAGAACTCTGTATGGCTCTTTCCTTACTGATGTTCCCTCTTTTATGATCCTTGGCAACTGGTTGGGTTGGCACCTCTGTTTATCCTGTCATGTATGCCAACCTTGTCCCCAGCTTGGAGCACTGTATTAAAACAAACTGTATATCCCCTCCCTACTCGCCAGAATACTGTGCTTAAAATGATCCTTCCAACATTTGACTATGGGAATGTGCTTTATAGTGCTACCTCCAGGTCTGGGTCAGAATGTATCCTCGTATCATTCATTCAGTCATTTTGTCATAAACTGTCTTCCCCATACCCATCATTGCCCCTTATACTGTACTCTGTTTCCATTCACTTGAGGGTAAGTGCCTCTCCCATTGTGCCTCCTTCATCTCTAAATTCTAGCTCAGTTCTCTCCCCTGCTGCCTGCTTAACTGCCCTACACATATTCCTTTAGTTATTCACTCTCTCACACCTCTTCCTCTTCCCATTTCAAGACTGCAGCTGGTCAGACTGCCTTCTACAGACTCCTTCACCTTTTGAATAACCTCCCTCTTCCCTTGTGTTTGAAATCCAAATTCTGTGAACGTACTACCCACACGTGCTGTTTTTATGTAGTCCCATACTCTCTCTAAGCTCTCCCTTCAACTATCACCTACCTGTACTTTCTTCTAGGAACAAAAGTGTATTTGTAATTTAATAAACTGCATTATCTCCACCTTGAGGTGGTAACATACAGCATTGCTCCTAAACCATTGACCTCAGGGTGTTTTGTATTCCATCTGTACAGTCAATACACGAGCTCTTGTAATTATTATAATTTTTTTTGTTTTATTTTGCTATCTTTTTTTTTTTTTTTACACCATAAAGCCAGGCTGCTCGCAGTTAAGAACTGGCAAACAAAATAAGAATTTATTCTGAAAATACTGCTTAGCACCAAATGCAGGGATCTTGTTAAATCCAGAGATTTGTTGTAACTTAATGTTTTTTGTAACCTAATGGTCTTGAAGCTCAACTTGAATTTTTTCCTGCCCGCCCACTCATCCCTGCCCCCGACACTCTGTTAAATGGGCTTTCTACCCTAAGGCCCCCACCCCACCTTACCTACCCAGCCAGTTGAGAAAGAAAGAAACAGACAGCAAGCCCTACTTAAAGGGCTAGACCCAGCATTTCTCCCAGGCATATTGAAGCTCTAATTTAAAGCTGAATTAAGGGGGAGAACGCTTCTTGCTTAATTCGTCTGAACCTAGTAGTGGAAAATAGACTGTGCAGTCCTGGTAGGGTCTCTCTTCTGTCTCCAATGCTAAGTGTGACTGGGTGGTCCAGACAGCAGTACCACCAGGAGAATTAAGTAACTGCAGAATATTCTTAAACTAGGAGAACGGTACTGTATATCTCTACACTCCCCTGGTAGATATAACAAGTGCCAACATAAAAATGTCAGGGGAATAATCCTTGCTACATTTTATGCCCTGTTGGTCTTAGGATCAGATCACATCCTACAACATAAAAGGCTATGGACCCAAACAGCCGGCCAGCCCCCCTGAACACAGTCACCCCAATATCAGCACTCTAAGCGAGCCCGCCCCAATTCAGAAATATACCTACAGCATCTTAGACAAAAAGGGAACCTTTACAAATTAATGTACTATATAGCAGATCATAGGCAAAGGATCACCCTCCCTGTGCCATGGTTCGTAATCAAATTACTGGCAAAACTAACATTACTACTTGGAGGTGATCGAGACAAACCCTGGCCCTCCCTGCACAAACACCAGACAAACCCTGGCCCTCCCTGCACAAACACCCGCATTACCTCCCCCACAAAATCAGAATGGACTAATACTAATTGGTTAAGGATAAGCCTCATGAATATAAACAGCCTAAAGCCAGAAATACGTGAAGTAGAAGCTTGGGTGAGTCTGTACTCCCCGGACATAATAGCTGCCTCAGAAACATGGCTCAAACACCACATACTTGATATAGAGGTTGAGATAAATGGTTTCAAAACCTTCAGACAGGACAGGATAGGAAAAAAAGGGGGAGGAGTCCTAAGTTTATGTAAAATCATCTCTAAACACCTCCCAACTGACAATGCCTGCCTTATATAATATCAGCTATGAAGCTGTAGTTATAACCCTACTATTGGGTGGATCCAAGCCCCCGACTATAGGATGTGTACAACCCTCCCAAGGCAGCAACAGCTGCCCTAAATTCCCTCATATCCTTTCTACCTGATCTACCAAGGGGGAAGAAAATAATACTGGATGACTAATATACAGTGGGGGCCTCAATTGAACAAGGAACTAAAAATTCTCCTACTGGAAGCTAACCTAACACAATTGATCCAGGAAAACACGAGGCTAAACATGAAAACAGGAAATCACTCCACTTTGGACTGGATCCTGGCCACCAAACCTGACAACTTTAAACTGGTAGGAACCCTTGCACATTCCCTTAGCGACCATTCACCAGCATTTGGAATATGGAAAAATTGCTTCCGTGCCCCACCACCCAGAATCTTCTGGGCATTGAATTACTCAACAAGGAATCCTTTCTTGAAACACTAGCCAGGTAAACTGGTCACTAATCAAACATGCCCCTAATCTGGACACAGCTCTAGACTTCTTTATAGAACGTGCTGCAAATAAACATGCCCCTATGAGAAAACTTGGGGTAAAAGATCAGGAAGCAAGATGGCTATCCCGAGACCTTAAAAAAAAACAAAAAAAACACATGAAGGAAAGAGACAGCGTGGGGGACATTCAAAAATACAAGTCTGCCTACTGACTGGCAGACTTTCAGGGAACTACAAAACAAATGCAAAAATGAATTCAGAGCAGCAAAAAAAAAAAAATTACCTTAGAAACCTCCAAGCAAAAAATCTCTCCGACTCCCAAAACATTCTGGTTGCAAATCAATACCCTTACTAAAGTCCGTCCAGCCCAGGGTGAATGTGATATTATAGCAAATGGCATCAACCTAAAACACCCAGCCAAAGCCGCCAATGCATTCAACCTTTTCTTCACCGGGCCTGGACAAATTAAAGACCCAACATCCAGGGTCATCCCCACCCTTGCAAATGTAGTCTGACATAACCCCACCCCCACCCAAACTTCCATTTCAAACTCACTTCAAAAAGAGAGGTCTTTAAACTACTTAGGAAAATCAAAACCCCTGGATCTGCTGGGCATGATAAGTTAGAACCTGGACTGCTTAAAATCGCTGCCCCAGCCATAGCGGCCCCAGCCGCATGGCTGTTTTAATAGGTCCATTCTAGAAGGGCAAGTCCCAGCACTCTGGAAAGTTGCCCTGGTTACACCAGTACATAAAGGTGGCCCTCATGAAAAAGTTGTGAAATATTGGCCCATCTCACTTCTCTCCATCCTAAACAAGGTGTTAGAGAGGGTTGTCTATAACCAATTAATAGACTACATAAGAGTCCCAATGTGTTCAGATAGGCAACATAATTTTAGAAAAAAAACATTGAACTGACACCGCCTTAATCAGCCTCACCTCTAACATATTCACAGCTCTTGACGAAGGCCAACTAACCAGTGCTGTCTTCATCAACCTCTCGAAGGCCTTCGATCTAGTCGATCACAAACTACTCATCAGGAAAATTAAAGCAATAGACATAGATAGGCTGTCAGTGCAGTGGTTCACTGACTACCTCCAGGGAAGGACCCAGCTTATAAGATGGCAGGGTACTCACTCTAGCACACGTCCAATACATGACGTTGTCCCCCAGGGGTTCATATTGGGGCCTCTATTATTCTCCATATTTATTAATAGGATGCCAAAAAACTGCAGTGAGGCAAACATTACATAGAAACATAGAATTTGACGACAGATAAGGACCGCATGGCCCATCCAGTCTGCCCATTTTTTTTCTACCTTATGAATGTGCCATAGGCCTTTACTCTGTCAATGGCCTATCTATTCATACTCATCTGTATTGCTCCCTTATGCCTATCCCATGCCTGTTTGAAGCCCTGCACTGTATTCATATCTACCACTTCCTGAGGTAGGCCGTTTCATGCATCCACCACCCTTTCTGTGAAAAAGAACTTCCTCACATTACCCTTTAATCGGCCTCCCTCTAATCGCATGCTGTGTCCTCTTGTCCTGCCATTTTTCTTATATTGAAACATGTTAGACTCCTTCACCTTGTTAATGCCCTTAAGATGTTTGAATGTTTCGATCATATCACCTCTCTCCCCCTCCTTTGCTCTAGGGTATATATACTGAGCTCCGTTAATCTATCCTCGTATATTTTCTGATGCAGTTCCTGCACCATTTTGGTTGCCCTTCTCTGGACTGCCTCCATTTTGTTAATGTCCTTGTACAGGTGCGGCCTTCAGTACTGCATGCAGTACTCCAGATGGGGCCTAACCAGTGTCTTGTGTGTGTATATATAATTACTCTATATGCTGATGATACAGTGCTATATAGGTCCTCCAGAGACATAGTGACTTCAAACGCTGAGCTGTCAAGTGACCAACAACTCCTCGAGAAATGGTTGGGAAGGAACAACTTCATGCTAAATGCCAAAAAAACAAAGGCAGTGTTGTTCGGACCAACAAGTTTAGGACCAGATAGGTCATCGATTCTGACACCTACTGTCACCAGTGGATCAACGGTGGAGGTGGCTGAGTCCATCAAGTACCTAGGCATAACCCTAGATCATAACTGCACTTTCAAGGCACACACTGACCAGCTGACCAAGACAATAAACCAGCAACTTGGTCTGCTGTATCGCCTAAGCCCCTTCCTTACACATGAATCCTGGCTAAAAGTGCACACCAGTCCTGTTAATTATCAGGGGAGCAGAAATGCAAAAGCTCAGAACCTCGTACCACCGAGCTGGGTGATTCGCATTAGGAGCCCTGCCCCATGAGCATCACTGCCTGATGCTACCTACTCTCTCATGGCTGTCACTTGAAGGGTGATTACAGTACCCGTTGCTATGTCTAGCCTTCAAACTAAGGCAGGAAAATGCTCCCCTAAGCATGGCTGGACTACTGTCTGACAAACTGATTAGAAGGGCCCTCCGATCCTCAAACAGCAAACTCCTTAATGCGCCCGAAGTCAGAGCATCAATAGGGCAATGGTCATTTCCAGCCAATATCCCACCCCTCTAGAATGCATTCTCAGAGGATCTACAGGAATGCTTCTCCCTCAGGGGCTTTAAAAAGGGGATCAAGGTGCACCCCTCAGAACTCAACCAATGCAGTTGCTATCACTGATGCCTTCTGCGCAGCCACAGCGCAGCACTTGATGTAAATTATGTGTTGTATCTCTTCCACAGCGGTCTTGTATGGAATAACAAATGTCAATAGATGACTGTAGTCATTGGTTTGTGAATATTTACTGTTAGTGAATGTTGTAAAGTGAGATGGAAAAAAATCACTGGATACGTCTGTGTATGCTATACGACTGCCAGTTACTCATCGCTACTGTATGTAAAATAACTCCAGGTCGCCCCTGAAAAAGGGACTGTCATGGTCTCCAAGGGCTTACCAGGTTACCAAAATTAAATAAATAAAAATAAATTACAAAATATTGTAATTATGCTGTACATTCCTGTTTTGCCTTATCCCAGCAATCTTTGTAACCCCTTTCTTACCCCAGATCACACCTGGAAACAACCCATGGCTTGGCATGCTGTCCTGGCCAAAACTTGTCAAATAAATGTAAGCCACTTCACATTTATTGTTCACCCTAACTGCCCCTTATAACTTTGGAATGTCTTCTACCCCATTTATGGAGTTTGGGTTCCAGTACCAGAAGTGACAGCCATTCAGTGCAAAATCAGTTAACAGAAAGATTTCCTGAAAGAATTTCGGAAGGTTTATTTTTTTTTTTGCCAGAAAGGCATAATGAGCTGTGAAAACACCTTGTTTCTACATGCATTCTGTGGGGTAGGGTACAGAGAAAGAGAAAATAGAGCCAAAGCGTTCTTGCATTACAGCAGAAAGATGCAGTTTGCTGAAACAAACAGTAAAGTGCATAATAGTTTCTTTTGGTAGTTCAGTAAATTTTCTTAAAACGAACTATTACAATTTATACAGTGCTTTTCATACAAATTGCATCCCAAAGCACTTAAGCAGTAAGAGGCTGGTAGAGAAGTGATTGTTAATTTACATTGATGTTAAACAGAAGCATCAGTACACATTTTATTTATTCATTTAGACATTTTTTGAAAAGGAAAGGTACACTGTGCCAAGGATCCAGGTGTGAGGGGGTGAGAGAAAGTAATGGCCATGCAGAAAAATAAAACAGTACATTAGCATAAAGAACCAAATTAGTTATGTATTAAAATTTGGAAGGTAAAGGTGTAGTACGATGATATACAGTGCAGTGTGGAAACTGGCAAGACTAAATTACAGTTGCTACTAGGAGGAGCAGTAGGGGCATATTCGGAGGAGTCTGGTTATAAGGGGGTGAGAGACTGCATCTAAAAGTGGGGAAGGAAAAGAGGAGGTACAAGAGGGGTGCAGGTAGTTAAGGGTGCATGGGGGGCAAGTTGCAGGAGCAAGTGTGTGAGGAGAGGTCATGCAGTAGAGCTTTGAATGACAGAGGAGGAAGAGAGAATGGGGAGGGGGGGGGTATTCCAGAGGAGTGGGAGACAAAAGGAGGTGTCAGATTGCCCAGCCGAGGTTTTACACTGGGGCACATGCAGTGGACGGAGAAGGAGAGGGATTGGGGGAGGTGACAGGAGGGAACTGAACCCGACCTTGAATAAAAAAGGAAGCACACTAAGAAAACAATTTTCAGTGCTTTTTAACAATTTGACTGTTCTAATCCATTAGAAGGAAACATGTTACAACGGTGGGTAACTTTTCCTTCTATATGAATGACACTGCTGTCTCAGAGAAACAGAGAGCTGCTTCCCACATCTTCAGAACCTTTTGCATGACTTCAGTTGGATTTCTGGATTTAAAATAAATATTCCATGGCCTGTTAGTGCAGCGGTAGGACTACCAGTCCTGATGCTGGTGACCCAGGTTCTGGAATGAGCCATGGGGGCCTGGCAGGGGAGAGGAGGATGTTGTCTCCCTTTAAAGAGAGGGGGATGCCACCTGCACTGCAGTACTGCCACCTGGGTGACCACTGGTGTCAGTGCGGGCAAGGCGCCACGTTGGAGAGGAAGGATGGCATGGAGTGTGCTTGTGAATTGGTGACCCTCATGTGCCGCCATCCTTCAGAGGGATGGAGCCATGAACATGGAAAAGACCCCAGATTGAGGCTAGATGAAGTGGCCCTGACTCCATCAACCAGCCACTCCCTACTTTGGAGGACCTCAGAGGATCAACACTTCATCTGGATTACAACCCCCCATCCAGGTGATCCCTGCCTGGGATAAGTCATGGGGTTGATAAGGGAGGTAGGTACTGGAGAAGGCTGGGTGGTAGCTACCTCAAGGGGGCAGCTCTGGAGAAAGAAGCAAAAATAAAAGTAAAAAAATAAATATTGATAAGGTGGGACTTTGCTATTGAGCAGTCGCTTAACCAAGTCCCTGCGAATATTGATCCCCTTTTGCTGTACTATGTCCCACTTTTGCTTCTTTGCATATTCTAATTCCTGTGTATTATGAACATATGAAAATTGCCAGCCCAGCAGCAAAAGGCCATCATGGTCTTTGCAGGCTACTCGTGAATGCAGCTAGCTCCCTATTCAGCAGCTGCCCCACCCTCCCTCTCCCCTTTGCCCTGTCCCACCCCTTCTTGAAGCATTCCACTGTGGTACATGCCGCCACTTCAGCTGGCAGTGCATTCCACTTTGCCACCACCCTCTCTGTAAAGAAATGCCTCTTCACCTCCCTCCTGATGATCATTACTTTTTGATCTGAATTAATGTCGTTCGATGACAACGAATACAGGCATCAGCAGCGAGAGGTTCTTCCTACAATTGCTTGGTCATATTGAGACTGTGTATATATGAGTCTATTACTGTGTTTCTTGTTTTTATTTCAGTCTTTACGACTCAAAATTCCATCGAGTATCTAGATGGATAGGACTAAGATGACTAAGAAATTTATTTGGAAAAGAAAACATGGGTTGCCAGGAAGCTTTGTACCTTGCAAAAGTTCTTGGGGGGGGGGGGGGTGCTTGAGAATAACTACTCTTAGCTACCAACTCCTGGCCCTACAGTTACCTATAGTATCTACATTTATTCTGGAGAACACAGTCACAGGATGGTTCTCTGAGGAAAAGGAATATCAGTAACCATTTCATTGGTTTGCATTACTGGTGTAAGAGCTTATAAAAATGCTGTAATTAAGTCATTGAATCAGTTGCAACCTGAATTTCAACTCTCTCGCCAGGACTTTTTCCAGAACTGGCAGATTCTGAGTTTACTTAAGAGCCTGTCGATAAAGTCAAATTTATCATCTAAGGCAAACTCTCATTCATGAGTGTTTCTTACAGCTTTGTCTAAAGGAAACTCCGACTCAAATCGCATTCTCAGTACAGCACCATAAAAAAAAAAGACAATGTTTTGCAGCTGATCAACTCACCAAGTAATTTTCACATCCAGTCCTGCTTAGAAGTGTCCCCAGTTTCTCTAAGATAGTAGAGTAGAGCTACTACACCCCCACCAGCAAGATGGCAGTATAGCACAGTGGTTTAAGGCTCTGAGCTGCAAATCTGGTGACATCCAACAGACCAGACCTGGGTTTGAATCCCACAGCTTCCACATACATACTTTGTGACTCTGAGCAAGTCACTTAACTTCCCTGTCAAAAAGATTTCAGCTTAATGTGCTACTCCTGGTTAAACAACTAAAACAAAAAAAAGTTTTACTTTTCTTGTAAATTTATGAAACCTATATTATTGAAAATAAGCACCAAATAATAAGTGGCAAGAGCAAGTGGGGTAACTTCTGTGTATTGCAGATTGGAAGACTATTTAGGCACAGGTGACCTCTTCGCTCCTTCAAAAAAAATGAAAAACAAAAGCCCTCTGTAACACTTGGATAACTGCGGAGCTCCTTTCCCAGCTGAAATCTAGGGACCACCTATGGGCAGTGGCTAAAGCCACAGGCAAGCAATCTGACATCCAAAAATACAAACATGCCCGTAATGCCTGCACAAAATCCATTCGTCTCACGAAAAGCTCATATTATAAGGACGTCCTCACCAACACCTGGGGAAATGGTCGTGCTTTCTGGGACAATATCAAGGACATTACTGGGAAACAAAGTCCCCTCCAGCCATGTTAATTGTTGAAGGGTCCACTACCCTTGATCCCATGGTCATTGCAAATACCTTTAACACGGCTTTTACTGACCTCAGTACTGTTCTACCACCTGATTTCTTCACAGCCAGTCACACCCCCTTTAACACACCCTGCACTCTGACAAACCACCCTCATTTCTACTTCAGGGAGTTTAAGATGAATGAAGCTCTCCGCCACATCGCCTCAGCCATCTCCACTTCCAGAATCAGCAGTGACACCATGGACCTTAAGCTGCTATCACTTAACTTGACGAGGTCCTCAGTCCCCTAACTAAAATTCTTAACCTCTCCCTCCACACCAATACATTCCCTGAAATATGGAAAACTGCCACTGTGACCCCGGTCCACAAAACTGGGGATAAGACCTGCCACTCAACTACTGCCCGATCTCCATATTGCCACCACTAACCAAGGCCCTAGAGCGTATTGTTGCGGACCAGCTCACTGATTATTTGGACAAATATAATATTCTGTGCACACAACAGCACGGTTTTAGAAAAGGGCATAGTACCATCACTGCCCTGCTTGAATTTACCGGTGCAGTGCATAGTTCCCTTGTTAAAGAACTTCTTATAGAGGCTGTCTTCATCAACCTCTCAAAGGCATTTGACACAGTCCATCATCGGCTGCTGTATGACCAATTACTCCTTGCTGGCCCCTCACCGGACTCAGCCCGCTGGTTCAGAAGATACCTAGACAACTGCTCTCAAAGAGTAAAAATTGCCAGTGCTATCTCGGACACCTTGCTTGTCCGCTCCGGAGTACGTCAGGGGTCCATACTAGGCCCTCTCCTTTTCAGCCTCTTTTTAAACTCCCTGCCACAATCCTGCTCACAACAAATCATCTTGTATGCGGATGATGCTGTTGTCTTTTCTATGCAAAAGGATGTTTCACCACTACAACACAGCCTCCAACTCTGATTCAGTGCCGTTGAAACATGGTTCTCCAATCATAAACTAGTCCTCAATCACAAGAAAACCAAGTCATTGCTATTCTGCAGTTCACGTAACTGTTACAAGCAACCCCCCCTTGCCATCTCCACCAAGCAGGGGACTGTCCTCAAACAAGTTTATTCATTCAAATACTTATGGATTCTGCTTGACCCCAATCTCTCCTATACAGCTCACATTGACAGCGTGGCTAAAGCTGCCAGCACATGCCTTGGATTACTGTACAAGCACAGGCAGCACCTCACCCCAGAGGCCCTGAAGACTGCCGTCCAGAGCTCTGTGGTGTTAATTATTGATTATGGCCTCATTATCTGTGGCTCCGCTACAACGCCCGCTCTCCGATGTATAACAACTGCTCTTAACGAAGCATGCCGACTCACAACTGGTGCCCACCGCCTCACCCACACCTGTGCCCTTTATGAACAATCTGGATGGTCCAACTCTCCAACCACATAGTATCTCACATATGCTATGGCGGGAAAAATCAACCTTAACCTCTCACCCCCGGGTGTTACTGCCTTGTTACATCAAAACACCAACCGACAGAACACCAGGAGCTCGACAACCCAGATTCTACAAGTTCCTCACTGTCTAACTGCGCTGGGCCAATGCTCCTTTGCCCATAGGGCTCCTCTATGGATGAATGGTCTCAGCCACACCATCTCCTCTGGCTCAACACTAGGTCTGTTCAAAACCAGGCTCCGGGCCCATCTCATTCCCTCTAGCTCCTGTGACTGCCTCTCCTAGATGACCTACACAGCTTTAATCCTAACTTATATACTACTTAACCCCAGGCCTCTGAGTCCCCCTTCCCCCAGCTCCTGAGGCGCCACTTCAAATCTCAGGTCTTCATACCACCTCATTAGTCTCGCCTTGCCCCATTACAGCACTTATCCCCACCCTGCCCCCTTTTTCTCTTGTATCACTCCTTCCCATTTATTTTTCGACAGATGCCTCCGGCTGCATCTTCATCCTCCCCCACTCCTCTCATCCTTGTTTCTCTGCCACCCCCGAGTGCCTGACCCTACCCTTTCCTTGTGGGCATATGTATCCTAGCTGTGTTCACCATTTTACTATAGCTGCCCCTGTTAACTACCTGCACTTCTCCTCCTCCTCTACACCTTACTCTTCCTGTAATTGACCCCTTTCAATAGCAATGTTGTACATGAATTGTTTACTGTTATTTCACTGTTGCTTCCTTGTTTGTTATTTCTGACGTGGAACCTTTGTAAAAGAGTCTTGGCTCAAAGGTACTTGTAATCCTAGGTGTGCAGAGCAGCCTTGAACAATTGGAGGGAGTTCCGCTGGTAGTTCACAAGAGATTTTTTGGACTCCATGATCACTAGTCTCAGGAGAGACATTCTGAGGAATGCTGGAGAAAATGTGTATTTTGGGGTACCCACAATTATGTTTTCTGGGAGTGCCCTAAGACTGGATCTCTTTGAACTAGCATAGCAGCCCATATTAGATGCATGTTTGAAAGTTCAACGTCCCTTTAGTTTTGGGTCTAAAATTGGGTGGTCCTTGTACTGTTTGCAAGTATCATTTATTCAAAATTTGGGTTACAGTAGCTGACAAAATGATCACACGGCACTGGTTGACTGACCAAATCCAGGGTATCCATGATTGGAGTGCTATTTGTGAATCCATTCAATGTATGGATTATATCACAGCACTCCTAAATCTTCAGAAAATTAAATATGTTCCTTGAGGATCTCTGTTAAGTCTTTTTTAGAGGAATGGGAGAGTACTTCTGTTCTACAGCAATTTGCACAACTCGGTGACTAAAGCTGATAGATTAAATCGCATCCCGACATTAGAATTTTTAATTGGCCCACATTTTTGAGTTCATTGTGGTGCGCAGGCGTAGACGAACTCATTGACATGAGATGCTATACAGGGGTGTGAGGGAGGTGCGCCCAATGGAGAGCTCCATAGCAAGTGGCAGGCCAATGAGTCAGCAGGCTGGGAAAGAGTAATTTTCTGTTGTGGGGGTGGAGTTCATCAACATTTCAAAGGACAGAGCTGCACCAATAGTGGTGCAGCTCGGTCCTTTGATGTTTTACTTTGACTTCCTAGTTGCGCATTCACACTACCGTAGCGCTCACAATGTGAACGTGCTGAGCCTGCCTACTGCTCCTGTCTTCCCATTCAAGCCCCCCCCCTTCCACCAGCAAATCACTCCCTCTCATTGCTGCTATCCTCCCCACACCCACGTTCTGTTTAGATCCCAGCTGCAATTCAGTATCCAAACCCCCCCCATGGCACCAGTACACACAACGAACGTTCAGCATTGACAAATGCTTGTGTTTCTTGTAACACTACCCCTCTTCCTGAGACTCATCGTGCCCACAATTTTTTCGTGCTCTTTCCCTGCATTTCCTAATCTTGGCTCTGTGCCCTCTGAAGCGTGCTGTTGGAAGCCCTCTGTCAGAGCTGTGTAGTCACAGTTGATCGAGTCAAGTACCCCCTACCACCACTCATTTTATCCAGTACATTTACATCCCCTTGATCTTCTGCAGACTGCATTTGGCTAAAGTCGGCTGCACCGCTTTATCTTGAATGTACTATACTATTTGTTAATTATGGTGCTTCATTTTCTCCTTCTTCCCAGTAGTTTCATAGGGTCCAGCACTGCTTGATTCTTGTTTTGCCTTTTTCTACAGAACCCCTAGGCTATGCAACGTTCATAGGAAATAAGGGAAAGGGGAAATTGTTAAAACCAGGAAAGGCACACTAAGACAGATCTTGTTTCCAGGTGTGACTCGGGAGCATGAGAAAGTTAAGTGGCTTGCTCAGGGTCACACAGTATGCAAGTGGGGACTGATGGGATTCAAACCCAGGTCTCCAGGTTTGCAGCCCAGTGCCCTTAATCACTACACTCTACTGCTTCCTAATACTGCATTTAATATCTTTCATGTGCTACAGCGCTTGACAGAGAGAGTGAGAAAGGAGCCACAGCTTCCTTGAAACAAGGAGGTTATTTTCTAGAATACACTGAACTGAATTATTACTTTTTGGACCTGTGTAAGTAACTAGTATTGATTCTGTTTTTGGGGTTGACTTTTTAGTTTTAACTTTAATTTGCCAGGGAGGAACTGTAGCTGGGAGATATTTGCAGTCATTTGTGACTAGACCTGTTACTTAACCTCTGTGAAATAGGTCTCTGAAAGGAAGGAAGGCACTCCCTGGGGTGGCGGGTCAGAGTTGTAGTTAATTGTACTCCCACTCACCCTGCCCCCTCACATAACTTCCTTTATAGTAGGGGTTCTGACATCACTTCCCCAAAACTGCTAACATCATACATCTGTTCATATCCTTAAAGGCACAGCACACTGAATGGGGTAGAGACACCCACAAGCTTGCACACACTAAAACAAGAAAAAAAAACAACAGAAGAAAAGCATCTGTAACAGAAAGAGACATAAATGTGGGGAGTGGTGCAATGCACTGGCTGTGGAGCGGCAGTCTTCCGGGAGACATTCTGGAGACTGTGTTGCTGACCTATTTGCAGGCACCTCTCTGGTCTGAGGAAGGAGGTTGTTCATCTCCATGCTGACCTGGCAAGGATTCGGGAAACCTGCTCTCTCACCCAGGGACCGCCCAGGCCACCGCCACTACCTCGGAGATTGCCAAGAAAGAGGAGTAGTCGGACCACGGTGG
Organism: Neoceratodus forsteri; assembly: GCA_016271365.2. Lineage (NCBI taxonomy): Eukaryota > Metazoa > Chordata > Ceratodontiformes > Ceratodontidae > Neoceratodus > Neoceratodus forsteri. Next base: position 484,952,008 of record CM057449.1, read on the forward strand.
GCTCAGGGATGGTGAGGGTGGTGGAACAGAGGTGCATCCCTCCAGTTGTGCCTCTCCACAATTCATTTGGTTCCTCTATGGAGGCACCCGCAATGGAGACCAAGGAGGATGCTGGAAACCACCACAATGGAGACCCACAGGAGGGTGGCACAGGACCCCACAGGGGAAGGAAACAACTCCTGGTGGGGGACTCAATTGTTAGGGGTAGAACTGGGGAGGAGGGGAAAGGAGTGGGGTGTCTGCCCAGCCATGGCTTAGAGGACAGGAAACAAATCTTCAGGATCGTGAGCAGCTGCAAGTGGCAGGAGCTGGATGTCATTGTCCACCTAGGGACGAATGACCTGGCTGAGAATGGGATCAGAGCAGTGCAATAGGAGTTTGGGGAGTTGGGGAGGGGCCTTAGACAAATAGCACACACGGTAACTTTCTCGGAAGTGCTACCTGTCTATGGCATGGATGAGGCTAGGGTACTCCACACCATAGGATTCAATGACTGGTTGAACAACTGGTGTAGAGCTCAGGGATTTGGCTTCATTGGGGACTGGGGCTTCACCTGGAGGGATGCAGGCCTATGCAGTCACAATGGTCTGCATCTATCCAGGTGGGGAACCAGAATCCTAGGTGATAGGTTTAAATGCTTCATTGGCAAACATTTAAACTAGCCAAGGGGGGGGCACTGAAAAGGAGAAGGGAAATCCTAGCCCCCCCCACCCCAAAGATCAGGGTAGCTAGTGAGGTAAACACCAATATAGAGCAGTTGATAGGGAGAAGGGCAGGGGTAAATGGAGAAAAAGACAAAGGCAGTAAGGACAGGGATGGGGCAAAAATAAATAAAGCCATAAAAAATGGAGGGTAATGAGTACTAACGCCCATAGTCTAGGTAAAAAGTTCCCCGAAATGGTAGCTTTGATGGAAGAGGGATGCCTGGATATAGTGGCAGTCACAGAAACATGGTTCTGTGTTACCATACCATGGTACACAATCTACAGGAGGGACAGAGAGGGAAGAAGAGGAGGAGGAGTAGCTCTCTATGTAAGGGAAGGGAAGGGATCAAAGCAACAGAACTAAAGGGTAAACAGGGAGGAGAGGAGGCACTGTGGAAAACCCTGGAGACTAGAAATGGCTCCACAATCCGCACAGGGGTTGTATACAGACCCTCGTCTCATGGGGAGGAAATAGACAAGGAAATGATAGAAGCCATCCTTGGGATGGCAGAGAAAGGGGAGATTTTGCTGATGGGGGACCTGAATATGTCAGATGTTAACTGGAGCACCTTTGCTGCAGCCACATCCAAGAGCAGGGCCATTCTCGATGCCCTACAGGGAAAATGCCTCAGACAGCTAGTTTTGGAACCCACTCGGGAGGGAGCAAGCTTAAACCTGGTACTCTCAAATGGGGATGGAGAGAGGATCTCTGATCTTGAAGTGGGTAGCCATCTGGGAACAAGCGAGCACCAAACAGTGCGGTTCACGATAAACTTTGCTGTAGAGTCAAGCAACACAAAAGTGAAGGTGCTGGACTTCAGGAGGGCTGATTGTCAAAATGGGAGAGTGCCTCAGAGAAGCACTAGCAAACAGGCAAGAAGGTGGGTGGAGCAACAATGGGAAAACATCAAAACCGCCATCACAGAGGCAACAAGCCTTAGTGTGAAGCAAATAAACCAAAACGAAAGAAAAAAACACTATGGTTCTCAAAAGAAGTGTAAGGGAGAAAAAGACAGCATTCAGGAAGTATGAGGAAACACAGAAGGAGCAGAACAGAGAACTGTACCAATTAAATCAGAAGGAAGCAGGGAAGGCAGCCAGACTAGCAAAGGCCCAAATGGAGGAAAAGTAGCCAGCTCGGTTAAGAAAGGGGATAAAACCTTTTATAGGTACATTAGGGAGCAAAGAAAGACTAAGGCAGGGATACTGAGGCTGAGTAAAGAGGAAGGTAGTTGGGCAGAGAGCAACAGTGAAAAAGCAAGGATACTGAATGAATACAACTGCTCAGTATTCACAATGGAAAAGCAGGGGCGGAGATACCTAATCCAGTCAATAAAAGTACTCTGGATAGGGGGGTTGAAAGGGTTCTGAAAGGACTCTTAAAACTGAAGGTGGATAAAGCAATGGTGCCTGATGGGATTCACCCCAAACTTCTAAAAGAACTAAGGGAAGAACTGGTAACACCACTGACTACTCTTTTTAATAAATCATGGGAGGATGATGTGGTACCTGAGGACTAGAGGAGGGTGGATGTGATTCCCCTTCACAAAAGTGGGAGCAAGACAGAGGCAGGAAACTACAGACCTGTCAGTTTGACCTCAGTGGTAGGGAAAATGATGGAATCACTTCTGAAGGAAAGAATTGTTGAGTACCTAAAGGCCAGTGGGGCACAGGACCCAAGGCAGCATGGATTAACAGCAGGAAGGTCATGTCAGACAAATCTAATAGATTTCTTTGACTGGGTGACCAAAGTAGTAGACCAGGGAGGGGCTGTGGACGTGGCCTACCTAGAGTTTAGCAAGGCATTTGACACAGTCCCGCACACAAAAGATTAACAAATTAGCCAGCCTGGGAGTGGGTCTCAGAGTGGTAGCCTGGGTAAAACACTGACTGGACAACAGGACACAGTGGGTAATAGTAAATGGAGTCCACAGTAAAGAAAGGAGGGTCAGTAGTGGGGTACTGCAGGGTTCAGTACTGGGGCCGGTCCTTTTTTAATGTCTTTATAAGTAACATTGCAGAGAGACTGGAAGGGAAAGTATGTCTTTGCAGATGACACAAAGATCTGCAACAGGGTTGATATGCAAGGTGGGTGGAAAGGATGAAAAAGAACTTGGCAAGGTTGGAGGAATGGTCAAATGTATGGCAGCTTAGATTCAACACAAAGAAGTGCAAAGTAATGCACCTGGGAAACAAAAACCCAGGGGAAGAGTACACAATGGGGGGTGAGATGCTAACAACAAAAATGGAAAGGGACCTGGGGGTAGTCATGTCAGACGACCTAAAGGTGGGCCAGCAATGTGATAAGGCAGTAAGGACAGCTGGGGGGGGGATACTGGGATGCATAGGGAGAGGCATAGGGAGAGGCAACACCAATAGAAAACAGGAAGTTGTTGGCCCTCTGTACAGACAGTTGGTAAGACCACATCTTGAGTCCTGTGTACAGTTCTTGAGACCACATCTCCGCAAAGACAGACAGGGTGGAGGCTGTCCAGAGGAGGGCAACCAAAATGGTGCAGGGTATGCACCAAAAGACATGGTTAGAAATATTAAAGGAGCTTAAGATGTATAGCCTGGAGGAAAGGAGGGAGAGGGGGGACATGATAGAAACTTTCAAATACCTCAAGCGAATCAACAAAGTCCAAGAGGGTAGCATCTTTCAGAAAAGAGATGTGCAAGAAAAGTGGGCACACTTTGAAGATAGAGGGGGATGGCTCATAGGTAATGTGAGGAAGTATTTCTTCACAGAGAGGGTTATAGATGCATGGAACGGCCTTCCTGAGGAGGTCGTAGAGTCAAAAACAGTAGGGGAATTCAAGAATGCATGGGACAGACATAAGGCAGTTCTAGTGGGGAGGTAGTAGGAAGTAGGCTGTTGGCTAACTAGGATCTTCAGCTTATCCGTTAGGTAGGGAAATGGGCAGACTAGGTGGGCCAAGTGGTCCTTATCTGCCATCAAATTCTGTGTTTCATATCCCAGCAAGTTTAAACTGCAGTGTATGCAGCCAAATAAATGGGAGCATGTTACATCCCAGAAACCAGAGAGAATCCAAAGGAAGGATACACCCCCCCCCTTCATGGGCATATGTACTTAAAGAACGTAGCTTGTAGAATACAAAACCTCAAGTCTATTTTATATTCTGGGTACGTAGGTACATCTGGAAACATGGATACCTATGGAATGGTGTTGCGTCTGGAAACTAACCTCAGCTCAATGGTGCCTTTCCCAGTCATCAACTTTTAAATAAATACATAGATGTTGTCGGCAGATAAAGGCCTTTGGCCCACCTAGTCTACCCATGAATGCTAGCAAATGCTTCTTCAAGCTTCCCTGAAACTACAGTGTCTTCAGAAAGTATTCACCCCCCTTGGATTTTGTCACATTTTGTTGTGTTACTACCAGAATTTTTAATGCATTGAAATTATTTTTTTCCCCCTTGATTCACACAGCATACTCAACAATTTAAAGGGGCAAAACTATTTTTATTGTGTAACTAACATTTATGAAACATTAAAAACTGAAATATCTTGTTTACTTAAGTATTCACCCCCCCCCCCCCGAGTCAATACTTTGTAGAAGCGCCTTTGGCAGCAATTACAGCTTTGAGTCTTCTTGGGTATGTCTGTATCAGCTTTGCACATCTGGATTTGGGGATTTTCGCCCATTCTTCTTTGCAGATTTGCTCAAGCTCTGTCAAGTTGGATGTGGAGTGTCGGTGAACCACAGTCCTTGAGTCTTTCCACAGATTCTCAATGGGATTCAAGTCTGGGCTTTGGCTGGGCCACTCAAGGACATTCACCTTCTTGTTCTGAAGTCACTCCAGTGTTGCTTTGGCTGTATGCTTGGGGTTGTTGTCCTGTTGGAACGTAAATCTTTGCCCCAGTCCAAGGTCTATTGCAGACTGATGCAGGCTCTCCTCAAGGATGTGCCTGTATTTGGCTCCATTCATTGTTCCCTCTATCCTGACAAGTGCCCCAGTCCTGCCGCTGAAAAAGCATCCCCATAACATGATGCTGCCACCACCATGCTTCATGGTAGGGATGGTGTTACACGGGTGATGAACTGTGTTCGGTTTGCGCCAGGCATAGTGCTTTGCATTCAGGCCAAAGAGTTCAATTTTTGTTTCATTAGACCAGAGAATCTTTTGCCACATGGTCTCAGAGTCTGCCACATGCCTTCCTGCAAACTCCTGGCATGCTATTATGTGGCCTTTTCTCAGGAGTGGCTTCCGTCTAGCCACTCTCCCATAGAGGCTACATCTGTGAAATGCTGCAGAGATTGTTGTCCTCTGGATATCCTCTCCCATCTCAGCCATGGAACTCTGTAGCTCTGTCAGGGTGGTCATTGGGTTCTTGGTCACTTCCCTGACCAAGGTCCTTCTTGCCCAGTTGCTCAGTTTGGGAGGACGGTCTGCTGTAGGAAGAGTCTGGGTAGTTCCGTAATCTTTCCATTTCCTAATGATGGACTTGATTGTCCTCCTGGGAACTTTCAACACCCTAGAAATGTTTTTATACCCCTCCCCCCGATCTATGCCTCCTCACAGTTCTATCACGGAGTTCTACGGACAGCTCCTTGGTCTTCATGGTAGAGTTTCTGCTCTGACATGCACTGTCAACAGTAGGACCTTATATAGACAGGTGTATTTCCTCTGAAATCATGTCAACCATTTGAACTGACCACAGGTGGACTCCATTCAAGTTTTAGAGTGCTCTCACAAGGAAAATGGATGCACCTCAGCTCAATATGGAGTGTCATAGCAAAGGGGGTGAATACTTATCAAATCAAGACATTTCAGGTTTTTATTTTACATTACATGTACAAAAAATTCCAGAAGTTTCATTCCACTTTGACATCATAGAGTAATTTGTGTCGATATGTGACAAAAAATCCCATATAAATGTATTTTAATTTGAGTTTGCAACATCACAAAATGTGACAAAATCCAAGGGGTGAATACTTGAAGGCACTGTAGTTTGTCCTCTTCCATCACATTGTGTAAGGGGGAAGCATAAACCAAACTCGTAATGCTCCAGACCTCTCGACCTGTCCAGAACTGTTGAAAGCATGTATTAAACAATTAAATGCATCCTGCAACTAGTGTAAAAAAGTGCTTCACTGTAATAACTAAGACGCTTACTTGTGAATGCAGTCTAGCAATCCATAACACAATAACACACACACAATGCCAATGGCTAGTCAAGTGTCAAGGAAGTTGGAAAGCATCTGTTCTTTCAGCTCCCCCGAATAATTCCTGGACATCATGCATGTAAATGGCATCTGTAATGCAGCAGTGAAAAGTGAAATTACCAACAGCACTGTTAAAATCATCTGGTTCTTTTGAACGATGGACTGTATTTGCCACGAGTCAGTGCCCTGAATAAGCATAGGAACTGGTCAATCAACTTAACTTTTCTGGATGATTTTAATTCAAACAGTCCTCTAGTGACATGTTGGAACAACGTGGCATGAATATGTATGTGGTGTCTAATCATTTCAGAGTGCAGTAAGCAGTGGCTAAAACACAACTGCTCTGTTGTATCAGTTTTTTTAGGTTGTTACTTGGCATACGGCTAGTGACTGAAAGTAAAATAAATCCCCGTCACTTGTGTATATGTATCAGTTCTAAGTTTTCAGTAGAATTGTTTTCAGTTGTCAAACCAGTACATAAGTAGTGCAACGGACAATAAAGACGTTACTATTTTTGATGTTACGTTACAGATGTGACATCAGAGACGGACAGACAAAACTTTCCTCTTTGCAAGAACTAAGTGGGATTTTAGCCAATGGTGACTGACGCTTGTTCACTGCTACTGATGCCTATTTCACTTGGGGTCCTTATCCTGACATTCAGGTGCAGGGCACTTTACTGTTTACACAGATATGTTTACCCCTTCCACAGTTTCTAGCGGCCATCATCAGTCTAATTAAAAGAAGACGAATCCTTCTAATTGACTTAAATGATTTCGGGCTCCTCTCTCAGGAACTAGAGGATCTAGATAGGATCTAGATAGCCGTGCTGCAACAGATTAAGGCGTGTCGTGTGTGGTGCATTCAGAGAAGCGATGATACATCCAAATATGTTCCAGTATGCATGAGGGGTGTTATCGTTAGGTGGGATTTAAACAACTAAACCACAGCGATCTGTTCACAATTGAACCGCCTCTCGAAGAAGTGGTTCGGAGCATCTCCCCAGCAATGAATATGCTGCATCGTTCTACAGCCTCCTTATCCTTGGCCCAGTGGTCTCAGCCACAGCTGAACACAGGCACCCTCAGTCCAACCAGCTGCTGCCCATCCCCCCCACTTTGTCCCACAGGCAGTAGCTTTGCACATTGCAATTCTTTCAAATTTCATGCTATTTCACTCGTGCACTGTTTTCTTCTGCAACATGACTGGGATAGACAAACATTTCCAGAAAGATGTGATATTGATACTTACTAAGGTACCCCCAAGGACCCCAATGACTAACCTTGCCCCTCCCCCCCAACACACACACAAACACACGCACAAAGGCCAGCACTGGTTTGGGCACATTACATCCCGCCACAAACAAATGGCGCTGTATCCATTCCTGTCATGTAAATGAATCAAAACTCTTCTGACAGTGAGTCCAGAGAGCCAGCCAGTGCTCCCAACATTGGGGCACCAACACCGCCATCCCTTTGAGATCAAGGCAGTCATGCACTGGGAAACTGAAGCTGTGACATCAAGTACTGCCCCCACCACCACCACATACCCCATTTCAAAACCTAGATCCCGATTTACAAGACTGTCTACAGACCCAAACACCTGACAGACCGTCACCTTTGAATACTCTGATGAAGTTAATACCAGGTACAAAACACTATTTACAAATCGCAGTAAAATGACAAAATACCAGCAGCAGAAAACAATGGTAGGGCAGCATGCTCTCACTTGCAATACAAACTGTAATAAGACACTAATTAGAACAATGGCATCTCACCAGAAGATCAGACATCCGTCTCTAGTTGGTTAAATTGTGAACTTTTTCTCTGATGGTTGTGTCTGTCGAAAAAGTTTGCAGCCTTTGAAGAGCAAGTGACAAATTTAAGTTATTTTAGCTAACAGGTGGACAGATCGGGGACACTTGACTAAATAAGTAAGAATCCGAGAATAGCAATTCTGTGCTGGGGACCCAGCAGTAACACAGGACAAGCGTCCCTCTCCCCCCACCAAAAAAAGGGTGGGGGAATAGACTCCCCTATTCTACTTGGATGTGCCAAGCAGAACTAAATCAAAGACAACCATTTAGAAACTAAGTCGCTAACGCCGGATCTGCTGTCATGACCCAAAAAGGAAAGACTCCAAGAGAGGGGCCAGACCTTTGCTGCATTCCTTACAAATGGCAATAGCAAATGGTTCCAGAACATGGAGGTGCTTACTGTTGTCATCTGTGCAGCATATGCAGCAGGTGTAGGGATGGAAAGTTCATAGATTCATAGGAGTGTGATGGCAGAAAAGGAACGACAAGGCCCACCGAGTCTGCCCATTTGTCCGGCTCTCTGCTTGGACCTGCACCCCCCCACCCTTGACGCTCCCCTGTAGTTGTCCCATGCCCTTTTGAATCCCTCCACTGTTTCTTCTCCAATGACCGCCTCCGGAAAGTCTGTTCACTTTTCCACCACTCTCTCTGTGAAATAGTATTTCCTAATGTTACCCCTGAACTGCCCCCCCCCCACCTCCACCTGCAGGCCATGCCCCCTCGTCCTCTGATTACCCTTCATCTGGAAGATGCTTTCCACTGGCACCTTTTTTATACCCTTAAGGTACTTGAAGGTCTTGATCATGTTCCCCCTCTCCCTCCTCTGTTTCAGGGAGTACATGTTCAGATCTCTCAACCTTTCTTCATAGGATAGGTGGCTTAACCCTTTTACCATCTTTGTCTCTCTACTCTGAACCTGTTCCAGCCTCTCTACTTCCTTTTTGAGGTATGGCCTCCAGAACTGGACTCCATACTCCAAACTGCGGTCTAACCAAATGGTGTACAAGGGTACTATGACCTCCCTATTTCTACTGGTGATCCCCCTTCCGATGCATCCCAGCATTCCACTCCCCCTAGCCACTGCCCTCCCGCACTGCCTTTCCACCTTAAGGTTCCCAGATATAGTGATGCCTAGATCCCTTTCTTGTTCCGTTACCTCCAGATCTCTGCCCCCATACAGTACCCTGCCCTCAGATTCCTGTAGCCAAGATGCACGATTCTACACTTTTCTGTATTGAATGCAAGCTGCCACCTCTTTGACCATGCCTAAAGCCTCCCCAAATCTCTGCATTTTTTTACCCCTTCCTGCATGTCCACCCTACTGCAGATTTTGATATCATCCGCAAACAGGCTCACACCTCCCTCAAGGCCCTCCACAATGTCCCCTACAAATATATTGAATAGTAGAGGCCCCAGCACTGATCCCTGAGGGACCCCGCTTGAGACCTTTCCCTCTCCAGATGCCACCCCATTTATTATGACCCTCTGCCTCCTGTCCCCCAGCCAGTTTCCCACCCATTTAACTACCCTCTGCCCCAGCCCCAGGTCTGACATTTTACACAACAGTCTTCCATGAGGCATGGAGTCAAACGCCTTCCTGAAATCCAAATAAGCCACATCTACTGCTCTCCCCTGATCCAGTTCCTTGGTGACCCTGTCAAAAAACTGTATCAAATTTGTTTGACAGGATCTGCCCCTAGTAAAACCATGTTGCCTTGGATTCATCAGACCGCTTTCCTCCAGGTAGCTGGTGATCCTGCCTTTCATTAGTTTCTCCATGAGCTTTCCTACCACCAATGTCAAGCTCACGGGCCTGTAATTTCCCACTTCCTCCCTCCCCCCTTATGCAGCGGGACCACATTTGCCTGCCTCCAGTCTTCTGGCACCACCCCAGTCTCTAGGGACTGATTGAAGAGTGCAGTCAATGGTACTGCCAATATCTTCTTTACTTCCCTTAACACCCTTGGGTGCACCCCATCCGGCCCCATTGCCTTGTCCATCTTCATGCAGCCTAGTTCCTGCATGAGAAAAGGCCTCATCTCCACTTCCCCCCTCACCTGCCATTTCTTTTCCTGCTCTGCTGCCTTCATCTTCTTCCTCCCTATTGAACACTGAGCAAAAAAAGTTAGCATGTCCGCTTTCTCTCTGTCCCCTTGTAGCATCTCCCCCTCGTTTGTTTTTAACTGGAGTATTCCCTGCCTAGTCTTCCTCTTTTCACTTACGTACCAAAAGAAAGTCTTATCCCCCTTTTTGACCCCCTCTAGCTATTCGCTCCTCTGTCTGTGCCTTTGCCCTTCTTACCTGTACCCCAGCTTCTCTCTGGCTCACCTGGTATTTTCCCTAGCCCACTTCCGCTTGTTTCCTTGATCTTCCTGAAGGCTTTCCTTTTTGTCTTTACCTTTTTCGCTACTTCCCTAGTATACCACAGAGGTTTCCTCCTCTTATTTTTACTTGCTCTCTTGGCACAGATGTCAGTGGCCTCTACAATAGCTTCTTTTATCCTCCCTCACATTGCCTCCACCTCTGTCAAATCCTCCACCCCTTCCAAAGTCCTCTCCATTGTTTCCCCCATTTTCCCGAAGTTTGCCCTCTTGAAATGCAGCACTTTCAGCCTAGACTGGTGAACCTCTGCAGTGTTCCTTATTCTAAACCTGACCGTGTTGTGGTCACTCGTACCAAGATGTTCCCCCCACCGATACATCCCCTACCCTATCCCCATTTGTCAGGACTAGATCAAGAGTAGCTCCTGCCCTGGTTGGCTCTCTGACCAGTTGATTTAGGATGGCCAATTGCAGGGAGTCCAATATTTTCCTGCTGCTGGTTGAAGCAGCTGAAAGGGTACTCCAGTCTATGTCCGGCGGGTTCAGGTCCCCCATCAGCACCACTTCCCCTCTTGCCGCCATTCTCACGAACTCGTCAGCCATGCTTCTATCCACCGATTCCTGCTGTGCCGGGGGCCTGTAAACCACCCCCATATGCACCGTCTCCTTCCCCACTGACAACGAGACCCAGAGTCCTTCGGCCTCTCCCCACTTACCCTGCAATTCTGATGCCCGGATACTCTCCTTTACATAGAGTGCAACCCCCCCCCTCTTTTCCAGCCTGTTCCTCCTGAACAATTTGTACCCTGGTATCTCCATTTCCAATCCCTTTTCCTTGTGGCACCATGTTTCCGTTACCCCCACAATGTTAAGGCCCTCCTCCATTTTTGCTGTTAGATCTGGGATCTTTCTACCCAGACTTCTGGCGTTTGCACACATGACCCTCCACCCCCCTCTTTCTTCCTGCCCTATATTTTTGTCCCCTTACCCTCTGGCTGTGTGGGGTAGAGCTTTTTGCCCCCCACCTCTTGCCTCATCAATAGGTCCCCCCGCCTTGTTTGGTTTAAATGGCAGCATCTGTCAACATAATCATCCAGTTTGCATTTGAGCACTGCTTTCCCTTCCCCATTTAGGTGCAGCCTATCTGGGGCATAGAGGCTCTTGTCACCCCATGTTGAACCCCAATCTCCTATCACACCATACCCCTTCTGGGCACACCAACCTGCAAGCCAGTTATTGAACTCCTCTATACTTTGCCTCACCTCTGTGCTGGCCTTTGGTACTGGCAGCACCTCAGAGAAGGACTGGGATTTAAAGTCCAAGCTGCTGCAGAACCTAGCCAGTGCCATAAACCTTGCCTGCACCTCCATCACACTGCTCCTTGCAAGGTCGTTTGTGCCTAGGTGGAAGATCAGATGAGTTTTCTGCTCTGTCCTCTCCCCCTGAGGGGATCCAATGCATAACTTTGGCTGCCATCATACCTGGCAGGCACTCCACCCATATTTTCTCCCCTCTCTCTCTCCCCTTCTCCCCCATGTAACTCCTTTTATGATAGAGTCCCCCACTATTAAGACTTTATTCCCTTTTTCCTCCTGGGTGCCCCTCACTGCTGCTGTTCTCCTCTTTCTCAATTTTTCCCCATCCTTTCCCTTGCTACCCCGAAACTTCCTGAGCCCTCCTCCACCTGCTCAATTCCCTGGGCCCCTTTCTGGTTACTTTGTGTAACCCTTTTCCTCTTCTGAATCTTTTCAATACTCCCTCTCCCCATCCTACTCATCTCCCTGACCCAAATCCTGGTTCTCTGGCTCTTCTGTGGTGCTACCCACCCTTGTGCCTTGCTCCATTTGATCACCCCCCCCCCCAAGCTTTCCCTTCTGTTCCTTTCTTTCATTTCTGGACCCTGCTCCATTATATTTCCTGTTGAAGCCCCCGTCCCCAGCATCCCGGCTTCCTGCCTGGCTTGTTCCCACATAGTTTCCTCATCTCCCTGTCTTTCCTGCACAGACGTCCCAGGTCCCATTCTAGCAGCCCCAATCTATGCTTTCTTGCAGAGTCCTGATCCAGGGCCCCCACTCCCCCCTGCTACTCTTGGACCCCTTCTAGTACTATCCCTCTCTCTTAGGTCTCCCTTGACACCCCCCCTTCCCCTGCCTGGTTTTATGGGCACTCCCACATTCTGGTCTCCTCCTGACAGGATGCCCCTGTTCTCCCAGAGTACCTCCATTTCCCCCTCCTTGTGCCCGAGGTTTCAGCATCTGGTGTATTTTTGTAGGCATCCCCGTGCCTCCTCCTTTTCCACTCCCTTAGCTGTCTCTGAATTCCTTCCACTTCCTCCCTGAGCTTTGCCAGCTGGTGGCGCACTGGGCACCCCCAAAATTTCCAAGTCCAGTCTAATACCATGGCACCCCACACCCTGTGCACCCAACCACCCTCCCAGAGATGCCAGCTCTAATGACTTGAGGTCCCTTCACCATTCTATCATGCATCTTTGGTCAAGCCCCCACTTCTGTTTCAATAACACTTAGCTAGCAAAGTTGTACAGACAGAGGAGGAAAAAAAGAAAACAACTTTATGGGGTGTCCAGTAAATAATGGGTATGGATTCACCAGGCCATTGTTCCGGGATCACTTACCCTTGCACCAAATAATCTTTCCAAACACCTGAAACTAAATGGAATCATTTTGCTCCTGGTATCTCCTCTTTCTAAGAATTATGTTTCCCAGCAGCCCTTCTCCACTGAGCTTGAGCCTAGCATCCTGCTAGCTATAAAGATGTGTCTGGGCTGGCCCGCCGGCGCAACGGTGGGATTTCCGCTTGCGACGCCGGTGACTACGGTTCGGGAACCAACCCGGATCGTCGGAGGGCCAGCTGGGGAGAAGGATTGAGCGTCCGATGCAGCGCCTCCTCCGGGAGGGTGCGGCAACAGTCAGAGCGCTGGGGACTTCTGGCGGAGGCCGGGAGAACTCACACTGCCGACGCTCGACTGGGGAGGAGGGAGGCGGGTGCTGCTGGCCATTGCACGCCCTGCCTCCTTGGGGAGGAAAAGGAGGGAACAAATCCCACGCCTCAGGCGCCTCGGTGACGCCTGCCCCAGGAAAGCCCTGATTGGCCACCAGAGCTGCTCTCTAACCAGTTACAGTCCTGCGGTCCGATATAGGGGTCGGTACTGCCCCACTCTCTGGGGGTAAGCCAGGGATGACCGGGGGAGACGGCAATATCCGGTGGCCGGGGCTCCAGGGGTCCGTGACCAGAGTGGATGGTCGACGAGAGGCGTGGGGAAAAAATAGGAAAATTAAAAAAAAAAATAAAGATGTGTCTGCCTCACTGGTACCTAACACTGCTTTGCAGGGATGAAGCGAAAAGAAATTAAAAAATTAAAGACAAATCAGTCAACACACCAGAAACACGCCTCACTCCTTAAAACCAAAAGCCTCTGTTAACAGCCCTCTTGAGCTGTGCAGAGCCGGGCAATCGGAATGCTTTACTACTGCTTTGTGCAGAGCCGGGCAATCGGAATGCTTTACTACTGCTTTGTGACTGAGCCCCAAGTTCTAAAGTGCCCCCATCACAGTGCAGCTGGCTAGCATATGCCCCTGGACGCGTAATCTCCTGGTCTGCCTGTCCTGTAGTACTTGGGAACGTTTGAAAAATGCCGAGATGCGGCCGGGTGATGTGTAGGCTGAGACATCGGGACGTGCAGCATGCTTGGTAAATGCTTGCAGCAGGGAAAGCCTCATCTTTTCTTGCAGGCAGCACAGCTCCAGCTGCAGCAGGCTGTAATCCACAGAACTGCCAGGGAGAGGGAGACACGGTGATCCCTGCGAGACATGCTGAATATGGCAGGACGAGGACGGATAGGGCGCCCAACGACTCTGGCACTGATCGCATTCAACTGTGGAGAATACTCTGTCGGGAAACTCACCAAAGTTCCGAGGAGTCCCAGAGGGGTGGGGTCCCAAGAACTGGTGGCATCCTATTGGTCAGGCAGCCTGTGACTCACTTGCTGCCAGGGGAGGCAAGGGTTGTGCACGAAGTCTCTTCCTAATGCAGTCACGAGAAGCACTATGAATTTTAATCAGGTGGCATTCCCACATTTGTTGCTGTAGTTCTTTCAAGAAACTATTCAGGAATTCCCATTTACTTAATATCGAAGCACTCGGTAGTGTAATCATTGCTATAGACATTTATTGCATATACAGGAAAGTGGACCAGTCCAGATGCCAAAGGAGATGGAGAATATACTGTAACGTAATTTCCAGGAAATACTCCTGGTGTTGCAGAAAGAAAATCCATCTCAATCCCATTTTAGTAAGGATTAATTCAGGCTTATCTTATTTAAAAATTAAATACAAAATTGAGCATGGATAATTTAGTTGGTAGCACCACTGATTGCCTTTGAAGCTGTAGATTCTGGTCTCGGGATATAATGTGTACTACTCAGAGCTGTTATTTCCTGTGTTGTACTAATTTAAGTCTGGAGTAGCTGCACTTTAAGAGATCATACCTTCTGGACCTCTGCTTCAAAAATCAGGGACAAAATCAGGGGACACATGAGCAAAAGGAGGGACACATCTTAAAAGAAGGGGACTGCTCTGGCATGCTGGTGACCCGGGTTCACGCCCAGTACCTGAGGTGTAAGGAGTGGATGCCGGGAGAGAGAGAGAGAGTGAAAGAGCAAAACAACAAAAGTCCTTCGACCTGCTAGCCCCACCTCAAGGAGCATCTGAGCACTGACGCCCCTGAGCATACCTCTCAACATTAAAATTCATAGTACTGGCCTTCAAACAGCCAGAATGTGTAGAATTTCATTATTCTAAAGAGTGTGTCTACAAATTGTGGGTGCCTTATATTTAGTATTAAGAAATGTTTGTCACTTCAGTTTAATGATTTAATAGTTTATATGTCCAAAAATAGCTCTAATTTTATTAGAACATCAGTAAATCTTTATGGAGCAATGGTAAATTTCACTGTAAAAATCACAGTGCTATGTCAAATTCATAGCAGTTGAGAGGTATGCCCCTGAAGGTGAGGTGTTGTGAGTCAGAAACTTACTGGAGTTATCCAAACAAATTTGGAAATGCGCTGATTCCGCTCTAAACAAATGTTGCAAAAAGTTGTAGTGCATGTCTTTGTTCTGAAGGAATGGGTATGAATGCACAGCTTTTGTTATCAATTTAGGTTGGTTACCCAGCAGTGCACCAGGTCCCCTGCACCACATGTGCTATGGGCATCATTTGAGTTTGTCATGGCGCGCAGGCGCAGACGTACTCATTGACATGAGAGGTGCTATACAGGGGTGTGAGGGAGGTGCGCCCAGTGGAGAGCTCCATAGCAAGTGGCAGGCCAGTGAGTCAGCAGGCAGAGGATGAGTCATTTTTTGTTGGGGCAGAGTTGGCCAACATTTTAAAGGACCGAGCCACACCAATAGTGGCGCAGCTCGGTCCTTTGATATGTTACATTGACTTCCTGGTTGTGCGTTCACACTGCTGTAGTGCTTACAGTATGAACATGCTGAGCATGCCCACTGCTCTTCTCTTCCCGTTCGAGCCCACTCCCACTTCCTCCCACTGTTGCTATCCCCCACATCCGTATTCTGTTTAGATCCCGGCTGCAGTTCAGTATCCACCCCCCCATGGCATCAGTACACACGACGAACACTCAGCATTGACAAATGCTGGTTATTTTATGTTATGCTTTAAGGGTTGCCATTTCCTTTTATTTCTTTGAAATTAAATTTGTATGTACTCTGATTGCAAGCACTATCCATGTGTGTTATAGAAATGATGAGATTAGGCTCTATGTTGTTCAAAGATTTTACCACTGTATATTACACGTTTTTAGGGATGTGAATATGGTGTACTTATCCACATGTTCTGTCAGTGTCCTTTCCTCTTTAAAATGTGCCAGAAAGTCTTCAAGCTTGCTCCTTCCATCCACCCGGGTGGTAACTCCCCTAGCACCAGCCCGTGACATCAGTTCTTCCTTCCCACTTGAAAGAATAGGTTCCCTCCTTATTACTCTGCATTACTGAGGTGCTAAAATCTTCAAAAAAACCTTCTTTAGAGTTTCTCTATACATTTTTTCATCTTCTTTGCTTCTCGCAGTCATGGATGATGCAAAATCCACTCCGGGTTTCCAGTTCTGTGGTTGTGGGCAAAAGATGTGATGATCTGACCCGCACTATTTGTGCTTTTACTGCCTAGGCCACTAGCATGATGTCCAGGTGTGGGATTACTGTCGTGCATTTTTACCATCAACCTTGGAAAATTGCCTCACCTGCTTGCTCCTTGGTCACTCGTGTGAACGGGATCTGCCCATTCATTCAAAGGAGGCATGGAGGGCGGTTTCTGTGGCTACGGGTTCCATCGAGCAGTTGGTGGCTTTAGAGGAGGAAGCGTCTCAGGCTGCAGTGCATTCCTCCTCGGCTTCAATCTTCATGCCACTTCGGCTGGGCGCATCATTTACGATGCATTCCAGAAACTGTGCCAGTGTCTTACCTTCGAGGAGAGCCCCTCGGGCCAAAAGAAGTCCAAGAAGGATAAGGAGACCAAGCAGAAAGCCGATGCTTGTGGGATAGTGAGCACTCTCGGGCCTCCCGATTTCCATGCTTCTTTGGAGCTCCCGGCTTTAGCTGCCAGCTCTATGGTAGCCTTGTCGGGCCAGTTGGCCGCTGATCGTGCCGACACTCTGACCGAGATTTTTCTCGACCCAGTTGAGCTGATCCTTTCTTCTGAGGAGGTTGACTCCTCATTCTCGTGAACTCTGGTTCTTTCGAGAGGGATGGGGCAGGCTGGCCCCCCTCCAAGACCCTCACAGGTTCCCCTGGTGAGGTCGGTCTCAGTTCACTCTGGTAGCCTGGACTCTGGCAGCACGCGCCAATCTTGGCACTCGCACTAGAAGTGCTCGGGCAAGCGGCACCGCCACTACTCTTCCTCGGGCGAGGAGAGGTATCGGCGCAAATTGTGTCACACTACAAGGAATTCATGTAGCAGCAGCTTCTGTTTTACCAGATGAAACTGTCCCTGGCACCCAACTCGGCCATAACTGCGCTGCTGTCACTGGAGCCGCAGCAGATCCCACCCTGGTAGGAGCTAGTGCAAATGGTCGCAACGCTGCCCACTCTGGCTTCTCTGCCGATTATGATATGGAACCACCGCACCCTCAGCTGAAGGACGGCACCCTGTCCAAGGATGCTTGGCCCACCAAAGAGCTTCCCAATTGGCTGAAAGTCACCCCCCCGACTACCGCCAGCGGGTGAGTAGTGACACAGGCAGCAGGCCTCTGTTTCACAAATCCTCAGAATCAGAGGTTTCCTCTCCACTCCCACCCAGTGGACGTGGAGTCAGCTGAGGATCTCTACGGATCAAGGTCCCACGTCTTAACATGGGTCTTCGTCTGATTTTCAGACCCACAGGACTCCAGCTGGAGCCCGTTCAGAAGAGGGAAAGTTACCCCTTAACCGAGATATTGTACCGGGGTGACACCCCAATGGAGGCCTTCCTGGTCCAGGATGCAATTCTCAGTACTGCCCTGGAACTGTGGCAGCATCCGGCCTCTTGCTCGGTGCCCTCTACCCAGATGGCCTGCAAGTACACTGTCCCTACCAGTTCCCTCTTAGGCTTCAGAGAACACCCCTCGGCTGAGGGGTTAGTGGTTGATTCTGTGTTTAGATGCTCGGGGGACGTGGACAAGCCTCCAGATAAGGGGTCCAAAAAGTTGGAGTATTCGGCCAAAAAGGTGTATGCCGCCTCTTTGCTCGGCCTTTCAGCAAGTGAGTTCAACCCTGCTGATGGCCCACTTCACGCATGCCCTTCTTGGGTCCTGGATAAGGTGCTTCTGTACCTCCCAGCGGATCAGCAGACTATCATCAAACAGGTCCGACACCAAGGTTGCACCGTGACGAAGCAGCAGTTCCAAACGACCATGGACATCGGCGTTTCTAACCCCAGGAATTCTTCAATGTATTGCGGTCAGCCTTCTGAGTAGAACTGCCTGGAGAATGGAATGTATGTAAATGATGGAACCCATCATTTTCTTGTGCCACTATTCAAATGCTGCTTTTACTAACTGTTGTGTTCTATAATGCCCCAGGTTTCATTCTCCGCCTGCAAAGTCAAGACACCTCTGAGATCTCTCCTCTCAGTCATGACTCTTCCCAAGTGTTACTTCAAAAATTTAAGTATTTTTAAGTTTATTTTTTTCATCTGCTGCCGTTGTCATCTGTTTTTATAGTTAGCGCTAGTTTATTTAGTCGAAATTCAAGTTTATTTGTAGGTTCCTGTTAACTGCAGGGTTCTGTAGCTTTTACTTTTATTTTTAAATACATTAGTTATTTTCTTTAGCCTAGCAGTGAAATTTATTCTTAGTTAGAACTGATATTTTCGGTTCTTTTTTGGTTGGGATCGCGGTTGCTGATAAGATTTAACCACAATCATGCAACCGAGTTAAACTGCAAAAAAAGAGGAAAAGAAATGTTATTGTGGTTACCAGAGGTTTTAAATTTTATTAAATGTCAGAAAAACTAAAGAAGAAAACGGGGCCTTCAGGCTTCAAAAACTGCACTCAGTGTGGAGAGATTTTTGCCAAGGCAGACAAACATGATTGGTGTGTTGTCTGTCTTGGTGAATCCCACTTTACAGTTGATTGTGACATCTGTAAGTCTTCCACAAAAAAAAATACTGAAAAATGGCTGGAAAGATTTAAGAAGTTGGCTTCAGAATCTGGCCAGGGAAGCAATGGCTCTGACCAGCCTACTCCCTCTAAGGCTGTGGGTGAAACCGCTAAACTGAAGCCTACCACCCTTGATAAGGGTGATTCTTTTACAGGGAAAGTGAACCGGTGAACCAGTTGAAACTCCGGTTCCTTACAAAAAATTGAAAGACTAAACACACAGAACCCCCAGGTGGAATGCATAAGGAGACATCTGGTGAAAAAAGTGAGATGCCAACACCTGATAATATTTCTCAGGCATTTAAAGTTATTCAGTCATTCCAAGGGATTTTTTCCAGTTCCGGTTCCAGTTCCAGATACACTGGTTCAATCCTTGGTTCAGCAACCAGTAGCTCTGGTTCATTCCTCTCACTCCGAGTACCCAGAGTATGAGGAATGTGAGGATGATGGGGAATATATTAAACCAGAGGCTTCCCCAGAGCAAGAATTTGAGTCCTCTCCAAGGACTTCTGAAGATTTTTCCTCACATTTTACGTTTGTGAGAAAAATGGTGGATGCATTGGATATAGCCACAAGTTAAGTAGTGGCAGATGAGGAAGAGGCTGAATACCTCAAACTCATGGGGCTCACCCTAACAAAGAAATTATTGCTCCCCATTAATAAATTCTTTAAGAAAGATATTTTAAAGATTTTACAAACCTCTAACACTGTGCCACCCCTGGATGAGAGGGCAAATAAGTAGTATCAACTGGACAGGGAAGGGGCTGAAGCCCACCCTGACCACCGTGGGTTGTTCAGACTGCGGCCTGTGATAGAGCTAAGGTGCCTCTGGCATCCCACCCACCAGAAAAGTATTCCAGAAAAATTTATAGCATGACCAATTTATAGCATGACCATGTCTTCTGTCAGCTTCGCTGTCTGTTAGGCAGGCCAGTTACCTGGCATATACTGCCCAGTACCAGAAGTCACTATGGCAGTTAGTTCAGGCTATGGCTGATAAGGCTCTTCCTGGGCTATCAGCCGACCTGGCAGAAGCTGAAAGATTTGGTTTAGAGGCATCCAAATATCAGTTTCAGATGGCAGCAGTTGCCAGTGACACTGCTACCGGGTGGATGGCACTCACAGTAGCTCTCAGAAGATTTGCATGGCTCAGAACTACCAGTCTCACTCAGGATACCCAGGCAAAGGCCGTGGATTTTCCTATGGAAAGCAACTCCCTGTTTGGGGATAAGACTGAAGCTTACATGATAAAAAAAATGGACGAATATAATGCCACCTACAAAAGTAATTCAGCAAAAGAGAAGCTCTCTCTTTCCAGCAGACCACAGTGAAGGGAGGGGGGTTAAGGTATTGCTGGTTATACAGACATTCTGCCAAGCACAGGCTGTACAGCAGTACCCTCAGCAAGGGTACTTCAGGGGCAGAGGCAGAAGGGGGTCAAGGCGTGGGGCTCAGTCAGACTGGCCAGACCCAGCTCCAGTCTAATCAGAACACCTAATTTATTTGCCAAGGCTGCCTCCCACATTCCAGTAGGGGGCAGACTGGCTCACTACTTCCAGGCGTGGAAAAACATTACATCAGACTAGTGGGTCCTGGCGGTAGTGAGTCAGGGTTTGTCCCTCAGTTTCAAATCCTTCCCAAGATTAAAAACAAGAGTGTTCAGACCAGCTTCAAACTCAGGAAGCAGCTGGAAGAGGAAGTGGCAAACCTACTGTTGCCAAATGCAGTGGAACCTGTCCCCCCACAGCAAAAGGGGAAATGTTTTTACTCAAGATACTTCCTCACCACAAAGAAAAATGTTGAGTGGCGGCCTATTCTAGAGCTAAGGTTACTGAATAGGCACCTGGCAATGCCAAAGTTCAAAATGGTAACCTTGGCAATGATTCTGCCAACCCTTCATAAAGGAGACTGGTTAGCATCACTGGACCTAAAAGATGCTTACTTCCACATCCCCATAAGGGAGTCTCACAGAAAGTACCTCAGATTCAGACTCCCATCAGGTCACTACCAATTCTCTGCAATGCCATTAGACCTCATTTCAGCCCCAAGAGCATTCACAAAATGTCTGGCAGTGGTAGTCGCTCATCTAAGAAAGCAAGGGGTAACAGTCTTTCATTACTTAGATGATTGGCTGGCAGTGGGAAAATCCCCACAACATGTGACAGAGTCTCTAAAGATGACCAAGGACTTGCTAGGGTCCCTATAGTTCCTGGGAAACCTAAAGAAATCAGTCCTACAACCAGTGCAGATAGTTCACTTCATAGGAGCAGAGCTGAACGCACTGAAGGAAAGGGCATTCTTACCCTGGAACAGGGTAAGCAGCATCCTTCAAACTGCAGGGTCTTTCAAACTAAACAAGTCAGTCCCAGCAAGACAGTTCCTAGGCCACATGGCAGCAGCAACAGGTGTTTTGGGGGCAAGGTTCCAGATGAAGGACATTCAGTTCCACCTCAGGGCACACTGGTGCCAAAGAAGGGACTCTCTTGCAAAATTGGTGCCAGTAACAAAAACTTTGCTACAAGCACTCCAGTGGGAGCAGGTAAAGGACAACCTCAGAGAGGGAGTTCCTTTTCAGCAAGAGATAGCTTCAGTAACTCTCACCACAGATGCGTCCCTCCTCGGTTGGGGGGCACATATGGGGTCTCATACAATACATGGCACTTGGTCAAGTGCAGAGTCACACCAGCACATAAATCTGCTGGAACTCAGAGCAGTGTTTCTGGCCCTGCAGGCCTTTGCGTCCATGATACAGAGAAGGTGGTACAGGTCAGAACAGACAATACCACTACCATGTACTACATAAACAGGGAGGAACAAGGTCCAGCCCCTTATGCACAGAGGCAATGAAGGTTTGGTCTCTGGTCTACTCACTTCAGGCCTCCGTAATAGCCATCCATCTGCCAGGCAAGGACAGCACCCTGGCAGATGCCCTGAGTCGATTCAACCAGGACCATCACGAATGGTGCATCAACAGACAAGTACTGGAGGTAGTATTCAGGAGATGAGGCACTCCAGAGATAGATCTCTTTGCATCCCATGACAACCACCAGTTGCCAATGTTCTGTTGCAGACCACCAGTTGTGGGCACTGTTCCACTGAATGCCCTGGCACTGGACTGGTTGGGAATGAAGCTTTATACAGTCCCTCCTTTTCCACCATTGATAAGGGTATTGATTAAGCTCAGGTCCCAGTCAGCATCAGTGCTCTTGATTTCCCCAGACTGGGCCAGGTAGCCATGGTACAGTGGAATCTCGCATATCTGGACCCCTATGGGACAGCAAATCTGTCTGGATAATGCAGTGTCTGGATAATCAAAATAACCATTAAAAAAGTGAGCCAAAGCAGTATGATGTGGTTATAAATTTATTGTAAGCACCATTAAAAAAGTTAAAAACAGATAAAAAGCAAGTTAAAAACAGTTCAGTACGGTATAAATAAACTAAAAGCTTCACTTTATTGTAAAAAAAAAATCAGTTAGTGGCCTCTGTTTTTCCGCACTGTGCTTCTTTTTGGATGCAAGTGCGAGCAGCCTGTTTAAAGTTATAAGGTGTATCATGTCAGCATCTATTTGGCGTTCGAGCCAGAAAACGCACCTTTTTAAATGCTCCACAGCCTGCGAACTGGACAGTCTCCGGCCCCTGTTCTTCGTGTTTCCTCTGTATCAAATTAGTTCTCCTCATCCTGTACTCTGGCTTATCTAACCATGCTGACAGTGTCCTCGTCAGTGAGGTCAGAATATCCCAGTCATGCACATGGAGCTCAGCAATCTCATCTGCAAATTCAAGGTCAGTTTCGAACATCTCTGGCTGCGGCAAATCAAGGCATACAGGTGTACTGTCTAGATTGCAGTCTGGCATTTCTTGACCACCAGTCCTAAGTTTTGAGGCAAAAGACTTGACGATGCTGTCAGCGCATGCCTCCTCCCAGGACTCCCCCATCATGTAAGCAACATCTTTCAAAGGTAGTTTTTTCAGTGTGTCAACAATTTACATTTCTGGGTCTCCCTCTTGACAAAATGCAGCCCAGGAGTTTTTTTTCGGTACCGCCTCTTTAAAGTCTTCCAAAATGCCATGATCAAAGGACTGCAATGGGGAAGTCATGTTTGGGTGCAGAAACTCAGTCCTAATTTTACCATCACTAAACTTAAGTCCTGCAGCGTGGGCAGGGCAGTCATCCACCAGGAGTATGACTTTGGGTGCAGCTTCATTTGATGCATGTGTTTCCTTACTTCTGGGACAAATGTTTTATGGAACCAATGGCAGAACAAATCGCTGCACATTCAGGCATTGTGCTGGCTCTCGTAAACAATGGAGAGAGCACCCATGTTCACACTTTTGAAACACTGTGGATTCGCAAACTTGCCAATCATTAAATGCTTCAATTTGTGTGTTCCTGTGGCATTGGAGCATCGTAAGATTGTGACCCTGTCCTTTATATTTTTGTAGTCAGCAGCAGTCTGCTCATTAGAACTGTCCAGTGTTTTGTCAGGCAACAGCCGCCAAAAAAAGTCAGTGTTGTCTACATTGTAAACTTGATCAACGGTGTATCCCTTATCCTGGATCAGTTTATGCAGTTTGTCCCAGTAAGGCTGCACTTCAGTTTCATCAGCAAATATTTTTTCACCCTGGGTCTCTAGCTGGCGAATTGAATGTCTCTATTTAAAGAGCTGCAACCAACCACTAGATGCGCTAAAATCTGTTGCAGAGGAGTTGTCAGTTTCTTTATTTCCTGACTGAACTGTAAAGCCTTTTCTTGCAGCATGGGCCCAAATACGGGAGCGCCCTTGCTACACTGCTGAGCAAACCAAATGTAAGTAGTCTTTTCAAGTTTATCAGCAGCAGCAGGTTTCAGTGTTTTTCTGTGTTTGTTCTCTTTATTCCTCCACATTGGTGGCATGAGAAATCAGTTTGTCTCTTTGTTTCTTAATGTCAGAGACTTGCTGCTTACGGACTCCATAATCCTCTACAATGCTGATAGCTTTGTCACCCTTATCAAGCCGCTGAATTATTTTATGTTTTTCACTCAGGCTAAGAATAGTCCATTTGCATTTCACAGACACAGATGCATTGCTTCGCTCAGCCATCTCTGTGGGTGTTCTGACATTATGGGTGCCCTAGTGATTGGACCAAACATACGAATTAAGTAAGGTAACAATCAGCGGTCAGCTGGTGCTATCAGCTTTTAATTGCCTTAGCCGCTACACATTAACACCTTGGGCTGAACAAGAGAATGTCACACCTACAGTACTCTGGCAGGCAATGTCACACCTCGGACTGTAAAAACTGCCAGAGCGAGCGTTTCTTTGTTGCTTTGGGGTTACTGATAATTACCGCAAATGGCAAACAAAAAACACATTTAAGGGCATTTTGTTGGGACCGTGACGCAAGTCTGTACGAGTGAGTTATCCGGATAATTGAGGTTACACTGTACTCCTTACTGCTCTCCATGAATGTGGTCTCTCCAATTCACCTCCTAAGGAGGCACAATCTGCTGACCTCCTCCCAAGGGAGGATCCTGCATCCAAACCAAATCCCTCAGATTCAACACTTGGCTCTTGAGGACTTCGAGGATACAGAACTGCATTCCTCTGAAAGTGTATTGAATGTATTGAGAGGGGTTGGGTACCAATTCCTGACAGTTACAATCCCGACTGTTAATTTCCCGACTCCCCTTTCCTGAAAAATAATTTCCCGACGAGTACACAAACCCGATCTTTGAAAACTCGACATTTGCGGTGTCGGGCTTTGTCTGTCTGATTGTCTGCAAATTTCCAAGTGACAACTCACCCATTTTCATGAGTGTCCAGTTCTCATCCATCTGCTAGGCTGCAGCACTTTAATAGTTCAGAGATGACAATAAGATTATTCAGAAGGCCACGATTACCTCACTGTGCATTCCTGTGTGGGCGACCTAAGTTAGCAATTCTGACTTGACCCACTACTCTGTACCGGTGGAGACAGGGATGAGCTGTTGAGGTGGTGAATTCCGGCTCCGGGGAGGCAGCTTTCTTGTAAACTCCAGGATTTATCCTGGGGGCCGGCCATGAGGGGGCTTAATCAGGCTAGGAATTGTCAGTCTCACGGTAGGTGGAAAAAGACCAGTCCTGTGAGTTAGAAGGCAGCAGTGAAACTCAACAGCTGAGAGGCACAGGACAGGAAGACAACCTGTCTGATTAAAAGTAAAGCGGCAAACGTCCATCTCCGTCCTGTATACTGACGGGCAATTTAAAGTCAGGAAATATTCGGGTGATAAAATGTCAGGTGCTTGATGCTGTCGGGAATGCAGTGTCGGGAATTTGACAGTCGGGTGATCAACAGTCAGGAATTAGTACAGAATTCCATTGAGAGGATACAGGAAGCCTTCCACTAAGAAGACCTATGCCTCTAGGTGGAAGAGATTCTCTTTATGGTGTTCATCTAATGATGTAGTCCCCTCACAGGCAGGGGTGCCAGCCATGCTGGACTACCTTAACCATTTGCACATTGTTCCCTGGGTTTGCAGCCACTACACTAAAGGTGCATTTGTTTGTTTCAGCATATATCTCAGCTGGTAGAGATGTATCCTTAGCTTCCAATCCTATCTTTAGGAAGTTCTTCAAAGGTTTGGCCCATCTGCACCCACCTCATAGGGAACCGGTGTCTGCATGGGACCTTAATGTGTGCATTGCTAAGCTCATGGGACCACTATTCGAACCAATGGTATCAGCCCATCTGAAATACATTACATGAAAAACAGTGTTCCTGGTGGCTATCACTTTAGCCAGAAGGATTAGTGAGGTTCAGGCTTTGTGTATTGAACAGGACTACATTTCCTTCCATGGAGACAAAGTAGTGTGCAGAACAAATAGGAAATTCCTGCCTAAGGTGGTGTCTGATTTCCTCCTTAACCAGTCTATTACTGTGCATTTTTCACTGAACATTCTAGTTCAGCTGAACGCATACAGTACTTCATAGTCTTGATGTCAAGAGAGCTTTGAGCTACTACATGACTCATTCTAAGGACCATAGGCAGGACAGATCACAACTGTTCCTAACCTGTGGTAATGTGGGTAAAGGAAAACCAGCATCTAAAAGTACTCTCTCTCAATGGATTGTTCAGTGTATCCAATTTTGCTACTCGAAAGCTGGAAAGGAGCCCCTAGTAGGACTAAGGGCCCATTCCACAAGGGCACATCTGCTACCATAGCAGCTGCCAGGGATGTCCCATTACTAGAAATCTGCAAAGCAGCTACATGGAGGACAGTACATACTTTCACAAAGCATTACTGTTTGGACACCCAGTCTAGGAGTGATGCTAGGTTTGGCACAGCAGTTCTGCAGAACCTGTTCCCAAAGTAGATTCTGTGCCCATCTCCAGAGGTACTGCTTAGTAGTCTGCAAGAGTTAGGAATATTGAAGAATTCCTGGGGTTAGAAGAAAGAAATACTCACCATAGTAATCTTGTTTCTTCCAAGGTATTCTTCAATATTCATAACTCTCCCACCCTGCCTCCCTTTCCAGAACCTGCGGCCTCTGCATCTCAGGCTGAGTAATCGATAGTAATAGTGCCATAAACAGGCTCGGTCACATGTTTTTGAGCCTTTTTGGGCACAGTTTCTCTTCTTCAGGTTATTCTGACATTTTGAAAAGTTTTACTCCCCTGTTTGGAGGATTATTAATGTGGGGGGATCCTAGTTGTTAAGATAGTTAGGAAGGGCCTTTCCTTGCAGGCTCTTCATGAAATCTGAGGCGTTATAGAACACAGTGGTTAGTAAGGGCAGCATTTGAATAGTGGCACGAGACAATGATGGGTTTGACTCGAAAATGTTCTGCCTTCAAATGGAAGATGTTCTCCATTTGGTATCAGGGCAGAGGGCTGGACTCTGACTTGTCCTGTGCCCTACATTCTTGATTACCTTTGGTCCCTCTCCAAGGGGGGTCTTCGGTTGACAACCCTAAAGGTGCACCTGGCAGTCATCTCTGCTTACCAGGCACAGGCTGGTCAGTCAGTGGCACAAGAGAAGGTGGTCTGGCACGTCTTTAAGGGCTTGGACCATATTTCTGCTCCAGTGCGTGAACCACCAGCACCTTGGGATCTACTGCTGGTTTTTGCAAAGCTCATGGGCAAGCCATTCAAACCAGTGTGTAGGTGTGAGATGTCACACCTGTCGTGGAAGACCGCCTTCTTGGTGGCTATCACGTCAGCCAGAAAGATCAGTGAGCTCTAGGTGCTTTTTGGTGGAGTCTCCTTACTTGGTCTTCCACAAGGTTAAGGTTGTCCTGCGCCCCAACCTAAAGTTCCTCCCGAAGGTTGTGTCGGATTTTAACCTCAACCAGGTGATCAGTCTGCCGGTGTACTTCAATCACACCTCGGAGGCTGAGCACAGACTCCATACTCTGGACTGGAGGTGAGCACTCACTTACTATAACGAATGCACGGCTGGAGTTTGGGGAGAGGTTCACTAGCTGTTTGTCACCTACTCTGAAGCCGCACCTTGCAGACCTGAAGCCAAGCGGACAATTGGCAGGTGGATTGTATCCTACATTGATCTCTGCTATAGGTTGGCGGGTTGGGAGCCTCCCGGAGGGCTAAGGGCTTATTCCACCTGCCATACTGCTGCATCGGCAGCTGCTTCCAGGGATGTCCCTATCCAGGAAATTTGCAGGTTTGCTACCTGGAGGTCAGCACACACATTCATTTCCCATTACCACATTGACCTCGAGTCACGACGGGATACTGGTTTTGAGGCCTCAGTTCTCCAATCTCTATTCCCTAAATAAGGGGTGTGCACCTTGCCTCCCTCCTCCTGGAGAACTGCTAGGAGTCTGCCAGAACATGTAGATAAATACACCATATCCATGTCCATAGAAAAACAGGTTACTTACCTGTAACAGTAGTTGTAGGAGTGATATATGGTGTACATCCACATGGATCCAGCTGACCTTCCCTGGCAGTGGCCCACAGGTGTGCTTCCAAAAAGCAAGAATTGGCATCACAGGGCGGTGCTAGGGGAGTTACCACCCAGGTGGGTGTGAGGAGCCATCTTGAAGACTTTCCGGCACATCTTCAAGGGGAAAGGACGCTACCAGAATGTGTGGATGCACACCATATACAGTACCACTCCAAGAACTACTGTTACAGGTGAGTAACCTGTTTCTTGGGGGGGGGGGTTGTACTTAAACTTAAAAGGAAAAACAAAACTTTATTTCACACAAAAAAAAAAATTAGTTCTGATTGGATCAATAAAACATTTCCACATATGCACTACAATGATTAATACTGGAGTTTGCGGGGGGAGGGGGGTTAAAGCAAGGATAATTATTTGGATTAGCATTGCATTTTTATACATACAATAGGAATACTGTAGGTCACTTTTACATAAAATTGGGGTAGTTGAATTTGTGCCATTAGCAATCCAATATTTTATTGAAGATTACTATATAAACATTTTTGTGAAAGGCGTTTTGGAACATGGGATGCTCAATTCATGCTAAAAGTAGTGAAGTACCTACAGCACTAGGAAGCCACGTGGTTCAGAAACATGTCTTGACGTATCTTTCAGCCTCTGCATTTCCCGTATCATACTGTATGTCTGCACTGCTTGTAATTGAGGAGAGGTGTGTGTTCTGTCTGAAGTGTTTTGAGTATAATAATTGTATGTACAGTATACCAGCAACTGCTGTAGCTTCATAGCAGCAGCATAACTCATTTCATCGCTTTGCCACTTCTGCACCACCCCTCACTCACCACTGTCTGCTTTTCTCCTCTGTCTCCCTCTCCCCACTACCTCGTAGGAGACTGGTCCACAGTGTCTTTCATCACAAAATACTGGTTTGGAAGTCTGCCACCCTACCCATCCTCCCGCCTCTCACCAGTAAACCCCTCAACATATTCCCTATGCAACAGGGACCAATGTTCTTTCTCACTTCCTTATTCACACTCACCTGCTGGTCAGTCATCCTTCTCCTGCCGCCTCCCTTTCCTCTGGAATCTGCTCTCTTCGGATCTTCGCCTATCCCTTTCTCTTTCTCTCTCATCCTTCAAAAGCCTCCTCGGACTACTCCCCCTATCCAGTGTTCTTACCTCTCCACCACCCCTGCCACCTCTGTCTCTCTCCTACTTCACCCCTGCCAAATGTTAAATTCACAATCCCTCTATGAATCCCCTCCAGCCTTCATCAGTTGATTCCTCCCTAGTGTCACTATTTTCTGTCTATTACTTTGAATGCTACAATTATTGAATTATGATGACCATTATTTTGTAACAGAGTTTTCAGGTCCCCCGTTAGCTGACCTTACACTGTATTTGTACTTGCGTATCTGTATTATGTGTTCATTATATGTATTTTGTAAATTAATGTATTTTATCCTATCTGTATCCCCCTCCCCCAAGGTACACCTGGAAATGAGCCTCAGCTCAGTGTGCCTTTCCCGGTTACCAAATTATAAATAAATAATTCAGTACCTCTTGGTCCCTCCTGTGAACCAGTTTGTTTATTGATCTGGAAGTCTGTTGCATTATTTTGCCAGTTGGTGTACGGAGCCCATATATAATAAAAAGGGGCACATTCCTGGGTATCATACAGTATTTATTTGAATTGTGGTAATCAGGTAAGCCCTCTGAGACAATAGAGTCCCCTTTTCAGAGGTGACTCGGGTTAGTTACATAGCATTAACAACACACAGTTACGTATCATATATATATCAATACAGTACAATTCAATTCAGATCAACACAGTAAATAGGACGAGGGATAAGCAACAGCTATGATACTAACCATAGTAGAATTAGTCACAAACAGTATAAATATTTGAAGGTTTTAGAGGTACCAAAGTATATTTTAGGACATGTAAACATTGTATCAGTTTGGGAGAGGAAATAAGTAAACAATAGCCCACGACAGGGTATGGGGTTATTTGGGATTAATCAACACCTCGGGTGCATTGTGAGGCAATTAGGCCGCAGGTCAAATGCCCTCAGCACCCGTGGTGTTGATTAACTCCACAACACCTGCTATGGGGTTACTGTGCTTATAACATGGGGTCTTTAAAAAAAATAAATAAATAATTAAAATAAATTGTTTTATAATACTGCAAATACAAGAAATGTGCCTGTATCCTGCCTAGGTGTCAGATAGCCCCCAACAATACTGCACAGTTCAGCGATGTGAACGTAGAAATGCAAGAAAACAGTATTACCACGATTTCTCACATTTGTGTTGATAACATACATGCCAACATGTATAGAACTGCGTTCCTGTAACCCACCCCCTTCCCCGCTTCTCCGAGCACATCTCTTTCTCTCCCCCAAAGTGCTGCACACCCACACTCTCTCGACTCCTCGCTATACAACGAGAGAGAAAGACAGAACTACACAGATAGAGGACAGTGCAGCAACTGTGTATTTCAAACAATGTTACTGTGTGTCTGTCTCTCTCTCTCTCTCTCTGAATTACATAGGCTGCCGCTCTACCTCTCTCTCTCTCTCTCTCTCTCTCTATCTGTCTCAGGGGTGCTCACTACATCCCTCCTCAGTCTTGCTCTGTTGCACTGTGGCAGAGCTGCCAAGTTCCCCTGTATACAAATCGGAGAGAGCACGGTCTGTTCCTGCCACTGTCGGTCTCTCTCCCCGCGAACTGCTGTCCTATGTAGAGGAACTTAATACAGAGAGAGAGAGAGAGAGACAGAAAGACACACATACACAGACAGAGAACTGTGCAGCAACTTTGAATTACGCACTGTGTTGCACGCTCCCTCTCGGGCTGTGAATGGAACACTGTCTCGCACGCTGTCTCTCTCCGGTGGTTGGTGTGTCCAGGCAGCACTTCAAGGGAGGACAACGTACCTCGGGGACAGGACATTGGTGGTAGGGGGGAGAGACAGCACAACTGTGCAGACAGATCCTGTTCTCTCTCTCTCTCTCTCGCTGTATCTTCTGCAGATTGTGGGTGGTGAACACACAGCGCTTGCGGGGGGACAGCAATACAAACCGACCCAGGGTTACTGAAGGGCTGCTGCTACCATTACATTGTCTGCGATCTATGCACTGGTGGATAGTTGGGAGGGTGGGTGAATGTTTCTCACATCTGGGAATAGCGCGCTCTGTCCCTGTACAATAAGCAACAGCACCGAAGAGAGAGAAGTGACTGTGGTACTAAACAGTGAAGACAGACACAGAACACTGCAGCACTTCTCTCTCTCTCTCTCTCTCTCTCCCCCCGCTCTGTTGTGTTTTGCTGTAGCACAGAGGGGACACTTTGGATCGGCAATGGCTGCCTTTGTCAGTTAACTTTGTCACACACAAAGGAGTACCACCCTGCACATGGATTTTCTTTTAGGGGCCACTTCACACCAACTATGTGTACACCATGCATTAATATACAGTCAGGTGATGGTGTTCATTCTATTAAGTCAGTACTTTTTATTACTCCATGTTATAAGGCAATGTAAAACAGCCATTTGATAATTAGATAAGGACAGGGCCTAGGAGAACACTGACAAGATGGAGGGGCCTAGAGGAGAGCTTTTAGTCTCCCTTTGAATTGCATGAAGGTTGGGCACAGATGGACTTCAAGAGGTAGGGAATTCCAGAGTGAGGGAGCAACAGCCGAGAAGGATCTGCTACCTACAGCAGATTGGACCCTGAGTGAGTCAAGCAGTGAGTTGGAGAGTGACCTCAGTGGTCTGTTAGGCCACCGTTAAGCTGCCTATATTGAAGTAGAGTAGTGAGGCTGGGAGGAGCAGTGGGTTTCAGCAGCTTGTAGGTCAAGCAGTAAAGCGGGAAGTGCAGTATTGCCTCAAAGGAGGGCCACTCAAGTGTGGCAAGGACATTGCAGTGATGTTCCCATGGGTTGGCGCCACCAGCAAAGCATGCCATTTTATTATAAAGAGTTTTTAGTTTGACTAGAACAGGATCTCTAGCTGATTGTATGATTGGGGAGGGGGATTTAGCACCACACTATTGACATCTGGCATCAGTGTTATTTTTCCCTGTCAAAAAATTCCTAATTTTTCTCCTAGGCTGGTTCCTAGTACCTCCTCCTTTGTACCTGCTATGCCTCATACCCGATTAGGTAACTGTTCTAATGGGGAGCCTGCCTCTTTCTGCCACTCCTGGGTTCTGGCCAGCCTTACTCCTTCAGTAATTCATCTAAAGCTACTGTCTGTCTCCCTCTGTCTGCCCTTGCCAGTTGGCCTAAGCAAGCTTCATGTCCCACAGGCCCCACTCGCATACTGCGTGACCCTGAACAAGTCACTTAACTTCCTTGTGCTCCCAGGTCGCACCTGGAAACAAGCTTCAGCTTAGTGTGCTTTTCCTGGTTAAATGATTTCCCCCTTCCCCCATGTCAGTCAGGGATTCATCAGTACTTAGGCAAACATATCCCAAGGGGCTGTAAGCCATTGAGTCTCCGCTCCTGTAAAATGCTCCCTGGGCCACTAGATGGCAGATGGAGAGCAGTGGGGATGCCCTCAGCCCAGAGGTCGATAGCATCCCTGAGGTGCTGGATAGTGTCTCCTGGGACACTCAGTCCTCCTCTGCCAGCATAAAGGAAAGACCCAAACATGATGCGCAGTCCCATGGTTGCCAGCATGGCAGGCCGTTCACCAGAAACTGAGCTCACAAGCTGCTCCCAGTAACAGCTTCATGTGGGTAGGATTCAGCAGCACATCTACAGTAGTGCTTTAATAGATTGAGTCCCTCTCGATTGTAAATATATTTAGCCAATTTCTTCTTTGTTTACGTAGTGGTCTTTGCAGAGTCAGGCCTAAATATATACCAAATTTATTTAGTTTTGTTTACCGGATAAGTGCACTAAACATTACACGATTATTTTCAGGCATGCCCAGGAAGTGTACAAGTATGGAACAGGTACAGTAATAAAGACAAAACTGGTGCAGTTCAGATCAACAAAGATACAAAAAAATATTGGATCATATAAAATCACATCATTATCCATGTGAAAGCACATGCACAAGTACAAAACAAGGTACACGCATTAGATGTCCATTTCTGAGCAAAGATTGACTTTTAATTCAGTAAGTAAGATAACATCACACAGCAGCAACTCAGCACTGGGGATAAATATCCCAACATAGGCCATATTGCACACCAGATCCTCTAGCAGCAGCTGAACATTTGAGATACACGTCCCAGTACAAGACATATTGCTAACGTACAGGTATACACATTCTAAGTTCTAAAATATTATCCTCAATCTCACGGAATATTAAATGGGATAGCGCATTTTGCAGCCCCAAAGGGACAGAGTTCCAGTAAGTTGGAGCAAAGAAAACTAGCTTACCCATATTAGTAGAATACTTAGTGATGAACAAGAGGGTTTTAATAGGTCGGACAAAGAAGGGTGTGTGGGGTCTAAGGAGTTTGCCCATAAAGCAGCCAAGGACAAAAGAGCCCCTAGCCTCTGGTGAAAGCCAGCCTAGATCAGAGTATAGTAAACAGAGGTGTGTGAGAATTAGAAGCCAGAGCAAAGCAATATATGTGTGTGTGTGTGTGTATGTGTATGTATGTATATATATATATATATAGTGTATATATTTGTACTTTCTATTTTTCCCTCCTCTCCCCTCAGCTCCAGTCTTCTCGGGAGCACCTAGGAGTCATCCCACTATGGTCCGCTCCTACCTGGTCAGTTTTCCGTTGCCCATGTAGGTTTACCCCCGCCTGGCTAGGGACGAGGTGGGCCCCAACACCCCGAATTCCTCTGGCAGCGTTGGTCGGGAGGGTGCCAGGAGGGCAGCCGCATATCGTGGGCAAGCTCCAGTGCTCCGTCTCCGCTGGAGCTGAAGGGTATTTTCCCCTGTTCTGGGGAGTGGCTGGTGCCCTGACGCCAAGGCATTGCCACCGACATGTGCCATTCCCAGCCCCTTCACTACACTCAGCACTGGGTGTGTCTCTGGCTTCCGCCAGAGGTCAACCGAACAGGGACCCCTGTACCTCCTGGGAGAGGAGAGCTGTCCTCCGAACGCTTGATCTTCTCCCTTCCCTGCCAACCCTCAGCAACCTGGGCTCGTTCCTGAACCCGAGTCGCCATTGTGGTGCAAGGTGTGGCGTCCAGCACCTCAACCCTCAGCGCCACTGGGCCGGCCCAGCTATATATATTTTTATAGGTAATTTACCACTTAGCCAGATTACCTTTGGATGTACCAATATAGGACAGCAGAACATAAGCAAAGCTAAGTGGAAGAACCTTGTGCAATAGCCAGATGAGCTTTAGGGGAAAGGCTATAGTGAATTCTATGTACGAGCCCCAGTCTGTAGTTAATGGATTTACAAATAGTTAAGGTATGGAAAGAGAAATCCTATGAGGGGGTCCTATGTGATCCATAAATACTTAAAATGAGTGATATTGCTTGCCCGGTGACGCTGAGGGTTGAGGCACTGGGCACCACATCTCGCGATCACACCGCAACCTGGGTTCAGGAGTGAGCTCGGATTGCCGAGTCGGCGGGGGGCATGGAGCTGGATTGAGTTGCTAAGAGGCAGCTTTCCTCTCCTGGGGAGGATCTGAGTCTCCCAGGCCCTTGGCTGCCACCAAGTGGAGGCTTGGTGGTAGCACCAAGCCCAGTGGGAGACTTGGCATTAGGCCGGGTGGGGGGAAGGGGCCATTACTGGAAGCACGGGGTGCATGCTCGCCTCCATGGCGACACATGACCGTGTTGAGAAGCCCCAGGACTAGGACGGAGGAAACTAGAAACCTCTGTCTCCCCATTGCTGAAGCAGGCAGGAGGCAGCAACGGGGAGCAGTAGAGGTCTATGGGAAAAAAGAGTGATATTGTCCAGCTGAGTAAGAATCATTGATACAAGAGATAGAAAGGTGATTATGGTTGGTGCTAATCCTAGGGCTAGAGCCAGATAACATAGATTGGGTCTTCTTAGTGTTTTTAACCAATTTATTGTTTAGGAACCAGCCTTAGATCGGACAGAAGTCTGTATTTAGTTGATTATTTAGGTCAGTCAGGCAGTGTGAGGCATAGCATAATACTAAATTGTCAGCTTATAATATGGATGAGCTGAGGGAGGCTACAACAGGAAGATTAACAGAGTGAAAAGCAAAGAGCACAGTATAAATGTAACCCCCCTGTTACCTGGGGTTACTAAAATCCCAGTAAGGCCTAGTGGTAGGCAGGGAAGGTAGCTTGTGAAACTCCAGTTAAATGGATTTCACACTGTCTCAATCTCAGCTGAAACTGAGGGATGACATCACCATAGAACTTTCGCAGCTGCATAAACCACACTGGAATGTTGCAGTTGGAGGTTAGCATAGAAGGTTGGGATTTTGAATTCAGTCCGTGTGTAGTCTTGGTGAGAGACAGTAGTACAGCTGTCTGTGTGCAGGCTCTCAGAGCTTTAAGCTCTGTTTTAGAGCTACTGATTAGGAAGGTGTGTGTTTCCACCATAAGAGGAACACAGAAACTGGTAGTTGAAGTGGTAGAGACCACTGTTACTGGTCCAAGTGCCCCATCCCTAAGGGGATGGGGGGAAAGGTTTGCCTGTTTTCCAGGGGGCAACCCTCCTGGTTCCGGCTAAGGGAAGAAGCTGCCTATTTAAGTTGTGCTGCTGCACCAAAAGCTCTGAGAGAAATTCCTGTGGAGGAATCACCTGTGGGGCATCTGCAACCAAAGGGTGAGTTCGCTCTGAAAGAGGGCCAAGTGTTTTTTTCACCTTAACTGAAGGAAACTAAAGGGACTGTTACTGTGGGGTCAGGAAAAGACAGCCAAGTACAGTTGTAAAGTGGGGATTGGACTGCTTAATCAGTGAGGGGCCTAGAGCAATGGGCTATGCCAATTAAAAGTATGTTCAAGTCCAGCAGAAAGGGAAAGCAAGACAAGTAGAGGAAATGTGACATACATTTAGCAATAATCTACATTGCCAAGCTTTACAATATGAGGTGTTTACTGTCCAGAGAAATGGCCGGGTATGAATTGTGGGAGCGAGAGGTGGGAGACCCCCCATCAGTAGTTAACCAAATTCACCTCTACGGATTTGCTCTGAGGCACCTTTTACTTTCTCTCAGGTACTTGGCCAGTGCCTGAGGAAAGTACCCAGACGTGGGATTAAAAGGAGAATTCCCTGATAGAGCTGAAGTGCTCTTAGGTGGTTTAGGGAGCCACCAGAAAATGTATCCATGACATATGGAAGGTGTCCGAGTGGCTGGCAAGGGAGCCGAGCCTGGGAAATCCCAGAACAGTGTAGAAGTTTGGGCTGTGTACCCAAAGCAGCGTGCAAGTCCAGGCTATGTGCCCGGTGGGTTCAGAGCCTGAGGGCTAAAAGTGTTGAGGAAGTGTTCTTGGTTCTTTTAATCTGCATTACCAGAAGTGTAGCCCCATGGGGGTCCATCTATGCTTTGTTTATTCTGTTTGGATGTGAATAAAAAGCCACATTTTAGAATCCCACTTCTGGTATTGGACATTACAGTTATTGCTTCCTGTGTTCGAAATTACTTGGGTGCCCCTGTGCAGAGTAGCCAAACCTAGCCTTTGTGCTGAGTGACCTATTCCTCCCCGAACCCAGCCCACCTGGTATTGCTGTCAGTTTCAAATGGCATACCAACTGGTCGTTACATAAACCTTTGTGGGACACCAGTGTTAGTGACAGTAAGATCAAACAGCGATTCTTCGGTTCAGTTTAACAAATTACCTTCTGTTAGTAAGACAACTACTAAACCAGGACATAGCAGAGGATGAGAAACCTAGGGTTAGTAGTTTTCTTTTTCCCCTCAACA
The DNA here is from genome assembly GCA_016271365.2 of Neoceratodus forsteri. Classification (NCBI taxonomy): domain Eukaryota; kingdom Metazoa; phylum Chordata; order Ceratodontiformes; family Ceratodontidae; genus Neoceratodus; species Neoceratodus forsteri. The sequence continues at coordinate 484,988,428 of CM057449.1, forward strand.
CAGTACAGGTGGTTTCATTCACATTTCATGTGTTCATACTAAAATACAAAGTAGTCACCTCTGTCCTTCCTCTGACATCCTGTGTAGTTAATTTGCTAAATGGTGTTTGATGTTTAACACTTTAAGCATGACATACAGTACAGAACAATTACAAAAGGAAAGGTAAAAACATTCAACATACAGACTTGATGAACCTAATTAGGTTTGGGTACTATTTTACCAGTTATGGGTTTTACCTGGCCTGTTGCCGCTGCCTTTTGGGGGGCAGAAATAGGAGAGCCAGGTATGTTAAGGCCTTTCCTGGGCTGAGCATCTATGTAAGTTTTCTAGCAAGGCCCAGATGTTACCAGATATACGCCCTCTGCCCTTTGCTCTGCATATGAGCTTTTCCATTGCCCATTCTATTCCATTCCATTCTATCAATGTTTTAAACCACGCTGAATTAGTTGGAGGAGCCAAGGAATAACAGTTCTGAGCAAAGAAGAGTGATGCATGAGGTCAGTGGTTCCGTGTCCGTACAAATACAGCACTAGTAAATTGGTCTTTATCCATTAAAGTACTAATATCATTAACTTAAGAGCAGTATATTGATGAACCATGGTTCTTCCTGTAAACGAGCTGGGCAGGAGAGAGAAGACAGTGCTATGTATTAAGTCAGTAAGCTGAGCTGATACCAGTTGTTCAAGAATTTTAATAAGGACAGACAAAATGGCAATAGGATGCCTCCCGAGGAAGGGGTGGCATAGGCCCAAAGCGCTGAGGCCGGTGTAAGGGAAGTGAAGCAAGAGATTATGCTAATTTTGCACGGACGTTTTTTCTTACATTTCTGTAAGTATCACATTAAATTATTTTTTGCAATAAAACATCTCTCTGAATTTCTGGAGTATTGGAGTGCTGAAATATTTTTTTACTTATAATAGGATGATCGTTGCCTATTGTTTTAGGTTCACACTTTAGACTGAAACAAGACAGGCAGCTTTCCAGAGATCAAGGACATAACGCATGCAAAATAATATTTTTGCTTGGCTTTGACACGGAATCTGAATTGGATAATTAAAAAATATGTACACATTCAAAACTATTAATAAACTGAATTTGTTGTTTAGATATTTTGACGCAGCTACAGGAAAATTCAGCAAGACAGCCAACAGCCCAGATGGCAAGAGGCTGCCACGTACTTTCTGCCAGCTTGTCCTGGATCCTATATTTAAGGTAACCACAGAGAAACTATGCAGATGCTTACCTGCAATGTTTATAATTCATACCTTACATAGAAACATAGACTGACGGCAAATAAGGACCACTTGGTCCACCTAGTCTGCCCATTTCCCTACCTACAAGATAAGCTGCAGATCCTAGTTTTAACCAGCCTATTTCTTCCTACCCCCCCACAAGAACTATCTTATGTCTGTCACATGCATTTTTGAATTCTCCCACAGTTTTAGACCCCACAACCTCCACAGGAAGGCTGTTCCCTGAGTCCACCACCCTCTGTGTGAAAAAAATATTTCCTCACATTGCCCCTGAGCCATCCCCCCCCTCTGTCTTCAAATTGTGTTCCCTTGTTCTTGCACATCTCTTTCTGAAAGATGCTACCCTCTTGGACTTTGTTGATTCCACTGAGGTACTTAAGTTTCTATCATGTCCCCCCTCTGACTCCTTTCCTCAAGGGTATACATATTAAGCTCCTTTAGTCTCTCCTCGTAAGGCTTCTCTTGCAGACCCTGCACCATTTTAGTTGCCCTCCTCTGGACTGCCTTCATCCTGTCTATGTCCTTGCGGAAATAGGGTCTCCAGACCTGGATGCAGTACTCCAGATGGGGTCTCACCAACCGTCTGTACAGAGGGATAACAACTTCCTGTTTTTTGCTGGTGATGACTCTCCCTATACATCCCAGTATCCCCCCAGCCCTCCCTACTGCCTTCTCACATTGCTTGCTAACCTTAAGGTCATCTGATATGATTACCCCCAGGTCCCTTTCCATTTTTGTTGTTGTTACTATCTCCCCCCCATTGTGTAATCTTCCCCTGGGTTTTTGTTTCACAGGTGAATTATTTTCTGCTTCTTCCCGTGGAATCCAAGCTGCCATACTTCTGATCATACCTCCAACCTTGCCAAGTCCCTTCTCATCTTTTCCACGCCTCCTTGTGTATCAACCCTGTTGCAGATCTTTGTGTCATCTGCAAAGAGGCATACTTTTCCTTCCGGTCCCTCTGCAATGTCACTTATAAAGACATTAAAAAGGACTGGACCCAGTACTGAACCCTGTGGTACCCCACTAGCAACCCCTCTTTCTTCAGAGTGGACTCCATTTACAGTTATCTTCTGTGTTCTGTTGTCCAGCCAGTGTTTTACCCAGGCTACCACCTTGGGACCCACTCCCAGGCTGGTTAATTTGTTTATTAATCTTTTGTGTGGGATTGTGTCAAATGCCTTGCTAAAGTATAGGTAGGCCATGTCCACAGCCCCTTCCTGGTCTACTACTTTGGTCACCCAGTCAAATAAATTAATTAGATTCATCTGACATGACCTTCCCGCTGTGAACCCATGCTGCCTTGGCCTCTAGGTACTCAACAGTTCTTTCCTTCAAAAGTGATTCCATCACTTTCCCTACCACAGAGGTCAAACTGTCAGGTCTGCAGTTTCCTGCCTCTGTCTTGCTCCCACTTTTGTGAAGGAGAATCACATCCACCTTCCTCCAGTCCTTAGGTATCACACCATCCTCCCAAGATCTGTTAAAAAGAGTAGTCAGAGGTGTCACTAGTTTTCCCCTTAATTATTTTAGAATTCTGGGGTGAATTCCATCAGGTCCCATTGCTTTGTCCACCTTCAGTTTTAGGAGTTCTTTCAGAACCCTTTCTTCTGTGAAAGGACTGGGATCGACCCCCCTATCCAGAGTGCTTCTGTTAATTGGATTAGGCACCTCCCCCTCCTCCTCTTTTGTGAATACTGAGCAGAAGTATTCGTTCAGTATCCCTGCTTTTTCACTGTCTCTCTCTGCCCACCCACCATCCTTTCTATTCAGCCTCACTATCCCTTGCTTTGTCTTTCTACGCTCCCTGATGTACCTATAAAAGGTTTTATCCCCCTTCTTAACAGAGCTGGCTATTTTTTCCTCAGTTTGAACCTTTGCTATTCTGTCTTCCCTCCCTGCTTCCTTTAGGGTTGCCACCTGTCAGGTTTTTTACCTGGTGATCAGGTTTTCTGGGTCCCTATCAGATAATCCGGTTTTGCTGTGTGCTGGTCAGGTTTTTTGAGCCATTTTGAGTGCTCACATACTTTTGAAACAAATGTTGTCATATTATTCATTGTTTCAGCTGCATGTCCAGCTTACAAACAAGTTCTGTTGTCAATATAACCCTTTGTTTGTGAAAGCAGTCAGCCTGGGAGGTGTAAAGTATGGCCATTAACACCATTAGCACTTATTTAACCTAATCTTTTCCACTGCATCTTGTCTTTTATCGATATAACAAATGGCCTTCTAGGAGAAACAATGCATGATGAGTCATAAAAAGAGGTGGGGCTAGGGGCCGAGCTTAGGATCCGGTTTTTGCCCCATCCAAAGGTGGCAACCCTAGCTTCCTTCTACCTTAACTGGTACAGTTCTCTGTCTTGCTCCTTCTGTGTTTCCTTATACTTTCTAAATGCTATCTTTTTCTTCCTAACCTTCCCCACCACCACTTTTGAGAACCATAGTGGCTTTTTCTTTAGTTTTGATTTGTTTATTTGCTTCACATGAAGACTTGTTGCCTCTGAGATAGCAGTTTTGTTTTTTTTTAATTCATTTTTATTGACAACAAACGGGTACACAGTCATAATACATTTAGTGTCATACAGGTACAGGGGTACTTTCCACCCAATAATACTTAGTCATTGATTGCCTCTGTCATGAAGATCTAAGGGTACGCAGGTTGTTTATTATAAACCAGTTATCCAACATCTCATTGAGTCAGGTCGTGAGCTACCGCCTCCCTCTCCTTCATTGGCCTAGCCCCCTTAGTATTTTATCTCTTCTCCCTTTGTTAAATAAGCATCTTACTTCAACTGGTCCCCACCCCAGAGCCCAGATTTCCATATTTATCTAGCCAGGTGAACCATCTCGTCCACCTACGAGTAAATACATGTGTCTGCAGGTTGATTTTAAAGGTTAATTCTTCCAGGGTTGAGATTTCTTATGCGATTTGAACCCAAGTTCTAACAGCAGGTGGCTCTGGCTATTGAGCCAGTAATGGTTTTATGTGCTGCGGCTAGTACTATGGCAAGGTATATTGAATCAGGACCTTTAATACCACAGGAGGCGGGCAGCCAGATACGCCTCTGACTACTCTAGGGGCTTTCAAGCATGAAGAGGGTGTTCAATATCTTGTTTACCTCAGACCAGAAGGGTTGTACCGGGACATGCCCAAAAATATGCAGATGATGAGCATTGTCATCCCCACAAAGTCTCCAACATGTGTGGGGGCGTGTTGGGTCTCTCCTGTGGAGAAGTGTTGGGGTAAGGAAAAATCGTACCCTTATTTTCCAACCAAACTCTTGCCAGAGTGGGGATCTGGTTGTTTTAATAGCTGTATGGAACACTTTGTCCCAATCCACCTCCCTGCCCTCCGTACCCACCTCCCTTAGCCAATTTATTTTAATTTTTTCTAGGGGGTCTTTCTTCAGAGCCGCCATTGCTTTATATAGTATTGCTATGTGTCTCTTCTGGGTTTGGCCAGCCATCAGGCCCTCACGCATTCAAGAAAAGGGTGAGACACAGTCTGGGTCCGGATCCATGTCCAGGCATGCTTCAATATGAGCTCTAACCTTAAAGTATCTGAAGTAGTCAGATGTCGGAGTTCATATTTATGTCGGAGAGTTTCAAAGCCCAGAACCATGTTCCCCTGCGTGAATTGTCCAAAGCTGGTCAGACCCTGCCTGCCCCAGGCCTTAAAAGTATGATCCAAGCGAGCTGGCATAAAGTCTGGGGTCCATGGGATTCTGCACAGAGGCCAGAGAGACCTTCTGATTCCATACTTCTGCCAGATCCTTCTGATGGCCGCCAGTGTATTATTGACAATCATCAGTGGGGGGGGTCTATTATGGAGCCCCGGGGGAGCATGACCCTAGCTTCCAGCGGAAGCCCATGCCCATCCTCCTCCCCCTGTTCCATCAGTTTCCAATTAGAAACATAGGTTGGGTCTGACCACTGTAGGGCCCTCTTCAGTTGTGCAGCTAAGTAATAATCTTCTAGGTCAGGGAGTGATCGGCCACCTTTTCCCCTATGTGTTTGCAAGATACGCAAGTTAATTCTTGCTTTTTTACCATTCCAGATAAATCCTGAGATCTTCCTATGCCATTTCTGAAATTGCATTTTATTTATTGGGATTGGAAGACTCTGAAACAAGTGTAAGAACCTTGGAAGAATGTTCATAGAAATTGATTGTATCCTGGCATGAATGGGGAGATTTATTAGCGTCCATTTCTCAAGGTCTTTTGCTATCTGGTTTAATAGATGACTATAGTTCACCTTAAACAGTTGTGGTAGGTGTTTGGTAATATAAATACCTAAATATGTCATCTTACTTGCTGTCCAATCTATTGGGAGCATTTCCTTTATCTTATTTGTAGGTGCATAATAAAAACTGAGGGCCTCTGTCTTTGTTCTGTTAGCGTGTAGCCCGCGTGCCTGCCGAACTCCTCCAACAATGACCACACTTGGGGTATCGATTCCTCTGGGTTTGATATGGTCAGCATAACATCATTTTTCAGTCTGTCCCCCCCCCCCCACCTTGATCACCTGAATCAGCTCTGACTGACATATTGCCAGTGCTAGTGGTTCTATGTAGAGGGCAAATAAGAGGGGGGAGAGGGGGCAACCCTGTCTGGTGCCTCGTCCAAGTCGAAAGCGTGAAGAAACTACTCCGTTCCCCCTACATAAGCTTGAGGTCCAGTGTATAGTACCTTCAGGCTGTCAATAAAGGGTTGTGGAGCGCCATAGTCTCCAGGATTAGAGTAGAAAACTCCAAGAGACCTTATCAAAGGCCTTTTCGCATCCAAACTCAGTAAACAGGATGGGATATGGTGACGGTGTATGACATCTATCACATTTAGGGCCACTCGGACACTATCAGAGCCTGCCACCCCGAACGAAGCATCTGATCCGAATTAACTAGTTCTGGCAAAGGGAGTTTAACCTAGCTGCTATAATAGCTGTGAAAATTTTATAGTCTTGAGTTGAGTAGGGAAATGGGTCTATATGACTCACACCTAGTGGGATCTTTGTTTTCTTTTGGTATTAAAGAGATAGTCGCATATTGCCACGAAGGCGGTGCCGGATTTCCATCTCACCAGATCCCGGAGAAAACATCTGACATAAGGGGGACCACCTCTTTCCCAAAAGCCTTATAAAATTCGGTGCTGAAGCCGTCTGGCCCCGGACATTTGCCTGTTTTTGAGATGGCAGTTTTGATATTTCCCCATTGTTGCTGCACCCCTCCTTCTAGCCTGTTTGCTAGTGCTTGTCTAAGGCACTCTCCCATCTTGCCAAAGTCAGCCCTCCTGAAGACCAGCACCCTCACTTTTGTATGGCTTGACTCTGAAGCTGAATTTATCGTGAACCACACTGTTTGTTGGTCACTTGTTCCCAGATGGCTACCCACTTCTAGATCCGAGATCCTCTCATTGTCCCCATTTGAGAGTATGAGGTCTAAGATTGCTCCCTCATGAGTGGGTTCCAAAACTAGCTGTCTGAGGCATGCCACCTGTAGGGCATCGAGAATGGCCCTGCTCTTGGATGTGGCTGCAGCAAAGGTGCTCCAGCTCCAGTTAACATCTGGCATATTCGGGTCCCCCATCAACAGTATCTCTCCTTTCTCTGCCATCCTGAGGATGCCTGCTATCATATCCTTGTCCATTCCCTTCCTCTGACATGGGGTCTGTATACAACCCCTGTGCGGATTGTGGTGCCATTTCCAGTCTAACATGACCCACAGTGCTTCCTCTCCTCCCTGTTTACTCTTTTGTTCCATTGCTTTTATCCCTTCCCTTACATAGAGAGCTACTCCTCCCCCTTTTCTACATTCCCTGTCTGTCCTGTAGGTTGTGTACCCTGGTATGTTAACATCCCAGTCATGGTTCTCTGTGTACTATGTTTCTGTGACTGCTACGATATCCAGGCATCCCTCTTCCATCAAGGCCACCAGTTCAGGGAGCTTGTTGCCCAGACTGCAGGCATTGGTACTCATTACCCTCCATGTCTTGATGGCCTTACCCCTTTTTGCCCCATCCCTGTCCTTATTGCCTTTGTCATTTTCTCCATGTACCCCAGCCCTTTTCCCTGTCAACATCTCTGTCTTGGTGTTTACCTCACTTACTGGTTTTTTTTTTTTTTGGGGGGCTGAGGATTTCCTGCTTCTTTCCAGTGTCCCCCGTTGGTTTAAATGCTTGCCAATAAAGCATTTAAACCTATCACCTAGGGTCCTGGTTCCCCTCCAAGACAGATGCAGATCATGCCAGTATAGGCCTGCATCACTCTAGGTGGACCCCCAGTCCCCAATAAAGCCAAGTCCCTGAGCTCTGCACCAGTTTTTCAACCACTGATTGAATCACATGGTGTGTAGCACTCTCGTCTCATCCATGCCATAGACAGGCAGCACCTCTGAGAAGGCTACTGTATGTGCTACTTGTCTAAGGCCCCTCCCCAACTCCACAAACTCTTCCTGCACTGCTCTGATCCCTTTCTCAGCCAGGTAATTTGTCCCTAGGTGGACTATGACATCCATCTGCCTCCCCCGTGCAGTTGCTCCAGCAATCCTGAGGATTCGCTCCCTGTCCCTCCAAGCCATGGCACCAGGCAGGCAGGCACCTTACCTCCCTCTCCCCTTCCTCCCCCAGTTCTACCCCCCCTAACAATGGAGTCCCCCACCAGGAGTCATTTCCGTCCCCTGTGGGGTCCCATGCCACCCTCCTGTGGGTCTTCTTTGTGGATGTTCCCAGCATACTCCTTAGTCTCCACTGCAGGTTCCTCCATAGAGGAACCACACTTTGCCAGAATAGCATATGAATTGTGGAGAGGTACAACCTGAACTCCAACCCCCCGCTTACTACTCTGGTTCCTCAGGATGGACCTGGCCCTATTCTGTCTTTTCAGGTGCAAACCCTGAAACTTGCTTGGCTATTCCGGCAACTGGAATGGCTGATTAGAGCAAGCACACACTCATACATACCTTCTTTAGACTCCACACATATCTCATTGGACACAGTCTTTATGTTTTAAGATAGATAACTGTTACATAAGAAATGGTTATAAATGGGCCTGCCAGTTGGCACAGCAGTAGCCCTACTGCTCATGGTACTGGTGATGTGGATTCAGGAACGTGCCTGGGTCAGCAGGGACTGGCCAGGGCTAAAAGGATTGAGTGCCCCAGTGGCTGGGGAGAGAGGGTTAGTAGTCGTGCAGTGTTACTGCCACTTTATAGCTGTATGGATTGCATAGCAGCTGTTGGGACACGTGTGGGTGGGGGACACGTGTGGGTGGGGGGCACCCCTTGTCACCATGCTGATGTCCCCATGGAAAGAAGGATTTGGGGGGAAGGGGAAAGAGAAAACTGTCAGGTAAATCCACTCTGCCCATGACGGCTGGTACTTCTGGCCTGAATATGGTATATTCACCATGCAAGGCTGAAGTGCCAAAAACACCAGTCTCCCCAAAAAACTGATTTTAAGTTTGGCATAGCCCTCAAGGTGAAAAAAGGAAAAAAAAGGACAGAGGTTGACAACCACAAAGAAATCTTGCCAACAGAAGTTTAAAACAGCAGTATTTGTTAGTTGAGTCGGGTTTTTTTCAGCAGTAATGTTTTAGTGTAAAAAAAAAAATCTATATGCCCATTTTTTTCCTTTTATTCCTGAATGAAGAAACAGGATTTTGAAGTTTTTTATAATTCCTGCTCACATTCCATGTACACAATGAAAAAAACTAAATATCTTGGTACAGCGTTGTGCTGTTTACTATCAGAAACGTGTGTTAGCACCATTGTAATACTTCCACATTATGACTCTGATATGTTCATGTTTATTCAACAGGTAACCTTAGAGTAAGAAACTTAAAAAGTCTGAGTGGGAAGCCATCTTTAATGACTTTAGTCTTTACTTACAAAACTTGCTATTCAGGCTGTTTTGAAAATATCTTAGACAATTAAAAATACACAGAGAAATCTAATGATGTCAGAAATAGTTTTTCTAAAAAAAAAAACTGATATTTTTTGTTAACTAATGCCGCTGCTTTATTTTTTTATGTTTGACTTTCTGTTGTACGTTATTTGTAATTCTGTTATAAAGCACACACAGACTTGTAAATTAACTTGTGCCATATGTATGTTTAAAGCAGTGCTGCAACATTTAAACATTGTCACACAAGTCTGTTCAGTTCTTCATCTGCTGTCCTGGCAGTTGCAACCACAGTGCATGAAAACTCAACTGAGAATTGCACCTTCACCTTAATTTTCCCAATTTACGGTCAGTGATATTCTGCTCCAACAGAAACTTTTTTGCCTAATTTTACAATCATCCACACTCCTGGCTTCCGCATCCTCTGAAAGCCTACACCACAGGCTCACCACCTTTGGAGTCAGAAAATATTTCTTGAAATATCTTCTTTTCCTACCCCAAACACAGCCTTAGCTCATGCCCCCATATTTGCAGTCCCATATTAGCTAAGAAATTCTGTTGTACCCTTTATCGGTCTCCTTTAACATGCTGAATACTGCTGTTCCATACATTCTCTATTCGGGCCCTTCAATATTTTTTTTTTAAATTAGTTATACCAATTACAGTACATACTGTACGTACATAGAACAATACGTACATATTGCATTGAACCATACCCTGGTAAGGCCAGAATACAAAACTCATCAAATAACACTAGTAAAGAACCCCTCTACAAATCTGATACATCCTCCCAGGTTGCATCTGTAAATGAGATTTTTTCTTAATCTCTGTATGTTTGCCTGGTAAAATAATTTCAATAAATAAATAATAGTCACCAATTAAAGGGTCTAATGAATAAGATTTAGTAGCCCATATGCATCCCACAGCATAAAATTTTCTCCAGATCGGACAGTCCATTTTTCCATGCTGCGTTAGCAAAATCCATCCCTAGTTGACCTGTAGGATCCCAGAGTACCATTATAATCTGTTTACTAATCCTTTTGTCACAAATTGAGCTCAAACAAATACATAACAGTTACCTTTTCAACTTTATAACAAACATGGGATACCTCTAAAAACCTTCTGTCCCAACATATTTATCAGAAATCTGTTAGGACAAAAAGAAACAATGATAATTAAAGAGTATGGGGGACCTCATTTCCTAGTAACAGCCATCCCAGCTGTCTAAAAAGTCTTTACCCTCTGAATCAGATCAAACAGGAATATTAATTTGGAAAACGCTGCTGAATTCCCGCAGTGGGAGGCAAAGAACCTGTGCATCATGGTGGAGTGCTTTCACAGATGTTTCAGCTACGCAATTCAGATTTGAAATAAACAGTAAACTCTTCAACTACACATCTGGCAAAAGTTGATTTGAACATGGATGACATCCTCTGTCCTCCACTATTGCATCTTAACAGATTAACAGAGCTCCTAGTACTTCGCTTCAGTCATCCTCCTGTTCAGATGGGACCTCTGCTTAGTCTATCCATGTGGCGTCCACTGCTTTCAGTTTTTTAGCCCTCTTTCCAGCATCATGCGAAGTCTGAGAAAACAAACTGCTTCCCCTCATGCGTAGACCACAACCTGGCTGGCTCAGCGTGGAATGGGCCACTGTGAACTTCTGCAGCACACCCTGGACTGTGTCTAAATATTTGCTTGCACCACTGCCTTGTAGCAAAGCTAAAGGCTGGGTACAGTCAAACCAGCATTCCATCCACTCTAATCTCCACTTATGCTGTTGCTAGTTGTAGTACCCCCATCTATGGCTCCCAACCCATACATCACCACTAAAACCTTCTGTGGAGACTCCAGTTAAGCAAGGTTGTGACGAGGGGTAATTCTGTATGCTTTTTCCTCCCCATGTTTCTTCCTTCAGATCCATCCCAAGGCCTATGGCATCCAGTTGAATGTGTAGAGAGAGGAAGTAACCCTCCACCCCCTCAGGCAGTCCCTATGTTGGAACCGTAGCTGCCTGTGTGTGATTTTCCAGCGCCTCAAGTCTCACATGGAAAAACGTCTTTTCTTTTACCAACTGTGTGACAGCTTGCCAGGCCTTCCCAGAAGCTGTCACAGCTTCTTCCATTGAAGTTGCCATGGCTTCCACTTTAGTTTCTACTGTAGAAAACCTGGTGGTGATGGAATTAATTGTATTACTAATCTTATTCACCAGTATAAAGAGCACCTCAATCTTAGAGTCCGGGCTAGCTAGGGAGGTCCCAAACATTTAGGGTAAAAAACTAACATACAAAAACCAAAACAAAAAAAACTGTGTGTTTGGGTTAACTGAACTGAATGGGTAACTGAAAAGTCATCTAGGTGTAAATTGCAGGTGACTGAAAGGACTTAACTGCTGTGAGGTTTAAATTACTTGTAGAAAGATCTGGTAAGTAGGGGGAGTGGCTTAGCTAGAAGGAAGCTACATTTAAAGACTGCCTTAGAAGGATTCTGCTAATAGCTTGGCAGAAAACACCAGGAGAAGGACTGCTGTGTGACTGAACTTCTCTGCTGGGACTAAAGTAGAAGAACTTTTGTATTTGGACCTTTAATTTAGGGTAAAAAAAACACATACAAAAACAAAAACAAAAAAAAAGTGTGTGTTTGGGTTAACTGAACTGAATGGGTAACTGAAAAGTCATCTAGGTGTAAATCTCAGGTGACTGAAAGGACTTAACTGCTGTGAGGTTTAAATTACTTGTAGAAAGATCTGGTAAGTAGGGGTGAGCAGCTAGAAGGAAGCTACATTTAAAGACTGCCTTAGAAAGATTCTGCTAATACCTTGGCAGAAGACACCAGGAGAAAAGGACTGCTGTGTGACTGAACTTCTCTACTGGGACTATATTGCCCTCCACCACGAAGCTAGTTCTATTTTTATAGGCACAGGATTTGACTGACAACAGGAACTTCCTGTTTAGGGGCAGGAAGTGAGTGATCACAGAACCACCTGAGACCCACCATCCTAGAAGGGCAAGAGTAGCTCTCTGGCCCCTCTAGCTGCTGGAGGTCTGCCTCTGAACAAGTAAGTGGTCTACTGAGAAATATGGATATTCTTGTCTCAGAACAGGACAATCAGGAGCTTAAAGGAACACATGAGAAAGTAAGGAGAGAGAGAAAAAACAGAGGAAAGAGTAAGGATTGCAAACAGTTAAGGGGCCAGAAATAAGACATGATTGGAGTGGTGCAGTGCAGTGGCTGTGGAGCAGCAGTCTTCAGGAGATGTTCTGGAGGATGCGGTGTTGTCCCATCTGCAGGCACCTCTCTGGGCTGAGGGAGGAGGTTGCTCATCTCCAGGCTGAGTTGGCCAGGATTGTGGGACCTCCTCTTCCATCCAGGGACCACCAGTGCCACTGCCGTTGCCTCAGAGGTTGCCAAGAAAGAGGGCGGTTGGACCACAGTGGGCTCAGGGAGGGTGAGGGTGGTGGAACAGAGGCACATCCCTCCAGTTGTACCTCTCCACAATTCCTATGCCATTCTGGCAAAGTGTGGTTCCTCTATGGAGGCACCACAGTGGAGACCAAGGAGGATGCTGGGAACCTCCACAAAGGAGACCCACAGGAGGGTGGCAGGGGACCCCACAGGGGAAACAACTCCTGGTGGGGACTGCATTGTTAGGAAGGTAGAACTGGGCAAGGAAGGGAGAGGAGGTAAGGTGCCTGCCTGGCGCCATGGCTTGGAGGGACAGGGCGGATCCTCAGGATTGCCGAGCAGCTGCACAGGGGAGGGAGCTGGATGTCATTGTCCACCTAGGGACAAATGACCTGGCTAAGAAAGGGATTAGAGAAGTGCAGGAAGAGTTTGTGGAATTGGGGAGGGCCTTGGTCAAGTAGCACTGAGTAACCTTCGGAGGTGCTACCCATCTATGGCATAGGAGAGGCTAGGGTGTTCCATTACCATGGATTCAATCAGTGGTTGAAAAACTGGTGTGGAGCTCAGGATTTGGCTTCATTGGGGACTGGGGTCCACCTGGAGTGATGCAAGCCTATACTGGCATGATGGGCTGCATCTGTCCGGGAGGGGAACCAGGATCCTAGGTGATAGGTTTAAATGCTTCATTGGCAAGCTTTTAAACTAGCCAAGGGGGGAGGCACTGGAAAGGAGCAGGAAAATCCTAGCCCCCCCAAACAATCACGGTAATAAGTGTGGCAAACACCAACATGGAGGTGTCGATAGGGAGAAGGGCAGTGGTAAATGGAGAAAGTGACAAAGGCAAGAAGGACAGGGATGGGACAAAAGGGGTAAGGCCATCAGGAAATGGAGGAATGAGTACCAATGCCCGTAGTCTGGGCAACAAGCTCCTGAGCTGGTGGCCTTAATGGAAGAGGGATGCCTGGATATTGTAGCAGTCACAGAAACATGGTACACAGAGAACCATGACTGGGATGTTAACATCCAGGGTACATGTCCCACAGGAGAGACAGGCAGGGAGAAGAGGGGAGGAGTAGCTCTCTATGTAAAGGAAGGGATAAAAGCAACTGAACAAAAGAATAAACAGGGAGGAGAGGAGAGGAGACACTGTGGGTCACCTTGGAGACTGGAAAGGGCACCACAATCCGCACAGGGGTTGTGTACAGACCCCCATGTCAGGGGGAAGGAATGGACAAGGATATGACGGAAGGCATTCTTAGAATGGCAGAGAAAGTGGAGATACTGTTGATGGGAGACCTGAATATGCCAGATGTTAACTGGAGCACATTTGCTGCAGCCACATCCAAGAGCAGGGCCATTCTTGACGCCCTACAGGTGGCAGGCATTAGACAGCTAGTTTCGGAACCCACTCGTGAGGGAGCAATCTTAGACCTCGTACTCTCAAATGGGGCAGTGAGAGGATCTCAGATCTAGAAGTGGGTTGCCATCTGGGGACAAGTGACCATCAAACAGTGTGGTTCACGTTAAACTCAGCTACAGAGTCAAGCCATACAAAAGTGAGGGTACTGGACTTTAGGAGGGCTGACTTTGGCAAGATGGGAGAGTGCCTCAGAAAAGCACTAGCAAACAGGCTAGAAGGAGGTGTGGAGCAACAATGGGGAATTATCAAAACTGCCATCACAGAGGCAACAAGCCTTTGTGTGAAGCAAATAAACAAATCAAAATGAAAGAAAAAGCCACTATGGTTCTCAAGAGAGGTGGCTGTGAAAGTCAGGAAGAAAAGATAGCATTCCGGAAGTATAAGGAAACACAGAAGGAGCAGGACAGAGCTGTACCAGTTAAGGCAGAAAGAAGCAGGGAGGGAAGTCAGAATAGCAAAGGCCCAAACTGAGGAAAAGATAGCCAACTCAGTTAAGAAGGGGGATAAAACCTTTTATAGGTACATCAGCGAGTGTAGAAAGACAAAGGGAGGGATAGTGAGGCTGAATAGAATGAACGAGTGGGTGGGCAGAGTGGGACAGTGAAAAAGCAGGAATACTGAACGATATTTCTGCTCAGTATTCACAAAAGAGGAGGGGGAAATGCCTAATCCAATTAACAGAAGCACTCTTGATAGGGGGGTCGATCCCAGTCCTTTCACAGAAGAAAGGGTTCTGCAAGAACTCCTAAAACTGAAGGTGGACAAAGCAATGGGTCCTGATGGAATTCACCCCAGAATTCTAAAAGAATTAAGAAAGGAACTAGTGAAACCACTGGCTACTCTTTTTAATAAATCATGGGAGGATGGTGTGGTACCCGAGGACTGGAGGAAGGCGGATGTGATTCCCCTTCACAAAAGTGGGACCAAGACAGAGGCAGGAAACTACAGACCTGTCAGTCTGACCTCTGTGGTAGGGAAAGTGATGGAGTCACTTCTGAAGGAAAGAATAGTTGAGTACCTAGAGGTCAGTGGAGCACAGGAGCCAAGGCAGCATGGGTTCACAGTGGGAAGGTCATGTCAGACGAATCTAATAGATTTCTTTGACTGAGTGACCAAAGTAGTAGGCCAGGGAGGGGCTGTGGACATGGCCTACCTAGAATTTATAGAGGCATTTGACACAGTCCCACACAAAAGATTGATTAGTCAAATTAACCAGCCTGGGAGTGGGTCCCAGGGTGGTAGCCTAAGTAAAACATGGCTGGACAACAGGACACAGAAGGTAATTGTAAATGGAGTCCACTCTGAAGAAAGAGGTTACTAGTGGGTACCCATGAGTTCAGTATTGGGTCCAGTCCTTTTAATTTCTTCATCAGTGACATTGCAGAGGGACTGGAAGGAAAAGTATGCCTTTTGCAGATGACACAAAGATCTGCAACAGGTTGATACAGGAGGGCGTGGAAAGGATGAAAAGGGACTTGGCAAGGTTGGAGGGATGGTCGACGATGGCAGCTAGGATTCAATGCAAAAAGTGCAAATAATGCACCTGGGAAACAAGAACCAGGGGAAGAATACACAATGGGTGGGAGGTAGTAACAACAACAAAACAGGAAAGGGACCTGGGGTAATCATATCAGATGACCTAGGTTAGCAAGCAATGTGAGAAGGCAGTAGGGAGGGCGGGGGTATACTGGGATGTATAGGAGAGGCATCAGCAGCAGAAAACAGGAAGTTGTTATCCCTCTGTACAGACAGTTGGTGAGACCCCATTTGGAATACTGTGTCCAGTTCTGGAGACCCCATCTTCGCAAGGACATAGACAGGATAGAGGCAGTCCAGAGGAGGGCAACTAAAATGGTGCAGGGTCTGCAAGAGAAGCCATATGAGGAGAGACTAAAGGAGCTTAATATGTATACCCTTGAGGAAAGAAGGGAGAGGGGGGACATGATAGAAACTTTCAAGTACCTCAAGGAATCAACAAAGTCCAAGAGGGTAGCATCTTTCAGAAAAAGAGAGACTTGCAAGAACAAGGGACACAATTTAAAGATAGAAGGAGGCGGTTCAGGGGCAATGTGAGAAGTATTATTTCACAGGAGGTAGTGGATGCATGGAACAGCCTTCCTGAGGAAGTTGTGGGGTCTAAAACTGGGGAGAATTCAAGAATGCATAGGACAGACATAAGGCAATTCTTTGTGGGGGCAGGAAGATATAGGCTGTTGGTTAACTAGGATCTGCGGCCTATCCTGTAGGTAGGGAAATGGGCAGACTAGATGGGCCTAGCGGTCCTTATCTGCCGTCAAAGTCTATGTTTCTATGCCCTTTTCCACACTCACTGGCTGAGAGCCTTTTCCAGCTCCTGCCTTAACTTTCCTTGGCTCTCCTGTGTTGTGATTGACCTATTTCTATAAAAGTTCAACTCCATCTGTAGGACTAAAGCTACAAAATAAAAAAATATGAAATGAAAATAAAAGTCCTATGTTTTAGAGGCTTGAAAGTCAGAAAACAGTTGATTTTAGAGAGTTTTTCCAACATGCATCTATTCTCACTGGGATGCAGGCCACACTGCTTCAACATTTTTAAATACCCTTGTCAGTCACCCTTACCCCCATCTTCTTCAGCATGGACATAATGTAAGTGCTCCAGTCACTTATCAAACTCAGTCTCTCTAACCTTATTTTGTAGCCCTATGCAGTATCCTCTTTACTTTTCAACTAATTAGCGGGGAAATATTTTTTATCCTTGTAACTAAAAAGATTTCAGAATTACATTTCATTCACTTTTCTGATTGTTTCAAACAGTATTTCTAATTTTTATATCTTAAGGCTGGGAATAGTCACCCTGATTTATTCTGCAGAACCACAGAGTGTGATGGGGCAACAGAGAGCCTTGAACCTGCTTGTGAAGGGAGCAGAAAGCAGTTTTCTCTGAGACCCTGCTAAGCCCTGTATGGAGGAGAGGTGACCAGTATGTTGTCACTGTCACTCCCAGAGGACTTGAACACATCATCTCTGACACACCTGCTGTCAGTAGGCCCAGAGAACAAGAGAACCAAAGTCACTCCTGGTCTTTTCTTGCTGCCTGCATTGCCACTGAGCCAGTCATTCTCAGAGAAGGAGTTCTCCTCCATAGGCACTTACACAGTTCACTGGACTGACCTTATTAGAGTCTGAAAGAATTAGTCCTCAGGAGGAGACCTAGGGAGTGGATACTGTGTTCGCACTGCCTCAGGATATTGTGGACCCTGAATGGTGACTGGGAACACTTCTGTTCCTCTCCCCAGAAGTCCTTCTCCATCAGGTCTGGATTATAGTCTTCCCCTTCAACAGGGGGAGAAAGAGGGGGCTCCGGACTGCAAGTTGGGACGCTGACTGGGGCATGAAGCTGGACAGGCAGTTGAGGTAGCAGTCTTTCTTATCAGTTCAGAGAGCTGGGCCAAGACAGCTTAGTTACCAGGGTCATCGCTGCCGGGAGCAGCTTTGGTGGTTGACACTGGTGTCAGACCTGAACCAGGGTTCAACAGCAGTGAGCCCTACATAGATGCAGAATATGAATGTCATTGCAGCACCACTGATCATGACAAAAGCCCTTCCAACCTGGATTCTGGTCAGTGGCTGAACCAGGAGTTGGTGCTGGTTATCGGGTGTCATTCCAGGCCCCAAGGCTGCAGGGACCGTGACTGGAGTCTCTGGGTTGTGGTGCCGCTCGGCATACCACGAGCATGGCCATGAAGCAGACGGCCCAGTATCACCCTTTCTGGCATGCCACAACTCAGCCAGCATTGATTTTGTTGATGACTTTTCTTTCAGGGCGACTTCTTACCTGAAGTCAGTGGAGGAGCCAAGGATTTACTGGGGACTGCACAGTACGTCTCCATACTTATTTGCTTGTGGAGAAAAATGGCTCTTCCTGGTCTGATTGGACCCCTGACTAATGGGGTAGTGGCAAATGTCGTGGTGACCCTGAGCAAACTGCACACTAGTTGTGTTTGTCCTCACTGATTTTGTGCTGCTTGTCAGCATGTGATGGCATAATTTCCTGCTTGTGACATCACCATTTCCATGACAACCAATTGTGATTCATAAATGGAGGAATAATTGGGTGCAAAGAGTGAATGCACCACACCTACCTAAGAAAGATGGCGGCCACGCTGGGCTAGCCGTCGGACTGCTGTTTGTTACATTCTCGTTTTATTTTATTTATTTTGTTTATTTTAAGTATTACACTTTTAGTGTTTTGTTTTAAAAGGATTTAAAGACTTGGCTGCATTCTGTATTCTGTTTCCAGGATAACACTGGGCTTTTGATTGAAATTTGGACAGTGGAAAGTTATCGAGTGTCGGGGGCTTTTAGTAGAGCATTTTCACGTCTACGATCGAGCGAAATTTGGATTGGGAGAAGCTGTTGAGTGCTGGGGCTTACTTTGCTCACTTTTGCCCCTTCTTTATTCTGTCTGCCGCGATTTTTAATCACGCTTTGACAGTTCGTGGTTTGATGCTTCCTGGTCTGGACTTTGTTATTCTAGGTTACTGTGCGGCTCGTTGTTGAAGCTCGTTTCGGGTACCTACATAGATACATAGATACATAGATGCATAGACAGTGTCGGCAGATAAGGGCCTATGGGCCACCCAGTCTGCCCATTTGAGCTTGTAAGTTCAGTTTATGTTTTCCTAGAAGTCTGTTGCCCCTTACCCCTGACCTCCAGAATTCCTTTATGTCTATCCCATGCATTCTTAAATCCCATGATTGTTTCAGCCCCCACCACTTCCTCTGTGGGGTGTTCCGCTTGTCCACCACCCGCTCTGTGAAGAAATTCTTCCTCATGTTTCCTCTGAATCGTCCTCCTCCAACTTCATTCATGCCTCTAGTCCTGGAACATCTTTTCGCTTAAAATAGTGTATTCCTGCACCCTGTTGCTCCCTGTGAGATACTTGTATGTCTCTATCATATCCTCTCTCCTCCTCTCCTCCAGGAGTACATGTTCAGTTCCTTCAACCTGTCTTCATAGGACTTGTGATGCAATCCATGCACCATCTTTGTTGCCCTCCTCTGAACCTTCTCTACCCTGTCTATGTCCTACGTGAGTATGGTCTCCAGAACTGTACGCTGTACTCCAGGTGGGGCCTCACTAGTGTCTTGTATAGCGGAATTATGACTTCCTTTTCCTGCTGGTGATGCCCCTGCCTATACATCCCAACATCCTATTTGCTTTACCTGCTGCCTTGTCACACTGTTTTCCTACCTTGAGGTCATCAGAGATGATAACCCCAAGATCTCTTTCCTGCTTGGTGCATGCTATATCCTCACCCCCAACCGATATATTGTGCCAGGGTTTTGTACCCTATATGCATTATCTTGCACTTCTTTGCATTGAATTTCAACTGCCAAACCCTGACCATTCTTCAAGTTTCTGCAGGTCCCTTCTCATTCTGTCTACACCCTCTGGTGTGTCTACTCTGTTACAGAGCTTTGTGTCATCAGCGAACAGTGAAATTCTGCCTTCTAGGTTCTTTGCAATGTCACTGATGAAGATGTTGAATTGGACCGGTCCCAGCACTGATCCCTGTGGTACCCCACTGGTCACTCTTCCCTCTGTGGAGTGACAGCCATTTACCCACCCCTCTGTGTCCTGCCACCCAGCCAGTTACCTACCCACCACACTACTGTCCTGCCCACACCCATATTCCCCAGTTTGTGTAATAGTCTTCATGTGGCACAGTGTCAAGGCCTTGCTGAAGTCCAGATAGGCCATGTCCACTGCCCTCCCTGATCCACCTCCCTAGTCACCCAGTCAAAAATTCAATGAGGTTGGTCTGACATGACCTCCCCTGGTGAAACCATGCTGCCTTGGGTCCTGTAGTCCATTGACAACCAGATGTTCCACCAATCTCTCCTTCAGTAGTGCTTCCATGATCTTCCCCACTACCGAGGTGAGGCTGACTGGTCTGTAGTTCCCTGCTTCCTCTTTGTTCCCGCTTTTGTATAAAAGGACTACATCTGCTGTCCTCCAGTCTTTGGGTACCTCCCCTGTTTCCAGTGATCGGCTAAACAGGATAGCCAGAGGTTCAGCCACCACCTCTCTTAGTTCTTTAAGGACCCTGGGGTGCCTTTTGATAGTGTGGAGGATTTGTTACACACGGTTTTCCTCAGTGTGACCCTTCCTGGTATTATTCGAGGATTACTTTCATATAGGATTTGGAACAGTTGGGAGCCATTGGGAACAATTTCGTTAAGGACTTTTTAAAGTTTTTGCAAAGCCTACGGAGTTTGCACGTCTGGAATACTGTGCTATAAGCTGTTTTTTCTTTTCTGTGGTTTGTTTAACTGTGTTCCAACTTATTTAGCTGGGCCCGTTGGCTTTATTGAGGCGCTAGTAGGGTCGGTGACTTACACAGGGGTTGGGATTGGGGCCTGCTGGAGGGCTGGCCCTTTGTCCCTATTCCCCTAGACCCCGGGTGGAATTGGTCAGGGGGCTGATTCGGCCTGGAGTCGTAGTGGTGGGTCACCACTATAGCCCAGTACTGCCCCTGGGATAACTGACTGGATCATGTGGCTTGAAATATGACTTTCCCTGGAAACTGATTGAATTTGAATCCCCCATACTTTGAACCCTGCCTGGAAACTCTGTTTGCTGGAATGTACTAAGGACTTGGGACCAGTACCGTTGAATCTTCCAGAAGTGTTAAGAAGTGGCTAGAAGAAGACCCTGCAAGATAAGTGTCTGTGGATATAGCTACTGTTTACTTAAATATCTTTGTGAAATTGATTTTTGGGTGGCTTGCAGGGCTCCGGTGGTCCTGGGCTAGGGTCTCACGCAATGGGGGGGAGTGGGATTGGCTAGAAGGCCGGTCCTTATCTTCTCTCCTCTACACTCCTGGGGCGGTTGGCCGAGGGGTTTTCCTCCCCTGGAGTAGAAGCAGTGGGCCTCTGATCCTCTGGGACTGGTTGGTTCCTGTGACCTGTTGATAGTTTTACTTTTGTTTAGTCTAGGTGGTTGATGAATGCTGTTTTATTGTATTTTTTGTATTTTATTCATTGATGTTATTATAGTGTATAGGATATGTGATGTTTAGTTATTTTTGAGGGAAAAATTTAAGCAGTGAGAGTGCTTGTTTTCATCTTATTTTCCACCCTTTCCGGTCCGGTGAGAGAGTTCCGGAGGGTGGTCTTTATATTTTTCCCTGTATGTATTTATTTTTATTTTTTATTTTAGTTGGTAGAATTGTATTGTTATTTTCTGTCTCCTGGCCGTGAAAGGGCTGCGGATATAAAATAACTTTTTAATTGAATGTAACAGTTGTCATATTATAATATTGGTTTTATTTTGTTTTGTGGTGGATGGTAGTGTTGTTTATTTGTTGTTTTATTTGCTTTATTTGTTTAAATTTTGTTGAGCAGCCTGATGTGCTTGCCAGCTTCACCAGTTGTTCGTTACTCGGCCTCCGCTCTCCACACCCTCCGCCCCTTTTTCCCTCCCCCCGTGCCAGCTCAGGTTTACCATGGTTGCCGGGCTTTGGGGATTGTGCAAAGGGGGAGGGGGAAACAGGGGGGTGTTGGGGGTTGTGGACAGCGGAGTGAGCGGTGCTCCCCATAGGGGTGGTTAGGCCTCGAAGACGCCCTGGGACGAAATGGGTTCTGGAGCGTGGTAACCCCATTCTGGTCCCCATACCCAAGGGCACCTCTTTTGCTAGAGGGCAAGTGGTTGGGACAATTCGTCAACCTCGTCCAACTCGGGCGTTGTTGTGCAATGCCAGATCTGTCTGCAATAAGACTGCTCTTATTGCGGACTTTGTTGCTAGGGCAGATCTGGCTTGCATTACCGAGACCTGGTTGGATGGGAATGCAGCCCCATTTTAGAGGCTGCCATTCCCACGAGGTTCGGTTATGCATCGCCGAGATTGGATCGCGGGGTAGGTCTGTTTTAAGACCGAATTGGGCCTAACTGGTGTTCCAGTTGAGGAAGCCAGATCATTTGAATGTACTGTGGTAACTGGTGTGGGGTGCAGGATTGCTCTCATCTACCGTCCACCGGGATAAACTTTTCCTGCAGGAAATAGCAGATTTATCGCCGACATGGCCTTAGAATCGCCCAGATTGATGGTGCTGGGTGATTTCAATGCATGGGTCGACGACGAATCTTAGCTTTTTGGTCAACATTTCCTCCAGGCGATGACATCACTTGGCTTCACTCAGGTTGTTTCCACAGCTACTCACAAGGGAGGTCACTCTCTTGATCTGGTTTTCTTCCTGGGGATTGAGGCATCCGATTTGGTGGTGGAACCAGTCGGTTGGTCTGATCATTACTCAGTTGGATTCAGTTTTGAGGCCCCCCTGGGTAGGTCGGCCCCTGTGGAGTTGGTCAAGTATCGCCCATTGCGGGACGTTGTCCCTGAAGACCTGATGGCGGTTATTGACCTCTCATTGTTTGACAAATTGTGCTCTGATCCTGAGCGGCTGGTGGTGGCCTACAATGGGGCCATCTCGGCTGCCCTTGACCAGATTGGACCAACCCGTGTTCGCCCCCTTCCGCGCTGTCCTGTTGCCCCTTGGTTTGATGGGGCGCTGAGAAGGTTGCGGAGGTTGGGGTGTAGGTTGGAGCATCGGTGGAGGAAGACTGCCTCGGAGGGCGACCATCTTATTTTGCTAGAGCATTATAAGCTCTACCAAAGGGAAATTTCCCATAAGAAGGCAGAATTCCTGTCCAGGGAAATCTCTGTCGCTCTGAATCGACCGGCTCAGCTCTTCAGAACTGTTGACAGACTGTGCAACCCAGTCTGTCGGCAAATCCATCGAGTTTTTACGCAGAATGACTGCGAGGAGATCGCTCGATTCTTTGCGAATAAGGTGGAAGACATTCGGAGGCAGTGTCCCCGACCACACTCCAAGGTTGTTGCAGTTGATCAGTGTGTTGTCGAAGAGCCCGGAGTTTCCTGGAGTTCCTTTAATCTTCCGGACTTCGTAGACACTATGAGGATTGTCCGTGAGATGCGCCCAACATGCTGTAGTTTGGATCCGGGTCCTACTTCCTTGATTATAGCGTGTAGTGAATTTATCGGCCCGGTCCTTGCTCGGATTATTCGGTGTTCTTTGGAGACGGGAGTTTTCCCTAGCTCTCTGAAGGAAGGGGTGGTGACTCCCCTTCTGAAGAAAGCTTCCTTAGACCCGAATGACCTAGCTAAGTACCTCCCAATTTCTAACCTCCCTTTTGTGGGGAAGGTTATTGAAAAAGTTGTGGCGGCTCAACTCGATAACCATTTGACCATCCATAGTTTATACGAGCCTCTCCAGTCTGGTTTTCGTAAGAGGCATAGCACCGAGACTGCTCTGGTTCGGGTGCTCAATGATCTCCTGATAGCGAGAGATCGGAGATACCGTTCTATTCTGGTTCTCCTTGATCTATCATCAGCTTTTGCTACTGTGGATCATGGGGTTTTGCTCGAATGCCTGAGGTCCATTTGTGGGCTTTCAGGCGTGGTCCTCAGATGGTTTTCATCCTACCTCCAAGGGAGAACACAGAGAGTGGTCTCCGGTTTATATTCATCCGGGGCCTCTCTCTCACCTTGTAGGGTACCTCGAGGTTGAGTGCTTCCCCATGCTATTAGTATATATGCTACCCCTCGGAGACATTGTAAGACGGTATGAGCTGAGGTTTCACTGCTATGCTGATGATACCCAGCTCTACCTGTCTTTTGCACCAGACCAGGTTAGTGCTATCTCGGTGCTGAATAACTGCCTCGCTGATATCCAAGACTGGATGAATACCAGTGGTTTGAAGTTGAACCCGGGAAAGACTGAGGTTATGGTGGTGGACCCCGGTTGCAGGGTTGAGGGTTTAGGGGCGGGGTCCCCCTCTGGATTAATTCTTGGGGTAGACCAGATCCCTACCTCTGAGCAGTGCAACCTGGTGTGGAGCTTGACACTGGTTTGACCCTTCGTTATCAGGTGTCTGCAGTTGTCAAGACTTCATTTTTCATCTTAGAAACATCTCCAGGATTAGGCACCTGGTTCCACCAGGTGATTTGCCGGTTTTGGTCCACGCCTTTGTGACATCTCATCTTGATTACTGTAACTCTCTGTACCTAGGGCTTGCTGGGGTTGATATCCGCCGCTTGCAGCTAGTGCAGAATGCAGCAGCACGTTTGTTGACTTGGGTGTCTAGAAGGTCTTACGTTACCCCTGTGCTGCGCACTCTGCACTGGCTGCCAATACAGTGGCGGATCACCTTTAAAGTGGGTCTATTGACCTACAAAGCCCTACATGGGTTAGGTCCTGACTACTTGAAAGAGCTTCTGGTGCCTTACACCCCTCTGAGACAGCTTCGCTCAGCTGACGAGGGGTTGCTGGAGATACCGAGGGTGAATTTGAAGTCCTCTGGAGCCTGTGCCTTTGGATTCGTGGCTCTCACCCTCTGGAATTCTCTGCCCCGCCAGCTCTGAGAAAGTACAACCGTGGATAGTTTTAAAAGGGCTTTAAAGTCATTTTTATGGAATCAGGCATTCCCTGCTGTACTGTAATTTGTTTATTTTAAATATTTTATATTGGCGGTATTGTTTCAGTGTATGTACTGATGTGTTGATGTTACGATGTTTTTGTATAGCGCCTTGAAAAATTTGAAAAGCGCTTAACTAAATAAATGTTATTATTATTATTATTATAATATGAGATCACATATAGGCAGGCACTGGTGTAGATGAAGTCTGGATGACAATGATCCAGTTGTTTTAGCAGTAGATGTCCTTCATAATAAAGAAAGAGGGGAAGATTAATGCCAAAAAAAAAAAAATGAAATACATGCAGTATTGTGTGAAAATGTTCTGTTTCTCAGTTTTTCCAGTGATGTCACTGCCCCCTTTAATCTTTTTATTGTAACAGTGAGCCATTCTTTAATATACAGAATAATGTTAATGCAGACAAGGGAGTGGAGCTCGAGTGATTTATATTTGGCACCATAAATTACACCTTAGAATGTACTGTTTAGGCATGCATTTAAGCAATAAGGCATGACGGGGAGGGGGTGTTATTAAGGGTATACATGATGGTTACTTACGCGATAGCTGATATATCAGCACGAGTGGCAAGCGAGTTCAGGGTTATCATGAGTGGCTCCACATAGCAAAGCCACGAGTGACTGAACCCCGAGCTCACATGCCACGAGTGCTGATATAATCAGCTATCGCATAAGCAACCATCACGTATTCGTTTTACATAATATGGGTTTGCTGATTACAAGGCTGTATTTTTATATGGTATGTTTGTTACTTTTTTTCCCCCAGTGTTCCTTTTTGTTTCAGTGGTAGTCAGAGAGGGCTGTTGGAATGTAGTGCTGCATTTTTTTTTGTTGTGTATTGACGTGTACACAGTGGTGATATTGGGAGTTGCATAGAAAGAGTTGTGATAACTGCTGCTGTTTTCCACTGTGTACAAGTCATCCTTGCGTTCTTCCTGTGTGGTGCTGATCTGTGATTTTATCACATTCGTTATCAGCAAACTCGTATTATATAAGATGGGATAATGGCCCGCCTGAGGTGGGCTGAAGCACGTGGTAAAAGTCAAGTGCTTCCACCACACGAGAAGGCCATTAGCCCACCATAATGCACCCCTGGAATGCCTTATTGCGATTATGAAATGGCTCCTTACCTGAAAGTTGGATGTATTTTTTTAAACGTACTTTTGTTGAGCTACTTTCAGCCAGGCTGTCGTGCTGGGATAATGGCCCAGCTGAAAGTACCTTTTGGCCAATCAGTAGCCTGCATTCTTTATACCCATTTCATAATATATGTTATAATGCACAGCTTTTTAAGGCAGGTTGGGATGTCAGTAGTTACCAATACAGCTTTATAATTGGTAAGTAGTGGTGAGTTTCTTTAGAATGGGCTAGTTCTGATACTAGAATTAGATTATAAAAGGTCACAACACTAGTTGCCAATTACAACTGTGTAAAATCCAGGAGTTTGTAAGGGTGCAGTCATTTCCTGTGTATTAATTGTTATTAATTTTGGCTAATAATTACTTTTTTCATATTCCATTTATTCCCTTGCCACCTTCACTCCTGCTCCTTTTCTACCTTCTGGTTAGTTTTACTATTCCAGACTTCCCCTGTTGTAATTCTGCTATTGCCTGTGGACACTGGATGAGATTCTTCAGAACCTCTTTTATGGTTTACTCAGCACTGTAGGGGAACTCAACAGAAGGTAATGTTTTTAGCCTAGTGGAGGAACAGTCCTTGTTATCTGAGAATGAAAGGAAGGTCCCCAGAAGCAGTTACAAGAATTAAGGTAGCTTGCAAGTAGCTTCTGTCATACATGTGGAACGGGGTGATTTCCCCTTTTAGGCCCTCCCGCCATCCAGACTGGAAGCCACCCATAATGTTATTCTTCTAAGTGAGGTATGGCCACTGTCTTGTCTTCACCCATGGCATTAAAGCCATCGTACCTCGCACCATAGGTGGTACTGTGCAAGCATGCAAGAATATTCCCTCCCCCCTGGGGTCATAGCACAATGCTTCCATGTTATGTCTTAGATCCTTTGGCACAGAGCAGGCAGGGAATTTGGGATTGAGACTCATACATGGTTCTTCCACACAGTACAATGATGCAGTACCTTTCAGTGCTACCAGTCTAGATAAAACTAGTTTTTAAAAAAAATGTCATTGCAGTGTAAAACTAATTAGTTTATACAGTAGGTTGCAGAAAGATGAGTATTAGCTTGTTTAGAAAATTGTCATAGCTTTCAGGAGCGTCATATTGTAATCTTTATGATTGAAAATGTTGATGATTTTGTTTTTTAGGTCTTTGATGCTATCATGAACTTTAAGAAGGAAGAAACTGCTAAGTTGATTGAGAAATTGGACATCAAGCTTGATGCAGACGACAAGGACAAAGAGGGTAAACCTCTCCTTAAGGTAAATGCATGAGGATGCGTAGAAAGGACCTTTGCAGTCACAGAGAGTTCTGTATTTTTTGAGTAGATTTTTACTTCCCTGCTAGCTGCATCATGCTTCACCCCTCTGGCGACCTGTCCCTGTCTCTCATCTTCCTCAACGAGTATCCTAAATGGCCCTCCACCCCATGGTATGGCCTTCAGGATACCCCTCACCTGATGTGGCTAAACGAGGCCTGAGAATCAGAGGATATCATAAGCAGCCACTCTTGTTCCATTTATTTGCCCTCCTACCACCAGCTGGCACTGCAGTCAATCCATTCTCCACATTGAGCCTATGGAGGAAGCAGGGATGCATGCATACAGCATCCTTCTTGTCCCTCCACTGGGGAGTAGGGTGCAGGAAAGCAGTGCCTTCCTTTCCAAGCTGGGCAGCACTGTTGTCGGAAGCAACCCAACCTGTGGGCCACCGCCAAATGGTGACCTTGGCTTGCTCTTGAAGCAGGGCCACCAAAGTTCTTTATTTTAAAAGATGTCGGTTTTTCAGAAAAGATAACGTAGATGGGACAGTCATAATGCTCATCGTTTGAGATCCGGTCATTTTGGGTCTGAGTTGATCTCCAGGATGAAAGCAAGTGCAGCACGGGCTGTACTCTGCCATTCGCATAGGGTTAAATGCTTTACTATGGTGAAATAGCAGTGCAGCTGCACTGTGGGCCAGTTCTCCCCCGATTCTTCCTCAATTACCTCCCTGGCAATCGGAATGCCTGTAGCTGCACCGGTTACCTAGCAGGGGGACCTGCAACTGACAGGTGGCTCATGCCTCCCTCTGGGATGAGCTCAGTCTCCAGCAGCTTCAGCATAAGATTTTGTGACTCGCACTTGATCCCTAGATTTTGTAGTGGTGGTTCAATGTGCTGCTTTCACACCACTGGCCTTACCCAGGAGGCTAGTTTCTGATTGTGGTTGCACAGCATCAAATGACACTTCCATAAGAGTGTGTGTGTGTGTGTGTGGGGGGTATTTATCCACTCCTGCAGTATCCTCTGCTCCACAGGTTGCAGTTGATGGAGTGCAAGATAAAATGTTTGGGCTTGGGTTTGATATAATTGGGCTGTGCAGTGCTATATCTGCTGATTAACATATGCTTGGTAGGCATTGCCATTTCATTAGAGGATGACCCTGGTTAATTGTGAATGGCAAACTTGAAAAATGGTAGAACAGTGTTAGTCCGCTGTTCAGAGTGGTAAAATGTAGACACTGAACATACTGTATCTACAGTTGTCCTTAAACTGTACAGAGGATCTCAATTGGCTGTTATATTGAATTGATTCTCAGGCTGTTATGCGCCGCTGGCTGCCTGCTGGAGATGCCCTACTTCAGATGATCACTATTCACTTGCCTTCTCCAGTCACTGCTCAGAAATACCGCTGTGATCTGCTCTATGAGGGACCTCCTGATGATGAAGTTGCCTTAGGTAAGGAGAACCCCATTGTAAAAATGTTTTTTTGTTACTATTTATTTACCCTGTATAGCGCAGATGGGATGCAGTATCTCCTCATCAGTGTGGTCCTGCTTTTACCCATGTTCATAGTGGGTTGGACTGAAGCTTAGGTGAATTTTTTGGAATAATGCAGTTCTGACAACGTGAATTGCAACTGCCCTGTAAAACTTGTGCATCATCTCCAGCTGATGCATGATGTCCCAGAACTACATTTTCTTTTAAAGATGCTCTCCCACTGTGCTGGTCTGGAGCTTCCCAGCATTCCAAAGGCAGAACTTTAGATCTTACTTTGAGGGGTCTCTAGCAGCAGGCAGCACTGGAAAGGACTAAGTTGCCAGGTGCAAGGACCACATGGAAAACTTCTAGCTAGCCGTCTATAGCGGGGACCACCCCCGGTGTCCCCCGGTGTCATCACGCCGACCTCCACCTATGGTATAAAAGGGGCGGGCCCCAGCACAACCATAGTTTTTTTCCTGCCATTGACCCACCCAAGTTGGACCTTCATGGACATCTGTTTCAGTCGACTGCCATTTTGCTTGCGCTTTACCCGTGATTTTCTTTATTTTCGTTGGGGAAAAAAATACTTTGTTTTTTCTGTGTTTCTTCATTTTTGTGCATGTCTTCTCCAGCTTCATCTTCCGACCGGTGTACAAAGTGTGCTTGAGGCAAGCAGCTTCCCTTCAAGGATGGCCACTCTTCTTGCCTGCTCTGCTTAGGCCCTAACCACTACACCAAGGCCTGCCAGCACTGCTAGGGCTTCAACCAGGCCACACGGAGACGCTGTTTGAAGACCCTCCAGAGCTTCTTGCTGCAGAAGAAGTTAACTGGGATGGAGAAGGAGCTTCAGGGTCAAAGTTCCTCTTCCTCCCTGGCCTCTGAAACTTCTTCCCCTGCCCAGAATGAGACGAAGTCCAGTGGAAAGCATAAGCACAGGGACAAGCATAGGGACTGGCCCCGGTCAGCTTCCCGCTGTCGGTCTCTGCATATGTCGGAGACTGCCTCTGGGTCTTCCTCCCGCAGGAGATCGGCCCCTCCTCCTTTGGCAGCTCTTACCCTTTCAGGACTGCCAGTTCTCAGCCGCCCTCCCTTATTTCAGTCTCAGGCGGTGGCTCATCAGAGCACTGGACTATATTAACTGCCTCCCAGACCCTAATGCTTAGCCGTTACTTCCAACGGGTCCCCAACCAGGTGGCCTGACGGTGGTCTCTTCTTTGGGTGGTGGATCCTTGCCTGTCTCTGCCCTGGGTCTAGTGTTGCCCACATTGGTCCCTGATAGGACCAGCGCCTCTAAGCAATGTCAGGAGCAAGCACTCACCTCCTCCACACAGGCATTGCCTCTGCCTCTGTTGGGAGCTAGTTTCCCTGTTCAAATGCCCACTTCCCCTTCGGGGCTGGAGGCACCTGTCTTACCAGACTGGCGTCAGCATTTGCCTGCCTGTCCGATGCCTGCTGTACTGGCGTCGACCTTGACACCACCCCAGTCAATGTCACCTCTGCCAATGCCAGCTGGCCCTTCCAGCAATCCCCCGCCGATTCCTGAGGGACCAGCACCTGGATTCCCAATGCTTCGGAGACAGATGCCAGGGAACCCGATGCCTCAGGAGTTGCTGCCTGGATACCCAGTACCTCAGGGACCGGCACCAGGGTAACCAATGCCAGGTTACCTGATGCTTGGGTATCCGGCACTGCCTCCCCAGTACCCGTACCCACCTTATAATCTACCTCCTCCGGTGGACTATAATGCACTTTTCTCAGCCTCGTGGGCCTTTATGAAAGACAGAGAGACCCCCAGGAGGACCTCGGTTCTGCCGCCACAGGACCCTCCTCCTAGAGACTCCAGCCATGTGGGTCCTAGCTGCCCCCGGTCTCCAGCACCCTCTCCTGGTTGTTTGGACCGATGCACATGAGGAATGTCTCCCCCCCGATGCCAGTCCCTGAAGGTGACTGGTCTGGAAGGGATTCCTCCTCTTCCTCTTCGGAGGACTCTGAGGATTCAAGGGGGACCTCTGACAAGCCTGAAGCCCCCAAGGAGACTCCTAGGTCCCCCCCTGACAATCCAACCTTTATGGATGTCATGAGGCATATACCGTTCCCGAAGAGGAGGGAGATGGAAGAACTAGACCCGAACATCACCGTCTGGTGGTCTGTCTTCGTAGAAAAGAGACTCTCCCATTAGTGGTGCCACCCTTAATTGAGTCCTATGAGGATGTTACCAAGGCCACCTGGACCCGTCCCTCCTCCACTCTGGCCTTAGCTAAGAAGGCTGACCGCCTTTATCATGCTCTCATCAGCAAGCCCTATTTGGGAGAGCAACCGGAGGTGGACTTGGTGGTCATGAATGCTGCTCATGACCGCACCAAGAAACCTAGGAACCTCAGCACCCACCCTCCTGACAAGGAGTCTCACCAGGTCGACCAGTTCGGCAAGCAGGTCTAGACTTTGGCTACTCTTGCCGTTGGGACTCAAAATTACCTGGCCCATATCGTGCAATATCAAAAGGCCTTATGGGACAAGGCCTTAGCCCTAGTGCAGGCCATGCTTGAGGACCCTACGGAGGCCCAGCTGGTCCAGCTCCTTAAGACGGACTCGGATGTGGGCAGCTACATTCTCGGGGCTGCTTATAATGTGGTGGATGCAGTCAGATGGGCAGCAGCAACAGGAGTCTACATCCACCATCACTTCTGGCTCAGGGTATCGGGTTTTGCACCCGATGTGGTGAGGTAAGGTAAATATTTATTTAAAGACGCCCATTCCCGGAGGCTCTGGGCACGATACAGATAAACACATGTTCACAGTACATCAATAAAAACATAAAAAAGTAGTTGTAAACATACATATATTTCATAAGAACAAAACATCGGCTGTGTTATTCAAATCAGAAATCACAGGTCAATAACTTAATCTAAAAATGCCTGGGTGAATAGGAGAGCTTTAAGGCGGGCCTTGAAAAGTTCCAAGGTGGGGGCCTCCTTAACTCCAGAGGGAAGCGAGTTCCATAGGGCGGGGGCAGTGATACAGAATGCCCTATCGCCGACTGATCTCAACCTCGACCTGGGAAACGCTAGAAGGCCACCACAGGAAGAATGGAGGGAGCGAACCGAGACAGCAGAAACCAGGTGGTCTAACAGGTAACCGGGGCCCTGACCATGTAGGGCCTTATAGATGAGAAGCCCCACCTTAAAGAGGATCCTCCACCTGACTGGCAGCCAGTGCAGCTCACGCAACATCGGTATGATATGGCAAAACTTCGGCTGCCCAGTAAGTAACCGGGCAGCTGCATTCTGCACTAGCTGCAGTCTGTGGAGAGATCCTCCTGTGACCCCAAGATAGAGCATGTTACAGTAGTCAAGCCTCGATGTAACCAAGGCATGCATCAGAGTGGGGAGGTCCAGGGGACTTCAGTGACGTCAGCAACCTGAATGGCAGCATAAGCTAGCGAGCCTCCCAACCCAACCTACAATCTATAGGCATCTACAGTTTTTAAAATATGCAATTGCTGGCCAAGACGACGAGATTGAAAGCAGTCTCGACCAGGAACACCCAGACCCCAGCCCAAAAGCTACAACTGCTGCTGCAAGGAGAAAAAACATCAAGAACAACAGGGCCTACTGAGGAAGAAAATACTATGGTAGCAGAGACCAGGCCAGATGACGATTACCCGCAACTCATAGCCTTGATTATGCAGACAGCGAAAACAGTGCAAAAAATAGATACTTCACTCACGGAGTTAAGGGCCGATTTAGGGAGAATTGAACATAGAGCAGATAAGCTGGAGATGGGACTTACAAATGTCATGGAGCAAGCGGACCGCCACGACCGTCTCCTGCTGTTTTTGATGGCCAGAGAGAGGGAACTATGAGCTAAGTTAGATGACATCGAAGGAAGGAGTAGGCAACAAAACCTGCGGATATATGGCATCCCTGAGGGAGCCGAGGAGGGAACTACTGATTCAGTCACTTTTTTTGCAGAAGATATTGAGGGAATCCCTAAAATTACCTGCAGATCTGGATACTTCAATGGACCGTGCACATCGCTCCCTGGCACAGCACCCCTCTGGTCCTGATTCCCACCTGAGGTCCTTCGTGTGAAGATGTCCAGTTACAACTCGAAGGAGGAAATACTCAGGAGAGCGTGGAGAATGAAAAAAATCATATTTGGGCCTCACCGAATCACAGTTGACAACGACTACACTGGGGGGTTCAGGAGGCACGACGCACCATGTGGCCCATCTTAAAGCAGCTCCGGTCCAGGAATTTAAAGGCACAGATGCTATTTCCTGCGCGCCTACGAGTGGAAACTAAACAAGGAACAAAAGTCTTCGAAGACTTGCTAGCAGCCAAGAGTTTTTTGGAGGATGCCAGAATTCCAGTTCTTGGGTTGGAGAAAGAGTGCATGGAGACGGAGTTGTGATGCTCAGCCTGGTCAGTGGCGCGTAAAGGGATGACCCGCCACTCCCAGCCGCACTCCACTAATCTAAGAGCCGACATTACAGCATTGTTAAAACCCTACCTCTCTCCGATACAGCTGGCCGGGATCGCCTCACAAAATGCTCCAGAATTAGAGGTACAAGACCAGACGACAACTTCCCTGCTGGGTAGCGCTTCCATAGAGTGAAGGGGGCAACTCCACGCCTCGTGGGTCTCCTTACAACATGAACGATCGATGTCGCAGCTTTACTGCATAGGACTTACTTAAAGGTAATGGCAATAATGGCCATGTAATTGGACTTTGACCTAAAATTAATGGAAGAAAAGGGGCTTAAGCAGCGGGGGAAGATGGCCCGGAGAGGGCTGCTGTTAAAATGTGAAGGTGCTCGGGGGCATGGGGGGGGAGGGATTTCTTTCCCTTTCTCCACATGTCCTGAGTGGATTTCTGGGGAGGTGCTGGAAGAGATGTGGGAACCTAAAGGAAATAAAAAATGCAATACAAATAAATACAACAGCCTTGTCTCAAGATGTAAAGGTAAAAAACGGCTGAAAACAATACTATTATAGTGGAAAGGAATTGGGCTGTGTTATATAATTTCCCAGATGGCACAGCATTCTGTCTTCTCCTTTCCTTTCCTCACTGGATTGTGGGGGGGGAGAGCTAAAGAGATGGTTGCCTTATTGCTAAATGGATTTGAGAGGGGAAGGCCTCTCCGAATCTAATTAACCAAGGGGTTGGGGGGAGGGTTGGGTCAGAAAATCTGAGCTTAGAATGGTCTTCTTCTGCCTACTGGCTCTGCTGATGTCACTGCTACCTCTGAGCCCTGGGCTACGACCCAAGAGTGGAGCTCAAAAGAGGTTTAGCCCACAGCATCATAAAGGGCAAGGTGTCCCAAATGAGACACAGACCAGTCCAAGCTCAGGAGAATGGACTGACCTAGAAAGTTCGGGTATCCAAGAAGGGTTCACCACAACCCCTCTACAATATTTTCAACAGAAAAGATTGTATAACAAAAGAGGAGCAGAGGGAGGGATATCCTGCAACTGTTTAAATATGTTTAGTTACCAAGTTCTGAAGGTTGATGTTTGTATGTTGACAGAGTCTCTGTTGTACACTGTTAAAAAGGTTATACCCCCATCTAGTGGGGAAAGATTGCAATATGTTTTTATCAATGTTCAGGCTGGCTGGTGGTTGAGAACCAGCAATTATTGTTTATATAATAGGCATAATGAATGGCACAGAAATAACTGTAAACAAATACATACTGATAATAGAGATGGGAAAGAGGGGAAGACGTCAATTCCAAGGAAAAGAGAGGACGAAATAAAGAATAAGGGGGTAGAGGCTAAGTCTTCTAAAAATACTAGGGGGAATAGATCATTGAATATGGTTGAAGAATTTCAATATAGTTAAAGTTAAATCTAAAATATTATACTACAATGTCAACGGTATAAACCACCCCATTAAAAGAAAACAACTCCAAAAATTCTTAAGAAATCAGAAATGCGAGATACAATTCCTACAACAGACCCACCTATCCTCTAATGAAGTTCGAAAATTAAGAAGCAAGGGTTTCCCGACTATTTATCATGCATCCCTAATAAATGGGAAAAAGAGGGGTGTTCGATACTTTTGTCGGCATCCCTCCCAATCGAGGAGGAGGAAGTGATCGTGGATGAAGGGGCACGTTATGTGCTGGTTGTGGGAAGAATCCAAGATTTGCAGGTCACTCTATTGAATGTGTATGCTCCCCCAGGCTCACCTATAACTTATTTTGCAGAATTGTTCAAACTACTGGCTGAAAGGGCAAAAGGGGTGGTAATTGCGGGAGGAGATTGGAACGTGGTTATGAATAGATCTCTAAATACCACCTCAAACATTCTGGCACCTAATGGGAGGATTTCTAAGTCACTGAAAAGACTTATGAGGTACACAGGTTTAATAGACATATAGAGGGAGAAATATCCATTAGCGCAGGATTTCACGTGCTACTCCCCAAGATACAACATTTATTCAGGGCTGGATATGTTCTTCACATATGGTAGAGATCTGTCGGTGTTTGAGTCTATGTGGGTGGGCACTGAAACCCTATCAGATCACCGACCTATATACGCAGAGATTGACCTGAAGTTACCTAAAAAACCAACGCGGTGGAGACTGAATGTTAGCCTGCTTAAGGATGAAGAGGTGAGGGAGGAGATTAAGGGGATAATAAAGCAGACCATTCACATGAATGATGGTCTGGATACTACACCACAAATCTTGTGGGACACGGCTAAAACAATGATCAGAGGTAAACTGATTTCAGTAGCCACATATAAAAAGAAGGAAAGGGGTAAGCAAATAGAACAGTTAACTAAGAAACTCAGAACGACAACAGAAATTAAAATTCTGTAGAAACATAGAAAAGGAGATAAAGGAAGTTAAGTCAAATCTTCAAAAAATACAGCTATTAGAGACTGAAAAAGCCCTGTTATACATAAAGAAGTCTTATTACGAGGGGGGGACCAAGGGCTACTAGTTTTTTGGCATACCGGCTGAAACAACAGTCTGCCCGGGCTCATGTTGCAGGCCTCCGACATCTGAATACGGGGCACATCTCATATAAATGGGAACAGATAGCAGATACATTTGTCGCATATTATAAACAGCTGTACCATCTGCAACAAGAATCACCCAGAGGAAGCCCGGACATTTTTAGAAGCTTTAAAGCTGCCCAGGCTCACGGAGACCCAGAGGCAGTCGTTGGCATACCCAGTCACCCATCAGAAGATCCTCCACACAGTTGGGGACCTTAAAGTGGGTAAATGCCCAGGACCGGATGGGTTTGGAGGTGAATTATATAAAATGTTTGTAGCAGATGTGGCCCCTATACTAAAGACCGTCTATAATCAGGTATGGTTGGAATGTGAGGGAGTCCCTCCCTTGTGGAATTACACTACCATAACCGTGATTCCAAAAGAGGGAAAAAACCCAAAAGATTGTGGCTCATACAGACCAATTTCACTTCTTAATATAGATTATAAAATCTTTACGGCCATAATAGCCAACAGACTCCAATCCTTCCTTAAAAACTTAATTCACCCAGATCAAACAGGTTTCATAGAGGGCAGGCAAACCCCTGAAGGTGTCAGATGGACCATAAACATAATTGACATTATTAATAAACAACACACTCCCACTTGCAATATGAGCTTGGATGCAAAAAAGTGTTCGACGAAGTCAACTAGAATTTTTTGTTTCTGGTACTCAGAAGAATGGGCTTTCTGCCAACATTTCTAGAGGCGATCAAAGCCCTTTATGCCTCCCCACAGGCTTTTGTAAGGGTAAACGGGGGAATTTCGCAGAGGTTTGATCTGGGGAGGGGTACCAGACAAGGCTGCCAATTGTCACCGCTCCTCTTTGACATATATATATAGAACCCTTGGCTCAGGAGGTAAGGGAGGTGGCGGGAGTGGAGATGGGGGGGGAGCATAAAATCTCATTATATGCGGACGATGTCCTCTTATATATAACTAACCCGGACAAATCCATCCCTAAATTATGGTCCATAATAGATCAATTTAGCCAATGTTTGGGATGTATACTAAATAAAAATAAAACAGAGGTGCTGAAATTTTCTTATAACCTATCCCCAAATATAATGCAGCTATTAAACATGAACTGGAACAGAGGTAAAATAAAATACTTGGGCACCAAAATCCCTAAAAATCTCACGACACTCTACTCGACTAATTTTTAACCACTATTGGCCCAGATCAGACAAGATATTAAAAGGTGGGAGGCTCTGAATCTACCTCTATACTCGAGAATTCAGTCAGTTTCGATGAATGTCCTCCCTAAATATCTGTATCTCTTTCAATGCCTCCCAATAACAATACATAAAAAACAATTCCAAGTTTGGCAAAGAATGATTACAAAATATATTTGGAACAAAAGGAGACCCAGAATCAAGAATGCAATTGTTACCCCTAGATGGCGCTATCCCAGGGGCTACTACCCCTGCCTGATTTGCCACTAACAGGTTGAGGGGCCTGGATCCAATGGCGGGTGCCTCCACCCAGAGGTCAGGGTTTGCAATAGTTAAACTAACTTGGTCACAGCCCTCTGGGACACTGCAACCCCTTTCTTCCCACTAGTGGCCCACACAATATATCAGAATTACCTTCACAGTATACACTTACCCCAGGTCTGGTTCCGGCACTGGGACCTCCTGTGAAATGAGATACAGTGCAACAATCACAGTACAGTACTTTAACATAGACAAATACCTCAGGCAGTATAACTTTGCTGAAACAAGCAGCTCTGATTTATTTAGGGGATATAACAAGGACAGGGGAAATCAGGTTAATTAGCTTATCACTCTAATAATCTACCTATGGCTCTGTGCACAGGCCTATCCCTATCAGTTACTGTCCCTGGGTACCCAAGCTAGTGGCTAGTCCAAACCGTGGCAGCTGGTAGGGGCCCTTTCACACAGAGAAAGGAGAATTAAACAGTCAGCAGTACAGTAATTCCATTTGGATTTAATGTGGCAATTCAACAGGAGCGACCCTGAATTAGTACTCCACGACCTCCAAATAAGATAAGGGTCCTTCAATGTCAGCAGGGCTCACTTGAGGTACACAAACCTCTTCACACATCCATATAAAAGAAAGCACTATACCAGGCAGGTTGCATCTGTATCCCGATCGCAATTACTGCACAATACCGGGAGAACACACAGCAGATTCAGTTCCTGACAGACCAAGTGCAATTTTCAACAATTCTTCCAGTCTTCTACAGGGTGAGCCTGTTTTCTACTCTTCAGAGATCCTTTGATTCTTTTCACAGGGCAGATTCAGTCCTAACAAGCTGCAGACCGGAACTCTGGGCCTTACACGTTTTTGACTAAAACTGCACACTGAAAAAGCACAGGGCTCCTTCCTTCTTCACTGCCAAAGCTCAACTGACACTCCAACTGACAAAACAGGCACTTCCTTTGAGTTCCTCCCAGTTCTTGACTGGATTGGCTGTCACTCACAATAGACTGCTGCTGTTGGTCCAAAAGGCACTGAAGTCTAAACTACATCTCCCAGAGTCACTGCCCATACAATCCTCTTGTGGCTGGCTCAGATTATGAGTCCAAGTTCTGATTCGTCAAGGCACCATTTTAGAGCTAGCTTACCCCACACTGATTGGTCCAGTTCAGCAGTTCAAAACTAGAATGGGAACTAGCAGACACAGTTCTGACTGCAAAGAAAGCAGGTTAGACAAACTGTAATTTCATTATTACTCTAAATAATTTCTGGCAAACAGTTACATCTTTCAGATAGGTTCCCTTTGCACTCCTAGTGACTGCAAAATGAAGTGAATTGGCAGCAGCTCGAGTGGTACTCAGAGAAGCACACAGTCCCCCATACAAACTAATTATGTCTGCAAGCAGACAGCTCTTAAAGACAGTACCAGAGGCTCTAAAAACACTCACTGATAAATATGGCTTAAATGCCAAACACCATTCAGGCTTGGAGCATTCAAGCAAGCTCCTGGAAGTCTTTTGGGAACCCCCATTTGCAGGGGTTACACCTTCCTGGCCTGGAAAGCTGCGTCCGCGTCAAGCAAGTACCCATAAGTTTCAACTGCAACCATATACATTTGCATTAGGCTCGCACATGTAATCATCAGTCAATATATCATTTTACCAAGAACACATTTCTGAAACATTGCAATCGTCACTCTTTACAAGTATTACATACACATTGTACCATAACTCAAGTTATTACCTCTTGTACATGAAACCTGAAGAGAGGGGGCCCTTCCTATCAGTTACCTTGGGGCTGGATGGGGCAAAGGCACCATGCATAGAAGGCAACACAAGTAACTTAGGTTAGCACTGATGCTCAGTTTGGGCAATGAGCTCGGGACACATACACTCCTTTATGGACAACATTGAGAGAGCAAGTCCACAGGCCTCCCAAGTGAATCATAACTGAGGTGCACCACAGGCTTTACAGCTCGACCAGTCTTTCTAGGAGGAACTGTTATAGTCTCTGCACTCTGAGCCTCATTTTCAGCATTGTCCTCACTTGTCAGGGAGTCTCCATGGGGTAGAGAGGCTAGAACTTGGGGCACTTTCAGCTCCAGGAGTTAGTTTCTGAGTCCACAACATTTGGCTCACATGGAGGCTTCGGACACTGGCAGTGGACTGTCAGGGCACTCAAAATACTCTTCTTGTTCGCGTGTATCACCAGTCTGCCCCAATCTATCATTTTCCTCCCTAAGCTCAAACAGTTCAACCATGCACAATGATTCCATTTCATCTGATCTGATGCTTTGCACTTCACTTTCTGGGAGCATTGGCTCCAGGGATGAAGCTGGGGCTTAGACAGTCCAGAAGGCCCAGCTTCATCTCCAGTATTGACTAGGGGATTGCCCGAAACAATTGACTCAGTTCAGTAAGAAGGATAGTATTCAAAGTCACTCTCACTTTCTTCCGATATGGACTGACAGTCATGCTCAACTGGGACTTGTGGAGGAGAACACTTTAACTTTGCTTCTGTAGGTGCAGACTTTCTTGATCTTTTCTTAGCAGCAGCTCTAGTCACTGGTCCAGAGGGGCATCTTCTAGGGCTCAGACTCAATTAAGATTTGTCCAATGGGCAGTAAATGATTTCTATGCATTGTTTTACATCTTTTGAATTATTCTCAGGCCTTACTTTGTACACTGGCAGATCATCTAGTTTGCCCACTACAATGTGAGGAGATGGTGCCATCTGTCAGCAATCTTGTGCTTGCCATGCAGTCCCAGATTTCTTAGCAATACCGATCTCCCTCCTGGAGTTCCTGAGCTTTCACCTTTTATCATACCTTTCTTTGTTGGCCAGATTTCTTTTGGCAGCCATGGTTTGAGCCAGTTGGTACGCATGAGTTAGCTGGGCCTTTAACTTTTGCACATACTAAATAGTTGTCACTTGAACCCCATCAGGAGAGACCCCAAAACACACATCTACTGGTAGTCGAGCTTCTTCCAAACATCAGGCGGTAGGGGAGAATCCAGTGGCATCACTTTGGTGCAGTTATAAGCATGTACCAGGGTGCTAATTTGTTGGCTCCATCTAGGCTTGTCCTTTGGGTGCAGGGTGCCTAGCATATCTAGCAAAGTGCGGTTGAAACGTTCAGGCTGTGGGTCCCCTGGGGTGGTAAGGAGTGGTTCTGGACTTTCATGACTCCCACAGAGAAAGCATCTCTTTGATCAGACGACTCTCAAAGCTCTCCTTGATCAGAATGGATTCTTTGTGGAGCCCCATAATGAACAAAAAGTTTTCTACAAGTACTTTGGCCACAGTGGATGCTTTCTGGTCTTTGGTGGGAAAGCTTGGGCATATCTCTAAATGGTCAGTGACCACCAGCATTACTGATATTTCTTTGATCTGACTCCAAACTCAGAAAATCAATACAGACCAGCTCCATGGGTGCACTGGTGGTGATGTTAACAGGGGGCAGCCCTCTGGGGCAAAGCTTTCCTCTGTAAGCAGCGACTACAAGTTCAAATGTGTTGCTCCACATCAGCCCCCATCTTAGGCCAATAGAATCTGGATCTCACCAAGTCAAGTGTTCTGTCTATACCAGGGTGCCCTCATGGTTGTGCAAGGACCTCAGTACTGAGTCTCGAAGGCAGTGGGCAGCACTAGTTGTTGTTTGTCTACTTGTCCCTCTGTCTACTGTTTCTCTGTATAACAGTTTATTGATCAGTTTCAACTTAGGACCTTCTTTGTATAACAGTGCAGTTCTCAAATCAGTGGAGCGTAATTTGGACACATCTTTCCTGCATAGAGGCTTCTAAAGCTGCTTTGATCATGGGATCGCGGGATTGAGCCCTTGAATACTGTCATTGTCCAGCTGAGGCAGTGCACCAATGTCTATTGCAGAAAAGTGGCATAAGCAGCAGGTATGCAATCTCAGAGGCTCCCAAGCAATCCACCATGCAGTCCACTGCGTCCGTGGACATTTGTTCCTCCTGTCAAACTTCCAGCAGAGTGCCCGAATGTCAGGTTCTGCCAATCGGACCCAATCATTCTGGGGAACAGGCCTCCGGAGAGAGCATCAGCATCTATGTGGTTCAGACCTGCTCGGTATTTGAGAGCATAGTCATATGTAGATAATGCAGAAAGCCACCTATGGCCAGTGGCATCCAACTTAGCTGAGGTCTGCACTAGGTCAAAGGATTATTGTCAGTTTTACTAGTATTTAGCCCCATACAAGTACTCATGGAATTGGTCAACAATAGCCCACTTCAAAGCTAGGAACTCTAACTTATGTACAGGATAGTTCTTTTCGGATGGGGTCAGGCTTCTACTGGCAAAGGCCACTGGTCTCAGGCCATTCTCGTGCTCTTGGTACAACACAGCCCCCAACCCTTGCAAGCTAGCATCAGTGTGCAGGACGTAGGTTTTCTTGGATCGGCATAGGCCAGCACTGGAGCATGGGTAAGTTGATATATGATCTCATGAAAAGCAGTCTCACAATCAGAGTCCAGCGGCCCCCAAATACTTCACTTGGATGAAAATACACTCTTTCAGTCTTGAGGACGCTGACTTTGGTATTTTTTGTGGGTTGGGGATACCCTTGAGTAAGGTTAAGTAAAGGCGGATCACTCTTGAATAGTCCTTGATGAAGCGCCGATAATAACCACAGAATCCAGGAATCTTTGCAGTTCTTTAGATTTTTGGCTGTGGCCAGGTGGTCAAGGCCTCAACTTTACTTGGGTCGGTCTCTATTCCTCGGTGGATACTATGTGTCTCACATACTTTACTGATGTTTGAAAGAATTGACACTTATCAATGGACAGTTTAAGGCCAAAGTCCTCCAGTCGGTCCAATACCTTAAATAATCTGCTCTCATGTTCCTCCAGTGAGCTGCCAAACACAATAACATCATCTAGGTATACCAGGCACTCTAGTAAGTTCATGTCCCACTGCACGCTCCATCAATCGTTGAAAAGTGGCTGGGGCACCTGAAATCCCTTGAGCATCCTCATGAATTCATAGAAGCCAAGCGGACAGATAAAGGCCGTCTTCTCACGGTCCTCTGGGGCCATCGGGATCTGGTAGGCCCACTAGGGATCCAGCACAGAGAACCACTTGTCCTCGTTTAGGCAGTCCAAAAGCATCCTGAATGCAGGGCATTGTGTACTGATCAGGATAGTCCGCACGCTTTAAGGTGCGATAATCCACACACATCCTTACTGTTCCATTCTTTTCCTCACTACCACAATGGGGAAGCATAAGGGCTTCTGGATTCTTGTATTACACCAGCAGCTAACATCTCTTGCAGATGCCGTCTCACATCATCTATGTCAGCAGGTGCCAGCGTCGAGACCTCTCACGAAATGGTCTTTCGTCATGCAGCGGATATTGTGCTCAGCTCCTGCACGCATCCTACATCCCATTCCTTTAAAGAAAACACCTGGTCTCTCTGGGCAAGCTTCTCACTGATCTTCACTTTCCATTCAGCTGGCAGCGGGAGTCGCCGAAATCAAACAAGTCAGGCGTTACTCTGTCATTCTTCCTTGAACTCTTGCTGCTGGGTAGCACTGCAGTGTCTGCACAATGCACATTAGCCAGGATGCAACCTCTGTTTACTCAGAATGTCTCTTTCAGACACATTATGAACTTGGACCATTACCCTTCTGGCATAAGCATGGGCTCTAGCGGGCAAAATACTAAGCTTGACCAGCAGTCCCTCTGGCAATTTTCCATCGCCTGGTGCATCCAACATTAATATTTTATTCTTAACATCCTTTCTGATCACGGACCTCTCCTGTAAGGTACACTGGGCATTGCGCCAGGATCAGAGACTCAGGATCCTTCTTCCATACAATTCCGACGGTTCCTCTGGTTCTGTTTTTCAGCATCTCTCTGTGCCTCATAGGCCTTCTTAATTAAAGCGGAACTCTTAAAGCTCTACTAGTCTTTGACCCTGTTTTCGTAACACAACTGTGCCAGCCTTCCGAACATATGAGCATTTGTTCCAATCAACAAAGGGACACCATCATACAGTCCAGTGGGGGACACACTAAGGCTAGGGTCTCTACTTGTTCGGCCACTCCAGCCACGGAGGTGGGGAAAGACAGCCAAATTCGGATATACCCGGAATAGGGTAGCCTTCTCACTTAACCCCATACATGCAGTCCTTCTAATGGTTGTAAAAGTACGTCTGACAAATGCTTCTGATACCAATCTTGGAACATAATTGTCACTTGGGAGCCACTGTCTAATATAGCTCTTGTAGACACTCCGTTCACCTTTACAGTGGTCTCCATGGAGGGACCCACTATTCTGGACCAGTCTGGAGAGGCGGTAGTGGGGGCCTGGGCAACTGACCCTGCCACAAAAGGACGTGAATTAACATTTTGGTGCCCTCACTGGGATCATGTCGTGCACCTCTAACCACTGATTTCTTCTCGAAGCTCTCCTTGTAGCCTATATGCAACTTTGTCAGTGTCTTTTGGGACTGGCATTCCCTTTTCATGTGCCCATCTTTCCTACAATTATAGCAAAACATACTTTCTGGAGTTTGAGCTGGCGAGGCGCCACACTGGGAGCCAAGGCGGGGGTATTACTAACTGGAAACCTTGGTGCCATCTCTGTCTCTGCGTGATAAGCATTTGGAGACATCTCGTCAGTTTCTCCACTTCCATGGTCAAGGAATCGAGTTCGAACTGTTATCAGCAGGAGATACATGGGTGGGTACCCCACCCCATAGCAGATGCAGTCGGATATAGGTCAGGGCCCGTACTTGCAGGCGTGGCCTTCATAAAGGGACTGTTTTTGAATTCCGGATCTCTCTCAACAGTTAAGCCCCATTGTGACATATCTTTTTCCTTGTCAGAGCACTCATTGACTGCCAACTCTGCCCCTGAACTTCACTTGATGGGTCACCTCAGTCACTCGGGTCGTAGCCGCAGCTATTGGTGCAGGTCCCTCCGAGGTCGTCTTTCTCAACTCCTTGAATTTCTCTCATTAACTCATCATAGGAGGGTGGGGATTCCAGTCGATCTGCCAGGCGTAACTGAAGCAACAGCAGTTCTGAGAAGGGGGCAGACTTAGGATCCTGTCCAGCCTGGTTCGGTCCAGTTCAATCGCTGGCAAACTACCTTTTCTGAGGCATTCTTGCAACAATTTTCCAGCCGAGATACATACACAGACAACAACTCCCTTGGTACTGTTGTGCATCTCTTACTCCACCATAGGTCCTCATCAGAATCTGGGCTCCCACACACATTCTCCAAGGCCTCAAGATAGGCCTGTGCAGTCGCTTCAGGGTTCCTGGCCCGTTTAGCACGGATGGTAGCCAGGGCAGGACCTCGGAGGCTCACCTAACCCTCTTTCGCTTTTCGCCTTCCGAGCATTGCCATTCTAGCACTTGGGGGGCAACATAGTCTATCCAGGTCTCCCAGTCATCCTCCCCTTGGGGGGGGGAGGGTGCCAGAGAAGATCCTCAACCTTCGGTAAGAGTCGTGACTAATGGCAGGTGCAGAAATAGGAGTCTGCATTGGTTCAGCCACCATTACAGGCACTGGAGCAGGAGAGGGTGTTGGGGGAGGAAC
The DNA here is from genome assembly GCA_016271365.2 of Neoceratodus forsteri. NCBI lineage: Eukaryota > Metazoa > Chordata > Ceratodontiformes > Ceratodontidae > Neoceratodus > Neoceratodus forsteri. The sequence goes on from CM057449.1 coordinate 485,032,789, forward strand.
ACCCCCAGGTGGCAAGAATAGTTTCTTCAAGTCCTCCACAGTTTTCCCCTCTCCCAGCAACCATTCAGCAAATTTCTCCTCAAAAGTTTCAGATAGTGGTGGGGGCTGATTCCCCCCCGGGTCTTTACTGTCCTTAGTTATCACTCTCCAAGCAGTGAGGGCTCCCTCTGGGGTAATGGTCTGTGGCACTTTGGAGCTATCTATGGGATCCTTAAACTCTACTAGGGCCAGGAAAGTGTGGGTGATCAGATTAGCATGCCGACCCACCACCACAGGGTTTTGTAAACCTTCCACCTTGGAAAGTACTCCCTGCACAGTGTCCGTGTGATACCAGGGGATGTCCAGGATAAGCATAGCATTTTGGGGTCGATCTCCTCCCAGTACACCCTCCACCAGCGGTGCACAGCCACTTCTGTCGGGTACCCATTTTTTCTTAACAGTGGTTCGTAAATATGGCCACTAGGACACACATCCCAGCGGTGAGCCTCCAAGATGTAACCCCTAGATGGCGCTATCCCAGGGGCTACTACCCCTGCCTGATTTGCCACTAACAGGTTGAGGGGCCTGGATCCAATGGCGGGTGCCTCCACCCAGAGGTCAGGGTTTGCAATAGTTAAACTAACTTGGTCACAGCCCTCTGGGACACTGCAACCCCCCTTTCTTCCCACTAGTGGCTCACACAATATATCAGAATTACCTTCACAGTATACACTTACCCCCAGGTCTGGTTCCGGCACTGGGACCCTCCTGTGAAATGAGATACAGTGCAACAATCACAGTACAGTACTTTAACATAGACAAATACCTCAGGTATAACTTTGCTGAAACAAGCAGCTCTGATTTATTTAGGGATATAACAAGGACAGGAAATCAGGTTAATTAGCTTATCCTCTAATAATCTACCTATGGCTCTGTGCACAGGCCTATCCCTATCAGTTACTGTCCCTGGGTACCCAAGCCCTAGTGGCTAGTCCAAACCGTGGCAGCTGGTAGGGCCCTTTCACACAGAGAAAAGGAGAATTAAACAGTCAGCAGTACAGTAATTCCATTTGGATTTAATGTGGCAATTCAACAGGGGCGACCCTGAATTAGTACTCACGACCTCCAAATAAGATAGGGTCCTTCAATGTCAGCAGGGCTCACTTGAGGTACACAAACCTCTTCACACATCCATATAAAAGAAAGCACTATACCAGGCAGGTTGCATCTGTATCCCGATCGCAATTACTGCACAATACCCGGGAGAACACACAGCAGATTCAGTTCCTGACAGACCGAGTGCAATTTTCAGCAATTCTTCCAGTCTTCTACAGGGTGAGCCTGTTTTCTACTCTTCAGAGATCCTTTGATTCTTTTCACAGGACAGATTCAGTCCTAACAAGCTGCAGACCGAACTCTGGGCCTTACACACGTTTTTGACTAAACTGCACACTGAAAAAGCACAGGGCTCCTTCCTTCTTCACTGCCAAAGCTCAACTGACACCCAACTGACAAAACCGGCACTTCTTTGAGTTCCTCCCAGTTCTTGACTGGATTGGCTGTCACTCACAATAGACTGCTGCTGTTGGTCCAAAAAGGCACTGAAGTCTAAACTACATCTCCCAGAGTCACTGCCCATACAATCCTCTTGTGGCTGGCTCAGATTATGAGTCCAAGTTCTGATTCAGTCAAGGCACCATTTTTAGAGCTAGCTTACCCCACACTGATTGGTCCAGTTCAGCAGTTCAAAACTAGAATGAGGAACTAGCAGACACAGTTCTGACTACAAGAAAGCAGGTTAGACAAACTGTAATTTCATTATTACTCTAAATAATTTCTGGCAAACAGTTACATCTTTCAGATAGGTTCCCTTTGCACCCTAGTGACTACAAAATGAAGTGAATTGGCAGCAGCTCGAGTGGTACTCAGAGAAGCACACATCCCCCATACAAACTAATTATGTCTGCAAGCAGACAGCTCTTAAAGAGACAGTACCAGAGGCTCTAAAAACACTCACTGATAAATGGCTTAAATGCCAAACACCATTCAGGCTTGGAGCATTCAAGCAAGCTCCTGGAAGTCTTTTGGGAACCCCCATTTGCAGGGGGGTTACACAATAATGCAGACTAGTAAAAAATATGGGGGAAGGTACGTCCCTAATCTGGAGGATTATTTCTTGGCCACCCAATTAAGATGGGTCCTTTTGTGGTCGGCTAAAGCATACACAGTCCAATGGAGGGCAATTGAGGTCTTAACAGACGGGATGCCTTTGGGGGCTAGAGCCGTGCTACCAGGAATCCTGAATAAAGATGGCAACACCTCTCTGGTGTCAGTGAAAAACACTCTGGGGACCATGAGACGTCTTTGGACTAAACATAGACTTGGTGAGGAGATGTGGCCCTTAAGATGGTTTGCATGGGACCCAGAGTTCCTCCCAGCCAGACAGGATCTTACCTTTAAGAGATGGGGAAGAGTGGGTCTATACTCCTTAAGTCAGTTCCTAGAAGGAAATACAGTTCTGGAGTTCGACCAGATTAAAGAAAAATTCTCCCTACGACAGGCAGACTACTTCAGGTATTTACAAATAAGAACATATATATACTGTATTGATTGAAATAATGAACTCAGTACGAGTTAAGGGACAGGTCTCTGCCATCTGTAGGGCTTTAAGAGATAGGGGAAGGAGAAGAGCTGCCCAGATCAAAAACACATGGGAACTTGAGATGGGAGAGAAATTAGCTGAACAAGGCTGGGACTTTGCCCTCACACAAGCTTTTAGGACCACATATTCCCCAATGTGGAAGGAGTTTGAGTGGAAAGTAAAAATCAGATTTTTTATTACACCAGCAGTCCAGTGTAAATGGGCTAAGAATTGTTCTGGGAAATGCTGGAGGGGATGTGGGAGGGACAAAGCGGACTACCTGCATACATTTTGGATATGCCCGGTCCTAACAAGCTACTGGGCAGAAACTGGCCAAAAACTAAAACAGATACTCTCTATTGAGACCACCCTGGGCCCCAGAAATTTGATACTGGGAGTGAAACCGGTGGAAATTAAGGGGTCGGACAAGATCTATATGTGGAATGTCCTCCTAACATAGGCTCATAAAGCTATAACTAGGAGATGGCTTTCACCATGTCCACCGACATATCAGGATTGGGTGTCCATTATAGACGAGATCAGAGACATGGAGGAGGTCACTTATAGAATAAACCTGAGGACGCAAGGTTTTTTGAGACGATGGACCCCATGGCTGATGATACAGAAAGTGGAAAGAGAATGATTAGGGTGGAGGAAGGGAAAGCGAGGGAGAGGGATGCAGGGACACTAGGGTGCTACTAAAGAATACTGGAAAATTGTAATAAATAAACATCTCTGTGTAAAATAAGGATAAACTACTAGAACTGAAAGATGTCCTAACTGATGAAATATGACTATACATTAAGATATATCTACCATGAAATGTATGTACTCTGCAGTTAAATGTGATGGAAATGACTTTTATTTTGTGTATTCCTATGCCTAAATAAGCAATAAACTTGAATTAAAAAAAAAATAAAAAAAAGTGGGGAGGTCCAGCGGCGGAACAAGGGGCTTTATCCTGGCGATATTTCTAAGATGGAAAAAACAGGAGCGGACAACAGAGGAAATCTGAGCCTCCATAGTCAAACTCCTATCAAGAATAACGCCAAGATTTCGCATCTTTGAGGAGGCCTTCAATGAGAGAGCTCAGAACAAGTCCAGTCTCCGAATCAGAGGCCAACCTATCACGCACTCTGTTCGACTCCACCACCAATACCTTCGTCTTATCGGGGTTCAGTTGCAACCAGCTAGATGCCATCCAATCATTGATCTCAGCAAGGCAGCTGTTTAACACATCCACCGCATTGGATGTTCCTAGGCAAAGGATAAGTATAGCTGGTTTCATCAGCATAGCAATGAAAACCCAAGCCATACTTCCTAATGACCCCCAGGGGCAGCACATACACTGCAAACAACATTGGGGCCAAAACTGAACGCTGAGGTACTCCGCAAGAGAGGAGGCTAGGAGAGGAGGAGAATTTCCCCATCACAACCCGTTGTCTCCTATTGGTCAAGAAGGACTCAAACCAGCAGATGACAGTGCCGGTGAGTCCGCAGAGTTCCCTGAGATGGTCAAGCAACACACAATGGTCTACAGTGTCAAAAGCTGAAGAGAGGTCAAGGAGAACAAGAATTGTCCTTTCTCCTCGATCTCTAGCCCTGAGGAGGTCATTCTGCACCCGAACAAGCACGGTTTCCATGCTATGCCTTGCTCGAAACCCTGACTGGAATGGTTAGTACAGCTCATGGGTCATGAGGTGCTCCTCCAACTGAAGCGCCACTACCTTCTCCACAATCTTCGCTAAAAAAGGAAGATTGGAGATAGGTTGGTAATTTGCCTTGACTGGGTCCAAAGATGGTTTCTGTAAGAGTGGTCTCACCAGTGCCTCCTTTAAGGCATCAGGAAAGACCCCCTCAGACAAGGAACACTGGACAATCACAGCAAACACCAGGCCAACGATGTCGATGCATCTCATCAGGAAACACGTCGCACCGGATCCAGTTCACAGAAAGTGTGCTTCAGATTGGTTGCCACCACAGTAACGTCACTTGCATCCACTGGTTCAAACTCCCCCCAACCAGGCGGAGCACACTTAGCACCCCTCTGGTGACCACTGCCAGCTGTAACATTGCTGACTGGAGAAACTCCCTGCCGAATATTGGACACTCTGTCCGAGAAGAACCGAGCAAACTCTTCACATTCAGAATTTGAAAAAAATCTTCCTCTGCTGCAGACAGGCAGGATGGAGTAGCCTGTCCACAGTCCAAAAAAATTATAGTTGGTCAGTTCTTCCCAGCGGCAATCTCCCTGGACAGGAACGCTGCCTTCTTATGGTTGATTGCCCCCTGGTATGCATTGTAATGCACACGCAGGGCCAGTTTGTCCACATCCAGGCCGGACTTCCTCCAGCAGCTCTCCAACCTCTGACCCTTTCACTTCATCTCCCTGAGGTCCCCATCAAACCAAGGGGACCTGAGGTATGAAGGTTTGGGTCGTACACGGACAGGTGCAAGGGAGTCAGTGGCATCTGATAGAACTCTATTATACGAGTCCATCATGAGACCAACGCCTCCAGCACATACATTTCGCACATCAAATAGACGAGCTGCCACCAAAAAGGCCTCTGGGTCAGTCCCTGTAAAGGGCAACAGCTCGTCATCTCTGTAGGGGGAGGACATCCGGTGGGAGCCCCAAACATGAACTGCATCCTGCAATGATCGGACCAAACCACCCGATGTGCAAGCTAAAATTCTGGATGCCCCTTTCGGGCTCTGTCTTTTTTGGCGTGGATGCCCAGGACATTATTTCTCACCTCTGAGAGTTGGCCAAAGCCTTGAGATCGGTACATTCCATGTACCATTCTCAGCCCAAGTCTAACCAGTGCCAGTCCTTTCTTCGGAACCCTAGGCAGCAGTCCAAGGACCTGCAGCCCAGGGGCACCTTCAAGCGCAAGGCTTCAACCCAGCTGGCTGGAGCTTTAGCCCTTGGAGCATCCCCACCTGCTCTGCTCACCCCCAGTACCACCTTCTAACTCCTTACCCAACCCTCCCCATCTCTGACAGAGGCCTTGGGGAGGAGGTGGGAGAGGGTCACTTTTCCCTATGCCTAGACAGGTGGCACACTAACTTCAAACCAATGGGTACTTCAGATTGTGGAAAGAGGGCATGTGCTGGAATTTCTGGAGGTCCCTCCAGACAACCCTCCCTTGCACTGCCATTACACTCAGGCCCATGTCATCCTCATCCAGGAGGAGATTCAGGCACTGCTGTGCAAAAAGACCATAGAGCCCATCCCCAGCCCTGGCTCAGATAGGGAAGGGGTTCTATTCCCACTTCTTTCTAGTCTCCAAGAAGACCGGGGACTTCAGACCAATTCTGGATCTCAGCCACCTGAACCTTTACATAGAGTACAAATGATTCAGGATGGTCACCCTTCAAAGTTACTGCCCATTCTCCATGAGGGGAACTGGCTCTGTTTGCTGGATATGCAGGATGCCTATCTTCTTATCTTGGTTTTCCTGCCCCACTGAAGGTTCCTCCATTTTTATTTTCAGGGGGACCATTTTCAGTTCTGGGTCCTCTCCTTTGGCCATTCCAAAGCTCCCAGAGTCTTTACCAAGTGCCTAGCTGTGGCGGCTGTGGCCCTGCGGAGACAGGAGCACTATGTCTTCCCTTGGACGACTGGCTGCTGACAGCCCCTTCCAAGGCTTAGTTGATTTGGACCCTGGATGTCACCTTTCATTTGTTCCGGACTGTGGGGATTACTCTCAGCCTACCTAAGTCCTGCTTCTGGCCAATCCAGCATCTCCATTACATAGGAGCAGTCCAAAACTTGTCACAGGGCAGAGCTTTCCTGCCACAGAACAGAACAGAATGTTTGGTAGCAGAAGCCCAGCTGGTTTCCTTCCCCTGTCAGGTTCTAGCCAGGTCTTTTCTGCGACTTCTAGGGCACATGGCGGCAGCTATAGCCATGGCTCCCCTAGCCCACCTATGCATTACAGTTTGGACATTGCCTTTTGGTGCAGGGCTGGCTTTGGACTTGCAGTCCTTTAGGATCTTCTTTCCTAAACGTCCTATGCCTGTTCTTCCTTCCTGCTGACTGGGTCAGTTCCAGTACTGCTTGGGACTCAGTCCTACCAGTGTTACCTGCTGCAAGAGCCCCCTCAAAGTAAGTTAGTACACTTACGGAAGAACTTACCGTAACAATAGAGCTTCGAGAGGATCTCTTGCAGCAGGTGCTGCTTTCCCTTCCTCCTACCCCCAATTGCTTTTTCTCCTTCTTGACTACTCTGCTTTCCTCAAATTTGAGGACCCACCTCGGTTCTCCTTTCTCTGGGCATGCTGGGGTCTCTGGCGGGAGAACTGAGGTTGGACTGGGGGACCACCCCTTTTATACCATGAACGGATATCAGCATGCTGACGGGGGAGATTCCCCACTAAAGACAGCTAGCTAGAAGTTTTTCGTGTGGTCCTAGCACCTGGCGGCTTAGTCCTGCTTGTGTTGCCTGCTGCAAGAGCTCCTCTCGAAGATCTACTGTTATGGTAAGTTGTTATGTAACTGTACTTTTCCACTGAAGAGAGTGGTATTTCCAGATAGGTGCTCCTACAAATGGCCAAGTCACTAAGATATTTATAGTATACCAAGAGGTTCACCAAGAGGAAGAGACAGGAGGCATTCAGTAGCTTCAGCTCAACCAAGACGGACCAAAATTAACACCTAGGGAAACGCAGATCACCACACTTCACCCTCCAGTGGGAGGATGCCTCTTTCACGGTCTTCTGTCAGAGGCATTCTGTCACAGCAGGCTAATGTGGGGTGCTGGAGATGGTGGAAGCAGGCCTCAGTGTTTTGTTACCATTGCAAAAGAAATTCAAAACATTCAAACCAAATTCACCAGAAAGGATGCAGCAAGAAAAATTCAAAATGTTCACCTTGCAAACAGTAATTCCATTTCTATGGCACAGGGCTTGAAAATGTGTCCTGGATCTGAAGGATGTTTGCTTCCACATTCTAATGTGAACAAGCCTCAGAATGTTCCTGCACTTCATAGTAGAGCTGAGTCTTCTTCCAGTGCAGGGCAGTGCCCTTCAGAAGGATCTCTGCCCCAAGAGTGTTCACAAAGTACCTTACTTCAGTAGCAGTATCAGTTTGAAGAAATGGGGTGATGAGGGGGCTGCCCAGTGGGTAGCATTGTGTGCTCCTGTAGTATTGGTGACCTGCGTTCAGCTGTGAGCCCTGGAAGCCGGTTGGGTAACCGTAAGGGCTGGAAAAGTACTACCACACAGCAGCTCTCCCAGCCAGGGTAGGATGATGTCAGATCCCACCACTCTAGCAACCCCTACGGCAGGCCAGGGAGCTTGCCTCTCCCACAGGGGCATGCTAGAGCATGAGAGGCTACCTCAGGGCTAGGCCTGATGTCGGGGAAGAGGGTGGGGTCCATAAACGAAAGAACACCCATGCTAACTGCAGAATGATTCTCTGGCTGCTGCAACTCCCACAGAACCTGCAGGGCCCTGGGGACATCTGGACTTTGGGGTGGGGAGGGCGGACCTCCCACTTTGGTCCCTGCAAAGGGGAGGGTGGATAGTGGGGGACCTTACCCAAGATAAATCTCTGAAACGGTGGGTGATGGGGGTGGGAGGTCTGGGAGAAAGGAGAGTGGCTAGAAGGTAAAAAAGCTTAATTAAAAAATGAATGGGGTGACAGTCTTTTTATACTTAGTTGACTGGTCAGTGTGGGGGAGAACAAGGGAACAGGCTCAGTCATCAGTGGAACAAAGTATGCACCTGATGTTCAAATTGGGGTTCAGGTCTGGAACCTACACAAAACCTGTACTTCACAGGAGCAGAACTGAACACAGCGCAAGCAAGGTCCAACCTCCCCCTGAAGAGCATCCAGACACTTGTTCAATGTGAAGCCTCTTTCCAAACTAGAATAAGAAGAACCGCACAAGACTGTGAGATTAGTGGGCATCATGTCAGTCACTACCTCTGTGGTACAATGAGCAAGGCTACACATAACAAACATACTGTAGTACTTCAAGGTCTTCTGATCTCAACTCGAGATCCTCTGACTGCTTTGATCCCAGTGCAGAAAAGAGCTCTCTCCAGTGATGGCAGTTGGTATGGTCCTTAAGAAAGGAATTCTGTTTCAACCAGCACTGCATACTTTATTAATGCTCGGCACAGATGCTTCCATCCTAGGCTGGGGAGGCCACATTTCATAGCACACAGTAAAAGGGGTCTGGAGTCCAGCAGAGAGAATGGACTACATTATCTGTTGGAGCTTGGAGCTGTGTATCTGTCCCTGAATTTGTTCTCTGCAATAATCAGCAACTAAGTCCTGAAGATAAGGACAGACAATAGCACAGCAATGTATTTAACACTGTGGTGCAAGATCCTCAAAACTATGGAAGTAAGCGTTGAACATTTGGTTTGTTGCCTAAAACTCCATGTACAGATTTCTGCAGTCCTTTTTGTGAGAAAGGAAAAATTTGCACGACATGGATCCTTTGTAAATGAGCCTAGGCTCAAAGGTCTTTAATCCCAAACCAAAATAAATAAATAAAAAGAAAATGTACTGGCAGACTCACTGAGCAGGATGGATCCTGTGACCCAGGAGTGGTCCCTGAAACAGTGTTGATTCAGTTTTCAGGAAATGGGGTGCTGCACAGGTGTATCTTGTTTCATCATGGAAGAACAAAAAAGTATCATTAATGTGCTGCAGAGCCCCATCTCGGGGAGCAATCCCAGAAGATGCTGTTTGCAGGTATTGGAGCAATAGATTGCTTTCTGCTTTTCCACCTTTCTCTCCAATCCAGAAAGTGCTCTTGAAAGTGAAGGTGGGATATGTAGCCATAATTCTGATACTAGAGACTGGCCCAGACAGCCATGTTACTCTCTGTACAGATATTTAATAAGACTCTGATCTCTCCCTGTGTCAAGATCATCTATCTCAAAATGCCTGGGGAACCATCCCAACCTGGAGTCTGTATCTTAAAGCATGGTTCCTGAGGAACAGGGTGTTCTGATTTAAATCTGTCCTCTCGGGTTATGGTGATCCTTAAAGTTGCTAGTGAGCTATTCACTAGGAAAACCTGTGGTCCAAAATAGAAACGCTTTTCTGTTTGGTGTGGAAGCATTTCCTTTTCAGACGAAAATCCCGACATTGCAGTGCTGTTAGATTATTTGTTACATTATAGAGTGAGAAAGCTCTCGACCAATTTCTTGACCAGTTGGAGTGCTCCTTTCCTCTGTGCATGAGACACTTATTCAGTAAAGAGTGTCTCATGCACAGCTGCCCTGGAAACAGGCATGTTCTGCTAAGGTTTTTTAAAACTTTAATATATCAGTAATATATAAATAATGCCACTGAGATCACTGTTACAGTTGCAAGACTGGTCTCACTTACATCCTTATGGTGTCTGAACCACTTACCTTTGGTTTGTGGTTCTCATATCCTAAGAATGCGCATGACACCACTCTTACAACCATACGAGTAAGTCTCGGCAGTGGTATTAACATACAATTAAAGTTCTTGGTTTTAAGGCCAGGTTCTTTAAAAATGAACGTTTGTACCCAGCAGGAGCATTATTTGCACACCTGGTATTTAATCGTTTTTTCTAAGGGCTACTCACATATCTATAAAGAAGCCCATATCCACTTTGGACTTAAATCTGCTTCACACTCAGTTGATAAACTATCATTTGAACATGTGCTCACTTCTGAAGCAAGGTACCTAACCTGCAAAACTTTATTCCTGGTGGCTATTACTTCAGCAAGGAGAGTCCATGAATTATAGCACTCCATATTAATTCATCTTACTTGATCTTCCAGAAAGAGAAAGTGGTGTTAAGAAAAATGTTTTCAATGCCTCCAAAGGGTAGTGTCAGAATTCCATTTGAATCCGACTGTTACTTTGCCAGTAGATTTCGGAAGGCAGCATGCCAGCAGAGTGGAGGAAGAACACCACTCATTGGACATAAAGGATGCTTAAACCCTTTATTTCTGGGGTTGCTAATTCAGACATCTGCAATCGTAGAGACTTTGAGCCAGAGCTGCCATTTTACTATATAGTGCTCCTTACTTTCTTTTCAGTGATTTAGTGCATTTTCATTATGTTTTAAAATTGTAAACAAACTTCCCCCAGGTTGGAACTGGCCCAGTGGCATGGAGGGCTGAGGTGCAATAGGTCTTACCTCCTGCATGCCGGTGACCAAGACTCGGGAACAGACTTGGGTCGGTTGGGGGATAGCTGGGAAAGGGAAGATTGAGCATCCATACAACTGATGTCCTCCCGGGGGGGGGTGCATAGCTTGCTGTTGGACTGCTGTCGTGGCTGGGTGGCAGCACATGCTACACATCAGGAGTGAGAAGGGAACCCGCATACAGGATGCCGTGGTACCTCCATGGAAGTGTAGCTCATACATCAAACTCATTGCACGTATGTGATCGCAAGACAAAAACTGGTTGAAACCCCCCCTTACTGCAGGATGATGAATGACCCCTCACGGGCCTTGAACTGGTGATCGGATCCTCCCCTCCAAATCCTGTGGCAGTGAACAATAGTGGAAAGGCAAGTCCTAGGGAAGTCAGGTGATGGGGCTGGGTGGTGTCGATTGGAAGGGGGTAGCAGGAGCAAAAGACGATAAACAGAATATGGAAGAGGAAAAAAAAAATTCCCCCAGGCCACAAAGTTGGTGTTGCAATCCAGCCATAAGATGGCACCGAAGTGAGATGTGATGATGTCATTGAAACAAGATGGCTACTAAAGAGTCATGGAAGTCCTATGTACTGGCTCGTTTCTGCTTGTATTGTCTAAAATGTAAAGCACACCAACATGCAAATCAGAACTTAACATGCCCCTGACTGGCAATTCAAATCCATTAAAAGGAAGTATGTTACTACCAGTGAGTAACTTCTGTTGCACTGGTAGGTTTTGAACCTATATCTCCTGGTTCCGAAGTCAGTGCTCTAGCTATCAGACAGGATAGGAGAGATGGGGGGTGTCTGATTGAAACCCTCAAGTACATGAAGGGAATAAACAAGATGGGCACGGAGGGACTACTCAAGTTAAGCAGGGGTAGGGACACTCGAAGTCACGATCTCAGATTGGGGGGAAGGTTCAGGAGGAAAATGAGAAGACACTTTTATGGAGAGAGTGGCGTGTTGCCTGCAGAAGTGGTATCCTGTAGAACAGTGGACTGCTTCAAAAGGGGGATGGGATAGGGTAAGAGAGAGGGGTAGGTGAGGGAGGGGCAGCTGCAGTGTAAGGGTTACTAGCTGTACACTCGAGCAGACTCGATAGACCACAAGGCCTTTATCTGCTGGCAAATTCGTGTGTTTGTATGTTGCCATGCTTGTAATGTAGTGTTGCATCACATAAATAGCACGTTTCACATGTCACATCCTTTTTTTAGAGGGGGTCAGGAACTGTTTTCCGAAATAAATTACATTTTTTGTTTCAAGTACTTTTCATAGGCCACAAGATGAATTCCTTTTAACAGTGCAACCAGGGGATCACATGATGAGCCTGGTCGGGTAAGACGTCCCTCGCGCTGCTCCTGGGCCCCTCAGTTTTCAAATAACCTCTCGTAGCATTGCAAGGCCGAATTAACATTGCAGAAGGGGTTCTCTAGGCTTAGCAAGGCTCCCGGACGTGGTTTTGGCGAGTGGTGACCCGCAATCCGCTATTTGGTTTCCGATTTGCGGTGAGCAGCCGGCGGTAAAGTCGGACCGTGACACTAAAGTAATATGGATCCCGAGATGGGCGAGTCTCTGGCTGGAAGGGCCCCAGCCTCCAAACGGCCTAAATCACAGTTCTCAACCCCAGAAGAACAGGAGGAAGTAGCAGACACAGAAGGGGGAGCCAGCTCAAATGGGGGAGACATCCTGGAAATTAAGCAGCTTTTAAAGGGGCTAGTCATGGACTTTGCAGAAGTAAAGCCAGCACTGCAGTTGTTAGCCCAGAGGATGGGCGATGCTGAAGTCCGACTTGCATCTCAAGAGAGGAAACTCTCCACTGTGGAACAAGAGCTGGTAGTGGTTAAAAGGCAAATTAAAAAGCTGGAGGAGAGAATTGAAGACCAAGAGTCAAGAAGTAGGAGGAACAACTTAATTCTGGCAGGGTTGCCAGAGAGAGCCGAAGGGTCAGATTGCATCTCCTACATTCAAGAAATGCTGCTTAAAATGTTTGGCCCCACACCTTATGGAGATGCCTATAATCTGGAAAGGGCTCACAGAGCGTTAAGAGAAACTCCCCCACCAGGAGCAAGACCGAGGGTAATTATCATGCGTTTTCTCAACTGTAAGGAAAAGATGCATGTTCTATCTGCAGCAAGACAGAAGAAACCTTTGCAATGGAATGGGGCCACCTTGTGGTTATTTCAAGATCATACACCTTCTGTAGAGGAGAGCAAGAAAGAATATCTAGATATTAAAAAGAAGTTATATCTAGCTGGAATCAAGTTTCGTCTTTGTACCCCTGCCATATTGGTGGTGCGACTTCAATCAGGGGAAAAGCGCTTCTCACTGCTAAGGAGGCTCTGGAAGGGCTACGTGCAGAACTCCCTGAGCTATTTAGAGCACCGAGCTGAGGCGAAACAGAGTTTAAGGAAAGTTGTAATGTGGACTAACTTGGACTCTTGGGGACTTGTTCAGGGTGGTGTATTTGCTTAATTTCGGTTTCCAGATCTATGTGTACAATTACAGGTTGTGGGAAAGCTTGAAAACCTGATCAAGACGAGGGGGGGCCATTATAAAAAAAAAATATATGTATTTTTTTTTTTTGGAATGTTATTTTTGGATTACGGCTGTGTGAGAAATGATCTGAAATAGGAACTTTAAGGTGGGCACATAAAAAGAAGGGATAAAATAATATTTCTCTAACATTAGCAGCACTAGGAGAAATGATATTCGGGGAACTGCCAGCTAGAACAGAGGTTGTAGGTTTCTGGTTGGAACGCTTTCTGGATAGGGCTTCACTGGCGCCCCCTGATTTTGGTGTTTGGCTAGCCCTGTCTAACCATCCATACTCCCCGAGACCAGACCAGAAATGGACTGGAATGCATTTTGATGGCTAAGAAGGCCACTGAAGGACTTGGAATAGTTTGGGGGGAATTAAGAAGTGCTGGATATAAGGAGAAATTGCTAAGGGGGGGTGATCTTTTGAAGGGGAGAGGGATTGAGCCATTATTGTTACCCTGGAAAGTTGAGAACCTGGAGTAGCAATACTTGGGGTATGTAAGGTTGCTACGTGTTTTGTTGGGGTTAATGATCCAGTAGGCAGGGCCAATTGATATTGGGTCTGGAGTATTATAGGTGATTACTTAAGGGTGACAAAGAGGAACCAATTCAAGGCTGGAGTAGGGCCCTCTCGAATGCTCTGGCAGATTATAGAGGGGTAGGGGAGCAGTAGAGCAGGGAGCTCATCGATGATCCGACGTGATAGGAGGAGGCGATCTAGGATCGGGGCAGGGGGCAAGGGGAGGATATAGGATGGAAGAGAGAGAATTTCTTTGGTGGAGAGTAAACGGCAGAGCTAGACCGAATCTTGGAGATTAAATGCCCCAAAGCAAATGTTAGGCTAGTTCATGGCAAATGTTAAAATAATCTCGTGGAATGTTAAAGGACTCAGGGTAGAAGCGTAAGAATGGTAATATTGAGACAACTGGATCAAATAGGCGCTAAATTGCCGCCCTGCAGGAAACATATCTACTGACTGAAGAATTGAATAGTCTGAGGCGACTATGGGTGGGGGGCAGGTTTTTGCATAGGAAAGGAAAGATTTCTGTGGGGTGGTGATTTTAATTAGAAAGACGATCCCTTTACTGTAGAACAGGTATCTGCAAGAGAGGATGGTAGAGCCATATTTATCTCGGCCTCATACTGGAGGGTCGCCTCGATGGCCTCTATATATGGACCAACCCCTTCTAACTCAGAATTCTTTGCCTCTCTAGAGAGGGACATAGCTGGTTATATGGGACACTCTCTTATCTTAGCAGGAGACTGGAATATAACTGCGGATAATATAGAGGACAGGTCTCCAGCTATTAATAGACCCCTAACGAAAGCCCAGGTGACCCTGAATAAGTTGTTAGAGGCCACTGCCTTGGTGGATCCGATACGGTCCCACTCCATAGGAAATAACACGATGACTTTTTACCGCAGTACACAAGACTCACCTGGATAGATTTTTTTGGTTAATAGGAGGTGCTTTTGGGAGTAAAGGGAGTATCAGTAGAGGGTAGAACTTTCTCTGATCATTCCCCAATTGTGTTATCTTGGGAATTGATATCAGGACCCCCCAGGCCCTTCCGATGGAGGCTGAGCGATGCTCTTCTGTCAGATGTTGCAGCTAAGGATAGTTTAGAAGGTGCTCTAATAGAAATCATACATCAGCAACTACCTACACTATCTGACAAGAAGCTAGTTTGGCCAACTTGTAAAGTACTATTAGCGGGTAAGGCCCAGGACTTGACAGCTCGAAACAACGGACTCAGAAGGGCAAAAGAGTAATTTATTATGGGGGGTATTAGCTCTTTGGCTCCGTTGGAGGGATCATCGAAGAAATTGACCGGGAACTCAAAAGTCTAAGACGGGAAGTAGAAAATATTGTTTATAGTAAGGTAGACTTTTGGTTAGCTAAAATTAATGCTAAATACCTCCTAAAGGGTGATGTTCCAGGACGATTGTTAGCAGCCAGAGTCGGGGAGTGGGAGGCTAGTAGGACAATAACAGCAATTAACCAGGGAGGGAAATATATAATAGATCCTCAAGAACTTGCAGACACTTTTGCAATGTACTTCAAGGACCTATACCAGCTTGAAAATAATGTGGGGGATGAGGAAATTAATGCCTTTTTAGAGGGAATACCCTTGCCGGTATTGGAAGCTGCACAAGCAGCAGAGCTGGAGGCACCTATTGGGGCAACAGAAATTCTGGAGGTTGTTAAACTTTACCGGCGTGGTAAAACGCCTAGGGCCAGATGGCCTTACAGCCAAGTTCTACCAAACGATATCCATATTCTTTTGCCTCTCCTCCAAGAATTCTATAACAAGGTAATGCAAGAGGGTGTTTATCATCCCCCCCTCTATCAGGCTTATATCACATTAATTCCGAAACCAAATAAACCCAAGAATGTATTGTCTAGTTACAGGCCGATAGCATTAATGAACCAGGACATCAAGATTCTTACAAAAGTTTTAGCCAACAGAATATGGCGGAATGCAGCGGGGGTGATTAGTAGGGAGCAAGTAGGCTTTATGCCAGGGAGGGGAGCACATGATGCCCTGAGGAAGTTGCACCACATCTTGCACTATGCATCGGATTGTCAAGTACCCCTAACTTTGATATCTTTAGACGCAGAAAAGGCCTTTGATAGGGTCTCCCACGCTTTTTTGTTTGCCACAATGGAGAGATGGGATTTCCCAAAGCCTCCTTAGGGGAATAAAAAATTTGTATGCTGGCCCCTCTGCTAGAGTTTTGTGCAATGGTTATATGTCTCAGGAAATACAACTGAAAAATGGGACCCGGCAAGGGTGCCCCCTCTCCCCAATATTATTTAACATCTACTTGGAACCTTTGCTGAGGATAATTAATAATGATAGATATGTTAGGGGGGTTGAGATATTGGGGCGGGAATTAAAATTATCAGTTTTTGCTGATGATGTGCTCCTATACCTGCGGGACCCGGCAGATGGGTTGGAGAGGGTAAGGGAGCTAATAGGGCACTTTGCCAGGGTATCTAACTATGCATTGAATCTAATTAAAACCCAAATCCTCCCACTGACCCCTTATGTATATAAGGCAGACTTTGCCCAGCTCCAAATCCAATGGATGCCCAATAAGATCAAATATTTGGGCATCTGGATTACTAGAAACCCTGAGATAGGGGCGGAAGTGAATATGGAAGAGACATTATCAGGAATTAATGGGGACATAATAAGATGGAATAAGCAGTCATTGAATTTTATGGCAAGACTTGGGCTGATCAAGATGAATTTACTGCCAAGATTGCTATACCCGGTTTATCTAGCCCCATACTATATCCCCAAAAAATGGTTTAGCAAGGTTAAAAAGCTAATTTCAGATTTTTTATGGAATTTTAAACCGCCCAGGAGAAAATATAAAGCCCTGTGCTTACCCGCTCAGATGGGGATTAAGCTGCGGACTCCACTTGTATTATGTGGCGGGCCAGTTGGGTCTCATGACTCGATGGAATAAAGGGGAACAGGGGAGGCTTACATCCCGGAATGGCTTCAGTTGGAGACCCTAATGATGAGAGAGCGGGCCTCTCCTAGAGGCCCCACTGTATGCTGATATAGCTAAGTGCTTCAAGCGAGACAGGGAAAACCCAGTAGTGAAGACAGCAGAAGCTTGGTGGTCGTGCTTGACTAGGGTTCAGAAAAGAGACCAGAAGAAGGCCATAAAGCAGCCCTTATTGGGCAATCCTAACCTGCTCATAGGGAATAGGGTACTCAAAGGGAAGTGGGCCAATTGGATTCTAGGCATGAAACTGGAAGATGTAATTCGGGATTCTAAGGTGGTTCTCCCACCACAATGCCACAGAATGCGATTTTCCCAGATTACAACTCACAAGCATGTTGGAGGGAGAGTCAAGAAGGTTAGGGGGTCATAGAAGGTTCTTTTTAGTTGGGAAGATCTGGAGGGTTGATCCGAGCTCAAGGATTTTATCACAGGTCTATAAAATCATTCTTAGCTCATGGGCCCAAGGGCACCTCCGGCAGTGAAGTTTGGATAGAGTATAGCCCGGTGTCAATGTGGGCTAGTGTATGGAATAATGCTAGGTATATTGTGATCCCCAAGTATAAAAACTTACACTTTTTTATTGTCTCAAATATATATTACACCACTGTGAAACTATGTAAGAGAGGTCTAAAGCAGACAGACCTGTGTTTTAGGTGTGGTACAGAGAGGGGTGATTTGATACACGTATTGTGGAGCTGTACCAAAATATCACTGGTGTGGGTTGAGATAAGGAGGCGAATTGGACCCATTGATGGACTACTCAGAGTTTATAAAACCAGAGATCTGCATCCTAGGGGACTTGTCACTAGTAGCTGGAACTATTGCTAAGTATCACATATCTCTGATGGCAGGAGTAGTTAAATCTTATGTAGTCCAGCATTGGAAGGATGGTCAGTTATATGGGTATGGTCAATGGTTAAAGGATCTTACTGGGATGTTAGCTGGAATCAAGAGGCATTTATATGCAGAAGAGAAAGTAGAGGTATATACTAAAAGATGGGCAACTCTGGAGGCAATATATTCTTACAAGAAGTAGATGGTTTAGCGAGGTCTGTCTGCTGGCAGTGACTAGCTGAAGTAACTTGGCTGATTAGATCAAAGGGTATTTAATTTCTTGGATAAGTTTAGTAGGGTTATTAACGGATGAAGGGTGAAATGGTTGGGGCTTAGAGGATAATATAGTTAAGGGTCTGCCAGACCCACGGATGAACTAGGACTCTCTCTCTCCCGGGGGATGCAGAGGGAACATACTCTTACCTGGGCTAGTATTAATGCAGATAATGTCGAGAAGGAATGCTTATGAGGATACAGAGAGCCTGAGTAAATATAGATTAGGGAGTAAGGAAATAGGTAGCCTATAGGCCTTAAATTTAACTAGGGACGAAGTTATGATAAATGGGATGAGGAAGGGTGATGATTCCTCTGCATATGTATATAGTTAGATGTATATAGTTTGCACGGCCAGTTTTGGGGCTGTGTACCCCGGGTTCCGGGCTATGTGTGTATGTCTGTTTACTGTCTGTAAAACCTAAAATCAGTAAAGACTTGTTTAAAAAAAAAAAACAGTGCAACCAGATGTCATAGCCTACCATAGAGAACGGCACTCCCAGCATGTGCTGGTTCAGATGATTTCATAAATCTTAGGGCTTTCAGGGTCACAGTAGCTGAAATGTACTTGACATTTTGAAGCATTAGATGAACTTAAGATTTTTTAGCCCACCAGTTCACTTGCATAAAACGCACAGCTGAAGCAGATAATTATTTGTTGTGTTGATAAGTACAGTAGCTGATACCTTACTGATACAATCAGCACACAACAACATAACTGGCATCAACTTGGAACAGACACGTGAAGCTTAATTTCTATCGTAGGACATTGCTTGCTTCATGTTGTTAAATCTTTATATCACTGAGAGAAGTGTTTACTGCAGTCGAGAAAACTTTCCTCCCAGGTCACCATACATTGCTGTTTTGCAATAGTTTTGCTGTGGGAACATTTCCTGTTGTGCAACCAGGTGAGGCATGCAGATAACGCATGCATTCATTTCTGCTGGTTTTTGGCAGAATGGTTCCACTTTTTTCAGAAGTTACTATTTCCAGTTGTCCTGTTAAAATTCCCCTTAGTTGAGCACCCCGCGAGAACCTAGCTACAGGTAATTTTGGATGAAAGAAGGCAACTGGAGGCTCAGATGTCATCCATAGTCTGGAGTGGCTTTTACCATCTCAGGAATATCATCTGTATCAAAGCCTTGATCCTCCCCCTAGATGATCTGCCATCACTTGTTTGTTTGTTGAATTTTGTTGACCCAGTAAGCCCGCTGGGCCTAGAAGTCCCTTTTCCAGGGGCGACCGGGAAGGGGGACGGGGGATACAGATGGTAAGCAATTGAATTTGAACCAGATTAAGTTGTTGGTAGTATTTTGGTGAATGAGGGAAATTTGGCCAGGACACCGGGGAAATTCCCCTACTCTTTTCGATAAGTGCCTTGGGATCTTTAACATCCACCTGAACTACCACCAATCCAGGCAGATGGGACCTCGGTTTAACGTCTCATCCGAAAGACAGCACATCTCATCCGAAAGACGGCCATTGCACATGCTTTTGTGAATTGTAGACTCGACTACTCTAATGTTTTGTGTATCAGGGTTAGTGGAGGGGTCCTCCGTCACCTGCAGCTGATGCAAAAAGCAACGGCCAGGTTACTGAGGGGCCTTCCAAGGTCATGTCACATGACCCCAGTCCTGCGTGATCTGCACTGGCTGCTGGTGAAGTGGCGAATCACCTTCAGGTTGATTTAGTGACCTACAATATAAACCCTATACAGACTGGGTCCAAGTTTTCCGAGTAACCTCCTGACTCCCTGCCATACCTCTCGTCCTCGCTGCTCGTCCAAGGTGGGCCCTTTAGCATATCTCAAGGCTGTACTAAAGACATCAGGAGATCATGCATTTGAGGTTGCCAGCACTCCCTAGTTCTTTGAGGGAGACCCCCTTGGTAGAGACCTTTAAGAGGTGCATAAAGACCTACCTTTTCAGAGAAACATTTTATTTCAGTAATTAATTACTTCCCTGCGGGCTGCCTTTTTTATTTACTTGTTCTGTCTTATTTATTTAAATGTTATTTATTTTATTATGTAATGATTTGTGACTTTAATGATGTACACTGCTCAGAGTCCCCCAGATTGAATGCTCAACAAATAAACTCGCTACTACTGCTTTCATTTTATGACTGATGAGCAACATGCAGCCTTGGTCATTTCATGAAGTCTCACTATTCAGAATGTGTGGCATATACAGGAGCTTAAGGTTGTTTTGTTTTTGTTATTTTATTTTTTATTTATTACATTTGTTTTTTAATTTTTCCTTTGCACTTTTACCCTGGCACACCACTCACTACTCACAAGGCTCACCTGTTGCTGCCATGCTTTACCTGCAGGCTACCAGCATATCTCTGGGCCTGGGCCTTCCTCTTCTGCCACCAGGGTGAGGAAAACAGACCTAAAGCTTAGGGTAGTGGAGAGGTGAAGTCGTCATGTTGAAGGGACAGGTAGTATGGAAGAGGTTCAGGAGCCATCATCTGGCATGCTTTAGAATTGTCACCCCATTTTTCCTGTTTGCATATTCTCTCCACCCTCTCGTGGCCACAGACGCTGTGGCATTCTTTTGGGTGGGGGGGGGGCATGGTGGTGTGTTAACCACATGACCAGGTTTGTCTCCACCAGCAGCTGCTCTGTGATTGACATAGTGAAACAGAAAATGGGTCGGTTAGGCAAAGTTCAGCTTGCCCCCATGTTCTGTGAGGGTAGTCTGCCACTACCCCGAGGATGATCCCAGTGAAAACTGTTTGCTATCTGCATGCAGAAGTTTCATTTCTTTTAATTTGCCTTTTTTGCTTCCCACACCTCCCCATCTACTGTGAGGATCAGGACTGCTGTGTGTCCTCCTGCCACCAGTTGTATGGGACTTCCTGTTTGTAGTATGTGTGCCAGAAATGGGGATTAGAGGTCTGTGACAAACCCAGGCCATCACTAACAGCTGGGGATGTGATTTTGTTTACCCATGTTGACATCGGCACATACAGTAAGAGCTTGGTAGAGAGCATCCAGGTAATGTTGCGTTCACCCTGTGTGTGGCTGCCTAGTGCAATAAGGGGCAGATCCATGCCACGTTTCTCTGGAGGAGTAGTAGCACATTCACTTGGATGTGGTTACCTTTTTCATTAGCCCACCTTGGAAGTCCTCCTCCAAAGTATAGAGAGTGAACTAGGTGTCCTGTGAGGTAGCACAGTAAGGCACATTATCACCACTGTCTCAAGCCAAAGCAAGATAGAGAGGGTTTAATGTAATGGAAGAATGCAGAGTCTTGGTATTATATTGTGAAAGAATGAATTACTCCTTGTGTTGGACAAAGTGTAATGTTTTCCTACAGGTATCAAGAACTGTGACCCTAAGGCACCCCTAATGATATACATTTCAAAAATGGTACCCACAACCGACAAGGGGCGTTTCCATGCATTTGGCCGTGTTTTCTCTGGTATTGTCTCAACTGGACAAAAAGTGCGCATCATGGGACCAAACTACACTCCTGGAAAGAAAGAAGACCTTTATCTGAAACCTATTCAGAGGTAGGTGCTGAACACTACCACTCCTTGTTAGGAAGGTCCTTCTCCCATTCTGCCCCCTTTATCTCTGAATTCTGGTTTGGCTACTTGCCCTACTACATCTCTTCCCTTCCCACTCTCTGAATCCCCCCTTCATCCTACTTATTCATATCCTGGGACACCTTCTTTGTCCTCATCACACACTAAGTTCTTAGTTTGGCACCTTGTCTTATCTTTTCTGAATTGCTTCATGTTGTCAGTGGGGAAGGTAGTTAATAGATACAAATAATGTACTGTAGGTTAGTGGTACAGCCCAAAAGCTGCGATGTCAGCATAGACTCCAAGGAACTTGGAACATTCCATCTGCACTAGCCACCTCAGTTTCTGCTGCACAATTGAAGGGTAAGCAGCATGGACTTGAGCACTTGGTAAGATTCAAATTTCAACTACTAGGTTGTTATTTTCCTGGAGGAATGTTCAACAGTAAGGCAGGTTGGGGCACTTTGGTAATGGGGTCCCCTGAATTTAGAAATCCATGCCTGTTAAGCAGCTGATACTTTCAGATTGGCTAACCTGGTCGCTAACTACCATAGTGATCACTCGCCAGTAGTGGGTGTCTTATTACAGGCCTCCTTTCATTTCCAGCCCAGTGCCTCAGGTAAGTGAGGGAATTTCTGTTTTGTCAGGGTTTAGTCACTCGGTCAGCAAGATAGGTTGTATTGTATCACTGACTGTGTGTTCAGTTTGTACCTTTTTCTTTTTCATGTTCTCCTTCCCTTTCTTAGTGCCTGTTGGAGAGGTGCCCCTCTGGTGTGAGATTGTGTCCGGAGTCTGGTGTAGGCAGTGGAGTATTTCTGTTGCTTGGTAGTTAGCTTGTGGTCAGAGAGCAGTCTTGCTATCAAAGCAAGGAGGCAGCTGACTAAGACAGCTAGAACTTTTTTGCTAGAACATTTCTGACCAAGGGATAAGTAGACTGACAAGGGGGTAAGTAGACAGATAATTTATTAGAAGTGTAGGATCTGTAAGATAAATTGGCAACTTCAGTTTGGGTAAAAACCAAAACAGAAGAGTTAGTGTGCTAGTCTGAGTTGGGGGAAGGGAAATGATAATCATCCTTGCAGTTAGCTGGGTCAGGAGGAGAGCTGTAAATTGGGGTGTGTGACTTTGACAGAAGTAAAGCAGGTGTCTGTATTTAGACTTCTTGTAGTTAGCTTTTGGTCAGAGAGCAATCTTTGCTATCTCCAATCAGCAGGCAGTCCTGGGCACTGCTTGGGAACCAGGGAAGTGGGCAGGAGCTTTCTTAAGGACTAGTCCATCAAGCTTCGGGTGTGAAGGACCAACGGCAAAGGATGTTAGAGTCTGCCCATCAGAGTAAACCCAACAAGGCAGCCAGTAGGCAGCCACTCTGCTGCCCTGTCGACCCAAGGGGACCTCTACTCAGGTAAGCCTGTTCGGACTGCGTTATAGGGTGGCTGTACTTTGGAGGCCAGCTAAGCATGTCAGTGGACTTAGGGGCTTGCTGTTTTCCCCTGTCTTTAGTGTGGTGTTGTGTGTTCTTAACTGGTACAAGGATTTAATGTGTTTCTGGGTAGTTGGGATTGCAGGTAATCTGTCAGGTTCTAGGGTGATTCAGGGATTGGATGCCTACTATTAAATAGGTGCTAGATATAGTAGATGGGAAGCATCAAGTTTTTTCGGCAGCGACAATGCCGACCTCCCCCACAACGATGGCACAATACCGACGCAGGTATTGTGCTGCCTGTTCAATTGGTGTTTTCTGTGGGGGGCTGTGCCCCCCCCCACACTGCAGACTTTAGGATTCCAACTCCAGGTTGGAGTTGGTCCGGGGAGGGGGCGGAACACTGGGGGAAGGCAAAACATGGAAAAAGGATTATTACCGTGAATGTCGCTGTAATGGTCTTTTTTCCTGTTTCGCTGTCGGGGTGTCGCTGTAAAGGGGTGCACTGGTAGGATGTAGGGACTTGCAGTAAAAAGCCTGCTAGGTATTATTGAGCTTCAAGGTTTTAAGGGCGTATGGTTACAGGGTGGGAGTGGGATAGCCCAGCTGGATCTGGGACAAAAAAAAGGAGGACTAGAAGAACAAGGAAAAGGAAATGTGGGGAGTGGTACAGTGCAGTGGTTGGGGGTCGGCAGTCTACAGGGAGAACTTCTGGAGGCTGAATTGCTGTCCCATCTGTGTGCGCCTCTTTGGGTGGAGGCAACAGGTCTCAAGGCCCCAAGCAGCGCTGGCAGAGAGTTAGGAGTATGTTGCAAGACTCAAAGTCGTGTTGGCAAGGCGTCACTGAACCATCTCTCAATCAGTTAATCAATGTTTTATTTGTATAAGGTGCCCTTCCAATGCTCAGGGCGCCTTTACAGTGCAAAAATAAAACCACACAGTATTACAATTTAAAAACAGATAAAAACATAACAGTGCACACATTAATAGACTACTGAGAAAGCCTGGGTAAATAAGTGGGTCTTCAACAGCTTTTTAAAACCCTCTATGGTCTGGCTCGCGAGTATCTGGCAAAGTAAAGAATTCCACAGGGTAGGTGCCATAAAGGCGAATGATCTTCCTCCTGATGTTTTTAGGGATACCCTGGGAATCTCTAGCAATCCCTCGCCAGCGGATCAGAGTGAACGGGTGGGGCAGTAAGGACACGAGTTCTTTCAGGTAGCGGGGTCCCTTCTCAAGTAGGGCTTTGCAGGTCAGCAACGCAAACTTGAAGGTAATCTGTCACTGTATTGGCAGCCAGTGCAGTTCACGCAGCACAGGTGTTATATGACTGGATCTAGAAGTTCCAGTTAGCAACCTGGCTGTTTAGTTCTGCACTAGCTGCAAGTGGTGGATATCTACCCCAAGGAGCCCTAGGTAAAAGAGCTGCAGTAATCAAACGACTGGTGACAAAAGCATGGACCAATGTAGGAAGATGTTCGGGAGGAACCAGGTGCTTCACCTGGGCTGTGTTCCTTAGATGGTAATAGGAAGATGTGACTACAGCCGAAACCTGCACCCTCAGGGTCAGGCCTTCATCAAATACCATGCCCAGGTTTCGCACCTGGCCCGAGGCAATAAGCGGGTCCCCCCCCAAATTTAATCTTGAGGGTTTTCCCTCCCATTACCTTGTTGTCCTATAACCAGGGTCCACCACCAGTACCTCTGTTTTTCCTGCTTTCAGCCGAAGTCAGCTGGCACTCATCCAGTTCTGAATCTCCAGTAGGCAATTGTTAAACACCACAGCAGAATCTAATTCTTGTTTGGGTACGAAAGACATGTTCAGAATCATCAACACAGCAATGAAAACTCAACCCGTACCGTCTTATAATGTCCCCTAATGGAAGCATGCACTCCGCGAACAACATGGGGGACAGCACCAAGCCCTGTGGAACCCCACAGGGTAGCCCATGAGGTGCTGAGGAATAAATCCCAGATACTACTCTCTGGGATCTACCCTCGCGGAAAGATCGAAACCAACTGCGGACCGCCCCTCTCAGTCCGCAGAAAAACCACAGGCACTCGAGCAGCACCCCATGATCCACGGTGTCAAATGCTGCTGAGAGATCAAGGAGGACCAAGATGGAATGGGCTGTCTGATCTTTCGCCATCAGAAGGTCGTTAGCACCGTACCAGGGCTGTTTCGTGCTATGCCTTTTTCTGAAGCCAGACTGGAGAGGGTCATAGATATTGTGGTTGGAATAAATGGTCCTCCAGCTGCAGAGTGACCACCTTCTCAATAACTTTCCTACAAAGGGCATGTTTGAGATCAGTCTGTAGTTAGTCGGGTCAAGGCCTGCTTTTTTTAAAAGGGGCTTCTACTGCCTCCCTTAAGGGATTTGGAAAGATCCCTCTCTCCAATGAAATCCCCACTATCCCAGCAAGGACCGGTCGATAACTTCTACACACCCACTAGTAGGCGGTAGGGCCTGGATCCAAACTCATAGTAGGTTGGTCGAGAGTCTGGATGATCCTCACTATATCCATGACTACTGGCTGACTAAAGGTGAACTAGGTCTGACGGGCATTAGCACCACCCGATCAATGCAAGGCTCAATGCGAAGGCACTGGCTGATTTCATCCCTGATGGTGGACACCTTATCAGCAAGGAACTGTGCAAACTCCTCACACTGCACTTGTGACAATGCTTCGACCACAGTCCGGAAGAGCTGGCTGGCCTGTTCTTTGCTTGTAGCAATTTTCCTGGACAGGAACTCTACCTTCTTATGGGAAATTGCTGATTGATAGGTGTGGTAATGATCCATCAATCTAAGTCTGTCCACCTTCAGGTGAGTTTTCCGCCAGTGCCTTTCCAACCTTCACCCCTGCCACAACAGCTCACAGATTTCCCCATTAAACCAAGGAGCCCCCGGGTGAGAGGTAAGAAGGCAAACACGAGCAGGAGCAATGATATCCAAGGCCTCAGCAACAGCCCTATTATAGACTGCTACAAGAGGTCTTGGATCGGTGCAATCCCCTGGAAAACCAGAGAGATCCAGCACCGTCACTAGGCCTTCTGTGGTAACTCCTCTTTAAAGGACGGTACTGTAACAACTCCTTTGGGACCGGCCAATTTCGTGGGGCTGCGAAACTGAATCCCAGGGCGTGATGGTCAGATCAACTGACTGGCTCCACCTCCACATTGGATATCTCCATCCCCAGGTGGAACACCAAGTCCAGTGAGTGTCCTTTCTCATGGGTAGTAATAACCCATGTTAGGCTCAATTAATCCATCAATTGAGGAGGTTTTGTCCAAGCGCAGAGTTCATCGTCGACCCATGCATTGAAATCCCCCAGAACCAACCATCTGGGGGAATCCAGTACCACCTCAGCAATGAAGTCCACAACCTCCTTTAGGAACTCCCTTCCATCACCTGGTGGATGGTAAATGAGAAGGGTCCTGTAGCCTACACCTGCACCCACTATACACTCAAAGGAGTTGGTCGCTCCCACTGGCACCTCCCTGAGACCCAGTTCCTGTCTAAAACAGACAGCAACCCCCCAGCCCTGACAGTCCTCTCTCTCCCGCCCAGGGACCACCTAACCAGACATAGAAACATAGAGGTTGACGGCAGATAAGGACCGCAAGGCCCATCCAGTCTGTCCATTTCTTTTTCTACCTTATGAATGTGCCAACAGCCTTTGCTCTGTCAATGGCCTATCTATTCATACTCATCTGTATCGCTTCTTTATGCCTATTCCATGCCTGTTTGAAGCCCTGCACTGTATTCATATCCACCACTTCCTGAGGTAGGCCGTTCCATGCATCCACCACCCCTTCTGTGAAAAAGAACTTCCTCACATTACCCCTTAATCAGTCTCCCTCTAATTTCATGCTGTGTCCTCTTGTCCTGCTATTTTTCTTATATTGAAACATGTTAGACTTTCACCTTGTTAATGCCCTTCAGGTGTTTGAACGTTTAGATCATAGCACCTCTCTCCCTCCTTTGCTCTAGGGTATACATATTGAGCTCTGTTAATCTGTCCTCGTATGTTTTCTGATGCAGTCCCTGCACCATTTTGGTTGCCCTTTTCTGGATTGCCTGAATTTGGTTAATGTCCTTGTGAAGGTGTGGCCTCCAGTACTGCATGCAGTACTCCAGATGGGGCCTAACTAGTGTCTTGTAAAGCGGGATTATTACCTCCCTCTTACAACTTGTAATACCCCTACTAATGCACCCCAACATCCCCATAGTCTTACCTACTGCTTTAGTGGTCTGCTTGGATGATTTCACGTAATCTGTGATGATGATGCCCAAGTCTCTTTCTTCCCTTGTGACTGCCAGCAACTCCCCTCCCAGCCTATAGGTGGCTTCAGGGTTTCTCTTCCCTATGTGCATGATCTTACAGACACTGCTACCTCAGAGGTTGGCAGAAGGAAGGAGCAGTTGGACTAAGACTAAGGTGGCTCAAGGAGGGCAGGGGTGGTAGGATTGGGAAGGCGGGGGGCAGGTAACAGGCACACTCCTCATCCAGTGCCACTAAGAAACTCCTGCACCATTCTGTCAGAGCAGGACTGTCATGCAGGGGCACCCAAGGTGGTCAACAGAGAGGATGTGGGGAACACCCTAATGGAGTTCGGGGACCTAGAGAAGGAGGAAGCAGCTTCTAGTGGGGGACTCTACAATCAGGGGATGGAGCTGGGGTAGAGAAGGGGGTTAAGCACTTGCCTGGCACATCGGCTCAGAGTGATGGAAAGCATATCCAGCAGATGGCGAGGGCTGTGCAGGAAGGGAAGCTGGACATCATTGTTCACCTGTGGACAAATGACCTAGCTCTGAAGGGACAGCAGCACTGCAGGAGCAGTTTAGGGAGCTGGGGAAGGGTCTTCAGCAGGTAGCATGCACTGTAGTCCAATGTAATTATATGGAGAGCATGGGGGCATGCTCCATAGACTACTATAGGGGCTGGATTTAAAGTCTTTTTTTGTTGTTTTGTTTTGCTAATAGTTCAGGGTTCTGATTCTGATAAATCAAGGTCACCACTGACCTAACAAGACCCACCTTTGGAATCCCCCGTCCAGCACACCCTGCATCTTGTCTCTTCACCCTTCTCCCTTAAATCCCAACTCTGTGAGGTAACTTCTTACTGTAGGTCTTTACCTGTGAGTAGCCCTTTTCCACTTTGTGTTTTCACCATCTCCTGTCTTGCCTTTTTCAGTCTGTGGTCTCCTGCCTACTGATACCGATTGCTACTAATGAACTATTCACGGTAGACATCACCACAGTGTGATATCTGGAGTCATCACACTGCAATGAGAATACATGTTTTATCTAATCAGTTATCTGCTCACTCCTATTTATAATGGTTGCCTAATGAACTATTCACATGCATAATTTATATTGCTGCTTTTGTTTAATAGTTTGTTATGGCTATTACTGGATTTTTTTTTTAATCATGTTCTGTATTATGGTTAGTACGCTGTTTCTATATTGTAAATCTTGTATAGTGTTTTTTTTTTTTTGTCTTCCATAATCCTCTGTAACCCCCCCCCATCATACCTGACTGCCTCAGCTCAGTGTACCTTCCAACTTATAAATAAAAAAATATTTTTCTGTCTTTCTATGTGTTCTTTATTTTCATCTGTCTTTCGTAGTGCTTTGTTTGTCTGTATTTTCTGCATTTTCTTTAATATTCTGGCCTCAGTCGTTTCTTCTTTTTAACTTAAATTATTCATGCCCATCAGCCAGCCTACCCTCCATAACAGTGCCACTGCCCACATTCCCATCACCCGCCTTTTCAGAGACCTACCCCACCTTCTGTTCCTCCCTCACTTGCCCCCCCCCCCAAAGTGGGGCTGCAGGGGTCCCTGTTGGATATCATTTTCAGTGGAGGTGGGCACCTCGATCGTCCAAGTGATGCTTGCTCAAACTGCCATAGGTCATGATTTTTTTCATCTTGTTCCACCCATTTCACAGAAGAACGGTTCTGAAAGAACTCCTAAAACTGAAGGTGGACAAAGCAATGGGGCCTGACGGAAACCCCCCCAGAATTCTAAAAGAATTAAGAGGAGAACTAATGACACCACTGACTGCCCTTTTTAACAAATCATGGGAGGATGGTGTGGTACCTGAGGACTGGAGGAAGGCGGATGTGATTTCCCCTTCACAAAAGTGGGAGCAAGACAGAGGCAGGAAACTACAAACGTGTCAGTTTAATCTCTGTGGTAGGGAAAGTGATGGAATCACTTCTGAAGGAAAGAATTATTGAGTACCTGGAGGCCAGTGGGGCACAGGACCCAAGGCAGCATGGGTTCACAGTGTGAAGGTCATGTCAGATGAATCTAATTGATTTCTTTGACTGAATGACCAAAGTAGTGGAACTGGGAGGGGTGGACATGGCCTGCCTAGACTTTGGCAGGGCATTCGACACAGTCCCACACATAAAAATGGTGGTCAGGTGGGCCAGCCTGGGGGTGGGTCCCAGGGTGGTGGCCTGGGTGGGGCACTGGCTGGACGGCGGGACACGGAGGGTGGTTGTAAATGGAGTCCACTCTGAAGAAAGGGGTTAGTAATGGGGGTGCCGCAGGGTTCAGTACTGGGCCCAGTCCTAGAGGCCAGTGGGGCACAGGACCCAAGGCAGCATGGGTTCACAGCGGGAAGGTTATGTCAGAGTGGACTCCATTTACGTATTGCCTTCTGTGTCCTGTTGTCCAGCCAGTGTTTTGTCCAGGCTGCCGCCTCTGGGACCCTCCCAGGCTGGTTGATTTGACTGTTGGTCTTTTGTGTGACTGTGCACAGGTGCTTTGCTAGAGTCTAGGTAGGCCATTGAGTCCACTCTGAAGAAAGAGGGGTTACTAGTGGGGTACCGCAGGGTTCAGTATTGGGCCCAGTCCTTTTTAATGTCTTCTTAAGTGACATTGCAGAGGGACTGGAAGGAAAAGTATGCCTCTTTGCAGATGACACAAAAATCTGCAACAGGGTTGATACACAAGGAGGCGTGGAAAGGATGAGAAGAGACTTGGCAAGGTTGGAGGAATGGTCAGAAGTATGGTAGCTAGGATTCAATGCAAAGAAGTGCAAAATAATGCACCTGGGAAACAAGAACCCAAGGGAAGAATACACAATGGGGGGGAAGGTAATAACAACAAAAAAGGAAAGGGACCTGGGGGTAATCATATCAGATGACCTTAAGGTTAGCAAGCAATGTGAGAAGGCAGTAGGGAGGGCTGAGGTGTACTGGGATGCATAGGGAGAGGCATCAGCAGCAGAAAACCGGAAGTTGTTATCCCTCTGTACAGACAGTTGGTGAGACCCCATCTGAGTACTAAGGCCCAGTTCTGGAGACTCCATCTCCGAAGGACATAGACAGGACAGAGGCAGCCCAGAGGAGGGCAACTAAAATGGTGCAGGGTCTGCAAGAGAAGCCATCAGAGGAGAGACTAAAGGAGCTTAATATGCATCACCAGCAGAAAACAGGAAGTTGTTATCCCTCTGTACAGACAGTTGGCGAGACCCCTTCTAGAGTACTGCGTCCAGTTCTGGAGACCCCATCTCTGCAAGGACATAGACAGGTTGGGGGCAGTCCAGAGGAGGGCAACTAAAATGGTGCAGGGTCTGCAGGAGAAGCCATATGAGGAGAGACTAAAGGAGCTTAATATGTATACCATTGAGGAAAGGAGAGAGAGGGGGGACATGATAGAAACTTTTAAGTACCTCAGTGGAATCAACAAAGTCCAAGAGGGTAGCATCTTTCAGAAAAAGAGATTTGCAAGAACAAGGGGACACAATTTGAAGATAGAGGGGGGACAGCTCAGGGGCAATGTGAGGAATTATTTTTTGAGGGTGGTGGATGCATGGAACAGCCTTCCTGAGGAGGTTGTGGGGTCTAAAACTGTGGGAGAATTCAAGAATGCATGACACAGACATAAGGCAGTTCTTGTGGGGGGTAGGACGAAATAGGCTGTTGGTTAACTAGGATCTGCAGCGTATCCTGTTGGCAGGGAAATGGGCAGACTAGGTGGGCCAAGTGGTCCTTATCTGCTGTCAAAGTCTATGTTTCTGTGTTTCTATGTTCCATCCTCTAGGATGCCAACATATGGGCTTGACACACATGCATGGCACAACCCTGTTGGTGGCCTCCTCCTGATCTCCAGCTGTTTACCACTTGTGGTCACCAAGGTGGCAATAATGTAGTGGACTCCTGAGGAAGGGAGCATCCTTTGAAATGCTCAGTTCCCTCTCCAGCCATTCCTCCCGGCGACTTGGGCTCATTCCTGATCCCAGGTAGCCAGTAATCTGAACAGTAGCACTTCCGCTCTGTTGACAAGTTTGCCTTTCAATCTCTCTTCTGTCCCCCGGCTGTTGCAAATATGAAAAACTTCAAATATTTTTATGACATGGGGAAATGCACACTGAACAGAAGCTTATTTCTGTGTATGCAACCTGGAACACAGGGAGGTTAAGTGACCTGCTCAGGGTCCCACATTATACATGTGGCACTTGCGGGATTCAAACCTAGATCTTCTGAGTCTCCAGCTCACAGCTCGGTGCTCCAACCAGTTGGCTAGATAGTTCTAAGATGTTTTACTGTTTTAACAGGTGCCAATAGAGTTATAAAACTGACAAGTTTATTCACGTTCAGAACCCAATACGTAAGGGTAAGAGGGTATCCCGTGATATAGACAAGTCAAGTTGAGCGACTCAGTTTGATCACCTGTAAGAAGAGCGACTGTGAAAGGATAGCAAGGGGTGGTGTGAGCGACTGTTATGGTACAAGAATGGCGACAGGAAAAGTATGGCGAATGTGTTACAGAGGTATTGTGAATGAGAATGTGATGGGTTGTTTGGCCAGGCAGTTCCCAGCTGGCCATTTGGTCTGGTGGAAGGAGTGGCTACCGCTAGTGCAGGAGGACCTGGGTTTGGAGCTAAGTGGGTGGGAATGCTACTTTGTTTTAAAGTTTGGATTCTCGTTTTTTTGTTTTTGTGTTCTGACCTCCGAATGTGTGCCCTACAGTCCCCTGGACTCCTGAATATGATCCCCTCCGAACTTTCTCAACTACCCCAGTGTCAGGTTCCCCGAGTTTATTATAAAAACTCTACATAAAATCTTAATGAATATCACCCCCATTGAGACTGCTTCGACTATCACTGTTAATGTATTTGGTATAGTACACATCACTGTTATTGAATTCGTAATGTGCACTCGCTCATTTGTGAAACACTATTCTTGCAGTCGCCATATCACATGTAACTGGTAAGACTCATGTCAGCTGTCCTTCTGGTATATATATAGGCTGGAGGAAAATCCTGGCCCATTGTATTGCTTGTTACTCCCTCTATTACCTACCCAGTCACAACCAATATGGTGGCAGGCCACCCACCACTGTTGGAGTACTGGGTAAATGGTGGATAAATGGTAAGTCCATGAGAACTGGGAAGTCGGTGGTGGGCTGCCATATGGGAGCCTGCCATCTGGGGAGCTGGTGGGGGCAAGTAACAGCTAGATGAAAAGGAAAAAATCTGCACAATGTATTTTAAGTCTGCTCGACAAATTTTTTTAATTTATTTTTTATTTATTTCAATTCTCAGAAATAACCTTTGAGCAAGATGCTCTTTTTCCAAGATCCCACATCAGCAAATACAGGACAATACATAGAATAAACGAAACAAAATTAAATTTCTTATCAAATTACAAATTACTTTTCAGTATTTGCTGTATATCTTAATTTTACGCTTTTTAACATAAGCTGTTTCTGCTTTATTCCTCGTTATCACTGGGTAATTTATAACTACTGGGTAATTATGCCACCCTAATAGGTAAACTGACAGACTCACAAAGCTGTAACATCATCACAAAACCTTTCTTTTATTAAATTTCTGGCTACTTACACATCAGTTTTTACTAAATAGTAAAATGACAAAATGCATGATCATTGGGTGTAAAGCCAGGATCTTCCAGCAGTCAGTTTCCACCATTGATTCCCACTGATGGGTCTTGGATCGGAGGCACTAGGACCCTGCAGGAACAAATTTCCTGCAGGGAGAGAGCCAGGGTTGGTAATGGACAACAAGTGTGGCAAATAATTGCCTGGTACTGTCAAAACTCTTTTCACCAGAGGAATGTAACGTGCATTTCATGTATATACTGTTATTACCTATCTGTGTTTGTACTTTAAGTGTTTATGTCACAGGACCTCCTTGTGAATGAGCTTGCTCAATGGAGCTTTCCTGCAATAAACTTGAACTTGAATGGCTACCTCAGTGACTTGTTTCATTGGCATTGCTGACATTTGTGCGGCTGCCACCTGGAGTACGGTCTGGACATTGCCTCAAGAGCCTGTACAGGGTTTGGCAGGGCTGTGTTACAGGGACTCTCCTATCTTAATTTTATGGAGTGCTCTCCTCCCAGACTGTTTTTCACTTGTAACTGCTTGGTACTCATTCCTAAGTTGTTACCCGATGACAGATACCTCCGAAGAAGATAGAATGGTTACATAAGAACTTATCCCAACAGTAGATCTTTGAGGGGATCTCAGACATCAGGTGTATTTTCCCTCCCACCATCCCCCTTCTTGGGATTCCTGTCTAGGATCTGGCTATCTGGTGTATCCAGCTTTTTCTTTTGGGTCTGGGCACCACGTTATCTCCTCGGTCCCCCAGGGCAAGAGCGTTGCTCCCTTAGTCTCCGGGGGGCTATAACTGAGGAGGGAGTGGGGCCACTCACGCCTTTATAGAGTTGGTGACATCGGCTGACTTGACGGTGTGGGCGGCCGCAGTTGTACTGCTGAAAATCTTCTGTGTGGATTCCTATTCACCGACGGTGAAGTTCCTACAGTGTTGAGATCCCTCCGAAGATCTACTGTTGTGATAAATTCTTACGTAACCATTCTTTCCAGAAACCTTCGGTCAATCCACAAGTCTCTGCCTACTGTATAATCTGTCTTGTTGAATATGGATCAGCCTGCCTTTGAAGATTAACCTACCAGTCTCACTTTGTTTAGCTCAAGAGTCATTCGATTTTTAAAAATTCTTTAAAGAGATATCTGCTTGAGTGTTCAAGATGTGTTTTTAGTTATTTGCATCTTGTGGTGCATGTCCATATTTATACACTTGCGTATTTCAAGATTATTTTTGTACTTGTATTCTTGGATATTGTTTTATGTTATATGTTTACCACCTGTAGCTGCACTTCTGCAGTGCGGCTCCTGGTTACTTATGAAAATGGGCCCTTGGCTCAGTGTGCTTATCCGGTCAACAAATAAAGTAAAAATTCCTTAATAGGTAGAGCCCTTTTTTTCTGTTACAGTCTGACTTTTTTTCCATCCCCATCCGACTCAGCTGCAGCTCGACTCCTGAGAGACAGAGGATTCTTAGATTAGGATATTCTGAGAGTGCATTTGATAGATGTAGGATTTCTTAAAGAAGGATCAGACAAAGGACTGGCCCTCAATACCTTATGAGTACAGGCCTCCACCTTGACTGCAATGCTCAGTCAGTGTCAGCGATTCCCTCTAGGTTTGCACTCTGGTATTAAAAGCTGTCAGCAGAACAGAGCTGATCTGTTCTTCATTCCCCCTTTGGAATCTTAATGCCTTCTATGAACCTTCATTTGAGCCCCTCTCACAAGTTTCAGAAAACATGCCATCGATTAAGACATGTTTTCTAGTAGCGCTTTGCTCTAGAAACATGCAGGAAAGCTGCAGGCCCTCTCCTGCAAGGAACCACGTCTGATTTTTATTCGGGACAAAGTAATGTTACATACTATACAGTCTTCTCATTCCATCCTAAGGTTCCTATTGAATTTCATGTTAACTATGCCTTTCTTCCTTCCTTTTGTCTAAGGTCCAGAAAAGCTAAAGAAAACATTTCCACAAGCTAGACAGTCGCAGAACAGTTAAGACATACTTTATAAAGACACAGATCTTTATGAAATTTAATAACCTCTGTACAGTATTTGGTCCAGCAAAACAGGGCCAAAAGGCTTCCAAGGCTGCCATGGCTAAGATGAGTCAGAACAAGTAAAGCATGAACCAGCTCCACAGTGGGACTTACTGCTGCTCCTGGCTGTGCTCATGGGCAAGCCATTTAAGCTGATGCACAGGTGTGAGTTGTCATACTTGTCATGGAAGATAGCCTTCCTGGTGCAGTTATGTCTTCAAGAAGGACAGGGGAGCTCAAGGCACTCTCTGTGTACTCTTCCTATCTGGTCTTCCACAGGGACAAAGTTGTCCTTCACCCCAACCCTAAGTTCCTCCCGAAGGTGGTATCAGAGTTTCACCTTGACCAGGTGATTAGCTTACTTTACCAATCCTACTTCGGAGGTCGACCGTAGGCTTCATACCCTGGACCTGCGGAGAGCATTGTCATGTTGTGTGGAGCATACAGCAGGAGTTTGGGGATAGGCTTGCTAGCCGTTCATCATCTATGCTGAAGTCGCACCTAGCAGACCAGCAGCAAAGCAGACAGTTGTAACGTGGCTTACATCTTGCATCAACCTCTGCTATAGGTTGACTGGTTGGGAGCCTTCCATTGGTATTAGGTCTCATTCAACCGGATGGCAGCTGTTTCCAGGGATATGCCTATACAGGAGAGTGGTAGGGCTGCTACCTGGAGGTAAGCACACACCTTTATTTCCCACTACCGCATTGACCTTGAGTCACACTGGGATGCATATTTTAGGACCTTGGTTCTCCAGTCTGTGTTCGCCAACTAAGGGAGCGCACCTTGCCCTCTCCTCCCAGAGAACTGCTTAGGACTCTGTCAGAGTGTGGATAAGTGAACCATATCCATGCTCCTAGAAGAATAGGTTACTCACCTGTAACCATAGATCTCACTTTGAGGGTGAGCTCTTGCAGCAGGTTACACCATAAGGACTGAAGCCGGCAGGTGCCAGGACTCAACGGAAAGCTTCTAGCTAGCAGTATACAGCGGAGCCCACCCCTTGACATTAGCCACTGGTATAT
Organism: Neoceratodus forsteri; assembly: GCA_016271365.2. NCBI lineage: Eukaryota > Metazoa > Chordata > Ceratodontiformes > Ceratodontidae > Neoceratodus > Neoceratodus forsteri. The sequence continues at coordinate 485,068,621 of CM057449.1, forward strand.
AAGGGGTGGTCCTGTAGCCCTTCCTCAGTTCTTTTCCCTTCATCAACCCACACATGTTGGTTCCAGGGATGCCTTCTGCTCCAGTCAACCACCATTTTTCCGCGATTACCTGCACTTTATTATTTTCATTAAAACTTCGATATTTCTTCATTTTTCTCTGCATGTCTTCATCTCTGACCTGCCAGTGGAACTGCGGCAGTCCAAGTGTCCTTGCAGCAAGCAGATCCCATTGAAGGATTGCCACTCTGCCTCTTCTGCCTATGCCGAAAGCATGACATTGAGGCCAGCAAACACTGCCAGAAGTTCAACCAAAGGACCAGGATCCGTCACCAGAAGGCCCTAAAAAGCTTCTTGCTTGAAAAGAAGGTTGCAGCAATGGAGAAACAAATCCAGGGCAAAAGTTCCTCCTCCTCCTCTGTCCTATTTCTGGGGCCTCCACCTCTTTGTCCTATCAGGAGAAAAAGTCGGATGGAAAACACTGACACAGGGAGAAGCATAAGGAAAAGTCTTCCTCCCACTCCCGGTCTCCTCATTCCAAGTTGACTGGATCCTGGTCCTCCTCCCTCAGGAGATCAGACTTGGTACCCGCAGCAGCCCTCTCTCCTTCCAGGCTTCCTGTGGTGAAACCCCCCACTCTCATCCAGACGTCGGGCAGAGGTTTGTTGGGATCAGGGAGTTTGTCCTCCACCTTTCAGCCCCTGTTGCTCCGGGCCTTCCACCAGCCTTTGGGCCAGCAGACAGGTGGCTCAGCCGGGTCTTCCTATGGCGGCAGGTCTTTGCTTGTCATCCACCCGGCCTCGGCGTCTTCTAAGTCAGTCCCAGCCTCTGGGATCGATGCCTTCCAGTGGTGCCAGGGACATGCATCCACCTCTTCCGGCAGAGTGATGCCTCTACCCCTTTTGGGAGTTAGCTCCCCTAAGCAGGCTCCCTCCAGGCCGATGCTGGTGGCATCCCCCAACCGGCGCCAGTCCATGCCTATTCTGTCAATGCTGGCCACCACGGTATCGCTCCTGGCGACTCTTATCCCGTTGTCACCAGACCGACCTGCGTTGCCAGTGGATCTGAACCACCCAATGCCAGAGAGATTGCAGTTGGACCCGACGGCACCCGCTGGGCCAACGGCAGACAACTTGACACCCGTTGGCCAGACACCCGTGAACCCAACTCCGCAGGATCCAATGCCCGGGTTGCCGCCTCCGAAGGAACCGACACTGGGGCTGTCTTAATGTCCCTCAATCAATGTCAGGTAATCCTTCCAATCCGAAGAATCCTCTGCCAGACCTGACAGCCTTATTTACTTCATGGTGGAATACAGTTAAGGGAGACTTGCTTCCGAAGCCGGCTCCCCCTCCCAAGGATCTTCCTCCTTTGGGGTTCAGCCTCAGGCTCCTCCTCAGAAGCCTTCTCCACAACCCAAGGAGCCTACCCTGCAACCGGACGATACAGGCAGGGGTTGCTTCAGGCATAATGGAAGGAAACACCGACGCTCGTCCTCAAGATCCTCAGACAAGCACAGACATTGGTCTCATGACCATAGGCACTGGTGTTCAACTTTGAGGTCTTCCTCCTCAGGGGAGTCAGACTGCAGCTCCTCCTACTCAGTGTCATGTGAATTCAGGTTGTCTCCCTCTCCTGTGGACTCTAAGGACACCCCTAGGTCACCCCCTAGATAACCTGACCTTTATGGAGGTTATGCAGCACATCCAGTCAAATATGGGCTGGGATACAGCAGATTTGGACCCTGAAAGACACCGTTTGGCTGTCTTTCTCTGCCAGAAGATTATAAAACCTTTAGTAGTTCCTCCTGTGGTGGACACCTTTTATGGACGCCACTAAGCAAGCATGGAAATGCCTGTCTTCCACCCCTGCCATTTCAAAAAAGGCTGACCACCTCTATAATGCTCCCAGAGATGAGCTCTGTTTTGTGGAGCAGCCAGTTGCAGGCTCTGTGGTCATCACAGCAGCTCACGATCGGTGCAAGAGGCCATGTCATCTTAGCACCCAGCCTCCGGACAAGGACTCCAAGCAGGTGGACCAGCTTGGAAGAAAGGTGTATGCCTTGGCCACCTGTGCCATTCACTCTCTAAATTATTTGTCCCACATGGTTCAGTATTAGAACACCTTGTGGGAAAAGGCCATAGAACTGGTCCAGACTAAGCAGTATGGTCATCAAAATGCCGAATTGCTGCACATTTTAAAATCGGGCTCAGACATGGTTACCCATCTCTTGCATTCTTCCTATGACACAGCTGATGCCACAGCTAGGGCAGCAGCCTCAGGAATTTGCCTCCTCTCCATCACACCTCTCCCTTATCCAGAAAGAGATCCAGGCACTCTTGCTAAAACAGGCCATAGAGCCAGTTCTGCCAGCTCAGAAGGGAAAGGAATTTTATTCAAATGATGTTTGGAGAAAGGAGACCAGCTCACCGGTATTTGTTTTGAGTAAATAAATTAGCACAAATTGCTAGTTACTTTTGAATAATTTAATTCAGAAAAATATTCATATGATACAATGTTTCACAGTATTCATCTACTGCTTCATTAGGTAACTAATAATGATACAACATTAAGTAATTAGTTTTTGCACCCTTAACGTGAAATACACCAACCATGAATAAAAATAATAAAACAATCTAAATTGTTACCATAATGTTCCTTTATTTACCTTTCTACTACAAAAATAAAAAGGGGTGGGATATGCAAAGGGGTTGTGCATGGCACCACAGTGTTGCGCCATGCGCAACCCACTGTTGTACCCCGGCATGATATTCAGAAGGGGATGTTGAGCTGCGCAGATCCCGATGGGTGGGCGCACCAGTAATGTATGCAGCGCAAGTGCGGGGGACGTGCCCATGCATATTCCGCAGATCCCGATATTCAGCCTGGGATGTGCGGTGCATGTGCTGGTGCAACCCCCTACTTGCGCCGCACACTGGTGCTCAAAGTTGAGCCCAATGGAAATAGGAGCAGGGGATGGCCACCCACAGGTGAGCTGCCATATTGCAGGGCACAACACGGCAGCCGCCAGCTGTGGGTGGCCACCCGAGCTCCAGGGCAAGGGTCTGTCAGTGTCGCGCCCCCCCCCACGCCTGATCGCGGGCATGTGTATATTTACAAACACGTCCAAAATCCCTGGTGGTCCAGTGGACCGCTTGCAGCCCAGTCTCGGGCATCACGTATATTTCAGAACACCTAACTCACTCCCTGGTGGTCCAGTGGACCGCTTGCAGCCCAATCGCGGGCATATGTATATTTCAAAACACCTGACTCACTCCCTGGTGGTCCAGTGGACCGCTTGCAGCTCAATCGCGGGCATATGTATATTTCAAAACACCTGACTCACTCCCTGGTGGTCAGTGGACCGCCTGCAGCCGATTGCAGGCATAAATATCTTTAAAACAGTTTACCTTATCCCTGGTGGTCCAGCTGTACCCCGTCCCCACCCGCCCCCTGAGCCCGCCACCCTGCTCCCCAGCCCACCCGTCAGCAGCAGGCGGCAGCTCTCACCCGCAAGCCGCCCAGTCGCCCGCCGACTGACTGCACACAATATGGTTGTATGCTGTGGGCTACATGGGTGTGCAGACTGCACCGCATTACATGTGTCCAGATATGTGAATAGCTCCATTCACATATTGGGATTGTAGTACAGCACGGTCGCACACCCATTGGGCCTACATGTGGACCATCGGGCGACAGCCGCATTGTACGCAGTCAGTCGGCGGGCAGCCGGGTGGTTTGCTGGTGGGGAGCTGCCACCCGCCGCTGATGGGGGCGGGTGGCGGGCTCAGTGGGCAGGTGGGGGTACCTGGACCACCAGGGATAAGGTAAACTGTTTTAAATATATTTATGCCTGCTGACACTGCAGGCGGTCTACTGACCACCAGGGAGTGAGTTAGGTGTTTTGAATATACGATGCCGCGATCGACTGCAAGCGGTCCACTGACCACCAGGGAGTGAGTTGGGTATTTTGAATATACTTATGCCCGCGATCGGGCTGCAAGTGGTCCATTGGACCACCAGGGAGTAAGTTAGGTGTTTTGAAATATACGTATGCCCGCAATCGGGCTGCAAGTGGTCCACTGGGCCACCAGGGAGTGAGTCAGGTGTTTTGAAATATACGTATGCCCACGATCGGCCTACAGGCAGTCCACTGGACCACCAGGGAGTGAGTTAGGTGTTTTGAAATATACGTATGCCCACGATCGGGCTGAAAGTGATCCACTGGACTACCAGGGAGTGAGTTAGGTGTTTTGAAATATACATATGCCCGCGATCGGGCATTGGGGCACTATTCTGCGATGTGCAGGGGGCGTTGGTCCCGCCGGCTGCAGCCTGGCAGTGTGCCAGGCGCAAGTCGCAGGGGATTAGTGCACCTGCATGCAAATGGGGCCATAATGACATGCTAATGGCCCCAGTAGTGCCTTGCATGCATTATGGCCCCATTTGCATATCCACCGCTGAATTTTACGGCGCCTAGCACAACTGCACTTGCGCTGGCGCATCCCCCTGCTCCAGTCTTTCCACTTGCACTGGCACAGTGCCAATGCACCTTGCGCAGTATGGGAGGCCAGGTTGCAATATTCAACGGTGCTGAGCCATTGCATAGCTCCGCTGAATATCGCCCAGTCCACGCCCTGGCGCATCCCAGTTGCACTGCGCCCTGCTTGCGCCCCTGCCAGGTGCATTTCTGAATATCCCACCACAGGAGTATAAACATGATAATCTGGTCTAATATAAAGGGCAATGCATGTTTAAAAATTAAAAATAAGTCAAATAACATAAAAGATAATTATTCATATCCCACCTGAACAGGGGAAACTTTATTTATGAACTGGGTTGTATTTGCTTCCTTAGTTCATGTGTATTGTCTAGTATCAACAAACAAAAAATAAATATACAAGTTTGCTTTCGTTTAGTACCTTTAATTTAAAGTTTTTATGAGAATTTAATTGTATTTTAAATATACCTTCTATGTCAAATTATGATGTTCCTTCTGAATATTCAGTTTTGCTGTTATAGTTATGAAATTAATTAGACACCAGTTTTTAGTTATATTGTTTTATCTATGAACAAACACAGTATATTATATTATTTACATTCTATATACAGGTAGCTCTGGTATCTTTGTCCTAATGGTCTCACATAAGTAGTAAATCTCTATCTTTCCAAAGTTCTGCTGGCCCAAAAGGTTTGAAACAAACTTGTTTCTGTTTTTCTTTTATATTCAAAGTCTGGGCAAAGCAAATATACAGTGCAAAAGCTGCAGTTGTGGATTGAAACACAGACAGCCTCAGGTGCAGGAGACTGTGTTCCCCCGATTGTTGTGCAGGTTGTCTTGCTGAAAGGAAGGTTAACACTCATCTGAGTGGTGGATCAGAGTTTATAGCTGATTGTTCTTGAGGGGACAGCTTAGGCCCCACCCCCCAGGTGTCATTTTCTTTATAGCAGGGGTTCTGACATCATTGCCTCAAGGGGGCAAGGTGCGTACAGCTTGTATTCTTACCAGCACAGCACACTGCATTGAAGGTAATAGCACACTCACTAACTACATAACAAAACAAAAAAAAAAGGTCGACACAGGAGAAACAGGAAAGAAGGCACATGTGGGGAGTAGTGCAATATACTGGCTGTGGGGCAGCAGTCTTCCAGGAAACTTTCTGGAGGCTGCGATGCTGCCCTATTTGTAGGCACCTCTCTGGTCTGAGGGAAGAGGTTACTTGTCTCCACGCTGACTTAGCTAGGATTCCTTAAACCTTCTCCCCCACCCAGGGACCACCAGGGCCACTGCCGGTGTGTCAGAGGTTGCCAAGAAAGAGGAGTGGTTGGACCAACGTGGGCTCAGGGAGGGAGGGAGAGAATGGTGGAACAGGGGCACATTCCTCCAGTTGTACCTCTCCACAATTCAGACGCTCTTCTGGCAGAGAGTGGTTCCTCTATGGAGACACCTGCAGTAGAGACCAAGGAGAATGCTGGGAGCCTCCAAAAAGGAGTCCCACAGGAGGGTGGCATGGGACCCCACAGGGAAAGGAAACAACTCCTGGTGGAGGACTCAGTCATTAGTGGGGGTAGATCTGGGGAATGAAGGGGCGAGGGAGGTAAGGTGCCTGCCTGGTGCCATGGCTTGGAGGGACAGGGAGCAAATCCTCAGGATCACGGGAGCAGCTGCATGAGGGAGGGAGCTGGATATCATTGTCCACCTAGGGACAAATGACCTGGCTGTGAATGGGATCAAAGCATTGCAAGAGGAGCTTGAAGAGTTGGGGAAGGGCCTTAGACAAGTAGCACATACAGTAACCTTCTCAGAGGTGCTGCCTGTCTATGGCAAGGGTGATGCTAGGGTATCTGTACACCATGGGATTCAATGAATGGTTGAAAAACTGGTGCAGAGCTCAGGATTTTGGCTTTTTTTGGGGACTGTGGGTCCACCTGGAGGGATACAGGCCTATACTGGCGTGATGGTCTGCATCTCTCCAGGAAGGGAACCAGAATACTAGGTGATACGTTTAAATGCATCATTGGCAAGCATTTAAACTAGCCAAGGGGGGGGGGCACTGAAAAGGAGCAGGGAAAACCCAGCCTCCCCCCCACAAAACACAGTAGTTAGAGAGGTAAACACCAAGGTAGCAGCGGTTAATGGGGAGCAGGACAGGGTAAATGCAGAAAAGGCAGTAAGGACAGGGTGGGGCAAAAGGGTAAGGCCATCAACAAATGGGGGGTAATGAGTACCAATGCCCATAGTCTGTGTAACTAGCTCCCTAAACTAGTGGCCTTGATGGAAGAGGGACATCTGGATATCGTGGCAGTCACAGAAACATGGTACACGGAGAACCATGACTGGGATGTCAACATACCAGGGTACACAATCTACAGGAGGAACAGGGAGGGTGAAAGAGAAGGAGGAGGAGTAGCTCTCTATGTAAGGGAAGGGATCAAAGCAACAGAACTAAAGGATAAACAAGCAGTATAGGCGGCACTGTGGGTTACCCTGGAAACAGGTTATGGCACCACAATTTGCACAGGGGTTGTATACAGACCCCCATCTCAGGGGAGGCAATGGACAAGGAAATGATAGAAGGCATCTTTAGAATGGCAGAAAAAGGGGAGATATTGTTGATGTGGGACCTGAATATGCCAGATGTTAGCTGGAGCACCCAGGCTGCAGCCACATCAAAAAGCAGGGTTATTCTCGATGCCCTACAGGGGGCATTTCTCAGACAGCTAGTGGTGGAACCCACTAGGAAGGGAGCAGTCTTAGACCTGGTACTGTCAAATGGGGATGGAGAAAGGATCTCGGATGTAGAAGTGGGTAGCCATCTGGGAACAGATGATCACCAAACAGTGTGGTTCACGATAAACACAACCATAGAGTTGAGCCATACAAAAGCAAGAATGTTGGACTTTAGAAGGGCTCACTTTGGGAAAATGGGAGAGTGCCTCAAAAAGCACTAACAAACGGGCAAGAAGGAGGGGTGGAGGAACAATGGGGAAAAATCAAAACAGCCATCACAGAGGCAACAAGCCTTTGTGTGAAGCAAATCAACAAAGCAAAATGAAGGGAAAAAAACACTATTGTTCTCAAAAGAGGTGGTGGGGAAGGTTAAGGAGAAAAAGGTAGCATTCAGGAAGTGTAAAGAAACACAAGAGGAGCAGGACAGAGAACTGTACCAGTTAAAGCAGAAGGAAGTGGGGAAGGCAGTTAGAATAGCAAAAGCCCAAACCAAGGAAAAGATAACCAACTCAGTTAAGAAGGGGGATAAAACCTTTTATAGGTACATAAGGAAGCAAAGAAAGATGAAGTGAGGGATAGTGAGGGTTAATAAAGGGAAGGGAGGCTGGGCAGAGGATGACAGTGAAAAAGCAGGGATACTGAATGAATACTTCTGCTCCGTATTCACAAAAGAAGATGAGGGGGAGGTACCTAAATCAAAGAATAGAAGCACTCTGGATAGGTAGGTCGATACCAGTCCATTCACAATAAAAAGGGTTCTGAAAGAACTCTTAAAACTGAAGGTGGACAGAGCAATGGGGCCCGATGGGATTCACCCAAGAATTTTAAAAGAACTAAGGGTAGAACTAGTGACACCACTGACAACCTTTTTTAACAAACCATTGGAGGATGGTGTGGTATCGGAGGACTGGAGGGGGGGGCAGATGTGGGAGCAAGACAGAGGCAGGAAACTACAGACCTGTTAGTTTGACCTCAGTGGTAGGGAAAATGATGGAATCACTTCTAAAGGAAAGAATTGTTGAGTTCCTAGAGGCCAGTGGGGCACAGGACCCAAGGCAGCACTGATTCACAGCAGGAAGGTCGTGTCAGATGAATCTGATAGATTTCTTTGACTGTGTGACCAATGTAGTAGACCAGGATGGGGCTGTGGACATGGCCTACCTAGACTTTAGCAAGGCATTTGACACAGTCCCACATAAAAGATTAATGTACAAGTTAGACACCCTTGGAGTGGGTCCCAAAGTGGTAGCCTGGGTAAAGAAATTGGCTGGACAACAGGATACAGAGAGTAATAGTAACGAGGTTCACTCTGAAGAAAGGGGGATTACTAGTGGGGTACTGCAGGGTTCAGTACTGGGACCAGTCCTCTTTAATGTCTTTATAAGTGACATTGCAGAGGGACCGGAAGGAAAAGTATGTCTCTTTGCAGACACAAAAATCTGCAACAGGGTTGATACAGAAGGTGGGGTGGAAAGGATGCAAAGGGACTTGACAAGGTTGGAGGAATGGTCAAATGTATGGCAGCTTAGATTCAATGCAAAGAAGTGCAAAGTAATGCACCTGGGAAACAAAAACCCAGGGGAAGAGTACACAATGGGGGGTGAGATAATAACAAAAATGAAAAGGGACCTGGGGGGGTAGTCATATTAGATGACCTTAAGGTGGGCGAGCAATGTGAAAAGGCAGTAAGGAGGGCTGGTAGGATACTGGGATGCATAGGGAGAGGCATTACCAGTAGAAAACTGGAAGTTGTCCTTCTGTACAGACAGTTGGTGAGACCCCATCTGGAGTACTGCATCCAGTTTGGAGACCCCATCTCCACAAGGACATAGACAGGATGGAGGCTGTCCAGAGGAGGGTACTAAAATGGTGCAGGGTCCTGCACCAGAAGACATAAGAAGAGAGATTAAAGAAGCTTAGTATGTATACACTAGAGGAGGACATGATAGAAACTCTCAAGTACATCAAGGGAATCACCAGCTCAAGAGGGTAGCATCATTCAGAAAAGAGGTGTGCAAGAGCAAGGGGCACAATTTGAAAGATAGAGGGATGGCTCAGAAGTAATGTGAGAATGTATTTTTCATGGAGAGGGTTGTGGATACATGGAACAGCCTTCCTGAGGAGGTAGTGGAGACAAAAATGGGGAATTCAAGAATGCATGGGACAGACATAAGGCAATTCTAGTGGGGGGTAGAAGGAAGTAGGCTGTTGGTTAACTAGGTTCTGTAGCCTATCTATTAGGTATGGAAATGGGCAGACTAGGTAGGCCAAGCGGTCCTTATCTGCCGTCAAATTCTGTTTTTATGTTCAATTAGAGTTCTCATAAAGGTCGCGCAATTCTCTTGTGCAATTAAAGCTAATATGTCTCAACAGTTTCTTTTCAAAATTCAAAAAGAAAGGTTCTCCTTATTTATACTTTCAGCGTTATTTCTTTTTTAAGCAGCCATTATCAAGTTAGTTCATAGGTTCTAACTAAAGTCCAATGTTTTCTTTTAGTTTCTACACTCATTTTTATGTTGCTTGCACGCATGTGCAAGAAACATAGTGCCATTATCCGAAGCTGGAGGTGTGTCAGCCTGTCTTCCAATGCAGTCAGTGTGTTTGCAGGTGCGCCCCAGTTCCCCAATCACTGCTGCAGCTGTCTGTGACAAGCTGAAAATGCAGTGGCATACAGTTCAAAGGAGAGCTCCGCTTCAGTGAGCAGAGCTCTCCCCTCACACTACGGGAGCACATATTGCGTGCTGATGCGCCCCCACGCACATCATATGGCCGATAGGGTGCCCAACTCCGTCGGCTCCACGCCCCCAACAGCTGTCCAGGTGCCATGCTGGGAGCCCACCCCAGCGTGGCAAAACTGTTATAGCTGATGGGGTGCCCAATCCCCCGTCGGCTCCAAGGCTGCACGCCTCCCCAAAAGCTTTCCCGGTGCCACGCTGGGAGCCCACCCCAGCGTGGCAAATCTTGTTTTGGCCGACGGGGGTGCCCAATCCCCTGTCGGCTCCACGTCCCCCCGAACAGCTTTTCCTGCTGCCATGCTGGGAGCCCACCCCAGTGTGGCAAACGTCCCACGTCGTCTTCGTTAAAAAAAAAAAAAACTGTGAATAAAAAAACGGTCCCTCGTAGTCTCCCTGACCCCTTCCCACAACCCGCACCCACCCACTGCGCACCCTGCCTCCCCACACCCCCCTCACCCCATATTTACCTCCGGAGCTCGGCGTGACAATCATCGGTGGACCGGGAACACGTCTGCACTTTTCAAAGCCGACCGCGAACTGAGGAAATGCCGGTAAGCTGTATAATGGGATAGATAGGGTTTTTTCAACTTTATTGCATATCTCAGGCATTTTTTGGAATTTTTGCACCAAATTTTCAACATGGGGTTTTTGGGACCCTTTCTCATGAATGCTGTCACTGTCATGGCATTATTCGGCCCAAGGGGTGATTTCGCAGTCCTGCTAAAAATCATCTTTCTGGAGCGATTAATGAAATGACACTGCCACCTGCCAGTGTTCATAAGGTGGGCTCTCAAAAGCCTATTTTGAAAATTTGGTGAAAAATTCTAAAAATGACTGTTTTGACGAAGCGCGCTATGCAGTTCCTACGCACTGCCTAAGTTCGCGGAATTTTCAATATTTTCACCAGATTTTCAATATTGCCATTTTACTTACCTCTTATGAGCAGTGCAGCTGTCATTTTCACGTTTGCCCAAAATGTGTTTCCGCCATGTAGTGCACAATGGCACAGTTGGTGCAAACTCAATGTATGGGACATATTAAGAAAATCACAGTGACACTGTTCATAAGCGGAGGTCTTAAAGGGCTATGTTGAAAATTTGGTGAAAAATTCCTAAATGCCTGTTTTACGAGCTGCAAGCAAAGAGTCTTGCCGCATCGTCAAGTTCGCCGAATTTTCAATATTTGCACTCCAGTGACTTCAGATACCTAAACCGCACATAGAAGCAAGCAACATTCAGCATTTTATTTTATTTTATTTATTGAATAAAATTGGAATTACAATCCTTTGAGTCACAGACTCTTTTGCAAAGGCTCCACGTCAGATACAGGGGGTGGAGGGTAAACAAGTACAGGAAAAAAACATACAAAACAAGCAATATTGACATTACAGTACTGGAAACACAGTTCAGGCATTGAATTAGATAAACTGATGACAGAAGTAGGCAGCATTCTGAAGATCACTTGATAGAAAAAACATGACGGCAATTCTGATTCGTGGGATCTAGAGAGACCCTGTGTCGGAAGTAGGAGGGTATGGGAACACAAGCGTTGGGCAGAGTTAGCCACAATCACATAAGGCAGATTCAAGAAGTTGAGCTTTGAGGCTTGCTTTGAAATGGGAGATGCTATGGGTCAGAGAGAGCGGCGGTGGTAACGTATTGAGCCAAAGCAGGGCACGGTAGTAGAAGGATCCAAATGCTTGTTAGCTCTGCTGTAAGAGTTATAGGTGATTACTCACTCTCCTCTTTGTTGGCATGCTCCTCTGGCATCTTCTGTGTTACTAAAGGTGACATTGCTGTGATGCACTGTGTTTTAAGGCTGAAAGCCTCACCCCTTCCTGCCAGGAAGTAAATGTTCATTGGCTCACTTGGGGTGAAGAAACTGAGCCTTCTGTGCTTGGAAATGAAGCTTCGCTTCTTCTGTCATGCTCAATGGGGCAGTTTTCTGCAGTTGCAGATTTTGGAAGTTTCTCTAGGGTAAGAAGAACTCAGTTCCTTAAGTTTTGCACTGTATGGTTAGGAGTACTTATTTTTCAGTTTTAAAGCTTACAAAGCATCAGAAATGTATTTCTTTATGGGAAGCTCCCATTGTTCTGCATCCACACTGCAAAACGTGTGTATCCTGGTATGAATTTTCTATAGAAGGGGAGAATTTTTTGAGCATAATTACATATGTAGTAAAAAGAAAACATTTTTTTTTTGTATTTTCCATGTAAGTATTTTGTTTGCACACAGCATCAAATCTATGTCTTTCTGTTGCAATGAAAGTTTATAGTACGTCAGAGAGCTGAATTGGGACAGAGGCACCAGACCAAATGTTGGCGCCATGTCCCGACCCACCAATGCCACTAGGGCATATCGAGGTGGCCACTAGGATGTGGACCATGGGATATCGTTCACTCCAGGTGGTCAGCCCATGCCTGGACACTGTGAAAGACAAACAAATATCAAAAGGATCTTAGGTAGACTAGATCAAAGTTCAGTCAACAAATTCAGACCATACTATTTCCTCATTGAGGTCATAGCATTTATCCCGAGTTCCAAATCTATCAAAGGGATTTTATTCCCACTTTTTTTCTTGTCCCAAAGAAGACAGGGTACTTACAGCCCGTCCTGGATCACAGCCACCTGAACAAGTACATAGAGTACAAACGGTTCAGGATGGTCACCCTTCCAGGCCTGCTCTCCATCCTTCATCAAGGGAATTGGCTGTGCTCCCTGGATATGCAGAAGTCTTGGTGGCTGCTAGAAAGCCTTCCACAAGGGTTAGTTACTCTATGAAGTGGAAACGGTTTTGCCTTTGGTCTTCCGCTCACCAGCATGATCCATTCACATGTTCAGTGAACTCTGTTTTGGAGCATCTCTTTTCCTTTTCAGACTCAGGGCTGATTTACTCCTCCATTATGGTACACTTATTGGCCATTTCCGCTTATGCACCTGTAGAGGGCAAGCCCCTTGCCCGGCTGGACATTTCCTGCACTTTCTTGCAGGGTATCCTATACCTCAAGCCTCCCATCAGGGACCCTGTCTGCCATGGGATCTTTTATTTCTTTTGGAAAAACTTTTGCTACCTGCCTTCAAACTGGCAGCAAGTTATGAGCCACGCTTTTTGTCGTGGAAAGCGTTATTTTTAGTTACCATTACTTCTGCTTGAAAGATTTCTGAGCTTCAGGCTCTGATGTGCATAGAGCGTTATTTAGTTTTCCACAAGGACAGGGTGTCCTTGCGGACAAATCCTAAGTTTTTGCCTAAGGTGATGTCCTAGTTTACACTGAATTAGGACATCCACCTACCTGTTTACTATCCAGAGAATTCTAATCGAGGGGAGGCTCTGCTTCATACTATGGATGTTCGTTGGGTGCTTTGTTACTACTTAGATCGCATTTGTGATATCTGAAAGACTGAACAATTGTTTATTTCTTTCGCCCCAGGGACTGAAGGGGCTCCAGTTTCTGAGCAGACTTTGTCCAAATGGTTCGATATCTGCATTGTTTATTGTTACAGGAAGTATGACAAGCCTTAGCCGGGACCGGTCAAAGAACATTCTACTGGGGTATGGCTGCTTCTTTTGTATGCAAGAAAAACATGTCTGCAGCTGAAATCTGCGCAGCAGCCACTTGGAATTCAGTACATACTTTCATTCGGCATTACAGTTTGGATATTGCCTCTCGTTGTAGGGCAGGCTTCGGCCTCACTGTCCTACAGGGCCTACTCAGCTTTCCAGCCAACTTCTTCCTCCTCCCGGTCATTGGGTAGATTGGTCCTTTACTGCTTGGGACTCCGCCCTTATGGTGTAACTAACTGCAAGAGCTCCCTCAAAGTGATATAGTACAATTACATAAGAACTTACCATAACAGCAGATCTTGAGAGGAGCTCTTGCAGCAGATGCTGCTTTCCTACCACTTTCCCTGGTACATGTTTCTCCATTGTCTGTTTTGCCTTTCTTCATTTCAGAGGAACCTTCTTGGTTCTCCATTTCTGAGTTTGCTGGGGTCTCTGACAGGAGAACTGAGGTAGGGCTGGGGACCACCCTTATATACCATTGGCGACATCAGGGCAGGCCCCACTGTATACTGCTAGCTAGAAGTTTTCCATGGGGTCCTGGCACCTGCCGACTTCAGTCCTTGTGGTGTAACCTGCTGCAAGAGCTCCTCTCGAAGATCTAGGCAAGGCAAGACAAATTTTATTTATCTGGTGCCCAATCCCTGAATCTCTTAGCTATCATCTACTGTTATGGTAAGATCTTACTTCGAGATACAGCTCTTGCAGCAGGTTACACAGTAAGGACTGAAGCCGGCAGGTGCCAGGACCCTACAGAAAAATTCTAGCTAGCAGTACCCAGTGGGGGACCACCCCTGACGTCTGATGTCACATAAAAGGGGCGGTCCCCCAGCATACCTCAGTTCTTTTCCTGCCATTGACTCGCCAGCATCAGCTGTAGTAGACGAACGATGCCAGAACTTAAATTTTTTCAGAAATTCAGTTTAGTTACCAGCATGTCTTCTTCCACAACTTCTTCTACAGAAGGACACCCCTCTAAGTGTACCTGCGGCAAGCAGATTCCTTTCAAGGACAGGCATTCGGCCTGTGTGAGGTATCTAGGCCTGGACCATGACACCAAGGCCTTCTCCATCTATCAGCAGTTTAACAGCAGGACTAGGATCCACCGCCAGAAAGCACTAGAGGGGTATATTTTGGAAGAGAAATTGAAGGCCATGGAAAGAGATCCTTCCTCCAGAGGGGAACCCTCCCACAAGTCGGGGAAACACAGAGAAAAGCACTGGAACAAGGATAGGAATCGATCCCCAAATTGGGCCTTGGACTCCTGGGCCAGCTCCAGTTCCACCCGGTCGGAGAGCTCTCCCTCCCAGGCCCAGTCTCAGCCCCCTCTAGTGAAGGTCTGCACTTGGGTGGGGGCTCTAGCTCGGTCTCCTTCAACCCTTGAAGACCCAGCCAAAGATGGTCGGTCGTCTGGTTCCACTGCCAGGTCCGAGGCTTCAGACCACCAGAAGCACCACACTAAGTCAGCTGCAAAACTGTCACTGGCATGCAGACTGACGCTGGGACGCTGACCAATGTTTGGTCTCCCAATCTCCGAGGGGCCCGGAAGTCCCCCCCCCGAGGAAGATGATGGAGCTGATGTCCCTTAAGGAGATCTCAGAACTGAAGTGGACGTCCGACCCAGCACCCGCTAAGTGCACTAAGGACCCGATGCCACCCCCACCTCCACCTGCTAAAACCAGTCACCGGGGGACATCAGAGGAGGACGTCAGAGCCCACACTGCTGATGACCAGACATCGGGGGATATTGAGGATGCCGGCTTGCCTCTGGGGCTGACGCCCGACCCCACTACGCCTCAGGCGCCCACACCTGATCCTAAGGAAGGGCAGGGACTGACGCCAGCCGTCAGTCCTGCCTTAATATTCAGGAGGTTAAAGACCTCTGTACCTTTTGGTGGAACACTGTTAAAAGGACATGGTGCCCAAAAGGCTCATCAAGAGGTTCCTCTTCGGGGGGCGCAGCTGAGCACCCAACATGGCGACTGCTTAATTCTTAGCTCCTGACTCGTCGGTAATTAAAAGCCTAATTTCTACACACCACATCCAGATTGGCAGCCTAAAATAACGAAATCCAATGTTGGAAGCCCTGAGAACTGCAACATGAGTCCTAAAAGGGATCATAGACATGCTACACAAAACCTGGTTGCCTTTCTGTCCTTGCTGCAAACATTGAGAGGGATAGGATCAGGGCCATCTTCCTCCACTGACTCAAAGATGAGTGAAGCCCGAATCCCCAGATTATGGTGCCTCCCAAAAATACAGGCGACCGGAGAAGATACAAATCGCCAATTAGCTGCAGTTGAGGCTCGGTTTACTGAAATTGACGTGATGACAAGGTGCAAGCTCATGGTGGATATTTTGGAGCTGAAATCTGAGAGCGTGATCCAGTGCACTAGGAACGCCAAGTTCTTGCAAGATCTCACCTTCTTGAGGGCTAAAACTGAAGCACTGGAAAACGTCCAGAGGCAGCCAAACATTCATATCGTGGGCTTCCCCCCTGAGGTTTGCATCTACTGCAGAGATTTTGCCAGCTATCCATAGACTGATCTTCTCAGACCTAGTACTACTGCCTGCAGATTCCGGGGCTACTGCTGTTAAGGCCTTAGCCATCCCTATGCGATCCAGTAGAGGCCCAGGGAACGAGCGCCCTTTAACAGCTGTTGTTACCTTGTCTAATTCTGAGGCCCATATAGCTTTACTGCGTGCTGCAAGACTCATGGGTGATACAATCTGGGATGACAGCAGGATAGTCTTTTTTCCAGACATCTGGTCGCAATCCCAAACAAGGAAAAAGGCTTTACAGGACACAAAGAAATTGCTCCTCGAGAATGGTATTGAGGCCCAGTTATTGTTTCCTGCGAAGCTCCAGGTTAAGCATGCGGGTAAGCACTATCTATTAACTGACCCAGAGGCAGCGACTGCATTGGCAAACACTCTGATAGAGGCCCAGAAAACATCTAAACAAGTGATTGCTCCGGACTCAGGTTCTGAATCGGACACAAATGACTGACTGATGTATTTAAATGGGATTTTCCTTTTTTTCTGGGCCTAATTTACAGAGGATTAAGTCCCCTAAATGGTGTTTCTAGTTGGGACTTACTGTCGAGGTTGTTTATTATGTTGTGTAAGCCATGTTGATGATTTTAAAGATTCAGCCTGTTATTGAATTACCTGCTTAGTGAGGGATACCCTTTCTTTTGGGGATTTTTACCCCACTCAATTTGTGAAGTGATTGAATTCTCCTACTGATAACCTGTCTCCCTGTCAGTTAGCTGGTCTGATAATAATGCCAGGGGTGATATGCAACTTAATTGAGTCAAGGCAATCTTTATAACACCTGTTTACTCTCCACTCATTAGGATGTTTCAGCCCTCTATTATCATTTAGGTAGCCTACGAGGGGCAGAAATAGTGGTAAATTGTGAGATATGTATAGGTGAGAGTGTTATAGACTACATTATTATCAAGCCAGAGAATTAATCCTACGATAAACTAAATGTTGTGAATCACATGGTAGGATGGAATACTTGATGTTGTATACTCCTATGAATAATATCCTGTCCCTGGATGTGATGTACGACATATGTTTCCTAATGTGATGTATGCTATATGGTATATGCTGTATTACATATAGTCCATAAATAAAAGTAAAAAAAAAAAAAAAAAGGTTCCTCTTCCTAAGGATCCAGAAAAGTAGTACCCCTGACCTTGACCTCAGGGATCATACCCACCACCAAGGGGCAGATCAAAGGAGAGAAAGTCAGGGACCAAGAGACCACGTCCTTCCAGGACTCCTTCAGGGTCCCCTAGTGACCACAGCAGACCTAAAAGACCCAGACGGAGACCACACTCCATCAGGGGATGATTCGCGCCCAGACATCTCAGACACCTCTAGGTTGCCTTCTCCGATTAGTCTTCCTTCTCCAGACCCCCGGGACCTTCCCAGGTCACCGCCTGATGACCCCTCATTTGCTGACATAATGAGGCACATTCAAGAGAATATGGGGTGGGAGACGGAGGACTTGGACCCCAAGTGGCAGTACCTAGTGAGGTACCTTAGGCAGAAAGACCCCAAGCCTGTGGTGGTTCCACTGTTGGTGGATACCTTTCAGGATGCTACAAAAGCTGCATGAAAGAATCCCTATTCCACCCCAGCGGTCCCCAAGAAAGCAGACGACCACTATAAGGCTCCGCTGGAGGACCTGTATTTGGCTCAGCATCCATTGGCCGATTCTTTGGTCATTATGGCCTCTCACAAACACTCACAAAGGCCTCAGCATCTCAGTACCCAACCACTAGACCAGGAATCCAAACTGTTGGATTCACTGGATAAGTGCATGTAAGTACCCTCTACATGCTCCATCAGGTCCCTCAATTATCTTACGCACATAGTGCAGTTTCAGAATGCACTGTGGGACCAGGGTCAGGACCTGTTAAATGGTGAGAAGAAGGAAGAGTTACTGATCCTCCTTCACACGGGTTCAGATGTTGGGACTCAAGTCCTCCGAGCCGCCTACGACTCTGTGGACTCACCTGCCAGGGGTGCTGCTACGGGCATTTGCCTCCGGAGACACCCATGGTTGAGGGTCTCCGGGTTCACCTCAGATGTCCAGAAGGGCATTCTGGATGTCCCATACAATGGCTCAGTATTGTTTGGTGAAGACTCCAAGAGAGTTATCATGAAACTGCAAGACTTCAGGAAGGCTGTTAGGACAGTACAGGCCTTTCATAGGGGCCAGAACCGCTTTCGCGGCCGGCAACACAGACAACAGCCTCGTTCCGGCCAGCAACCCGGGGCAACTTTGGTAGGAAAAACCAACCCAAGTACTCCAGAGGTCAGGGTCAGCGGAATCAAAAGTCTGCCCAGCCTGTCGGAGCCAACACCGCCATAGCATGACTCCTTCCCGGCCCCTGCCCCACCTCTGGATCCAAAGGAAGGGCGGGTCAGGGGTCGTGTTGCCTACCACCTGTCAGGGTGGCAGAGGATAACCTCTGACCGGTGGGTCCTACAACTGATAGGTAGAGGGCACTTTATCGGGTTCCTCAACTGCACACCACCAAGATCTACTCTGCACTCCCGGTATTCGGGTCAGCATGCCCTGCTCATCCAGTGGGAGATCTCGGCACTCCTGGACAAGGATGCAATCGAGATTGACCCACAAGACCAGAGAGAAGGGATATTATTCTCACTTCTTCCTGGTCCCAAAGAAAACAGGGACCTGTGTCCGATCCTGGACCTCAGTGACCTAAACAGATTTGTGCTGTAATGGAGGCTTCCACATGGTTGCCCTTCAGGGTCTCATCCCCATGCTAAAGCAAGGTGCATGGCTAGCGTCTCTGGACATGCAGGACACGTACTGTATCTTCATCTGCCGATCACTCGAGTGCACCCAAAGTTCCTGCACTTCGAGTTCTTAGGATGCCATTATCAGTTCCAAGCACTTCCGTTTGGCCTGTCCGTGGTGCCTCGCGTGTTCACCAAATGCTTGGCTGTCATGGCAGTGGCCCTCAGAAGACAGGGCCACTATGTGTTCTCGTATCTGGACAATTGACTTCTCATGGCCTCATCTCGAGAGGCACTGGTGACAGTCATTCAGGAACGGAGGGTTTGTTTTCTCAGCCTCCCCACAGCCAGCCCAAGATGCAGCAAGAAGGTCACGAGGGTCTGTTCAGCAGCCCTCCCTCTCCAGTAGCCGTGGAACAGCTGGGGACCGAGTCGGAGGTCGTGAGGGTCTGTTCTCTCAGCCCTCCCCACAGCCAGCCCAAGATGCAGCAAGAAGGTCGTGAGGGTCTGTTCAGCAGCCCTCCTCTCCAGTAGCCGTGAACAGCTGGGGACTGAGTCGGAGGTCTTGAGGGTCTGTTCTCTCAGCCCTCCCCACAGCCAGCCCAAGACGCAGCAAGAAGGTCATGAGGGTCTGTTCAGCAGCCTCCCTCTCCAGTAGCCATGAACAGGTATGCCCAGAGCTCTGCAAGATCCCCTGCTGCTCCACTGTGTAGCAGCTGAAGTTGCGAAATTGACTGATTTTGCTGAAAACTGAAGTACTGTAACTGCTCAAAACCCTGTCTCTGTGGTAGTGGCTATTTGTAATTACATGTCCCCACACCAGTGGAAATAGTTGATTGATCAAGCCTGTCTCATAGCAGGGCACACAGCTTCAGCTTCTGGCCGGTCCTTTTGTTCGCTTTTGGTGCCAATTCCAAATTTAAAAATAAAAAAAAAAGATATAATTAAACCGTCCAAACTGTGTGTGGAGGGACTGTAGCTGTATTTGCATGATTCAGAATTAATTCTTTAAATGCGCTTTAGTGCAGCTGCTGTTTAAATTAATGAATGAATTCCTGCTACACTGTAAAAGTAAAGCTACCTGCTGCTAGCATAGGAATACTGTTGGAATACTGGTCGGTGTGCCTATCTGGAACCAGAGTGTAAACTGAATTGCAGCGCCTGCTCCATATTCATTGCAGCATTGTGACATCCCTAGAACCTGGTAGTATAAGTAATTTCTCCTCTCCCTGGTCCTTGTCCACAGCTGGGGACTGAGTCGGAGGTCGTGAGGGTCTGTTCTCTCAGCCCTCCCCACAGCCATCCCAAGACGCAGCAAGAAGGTTGTGAGGGTCTGTTCAGCAGCCCTCCCCTCCAGTAGACGTGGAACAGGTATGCCTGGAGCCCACAAGATCCTCTGCTGCTCCACTGTGTAGCAACTGAAGTTGATCCCCGCTGGCACTGTGCACCGGCTCCCCACCGCCCCCACCACCACCCTTGGTCGACGTCTAGCTTTATACTGTTGACCACATGATCATCAAAAACCAATCAGCTCACTTTCCCATCTGCAGCTTATATTAGCTAAACACTAGAGGGCTCCCTCTCACTTCTTTCACTGTTAAGCTCCCTAGCTGACAGCATGGCATCCGTCCTTTGGACCCTAACCCAAACTACCTTATTAATTACATTCTTTTCTCATTTTCACCCACATCTCCTGGAGACTAAATCCCCGTACGGGGCCCCCTACATCTGCCTCATCACTCACTACCCCAGAAATACAACCCGGGCACATCTCCGTAATCCTCTTTCCCCAGTTCAGCTCAGCACCAATTATATCTCAAGCCTAAGCGGAACTAAAAGTGAATCCTTACTGGCGCAAGCTGCACCCCCACTAAGAATCACACGCTAAATTGCCCCAATCCTCTCCTCTTCCAAGCACTTTTAGCCCAACTAGTCCTTACCATCCCCATACCAATCAGGCCCTACAAATTTACCGCTGATCCTCGCCTCTGTATATCTCCATCCAAATTGTTATGGAAAGCTGCTCTCTGCCGTGCTCTCCTCCTCCTCCTTCTCATCTCGGGTAACATACACCCCAATCCTGGAACGGCATCGACTGGTGTCCCCATGGGGCGTGGGAAAGGTGGACTTCTGCTGGCCTCCCTTAACATTTGCAGCCTACCTAAGAAGCTCCCGCAGTTTCAAGGTTGGATCACCCAATACTCCCCTGACATCTTGGCCTTATCTGAAACCTGGCTCTCCAAGAATACCCCGGATGCATCTGTCTCCCTAAATGACTATGCCATCTTCAGAGCTGACAGATCAGATAAGAGGGGTGGTGGATGTGCCATATATGCCAGAACTATTTTGCAGCCCCTATTGGTCCCACTGCCCTCGCTGGCATACAGGGCCCAAGCCATAATGATCAAAGCCACCCTAGGCACTCCAGGTAAACCACTTTACATTATGGTTGTCTACATCCCCCCCCACCAACCAGAAGCTAGCCTTTGACTCAATCCTAGACAGCATCACCCACTCCCCAGGAGCGAACTGATTATTATGGGTGACTTTAGTGTGAACTGGTTATCCCACATCTGTCCCTTTCAAAGATGCAGTACATGCCTATGACCTGACCCAGGCTGTCCAGTCTCCCACCAGGCAAGATCCCAGATCGGGTCATCCACCTTTATTGACCTCATCTTTACTAACTGTCCCGATCGCCTCTCCAATATTAAAGTACTCCCAGACGTACTCAGTGACCACTCTCCATTCTCATGCTTTTAGTCGAATAAAATCACTCCCAGCCAACCCAAAATCTCCATCCAAAGGCACCTCAAAAAATGTAGTCTCTCTCGCCTTAAACTCTATCTCTCCTCCTGCGACTGGGCACCTGTTCACACTGCCCAGTCAGTCGACACTGCCCTTACCTCCTTCATTAAAATTTTCAACACTGCCTGTGACATATTTGCCCCTTTCTCAAAACAGGTTATTAAAAACAGGGACACTCCATGGATCTCGCAGGCCCTACTTGAACAGATGCACCTCAGAGACAACCTCTGGCACAGGGTACTGAACTCCCATCTTTCTCATGACAAGCAAGTCTATAGAGAGGCAAGAAACAAATGAACTTGGGCTATTCGGCTAGCCAAGTCAAACTACTATAAGCAAGTTCTCACCACCACTTGGGGCTCTGGGAACAACTTCTGGAGCAATGTCAAGGAACTTTGTGGGAAAACTGTCTCCCCAACCCCTACGCAAATACTTGACCATGGAGCTCTCTCCCAAGACCCTACCACTATATCCAATATATTCAACAACTCCTCCTCCGATCTCAGCCACATCCTACCCCCAAACTTCTTTGACCCTATCCCCAAAGGCCCCTTCAATATCTCCCCAACTACTACCCTCTCGCCCTTCCAGCTGAGAATCATCTCCTGTAACAAAGCTAAACACTACCTGTCCAAAGCCTTGCACAACTCGAGGTACAGCAGCGACTCCCTTGACCTTAAAATTCTCTGTCTAACTCTTGACGAGACCCTCCCTCACTTCACCAAAATACTAAACTGCTCACTACAACTAGGTCAATTCCCTAAGCTTTGGAAAAGTGGAATAATCACGCCAATCCTAAAAAAGGGTGATCCAACCGACCCTGGTAATTATAGGCCCATCACTATCCCCCTCCATCGAAAGCCCTTGAAAGAATCGTGTCAGACCAGCTCACCGAATACCTGGCCAAATACAATCTGCTTTGCCCAGAACAGCACAGGTTTAGAGCAGGGCATAGCACAACCACTGCCCTTCTCGAATTTACATCTTACATACATGAGGTGCTGGAACAGGGGTCAGTAGCAGGAGCTGTCTATGTTGACCTGACCAAAGCATTTGACACCGTCAGTCATGCTCTGCTTATCCACTCTCCCCTCCTCCATCTCACCCCTGTAGCAATCTCATGGTTTAAAAACTATCTCACTGGCCGAACTCAACAAGTCAAAATCAACACCACCCTGTCCGCCAATCTACCAGTTCTTGTGGGTGTCCCTCAAGGGTCTATTTTAGGCCCGCTACTCGTCACCCTCTTTCTGAACACCCTTCCAAAGGCCTGCAGTGGTAAACTGATGCTCTATGCAGAGGATACCGTAGTGTACTGGAAAAGTATGAATCCAAACTCACTTCAAAATACCCTGCAAGGTTGCTTCAGAGAACTTGAGTCATGGTTCACTGAACATTGACTAATACTAAACTACAACAAAACTAAATCTATGTTCTTTGCTCACCGCCAAAACCCCAACAGGAATGCCCAGCTATCCATCTCAAATTCCCAGGGCATCCGTATTGAACAGGTCACTAACTTCAAATGCCTAGGCATCACACTGGACTCATACCTCACCTACTACTTACACATTAACC
Organism: Neoceratodus forsteri; assembly: GCA_016271365.2. Taxonomy (NCBI): domain Eukaryota; kingdom Metazoa; phylum Chordata; order Ceratodontiformes; family Ceratodontidae; genus Neoceratodus; species Neoceratodus forsteri. The sequence goes on from CM057449.1 coordinate 485,091,814, forward strand.
ACTTCTTCTCCTCAGTAAACACCCGGCTTGGGATTCTCTACAGACACAAACACTGCCTCCCACCCAGGCCCTACGGCTGGTAGTTACCAGCTCAGCCCTATCTCTGGTCGATTATGGGATAATTATATATGGCATGGCCGACCACACAGCTCTAAACAGCATCAATCTAGCCCTGAACAAAGCCTGCCGACTAGTCACAAGCTGTGATAGATTAACTCATATGTGCAAACTCTCAAGCTAGCAAACTGGCTGACCTTTGAAGGGAGACTAAGTTACCACACCTGCCTCCAAGCCAAAAAGATCCTTATGGATCTTGCACCCGTGGGCTTTCACCCCCTCATCCAACCTGCCCCACACAGGAGCACCCCCAGACACCGGAATAGCACCCCCCTCTTAGTCCCTCACTGTAGGACTTCATTAGGGCAAAGGTCCTTCCGTTATCGTGCTCTCTCTGGCTTAATGACCTTCCCTCCTCCATCACTCTGGCCCCTAGCCTTGGCCTATTTAAAATGGGCATTAAGAGACTGCTCCTTGACTTGGAGTCATGTGGCTGTTACAAACATCCCTCCCTAATTTCTGAATCTGATAGAAAACAAGAGTCGCTCATGACCCAAATCTAGGCCTACAAACCCGCCATGACTTAAACTTCTGACTCTACGCCTGGGTGGGCCCACCGAAACAGTAACCAGTCTCTCTTCAACTCGACAACCTAGGATCCTTAGCTACCCTAGTGAAACTAATCTAACAATGTAAATTATTCTGTACAAGGTAACCATGTATTAATTGTCTTAATGTGATGTTCTGCTTAGTGAGCTATGTACAAAATTGTCTTAAGTGTTGTGTCTGTTTTGTATAGATGTGGAGCCTTTGCAAAAGAGTCATTGACTCAAAGGATTGTAATTCCGAAACTTCAATAAAATAAAATAAAAAATATCCATTCTCTGTTTGGATCACTAGGTATCACTATCAATCAAGAGAAGTTGTCCCTTGTCCCCTCACAAAAATTGCAGTTCATCGGGGGAGTGCCTTCCTGCCTGAGGACAGGGCGGAACGCATCTTAGCTCTAATACGGAACATCATGACGAAGAAACTGGTTCCTGCAAGGACTGTGCTTCGTCTGCTCGGACACATGGCAGCCGCCATCGCCATGGTCCCCTTGGCCTGCCTCCATATGAGGGTTACTCAGTGGATGCTCAGGGCACAATGGGATCAAAGACAGGATCACTTGGATCAGCTAGTCAGAGTCACAAAGCCAGTCATTCAGGACTGGCAGTGGTGGCTCGTCCCAGAACATCTTTCCAAGGGAGTCCCCTTCGTGGCACCTGTTCCATCTCTGACTCTCACCATGGATGCTTTTGGGTCTGGCAGGAGAGCTCACTTGGATGGTATTGGGACTCAGGGAACCTGGTTGCCCTGGAAGCTCACCTGCACATCAATATTCTGGAGATAAGGGCTGTCCTGTATGCCTTACAGGCACTACGGTCAGAAATCCCACCAGGCCAGGTGTTAGTGCAGACAGACAACACCTCAGTGGTATATTACATCAACAAACAGAGGCACTCACTCCTATCCACTTTGCAGAGAAGCAAAGAGGGTCTGGGACTGGGTACTACAGCACGGCACCGCAGTTACCGCAGTGCATGTTCCCAGTGTAGACAACACCATTGCAGATTGTCTGAGCCGGTCACAGGCCCAGGCTCATGAATGGGAACTGCCACAGGAGGTGGTGGAGGACCTATTCAGCAGATGCGGGACACCAGACATAGATCTGTTCGTGTCCCCATAAAATGCAAAACTGCACAATTTCTGCTCACTAGATCCAGGGCCTGGTGTTTTCTGGCGAGATGTGTTATCCCTTTCTTGGACAGGCAGGTTCCTCTATGCTTTCCCACCCTTCCCTTTGATCCAGAGGGGTCTTCTGAAACTACAGTCAGAAGGCACGTCAGTGATCTTGGTAGCGCCATTCTGGCCCAGACAGATTTGGTTTCCACTCCTCTACCAGTTTGCCCAGGAGCCTCCCTTACCCTTACCGGTCAGCTTGCACTTGCTGTCCCAGGAGGCCGGCTCCCTGGGTCACCCGAACCACAGGTCCTTGAACCTGCACACTTGGCTCCTAAGGACGTAGTAGTCCTCAGACATGGAGTGTCACAGGGAGTGGCTGACCTACTGGTGGCGTCCAGGAAGCCATCCACACAAGCTACTTATGCTATAAAATGGTGGAGGTTTTGCCTGTGGGACCAGACCTGCGACTTGATCCACTTTGCTGTACCGAGAGGTCAGTGTTGGATTACCTCCTGTCTCTATATGAATCTGGTCTAACGTGCTCCTCTATAAAGGTACACTCTGTGCCATCTTGGCATACCATACTCCAGTAGGTCAAAGTCACTAACACAGCTAGAGGCCTCCTGTGCTTTTCTGCATGGCATCCTTCATCTGAGACCCTCCCCATCAAGGACCTGATTCCTCCTTAGGATCTTCTTTTTGTCCTAGAGCAGCTTACGCTGCCTCCATTTTGAACCAACGGATTCGACTTAAGTCTCCTCTTGGAAGACACTGTTTTTAGTTGCTGTTACTTCAGTAAGGAGGATTTCAGAGCTTCAAGCGTTCATGTGTAGAGAGCCTAATTTGTTTTTCATAAGGACCGAGTGTCCCTAAGGACAAATCCAAGTTTCTTCCCAAGGTGGTCTCAGCCTTAACCCTAAATCAGGATATTGATCTCCGGTGTATTATCCCAACCACTCTAATCGAGGGAAGCTCTCTTGCACACTCTAGATGTGCACAGCATCCTCTGGTTTTATTTTGACCAGAACCAGACCGTGCCGTCAAACTGATAACTGTTTTTGTCATTGAAACACAGGATGCAGGGAGTACCTGTGTCAAAGCAGACACTCTCCCAGTGGCTGGTTAGATGTATTGAATTCTGTTACCAGTAGCGCAACAAGCTTTTACCGGGACCAGTGAAAGGCCACTCTGCAAGGGGGGTGGCTACCTCCTTTGCTACACTTAAGAATGTTTCTTCATCAGCCATTTGTGCAGTGGCTACTTGGAGTACAGTGCACACCTTCATCAGGCACTACCGCTTGGACATCGCCTCAAGGCGTAGAGCGGGCTTTGGCCTGTCAATCCTTCAGGGGCTCTTGTCTTAAACGATCTATTTTGGGATCACTCCTGTCCTCCTCCCAGAAGGGTTAATTCGTACCCTTACTGCTTGGGAATCAGTCCTTACTTGTAACCTGCTGCAAGACTGTATCTTGAAATAAGATAGTACAGTTATGTAAGAATTTACCATAACAGTAGATCTTCGAGATCAGCTCTTGCAGCAGGTAGTTTCCGTCCCACCTTCCCCTCAGGAGGTTTAATTCTTCTGTATGACATCTCAGACGTAAACAAATTACTTTTTACCTTCCTCTGGAAGCGGATCCTCAGTCTTCCCTTCAGAACTGTATCATTATACCGGGAGTCTCCAGCGGGAGAACTCAGGGATGCTGGGGGACCGTCCCTTTTATGTGACATTGGATGTTGGGGCGGGGCCGATGTCGGGGTCGGTCCCCCGCTGAGTATTGCTAGCTAGAATTTTTCCGTGGGGTCCTGGGACCTGCCGGCTTCAGTCCTTACTGTGTAACCTGCTGCAAGAGCTGATCTCAAAGATCTACTGTTAAGGTAAGTTCTTACATAACTGTACTTTCTAGGAGTGGTATATGGTTCACATCCACACAACTTACCTGGTCTCCCCTGGCAAATGGCAGCTGATCCTACTTCCAGTAATTAAGGTCTGACATCACGGTGCACTCAGGGGATATAACCTCCCAGGTGGTGGGAGGAGCTTAGCTTAAAGATGTTCCTGCCAGTCACTGCATTCCAGTAGAACTGCCAGGGTGTGGATGTGAACCATATACTACTCTTAGAACTACGGTTATAGGTGAGTAACCTATTCTTCTTCTTCTCCCAAAGAGAGAGAGAGAGAGAGAAACAGGGTTTTTACTGAGTACTTCGAATTTCCAAGAAACTGGGAGGCTCCCAATTCTAGTTTTAAAATCTGATACATTCATCGATCATAAAGGTTCAAGATGGAACCTCTCAGCTTAATTATACAGGAGGTTTGGCCTGGAGATTCTTGGCTGCCATGGACCTGTCCAGTTAATGTCTGCACATTCTGATCAGCAATCCTTCAGAAGTTTCTTAGGTTCGCCATTCTCATCCTGTATCTTTATTATCAAGTGCTGTCTGTGGTATGGCCTTGAACACATAGTCCTCAGGAAAGTGTTAGTGGTGATCATTGCACAGCTACAGAAAGAGACTCACCACCTATATCCCCACCTGGAGGATCTCCTCATCAGAGCACCATTGAAACCACTAGTTCACAGGTCAGCTCAAATGACCATTCAGGTCCTACAGGGTAATGGCTGGAGAGTGAACATTGAGAAGAGTTCACTGCATCCCTCTTAGAAGTTACACTTTGGGGTGAATTTTACACTGATTTAGGAAGAGTGTTTTTGTCTCAGCAGAAAATGGAGAATCTCTCATCAGAGATCTGCCAGTTCAGAAGGCAGAGAGTAGTTACATCCTACCAATGTCTTCAGATTGTGGACCTGCGGACAGCTGCCCTAAAAATTGCCCTTGGTCCAGGCTCCTGTCAGGTTGCCACACTTAGTCCTCCAGTCTTTGTGATTGTAGGAGGAGGACCAATACCTTATGAGAATAACCCCTCTATCTCTGCTCCTGGAGCTAGTTCTAACAACCGAGGGCTTTATGCTGTGATAAATCAGATCCCACTGCAAGGTTTATGATGAACAGAGGCTCATGATAGTGATTCCAGAAATGCGACCAATTAACTTGCACTGATTCACTTCAGACCGCAGATCTGACTTCAGTATGTGAAGTTTCATTCAAACAGCAGTGGTGATCACCTACCTAGCAAGGTAGCACGAGACACAAAATGTTGCTGCTGATAAATAAATATCAATGACAACAGTAGCACGCTACAGCCAAATGTACTGAAACCAGTACTAAAAACAAAAATGCACACAGATGTTCACTGCTCCAGCATGAAAGATCAGGCGAGACCACGGCACTAACCCCAGCGCTTCGAGTCTAATCATGACTGTTCGTCCCCCTTTGGCTGTAGACTGCTGCCTTGTGTGTGTTCTTGTCTGCCTTTTTCGGCAGGCACCCGCTCCACTGGTTCTGAGCACACCTCTGCTTGTGCTTCGTTAATAAATAAATTGGTAAACAAAGCCTGCTTTCCTTCAGCAATTATCTTGCAGCAGAACTAAACTTCATAAGCAGGTTGTCTCAGTTGCCAGTGTATGCACTTAAGGGAATGGTTGCAGAGTAGGTGAGTGTTTCCAGCATCCTTGTCACAAGCTCAGAAGACCGGATACAGACCTTCGCATCCTGGGATAATGTCAAGTCCACAGAGGTCTCAGCCAGTATGGGTGACTGGGAGAAAAAGGCTCTGAAGTCTCCATCTTAACCTTGAAACTTTTGAGAAGCATCTCTTCTCCCAATTGACTCTTGATTATTTTGTTCCCAGGAAGCTTTACATCCATCGACCTAATTTTATTCTGATAACTGCAAAATGGCCAAAGGAGTCCTTGCTGTCCAGCGTAGTCAATTTTAGGACGGACTCATTTAAAATACCATTTAGGCATAACCTTCCGGGTCCCTATGTTAGACCCAAATTAATTTCAACCATAGTTGGCTGCCTGGCTCCTGAATGGAGTATGTTCTTCTAGTTAGGATATTCCAAGAAGTTGTAGACACTCTAATGTCCTTCAGTAACAGTTTACTGCAGCCTATGTAATAGTTTGATAACTTTCAAAAGTGGATTATTAGATCAGGGCCTGATGAGAAGGCTTTGGTGAGTATATTATAGAATTCTTTCAGGCGGAGCAGATAATTATCTGTCAGTCAGTACATTTGTGAGTTCATATATCCACATAAATGTGGTATTGGGTACCTTGAGGAATCTCTTTGAGGTTCCAACTGAAATTGTGTATACTGTTAGTTGCAGCAGTTGACACAGTCAAATATTTCTTAAAATGTCTCAGAAAAATTGCTGCCTGCCTACAGTACTGTTGTGAGGCCTCCAGAGAGACTCTTTTAGAAATATCATAAAATAGCTTGAAATATCTGATTATGGCTTTTCCTTTTCATTTCATTTATCTTTTAAGTGGTAGCGGATGGGCATTACTGCTGTTTCTCACAGTGACCAGTATACAATACATAAAACATTAACCCTTGCTGTGCCGTGGACTTATACATCAGTCCAGAATTCATGTATTTTCTAATTCTGTTGGCAGCCTAAAGGTTAAAATAAATGCTTACAGAAGATATACGACATTACTAGAAACATGTATATTCAAGTTTCTCCAACAACATTTTAAATAAATGAGTTTTAAAAACTATGAGCCTGTTACATTGCACCAACATTTTTGGTAATTTGTTATTAAATCAATAGCCTTGAATTTGAATCTTTGTTCAAAAACAAAAGAGTGGAACTGCACACAGTGGACAACAATTGTTCTTACAACATGCTATAAAAAATACAGGATGAGCAACTTTATGCACAACCAGTGTGTTCTGCCACCTTGGGGTTCTGATTCCCATGGACCCCTCAAGCTTCATTCTGGTGATCAAAAGGAATCAGAACCCCCTCTGTGGCAGAACACACTGGTTGTGCATAGTTGCCCATCCAGTATTCTCTGTATACTAACAAAACAAAACAGCCTTGCTTGATAAAATGCAGTCAACCAGGGCTTTAGCAGTGTATAGGGCAGAAAGAGCTGACAACTTGGTATCTAAGTTGTGCAGAGGCAATGTGTTTTTTATTTGTTTCTCTCCAACATTTACAGAGCATTACAGGGTAGATGTCCATAGTTCCTCAGATGCAGCCTTTTGCCAAGGTGCAGCAAGTGACTGCCAAAGGTGAATGAATAAAAATTTGGAAATATTCTCCTCCCAGTGAGCTGATGGTGCTGCTTTACTGCATCCTAGTAGTCCATCAGACTTACTGTACATTTTCTGTTAGTTCTGATATTGTCGCTGGAACCTACGATTCTGAGAGTTTTCTCTCACCAGAGAATATTTCTCAGCAATTTGGAAATCTGATTTTATATATATATATATATATAATATAATACATAATGGGCAGATTGTGCTTTGGATAATATTCCCACTCCTGCAAGTGAGCTCTGGATACTCACAAGTATCCAGAGCTCATGACATAGGAGTGAAAATATTATCCATAGCACACATAATCTGCCCATTATGTATGCTATTTATGCAATGGAGGTGAGAGCTTCCAAAGTATAGTTATGTTTTCCTGCTTGTTTTGTTATTTTATTGTTTGGTAAGTTTTTAGGAGTGACTTGTTCAGAGTCACACAATGTGTATGGGGAGGTTGTGAAAATCAAACCCAGGTTTGGTGTGCTAGATGTATTGCCTTTGTTCAAGGCTCATTATTCTAACCTCTATGCTATACTGAGAGCACTGTTTGAATGTGTTTGTGTTTCTAAATGGGCTGGGAGTGTTACACACACAGTTTGAGAAACAGGTGAATGTGTTTGACCATGCTAATTGTTAGTTTCAGCAAGCAGTATGGAACAGCAACTGTGAGGCACTGTGATTTAGACTGCAGGTTTCCTTGAACATAGTAATTGGATGGGAGTTTTACAAACTCTGTGGGAAACAGCTAAATGTTCTTGGAGTGTTATTTGAGTTACTTGCAAGTAGCAGTGAGAAACAGAAAGTGTGAGGCACTGCTATTTAGAATGCAGGATTTTTGAAATGTAACGGCTGCAGTTTTACAACACTGTGAAAAACAGCTGAATGTCCTGTAATGTTAATTGAGTTACTTGCAAGTAGCAGTGAGAAACAGATTTGTCAGAGTTCAATTTAGTATGCAGGCTTGAGTGAGTGAGTGGGTGAGTGGTGATATCAGCAGAGTATGTATATTTGTCAGATATTTTAACTCTGGTGATGTCATCGTCAGATATCACACTCCAGTGGAAATAACCTAGTTTATAAAATGGGCAAAACAAACGAAGCCACTGATTGGCTGTTTCACCCCCCTAGCCGTGTCCTTAATCCCTGGTATTGTAGCAACCGGCACTACCCTTCATTCCCCAGCCCAACAACAGCACAGGATCAGTGAGCTGTGCCTGCTGAAAACAGAAACAAAGCCTGGCACAGCTACCCAGCGCACCTCCATCGCTGTGACTTAGCTCCGGTCCGCCTACCTCTGCCTGTTTCACAACATAAGAAAACCTGTAATTATAGAGCAACAACAACAAAAGCGTTTTTTAAACACTTTCCAAATTTGGATTAAATGTAGCCTAGCCGCCACAAAGCAGTTGCGAGTTCATCACCACCTTAGCGTGCCAGCATGGCGTGCTATCAAACAAATGGGCAATATAAAAACATCAATTTGCCACAAAAACACTCCATTTCATCTACAGGATACCAGTATAATATAAAAAAGTAACCTGCAGTTTTGTCCAGAAACAGGAGCGCTACCTCGAAAACCTGACTGTAATAAACGTAAACCACTTCAAACGCTGTTTACGGAGGCTCCTGAGGGACATGCTCGCTCCCAGTCTCCCTCGATCGCTCCGTTGTACTGCGTGTCTCTCGTTTCTGTACAAAACTGCAGGTTACTTTTTTATATTATAGTGGTATCCTGTAGATGAAATGTACTGATTTTGTGGGAAATGGATGTTTTTATATTGTCCATTTTATTGAAAACACGTCTGCTAGCCGCAGCGATGTGGTGATGAGCTGACAACGTTTTTGTGGCGAGTCCACATTTAATCCAAATTTACAGTTCAAACTAGTAAGCACAGTAAGTGTCACTTAGCAATATAATATGATGAGACTCTCTCTCAGTTACAAATACATTGTCAGGAGAGAAAAACAAATAATTTGACCAGTACCTTTCTTTCTAAATCTGGACCAATGAGGGACTATTTTTTTACTCAATATTTTAAACCTCACTTTACATCTTTTTTACTAATTTTTATTTTTTATTTTTAGTAACCCCCCTGCAAATGGGGGTTCCCAAAAGACTTCCAGGAGCTTGCTTGAATGCTCCAAGCCTGAATGGTGTTTATGCTTAAGCCATTTATCAGTGAGTGTTTTAGAACCTCTGGTACTGTCTTTAAGAGCTGTCTGCTTGCAGACATAATTAGTTTGTATGGGGACTGTGTGTTTCTTTTGATTGAGTACCACTCGAGCTGCTGCCAATTCACTTCATTTTGCAGTCACTAGAGTGCAAAGGAACCTATCTGAAAGATGTAACTGTTTGCCAGAAATTATTTAGAGTAATAATGAAATTACAGTTTGTCTAACCTGCTTTCTTTGCAGTCAGAACTGTGTCTGCTAGTTCCCCATTCTAGTTTTGAACTGCTGAACTGGACCAATCAGTGTGGGGTAAGCTAGCTCTAAAATGGTGCCTGGACGAATCAGAACTTGGACTCATAATCTGAGCCAGCCACAAGAGGATTGTATGGGCAGTGACTCTGGGAGATGTAGTTTAGACTTCAGTGCCTTTTGGACCAACAGCAGCAGTCTATTGTGAGTGACAGCCAATCCAGTCAGGAACTGGGAGGAACTCAAAGGAAGTGCCGGTTTTGTCGGTTGGAGTTTCAGTTGAGCTTTGGCAGTGAAGAAGAGGAAGGAGCCCTGTGCTTTTCAGTGTGCAGTTTTAGTCAAAAAGCGTGTGTAAGGCCCGGAGTTCGGTCTGCAGCTTGTGTAACAGCTTGTTAGGACTGAATCAGTCCTGTGAAAAGAATCAAAGGATCTCTGAAGTAGAAACCAGGCTCACCCTGTAGAAGACTGGAGGAATGCTGAAAATTGCACTCTGTCTGTCAGGAACTGAATCTGCTGTGTGTTCTCCGGGTATTGTGCAGTAATTGCGATCGGGATACAGATGCAGCCTGCCTGGTATAGTGCTTTCTTTTATATGGATGTGTGAAGAGGTTTGTGTACCTCAAGTGAGCCCTGCTGACATTGAAGGACCCTATCTTATTTGGAGGTCGTGAGTACTAATTCAGGGTCGCTCCCTGTTGAATTGCCACATTAAATCCAAATGGAATTACTGTACTGCTGACTGTTTAATTCTCCTTTTCTCTGTGTGAAAGGGCCCCTACCAGCTGCCACGGTTTGGACTAGCCACTAGGGCTTGGGTACCCAGGGACAGTAACTGATAGGGATAGGCCTGTGCACAGAGCCATAGGTAGATTATTCGGTGATAAGCTAATTAACCTGATTTCCCCTGTCCTTGTTATATCCCCTAAATAAATCAGAGCTGCTTGTTTCAGCAAAGTTATACTGCCTGAGGTATTTGTCTATGTTAAAGTACTGTACTGTGATTGTTGCACTGTATCTCATTTCACAGGAGGTCCCAGTGCCGGAACCAGACCTGGGGGTAAGTGTATACTGTGAAGGTAATTCTGATATATTGTGTGGGCCACTAGTGGGAAGAAAGGGGGGTTGCAGTGTCCCAGAGGGCTGTGACCAAGTTAGTTTAACTATTGCAAACCCTGACCTCTGGGTGGAGGCACCCGTCATTGGATCCAGGCCCCTCAACCTGTTAGTGGCAAATCAGGCAGGTAGTAGCCCCTGGGATAGCGCCATCTAGGGGTTACATTTATTTTTTATAATGAACTAGTTACTTATCAGCCCATTTTATAGCGCAATAACACACTCTGAGGTGTGGTTTATCGCCTGATAAGAAACACGCCCAGTGGCATAAGGCACTCGGCCAAGCGCCTCGTGCCTTAGTACACCCCTGGGCGTGCTCTTATCAGGCGATAAACCACACCTCATCGTGTGTTATTGCTTACTTATCACGCTGATATTGCTCTCACCTCCATTGTATAAATAAGGGATATGCAATGGAAGCAAGTATGATAAATGATTTATCTGCACAAGAGCAGTTTGACATTGGGTAACCTCACGAGTGGCGTAAGCCACAAGTGAGATGTCCAAGGTCAATCTGCTCAAGTGCAGATAAATCATTTACTGTATTACATGAGTTTTCAATTGCATATTCCATTTATGCAGTTCTTTTGTTTTTGCTTTTGTAGGGGACATGTGTTAGTCAAAAAAGTGAATAAAAATTTAATTTTCTGCCATTTTTTGCTTATTATAGAAAATCTAAAAGGAATCTAGAAATGAAACACCTCTCATTTTGTAGATGTTTTTATGCTGAACTTACATACTATCATTTTTTGTTTTAAGTTATTTACATTTGTTTGATGAAAAAGTGCACAAAAATTGAATTTTCTGCAGTTTTTCGCTAATTCCGAAAAAACTAAAAAGTATAAATGAAACACCACTCATTTTGTAGATATTTCTGTGCTGAATAAACTTTGTGCTCACAGTACCATGCTATCATTTTTCATTTTAAAGTTATTTACATTTGTTTGCGGACAAAATTTAAAAAAAAATATGAATTTTCTGCTGTGATTTTGCTAATTATCAAAAAATCTAAACTGTATCAATAAATAAAACACCACTCATTTTGTAGATATTTCTGTGGTGAACAACGTTCATGCTCAGAGTACCATGCTGTCATTTTTCGTTTTAAAGTTATTCGCATTTGAATATGGTTAGTACTGCTACTGAGGCCGAACATTCTAAATGACATAAGCACTGTATACATAAATGGCTGATGACGTAAGCACTGTGTGGATAAATGGCCGATGACATAAGCACTGTATACATGAGCAAACAATAACACATGATGAAGTGTGGGTTATCGCCTGATAAGAGCATGCCCAGGGTTGTACTAAGGCACGAGGCGCTTGCGCCGAGGGCCTTATGCCACTGGGTGTGCTCTTATCAGGCGATAACCAACACCTCGGAGTGTGCTATTGCACTTATAAAATGGGTTCATATGTAATAAAAAAAAAAGAACAAAAGTAAAAAAATATAACAATTGAGGTTTTAATAGTTGAAATAGTGAAAAAATGGTTCCTTTTTTAAAATAACTGTTTATTGTACGCAGATGTCTTTTTATGTAATCTTGATGTAAAACATAGAAAAATGCCATAGTGTATATAAGCCCCCATGTAAGCTCCCCCTGTTCTCTCTAGTTAACGTTTTTCATTGTTGTTGTTTTTTATATTTCTTAGTCTGACTGCCGCTTTCATAACAACGAGCGTGTCCCTTTTTGGCCACTGTATGAACCTGATTTGGGCCTGTACTGTGGTGAATTCCTTTTGGCAGGCAATTAAACAAACTTTTCCCCTTTTTTCGGGCATACTAATTATTTCACAGTGGATATCTGTATTGGGGGTAAATATTCAGCTATTAAATCTCCCACCCATAAAGCCTATATGGCATTAATATCAGCCGTGTCAAAGCTGCTAATAATGAGACGGTGGATTTCAAACTCCATTCCCACAGTTCGTGAATGGTTTCAAGAAATACACTGAATGCAGAAAGATGTGTACATAGGGAGCGGTAGCGAGTAGTGCCGTGCTTTTTAATTTAGCTTTTTAATTTGGAGTCAGCTAGTTCATGGAGGGCGGCAGGTTGATGGAGATAAAGATCTATGCTGGGGGGAAGCGGTAGTTTCGGCTTTCATTTTAATGCCGTTTTGTAGGCAGCACGCAGGAATGGTCCGTAGATCTCTGGTGGCTCTAATGAGAGTGACTTTTTTTAATGGAGGCAAAATCAGGAAGGCAGAAGGTACTGTTTGTATTTTATAATATCCTTCTGAGAACTTGGTAGTGTTGGAGTAGAATGACCGGGGGGGGGGGGGAGCGTGACGCACGATGACTAAGTAGGCTATAAATGGAATTGTTTTAAAAAAATGTTTTTCTGAGGGATGGATCTCAGCCTGCACTGCGTCCTGCTTGACTGAACAGGTACCGGTTGGGACAATATACTCTGATAAGGACATGGCCCTGAGTACCTGTCAGCCAATCAGGAGGCACAAAATGTTTGACCCATTTTATAAATTACATTTATGTACACAGTTACTCAGATAAACTGATTTATCATACTCTGTTTATCTCCACCCCATTGCATAAATATATAAATATATATATATATATATATATATATTTATGTATAGTTGTGTTCGGGTTCATTTGGTTATGCCCTTATTGGTCGCTCAGATATGTTTCACTTGTCGCACAGTCAAGTTTATGTTTATTACATGTTCTTATGAGCATGGGAACAGTTTGACACTTGTATGACAACACAGCATCCAGTGATGTGTGTGCAGAAGAAATTGAAGCATTTGATGTGAAGCATAACTGTTAAGGCTGTAAACATTCCCAAGTTATCTCACAGTAGGAACTTATCTGTATATTAATAAATGCCATCTGTCTGTATAGTACTGCATAGCAAGAGGGCAAACTGAAGAGGTTCTTTCATGCAATGTTAGGGCAGGCAGGGTTCTGTGATTATGTCATAGCTTTTTAAGTGTCATTCTGGGCACTGTATGAATTACCCAGTGACAGCATTTGAACTAACAGAAACAGAAATTTCTTTTTTTTATTTACTATGCTTTTTCCTATGACCAGCCACCCGCTACCTCGGCCCAGTCACGGACCCTCTGCTTCCACTCTCATTTTGGCCATGACTCCCTGATACCCCCGGCTTACCCATCCCCAGGGCGGGGTTGCGGCACCGGCCCTATAGTGCCGCGTGGGATAGGTCAGGGAGCCGGCCTGAAAGCTAATTGAAGCCGAGGGTGGGCTTCATCAAGGGCGGCCATCAGCAATTCTTTTTCTAGGCTGCTCTGGGGGGGGGGTGCAGTGATGTCCAGTGTCCACCCGGCCCCTCCTGTGAGCTGGCACTGGTAGCCTGTGGTTCCCCCAGCCTCTGCCAGGGGTCCATCAGGCGCCGGATACTCTACCCCGGAGAAGGAGAGCAGTCCATGGGATGCTCAATCCTTCTCCCCTCACCAGCCCTCCGACTTCCGGGTCCATTCATGAACCCAGATCGCTGGCATTGCAAGCGGAAATCCAACTGCTGTGTTGGCAGACCAAGAAACAGAAATTTCTATTATTCACTAGAATTTCTTCATGTGTTGCTGTGTTAGATGCTTACACAACAACATGGATAATGTGCAACAGTAAATAGTATTGGAGTAACTCTAATTATGAGTACTCACTGATCTCCTCACTGTGTTGTGTTTCTGTGCTCTTCCATTACTGCTAACTCCACTACCACTTCTTCCCTGTTTATCACCTTAATGCGTATTTTGTTTAATTCTGAAGATCCTGAACTTTCTACACAGTGCAAAAAAAAAATGAAATTTACACAAGAGAATAAATATATTTAGTGGTAGATGGCAGTGTTTGAGACTTGCATCATCTGAGGACAGTTTGCCCCTTTCAGACACTGGAATGGAGGTGTAGAGCAAAAGGTCTGGAGACCAGCATGTGGTTTCCAGGTTGTATTATATAAGAACCACTTGGTACCGCTCACTAAACCAGTAACCCAGGTTTGGAGTTAGGCAGGTAGGCTTAATTATCCTCGGACGTGCACCTTCTCTGGGGAGGAAGAGGGTCAGTCCCCACCATTCTAGTGCCATTTGGATGTTCCCAGGTGGAACAGCAGGCAAAAGGTCTGTATAAGACTGCCGAATTCTGACTTCTGAGGTGCACAAGTCTGTCACATACAGTTGTGCCTGCATGTTAACAGCCAACATCTCGGGGGAGAGCAGAGCACTGGGAACTACACCGACTGCTGCAAGATGAAGCCAGCCTCTACAGGCCCCACACCACTGACTAAGGTACCCTACTCCTGCTGGAGTTGGTCTCCTGAATGGCTTGGACTACCGTGACAACAGCCAAGGGAGCAAATGAGGGGGGCATGGAATATCGGGGTACATCCCAGAGAATGCCTGCCTGGTGGTATGGAGGGCTGAGGCTCTGAATACCTTACCTTCCACCACACTGGCAGTCCAAATTTGGAATGCACCTGGGTTGCTGTGGGTCAACTGGGGGAGTGGATTGAGCATCCGGAGTGCCCGCTCTCCCGCAGGGGGGCCTAAGCCGTGCCACTTTTGACTGTCACCATGTGGAGGCATGGTGGCGGGGCCTGCTGGCGCGGCTCCATGAGGAGACCTCCACGGCAGGCACATGGTGGGTGCATGCCTCTACAAACATGTACACCTGCATCCTTGCACGCCATTGGACAGTGGGAAAGGAAAAAGTCCTGGAGAAGGTAAGTGATGGGGCTAATGGGGGCAAACTACGTAGGTAGGATAAACAATTAAAAAAAAGACAGAGTACCACTGGTGTATGCATGTGAAATGTTTATTTGAATATTTTTTTTCTCATTTGGATTTTTACTACCAAGGATCACAGCTGTCTGTTTTCTTCTCTCCTATTCTACATGTATTTCTCCAAACTGGTTGTCATATGTTATTCATATCTTGGTGGAACATTATGCCATTCATTGTTGCACTTTATGTTTTTCGCTAATCTTCAGGGGTGTTTAAATAAGAAAAATTGCATTTGAAATGATAAAGAGTCTGATTTTCTTTTTTTTCTTTCTTTCCTATACACAGAACCATCCTGATGATGGGTCGTACTGTTGAGCCCATTGAGGATGTGCCGTGCGGTAACATCGTTGGACTGGTTGGTGTTGATCAGTTTTTGATAAAAACTGGTACCATCACCACTTACGAACATGCACACAACCTGAGAGTTATGAAATTCAGTGTAAGCCCTGTTGTGCGTGTTGCTGTTGAGGCTAAAAACCCTGCTGATCTGCCCAAACTGGTAGAGGGTCTGAAACGCCTGGCCAAGTCGGATCCTATGGTTCAGGTTAGTAACATTTACAGGTGACAGGTACCCTAGATTCAGACAACAGTAGCAAGCAATGTCCCATGTTTCTGTGCACATTCATGGACATTAAATGTGTGGCATTGCAGAGTATTGTGCTGTGCCACATTTTGCAGTTATAAAATATTTAATGTAAAACTAATAGTTATTCTGAGTGCAGTCTGATGTACTCTGGGCCTGGATATTCAGACTGTGCCGGGCAGTGTCACAAGCCTGGGCGTAGCGCAACTGGGCTGTGCCAGGGCATGGACCAGGCGATATACAACGGTGCTGCGCCATGCCTCAGCACCGTTGAATATGGCACAGAGGGCGTACACATTGTGCCAATGCAAGACACAGAACAGGAGCAGGGGGACACGCCAGCGCAAGTGCAGTTGCGCTAGGCGCATCAACCATGATATTCAGCATGGGGCATGCAAATGAGGCCATTATGCATGCAAGGCACAAATGGGGCAATTGCATTATGGCTCCATTTGCATGTAATGTGCCAATCCCGGCGACTTGCGCCTGCGTTTCCCTGTCAGGCTGCGGCCGTTGGGGTTCAACACCCTGCTGTGCCATTGAAGTCCCCCCACCTCCCGAGCCGATTGCAGGCTCTTGTAATAGTAAGGATCCTGGTGGTCCAGTGGTAACCCAGCATCGCCAATCGTGGGCATATGTGAAGTGTAGAACCATGGTTGTCCAGTGGGAAGCCTCCCTAGTGGTCTAGTGGTCCCCCCTCCCCACCCACCCACAGGGTCCCCAGCACCCGCCCCATCGCCGGTGGCTGGCACCACCTGCCGCCCACCCGAATAACAGCGTATTGTAGGATCTGTATGCCTATGCAGACCATGCTGTACTACACAGGCCCGATCGTGTTCATTCATATCAGGCCTGTGTAGTACAGTATGGTCTGCATGCCCATTGGTCCATGCAGTGGACCAGTAGACCCACAGATCATACTGTGCGCTGTCATCTGTGGCCCGGTATGTGGGTGGGTGGGGAACGCCACCCGCCAATGATGCGGGTGGGTGGCGGGGACCTCTGTGGGTGGGTGGGGAGGGGGTACTACTAGATCACCAGGGGTTGTTAGTTTACATGTGCCGAGATCAGGCGATGGGGGCTTCCACTGGACCACCAGAGTTCTACACTCGATATGCCCACGATTGAGCAACGGGGCTTACCACTGGACCACCAGGGAGCCTTACTATTACAAGAGCCCACAATCGGGAGAGGGTCCACTGGATCACCAGGGGGCTGTGTGCCCTGAGGCAGTGTTCTGGGAGGTTGGGTGGCCACCCACGGCAGGCGGCTGCTGCTGTCGCGCCCTGCAATATGGCAGCCCACCTATGGGTGTCACCGACTTGTTCCCTGTTTTTTCGGGCACATCTTTGCCCCTATGTGGCCGGGACTGTGCTGGGTTGTGCCAGCATATGCACCACACATCCGGGCTGACTATCGGGATGTGCCACATATGCAGGGGCACGCCCCCTGCCATTGCGCCGCATACATTACCGATGCACCCTGGTGCATCGGGAGTTGCACAGCGCAACTTGCCCCTCTGAATATCGCACCGGGGAGTATCAGTGGGTTGCACTATGCGCAACCCCTTTGAATATCCAGGCCTAGGTCTTTAAAAAAAGGCCCAGGAATAACTTTCCCCCTCTGAGCTGCAGTCAGAAAATGAAGGGCATTGTGATGCTGCTGTTGTAAGTGTTTTCTTAGCAGATACTGGATTAGAGAAAATGTTCACTGTCTTTTTATTTTCACTGTATTTGCTGGTTTCATATTCGTGTGAAAATAAAAAGACTGTGAATATTAGGTGGAGCATTATACTATAGCAACACTAGTGTTCCAGCAGTGAAAATAAGATGGAGAGACTATGTCTGGGGTGCTTGAAATGCTAAATGCAACAGGCATGAATTTAAGGTGTTACACAGTAGGTTACAGGTAAAGGGATTTAACAACTGAGCAGTTTCCTGTAGAGTATCTCTCATCCTTGATCCGAGCATGTTCTTACTTGCTTAGTTGATGTCTACCATCCTGCAAAGGTATTAGTTCTAATAATTTAAATGGTGGTTTCTGCTGATCAGAATATAGACGTACTATGCAATTATTGTTCTCATAATTGTACAGGTAATTACAGTAAGGGTCAATAATGCACTGAAATCCAGTTAGAGAAAACTTCATAATACACGGTGTAGTATAACCGCAGTACTACCAAGTTTTTCTCACACAAGCTCTTTTCAGTTTGTCGGTGGTTTTATTCTTTGTAATGGCGAAATTCAGGGTGTGCTATGCTGTTGAAATCAGATACAATCAAAGACCCGTGATTTATAACAAAATTTATGTACAGCAGTGAAGTTTATTTTTTATACACACACACACACACACACACCCTTCTTGCGTAATGGTTTTATAAACCTCTCCAGTGTCTCTCTTGAGGTTTGTGCATCATGACACACTTCAGGTGTGTAAAAAAGTCATAATACAGCACTTCTCATAATACTGTACATTAGTCTATATGTGTTCCTTGCTTTGTGATTGACTGATCATGCAAACCACACAGCCTTTAGGTGCCAATCTCTGATCCATACAGAATGTGAACACAATTCTCAAAAGGCCTGAAGATAAATAAAATACTGTACACAGTCAAATTTAGAAAAGGAAGAATTTGAAATTTAATAGCAGTATGTTGCACAGTAGTTACCAGTGAACTTGGAATTATTCCTACTCAGTAAAATACCTCCGCCTTTGGCCTCTGTGTTTACGTGAGTGTGAGAGTGGGACTATGTTTATTTTATTTATTTATATATTCCTTTATTTCAAAATTTCACCAGGAAAGACATACTGAGCTGCTAACAGCTTGTTTTCGATGCGCCTTGGAGGTAAGGGGAAGTGAGTTGGATTAACGTGTAACTAGTAACAAAAACAGTAATAACAACATTACAAAAGAGAAGTCATACAGAGCAATACAGTATATCAGAGGAGCATAAGCATAAATATTGAAGGCAAATAAGTAACTACATTTAGATAAAACTGAGTTATGATGAGCAGCAGGAACTACTCATAAGGTATATAGCCTAAAGGATGAGGGAGCAAAATGGTCAAGAGCAGAACTAGTGTGGAAGAAAAACAAGATGTAAAGGGTCATGTACAGTTGCAGGTGGGAGTAGATAAGTCACAAAAAGAGAGCAGAAGAGGATTGACGGAAGGAGGACCTGAATGTATGAAAGCAGTATGAGAAAGAAAATTGACCAACAGTAGATTTCCTAGAAGAAATAGAGAGGAGATGGGCTATATTATTGCAGAGAGGGTAGGAGGAAGAAGGGAGAAGAGGATAGTAGGGATGTAAGGAATGAGGGCAGGGAACCAAGCCAGAATTTGGATATAAAGGAGACACAATGGGAAAGGTGCTTGACATCAAGAGAGGGGAGTGAGAGGAAAGAACAGAGTGAGCAGTGGTGGGTACGAGAGAAACAGTCTATGGCAAAATGACAAGAAGAGTGAAAGGGGGTCCACGCTGGCAAGAGAGGTTTATTCCCTCATATATTAAACATTATTGCATACAAAGAAAATCCAAGCTAGTTTGCATTATTTAGGTGTTATTGGCATCCTGAGGAAAATCATTCCATAATAGCAGTACCCCCATTATCAAGCTGGATTTTCAGAAGTATTAGATCACCACACGCCCCAGTGCGCTGACGATACGGAACATGGGGTTTGTGGCAATCTAACAGGAATTTCCATCCCATGCAGCAATTGCCACAAGTTAGACCAACGTTTTCTGGTCTAACTTGCGGCAATCCTGGGAGCCATTAGTACGGACCTTGCGCCAGATAGCTGGCTCAAGCTGCCATAATCTGTGAAATCTGTTGCAGCTGCGCAGAGATTGTAAAATCGGGCACAGTTGAGGCAAAGGGTTTGGTGCACCCCCAGAATCTAAGTGCTGTGGCACAATGCTGGACACAAGCCCTGCACCAGGCTTTAAAAATCCTGCCCATGAAGTTTTTGGGAGGCAGCTGAAAATCTGTGTACCATATTGAAATACAGCTAGGCTCCCTTTGGCACGGTTCCCCGTTTGGTGATATTGAGGGAGTGCAGAAGTCTTTGTGTAGTATTTGAGAACTAATGAAATGCAGAGCTCCCCATATTTGCAAAAATGTATATCGTCCATTGTTGCTGTGTAAAGGCTGGAGAGCCCATTCAGAGTGGGCCCTAGAACTAGTACTGATAAGAAACGTGTATGCTCTGAAGGTGCAAAGTTGCAAATAACAATTCTTAGGAGATGTTTGCTGCTCAATTATGCTATGAACTTCACCAAATGATTGATTTATATTGTTTGTAGTGCATAATTGAAGAATCTGGTGAGCACATCATTGCTGGTGCAGGTGAGCTACATCTGGAAATCTGCCTTAAAGATCTGGAGGAAGATCATGCTTGTATTCCCATCAAGAAATCTGATCCTGGAGAGCATTCAGAGCTATGGCACATGTATTATCAACTGTAAATAACTCACACAAGTAACCTACTTACATGAGACATGTTGATTAAGCAATAATCCACGGTAGGGCATAGGTTTTGCTGGGATTTACTCAAGCCTGGTGTGGTTGTCCTCATGACCAAATCCGCAGCAGGCATGAGTAAATCCCAGCATAATCCACACCCTGGAGTGGGTTATTGTGATTATACAATGACCTGTAAGAAAATAATTTTTTAAAGTTACTAAAATATTTAATTTACTGTGTTTAAAGCTTTTTTTGATTTATGTTTCATAATACCCTTCCACCCTGTTATGTAGTGCCTTGTTGCTAGGGAGACTAGTGCTGAAGTGGAATGCCCCCAATAGCACAGCCCACACACAGCAAACCTCATAGATATATTTATAATTATATTTATTTTTCTTTTTTCGGTTAAGAGCTTGGTGCTAGGCTCTGTAGTACACCGTGATTTAGAGAGTGTCTTTATTAGTGGTTATGGACTGAGGCAGTTTAGGGTGTGGTTCTGGGGTCAGTGTGGCTTTTCTGTTCAGGGGAAAGCAACAATCAAGTTTCGTGTTCTTCTTTTTTTTTTCTCTCTCTCTCTCCTTCTCTCTTTTAATGAAACTGGGACATTAAGTTTTGTTCAGAAGGAGTGTAAAGCGTGTAGCTTCAGGTGAGTGGGAGATCATGTGAAGGGCTGCCCGGTGCTTTGTTTGTTATCGGAGTCGAGGTTACTGGAGTGTGGGTGGGGATTGCTCGAATGTGGAGTGGACTAAGGAGGGCGCCGCGGAGTAAGTGCAGCCCGTATTTGGATCAGTCAGTGGAAGGGAATAGCAGGACAAGGGAAGAAGAGTTTCTTTTATTTCATGTTCTTTTTGGATGTCCAGTGTGTTTGAAGACTGTCGTGGTCTATCAGTTTTTGAAAGCCCCGCTTTTGCGTTGAAGTTTAGCGGGGAATCAACATGGCGCCTTTAACGTTTGAATGTCCGGTGTTAGGATGTTGTTGTTGCTTTTTTCCAATGTACTTATTGCAGTGTGGCTGACTGGGTCTTTATCCATGAGTTATGCTGGGATTTACTTACGGATAAAGGACCCAGTTGGCCAATCAGTTGTCTAGTTTTAAAAGTACTATTGTATAATGTACAATAATCAGTACTCCACATCGGTATGGGATAATTTGAATGTTAACTTCTTTTTAAAAAACTTTGTTATGAATACCACTAACCATTCTGACCGCTGCTGGTGGCATTATGATCAGGAAGGCTCTCGCGTTCACATATTTTAGGGAGTGTACCCACCTTACAGCCTTTCGGATAGGCAGATTTATGTACATTTCTTGGACAGATTCTGCCAGCATGGTATCCTATTCCTTTCAGGCTCTCATACTAGGCACCTTGTATCACAAGGATTATAGTAAGTTTATTGTCACGTATTGGCTTATATTTGCTTTAGTGCATAAGGTTAGTACTATTAAATGGCTGAATCTCCAACCACCATCTCTGAATAGCTTTCTGATGAAACTTACAAGCGCCATATCATTAGTAAAACTGTCTGCAGTACTGGAGCGTAAACAGATAAATTCAATATGAGATAGTCAGAAGTTGATGATGTACGAAACATATAAGTCATAATTCTCTTACCTGATGTATGAAACACTGGTTATGGTGGAGCACTTCTGGCACTTTGTTGAGTTTGTTTGACTTGGTTTTTATGTACAATACACTTGAATATTTCAATAAATGTCAAGTGTAAAAATTACCCTGAAGAAGTACTTGCACTGTAAAAGGACAGGCTGTAGTGGACATAGAAACAAAGGGTTTACATAACAAAGGTTGAGTGCAGAAGAGCCTTCCTGTTAATTAATGAGCATGGCCATCAGCTGGCCCGGTCGAGCCTTAAAAAATGAATCATTGGTCCAGAGCTCCTTACTGGGTAAACAGATTTAAATAAATAATAAATAAACCTTCATCGTTGAAGCTATTAAAGGATACCAGAAACATGTATTTGGTGCTGGCACCATTTAAGAAACCCTCCTGGCGATTGTAGCCAAAGAGTAGCACTGTTGGAAAGCAACATTGTTTAACATACTAATTGCCAGCAGATTAGGCCTTATGGTCTATTGAGTCTGTTGAACCTCAGATCCCTAGTTGGTGCGAGGCCCTCCCCGACCTTGGTGTTCCAGAAACCCTATCATCCATCCCACACCTTCTGGGCCAGGCCATGATCTGATACATCCGCTTTCTGTGTCTGTCCCACCTCTCTTGAAGCCCTCCGCTGTGGATCTCTGAACCAGTTCGGCCAGGCAGTGCATTCTAAGGGTCCACCACCTCTCAGTGAAAAATCTCCTTCCCTTTTCCCCTCATCCTTCCACCTTCCAACTTCAAACCATGCCTCTGGTGATACCTCCCTGCTGTAGTCTAAAGATCCCTCCATGTTTACCCTATTTATTCCCTTGAGGTACTAGAAGACCTCAATCATGTCCCCTGTCTCCTCTCCTCCAATGAAAACAGGCAGAGCTTCTCAAGTCTGTCCTCATCGTCAAATCCCTAGTCCTCATATCATCTTAGTTGCCCTCCTCTGTACCCTCTCCAGGGCTGTATGTCCCTCTTCAAGTGTGGTCTCCAGTACTGCACACAATAGTCAAGGTGTGGTCTAACCAGTCCTTTATACAGCGGCAGAATCACCTCCTGCTCCTAGAGGTGATCCTCTTAAGATGCATCCCAACATCCTGTTTGCCTTGCTAGCCACCTCCTGCACTGCTCAGAGTTATTCATACATGCACCAACATAACCCCTAGGTCTTTTTCCCCGGTTGAGGCCTCCAGCGCCTCCACTCCCAGGGTGTACCTGTGTTTAGGGTTTCCCTGCCGAAGATGTAACACCTTGCACTTGGTGATATTTAAATTTAATTTCCATGTGTGAACCCAGCTTTCCAGGGTGTCCAGGTCCCCCTGCAGTGCCAACCTCCCCTCTTCTCCCTCAACTACTGCTCCCATCTTGGAATCATCAGCGTAGAGACTCATTTCACACCCTATACCCTTCCTGATGTCTGATATGTATGCATTAAACAGGATCTGACCCAGGACCGTGCTCTGCGGTACCCCACTACCGACCTCTCTAGGGTTCAGGAGCTCCCCACAAACCACTACTCTCTGGGTGCTTCCAGCTAGCCAGTTTTCAATCCATCTGACCATCAAAGGGCCTACTCCCAACCCCACCAGTTTCTCCACCAGACCATTGTGGGGGACAGAGTCAAATGCCTAGCTGAAGTCCAAGAATAATACATCCACAGGCTTTCCCCTGACCAGTTCTGATGTTACCCATTCGTAGAACTCCACAAGATTGGTTTGACATGATCTACCAGGCACAAACCCATGTTGCCAACTATCCAGACCTTCCACCTCCTCCAAGTACACCCCAATCATTCCTTCAGTATACTCCATTAATTTTCCCTACACGAGGTCAAACTGATGGGTCTATAGTTACCTGGTACTTCCTCGACCCCCTTTATAGATTGGCACCACATGTGCCTCTCTAATCCTCGGTACTCTCCCTGTCTCAAGCGACCTGTTGAAGAGCTCCGCCAGGGTGCGCCAGTATGTCTGCCAATTAACTTATAGTCAGTGATTAAATATGTGTTTGTAGCTTTAAAATGGGCGCCAGTTCAGGAAGTGTTTTAAATGTTCCACTGAGCAGACAATAAGATGGCTGTAAGCTGTGTGATGGTGACACACTAACAAGACAGTTCTGTGTAATACTGTGTCAGTGGAGACCTTAATGTAGGCAATTTGCATTATATAGTATTACAGTATGTTTACTTTATGTTATGTAACTTGATACATATCATTACACAAGTAAGCAATAAGACATGACAGAGTGTTGGTTGTTATATGATAACTGCATGCTTAGGTGTGTGGTAAGGCATTTGAGGCAGCAGGCCAAGTGTCCTTCCTCACACTCAGGTGTGTGTCATCGCTAGACAACAACCAACACCCTGGAGTGCCTTATTGCACTTATAAAATGGGTAACAATTATGAACAATGGCACCAACATGTAGTTTACATTTTAAAATTATGTAATATTTAAATACAGAATTTATTTTAAAAAAGGAAAAATAGTCCCTAACTAAACTGTTTGGGGTGGCCAAAATAATATGGATCCTTAACTGTGTATTACATCAGCAGTATACCTTTATTTTTGTTACTCACGAGCTTGTTTTACTGTTTTGTTTTTTTCTTCCATTCACCCTGCAGGAATGTTTCATCTTTTTTTTTTTTTTTCCACCCCGTTGTGCTTGGTGACCCCACTCCTTCAGGCTCCACACACGTCCCCTCCAAGCCCCACTGTCCTTACCCGCGCCTCCTCTCCCCCCAGATTGCAGCCGGTCCCTGGATATCTCAGCGCATCCCTTTGTCGGGCAGGTCCCTCCTCTGAGTGGGAAGGCACCGGGGAGGGACAACCCCTAGCACACACTATTAGGCCCAGGATGCTGCCAAGGAGAATGAGGCCCGGAAGGCACCAGAGATGTCAGGGACAGAGAGACGTCATCCGGCGGCCAGTGAGCGGTATTTCTGCTTTTCTAGGTTCCCCTGCATGCCGCTCGTGTAGTGCCCCCAGTCTCCACTGGGGGCTGCTACCTAGCGAGGCCATCCCGAAACTCACCCCAGGATAGGAGAGCAGTCCTACGGACGCTCGATCCTTATCCTCCCCTGCCAACCCCCAGTGACCCGAGTCCATTCCCGAACCCGGATCGCCAGCGTGGGAGGAATGTTTCATCTTAATGTCAAAGAAGCTGCACAAATGAGTGAGTTGAAAAGCTTCAACACCTTCAAGATCGTGTGGTGATCGAGAAGGAGTTGACGTGGTCAGCTTGCACATTCATGCAGCTTGTTCGAGCTTTGTATAGGACGTCCTACTAGGGCATATTCGGCTGCACTGGGAGTTAATCTAATTTTTTTCCTTGAGTCACTGGTCGTCTTCTCCCATTTTTGGTTTCGCCCCCACCCCACCCTGATAGTACACAACTGGGAAGGCTCCTGTTTCCTCTTCAGATACTGTTCAGAGCAGGGCTGGTTCCGTAAGCTGCGTTATAATCGATTACTGAGGAAAGCAAAGTTACTGTTTCTTCAGCCAGACCAGCCCTCTTTAAAATGGATGCCTTTGATATTTTTTATACAAAGCAGATTGGGGTGACGACCAGATCAAGTCTGGTCTGACTTAATTAAAGATCTTACTTCGAGTTGGAGCTCTTGCAGCAAGCTACACCATTAAGACTATGCCGCCAGGCACAAGGACCCCACGGAAAAATTCTAGCTAGCAGTACCCAGTGGGGATCGCCCCCCTAACATCAGCCCACCTCCGACATTAGCCAGTGGTATAAAGGGGGCAGTCCCCAGCCACACCCCAGTTCTTTTCTCACCATCAACCCGTGCACATATCGGCTCCACGGACGCCTCCTGCTATCAGTTGGGTGCCATTTTTGCACTAATTGCGTTTTCTTATTTTCTATATATTTCTATGTTTAATTGTGCATGTCTTCACTGTCTTTGACTTCACAGCAGCAGAAATCCAAGTGTGCCTGTGGGAAACAAATTCCAGCTAAGGACGGCTATTCGGCCTTACTTATCTGTTTAAGCCCCACGCAAGATTCAGAGGCCTGCCCATTTTGCCGCAGTTTCAGCCACCGGACATGCATCTGTCGTCTGAAGGCCTTGAAGACCCACCTTATGGAGCAGCAACTAGCCGCCATGCAGAGGACCCCTTCCAGCCATGGTTCCTCTTCTTCCGTGGTCCCAGGATCTTCGTCTTTGCCCCACAAGGATAAAAAGACCAGCGGGAAGCACTACCATAAAGTGGATAGAACCAGATCGGATTCCCGCTCCAGATCTCCACATCGTAGGCAACTTGTTCGTTTCACACCCTGCTGGAGTCGGACTCTGCTCTTCTCTGGCCCAAGCTCTCCAGGCTTCTGTTGATGAAGTCTCCCACCCTGGTTCTGATGTCAGGTGGAGGGGTCTTTGGGAAAGAGCCTTCTGGCCTCCTCTGAATCTTAGGCCCTTCAAATATTCTTCTGGACATAAGCCAGAGGACTCAGCCTGCACTTCATCAGGCGACTGACACAGATCTGTTGTTCACTGGGCTGGGGCATCCTCCTCATCAGCCAACAGTCTGGGTCCCAGCGACAGGAAGAAAGCCAAAAGAAGGATCTCCAGTCCAGTGCGCCCCCCAAAGCATAAGATGGATTCCGCCACCACCCAGCAGTCCTCATCTTCAACGCCACCCAAGTCAAAGCAGATGACCCTTCTCCAACGGCTTCCACAAAGCTGCCATCAGGGACTCTCTGCCACCAGCTAAGCCGATGCCTCCTCCAATGCCAGGTCAGTCTTACAACCTGACGCCACCAGACCAGACTACCAGCCTGCTGTCGGATGCTCTGCCACCTGCGGGACTGCTGCCAGACACACCAGAGTCCCCAGATCTGTCAACAGGGTCCAGCGTGCAAAGGATCCAATGCCTGGTGCACCCGATGTACTGTCCCCAATGCCAGACACTTCTGGACCCCCTATGATACCACTGACAGATGTAGGGGCCCTATTTAATTTGTTATGGACTACAGAAAAAGAGGACCTCCTGCCCAAGGAACATCCCACCCCCTTGCCGAAACCTTCACCCTCGGGTTCGCCACAGGGCTCATCTAGACCTCCTTCTCCACCACCCAGGAAGTTGCCTCCCCCTTGGAAGGTAACTCCTTCACCAAATCATTCAGACAAAGGGTCCCCAAGGCACCACAAGTGGAAACACCACCGTTCATCCCATTCTTCCTCCAGATACCGCCACCGCTCCCATGGCTGTCAGTACCAGCGCTCCTACACCAGGTCTCCCTCTTTGGACTCATCCGTAGAGAGTTCCTTCTCATCCTCCAGGTCTTCGGAGGGTTTTCTTCCCCTTCCCTTCATTCTGACCCATGTAGGGATTCTCCTCGGTCGCCTCCAGATAACCCTACCTTTTTGGACGTGATGCATCACATCCAATTCCTTAATCAATGGGAAACAAAGGATTTGGACCCAGAAATGAGAAGGCTCACCCATTTTCTGGGAATGAGTGACCCTAAGCCTTTGGTGGGTCCAGCATTAGTGGCACCCTTTCAGGATGTAACCAAACTAGCCTGGAGGCACCCTGCCTCAGTTGTACTGAAGAAAGTGGACAGGCTGTATAAAACCCCTACAAATGAGCCCTTTTTAGGGGAACACCCCAAAGCTGACTCCATGGTCCTAACAGCAGCTCACGGCAGGACACAGCAGTCTAAGCACATGAGTTCACAGCCACCGGACAAAGAATCAAAGGGGTTGGACCAATTTGGCCGTAAGGTCTACTCCTCGGCCACCTGCACCATATGTTCGCTCAATTTTTTTGTCACATATGGTGCAATATCAGAAGTCCTTATGGCAGAAAGCCTTAGAATTGGCTCAGAAACAGCCTGTTCTAGGAACGTGGATATGTTGTTCATCCACACTGTTTGGCATGTCCCCTTCCACTTTAAATCTTGCCAGAAGTCTTCAAGCTGGCTCCTCCCACCCACCCGGGTGGTATATACCTCGGCTTCACCCCATGACACCAGATCTTCCTTTCCGCTGGAAGATACAGGTTCCCTCATACTCTCAGCATTTTGTAGGCCCTGGCTTTCAAATTGTCGGTTTTACCAAAAATCAAACTCATTTGAGTTAGTAATTGCGCTTTCATTGCATCGACTATGGAGGAAAAATCTTCCCCAGGATTTCACTGGTGCCCCTCTGGCCAGAAGATTTCACGCACTGATCCCCACCTCATGTGCGTTTACTGCCTAGGTGTCGGCCATGACACCTCATCGTGTGTTTTTGCTTGGCCTTCCATCCACGTCCTGGACAACCTCAAGGTGCGTTTGAGCTGAGTAGACCCGAAAAAAGAAACCCGCCAGTGAAATCGAAGGAGGCTAGGTGGACCGTTTCGCAGCCACGAGGCTCCCCAACAAAGTTGGAACAGAGGAAGGCATTCGAGGAGGAAGCAGCTCAAGGCCGCCAATCGGGCCGTCTCGCTGAACCAGGCACTACCTTTACGGGCTCCTTCAAGGAGTTGTGCTAGTCTCTCCTCACCCAGGGTGAGGCACCCTCGGGCTCGCACTCCTCCCACTCTCGAAAGAGGGAGAAGGATCTGTCATCTTCGTCTCAACGGAGACACTCTTGGGACCGGGAGAGGTCCGAGTCCCAAGAACATGAAATCTTGACCTCGGTCAAAATTGCATCCCCAGCCGCTGGCTTTTTGAACCTTCCATCTGGCCAAGGGAGCAAGGAAGTGGCCAACGAGGTCAAAATTATCCTCAACCCAATCGACCCTTTGTTGACGGCTGTGCCCGATGACTCTTTGGAACGGACTCCGGTCCTGGTCTTTCCGGATGAGGAGACCCGGCCTGCTGGTGTCCCCTTCAAGCACCTGGTCCTGGACCATCAGGTTGCACCGACACCAGTGTCTCCCGATCAACTGAGTCGGCCTGCCTGGTCTCAGTCTCAGTCCAGGACCCCCTCGGCCGAACGATCGAGGAAGAGCTATAAAAAGGCGCGCCACAGGTGGTTATCCTCTCCGGATGAGGAGGCTCAATGAAACTCAGTTGGCTATGAAGCGCCTTATGCAGCAGCTGATCTTGACTGGGCATAAGCCGGCTCCGCCGCCTACCCTGGCCATCACTTGGCTCTTGCCTCGTAGGCCAAAGCCGACTCCTCCAGAACTGAAGCCATCGGTTCCTCTGCCCATGGGGCTGGCCCATCGCCCAGTAAGGCCTATCCCGGTCTCTCCACCGATTCGGGTGGAACCACCACCTAAGCAGCCCAAGGGAGGAGTGCCCTCGAAAGAGGACCGACAGGACACCAGGCTTCCCTGACGTCTGTCGATTACAGTCACCCCGGACCTCCCTCGGCATATCGAGGGTGACTTAGGTGGTAGACTGCTGTATCACGATTCTTCGGACTCGAACATCACTGGACTGCACTCACATCCTGGGGATGATGAGTCGTCGGTTGGCGCAGGGATGGAGGAAGGCCCTTCCTCTTTCCAGGGCATTCTCTGCCTCATCTCCAATTCCACCGAAATGCCCCTGGAGCCCATCCAGAAAAAGGTGGAGTACCCTCTCACTGACATCCTCAAGAGAGGGGATACCCTGACGGAGGCCTTTCCTGTGGCCCAGGCTGTTGGCCCGGCCCTTGAACTTTGGCAGCATCCTGCCTCCTGCCCAGCACCATCTGCCCGCATGGCCCGCAAGTACACGGTGCCCCTGGGGTCCCTTGCGGGGTTCACAGAGCACCCTTCGGCCGAGAGCCTGGTGACTGCCTCTGTGTTCAGGCGTACTGGTAGTTCGGCCGACACTGACTGACCCCCAGACAAGGAGTCCAAAAAAAGGGACCACATTGCCTGCAAGGTCTATGCGGCCTCTTCTCTGGGCCTTCGTCAGGCCAGCTCGGCTGTCATTATGGCACACTTCTCTCATGCCCTTCTTGGGTCATTAGACAAGGTCCTCCCTCATCTCCCAGCAGACATGTAGACCATGGTCAAGCAGGTCCATGACCAGTGCCATGCTGTTGCCAAACAGCAGCTCCAGACAGCCCTGGACATTGGGGATTCTTGTGCCCGCTCACTGGCAGCCGCAGTGGCCTCTCGCTGCAGGGCTTGGCTGAGGCTTTCCTCCTTCCCGGTGGATACTCAGCATAAGCTTGCTGATGTGCCCTTCCTGGGTACCGACTTGTTCGGTCCAGGAGTGGCTGGTCACCTTCAGCGTATAGAGCAGTCCAGTGCCACCTTGGATGCCACTTCTGCCAAGGGTTCTTTGGGCAAGAACCAGCAGAAGAGAAAGAAGAAGCCATTTCCGCACTCTGGCCCTGCGGTCCGGCAGCCCTGCTATCAAGGAGGACAGCAACATCAGCAGCAGCAGCAGGCTCAAGCTTGGCACCCTCGGCCCAAGCAGGGTCCTCAGCAGCCCCATAAAGGAGGCCGAGGCTCAGGTCCTGGAGCCTTCTCCTCTAAGCCTGCTCAGTGACGGGTTGGGGTTGCCACCCCTACACCAGTTATGCCAGCTGTGGGTCCTTCTGTGGTGGGTCGGCTCCGCCACTTCCTTTCCGCCTGGTCCACTATCACTTCGGACAGGTGGATTCTCGAAATGGTCGGTTGGGGACCGCCTCTAGAATTTGAGCAGTACCCTCCCAGCCAAGCCCATGCCTCTAGGAAGGAACGGTTTCCCACATGCACCCAGTCAGCTATTCGAGACGACGTAGCTCAGCTCCTCTGCAAGGAGGCAGTAGTTCCAGTGCCGGATCCTCCGACAGACCCATGCTTTGTCTCCAGGTACTTCCTGGTGCCCAAGTGGATGGGGGGGGGTTGGTGCCCCATCATAGATCTCCACGACCTGAATCAATATCTCAGGTCTCGCACCTTTCGGATGGTCACTCTGAACCAGATCATACCATCCCTGGAGCGAAACATGTGGTTCTGTTCACTGGATCTACAGGATGCGTTCTTTCCCAACCCAGTCCATCCGTCCCATCAGCGGTTCCTCAACTTCAGGGTCGAGGGGACCCTGTACGAGTTCAGAGCCATGCCGTTCGGCCTGTCATCGGCCCCATGGGTCTTCACCAAATGCATTGCAGTGGTGGCTGCCCACCTTCAGCGTCGAGGAGTCAGAATCTACCCTTATCTCGACGATTGGCTCTTGGCAGGTTTTACCCATCAGGAGATGTAGAAGTCCAGGGATCTGGCCTTCCAAACCTGCTCCCAACTCAGCCTCCTGATCAACGAGGCCAAGTCGGAACTCGTGCCTTCTCAGGTGATGGGCTTCATCAGGGCAGAGCTCGACTCTTGTCAAGCCAAAGCTTGGCTCCCGGCAGACAGGGCGGAGGTTCTCTCC
Source organism: Neoceratodus forsteri (assembly GCA_016271365.2). NCBI lineage: Eukaryota > Metazoa > Chordata > Ceratodontiformes > Ceratodontidae > Neoceratodus > Neoceratodus forsteri. Next base: position 485,123,009 of record CM057449.1, read on the forward strand.
TCCTTTGTCTGATCATTTCTGGTTGGGAATTTGCGCTCTGCCTGGGACTTTCTGCGCCTTATGGGTTACATTGCGGCGTGCACCTCGGTGGTCCGTTGGGCTCGGTGGCACATGCGGCCCCTCCAATGGGAGTTGGCTGTCCAGTGGACTCAGCAATATGGTTATTTCGACCAGCTGATCACTGTAACCCAGAAGATGTGGGATGCTCTCCAGTGGTGGACCACCCCAGACCGGTTGCAGGAAGGGATCCCATTTGTCTGCCCCGCGCCGACAGTCATCTTTATGACCAGTGCCTCTCTCATGGGCTGGGGAGCCCACATGGGGGACAACAGGGCCCATGGGTTCTGGACCCCTGAGGAGTCCCGATGCCACATCAACCTGTTGGAGCTCAGAGCAGTCAGACTGGCACTGTCAGCTTTCGCTCCTCAGCTCGGGGGTCAAGTGGTTCAAGTCCAGACAGACAATACCACGACCATGTACTACCTCAACAAGCAGGGTGGCACACACTCCTGCTGTGCAAGGAGGCACTCCGCATCTGGACCCTTGTACGCCAGTTGGTGGTGGATCTCCTAGCCATCCATGTGGCAGGAGCCTCAAACCATCTGGCGGATGCTCTCAGCCGCATAGGCCAGACATCCACGAGTGGTCTCTCCATCCAGAGGTAACTTACAGCCTGTTCTCTGGTTGGGGCAAACCGATGGTGGACCTGTTTGTCTCCAGGGAAAGCAACAAGCTGAGGCTGTATCATGCCCACCCCCTTCAGCAGGGCTCGCTGCAGGGGGATACCTTCTCAAGGCCGTGGACCCCAGGCCTCTTCTACACCTTCCCTCCATTTCCCTTGATCTACAAAGTGTTACTCAAGGTGAGGAGGGACAAGGCGAAGGTGATTCTGCTAGCCCCAGATTGGCCGCGCCAGTTCTGGTACCCAGATCTCCTCAGCCTCAGCTGCAGGCCCCCGGAGCGACTTTGTACATGCCTGGACCTGATATCTCTGAATCAGGGGAAGATATGCCATCTGGACCTTCAATCCCTGCACCTCACAGCCTGGTACCTGAGTGGCTAGAGTTCCAGGCTTTGGGTCTTTCCGAAGATGTCTACACTGTAGTGGAGGCATCTAGAAAGGAATCAACCGGGAAATGTTACGCCTTCAAATGGAAAAGGTTTTGCATTTGGTGTCAGTGTAAGAGTCTGGACCCCTTATCCTGTCCTGTGGCTAACATTCTCGTACCCTTGGTCACTCATCAAAGGGGGTCTACGGTCATCGGCCCTTAGGGTGCACCTGGTAGCCATTTCTGCTTACCAGGCACGGGCTGGTCAGCCAACATTAGCGCAGGAGACAGTGGTCAGGCACTTCTTCAAAGGCCTGAATCACATATCCCCTCCGGTGTGTGTGAGTCTCCACCTCCTTGGGATCTGTTGCTGGTTTTGGCAAAGCTCATGAGCAAGCCATTCGAACCCATGCACAAATGTGAGCTTTCACACTTGTCGTGGAAGACGGCCTTCCTGGTGGCTGTTACATCAGCCAGAAGGACAGGGCAGCTCCAGGTGCTTTCGGTGGACTCCTTACCTGGTCTTTCACAAGGACAAAGTTGTCCTGTGCCCCACCCGAAATTTCTTCCAAAGGTGGTGTCAGAATTTCACCTAACCAGGTGTTGACTCTGCTGGTTTACTACCCTAATTACACCTTGGACACCCAGTATAGGCTCATACCTTGGACCTGGGCGGCCTCTCTCCTACTACAAGAAGGGCGGGCGGGGGGTCGTGGAGAGGAGAGTTTGCCAGCTGTCAGTCACCCACACTGAAGCCGCTGGCAGACCCAGAGCCAAATGGACCATAGCAAGATGGATTACATCATGCATAGGTCTTTACATGAGTTACAGGCAAGGAGCCTCCCAGAAGGATAAGAGCTCATTCTACTCCACCATACTGGTTGTGGCTGCTTCCAGGGACATCCCTATCCAGGAGATATGTCGGCTGCTACCTGGAAGTCAGCAAACACCTTTATCACCCACTAACACACGACCTTGAGTCACGCCGGGATGCTGGTTTTCCTCCCTGGCTTCGGGCACACAGCCTTGCTTCCAGCGGCTAAGATCTGGCGCCATGGGGCAGAGCCGAGGTATATACCAACCAGGTGGGTAGGAGAAGCCAGCTTGAAGACTTCCGCAAGATTTAAAGTGAAAGGGACATGCCAAACAGTGTGGATGAACAACATATACCACTCCTAGAACTACTGTTACAGGTGAGTAACCTGTTCATTCTCTCATAAGTCAGGCTGTTAGACATATTGCAATCTGGCCTTGACGTTGGAAAGCATGTCTTGAGATCTTTCTATGACTCAGCAGACACCGCAGCTAGGGCTGCTGCAACTGGCGTCTGACTAAGAAGATACTCTTGGCTAGGAGAATCTGATTTATGGCAGGACCTCCAGGATGCTATCCTGGATGCTCCCTTTCAAGGGTGCTCTTGGATAGGACACAGAGAAGATGATCACGAACCTTCAGGACTCGGGGGGCAACCCAGTCTGTGTTTCAGATGTACAAATCTGGGCCAGACCCTACGAGATGGAAGCCTTTTCATTGCCCCAGGGGGTCAGTGGTCCAAGGGGCAGCAAGTAACAGGACCCTTCAAACCTAAGGCTCCTTCTCAGCCAAGAGGTGCACATGGACCTTGGAATGCCAAGGCCTGACTCCTTGTCCAAACCCCTCCTCCTCCCTCCAGTGGAGTCCTTGGGGGAAGCGGTAGAGGGTTGGTTCTCCCTCTATCAAGAGGAATGGACCAGCATCACAGCAGATACCTGACTCCTTCAGCTAGTAGAAAAGGGACATGCACTGGAGTTTGTCCAGTTTCTTCCAGACAGTCCTCTGGCCCACTCCTCTTACTCTCCCTCCGATGCCATCCTGATTCAACAGGAAATCCAGGCCATTCTGAGAAAGCAGGCAATAGAACCTGTACCACCATCCCAATGGAGGAAAGGGTTTCATTCCCACTTTTTCTTGGTTCCCAAGAAGATGGGAGATCTTCGCTCCATCTTGGACCTAAGCCTTCTGAACAACTACATAGAGTACAGGAGGTTCAGGATGGTAACCTTGCCGGGTCACTTCCCCATGCTTCATCAAGGGGATTGGCTCTGTTCTCTAGATATGCAGGACGCCTACCTCCATATCTTGGTGCTTCTGGCCCACAGGAGGTTCCTGAGGTTTGCCTTTCAGGGAAACCATTATCAGTTACGGGCCTTGCCCTTCAGCCTTTCCTCAGCGCCGCAGCTGTTCGCAAAGTGCCTTGCGGTGTTGGCTGCGGCTCTCCAGAGACAGGGCCACTTCGTCTGTTCCTACCTAGATGACTGGCTCCTAGCTGCTTCCACCAGAGACCAGTTACTCTCCACCCTATCAAACACTTCCCAGCTGTTCAGGACTCTGGGAATCACCCTGAACATCCCAAAGTCATCCCCATGGTCCAGTCAATGATTGAAATTCATTGGGGCCATTTTGGACACAGTGCAAGGCAAGGCCTTCCTTCTACCTGACAAGGCGGTGTGTCTGTGGGGGTTGTCTCAGAGGATTTCCTCATCTCACCACATCCTGGCCCGGATGCTGCTTCAGATGCTGGGTCACATGGCCACCGCCATAGTGACTGTTCCTTTGGCACGCCTTTACATGAGAGTTCCCCAATGGACTTTCGGGGTGCAGTGGTGTCAGAGGGCAGACGATCTTGACCAGCCTGTCCAGATCTCCAGAGCAGTGACTCAGACCCTTTCGTGGTGGCTGACTCCTCCCAACTTGGAACAGGGAGTTCCCTTCCGGAAGGACTCCCTGCAACAGATACTTACCACAGACACATCGGGTCTGGGTTGGGGAGCCCATTTCTGAGATCGACGAACCCAGGGAACATGGTCCTCATCAGAGCAAGCCCTCCATATCAACATCCTGGAGATAAGAGCTGTTCTCTGTGCTCTACAGGCATTCCAGCCGGACCTTTGTCCGGGCCCCCTCCTGATTCAAGCGGATAACATGTCTGTCATCTTCTACATCAACAAACAAGGGGGGACTCACCCTTACTCTCTCTGCCAGGAGGCTATAAGAGTGTGGTTCTGGACCATCGAACATGGTATGTTCCTCACCGGGGTCCATGTTCCAAGAGTCTAAAACACCTTGGCCAATGGCCTAAGCAGGTCTGGGTCTAGAGTCCACGAGTGGGAGCTACTTCAATGAGTAGCAGAGGGCATCTTCGAAAGATAGGGTTGCCCAGAGTTGGACTGCTTCGTGACTCTGTACAATGCCAAACTGCTCAATTTTTGCTCACTAGATCCAGGGCATGGTGTTTCTTGGCAAGATGCATTGTACCTCTACTGGACAGGGAGATTTCTGTCTGCCTTTCCTTCTTTTCCTCTCCTCCAAAGAGTCCTGCTCAAACTTCAAGCAGAGGAGGTGGACATAATTCTGATCACCCCTCTTTCGCCTCAACAGATTTGGTTCCCACTATTGCAGCAGCTGGCAGTGGAACCTCCAGTCCCTCTGCCCCTCACCTCGCACTTGCTATCCCAGGAACAGGGCACCCTGGTCTATCCGGACCTCCGGTCTCTACATCTGCATGCCTGGTTTCTGCAGACATAGCCACAGCCTGCTTCAGGGTTTCCCCTAGGGTAGCTAAAACCTTCCACCAGGGCAACTTACGCAATGAAATGGAAGCACTTCAGCTTATGGGCCTCTTCCCGTGGCAGAGACCCTTTCACCTGCCCAGTGAATGCTGTCCTGGAATACCTTCTCTCTCTGTCAGATTTCAGACTCTGCCACTCCTCCATTAAGGTGCACCTTTTTGCGATATTAGCCTATCATGCACCAGTGGAGGGCAAGTACATTGCCCAATTGGACCTGTCCCGCACTTTTCTGCAGGGCATGTTACATTTGAAACCTCCTATTTGGTTTTCCACAAAGACACTATGCTGCCCCCCCGTCGACATGACACCAAGGTCGGGGCTTGGTGTTGGCACGGCCAGGCCTAGTACGGCTGGTATGTTGCTATTAGCATCAGGGACTCAAAGTCCTCTGTCGACTCTGTCAGCCACACCCATTGACCATACGGGCACCAGTGCTAAGGAAATACTACCATCTTTCTTAGATATAATTAGACACCTGCTGTCTGGCCTTTCGGTGGGTCCATCGATGGAGCCTGTTACTAACCCCCCATCGACGCCACAAGGTACACCCTTGCCACAGCTGCCTCCGAGGGCACTGCTGACATCATCGGCATGGTCCTTTCTCCCTGTCAACCCGCTCAATGAGGAATATGAATATAATCCTGACTTAATAATGCAGGAGGAGGAGGCTGAGCACTGTGCTGAAAACCCCTATGACAGGGGCACCAGCTCCACAGTTGTCTGCTTGCAGTGAAGACTTTGTGATCAACACACCTGGGTTCCCTCCAAAGGATCCCACTTTCCTCACCATGATGCAACAGTTGCAAGCTGCCATGGGCTTTGACCTAGAGGAACAGGACACTACTACAAAAAATCTTATGGAGTTTTTTGAGTTGCCAGAATCTCCTGCAGTTGTGGTGCTGCTTCTGCTCCCTGCTTTGGAGGATGCCACCTTTGCTGCCTGGTACTGGCCAAATAATATTCCAGCTATACGCAGGAAAGCAGATAAAATGTACATGGCCCCTTCTGTGGAGCCATTTTCTGCCACCCAGCCTAAGGCAGACTTAATGGTCATTAATGCTGCTCATGATAGGTCTGGGGTACCTAAGCACCTGAGCTCCCACCCTCCTGATAAAGAGTCCAAGAGGTTTGGTGTTTTAGGCAAAATGACCTTAGCCTCAGCATCACTGGGCCTTCGTATTGCTAACTATCAGGACTATATCAGAACACCCTCTGGAGGAAGGCCAAGGCAGCTGCACAAGCCTTACCAGAAGGCACCCCAAAACAGAAGCTTCTCAAAGCCCTTACTACTGGGGTTGATGTGGGCAAGCATTTGATGTACACAGCCTGTGATGTCTCAGATACTTCTACCAGGGCTGTGGCCTCCAGCATCTGTCTCAGGAGATATTCTTTTCTTAGGGTGTCAGGGTTTGTGAATGATGACCAACAGCCTATTCTCAGTGCCCCATTTAGAGGACACAAGTGGTTTGGTTCTGAGCTCCAATATATTCTATCAACTCTTCAGGCCTCAGGCAGAACCCTGAAGTCTGTGCATCCCCTCTACCACCCCAGCCTAGTGGTAGGAGCAGGAGTCCTTTTCGTCCAGCTGGTATCAGACAACAGGGCTGGGGCAAAGGAGCAGGAGCCTTGCCAGCACCCATTACCACCCCAGATGCCCATTCAAAATCTCATAGAGGTGGTAGCACAGGGGGAGCCACCCCAGCTGGCTCTGCCTGACTCCTTATACACCCCCCAACCACCTTTACCTCCAGGGGTGGTTGTAGGGGGTCATCTCTCCCTCCACTTCAACCAGTGAAAGGAAGTGATTACGGATGCATTGGTTCTGTAAGTCATAGAACAGGGTCGTGCTCTGGAACTTCTAGACAGACCTCCAGACCATCTGCCACTAGTGGCCTACTATCCTCAAGAACATCTACCTTTGCTTCTAGAGGAAATACAGACTTTACTACAAAAGAGGGCCATAGAACCTGTGCCCTTACAAATATCACATTTTTATCTCGGCACATCCTGGTCTTAAAGTGGGCAGGAGACCTGCAGCTTAGCCAGGATCTGAGGGAGCTGAACTTCTTCAGCTGGGGGGTTGATCTGTTTCCTCGATATGAAGGACGTTTACCTCCATATCAAAATCCAGAAGCCTCACAGAAAATAATTGAGGGTCCTGTTCAAGGGGAACATTACCAATTCAGAATGTTGTCCTTTGGTTTGTCTTCTGTGCCATGGGTCTTTATCAAATGCTTGGCAGTGGTGGCAGCAGCCCTTCGCAGGGAAGGCCTTTATGTTTTCCCTTACCTGGATGACTGACTATTGAAAGTCCATCCCAGTGATTCGCTCCTGCAGACCTTGGTTCAAACCAGACAGATGTTTAATGCTCTTAGCGTGACTGTCAACATACCAAAATCAGTGTTGACACCTTGCCAATGAATATATATAGGAACAGTCTTGGACACAACCTGGGGCTCAGCCGTCCTGCCCCTGGACAGGGTCTACTGCCTGGTTGCCCAAACACAGCTAGTGCACTACAGCCAGTATGTCTCAGCCAAGACATTCCTATGCCTGTCGGTCCTCATGGTAGCAGCCATTGTTTATTTATTTATTTGTTTGTTCATTTATATATTTATTTATGCTACAGTTTCACCAGGGAGACATACTGAGCAAATTGCTCATTTCCAGATGCATCCTGGAGAAGGGGAATGAGGGTACAGTAATGGGTACAGGGTAACAATAGGCAGCTACATACAATAGGCGAAAAAATACGATACAAAACAGTGCAGTGGCACAAGGTACAGTGAGGATATCAGTGTGGACAATACTGCAGGATACAGTGATTATATGATTACAGTTCCATTTCGTTGTAACAAGCAGTAGAGGGAAGTGCTTTAGATACCAGGTCATAGCTAGGCTCCTCGTGCAAGGCAAGAGGGGGAATCTTATCAGGGAATGGTGGGTAACTGCTTGAGATAATGGACATCGCTTGGCTCTCCTGTTGAGATGTAGGGGGGAACCTGCAAGGGGTTAGCGAGGGAAGGGAAGCATAGAGTGAGTAAGAATGGCAAGGGAGTTATTGTAAGGGAGGCGAAGGGTGAGCTAGGTACATTTGCAGGTGGGGGAAATGAAGGAGTGCATTAGGGAGGAGAGAGTGCGGAGCGAGAGGGCATTACAAATGGAGGCGAGAAGCGAGTTCCACAGCTTGGGAAAACAATAGGAGTAGGATGCCTGGCCAGTTGATGTGGACCTGAAGGGGATGATGAGGGTAGGCGCATCACTACTCCTGAGGGAGCAAGCTGAGGTGGGGGGGGGGCGAGGGAGGCCGATAGATAAGAAAGGAGCGTGCCGAACCAGACCTTGCCAAGGAAGTTTGCACAGTGAGCTAGATGACAATCTTTGAGGGAGGGAAGAGCCAGAGATTAATATAGGGAGCAATGGTGAGTGTGAGGGGGACAGCTGAGAGTAAAGCAGGAGGAGGATGAGTGGAAGAGGGTGTCCAATCTGGCTAGGGTGGCTTTGGGGGTGGCACTATAGACTGCGACACCATAATCAAAGGTTGGAAGTATCATTCTCTGTAGAATTTCTCTGCAGGCCAGCAAGGGGAATGTATTCACGATTCCGGCATAAGGCTCACAATTTGGGGAGAAGTTTCTTGTGAATAGCATCTACGTGATCTGAGAAATCATGGTGCTTGTTGAACCAGACCCCAAGGTACCTGAATGAGGTCACATCTTCCAACAAGATCCCATCAAGAATGTGGAAGGAGGGGAGCCCAGTGAGTCTCTGCCTTGTACCAGAGGTCATGGAGACTGTCTTTTTGGCATTTAGGAACAGTTGATTGGAGCATAGCGAGTGCTGAACATTATCAAAGTCCTGCTGTAGAATGCACACCACCACCGGGGAAGAAGGTCCGAAAGCATAAAGGACAGTGTCATCCTCATACATGTGGATGGATACAGTGGAGCAGACTGAAGGGAGATCATTAAGGAAAATGGAGAAGTGAATCGGACCATGGACTGAGCTTTGTGGGACCCCAGTGTGGATGGGAAGGTGCGGCATTGTGACGGTACCATTGGCCAGGCTGCACATGCGGCCTCCCCAGTGGACCTTAAGAGTCCAGTGGGATCAGCTCACAGATGACCTAGAACAAATGGTTCTCGTCCCGTCCCCTGTGCGCAAAGTGCTCAAGTGGTGGATGGAACCTAGTATTTTATTAAAGAGGGTTCCCTTCCTGATCCCCTCCCCTCTCCAGATTCTCACAACAGATGTCTCAGGAATGGGCAGGGGTGCACACTTGGGCTCCCATCAGACGCAGGGTACATGGACCTCAGTGGAGAGCACCTTACTCATAAAAGTTCTAGAAATGTCCCTGCCCAGTGGCGGTGAGGACTGAGGCGCTGGATGCCATACCTTATGCCACACTGGTGACCCGGGTTCAGAAACGAGCCTGAGTCCTCAGGGGTCATTGGCAGGGGGAAGGCCGGGAGATGGATTGAACAGCCGCTAGGCAGCTCTGCCCTCCCGGGTGGGGACCCAGCTGCACTTACTGCAGGGCTGCCCCCGGGTGGAGGCCCGGAGGTAGTGCAGTCGGGGGCAAATAGAGTAGGGAAGGTGCCGTGGGTCACTGCGTGCGCGTGCCTCCACACGTGTTTGAGCAACTGCAGCAGGGATGGGGAGAAAAATGAGCAAAACCCTGGAGCTGGCAGGCTCCATGATGGCCTTGCAGCGCCTGTGCCACCCCCCCCGCCAGAGTCTAGATGTTGGTATCGGGGGTGGGGTTGATGCCCTTGGCACTGCCACGGGGATCCCGTGGGGGAGTGTCGCGAGGGTCGGATGCAAGAAGAAGTGGATGCCAGAGATTGAGCGCCTCCAAGGGGGGGGCCAGAGCCACCTGCCTGCCTCACCATGAACCCCCTTTCCAAGTGGGCAGGAGGTGTGGGTGGGGGCAAAAAGCTGAATTAAAAAAAAAATGTTCTGGAAATGTGAGCTTTCCTGTACAGGCTCCAGGCCTTCCAGAACCACCTGCCCCCAGGCCCTCTGCTAGTACAGATGGACAAGGTCAGTGTGATGCATTTCATCAGTAAGAAAGGGGGGTACTCATTTCTGTCCCCTATGCAGGGAAGCAATGAGAGTTTGGTACTGGGCTCTGAGGCACAGTCTAGAACTGTCAGCAGTACATGTTCCAGGCACCCAAAATGTCTTGGCAGACAGGCTAAGCAAGTGGAAACTGCTGACCTCGGTAGTTGAAGACCTGTTCAACAGATGGGGTTGTCCAGAGTTGGAAATTTTTGCGTCCCCACACAACGCAAAACTGACGCTTTTCTGCTCGCTCACTTTAGGGTTTGGAGTTTTCTGGCGAGACATGTTGTCCCTCTCTTGGAAAGGGAGGTTCCTGTATGCCTTCCCTCCTTTTTCTCTAATTCTGAGAGTGTCTCTCAAGCTCCAAATGAAGAGGTCAACTCTGATAACCATTGCTCCCTAATGGACTCGACAGATCTTATTCTCCTTACTGCAGCAGCTAGTGGTGGAACCACCAGTGCCTCTGCCCCTGTGCAATGGTCTGCTGTCACAGGAACAGGGAACCCTGTCCCATCCAGACCTCAGATCTCTCCATCTGCATGCACTGCTCCTGAAGATAACGCCATTGCTCATTTTGGGGTTCCCAGATTGTGGCAGATGTTCTGGTGGCTGCTAGAAAGCCTTCCACTATATCTACTTATTTTATGAAGTGGAAGCAGTTTGCTTTATGGGCCACTTCCCACCACCTGGATCTGTTCACCCATTCAGTCAATCAGGTTCTAGAGTATCTGCTGTCCTTATCGGACTCGGGCCTGCAGAATTCCTCTATCAGGGTGCACCTACCTGCAATATCCTTACTGATGTATCGGTGACTATGGGCTTTTTCACCAATGCCCTCCTTCAGATACAAGACCACCACTTCCCTCTAACTACCCGGAGAGTGAGGGGTGGCTGTACCCACTGGGTGTCAAAAGAACTCTTAACATTGATGAAGGCTAGGGACAAATTACGGACTGCCTACAAAAAGTCCCCTTCCCCTGCTCTCTGGAATGATTTCAGGTACCTGAAAAATCAGTGCAAACAAACCACCAGGGTTCTGAAGCAAAATTTCCTTTGTAATCAGCAAAAAGAGAGCCTTAGCGATCCGCATCACTTCTGGAATGCTATCAGCTTCTTACTAATCCCACGTTCCCATCATTCTATAATTCATCTTAGGTCACCCACCGGTACTCTAACTGATCCCAACGAAGTCGCCCAAGCGTTCAACATAAAGTTTATCAATCTCAATGCTCACCTAAGCAGATTGCCCCCTCAGCCACCTACTGACCCTCCTCCTGATCCTGCTGATCAACCCTCCACCACCATGGGCACTCCTCCCCTCCCTTCTACTATAGGGTCATCTCTGCCAAGGACACAGCCAAGCTCCTTAAAACTGTCCCTGAACATAGCAGCCCTGTCAGCGATGACATTTTTTCTTTCCCTTCAATGCTGAAGTTGATCTCCTCCACCATCTCCAAGCCACTTTCCTTTATCTTTAATCTGGCACTGACCACATCTACCATGCCAGATTCCTGGAAGCTTGCCAAGGTAGTGCCCATTTTTAAAGCTGGGGACACTCTATCCTCTGATAATTATAGACCAATCTTCCTGCTCCCCCACCTGGGCAAGCTCCTAGAGAAGATTGTTCGCCGTCAACTGTCTGAGCACGTTGAGAAATACAGCCTGTTGTGTGGCCAGCAACACGGCTTCCATAAGTTCCACAGCACCACATCTGTGCTGGCCCAGTTTACAAATCACGTTTTTAGAAACATGGACAAAGCTACAAGTGCTGTGTTTGTCAACCTGACCAAGTCCTTTGACCTGGTCAGCCACCCCCTTCTTCATCCACCTTTCTAAAACTTGACTGCTGCTCAGAGACCTTTCAATGATTTAAGAGCTACCTATCTAGCTGATCCCAGTCTGTGTGTATTGGAACTGCCATCTCCCCTGACATGCCTGTCACCACGGGCATCCCCCAGGGCTCCATCCGGGGCCCACTATTGTTCTCCATATTTATCAATTCCCTCCCCTCTGACTGCCTTACCTGTGAAGCACTACTATATGCGGATGATCTCGTCCTCTTCTTCAGTGATAAGTCACTGACAAACATATCTTCTACCCTGTCCCAAAATTATGGCTTGGCCCACAACTGGTTCCTGACACACAGGCTCCTGGTTAATGTAAAAAAAAGCAAAAGCGATGCTTCTTGGGTCCAAACCATACTTAGCCAAAATCCCCAAGCCAGGCTTCTCCTTCACAGTGCTCATGCTGGATGGACCCCCACTAGAAAACGTCCCACATTTCAAATACTTGGGTGTAACCCTTGACCACTCCCTCTCCTTCACCGAGCACATAAATTCCATTGTATGACACAGGTGAACCAAAAGCTCAGAGCCGCTTATCAGCAAAAATAGTTCTTTACCAGAGAGGCCCGACTCAGGAAGTGGTGGATATGAATACAGTGCAGGGCTTCAAACAGGCATGGGATAGGCATAAGGGAGCAATACAGATTAGTATGAATAGATGGGCCATTGACCAAGCAAAGGCCAATGGCACATTTATAAGGTAGAAAAAGAAATGGGCAGACTGGATGGGCCTTGCAGTCCTTATCTGTTGTCAACTTCTATGTTTCTGTGTTTCTATGACTAGCAATTGCCCAAGGCAACCCGCTCCTTATCCTCGATTACTGCTCCCCCATCTATTCCCAAATGTCATCTGCCCTTTGCTCGCATCTAACCTCCATCTACAGCGGTGTCTGTCGATTTGCACTCCTGGCACACTACTCCACTCACCACTATAACCCATACCAGTCTCTTGGCTGGCTTCCACGCTCTGGCTATCATGACTATGCCCTTGGCTGCATCGTTGATAACACCCTAACAGTTGGCAACGCATCCCCGTACACATCCTTCCTAAAAATCTGAGCAGCTCCCAGGTGCCTACATGTGATCTCAGTCCCCCCTATGGAAATACCTAAAATTTCCACTGCTATGGGTGGAAAAGCCCAATCAGTTACTGCTCCCTCCCTATGGAACAGCCTGTCTGCTTCCCTCCGATCTGCTGACACCCACACCTTCAGACTTCAACTCAAAGACTGGTTACTAAATGAGGCCAAATGCCTATGCCAACCAGGGTAATCTACCTCGACCTGCTTTTCCTTATCCCCTTTCCCCAGCATTCTTCCCTGTTCTTTAGCTTTTACAACTGTTCTACCACTGTTACCCTCTGTACCTGCTCCTTAAACCATATTCAGTCTTCCTGTTGTTATGGAATCAATATACAATGTGTAGATAAACATAGAAACAGAAATTGTCAGCAGATAAGGACCGCTAGGCCCATCTAGTCTGCCCTTAAGCCCTATACTTGTTTGTAGCCTCTGACCCTAAGTGGTCAGTGGTTTCCCATCATTCCTTCCCTCCTCAGGGTTCCCTTGTGCCTATCCCAGGCATGTTTAAAACCCTCCACTGAGCTTGCTCTCACCACCTCCTGTGGCAGGCTATTCCATTTGTCCACCACCCTCTCTGTGAAGACAAACTTTCTCACATTTCCCTGTAACCTGTCCCCCTCTAATTTCATATGACCCCTGTGATACGGTTGAATAGGACCCTGCCCCAGTTGTTATGGAGAGTTTGAATGCAAGGATCTGTTCTGTTTTTTCCTTTCCTGTCTTTTGTCTGTCTGGTTGTGCAACTAAATTTTCTTGTGAGACCTAGGATTTGATCACCCCGACAGTCTCGCAATTCTCTGTCTCTCACTGTCTCTCAGTCTTCCCTTGCTGTTTCTGTATTTTCCTCCCTTGCATATCTGCTGGTATAAAAATGTATGCAAATCATTATGTGGAAATGTAACTGATATTGGAATCCCTTTGTCTAGAAATTATATAGTGTGACTGTTGAAATGTATATAATTATAGTTTGAGAGGACTGGAAAAAGCTTTTGGGAACTCAAGGGGTTAACCTGAGAGCAGTTTTTAAGCCCTTGTTCAGAAGTTGTGGGGAAGGGGCCTCAGTTCTGGGACACTGTGTTCTTGCTGCACCTGCATGAAATTGACAAGAACATTGGAAATTTACAAGAACATTTAGAAAAAGCAGAATGCTTGTTAAGGAGGGGGGTTGCAAAGACATGAGCGAGATCTATAGTGTTTTAGGGACACAGAGATTGAAGGAAAACTCAGATGGATCTTCTCTGTTTATTCTGTCTTTGTAAATAATTCTCCTGAACTGGTTTTATTTTTTTATGTTATTGCTCTAGTTTTATTTTTTATGTTACTGCTTGTACTAAAAAACATTTTTTGCAAATTCTACAACTGCTCCTGGTTTTTACTATGCTTTCCTATACCTTACCAGAGCGGTTAAGAGCTAACGTGGTTAAGGAACTATAAGAAATGAAAGAATTTGGTTTCATAGAAGAGTCAAGGAGTGCTTGGTCATCTCCAGTGGTAATTGTAAACAAAAAAGAAGGGGGTGTTAGAATCTGCCTTGATTTTAGGAAACGTAATCGAGTGTCAAAATTTGACAGTTACTCTATACCCAGAATAGATGATTTGGTGGACAGACTGGGGGAGTGCAAAATATTTCAGTACTCTTGATTTCACCAAGGGTTGCTGGCAAATCTCCTTAGCTAAAGAATCCAGAGACAAAACTTCATTTGCCACTCCTGTAGGATTCTGTCAGTTCACAACCATGCCATTTGGTTTACATGGTGCGCCAGCTACATTCCAGCGGTTCACAGAAGTAATTTTATCACCTCACACTGGTTATTGTGCTGCATACTTGGATGATGTTGTGGTGTACAGTCCAGACTGGAAAAAACACCTGGAACACCTACAGGTAGTTATCCAAGCTATCAAAAATGCAGGTCTGACTATTGGGCATGCACACTGTTGGCTTAACTAAATGAAAGATAACAATTCCAGAATCACTAGATGGTACCTGGCACTACAGCCATTTATTTATTTTGTTTTTGTTGACCAGGTAAGTGTACTAGACAAATTCTGCCTATTTTCAGGCATGACCCGGGGGAGGGGGATACAGATGAATGCCCGCTGTCCTTGAACCAGATTAAGCTGTTGGTGGTATTTTTGTAGTGAATGAGGGAAATTTGGCCAGGACACTGGGGAAATTCCCCTACTTTTTTCGATAAGTGCCATGGGATCTTTAACATTCACTTGAACTACTACCAATCCAGGCAGATAGGACCTCAGTTTAACGTCTCATCCGAAAGACGGCACCTCAGAAGTGCAGCACCCTCTCTCATGCTGCACTACAGTGTCAGTACTGGGATATTAACCCAAGTGCCAGATGTGGGAACTGAACCCACAGCCCTCTGATCTCCTGGTCTCAGAGGTGAGTGTGCTACTCCTGAGCCACTGACACATTTAAATGCAAGGTGACACACAAGTCTGGTACAGAGAATAGCAATGCTGATTTTCTTTCCAGATATGGATCAGGAATTGAGGGTTCTGAAGGTTGAAAAACACATGTATGAGTTTAAACTTTACTGTTACCTGTACTGTTACAGAAAAAAAGGATACTGCACATGTGCTTAATTTTTGAAAGTTAGAAGCTAATGTTAGAGAATTAATAGAAAGTTTTGGAAACCTGTTGATAAAACAGGTTCCCTCTTAAGGAGGGGGTGTATGTGATAGGGTTGAATAAGATGCCAACTGACATTGAACCAGATTAAGCTGCTGGTGGTATTTTTAGTGAATGGGGGAAATTTGGCCAGGACACTGAGGAAATTTCCCTGCTCTTTTCAAGAAGTGCCATGGGATCTTTAACATCCACCTGAACTACTTCCAGAACAGGCAGATGGGACCTCGGTTTAATGTCTTGTCCGAAAGACGGAACCTCAGGAGTGCAGCACCCCACCCCCACCTATGCTGCACCACAGTGTCTGTATTGGGATTTAACCCAAGTGCCTGGGGTGTGGGGCTAGAACCCAGAGCCTTCTTATCTTCTGGCCTCAGAGGTGAGTGTGCAGTCTGCTGAGCCACTGATACAAATACTTATGCTTGTAAGCAAGATGAGCATTACTGCCTGTTTTCACAAGCGACAAGTTTTTACAAAAAATATACTATTACATTCAAAGATAAACAACGTAGACAATATAAAATAACAGGACATTTATAGATTTAAATTACAGGAACAATCATTTGCAGTATGTAACCATGATCTTAATCTTTTTTTAAGAGGCCGCAATGTAACAATTGGATATAGTGTTTGGGACTGTATTGTAAAAAAAAGATGGCCCTATATTGCAAGGATTTCTGTCTGAAAGTTTTTTTATATAAAGGTAATCGAAATAACACATTTGCTCTGAGATCTCATACCTTGTACATTAATATTAAGGGGGAATAGAGACTGGACAGAACTGGGGAGGAGGTTTTTAATAACTTTGTAGCATAAAACACCCATTCCAATCTTCACGCTATTCTCAATAGATGGACTCCCCAATTTTTTAAACAACTCACAGTGAGTTTTAAATGGTGAATTAGTCATAAATCTGAGGGTGCAGTTGTAAGTGATTTTTAGTTTTGACAAGACCTTTTCACGTGTAGCTGTGTAAATAGTGGGACCTTTTTCAAGCACGCTAAGTAAAAAAACTATGGGTTAGAATCCTTTTTAATTCAGGAGTCAAAAAAGACTTGGCTCTATATAATGCTCCCAGTCTTTGATATATTGTTTTTATTGTGTTATTAATATGAGATTCAAAAGTTAAGTTGGAATCTAAAGTTATTCTTAAATACTTTAAACTATTAACTCGCTCAACTATCTCCCCATTCAAATCCACAATTTGAATTAATTCTTATTTTTTTCTCGTTCCTGTAAAAATCATTGTTTTAGTTTTCTTCACATTCAGTAACATCCGTCTAGACAACAACCATTTTTGAAATGGTAAAAAATCATCTTGCACTGTCTGAACTGCATCCCTAGTTGATCACTGTTGCTAAAAATTACAGCATCATCTGCATATAAGGTAATTTTTGATTTCTGACATACTTCTTGGGCCACATTCATATAAATGGAAAACATTAGGGGACCCAGTATTAATCCCTGGGGTACCCCACACTTAATGATGTTACTTTGTGATAGGGCTCCATCAATTCCTGTTCTGTGAGCTCTATTATTAAGATAACTGGAATACCAATCAGTGGCATGCTTGAAAAGTTCAGAGCTCAAAAAGAATCCTGTAGCAGACTTTGATCAACTAAGTCAAAGGCCTTGATGAAGTCCACAAATACAGCTGTAACAGTGCACCCCTTATCTGGGGCACCCTGTATGCAGCTGGTGAACCCCACCAGGGCCATTTCCGTGTTGTGCTTCGACTTGAAGCCATATTGTGAACTTGATGACAGATTATATTTTTCCAGAAAGATTCTCTCTAGGATTTTTTTTTTGGGGGGGGGGGCAATAGGGAAATTGGCCAATTGTTAGATACACTTGTTGTATTGTGTTTTTGAAAATTGTTTAATTATGGCGTTTCCACTGATCCGGAAACACTCCATGACTTAACGAAAAA
Organism: Neoceratodus forsteri; assembly: GCA_016271365.2. Classification (NCBI taxonomy): domain Eukaryota; kingdom Metazoa; phylum Chordata; order Ceratodontiformes; family Ceratodontidae; genus Neoceratodus; species Neoceratodus forsteri. Next base: position 485,140,230 of record CM057449.1, read on the forward strand.
TTAGAAAGAGTCGCTAGTGGATATGCCAGTGTATCAATTCCCAATTTAATTCACTTAAAGTCAATACCACTATGACCTATGTTGGGTTTGGGATTATATTTTAATACATAATCTTTAATTTGATTAGGTGCAACTATCTGAAAATAAAATTTAGGATGTGTCACTATTTTGGTTTGGATGGAAATATTGCTTTGAGATACCTGATTACTAATAGTTCTGTACTTTTCAAGATCACCAAAATAATTATTGAAAGTTTCAGTAACTTGAGATGGTTCATTTACAAATTGACCATTTATGGTCAATGTCAAGGCAGTTTCTTTAATTCCCCTGCCCAGCAGATTATTTAATACTTGCCATGTTCTTTTAGGGTTTTCAAATGATTTAACTTGTTCTGACAAAAAATATTGTGATTTAGATTTTCTTATTTCGGTTTACACTTATTTCTTAACATTTTGTACTCTTGAAGTACTGATAATTAATTTTTTTACACTGCCTCCATTTTCTATCCCTGTGTTGCATATGTTTTATTAAATCTTGATTTACCCATTTATTTTTGTTGGCCTGAATTCGCCTTTTTTTTTTTTGTGCAAATCTATCAATAATCAATTAGCCGGCCCAGTGGCATGGAGGGCTGAGGCAGCATGCCTTACCTCGTGCCACACTGGCGACCCGTGTTTGCAGTGTGAGCAGGCCATCGGGGGTCAGCTGGGGAGGGAGAGGATCAAGCGTCTGGAAGACAGCTCTCCTCTCCTGGGGAGAGGTTGGGATGGAGCCCGCTGCATGCCTGACCCCTAGCGGAGGCTGAGGGTCGACACCAGTGGCTCACAACTAGGGGTGGTTACAGGGCAGTCGCCCGAAATGTGCATGCAGAAGCATGCTTGGCACGGTCATTGGTGGCATTGCACGTTGCTGTGCCACTTGGGGAGGAGCAGAAAATGGCCCCTCGGATGGATGACTGCCTGACACCGCAGGCCCTGCTCCCGCGTTAGCAGCAGCCCCTTGCACCAAATCCGAACCGGTGAGTTGAGGGATCCCTGCCACGGGGGGCAAGTCATGGGGGAAAGCGAGGGGACAAAGCTGCGAGCAGAAGATGGAGCTGGGCATCCTGGCAAGAGGGAGCTCCATAGGGGATGTGTAGGAGTAGAAAATAGACTAACTGCAAAAAAATAATCAGTTTAAAATTAGTTGAAAATATTTCCAATAGAGCATCCATATCATTGCATGACTCCAAACCTGACCAATCGACCTCCTTACATGCTGCATTTAAAATCTCAGAGTTTATTCTGTTTAAATGCCTAAATTCAATTTATCGGGGTGGATGCTTTGTTCCTCTGGATGTCTGTTTACAGTAGACTGGGCAGTGGTCACTGATCTTTTCAGGTAACACACCAGATCCAGCAATCTTGTTTGGATGAGTGACCACTATCCATTCCAGTGTGGTGGAAGTACCTGTTTTGTTGTTGGTACTAGAACCGTTTGCTGTAATCCCAAATCCAAAAATAACTTCCTGTTGTCATTTTTAAATCATGGGCCCAGTTACTGTTAAAAGCTCCTAATAGGATCCATTCCCTATTTGCTGGAAAACTTTTTTTTACTTTAACTGTTAAATGTAGCCCTGATTCAATTAATCCTGGCGGGATGTAGATGGAACTAATAATAAGATGTTTTCCTTTATCCATTAGTATATCAGTGCAGATTAAATCTTGTTCTGACAAAAAATATTGTACACGGGTGTACCAGTAGAGGAAGCTGAATCCTTTGAGTGTACTATGGTAGCCGGTGTGGGCTGCAGGATAGCTCTTGTCTATCGTCCACCCGGGGACGAAAAGCGATTCCTGCAGGAAGTGGCAGACTTCACCGCCGACATGGCATTGGAATCGCTCAGACTAATGGTTCTGGGTGACTTCAATGCCTGGGTTGACAACAAACTTTCGCCTTTTGGTCAGCACTTCCTCCAGCTGATGACACTGCTGGGCTTCACACTGATTGTTTCTTCAGCTACCCATAATCATGTTCACTCTCTGGATCCGGTTTTCCTCCTGGGGACTGAGGCCTCTGATTTGGGGGTAGAACCTGTCAGTTGGCCTGATCATTACACCGTGAGGTTCAACATTTGTGCTCCCCTTCATAGGTCTGCCCCTGTGGAGATGGTCAGTTACTGCCCTTTACAGGATGTGTGCCCTGAAGACCTGATGGCGGTGATTGACCTCTCGGAGCTTCCTGTTGCCAGCTCAAGTCCGGAGTCGATGGTTCTGGCCTATAATCAGGTAATTTCCTCAACTCTAGACTTGATAGCTCCTGTCGTGTTCTTCCCCTCCCACTCCACCCTCTGGCCTCTTAGTTTGATAGGTCCTTGAGGGAGTTGCGGCATGTGGGATGAAGGTTAGAACATTGCTGGCGGAAATCTGCTCTGGAGGTCGATCGCCTTAGTTTGGTGGAGCATTACCAGCTCTACCAATCAGTGATCTCCCGTAAGAAGAAGACAGAGTTCCTGTCCAGGGAGATTGCTGTCGATCAGAATCGACCAGCCCAGCTCTTCCTAACTGTGGACATATTGTGCAACCCAGCCTGTCTGCAGCTCCGACGAGCTTTTTCACAAAAAGAGTGTGATGAGATTGCTCAGTTATTTGTGAATAAATTGGCCGACATCAGATCAGAGATCCACTTGACCTATTCTATGGGGGACGCTGTTGCTCGGCGTTCGGTCACAATACCTTGTGTCTCCTGGAATACCTTTGACCTGCTGGAGTTCAAAGATATTACATGGATTGTTCAGGGGATGCGCCCTACATGCTTTAGTTTAGATCCGGGCCCAATTTCCCTGATTTTGGGTTGTTTTGAGATCACTGGCCCGTTTCTGGCTCAAATTATCTGGTGCTCCTTGGAATCGGGTGAGTTCCCAAGCTCCCTGAAGGAGGTGGTGGTGACACCCCTTCTGAAGAAAGCTACATTGGACCCAGATATTTTTGCTAACTACAGGCCAATCTCGAACCTTCCCTTTATAGGAAAGGTTATAGAGAAAGTAGTGGCAAACCAGCTGGAGAATCATTTGACCATCCATATTATCTACGAACCTCTCCAGTCAGGTTTTCGTAAGAGGCACAGTACTGAGACTGCTCTGGTTCAGGTGCTCAGTGATTTCCTGATGGCGAGAGTTCAGAGAAACCGTTCTATTCTGGTACTCCTTGATCCCTCTCTTCAGCCTTTGACACTGTAGACCATGGGGTTTTGCTGAAGCGCCTGAGGTCCATCTGTGGCTTGTCAAGTACAGTGTTCAGATGGTTTACATCATTCCTATCTGGTAGAACGCAGAGAGTTGTGTCAGGGATTTTTTCTTCTGACCCTTTCTCTCAGCCTTGTGGGGTTTCCCAGGGCTCGGTGCTGTCCCCCATGTTGTTTCAGTGTACATGCTACCCCTCGGAGACACTGTAAGATGGTATGGGCTGAGGTTTCACTGCTATGCTGATGATACCCAGCTCTACCTGTCTTTTGCTCCTGACCAGGTTAGTGCTCTCTCAGTATTTAATAACTGCCTCGCTGAAATCCATGACTGGATGAATTTGAGCTGGTTAAAGATGAACGCAGGAAAGACTGAGGTTATGGTAGTGGATCTGGGTCACAGGATAGAGGGGTTGAGGACTGATCAGCCCTCTGGTTTATTTCTGGGGGTCGATCAGATCCTTACCTCAGAACAGGTGCGTAACCTGGGAGTGGTACTCGACGATGGGCTGACCCTTCGTTATCAGGTGTCGGCAGTCATCAAGTCAGCCTTTTACCATCTTATCAACATTGCCAGGGTGAAACACCTCATTCCGTCCAGTGATTTACCTGTGTTGGTCCACGCCTTTGTGACCTCCCACCTTGACTACTGCAACTCCCTTTACTTAGGGCTTCCTGGGGTTGATTCCACTGCTTGCAGCTAGTGCAGAACGCTGCAGCTCAATTGCTGACAGGGGCGTCAAGAAGGTCACATACTACCCCTATGTTGTGCGATCTACACTAGCTGCCGATTCAGTGGCAGATCACCTTTAAGGTAGGTCTATTGACCTACAAAGCCCTACATGGACTTGGTCCGAATACTTGAAAGAGCTTCTGATTCCTTACAACCCTATGCAACAGCTCCATTCGGCTGGTGAGGGGTTGCTGGAGGTTCTGAGGGTTACCTTAAAATCTTCTGAGGCCCATGCTTTTAAGTTTATGGCCCCAACCCTCTGGAATTCTCTGCCCCATCAGCTTCAGGAATGTACGACCATGGGGAACTTAAGACCTATCTGTAAAGACATGCTTTTTATGAATTGATATAAGTGATATTATGATTTTAATGTTTATTTTAACTCTACTTTTTGGGATTTTGTTGTTAAGTTTGTCCAACGCCTTGGTACCTAAAAGGCACTTAATAAAGTTTTATTTATTATTTATTATATAGAGTTTACTTTAAACCAAACCATCCACCTGCCAGTTTATTATCCTGAGAATGCCAATCCAGGGGAAGCACTGTTCATGTCTATAGAATACTCAGGTACTATATCCACAGTGTGAAGGACTGCAGAAAATCCTCACAGCTTTCTGTTTCATTCGTCCCTGGGAAAAAGAGCGCCCCAGTTTCCAAACAGTGCTTGTCCAAATGGCTAGCCAGCTGTATTACTTTTTGTTACTGGAGATATGGTAAGAAACTTCTGTAGTGGTTTGTGGCCATTCCACATGAGGCATGGCCACCTCTGTTTCTTGTTTTAAATTTTTTTCTGCTGCAGACATCTGTGCAGCTGCCACCTGGAGTAAAGTGTACGCCATCACTAAATGCTACAGCCTGGACATTGTCTCTCATAGAAGGGTTGGCCTAGGTGTGCTACAAGGCCTACTTTCCCTTTTTTTTTTTATCAGTAATTTGTGCTGCTTATCTCCCCCATTGGCCCCCATCTAATCAACCCCCCCCCCACTCAGCTCTGTCACCTGGCTTCTCCAGGATCTTACCTTCTCGCTATCCTGGTTACAGCTATTGGCATGCCCAGTCACTGTTCTGGGGCCTGCAGAGGGGCTGGGGGGGTGTCGTTGTCATCTTGCCGTTGTGGGTGTTTTTCCATCATTTTTGCCCTTGACCCTCTCCATTGCCGGGGCGTGACACATCAGCACATGTGTGGAGATGTACGCATGCTGTGGAGTCCCACAGCACCCACCCTTCATTGGCATTCCTGTCCCATTCTACCCTCAGGCCTCCACCTGAGGGCAGTCATTCAGCGGGACTGCCAAACCACCTTCCCCAGGAGAGGAATGCTGTCCTCCAGACTCTTGATCCTTTCCCAACCCAGCTAACCCCTGGCGACCTGCTCACACCGCGAATATGAGCCACCAGCATGGCAGAAGGCAAGGCCTCCTTTCTTAAGCCTGTAGGCTCCAGCCTCCCAGACTGTACACTGTCAGTACTGTTTGGTACTCATTCCATAGGTGTGGCCTGATGAAAGAGATATTCTGAAAATCTAGCTCTGGCTGCTCCTTTCTAATCTACCTGTGTCCCTCTGCCTTGCCTGGATTCACAGAGTACTGGGTTCTCTTCTAGTTACCTACAGAGAGAGTCCTCCAAATATGAACTCCAGACGGGAACTGAGGAGAGGAGGGGCTGCCCACGTATATATGCAAGCCAATGTCTGACATTGTCATAGGCTGCCTTGTCTGACCGCTTGCAAAAGTTTCTGTGTGATCCTAGTGCTTAATGGCATGTAGTTCAATAGGTGTTGCCTGATGAAAGAGATTCTCTCAAACATCTGCTGGTATGGTAAATACGTAACTGTTCTTTCCCCTGCTTGTTGTTCTATTCTTATGTCCTGTTAGTTGCTTGTACTATTCTTTCTCTCTTCATACTGTTTGTCTTTAATCTGTAGTCCCATCTGTCTATAGAATGCTAAGTATGAGCTGTTGATCTGTCAGAACCATGACCATTCTGTACACAAACCACGACATAGTTAAAACTCCAGATCACGGGTTCCATGAATAGAATTGCAAAAGAATACTGCTCATAAAAACAAAACACAATTTCGTACATTCCTTTTTATTCAGGTACAATTAAATATGGATTATTTGAAGGTATGAATATCATTTCTGAACATAGAAACATTATAAACAGATCTCAGCCTTTGCTGATTGTATTGTGAGGCCTTTTGGCACTAAGCAATTCTACTTAAAGTTGAGCCAGTCCAAATTAATTAATATACATTTGCATATGCTTCCCATGATGCTTTGCATTATTGGGGTATGTGCAGTTTGTGTTTTATTATAAACAGATGTCATTTAGAAATAATTTCCTGTCCTTTTTAAAAAGAATTTGTTGACCCAGAGTAGTATAGCTTGTCCAATGTCTCGGCTTCTGTTGGAGCCAGTTTATACCCAGTTTTACAGCTAGGAGAACAGAAGCACAAGATCAGGTTTACATGGCCAGAGTCATACAGTGAATTGTTGTCTACTGTTGGGATTTAAACATACAATTGGTCTCCTCACTCTGCCGGCCCTAAATAATCCAGTGTACCACTCAGTCTTCCCATAGAAAAGACAGGTCACTGCAACCACAATTGTTTGGGTTGGTTGTTTGCCTGAAAGTCATTAACTTTCTTCTGAGTTTCCAGAAAATTAATACCATAGCCATCCTTGTTGCTTTATTGAGGCTTTTGGAAAGTGGCAGTTACCCAGCACTCTTTGCATATTCCCTAGGTGTTAGACCCAGTTTGTAGTAGAGAATTAGCAGTGCTGTAAGTCCTTATACAGTAATTGCATTGATTATTGGCATAATTTATTTGTTCTGCATTCTTCCCCAGAAATCTGATCCTGTTGTGTCTTACCGTGAGACAGTCCTTGAGGAATCTAACCAGATTTGTCTCTCCAAGTCTCCCAACAAGCACAACAGACTTTACGTGAAAGCCCGTCCCTTCCCTGATGGTCTGGCTGAAGACATTGACAAAGGAGAGGTTACTGCCCGCCAAGAGCTGAAGCAGCGTGCCCGTTACCTGGCAGAGAAATACGAGTGGGATGTCAGTGAAGTCCGTAAAATCTGGTGCTTTGGACCTGATGGTACTGGCCCCAACATCCTGGTTGACATCACAAAGGGAGTACAGTACCTGAATGAAATAAAGGACAGTGTTGTTGCTGGATTCCAATGGGCAACAAAAGAGGTGAGGCTGAAGTTTGTGCATTTTTAGTAGAGGTAAAGTTTTTGAATTACAGTACTGGACAGTTTAGTGAATATTGATTTAGTGTAAAAAAAATTTAAAACAGGTAAGAGAAGCCAAGACACGTGATTGATCAGATGTGATCACATGACTGTGTGTTATTCCAGCACAACAGCAGGGGGCAGAGATACTTAATGATCTGAACCTCATTACTCAGTTTTTAAAGTAAAAATAAGTGGGACCATTTTATAATCACAATAGGGCACTCCAGGGAGTGCAGAATTATGCCATAACTGCCTTTCTCAGGTGTGTAAGGCAGTTAGCGTTGTGTTGTGCCTCACTTCCTAAGGCATGCCACTGTCCCACAGTAATGCACACTCTTCACACCTTATTGCCTAAATGTTTTCAGGGTCACCCAATTGACTATTGGTAAGCAGTGCAGTGTACTGTGCTGGCAGCCTGAGTTTACATCCTAAGCCCAGGCCATCACACATCAGGTGACAGGATATGGTGCTGAGTGTCAGTCTCGGATGCCTCCCAGCCTCAGAGGAGAGTGGGTGGCTGCCGTTGTTACATGACTGCCTTCAGAGGTCCTGGGAGAGGGAGTCATGGGGCAGGAATGCATGGCTCCAAATGGGGAAGGGAGGAAGTCCTGCTACTAATGCATTTCATGACATGGACATAGTAGGCAGTGGATGCTGCGGCACCATATGTCCAGTTCTCTGTTGCGATTGTCAGTTGGAATGTGGTGTGCATGCCTGGTCCCAGCTCACTTTCGGCTGGTCAGAAAGTTCTAAAAACTCAGGCTGTGCCTCAGTGGGGTGCGGTTGAGATATAGGGGTGAAAAAACAGGCAACACTCTCCCTGCCTAGTTACAACACCTCAGCTTTGGGGTCCCTGTTCCCCCCTCTCAAGTCTGGACAGTTGCATCTGTCTGTTTTCAATACTCTGGGGCCAGCTGGAAAGGTAAGTCCAGGATGGTACACGACACAAGGCGATCCACCACCTAAGAAAGGAAAAATATGTATTTTTAATTTTGCAACTTATTTACCTAGGACAGTGCAGCTGAGATGGCAACATCTCGTTTCCAGTGGGGTCCTGCTTCTACTATTTTCCGTACTTGGGTGAACTGGAGCACAAGTAAAATGACTTGCTTAAAGAGGACGGTAAATAATTTATAATCCGTAGCTGTTTATAATTTTATTTATTCCTCATAAAACCCTTTAGGCAGAGCCTATTTACAAAGGGCTTGGAGTCAGTGACAGCAGTAACACAGCAAGTACAGGGGATTGCATGTAGATAGTACAACTCAGTGCAATACAGAAACAGTGCAGTGTTTTACAATGTAGCAAATAAAGTTACAGGTAGGGCAAGAGACAACAGTTAAGCAGATACTACAAATATACAAATTGTTCTGCCACAGCCAAAAGCCTTGGCGTCCAGGAACAAGCAATACAACTCAGGTTGGCCTAAAAGAGCGGCAGCGAAAAGTAAGCAGAAACAGTAGCACGCTCCAGATAGCGAGAGAGAGAGAGAGAGAGAGGAGGAGGAGGAGAAGAGCTGGGATTTAAAGAGGCCTTTTTTTTTTTTGTACTTTCTGTTTATTGCCATTTAAAGAGAATAACAATACAGAATACACAATTCTCATGCAGGAACTCTACAATCGTTATAGGTTACAAACGTAAACAGGATTTAGGGAGAAAGTAAATTAAAACAATACCTTGCACTCTGGTACAGTAGGAAATGGGGGAGATAATATGAAACAAAAGTACTGTCCATAATTAAATTGTCCAAGAATGGCAGCCACTTCAATGGTACAGGTAGAATCCTCTAGGGAGTCGTAAAGGCAAGTTTTAAATGCACTAACCTGAGTGCTGTAACCCTGTTTCTCAAAAATGAACATACAGGAAAAATTAGGCTTTTGATTAGTTCCCTGTCTAACACTTCAATCAACCAGGCAATGTACATATGGAAAGGATGTTTCTCAAAAGATGTAGCCTGGAGTAAATCGTATTTTTATCGTTTAAAGAAACTTAAATGCAGAAGCTCCTCCAAAAGCATGTTCTCCAGAAGCTGGCTCTCAGCCACCTGGGATTTAAAGAGTATCCAAGGTGCTGTCAGTTTTAAAGGCGTGAGAAGATCATTCCATAGTTTGGCAAATCTATAGGAAAAGCTAGATCGGCCAAGAGAGGTTTTCTTAGGGGGGAGTAACAGAGAATGTTGTACCACTCCCCTAGTGGCGTATGTTTGTTTGACAAAGCAGAACATGGACTGGAGGCTGAGGGACAGTGAGCCATAAAGAGCTTTTCTACCAGTGACTAATGTGTGATAGCGCAATCTAGAGTCAAGATTGAGCCAGTTAAGACTGCTATACAGCACACATGGGCTCGTGCCACGTTTTAGGCCAAGGGCAATGTGGCAGGTTCTGTTAAGAAGACTCCTGACTCTAGACAGGTCGCCGTTGTGTGCAGATCTGTATACAGTGATCCCACAGTCAGTGATGCTAGTGATATAGCTCTTCACTAGTAATCTCTTGATTTCAGGCAGGAAGCTGTTCCTATGTTGGAAAAGAAGCCCAAGCCTAGATTTGAATGGTTTTGACTAGAGTATCAATGTGAGCAGCAAAGGACAATTTAAGACAAGGGTAACTCCAAGATACCTAAAGGTGGTAACCTGGTTAAGAGGGGCACCAGAAGTGGAAGTGATGTTTAGTGTTAGAGAGATTGGGGATTCGTTATGGGTGGCAAAGACCATGCATTTGGTGTTCATTATGAGTAGGTTTGCAGTGAACCATTTTTGTATGGCATCAAAGTTGGATTGGAATTTACTTTTTCAAGTTCACCAAGTTCCTATTGCTAGAGAAAATGACTGCGTTATCAGCATAGAGCAGAATGTGTGAAGACTTGCAGACAACAGGCAATCCATTAATGAAAAGACAGAAAAGAAGGGGTCCAAGGACTGACTCTTGTGGAACTCTTACAGTGATTGGTCGAGTATCCGTTCGTGCATTGTGACATTTTACCGCTTGTGTTCTCCCACCAAGGTAGTTTCTAAACCAGGGAACAATATCTGGAGAAGGGCCAAGGTTAAGAAGTTTCTGACAGAGGAAGGCATGGTTTACAAGGTCGAAGGCCTTGGTGAGGTCAATATATATGGACCCAGCAATGTCTCCCCTATCCAGGGCACAGTGTAGTGATTCTATGAACTCCTATAGTGTGGTTGTTGTGCTGCAGTTTTTTCTGAAGCCATGTTGTTTCATGGCAAGAAGCCCATGACTATTCAGGTAGGTAGTGAGCTGATCATTAATGGTCTTTTCTAGGATTTTAAATAGCAGGGGTAGAATGGATATAGGGCGCTAATTAGCGGGAAGGTTATTAACACCTCCTTTGTGAACAGGGGCTACACAGGCTTTTTTCAGAGCTCAGGGACTTGTCCAGATGACAGGGGCAGGTTGAAGATATTCTGAAAAGGTAAAACTGAAAACAAAAGACACGGGCACCAGGCTACAGCCAGGCAATTTATTAACAGTGCAAAAATAGCAGCATACATACATGACCATGCAAAAAAGGCAAATAGAACTCCCGACCAGGTTTCGCCATTTTGCTTTCTTATGGAATGCTGGTCAAGGGAGGTATCGTGGTTTAAAAACAGTGGCGAGCCAATCCCAAGGTAGTGCATATTTAAAGGTACAGGGATACTCCCTGTCCAACTGTAAAATAAAGTGCTACCAAGATAACTTATACATATCCAAAAGGATAGGCTCAAATTTAAAACATAAACAGCAGTGACAATAATGTCCATGGCCCGAATACTACAAAAAACATAGCCCTTAACATCCATTAGGTTTGTCGGATAAAAACTACAAAATAAACAGCAATTTTGCTTTTTCACAAGGGCTAGCTCTCTGTACTTATTAAGTGCGTATATTTAAGGAAACACGTATATTCTTACTTACATATATATCTGCTCAGAGGATCATAAAATCTAGACAAAGGGCCACGTACTAATGCTCAAAGTACATATCAATGGTGCGTCCAATAAATTACTAATTGGAGTTTATTTCTTATTTTTCATTTTTCAATTATTTCATATTTTAAACTAAGCCTTGTACATCACCTTCAAAGACTGGCTACTTATACTCAAGGGCTTATTCAGAAAACACCGCAAGGTACCTATAGAGGAGAGAGGAGGGAGAGGGAGGGTAACTTGGAACTGGGAACATGTAATTTCATTCGAATGTATGTATACATAAATATATAATCATAATTCAGTCTCATGTTCAATAGCCCAAAAGTACAAATTGACACCCTAGCTTACTAGATACCAGAACTGCAAATCTCTCTTAATAGAGAGATACAGGGAAAATCTAACCTAAACTATGACTTTTTTCTTCTTCTTCTTTTTTTCAAAATAGGCATAATGTCAGTTCTGTCATTTAATCACTTCTGGCCATCTGATCTGCCGCTACCTCAGCCTTTATAAGGTTTTCCAATTTGTAGCCCCTCTGTTGGAATCTCCTACTCAGCTCACCCTTGTTATTTAAATAGTCTTCTTCACTACTGCAGTTGCATTTAAGTCACATAAATTGGGACATTAGGATATTTTCAGTTGTGTGCTGGGGACGGCAGCTTGTAGCATAGAGTATGGTATTGTGGTCAGTTGGTATCCTATAGAGACTTGTTTTAATGGTGCCATCAGTTTTCTTTTTAATTTCTAAATTTAGGAAACAGACCTTTACCCTGCTAACATTAGCCGTGAATTTAAGATTTTTATTAGTACTTTCCAGCCACAGGATAAACTCACACAGCTCTGCCTCACCCCCTCTCCACACTAAGTAAATGTCATCAATAAAACATCTCCAAAGAGCCACCCTGTGGTAATAAGGGTTGGTCTCAGGACATCTGACATTTACTTTCTCTCATAAGCCCAAATATAAATTTGCATAATTGAGGGCAAAGGTCGTCCCCATAGCTGTACCTTTTATCGGGAAACATGTAGTGTCCTGGAACAAAAAGGAGTGAAGTTGGAGAATGAAACGAGCACTTTCACAAAGAAAATCAGTCAACTCTGCAGAATAAGATGTTTCAGTGACCATCCAAAACCTCAGTGCCTGTAGAACCTCCAAATGGGGAATATTGGTGTAAAGGGCCTCAATATCAAGGGAAACTAGTAGCCAGTCCTCCTCTAACTTCAGGTCTTCCAAAATACCCAAAAAGTGGGTTGTATCTTTTAGGTACAAGGACAACTGGCTCACTAGTCCCTTGATACATGCATCAACAAACTGGGAAAGGGGCTGCAATAAGCACCCAATTCCGGAGACAATTGGTCTACTGGGTGGGTCTACTAGATCTTATGTACCTTAGGAAGAATATAGAAACAGGGTCTGATTGGCTTTTTTCACAGATAGAAATTCAAATACATCATCAGAGATCACATTACTGGAGAGGACTTCAGCCAGGACAACATCAACCTCCTTTTTGTGATTCCCCGTGGGACCACTATCAAGCTTCTTGTAGAAAATGGTGTTACTTAGCTGTCTGATGCATTTAGAGTTATAGTCACTAGAGTCAAGGACCACCACAGCACCCCCTTATCCGCCTTCTTAATGGTAATAGCTTTGTCCATTTGTAAACTAGCAAGTGCATTTCTTTCTTCTTTACTTAAGTTATCCTGATTACTTTACTTCCTTGTAAGCATCATCCGAAACTCCCATTCACAGACCCTCTCAAAGATCTCAACACTACGGCTATAAGGTTGATTGAACGTAGATCGTGGTCTGAAGCTACTGATGTCCACATCTTGTTTCTGAAAACCATGGGTCTGTTCAGGTTCATAAGTGATGTTTCCTGCCAAGCTAGTTGCAGTTATATCTTGGACCAAGTTTTCCAAAGTAACAGGTTCAGCATCACCCCCCATCTTATTATGCTAAGACCAGAAAGCTTGTATATTAAAATTTCTAGTAAATCTTCTGACATCAACAAAGAGCTCAAATGACAAGGTCTTGTTACTTGAAACAAAAGAAAGCCCTTTATGCAACAATGAAGTGTCCGATTCTGTTAATACCCATGATGAAAGTTTAATGATATTTATTTCTTCCTCTGGGCTTTCACCCATATTCTCGAGCCTTGACCTCTGATATTTTCTTTTCCTACCTCCTCTTCTTGTTCTTTTTGTTTTGTTTGTTGTTGTTACAATTGGACAGGGAGTATCCCTGTACCATTAAATATGCACTGCCTTGGGATTGGCACGCCACTGTTTTTAAACCACGATATCTCCCTTGACCAGTATCTCTTGAGAAAGCCAAATGGTGAAACCTGGTTGGGAGTTCAGTTTGCCTCTTTTGCACAGTCGTGTATGTATGCTGCTATTTTTGCACTGTTAATAAATTGCCTGGCTGTAGCCTGGTGCCCTTGTCTTTTGTTTTCAGTTTTAGCCATTTGCTTCATGGAGCACGGGCCCTTGACAGTGGAGTGGGTTTCCTTTGTTTTAGAATAATCTGAAGGGGGCGGATGGCTTTCCTAGTAACTAGCTTGAGGTGCTTCATATCAGTTTTGTCCGGACCAAGCCAAGTGGTAAGTTTGGACTTATTTAGATAGGTAAGCACCTCCTTCTATGTCAGCCTTCTGAAATCAAACGTACACGTGAGTGGGAGGTCCGGTAATTCCGCACCAGAGGAGGGGAGAGTGGGAGGGTCAGACATGTATGAGGTTAAGTCACAAAACATGGTATTGAAGGAGTTATCAATATTTTGGTCCCCTTCAATTGAGTAGCCACTGACTAGGATGGAGCGGGGCAAGGGTTTCATAGTATTGCCTAGGATGTCGTTAAACCCTCTTTCTCCCTGATTTCTCAAATTCCAACGTCTAGCACTTATCCTATTATCTTTATAGCTATTCTTCATATTCTTTCTTACTTTCTCTGTGCTTCTCAAACTATTGTTAGTTGATTGCCTTTCCCTCCAGTCTCAGTTGTTTGCCACTCGTACCTGTCTGCTGTTTAATTGATGAGTTTACTATTCTTGAAATTTGCTGTATTGTACATGATGTTACTGTTTACTGCCCTGTCATATATTGTTTTGTATTGTATTGTATAGTTTGTATTGAACTGCGTTGTACTGTATTGAATGTTTATTTCCCCATGTTACCCCCTCCCCCCAGGACGCACCAGGAGACGAGCAATTTATTGCTCAGTGTGCCTTTACTGGTGAAACTTTTCAATAAATAAATAATACCCCTCCAAAGCTGCTTAGATTGGTTTAGGAGGTTTTTCTGCTGGGATTTAGGGTAGGCAGCCTTGACTTCCTTAATGCGGGCTTTGACAGTGTTAAGCAACTTCATGTACCTCTGAAGGTATTTTGGGAGACTAAACTCTTTTTAGAGTCCAGGCTGTGTGCCGCTCTCATGACAGTGACTTTATGGCAGGGGTATACCAAGCCTGTGAGTTGCTTTTCCTATGCAGAGTCTTGTAGGGGGCGACGATGTTGCAGATTCTGTTACACTGGAGTGTGAAATACTCCACAGCAAGGTTCATATCATGAGTGTTAGACAGGAAGGACCAATCAAGCTGTTGGAGTAGTGCATGGAAGTAAGGGAGCTTGTGTGTTTAAAACACTCGGGCTTTGACAGAGGAGGGAATCTTAGCTATCTGCAAGTGATTGGGGAGTGGTCAGTAAGGAAGTCTAGGAGGACAGCAGTGGAGACTACTCTGTCTGGGTGACTGACTAGGATCCAGTCGAGCAGTGTGGCAGTGCCTGTTTTATAGTTCATCTGGGTTGGGGCGGAAATGAACTGGGTTAAGAAGACATTTGTAAGTTTAGCCGTGTATGCCTTGCAATTACTAGACAGCCAATTGCAGTTGAAATCACCCAGGACAGTCTTTTCATGATGTGGCGATAGGCTTGAGATAGTGTTGATGAAACAGTCGAGGCCGTCACCAACATTTTTTGGTGGGATATAGACTACATTAAGGTTGATGTTCTTCTCTCCTTTTGGGCCCAGGTTTGTTTACTGTAAGGAGTTCACATCCAGTGGGTACAGATGGGAGGGGAGTCTGCTGGAGGTAAGAAAGGACTTGACATACAATAGACATCCACCCCCTTTCTTCGACTCCCTGTCCGTCCTAAAAGGGGTGTAGGAGTCCACATCTGTTTCTTTGTCAGGGACCCTGTTTGTGAGCCAGGTCTCAGTGATGGGTTCTCATTTGCAGAAATGATACCCATAAGCCTAAATGATCCATATGTAACTACCTGAATAAAAAAGTGATACGATAAACTGCAGTTTGCATTGTTTTGTTTTTATGGGCAGCATTCTGTTACAGTTCTCTTCATAAATCAATAAACTGGAGTTTTAACTGTCACGGTTTGTGCACAGAACTCTAAGCATGGTTCTAATAGAGCAGTAGTTAATGCTTTACATTCTGTACACATCATGACATGGTAAACACTTCAAATTACTGGTTCATTGAAGAAAACTATGCAGAATGTTGTTCATCAAAAGAAAACATTTGAAAACAGTTTTTTCGCATGGGTGTTTATTCAGGTAGAGTTAAATAGGGCTCAGTTGGAGGTAAGTCTTTAATTTCTGTTACTAAGAACATTACTAACTGCTGCCAGTTAGCACAGATTTCCTGCCCCCTTTAAGGTCACGCAGTGAGTATTTGGCTATGATGGGATTTGAACCTGTGATATTCTAGTTCCCAAGTCAGTACTCTAACCACTATACCACAGGTATCCACCAGGGAAGGGAACCAAAGTCCTCAGTGGAGGGTTTAAATGTTACTTTGATGAACATTTAAACTAGCCGAAGGAGGTTGCAGACGGAATTGGGGAGGCGGAAACTGTCCCCCCTACAGACAGAAGTAGAGAGTAGGGAGATCCAAAGGGGAAAATAACCCCCCAGGATGCAAATAAATGAAGGAAGCAGGGTGATACTAACAGAGAGGGGAGCAACAGAAGCATGGGGGGGCAATAAAAATGATGGGTAACAAGCAGAGTGCTAACAAAATCTGGAAGACCGTGTGTATAAATGCTAGAACTCTAGGAAATAAGATTACAGAACTAAAGACCATAATGGCAGAGACTGACCTGGATATAGTGGCCATTAATGAGTCATGGTGCACTGAAAACCATGACTAGACATGGTCATACTAGGCTGTACTTTGGCCTTGACTCTAAGCTGCTATACCTCTTAGTGCCTGCCATTTCACTCCCACTCTCTGATCTCTTTAATCTGTCATTCCACACCACTACTATCCTGACAGTCTGAAAACATGCTGCAGTTCTCCCCCTGCCTAAAGGAGGCAGTCTTTCTTCTCCTGGGAACTAGCATCCCATTTCACTCCTCCCCAACCTAGCCAAACTCCAAGAACACCTTGTTCTCTGCAGGCTGTCCTCCTTTCTTGACAGCTTCTACTTCTTCACTCCCTACTAATCTGGTTTTTGGAAGAATCACTCCACAACCACTGCCCTACTCAGACTCACCGACTCTATCCATACTGCCATGGAATAGAGGTCCTATCACCTCCGCCATCTTTGTCGACCTTGCAGAGGCCTTCAACACTATCTCCCACTCCCTCCTCCTCAATACCCTCTCATCTGCTGGTTTATCTAATTTGGCCTGCAGCTAGTTCAGAGCCTACCTGGTTGGTCATACCCAGTCAGTTAAAATAGCTGATTCAACTTCCCCTCCACTACCTATCTCGACCAGTGGGCCTCAAGGCTCTGTCCTTGGCCCACTCCTATTCTCAGTATTCCTGAACAACCTACTGTCTGCATGCTCTTCATCCTCTATCCACATGTATGCTGCTGACATGGTCTTGCTCATCTTAGGCTGTTCTCCCCCCAACGTGATTTCCTCACTACAGCTTGACTTCAGTAATGTTCAACGCTGACTAAATTCGTATAAGCACTTTCTTAACACCAAGATGACAGTCTTCATGACCTTTGGCATTAGGCAGAGACACTCTAGGCTGCCCTCCCTCCTCTCCTTCCACACAGTTGACAGAACTATCTTAAAGAACACATCCTCTTTTAAATACTTGGGTGTATTGCTTGACCACCACCTTAAAGATCAATGGCAACCATTTTACACATTGTTTAAAAAAAAACTAAAAACATATGAATTAATGTCCCTGTGTTATGAGTAGTGTTTCCTGAAAATGTCATGCTATTTGGTTTTGTAGTTTTCTTTAAATCAGCATTTAATAGCCTATTCCACACTAACTGAAAACAGCCAGGCTGTTTCTGTCCCTCTGGCTGAGCCTGGGAGAGTGATGACATCATATGGGACTAGACTACAGCTTCAGCAGTGTAAGTACGTGCTTGACTGATGAGCTGTTAACTTCCCAATTAGAACAATCTGTGAGGTAATTGTTTGCTGTCCAGGGTTTTTACAAATTCATGGCAGGATTCACAAAGAAAGCCAAAAAACCCGCAGGTGCGGGGAAAAAGGCCTGCAGCACTGCGGAAACATAGTTGCGTGATATTCATAAAGACATTTTGAGCAGGTGCGGAATTCCGTAAAATCCCCGCAGCTGCGGAATTCAGCAGCTGCAGAAATTGAGCAAGCGCTGAAAATCCGCAACTGCCGATCCGCAGCTGGAGAAATAGGTAAGGAGGCACAGCGACGGTGAACCTAATTTGCTAGAGCAGCAGTCTTTAACATTGCTGCCATAGCATAAAGCTGAAAGCACCCAAAAAAAGACCAGCAACCAGTCCCTCAACTGGGACCACTGCAGCACCACAGATACCAGCAATACCATGGCACTACAGTGGCTGAGTGCCACTGCTGGTCCTCCCTCCCTTGGGTGTTCCTGTTTACCTGCAGGGGTAGCACTCACTGCAGGCTGGCCAGGCTCTACCGCCTGTGGGGCTCTGTCATGGGCTGCACTGGGTCTGGTGGTTGTTGCTTGTTGCCATATCATGCCAATGTGTGCTGTTTTTTGTTTATTGTTTATTGTAAAATCTAGGAATTAATACCTTTGAGCCAAGGCTCTTTTACAAAGGTTCCGCGTCAAAATCAATTACAGACAAATAGAGGTACAGGGTTTGCACAAATAGCTAAAACCTAATGACTAATGTACAGCAGATAAATCACTTAAGCACTTTCATAGTATAGAAAACAAATGAGGAGGGAAGATATGTAAGGGAGGTAAGTAGGCAGTGTAAGTAATAAAAGAGGAAAAAGGCGGGGTGGTAGGAGGAAAGAGCAGACCATTTGTAGGAGATGAGGATCCATTAGCTGGCCATTGTCAAGTAAGAGGGCAAGGGTGGAGGAGTGAGAATAGAATAGGAGATTAAACAAGGCAGTCACATGAGTTGTTGTTGTTGTAACATCAGCCACAGCTATACTCACTGGGATGCTATTACCTGTGCATCACCTCCACCTTAATTGATTCCAATTGTTGAGGCACTACTACAGTTTGCTGAGGGGAGAGTTACACCTCATTCCACTGTGTGTAACATTTTTTCTGCAACAGCGGAAAAAAACTGGTTGTGAATAGCCTTTCAGGGGATGTGCCTTACTTATCTCACACCTTTTTTGCCTCAGGGACTTTCGCAGCTGGACTTTTTTTCTACATTCCATAGTGTTTCTTTCTGCAGCTGTGGAGGGTTTTGTGAATAGCACTCAGTGCAACTTCCCCTTTGTTTCCATAGCTACAACAGTTTTGAGGACTTAGGGAAGGTTTTGCATCTTCAGAAAGCTTTGTGAATCCAGTCCAGAGTCTATGGGGTTTATTCAGATGAATTAGCTGAAAATCCACATTTTGTCCTTCTAAAGAGCTAATCATTTGAGTTTCAGTACTGAATTGAAGTGATATGCGTTTGAGAAATCAGCTTATCTGTATCACGGCTGCTGCCAGTTCTTTCTCATTAAAACTCTGTTTTTTTTTTTCTAGCTATATAACACTGGGTTGTTCATTTAATACATATAAAATAAATCTAAAGTTTATTAATTCATGCAAGTAGTTTGCAGCCGCAATAAATAGCTACATATAAGAACAATGTTTCTTCTCCTCAGATTGACAAACAGGAGCCTTCCACACTGCTGTTTCAGGCACGTGTACAATATGAACTCTCACATTTCAGTTCTTTGATGATTTCTGTGTGAAAATACATAACGTATAACTAGAAACAGTGTATAGCATCCTGATACCCCTTGTCTCCTGCACCATAGTTGAGGCAGCTGCACTCTGATGCCCTGTCCTCTGCCCCCACAAGCCCTCTATCTCTTGCCCCACATTCGAGGCCACTGCACCCTGCTGCCCACTGTCTTCTCCCACACAGTTGGGGTTGCCGCACCATGTTCATTACTGTCAGCCTGAACAGTCAGGACTGCTGCACTGTGCTTCCCCATGCCAGAACAGTTGGGGTTGTTGCAACCTGCTATCCACTGTCCCCCAAACCCACAGTTGGGGATATTGCACCCTCTTGCCCCTTGTTCCTGTCTCCACAGTCAGGGCTGCTGAGCTCTGCTACACCCTAGGGTCCATTGTATCTTGCCTCTACAGTTGGGGCTGCTGCATTATGCTGCCCCATGCCACTAAAGGTGGGGCTTTTGCTTCACCTTGCTATCCACATCCAGTGTCCCAAATGAGCCGGGCTGCTGCACCATGAGCACCCCCCTTCCCCCCATCCCACGGTCAGGGGTGATGCCCCCTGCTTCCTGTCCCACAGTCAAGACTTTTGCACCATGCTGTCCACAGTCCCCATCTACCATAGCCAGGGCTGTTGCACCCTGATCTGGACTACTCAGGCAGGGCTTCAGTAGCCCGTTGTGCCTAGAGCCCCTTGCCTCTACAGTTAGGGCTGGTGTACCATGTTGCCACTTGCCACAAGGGATAGGGCATTTGTGCCCCCTGTCCTCTGCCCGCATAGCTGTGTCAGTTCCACCCAGGTGTGGCTGCTGTATCCTGTCCCACAGCTTGGGCTGCTGCACCCTAATGCCACCCTTGTCTCCTGACCAAACAGTTGGGACTTCTGCACCCAAATGCCCTCTGTCCTTCACCCCCATAATACAAGATGAAAGCATTTTTCTGTTTTTTTTTTTCTTTTAGGCAGTGCAGCAAACAAATCTGACTTTGGTGGCAGGGGGCAGCATGGTGCAGCAACACTAACTGCGGAGTCATGGGGCTGTGGAGGAATTTAGTTGTGGGGTGCAAGAGGGTACAGCAGCCCTGACTGTGTAGACAGAAACAGGGTGCAGCAACTCTGGCTATGGTGGCAGGAGACAGACTACAGCATGGTGAAGAAGCCATGATTGTGGGGCAGAACATGGGGGGGGGGAGCAGAGCACAGCAGCCCTGACTGTGGGATTGGATGTGCATGGTGCAGCAGCCCTGCCCATTTGGGAAAATGGATGTAGGTAGCAGGGTGCAGTAAAAGGCCCACCTCTGGTGGCATGGGCATCATGGTGCAGCAGCCCCAAAAGTGGAAGCAAGGGTATGGGATTCTAGGGTATAGAAGTGCACAGCAGCCTGGACTGTGGTGACAGGGAGCAGTGGCTCTGATTGAGGGGGTTGGGGATAGGGCCACAGTAGGGTGAAGTACCCTCAACTGTTCAGGCAGGGGGCAGCAGAGTGCTGAGGCCCTGATTGTTCAGACAGGACATGGGGCAACAGGGTGCAGCAGCCCTAACTCTATGGGACAAGAGAGTGGACAGCAGGGTGCAGCATCCTCAAATTTGGGGCAGGAGACAGGGTGCATGTGGGGCAGGTGACATGGGGCAGCATAATGCTGCTGCCTCAACTGTAGGTAGGAGATGGCATCAGGATGCCATGTAGTGTTTCTGGTTATACATATGCATGCATGATGTATTTTAACTCATAAACCATCAAAGAACTGAAATTTGCAAGTTCATATAGTACATGTGCGTGAAACAGCAGAGTGTGGCAGGCACCTGTCTGTCAATCTTTGAGGAAAATAATGTTCTTACAAGAACCTGTTTATTGAGACTACATTAAAAAGGCAAACTATTTGTATGAACTTACAAACTTTTGACTTATTTTATATCCATTAAATAACGTAGTGTTACAGCTAGAGCAAAACAAAGACTTGATCAGAAAGAACTGGCAGCAGCTGTGATACAGATAAGCTGATTTCTCAAACGCATATCACTTCATTTCAGCACCGACACTCAAATGATCAGCTCTTTAGAGGAACAAAATGTGGATTTTCAGCTAATTCATATGAACAAACATTAGAGACCGACTTTGTAAAACCCCTGGACAGCAAACAATTACCTCACAGGTTGTCCTAATTGGGAAGTTAACAGCTCGTCAGTCAAGCAGGTACTTACACTGCTGAAGCTGTAGCCTAGTTCCATATGATGTCATCACCCTCTCATGCTCAGTCAGAGGGACAGAAACAGATTGACTGTTTTTGGTTAGGGCAGAACAAGTTAACAAATGCTGCTTTGAAGCAAACCACAAAACCAAATAGCATGTAACTTTCAGGAAACCCTACTTATAACACTGGGACCTGAATTCAGGCTTTTTTTTACAATGTGTAAAATGGTTGCCATTGATCTTTAACTTTTCTGTACATATTGACGCCATCCTGAAAAGAACTGTGCCCCAAGCTTTGCACCCTTTATAGGAACTGTAGTTCCCTTCCTCTACCAGTCCTGTGCGATCTTGTGCAGAAAATGATACTCCCTATTATTGACTATTGTGATATAGTCTGCAGTGCTGCTCCCAAGTCTTCTCTCTCCAGATTGGATACTCTTTTCAATGCTTTCTGTCGCTTTGCTCTCGACGCCCACCCCCGCACTCATCACTGCTCCATGTACCATTCTCTCGCTTTCCCCTCACTGGAGTGCAGGCGACTCTCCCACTGTGCCAAGTTCACGTTGAAGTACTGACTTGGTACCCTCCCCTCTTACCTCTCCGACTCTCTCACTAGTCCCCCCACTCGCCTTCTCAGATCCTCTGATGCTCGCATTATAGCGATAACCTCGTTGCTCTACCTCCACGGGACAGGAAGCCTTCTCCTACAACTTCCCTAAGCATTGGAACTCCCTGCCATCCCCAGTCCGGTTCTGCTCGTCCTCATCCTCTATCTCCCTAGCTGTACACAATTTCTATTCCCCTAACTGCACTTGTCCCTAGCCCTCCCTCTACCCTCCCTCCTATCCCCTCCCTCCTCTGCTCTATTTAACATCTCCCCCCATTCCACTCTGAGCCCCCTTCACACCTATACATCTCACCCTTATCCTATCCCCTGTCCTACTTCCCCAAATCACACCTTCTAATTCTTGACCAAACCCTCTCTCGTCTTACCCCCCATCTCATTCTGCCTGTGCCCTGCCCTCCTTGCAGGGTTTTCTGTATCCTGAAGAGGTGCAGCTCCTCTCTCCTCCCTCCCCTTTTTTCCCTCCATTCCGTCTCTAATTTTGTTCCCCTTGCAGGGTTCTTTGCATCCTGAAGGGGTCTAGGATGGCTGCTACTCTGACCTTCTCCACTACCCTTCCCCCTCCCCCCTCGAACTGCAATCCCCTTGCAGGGTTCATAGCATCCTGAAAGGGGTTAGGTTTAGCTAGCTAGTTGTGTCTCTCCTCCATCCACCCCCGCCTTCTAATTCCTCTCCCTCCTCTATCCCCGTCCTCCCCTTCCTTCCCTCCACTGCCCCTTCCTCCTCAATCTCACCTTGCTGCCCCCCCCAACCTGGTCCTATTTTCTGCATGTAGGGTTACGCAACACTCAGAAGGGGTTTGGGTCCAGGCTGCCCCCCTTTCCCCCCATCCCTTTCCCCATCTACCTACCCCTCCATTCTCCATGCTGTGCCCAAACCTGCCCTCCCGGGGCATACTCAGCACTTCTCAATCCCATGCTCTATTCACTTCTACTACACTTAACCTGTGTCTGCTCCCTCTATTCCAAGGTACATGACTGGCAGTAATCGTCAGTCACTCTCTGTGTAGGTTTGTCTTTCGGTTTGTCTGTTTCTTCTTCTTCTTCAGACAGATACCCACCCTGGTATGGTCTGTTATTGATTTTTGCACTTGTTATACGTTACTCTGTAATTTTAATGTGATTGCTTGTTCTCCCAACATTGTACTTCTCCCCCCACCCCGGATTCTTCTGGAAATGAGATGTTTACAACTCATGATGTCTTTCCTGGTGAAATATTTTCTAAATAAATAAAATACTCTGTTCAGGAAGGCCACTGGCCGTCTAACATCCCCCCACAACACACACACACTCTCTTGAAACTCTCTATATTAGCCCTTTACTGGAGTTTTATATGTACATGGACATTGTGTCTAACACCATGAATCTACAGTATCTAAAATGTTAGCTGACTTACTGTATCTTTGTATATTGTTTGCTTGCTTGTGTACTATTTCTGTATTGCTCTGTACTGTTCTCTTATTGTTTTTACCCGTACTGACGTGGAACCTTTGAAAAGGAGTCTTTGACTCAAAGGTATTTTCTGAATCCTCAATAAATAAATAAAGACAAGGTGGGGAAAAAAAGAGGGGGTGTTGTGCTTCATGTGAAGGAGCACATAAAAGAAACAAAGATACAGGGAATTGTGGGGGGGGGGGCAGAGGTACTGTAGGTCACTCTGGAGTCGAACAGAGCCATTATTTGCATTGGTGTGATCTACAGACCTCCGGCACAGGGGAAGGAGTTAGATAAGGTACTGTTGGAAGCTGCTGGCAACATGACAGAAAAGGGGAAGGTGCTGCTGGTGGGGGACTTCTGTCAACCAGCTGTGGATTGTAGCCTCTCAGCTGCAGCTTCAGCTAGAAGCAGGGACATCCTGAACTCCCTGCAGGGGGTGTTTCTTAGGCAGCTAATCAGTGAGCCCACTTGTGATGAAGCAGTACTCAACCTGGTTCTCACTAACAGGGATAGTGTTGCAGACATCAAGATGGGAGGCCACCTGGGGACCAGTGGTCACCTTACGGTGTAGTTCAGTATATGGACGGCTGCGGAATTGAACCACACATGGGTGTGGGTTCTGGACTTCAGAAGGGCAGATTTTATAAACATGGGTGAATGCCTCAGGGATGTCCTGGTGGGGGGGGGTGACCTGGGTGGGGAGTGGAGGAGCAGTGGACCAAGCTGAAAAATGGCATAATGAAGGCAGCAAATGTTTGTGTCAAGCAAGTGAGCAAAAGCAAGAGGAAAAAGAGACCATTATGGTTCTTGAAAGACATAGTAGAAAAGGTAAAGGCTAGAATGGTTGCATTCGGAAGGTACAAGTAGACGCAGAGGGAGAAGGATAGGGAGGTGTATCAGGGGAAACAGAGGGAAGCAGGGAAAGCAGTAAGGAGCACAAAGGTGCAAACTGAAGAGAGGATAGCCCAGGCGGTATCAAAAGGGTACAAGGCATTTTTTCAGTATGTAAAGAAAAAGAAGACAAAGGGCGGGATTGTATTGTTAAAAAGGGAAGGTGGGGGACTATACACAGGGAGACGAGAAAAAGGCAGACATCTTGAGCAAATACTTCTGTTCAGTGTTCGGAGGAAGGGGACGGGGAGGGACTGCAAAAAGTAACAGTACCTTTGAAGTAAGGGAGGTGGACACTAGTCCTTTTCCAGAGGAGAGATTCCTGAAGGAACTCGCAAACCTGAAAATGGACAAAGCAATAGGGCCAAATGGGGTGCATCCCGGGATGCGGAGGGAGCTCAGGGAGGTACTGGGTGCAACTCTGACAATCCTAATCTCTGGAAACTGGAGTGGGTCCGGAGAACTGGAGGAGGGCATATGTAGTTCCACTTCACAAAAGTGGTAGCAGGGAAGTGGCTGGAAATTATAGGCCAGTCAGCCTCACATTGGTGGTGGAAATGTTAATGGAAACACTGCTAAAGGAAAGTATTGCGGAATATCTTGAATCCAACAGGTTACAAAACCCGAGGCAGCATAGATTCATAAGGGGTAGGTAATGTCAAACAAATCTTATAGATTTCTTTGACTGAACGACCAAGGAATTAAATCAGGGAAGTGCGGTGAACATGGCCTACCTAGATTTCAGTCAGGCTTTCGACAGCGTCCCACATAGCAGACTAAAAAGCAAGCTGGGTAGCTCGGGTGGGTAAAAGTGGTAAACTGGGTAAGAAATTGGTTAGGGAATAGGCGACAAAGGGTGGTGGTAAACAGAGTTTGCTCCGAGGAAGGGCGAGTGTCCAGCAGGGTACCTCAGGGTTCAGTGCTGTGACTGGTCCTCTTTAATGTCTTTGTAATGCACACCACAGAGGAGCAGGAAGGGAAGGTCTGCTTCTCTGGGGATGACACCAAGATCTGCAGCAGAGAAGGTGCTGGGGGAGTGGGGTCGAGAGGATGAGCAGAGAACTGGGAAAACTGGGTAGTAGTCAAGGGTACGGTAGCTGGGTTTCAATGTGAAAAAGTGCAAAATAATGCATTTAGGGCACAGAAACCTGAGGCAGAGAAAAAAATGGGTGGAGTGGTGTTGACAGCATCCAAGCAGCAAAGAGACCGAGGGGTAATCATATCGGATGACTTGAAGATAGCCAAACAGTGCAACAAGGCAGTCAGGAAAGCTAGTGGGATGCTGAGGTGCATAGGAAGAGTATCACCAGCATAAAGAGGAAGATGGTGTTGTCTTTGTATAGATCACTTCCCACCTTGAGTACTGTGTCCAGTTCTGGAGATCACATCTCCAGAGGGACATAGACCAAGTGGAGGCAGTCCAGAGGAGAGCAACTCAAGATGTTGCAGGGTCTGCATCAGAAGCCCAATGAGGAGAGACTAAAGGATCTCAAGATGTACACCCTGGAAAAGAGGAGGGAGGGGGGACATGGTAGATACCTTTTAATACCACTCGGGGGTTAATAAGGTATGGGAGAGAAGTGTTTTTCAGAAACAAAGGTGCTCAAGAACAAAGGAACATGCTATGAAACTAGAAGGAGGTAGACTGAGGAGAGATGTGAGGAAGTAGTACTTCACAGAAAGAGTGTTGGATGCCTGGAACAGTCTTGCAGTGGAGGTGGTGGGGGTGAAAACAGTGGTGGGGTTCAAGAATGCATGCGACAGGAACAAGGGAAGTAAAGGAAGGGAGGGGAGGGAGAAAGTGCTGCAGACCAGGTAGGGTCTGTGGTGAGAATCTAGTAGGGGAAAGTGGGCAGACTGGGTGGGTTTAGTGGCACTTATCTGCCGTCAGATTCTATGCTTCTATGTTTTAAAAGGGACTGGGAATTTACAAACCTGCATGAGGAAACCCCAATGGGTTTCTAGTACATCATCTTAACCACTCAGTTACAACTACAGTATTGAAAACAGAGTTAAAAATATATCTTACTTTGAGGGCATCTCTTGCGGCAGGCCATCAATGGTAGGACTAAGCCGTCAGGTGCAGGACCACACTGAAACCTTTCTAGCTAGCAGTCTACCAGAGGGGGCTGCTAACCTCAGATGTCAGTAGCTGACATCAGCCTATCCTTTATAAGGTAGGCAACCCACACCCTCAGTTCTTTCTCACCGTCGACCAACGCACATCGGATCACTGACACTGCCATTCAACTGCCATTTTCCCGCGTTTACCCCGCTTTATTATTTTCTCGTTTTCTAAGTTAAACATCAGATTTTTTGGTGTTCCATCCTCTCATTTATGTCTGCTCAACCTTCTTTTTCTTCCAGTCACTCCACTAAGTGTGCCTGTGGTAAACAGATCCCAGACAAGGATGGCCATTCTGTTTGCGTCTTCTGCCTAGGCCCAGACTGTGATGTCCAAGCATATGAGGTCTGCCAAAAAAGGAAATGCCTCCAGAAGACCATGGAAGGTCATCTCCTTCAGCAGAAGGTCGCCCTTATGGAGTGGGAGCTGCAGGCATAGAGCTCATTCGCCTCCCCGACCCAGTCCTCAGCCTCCTCCTCATCCAAATCCAAGGAAAAATCTTTGGGGAAACACAAGCATCAGGATAAGGACCGGGACCGACCCTTGTCTGTCTCCTGTTCACAGTTTCCACACAAGGCTCCTCAAACCACATTGGGGTCTTCCTCTCTCAAAGAGGGGGGTTGATCTCCTCGGCCTCGCACACTCTTACCCCTTCAGGACTGCCAGTGGCCTCGCCGCCCAGATATCGGTTACAAGTGGCGACTCCTTAGGGCAGGGTCTTCCTTTTCCTGCCTTCCATCCCCTGCTCTTTCAGCCCTTGTCCTCCACGGGTGCTGCTGCACCAGTTCTGTATCTGCTACCCCATCACCCATGCCCCCAACGCCAGTCATGGCCTTCAGCGCCTCCAGCAGTCCTGCCCCCTCTTTCACAGGGGCAGGTGCTACAGGGCACTGGCACCTGCCAGAGCCTGGTCTCCGCTCAGCCTTTGCCATTAGGGCCCTCCTCTCCGGCGCCGTGCTCTCCTATACACGTGATGCCTGTTAGGCCTGCGTCTGCCCTCCCATAGTCCGTAGGCCCTTCGCTGGCCCTGCCATCTTCAGTGCCAGCACTGCCTTCACTTGCCATCCCGCTACCAATACCTGGGGGACCTGCACCAGTCCACCTGCTGCCACTTCCAGGGGGACCGGCGCCTGTGTTGCCTCCCTCCCACACCTGTGGGGCCACCACCTGGGTATCCTCCAAGGCCTGGGGGTCCAGCACTGGCTTAGCCCTACCAATGCCTGAGGGACTGGCACTGGCTTATCCATACCCTGCACCTGTGGGACCCCTACCAGTCTATAACTGCCTGACTCCTGGGGGCCAGCGCCTGTGGATTACCATGGCTTGATTTCCGCTCTGAGGGCCTTCATGCAGTCGCAGGTCCCTTCACCCGGCAGGTTAATCCAGTCTCGCCTTTGAGGGCTTCCTCAGGACCCCCCAGCACTAGCTGCGGCACCCAGGAGCCAGACTGTTGCGGGCACCCCTGCTCGTCCAGTCAAATGCCAGCTTAATGACAGTTGGAACAACGTCTCAGCCATCAACGATGGGTGATAGTTCTGAGTCTTCCTCCAATCTGGCAGATTTCTCAGTAGATAAGGGGGAACCTAGTAATGTCCACAAATCCCCTCCTGATGATCCCACGTTCCTGAACATCATGAAGCTTATCCAAGCCACTATGGGTTGGGAGACTGAAGAAAATTACCCACACCATCGCTGCCTGGCAGTGTACCTCTGTCAGCATGACGCTTCCCCCTTGGTGGTTCCCCCCCCCCTTCATTGAGTCTTACAAAGACATTGCTAAGGCCACATGGCACCACCCCTATATGGTTCCAGCGATATCTAAGAAGGCTCATCAGCATTACCGTACCCCAAATGGCAAATACTACTTTGGCAAGCACCCAAAAGTGGATTTGGTCATCAATAATGTAGTCCACGACCATACCAGGAGGCCAAAGCACCTCCACACTCTCCCTCCAGATAGAGAATCTCACCATTTGGACCAACTGTGCAAATGGGCCTTTGTATCTTACTCCCTTGCCATCTGGACAGTTAACTATTTGGCCCATATGGTGCAATCCCAAAACCTCTTGTGAGACCAGACCAGGAGGTTGGTCATGTCCATGCCAGATGACCCCTTGAAGCAGCAAACCCTTCAGGCCCTTAAGAATGGATCAGACATTGGTACTCATGTCGTAAGGGCAGACTATGATTCCATGGATGCCTCTGGCCAGGCAGCTGCCATCGGCATTACTATGAGGTGCCAAGCTTGGCTCAGAGTTTCGCGCTTTGCTCTAGATATCCAATCTAGTATTAGGGATGCTCCCTTTTGATGTTCCAAGCTGTTTGGGGGAGATGTTCAGGACATTGTCTCAGAACTCCAAACTTCTGTGTGGGCCCTGAAGTCAGTCCACTCCTTGTACCACACCCAGCCAAAGTCAGGACAGAGGGCTCCCCCTTTCACCACTCCTCCCATAGACAGGCCCTACCTCCACCCAAGGCCCATGCCAAACACAAGGTAGGTACTACCCTCCCTGCTTCCACCCTGGCCCCTTCCCAGGCCGCTAGAGGAGCAACCGAAGTCCAGCCAGGTCCTGACTCCTTGCCAGACCCCCACCCCTGTAGGGCTTCAGGAGGTGGTGATCAGGGGGGTCATTTATCCCTCCACCTGGACAGGTGGAGGGAGGTCATTACAGACAACTGGGTGCTGCAACTCATCGAGCACGGCCACACTCTGGAGTTCTTGGAGTGGCCTCCAGAACATCCTCCAGGTCTGTCTGCATATCCTCCAGGTCACGTTCCCCTCATATGGGTGTAGATTCATGCCTTACGTCAAAAGAAGGCTGTGGAGCCTGTGCCCCGGTCCCAGAGGGAAAGGGGCTTCTACTCCCACTTTCTTCCTGGTCTCCAAGCAGACAGGAGGTCTCTGACCCATCCTGGACTTGAGCAACCTCAACCTGTACATAAAGTACGAATGGTTCCGGATGGTCACCCTTTAGGCATTGCTGCCCCTGCTTCACCAGGGGAACTGGCTCTGCTGTTTGGATATGCAGGATGCTTACCTGTACATCAAGGCTTTTGCCTCCCACCAGCACTTGCTACGCTTTCACTTCCAGGGATAACATTACCTGTTTTGGGCTCTGCCCTATGGCCTGTCCTCAGCCCCCAGGGTCTTTACCAAGTACCAAAGAATTCCAGCACCACCAACCATCCAAAAATAAGTCCACAAAGTAAATGAAATACAATACTGAAGTTTGTTTACCAGTAGTGTGCATCAGACCTCTCTCAGGAGAACAAGGGACACCAACCACCTCCTACCAGTTTTGCTGTGAAAGCATCCTCGGGGAGTGGTAACCACATGTGTAAGATCTAATTTATACTAGGTGCTTAAAGGGGTACACACATATACATTTACAAAGTGCCTGGCGGTGGTGGCCACTGCCTTGAGGCATCAATGTTTTTACATCTTTCCCTACTGGGATGACTGGCTCTTGGCAGCCCTGTCCAGGGACTGTCTGTTACAAACTCTTGCGGAGTACCTGTAGCCTGTTCCAAGCTTTGGGCATTACCATCATGTGGCCTAAATCCTTCCTCATCCCATATCAGCACCTTCTTTACATTGGGGCAGTGCTGGACACGGCTCCGGGCAAAGCCTTTTTACTTTCAGAAAGAGCAGAGCGCCTGATGGATCAGGCCTGCCTTCTTTTCTCCAGCTGTCATGTTCCAGCGAAGGCTTTCCTGAGGCTTTTGGGCCTCATGGCCACAGCCATTGCTATGGTTCCCTTAGCCAGGCTGCACGTGAGAATCCCTCAATGGACACTGCAGGTTCAGTGGGACCAGAATACGGGCATTCTTGACCAACCAGTGCTGGTGTCAGGTCCAGTCAAGAAGGTGCTATTATGGTGGCTGGAGCCCAGCAGCCTGTTTTTGGGAG
The DNA here is from genome assembly GCA_016271365.2 of Neoceratodus forsteri. Lineage (NCBI taxonomy): Eukaryota > Metazoa > Chordata > Ceratodontiformes > Ceratodontidae > Neoceratodus > Neoceratodus forsteri. Next base: position 485,170,654 of record CM057449.1, read on the forward strand.
TTCCTTTTTCTATACCTCTCCTTCAGCAGATCCTAACAATGGACCCCTCCAGCCTTGGTTGGGGAGCACACATGGGGGCCCACCAAACTCAAGGGACATGATCCAAGATAGAAAGGGATCACTGCATAGATGTCCTGGAGATGCTGGCAGTTCTGTACGCCCTGCAGACCTTTCAGACTCAGCTCCCCCCGGTCCGCTCTTGGTTCATACAGACATGTTCGTGGTTTATTACATAAACAAGCAGGGGGGGACTCATTCCTATCCCCAGTGCAGGGAAGTGATGAGAGTCTGGTACTGGGCCATCGAGCACGGCCTGGAACTCTCGACTGTCTATGTTCCTAGTGACCAAAACATCCTGGCAAACAGCCTAAGTCACTCGCAGTCAAGAGGTTATGAGTGGGAACTTCTGATATCAGGGGTAGAAGACCTCTTTGACAGATGGGGTCGTCCCAAAAAGGACCTTTTTGCGTCCCTACTCAATGCAAAACTGACACTTTTCTGCTCACTAGATCCAGGGCCTGGAGTTTTCTGGTGAGACGCATTATCCCTCTCTTGGACAGGGAGACTTCTGTATGCTTTCCCTCCCTTCCCACTCCTTCGACGAATTCTGACCAAGCTCTAGATGGAAGGAGCTACAGTGATCCTCATTGCCCGCTTCTGGCCTTGTCAAATCTGGTTCCCCTTGCTGCAGCAACTGGTAGAGGAACCTCTGCTGTCCCTGCCCCTGTGCACAGGCTTGCTTTCCTGGGAACAAGGCACCCTGGTCCATCCGGACCTCAAGTCTCTCCATTTCCGTGCATGACTCCTCAGGACATAGCCATCGCCAGATATGTGGTCTTCCCCAGGGGGGTAGCAGATGTCCTGATGACAGCCAGGAAGCACTCCACCAGGGTCACTTACTCGATGAAATGGAAGTGCTTTGCTCTTTGGGCTGCACTGCACTATTTAGATCCCTTCACCTGTCCAGTGGATCAGATTTTGGGGTACCTTCTGTCCCTCACAGACTCGGGTTTGCGGTACTCCTCTATTAAGGTACTGTACATTTCTAGGGACGTGGATATGATGTTCTATCCACACTTTCTGGCAGTTGACTTTCCCCTTTAAGACTTGCTGAAATGTCTTCAAGCTGGCTCCTCTCACCCATGGGGTGGTAACTCCCTCACCTCGGCCCCATGATGCCAGGTGTTCCTTTCCGCTGGAAGAAGCAGGTTCCCTCTTTACCAGTCCCACTTTGAGTAGGTCCTGGCGCTTAAATCTTCGGATTTGCTTCCAAAACCAAAGAGCTAGTGTACTACCTAGAACTAATATTAGATATTAAAAGCAGCCAACCGTTGCCTTTTATATCTGAGGTTCCTTTTTTCCCCCTTTGTTTAATTAGAAGAATGTTTACCTGATGTTATTAAGTGTGATGTGCTGAACAGCTCTTGGCCTGGCAGCTGATATATCTAGCTCTACTGCTCCATGCTACATCATCAGCATTGTGACATCACTACTTCTTGGAAACAGCAAGTAAGTGACTGGCAGATTATTCACCTGTGATGTCACTGTTAGTGAGGTCACAATGCTGATGATGTAGTGTGGGGCAGTGGAGTTAGATATGTCAGCTGCCAGGCTAAGCTGTTTTCCACACATCCAGCACAAAATTATCACATGGAAGACTTTCTGATGAGCAAAAGGAAAAAGGAAAATACTTAAAAAATAAAAAGTTGCAACTGACTACTACTTAAAATTTGTATTAATTTCTTGTCTGCCTGTTTTGGCTCCACTAGCTCTTTAAACTAAAATTCATTTGAGTTACGTTGTCAGCTTGATCTTCGATCGCAACCACACTGAGTACAATCCACACCTTTACCAAGCATTACAGTCTGGACATTGCCTCTAGGCATCACACCAACTTCAGCCTAGCTGTCCTCCAAGGTCTTCTTTCTTAAGCTATTTTTTTTACCTACTGCCCAGACTAGCTGTCTGTAGTACCAGAACTCCTTAGGACTCAATCCTACCAGTGATGGCCTGCTGCAAGAGATACCCTCAAAGTAAGATAGTGCAGTTACGTAAGAACTTATCGTAACAGTGGATCTTCAAGAGCAGCAGGCCCTGTTTTTCCACCTTCCTTCCCCTTTTTCCTGTGTCTTCCTCCCCTTCCATAGGGGAGAGTCTTCCACTTTTCCTTTTTCTTGGTTACAGGATTACCTCAGAGTCCTCCTTGGTTCCCACCTTCCAGGATCCTGCGTATGGTTTCCCGACGGGAGAACCGAGGAGGGCATGGAGGCCGTCCACTTTATGTAACATAGGCTGACTTTAGCCACTGACATCAGAGATGGTCAGCACTCTCTGGTAGACTGCTAGCTAGAAAGGTTTCCATGTGGTTATGGCACCTGATGGCTTTGTCCTACTGGTGATGGCCTGCTGCAAGAGATCCTCTCAAAGATCTACTGTTACAGCAAGTTCTTATGTAACTGTTCTTTTTTATGTGCTGTTGTTTAACTTTTGTAAACACTGATATGTTAAATGTCGTACTGTAAATACTAATAGAATTGATGTCATATACAGTAAATACAAATTGGTTTAATGTTATTTTTATTGGAAATACTATTATGTTTTATACTATCATGTACTGTAACAGACACATTTTAGAAGGTCATATTGGTATCAGTAAGGTGAAGTGAGAATTACAATTATCAGGTTCACAAGGTCCTAGACAAGCTGGGTGATTGGTTGGAATCCTGGAGTCTCAGATTCAGTGTAGCCAAATGCTAGGTATCACACATGGGGAGGAAAAATAGAGGTAGAGCCTACAGTATGCACTGTGTGTGGTTTCTCTTGCCGCAGTGGAGGGGGAAGGGACCTAGTAGCCATAATAGGTAAGATGCTGTGGCATGACACAAGCAGTGTGTCACCACTGTTGTAGTCTGGCAGAATGCAGGGGTGGGGGTGGGGTGACTTGCCACTCCAGTGGCAGCGTGACGCACTGCCATGTAGAGGACCCCAGTTTTGGAATGAACTCAGGTTGCTGCATCGGGAGGCAGGCTTGGCTGCAGGCAGTTGTTAAAGGCAGCACTCTTCAGCCAAGGAGGGCTGCCGGTAGGTTCTGGTGCCACAGGCCCCCCCCCCCCCACTGGTGGGTCAGGGAACTTGTTGCTTCCGCAGTCAACGCCAAAGGAGAGGAGGGAATAACACAGAAGGAAACCGAGAAAATAAATCATCCTCTGCCATCCACATGACAGTCACAGCTCAAACGGTATATCCCTGACAACAAAAGGTTACATTCCTTGACAGCTGCAGGGGATAAAATACTTAACAAACAAAAGGGGTGACCAGCTGAACAGGAGAAATAATTCTGCTGCTTTACAAGGCTGTAGTCAGGCCCCACCTGGATTAATGTTTGCAGTTCAGGACTCAGTACAAAAAGAACTTTGAGGCAGTTGAGAGAGTCCAACGCTGGGCCACCAAAATAATCAGGGGTATCAGGGAGAAAAGCTATGAAGAAAGGTTGGTGGCATTTAACATGTTCATCCTGGAGAAAAGGATGTGATCTCATTCTTTTGCATACTCAGCTATTGAGAAGATCAGACAGTTGGAGATGTTTCATCAGGTGTCTTCCAGAGAGACTCATGGATATGCCCTGAAGCTCAGGGTTGATAAACTGAGGGGTAACATTGAGGGAATTTATTTTCCAAGAGGATAATGCTCTTAGAAAACAGCCCATAAGCAAAGACAGTGGATGTGAACACTGTACAGGTCTTCAAGGTAAGCCTGCATAAATGTTAGCATGGCAAGAGAATTACAGGGTACCATGGGCAGTAAAGAAGGTATCCCTGTAGAGTAGTACGTTTGCACAGCGTACTTATTTAGCCCTTCTTATGTGGGGATAGGTTTGTGGAACCTAGAGTTGTCCCTTGCTACTTGAAAATCATTGGTCTTCTTTGAGGGTATCTCTTTCATCAGGCTGCATCTATGGAACTATAGCCACCAGGCACTAGGACCACACGGAAATTTTTTTGCTAGCAGTCTTCTAGGAGCCGCTCACAATGATGACATACATTGACGTCCTCACCATATAAACATGGGCAGCCCTGTGCCCTCCTCAGTTCCTTTCTCATTGTCAACCATTGCACTTCGGACTCTATGGAGACACCACCGCTTCAGTTGACAGCCAAATCTTCGATTTTTCAACTTTATTCTTTTTTTGCTCACCCTAGTTTGTTGTCAGTTTATTTTTTAAAGTGATCCTCATCATCGTGTATGCCGACTGACTCTGCAAAACTCTTCTGATATTGCCAATGTGGTGGGAAGATCTATAACCATGATGCCTGCATCTGCTGTCTTGGCGAAGCCCACGACATTAAGGCCTGTGAGATCCACTGCGACTTCAACTAGGCTACCTGCAGCACTGTTAGAAAGCTCTGCAGTCCTTTCTCCTTGCACAGAAGGTAGCCATTATGGAGTGGGAGCTCCAAGTGAGAAGCTTCTCTGCATCATGGGTACCATCCATGGGCTCCCTTTTTTTCAAGGTCTGGCACAAGTCTTCCAGGAAACAAAAGCACTGAGATGGAGAGGAGCAAGGAAAAGTCCCCTTCCCCCATGGCATGCTCTTGCTCGTCGCTTTATGGGCACTGACTACTGCAGTGTCATCATCTGCTTCAGCAGTGACACCTCCTGCTGCCCGCACCCTCACTAGCACATGGACGGGTCTGGCAGTGAGTTCCACCAGACCTTCCATGGTCAGCGATAGCTTATTGGTGTCAGGCCTTTGGATGCTGATGCTGCAACCCCCAACTCTTAGACTTCTGTTTTTTCAGAGGCGGTGGGTAGCAGGCTCCACCGGACCTACTTTAGCCAGCGGCGGCCCATCAACATCAGGGTTCCTGCTTCTTCCGTTGATGCCCCAGGCCATTCCATCAATGCCAGGAACCTAGTCTCCCCCATCAAAGTTACAAGGTGCCACAGTAACACAAACCACCGTTGACATCCTGACCATGTTCTCCTCCTTTATGGAGATCATTCAGCTCTTCTCCTCCTCCTCCTCCTCCAGGCCCGACGATGCGGGGGCCTACCAGAACCAGCCCCAGTATCAGCGCCTTCCACATCAACGTGCCCTGCTCCTTCCAGGGTGTCAGCATCCTCATTTCCTTCTCTGCACTACTCATAGCCCATTGACAAGGATCAGGAGTACAGTCTGAGGAAGATGGAGATAGGAGCCCATCAAGATCTTCCTCCACTGTCTCCTCAGGACATGAGGACTCCACCAGATATACCCTGAGGTCCCCTCCTGATGTTCCCCTCCTCCATCTCAGTGATGAAGCAGCTCCAACCCGCTATGGAGTTTGACGCTGAGGAGCAAGACATCACCAGTAGGAACCTGGTCCAATTTCTGGAACTACCAGATTCTCGCGCTCTGATTATTCCTCCTCCTCTGCTGACCACATTGAAGTATGCCACCATAGCTGCGTGGTACAGGCCAAGTATGATCCCTGCCATGCTTAGAAAGGCAGACAAAGTGCACTAGTCCCTGAGAGAAGCCTTTTTTCGCAGGGCAACCACAGGGGGGCAGTGGTGATAAATGCAGCGCATGATAGGTCTGAGAAACCTCAACACCTCAGTTCTCTTCCTCCTGACAAGGATTCGAGAAAATTGGATCTCATGAGCAGGGACCTTTGCCTCTGCCACACTGGGCCTCCGAATAGCCAATTACCAGGCCCATAAGGTAAAATTCCAGAACTCCCTCTGGGAAACGAGGCCAAAGCAGCAACCCAGGCACTTCCGGAGGGTCCCCAGAAGCAGGAGATGATTAAGGCCCTCCAGATGGGGGCTGATGTAGGTAAGCACCTTCTGAGGTTTACCTATGATATTTCAGATGCCTCAACCAGAACAGCCATGGCTGGCATCTGCCTAAAAAGGCATTCTTGGCTTCAGGTGTCTGGATTTGCTAGTGATGTCTAGCAATCCATTTTGAATGCTTCCTTTAGAGGTTACAGACTCTTTGGTACAGATGTACAAGACATTTTGTCTGACCTGCAGGCCTCAGAAAGAACTCTGCAGTCTGTCCACTCCTTTTACCACGCCCAACCGAAAAGCGGGCACAGGTTGCCCCATTTGTCGTGCCACCCACAGACCTAAGGCGGGAGCCTGATAGCAGGGCATGTGCAGAACTGCTGCAGCTTTCTCTGCCCCTACCTCCACCACAAAAAAAGCTGCTAAAGGTGGAGGTGCAGCCCTGACTGCTGGGCCTACTTCCGCATGACTCCTTACTAGACCTCCATCTTCCAGTACTCCAGGAGGGAGCAGTAGGGGGTTGCTTCTCAGATCACCACAGATGCTTGGGTTGTGGGCTCACAGAGCAAGGTCACACTCTAAAACTTCTGGAGTGGCTTTCAGACCTACCTCCAGTTCATTCAAGCTACCTTCCATATACCAGTGTTACTAGAGGAAGTTCGCACACTGCTGCAGAAGAGGGTTATATGGAGCCAGATCTTACTTAGAGAGTGAGCTCTTGAAGCAGGTAACAGTGAAGCCAGCAGGCAGCAGGACCCCATGGAAAAATTTCTAGCTAGCAGTATACAGTGGGGGACCGCCCCCACGTTGGCCCGCCCCCGACGTCACGTACACTGTAAAGGGGGTGGTCCCCCAACATCATCTCAGTTCTTTTCCCACCGTCGACCTATGCTCATCGGCTCCATGGACGCCTTCTGCTAAGTTCGACCACCATTTTGATTGTGTTTTACAATGCTCTATTTTTTTCATCAAAAAAATGTGTTTGTGGGGAAGGTGGGTGGGCTGTTTCCTGTTGAGCTCAAGCGAGAAGGACGTCTAAAACTACTGCACTCTGAATAGAAATTAAACTATTAAATAGAAGTAGGCTTTTTCAGTGGACTTGGAACTCTCAAGCTACTTTTCGGGTAATCTGAATACTAGCAGCACAAAGATGGGCAACCCGAAGAAAGATAAGGGGCACCAGGATGGGAATAAAAGTAAATTTACCTCTGGTCTCCCAGTCACGAGGTCTGCACAGGGCCACTCCATGTCAGAAGAAAATCCAGAAGGAGAGGAAACTTTGCAAATGCTGGGACACGAGATAAACAGACTTATCTTCACAGAGTCTGGGTTGGCTGAAAAGTTTGATTCCTTAACCACCCAGGTTACCACTATCAAATCGGACCCAAGTAATTTGAAAATGGAATCTTTGGAATCCCGCAAATGTGCGGCATCTGCTCGGGACACTACAGCCAACTTAGTGAAGGAAATTTCACACTTGAGAACCTGGCTTGAGACTCTTGAGAACCAGGCCTGTGCAATGACTCTCCGCATTATAGGGATGCCGAAAAGAAGCAAGGGGGATCATTTGGCCCTATTTATATCTGACTGGATGGCACAACAGTTGAGGCAGGCCTTTATGGACAGACATGCTGACACAAATGGCTTATCGTGTCTCCTCTAGGGGATGGCCGAACAATCCGGAGGCACCCTGGGCAGTTGTTTTTATCCTAGATGGAATTGGCTCCTGAGACGTTATGCTGGATCTGACACACCAGAAAAAAATACTATTACATGAAGGGAAGCAAATTCAGATGTATCCGGACCTGAGCTATGCTTCCTGGCATCGGAAGCAGAGGTATGATGGGGTCCGGGCCTTCCTTCGAGGAGCACAGATCACCCATATCATGCTGTTCCCTGCCTGACTTAGGATCATCCACGAAGGAAAGATTTACATCTTCTGTGATCCAGCAGAAGCCCTGAAGTGGGCTCAGCATCATGCCCCACCGCACAGAAGGAGAGCTCCATCAGATGAGTCTGATATAGATGAAGTAGAGGAACAGAAGACCTGATACTTGTAAGGTGGAATTAAATGCCTTTCTACCACTGACTTTAGTAGTCTATACCTGTTCTCTTAAAAGTGACAATTGCTGCCTCAGGACTTAAGGGACAAATCTTATAGTTTGGTCATAGTTATACTTGAAGAGGACAATTCCTGTATATAGAATGGGTTCTGAGTCCTGCTTTGTTCTGAACATTTGATACCTGGATTCTCCTAAGTTTCATTACTGCGGAAATCATAATGTTGGGAATTACTAATTGCTCTTTACTGGGGCGGAGGGGCATTGACTTCCTAAGTTGCTTACCAGAAAACAAAAGTTTACTTTACATTAAAAACTAAAACATTTTATGGAGTTTAAAATTTCTACTGAGTCTAGACATAGCAGTGTCAGTGGCTCAGTAGGTAGCATACTCACCTCTGAGGCCGGGAGATCAGAGAGCTGTGGGTTCAGTTCCCACATCTGGCACTTGGGTTAATATCCCAGTACTGACACTGTAGTGCAGCATGAGAGGGATGCTGCACTTCTGAGGTGCTGTCTTTTGGATGAGACGTTAAACCGAGGTCCCATCTGCCTGGATTGGTGGTAGTTCAGGTGGATGTTAAAGATCCCATGGCACTTATCGAAAAGAGTAGGGGAGTTTCCCGGTGTCCTGGCCAAATTTCCCTCATGCACTAAAAATACCACCAACAGCTTAATCTGGTTCAAGGTCAGTTGGCATTCATCTGTATCCCCCTCCTCCGGGTTGTGCCTGAAAATAGGCAGGATTTGTCTAGTGCACTTACCCGGTCAACAAAAACTAAAATAAAATAAAAAAAAAAAATATGTAGTTTTTCAGAAGTCAGTTCTTTACTGATGCTACCTAATTGGGTGCTGTAGCTTGATAGATTGCATGACGACTCGCCTCCTGTAAGGAGTTGAAAACTGAATCATTTTGTATAATTAATCGATTTGTATATTTCATGCCACTCATTGTTTTATAAAAACAGCAAAAGTGATATTCAAATGAGAATTTAAACATCTTTTTTGCCTCTCCAAAGATGTATCTAATTGATTCAATATGTTTTATCTTTCATGTATTAAGAGGGGTGGCGCCCTCATGTGGTCATTTTATGTCTGAATCCTCATGTACTGTCTCAGGAAGTTTTCTCACTGAATGTCTATTGTAAATCAATAAACATAAAGTATAAAAAAAAATGTTTGTTTCCACTCTCCATCTGTATGTCATCTTCCCCGTCCATCGACCAGCACCAGTCGAAGTGTGCTTGCGGCAAACAGATACCGTAGAAAGACGGACACTCAGCCTGCCTTCTGTGCCTAGACCCAAACCACGACACCTGGGCCTGCCAATACTGCCAGATGTTTAATAGCAGGATGAGGATTTGCCACCAAAAAGCCCTCCAGGCCTTCTTATTCAAACAACAACTCATTGCCATGCAGAAGGATTCTTCATCCCGGGAGGCCTCCTCTCACAAAAAATCTTGGGGGAAGCACCACCACAAAGAAAAATGGAAAGAGAGGGAATAAGACAAATCCTCATTGAAATCCAGATCTTCCGACTCCCGGTCTGCCTCCCGGGGAAGTTCAGACTCAGCATCCCAGGCAGTGCACTCTCTTACCCGGCTCGTGGTAGTGAGTCCACCCACCCTGATACGGGCATCTGGAGGTAAGGACTCAGGGTCTGGGTCCTCTGGCCCAGCCCTGCAGCCACTGAAAGTCTGGCCACACTCTAAGGCTCTGGGCTGACATTCGGGTGGCATCACCGATTTTCGCCTCAGGTGACAGATCCTCTGTTGCTGGACTGGCGAAAGCGTCTTCCAAGTCGGCCACTTCCACTGGCGCCGATTCCATAGATAGACATGGGGGCTGTAATCACTCCTCCGGGAGGTCCGCTTCTCAGCCTCCTAGAGACCGAACATTGGACTAGCCGTCAACAGATAAGTGGACGTTGGACAAGCAGTCATTGGCCGAGGACACGCACTGACACAAGCCTACCCAGGCCGCCTCCAAACCTGCACCCCGGCTTCGGCGCCTACCATCTCTACTCCAGCATTACTGGCCTCTCCCCCGCAGCCAGCCAAGAATGCTCGGATGACGGACCACCAGCAGGTACCCCCCCATCAGCCCCAACCTACACTTTGGCTGCTGACCCCGAGCTACTGCATTGGGCATCAACGCCACCCATGGACCAGACACCTGGCCCGTCGAACCATCCAGTGCCAGACCAAGAACCACAGCTCCAGTTGTAGGAGGTCAAGGATCTCTTTTCTTCTTGGTGGGATACTATCAAAGGGGATCTCCTTCCACCAAAGCCCAGCTATGTGGAAGAACCTACCCCCAGGGGTCACCCTCTCTTACCAAGGGAACCTACCCCTCCCTCAAGGACAGGGGCCATCCGGGCCACAAATGCAGAACCCGGACAAGGAGCTTGATCTCTTCCCACTCTGCCAAGTGGCACAGATGCCAGTTCCAGCATACGAGGTCTCGGTCCTCTTCCTTCGAGGAGTCTAATCATTCCTCCTCCTCAGGGTCCTCTTCGGCAGGGGTCTCCCTTCACCCGATCCATGGGATGCTCCCAGGTCCCCACCAGATGATCCCACCTTTATGGAGGTCATACGGCACATACAAGCAAGTATGGGCTGAGACACTGAGGACTTTGACCTAGAGAAGCGTCGTCTGGCCAAATACTTGTGCCAGAAGGACCCCAAACCAGTTGTGCCACCTTTGGTGGACATTTTGTAGGATGTGACCAAGGCAGCATGGAACCACCCAGCCACATCCTTGGCAATTCCCAAAAAGTCAGATTGCCTATACAGGGCACCCAGAGAGGAGCCCTTCCTAGGTGAGCAGCCAGCGGCCAACTCAATGTTAATTATGGCCGATCATGACAGGTCCCACAGACCACGGCACCTAAGTATGTAGCCACCAGACAGAGAATCCAAGCAGCTGCACAGCATGGGCAGGAAGGTATATTCCACAGCCACCTGTACCATTAGATCACTCAATTTCCTCACACACGGTGCAGTTCCAGAATGCAGTGTGGGAACAAGGGATGGATATGATTCGTATCATCCCTGACTGTCCTCAGAAAGAGGAGCTGGAAAAGCTCATGTGAACAGGCTCTGACATAGGCACCCATATCCTCAGATTGGCCTATGACTCAGCAGACATGGCAGCTAGGGTGGCCGACACTGGGATGTGTCTCAGGCGACACTCCTGGCTTAGAGTCTTTGGCTTCATCCTGGATGTCCAAGCCGGCATCTTAGATGCCCCATTCAAGAGGTCGGTTCTCTTTGGTGAAGGGTCCAAAATAATTATCACCAGAATACAGGACACGGGCAATGCCATCTGGTCATTCCAGACCATGTACAAGCCAAAATAAAAGCCTTTTCGCAGACAGCATTTTCGAGGCAAATCAGGCCAACAGCCCAGAAACTAACTGTAACAGCTGCAGAGAGGGGTTCCTGCCATAAGAGCCCCTCTCAAAACTCAGGAGGCTCAGGTCCTAGGGCCGTCAAGCCCTCCCAGGCCACCCTGCCCACCGCAACCAATGCCTGACATCTTGCTGAACCCTTCTCTTTCTGCAGAGCTGGCAGGAGAGGCAGTCGGGGGCTGCTTTTCCCTCTATCTAGAGGGTTGGAGGAAGATCACCTCTGACCAGTGGGTTCTGCAAATGATACAAAGGCGGCATGCGATAGAGTTCATGGAGACACCACCGGACAGGCCTCTATTACACTCACACTATTCCCCAGCTCACGCAGCTCTTATCCACGATGAGATCCAGGCTCTTCTAGACAAACGTGCAATAGAGCCCATACTGGCCTCGCAGAGAGGACAACTGTATTATTCCCACTTTTTCTTGGTATCCAAGAAAATGGAGGACCTGCGTCCCATCCTGAAACTCGGTAACCTCAACAGGTTCATAGAGTACAGGCACTTCCGGATGGTTACCCTTTAGGACCTGATTCCCATGTTCCATCCGGGAGATAGGCTGTCATCTCTGGACATGTAGGATGTGTACCATCACATCCTCGTAGCCAAACCCCAGAGAAAGATTCCTGAGATTCGAATTCCGGGGACAGCACTGCCAGTTCAGGGCCCTATCCATCGGCCTATCCTCAGCACCATGGGTCTTTACCAAATACCTGTCAGTTATGGCAGCAGCCCTCCGTATGATGGGCTATTATGTCTTCCCCTACCAGGACAACTGGCTTCTCACAGCCTTGTCCAGAGAGGATGTACTCCACACATGGTAGACACCTTTTCTCTCTTTGGGGAATTAGGGATAACCTTAAACCTGTCTAAGTCATCCCCTTGGCCAGAACAGAGACTCCAATTTGTAGGAGCCCTTCTGGACACCATCCAGGGAAGGGCATTCCTCCAGGAAGACAGAGCAGAGCACATTCAGGGTCTCACATGACACATCTCATCCGTCAGGCAGGTCCCTGCCAGGACAATCCTCAGACTCTTATGCCATATAGCAGCAGCCATCATTACTTTGCCCTTGGCCCGGCTACATATGAGGACTATTCAGGGGACCCTGAGGGTCCAATGGGACCAATGCTGGGACGACCTGGATCAACTAGTCTCGATGCCAGACCCTTCACTGGTGGCTAACACCATCTCACCTCTTGGCAGGATTGCCCTTCCAGAGGATGTCTCCTGCACAGATCCTGACCACAGATGCCTCCGGCATGGGCTGGGGAGCACATTTGGATGACCGCAGGACTCGAGACGTGGCCTATGCTATAGGAGTCCCTACATATCAGTGTGTTGGAGATGAGGACCATCCTCTATGCTCTGCAAGCCTTGCAGACTGACCTGTTACTGGGACACCTCCTCATCCAGACGTACAGTATATCGGTGGTGTTCTACATCAACAAGCAGGGTGGAACCCACTCATACCAACTTTGTCGCGAGGCCATGAGGGTCTGGAACTAGGTCATAGATCATCACCTGGCGATCTCAGTAGTCCATGTCCAAGGTGTACAAAACACCTTGGCTGACGTGCTCAGCAGGCCAAAGACCCGAGCACACGAGTGGGCACTCCAACAAGCTATCGGAGACAACCTCTTCGACAGGTGGGGCCAGCCAGAATTGGACCTCTTTGCATCCTCACACAACACAAAACTGCCCAGTTTTTGCTCGCTAGATCCTGGGCCTGGTGTTTTCTGGTGAGACACGTTGTCCCTCTGTTGGACAGGGAGGTTCCTTTATGCCTTACCCCCTTTCCATTAATCAGGAGGGTACTGCTCAAGCTGCAGTCAGAAGGAGCAGAGATGATCCTCGTTGCTCCCTTTTGGCCTTGGCAGATATGGTTCCCTCTGCTTCAGCAGTTGGCGATAGAACCACCACTGCTTCTGCCCTTGAGCTCATGCTTGCTCTCAGAGGAAATGGGACATTAGTCCATCCAGACCTGAAATTGTTGCACCTGCATGCGTGGCTCTTACGGACCTAGCCATTTCCCACTTTGGAGTCTCAGCTAGAGTGGTGGACGTATTGGTGGCCACTAGGAAACCCTCCACCAGGGCCACCTATGCCATTAAGTGGAAGTGGTTCTGCCTCTGGGTCACCACCCGCCACTTAGACCCATTTGCCTATCCAGTGAACTCGATCCTGGAGTACCTCTTTTCACTTTCAGACTTGTGTTTGAGCTCTTCCTCGATAAAGGTGCATTTATCTGCAGTGTCAACCTATCATGCATGTATACAGGGAAGAACCTGGATTTGTCACGCACTTTCCTGCTTGGCACATTACACATGAAACCTCCCACTAGGGACCCCATCCCCCTATGGGATCTTCTTTTCATTTTGGGAAAGCTTACTTTGCCTCCCTTTGAGCCAACCGCAGATTGCGAGCTACGCTTTCTCTCTTGGAAAGTGTTCTTTTTAGTTGCAGTTACCTCAGCTTTGAGGATTTCTGAGCTTCAGGCTCTGATGTGTAAAGAGCCTTATTTGGTTTTCCACAAGCACCAGGTGTCTTTGTAGACCAGTCTTAAGTTCTCGCCAAATATGGTGTCCAAATTTACCCTTAATCAGGACATTCACCTACCCATTTATTACCCAGAGCACTCAAACTGAGGGGAGGCTGTTGTTCATATTCTGGGTATCCATCGGGCTCTCCGTTATTACTTGACTCGAACCCGGGGCTCCAGGCATTCTGACCAGTTTGTTGTTTCCTTCGCCCCCAGGATGCTAGGGGCACCTGTTTCTAAACAAACCATTTCCAAATGGTTGGTTAATTGTATTGTCCACTGTTACCAGAAACACAATAAGCTTTTAGCAGGCCCGGTAAAAGGCCACTCCACAAGGGGAGTCGCAGTTTCCTTTGCCTCTCTGAGGAATGTGTCTGCTGCAGATATATGCACAGCTGCCACCTAGAGTTTAGTCCACACATTCATTAAACATTACAATTTGGACATTGCTTCCAGGCGAATGACAGGCTTCAGCCTTGCTGTCTTGCAGGTACTCCTGTCATGAGGGACTCAGTTTTTCTCTCTCCTCCTTTTTCTCCACCCTGTGCTAAGGGCCTCTGTACTGCTTGGGACTCGGTCCTACCAGTGTTACCTGCTGCAAAAGCTCACTCTCAAAGTAAGATAGTACAGTTATGCAAGAACTTGTAACAGTAGATCTTCGAAAGGAGCTCTTGCAGCAGGTACTGCTTCTCACCTTCCTTCCCCCTTGGGGATTCCTTCTGCATTCGCAGCTTGACCTTCTGACCTCCTCCTCGTGAGGAGCATCCTCAGTTCTCCATCCAGGTTTTTTCACCTGTGATGGAGTCTCCGGTGGGAGAACTGAGGTGATGCTGGGGGACCACCCTCTTTATAGTGTAGGTGACGTCGAGGGTGGTGCCCCGCGGTATACTGCTAGCTAGAAATTTTTCCTTGGGGTCCTGCTGCCTGTCGGCTTCAGTCCTACCAGTGTTATCTGCTGTAAGATCTCCTCTCGAAGATCTACTGTTACAGTAAGTTCTTACATAACTGTACTTTCCCAGTGATCAGAGAAACGGGGTTCTATTCCCACTTCTTTATAGTCCCCAAGTCCACAGGGGATTTGAGGCCTATCCTGGACCAGAGAAGTCTGAACTTCTGTGTCCAGTACAAGAAAGTTCAGGATGATAACCCTGCAAGGCCCGCTGCCCCTGTGACAACAGGGAGACTGGATATGCTCCCTAGACATGCAGGATGCCTACCTGCACATAAAGGTTTGCACCCCCCCACAGGAAATACCTTAGGATCTTGTTTCAGAGGGAGCACTACCAGTTCAGGGTATTGCCCTTTGGCTTGTCATCTATGTCAAGGGTCTTTACCAAATGCTTAGCGGTGGTGGCAGCAGCCCTCAGGAGGGAGGAACTGTGTACAACTTCCCAAATCTGGATGACTGGTTGCTCAAAGCTCAGTCCAAGGAGCAACTGTCTCACACCCTAGCATGACTAGATAACTGTTCACTGCTCTAGGGATCACAGTCAATCTGCCCAAGTCAGTTTTGACTCCTTGTCAGCGCCTCCAGTACATTGGAGCTATACTGGACACTGCCTAGGGAGTGACCTTTCTGCCCCAGGACAGGCAGAACACCTCATTGCGCAGGCCTAGCTACTTTATAGTAACATGTATGTCAGATCCAGGGCCTTCCGGTGGCTCCTGGGCCTGATGGCAGCAGCCTTTGTCATGGTCCCCCTGGCTAAGCTGCACATGCGGATCCCCCAGTGGACATTGAGTCCAATGGGACCAGTGCACTGATTATCTAGAACAGAGGGTTCTGGTCTCTTTGCCAGTAAAGAAGGTGTTTCAGAGTATTTCCCTTCATGATTCCTTCCCCTCACCATGGACACTTCAGGAATGGCGGGGGGCATTTGAGACCTCACCAGACCTAAGGTGCATGGATCGCAGTAGAGAGTTCCCTCCACATAAATGTCCTAGAGATAAGGACCATTCTGTATGGCCTGCAAGCCCTACAGAATTACCATTCTCTGGGGCCTCTACTGGTGCAGACAGACAATATCGGTGTAGTGTACTACATAAACAAACAAAGGAGAACTCATTCATACCCCCTGTGCATTGAAGCGATGAGGGTTTGGTACTGGGCTGTAGACTATGGTCTAGAACTGTCGGCATTCCATGTTCCAGGCACCCAGAATGTTTTGGCAGATCAACTAAGGTCACAATCCAGAATGCACAAGTGAGAGCTGCTGACCTCAGTAATGGAAGACCTGTTCGACAGGTGGGGTCATCCAGAGTTGAACCTTTCTGCATCCCCACTCAAGGCAAAACTGCCGCTTTTCTGCTCGCTTGCTCCAGGGCCTGGAGTTTTCTTGTGAGACGCATGGCCACGTCAGATGTGGTTCCTCTTACTGCAGCAGTTGGTGGAACCTCTGGTACCCCTGCTGTGTATAGGCTTGCTTCACAGGAGCAGAGCACCTTGGTTCGTCTGGACTTCATGTCCCTCCATCGTCATGCCTGGCTCCTGAAGACAAAGCCATGGCTAGCTATGGCATATCCCAAAAGGTGGCTGATGTCCTGGTAGCTACTTGGAAGCCCTCCACCAGGGCCTCTTATTCGATGAAGTGGAAGCACTTTGCCCTGCCCTGCTTCCCATCGCTTGGATCCTTTCACTTGTCCAGAAATCAGATTCTAGAGTACTTGCTGTCCCTCTCAGCCTGCAATACTTTTTCATTATAGTACACTTGGCTGCCATTTCAGCATTCCATGTGCCCATTGATGGCCATACAGTGGCACAACGGGAGGTGTCCCATGCGTTTTTGAGAGGCATTCTTCATTTGAAGCCTCCCATCTGCAATCCAGTCCCACTGTGGGACTTAAATTTTGTGTTAGAAAAACTTGCTTTGGCTCCTTTCAAGCCAGCCACAAGTTGTGAGCTACGCATTCTGTCATGGAAAGCATTATTTTTAGTTGCCATTACTTCTGCTTGAAGGATTTCTGAGCTTCAGGCTCTAATGTGCGAGTCTCCTTATTTGGTTTTCCACAAAGACAGGGTGTCTTTTGGTATCAACGCTAAGTTCTTACTGAAGATGGTGTCTGAGTTTACCTTAAATCAGACCATCCACCTGCCCATTTATTTTCTGGAGCATGCCAGTCCAAGGGAAGCATTGCTCCATATCTTAGATGTACACAGAATACTCAGATATTATGTTCATCGTATGAGGGACTGCAGGAAGTCCTCACAGCTTTGTGTTTCCTTCACCCCTGGGAAAGAGAGTGTACCAGTTTCTAAACAGTGTCTGTCCAAATGGTTGGCCAGCTGTATTACTTTTTGTTATAGGAAGTACAGTAAGGAACTTCCTGGGGTCGTTTGTGGCCATTCAGCCAAAGGCATGGCCCCTTCTGTTGTCTATTTCAGGAATGTGTCAGCTGCAGACATGTGCTGCTGCAACTTGGAGTACTGTCCACACTGTCACTAAATACTACAGTCTGGACGTTGCCTCTAGAAGGGCAAGCTTTGGGCTGGCTGTGGCTCAAGGCCTTCTTTCTTGGGTCTATACTCTCCAGCTACCCAGACTGTCTCTGTCAGAACTGCTTAAGACTCATTCTGTAGGTGTGGCCTGATTAAAGAGATATCCTTGAAGAAGATAGTACAGTTATGCAAGTACTTAACGTAACAGTAGATCTTCAAGAGAATCTCTTTCATAAGGCCATACTGTCCCACCCTCCGTCACCCTTGGCCTTGGGGCTTCTCTGTTTCTGTCTGTCTCTCTCTCTCTCTCTCTTTCACCTTGCCTAGTGGTGGGAACCTCTAGCTCTTCCATAGTTCCCCAACAGGAGGTCCTCTGTGTTTGGTCTTTAGTGGGGGACCTGAGGAGGGTACAGGGCCACCCACATTTATATGGTGAGGACATCGATGTTTGACATCATTGTGGGTGGCCCCAAGAAGACTGCTAGCAAAAAGTTTATTTGTGGTCCTGTTGCCTGGCAGCTGTAGTTCCATAGGTGTGGCCCAATGAAAGAGATCCTCTTGAAGATCTTCTGTTATGATAAGTTCTTACGTAACTGCATTTTATTTATACAGTGCTCCCTCACTCTTCCTGACCACATATATATTAGTTACTAGAGTTGGGAGCCAGGAGTACTATTTGCTGTAACCAAGGACTCAGTATAGCAAGGGAGCACTGTATTATGTATTTGTAGGGACGTGGATATGTTGTTCTAGCCACACATCTTGGCAGTGTCCTTTGCCCTTTAAATGTTGCCGGAAAGTATTCAAGCTGGCTTCTCCCACCCACTCGGGTGGTATAACCCTCAGCTCCGCCCCATGACGCCTGATCTTCCTTTCAGCTAGGAGAAGAAGGTTCCCTCCTTACCACTCCCACATTGAGTAGGCCCTAGTGCTAAAATCTTCGGATTTCCTTCCAAAACTTTAAGCTCTTAACAAGTTTCGTCTTCAGTTTGATCATCGATCGCGACCGCAATGGAGGACAAATCCTCGCTTGGATTTTACCGGTGCCCATGCAGACCAGAAGATGTGTCTGGACTCCCATACGTACATTTACTACCTGGGCCACGAGCATGATCCCCAGACCTGCGATTTTTGCCGATTGTTTTTACATGTCAGTCATCGAGGACTGCCTCACTCGCCTGAAGTTGGGCCGCCTGGAAAAATGACATCCACCGGTCAAATCCAAGGATGCACGTTGGGTGGTCTCTGCTGTTGCGGGGTTCGCCAAGCTGCTGGAGAAACATGGCTTTCGAGGAGGAGGAGGCGTCTTGGGTCACTGCGCAGGGCTTCACGTAGTCGGGCTCCTTCAAGGAGCTGTGCCCATCTCTCCTTACCAAGGGGCAGGGCCCTTTGGGTTTGTACAGCTCCCACAAGAAGGAGGCCAAGAAAAAAAAAAAAGACTCACCATTGACATTCTTGGGACTGGGAACATTCTCATTCTCAGGAATCACAGATTTTGACCACAGTCGATACTGCGGCCTTGGCCGCTGGCTTCATAGAGACCCCATCGGGCCAGTTTGTTAAGACGCCGGCTGAAGATGCAGCCGAGATTTTTCTCGACCCTATCAAACGGTTGCCATACAAAGAAGCCAACAACTCCTTGTTCAGTACTCTGGTCCTGCCGGTGACCACAGAAGGGGTGGCTCAGCCCACTGAGCCAGACCCTCCGGAAACCGACCTAGACCAGGAGGAGCGGCGGCTCTCCCTGGCTCCACCGAGATCCCCTGGTGGCTGAGATCGCGGTCTAGGTCTTCCTTGTCCAGTGGGTCAAGCAGATACCGCCGACATCGGCAGTCCCACTCTCGACGCCACAGGATGTAGCACTGACGCTCTTCATCATCTTCATCTTCCTCGCACATGGAGAGGCTTCAGCGCAAGTTGTGTCAATGCTACGAAGACCTCATGTGGCAACAGTTGGTGTTGGCAGGTCCAAAGCCAACCCCCAGCTCCCATACCAGTCATCACTTGACTGTCACCCAAAAGGCTGACACCGACACCCCCAGCGGGGCCGGTCGACAGGAGCCGGTTCAGACCATCTCAGTTTGGCCAAAACTGGCCTCTCCACCAATTGTGGTGGAGCCGTCGCCCAAACAGCCACCGACCGGGGCTCTGACTAAGGAGTCTCAGCCGACTCAGGAGCTTCCCCATCGACTGTCGGTCACTCTTACACCTGACCGCCCACGGTGGGTCCAGAGTGACTTGGGTGGTTGGCCGCTCTGTGTGGACTCCTCTTGAGTTCGAGGATTCCTCACTGCACTCCAGTCAGGTCAACATATTTATTTTTATTTTGTTTAAACATTTGGTAACCGGGAAAGGCACACTGAGCCGAGGCTCGATTCCAGGTGCGACCTAGACATGGAGTCGGTGGGGGATCTCTTGACGGAGGAAGGGCCCACTTCCTTCATGGGCATCATCCGTCTCATCTCCGAGTCCACGGGGATGAAACTGGAGCTCATCCAGAAGCAGACTCGCTATCCCCTCACAGAGATTCTGGACAAAGGGGACTCTCCGACGGAGGCGTTCCTAGTAGCCAAGGACATTGTTGGCCCTGCCCTGGAACTCTGGCAGCGCCCGCCTCATGCCCTGCACAATCGGCTCGGATGGCCCGCAGATATGTGGTGCCCACCAGTACCCTCTCAGGGTTCACGGAGCACCCCTTGGCCAAGGGGTTAGTGACTCACTCTGTGTTTCAGCGCTTGGGCAATACCGGGGATTTTGACAGGCCACTGGATAAGGAGTCCAAAATATTAGACTACTCTGCAAAAAAGGTCTGTGCTGCTTCCTTGCTCGGCCTCCGCCAGGCGAGCTCAGCTGTCATGATGGCACACTTTCCTCATGCCCTTTTGAGCTCCCTGGATGAGGCGATTCCTCATCTTCTTGCGGACCTCCAGACTACGGTCAAGCAGGTTCGACACTAGGGCCAGGCTGTGGCCAAACAGCAACTTCAGACAGCTCTGGACATTGGAAATTCCTGTGCCCGCTCGGTGGTGGCCAGAGTTACATGCGCCATAGGGCTTGGCTGTGGATCTCAACCTTCACAGCAGACATTCAGCACAAGCTGGTGGATATTCCGTTCTTAGGCGCTGACGTGTTTGGTCCTGGTGTGGAGGGTCACCTCCAGTGTATTGAGAAGTCTAATGCCACTTTGGACTCTGTTACACCAGCCCAGAGGGATCCCAGGGGCTCCAAGCAGAAGAAGCATAAGCCCTTTCGGTCCTCCACTCCTGTGTCAAAACCAGCCCAGCATCAGTCTGGCCTGCACGCTCAGTCCTGGTGACCTAGGCCCAGGTCTGTGGCTTCAGTGGTCCGAAAGTCTGGAGAGAAAGGACCCGGTGGCTCCTCAGCCGGGCCCTCCTCCTCCAAGCCTGCTCAGTGATGGGATGGGGGGTGCCACCCTCATGCCCGTCATGCCTCCCCTGGGTCCTCCTGTGGGGGCCGGCTCCACCACTTTCTTCCCACCTGGTCTGCTGTCACCATGGACAGGTGTGTTTTGGAAGTGGTTGGTCAGGGTCTACTTCTAAAATTCGAGCAGTACCCTCCCAGCGAAGCCCGCGCCCAATCGGAGGACTTGGTATCTGCAGACACTCATTCGGCTCAACATAGCCCAGCTCCTCCACATGGAGGTCGTGGTTAGGGTTGCGGATCTTCCTGAACACCCAGGGTTTGTCTCCAGGTATTTCCAGGTGCAAAAGTAGACGTAGGACTGGTGCCCCATTCTAGAGCTGCACGACTTGAACAAATTCCTTAGATCCCACACCTTTAGGATGGTAACTCTGTCCCAGATCATACCATCTCTGCAGCAAACTATGTGGTTTTGCTCTCTGGATCTTCAGGACGCATTCTTTCATGTCCTGATCTGTCCGTCCCGCTGACGGTTCCTCTGCTTTCGAGCCTTGGGAACCCTCTGAGTTCCATGACATGCCATTCGGCCTCTCCTCGGCCCCCAGGGTCTTCACCAAATGCATAACAGTGGTGGCAGCTTACCTAAGGTGCCTCCAGACCTGCATCGACCTTGGCCTCCTGGTCAACGAGGCCAAATCAGAACTTGTGCCCTCACAGGTGATCAGCTTCATCGGGGCAGAGCTCAATTCTTGCTGAGCCAGAGCCTGGCTCCCAGCGGACATGGCAGAGGTTCTTTCCTCCTTTGCCTGATCATTTCTGGTTGGGCACTTTCACCCTGCCCGGGACTTCCTGCGCCTTTTGGGTTACATGGCAGCCTGCACCCCCTGCAGTGGGAGCTGGCCAGCCAGTGGTGTCAGCACAAGGGTCACTTCAACCAGTTGGTCACTGTGACCCAGAAGATGTGGAACACCCTCCAGTGGTGGCTAGTCCTAAAACATCTGCAGGAGGGGATCCTGTTTGTCCGCCCCAAGCCGACGGTCATCCTGACAAATGACACCTCTCTCTCAGCCTGGGGTGCCCATCTGTGGGAACACAAAGTCCATGGGCTCTGGACTCCCGAGGAGTCCCGATGCCACATCAGCCTGCTGGAGCTCCGAGCAGTCCAGTTGGTGTGGACTGCTTTTGCTTCATTTGTTCGGGGTCAAGTGGTCCAAGTCCAGATGGACAACACCATGACTATGTACTACCTCAACAAGCAAGGTGGAATGCACTCTCTGCCCCTGTGCAAGGAAGCTCTCCATGTCTGGACTCTCATGTGCAGCCTGGAGGCAGATCTCCTAGCTATCTATTTGACAGGGGCCTCCAATCAGCTGGCAGACACCCTCAGCTGGGTGGGAGAGGCATCTTATGAGTGGTCTTTCCATCTGGAGGTAGTTCACAGTCTGTTCTCCCAGTGGGGTACCCCTCAGGTGGACCTGTTCACCTCCAGGGAGAACACAAAGCTGAGGCTGTATTGTGCCTGCCCCCCACAGCAGGGCTCACTGAGGGGGGATGACTTCCCGAGGCTGTGGATCCCAGGCCTCTTGTGTGCCTTCCCTACACTTCCATTGATCCACAAGGTGCTACTCAAGGTCAGGAGGGACAAGGCACAGGTGATCCTGGTAGCTCCGGGTTGGTCCCACCAGCTTTGGTACCCCGACCTCCTCAACCTCAGCAATAGGCTCCCAAGGTATCTTCCCATACGCCCAGACCTGCTCTCAATCAGTCTGGGGAAGGTACTCCACCCAGACCTTCAATCCCTGCACCTGACAGCCTGGATCCTGAGTGGCTAGAGTTCCAGGCTTTGGGTCTTTTTGACGTTGTCCTCACTGTAGTGGCGGCATCTAGAAAGGAATCGACCAGAAAGTGCTATGCCTTCAAATGGAAGAGCTTCTCCATTTGGTGTCAGGGCAAGGGGCTGAACCCTTTGTTCTGTCCAGTGGCTAGCATTTTGGACTACCTGTGGTCTCTCTCCAAAGGGGGACTTCGGTCGACGACCCTTAAGGTGCACCGGCAGCCATCTCTGCTTACCGGGTGTGGGCTGGTCAGCAGTCGGTGGCATAGGAAAAGATGGTCTGGCACTTTTTCAAAGGCCTTGATCACATTTCCCCTTCAATGCGTGAACAACCACCACCGTGGGACTTTCTGCTGGTTTTGGCAAAGCTCATGGGCAAGCCATTCAAACCGATGCTGAGGTGTGAGATGTTTCACCTGTAGTGGAAGACCGCCTTCTTGGTGGCTATCACATCAGCCAAAAGGATTAGTGAAAGCTCCAGGCTCTTTAGGTAGAGTCTCTTTACCTGGTCTTCCACAGGGACTAGGTTGTCCTGCACCCCAACACAAAGTTCCTCCCGAAGGTTGTGTCGGAGTTTCACCTGAATCAGGTGATGACTCTTCAGGTGTTCTTCCTGAATCACACCTCAAAGGCTGAACACAGGCTCCATACTCTGGACCTGAGGCGAGCGCTCGCTTATTACAAAGAGTGCACAGCTGGAGTTTGGGGAGAGGTTCTTCAGCTGTTTGTCACCTACGCTGAAGCCACACCTGGCAGACCTGCAGCCAAGTGGAGATTGACAGGTGGATCACATCCTGCACTGATCTGTGCTATATGATGGCGGGTAGGGAGCCTCCCAGAGGGCTAAGGGTTCATTCCACCCACCATACTGCTGTGTTGGTGGCTGCTTCTAGGGACGTCCCTATCCAGAAAATCTGCAGGACTGCTACCTGGAAGTCAGCACACACCTTCATTTCCCATTACCACATTGACATAGAGTCATGCCGGGATGCTGGTTTGGGGGCCTCAGTTCTCCATTCCTTATTTCCTAAGTAGGGTGTGTGCACCTTGCCTCCCTCCTCCTGGATAACTGCTAGGAGCCTGCCAAGACGTGTGGACAGAATAACATATCCACGTTCCTAGAAGAAAAAATTATTCACCTTAGTAATGTTGTTTCTTCTAATGGAGTCTTGCTGTATTATGACTATTGCAGTTTGTCCCAGCCTTAGAACTGCTCCGGAGGTGAAAGAGTTAACTTCCATGCAGAGCATGGAGCTTAGAGCGCGAGCTCGGTTCAGAAGCTCTGTTAGGTTGGTTTCAAACCGAAACCGTCAGATCTTTACGAGCAAAAACTCACTAAGGTTCTGTGTGGAAGCTGTAACCTACACTAGCCAACTGGCCACTAATATATTAACACATTTTCCTGGTCCCAACACAAAGACTCAAGTCAGTGGACCAGAAAAATAAGATAAAATAACTAAATAAACACAACACCCAAACATGAAAGAGGGCATCAATAAATGCCAACAGAGGACTACCCACCCATACCCAAAGTAGGAGTTCTGAGAGGGGCAGGCTGGGGGGGAGGTCATAATATAGCAAGACTCCATTAGAAGAAACAACATTACTAAGGTGAGTAATTTTTTCTTCAAACAACATGAAGTCTTGCTATATTATGACTATTGCAGACTACACAGCAGTACCTCCATGGAGGAGGGACAGAACCTACTTAGGAAATAGGCTCTCAGCGCACGGCTGTGCTAAACCGAGCATCCCTCCTGGCCTGAATATCCAGGAGTAATGCTTGGTGAAAGTGTGTACTGTCTTCCAAGTAGCTGCCTGACATATCTCCAAGATAGGGATGTCTCTAGCAGCAGCTAGAGATGCAGCTGTACCTTGAGAGTGAGCCTCAGGCCTGAGGGGGAACCTTACCCAGCTTTTGATAGCAAAACTGGATACAAGAAACGATCCACCTGGCAATGGATCTCTTAGTGGCAGGTCTCCCTTTCCCAACCTCACCATAAGTGAGACACAGTTGGAGGGAGTCAAACCTGTGAACCTTGGTACGCTCTATGTAGTAACTTAGGGCCCTCTTAACATCTGATTGGCAGCCTCCTCTCACCAGAGGAGGAATGGTCAGTGAAGAACACTGGAAGTGAAATAGATTGGTTAAGGTGGAAATCTGAAATCACCTTAGGCAAAACTTCCTGTTAGTCCTGAGGACTACTTTATCCCTGTGAAAGGAAATAAAGTCAGTTTCTACTGATAAAGCCTGTAACTCACTTATACGCCTGGTAGAAGTGATGGCTACCAGAAATACAGTTTTCCAAGTCAAATACTTAAGCTCTGCCGAAGACAGAGGCTCAAAGGGGGGTTGCATTAGCTGAGCAATGCATACATTAAGATCCCAAGCCGGAGCAGGGTCCCCGAATGGAGGATTGTTGTGAAGCAATCCTTTAAAAAACTTGGAAAATACAGGATGAGCAGAAAGAGAAGAGGGCTTCCCTGCTGAAATGAAGGCAGAGACAGCAGCCAAGTGCACTTTCAGGGTAGCTGGTCTCAGTCCCAAAGAATTAAGATGGACCATGTAGTCCAATACAGTGGGTAGATCAGCAGATTCCGGGGAAACATGCTTCCCAGAACACCATATGGAAAACCTTTTCCACTTGGAATTATAGGTAGCCCTGGTGGAAGGCTTCCTAGCAGCCTTCAGGATTTCGAGAACACTTTGAGAAAGTTGTAAATCAGCAAACTCTAACTGCTCAAGAGTCAAGCCTTGAGGTTGAGGGATTTGAGATTCGGATACCAAACTCTCCCCTGAGCACAGGTTAACAGATTGTGGTTCCTGGGGAGACACAGGGGAAGATGGACTGCTAAGGACAGAAGGAGTGGGTACCAGGGCTGCCTGGCCCAGTCTGGAGCAATCAGGATCATTTTGCAGGGCTGAGACCTGATTTTGACTAGTACTTTGAACAGGAGAGGGAAGGGGGGAAGGCATAAAGAAACTTCCCTTCCCAATCGAGGAGAAAGGCATCCAGGGGAACTGAGCCCAACACTGGGGGCCTGCAACAAAACAGTGGAAGTTGATGATTGTCTGGGGCTGCGAAAAGATCTATCTGAGGAGTGCCCCATCTGGCAAACACTATCCCCAGTACTAGGGGATCCAGTGACCATTCATGATGGCCCTGGGAAGTCCTGCTGAGAGCATCTGCCAGGACATTGTCCTTGCCTGGGAGGTGAACTGCTATGAGGGAAGTGTTCAGGGAATAAGCCAGAGACCACAACTTCATCGCCTCGGTGCACAAGGCCGAAGACCGAGTGCCCCCTTGTTTGTTGATGTACCACATTGTAGTGGTGGTGTCTGTTCTGACCTGTACCACCTTGTTCTGAACAGATGCAGAGAAACCTGAAGTGCTAGAAAAACAGCTCTGAGTTCCAACAGATTGATGTGGAGCAGAGATTCCTGAGGGGACCATAATCCCTGGGTGGAGAGGTCGCCCATGTGAGCTCCCCATCCCAAGAGGGATGCATCTGTAGTAAGGATCAAGGAATGGGACAGAGGGATGAAAGGCACCCCTGTCTCAGATTGCTCTGATCCTGCCACCACTGAAGGGCCTGGATCAGAGTTCGAGTCACTGGGATTAACTTGGATAGAGGATCTCTTCTTGAGACCAGAAAGCTCTCAAATGGAACTGAATGTCCCTCATCTGAAATCTTACTCCTTGCACCACAGCTGTGGAGGCAGCCATGTGCCCTAGGAGCTGCAGGAAATGCCTTGCTGGTCGAGAGACCTGCAGAGTGAAGAGGCAGCCAGGGCCACTAAGGTCCTTACCCTTTCCAAGGGAAGGAAGGCTCTGGCCTGCTTTGTGTCCAGTTCTGCGCCTATAAAGGTGAGTACCTGGACAGGTTCCAAAACTGGCTTTGGAAGATTGAGAAGAAATCCCAGAGAGGTAAGCAGCTGCTGGGTAACTAGCAAGTGTGATTTGACCTGGTCTGGAGACTGACCTACAATGAGCCAGTCGTCCAGGTAGGGAAAAATGGCAATCTTTTGCCTTCTTAGATGAGCGACTGCTACTGCCAGACATTTTGTGAACACCCTTGGGGCAGAAGTGAGGCCGAAGGGCATTGCTCTGAACTGATAATGGCCTGAGGGCAGTTCGAATCTGAGGTACTTTCGATGGGAGCTTCTGATAAGAACATGGAAGTAGGCATCCTTGAGGTCCAGGGAGGCTAGCCAGTCCCCTGGCCTTAGGGAGGGTTAAATCATTCCCAGTCTCACCATTTTGAACTTTGGCTTTAAAAGGTGCTTCTTTAGATACCTTAGATCCAGGATAGGCCGCCACTCTCCTGTCTTTTTTGGGGTAAGGAAGTACCTGGAGTACAGACCCTTGCCCTGGTGAAGGGGAGAAACCCTTTCTACAGCTCTGAGAGCCAAGAGGGTTGAGACTTCTGTTTCCAAAGCAAGAGTCTCTAAAGGGTTCAGAGGGTGGAAAAGATCTGGCTCTCATCTTTGGAAATTTCTTGAAGCTGAGAACCAGACCCTGGCTCACTACTTCCAGGACCCACCTGTCTGAAGTTAAAGACTGCCAGTCCTGAAGAAGTGAGCCAACCTGCCCCTACAGGTAGTGGAGAGCGACCCTGGGCATCCCATCAGGGTGCCTGTTTGGCAGGGGCTTTAGGCTGAAGGGTGGGAGCAGGCCTGCTCGAACCCCGTCTGCCTCTCCCTCTGAAGAACCCCCTCTGTACATAGGCTGAAGAGGAGGAGGCCTGGGTCAGGTAAAAGGCCTGTGAAAAGGCTCACCCCTACCCCTGGGGGCTGCCTCTGAGGAGTGGCTTGCCGCTCCTGTGCACTCCTGTAAGTGGTTCTATATTCATCCATTTTCTTCATATAATTCTCTGTCTGCTCCCAAACAGAGAATTTCCCACCACAGGAAAATCCATAGCCTTAGACTGGGTATCCTGTGACAAAGTAGTACACCTGAGCCAGGCCAATCTCCAAAAGCCACAGATGTAGCCATGACTCTAGAGGATACATCGTTAGAATCCACTGCAGCATGGAATTGCACCTTAGATGCCTCAATACCATCAAGGGCCACCTGTTCCAGCTCCTTTGCAAGCTGGCCAGGGACCTGTTTGGCTAAGGCCATGACAGTATCCCATCTAGATTTCTGGTATCTTGCAACATAGGCCATATAGTTTGCTTGTCTGAGTCCCAAGGATGCTGCCATGTATTGTTTTTTGGCCATGGCATCAATCTTTCTGGAATCCTTGTCGGGAGGATGTGAAGCCAGTGGAATATTAGCTTTATCACAGGCTGCAGCCTGAACTATCCCAACATGACTGCATTGCTGTGAAAGAAAATCTGTATCAGGACCTGACAAAGTGTACCTCCTGTCCATCTTTTTATCCACAGGAGGCACAGAATTAGGAGCTTTTAAAATTTTTATTGTTTGCTTTCTAAAAGATTTATGCAAAGGGATGGACAACCTCCTGGACTCTGGGATATCCATCATCTCCACATAGTCAGGCTCCTCTTGCTCATCCAAAGCCTCCTCTAAGGGAAGCTGGAGGGTCTCAGCAACTTTTTTATAAAACAAAAAATGAGAAGGGGACTCAGAAAGCCTAGGGGGAGACTCACCTGAAGGTCTGTCTGGGGAGATGTCCGGTTCAATGGGCACATCCAGACTTTCAAAGTCACATTCACACTAATCATAATCCTCATCCCCCTCCTCTGGTTCATAGAACTCTTCTACTTCATAATCCTGAACCACTGGAACCGACCGAACCGACCTTTTGCCAGACAGTGGCGGTTCGAGGAACTGGGGACAGGACTGGACAATCTGTATTGCCCTGGCTATCTCTGCAGCAGTTGGAGAAAGGAATTTTTGGACTCAAACCTGCTGATTTCTTAGTTTTCTTTGCTGGAACTGGCTCCTCAGAGCCAGCTTTGCTTGCCGAGGAAGTCTCGCCCTGGTCAGAGGGCACTCCCTCCAGTTCGGTTGGCACCGAACCGGCTGGCCATCCGGTCAGCAGACTTTTGGCCTCTCGTTCCCTGAGCCTGCCCACTCTCTTGTCCAGGGTGGCTGCAGGAAATTTTCCAAATCTGGCAGTCTGAATTGAGGTGGTCAAACCCCAGACAATAGACACATGTAGTGTGTAGGTCAGCCTTTGGCAAAGGCTTCCCCACAGACACTACAGTATTGAAACAATGGAGCCGGTTTTCTTTTGGAGTTTCTCAGACATGATGCCAGCCTAACCAACAAACTTGCCCTTTTAATGGCAGTGCAGGCAAGACACCCTTATCGGTTCCAAACCGTGTCACGGGTCGGAAAACCATAATGAAACTGCTTTTTAGAACCGATAAGAACCGGAATCAAGACTTCAAGAAGCCTTAAAAGGTTTAAACTTAAATTTAATATAATTCGATCGGTTCAACCGAACCGATAACACTTTACAAGTTCCACACAGAAAAAACCCTATCTATTACTTACGATTACCATAGACAGAGCTTGAACCGATCGGTTTTGCGGTTAAAATAATTAAATCGCGGTTAAATTAAACCGAGAAATAGTGCTTTAAACTGAAGAAATGAACCGAGCAACAGGAGGAATCTCGGGAGCGACTGTTCAGTGAGGCGGAGTAAAGAATCTGACGGTTTCGGTTTGAAACCAACCTAACAGAGCTTCTGAACCGAGCTCGCGCTCTAAGCTCCATGCTCTGCATGGAAGTTAACTCTTTCACCTCCAGAGCAGTTCTAAGGCTGGGACAAACTGCAATAGTCATAATATAGCAAGACTTCATGTTGTTTGAAACACAGGTTACTCACCTGTAACAGTAGTTCGAGTGGTATATGTTGTTCATTGACACGGACCCACCCGACCTCCCCTGGCTATGGTGCACAACTCTGCTTCCAGCAGGCAAGATCTGGCATCATGGGCCGGAGCTGAGGGTTATACCACCCGGGTGGGTGGGAGGAGCCAGCTTGAAGACTTTCTGGCAACATTTAAAGGGGAAAGGACACTGCCAAGACGTGTGGATGAATAACATATACCACTCCTAGAACCACTGTTACAGGTGAGTAACCTGTGTTTTCTGTTCACCCCACCACACCTGGAAACTAACCTTGTCATGGCATGTCTATTATGATCTCCAAATGTTAAATAAATAAATAAAATTGTAAAGGCCTAAACAGTGCGCTAATGTGAAACACATTAGGAACTACCTGAATGGGGTCTGTGTTGGGAAGCATGCTTGTTTTACTGTTTGCACGGATATGTACAACCTAGACCTCTGATGTGCTTCTTTCACAAAGAGGGGTGAGTGCCTCACATCTTCTCTGCTTAAAGGCCTACAGAGTTATATGGGGGAACTGTTTTGTAATTACTTAGCAGCATAGAGGACCAAACTACATTAACAAATCTTTTCTGCAGGGACCTTTGTGTGAAGAGAACATGCGTGGTGTGCGTTACGACATCCATGATGTTACACTTCATGCTGATGCTATCCACCGCGGTGGAGGCCAGATAATTCCAACTGCCAGAAGAGTCCTGTATGCCAGCACACTAACTGCTCAGCCCAGATTTATGGAGCCCATCTATTTAGTCGAGATTCAGGTAAGAAGAAACAACACAATATGAAAGGTGTGTAGTAAAGAAAGAGCTTCGAAGAACAAGTTTGTATAGTGTGGGAAACAGACTTTGAGGTGGGGTGGTTGGATTGGTAGATTGGCATAATGATACCGAGCATAGAGAAGCAAGAATAGCAGGGTATGTGCAAATTCAATGGACCCAATCCGCCTTTTAGATTTAGAATCTTAAGTACTTTTGAAGTATATAAGGGTTTAGTGAACATAAATATTCATAAAGTCATGGGCCCTGATCCAATTGGAGGGAGATTCTTAAAAATGGCTGCAAAACAAATAGCCCCTATAGTTACATATATATTTAACAGGAGTCTAAAGGAGAATTATTTTCCACAAGCATGGAGGGTGAGTAGAATTATTCCTGTATTTAAAGGGGACACTCAGCAGAATTACAGTAAACAACTATAGGTCTATAGCACTACTGTCCATCTTCGCTAAATGTCTACAGAGACATGTACATTCCCAGATGATGGGATACTTAGACAAATATAAATTGATAACACCATATCAATCAGGTTTCCGTAAAGGACATTCTACTACATCTGCTTTATTAGACTTTAGCGATTTGGTTAATTCTTTATTACATAGTGGCAAGACACAGCAGCTATTTTTGTGGATCTGTCTAAGGCCTTTGACCTGGTGAACCACTCCCTTTTATTACAAACTATTGAAAAAGTGGGAATTATTGATGGCTCCAGGGATTGGTTAAGATCATACCTCAAGGATCGTATTCAATATGTATCTATCAATGGGGAAGATTCTCCTGAGAGGGCAGTAACTAGAGGAGTGCCACAGGGGTCAGTTTTAGGGCCCATTATTCTTAGTATTTAACAACAGCCTCCCACAAGTAATTCTGCACTCACAGATAAGATTATATGCAGATGATACTGCCATTATTACAAAAGGGCAAGATTTTGTAGAATTAGAAAAAAAAATGCAGTTAGATTTTGACTATGTGTGGGGCTGGTTCACCAGGTCAGGCCTTATTATGAATACAAAAATGACAAAAGTATTATATTTCAGACCAAAACACAAAGAAAACAAAAAAATAAAAGTTACAGTAGGAAAAGGGTTGTTGAACAGTTAACACTCCCGGTCTTAACATATGGAGATCTCTATCGCGTAGTGAACAAAAGGTTATTAAATAAACTTGACACAACTTACAACAGAATTGCAATATATGTATTAAAAATGTAATACAAAGACACATCACTGTGACCTATTAATTTCTTTACATTCGTTACTATTAAATTCAGGGTGTGCCATGACTTGGCAAAAAACAGTTTATAAATATCATACAGAAAGTCTGGAGCACTACATAAATACATATTTATTTGGGAAAGGTAATAGTGAAGAGTCTAGATCAAAGAGACTTAGTCAGATTAATAAAATTACTATCCCAATTATTAAAAATAAGTATGGTGAAAAAACATTGTGTTACCAGGCTGCAAAACATTGGAACATCTTGCACTTTACCGCACGTATATTTGCAGTTTATAGACTGTTTTATCAAGAACTTGTGAAAACAAATTCCTTTAACTGCTCCTGTTATAAATGACATGAATGAGAGACATATGTAGAAATGTGCTGATGGGATATGATGTGATTCATAATGTTGGTCTGTAACATTAAGTACTATTTGTTAATTATGAGAGTGGGATGGGACTGATCTTATTGTATTAACATTTTGTATGTTTATGTAATGTTTGTATATTGTTGGTTATTATGTTATAAGTATATAGGTAACTTATAGTGACAGGACTGTCTTTAAAACTAGGTCTGCAGACCTAAAGACATGCTTTTCCTGTAAAAAAATAAAGTTTTTACTACTAATGAGGTAAAGGTAATTTTTCAGAGCAGTAGCTCTTGAGATCGGAAACCCATAGATAAGAGTGTGTGTTAGCTCCAACACATTAATCTACCATTCTGAAAGAAGAAGAAGAATCAGTATTTATATAGTGCTTTTCATACACAGTGTATCCCAAAGCGCTTTACAAGCAATGCTAGACTGGTAGTGAAGTGACTGAATGTGTGGTGGCGGCCATATCGCACATCATCACCCACATACAGCCTGGTTAATTGCAGGAACCAGTTTATGGGAAGGGGAATGTTGGCCAGGACACTGGGAATGTTCTCTACTCTTTGCGAAGAGTGCCCTGGGTTCTTTTACTTCTACCTGGACACCTACTAGGATGGGCAGAAGGGAACTCGGTTTAACATCTCATCTGAAGGATGGGACACCCCAGCAGTACAGCACCCGCCAATACTGCACTCGTATGCCAGCGATTTTTAGGTGCAAGTCCAATCCCGGTGTGGGACAAGAACCCACGACCTTCTAGTCCAGAGGCGGATGTGCTACCAACTGAGCCACGCTGACACCATAGGTGTTGTTGCCAGCAATTAATTGTGAAGAAAGCATAGTTTCACAGGGCAGCATTGTGTCAGACAAACCTGACTGATTTATTTGATGGGTGATGAGGGCAGTAGACAAACTTCAGGAAGCAGAAATACTGTACATTGACTTCAATAAAGTATTCCACTCTGTTCCACGTAGATGGTTAGTAACATTAAAAAAAAAAAGATACATGACCTGGGGTTGGGGACAGGTTCCCAAGATGGGTGGGAAACTGGCAACATGGCAGAATCCAGAGGGTGTCATTAATGAGGAATTCTTGGTGAGCCAGAGTGGTCACTGCTGGTGTGCCACAGGGCTGGATCCTAGGACTGGTCCTATTCAATATCTTTATCTGTGGTACAGGGGTTAGGGATACAGAGCAAGATATGCTCTTAGGCAGATGTTGCTAAGCTCCGTGTCTGGGTGAATAGTGAGAAGGGGGTCAGAATTCTGAAAGAGGATCTGAGTAAATAGGAGAGATAGTCAAAAGTATGGCAGTTAAAAGTTGACGAAGAAATAACACATTGGGCTAAGAAATCTGAAAACTGAGTGCAGAATGGGGGATGTAGTGGGCAGCTCAACAGAAAAAAGGGATTTGGGTGTAATAATTTCAGACACTCTAAAAGCAACAGTGCAATGCAGTAGAGCAGTGGGAAAGGCAAATCTCATGTTGGGGTGCATAAAAGGGAGATCAGCAGCTGAAGAAGAGATGTGTGGATGTACCATGCCACATCGACAACTGTGTTGTCGAAGTGCAGCACAGCGACACGATGTCAAAAGGTGAAATTTTGCCTTTCAACATTGAGTGTTTTTCTGAGTCAGAGTTTTTTGGTGGGGGGAGGGCGCCAAAACGGCGACATTTCACCTTGAAGTCCAAAGTTGTCGCTGTAATGGTCTTCATTGTCATGTTTCTGTTGTGCGATCGGTATACAGAGATGTGCTTCTACTGCTGTATAGGTCATTGGTTTGTCCACCTGGAATACTGTGTACAGTTTTGGAGAGAGCATTTGAGGAAGGATAGGGACAGAGTGGAGATATTGCAGAGGAGCATAACCACGGGGATCCAGGGACAGCAGGGAAGGACTTAATGAGGAGGAGCTAAAGGACCTAAATAGGTACATGATGGAAGTGAGAAGGGAGAGAGGGGATGTGATTGAGACATACAGATACCTCCATGGGGTACGTGATTGAGACATATAAATACCTCCATGGGGTAAGCAGTATGGATAGTGGGGAACTGTTCAAACTTGAGTGGGAGCACGAACGCCGGGGTAACTCATGAAGCTGGTGGAAGTGGGGGTGGAGCAAAAAATACCAGAAAGTATTTTTCATGGGAGTGATGGTATAGGGGTAGAATAAGCTGCTGAAAGAGGTGGTCTGTGTAAAAACATGGGTAGGAGGATTCAAACATGGGTGGGACAGATACATAGGTTTGGCAAACAGGGTATCAGAAAAGGATGGGGAAGGCTTCTGCCCAACATTCAGGAGCAACCACAGCTTTTTCAGGGGGCGGGGAGGGGTCCTTACTGATGTATCCATTATTTTTGGTATTTAATTTTTACTGAATCACACATATATCTGTAGTCACATGACTGGCCTGCTTTCCAATGCTCTAAAACGGAGGATTATAGTTTTTAAGATTTCTCTTGCAGTGAGGCACAGATTATGTAAAGTAGCCATGCATTAATAGAATTCTTCAAAACTAAGAACCTTAGGCCAGCTCCAGGGCATTAAGTGGCTGGGGACCATTCTGAAATGCTGACATTCTGGGGTCTAACAACAGTACACCAGTAGTGATGTCATATAAGTTACATGACGTAGCACTGCAGCACTTGTAAAAATGAGATTTTACTAATGATGTCAGACAAGTCTGCAGTCATCTCAGCCCTGAGTTGTTGCTTCGGATGGAATTTTGAACGTAACACATTGAAACTCAGTCCTTCTAGTATTCTAATGGCAGATTTGTTTCTCCTTTGAAGACTTCATATGCTGTATTCCTGTTTCAATCCTAAGGGATAAGTTGTTTAAAACAAATCTTGTTTTATTTCATAAACGTTTATTTATTCGATACTCTGTGTTATTTTAGCAGTGTTCTGTCATAAAATCTAGCATCATTTCTCCGGTCCCTGGTAGTTTCTGGAACTGAGGAAGCCACGGCTCAATATGGTACCCGCTTAGCATTTTTTAAAATAAAACCACATTAAACTTTTTGATTTTGATTACTATTTGCTTCCTTTCATTTATTTTTTTGTACACTTTCTTTATGCACCTTACGGCCCAGGCATCCTTCCGAGGTACTCACTCGGCAAGGCCTTTATTCCCTGCCTGAACCCCTCGCTACCAGCTTCCTCCTCGAACACCCAGGCAGGTCTAGCCCCCCCCGGATCACCCCCCAGGGCAGACCCACCTTCCCATGGCAGCCTTTCTGAAATTAGAGAGGCCTACCTGAGTATCGAGTCAGCCGTTGAGTTCCCTGAAGCGATGGACCAGCATTGGGATGGGGGACCTGCTCCTAGATTCCCCATCATCTCCGAGGTGCCATAGAGGGTTTTTCTAGTAGTGTATTTCCCCCAAGAGTGCAACGGTGCAATGACGTCAGCACGGCATGATGCAGACGTCCACCACACTTCTCCCACTTGTCAGTCTGAGCGTGTGTAGTGCCTTCAGCTTGTACCGGGGGCCATTACTTCACCAGGCATGCCCTGGATCCCTCCCCAGGGACAGGAGAGTAGTCCATCAGACGCTCAATCCTCTCCCTCCCCTGCTGACCCCTGGCACCCGAACTCTGGTTGCCGGCGTGGCTCGAGGTGTGGCATCCAGCGCCTCAATCCTCAGTGCCACTAGGACAATATTGGCTTCCTTTTAAAATGGTTATATTTTCTTGTGTATTACAACAACAAAAAACAATTTTTGGAGCCATTTCCAGTTGGATTGGTATGATTGAAGGCCTGAAAAAAGACAGGCCGCACAGGGTTCAAAAACATGTCAATTCTACTTAAAGATCCTGGCAAGGGTAGATCGCAACAAAGTTTGCTTTGACTGTTTGGGCCTTGACCACAAATTTGAAAATTGTGATCTCTGCATGTGTCTTGCCCGAAGGGAGTTGCTGTCCACGCCAGTCTATGACTCAATGTCTGTTCAGTGTCATCCTGTAAAAAATGTGAGCTCTGTACAAGAGGGAGTTACCCTTGAAGGTAGAAAGCACACATCAGAAGGCTCCTTACCCTTGCAGCTGAAAATGCAACAAGGAGTCGTCTCTGCAAAGGGACACAGATTAAGACTGCCAAGCCATCTTCAAAGCCCATTGAAGAGCACAGGGAGTCCAGTGGGAGAGCCCTGTTGTTAGTTGTGGCAGGAAACAGAATGGAGTGTCTAACCAGCCATTACCAACAATGTCTGAGAAGAAAACAAAAGTAGAAACATGCCACCATTCCTCAGCCCGAGAATGAGCCAGAGCAACCTGTGCCAGAAGATCCAGTGCCCTCCTTGAAGGGTATTGAAATAATGTGAGTTTCTTACCCCAGGCGTCCTTTAGCATCAGTAACTGTGCAGTAAGCTGACTAGGTTGAACTGCCTCGGAGGTGGAGCCGTGAATAGTCATATAATGAACTGGCCAATCAGAAAAGAGCAGGAGGGTGTGCTGAGTGGAGCCTGCCCAGAGGGCACCAGAATTTTTTCTCCGACTGGCTGAGAAACACTGCCTCTGAGGTGCTCTCTCTCACCTAGAGAAAATCACTTTTTTGACCCTAATTCTTCACTTTTGTGCTGAGTCTGTGAGTATTTTTGTCATTTTTTAGTTTTTAAAGGGGTTTTTAGTGGTTCACAACTGGTTCCTGGGAACCACGTTTTCCCTGTCCCCCATGGTTTCCTTTTAGCTTTTCTGAGGTAAAACATTATTGCGTCTAGTGTATTTTTCCAGTTCTTCAAGTTATTTTAATACTGGTTCCCTTATTTTACCAGGAACCACTATTTTCATTGTTTTTCCTGCTTATTTTACTGTTTTGAAATCACGGTTCTTACCGCGAGGGAACTGACCGCTTTTGAATTTAATCCCTATTGGGAACCGATAATTCACAGTTTTCCTGACAAATTGGCATGTCAGAAAAGCCAAAAAAGAGGAC
Organism: Neoceratodus forsteri; assembly: GCA_016271365.2. Lineage (NCBI taxonomy): Eukaryota > Metazoa > Chordata > Ceratodontiformes > Ceratodontidae > Neoceratodus > Neoceratodus forsteri. Next base: position 485,207,227 of record CM057449.1, read on the forward strand.
TGAACACACAGTTTTCAAAATTGTGTAAAGTGTCCCAGAATTGTGGCTAAAGCTGATAACCATGACCTGTGTTTAGTGCTTAGGTCCAGCTCATTACTGTTCCCTTTGCTCTAAATTTTGTTCAAAGACTCTAAGAAACAGAGCAAAAAGGTTATTTATTTATTTATTCGATCTTGGATTTACATACCTTTGAGCTACAAGCTCATTTACAAAGGTTCCACATCTAATGAGAAAAAACAAATACAATACGAGACATAACCATACATACAGTATCTAGGAAGTCTTAGTTACATTGTTTCGAAGAGGTTTAGCAAACATGTTAGAAAACAGTTTTTGTCTAAGTGCAGTACATGTGGTTCAGGTGTAGTTATGGCTGTTGGCTGAGCAGAGTGGACATTTACAGATGAAGAGATAGATTAGCCTGGTGGGGCCAGGAGGATTACAAGGATTGGACAGAGGACATTCGTATGGATAGAGATGAGAGGCCACTTGCAGTTTCAATGGCTATGTACTGAAGTTAATGGGGGGAATGGGACCATGTACTGGTTTGGTCCTTGGGAGGTAGAGTGAAGTGAGGCAGGGAAGTCTGCAGGTTAAGAAAAATGGCTGCTAAGGCTACCAATGAGGGGCCATCTAAGAACAAGGGTGCTGATGAAGTACCTGCTAAACCTAAAAGTAATAGCAGCAAAGGTGCTGATGAAGTGCCTAATAAGCCTAAAATGTCCAAGGGTGCTGATGAAGTGCCTAATACGCCTAAAACTTCCAAAGGTGCTGATGAAGTGCCAACTATGAAAAGAAAACCTGACCAGGTCAGTGATGAAGTATCTGCTAAGAAATCTTAGAAAGAAAGGCATGCTACTGCCCCTTCCTCGTCAGGCAAAGGAGAGATGTCAGTAGGCAAAAAGCATAAAGATAAATCTAAAAACATTGAGCCTTGGCCAGGCCCGGTGGCGCTGAGGGTTGAGGCGCTGGACGCCACACCTCGCACTACGCCGCGACCGGGTTCGGGAACAAGCCTGGGGCGGGGTCACTGGGGTGGAGAAGGATTGAGGTCCGCGAACTGCTCTCCTTCTCCAGGGGTGGGAGCGGGGATGCCTTGCTGTCTCGCTGGCTCCTAGCGGTGGCTGGGGGTTACGGCAAGTCAGGGGCTGAACATGTGGGATGTGCTGTGGCAAGACGCTAGGAAGGGGCGCGTGCGGGAGCGCGCACGCTTCGGTCCCTTGGCGTCACTGCACGCCACAGACGCAGGGGAGGAAATGAGGAAAAAATCCTTGCGGGCTACATGAAGGTTGATGAGCTGCCTTCTGCCGGCTTCTGCCTGGATGCTCCCCCAGAACTGGATAACCCCTTCGGATCCCGTGGCGGTGGTCGTGCCCACCACGGAAAACAGATCGCTGTGATGGTTGGAAGGTAAGGGTGGTTGAGCTTGGGGGGGGATGGACTGGGGTGATGTTGGTCAGGTCGGATTGGGGGAACCATTGGTAACACCCCCCCAGCCGCAGAGGAAACTAGAAAAAATATAGAACAAAAAAAAAAAAAAACATTGAGCCTCGGGGGCACAATTCCCCAGATCTGCAAGGGGATTTACCCTCTGCGGAAGAAATGGCCAAAGCTTGGCATCTTTACCAAACTGTACAGGGCATGGGATCCATGATCAATACCCCTGCCACTCCTAGTCAACATCCCAGTTCAGCCCCTTCTCATGCAGGAGGTTTTCCTGGGGATGATGAAGATTATTATGGCTTTGACCCTGACGATGACTCAGAGGAAAACCCCCTTGGAGCCTGATGTTTCCCCGATCCTAATTTTGGAGCTTCTCCCAGTGATCAGGAGGAGGCTTCTTCGTTGCTAACCTTTTTACAGCATGTGGTGGACACCCTGGATCTCCCCTCACAGGACTCCATACAGGAGGATGAAGACTACAGGGATATGATGGGTCTTCCCCCAGCAAAAAAGATTGTCCTCCCTATATATAAAGCATTCAGGAAAAATACTATGAAGCTGCTCCAGACACCTACATCTCTGTCTGGTGTAGACAAGAAAATAGACAAGAAGTATCAGCTATCTAGGACTGACACTGACTTCCTGTATGTGCACCCTAGTCATGAAGGAGTAGTACAGCAGGCAGCTTGTGATAAAGCTAATGTTCCCCTCTCCTCTCAACCCCCTGAGAAGGAGTCTAGGAGACTTGATTTCATGGCTAACAAATCTTGTACATCAGCCTCTCTCCTCTTGTGCCTTTCTTCTTACCTGCCTTATACTGCCAAGTACCAGAAGGCCCTATGGCAATCTGTCCTGGCTATCGCTCAGCATAACCCAGATACCTTGGTCCAGAACATACTAGAAACAGCTAAAACCTCCTTGGAAGCTACTAAATTTCAATTCCATATGGCAGCAGACAACAGTGATGCAGCTTCCAGGGTTATGGCCTAGGCTATTTCCCTCAGATGCTTTGCTTGGTTAAGAACTAACCTGTCACAGGACACCCAGTCCGAAGCAATGGACTTCCTCTGTGACCAAAACTCCCTCTTTGGTGATAGAACGGAGACTTACATGAAGAAGGTAGATGGATACAAAGAGACCTACCAGAGCAACATGACCAAAGGTTGGACTCCTACTCCACAGAGAGCTCAAAACAAAGGGAACTGGGGCAAGGGTTTCTTCCCTAGACTCTTCTTTCCCTATTCTATGCCAGCGAACTATACTCAAATGAGTAGATTCTACAGAGGAAGAAGCAGGAGAGGACAAAGGAGTGATACCTCTACTCCTGCTCCTTCTACACAATCTAAGCCATGACTACTTCGTCCAGGTTGCCTCCCCTCTACCAGTAGGAGGCAGGCTCTCCCACTATCTCCAGTCCTGGTCACTCATAACTTCAGACAGCTAGGTCCTGTAGATCGTGGAAAAAGGCCTATTCCTTCAGTTCCAGAAGTTTCCACCTATCAGGGGTCCCTTTCTGTCAAACTCTTACAGAAAAACTTATTCTGGAGCTGGAAGTAAAGAAGCTGCTACAGTATCAGCAAAGGCAATAGAGAGAGCCCCTCCTTCCCAGAGAGGGAAAGGTCTCTATTCCAGATACTTCCATGCAGAGAAAAAAAATTGGGAGTGGTGACCTATTCTCGACCTCAGGCACCTGAAAAGGCACTTACTGAAACCAAACTTCAAAATGGTCACTCTCAACAGTGATTCATTCCCTTCAGCAAGGAGACTGGCTAGTCTCCCTGGATCTCAAGGACGCCTATTTTCATATTCCAATGAGGCAGTCCCACAAAAAATTCCTAAGGTTGAGACTGCCATTGGGGCACTACCAGTTTGCAGCTATGCCCTTCGGCCTTTCTTCAGTCCCAGGGGTGTTCCCCAAATGCCTGGCTGTGGTGACAGCTTATCTCAGAGAACTGGGCATTTCAGGCTACCCATACCTGGATGACTGGCTCTTGGTGGGCAAGACTCCTCTGAAGGTGCAAGAGGCCCTCAGCATTACAAAGCGAACTCTGCAGTCTCTGGGATTCCTCATAAACGAAGAGAAGCCCCATCTGACTCCAGCTCAGCTCCTTACTTTTATTGGGGCAGAGCTAGATACTCAGCAAAGCAGGGCCTTCCTCCCTGCAGAAAGGATGCAGAAAGTCCTGTATCTGGCAAACTCCTTTGTCTTGCGCCAACCCAGGCCAGCCAGACATTTTCTAAAGCTCCTGGGATACATGGTGTCCATGACAGCTGTCGTTTCAGGAGTCAGATTCCAGATGAAGGAAATACGGTACCACCTTTGGGCCTACTGCTTCCAAAAAAGACATTCTCTGTCCAAGCAGGTTCCAGTCACAAAAATCTTACTTCAAGCTCTGGACTGGTGGAAGCATCCTACTGACCTGTCAGTGGGAATCCCCTTCCAACTGCCTTCTCCCACAAAAGTCATTACCACAGATGCCTCCCTCCTGGGGTGGGGAGCTCATCTGGACAGCCATTCCGTCAGTGGCATTTGGACTCCCAAGGAATCTGTAAGCCACATCAATCTACTGGAGCTCAGAGCCATCTACCTTGCTTTGAAGACCTTTGCCCTGCAGCTCAAAGGCCATTCGGTGCAAATCAGAACGGACAACACCACTGCAATGTTTTATATAAACAAGCAGGGTGGCACAAGGTCCACAGTGCTTTGTACAGAGGCAATGAAAATCTGGTCTCTAGCCTATCCCCTCGACATCAGCCTTTCAGCCATACACCTCCCAGGCAAGGACAATACTCCGGCAGATGCCCTCAGTCATATCAGCAAGGGGCACAACAAATGGACTCTGTACAAGCAGTTCCTTACCACAGTTTTCAGAAGGTTGGGCACACCAAAAATAGATCTGTTTGCCTCTCACGTCAACCATAAACTTTCTCTGCACTGCTGCAGGCCTTCAGCACTGGGGACTCCTCCAACAGATGCCTTTTTCCTGGACTGGTCAGGGAAGTTCCTTTATGCCTTCCTCTCCTTCCTTCTGATTAACAGAGTGCTGCTGAAGCTAAGGTCCCAGCCTGCAACAATGATCCTGGTGGCACCAGATTGGCCAAGGCAATCGTGGTACTCTCTCCTGCTAGACCTGGCTTCCAGCAAGCCAATCCAGCTTCCTTTCAGTCACCCTCTCCCCTGACTCTTCCTCAGACAAGGTTGACATATCCCAATCCGCCGTCTCTTCACCTCAAAGCCTGGCTCTTGAGGAGTTAGAGTACCCAGAATCCCAGTATTCGGAACAGGTCTGTAGCATCCTGAGAATGGCCAAGAAGCCTAGTACCAAGAAAACATATGCAGCCAAGTGGAAAAGATTTTCTTTCTGGTGCAAGAGGGCACACTTCAATCCTCTCAAAGCATCAGTCCCCAATCTTCTAGACTATTTGGTGCACTTGCAGGCCTCAAGGCTTCATCCTTAAAGCTGCACCTAGCTGCAGTTTCTGCTTACCTGTCCATAGGCATGGAGCAGACAATCATTGAATTACCTGTTTTCAAAAAATTCTTTAAAAGCCTTCTCCACCTTCAGCCCCCAATCAGGGAACCTGTTCTTCCTTGGGACCTTAACCTGTGCATTGCCAAGCTCATGGAGCCACCTTTTGAACCCATGGCTATGGAGCATCTGAAATATGTCACTTGGAAGACAGTCTTCCTAGTGGCTATTACCTCTGCCAGAAGAATTTCAGAGTTGCATGCAGTCTGCACAGATCCGAACTACATTATCCATCACAGGGACAAGGTAGAGCTCAGAATCAATAGGAAGTTTCTGCCTAAGGTGGTCTCTGAATTTCACCTTAACCAGTCCGTCACTCTTCCTGTTTTCTTCACTGAAAAATCCACTCCTGGAGAGCATAGTCTGGATATGAAGAGAGCTGTATCCTACTACTTGGAGCACACCAAGCAGTTCAGGGGGCTCCACTACCCAGCTTTTTCTCACCTATGGGTAGGTAGGTAGAGAAGGCCAGCCACTAAGAGAACTATCTCTCATTGGATAGTCTCCTGTAATCAGTTTTGCTATGATAAGGCTGGTAAACAGCCCTCTGAGTGCCTCAGGGCTCACTCTACCAGGGGCACTGCTGCCACAGTGGCAGCTGTAAGGAACAGTCCCCTACTTGATGTCTGCAAAGCAGCCAAATGGAAGACTGTACACACATTCACAGAGCATTATTGCCTGGATGTATCATCCAGATCTGATGCCATATTTGGCAGGGCGGTCCTGCAGAGCCTCTTCCTTAAATAGGTTCTGTATCTGCCTCCTGCTCTGCTTTGTAGTCTGCACATAGTTACTGATGCTTAAGGACCCCTGGGGTGAGAAGAAAAAATGACTCATTGTAGTAATATTGTTTCTTCCAAAGTGTCCTTTAGCATCAGTAAGCTCCCACCATTCCTCCCCAGGAAACCGATCTGAAGAAGACTCTGCTTCCTCATTATTGCCAAATTTGTTCCTGAGTTTTTGAATTCCATTTAAAGCAACGTTTTCATGTTTTTCAATGTTTTTTTGTTCATGCTGTTGCATGAATTTTGGATCCTGTTGGTCTACACTAACATGGGCATGTTCCCATTCTTCTTTCAAAAAAAATCTGGTGCCCTCTGGGCAGGCTTCACTCTGCACACCCTCTAACTCTTTTCTGATTGGCCAATTTGTTATATGAATATTCATGGCTCCACCTCAGAGGCAGTTCAACCTAGCCAGCTTACTGCACATAGTTACTAATGCTAAAGAACACCTTGGAAGAAACAATATTACTACAGTGACTATTTATTTCTTTTCCAAGCCGTACAGGCAATGGGGAATCCTGCCGTTGCCCCTCTCCCTAATTCCTGTGCCACCAAGAGGCTCTGGTTGAAGAGGAGGAACCAGTACAGCCTTAGCTGTCCCCTGAGAAGGACTTCAGTTCCCACCTAGAATTAATGAGGATTTCTTCTCTTATTCTTCTTTTGTCAGCCAAATGTCTAACACACTGAGCTTACCATCCACTGAGACTGAGGTGAATATTGGAGAAGTTGAGTTAATGAGCATGTTGGGACTGACTTCCTCAAAAAGGATATCATTTTCTATACTTAAATCTTTGCAAAAGGCAACTGCCCGAGAGCCGGCAGTGCCACACTGTGCACTGGCTATTGACAAAAAGGAAGAAAAAAGGATCCAGGCAGACAGGGCCGAGTCTGAATTCGTATATGCCCACCTTGACCACAAAGATGTGGCACAGTTTACTGTCTGTGAAAAGGCTAAGGTCCCCTGGTATCGATTCCACTGGGAAAAGATTACAGGAAACTGGACCATCTGGTAAGGAAGGCATGCACTACCTCAACCTTGCTATTAAGGCAAGCAGCATACCTTAGCTAAACAGCTGACTACCAGGAGGCACTGTGGAATACAGTCCTCTCTCTTTGTGACAGCCTGCCTCCTGATGTAGATTCCCATCTGACCCATACAGTAAAAGCCAGAATAGAAGTAGTATGTGTCAGTTTCAAATGGCTATAAATGCAAATGATACTGCATATAGGGCCCCGGTACATGCAGTCGCATTAAGGAGGTTCTCATGGCTCAGGGTAATCTCTCTTAACACAGAATAACCAGGGCAAAATTTATGGACTTTCCATTTGACGGCCTCTCCTTATTTAGGGATAAGACAGAGGCCTACATGAGAAAAGTGGATATACACAAACCATTTTTAAAAACGTCACAGAAAGCCACCTCCACCTCCTCCTCTCATAGACCTTATAGAAAGGGAGGGATGGGAAGGGTCTACTGCAGCAGACCCACTATGCAGTATGAATACCCAGATCAGAGGGGCACTGGGAGAGGCAGAAGTAGGAGAGTGTCGTCAAGACACAGGTCAGGAAGCATAGGAATACCATGAGCAGGTATAACATTTGCAAGTAGCGTTTTATTTTTTCCAATAAAAGTAAAATAAAAAATATAATTTTTCAGTATAACTGTTTACAAAGGCAGTACACACACAGAAAACAAAGTCCTTCATCTGAGGATATCTCTAATTTCAAGTTTCAGTCTTGCTCTCCCTCTCTCTTGCAGAAGTATTGCTGCTCTTTTTATAAGTCTTTGGGAACTCATTAAGAAGATCTCCTGTTTTTCAGAAAATGTTCTTGTCAGTTTCCTTCCTTGCAGGTGCAACAAAACAGTACATGATGTCCCAGAATTGGCCTCCTGTTGACAGTTCTGCAAAGGTTTACAAACCAGCATCTCAGGTTAACCCCTTGAACTCCAAATACATTTTCAAACCAAGGGATCCCACTTTTACATAAAGATTGACACATATTTTATAACTTCAGCTACACAAGGGGGAAGAAAAGATAGAAATAGCAAGTGAAGGCAGAGAGATAGCGGGGGGATAGCAAGACCGTCGGAGTGGCCATTTCTGAGGTCTCACAAGAAATTTTGACTGCATAGTCGGACAAGAGACAGAACAGAAGAGGATAAAACAGATTCTTGCGTTTAACTCTTTCTACGTAACAAATTTTTCTACATAACAAATGGGACAGGGTCTTATTCAACCCTGTCACAGACAGTAGCAAGGCAGAAGGCTGCCTCAGTTCCTCCAGCACAAGCTAAATCCAATCCCCGATAGTTTTGCCCATGTCACCTTAGACTCATGCAAGTAGGAGGGCATCTGTCACTTTATTTCCAGGAATGAGAAATATTACCAAAAACAAGTGGGTCTAGGAGATAGTGGGACAGGGTTTAACCCTGCAGTTTGTACAATTCCCAAAGTTAAGCAGAATGGGAGATTTCACTTCGAGGGGGCTCTTGTAGCTGGTTATTTATTCATTGAATTTTGTTGACCTGGTAAACCCACTGGGTCTAGAAGTCCCTTTTTCAGGGGCGACCGGAGAGAGGGATGATACAGATGGTAAGCAACTGAAATTGTACCAGATTAAGCTGTTGGTGGTATTTTTAGTGAGTGGGAGAAATTTGGCCAGGACACCGGGGAAATTAGCCCACTCTTTTTCGATAAGTGCCATGGGATTTTTTAGCATCCACCTGAACTACCACCAATCCAGGCAGATGGGACCTCGGTTTAACGCCATAAGAACTGAAGCTGGCAGGTGCCAGAACCCTACGGAAAACTTCTAGCTAGCAGTATACAGCGGGGGACCGCCCCTGACTTCTGCCTGCCCCTGATGTTCGCCTATGGTATAACAGGGGCAGTCCCCCGGCCCAATCTCAGTTTTTTTCCTGCTGTCGACCCGCACAAGTTGGACCTTCATGGTCTTCTGCTTTAGTTGACCGCCATTTTCTTCGCATTACCCACGCTTTATTATTTTACCTTTTTTCTTCTATTAAACAGTTTAAATCTGACATTTCTGGATTGACTCGGGACATTGGATTCATGACACACACTATGGTCAACTGTAATTCTCTCTTTATTGTGGACTAAATCATGACTTTATTTTTCATTCTTTGGTTCTGTATTTCTCTTGTTAATGTTTTTTTATTAGTTCCTGCCTAATCTGGTTTTTTCACCTGTACTTTTCTTCCTTGTGCCTCTCCTACAAACTCTTCAGCTCAGGCCTGTCAACTCCCTGATTGTTTTCATACCTATTGTTTACACTACTTCACACTCTGTTTTATCTGGTCCTTTGTTCTTTTGTTTCCTCTAATGTCTTGACTTCCATGCATTTCTTAGGCATCTCCTGTCCATTCTACCTCTGATCTCAGAACTTTTTTATCTGTGATCCTGTCTGGTCCTTTGTTTTTCCCCCTTCTAGCTTCCTTTCATCTCCTACTGACTAGTCCCCCTCTCCATTTTCTCTCACTCATTTCTTTACTTTGCATCTTATATAGACTTTTTATCTCAAATCCTCTTTTATCTCTTTCCTACTTCATTTTCTGCTGTTTTTTAAATTGCTCCACAGTAGCGATATATACTGCTTATGTTGCTCAGTTGTGCTATTCACCTGAAGAAGGGACCTGTGAGGCCCCGGAAATGTGTATGATTCCATCTTTGCACAAGACACTGTTGGTCCAAAAAAAGATATCAAACCTTCCATCATTACCTTTTTTCTTCAAAATTTTAAGTGATCTGTGCATGTCTTCTGCATCCTCCTCAGTAGAGCGGCAGCAAACAAAGTGTGCTTGTGGAAAGCAACTTCCCCACAAGGACCGAAATTCGGTGTGTCTGCTTTGCCTAGGCCTGGACCATGACACTGAGGCCTGCCGGCACTGCCAGGATTTTAATCAGCGCACCCAGCTTTGCAGTCAGAAGACCCTGGAAGCCTTTCTGCTGCAGCATAAACTTATAGCGATGGAGAAGGAGCCCCCAAAAAGTACCTCATCTTCCCCAACCTCTGGGGCTTCCACTTCATCAGCCAAGGGGAAGTCTTCAGGAAAGCACAAGCACTGGGAGAAGCACAGGGACAAACCTCGGTCAGCTTCATGCTCCAGGTCCCTGTGCAAGTCGGGCACCAAACATGGGTCTTCCTCCCACAGGAGGTCAGCCCCCTCGACTCCAGCAGCCCTCTCTCCCTCCAGGCTACCAGTGCTAAAACCACCCACTCTCCAGACTGTCTCGGGCGATGGTTCTTTAGGGTTTGGGACTTCGTCCTCAACCTCTCAGCCCCTGACACTCAGGTCCATTCAACAGGTGGATGCTCAGCCAGGTGACTCTGCTGGGTCCTCCTTGGGTGGTGGGTCTTTGACCGTCGCCCTTACGGTCAAGGCGTCTGCTAAATTGGTTCTGACATCCGGGACCATGCCTCCAAGCGACACCAGGGGCATGCGCTCACCTCCCCTGCAAGAGTAACGCCTCTGCCCCACTCAGGAGCTAGCTCCACCGGTCAGGCTTTTCCTTCCAGGCCGGTGCCAGCTGCATCACCAGACCAGCGTCAGCCCGTGCCTGTCCCAACGACGTCGACCACCCTCAACATCGACTCTAGTGATGCCTCACCCGTCGTCTCCTAACCCTCCACAGTCAGCTGGTCCTGTTGTCACACAGCCAATGCCTGAGGGTCCAACACCCAGCCTCTTGACTCCAGTCAGACTGACACCGGATGGTTCCTTACTCCAAGGACCGACGCCAGTGGATTTGATGCCAGGGTTACCGCAGCCCAAGGAACCGATGCCTGGGCCCTCTGAGCCTACCCCACAGATGCTGGTTCCCCCGGCCATGCCTCAGAATGCACCCACAGATCTTAACACCCTTTTTGGGCCTCGCACCATGCTGGCAACCAGGGTTCAGTAACAAGCCCGGACCATCGGGGGTCGGCAGGGGAAGGAGAGGATTGAGCATCCGACGACAGCTCTCCTCTCTTCTCCAGGGGGCGTGGACCGGGGGACTCTCTGAAGGTGTATCGCGGGTGTGGGGAGACAGAGTATGGCCTGGGAGGATCTCAGCAGGTGGGGATAAGGCAGGACGACTGATGGGGCCCCAGCCAGCGGTGACCAGAGGGAAAAATAATCGTAAAAAAAAAAACACCCTTTTTATGCCTAGTGGTATACTTCGTTGCCAGAGCCCCCAACTCTGATTCCCAGAGACCCTCCTACCAATCCAACTAAGGAGCAGGTTCCCCCTAAGAAGGCCCCGATGCTTCCTCCTAAGGAGCCTACTCCACAACCAGATGGAGCTGGGACCAGTTGTCTGAGGACCCACTGACATCAGCATCGTTGCTCGCCCTCTCCCTCTACAGACTCAGGCAAGTCAGGGGGATATTCCTACTTCCTCTTATGATGACTCCAGAGACTCTGACCTTCCATCTGAACCAGAGGAGCACAAGGACACCCACAGTCTCCTCCAGATTACCTGACTTTCATGGATGTGATGAGGCACATCCAGGCTCTTATGCGTTGGGACACAGAGGAAGTGGATCCTGAGCAACATTGGTTGCCACTTTCCTCCGTAAGAAGGAGTCCTTGCTTCTAGTTGTTCCTCCTGTTATTGACTCCTTCAAGGACATCAGTAGGGCTGCTTGGAAACACCCTTCTACTACACCGGCGACTTCTAAGAAGGTTGATCACCTGTATAATGCCCCAAGGGATGAACTCTTGTATGCGGCGCACCCAGAGGCTGACTCGGTCATTATTAACGTGGCCCATGACCATTCTAAGCGACCCCAGCACCTTAGCGCTCAGCCTCCCAACAAGGACTATAGGCAGATAGACCATTTTGGCAAGAAGGTCTATTCCTCAGCCACCTGCGCTGTCCATTCCCTAAACTTTTTAGCCCACATGGTGCAGTACCAGAATGCCCAGTGGGAGGCTTTTGAGGTGAACAGGCTCAGCCTGATCTTCCTGGGAAGACTGAACTGTTACACTTTTTAAAGTCAGGCTCGAATGTGGGATCTCATGTTCTCCGAGCCTCTTATGACTGCAGATTCTGCAGGTAAGACTGCGGCTACGGGAGTTTGCCTTTGTCGCTATTTCTGTCTTATGGTCTTCGATTTTGCTCCAGATGTCCTGTCTAAGATTCTGGACGTCCCTTTCAGAGGCCCCATTTTGTTTGGCGAGGACTCTCAAAATATAATCACCTGCCTCCAAAAGTCAGGCAAGGTTCTAGGTTCGGTCCAAACTTTGTACCGATCTCAGCCTAAGTCATCCCAGCGGCAGTCCTTTTGTCGCACCTCCAAGGAGCAATCCAGAGGCCAGCAGCCCAGAAGTGCCTTTAGGAGAAAGACTACTTCTGAAGCCACAGGAGGTTCTGCCCCCAGAGCTCCCAGAACCTCACGGGCAGCATTGCGGGTCCCTAGCTCCTCTGCCTGACTCCTTACCCAATCTCCCGACCCCAGCCGAATCCCTGGGGGAGGCAATGGGGGGTCGTTTCTCTCTCTATGGACAGGGTTGTCACAGAATAACCTTGGATCAGTGGGTTCTGCAGTTAGTGGAACAGGGGCATACCCTAGAATTTTTGGAGATCCCTCCGGACAATCCTCCAGTCCCCTCCCATTACCCTCAGGTCCATCTCACCCTTATTCAAGAAGTGATCCAAGCACTTCTGGGAAAACAAGCCATAGAACCTGTCCCACCGGCACAGTGAGGGAAGGGATTCTACTCACATTTCTTCCTGGTCCCAAAGAGAATGGGAGACTTGTGTTGCATCCTGGACCTCAGCCACCTGAAACAGTTCATAGAATACAAGCGGTTCAGAATGGTCACCCTTCCCAATCTTCTCCCCTTCATCAGGGAGATTGGCTCTGTTCTCTGGACATACAGGACGCTTATCTTCACATTTGGGTGTTCCCACCCCACAGAAGGTTCCTTCACTTCTGCTTCCAAGGAAACCACTACCAGTTTCGGGCTCTGACATTCAGCCTGTCCTTGACCCCACAAGTCTTTACAAAAAGCCTTGCAGTAGTGGCAGCGGCCTTAAGGAGGGAAGGTCATTATGTCTTCTCTTACCTAGATGACTGGCTTCTGACAGCTCCCACCAGGGACCCAGTTACTCAGAAACATGGAGGCCATTTTCTCTCTGTTTCAGGATCTGGGGGTAACTCTCAACCTCCCCAAATCCTCTCCTTGGCCAAGTCAAAGACTCAAGTACATTGGGACAATCTTGGACACCACCCAAGACAAAGCTTTTCTTCCCCCAGATAGGGCAGAACACCTTCAGGCACTTGCTTAGCTGGTTGCATCATCTTGCCAGGTTCCAGCCAGAGCTTTTCTCAGACTACTGGCGGCCATCGCAACAGTTCCACTGGCTTGCTTGCACATAAGGATAGGCCAGTGGAGCCTTTGGGTCCAATGGAATCAGCGCACAGACAATTTGGATCTTCCAGTGTTGGTATCTGACTCAGTGCATCAGACTATGAAGTGGTGGCTGAACCCCTCCAACCTCTCCAAAGGGATCCATGTCTGGTCAGAATCACCTCAACAGATCCTGACCATGGACACATCAGGTCAGGGCTGGGGTGCCCATCTGGCAGACCAGCAGACTCGGGACCTGGTCCCCATTGGAGCAGCATCTTCACATCAATGTTTTGGAGATGCAGGTGATCCTGTATGCTCTGCAAGTCTTCAGACAAACCTGCTTCTGGGACCTCTTCTGATCCAGACAGACAATATGTCTGTGGTCTTTTACATAAACAAGCAGGGGGAACGCATTTGTACCCCCTCTGCAGGGAGGCCATAAAACTTTGGTATTGGGCCATAGAGCATCACCTGGACCTTACTGCTGTACATTTTCCAGGTGTTCAAAACACCTTGGCCGACAGCCTAAGCCATTCTCAATCCAAGGCACACAAGTGGGAACTTCTTCCCTCAGTGGACGGAGATCCCTTCGACAGGTGGGGACACCAGAGCCGGACCTATTCGCTTCCACATCCAATGCAGAACTGCCCAGTTTCTGCTCACTAGATCCAGAGCCTGGTGTTTTCTGCTGAGAAGCATTGTCCCTCTTTTGGACAGTGATGTTTCTGTATGCCGTCCCTCCCTTTCCATTGCTGCAGAGAGTTCTGCTCAAGTTACAGTCCGAAAGGGCAGAGATGATCCTGATAGCCCCTTACTGGCCGTGCCCAAATATGGTTTCCACTCCTCTAGCAACTTGCAGTGGAGCATCTGATTCCTTTGCCTTTGTGCTCAGATCTGTTCTCCCAGGAGCAGGGCACCCTGGTCCATCTGGACCTCAAGTCGCTGCACCCTCATGCATGCCTCCTGCAGACTTAGCAGGGTGGCAGACATCCTAGTGGCAGCCAGGAAACCCTCCACTAGATCCACTTATGCTATGAAGTGGAAGCAGTTCTGCATATGGGCCACCGCTTGTTACCTCAATCCTTTTATTTGTCTGGAGAATCTTGTTCTAGAGTACCTCCTTTCCCTTTTGGACTTGGGCCTGAGTTACTCGTCGATTAAGGTGTATTTATCCGCCATCTCTGTGTACCATGCACCTATCGAAGACAAGACTTTTGCCCAGCTTGACCTCTCCCACACTTTCTTGCGGGGCGTACTGAATCTGAAACCTTCCATCAGGGAACCTGTTCCCCCTGGGATCTTCTGTTCATTTTAGAAAAGCTTACTTTCTAGGGATGTGGGTATGTTGTTCTAACCACACTATCTGGCAGTGTCCTTTCCCTTTAAGTTATTTATTTATTTATAGAGTTATTGAACTCTAGGATTACATTGCCTTTGAGCAAGAACAGCTAATTTACACGAGTTCCACGTCATTATGGAGGGTAACAAACATACAAAGGTCAAAACAGTTACACAGTATCAAATAACAGAGAAGGCAGAAGTATAATTATAACAATGATTCATGAGGAGAGACTACTTATGGCTGAGAACTGTGCAGAGTTCTAAGGTAAACTATTAGGAAGAGCACAGGCAGTATGCGGACAGTATGGGGTAGACCCAGGAAGAGTAGGCAGACTGGAGGGCCATTGTCATTGTGGGAAGAGGGACAGATGAAGTGCTCAAGTTGGTAGTAGAAAGTGGACAGGGGTCAGAGAAGTGCCAGTTTGGGGGTGAGGGTACGTGTGGTAGGGGTGGGGGGGGAGAGGGATGAAGGAGGAAGGGGTGGGAATGGGCGAACAAGGGGGACTGCAGTAGCAATTAGTTGTGGAAGAGCATTGTGAACCAACTGGAGTGCATAGGGAGGTGGTCTACTTAGTAGAAACAGTCACAGCTACTGGTAGAGGTGAGGCGCTGCCAGAGCAGCCATTTGAAGGGGCCAAGTTTGGGAGTTGTCAGGATTTCGCTGTTGAGCACATTGTACCAGTGAGGTGCCCTGTAGGCAAATGACCTCTGTCCCATGGAGGTCCAACATCTGGGGAACTGGAAGGTTTGATAGCAAGAACTTCGGGTATGCTGGGAGCTACAGTGGGCATTTAATAGCCTTTCAACACCTGGTGGCATGAGACCAAGGAGCACCTTTTTGGTTAACAGGCAGCTCTGATATTGGATCCTGCTAAGGAGCAGAAGCCACCCAGCCTGAGCATACAGGTCATAGGTGTGAGTTAGATGGGCAGCACCTGTAAGAAGTTTACAGGCTTTGTTGAGAGCCACAGTTGTTTTACGGAGGGCAGTAGGGAAAGCAGAGCTGTATATGACCAGACCGTAGTCAACGATGGAGGTGACAGAGCTATGAATTGCCAGTCTAAGGGCATCAGCAGTCATGCTGTGCTTATGTCTGTGTAGTAAGCCTATCCGAATAGTAACAGCCTTTGCAACATTGTCAATGTGCTGTGCATAGGAGAGGAAGCTGTATATTGTGATGCCAAGATATTTAAACTGCATAACCTGTTCAAGCGAGATGCCAGAGCAGTTCCTGATGGTGAGGGTTGGGATTTGTGCTTGCAACGCACACTGCTGAATAACATAATCTTAGTTTTGCTGTAGTTCAGGACCAGTTTGTGGGAGCTGAACCACTCTTCAACATGTTCAAAGTCAAGATGTAGATGATGCTCAAGGAGTTTAGTGTCATGGTGACTGGTGCAGATGACAGCGTCATCTGCATAGAGCACTGTTTTCTGGCGGCTGGCGTTAGGAAGGTTGTTCAAGAAAAGACTAAAAAGTAAAGGTCCCAAGATGGAGCCCTGAGGTATACCAGAGAGGACCGGCTTTCGTTCCAAGGTGATGTTGGCAGTCCTTACTTGCTGAGCCCGGCCCTCCTTCGAACCAGAGTAGTGCATCATTGGAGAGCGTAACAGAGGACAGCTGTCTAAGTAGTAGGGGGTGGTTGATGGTATCGAAGGCTTTCATTAGGTCAATGAAAGCTGCACCCACATAGTTTACCTAATCCAGTGAATTGTGGATGAAAGCCGTGAATTCCAGGAGGGCAGTGGTGGTGCTATGCTCTTTTCTAAATCCATGCTGTTGTGGGCATTGGATTTCGTATTTTTCCAGAAATTCAACTAGCTGGTTCGACACAATACATTCCAGTGCTTTGGATAAAAGAGGGAGGATGAAGATAGGCCTGTAGTTGGTGTGCAGTGCCCTATCTCCACTTTTGTGAACACGTGTTATAAGCGCCTGTTTCCATAGAAGGGGAACTGTGCCAACCTCAGTTAAAGGTTCAAGATCTTTGTAATAGGTACAAGGATTTCTCCTAGCACGAGTGCAACCAACTTTACGTCGAGGGAATCCCTGCTGAGTCTAGGTTTACATATAGCCTTGCGAATGTAGGTTCTGGCCAGATGCAGTGGAACCTCTTTAAAGTAGAACTGCGGGATGGGATGGCCCAAGGATGCTGTGTCCTGGAAAGTACTAGTGGTGGAAGTGTCAAAGAAATCAGGTGGAAGGACTGCCCAGATCCGAAAATGCATTGTTGAAGGTATTAGTTATAGTGTCAAGGTGTAGTGTCGGTGTTCCATTGATGCTGAGCATAGTGGGTGGCAGCTTGGGGTCTTTCCCAGTGAGGTCTTTCAAGTTACTCCAAAATATTTTACCATCACCCCAGGAGTTAGAGAGTGTTTCCCTGAAATATTTGCTTTTTGCATTTCAAATAGCTCGCGTGCATCTATTTCTGGCAGCTTTGTATTTTTGTACATCTACTTGCTTAAATGTGGCTCTTGCACAGTGCCAGAGGTGGTCCCTCAGTTTCAGACGAGTAATGAGCTCAGGTGTTATCCATGGGTTGGAGTTCCCGTTAACCTTCTTTTTTCTCACAGGCACATAGGTATCGCAGGCCGCAGTAAATTGTTTGATGAAAAGATCCAGCGCTATGTTATCATCATTGATTGAATCAAGTGGGGTCCAGTCCAGTCTGCGAAGATGTGACTTGAGTGGCTCAAGGTGCCCCTGTTTTAACACTCTGGTATACATTAATTTAGGAGGGGGCTTGTTAAACTTGTTTGACCAAACACAGATAACGGGTGAGTGGTCAATTATGATGTCGAGGAGCACAGCCACCTTAGAGATATGTTCCGGCTGATTAGACAGTATCCAGTCAAGTAAGGTATTTGAACCGGTCTTGTAGTTACATCTGGTGGGGGTGGAGACAAGCTGAGTGAGGTGCTGTGCCATGACAGCGTCCTTATAGGAGCAGGCATCAGGCGAAAGCCAGTTTATGTTAAAATGTCCCAGAATTATCGTTTATGAATTATAATGCAGGCCCCTTAGATATTCCATAAAGTTATTGAAGCCAGCAGCCTGATCCTTTGGGGATAAGTAAACAGATGCTATGGTAAGCACCTTGTTATGAGCCCCAAGGAGAACTCTTGATTGCAAGGACCTGTGATGGGGATCCGGGGTTAGGCATAGGTATGGCATGGTCCATATAAGTGTCCCTGAGATAGATGGCACAGCCACCACCTCGTTTTGCAGTCCTGTCTTACCTAAAGATAGCCTAACCCAGGATAGTGACTGCAATGTCAGGTATCTTTGGGTTTAGCCACATTTCGACAACAGAGAGGATGTCAAGATTATGCTGCTGTACCCAGGTTTGGAGGTTATCTAGCTTGCTGAGGAGGCTACAGACATTGATTGATGCCAGCCTTAGGGACCAAACCTTCCCGCGCCCAAAGGGGTGTAGCTGGCCCGGGGTTAGGGTGGACATTGCCAGACAGCAGCAGAAGACGTGCCAGAAAGACTTCAGGCTGGCTCCTCCCACCCATCCGGGTGGTATATCCCTCGACTCGGCCCCATGACGCCAGATCTTCCTTTCCTCTAGAAAAAGCAAGTTCCCTCCTTACTGCTCCCGCATTGAGCAGGACCTAGCACTCAAATCTTTGAATTTACTTCCTAAACTTTAAACTCTTATGAGTTTCCATCTTCAATTCGATCTTCGATCGCGACTGCCATGGACGATAAGTCCGCACCCAGATTTCGCCGGTGCCCATGCGGGCAGAAGATGTCACATACCAACCGTCATGCCAGGTGCATCTACTGCCTGGGCCACGATCACGATACCCAGGCCAGCAACATTTGCCGGTCGTCCAAGCGACAATCTTCTAGGACCGCCTCGCCTGCCTAAAGTTGGGCCGCCAGGAAAAAATGCATCTGCCGGTCAAATCTAAAGATGCCCATTGGGTGGTCTCCGTGGTTGCGTGGTCCACCGAGCAGCTGGAATAGCCTACGGCTTTCGAGGAGGAGGCAGCTTGGACTGCCGCACAGTCCTCGGCTTCTGCTTTTCGTTCTGCTCCAATTGGGCTCCACCTTTTCGGGCTCCTTCAAGGAACTGTGCCAGTCCCTCCAGACTAAGGGACAGGGCCCTTCGGGTTCACACAGCTCCCGCTCTTGCAAGAAGGAGCCGAAGAAAGACAAATAGAAGACTCACCATCGAAGCTCCTGGGACAAGGAATGTTCTCAGTCTCAGGTCTCTCAGGTTTTGACCGCAGTCGAAACTGCGGCCTTGGCCACTGGTTTCACGGAAACCCCATCGGGCCAGTTGGTTGAGATGCTGGCCGATGATGCGGCCAAGATTTTTCTCGACTCTGTTGAATGGTTGCCGTCTGAAGAGGCTGACAGTTCTCTTTTCAGGACTCCGGTCCTGCCAGTGACCTCAGAAGTGGCTGCTCAGTCTGCTGAGCAGTACCCTCTGGTTACCGATCCAGACCAGGTGGAGCCGCAGCACTCCCCGGCTCCTGCCAAGATCAAGGGTTTAGTTATCCTCCTCCAATGGGTCAAGCAGCTTCCACCATCATTGGTGCTTCTGCTCTCGATGCCATGGGAAGCAGCGCCACCGCCATTCTTGGTCTTCGTTCTCCTCGGGTGAGGAGATGCTTCGGCGCAAGTTGTGTTGATGCTACGAAGACCTCATGTGGCAACAGTTGGTGATAGCCAGTCCGAAGCTGACCCCAGCTCCCACACTGGCCATCACTTGGCTGCTGCCTGACAGGCTAACACTGACTTCCCCCAGTGGAGCCAGTCCAGATCATCTTGGTTCAGCCGAAGCCGGCCTCTCAACCGATCATGGTGGAGTCACTGCCCAAGCAGCTGCCGACCATGCTCCGACTAAGGCATCTCGGCCGGCCAAGGGGCTTCCCCATTGGCTGTCAGTCACTGTCACCCCTGACCACCCACAGCGGGTCAAGGGGGACTCGGGCCGTCGGCCACTTTATGCGGACTCCTCTGAGTCAGAGGATTCCTCACTGCACTCTCGTCTGGTTGACATGGAGTCCGTGGAAGATCTCTCGACAGAGGAAGGGTCCACCTCCTTCATGGGCATCCTCCACCTCATCTCTGAGTCCATGGGGATGAAACTGGAGCCCGTCCAGAAGCGAGCTCGCTATCCCCTCACAGAGATTCTGGACAAAGGGGACTCTCCGATGGAGGATTTCCCAGTGGCCGAGGCCATTGTCAGCCCAGTCTTGGAGTTTTGGCAGCGTCCTGCCCTGTGCCCTTTGCCCAGATGGCACGCAGATATGTCGTGCCCACTGGTACCCTTTCAGGTTTCACGGAGCATCCCTTGGTCGAGGGGTTGGTGGCCAACTCCATGTTTCGGTGCTTGGGCAACACCGGATATGTCGACAAGCCGCCAGAGAAGGATTCCAAGAAATTGGACCATGCGGCTAAAAAAGTCTGTGCTGCCTCCTTGCTCGGCCTCCTCCAGGCGAGATCGGCCATCATGATGGCACACTTCTCCCATGCCCTCTTGGGCTCTTTGGATGAGGTGATTCCTCACCTTCCTGCAGCCCTCCAGACCACGGTCAAGCAGGTCCATGATCAGGGCCGGGCTGTGGCCAAGCAGCAACTCCAGATGGCTCTGGATCTGGGGGATTCCTTGCCCGCTTGGTGGCGGCCACAGTTGCTATGTACCATAGGGCTTGGCTGCAGATCTCGATCTTTACGGAAGACACTCAGCACAAGCTCACGGATGTCCCATTCCTGGGCACTGACCTGTTTGGGCCCAGTGTGGAGGGTTACCTCCAGCACATCAAGAAGTCCAGTGCCACCTTGGACTCAGTGGCATCCGGGCAGAAGGACCCCAAGGGCTCCAGGCAGCAGAAGCAAAAAACCCTTTCAGTCCTCCACTCCTGCAGCAAAACCATCCCAGCACCGTCAGGGCCAGCAGGCTCAGTCCTGGTGATCTTGACCCAAGTCCATGGCCTCGGTAGTCCGTAAGCCCAGAGGAAAGGGGCCCGGTGGCTCCTTGTACCAGGTCCTCCTCCAAGCCTGCTCAGTGACGGGATTGGGCTGCCACCTCCATACCCCTCACGCCTCCCCTGGGTCCTCCTGTGGGGGTCCGGCGCCACCACTTCCTTTCCGCCTGGTCCGCTGTCACCACAGACAGGTGGGTTCTGGAAGTGGTCAGTCAGGGTTTGCCTCTGGAACTCAAGCAGTACCCTCTAAGCCGGGCCCGCACCCTACAGGAGGACTTGGTACCCGCAGACACTCGGTTGGCTCTTCATACATAGATACATAGACACTGTCGGCAAATAAGGGCCTATGGCCCACCCAGTCTGCCCATTTGAGCTTACAAGTTCCCTTTACATTTTTCTAGAAGTCTGTTGCCCCTTACCCCTGAACTCCAGAATTCCCTTATGTCTATCCGATGCTTTCTTAAATCCCGTGATTGTTTCAGCCCCGACCACTTCTTCTGGCAGGGTGTTCAACTTGTCCACCACCCTTTCTGTGAAGAAATTCTTCCTCACGTTTCCTCTGAATCACCCTCCTTCCAACTTCATCCCATGCCCTCTAGTCCTGGAACATCTTTTTCACTGGAAAATAGTGCATTCCTGTACCCTGTTCTTCCCTGTAAGGTACTTGTATGTCTCTATCATATCCCTCTCTCCCTCCTCTCCTCCAGGGAGTACATATTCACGTTCTTCTGCCTGTCCTCATAGGACTTGTGATACAATCCCTGTAGCATCTTTGTTTACATCCTCTGAACCTTCTCTGGAAGAAGCAGGTTCCCTCCTTACTGCTCCCGCATTGAGTAGGTCCTGGCACTTAAATCTTCTGATTTACTTCCAAAACTTAAATTAAAACTTACTCAAGTTTTGTCTTCAGCTCAGTCTTCGATCATGACCACGATGGAGGATAAATCCTCGCCTGTATTTTTCCAGTGCCCATGCGGGCTGAAGATGTTGTCTACCAACCCTCACACCTCATGCGTCTGCTGCCTGGGCCACGATCATGATCCGCAGGCCTGCGACATTTGTCGGTTGTTTCACCTGATGGTTCTGGAGGACTATGCTGCCCAAATGAAGTTGGGTCATCTGGAGAAATGTTATCCATTGGTCAAATCAAAGGATGCCTGTTGGGTGGTCTCCGTGGCTGCAGGGTCCACCGGGCAGTTAGAGCAACTCAAGGCCTTCGAGGAGGAGGTGGCCCAGGTCGATGACGCTCAATCCTCTTCTGCTT
Source organism: Neoceratodus forsteri (assembly GCA_016271365.2). NCBI lineage: Eukaryota > Metazoa > Chordata > Ceratodontiformes > Ceratodontidae > Neoceratodus > Neoceratodus forsteri. Next base: position 485,228,898 of record CM057449.1, read on the forward strand.
CAGCCTTCATTCCGCTCCAGTTGGGCTCCACCTATTCAGCCTCCTTCAAGGAGCTGTGCCAGTCCCTTCTGACCAAGGGGCAGGGCCCTTCCATTTCACACAGTTCCCGCTCACGCAAGGAGGAGTCCAAGAAGGATAAAGAGATAACTCATCGTCAATGATCCTGGGACTGGGAGCATTCCCACTCTCAGGAATCTTCAGTCTTGACTACAGTCGAAACCGTGGCTGTGGTCGCTGGCTTCACAGAAACCCCATCGGGCCAGTTGGCTGAGATGCTGGCCGATGATGCAGCCAAGATTTTTCTCGACCCTGTTGGCAGGTTGTCATCTGAAGAGGCCAACAACTCTCTTTTCAGGACTCTGGTCCTGCCAGTGACCACTGAAAAAAATACCCTATCCCAGCCAGCTGAGCCGGCCCCTCCGGTCACTGACCTAGACCAGGAAGAGCCGTGGATCTCCCCAGCTCCCTCTGAGGCCCCCCCCCCCCCGTCTGCAGCACCAAAGGTTGAGGTCTCAGTCATCTACCTCCTCTGATTGAAGCAGGTCCCACCGACATCGGTGGTCTCGCTTTCGGCACCACTGCTATTTGTCTTTGTCCTCCTCGGGTGAGGAGAGGCTTTGTTGCAAATTGCATTGACACTACAAAGACCTTTTGTGGCAACAGTTAGTGCTGCCCAGGCTGAAGCCGACATCAGTTACCACCCCGGCCATCACCTGGCTGTCGCCTGAAAGGCCGACACCCCAGCCTGGGCCGATCGACTTCGTTCCTTCCCCAGCGAACCCAGCTCAGATCGTTTCAGCTCAGCTGAAGCTGGCTTCTCCACTGATCGTAGTGCAGCCATCACCCAAGAAGCCATCGACCAGGACTCTGACCAAGGAGTCTCAGTCAGCTAAGGGGCTTCCCCATCAGCTGTCAGTCACTTTCACACATGACTGCCCACAGCGGGTCAAGAGTGACTCGGGTGGTCGCCCGCTTTATGCAGACTCCGCGGAGTCTAAGGATTCCTCTCTGCATTCCCGGACACTGGATACGAAGTCGATGGGGGATCTGTCGACTGATGAAGGCCCCACTTCATGGGCATTCTCCACCTCATCTCCGAGTTCACAGGCATGAAACTGGAGCCCGTTCAGAAATGGGCTCGCTACCCTCTTACAGAAATTCTGGATAAAGGTGACTCTCCGGAGGCTTTCCCAGTGGCCGAGGCCATCGTTGGTCCTGCCCTGGAACTCTGGCAGTGCCCCGCTTCTTGTCCTGCACCCTCTGCCCAGATGGCCCGCAAATATGCAGTGCCCACTGGCACCCTTTCAGGGTTCACGCAGCATCCCTCGGCTGAAAGGTTGGTGTCTGACTCCATGTTTAGGCGCTCAAGCAATACGGGAGACGTCGATAGACCACCGGATAAGGAGTCCAAGAAAATGGGCCACTCAGCTAAAAAGGTCTATGCTGTCTCTTTGCTCGGCCTCCGCCAGGTGAGCTCGGCCATCATTATGGCACACTTCTCCCATGCCCTCCTGGGTTCCCTGGATGAGGTGAGTCCTCCAGACTATGGTCAAGCAGGTCCGGGACCAGGGTCGTGCTATGGCCAAACAGCAACTTCAAATGGCCCTGGACATTGGAGATTCCTGTGCCCGCTCGGTGGTGGCCTCGAATGCCATGCACCGTAGGGCTTGGCTGCAGATCTCAACCTTCACAGCAGACACGCAGCACAAGCTGGCGGATGTATCATTCTTAGGCACTGACCTCTTTGGGTCCGGTGTGGAGGGTCACCTTGGACTCTGTGACATCTGCCCAGAAGGACTCCAAGGGCTCTAAGCAGCAGAAGTGCAAGCCCTTTTGGTCCTCTACTCCTGCGGCTAAACCAGCCCAGCATCAGTCTAGCCAGCAGGCTCAGTCCTGGCAACCTAGAGCCAACTCTGTGGCCTCGGTAGTCCGAAAACCCAGAAGGAAGGGACCCGGTGGCTCCTCAGCCAGATCTTCCTCCTCCAAGCCTGCTCAGTGATGGGATGGGGGTTGCCACCCTCATGCCCGCCATGCCTGCCTGATTCTCTTGTAGGGGGTCAGCTCCATCACTTCCTTTCCGCCTGGTCCGCTGTTACCATGGACAGGTGGGTTCTGGAAGTGGTCAGTCAGGGTCTACCTCTGTAATTTGAGCAGTACCCTCCCAGCGGAACCCGCACTCCATGGGAGGACTTGGTATCTGCAGACACTTGGTTGGCTCTTCAAGATGACATAGCCCAGCTCCTCCACAAGGAGTCCATGGTCAGAGTTATGGATTCTCCGGGAACACCCAGGATTTGTCTCCAGGTACCTTCCGGTACCATAGCAGATGGGGGGAAGGGGCTGGCACCCCATTCTAGATCTGCATGACCTGAACAAATTCCTCAGGTCCTGCACCTTCAGGATGGTAACTCTGTCCGATATCATACCATCTCTGGAGCAAAACAAGTGGTTTTGCTCTCTGGATCTTCAGGATGTGTTCTTTCATGTCCTGATCCATCCATCCCACCGAAGGTTCCTCCACTTCAGAGCAGAGGGAACCCTTTATGAGTTCCAAGCCATGCCTTTCGGCATCTCCTCAGCCCCCAGAGTCTTCACTAAATGCATAGCAGTGGTGGCAGCTTACCTGAGGCACCAAGGGGTCTTTGTGTACCCCTGCCTGGATGACTGGCTGATAGCAGGTCCCTCCAAATGGAAGATGCAGCAGTCCAGGGAACTGGCCCTCCAGACCTGCATTGACCTTGGCCTCCTGGTCAAGAGGCCAAGTCTGAACTCGTTCCCTCACAGGCGATTAGCTTCATCAGGGCAGAACATGACTCATGCCGAACCAGAGCTTGGCTCCCGATGGACAAGGCGGAGGTTCTCTCCTCCTTTGCCCAATCATTTCTGGTTGGGCACTTGCACCCTGCCTAGGACTTCCTGCACCTTCTGGGTTACATGATGGCCTGCACCAGCGTGGTCTGATGGGCCCATTGGCATATGTGCTCCTTCCAGTGGGAGCTGGCCAGCCACTTTGACCAACTGGTCACTGTGGCCCAGAGGATGTGGGATGCCCTCCAGTGGTGACTTGTCCCAGAGCATCTGCAGGAAGGGATTCCGTTTATCTGCCCTGAGCCAATGGTCATCCTGATGACCAACGCCTCTCTCTTGGGCTGGGGTGCCCATCTAGGGGAACACAGAGTCCACGTGCTCTGGAGTCCCAATGCCACATCAACCTGCTGGAGCTCCGAACAGTCCAGCTGGCGCTGACTGCCTTTGCTCTGTTTGTTTGAGGTCAAGTGGTCCAAGTCCAGACAGACAATGCCATGACCATGTACTACCTCAGCAGACAAGGCGGAATGCACTCCCTGCCCATGTGCAAGGAAGCCTGCCCCCACATTTGGACTCTCGTGAGCAGCCTGGAGGCGGATCTCCTAGCCATCCCTGTGGAAGGAGCCTCCTGTCAGCTGGCAGATGCCCACGAATGGTTTCTCCATCCAGAGGTAGTTCACAGTCTGTTCTCCCAGTGGGGGCACCCCTCAGGTGGACCTGTTCACCTCCAGGGAGAATGCAAAGCTGAGGCTGTTCTGTGCCCACCCCTCTCAGCAGGGAATGCTGCAGGAGTATGTCTTCTCGAGGTCTTGGACCCCAGGCCTCTTCTATGCCTTCCATCCACTTCCCTTGATCCACAAGGTGTTACTCAAGGTCAGGAGGGACAAGGCACGGGTGATCCTGGTGGTTCCGGACTGGCCCCACCAGTTTTGGTACCCCAATCTCCTCAGCTTCAGCAACAGGCTCCCGAGGCACCTTCTCATATGCCCAGACCTGCTCTCAATCAATCGGGAAGGTTCTCCACCCAGACCTTCAATCCCTGCACCTGACAGTCTGGTTCCTGAGCGGCTAGAGTTCCAGGCTTTGGGTCTCTCCGAAGATGTCATCACTGTCATGGAGGTGTCTAGAAAGGAATCAACCAGAAAATGCTATGCCTTCAAATAGAAGAGATTCTCCATTTGGTGTCAGGGCAAGGGGTTGAACCCTTCGACCTGTCCTGTGGCTAGCATTTTGGACTACCTGTGGTCCCTCTCCCAAGGGGGAGTTCGGTCAACGACCCTTAAGGTGCATCTAGCAGCCATCTCTGCTTACCGGGCGCAGGCCGATCAGCAGTCGGTGGCACAGGAGAAGGTGGTTTGGCACTTTTTCAAAGGCCTTGACCACATTTCCCCTCTGTTGCGTGAACCACCACCACTGTAGGACTTTGTTGCTGGTTTTGGCAAAGCTCATGGGCAAGCCATTCGAACCGATGCACAGGTGTGACGTCTCACCTGTCGTGGAAAACTGCCTTGGTGACTATCATGTCAGCCAGAAGGATCAGTGAGCTCCATGCGCTTTCAATGGAGTCTCCTTACCTGGCTTTCCACAGGGGCAAGGTTGTCCTGCGCCCCAACCCGAAGTTCCTCCCGAAGGTTGTGTCGGAGTTTCACCTTAATCAGGTGATGACTCTTCTGGTGTTCTTCCCGAATCACACCTCGGAGGCTGAACACAGGCTCCATACTCTGGACCTGAGGTGAGCGCTCGCTTACTACAAAGAGCACACGGCTGGAGTTTGGGGAGAGGTTCGCCAGCTGTTTGTCACCTGTGCCGAAGCCGCACCTGGCAGACCTGCAGCCAAGTGGCCGATTGGCAGGTGGATCACATCCTGCATTGATCTCTGCTATAGGTTGGTGGGTAGGGAGCCTCCCAGAGGGCTAAGGGCTCATTCCACCTGCCATACCACTGCATTGGTGGCTGCTTCTAGGGACATCCCTATCCAGGAAATCTGCAGGGCTGCTACTTGGAAGTCAGCACACACCTTCATTTCCCATTACCACATTGACCTCGAGTCACGCCGGGATACTGGTTTTGGGGCCTCAGTTCTCCAATCTCTGTTCCCTGAGTAGGGGGTGTGCGCCTTGCCTCCCTCCTCCCAGAGAACTGCTAGAAGTCTGCCAACAAGTGTGGATAGAATAACATATCCACTTCCCTAGAAACACAGGTTACTCACCTGTGACAGTAATTCTAGGAGTGGAATATGTTGTTCATCCACATGGACCCACCTGACCTCCTCTGGCTCAGGCGCATGACCTCTGCTTCCAGTGGGCAAGATCTGGCATCATGGGGCGGAGCCAAGGGATATACCACCCAGGAGGGTGGAAGGAGCCAGCTTTAAGGCTTTCTGGCACTTCTTAAAAGGGAAAGGACACAGCCAACAAGTGTGAATGAACAACATATACCACTCCTAGAACTACTGTTACAGGTGAGTAACCTATGTTTTCTAGAGCACATGCAGAATTTGGCAGGGCTGTGCTGCAGGGCCCTTCTGTCTACAATTTTAAGGTTGATCTTCCTCCCAGGCTGTCTGTTGACACCTGTAACTGCTTGGGACTCGTTCCTATGGTGTGACCTGATGACTGAGATACCCCCAAAGAAGACAGCACAATTACGTGAGAACTTACCGTAACAGTAGATGTTCGAGGGGATCTCAGTCATCAGGATTATTTCCCCTTCCACCATCCCTCTATTTGGGGCCTCTTACTGGAACTGGCTGCTTGGTGTATCTAGCGTTTCTTATAGGTCTGGACACCTGTCTCTCTCCCCTCGGTTCCCTATGGCTGGGCTATGCTCTCTTAGTCTCCGGGGGAAAGAACTGAGGAGGGAACGGGGCCGCTCACGCCTTTATAGGGTTGGTGACGTCGGTGTGAGTGGCCCCAGTTGTACTGCTGAAAATCTTCTGTGTGGATTCCCCTTCACTGACAGCAAAGTTCCTATGGTGTGACCTGATGATTTAGATCCCCTCGAAGATCTTCTGTTACGGTAAGTTCTTCTGTAACTGTTCTGTCCATAGGTGTGGCCTGACAAAAGAGATTCTATCGAAGATCTAATGTCATGGTTAGTACACAACTGTTCTTTATTGTCTTTCCCAGCACTTTTGTAAACTATGTACCTTACTCTGTTTTGTATGGAATTTCTGCAGTCCTGTTACCTTTATCGTTGACTACGTCTGTTGTATTCTCCCAGGTCATGCCTAGAAATAGTCAACAGTTTTTGTCTAGTGCGCCTACCTGGTAAATAAAAACACAGGACAGGTGGAAAGAAGAGTGGTCCCCTTGGACTGAGGAAGGAGAGTAATGAACTCTAAGCGTCTGCTTTAACCCCTGGATACTGTGTACTTCAGAGGTACTTTCTTGAAATACGCAGATATTAATTTTTATTTTGCTTCATTGTTTCATCTTGCAGAGCCCAGAGCAAGTTGTGGGTGGTATCTATGGTGTACTGAACCGAAAACGTGGCCATGTCTTTGAGGAAGCCCAGGTAGCAGGAACACCAATGTTTATTGTAAAGGCTTACCTGCCTGTAAATGAATCTTTTGGTAAGACTTTTTGTTCTTCTTTAAAATGCTTCAATTCTAATGTTTCTTAGTTAAGGGGCCACTGTCACTTGGGGCTCCCAAAAATATTTGTAACAAAAGTAGGAATTTGAGACCCCAGTACATGCATATTTGTTTTCTGTAGGGTTTTTATTTTTTTTTGTTGTTAAGATTATTTTCCTGTAGTGATTTACAGAATTTTTTTTATTATCTTAAACTAAATTGAAGACCATGGCTGCCTTTTGTTTTCCTTGTGCTTCTTATTCCTCCTTAGATGGTGGGCCAGGCTCTTAATTCAGCCCATCCACAAGCCCGTGATCCCACCCCTGCTGTAGTGGTCATCAGTGGCACCCAGATACCCACTGCTGCCTGTCCCCTCCTATACTGCCCTGGCTATATCACTTTGGATAGGACTGACTAACAGGGAGCAGAGCAGAGCTTTCCAGAGCGAAAGGGGGAGGTAAATCGAGGTCTTGGTGCTACAGCTGAAGGTGTGTGTCCGGGGGTGGGGGAGAGAGTGTGGTGGAATCAGCTGCCAGAGGACCACTACTGTTTCTGTTGTTTTTCATCTCCCAGAATCCATTCCTGCCCCATACTGGGGCACAGCAGAAGATGGTTGATTTTTCTGGTCTGTCAGAATGGGCTGGGACTGTTATGGTAACTAAAGTCAGAAGTGTCACTACAACTGACACTCACTGGACCAGGAATGGACATGTGATGCCCTTGAAGACTAGCAATCGCCCACCTTTCTGAAACAATGTATTTCTCTCCACATGACTTCCTGTTTCTGGGCCATGCAGTAAGAGTCATATTAATGGCAGGAGCCCTTCACCTTCCCTGTGGCAGAAGGCGTATGAGACAGGTGGACAGCACTGCCTCCGTTGCCTGTTGTGCTACAACCCTGGCTTGGGTCGTCCATATAGTTACACAGTAATGCACAACAGGGCATGTGTTGTTGTGGGATCTACCCACACTTCGAGTGGTGTAACACGAGGTGCAGCTGAGTGCCATAAACCACTTGAAAAGTGGGTAAATCCAAGAACACACATACTAGGAGTGCATTATTGTGACTATGAAATGGACCCAAAGAAAAAAAACTTTGAATTAGATTTAAACCTAACAGCTGGGACTTTAACCATATGTATGTTGTGAAATTTACTCACATGGAAAGACCCAGGCAGACTAATCAGACAGCAAGATTTTCTTATTCAGTTTATAATAAGGTAAATAGTTTACCATAAGGTCATCAAACAGCTCAGCTTTTTTTAATGTTCGACATGCACACGTAGCGAACATTTTGCTGTGATAATGGGTTTTGAGAGGTGTAACACTGTCGGTCCCATGCAGAGCACTTTAAAGGGGCTTGTCAGTGTTACACCAATCATCAGCTAGGCTGTTCATGGCACTGTTCCAGCTTGCTGGGTGGAAACTTCATGTAGTGCAAAGGAAGAGAGCCAGCCCAGTCATAGGGCGGTTCTTCCCTTTATTTATTTATTTATTTGAAGGTTTTGCCAGGCAGGCATACTGAGCAGACTACTGCTCGATTCCAGATGCATCCATAATCAACATAACACCTCCCAGCAGTCATTATCATCATCATCAAAATCTTTATTGTTGAGATATAAGAGCTGTGCACATTTTAAAAAAAGAAAAAAATATATGCAATATAAATATACATATAAAAGTGTTCATAGATATATACATACCAATTCATAAATATTATGATAGACAAAATTTGCTTTGGTACTTTTTAGAGTGGGGAAGCCACAAGTTAACTCCTTCCCTAACCAATCATAACCTTCATAGTGTAATTTCTGTTGCCATTGTTTTCTTCCTTTTCCTATCAATAGCTTTAAAATATTTAGCAGTTCTGGTTACTGTCCAAGCATCCGCTGTGTCTATTAAAATGGTGGTCAGGGTCTCCTGGCTAACTGTATATCTGGGACCTAAAAAAGTATTTAGTGGGAAGGCTATGCCTGAGGTTCAATGGGCGGAGCAACAGCGTCACTCCCCCATCAGGCCTTAAAAGGCCACTCCTCCTGGACTGTTCCAGGATTTGTTTCTTCATTGCGGCTGGAGGTGCCGCCCTTCCTCGCTCCCCTTCCATCTCTCCCTCTCCTCTGCCGTTGATGTGTCTTGTGGTGCTGCCAGCTCGCTGCCCTTCTCCTTTCTGCCCCCACCTGCCACTTGTGCAGCAGCATTTTCATCCCTTGTTTTGTTTCCCTCTCACCCCCCAACCTTCCTTTTCCTTCTTGTGGTGTTGCTTTCCCTTGTGTCCTCTGGTTTATTCCTCCCCCCGTTCTGTCCTTCATTATCTGGTTTTCTTCATGCCGGCTCCTCCAGTTGCTTTTGTTCTCCTCCCAGTTCCATCCCATCCGGATCCCTCGTCTTCCATGACCCTGCCTACTGATCCTTCCTGCTCTGTATCCTCCGCTGCTCGTGCTCCTGCTCTGTGTCAGACCCCATTCCTTATCCAGACATTGAGACCGCGCCTCCCCCGATTCGGGGCTTTTCTCTCCATGCGGCTCCATATTCTCTCATTGCGCTCCGATACCTGACCATTCCACCTCAGCTCTCTACTAGTTCATAAATTCCTGTGACTCCTTCCATCAGTCTTTCCGCTCACAACTCCACATCCATGGTTCTGCCTGCTTGTTCTTTGCTGCTCGGACCCACTGCCCTTCTGTTTTCTTCCTGTGCACATCTGTGGGCAACCTCTCTTTTTCCAGCGCCTTTTGAGTCCTGTCCCTGTGCCTCCGGTTGGCTCTTTGCCTTCTCCGGTTCCATTCCACCCTGGATTTGCGGGTGCTCTCGGCTCTCCCGTCTCTTCATAGGACCACTACCTCCTGCTCCTGGCAGTCCGACTGTTGGATTTCCCATCTCATGCCTCCAGAATGCTTCGTTGTCTGCCTGTGCTCATTTTCAGGGATGTCTTGGCCCCTATCCCCTATGTGGAGCAGGGGTGATTGAGTGTGAGGGTCATTGCGCTATGCATCTTGCATGGCAGTTGTGAGGTATGCCTCTTCCTAGCGCTTTCCCTCCATCAATCACTTCCGCATTTTCTCATCTGGCCCTAGCTGGGCCTGTGCCCTGCACCACCTGCATCTCTGTTAGTGCCTTTCTTTGACCTCCTGGCTTCTCCCCTATCCCTGGCATGCTGGCCTCAGCCAGCTTGCTGTCCATGTTTTCTTTTGGGGGTACCTACCCTATCACTACTCCTCACTACTCACCTATCCGATAAACCCCTCGCTTCATTCATTTCCATTCTTTAGTCCCTGCCAGCCTTCAAGGCTTCCCTCCTTCAGCATCTCTCGTATATTCTTCTCAACCTTCCGCCCATCCATTCGATTTTGCAGCTCCTGTCTCACTACTCCTGGTACTCAGTACCTCCCTCGTCAGCTGCGGGCTTCAGTCGTCCCTCATCTCAGCAACACCTCTGGATGTAGAATTTATTACTTTAAGCTACGATTGGTGGGGCTCTCTTCATCAGGGCCCCTTTGGCTGCCCAAGTGGGTTCAGAGGCACCCTCTATGCTATTCTCCATCTGATTGCCGCTGGTTCACCTGGTCTGCTTCATAGGCTCATGTAGGCTGGCCGAGAGCCTCAACGGTCATTTCTCTCCTTCTTTGCTTTTGGGCATCCAGTTGCAGAGACGTTGCTCACAAACCTCAACAGCATTCCTGTTAGAAGGACAGAGTGAGAGCTTCATCTAAATTGCAATCTTTTCCTCTTCCCTCAATATTGACTCTAAATTGCAATAGCTGAGCCATCACTAACCAAAACATTCTTCAGCCTGGAGGGAAGGTGACCTAGGCCTTGGATCCCCAGAGGTTTCCTCCTCCAAGGGGGTTTTTCCTCCCCTCCGTGCCAATGGTCATAATATTAGACAGGGTTAGTGCTTTCATAAGGTTCCGTAGTTAGGTTCCGCTGTTGGATGGAGTCAGATGGTGGCCCCGGCTGTTCCCTCTCTCCTTAGGAAGTCCACCCTTCTGCATCTTGTCAGATTTCCTTTCGTTCATCGTTCTCATCATCTATCGTTCTTCTCCTCTCTATCACCTTAAGTTCTGGGCTCGATATATTCTAATTTCTCGCCTCTTCGATGCTCAACTCCCTTTTGGGTATTGTTTTTGGGCTTCTTCCTAAGCTACCTTCAGGCAAGGGAATCATTCCCGCGGCACCAGTAGGGGTGGAACCCTTCTCTAGGGTTCCTCGCTGGCGTATCCCTGTAGGGTGCTATATCCCATGGATAGAGAGGAGAACAGCCACAATGTATCTAAGTCACACAAGCATACATCATATCAGGTTGCATAAGCACATTGAATGGGAAAGCTATGCCTGTGGTTCAATGGGCAGAGCAACAACGTCACTCCCCCATCAGGCCTTAAAAGGCCACTCCTCCTGGACTGTTCCAGGATTTGTTTCTTTGTTGCCCCACCATCCTCCCCTCCTCCTCCAGCGGCACTTCTCTCTTTTCCATGGGCTTCATCCTAAGCTACCTTTAGCCAAGGGAATCATTCCCGCGACACCTGTACGGGTGGAACCCTCCTCTAGGGTTCCTCGCCATCATACCCTTGTAGGGTGGTATATCCCATGGATAGAGAGGCGAACAGCCACAATGTATCTTAAGTCACACATGCATACATCATATCAAGTTGCATAATCACATTGAACCAATATGTCCTCTCCTTCGTAAACCAAGAACTTTTTCAGAGGAATACTCCACCCAGCAGTCTGCTGTGGTCCCCCTTCTCACACACACACACACACACACACGTGTAATCCTGAATGCCAGAGCCCATCCCCAGTGCTGCTAACCATAAAGAAAACCCTCCCTCAGTGTCTCCTGCCCATTCCATGGTAGTATTCTGACACAAGGGTGCCCAGCCCTCCATGCAGCTGCTACTCCAGCCACACTGCCTATTTTGACTGTGTGCCTCACTTTTTTAACACCCTGTAAAAAAAAAGGAAACCATCCATCGATGTCTGTTGCCTCTGCTGCCATTACCACCCCCCCCCACCCAACCTTCCCATTCAGCACACACCAACCCCCCTCCCAAACCCTTACTTACCAGAGGTCCAACACCATAATCCTCTCTGGAGTGGAGACACATCTTCACTCTTCAGCGCTGGACTACGAACTGAGGAAATCAGATGTGCAGTTCCATGTATTTCAAAGGGGTTGTGAAATTATCATCATAACTTGGTCATTTTTGAATGTTTTTGCCTCAGATTTTCAACATCCCTTATGTAACCCCTAGGTGGCACTATCCCAAGGGCTAGTACCCCTGCCTGCTTGGCTAGTAGCAGGTTAAGGGGCCTGAGTTCTGAAATGGGTGACTCCACCCTGAGGTCAGGGTTGGTAGTGGTCAAACTAACCTGGGCACAGCCCTCCGGGACACTGTGACCCCCCTATTTCCTTACTAGTGGCCGGAACAATACACAATAATCACTTTCACAATACCCCTGATACACCACACAAGTACCCACACTGTTTCACTTACCACCAGGGCTTTCCTCTGGCCCAGCCCTGGGGACCCCCCTGTAAAACAAGGTTATACACAGCAAATAACAGCAGTACAGTACTCTTGCACAAACTGGAACCACAGTCAGGGTAAATGCAAAAAAGAGTTAGATCTGATTTATTTAAGGGGCTTGAACAAGGGAGGGGCATAATCAGGTTACTTTGCTTAAAGGCTCTATCAGTCAAATAGTTATGCATGCACTTCAGGGTCCATAAGTAGTCACATACTCTGGGTACCCAGATGGAGAATGGTGGGCTAGCCAGGAACATTGCAGCTGGTTGGGGCCCTGTGATGGAAGGAAACAACATGCACAACACACCCTATTTGTAATCTGGAGCCAGAAGGCTCAGTTTGTGAAAAGAAAACAACAAGACAATCAGAAGGCACACTTTTAGATTAGGCTGTTGTTGCAGGGTGCTACCCTGATGATTACTCACGATACCCAAGACTGGACACAGGCTGGATGAAAATTGAGACTGCAGGTGGTTAATCTGGAGTGCCAGGAGAAGCTGGACCCACACGATTCGCTGAGGCGTCATTCCTGTTCAAGCGTGGAGCAGGGGGCCGATCCCCAGGCAGGTCTCTCATCGGTGGCTTTCTCTGTGCAGTGGGGTGGTCTGGCAGGGTCAGCATGGCGTGGCCCAGGCCAAATGGAGATGAACGCGGATTCAGTCCAATTAGGCTGGATAAAGCTTCCAGCAAGCAGAACACAGTTCACACACTGGGGAACCAAATCACGACCCAGTTTCAATACACAGCACATTTACATGTAAAGGATTCAACGTTCCAGCAAGTGGAACACAGTTCACACACTGGGGAACCAAATCACGACCCACTTTCAATACACAGCACATTTACGTGTAAGGAAATTCTACTGTATCAGGCAAACTGCTCTCCAGTCACGATCGCAAGTCTCTGTACAAACTGGGGATTCAAAAGCAGCTGGAAATCGTGACAGGGCGATCGCATTCAGCAAATCTTCGGTCTTCTTCGGGTTAAAGCCTTGTCACAGTCCAGTGGCTTAAATAGTCCTCACAACTCGGATTCAGTCCAAATAAACTCTATTTTCCCTCTCAGGGACAGCAGGCAGACAGGCAGGCCAAAACACAGCCCTTCCACAGTTCTCCCATGCAAAACCACACAGAACTGCTGCTCAAAATCACTTGAGCTGTTATTTCTTCACTTAGCTCAAAACTGAAACTAGCTGCAGCAGCCTGGGAAATTCCCGAAGATCCAAAAGGTTCAGTTGGCTGATCCTCCTGTTTGTCACAACAAAGGCTCCCCCTTCAGGTGTAAAAAGGCGCAAAAAAGCCCAAAACTACAATTCCTACAGATTTTGACTCCAGACAGCTCCTGTAGTCTGGCTTCATTTTAGGTCCCACCAGAACTGATTGGTCTAAATCGCAGTTCAGGACCAAAATAGTGGAGATAAACAAAACAGTCCTTGCTGCAAAGAAGGAAGGTTAGAAAAACTATATTATCATTATCACTCTACATGATTTTCAGCAAATAGCTACATCTTTCAACAGAGCTCCCGCTCAGATTACTTATGACTGCAATCCAGGCAGCTCTTAAAGAGACAGTACACAGAGGCTATACAGGCACTCTCTGGCAATCACATTTAAACTGCTAAAATGCAGGACACCAACCTGGCAGTGAGCATTTAGGCAAGCTCGAGGAAGACTTTTCGGGAACCCCCATTTGTAGAGGGATTACACCCTTCCCTGCCTGGAGAAAACTTAGTGTCCGCATCAAGTCTGTACCATCATGCATCAGTTAACATAAGCTTATTACTTTACTATGCTCTTTCTGCCCCGCCACCTTAGTGAGGCACCTTATCTGAGATTATGCTATGTATTGTCTATTATCACCCTGGGGGGGTCCTATACCTTTGCTGCCCCTAGGTCTGTATGTACCCTGTGATACCCGACCCACTAGTGTCGCATATACGCTTATCTCTGTACTATGTACTACTGTTTTAATGACCATTGTTAATTCACTTCTGTGTTGGAGCATGCTGCTCTAGGTTTGTACTGTGACTATGTATTTTTCTCATGTATACCATGTAACTACGTATTTCTCTCATGTATGCCTTGTAACTCTCCCGGGTCGCACCTGAAAATAGGCACCAGCTGTCTAGTGTGCTTAACCGGTTACCAAAAGCAAATAAATAAATAAAATACATATTCCCTACACTTCATGATACTATATCCATTCTGACAACACATTGTGCTTATGTCACACAGGTAAATTGAACATTACTATACTGAATCAGGTAATAACTTCTTGTACCTTAAACAATGCAAGAGGGGGCCCTTCCCTATCAGCTAACTTGGGGCTAGAGGGGGCAGGGGCACCATGGTGAGAGGGAAAGACAAGTAACCTGGAATTAGCTGTCGAGCTCAATTTGGGCAGTGAACTTGGTGAAACATAAACATCTTTGTGCACCACATTGAGAGGCAAATCCACTGGCCTCCCCAGAAAATCATAACTGAGGCGTACTACTGGCTTGACAGCTCGGCCAGTCTTTCTGAGAGGGACAGCTACAGTCTCTGTATCCTCAGCACTGGTCTGGGGACTCTCGTCACTTGTGAGGGGTGCCTCTGCCTGGGTGGGAACGTCCAAACTTGGGGGACTGTCGGCTCCTTGCTCTGCAGGCTTCGTTTCTACAACACTTGACTGATTTTGTGAAGGCTCAGGCACAATCAAGCTTTGAGGCACAAAAGGGGGGTGGTCAGTGTGACGTAGACAGCCAGCTCTGAGTGCTGTATCATTTTTTTTTTAATATAAAGTGTGTGACTGATTGTCTCTGCTAAAAAAAAGTCTGATGCTCTTAGAATGACCTCACCCCCCCCGATTTCAGCTCAAAGGTGAAAGCCATAAGAAAAATGCTGACAGCATGTGAGTTCACACACACTCAGTTTTTAGAGACCATGTGTTACATGTAAGGCTTTAATTAAGGATCCTGTCTGTCTGAGTTAATTACACCTATAAGTGCTAGAACATATCCATTTTATGATGTTGGAAGGAAAACCCAGGTTATTACATAGAAGTGTGAAAATCATAAAGATGCTGTCATGTCCTGGAAGGAGGAAGCTTATTATGAGATCAAAAGAAGTGGAGGCAGTATAGTGCAGTGGTCTAAGGCTCTGAGCTGCTAATCTGGTGACATCCAGCAGACCAGACCTGGGTTTGAATCCCACAGCTTCCACTTGCATACTGTGTGACCCTGAGCAAGTCACTTGACCTCCTTGTGCTCCCAGGTCACTCCTGTAAAAAAGCTTTCAGCTTAGTGTGCTATACCTGGTTAAACAACTAAAATAAAAAAAAGTGTCATTTGAAGGACATGAATTATGCTGAAGTTGCAGAATGTAATACTTTTGTAAAAGATATATATATTTTATACATATCTGACAGAGGAGGAGCTAGCTGACCTCACACAAAAATGGGTTGTCCCATACAGTTGTTTAAGGAATACTCTGTTTTACTTACACACTTTTACCTAGACTCTGACAAGGACACATCTTTGGAGCACTTTAAGCAAGTATTTAGAGACTAAGTACTGTAGTATGAATTAGCACTGTTTAAACCCTGTTCTTTTAAGATTTGTATGTCTGGTGATATAACAGTTCTGTATTTTGTGCTTTACATATTTTTAACTATTTTAGTAAAATTCTTTTTAGAACTTACTTGGTCTGTCTTTGACTTCTTTTTATTTGTAAGAAAAGTACATGGTTATAGCAGACAATAGACATAGGCTTGAATTGTGATACCAAACTGGAAAGAGAAGCATTTTAAATCTGAGGTCTTTATTAAAGTTTTTAAGGGTTCATCTCTGTATACCTGGTTGAGTGCCCATAGGCAAAGATATCTGGCTCCCTGAAGACAGATATATCTGAGCCTGTGCATTGGGTATGCTAATAAGAGGTTAACAGTTTGAATCCCTCCAGAACTTGAGACCAAAGGTTGATCCGAACTCACAAAAACAGACAAGAGAGTTACGTTGTCTGTTACACTGTTCAAAAGACTGTGCTCAGAGGTTGGCAGTTTGGGAGTAGAGGGCCTGACCTGCTGAGTGGGTTTGTGACAGATTGGTTGGCAGCGGTGGCATAATTTTGGTATCACAAGCTTGTATAGTTCTATGTCAGCTGAGACCGTAAGCTCTCTTGCAAAGAAAGGAAAAAGACAGAGTTTTATTTTAAAAAGGAAACAGAACTATATATCACTTGGCGTGCAGTCCAGTTCCTACCCATTTTATTTTTTTTCTCTGAAGTGCAAGTCAGAGTAGCCGTAGTCAGGGAAGAAGAAGAAGAAGAAGATGGCTTCCGACTACAGCAGGCACACTGTAGATTACTTGAAGCAGTTGAGCGGGGACAGGGGAGTCCCGTTCGAGGTGACAGCCAAAAAGCAGAACCTCATAGAGGCCCTGATGGTAGCAGATACCCAGAGCAACGAGTCACCGTCCGTGACTGAAAAGGACAGCAGGGCTACTGTCAGTGAAGGGCCACAGCAGCAGGGAATGGTCACCAGTATCCTGAATCCAGTGGTACTCAAACTGCCAATTGAGTTGCGCAGGATGGAACTGGAGGCAGAGCGAGAACAGAGAGAGGTGGATCGAGAGGCAGAGCGACAACAGAGGGAGGCAGACTGTGAGGAGCGTGAGTGCCAGCGAGCTGCAGAGGAGAAGAGAGAATGTGAACGCTGAGAGGCAGAGCGAGAACACAGACCATGAGGAGAAGGAGCGCCAGAGGCAACACGAACTGGAGAAGATACGACTCTGACCAGCAGCACCAGAGCAGGTAAGTGGCTTGGGTTTAACTGGGACTACAGGACTGAGTTACTAACTGAACTCCAAATTAATAGCTGAGTTTAAGGAAGGGGACGACATGGATGCCTTTTTAAATTCTTTTGAAAAAGTTTGTATTCAGGCTAAAATTCCTAGAGAGTCCTGGAGCTTCCAGCTATCCCCGCTACTTACCGGGAAAGCTCTGGATGCATTGGGTCAAATGGACAATGAGGACAGCAGTGATTACAGCAAGCTAAAAGCTGCACTGTTAAAAAAGTTTGAATTAACTGCTGAATCATACAGAGCTAAATTCCGTAAGCTCAGGAGAAGCCCTGATATGAGCTACAAGGAGCTAGCCATGAAATAACGTCAGTTTTTAAAACGTTGGTGGGAAGGAATTGAGGCAAACTCTGTTGATAAAATTGAAAATGTGATTTTATTAGAACAGTTATATTGGGCATGCCCAGCAGAGCTAAAAACCTGGCTAGAGGGCCGAGATCCAAAAACAGTGCAAGAGGCTATTGAACTCTTGTAGTAGTAGTACTGTAGTAGGAATTTACACTGTTTAAACCTTGTTCTTTTAAAACATTTGTATGTCTGGTGATATAACAGTTCTGTATTTTGTGCTTTACATATTTTTAACTATTTTAGTAAAATTCTTTTTAGAACTTACTTGGTCTGTCTTTGACTTATTTTTATTTGTAAGAAAAGTACATGGTTATAGCAGACAACAGACATAAGCTTGAATGGTGATACCAAACTGGAAAGAGAATCATTTTAAATCTGAGGTCTTTATTAAAGTTTTTAAGGGTTCATCTCTATATACCTGGTTGGGTGCCCGTAGGCAAAGATATCTGGCCCCCCCCCGAAGACAGATATATCTGAGTCTGTGCACTGGATATGCTAACAAGAGGTTAACAGTTTGAATCCCTCCAGAACTTGAGACCAAAGGTTGATCCAAACTCACAAAAAGAGACAAGAGGATTACCTTGTCTGTTACACTGTTCACAAGACTGCGCTCAGAGGTTGGCACTTTGGGCGTAGAGGACCTGACCTGCTGAGTGAGTTTGTGACAGTCAGCACTCTCATAGTGTTCTTCAAGTTTTGGCATGTCACCACAAAAACTCATACCCTCAGCCCCTCCCTCAGGCAAATCATACAGTTCCACAATACACAGAGACTCAGCATCTTCAGACGTGATACTTTGCACTTCACTTTCAGGGAGCATTGGCTCCAAGGACAAAGCTTGGGGGTAAGGCAGTCCAGAAGGGCCAGCTTCATCCCCACAATTTATCAGGGGGTTAACTCGAAACAGCTGACAGTTCATAAGAGGGGTAAAAGGCATGGTCGTATTCACTTTTGTCAGAAGTAGACTGACAGTCACTATCATTTCTGGCCTGCTGCGGAGGAAACCTTAAATCTGTGGCCACTGGGGTAGGTTGGCTCTGTCTCTTTCTTGCAGCAGCACGAGTCACTGGCCCAGGGGGCTCAATTTCTGGGGGTTCAGCGTCAATCATGACTTGGCCGATAGGTAGCAAGTGGTTACGGTGCATGGTCTTGACAGCTTTGGAGTTGTTCTCTGGGGGTGCACCTTGCACACTGGTAAATCATCCAACTTTCCAGCTACTACATGGAGAAGATGGTGTCACTGATCAGCAATTTTGTGTTTACCATGCAGTCCCAAATTGTGTAACAACACACAGTCTCCAGGTCGAAGCTCTTGAGCCTTTACTTTTTTATCATGCCTCTCTTTGTTGGCTACATTTCTCTTGGCGGCCATTGTCTGGGCCAGTTGATAGGCATGGCTCAATTGAGCTTTCAGTTTTTGTACATATTGCAAGTAGTTTTTGGCTTGGACCCCATCTGGAGAGACCCCAAAACAGACATCAACTGGCAGCGGGCCTCTCTCCCGAACATGAGGCGGCAAGGGGAGAACCCGGTAGCTTCATTTTCATGCAATTGTATGCGTGTACCAAGGTGCTAATCTCCAGCTCCATTTATGCTTGTCTTTTGGGTGGAGGGTGCCCAGCATGTCTAAAAGGTGCAGTTAAAACGTTCTGGTTGAGGGTCTCTCATGGGTGATAGGGGTGGTTCTTGACTTTTGCACCCCCCATAGAGAGAGCATTTGTTTGATTAGCATGACTCTCAAAGTCTCTACCTTGATCAGAATGAATCCGCTGGGGGGCACCATAGTGGACGAAGAAACTTTCCACTTGCACCTTGGCCACGGTAGATGCCTTTTGATCTTTGGCGGGAAAAGCTTGTGCATACCGTGTAAAATGATCCATTATCACTAATATATTGCCAGTGTTCCGCTGATCAGGTTTTAAACACAAGAAGTCTATGCAGACTAGTTCCATGGGGGCACTAGTAGTAATATTAACAAGGGGGGCAGCCCTCTGAGGCAGGGCTTTTCTTTGCAGGCAGTGACTACAATCTTTACATGGTGCTCAACATCGGCCCCCATTTTGAGCCAGTAGAAGCAAGATCGTACCAGGTCAAGTGTTCTGTCAATACCGAGGTGCTCCATGTGATTATAGAGGGACCTCAGTGCCAAATCTTTAAAGGCCGTGGGCAGGACCAGTTGTTGCTTGTCTACTTTGCCACTACGATCTACTGTCTCTCTATATAACAACTGATTAAGCAACTTCAATCTGGAGCCTCCTTTAAACAATAAAGCAGTTCGCAAGTCAATGGAACTTAACTTAGACACATCTTTCCCCGCACGCAGGGCATCAAGTGCTGGCTGAATCATAGGATCTTGGGATTGAGCCCACTGAATGCTATCATTGTCAAATTGAGGTAGTGCACTAATATCTAGAGCAGAGAAGTGGCAATGAGCAGCTGGTATGCAGGTGTCAGAAGGGCCCAAGCAATCTACTAAACAGTCCACTGTGTCCGCAGACATCTGTTCATCTCTATCAAACTTTTGCCACAATGCTCGAATGTCAGGTTCAGACAGCCTAACCCAATCACTCTTGGAAGTGGGCCTTCATGATAGGGTGTCAGCATCAATATGGTTCAGGCCCGGTCTATATTCGACAGCATAATCATAGGTTGATAATGCAGAAAGCCACTGGTGCCCAGTGGCGTCTGACTTAGCTGAAGTCTGTACATAGGTTAACGGGTTATTGTCAGTCTTCACCAGTATCTTTGCCCCATAGAGGTATTCATGAAACTAGTCAATGATGGCCCATTTTAGCGCAAGTAACTCCAACTTATGCACAGGGTAGTTTCGTTCAGATGGGGTCAAGCTCCTACTGGCGAAAGCTACTGGTCTCAGGCCATCCTCATGGTCTTGATACAGCACCGCTCCTAGACCATGCAGACTAGCGTCCGTATGCAACACATAGGGTTTGGTGGGGTCAGCATAGGCGAGGATGGTGTGGGTGAGCTGGTATGTGATCTCATGGAAGGCTGCTTCACAGTCGGGCATCCAGCGGGGCCCGAAGAGTTCACCTGCATGGAAGTATACTTTTTCTGGTTCTTTAACAGCCCATTTTTTGTATTTACGATTGGTAGGAGGGTAACCCTGGGTAAGGTTCAAGAGTGGATGAATCACCTTGGAATAGTCTTTTATGAACCTGCGGTAGTAGCCACAGAACCACAGGAAACGTTGTGTTTTTTTCAGATTATGGGGCCGGGGCCAAGTAGTCAGTGCTTCAACCTGAGATCAGTCTCTATCCCTTTTGTAGATACTATATGCCCCACATACTTCACGGAGGTTGGGAAAAACTGGCACTTGTCAATGGACAGCTTGAGGCCGAAATCTTCCAGTGTGTCTAGGACTTTAAACAGTTGGTTCTCATGCTTCTCTAAGGTGCTCCCAGACACAATGACATCGTCCAAGTACACCAGGCATTCCAGCAAATTCATATCTCGCACCACACATTCCATCAGTCGCTGAAAGGTGGCTGGGGCAACCAATATCCCCTGTGGCATTCTCAGAAACTCATAGAACCCCAGTGGACAGATGAAGACTGTTTTCTCACCGTCTTCCAGGGCCATCGGGATCTGGCAGCATCCACTGCGAAGATCCAATACCAAGAACCATTTGCTCCTATTCAAGCAGTCCAGGGCATCTTGTATACGAGGCAAAGTGTATTGGTCTGGGATGGTCCGCTGGTTTAGGGTTCAATAATCAACACACATCCTCACAGACCCATTCCTCTTACGTACAACCACAATGGGAGAGGCGTATGGGCTCCTGGATTCTTGTATCACGCCAGCAGCGAGCATTTCCTGCAGGTGTCTTCTTACATCATCTATGTCTGCTGGGGCTAGGTGTCGGGACCTCTCTCGAAATGGACGTTCATCATGCGGGCGTATGTGATGCTCTGCACCCTGGACACATCCCACATACCATTCCTTCAACGAAAACACTTGGTCTCTCTGGGCAAGTCTCTTGCTAATTCTAGCCTTCCATCCAGCTGGCAACGAGGAGTCACCAAAGTCAAACAAGTCTGGGGTCACTCTCTCCTTCTCACCAGGGTGCTTGTTGCTGGGCAATACTGCATTGTCTGCGCAGTGTACTGTAGCTAGGGTGCACCTCTGTTCACCCAGATCTCCCGATCTGACACATTGTGAATCTGGACCATCACTCATTGTGCATAGGCATGGGCACAAGCAGGAAAGATGCTGGGCTTGACCAATAATCCTTCTGGCAATTTTCCATTGCCTGGTGCATCCAACATCAGTATTTTGTTCTTGACACCTTTGCGGAAGCGGACCTCCCCTTGAATGGTACACTAGGCATTAGGGGCCAGTACCATTGAATCGGGATCCTTCTTCCACACGATCCCCACCGGTTCATCCTGGTCTACTTCCTCGGGTTTCTGTTGCAAATCATAGGCCCTCTTGATCAGAGCTGGAATTCTCAGGGCCCTCCCAGTTCGTCGCCCTTGTTTCTCATGACAGAGTTGCACCAGTCTCCCAAACATATGGGCATTTGTCCCAGTTAACCGGTGAACCCCATCTCACTAGGGCCAATGTCTCTACTCGCTTCTCTACACCTGTTACAGTTGCAGGAAAAGACAACCAGAGGCGGACATACCCTAGGTAGGGATGAGACTTGTCGCTCAGGCCCCACACATGTAGGCCTTCCAGGGATTGCAAAGGCACATCAGATAAGTGTTTGTCATACCAGTCCTGGAATACAATGATCACTTGCGACCCACTGTCAAGCACAGCCTGAGTAGGAATACCATTCACAGTCACTGTAGTCTCCTTTGAAGGGCTCACTATTTTGGACCAGTCTGGAGAGGCAGTAGCAGAGGCCTGGACAGACAATTTAGCCACAAAGAAATTTGAGTCAGGGTTTCTCGAACCCTCACTGTGGTCATTTCAGGCACCCCTTGACCAATTATTTGCTTTTCGGAGCTCCCCTTGGAGTCTGTTTACTACTCTTTCTAAGTCCTTCTGAGACTGGCATTCTCTTTTCATATGGCCATCCTTTCCACAGTTGTGACAAATAATAGAGTCCTGGGTCATCTTGGGAGAGAACATCGTACGAGAAACTGAAGCAGTAGTAAGAGATTGGGGTCTAGTATCTGCTTGCAGCAGTGAGAGTGGTGTAACGTGTCTTAACAGTTCCTTTAGAGTGGCAGTCAATTCGGTGATCTCAGCCTTGGAGCCACCCTCGGTAGCGGATGCCTGAGGTTGCACCCCCAACCCCATGGCAGTCATATCCTGAAAGGGTCCAGAATCTTGTTCCATGGGGGAAACCCTTGCAGAGGCACCGTCTTCAACTCTTAGACTTCCTTTAGTAGCTCATCTTTCCAATGCTGGACCCAGGGCGGGAAGTCCTTTGCATTCTCAGAGTGCTCGTTAAGTGCTGACTTTTGCCCCTGAGCCTCACTAGGCTGATCACTTTCAGTCACTTGCGCAGCAGCAGCAGATATGGGTGCAATTCCCCCACGGGGTCGCCTTTGCTCAACCCCCCGAATTTCTTTCATTAGCTCATCATAGGAGGGGGGCGATTCCAGTTGGGTGGCAAGGTGCAACTGAAGCAGTAACAGTTCTGAAAATGGAGCAGAGTTAAGGATCCGGTCCAGCCTAGTTCGATCTAATTCATTTGACAACAAACTACCCTTTCTGAGGCACTCTTGTAGCAGCTTTTCAAGCCGAGGTACATACACAGACAGTGGCTCCTCTGGGAACTGCTGAGCGCTTCTTACTCTCCACCACATATCCTCATCTGAATCCAGGATCCCATACACATTTTCCAATGCATCAAGATAGTCATGTGTAGTTGCTTCGGAGTTATTGCGCCGCTTGGCATGGATAGTAGCCAGGGCAGGACCTCAGAGGCTGTCACTCAACCTCTTTCTTTACTGTGCTTTTGAGCATTGCCATTCAAGTACTACAGGGGCAACATAGTCTATCTAGGTCTCCCAGTCATCCTCCCCCAAGGGGTGGGGAAGGTGCCCGAGAAGATTCTCAGCCTTTGGTAGGAGTCGTCACTAATGGCAGGTACAGATATAGGGGCCAGCATTGGCATGGGCACAGAAGGCGGGGCAGTAACAAGTGCTGGATTGGGAGGGGGTGTTGGGGAAGGAACACCCCCAGGTGGCAGGAATAGTTTCTTAAAGTCCACTATGGTTTTCCCTTCTTCCAGCAACAACTTAGCAAATTTCTCCTCGAAAGTGTCAGATAATGCTGGGAGCTCATCCTCCTCGGGGTCTTTACTGTCTTTTGTTATCACTCTCCAGGCAGGTGGAACCCCTTCTAGGGCAATAATCTGTGGCACTTTAGAGCTGTCCACGAGGTCACTACACTCTGCCAAGACTATGAAAGTTTGGGCGATCAAATCAGCCTGTCGATCCACCACCACAGGGTTTTTTAAACATTCAACTTGGGAGAGTGCTCCCTCTACAGTGTCTTTACTGGTACCCAGGGGAATATCCAGTATAAGTAGTGCATTTTGAGGGTCGATCTCCTGCCGAGTACACCACCCCACCAACTGGTGTACAGCCATTTCTACTGGGGTAGCCATTAATCTTTAACAATAATTCATAATTTTTAGCCACTAGAAGGCACAAAATCCCAGCGGTGAGCCTCCAAAATGTAACCCCTGGGTGGCGCTATCCCAAGGGCTATTACCCCTGCCTGCTTGGCTAGTAGCAGGTTAAGGGGCCTGAGTTCTGAAATGGGTGCCTCCACCCGGAGTTCAGGGTTGGTAGTGGTCAAGCTAACTTGGGCACAGCCCTCTGGGACACTGTAACCCCTCTGTTTCCTTACTAGTGGCTGGAACAATACACAGTAGTCACTTTCACAATACCCCTGATACACCACACAAGTACCCATACTGTTTGCACTTACCACCAGGGCTTTCCTCTGGCCTGGCCCTGGGGACCCCTGTAAAACAAGGTTATACACAGCAAATAACAGCAGTATAGTACTCTTGCACAAACTGGAACCACAGTCAGGGTAAATGCAAAAAAGAGTTAGATCTGATTTATTTAAGGGGCTTGAACAAGGGAGGGGCATAATCAGGTTAATTTGCTTAAAGACTCTATCAGTCAAACATTTATGCATGCACTTCAGGGTCCATAAATAGTCACACACTCTGGGTACCCGGATGGAGAATGGTGGGCTAGCCAGGAACGTTGCATCTGGTTGAGGCCCTGTGATTTATTTATTTATTCTAGGATTACAAGTACCTTTGAGCCAAGGCTCTTTTACAAAGGTTCCACGTCAGAAATAACAAACAACAAGGAAGCAACAGTGAAATAACAGTAAACAATTCATGTGCAACAGTGCTATTGAAAGGGGTCAATTATAGGAAGAGTAAGGTGTAGAGGAGGAGGAAGAGAAGTGTAGGTAGTTAACAGAGGCAGCTATAGTAAAATGGTGAACACAGCTAGGACGCATGTGCCCACAAGGAATGGGTAGGGTCAGGCGCCGGGGGTGGCAGAGAAACAGGGATGAGAGGAGAGGGGGAGGATGAAGATGCAGCCAGAGGTATTTGTTGAAAAATAAATGGGAAGCAGTGATAGAAGAGAAAAAAACATGCACAACACACACTATTTGTAAGCTGGAGCCAAAGGGCAAAGAAAACAACAAGACAATCAGATGATACACCAGGCAAACCACTCTCCGATCATGATCGAAAGTCTCTGCACAAACCGGGAATTCAAAAGTAGCTGGAAATCATGACAGGCCGATCGCATTCAGCAAATCTTTGGTCTTCTTCAGGTTAAAGCCTTGTCACAGTCCAGTGGCTTAAATAGTCCTCACAACTCGGATTCAGTCCGAATAAACTCTATTTTCCCTCTCAGGGACAGCAGGCAGACAGGCAGGCCAAAACTCAGCCCTTCCTCAGTTCTCCCATGCAAAACCACACAGAACTGCTGCTCAAAATCACTTGAGCTGTTACTTCTTCACTTCTCAGCTCAAAACTGAAACTAGCTGCAGCAGCCTGGGAAATTCTCCAAGATCCAAAAGGTTCGGTTGACTGATCCTCCTGTCAGTCACAACAAAGGCTTCCCCTTCAGGTGCAAAAAGGGGCAAAAAGCCCAAAACTACAATTCCTACAGATTTTGACTCCAGACAGCTCCTGTAGTCTGTCTCCATTTTAGGTCCCACGAGAACTGATTGGTCCAAATCGCAGTCCAGGACCAAGATAGTGAAGATAAACAAAACAGTCCTTGCTGCAAAGAAGGCAGGTTAGACAAACTACATTATCATTATCACTCTACATGATTTTCAGCAAATAGTTACATCTTTCAACAGAGCTCCCTCTCAGATTACTTATGACTGCAATCCATGCAGCTCTTAAAGAGACAGTACACAGAGGCTATACAGGCACTCTCTGGCAATCACATTTAAACTGCTAAAACGCAGGACACCAGCCTGGCAGTGAGCATTTAGGCAAGCTCGAGGAAGACTTTTCGAGAACCCCCATTTGTAGAGTGGTTACACCTATTTGGGACCCCACCTCATGAACAATGACAGTGAAATTAGGCAAATCTGTCCCAGAAGGTGATTTTGCGGTTGCTGTGTAAAATCACCTTCCGGGCAGGATTTGAAAATTTTCTCCACCCTTGTTCATGAGGCGGCGTCTTAAGAAGGCTATGTTGAAAATCGGGGGTTAAAAATACAAAAAAAAAACAACAAATATAAGCTTATGTTGAAAGTTATGACTACAGGCTCATAACTTTGTTAATTTTCAATGTTTTGACCCCAGATTTTTAACATAGCCATTTATTCACAGCACCTCATGAATGTGACAGCAGTCATTTTTCAAATCCTGGCCAAAATGCGTTTTTACACTTGTGGCGCAAAATCACCTCTTGGGCAGGATTTGAAAACTTTCTCTGCCCTTCTTCATGAGGTGGGGTAATAAAAAGGCTTTGTGGTATCAGAAATTGAAACATAGAAATTGACAGATAGGAACCACTTTGCCTACCTAGTCTGTCCATTTTCCTACCTACTGCAGTACCGCAGATCCTACTTGATCTCCGGCTTATACTCTCTCTTTCCTATTGCTAGGGTACCCTTGTGCCTATCCCATGCATTCTTGGATTCCCCTACTGTTTTTGGCCCCACCACCTCCTCTGAGAGGCTGTGTTGAAAATGTAGGGTAAAATATTAAAGAACAATGCTATGAGTGTACATTGACATTTTTCAATGCACACTCTTAACTGTGGTAATTTTCAGTATTTTGACCCCAGATTTTTAGCATAGTCATTTTTTCACACCACCTCATGAATGTGACAGCAGTTATTTTTCAAATCTTGACTAAAATGTGTTTCATACTTGCTGCACGAAATCACCTTTCAGGCACGATTTGAACATTTTCTCCACCCTTGTTCATGAGGTGGTGTCATAAGAAGACTGTTGAAAATTTGGGGTAAAAATATTAAAAGATCAACAAAATTATGAGTGTACATTGAAATTCTTCACATTTGTGGCTCAAAATGACTTTTCAGTCATTGTTTTATAAATGACATCTGTCATGCTCAGAAGGAGTGGTCATAAAAAGATTATGTTGAAATTTTGGGATAAAAATGTGAAAAACCAACTAAACTTATAACAAAACGTTGAATTGTTCCAACATTTACTCAGACTTTATTTTTGCAGATTTTGGCCCCTAATGTTCAACATCTTCCTTGTGTTACCCCACCTCCTGAACATGGCAGGTGTCATCAGTTTTCTTATCCACTCCAAAACTTGTTTCCAGAGTCGCACAGCAAAATCACCTTTCGGATGGGTTTTAGAAATTCTGCCTGTCTTGATCATAATGTCAGATGATCAAGACTGGGGGACATTTGGGGTCAAAGTGTGGGTGCCCACTTAAAAGTAGATACTGCCTCTCACCTGCCCTATCCTGGGTAATTGCAGTCTAACAATCTGTAAAAACAGAACACCACTGAAAATGAGACATTACATCTCATCTGCTCTTCCAGGGTAAAAGGTACAACAGAATACCAGCGGCGAACATTCAGCATTGACAAATGCTTGTTTTGTTGTTGTTTGATTTGTTTTTAACTCCCATTGGATGAAAACTGGCTCCAGCAGTCAAACGACTTTTTCTCTTAGTGAATATATGAGGTCTTGGTAAGGAGGAAAGGCAATCAAAATAGACCTACTCAGCAGGTTTTTCCTTTTTTTTGGGAAAGTCTTACTGAAGAGTGGAGATAGAACTGGCCATTTATTCAAGCTGTGTAAATGAAACTGGGACGGGTGACTTGACATCATCCAATTCCGTTCACTTGTTTGGTCCATTAATCTCACCAGCTCTGAAATATTTTTTTAGTATTTTAAAATAAGACTCTTCTATGATTTTAAAGTAGGATTTGCAGGATGCAGTCCCTTCCAATAAATGCGAATTGCACTATTTTTCCCTTTAAATATGCTCTTCAGATGGTAGTAGTGCTTTTATTCTGTATAAATAACTTCACTTGAAGACAACTTTAAACAAAGTACTTTTTATCTGTAGATCTTCGGGGATATCTCTTTCATCAAATCACACCTATGGAACTTAGCCTTCAGGCGCTAGGATCACACTGCAGCTTTCCTGTAGCAGTCTAGTAGAGGCCACCCATGCCAACGTCCCTTGTCCTATGTAAGCGTGGTGGACCCACTCCCTCCTTAGTTCTTTCCCACCGTTGACCTACTCATGCAGCCTCTGCAAAAGCTTTGTCGTTCAGTTAGCTGCCAAAACCTGTTTATTCGTTTTCTACCTTGGCTGGAATCACTTTTTTTGAAGTGGTCATTCCACTTTACTTTGTATGTTGAGAACCACAATCTCATCCACTCTTTTCCATCACTGCCGCTGTGAAAAGAAGATCTCTACCGATGAACACAATATTTGTGTTTGCTGCCTTGGGCCTAGCCATGATGCCCTTGCCTGCGAGCTCTACCAGAAGTTCAACCTCACCACCCGGCAACACCACAAGAAAGCCGTGCAGAAGTTCCTCATGGAGCAGTTAGCAGCCTGGGTGGAACAGGGGCCTTACGGGGCTACCCCTGCCTAGTCACCAGCTTCTTTTTTGGGCTCTTAGACCACCAAGGTCCAGGACAAGTCTTTGGGGAAACATTCTCTCCGAGAGAGGGAGCGCTGCAAGGACTGTGCCCCTGGGGGAGCTTCCCTTCCCGATGACGTCTTTTCCTTCAGGAATTGCGCCGTTGATAGCTTTAGTGTCGACATCTCCTCCTGCCCAGGCCTCCTCTTCTTCCAGGCTGTCCTGGCAGCGAGTTCTACCAGCCTTCCATTGGCAGCTGAGGCGCTATCAACCTCTGGGTCATTGGCCCCCACCAATGCTACCTTCCAGCCAGAAGGTCCACAGGCCTCGGCCTGCCGCCCAGGTGCTTTACGGTGCTGGGAACTGTCCTCCTTCACTGGCTTTGACAGCGTTTCCTTTTCCCACCATCATTCTTTATGCCATGCTCACTTCCATCACCACGGCCCTGGTCCAGCAGTTCTTCCCCTAGCTGGGGCCTTCATTGCCACTGCCATTGGATGCTGCTTCAGTGTCGATGCCAGTTTGCCCTTCATGACTGGTTCCCCCCACAGCACCGACAGTGCCTTTGTTGCTGACACCTGTCTCGGACCAGGCCGATGAAGAGGTGGAATACCACCCTGACCTCCTTCTTACTGAAGTGGAGAATGTGGAGGAAGATGAAGGGGGTACTTTCTCAGACAAGTCTACTGTCTCTTCTCAGAGCAAGGACTTGGTTACGTGTACTCTGAGGTCCCCCCCCACTGAGGACCCCACTTTCTTCAGTATAATGAAGCAACTTCAGACCACTATGGGATTCCAGACTTAGAGATTGGATGTGACCAGGAGGAATCTGGTGGATTTCTTGGAGATTCCTGAGTCTCCACCCAAAGTCATCCCTCCTTTGCTTCCAGCCCTGGAGGATGCTGCCAGTGCTGCATGGCACAGGCCTAACTCTGTGCCTGCCGTGCCATGAAAGGCTGACAGACTTTACCAAGCCCTTTTAGGCAAGCCAGAGACTGATTCATTGGTCATCAAGGCGGCCCATGACAGGTACAGGGTGCCCAAACACCTTAGTTCACTCACCCCGATTGGGAATCTAGGAGGATTGATCTTTGGGGCAAAAAGACCTTTAACTCTGCCACTTTAAGCCTTAGGATTGCCAATTACCTATCCGATTTGGTCAAGTACCAGAATACCCTCTGGAAGAAGGTAAGGCTGCAGCCCAGGCCCTTCCTGAGGGTCCTCAGAGGCAAGAACTCCTTAAGTCTCTCCAGACTGCAGAGGATGTCAGTAAGCACCTCCTGAGACATGTCCGATTCCGCTGCTAGAGCAGCTGCCACTGGTATTTGCCTTAGGAGGCACTCCTGACTGAGAGTCTCGGGCTTTGCTGCTGATGTCCAGCAGAAGGTCTGGGATGCTACTTTTGTTGACATCAAGCTTTTTGGCCCTGATGTGCAGGTTATTATTAATGACCTGGAGGCCTCTGGTAGGGCTGTTCGGTCTGTTCATTCCCTCTATATTACCCAGCCCAGGAGTAGGCCAAGACCTTCCTTTTGCAAGGTCTCTCATAAGTCAGGGTCAGGTACAAGACTTCAGGGCAAGCAAAAAACCAGTGCAGCCCCAGTCATGGGTTCCACCTCAGCATGACTTCTTGCTCAACCCCCCCATCCTGTTCCAAGCCAGAAGGTGGTGGTAGGGGTCTCTTCTCCCTCTATCTAGACCAGTGGAGGACCCTTACTACCAACGCTTGGATCCTGCAGCTCATTGGACAGGGTCACTCTCTAAAATTTCTGGAGCAACCCCTAGATCTTACTTCGAGGAAGCTGTTGCAGCAGGCCACACAGGTAGGACTATTGGACCACACAAAAAACTTCTAGCTAGCAGTCTTCAGTGGGGGACCCCCACCCCCGCCGATGTCAGTCACGTGAATTTAGTCTAAGCTGTATAGGGGACTGTCCCCCAGCACCACCCCAGTTCTTTTCCCACCGTCAACCCTTGCACATCGGACCTTCAGATAACCGCAAGCTACAGTCAACTGCCATTACCACGCTTTTGGGCCTTTTTCTTTTCCTCTTTAGTGTTTCACATTGAATTTTCGATGTTCTCACATTCAGGTTTATGTCTTTGGTGCCTGCTTCTTCTTCCGACTGCTCCATGAAGTGTACTTGTGGCAAGCAGATTCCAGAAAAGGATGGCCACTCCTCATGCCTTGTCAGCCTAGGCCCCAGCCACGACACTGAAGCCTGCCAGCATTGCCGGAAATTCAACCAGGCCACATGAAGATGTCTCAAAATGCTGGAGAGCCATCTTCTTAAGCAGAAGGTGTTTGCAATAGAGAAGGAGCTGCAGGCCAGGAGCTCTTTGGCCTTACCGGCTCAGTCCTCTGGGGCCACTACTTCGTCCTCCACCAAGGAAAAATCAGGAAAGCATAAGCACCGGGACAGAGACAGGCCCTGGTCCACTTCCCAATCTCAGGCCCCCCCACAAAAGTTCTTCAGGGAGTGAGACTGTGTCTTCCTCCTGAGGGAGGTCGGTGCCTTCAGATCCACCAGCCCTCTCTTCCTCTGGGCTCATGGTGGCTCCTCCACCCACTGTCTTTTCCATTTCGGGCAGGGGTCTTCAATCCCTGCTCTCCAGCCCCTGAAGCTCAGGCCCATCTCCACTACAGGCTCTCAGCCAGGTGACTCTACTGGTTTAGGGCTCTTGGGTGGCAGCCTTGCACCTGAAGACCCTCAGCCAGAGTGCTTCCCTCATCCTTTCCTGTCTCAGGGACTGATGCTAGTTCAGACCGACACACCGCCCAGGGCTAGCGATCGCCATCCCTGCCTCTGCCCATAACTAGGGGTCCCCCTCTCTGCAGTTGCCAGACACACCTACAGGGCCGGTGTCTCCTGGCTCATCATCGGGTCCTTCTAAACTGATGCCCACTGGGCAGCCACCTGTGGGTCTGTCGCCAGCATCTCCTATGCCTCAGCCTTCACTGCAACCAATGCCAGATCATTCATCACCGGGTCCATTTCCCACACCAGATAAACCTACGCTGGGTTATCCGATGCCTTCCCTTCCTTTCCAGCCTGTGTATAATATTATTCTACAAGTGAATTATAATGCCCTGTTTTTCTACGTGTGGGCACTGATCCAAAAGCAGAACCCCACCCCACAGGGCCCTCTGCTGGTTACTCCCCCTACCCCAAGGATCTCCCTCCTAAAGATTTGGGTAGGGCTGGATCGAGTGAACCCCGCATGCCAGGGTCCTCTGCGGCATACCTGGACTTGGGTACAGGAAAGGATGATCACTGGAACCCAATGCCGGTCCCTCCTTTGGACTCGTCAGAAGATGATGAATCTTCAATTGAGACTTCCTCCTCTCCAGGGGACTCCTCGGCCACTGAGTCCCAGCCCAAGGAGGCTCCTAACCCCCCCCCCCAACGTCCCTACCTTTATGAACATAGTGCACCAAATCCAGTCCCTTATGGGATGAGAGATGGAGGAACAGGATCTGGAGAGGAGGTGCCTAGCTGCATTCCTTCATCAGAAGGATGCCCTGCCAGTGGTCGTTCCTCCATTCATTGATGCATACGAGGATGTCACCCCTTCAGCTTGGGCCCTTCCCTCCTCTATTCTGCCCCTTCCCAAAAAGGTGGCTAGCCTTTACCACACCCCTGCGGGTGAGCTCTTTTTAGGCAGTATTCTCGGAGTGGATTCAGTGGTCATCAGTGCCGCCCATGACCACACCAAGAGACCCAAGCATCTCAGTGCCCCCTCGACAAAGAGTCTAGACAACTGGACCTGCTGGGGAAGTGGGTCTTTGCTTCCTCCACCTTGGCCATTAGGGCCATTAACTACCAGGTCAGGCCTTATTATGAATATAAAAAAGAAAAAAGGTAGTATA
Organism: Neoceratodus forsteri; assembly: GCA_016271365.2. Classification (NCBI taxonomy): domain Eukaryota; kingdom Metazoa; phylum Chordata; order Ceratodontiformes; family Ceratodontidae; genus Neoceratodus; species Neoceratodus forsteri. The sequence continues at coordinate 485,260,924 of CM057449.1, forward strand.
TTTTAGACCAAAACATAAAGAAAACAAACAAATAACAAGCATTTGTCAATGCCGTATGTTGTCTTGCTGAAATTGGCATTGGTAGCACAGGAGTTGAACAGATGCATAATAGGAATGGCAGTGAAGTATGAAAGTGACATCAAACCCCACATCACCCTGCAGAGACTGACGGGCACTGAGGTATGCCTTTGGGCATTGGCCATAATGTTCATAGCAGCTCAGCTCACCCTACCCTGCAGTGCGACAAATATTGAGTTGTGCCTTGGGGTCCTCGGGCCTTACACTCACCCCATTCAGCCATAACGCTCATGGCATTTTACCTCACCCTATCCTGCAGACACCAACAAGTGCCGAGGTGTGCCTTGGGGTGTTCGGCTTTACATTCACCCCATTTCATAAGGACATACGCTGAAATGGGTGCAACATAGAAGAATGGGGTGAACTTTGGGTCCGAAGAGTCCAAGGCACACCTCGGTGCCTGTCAGTGGCTTGAGGGTTCGGAGATGGCATGGCATGAGCATGACAGCCAGCAATGCAAAGAGACAACCCTAATGCCTGTCAGTCTGCACAGGGTGGGACATTAAGGTTAGAAACCCTAATGCCCCGGCCGTTTGTTGGTATTTGTGCTACAAATTTGCAACATGGCATTTTTGTGACCCCCACCTCATGAAAGTGTTTGGGACCTCTGCTCGTGAATAGTGGCACTCTGATTTTGTTAATCTGTCCTGAATGTTGATTTCTCACAGCAACCACGCCATTCTGCGCCAGATGTGGGAAAACACCATTCGGGCAGGATGTGAAAAATGACAGCTGTACCATTCATAGGTAGGTGTGAAGAGATGGCAGTGTTGAAAATCTTGAGTGAAAATATAAAAAATGCTCGAATTTACGAGCATACTAGAAACTGCGCAATGCACACTCGTAACATAGTTATTTAATGGAATTATTTCACCAGATTTTCAACATAGGCATTTTGGGACCTCAGCTCATAAACACTGTCACTATGATTTTCTTTATCTGTCCTGATCGTTGGTTTCCCACAGCGACTACGCCATAGTGCGCCACTTGTGCGAAAACACATTTTGGGCAGGATCTGAAAAATGGCAGCTGTACTGTTCATAAGGACGTGTGCAAGATTGACAATGTTGAACGAAAATATTACAACTTGTCGAAGTTATGAGTGCACGTGGAAACTGTGCAACGCACACGTGTAACATAGTCATTTTATGGACTTTTGTCACCAAATTTTCAACATAGGCATTTTAGGATCTCTGCTCATGAACAGTGCCACTGTGATTTTCATAATATGTCCTGAACACTGATTTCCCACAGCGACCACGCTATTCTGCGCCGGTACTGCAAATACACATTTCAGCCAGGATGTGAAAAATGAGAGCTGCACTGTTCATAAGGAGGTGTGAAAAAATGCCAATGTTGAAAATCTGGAGTGAAAATATTACAGATTGGCGAAGGTACCAGTGTGTGTGGAAACTACGCAATGCACTCTTGTAACACAGTCATTTTTTGTAATTTTTTCACCAAATTTACAACATAGGCCTTTTGAGAGGCCACCTCATGAACAGTGACACTGTCATTTCGTTACTCGGTCCCGAAAGCTGATTCCGCGCAGTGACTGCAAAATCACCTTTTGGGACCGAATAATGCCATGACAGTGACTGAATTCATGAGGAGGGGTCCCAAACACCCCATGTTGAAAATTTGGTGGCAAAAGTCAAAAAAATGGCCAAGATATCCACATAAGTTGAAAAAAAACACTTAGCCATTATACAGCTTACTGGCATTTCTTCAGTTCGCGGTCGGCTTTGAAGAGTACAGACGTGTTCCCGGACCACTGAAGATCATTGCGCTGGGCTCCAGAGGTAAGTATGGGGTGGGGTGGGAGGCAGGGCACAGAGGGGCACGGGTTGGGAGTGGCCACGGACTCAACGAGGGGCCGTTTCTGTTTTACAAGTTAAAAAAAAATTTGTGGGATGGTTTTTTCCTTTATAGGGACATTTGGCACACTGAGGTGGCCTCCCAGCATGCCACCTAAGCATTTTATTTAGGAGGGGCTGTAGCCAGCGGGATTAGGCACCCGCTTGACCGCCACAGGTTAGGGGGTCGCATGAGCTGAGAGGGATTGGGCACCCCTCGGCACACAAGAAATGGGGGAGTACATTATGCCGACGGGGATTGGCCACCCCTGTCGGCAAATTAACTTAGGAGGGGGCATGCCGACAGGGGGATTGGGCACCCCTGTCAGCTTTCAGAGGGACTGTGGAAAGTGGAGGCTATCCCTCGGCTTCTGTGGGGACTATGAGAAGCTGACACGGGAAGCCGCCGCCATGTTGCTTGAGGGGACACCAGACGAGGCAAGCAGTAGTTGGCTACTGCAATCAGGGATTGCCCCGTGGCGCTGCCTGATTGCAGCGGCTAATTTCTTTCAAGGTGGTGGCACATTTTCTGAACTGCTGTCATAGACAGAGTGCTATGCTATTAGCGCCACAGAGCCCAGCCACAAAAAGCAGTGGCTGCAGCAGGACCGCACCTCTGAAACCCGCTTCTCCACTGAAGCAACCACAATAATAAAAATTAATGTGGACAGCAATTCCACTCTGGAGCAGGTGTTGCATTACACTTATTTGGGAGTCACTTTCGATGAAAGTATGGAATTTGGGGAGCACATAGGTGGAGTAATTGAGGGGGTAAACAAAAGAGTGGGAGCCCAATGGAGGACCACAAGGTGCCTAACAAAAAACAGCAAGAAAGGGGTTGCTGAACAATTGATACTCCCGATCTTAACTTATGGGGAGATCCTCTATCGAGTAGCAAATAAAAGGTTATTAAATAAACTTGACACGACTTTCAACAGAATTGCAAGATACGTATTAAATTGTAATATAAAGACCCATCATTGTGACCTACTGATTTTATTACATTGGTTGCCACTGAATTCAAGGTGTGTCATGGCAAAAAACAATTTACAAGTATCATAAAGAAAGTCCAGAGCACTGTATAAAGGGAGGCAGTATAGCGCAGTGGTTTAAGGCTCTGAGCTGCAAATCTGGAGACCTGGGTTTGAATACCACAGCCCCCACTTGCATACTGTGCGACCCTGAGCAAGTCACTTAACTTCCCTGTGCTCCCAGGTTGCACCTGTAAACAAGCTTTCAGCTTAGTGTGTCTCACCTGGTTAAACAATTGGAAAAAAAAAATACGCACTTATTTGGGAAACGTGTTCCCAGGCTGCAAAACACTGGAACATTTTGCATCCTACAGCATGTACATTTCCAGTATATAGTTTGTTTTACCAGGAACTAATGCAAATAAATTCTTTTAACTGTATCTATTATAAGTGATATGTATGAGAGGAATATGTAAAAGTATGCTGATGGGATGTGAAGTGACTTATAATGCTTGTTTGTAATATTAAGTACTATTTTGTTAGTCATGTGAGTGGGATTCAATTGAATTATTGTATCAGTATTTTGTATTTCTATATAATGTCTGTATATTGTTGGTTATTATGTCTTAAGTATGTAGGTAACTTATAGTGACAGGACTGTCTTGAAAACTAGGTCTGCTGACCTAAAGACATGCTTTTCCTGTATAAAAATAAAGTTTTTACTACTTTTACTTTTACTACCAAACGCATATGGTGCAGTACCAGAATGCCATTTGGGACCAGGCTAGGGATCTGGTAAATCCCTGCTAGAGGATTCAATCAAAACCCAGTTTGCTCAGCTCTTGAAGTCTGGCTCGGATTTGGGCACCCATGTTCTATGTGCCTTGTGTGTCTCAACAAAGTTTTTATTGTTCATCCAGTATAAAATATTGAACATTACAACGGTTACACGTAAATAAGGAAATGGGAACAAAGCATTACATATTTACATAAAGTGCACTGTCTCCAGGAGTATCCTGTCCCATGTCATAAAAATGGATCAGGTATAAGTACGTAATAAGACATCATAGTCATATAAAAGCCAAACCATAATTCTTATCCAAAGCCACCTGATTAGCATACATATTCTATAGCCAAGGCAAATGCTTCCTTTTGGTCTTTACTACTGAATCAAGAAATTTCACAATTGGGAGAGCTTCAAAAATGGTTTTGGGGTGCAATAATATAAACAGGGCATCATAGTCCAAATTTGCATACTTCGTTAAAATGATTTTAATAAATGTTCTCGTACAGTATTATAAAGGGGGCACTGTATTACTATATGGTAAAGAGTTTCCTGAAAATCTCTGTTACACCTACAAAAATCTTGCGATAAACCTGTCATAGGTGATTTATTAAAAAAGAGTATCTGGAGACAAGCATGCCCACTCTTGCCCAAGTAATTAATTTCCTGAGACAGGGGTCAAGAAGTAATAAAAGATATTCTTCTATAAAAGGATCGATTTTATTCAACCCAAACCAAATAGCTTGTTTCTGTGGTCTGATTAATGTCATCTGATGTTTCTGCGTTTCAAGGTAAAGCCTTTGTTTTAAAATGGTTTTAAAAAGGGGGGACATACAGTATGTATCCCTTTCAATGAATCCTCCCATAAGTGGGTTAAAGTAGCTTTTAACCATACTGCTTTAAGTTGTTTCAACCAAGGAGACAAAAAGCCCTTCTCGGACCAACTTATCTTCTCTTTAAGGCATGAATCTGGTAAATCGTTAAACTGATTACTGATTATTTTCAGCCAATAGGAGGCTGCTCTTATATCTACTGTGGTGGCTATGGGGAGCCTACCTAGTTTTGCCCCTGCGACTGAATTAGCAGTGGAAATTGGAACTTGTAAGAGGGCTTTCTAATAAAATGATAAGAGAAGCTCAATATTTGCAGGAGGATTAGTGCCCCATACCTCAGAGCCATAAAGTATGATTGGGTTTAACTTAGCTTTACTAGCAACCAATTCTGGTGCAACTGTGTGTCCCCTGTATTTATGGTTGAACCTTAGTAAAGCCTTGGCGGCAAGTTTGGCTTTAGAGATCTGTTCTTTTAAGTGTAAGGCCCATTGTGAATCTGATGTAAATTTAATACCGAGATAGGTATAAGACGGGCCACCTCAATTAATTTATTTTCCAAGTAAATTTTGGGTAAAGGGCTTGTGGATTTTGAGGCCCAAATACTACAGTTTTGGTTTTATGTAAATTAATCATCAGGGCCAGCGAGTCACTTTTAGCTTTTAGAATATTCAATTTGCGCTGGAGACTGGCTACCGAAAGAGAAAGAAGAAGAAGATCGTCTGCGTGTGCTAATATGTGAATATACCGATTCCCAGTTTTAGGAGAATCAAGCACTAAGGACAAGTCAGAATATAATAATGAGTCAATATATAAACTAAATTATAAGGGAGCAAGTAGGTATCCTTGTTTCACACCTTGGGAAGTACTGAAAAATTTTGATAGGTTCCCCTGAATATCATATCTCATGGCCGTAATTGTGTTTGAATGAAGTAAATAAATGGGGATTAATAGGGAGTTCTCTTGAAAGAAGGATTTCCCATATGGTCCCTCTGGACACAGAATCAAAGGCTGCTGAGAAATCTATAAAAAGGGCATATAATTTCATCTGACGATGTAACACGTATTTTTCAAGTAAGTGAGCTAAAATAAAAATATTATCTATGGTTGAGAAGCCCTGACGGAATCCTGCTTGAAAAATTGATAGTGGGGAAAAAACATCAACCCAGTTTTGAAGCTTGACCAGTAAGATTTTAGCAAAGAGTTTTCCACTGATATCCAAAAGGCGAATTGGCCTGTAATTTGAGGGAAGTTGAAAGGAACCTTTCTTATAAATGGGAATTAGAATATTTTTAAGCCAAGATGTAGGGATACATGATTCTTTTAAACATGCACTGAAAAAATGAACAAAAAAGGGAACCCAGTAGTTCATGTGGGCATTGTAAATCTTACTCGAAATAGTATCTGGTCCAGGAGCCTTATTGTTGGCCAGTTGGGATATGGCATGTTCTACTTCACCAAGTGAGATGGTCAGTGGTGTAAAATCTCCAGTCCTCAGTACTGAAAGAAGATTACCGTTAGTATGGACAGGGACTTCACTATTGAAAAGGGATTTAAAGTGTAACACCCAGGTCTCCTTGGGTATAAAGGCAGGGAAAGAGGACATATAAGTGTTCAAGCCTTTCGCCACCAATCGTCTCAATTGCCTGATACATTAATTTCCACCATTTCTGTGTAAATACTTTTTTCATCATCTCAGAAGAAATAAAAGAAAGAACTTGGGGGTGAAGAGAAGTAATAGTCCCAACGTCATTTGTACTGGCAGTGTGAAGCTCCCTGTAAAGGGGAAGTTAAGGGACCTGTAAGAATGATGTACTCCAACTAACCTGTTTTTGATCATGCAGAGATGCTATTCTGCCCACTGTGCAGACTTCTGAATTTAAATTCTCTGATTGCTTATGCTTGGCTATCAGCACAGATTGCCTCCCCGAGGATTTTCAGCAGGTTTAGACAATCTTCGCCTCTTCCTCCTAGTTTTGGAATTTGATTTTTTTTTTCTTCCCCAAGTGTAGCATATTTTTAGTTTGGTTTTTGAGGGGAGGCAAGTCCGGTATCACAATAGTGGAAAATGATAAATTTTTCTTAGTGGGTTGAGTGTTATGGCCCTCAGTGTGATCTGTCAGGTTACTAATTTTCTGCTCAAGGGTTGAACATTTTTCAGCATATAAAGAGATAAAGTTCTCAAGGCACTGTTTGATACCAGAGTATGCCTCTAAGAGAACTATGTTGGACATAACAGGATGAGCCAGTGCTTTGATGGTATGTTTAGAGATAGTGTTGGGACACTGGGCTAAAAACTCCGGGTCAAGCACTAGCCAATCGACTTCTTGGTTCAATTTAGAAAATACTTTATCTGCGGAGTCGGCCAGAATATCAGAGTCATTTGGAGTTATAGACATGTTAGTTTGATTCATTGACACATCCACTGGACTAAAAAGACTAAATCTTGAGGGTTGAAAATAAATTTCAGCCCCTCCTAAGGCAGGTTGGCCTAATTCCCATGGATCCCTAGGTACCTTTAAAGATGATTTTTGTGGGGAACTTGTAAGAGATATCCTATCTTCTGTGTAAGCAGGTGTGACAGGAGAGTATGCTAACTTACCCTCAAAGGTCTGATTTTTTGAGAAAACAAAAAAAATCAGTAATCTTAGTTTGACTGGGCAAAATATGGCCCATACATGTGATATCTCCCTCTTTTCGCAGGAGACTCCTGATTTTTTAACTGAACTCCCTCCCTCCCTCCTGGGAAACAAAATATCCTGTTTGAGTAAAATTTTATCCAAAATATCCATTCATGTTTTTTTTTGGCAGATAAAGACACATAAAAAGTAAATTAGTGATGAATAGTATAAGTGATAACTTTGTACAACAAGTTGTTGATTCTTTTTAGTGCTTATTCGTGACAAAATGAAATATATTAAATGTTTTTAAATGATTTTTTCTTATTTTCGGTCGCTATTTAAGGGCAAACTCATGACATTACGTCATCTCCCTACTAGCAGGCCAATGTCCCTACTAATTTGACCCAAATCTCCCTCTTAAGTAAGTTGGACATATCACATGTATGATGGCCTCTCTGATTGGAATTATCAGACAGAGGGGCTTGATGTGTGCACTGCTCATCTATCTCAGGAATGATTTTGGGAGCCTCAATAGATGCCACTAAACTTCTATTTGTATTTTGTGAAGTATTTACAACTTGGGGCATATCTTTCTGTACAACAGGGACCTGAGGTCCATCCTCCAAAAGGGGGACACCAGGGGCTGTTGGGAGCGGAGTCACGGCCCCGTCTCCTGTAGCTCTTTTATCAGTGGATACGTCTTTTTGGATGTAGTGAGCTAGTTTAGTCGTAGAATGGGAGATTAAAGGGGCTTTGGAGTAGAAGCAGTGAAAGTAGTGATCAGTAGATTCTGTGAGAAAATAGATCCATTTCTCTGTTTCTTAATTTTTTGCAAAGTAAATTCTCTCCCTTCTTCACCCCCTTTGTCTTGTAACTGTTTTTTTCCTACAGTTTCCAGATGGATAAACCTCTTTGCCACTTCTAATATACATTTCAGATGCAGGCAATGTGCAATAAACTTTGTGCAAACTACGGATTGTGCAATGTTCTTCAATATTTAGTAATATTTGTAACTACTATACTACGTATCAATACTGCCCTCAGCAGGATAGATGCAGCTTAATTCTAACTTTTAATTCCCAAATCAACTCTTCCCAAATTATATATACAGTTTATACACAGGGTATGGGAGAATTACCAATGGTGCTTTTAGCTATCCTGGTAAAGAAAAAACAATATCAAAAATAATTAATTAGCAGCATTGACAACAGGGAGGCAGTAACAATTAGCAAAACGATGTCTAATGAGACTAGCATAAAGCAGCACCAATATTATTATATTCAATCCCAAGTTCTTTTATCTAATATTCGTTCCAAGCTCTGCTGTCAAGCCTCGAGGGACAGTAAGGAAACAGTCCCCAAATTTTAAACTTTGATTTGAGGCGATGTACTCCGTTGATCTCAGAGCTGTAAAAACAGTTACCAATTTCATAACGGTTGTGCCGTAAATAAATGAAATCTGCTGACAAAACCGTCACTATAAATTCAGACCGAACTTTTTAGGCTTTACAAAAGGTTGTACAGTTTACTCAGTTTCTAAATATATTTTCTTGTTTCTCAACTGTAGCCAGTGCTTGGAAGTACTTAACATCCTTAGGTTCTTTGCTTTTTTTTCCCAAATAGTCATAGGTGATCACTAAAAAACAAGAGATTTGTATCAGTAAACCAGTTCCAAGCACATCGACCCTTCTGGGTTGCTTGAATTTGCCAGAGGTCTTCGAGAAGTTCTTTTGAAAGGCAGATGGATTTTGCCCACGTTCTTTCTCTCTCTCCGTACCACTTTCCCACTAATTCAAAACAGAAGAGAGACTGTGTAAGCTAATTACTTCCCTTGTACTGCTAGATTCATAACACTTTAAATTCTACAGTACCCTCTCTAATCATAATGATATTTATAGAAATAGTATCTACCATCGAGATATTTCCTATCCGATAGTGTTTCACATAAAATGTTTCTATGGAGAGATAGGAAAGCTTACTTACTGACTTCCCAATCCTTTGTCCACATTTTTTGCAGGTAATAAGTTCTCTGAAGAACTCAGGCCTATAGGTTTCACTATGTTTTCAACGCCACTTACACGGCAGGAATGGTAATTCGAAACCAGCTGCCGAGTCACAAACGGATCAGAACTGCGCTAGGCTACACAAGCTCCGTATTTAAATAAAATACTTTAGATAAATACTTTGCTTTAGCGAATACCCCGAGGATACACTCTTCAATAACTCATTTACAATGGTAAAGGTTATGTTTTGCAGCATATGTACAAGCATTCAACAAGCAACCCTTCTGCAATGGCGTTCTGAATAGGCAGTAGCTCCACAGAACGCCTCGCATGTGCAATAAATGGAGAGTTTGGCTCATGTGACTCCTGTGGCGTGAGTTGATAAAACACTGTCTTCCTTTCTTACTTTAAATTTTAAGAAAATACCAATAAAATTATGACTTATAACTTGTACTCTATTTATATTTACTCTTTACTAGTCTGTAAAAATCTAGGAACAAACGCCCACAATTTCTCAAAATCCACGGTTAAACGCTCTCCACGATAGTTCTTAATACTTCCTATCTACCAATCTATAAAACAACAAAAAAAGTTCTAAAGAATTAAAAAATCTAAGATATTTTCTAAAAGATCCGAATAGAATCTAAAATAATCATTACACGTCCCTTTGTCTAGTAAGGGGTGAATTTGTTGCTGCCTGATTTACAGCGCAGGCTGGAATCCGAAGCTGCCAGCAACACTTCTCAAAAGGGTGAAGGTCCCTTCCTCTCCCTTTTTCTCCCGGTGTTTTAGCTGCTCCGAATGGCTCTTGCAGTCATTTACAGCCCCTCAGTTCTCAGCCGCCTTCAGAAATCTTGAAAATCTCCCCACTGTGGAGGCCACACCTGTAAATGGAGCAAAAACACTCGGGGAAGACCGCACCGACACTGGGTTAACAAAAATATTTTTTGGAAAGGAGACGACCCTATCCAGGTAACGATGGCATATCTGTTCAAAAAAAAAAAAAACTCGCTTTGTCTCCCTGCTTCTCGGGTCTTCTCCACAGGCCCAGAGAGTGCATAGTTACTCCAGGTCTCTAAACAGCAACTGTTTTCCAGTCAACTCCCAGCCGAAATCATCTAAGGTGGGGTTGTTAAATCAACCTCATGGTAGGATCTGATTTTCGTGCCTCATATGATGCAGTTGATGCTGCGGTGCGTGCGATGGCTGCTGCGGTTTGCCTCTGGCGCCATTCTGGGCTCCAGGTCTCTGGGTTTGCCCCGGACGTCCAGCCTTCTATGTTAGATGCTCCGTTCTAGGGCATGGTTCTGTTTGGGGGTGATGTCTAGTACTGAACCTCCTCCTTGCAGGAGTTGGGCATGGCCCTTCGCAAGTGCAGTCTCTCTATCATACTCAGCCTAGAGCAAACCAATGCCGTCCCTTTCATCGGTCCTCGCGCAAGCAGCCCCAAAGACAGCCCACCAAGGGCCAGCCCAAGTGGTAGGCCACTAACACCCCTGTGGGAGCTGCCACTCGAGCCCCTAGAGATCAGGCTGCCACCTGCCTACCCCCTCTCCTACCTTCTGACTCCTTGGCCAACGCCCCCCCAACCATGAGTCTAGAGGAAGTGGTCTGGGGTCAGTTCTCCCTCCATCAGTCTGGGTGGCGTGTAGTTACCACGAACAATTGGGTTCTCCAACTCATAACTCACGACCACACCTTAGAGTTCCTGGAGTGGCCTCCCAAGAACCCTTCTGTCCACTCATCCTACCCTCCTGTGCATATACCCTTGGTTTGGGAGGAAATCCAGGCCCTTCTACAGGAAAGAGCCATAGAGCCCATCCCACAGGATCAATGGGGAAAGGGGTTTTTACTCCACTTCCTTCCTCGTTCCCCAAAAGACCGGGAACCTGTGTCCCATTCTAGATCTGAGCAATCTGGATCTTTACGTAGAGTATAAGCAATTCAGGATGGTGACGCATCAGGGGTTTCTGCCCCTATTACATCAAGGGGACTGGCTCAGTTCGCTGGACATGCAGGGTGCTTACCTGCACATCCAGGTGTTCCCAGCTCACCGTTGTTTTCTTTGCTTCCACTTCCAGGGTGCTCACTTCCAATTCTGGTCCCTCCCATTTGGCCTGTCCTTGGCTCCTTGGGTGTGCCAAATGATTGGCATTAGTGGCAGCAGCCTTGAGGTGGTTGGACTTCTATGTCTTTCCCTTCCTGGATGACTGGCTGTTGGCAGCCCCCTCCAGGGAGCATTTAGTGGAAACCCTGGAATGCACCACTCATCTTTTCCAGGATCTGGGAATCATGGAAAACCTATTGAAGTCCTTCCTCTCTCCCTGCCAGCGCCTCCAGTACATTGGGCCAGTCTTGGACTCCTGCCAGGGCAAAGCGTTCTTGCCAGAGGACAGGGTGACCAAGTTCATAGAGTAGGCCCAGCTAGTGTCCTCCAGCTGTTAGGTTCCTGCCAGAGTCTTCCTGCGTCTGCTAGACCATATGGCGGTGGGTATTGCCACAGTGCTCCTGTCTCTCCTGCACATGCGGATTCTGCCGCAGACTCTTCGGGTCCAATGGGATCAGCTTACAGATGACCTTGAGCAGCTGGTGTTGGTTTCCAACCCTGTCCGGAGGGTACTAGTCTGGTGGACGGACCCAGCCAACCTGTTGAAGGGGACCCGTCCTCTTTCAAATTTCGACTCCCCAGCAGGTTCTCATGACAGATGCCACCAGCATGGGGTGGGGGACACACAACCTCCCAGACTCCTGGTAGCTATGCCTCTCGTGCCACAAAGTCCTCCCAGGCCTCTCTACCCACTCCCAGTTCCGCACACTGACTCCTTGTCCGACCCCCCTCCTCCAGCGGAGTCAATGGGGGAAATCAGTAGTCTGCATGCAGTGTCTCCGGTGGGAGAACTAAGGTGGTGCTTGGGGGGACCGCCCCTATATAGCCTAGACTGACATCATGTGACTGATGTTGGCGGGGGGATGGTCCCCTGCTGAAGACTGCTAGCTAGAAGTTTTCTGTGTGGTCCTAGTGCCTGGCGGTATAGTCCTACCTGTGTGGCCTGCTGCAAGAGCTTCTGTCGAAGATCTACTGTTACGGTAAGGTCTTACGTAACTGTACTGTTTTACACCTGTTCCTTCCTTCCTTTTACCTTCCAGAACATGTTCCAGTATTACAGGAGGAGGTGCTCACTCTGTTGCACAAAAGGGCTATAGAACCAGTACCTGCTCAGCAAAGAAACAAGGGGTTCTAGTCCCAGTTCTTCCTGGTCCCCAAGCAAACGGGGGATCTGAGGCCCATTCTAGACCTCAAGGAACTCTTTACATTCAGTACAAGAAGTTCTGGAGGGTCACCCTGCCTGGCCTGCAGCCTCTGCTCAAGCAGGGAGACTGGTTATGCTCCCTGGACATGCAGGATGCATACCTGCAAATCAAGGTGTGCTCCACATGCAGGCGTTATCTTAGGTTCCTGTTCCAGGGGAAACACTACCAGTTCAGGGTATTGCCCTTTGGCTAATCATCTGCACCACAAGTATTTACCAGGTGCTTAGTGGACCCAACATGATACCTGCCATACCTAGGAAGGCAGATAAGATGTATCAGGCCCCCACAGGTAAGCCTTTTTTAGCAGGCCAACTCTCCCTCCTGATAAATCCAGAAGGCTTGATGTCCTGGGCAAAAGAACCTTTGCTTCTGCATTTCTGGGCCTGAGAATTGCAAACAACCAGGTCCATATGGCTAAATATGAAAATACCATCTGAAGGAAGGCCAAAGCAGCTGCCCAGGCCCTCCCAGAAGGTACTATAGGAAGTCCTCTGAGCTTTTTGTTTCATTCGCCCCTGTGAAAGAGGGTGCTTAGAGGGCACTCCTGTCACTAAACAGTGCCTATCCAAATGGTTGGCTAACTGTATTACTTTCTGTTACAGGAAGTATGATAAGGAACTCCTTGGGGTTGTTTGTGGCCATTCATGTTGGGGGCATGGCCACTTCTGTTGTCTGTTTCAAGAATGTGTCTGATGCTGAGATTTGTGTAGCTGCCATCTGGAGTACTGTCCACACCTTTACTTACACTACTGTCTGGACATTGCCACCCGGAAAAGGACAGATTTTGGTCTAGCTGTGCTTCAAAGACTCCTTTCTTAGGCCTGTAGGTTCTAGCCACCCAGACTGTTTTGTCAGTACTGCTTGGTACTCGTTCCATAGGTGTGGCCTAATGAAAGAGATATCCTCGAAGAAGATGGAACACTTACGTACTTACTATGACTGTAGATCTTTGAGAGAATCTCTTTCATCAGGCTATGCCGTCCCACCTTCCGTCCCCCTAGTGATTTAGAGCTATGTAGATCCTGTCTCTTCCTCCAGAAGGGTTTACCGGATGCTTTCTGCCTCGCCTGGTAGGCCCAGCTATAGGCTCTCTCCACATTCCCTATATGGAGGACCTCCAAGCATGATCTGTGGCAGGGAACTGAGGAGGGAAGGGGCCGCCTATGTTTATATGGGAAGTGCCAACATCGGAGGTCATCGTGGGTAGCCCCCAGTGGACTGCTTGCAAAACGTTTCCATGTGTCCTAATGCCTGGCATCTATAGTTCTGTAGGTGTGGCCTGATGAAAGAGATTCTCTTGAAGATCTACTGTTAGGATAAGCACTTAACTGTTCTCTTCTAGCAAAGGTGGTATCTGAATTTACACTGAATTAAACAATACACCTTCCTGTTTACTACCCTGAGCATGCCAATCAGGGTGAGGTACTGGTGCTTACTTCAGATGTACGTAGAATACTCGAATACTGTGTTACTTGTACCAAGCACTGCAGAAAATCCTCTGGTTTTTTTTATTTTCTGTTTTTTGCCCCTGAGAAAGAGGGCAAGGTGGAAGACTAGGTTTGCTGGCCAAGGCACCTAGCTTCACCTGAGCTCTTTCCTTCTAGGTTGCTTGTAAGGACAGAGCAAAGAACCTTATCAGAGCAAGGGAAAGGATTAAGACTTATTTTGGCTAGGCAGATTTACTGTGTGTTGTTATTTTTATTTTGTACTCACAGGGATTGTTACTGTTTGTTGCTAACATTTTAGTACTTTATTTTTCTCTGATTCAAATTGTTGTTGCTGGGTATACCTTCTGCTGCATTATTACAAGGTGTGCCTACAGGTGTGTGCTAACAGATTACTGTTGTAATCTTCGGATTCAAATTGTCTTTTGCAAGGTGTATCTTCTGTTACTGCTTTATTTTTCTCAAGTGTTTCTTACAGGGTATATCTTCTGTGAAATTATTACAGGCGGTGCTTTACAGATTTTACAGTTTTATCTATCATTAGGATAAGCTTTCAGGGTTACTGCATTTGTTGCTGACTGATTGTTTCTGCTCTTACCTCCTTGTTTCTTTCATCCGTGGTTCTTCTTTTTCCGCAGGGAAAGGGCCCAGCCACCCACCTCCATCCCCAACCACCCCTTAATACACTCCTTTTATAGGGTAGCACAGTTGTGACATTTCCTGTGGCAAAACAGAAAGGGGCAGATCAGTGGGGTATCCACACAATGACCTCTTTTACAGGGGCACTAGTAATTTAACTTGTTATGACAAGTTATACAAAAACAAATAAAACACAAAATCAATCTTTTGCTTTCATTTTCTTCCTTCTAATTACTCTGACCAGGTTATAAACCCAGCTACTTATCTGGAATGGATATCATTAACTGCAGGTACTGTGGAACACTTTTCAGAAGGGCAGTTTTACAGGATTTAGGACACTGCCCTACATGCTAGGCCATTGGAGATCTTAGGGCTCAGCTCCAGGCAGCATGGACAGAGATTGCATGCCTCAAATTTCATATTCAAGAGGAAATATATTATAAGAACCACCCGCCATTTCCCCAACATCCAACAGAAGCACCTCAACCGCAGAGGGTAGTTGGTCTGGGAGGTTGGCAGGTGGTTAGGAGAGGCAAATCGGGTGCCCCATCACTCAGTGCTCTCCAACATATTACCACCACAAACCATACAAAAACTACAAACAGGTATCTGCCTCTATCTCTGAAATCAAACAAAGGGGCAGAGGACACTGCAGCACAGGAGCTAGCACAACAAAACTCACCCACAACAGGAACCAAAACAAAAAAAGCAAAAAGGAAATCCAAAAAACTTCTGATCATAGGAGACTCCATGATTCGGGGAGTTGATACCTATCTCCAGCCAGGGGTAATGGTCAGATGTCTCCCAGGTACATCAGCGTGGAGAGACACTGACAGCATTACTAAAATTGTTCAGGAAACAGGAGAAAACATTGATGTCCTGGTACACATATGGACTAATGATCTCGCCAGCCGGTCAGTTGTGGAGACCAAGGAACACCTGACCAGGCTGGGTGACAAACTATCATCCATTTCGTCCGGCATCTCCTTCTCTGAGATCCTGCCAGTCTGGGAGAGGAGGGCAGATGGACGGTAGGTCAGAGAAGGGGAGATGGGGAGCTAAACATGTGGCTCAAGGGCTGGTGCCAGGAAAAAGGACACAAATTTGTAGGGAACTGGCAACAGTTTTGGGAGTGAAAGTTCTTTAAATTTGATGGACTGCATCTGACTAAGGAGGGAGTCTGTGCATTGGGGCAGAAGTTTGACATCTTTGCAGAATATTTAAACTAGCAAATGGGGAGAGGGGTGCAGCACCCCATACGTCGAATGGGAAGAAGACCACCCCCCCTCAGCTAGTGGTCAAACAGGAGTTCAGCATGTTTGCAGTTCATTTGCATCACCAGGTAGGAAAAAAGGTCCAGCTCCCCATACGATGCACAGGAGAAACGCCAAACCTCACCCAACTAACACACCGAAATCTGGCCAATGGAAAATCATGTACACAAATGCTCGCAGTCTGGGAAACAAGATCCCAGACCTGCAGGCAATAATGACAGAGGCTAAACTGGACATAGTAGCAATTAGCGAGATGTGGTTTACCAGTAACCACACTTGGGAGACATCAGTACCTGGCTATGTACTTTTCAGAAGAGACGAGGTACAAAAGGGGTGGAGTGGCCCTATGTCAATGAAAATATCAAAGCTACAGAAATTCAGAATACACATAAGGAGCCAGAAGAACTGCAGGTCACCCTGGAAACAGGAAATGGGACAGCCATAAGAATTGGGTTGTCTACAGGCCCCTAGACCAGGGGAGGACATAGACACATTACTGTTAGAAGATGTACAAAACATGACAGCTAAAGGGGAGGTTCTGATAATGGGAGACTTCAACATGCCAGATACAGATTGGTCAATACCAGCAGGAACATCTGCCAGAACTAGACACATGGTGGATTCCCTGCAGGGGGAGGGCCTCAAACAACTGGTACAACAACCCACAAGAGACAGGGCTATCCTAGATCTAGTGCTGACTAACAGAGAAAGGATCACAGATCTCCAGGTAGAAGGTCATCTGGGGGCCAGTGACCATCACATGGTATGGTTCAGTTTGGCCACTACAACTAAATTATCCCATTCCAAGGCAAAAATATGGGACTTCAGAGGAGCTGACTTTGATAAGATGGCCAACAGAGTTAAGCTAGACCTGGCAAAAAGAAATACAGGTGAGGGGGTACAGGCAAAGTGGGCAAGCATTAAAGGATGCAATACTTGAAGCAACATCCCACTGTGTTAGAGAGAAAAGGAAGTGCAGAAGAAGAAGGAAACCACTTTGGTTCTCAAAAACAGTAGCAGAAAAGGTCAGAGCCAAAAGCTGGTCTTCAGGAAATATAAGGGAACACAGCGGGATGAAGATAGGGAGGCATACCAAACTTCCCTGAGGGAAGCAGGGAAGGTAGTAAGGCAGGCAAAGGCCCAAACCGAGGCTACACTAGCACGAACAGTAAAAGAAGGTGACAAGACTTTCTATAGATACAGTACATTAGTGAAAGGAGAAAGTCCAGAGGGGGTGTTGCTAAGATCAAAGGAGATAAGGCTGTGTGTGAGGAGGAGGACCATGTAAAAGCATCTGCCCTAAATAGATACTTCTGCTCAGTATTTACTGAAGACAAGGTAGGGCAGGGCCCACAGCTCAGCACCATAGACACGGGGGGAGGGAGGTGAGCACTAGTCCGTTCACAAAAGAAAGGGTCCTACAAGAGCTCGATAAACTCAGGGCGGACAAGGCAATGGGACCTGATGGCATACATCCCAGGGTACTAAAGAAGCTAAGGGTGGGACTAGCAGAGCCATTATCAGAACTGTTTAGTGAATCTCTGAGCACAGGAGAGGTCCCAGAAGACTGGAGAAGGGCTGATGTGATCCCGCTCCACAAGAGTAATAGCAGGGAGGAGGCAGGGAACTACAGACCAGTCAATCTTATCTCAGTAGTGGGCAAGATTATGGAGGCACTCCTTAAAGAAAGGATAGTGCAACACCTGGAATCCATAGGAACACAGGATCCAAGACAGCATGGGTTTGCAAAAGGAAAGTCCTGTCAAACTAATCTCATAGATTTCTTTGATTGGGTAACCAGAGTGGTGGACCAAGGGGGAGCAGTTGATAGTCATCTACCTTGACTTCAGCAAAGCTTTCAATACTGTTCCACATAGAAGATTGATTAATAAGCTGGGTAGGCTCGGGGTGAGTCAGAAGTTGGTCAGCTGGGTGGCAAACTGGTTGGCGGGCAGAAAACAGAGAGTGGTGGTAAACGGTATATAGTCAGAAGAGATGCAAGTCACAAGTGGGGTACCTCAGGGATCAGTCCTGGGGCCAGTCCTCTTCAGTATCTTCATCAGTGACATTGCAGATGGATTGGAGGGTAAGGTTTGTCTGTTTGCAGATGGCACCAAGATCTGCAACAGAGTAGATGATCCAGATGGGGTGGGCAGAATGAGAAGAGATCTGGATAAACTAGCAAAATGGTAGGAAGAGTGGCAACTGGGGTTTAACGCAAAGAAGTACAAGATCATGCACATAGGGAAGAGAAACCCTGAAGCCACCTATAGGTTGGGAGGGGAGTTGCTGGCAGTCACAAGGGAAGAAAGAGACTTGGGCATCATCATCACCGATGACCTGAAATCATCCAAGCAGACCACTAAAGCAGTAGGTAAGACTAGGGGGATGGTAGGGTGTATTAGTAGGGGTATCACAAGTTGGAAGAAGGAGGTAATAATCCCTCTTTACAAGACACTAGTTAGGCCCCATCTGGAGTACTGCGTGCAGTACTGGAGGCCACACCTTCACAAAGACATTAACCAAATTGAGGCAGTCCAGAGAAGGGCAACCAAAATGGTGCAGAGACTGCATCAGAAAACATGTGAGGACAGATTAACGGAGCTCAATATGTATACCCTAGAGCAAAGGAGGGAGAGAGGTGATATGATCAAACATTCAAACACCTTAAGGGCATTAACAAGATGAAAGAGTCTAACATGTTTCAATATAAGAAAAATAGCAGGACAAGAGGACACAGCATGAGATTAGAGGGAGGCTGATTAAGGGGTAATGTGAGGAAGTTCTTTTTCACAGAAAGGGTGGTGGATGCATGGAACGGCCTACCTCAGGAAGTGGATATGAATACAATGCAGGGCTTCAAACAGGCATGGGATAGGCATAAGGAAGCAATACAGATGAGTATGACTAGATAGGCCATTGACAGAGCAAAGGCCGATGGCACATTTATAAGGTAGAAAAAGAAATGAGCAGACTGGATGGGCCTTGA
This sequence comes from Neoceratodus forsteri, assembly GCA_016271365.2. Lineage (NCBI taxonomy): Eukaryota > Metazoa > Chordata > Ceratodontiformes > Ceratodontidae > Neoceratodus > Neoceratodus forsteri. Next base: position 485,279,725 of record CM057449.1, read on the forward strand.
GGTCCTTATCTGCCATCAACTTCTATGTTTCTATGTGTGTCTGAACAGTGCCTGTCTAAATGACTGGCACATTCTATTATGTTCTGTTATAGGAAGTACAGTAAGGAACATCCTGGTGCGGCGCGTGCTCACTCCACAAGGGGAATGGACACTGCTGTTGCTTGTTTCAGAAATGTTTCTGCTGTTGTCATTTGTGCTGCATCCACATGGAGCACTGTCCACACCTTCACTAAACATTACAGTCTGGAGTGGACATAGTCTCTTGTAGACGTGCTGGCTTCAATGTCTGGATGGCAGTATAGCATAGAGCTTAGAGTAACGAGCTGTGAATGAACTTGATTCATCGAGGAGACCTGGATTTGATTCCCTCAACCTTCACTTGCATATTGTGTGACTCTGAGCAAGTCACTTAACCTCCCTAGTGCTTCCACATTGCCCGTGAAAACTGGCACTTGTACCTAGTGGGCCTTACCTGCTTAAAAAACAAACAAACAAAAAAACTTGCTGTGTTGTAAGTCCTGCTGTCCTGAATGTATATTAGACTGTATCCTCTTCCCAGTTTCATTTGGGACTGCTTGGGACTCATTCCAAAGGTGTGGCCTAATGGTGGAGATATGCTTGAAGAAGATAGAAGAGTTACATACGTATTGTAACAGTAGGTCTACGAGAGAACTTCCTCCATTAGGTCATGCCATCCTTCCCTCTGTCCCCCTTCTGCTTCAATGAGGGTTACATGAGGTATTGTACATGAACCAGCTCCACGAATCTTATATCCAGCCCCATGCCTTGCCTTGTATGCCTGGTGCTGCTCTTGGTTCACCCACAGTGGAGGTCCTCTGAATCTGATTTCCGGCAGGGAAATGAGAGACTGTACTTGAAAACAGTGATGTGAAAAAACTGTGTTCAGTTGTTTTTTTGTTTTTTTATTGATTTGTACAAAATTCTTCACAGTTGTCCTCATGGAACCAGTAATCTGGAGTTTTTACTATGTTAGCATGAGTTGTTGACCTATCGGAACCATTACATGCTTAGAGTCTTTATGCAGACCATAATTAGTTAAAACTCCAGATCACTGGTTCACTGTAGAGAACTGTAACAGAATGCTGCCTATAAAAACAAAGCAATGCAAAACAGTTATTTGCATCACTTTTTATTCAGGTACAGGAACACATGGATCATTTACAGGCACAGTATATATAGCATTTCTGAAAAAGGAACACTATAAATAGCTGCTAATTAAAAATAATTTCCTGTCCTCTTTAAGTCAAATGACCCTGGGGTAAGATATTTGGGGCCAGATATTCAAAACTTTGCGCTGGGCGCAAACCATTTGCACAGGTTTAGCGCCGGGTTTGCGCGGGTCCGCTATATTCAAAAGGTCAAATAGCATTGGCAAACTGCAGTAGTGCCAGGCAAAAGTATAAATGTATGCAAGGGGCAAATTGAGAGGGAGTGTACATGAATACAGGCGCAATGCTATATTCAGCGATTACAGCCACGTAAAGTGTTTTTGCGTAACTAAGCGCAACACTTTGCACGGTGCAAGTACCATCCAGGAAGGAGGTCGTCTTAACTCTGGGCAAACCAGCTTTGCGCAACCCTAACTAATAAGTATGAATCATAGTGTAACCCCAAGGTGGTGCTATCCCAAGTGCTACTACCCCTGCCTGCTTGGCTAGTAGCAGGTTAAGGGGCCTGAGTTCTGAAACGGGTGCCTCCACGCGGAGGTCAGGGTTGGTACTGGTCAAGCTAACCTGGGCACAGCCCTCCAGGACACTGTAACCCTCCCTCTTTCCTTACTAATGGCGGAACAATACAGTAATCACTTCATAATGCCCCTGATACACCCCACAGAGTACCCACACTGTTTGCACTTACCACCAGGGCTTTCCTCTGTCCCGGCCCTGAGGACCCCCTGTAAAACAAGGTTATACACCGCAAATAACAGCAGTACAGTACTTTTGCACAAACTGGAACCACAGTCAGGGTAAATGCAAAAAAAAAGTTGGATCTGATTTATTTAAGGGGCTTGAACAAGGGAGGGGCGTAATCAGGTTAATTTGCTTAAAGGCTCTATCAATCAAACAGTTATGTATGCACTTCAGGGTCCATAAACAGTCACACACTCTAGGTACCCAGATGGAGAATGATGGGCTAGCCAGGAACATTGCAGCTTGTTGGGGCCCTGTGATGGAAGAAAACAACATGCACAGCACACACTATTTGTAATCCGGAGCCGGAGGGCTCAGTTCGTGAAAAGAAAACAACAAGACAATCAGATGACACACTTTTAGATTTGGTTGTTGTTGCAGGGAGCTACCCTGATGGTTACTCACGATACCCAAGACTGCACACAGGCTGGACGAAAATCGAGACAGCAGATGGTTAATCTGGAGTGCCAGGAGAAGCAGGGCCCACACGATTCGCCGAGGCTTTGTTCCTGTTCAAGTGTGGAGCAAGGGGCTGATCCCCAGGCAGGTCTCTCATGGTGGCTTTCTCTGTGCAGTGGGGTAGTCTGGCAGGGCCAGCATGGCATGGCCCAGGCCAAATGGAGATGAACGCGGATTCAGTCCAACTAGACTGGATAAAGCTTCCAGCAAGCAGGACACAGTGGGGAACCAAATCACGACCCACTTTCAATACACAGCACATTTACATGTAAGGAAATTCTACTGTCGATCAAGTTCAAGTTTATTGCAGGAAAACTCCATTGAGCAAGCTCATTCACAAGGAGGTCCTGTGACATAAACACTTAAAGTACAAACATAGATAGGTAATAACAGTATATGCATGAAATGCACGTTACGTGATACAGGCTGGATATACATACAAGGGTACCACATAGGGTGACGCAGATGGTAAACATTAATATGAGACAGGGAGTAATTACAGGTTGCATACTGATAAATGAAACATGATGACTGGTGTGTGCAATACATATATTTTGGCAGCTAGATCAAACAACAGACTACAACTGATATGGGGAGGAGTGATTTGATAGAGTAGCAGTGGAGCGTAAGCATAGATAAAGCCAGGAGTAGAAGGGGAAGGGAAAGCAGTTAATATGACAACAGGCAAACTGCTCTCCGGTCACGGTCGCAAAGTCTCTGCACAAACTGGGGATTCAAAAGCAGCTGGAAATCCTGACAGGTCGATCACATTCAACAAATCTTCGGTCTTCTTCAGGTTAAAGCCTGGTGGCAGTCTAGTGGCTTAAATAGTCCTCACAACTCGGATTCAGTCTGAATAAACTCTATTTTCCCTCTCAGGGACAGCAGGCAGACAGGCAGGCCAAAACAGCCCTTTCATAGTTCTCCCATGCAAAACAACACAGAACTGCTGCTCAAAAATCACTTGAGCTGTTACTTCTTCACTTCTCAGCTCAAAACTGAAACTAGCTACAGCAACCTTGGAAATTCCCCAAGATCCAAAAGGTTCAGTTGGTTGATCCTCCTGTCAGTCACAAATAAGGCTCCCCCTTCAGGTGCAAAAAGGTGCAAAAGCCCAAAACTACAATTCCTACAGATTTTGACTCCAGACAGCTCCTGTAGTCTGGTTTCATTTTAGGTCCCACCAGAACTGATTGGTCCAATTCGCAGTCCAGGACCAAAATAGTGGAGATAAACAAAACAGTCCGTGCTGCAAATAAGGCAGGTTAGACAAACTACATTATCATTATCACTCTAAATGATTTTCAGCAAATAGTTACATCTTTCAACAGAACTCCCTCTCAGATTACTTATGACTGCAATCCAGGCAGCTCTTAAAGAGACAGTACACAGAGGCTATACAGGCACTCTCTGGCAATCACATTTAAACTGCTAAAATGCAGGACACCAGCCTGGCAGTGAGCATTTAGGCAAGCTCAAGGAAGACTTTTCAGGAACCCCCATTTCTAGGGGGGGGGGTATCACTAGAAATAAGCCAGTCATAGAAGAAACATGCTACTCATGGATGGCATCCCTATGATGCCATCTGCCACCAGTCCCAGCCATGCCAGGCAGTAAGTGGTGACCTGGCTCCCAGTGGACACCATGGCAGTGTGGCCATACAGCACACACCTGCAGACCAACCTTCGGTGGACACCAACAGAAGCCAGAACACACGTGCAGCACTGTGGGCATGGAGGGTGTTGAGGGGAGGGTGTACAGGTGGCCAGGCTGCACCACAGACTGGGTGTGGCCACAAGGCTGGGACAAGCCACGCAGTGCAAATGGTCTAGTGTTGGGAATATCCCAACACCAGTGTGTCTGTCTGATGGTGTGTGCCCCCATCCCAGCCACATACCGCACATCTGTACAGACACCACAGCACACACAGCCAGCCGTGTGTATGTCACTGTGAGTATCCCATGCCAGTGGTACAGCATCTGTGGGTCACACGACAACGTAACAGTAATGTCCACTCTCAGTACACACCTGTAGGTTGGGCATGACACTGTGTACAGTGCAGTGGTCATTAATTCCCTACACACCATAGGCATTGCTGTGTCTCTCACGCTAGTGGCCCCTTGGCTACTGTAGTGTCTGCTGTGCACTGTAGCAAGAACTACAGTTTGACAGTTGCATGCAGCAGCACCACCACCTGTGCCTGCTCTGTGTAGTCCCCTGGGGCATATTATTCTATGTGGTTCTGTATAAATATAGCCTGCAGCTACCACCATGCACTGCCAGACTGACCTACAGGTGGAGCTATAGGCAGACCCAGCCAGCCCCTGTACTTCCAGACTGACCTACAGGTGGAGCTGTGGGACCCTGCAATAGCGCTGGGCAACCTGCATGCAAATCAGGACATAATGAGATGCTAATCTGGATGTTTGCCCACAGATTGCCTAAGTAGGCTCATTTGTATGTCACTTTTGAATATAGCAAAATTTTGGCCCGGGCAAACGTGATAGCGTGGGGCAAACGGCTTAGCTCTGTGCAAAACTTGCGCTAATGTGTTTGCGCCGTGTAAACGTTAGAGAAACATTGTACATTTCTGCACAATTTAATTTCACATGCGCTGGTGCTTGCAGCTTTAATGAATCCATTCCTTTGCTAGCACACACATTGGCCACATAGTTCACCTCTACCTTCCTTCACATTGCTGTGAACTGGGATGCTGTTGTGGTTTGCACTTCCTGCTTGCTTTATTCAGAGCTGTCTTTTTCCCAGGCTATTTTTGCATTGCACGCCCATCCCAGTTTGCCTGGCTACCTTAGCATGCTATATTCAGCAGGTTTAGCACCGGGCTATCCCTTTTGAATATTGCAGGCTATTGGTTCCAAGCTAATTTAGCATGCCGGGCAGTGCTAATTTATCCCCGGGGCAAAGTTTTGAATATCTGGCCCTTGGTGTCCAAACTGCCATTATGCTTACTATAATAAGGAGTGGAAATGCACACAAAATAATCTTACTGGCCATTTAACCACACCAGCTACGAACTGGCCATTTAACCACACCAGCTATGAACTGGCCATTTAACCACACCAGCTATGATTCTGATGGTCACTGGTACAATAATCTTTCACTTTGCCTTTTTCACACTCTGATCATTGAATATGTTTCCCTCTGCTCTTGTGCTGTTCTTGTATTTACAAAATGCTCCTTCTTCCATTTGATTGAACAGTGTTCACGTGACCTTTGTAATGGCTAGGAATGACTTTTTAACTATTTAGTTACCTAATGTGGTTCACTAACCCAGGACTTGAGAATTCCTCAACATGTTTAATGTTTCCAAACATCCTCCTTATTAGAGTTCATTCATTTCAGCACGCTGTGTCAGTTATCCCTGTGCCCCTATACTATACCTCCTGTCTATATGCTTCCAGGATGCACTGGAGTGGTTATATTTCAGTGCAGATTGAGGACCGATAGAGACATAGAATTGGGATAGCGGATGGGCATAAAGTAGCATTTTTGGGTAGATTAAACTCTGTGAAATTTTAAAATTTGGGTGGGGGTTATAAGAAAAAAACACAATCTGCAAACAAGTAGTTTAAAGGAACACTGTCAATCCCTTTACGCCTTAGAGCGCCCTCAAGTTTAAAAAGCATGTTATGATTGGTCACATTCTGTAAAGACTGCTGTGTGACTAGTAGTTTGATTCTGATTACTTTTTTATTCTAAAAAGTGAAAAAAAACACACTGCCCATCATACTGGTGTTGCCACACAAAACATGTGTTTGCATTCCTTGATCAGTGCCCGCTGCATCTTTCACACCCAACAGTCTTGCCACTCATGCAGTGGGAGGAGAGGAAAAGTACAGTTGTGTAAGAACTTACTGTAAGGGTAGATCTTCTAGAGTATCTCTTGCAGCAGGTCATAACACATGGGATATAAAGCCGTAGGCGTCATTTCCTCCGGATGACTTCTCAGCAGCTGACCCTGGGACCTCCCCCTAATGCTACCACATTGTAACTGTATGGCACGCATGAAAGGGGGGAGGTCCCAGCTACTCCTCAGTTCTTATCCATCCTAGCGACTGAATAAGAAACCATTTCTCAGGCCTTCGATGGGAATAAGGAGAGAAATAATGCAGCAGCTCATAGAGTTGTTAAAGGACAGGAGCAAGTAACCCTTCTGAAGTAACAGCAAGGGAGAAGGAGGGTGGGGCTGCATGACCTGCTGCAAGAGATAATCTCAAAGATCTGCTGTTACGATAAGTTCTTATGCATCTGTACTGTCTTGCAGCAGGTCATAACACGTGGGAAGATTCCCAAGCAGTTATTATGCCCAATAGGGAGGAGGAAGCGAACTGTCAGGGCTTAGGACAGGAGGCCTTGTAAAACGGCCCATCCAGAAGCAGTCCAATTCTTGCATGCGATGTCTAGACTGCCATGTTTTGTGAATGTAAGTACAGTAGACCACGTGGCGGCTTTGCAGACTTCTAAGGCAGAGATGCCCTGGAAACACGCCATGGAGGTAGCCATGCTTCTGCTAGAATGGGGCTTTACAGTCCCCATGAGAGTTCTGTCATATTTTGTATAGATAAACAAAATGCAGTTGGCCAACCGTGTGGACAAGCACTGCTTCGAAACCTGAATGCCCTGATTTCCGGGAGTGAAAGAAACAAAATGTGGCTCAGTTTTTCGCAACTGTGAGGTGCCGAGAAGATAATGCACATCGAGAGTATGAAGCAGGGATTCCCCTGGATTCGCAGGCTCTGCATAGTACACTGGTAAATGGATAGCCTGATTTTTAAAGTAAATTCAGAAACAACCTTTGACAAAAATGACAAATTGGTGCGTAAAGTCACCCTAGCATTATGAAATTGTAGGTAGGGAGGTTTGCATATTAGTACCTGTAACTCTGATATAGGTCTACCTGATGTAATGGCAACTAAGAATATAGTTTTCCAGGAAAGATAATGGAGCTCACTGGATTCAGCAGACTCTAAAGGACTCATAGTCAATATTTCAAGCACAAAATGTAAATCCCATACAGGGAATGGATCCTGGATAGGGGGATGAAGGTGCAAAATACCTTTTAAAAACTGTTGAATCAAAGGTAACTGGGACAATGGTCTGTTGCTCACAGGTAAATCCAATGCAGAAATGGCCAAAAGGTGGACTTTTATAGAAAAATATTTCAGTCCACTATCCAACAAAGAGAGAAAATAGTCTAAAATGCTCATGGGGAACACTCATAAGGGTCTAAATCCTGCATAGATACCCAAATGGAGAAGCGTTTCCACTTCATCGAATAGAAAGACCGCATAGACAGTTTCCTGGCAGCCCAAAGGACTTCCGCCACCTTTGGGGACTCCCTGAAGCATGAGAGGACTATGTCCTCAAGAGCCAGGCATGCAGATGGAGGGAGTGATGGTCCGAGTGTAGCAAAGAGCCTTGCGCCTGAAACAACACAGCCCGGCAAATCAGCAGAGGTAGAGGATCCAGTTCCGAGAGCTGTAGAAGCAGATGGAACCAAATTTGTCTTGACCAGAACGGTGCTTTGAGAATCATAGGTGCCTCATCCCCGTCCAGTTTGAGTAGTACTCTCCGAATGAGAGGAAAGGGCGGGAAGATGTAAAGAAATCTTCCTGTCCAGGAAAGAGATAATACGCCCCGCTACACAGTTTCAGGATCTCACTCGAGAGAGCAGTAAAGAGGCAGTTTTGCGGAGAGGCAAAGAGATCCAATTCCGGATGGCCCCATAGGTTGAAGACATTGTTTTGGATGTCTGGGAAGATTTCCTACTCGTGAGCCCATGCAAAGGATCTGCTCAGGCATCCACCAGAGTGTTGGACACCCTGGGGATGTGGACCGCCAAAAGATGGATCACCCAGTACCATACCCTCATCAATTCTCTGTAGAGAGGGTATGAATGAATGCTTCCTTGCTTGTTTAGGTAGTGAACTACTGCCGAATTGTCTGATTGCACTTGAAGGCAACCGGGTGCATGGTGAGTCGCGAACGCTGGTAAGGCATAGAGGACTGCCCTCATCTCCAGGACAGTGATGTGGAGGTGAGCCTCCACTGATGTCCAGGAGCCTTGGGACCTGACGTGCAGGATATGAGCACCCCACCATGTCAGGTAGATGTCTGTAAGTCAGAATGAGACACGGGACATGAGAATAAAATGGCATGCCTCGCATTAAGTTGTCTATGGGCTTCCACCATTACAAGGCTCGAAGAGCAGGTCAGGACAGGAGCATCTAAATCATCCTCCTTCTGGTCCCATTGCACTCTCAGGGACCACTGAAGGACCCTCATATTCAACCTGGCATTGGGAACTGTCTGAATCATGGCCGCCAAATGTCCCAGGAGGCGCAGGTAGTCTGTTGCCGAGACTAATCTGCTGGACTCCAGTCTGCGTGCCAAAGCAACCAGGGTGTCCACCCGAGCTATGGGCATATGTGCCATCCCCTTGGAGGCGTCTAACACGGCTCCGATATATTGGAGGGGTTGCGCAGGGTCCATTTTGGACTTTGGATAGTTTACCACTATCCCCACCTGGTCGAACAACTGCAGGGTTCGAGAAAGCGTGAAAAACAGCAGTTGGCTGGAAGATGCTTGCAGGAGCCAGTCGTCCAGGTAGGGAAAGACATACAGGCCTTCCCTGCGGCCACTGCAACTGCCACTAGGCATTTTATGAATACCCTTGTGGCCAAGGAAAGGTCGAATGAGAGGGCCCTGAACTAGTAACGATTTCCCTGGAACAAAAAATGGAGAAACCGTCTTTGAGCAGGGTGCATCAGGATATGGAGGTATGCATCCTTCATATCGAGAGAGCAGATCTAATCACCCTTGTTCAGTAAGGGGAGAAGTGTCGGAAGAGACACCATCCTGAACTTTGATATTTGATAGAGGTTGAGACACCTCAGATCCAAAATGGGGCATAAGTCCTCCGTCCATTTGGGAACCAGGAAAAAATGGGAGTAAACTCCTGTACCCTTCTAAGGAAGGGGAACTGGTTCAATGGCACTTTCTGTGAGCAAAGCATCGATTTTATTCCTTAAGACCAATGCTTGGTCTCGGGGGGGTAATGAGAGACCCTTGGTGGCAAAGAAAGGGGAATCTCTGTGAACTCCAGTGTGTATCCTGACTCAATCAGTTGCAGGAGCCACAGGTCATCGAAGATGGCTTGCCACCCTTGTAGGTGCAGGGAAAACCTGCCTCCGACAGCTGTGGGAAGGGTCTCTGGTCCCATGACCAGAGGAAGACCTTCAGGTCAAAGGCTGGCCCTGCTGGGGAGCAGCAGGGATGTAACAGGGTTTCTAAGCATTTCTAGGACCCAGCAATGTCAGCTTAGGCTTTCGCTTATTGGCAGGTGGCCTTTGAGCATTGGGGTGCCCCCTGTAGGTGCGGCCCCTAAAGGCCGATTTTGCTTTTGGACGATACAAGGTCCAGACTGATTGAAGGGTACGACCTGAGTCTTGTAAAGCCATCAATATTTCTTGGGTCTGTGGACCAAACAGCTGATCACCCTTAAATGGAGTGTTAAGGATAGCTTGCTGCACATCCGGTGAAAATCCTGATGCTCTTAGCCAGGCATGACATCTTAGACAAACACCTGCCAAGGACGTATGTGCCGCAGTGTCAACAGCATCATAGGTTACCCTGAGTAGGTGGAAGCATACAGCTGCTGCTGTAGACATCTTGGCTGTCAGATCCTCCTGGACAGAACCTGCAGAGAGGGACTGGACCACTGCCTGGGAGGCTTTTAAGATTTCCTCCTGATATTTCAGGAGGTGACCCATGTAATTAAGTATATGGAGAGACATAGTAGCCAAGGCATAAACTCTCTTTCCCATAACGTCCAATTTCTTGGATTCCTTATCTGGGGGCTAAGCGCTCATGTGCTGAGGCCTAGAGGACCTATCATGAATGGCATTGATCACAACAGAGTCTGTCTTAGGTAGAGACATAAAGTAGGGGTGGTCCACTGGGGCTTGATAAATCCTATCAGCTTTATGAGGATTGGAGGGTATTTTGAAAGGTCGCTTCCAAGCACCCTCTTCGAATGAGTCCACCAAAGGGGGGACGTCCAGAGTGTGGCATTCTGGTACACCTAAGTACTGTGCCAACTTCTTTCTTAAAGCATCCTGCTCAGTGCTCTGGAACCCAAATGTTTTCTGGAGGTGTATCATAATGTCCAGAAACGTGGAATCATCTGGCGGAGAGCATGCCAGATCATGGGTAGTTTCACCCTGTATAGGCGGCCGAGGAGGACTGTGGGGACTCCTCACGATCCATCCCATCCTCGAGGTCAGCCAGATCCCAGTCCTGTAGGAAAGGGTCCTCCATGTCCACAGTGGCAACAAAAGACTGATCGACATAAGGGGTTAACATATGAAAATGATGAAACTAAACTAATAGCTTGTTCTGAAACAAAGTCATAATCAGTTAACGATGTTTCTCTCCAGGGTTATTTTAAGCAGCTGGAGGGGAAATCAAAACAAGATGAACCTATGTCTAAAATATGTAATGGGCTGCTGTACAGAGTTTGGGTTAAACCTCAGACACAGATCCAGATAGAACAGTTGGTTATACCACAGAAGTATAGATCTGAGTTGTTACAGATATCACATGATAGTCCTATGGCTGGTCACTCGGAGAGGGATCGCACCCTTGCCAGATTGCTGTACAGATTTTACTGGCCTAGAATTCATGAAGATGTTGCTACCTATTGCAGTTCTTGTACTGAGTGTCAGAAAGTAGCCCCAGTGACTAAAAAAGACAAGGTGTCCCTACTCTTGATAAATGTGCCTTTTGAGAGAATTGCAATGGATGTGGTTGGCCCCTTAGACAAAAGTAAAAAGGGTAATCAGTTCATTTTGGTAGTATGTGACTATGCCAGGGGTTCTCAAACGGTGAGGCAGGGAGGCACGAGCTGCTTCCCGGGGAGGCGTGGAGGCTTGGCTGAAATACATGCTGAAAGCATGCAGCCAAACTGAAAATGGCGCCTCCGTGATGCTGGAGTGGACTGTCACTAAAGTAAACACACATCTCCCATCCAATCTTTAACATCATCCCTCCTTCCCCCTACCTTTGTCTTGAATCCCAGGCAAGATGACTTGATGAGGTACTAATAGCACCTTGATGAGAGGTGCCAACTTCTTTGTGCCAGTGCCGGGAGAAACGTGAGTAAAGGCATCGGAACTAGAGAGGCTAGGAGGGTATCACAAGCCCACCAATAGAGAGGCAGGAGTTCGTCTGTACCGGCCCAGTGAGGAGCATGTAAATAGCAGCCAATGAGAAGGGAGGTGAATGCAGCCAATCGTATGCCACCAGTTTCCAGCCAATGACTGGCAGACTTCTTCGGCCAATCAGCTGCCGCTTACCCTGTGCTGCCGAACACTTCCGGCAATAAAGCAGTGTGCCCAGTGTGCTTTTTTTCTCCATCTCCCGAAAATCTGCTGAATCAGAAGATCTGCGCCGAAATTCGACCGGGGACCCGCTGCCTCAAGCCACTGCCCGAGCCGCCGACTTCGATCGTCGTGCATTCGTTATAAAACTCCGTTCACGTTGATCTCTTTTAAGCTGCCACCTGGAGCGTAAAACTGCACACTCTTACGAAGTCATCTGCTGAAGGGGCTGGTAAAGATTTAATTTTTTTTTGTTTTGCTGAAGGGGCTGGTAAACTCAGGGTTTTTGCTGCAGGGGCTGGGGGGCTGCAAGGCTGGTGTTTTAATATGCTTCTTAAAAAAATATTTATTTCACCCCCCGACCCCACATTGAGGGGCTGTAAGGTTGGGTCTTTAATGTGCTGCAAAAAAGGTTCATTTGACTCCACCCCCATGGAGAGACTGCAAGGATGGAGTTCTAAGGAAGGGGCTGTAAGGTTGGGGGTTTTACCTGCTGCTAAAAAAATGTTCTTGCCCTCCCCCCATCTTGGAGGGGTTCTAAGGAAGGAGCTGTACTGTTGGGGTTTTTATCTGCTGCTAAAAAAATGTTCTTGCCCCCATCTTGGAGGGGTTCTATCTGCTGCAGTGAAAATGGGACTCCAAATGCAGGCTCTGACCCTCTCAGCCAGCATGTTCCATGAATATTGGTACTGGAAACAGGGGAGTGTACACAAACAGAGCTGACTATTTCACAGGAAGAATTGCTTCTGGTTCATTTTCTATGTCTGATTTATTTGTATTTATGGGAGGGGGTACGGTTGAAATGCCACAAAAGGAAGTCTTGTGGTGATTGGGGGTGGGGCTACAATGATGGACCTGCATCTTGGGTGGGCTGTGGGACTTTGGATGCTTCTGTTTTGTGGGAAGATGCACAGTTGTTTCTGCTACTGTTTTTGAAGTGATGGACCTGGTGGTTTTGCTTGGAAGGGGTGTTATATAATCATGGTTTTGACTGTTTTGTGAGTGAAGGTTCTGCGGGTGTAGCTTGGGGGCATATACTATATATGATAGTTCTCTGGTACTAAAATGGTGCCCTTTTTTGGGGGTGGGCTGTTGGTGTACCTTGGACATGAGGGGCTTCTTCAGGTCTTAAGGAATGCCCCCTCCAACCCAAACGAGACCGTTCGCTACAAAAGCATAATTTTCCTTTCTTGTGTGCTGTGGGTATCAAATGGTTGGGGGGGGGTGAGAGGCTTCTTCAGGTTTTCAGGAGCGACCCCCCCAACCCATCCAAGACCTTTCACTGCAAAAGCATTATTTGCCTTACCTATGTGTGCTGTGGGGTTCAAATTGTGTGTGTGTTGGAATCTTGTGCCTGCATATTAGGGTGGGTTGGGAGGCTTTGGAGTGAAGATCCCACATGAATACCCCACTGACATGCTGGAACTAACCGATAAGAAAATCATGGTAAGTATGAAGGAATTTCTACTATGCTGCCCCCCAACCCCCAGTGTCTTGCCTGTGTGGTGGACAGCGTGGAGTGAAGGCTGTGCTCACGGCTTACCTTTACATGGGGTGCATCAGCCCAAAATAGGCTCAGTGAAGGAGTGGGGGTCTTTTGGTATTCACAGCAGGGCCCAGCTGTGAAGTCACCCAGCTACCACGTTGAGGTAGACCGCCCATCAGCTGGGTCCCTACTCTAAAGTTTAACTACATCTGCCTCAGAGCACTCAGGAGCACTGAAGAGCACACAAGCCACATCAGCATGCCCTCAAACCCAAGCCACCCATTTCCCAAGGCCCTTTGCATGAAATATGCTAGTATTGGCTGAGGTACACCGCAACCATTTTGTCACTGCATGAGTGTTCTGTGCACTTAAAATGAGACATTGAACTAACTGCACAGTACATTATCTCTCTCGGTGGCACCTTTTGCTTAAGACCAGGGCACAAGCTGAGGGGGGTTGCCATGTTGAGGTCAGTGAAGGTGCATGGAATCTGTGGGGTGGTGCTGGCCTGGCTTGAGCTGGAGGAGGGCTGCAGTGAAGCACAGGACTACCTAGCTTGGGAACTGTGAGTGGCACAGTGATGGCTTGGCATGCGAAAATGACAAATGGGAATGTTTGAAACATAGAAACATAGAATTTGATGGCAGATAAGGACTGCTTGGCCCACCTAGTCTGCCCATTTCCCTACCTACTGGATAAGTTGCAGATCCTAGTTAACCAACAGCCTACTTGCTCCTACACCCACTACAGTTGCCTTGTGTCTGTCCCATGCATTCTTGAATTCCTCCACTGTTTTTGACTCCATGACCTCCTCAGGAAGGCTGTTCCATGCATCCACAACCCTCTCTGTGAAAAATACTTCCTCCCATTACCTCTGAGCTGTTCGTCCTCTATCTTCAAATTGTGTCCCCTTGTTCTTGCACATCTCTTGTTGTGAAAGATGCTACCCCCTTGGACTTTGTTGATTCCCATGAGGCACTTGAAAGTTTCTATGATGTCCCCCCTCTCCTTCCTTTCCTCGAGGCTATACATATTATGCTCCTTCAGTCTTTCTTCATATGTCTTCTGGTGCAGACTCTGCACCATTTTGGTTGTCCTCCTCTGGACAGCCTCCACTGTTCTGATCTGGTCCTGCCAGAGCTTTGTTGGGCTGGCTGATTACAGATTACAAAGTGCTGCTGCGGAGCTGCAGTCATGCACTCCTGATCTGGTCCTACTGGGGCTCTGTTGGGAGGGACATTTACAAGGTGACACAGAGCAACAATCTTGTTTTGGTCCTGCCAGAGCTGCTACTGGCAATTGCTTGATTTAAAATGGATGCGACAGTCCAGTCTTGATATGCCGATATTGCTTTCTTCTGTCTTCTTCTTTCTTCAAAATGTGCTTCAATTAAAAAATGGTGTTCTTCTTGTCAGTGTGCCTCAGTTGGTGGTACATCTGCCTATGGACCAGAGGGTCGTGGGTTCTCGTCCCACACCAGGACTGGACCCGTGCCAAAATCACTGGAAATCCAAGTGCTGTATTGGGGTGCAGTACTGCTGGGGGTGCCGCCCTTCGGTTGAGATGTCAAACTGAGCTCTTATTCTACCCATCCTGGTGGGTGTCCAGGTGAAAGTAAAAGAAACCAAGGCACTCTTCACAAAGAGTAGGGGATAGTTCAGTATTCCCCTTGTTTACCATAAAATAGGTTCATGCAATTGTCCAAGCTGTGTGTGGTTGTTGTGCGATTTGGTCGGCACTTCAAATTCAGTCACTTTACTACCACTCTACCATTGCTTCTTTAGTGCTTTGGGATGCACTGTGTATGAAAAGTACTATATTCCTGTTCTTCTTGGCAGGTATTGTGTCTGTAGCAGTTGTACTGTAACTATAGCAGTGCTGGTGGAACATTTGGGCATGCCCAGGATGGTCTGGCCGCAGACTGGCTTAATTGATGTCAACTTCTCATCAATATGAATTTCCCATTGCATTGTAGACCAAGAATGGATCGCTTTCTGGTGACTGGAACAAAGCGCGTACACGAGGAGGTGGAACCTGTTGGGCAGAGAGAACCTCAAGCAAAACGCAAGGCCAGAAGATATGATGAAGACTATCTAAAACTAGGATTCACCTGGATCGGGACCAGTGACGCACCACAACCCAAGTGCGTTGTGTGTGCTGAGGTTCTGGCACAAGACAGTATGCGTCCCTGCAATCTACGGCACCATCTGGAAATGAAGCACCCCAGCTTACTTTCAAAACCAGTGGAGTTCTTCAAGAGAAAACTGAGTGATCTGCAAGGGCAAAAAAAAGTTGTGGAGCAGCATGGGACTGTACCTGTGAAAGCTGTTGAAGTGTCGTACCTTTTGTCTCTAAGAATTGCCAAAGCTGGGAAGCCACACAATATTGGAGAAGAGCTGCTAATTCCTGCTGCAAAGGAAATGTGTGAAGTGAAGCTTGGGGAGAAAGCAGCTGCACAACTGGATGCAATCCCTCTTTCAAATGACACAGTTTGCCGCCGTATTGAGGAGATGTCTTCAGATGTGAAGAGGCAGATCATAGATTCCATTCGTCTGAGCCCATTCTTCTCTCTGCAGATTGATGAGTCCACGGATATAGCAGATGCTGCACAGCTTCTGGTGTATGCTCGGTATGCCACAGACACAGATCTTCAGGAGACGTTTCTGTTCTGCAATCCACTTCCTGCAAGAGCAACTGTGGAAGAGCTGTTTTGCCTGCTGAATGCCTTCATTGAGAATGAAGGCCTCGACTGGAGTCACTGTGTTGGTATTTGCAGTGATGGAGCTCACTCAATGACTGAAAGACACAGTGGGATGGTAACAAGGGTACAAGCAGTGGCTCCCAGTGCTGTCTGGAACCACTGTATGATTCACAGGGAAGCTCTGGCAGCCAAGAAGATGCCAGCTGAGCTCCACAAAGTCTTGGCTGATGCAGTGAAATCCGTAAACTTTATCAAGGCACATCCAGTGAATTCCAGACTGTTTGCAGTACTGTGTGACGAGATGGGAGCAAAACACACACAGTTACTCTTGCACACTGAGGTCCGTTGGTTGTCCCGGGGTAAAGTGCTGACCCGCCTCTATGAGCTGTATGATGAAGTTTGCATATTTCTTGCTGACTGTAACTCTCCACTTGTGGAAAATTCCACAATCCACAGTGGCTTGCTTTACTCACATACTTCGCAGATATCTTTGAGAGACTGAACACACTTAATATGTCACTTCAAGGACGGGATGCCAGTGTTTTCACAGTCAGGGACAAGATCAAGGCATTTGGTTCCAAGCTCGAACTTTGGTCCACACGATTGCAGCAAGGATCAGTTGCCACATTTCCAACCTTGGAGGATTTTCTTCAGGAACATGAACTTTCAGTCGACTGTGTCAAAGCAATAATTACAGAACATTTATGTGGGTTGCAAGGCAAGCTACAAGACTACTTCCCTGAACATGGCAGACAGGACAGTGACCAGTGGGTCAGGAATCCCTTCATTTTCAGGCCAAGTTCTGCAGACTCCTTATTACCAGGAGAACAGGAGAGCCTCATTGATCTGGCCACAGACCCAACTCTGCAGGTTTCTTTTGCACAAAAGCACCTTGCAAACTTTTGACTGTCAGGTGGACAAGAGTTTCCAGCACTAAAAAATCAAGCTCTTGCTGTTCTTATGCCTTTTGCCTCAACATATCTGTGCGAATCTGGATTTTCAGCACTGACAGCAATAAAAACAAAATATCGGGCCCATCTTAAAATCGAAGATGACTTGCGCCTCTATCTTTCAAATGTCAGACCAAGAATACAGTAGCTAACTGCATGGAAACAGGCTCACAGACTGGCACTGGACTAATTATTTAAGAGGCAGCATGATTCACAATGTACTTTCCATACATTGTTAATACACTGTAACAATAAACACACATTTTTTGATTTTTAAAAGTGTCTGTGTGTGCTTTCATGTGTTATTCATTATTACAGGTATCTGGCAAGTGCACAGTGGTAACCATGCAAAAGTTGACCAGAAATATGATTTAGTGCATATACGTGCGGTGCGCTAATGGGCAGTTCTTGCACAATTACCGCAGTATGCAAATATGTATGTAAATGAGGTCACGACACAGGGGGAGGCCTGACATTTTTTCAGGCCCAGAAGGTGAGGCTCACCATGGCAAGGTCTGAGAACCCTTGGACTATGCTACTCGATACCCAGAGGCAGTTTCAATGTGTACTGTCACCGCCCCAAAAGCTGCAGCAGAACTTGCCAAAATTTTCAGCAGAGTGGGCATTCCTGAAGAAATCATTACTGATCAGGGTAGTAATTTTGGTGCTTCATTACTTAAGGAGCTGTACAGACTATTAGGTATCAGTGCCATAAGAACCTCCCCTTATCACCCTCAGACTGATGGTCTTGTTGGGCATTTTAGTCAAACCCTAAAATGCATGTTAAAAAGGTTTGAAAAGGGAAAGACTGGGACCAACACTTGCTGTACCTGCTTTTTGCTTACAGAGAAGTGCCACAGGCATCAACAGGTTTTTTACTATTTGAAGTGCTGTATGGTAGACAACCTAGAGGACCACTACATGTAATAAATGAAACATGGGAAGATATCCCCCAACAGAAGCACTCTAGAACATCTTCTATATGTGCCCTGAGAAAGAAGCTGGCAAAATATGTTGAAATTGCCCATAGTAATCATGAAGAGACCCAAAACAAGCAGAAGGTATATTATGACCATGGGGTAAAACAAAAAGTTTTTGAGCCAAGTGAAAAGGTCTTGTTACTGTTACCCACTACAGAAAATAATCTGTTAATGAAATGGCAAGGGCCTTATAAAGTACTTAGATGTACTGGCACCGTTAACTATGCGATTGAGACCCCTGATAGGAAAAATCCTACTAAGATATACCATGCTAACCTCCTCAAGAAATGGGTTAAAAAACCAAAGGCTGTTTTGCTAATTTTACCGGAAACTGATAAAGAAGATATTGATGTAGCTTATGATAGATTGGAACAAACTGTAACTGCTGATACTGTAATGGTAAATGTTTCCTTAACCTCTGAACAAACCTCAGAAATTCGTAACTTGCTAAAGACATTCAACAGTACTTTTACCACAGTGCCAGGCCGAGCTAAAGGGGTCAAGCACGTAATAGCGACAAAGGAATGCTCGCCCTGTTAGGCAAAAGACATACAGATTACCAGAGCGGTTAAGAGCAGACGTGGTTAAGGAAATACAAAAAATGAAAGAATTGGGTATCATAGAAGAGTCGAGAAGTGCTTGGTCATCACCAATGGTGACTGTAAACAAAAAAGAAGGGGGTGTAAGAATCTGCTTTGATTTTTAGGAAACTTAATCAAATGTCAGAATTTGACAGTTATCCTATGCCCAGAATAGATGATTTGGTGGACAGACTGGGGCGTGTCAAGTATATCAGTACCTTTGATCTCACCAAGGGTTACTAGCAAATCCCCCTTGCTAAAGAATCCAGAGACAAAACTGCATTCGCCACTCCTATAGGATTCTATCAGTTCACCACCATGCCTTTTGGTTTACATGGCGCACCCGCTACATTCCAACGGTACGTGGATGTAATTTTATCCTCTCACACTGGTTACTGTGCTACATACCTGGATGATGTCGTGGTGTACAGTCCAGACTGGAAAAGCCATCTAGAACACCTACGAGCAGTTACCCAATCAATCAAAAAGGCAGTGCTGACAGTTAATCCTACCAAGTGTGCATTGGGCATGCAGGAAACCAGATATTTGGGCTATGTTTTGGGAAATGGAGAAGTCAAGCAGAGGTTTCCAAGACAGAAGTTGGAGCCAACAGCCCTGTCCCCAAAACCAAGAAACATGTCGGGTCATTTTTAGGGCTGGCTGGTTATTATCAGAGATTTGCTCCCAACTTTGCAGAGTTAGCTACTCCCCTCACAGAAATCATGAAAAAACGGTACCTGAATAATGTGAAATGGACCCCAGAGTGTGACGAAGCTTTTCGGGCCATTAAGCCTGCATTATGTTCAGCCCCTGTTTTAAGAAGCCCAGACTTTGAGAAACAATTTATGTTACAGACAGATGCATCAGAGGTAGGCCTAGGTGCAGTCTTGAGTCAGCATATAGATGGAAAAGAACATCCTATTCTCTACAGAAGTAGGAAATTGCACGATGGAGAGGAAAGGTGCTCCATCATTGAAAAGAAGTGTCTTGCAGCAAAGTGGGCAATAGAGTCCCTTAAGTTTTACTTACTAGGAGCTGACTTTGTACAGGTAATAGATCACAATCCTCTCTGTTGGTTTAACCAAAGGAAGGATAAAAATTCTAGAATCACATGATGGTACTTGGCACTACAGGCATTTAAATTTAAAGTGATGCACACATTTGGGAAGGAGAATGTCAATGCTGATTTTCTGTCTAGATATGGATCAGGAATTGAGAATTCTGAAAGTTGAAAAAAAATGTGTGAGTTGAAACTTCTGTTTGATATGCTGCATATGCACTGGACTATAAAGATTATAAGCTACTGTCATGTTAAAGGAGAATTTGAAGAACGTTTTGGAAACCTGTTTTTGTAAAATGGGTTTCCTCTTGAGGGAGGTATGTGACAGGGTTGAATAGAGCCCTGTCCAGTTGTTATGGAGAAAGAGTTTAAATGCAAGGATCTGTTCTATTCTCTATTTTTCTGTCTCTTCTTTGTCTGGTTGTGATTTTCTTGTGAGACCTACTGTAGGACTTGATCACCCCGACAGTCTTGCAATTCTCTGCCTCTCGCTATCTTTCTACCTTCTCTTGCTGTTCTGTCTCCCCCAACCCCAGCATATCTGCTGGTATAAATTTATATGTGAATCATTATGTTGAAATGTAACTGATACTGGGATCCCTTTGTTTAGAAATGTATATAGTTTTACTGTTGAAATGTATATAGTTATACTGTTGAAATGATTGCAAAAAGCTCTTTGGAACTCGGGGTATAGTTATACTGAACAATTTTATTTTTTCATTTTACTGTTAATAATAAATCACTTATTCAAATTTTAAAATCTGCTCCTGGTTTTCCTATGCTTCCTGACATGTGCCTCAACGACACTTCCCTTTGACAGCAAGGAACAGTGTGTAACAGAGAATATCAATGTGTGAAATTTTTGTAAACTTGGTTCTCTTTTTTTGAAAATACCAGACTCCGTTGTAAGAAATTTGAGGGGGTCCGTACCATTTTGAAAGACCTTAATATCCCCCACAGCATTCAGTTTCCAGCTAAGCTGCACATAGTGCATGACAGTAACATTTTCATTTTTACTGACCCCTCTGATGCTGGGAAATGGGCTGCAAAGATAGCAGCAGCTATGAAAGCCACATGTACCGCAGAATCGGAGGATGAAATGGAGACTTGAGGGACTGGTCTGTCTCCTTTCCACCTGTATGACTTTGTCATTCCCAAGTGCCTCAGGGCATTGTTCCCATAGGACTCTCTAGTTTTAACACTGTTCTTTCAGCTGGCAGTTTAAAATGTTTAAAGTTTAATATCAAATAACTCCTGCATCAGAGTGTTGAGTACTCCTATTGACTTAATGGGTTCTCCTTTTAGGGAAACCAGGGGAGTCTAGCAACATATATATATTTATACAATAGGGGTGAGCTGATAACACATAAAATAAAACACATATCATTAACCCCCAAATGCAGCCAACTGACATTTATCACTCTGGAGTGTGATAAATGCAGCCACCTGACATTTATCACACACTGCTTACCTCATCAGCATCGATTTCAACAGTGCTAATCTCACCCAACAACACTCAGATTCTGCCTGTTAGAACTGCTTTTATAAAATTAATGACAAGAATGTAGCTCACCTGTCACACCTGCACCTGCAACTCCCTCTTTCACTCTCATCTTGTGCACTCTATAACGCTGTTTACACTACCCCATTTGCAGCGCATCAACCCATGCGCAGTGGTTGATGTGCTGCAAATGTCACCATGTGGACACTCACTAGAGCGCCTCAAGATGCCTTCCAATGCTGTTTTTGACCGATGCAGGAGAGGGTACCCGTTTCGGATCAAGTGCATTTTCAAGTGCTGTAAGTGCAATTATGCGCTCGATCCGCTGCAGTCCTTGTTTCCTGGAATCAGGAAACTCTCCCCCACTGAAAGAACAGCCACCCCTTGGTGCAGCTTACAGCGCAGCAAGGGGGGGGGGCTGTGAAAACTCGAATTGCCACATCTGCAGACAGCGGAGCAAGCAAGGAGCGGCAGATAATTTCCATCGCTGTCTCGATGTAAACAGGGCTAATGAAACCCCCAAAGCAAGCAACCAGCATCCTGAGTTTCATACTGGGAAAAAAAGTCAAAAGAGAGCAAAGCCTTCCACATCCACAAATACCTCAACTACCAAGGAAAACAGCCTGCTTCACCCAAATGGCAAGACAGTGTTTCAGCTTGTTTTAGCAGAATTTTCTTTTTTTATCCTGTGTCTTCATTTATTCTACAAGATAAACTGAAGTAAAAAAAAATACATTCTGGAAACTCCTGTTGTATAAATTGCACACATGATGTGTAGATCGTCTGATATGGAAAACATTCTCACTCCTGCAGAGTGAGCTCTGGATACTCTCACTCATGCCTTTGGCACATGAGTATCCAGAACTCACTCTGCAGGAGTGAGAATATTTTTCCATATCACACTCCTGCCCATCATGTATTTTTATATATATATATATATATATATATATATATATATATATATATCTTACAGGAGGATACTCCTCCTCACGATCTGTTACACAGGTTTTGTTGCTCTAGTTTCACCACTCTGATGATTATCTTTTATAGTTAAGTATGTTTTAGGTGTAACTGTACCTGTTTACATTTTTTTAAATATGATTTTTATTAGAAATTGGGGCAACATGTTCAGCAGGTTACAATACTGATATCAGGTGTGGAGGAATCAAGCAGTACAGCAATACATTGTTGTTGGCTCCAGTAGATTCATTCACTAAAAAGACAAGGCATAGTCATGCAGTATAACCAAGGAGAGAATAATATTCCTTAAATAAATATTCCCGCAGAATCCATCTTCTATCCCTGCTTAAACTCAAAGTATATTTGCTCCTCAGAGGGAAGCCCACTGGGGGGCCACTCTTCCCCTCAAGGGACAAAATCCAGATCAACCTCTATCAAATAATGAATCCATCTTTGCCATTTGGTTCTGCATGCCGTTGATTTATCATGAATGGCCACCGTTAAAGTTCTTCATTTGATATAATCCTAGAACTATTGATCGCCAGTCTACCACCATTGGTATAACTTTGGTCATCCATTTGCGGGTGATAGCTTTTTTGGCTGCTAATATGTATATAGGCAAAAGGATCTTATGCCAAGGGGAGAGTGGTCTGGGTAGGCAGAATAGAGAGTTATTTCTGTAGTAAGTTCTGTTTGTTCCCCCAAGCATTCCTTTAATTCCATTTGAAGAGAGCACCAGAATGGCATTAATAAGGGACAATTCCCAAAAATATGTCCCAGATCTGCCAGTTTGCATTTACAATCTCTCCAACAGTAACCAAAACTATCAGGGAGGTATTTTGCCAGAATTGCGGGAGAACAGAAGAACCTGTTTCTACATTTACCTGTTTACATTTTTGAGTTACTCTACTCAGCAGGAGTCTGCTAAGTGTGACTGTTTATAACATTCTAGAATTTATGTTTACGTTATGTAGCTTTATTCATGACATCCATTGCCCAATTGGGCATCGAATTATTAACACATTTTGCCTTCTTGTAGTTTTAGTGAGTTAGCCATGAGCTCTTGGGCTACAGTTCCACAGCATTAGACTATATGCATGATAGGTTTTTCTTTTTTTGTAATTAGTAGCTTTCCTCATTATGGATATAGCAAGGGATGCTACCATTCTGTATAATATTAATCTGCTGTGGCATTTGGTTTGTGTAACCACGAGTGTTCCTTGTAAGGAATGCTTTTATTGTTGCAATTTTCATATAAAATGAATAAAATATAAATAAAAAAAAAGAAGTACATTTTAACACAAAAACAATAACAATTTTTCTTATTCTTGATTAGGCTTCACAGCTGATTTAAGATCCAACACTGGAGGTCAAGCCTTCCCGCAATGTGTCTTTGATCATTGGCAGATTCTGCCTGGCGATCCCTATGATCCTTCCACTCGCCCCGCCCAGATTGTTGCTGACACCCGTAAACGCAAGGGCCTGAAAGAAGGCATTCCAGCTCTAGACAACTTCCTGGACAAGTTATAAAGCCACTGTATAATGGTGTCATAACCTTTCATGCCTACATTTTAGCATTTATTATATTTTCATTAAAAAACAATCGGAATTCACCAGGAGGAGGAAGAAGAGATGAAAGCTGAAATCTTAATATGTGAGAGAGAAAACTGTGGTTAACCTCAGTTTATTGAAACTGTACAGTAGGGTGTGTTGAAATTCACATACTCAAGAAAAAGAAAAAATGTAAACATAAAAACAATAAAAGAAAAAAGCTGTTGCACTACAGTGGTCTGCTTTTCATGTTGTGTTCGTTTTTATACATAACTACACAGAATTTGATAGAAGGAAGACTGGAGGGCGATCTATTCACCCCACTGACTGGTTTTCCTCACCACCTGCTGTCCCAACACCTAAGCCCTTACTGCCCCTCTTTCGGCCAGTGTGTCCTATTTCCCTATCCCAGCTGTGTTTAAACTCATTAAGAGTAGATGCCACCACCACTTCTACCAGTAGTTTGTTCCACAGATCCACCGCCCATCCAAACTATTGATTAATATTTTACCATCTGATTTTACTCCCCCTCCCATCCCCTACCCTACCAATTGGGTTTACCACAACTTTACCCTTCCTCCGGCTCTGCGGGCAGACAAGAGGCTACTTTCACAGCCAATGCCAACATCACTTCTTTGTGTGCTGCCATAGGGTGAGGGTGCACAAATTCTGGGCAGCCTGTAGCCTCCCTGTTTAGCAGTATGGTGTAGTGGCTAAGGGCACTGAGCTGCAAACCTGGATACCTGGGTTTGAATCCCATCAGCCCCCACTTGCATACTGTGTGACTCTGAGCAAGTCACTTAACTTTCTTGTACTCCCAGGTCACACCTGGAAACAAGCTCTGGCTTAGTGTGCCTTCCCTGATTAAACAATTCCCCCTTCCTCTCTCCTCCCTCTTTGGGAGCCAAGGACCTGATCATATTTACTGAAGCAACAAGGTGTGGGTTAATCAGGGATTTATCCACGCCTTGTATATTGTGTCACAAGGCACATCTGAATGACTTAACCACATGAGACATGGGTATTGCACCAACTACACACATCCTGGAGTGCCTTATTGTGATAATACAATGGACCCTTGTGTAAAATAAATTTCAAAATATGTTTAATTCGGCACAGCAGAAGCACGTCCATCTGCAGTGCTGATGACCAGGGTTCAGGAGCAGACCTCGGATGTTGGGAGGGTCAGCCGGGGGGGCTGAGCATCCCAGGGACTGTTTGCCTTCTTCGGGGGGGGCTTGGTACCCAGTGCTAATCAACCCCTCCCTTTGGCAAAGGGGTGTGGCAGCCCAAGACCATACTGGGAGCCTGTCGGTGCGGGGACTGGTGGACCTCTGCATGTCAGGTGTGGAACGCACTCGATCGTGCCCTGAGGTCATTGCAAGACTGGCTCCGTTTCAGACAGGTGGGGAGGGGGGACGCACAAGTGAAAAACTCCTTGACATGGATCCCAGCATGTGACGGGACCTAGCCAATAGGGGAGTGGATCTCCCTTACCCAAGAGCATCAAAGAGCCAAAAATACGAGCATAAAAAATATATTTGTTTAATTTTGCTTTTTATAAATGCTCTTCCTCATGCATGGATTATTGCAGGATTTACCCCATAGCTAAAGACCTTTGCTGACCAGTCAGGTTACTGGATTTACTGAATTTGCCGCCTTTGTATAATTCGAGATTATAACGTACAAATGTATTCTGTGTACTGTGATCCTTATGAGCTGTAAGAAAAAATTACTCACTTTAGTAATTATGTTTCTTCTAATGGAGTCTTGCTGTATTCTGACTATCGCAGTTAGCTCCAGCTCTTGAACTACCCTGGAGAGTGAAGGGTTAAAAATTCTATGCAGGCATAGAACGTTGAGCTCGAGCTCGGTTGAAAAACTCTGTAATACTTTGAAACCCAACCGCCAGATTCTTACGAGCTAAAAACTCACTGACTAAATAATGTGGAAATTGTAAAATTTCTACTAGCCATTGGCAACAAAGGCTTCAGATTTCTAAAAGACTCAAGTCAGGAAACTCAAAAACTAAAAACCAGGTAATAAATCATAAAAATTCTTAACTAATGAAACACAAAGCACCCAACACAACAGAGAGTGGGCTGAATACACCCCTGGGGTGCAACACTGCACCTGCCCACCCACTTCCCAAAAACAGCTTCTGAGAGGGGAGGCAGGGATAGAGGTCAGAATACAGCAAGACTCCATTAGAAGAAACATAATTACTAAGGTGAGTAATTTTTTTCTTCAAACAACATGAAGTCTTGCTGTATTCTGACTATTGCAGACTACTAAGCAGTACCTCCAAGAAGGAGGGACAGAACCTACTTTGGGAATAGGCTCTGAAGTACTGCTGTGCCAAACCTAGCATCACTCCTAGCCTGGATATCCAGAGAGTAATGCTTGGTGAAGGTATGAACTGTTTTCCAGGTGGCTGCTTGGCAAATTTCTAACAAAGGAATATCTCTGGCTGCAGCCAAAGATGCAGCTGTACCTCTAGCGGAATGAGCCCTCAGACCTGAGGGTGGAATGTTTCCCAGTTTCTCATAGCAGAATTGGATACAGGATACAATCCACCTGGCAATGGTTCTGTTGGTGGCAGGTTTGCCCTTACCTACTTCCCCATAAGTGAGGAACAACTGTAGGGAGTCAAACCTGTGATGCTTTGTACGCTCTGTGTAGTAACTAAGGGCTCTTTTAACATCTAAACTGTGTAACCTCCACTCTCCTGAGGAAGCATGATCAGTGAAGAACACAGGAAGAGACATAGATTGGTTTAAGTGGAAATCAGAAACCACTTTGGGTAAGAACCTTCTGTTGGTTCTAAGGACCACCTTATTTCTATGGAATAAATGGAAGTCAGGCTCAACTGACAGGGCTTGCAATTCACTGATACGCCTGGCAGAGGTAACAGCAGCCAAAAACACAGTTTTCCAAGTCAAGTACTTGAGCTCTGCTGAGGACATAGGCTCAAAGGGGGGTTGCATAAGCTGAGCAATGCAAACATTCAAATCCCAGGCAGGAACAGGATCCCTATAAGGTGGATTGGTATGAAGCAAACCTTTGAAAAATTTGCAGAATACCGGATGAGATAACGGAGAAGAAGGCTTCCCCACTGACAGGAAAGCAGAAACAGCTGACAAATGAACTTTGAGAGTAGCTGGTCTGAGGCCTAGGCCATTAAGGTGAACCATATAATCCAGAACTGTAGACAATTCAGCAGTGTCTGGGGATACATGTTTCTTGGAACACCAAATACTGAATTTTTTCCATTTGGAGTTGTAAGTTTTTCTGGGGGCAGGCTTTCGAGAAGCTTTGAGAATATCCAGAACCCCTTGGGACAGATGCAAGTCTGCATACTCTAACTCTTCAAGAGCCATGCCTTGAGATTGAGTGACCAAAGATTGGGATACCAAACCCTTCCCTGAGAGGAGGTTAACAGGTTGTAATTCCTGGGAAGAGACAGGGAAGATGGACTTCCAGGGACAGCAACAGGGGGTACCAAGGCTGCCTGGCCCAGTCTGGAGCAATCAGAATCACTTTGCAAGGTTGTGACCTTACCTTGACTAGAACCTTGAACAGTAGAGGGAAGGTAGGAAAGGCATAAAGAAATTTCCCTTCCCAGTTCAAAATCAGAGCATCCAGAGGGACTGAGCCCAAGACTTGAGGGTCTGCAACAAAACAGAGGAAGTTTGTGATTGTCTGGGGCTGCAAAGAGATCTATCTCTGGAGTGCCCCACCTTGAGAAAATCACTTTCAACACCAGAGGATCCAGAGACCACTCGTGATGGCCCTGGGAAATCCTGCTTAATGCATCTGCTAGCACATTGTCCTTTCCTGGGAGGTGGACTGCTACCAGAGAGGTCTGTATAGAATAATCCAGGGACCATATTTTCATGGCCTCCGTGCACAAGGCCATGGACCGAATGCCTCCCTGTTTGTTGATGTATCACATGGTGGTAGTGTTGTCCGTCCTGACCTGAACCACCTTGTTCTGTACCGACTGAGAGAAAGCTTGCAGGGCCAGAAATACTGCCCTGAGCTCCAGAAGGTTGATATGCAGAAGGGATTCCTGAGAGGACCACAGTCCCTGGGCTGTGAGAACCCCCAGATGGGCTCCCTACCCCAAAAGGGTGAGCCTGAGTGACAAATGGAACACCTTGTCTTAGATTGTCCAGGTCCTGCCACCATTGAAGGGCCTGAATTAGGGTCTGAGTAACCAGGACTAGTTTGGTAAGAGGATCTTTCCTTTGGGACCAAAAAAACCTCAGGTGGAACTGAACGTCCCTCATCTGAAACCTGGCCCCTTGGACCACTGCTGTGGAAGCTGCCATGTGGCTCAAAAGCTGGAGAAAATGCTTTGCTGGTCGAGAAACCAGAGGGAGGAAGGAAGAGGCCAGCTGAGAAATGGCTGTTGCCCTTTCCAGAGGAAGGAAGGCTCTTGCCTTGACCGTGTCCAGCTCTGCTCCTATAAAAGTGAGGAGCTGTACAGGCTCGAGAACCGACTTGGGAAGATTGAGAAGGAACCCCAGGGAAGTGAGAACTTGTTGGGTAACCTGTAGATCTGACTTGACTTGGTCTGGGAACTGGCCCACCAGGAGCCAATCGTCCAGGTATGGAAAGATAGAGATCCTTTTTCTTCTTAAAAAGGCCACCACTACTGCTAGGCACTTTGTGAACACCCTTGGGGCTGAAGTTAGGCCAAAGGGCATTGCTCTGAACTGGTAATGGCCTGAGGGCAATTCGAACCTGAGGTACTTTCTGTGGGAGCACCAGATGGGAATGTGGAAATACGCATCCTTGAGGTCCAGGGAGGCTAGCCAGTCTCCTGGCCTGAGAGAGGGAAGAATTGTTCCCAGAGTCACCATTTTGAATTTTGGCTTTAGTAGGTGCTTGTTTAGGTATCTTAGATCTAGGATGGGTTGCCACTCCACTGTCTTTTCTGGGCTAAGGAAGTACCTGGAGTACATACCTTTGCCCCTGTATGGGGTAGGAACTCTATCTATGGCCCTTAAGGCCAGTAGAGACAAAACCTCTGCCTCTAGAGCAAGGGTTTCTGATGTATCTGCAGGTGGAAAGGATCTGGGTCTCAGTTTCGGAAAACTTTTGAAACTGAGAACCAGTCCCTGACTTACAACCCCCAGGACCCACTTGTGTGAGGTAACAGACATCCAGTCCTGAACAAAGTAAGCCAGCCTGCCACCTACCGGAATGGGGGCGTCGACCCGGGCTGACATATCAGGGTGTCTGCTTGGCAGGAGCCCTAGGCTGAGGGGTGGATGCAGCCCTGCTCATCCCCCTTCTGCCTCTCCCTCTAAAGAACCCCCTCTGAGAAAAGGAAGAAGAGGCCTGCGCTTGGTAGAAAGGCCTGTGAAAAGACCTGCCCCTGCCCCTAGCTTGCTGCCTTTGAGGAGTTGCCTGCCTTTCCTTGGCCTGGGCACTCCTATACGTGGTCCTGTACTCATCCATTTTCATCATGTAATTCTCTGTCTGCCACCCAAACAGAGAATTACCCACCACAGGGAAATCCATGGCCTTAGCCTGGGTATCCTGTGAAAGGCTAGTACATCTGAGCCAAGCCATTCTCCAAAGAGCCACAGATGTAGCCATGACTCTTGATGACACATCATTGGAGTCCACAGCAGCATGAAATTGCACCTTTGATGCCTCAATCCCATCAGCAGCCACCTCCTCTAGCTCCTTGGCTAGCTGGGGGGAAGCCTGTGTAGCCAGTGCCAGTATAGTGTCCCATCTGGACTTCTGGTACCTGGCTGTATTAAGCCATATAGTTAGCCTGCCTGAGTCCCAAAGATGATGCCATGTACTGTTTCTTTGCCATGGCATCTATCTTCCTGGAGTCTTTGTCTGGGGGGGGGGTGAAGCCAAGGGAATGTTTGCCTTGTCACAGGCTGCAGCCTGCACTACCCCAACATGTCTGCATTGCTGATATTAAAACTCTGTATCCGAGCCTGATAAAGCGTACCTCTTGTCCATTCTCCTGTCAACAGGAGGTGCAGAGTTTGGAGACCCAAGAATTTTTTGTGTCTGTTTCCCAAAGGACTTATGGAGGGGAATAGACAGTCTCTTAGACTCTGGGATGTCCATCATCTCAACAAAATCTGGCTCCTCCTGATCCTCCACAGCCTCCTCCATTGGAAGCTGGAGGGTTTCAGCCACATTTCTGTAAAACAGAAAGTGAGAAGGGGACTCAGAAAGCCTAGGAGGGGAAACACCAGAAGGTCTCTCTGGGGAGATGTCTGGTTCCACAGGCACATCCAGACTTTCACCATCATAATCATCCTCTTCATCAAACTCCGGTTCATAAAAATCTTCAGGGGAATAATCCTGAACCAGGGGAACCGACCGAACCGAACCCCTGCCAGAAGGTGCCGGATCGGTCGGAACCGGATGAAGCGATTCAACAATCCGAATCACTCTGGCTATCTCTTGGGCGGTCGGAACATGAAGGTCTGGATCAGAACTGGCCAATTTTTCCTTGCGCTTTCTTTTAGTAGGAACCGATCCCTCAGGATCGGCTCTCCTCTTGCCCGAAGAAGTATCGCCCTGGTCAGAGGGCACTCCTTCTGATCCGGGTCAGCGGATTTCTCGGCCTCCTTATCCCTAAGTCTACCTAACCTTTTATCCAAAGTAGATTTAGGGAAATTCTTGCAAATTTGGCAATCTGAATCGAGGTGGTCAAACCCCAGACAGTAAACACAAGTGGTGTGAGGATCGGCCTTAGCAAAGACCTCCCCACACACTGCAGTGTTGAAACCCAGTGGTCCCGGTTTTTTTCTTGAGTTTCTCAGACATGGCCAACCTAACAAACTTACCCTTTAAACGGCAACTGCCAGGCAAGACTCCTCTATCGGTTTCTCACTGTGTTACGGATGCTGGAAAAAAACATCAAAATCACGTCTTTTTTAAACCAATACGGACCGGTAACCACACATTAAATTTGACAAAAGATTTTACCAAAGGATCGGTTCAGCCGAACCGACTGCAATCACAGTTTTACAATTTCCACACAAAACTATCCTAAGTATTTACAGTACCACAGACAGAGTCTTGAACCGATAAACGGAACGTAATGAAGAAAAAATCGGACTAAAACCGACTTTGAACTGTACAGAAGGAGAAATCTCTGGAGCGACTGCAGTGAGGCGGAGTAAAGAATCTGGCGGTTGGGTTTCAAAGTATTGCAGACAGAGTTTTTCAACCGAGCTCGAGCTCAACGTTCTATGTCTGCATAGAATTTTTAACCCTTCACTCTCCGGGGCAGTTCAAGAGCTGGAGCTAACTGCAATAGTCAGAATACAGCAAGACTTCATGTTGTTTGAATGTTATGCATGCGTGTGGCTGGGTCTTCACATTTTTCCTATATCTAAAAAGTAAAGGGTTGTGACAGCCTAGTGGTAGTGTATTGTGCTGTCAAGCAGGGACAACATCAGCAGCCAACAGGACCCTGCTTCCATCCATCGGCAGCACGTCCCAGCTCAGGGGTGGGTGGCAATGTACTGATGCCTAACAGCATGCCAGGGAGCCTACTTTCTTGTGAGTGATACACTGCATGGGCACTGGGGGCTAAAAAGGCTATGCCATAGGAGGAAGCAGGATATATATAGCATCCGGGAACACTCATGCATAGATCCAGTGCACTGAAGTCAGATGTCTCCCAGGTACATCAGCGTGGAAAGACACTGACCACATTGCTAAAATTGTTCAGGAAGCAGGAGAAAACATTGATATCCTGGAACATATAGGGACTAACGATCTCGCCAGCTGGTCAGTTGTGGAGATCAAGGAACTCTTGACCAGGCTGGGTGACAAGCTATCATCCATTTCATCCAACATCTCCTTCTCTGAGATCCTGCCAGTCTGGGAGAGGGGGACAGATGGACGGAAGGTCAGAGAAGGGGAGATAGGGAAGCTAAACATGTGGCTCAAGGGCTGGTGCCAGGAAAAAGGACACAAATTTGTAGGGAACTGGCAACAGTTTTGGGAGCGAAAGTTCTTTAAATTTGATGGACTGCATCTGACTAAGGAGGAGTCAGTGCATTGGGGCAGAAGTTTGACGCCTTGCAGAATATTTAAACTAGCAAATGGGGAGGGGTGCACCCAAACATCAAATGGGAAGAACATCCTCCCCTCAGCTAGTGGTCAAACAGGAGTTCAGCATGTTTGTAGTTCATTTGCATCACCAGGTAAAGAAAAGTTCCTGCCCCATACTACACACAGAGGAATCGCGACCTCACCCAACAACTAACACACTGAAATCTGGCCAATGGAAAATCATGTACACAAATGGTCGCAGTCTGGGAAACAAGATCCCAGACCTGCAGGCAATAATGACAGAGGCTAAACTGGACATAGTAGCCACTAGCGAGACATGGTTTACCAGTAACCACACTTGGGAGACTTCAGTACCTGGCTATATACTGTTCAGAAGAGACCGAGGTGCAAAAAGGGGGGTGGAGTGGCCCTTTATGTCAATGAACATATCAAAGCTACTGAAATTCAGAATACACATAAGGAGCCAGAAGAACTGTGGGTCACTCTGGAAACAGGAAATGGGACAGCCATATGAACTGGGGTTGTGTACAGGCCTCCAGACCAGGGGGAGGACATAGATACGTTACTGTTAGAAGATATATAAAACATGACAGCTAAAGGGAAGGTTCTGATAATGGGAGATTTCAACATGCCAGATACAGATTGGTCAATACCAGCAGGGACATCTGCTAGAACTAGACACATGGTGGATTCCCTGCAGGGGAAGGGCCTCAAACAACTGGTACAACAACCCACAAGAGACAGGGCTATCCTAGATCTAGTACTAACAAGGAAAGGATCACAGATCTCCAGGTAGAAGGTCACCTGGGTGCCAGTGACCATCACATGATGTGGTTCAATTTGGTCACTAGAACAAAATCATCCCACTCCAAGGCAAAAATATGGGACCTCAGAGGAGCTGACTTTGATAAGATGGCCAACAGAGTTAAGCTAGCACTGGCAAAAAGAAATACAGGTGAGGGGGTGCAGGCAAAGTGGGCAAGCATTAAAGATGCAATACCTGAAGCAACATCCCATTTTGTTAGTGAGAAAAGGAAGTGCTAAAGAAGAAGGAAACCACTTTGGTTCTCAAACACCGTAGCAGAAAAGGTCAGAGCCTAATGGCTGGCCTTCAGGAAATATAAGGGAATGCAGCAGGATGAAGATAGGGAGGCATACCAAACTTCCTTAAGGAAAGCAGGGAAGGCAATAAGGCAGGCAAAGGCCTAAACCGAGGAAACACTAGCACGAGCAGTAAAAGAAGGTGACAAGACTTTCTATAGATACATTAGTGAAAGGAGAAAGTCCAGATGGGGTATTGCTAAGATCAAAGGGGATAATGGGGCATGTGAGGAGGAGGACCATGTAAAAGCATATATCCTAAATAGATACTTCTGCTCAGTATTTACTGAAGAGAAGGTAGAGCAGGGCCCACAGTTCAGCACCATGGACACGGGGAGGAGGGAGGTGTGCACTAGTCCCTTCACAAAAGAAAGGGTCCTACAAGAGCTCGATAAGCTCAGGGTAGACAAGGCAAGGGGACCTGATGGCATACATCCCAGGGTACTAAATGAGCTAAGGGTGGAACTAGCAGAGCCATTATCAGAACTGTTAGTGAGTCTCTGAGCACAGGAGAAGTCCCAGAAGACTGGAGAAGGGCTCATGTGATCCCGCTCCACAAGAGTGGTAGTAGGGAGGAGGCAAGGAACTACAGATGTGTCAGGTTTACCTTAGTAGTGGGCAAGATTATGGAGACACTCCTTAAGGAAAGGATAGTGCAACACCTGGAATCCATAGGAACACAGGATCCAAGACAGCATGGGTTTACAAAAGGAAGGTCCTGTCAAACTAATCTCATAGATTTATTTGACTGGGTAACCAGAGTGGTGGACCAATGGGGAGGAGTTGATGTTACCTACCTTGACTTCAGCAAAGATTTCGATACTGTTCCACATAGAAGATTGATTAACAAGCTGGGTAGGCATGAGGTGGGTCAGACATTTGTCAACTGGGTGGCAAACTGGTTGACGGGCAGAAAACAGAGAGTGGTGGTAAATGGTATACAGTCAGAAGAGATGCAAGTCACAAGTGGGGTACCTCAGGGATCAGTCCTGGGGCCAGTCCTCTTCAATATCTTCATCAGTGACATTGCAGATGTACTGGAGGGTAAGGTTTGTCTGCTTGCAGATGACACCAAGATCTGCAACAGAGTAGATGATCCAGATGGGGAATAGAGAATGAGAAGAGATCTGGATAAACTAGCAAAATGGTCAGAAGAGTGGCAACGGGGGTTTAACGCAAAGAAGTGCAAGATCATGCACATAGGGAAGAGAAACCCTGAAGCCACCTATAGGCTGGGAGGGGAGTTGCTGGCAGTCACAAGGGAAGAAAGAGACTTGGGCGTCATCATCACCAATGACCTGAAATCATCCAGGCAGACCACTAAAACAGTAGGTAAGGCTAGAGGGATGTTGGTGTGTATTTGTAGGGGTATCACAAGTCGGAAGAGGGAGGTAATAATCCCTCTTTACAAGACACTGGTTAAGCCCCATCTGGAGTGTTGCATGCAGTACTGGAGACAACACCTTCACAAGGACATTAACCAAATTGAGGCAGTCCAGGGCATACCTCTCAACTGTACCACATTACGAGGAACATTCCTCATTTTGCTTCACAAAAGCTTCCTGTTCCACATTGTGAGGACTTGTTCCACATTCAAAGTCAACATTTTAAAGCAAAAATCCATAGTAAATGATGCAAAAAATATATTATTCAATTAATAACAGACTTTCTGAACATAAATGCAACATGTTAACAGTGTTTTGAGCTTCTTAGGTAAAGATTTGAGTAAGTGTTCCACATTTTGCCCATTTGTTCCACATTTTGACAGGCAATGTTCCACATTTGGGGGACAAAAGGTTGAGAGGTATGGTCCAGGGACTGCATCAGAAAACATATGAGGACAGATTAACTGAGCTCAATATGTATACCCTAGAGCAAAGGAGGGAGAGAAGTGATATGATTGAAACATTTAAACACCTTAAGGGCATTAACAAGGTGAAAGAGTCACGTTTCAATATAAGAAAAATAGTAGGACAAGAAGACACAGCATGAGATTAGAGGGAGGCCGATTAAGGGGTAATATGAGGAAATTCTTTTTCACAGAAAGGGTTGTGGATGCATGGAATGGCCTACCTCAGGAAGTGGTGGATATGAATACAGTGCAGGGCTTCAAACAGGCATGGGATAGGCTTAAGGGAGCAATACTGATGAGTATGAATAGATAGGCCATTGACAGAGCAAAGACCAATGGCACATTCATAAGGTAGAAAAAGAAATGGGCAGACTGGATGGGCCTTGCGGTCATTATCTGCCATCAGCCTCTATGTTTCTCTGAAACTAATGGGGGGGGCAACTCCTGAGAAGCTATTGGATGATGCTACCGGTACTCTTAAGGCCTTGCTCTGCTAGCTTGCAACTGCACCAGATTGTGTCTGAGCTGAGGGGAAACCCCTCTCCCAGTGGCCTCACAGCGGCAGGGGAAACAACTGTTCTTATTTAATTGAGCCTGGTGTTATTTACGAGACTGTAAGATAAATCCTACACATCCTTTGCTTAAACAACTTGCAGCAGAGAAACATGAGAAGGGTTCCCTACCAGGAGCACAGCATACATTACCCAGGGTCCCCTGCATGTGTGAAACTGCTGATGAACCTTTTTAAAGTACAACAATGCAATGGCAGTACAAATAACGTGAAGCATACCGGTGTAACCCCTCTACAAATGGGGGTTCCCAAAAAGTCTTCCTTGAGCTTGCTTAAATGCTCACTGCCAGGCTGGTGTCCTGCATTTTAGCAGTTTAAATGTATTGCCAGAGAGTGCCTGTATTGCCTCTGTGTACTGTCTCTTTAAGAGCTGCCTGGATTGCAGTCATAATCTGAGAGAGAGCTCTGTTAGAAGATGTACTTGTTTGTTGATCGTTTGTTAGAGTAGTAATAATATTGCAGTTTGTTCTAACCTGCCCTCTTTGCAGCATGGACAGTTCTGTTTGTTTCCATCATCTTAGTCCTGGACTGCTGAAATGGGCCAATCAGTACCATTGAGGACTCTAAAATGGAACCTGTCCCCAGGGCTTTGTGGGAGCAAAATTTTGTAGGAATTGTAGTTTTTGCATTTTGGCACCAAGACA
Source organism: Neoceratodus forsteri (assembly GCA_016271365.2). Lineage (NCBI taxonomy): Eukaryota > Metazoa > Chordata > Ceratodontiformes > Ceratodontidae > Neoceratodus > Neoceratodus forsteri. Next base: position 485,315,527 of record CM057449.1, read on the forward strand.
GACCTGGAGGGGGAGCCCTTGTTGTGACAGAAGAATCAGCCAACCGAACCTTTTGGATCCTGGGGAAATTCCCAGGCTGCTTGCAGCTAGTTTCAGTTTGAGTTGGGAACTTGAAAGAGGTAACAGTTCGAGATAGTCGAGCAGCATTCCTGCATGGATTCGTGTGGGAGAACTCTGAAAGGGCTGAGTTTTGGCCTGCCTGTCTGCCTGCTGTCCTGAAAGGGAGAAGAGAGTTTATTCGGACTGAATCCAAATTGTGAGGATGATTTAAGCCACAGAACTGTGACCAGGCTTTAACCTGAAGAAGACCAAAGATTTGCTGAATGCGATTTGCTGCCTGCGATTGGCCTGCCAGGATTTCCAGCCACCTTTGAACTCCTGGTTTGTGCAGAGACTCTGTAATTGCGACCGGATAGCAATCTGCTTGGTATAGTAGAATTTCTTACATGTAAATGTGCTGTGTGCTGTTAGTGGGTCATGATTTGGTTCCCCACTGTGTGCTTATCCCTTAGAGGATGAGCCCCCACCGTTATCTGAGTCTTTTGAGGAGAAGTTTGCCAAGTTGTTACTGGAGGAGGGCAAAACTGTGGAGGAGTTAAACAAATTATTCCTGCCACCTGGGAGTGTCACCTCCTCACCGTCCACATCCGCCCAGCACCTGTTCTTTCACCAACTTCTGTACCTGCCTCTGAGCCAGCAAGTAGTCATGGCCCTTACCGCAAGCTCAAGGTATTCTCTGGCATCTGCCCTACTCCTAATGGGGACGCCGACCTGGAGACCTGGATAGACTCTGCTACTCTTGCAGTGCAAGACTGGCAATGCTCAGAGGCCGAAAAAATGGCCCACCTGGGGAAAAGCCTCCGGGGACCCGCACTACTTATTTTTCACTCCCCGAGGTCCTCTCACCCTGACGCCAAAGCCCAAGAGTACATAGTCGCCCTTGAAAATGTGTTTGGGGGCACCACTAGTGTTGAGGCCTTGAAATGGAAACTTAAAGATGTTAGACAACAGCCGGGGGAACTGTTATCTGCCTACATGGATCAATTAGAGGGAATCCTACAAACCATTTTTCGGAAAGGTGGCTGGGCCTCTAATGAAGTGGTCCGGGTAAGACTGGATCATATACTCTGCCCTGCACTCCAGCTGGGTGTTACGCAAATTGCAACTGCATCAAAGGAAATCTGGTCCCTTGCCCTTCCATGTGTTGATGAAGGAGGTAAGAGAAATTGAGGAGGAAGGCTTTTCGGATCCCTGTGCAGTCGTAGGTGCTGCAACCCTTGCTCCAGGCGCGGGGTCGGTCGCTGATGGCCTGGAATTACTGCAATCACATGACGGAATCCGAGAACTAAATGTCAACCCCGGGGGCCCAGCCAGAGAGGGATTGCTACGGATACTTCGCCATAGGATGAACTGCTGAGGGAGTTCAGAGAAACAAAAAACAGTCTGTTTATGAAGGCCGCTCCTGCGAGTACAGGCCCAGATCCTTATCCGACTGCATCTGCTATTGGGGTGGGGGTGCACACCCAGGCATCTCCTGCTGACAGCAGCTAAAAAATTGATGTCTTGACTATGGAAGTGAGAGACTTGACAAGATGTCTCCAAATGCTCTCCACACCACAGACAGAGGTGGAGCCAAGGTTTTCTGTTAGTAGTACCCACGCCTCAGCTCCCAATGTGATGTCTCGGCCACACCAGACCCCAGAAATCATATTTTGCCATAATTGTGGGAAGGATGGGCACATGAACAGAGAATGCCGGTCCCCAAAAGACCTAGATAAAATTGTATACAGACTTCAAAGGGAGCTTCGGAAAGTGAAACCATGGCCGAGGAGCGCCGGAAATGACCACAGTGCAGGATTGAGAAATCCTAACTCAAATTTCTTTGTGGCTAAATCATCGGTCCAGGCCTCTGCTACTGCCTCTCCAGACTGGTCCAGAATAGTGGGCCCTTCGATGGAGACTTCTGTGACTGTCAATGGTATCCATGCTTGGGCTGTGCTCAGTAGCGAGTCGCAAGTGACCATTGTATTCCAGGACTGGTATGACAAACACTTATCTGATGTGCCACTACAATCTCTGGAAGGTTTGCATATGTGGGGCCTGAGCGACAAGTCTTATCCTGACCTAGGATACGCCTGGCTCTGGTTGTCTTTTCTTGCGACTGTAACTGGTGTAGATGAACAAGTAGAGACACTAGTCCTGGTGTGTCCTCCTATGGGACTGTATGATGGGATTCCCTTGCTCATTGGAACCAATGCCCACATGTTTGGAAGACTAGCGCAGTTGTGTCACAAAAAACAAGGGAAATGGACTGGGCGGGCACTGAGAATCCCAGCCCTGATAAAGAGAGCCTATGATCTGCAAAAACGGACTACCAAAGCCGACAGAGATGAGCCAGTTGGGATAGTGTGGAAGAAAGATCCTGATTCTCTGGTACTCCCTCCCAATGCTCAGTACACCATTTAGGGAGAGGTTCGCATTAGAAAGGAAATGAAAAATAAAATATTAATATTGGATGCACCAGGTGATGGAAAGCTGCCAGAGGGATTATTGGTTAAACCCAGCATTTTGCCTGCCCGTGCCTATGCCTATGTACGACGAGTGATGGTCCAGATTCAGAATTTGTCAGATCGGGAGGTCCGGTTGAACTGAGGGTGCACCTTAGCTACAGTACACTGTGCAGACACTGCTGTATTACCCAGCAACAAGTACTCTGGTGAAAAGGAAAGAGTGACCCTGGACTTATTCGACTTTTGTGATTCCCCATTACCAGCTGAATGGAAGGCTAGAATTAGCAAGAAACTCGCCCAGAGAGACCCAAGTGTTTTCGTTAAAAGAATGGGACGTGGGAGTGTCCAGGGTGCAGAGCATCTCAGACACCTGCATGATGACAGTCCATTTCAAAAGAGATCCTGACGCCTCGTCCCAGCGGACATAGATGATGTTAGGAGGCACCTGCAGGAAATGCTCGCTGCTGGTTTTATACAAGAATCAAGAAACCCATATGCCTCTCCCATTGTGGTTGTGTGTAAGAAGAATGGGGCCATGAGGATGTGTGTTGATTATCGTACCCTAAACCGGTGGACCATCCCAGATCAGTACATCATGCCCCGTATACAAGATGCCCTGGATTGCTTGAATGGGAGCAAATGGTTCTAGGTATTGCATCTTGGCAGCGGATATTACCAGATTCCGATGGCCCTGGAGGTCCATGAGAAAACAGCCTTCATCTGTCCTTCGGGGTTCTACGAATTCCTGAGAATGCTACAGGGGATTTCAGGCACCCGGGCCACCTTTCAGCAACTGATGGAACGTGCAGTGGGAGATATGAACTTGCTGGAATGTCTAGTGTACCTAGATGATGTCATTGTGTTAAGATGCACATTAGAGGAGCATGAGACCCGACTGTTTAAAGTGCTAGACTGATTGGAAGACTTCGGCCTCAAGCTGTCTATCGACAAGTGCCAGTTTTGTCAAACCTCCGTGAAGTATGTGGGGCACATAGTATCTGCAGAAGAAATAGAGACTGATCCCAGTAAGGTTGAGTCACTGACTACTTGGCCCCAGCCCCATAACTTGAAAGAACTATAACGTTTTCTGGGGTTCTGTGGCTACTACCGCAGGTTCATAAAAGACTATTCAAAGGTGATTCACCCACTCTTGAATCTTACCAAGGGTTACCCCCCCCCCCACCAACTGTAAATACAGGAAAGGGGCTTTCAAAGAATCAGAGTAAGTGTACTTCCGCACAGGTGAACCTTTTGGGCCCCATTGGACACCCAAATGTGAAGCAGCCTTCCACGAACTCATATACCAGCTCACCCACGCCCCCATCCTGGCCTATGCTGACCCTACCAAAACCCTATGTGCTGCATTTGGATGCTGTGCTGTATCAAGACCATGAGGATGGTTTGAGACCGGTCACTTTCGCCATCAGGAGTCTGACCCTGTCGGAGCGAAACTATCCTGTGCACAAGTGGAGTTCCTTGCCCTAAAATGGGCCATCATTGATCAGTTTCATGAGTACCTCTATGGGGCAAAGATATTGGTGAAGACTGACAATAACCTGTTCATCTATGTACAGACTTCAGCTAAGTTAGATGCCACTGGGCACTGGTGGCTCTCTGCCTTGTCAACCTATGATTATGCTGTCAAATACAGACCGGGACTGAACCATATTGATGCTGACGCCCTGTGATGAAGGCCCACTTCCAAGAGTGATTGGGTCAGGCTGTCTGAACCTGACATCCGAGCACTGTGCCAAACGTTTGACAGAGATAAACAGATGTCTGCGGACACAGTGGACTGTCTAGTAGATTGCTTGGTCCCTCCTGATACCTGCATACTGGTTGCCTATCACCATTTCTCTGCTCTAGATATTAGTGCACTACCTCAACTTGACAATGACAGTATTCAGTGGGCTCATTCCCAAGATCTTATGACTCAACCCGCACTTGATGCCCTGCATGTGGGGAAAGATGTGTCTTAAGTTGCGTTCCCTTGACTTGCGAACTGCCCTATTGTTTAAAGAAGGCCCCAGGTTGAAGTTACTCAATCAGCTGTTATACAGAGAGACAGTGGATCATAGTGGTCAAGTAGGCAAGCAACAATTGGTATTGCCCACGGCCTTTAAACACTTGGTACTGAGGTTCCTCCACAATCACATGGGGCACCTCGGTATTGACAGGACTCTCAACCTGGTACAATCTTGATTCTGCTGGCCCAAGATGGGGGCCAATGTTGAGCACCATGTAAAGACCTGTAGTCGTTGCCTCCAAAGAAAAGCCCTGTCTCAGGGGGCTACCCCCCTTGTCAATATCACTACCATCGCCCCCATGGAACTGGTCTGCATAGATTTTTTGTGTTTAGAACCTGATCAATAGAATATTAGCAATGTGTTAGTGGTTACGGATCATTTCACACAGTATGCACAAGCTTTTCCAACTAAAGATCAAAAAGCCTCTACCGTGGCCAAGGTGCTAGTGGAAAAATTCTTTGTCCACTATAGTGCCCCCCAGCAGATCCATTCTGACCAAGGCAGAGACTTTGAAAGCATGCTAATCAAAGAAATGCTTTCTCTGTGGGGGGTGCAGAAGTCAAGAACCACGCCTTATCACCCACAGGGGGACCCTCAACCAGAAAGTTTTAACCGCACCCTTGTAGACATGCTGGGCACCTTCCATCCAAAAGAAAAGCATAAGTGGAGCCAGCAGATCAGCACCTTGGTACACGCATATAATTGCACCAAAAATGATGCTACTGGGTTCTCCTCCTACTGCCTCATGTTCGGGAGGGAGGCCCGACTGCCAGTTGATGTCTGCTTTGGGGTCTCTCCAGATGGTGTCCGAGATGAAAACTACCTGCAGTATGTACAGGAACTGAAAGCTCAACTGAATCATGCATATCAACTGGCCCAGACAATGGCCACCAAGAGAAATCTCACCAACAAAGAGAGGCACAAAAAGAAAGTAAAGGCTCAAGAGCTATGGCCCGGAGACCGTGTGTTGTTACGCAGTTTGGGACTACATGGCAAGCACAAAATTGCTAATAGGTGGCACCATCTTCCTTATGTGGTAGTTGGAAAGTTGGATGATCTACCAGTGTACAAGGTACACCCAGAGAATAACTCCAAAGCTGTCAGTACCATGTACCGTAACCACTTGCTGCCTATTGGCCAAGTTATTATTGAAGCTGAGCCAGCAGACATTGCCTCCCCTGGGCCGGTGACTTGTGCTGCTGCAAAAAAGAGACAAGAGTCAACCTAGCCCAGTAGTTAAAGATTTAAGGTTTCCCCCACACCAGACCCAGAATGATAGTGACTGTCAGTCCACCTCTGATGAAAGTGACTATGGTGATGCCTATTGTACCTCCTATGAGTTAGTTGTTTCGTGGAAATCCTATGCAGAATCGGGATGAAGCTGGGCCTTCTGGACTGCCTAATCCCCCAGCTTCATCCTCCGAGCCAATGCTCCCTGAAAATGAAATGTAAAGTATTGCATCTGAGGCTGTGGACTCCCTGTGTTTCATGGAACTGTACAACTTGCCCAAAGAAGGGGCTGATGGTCTGAGTCTCTCTGCTGACACACCAGAACTTGAACAACAATATGAGAGTGCTGACAGCCCCCTTCAGTGCCACAAAGCCTAATTGTGCCAGAACCTTCTCTAAATTAGCCAAGTGTTGTGGAGACAGAGCCTACAGAGCAAGGAGCTGACAGTGCTCCCAGTCTGGACATTCCCATCCGTGCAGAGGCACCCCTCATGACTGACGAAAGCTCCAAAGTTAGTGTTGAAAGTACAGAGACTGTGGCTGTTCCCCCCAGAAAGACTGGCCGAGCTGTCAAGCCAGTATTGCGCTTCAGTTATGATTCTCCCGGGAGGCCAGTGGATTTGCCTCTCAATGTGGTTCACAAAGGTGTTTATATTTCTCAGAGCTCACTACCCAAACTGAGCTTAATGGCCAATTCCAGGTTGATTGTTCTTCCTTCTCAGTATGGTGCCCCTGCCCAATCCAGCCCCAAGTTAGCTGATAGGGAAGGGCCCCCTCCTACATTGTTTAATGTACAGGAAGTTATAACATGAATCAGTATTGTGATGTTACACGTATGTTAATCATAGTGGAATCAGTATCACATGTATGAAATGTGCATAAGCATTGTCATTATGGATACAGTATTGTGAAGTGTAGTAAATATGCATAGTAAAGTAATAAGTTTATGTTAACTGATGCATGATGGTACAGACTTGACGCAGATGCCAAGTTTTCTCCAGGCAGGGAAGGGTGTAACCCCAATACAAATGGGGGTTCCCAAAGAGTCTTCATTGAGCTTGCTTAAATGCTCACTGCCAAGCTGGTGTCCTGCGTTTTAGCAGTTTAAATATATTGCCAGAGAGTGCCTGTATAACTCTGTATAAGTCTGTGTAACAGACTTCTTGGAAAACAAACTGAACTTACAAACTTAAATGGAAGACTGGGTGGGCCATAGGCCCTTATCTGCCGACACTGTCTATGTATCTATGTATAGCCTCTGTGTACTGTCTCTTTAAGAGCTGACTGGATTGCAGTCATAATTAATCTGAGAGGGAGCTATGTTAGAAGATGTACTTGTCTGCTGATCATTTGTTAGAGTAGTAATAATATTGCAGTTTGTTCTAACCTGCCTTCTTTGCAGCATGGACAGTTCTGTTTGTTTCCATCATCTTGGTCCTGGACTACTGAAATGGGCCAATCAGTACCTTTGGGGACTCTGAAATGGAGTCTGTCCCCAGGGGCTTTGTGGGAGAAAAATTCTGTAGGAATTGTAGTTTTTGCATTTTGGCACCAAGACAGACCTGGAGGGAGAGCCCTTGTTGTGACTGACAGAAGAATCAGCCAACCAAACCTTTTGGATCCTGGGGAAATTCCCAGGCTGCTTGCAGCTAGTTTCAGTTTGAATTGGGAACTTGAAAGCGGTAACAGCTCGAGACAGTCGAGCAGCAATCCTGTGTGGATTCGCACGGAGAACTGTGAAAGGCTGAGTTTTGGCCTGCCTGTCTGCCTGCTGTCCCTGAAAGGGAGAAGAGAGTTTATTAGGACTGAATCCAAATTGTGAGGATGATTTAAGCCACAGAACTGTGAGCAGGCTTTAACCTTTAGAAGACTGAAGATTTTCTGAATGCAATCGGCCTGTCAGGATTTCCAGCCACCTTTGAACTCCCGGTTTGTGCAGAAACTCTGTAATTGCAACCGGATAGCAATCTGCCTGGTACAACAGAATTTCTTACATGTAAATGTGCTGTGTGCTGTTAGTGGGTCGTGATTTGGTTCCCCTCTGTGTGCTGAACTGTGTTTTGCTTGCTGGAGGCTGCATCCAGCTCCCACGGACTGAATCCATATTCATCTACATTGGGCCTGGGCTTTGCCACACTGGCCCAGCCAGACTACCCGCTGCACAGAGAAAGCCATCGGTGAGAGACCTGCCTGGGGATCAGCCCCCTGCTCATGCTTTGAACAGGAATGACACCTCGGTGATTCGTGTGGGCCCTGCTTCTCCTGGCATTTCAGTTCAACACCCTGCTGTCTCGATTTCATCCTGTCTGTGTCCTGTATTGAGTATCATGAGTAAACATCAGGGTAGCTCCCTGCAACAACAGCTAAATCTGAAGTGTTGTCATCTGATTGCTTTGTGGTCTTTTCTTTCACGAACTGAGCTCTCTGGCTTCAGATTACAAATAGTGTGTGTTGTGCATGTTGCTTTCTTCCATCACAGGGCCCCAACCAGCTGCGAGCCGGCCTACCCCAGGCAACGTTCCTGGTTAGCCCACCGTCTTCCTACCTTGGTACCCAGAGTGTGTGACTGTGTAGGGACTCTGAAGTGCATGCATAACTGTCTGATTGATATAGCCTTTAAGCAAATCAACCTGATTACGCCCCTCCCTTGTTTAAGTCGCCTGAATAAATCAGATCTAACTCTTTTTGCATTTAACCTGACTGTGGTTCCAGTTTGTGCCAAGAGTACTGTACTGTTGCTATTTGCTGTGCATAGCCTTGTTTTACAGGGGGTCCACAGGGTCGAGCTAGAGGAACCAGCCCTGGTGGTAAGTGCAAACAGTGTGGGTAACTGCATGGTTAACAAAGGTTCATTGTGAAAGTAATTATTGTATACTGTTCAGGCCACTAGAAGAGAAAGAGGTGGGTTACAGTGTCCCGGAGGGCAGTGCCCAGGTTAGCTTGACCACTAACAACCCTGACCTCTGGGTGGAGGCACCCATTTAAGTACCCAGGGCCCTTAACCTGCTACTAGCCAAGCAGGCAGGGGTAGTAGCCCTTGGGATAGCACCACCTGGGGGCCACACCATCATAGAACACCAGGGTCGAAGCCCCCAATGTTTCATGCTGCTCCATCACTTCCTCATACAAGTGGGCCTGTATGATGCACTTGTCAGATAAGCCCCTTATGTGTATGTATGTGTGTATTTATTTATCTGTTTGAAAATTTGTGACCAGGAGAGGCACACTGAGTCATGGCTCATTTCCAGATGCGACCCAGGGAAAGGTGGGGGTGGGGAATACATTTACAGAGAAAAACAACCAGTCTGAATAATGAAATTGCAAAAGCAGTAACACTAAGTACATAAGCTAAGAACAGTACAGACAGTAATGTGGAACTCTGCAACTGTGTGCTAAATAAATAGTGTACAAAATCAAAAGCAATAGTGCAAATACAGTAAATTCGCAAAATGCAGGTAACTAGATAATGGGATGCTGAAACCAGTGCTGAGAGGTAGTGTCAGGAGACATAAGGAAGGGTTCAGGAAGAGAGTTGGCAGGAACAAAGGAAAGGAGGAAGAAGTTTTGAGTTGGTGTCCAAGGGAGGGAGGGAAACTGATGGAGAAGGGAAGCTGTTTCCAGAGGGAGGGGACAGTATGAGAAAGTAGATTTTCCAGCTGAGGAGTGAGGGTGGGGGCGGGATAGAGGATGTCCTTGGAGTGCAAGGGGTAGGCAGAGGAGGGGATGAGAGAGGAGAGAGATAAGTAGGAGGGGAGGAACCCAAACCAGTATTTAGGGATAAGGGAAGCACAATGGAACTGGCAAAGTGGGGAGTGGGAGGTTGGATGGGGAGCAGTGGTGGGTGTGAGGAGGTGAGTTTGTAGCAAAACAGAAGAAGGCCCTGCAAGGGGTGTCTAGTCTTGACAGGGAAGTGGAAGGGGCAGTGCCATAGACCACATCCGCGTAGTCAGAGACTGGGAGAAGCATTTTGATGACTAACTACCGGAGGACCAGCGGGGAGATGGGATTCTTTGTTGTGATATAGTGCACTGAGTTTGGGGCAAAGTTTGGCTTAGATGGCATTGATGTGAGCTGAGAAATTAAGCTTGCTGTCCAACCACACACTGAGATACTTAAAAGGTGGGGCAGCCTCAAGCAGGGAGCCATCTAGCTTGGATTAAACGGGGAGGGAGGTGAGTCAGGCCCATTTCTGGCTGGTACCAAAGGTCACAGACATAGTTTTTCATGTGCTGATCCATAGCTGGGTGGCCTGGAACCAGCACAGCACATTGCAAAAAGTCATTCTGGAGTGAGACTTCCACAGAAGCAGCTGAGGGACCTGAGTTATAGAGGGCTGAGTCATCTGAGTACATGTGAATATGCGAGCTGGCACAGGCAGAGGGGACATCATTGAGGAAGACTGATTATAGGATGGACCCCTGTGGGACTCCGGCCTGGACAGGAAGTGGTGGGGAAATGGCACCGCTTATTTGCACTGACTCTTGACGGCCCAAGAAATGATAGGAACCAGTCAACAACAGAGGCTGAGAGGCTGACAGTACTCAGCTAATCCAGGAAGAGAGAGTGGGAGACCGAATCAAAAGCTTTGGCCAGATCAATGAAAATGGCCACTGTAATGTGCCTCTGATCCATCCACGAGAGGATGACATTAGTAACCCTAATTAGGGAGGTGATGGTGGAGTGATCCTTCCTAAGAAGGGGGAGAGGGAGTGGGTAAACCAGATCTTCTTTGATGCTCTTTCATCAGGCCACACCTATGGAACTATAAGCTGCCAGGCACTAGGACCACACAGAATCTTATGCAAGGAGACCACCAGGGGCCACCCACGATGACTTCTGACATCAGCTACTACATAAACATGGGCGGCCCCTTCCCTTCTCGGTTCTTTTCCCACCATCAACCATACTTGTCAGACCATTGATGGAAACGCTGCTGTAATTGCAGCCGTTTAATTTTTTTCTTTTGATTCTCTTGACCTCTGCATCTTTTGACTAGGCCCAGACCACAGCATGAAAGTCTGCCCGATCTGCATGAGTTTCAATTCTGCCACCCAGCAATGCTGAAAGAGAGCCCTAGAGAAGCATCTATTGAAGCAACACGTAGCTCACATGGAGAAGGAGCTCCAGCAGAAGAGCACCACTGTGTTGCTGGCTCACTTTTCTGGATCCAGGTCCTCGATATCCCCAGAAAAGTAATCTGGGAGCCATAAGCACAAGCACTGGGAGAAGAAGGGAAAAATCTCCCTGATGCACTCCAAGTGATCACTCCACACAGCAGGTACGACCTCCGCTATGGCAGCAATGCTGCTCGCACCACCACCACCACTGTCGACACAACTCCTAGGTCGGGGCATGGTGTTGGTGCTACCAGGCCTAGTGCGGCTGGTATGTTGTCATAGACATTGGGGGCTCTGCCTTCCATCGACTCCTACCGACACACCCATCGACAACACGGGCGTTGATGTCCAGGCAGTTCTGTCTTCCTTCACAGACATGCTCAGATGCCTGCTCCCCCCCCATTCCAGGGGGTTTGTCAATGGGGCCTTCTATTAATCCCCTTGCAACAATGCAAACTAGAGTGGTGCCTCAGCCACCTCCTAGGCTGCTGACAATCTTACCGGCATGTTCCCTGCTACCTGTTGACCAGGTTGATGATTTTGAATATAATCCTGACTTAATAGTGCAAGAGGAAGAACCTGAGGACTATGCTAAAAGCCCTTATGAGAGGGGCACCAGCTCTACTGTATCCACCTGCAGGGAGGACTCAGTGGTCCACATACCAGTGTCCACACCAGAGGACTCAACTTTCCTCACCATGATGCAGCAGTTAGAGGCTGCCATGGATTTTGATTTACAGGAGCAGAACACACCAAGAAAAATGTAATAGATTTCTTGGAGTTGCCTGATTCTCCCCCTATTGTGATACCACCTCTCCTCCCTGTGCTAGAGGATGCTAACTTTGCTACCTGGTACAGGCCAAATGTCATCCCAGCCATACCAAGGAAGGTGTACAAAATGTACATGATTCTTTCTGGGAAGCCCTTCCTTGCCACCCAGTCGGAGGCAGATTCTGTGGTTATCAATGCTGCCCATGATAGGTCAAGGGCACCTAAGCACCTGAGCTCCCTCCCTCCTGATAACGGTCCAGGAGGTTGGATGTGCTAGTCAAAAGGACTTTTGCCTCAGCTTCCCTGGGTCTTAAGATTTCTATCAGGCCCACATGATTAAGTACCAAAACACACTCTGGAGAAAGGCCAAGGCAGCTTCACAAGACTTAGCAGAGGGCACCATCAAGCAAGAGCTCCTTAAGGCTCTCACAGCTGAGGCTGATGTGGGAAAGCATTTGCTTCGTATGGCCTGTGATGTTTCAGATGCTTCTGCTGGGGCTGCTGCCTTGGACATCTGTCTAAGGAGGTACTCTTGACTCAGGGTGGCAGGGTTTGCGAAGGACGTGCAACAGTCCATTCTCAGTACCCCCTTTAGTGGAATAAATACAGAAACATAGAATATGACGGCAGATAAGGACTGCTTGGCCCACCTAGTCTGTCCATTTCCTACCTGATGGATAAACTGCAGATTCTAGTTAACCAACAGCTTACTTCCTCCCATCCCCCCCACTAATATTGCTTTATGTCTCTCCATGCATTCTGAATTCTTCCACTATTCTAGACTCCAAAATCTCCTCAGGAAGGCTGTTCCATGCATCCACAACCCTCTCCATGAAAAAATACTTTATAACATTACCTCTGAGCCATCCCCTCTCTATCTTCAAATTGTGCCCCCTTGTTCTTGCACATCTCTTTTTCTGAAAGATGCTACCCTCTTGGACTTTATTAATTCTCTTGAGGTACTTGAAAGTTTCTATCATGTCCCCCCCCCCTTCCCTCCTTTCCTTGTGGGTATACATATTAAGCTGCTTTAGTCTCTCTTCATATGTCTTCTGGTGTAGACCCTGCACCATCTTGGTTGCCCTCCTCTGAACAGCCTCCACTCTGTCTATGTCTTTGCAGAGATGGGGTCTCCAGAACTGCACGCAGTACTCCAGATGGGGTCTCACCAACGTCTGTACAGAGGGATAACAACTTCCTGTTTTCTACTGTTGATGCCTCTCCCTATGCATCCCAGTATCCCCCCCAGCCATCCTTACTGCCTTCTCACATTGCTTGCCCACCTTTAGGTCATCTGATACAATTACTCCCAGGTCCCTTTCAACATTTGTTGTTAGTATCTCACCCCCCATTGTGTACTCTTCCCCTGGGTTTTTGTTTCCCAGGTGCATTGCCTTGCACTTCTTTGCATTGAATCTGAGCTGCCATACATTTGACCATTCCTCCAACCTTGCCAAGTCCCTTTTCATCCTTTCCACCTCACCTTGTGTATCAACCCTGTTGCTGATAGAAACATAGAATTTGACGGCAGATAAGGACCACTTGACCCACCTAGTCTGCCCTATAACTATTTGGTTCTGAAGTCTGGGATATTCTTTCTAACCTTCAAGCCTCAGGCAGGACCCTAAAGTTTGTGCACTCCTTCTACCATACACAACCAAGAGGTAGACAAAGGGTACCCCTTTCATCCAGCTGGTGTTAGACACCGTCCAGCCACCAGACAGCAAAGTAAGGGCAAGGGAGCGGCAGCCTTGCCCACCCCAGCCACCCATTCAAAAGCCCCTAGAGGTAGTGGCACAGGAGAAGCCACCATAACCGGCTGTGCCTGACACCATGGCTACCCCCACAAACATCACTGTCTCCAGGGGTGGTTGTAGGGGGTCGTCTCTCCCTTCACTTAACTCAGTGGAAAAAGGTGACAACAGATGCTTGGGTTCTGGAAATTATAGCACAAGGTCATGCTCTAGAATGTTTGGACACACCTCTAGATCATCCACCAGTGCCAGCTCACTATCCTCAAGACCACCTCCCTCTGCTCCTGGAGGAAGTCCTAACTTTGCTTCAAAAGAAAGCCACAGAGCCTGTGCCCTTCAAACAAAGAAACACAGGGTTCTATTCTTGCTACTTCCCAGTCCCAAAATGGATAAGAGACCTGCACCTATTCTAGATCTTGGGGACCTGAGCTTCTTTATAGAGTACAAAAAGTTTAGATTGGTCACCGTGCAAGCCCTTCTCCTGCAGCTGCAAGCAGGGGATTTGATCTGTTCCCTCGACATGAAGAATGCCTACCTTCGTAGCAAAATTTGCAAGCCTTACAGAAAGTATTTGAGGATCTGATTTTGGGGGTATCTCTTGTAGCAGGCCACACCTATAGAACTGTAGCCGCCAGGCACTAGAACCACACTGAAGCATTTCTAGCTAGCAGTCTACAAGGGGGCCACCCACTTTGATGTCATATGCTGACATCAACCCAATCCTATATAAGCAGATGGCCCCTGTGCCCTCCTCAGTTCTTTTCCTGCCGTCGCCCGTCGCATGTTGGACTTCACGGAGATCCGCCAGCTTCAGTCGACCACCATTTTTGCTTATCAAATTTTTTTTCTCTCCCTAGTTTTCAGATCACTTTTGCAATGAAGTGATTTCCTTGCCTTCTGATTTCTGCCAAATAACCTTTTCAAGTGCTACGCCTTCAGCCAGAAGATCCCAGAGAAGGGCGATCACAAGGATTGCGTCTACTGTCTAGGCCCAAAGCATGACATCCAGACCTGCAAGATCTGCCACAGCTTCAACCAGGCCATGAAGAAATGCCAGGAGCAGGCCCTGGATACTTTTTTGCTCAAGCAAAAGGTCGCCCAAATGGAGAAGAAGTTTCAGGCCAGAAGTTCCTCCGCATCTCCTGCAACATCCTCGCGGTCGCAGTCTTTGAAGGCCCGGGACAAGTCGTCAGGCAAACACAAGCATAGGATCATGGACCACCCTAAGGACCCTTTTTGGGCCTCTTTGTCCTGTTCATGGTCACCACTTTAGCCGTTGACCGTGGCTGGGCCACCCTCATCGTGGGCAGCCACCTCTGCCTCGCATGCCTGCTCATCCACAGGCCTACTGTTGGCACCCCCCCCCCCACCAATGCTTCAGTGGCAGAGGGTGGTTCTGGAGGCTCCAGTACTCCTCAGACCACCCATCCCTTGTTCTTTGCGGGCACTTTATCAGGTGGCTCAGTTGGCTCGTCATCGACAGGCTCTTTCAAACAACATGAAGTCTTGCTATATTATGACATATGCAGTGAGTCCCAACCTTCGAACTGCTCCGGAGGTGAAAGAGTTAACTTTCCATGCCAGGCATGGAACCTTGAGCACGAGCTCGGTTGAGAACTCTGTCTGTTGTTGCTCAAACTCAAACTGTCAGATTCTTTACTCCGCCTCACTGAACAGTCGCTCCGGAGATTTCTCCTTCTGCTCGGTTCGTTTGTCGGTTAAAAAAGTCTTATTTTTCGGTTTCTGACCAAAATTAAACAGCAATCGGCCGGTTCAAGCTCTGTCTGTGGTATTGTAAGTAATAGATAGGCTTACATTTATTTTCTTCTGTGTGGAACTTGTAAACGTGTTTTTCGGTTCGGTTTGAACCAATCAGGTTGTTTTAAAAAACTTTCTAGTCCTTTAGAGTGAGGTTCCCGGTTCTTATCGGTTCTAAAAAAAACGGATTTCATTACGTTTTTTTCCATGACCCGTGACATGGTTGGGAACCGATAAGAGAGTCTTGCTTGGCAGATTGCCATTAACGGCAAGTTTGGTTAGGCTGGCACTATGTCTGAGAAACCCAAAGAAAAACCGGCCCACTGGCTTCAGCACTGTGGTCTCTGTGGGGAAGCCTTTGCTAATGCCACCACACACCACCTGTGTATATTGTCTGGGGTTTGACCACCCTGTGCAGACTGCCAGATTTGTAAGAATTTTCCTGCTGCCACCTGTGGAAAAGAGAGTTGGTAGGCTCAGGAAAGGGGAGGCCAAAAAGTCCGCTGACCCGATGGCCAGCCCGGTTCGGTTCCAACCGAACCGGAGGGAGTGCCCTCTGACCAGGGCGAGACTTCCTCGGGCCAATGGAGAGCCAGCTCTGAGGAGCCGGTTCCAACTAAAAGGACTAGAAAGTCAGCTAGTATGGAGCCAAAAGTTCTTTCTCCAACCGCTGAGGAAATAGCTAAAGCAATTCAAATTGTCCAGTCTCTTTCCCCGATTCCGTCCGAACTGACACCATCAGGGAAGTGCTCTGTTCGGCCGGTTCCACTGGTTCAAGATTATGATTTTGAGGATTTTTATGAACCGGAGGAAGGGGAGGAGGAGTATGAGGAGAGTGAATGTGGTTTTGAAGGTCTGGATGTGCCCATTGAACCGGACATCTCTCCAGACAGACTGTCAGGGGTTTCCCCCCCAGGCTATCTGAGTCCCCTTCTCATTTTATGTTCTATAAGAAAGTTGCTGAAACTCTCCAACTCCCTGTTGAAGAAGCTGTTGATGACCAAGAGGAGCCTGATTATGTAGAAATGATGGATATTCCAGAGTCTAGGAGACTGTCTATTCCCTTGCACAAATCTTTTAGGAAACAGACAGTAAAAATTCTAAAAACTCCTCATTCTATCCTCCCTGTTGATAAAAGGATGGACAAGAGGTATACATTATCAGGCTCTGATACGGAGTTCCTCACTCAGCAATGTAGCCATGTGGGGGTAGTGCAGGCTGCAGCCTGTGACAAGGCAAATATTCCTCTAGCCTCTCACCCTCCTGAAAAGGACTCCAGGAGGATGGAAGCCATGGCAAAGAAACAATACATGGCAGCATCTTTAGGACTCAGACAGGCAAATTATATGGCTTATGCTGCTAGGTACCAGAAATCCAGGTGGGATACTGTGCTGGCCCTAGCAAAACAGGCCCCTGACCAGCTTACCAGGGAGTTGGAGCAGGTGGCTGCGGATGGTATTGAGGCATCCAAGGTGCAATTTCATGCTGCAGTAGACTCTAATGATGTGTCATCAAGGGTCATGGCTACATCTGTGGCTCTTCGCAGAATGGCTTGGCTCAGATGTACTACCCTGTCACAGGATACCCAGTCTAAGGCTATGGATTTTCCTGTTGTGGGCAATTCTCTGTTTGGGGAGCAGACAGAGAATTATATGAAGAAAATGGATGAATATAGGACCACCTATAGGAGTGCACAGGCCAGAGAAAGGCAAGCCACTCCTCAAAGGCAGCATGTCAGGGGCAGGGGCAGGCCTTTTCATAGGCCCTTTTACCAAGCCCAGGCCTCTTCTTCTGCTTATGCCCAGAGGGGGTTCTTTAGAGGGAGAGGCAGACGGGGTACAAGTAAGCCTGCTACTACCCCTCAGCCCAAAGCCCCTGCCAAGCAGGCTCCCTGATGGGGTGGCCAGGGCCGATTCTCCACTACCGGTAGGGGCAGGCTGGCTTATTTTGTCCAGGACTGGATGTCTTTAACATCAGACAAGTAGGTCCTGGAAGTAGTAAGCCAGGACTGGTTCTCAGCTTCAAAAATTTCCAAAGATGAGAGCCAGGTCTCTTCCACCTGCAAATCCATCAGAGGCACTTGCCCTAGAAACAGAAGTTTCTACCCTCCTGGCTCTCAGAGCTATGGAAAGGGTTCCACCCCTACACCAGGGCAAAGGGTTGTACTCCAGGTACTTCCTTACCCCAAAAAAGACAGGAGAATGGCAGCCCATCCTGGATCTCAGATATCTAAACAAGCACCTTTTAAAACCAAAATTCAAAATGGTGACTCAGGGAATTATTTTACCCTCTCTAAGGCCAGGGGACTGGCTAGCCTCCCTGGACCTCAAGGATACCTACTTCCATGTTCTTATCAGAAGCTCCCATCGAAAGTACCTCAGATTCGAACTGCCCTCAGGCCATTACCAGTTCAGAGCAATGCCCTTCGGCCTCACCTCGGCCCTGAGGGTATTCACAAAATGCCTGGCAGTAGCAGTTGCCCACTTAAGAGGGCAAAAGATTGCCATCTTTCCTTATCTAGACGACTGGCTTATAGTAGGCCAGTCTCCAGACCAGGTCAAACTACACCTTCAGGTAACTCAGCAACTGCTCACATCTCTAGGTTTCCTTCTCAATCTTCCAAAGCCAGTTCTAGAGCCTGTCCAGCTTCTCACCTTCATAGGCGCAGAACTGAATACAAAAGAGGCCAGAGCCTTCCTTCCTCTGGAAAGAGCAAGGACCCTGGTCTCTCTGGCCTCCTCTTTCACCCTGCAGGTCTCTTGACCAGCAAGGCATTTTCTACAGCTCCTGGGGCACATGGCTGCTTCTACAGCAGTAGTGCAGGGAGCAAGATTTCAGATGAGGGACGTCCAGTTCCATTTGAGAGCCTTTTGGTCTCAAAGGACAGACCCTCTAACCAAATTGATCCCAGTGACTCGAACCCTGATCCAGGCCCTTCAGTGGTGGTAGGACCAGAGCAATCTGAGACAGGGGGTCCCCTTCACCCCATAGTCTCACTCCTTAATCCTTACTACAGATACATCCCTCTTGGGGTGGGGAGCTCACATGGGCGACCTCACTACCCAGGGATTGTGGTCCCCACAGGAATCTCTGCTCCACATCAATCTGTTGGAACTCAGAGCAGTTTTTCTAGCACTTCAAGTTTTTTCCACATCTGTTCAGAACAAGGTTGTACAGGTCAGAACAGACAACACCACTACAATGTGGTACATCAACAAGCAAGGAGGCACTCGGTCTATGGCCTTGTGCACCGAAGCAATGAAGTTGTGGTCTCAGGCTTATTCCCTGAACGCCTCCCTTACGGCAGTTCACCTCCCAGGCAAGGACAATGTCCTGGCAGATGCTCTCAGCAGGATATCCCAGGGCCATCACGAATGGGCACTGGATCCCCTAGTACTGGAGGTAGTATTTGCCAGATGGGGCACCCCGCAGATAGATTTTTTTGCAGCCCCAGACAATCACCAACTTCCCCTTTTGCTGCAGGCCCCAGTGTTGGGCTCAGTCCCCTGGATGCCTTCCTTCTCAGTTGGGAAGGGAAGTTTCTCTATGCTTTCCCTTCCCTCTTCTGTTCAAGGTGCTAGTCAAAATCAGATCTCAACCCTGCAAGATGATCCTGATTGCTCCAGATTGGGCCAGACAGCCCTGGTACCCACTCCTCATGTCCTTAGCAGTCCACCTTCCCCTGTGTCTTCCCAGGAATCACAACCTGTTAACCGGTGCCCAGGGGAGAGTTTGGTATCCGAACCTCAAATCTCTCGATCTCAAGGCCTGGCTCTTGAAGAGTTAGAGTTTGCTGACCTACACCTCTCCCAAGGTGTATTGGATATCTTGAGGGCCTCTAGGAAGCCTTCCACCTGGGCTACTTATAATTCTAAATGGAAGAGATTTTCCATATGGTGCTCTGGCAAGCATATTCCCCCAGAATCTGCTGACTTGCCCACAATCCTGGATTATTTGGTGCGTTTGAATTCTTTGGGGCTGAGACCAGCTACCCTAAAAGTGCACCTGGCAGCCGTGTCTGTTTTCTTATCAGCAGGTAAACCCTCTTCTTTTTCAGCTCACCCTGTATTCTCCAAGTTTTTCAAGGGGTTGCTTCACACCAACTCTCCATTCAGGGACCCTGCCCCTGCTTGGGATCTTAATATTTGCATTGCCAAGCTTATGCAACCCCCTTTCGAGCCATTGTCTTCAGCAGAGCTTAAGTACTTGACTTGGAAAATTGTGTTTTTGGTAGCCATCACTTCTGCCAGGCGCATAAGTGAATTGCAAGCATTGTCAGTGGAGCCTGATTTTACCTCCTTTCACAGAGATAAGGTGGTCCTCAGGACTAACAGAAAGTTTTTGCCTAAGGTGGTTTCAGACTTCCACCTTAATCAATCCGTGTCCCTTCCTGTGTACTTCACTGACCATTCCTCCTCTGGCGAGAGGAGATTGCACAGTTTAGATGTCAAAAGAGCCCTTAGTTTCTACATAGAACGTACCAAGGGTCACAGGTTTGACTCCCTCCAATTGTTCCTCACTTATGGTGAGGTTGGTAAAGGAAAACCTGCCACTAAAAGATCCATTGCCAGGTGGATTGTCTCTTGTATCCATTTTGCTATGAAAACTGGGTAAGGTTCCTCCCTCAGGCCTGAGGGCTCACTCTACCAGAGGTACAGCTGCGTCTCTGGCTGCTGCCAGGGACATCCCTATCCTAGAGATATGTCAAGCAGCTACCTGGAAAACAGTTCACACTTTTATTAAGCATTACTCCCAGGACATCCAAGCTAGGAGTGATGCTCGATTTGGCACAGCTGTGCTTCAGAGCCTATTTTCTAAGTAGGTTCTGTCCCTCCTCCATGGAGGTACTGCTGTGTAATCTGCATATGTCATAATATAGCAAGACTTCATGTTGTTTGAAGAAAAAATTACTCACCTTAGTAATGTTGTTTCTTCTAATGGAGTCTTGCTATATTATGACCTCCCCCCCGGCCTGCCCCTCTCAGAACCTCTACTTTTGGGATGTGGGTGGGCAGTGCAATGTTGGCACTTTGTAGATGCCCACTTTATTTTTCACCCTTTCTTTTAGGGTGCTTGGGTGTTATGTTTTAATTTTTCTTTCTTGATTCCCCTGACTTGAGTCTTTGTTTTGGGATCAAGCAAAAATGTGTTCTTGCAGTTAGTAGCCAGTGGGCTACTGTAGGTTTACGGCTTCCACACAGAACCTTAGTGAGTTTTGCTTGTAAAGATCTGACAGTTTGAGTTTGAGCAACAACAGACAGAGTTCTCAACCGAGCTTGCGCTCAAGGTTCCATGCCTGGCATGGAAAGTTAACTCTTTCACCTCCGGAGCAGTTCGAAGGTTGGGACTCACTGCATATGTCATAATATAGCAAGACTCCATTAGAAGAAACAACATTACTAAGGTGAGTAATTTTTTCTTGTCAACAGTCATCAGGGTTCTTTCTCTAGCCTTGCCATTAACCATGGCCATTCCTTCGACCCCTTCCTTGGTCCTGGTGCCTCTGCTCTCACCGGCATTGCCCCTGCCTGAGCTTTGATTGCCTTTGCTTATCCAGACAAGGGAGACCCCCCCAACGGCCCTCGGCTGACTCCTCCACCCTCCCCACAACCACCCCCCATGCCGGTCCCAGTTCCTCCCCAACCGTCACCACTGGGCCCAAAGCCCACTCATTGCTGCACACCCTTTGGGACTTTATGTAAGCTTGACTCCCCCCCGGTCTGTTCCTGCAGCAGCCTCCACTGCCTGCCCCTGTGCCCCCTTCTCCAGCGAGCCCACCACCAGCACCCAGGACTCCTGGGCCCTCGCTCCACCTCCCTGAACTGGGGGACAAGGATGAGCACCACCAAGACATTATTCTTCCAGACGATGGGGGTGACTTCAGAGGTGCAACCCCTTCCACTCCACCTCAATGGTCTCATCCTACAGCAAGGACACCCCACAGTACATACCAAGGTCTCCTTCAGATGACCCTTCATTTGTCCCGGTGATGAGACAACTTCAAATGGCCATGGGTTTCGACACTGACTAACAGGATCCTTCTCATCATTGGCTATTTACCTGTGCCAGCTGGACATGCCACCCTTCATCTTTCCTTCTCTTATTGACACCTTTGAGGATACTACAATGGCCACTTGGCATTGGCCCAATTTGATCCCCGCTATGGCTCGAAAAGATAACAAATTGTACCAGGCTCCTGCAGGGATGTCATTTTTTGCTGACCAGCGACAAGTGGACTTAGTGGTCATTAACGCAGCCCACAACTGCACCAAGAGGCCAAACACTTTAGTTTCTTGCCCCAGGACAAGGAATCCCGGCAGCTGGACCTTCTAGGAAAGAAGACTGTTGTCTTTGCCACTCTGACTATTAAAGTATTGAACTACATTGCCCACATGGTCCATTACCAGAACCAGATCTGGGACCAGGCCCTGGACTTGACCCAGGCCCTCCCTGAGGACCCTCAGTCACAACGGCTTCTACAATGCCTAAAGGTGGGGTTTAACATTGGCAACCACCTTCTAAGAGCAGCGTATGACGCCGTGGACTCTTCAGCCAGGGTGGCTGAGCAGGCATCTGCATGCGCAGACACTCCTGCTTGAGGGTGTTCGGCTTTTCCCAGGATGTCCAGCTCTCCATCCTGAATGCCCCCTTCAGGGGTTATAATTTGTTTGGCACAGATGTTCAAAACATTCTATCCCAGCTGCAGGCTTCTTCTGGCCTTGGGGTTAGTCCACACACTGTACCATACCAACTAGCCCAGAAGTTCTCAGCAGGTGCCATTTTGTAGGTCTGCCCATAGACATAAACCCTCAGGCAAGCCCCAGGGTAAATGAGCCACCCCAGAATTGCCCACCCCCTCTTCCTCCGTGGCCAAAGCCCCCCCCAGGATGGGGTGCAGCCCCATCTGCCTCCACCTGGCTCCTTGCCTCCCCCCCAGCTGGGCAGGAAGTGGCAGTAGGGGGCTGCTTCTCCCTCGACCTGGACAGGTGATGGGTCATCACCACACATGCCTGGGTCCTAAAGCTCATAGAAAGCGGCCACACTCTAGAGCTTCTGGAGTGGCCTCCAGAAAGACCTTCAATTCTGTCTTCCTACCCTCCAAGCCATATTCTAGTGCTATGGGAGGAAATTCATTCCCTGCTCCACAAGAGGGCCATAGAATCTATTCCAAAGACTCAGCAGAGCAGAGGCTTCTATTCTCACTTCTTCCTGGTCCCCAAATGTACAGGGAATCTCAGACCCATTCTAGATCCACAGGAGATAAACTGGTTCATCGAATTCAAGAAATTACAGATGGTAATGCTTCAGGGTCTGCTACCCCTTCTGCACCAGGGAGACTAGATTTGCTCCCTAGATATGAAAGATGCATACCTCCATATCCTGGTGCATGCTGCTCACAGGTCATACCTCTAGTTCCACTTTCAGGTGGCTCACTTTCAGTTCAGAGCCCTATCCTTTGGCTTGTCTTTAGCCCCTCAGGTTTCCACCAAATGCCTGGCAGTAGTGGCAGCTTCTCTTAGACGGGAGGGACTCTGCCTTCCCCTACCTGGTGTGACGCTTTGTCACCTGCTTATTGTTATATGTATAATATTTGTATTATAAATAAATGTGTATGTGTCTGTGACTGTCTGCCTGGCACACCAGTCAGCCAGTGTAAGAAGCTTGACCTTTGATCTCAAAAGTGTCAGTGTGACTGAAGCAGCAGGATGTCATAAAACTGACCAGTGGAGAAGCACTAATTAAGGTTTCCTGCTCTGTCTTACACACAGGTCTTCCTGCCAGATGCCCGGTGATAAGACATCGTAAAATATGCCTTTTGAAAGCTCAAAGTTTGAATTTTATGATCCTGAGGGAACCGACAACTTTGTAGCAGACTCATGTGAAAATGATAAAACTTAAATCATTCTTGCAAAACAGGAAACCAGCAGAGAGATCAAAGGAGAGGCTTTGATGAAAGAGACTCATATTTTAAAAATTGCTAACTGTTGATTTCCACAGTAGAAATTAACTTTATGGCAGGATCTAACAGTGAAATGTATGCTGTGACATCCCCAGGAGGTGGAGAAAACTGACTTTTGAATATTGCCTGCATCTGAGAAGTTAGTGCAGAAGGACTCTCTGAAAATCAAAGACACACACAGTCTGTGGACTGGTACCTAGGCACTTTAGAAAGACACATTTCAGCTGGAACTTTTAAGTATTTTGCAGGCATTTGTTTCTGTAATTTCCCAATTATTTTGTTGACTGTAAGTATTGATGTTATATAGTCTGTGTTTAGTATTTTAGCTATTTTAAATTTTTAGTAAACACTATTTTCCTTGAAATACTGCCTGTGGCTTTTCAGTTTCTTTTGCATGCGAATGCTGGAACAGTGTTTAATTCCGACAGCTGTTAAGAGCTCAAAAAGATGTGTTACTATCTTGCAAAAGGTAAGAATATACCTAGGTCTCGTATTGAGTCATAAGGGTACATTTGGGAAACCTGGTTGGGTGCCACTGGGTGAAGGATCATAATGCATTTCCCCGAAGAGAATATATATCAGCCTGTTAACTGGGTGTGCTAGCATAAGGTTCACATTTGACCCCCAGGACTCGAGGTTGGTAGGTGATTCAGACCCAAAACAGACAGGAGGGTTACCCTGTTTGTCTCCTGGTCACACTATTGCACTTCGAGGTTGGCACTGTGGGAGCAGCAGGCCTGACCTGTGGAGCACGTTTGAGACACCTGGATGACTGGCTTCTCAAAGCCCAGTCCAGGGACCATCTGATACAAACCCTGAAGCATACTACATGTCTGTTCCAGGACCAGAGAATCACGGTCAACCTTCCCAAGTCAGTTTTGACCCCCTGCCAGTGATTACAGTACATTGGGGAAATCCTGGACACGGCTCAGGGTATGGCCTTCCTGCCCCAGGACAGGGCAGAATGCCTGATCACTCAGGCTCACTTGCTATGCAACAATCGTTAAGTCTCTGCTAGAGCCTTCCTCAGGCTCCTGGGCCGGATGGCTGCTGCTGTAGTTACAGTGCCCCTAGCCAGATTGCATATGAGGATACCCCAATGGACACTGAGGGTCCAGTGGGACCAGCGCACCGACAGCCTGGAGCAGCAAGTCCTGGTCTCGTCCCCAGTAAAAAACGTTCTGCTATGGTGGATGGAACCCAGCAACCTTTTAAAAGGGGTTTCCTTCCTCATACCTTTGCATTAGCAGATTCTCATGACAGATGCTTCGGGGTTGGGGTGGGGTGGGGAACCCATCTGGGGCTCATCAGACACAAGGGACATGCTCCTTGCTGGAATCTTCCCTTCACATCAGTGTTATGGAGATGAGGGCTGTGCTACATGCCCTACAGGCCTTCCAGACTCCACTCTGTCCTGGTCTTCTGCTAGTGCAGATGGATATCAACGTGGTCCACTATGTCAACAAATGGAGACACTCACTCGTACCCTCTTTGCAGGGAAGCAATGAGAGTCTGGTACTGGGCTCTGGACCACGGTCTAGAACTGTCAGCTGTCCATGTTCTGGCAGACAGCCTAAGCCAGTCACAATCAAAGGCGCACTAGTGGGAGCTGCTGACCTCAGTAGCAGAATGCCTGTTCAACAGGTGGGATCATCCAGAGTTGGACCTTTTTGCATCTCCACTCAACGGAAAACTTCCACTTTTCTGCTCGCTCGATCCAGAGCCTGGATATTTCTGGCGAGACACATCCTTGTCTTGGAAAGGAGGTTTCCATATGCATTTCCTCCCTTCCCTCTGCTTCAGAGGGTTCTGATCAAGCTGCAGATGGAAGGGGCCACAGTGATCCTCATTGCTCCCTTTTGGACTCTTCAGATTTGGTTCCCTCTACTGCAGCAGCTAGCGGTGAACCCCCAGTGCCTTTGCCTTGGTCCACCGGCTTGCTCTCACAGAACTGGGGCACCCTGGTCTATCCGGACCTCAAATCCCTGCATCTTCACACATGGCTCCTGAAGACATAGCATTTGCCCGCTTTGAGGTGTCTCCCAAGGTGGCTGACATACTGGAGGCAGCCAGGAAGCCTTCTTCTAGGGCCACTTATTCCATGAAGTGATAGGATTTTGTGCTGTGGGCAACAGCCTATCAACTAGATCGCTTCACTTGCCCAGTGAATCAGATTCTGGAGTACTTGATGTCTCGTTCATGTTCTGGTCTGAAGTACTCCTCCATGAAAGTGCACATGTCTGCCATCTCTGCTTTCCATGTGCCTATTTAGGGACGTACAGTGGCACACCTGGAGGTGTCATGTATGTTTTTGAGACGCATTTTTCACTCGAAGTCTCCTATCCACAAACCAATCCCACCTTCGGACTTAAATTGTGTGTTGGAGAAACTTACTTTGGCTCCTTTTGAGCCAGCTGTGACATGCAAGCTACACTTTATGTTGTAGAAAGCATTATATTTCTAAGGACGTGGATATGATTTTCTGTCCACACTTTCTGGCATTCGCCTTTCCCCTTTAAGACTGTCCAGAATGTCTTCAAGCTGGCTCCTCACACTCACTCATGTGGTAACTCCCTTGTCTCTGCCCCATGACACCAGATCTTCCTTTCCACTGGAAGAAGTTGGTTCACTCCTTATCGCTCTCACACCGAGTAGGCCCTTTGCTACTAAATCTTCGGATTTACTTCCAAACTCTAAATAAAAATGTTGTCTTCAGGCTCGTTCTTCGACCATGACCACGATGAACGACAAGTCCGCTCCAGGGTTCCAGTAATGCCTTTGCGGGCAGAAGATGTGCCGAACGGATCCGCACACTGCATGCATCTACTGCCTGGTACATGGGCATGATTCCCAGGCCTGCGATATTTGTCACACCTTCCACCCCTCTGTTCTTGAGGACTGTCACACCCGACTTGTATTAGGATGTCCAAGTGAATGGAACCTGCCAGTCAAATCAAAGGATGCCCGTCGGGTGGTCTCCGTGGCTGTAGGGTCCGAGGAACAGCTAGTGGCGTTTGAGAAGGCGGCAGCCCAGGCCACAGCTCACACCTCCTTGGCTTCAGCCTTTGTACTACTTTCTCTGGGCACCTCCTTCACAAGGGGTTCAAGGATTTATGCCAGGCTTTACTGACCTTTGCTCAGGGCCCTTCTTCAGGGCACAAATCAAAATTGAAAAAAGAGACAAAAAAACAGTCTCAACGTCGATCGTGAGATTGGGAACACTCTTGGTCGAATGCTTCTGACTCCTGCACTTCTCCAGATCCAACTTCAGTCGAATTTGAGGCCCATGCCGCTGCTTCCACAGTGACCCCATCGAGCCAGTTGGCTGAGATGCTGGTCGATCTTCCGGCCAAGATTTTCCTCAAGCCCATCTTCCAGTTGTCGACTGAGGAGGACAACACTTCTTTATCCAGGACTCCAGTCCTGACCCAGATTGTTGGAGGTTCGGATTAGTCCACTGACCTGCTCCTCTGGTCACTGACCAAAACCCTGAGGTGCCTTGGCTTTCACCGACACCCTCCAAGCCCTGCCGCCGGTCCCCCCAGAAGTCATGGATGAGGTCTCGGTCTTACTCTCGGGGGTCGAGCATTGACATCAGTGCTCCTGTTTTCAACACTCTGAGATGCAGTGCCACTGCTATTCTTCATCCTCATCCTCGAGTGAAGAGAGGCTTCAGCACAAGTTGCGTTAATGTTATGATGATCTCTTGTGGCAACAGCTGGTGTTTTCCAGTATGAAGCCAGTCCCAGCTTCTACTCCGGCCATCACCTGGCTTTTGCCTCAACGGCCAACGCCTTCTCTACCTCAGGAGTCAACCAAACCGGTCCCAGCTTGGCCGACCCCAGTATCTCCACTGATTCCTGTGGAGCCACCTCCTAAACAGCTGAAATCCAGTATTGCATCCAAGGAATCTCGGCCAGCCTCAGGGCTTCCCCATTGGCTGTCAGTCACTGTCACTCCTGACCATCCGCGGAAGGTCAGCGGGGATTCTGACGGTTGACCCCTCTTCAACAACTTGGAGTCTACACTCCCGTCAGGTCAATGTGGAGTCAGTCGGGGGGTCTCTCGATGGCTGAAGGCCCCACCTCATTTACAGGCCTGGGTGGGATTCACAAAACATTTTGAAGGTGCAAAACCTTCCTTAAGTCCCCAAACATTTGGTAACTGGGGTAAAAATGGGGAAATTTCCCTGAGTGCTTTACACAAAACTTCCACAGCTGCGAAAAAAATACACTACAGACTGTGGAAAAAAGTGCAGCTGCGGAAGATCCTGAGGAAAAAAAGTCATTGATAAGTATAGCACATCCCCTGAAAGGCTATTCTCAGCCACTTTTTTCCATAGTTGCAGAAAAGATGTTGCACACATGAGAGTGAGGCATAACACTTCCTGAGCAAAATGCACTGCCCCAACAATTAAAATAGAATTATAGTGGAGGTCAGGCACAAGTAATAGCAAACCAGTGGGTGTATATCGGTGGCAATTGTTACAGCAACACTAGCACACATTGTCATTGAAAGACAACAAACAACCATCACCAGACCCAGTGTAGCCCATGAAGAAGCCCCACAAGCAGTAGGGACTGAACAGCCTGCAGAGAGTGCTACTGCAGCAGGCAACAGAAACACTCCAGGGAGAGACACAACATAAAAATTACGTACCAACCGTAATTCTTGATCTTCTTGTATATCTTCACCATTCATCACTGGTGGGTATACGCCAGAGGTGTTATGACCCCACGGGAGCTATTAGCTTACAAATTTTTTCATTTGGGGAGGAGTCAGCACTGAGGCCGGTGCCACCCTTGAGGACAATGCACAGCGTGCCACTCGAGCGTTAGCCAGTAACCAATGCCGACTCCTCCACCACCTCAGTTCTGTCTGCCAAAAAGAATGAAATTAGCAATAGAGAAAAGAAGGGAGGGTGGGGCAAGGGAGCCCGAGAGACAGTAAAAGGAAAAGATATAAACAGAAAGGAGAAAAAATCCAACATAGAAGGAGAGGGAGGCTACTTGAGGGTGTGGCACGAGGGGGGAAGCCCCAAAACTGGGCATTCCTGACTCTGAGGGCTGAGGCACTGGATGCCACAACTTGCGCCACGGCAGTGACCCATGTTTGGGAGTGAGCGCGGGCCACCAGGGGTCAGCGGGGAGGAGAAGGATCGAGCACCCCTGGGACAGCTCTCCTTCTCTGGGGAGGGGGGGGTCTCCAGATGTCGGTGCATGCCTGGCCCCTAGCAGTGGCTGGGGGCTGGCACACCAATGCTGCAACTAAAGAGGCAGCAGTGGAGCAGACACCTGAAGGGGTGCATGTACGGGAGCGTGCGTGGTGCCATCACTGGCGTCATTGCACGCTCCACCTCTGGGGGGCAAGAACAAGGAAAAATGGACTCCCGGAGGGGAAGCATGAGCTTCCGACCTTTGCAGCCTGACCCCAAATGGCGCCTCCTCCAATCTGGATCCATTTCAGGTGAGTTGGGCTTGGGGGGGCTCCTCACCACCCTGCCACAGAGGGTGAGGTCGGCCTGATGTCGGGGTTCAGGTCGGGAGGTCAGTTGGGATGTACAGCCGACCAGGAGCCAAGGGGAGAAATAATACAGCAAAAAACAAACAAACTGGGCAGTCCTAGGGATTAGAGAAGTGGGAAGGGTTAGAAAGAAGAGTAAGGCATAGCAAAGAGATCAGAGCCTCGTCAACACCCTACCCTCTTCAGGGAAGGAAGAGTCAGGGCTGCCTCTGCCCTTACCTTGACAGAAGCTCCTCAAGGGAAAAATTGGCCTGTCTCAAGAGAAAGAGACTGGGCTGAATTGGGCTAAGCTAGCCCAAAAAAACTGATTCAAAGGAGGCTCCTGACCAAGTTACTAGAGGGTAGGTTGCTAGGGTCTCTGGAGATGTCCCAGGGCACTGGGGTGGGGACAGGGTCTACCCCAAGTCGAAGGACCTCTTAATAGAATTTTACATCCAGGAGATGTTATTTTGAACTGATCCCTAGCAGGGCAAGGGAGAAGGAATCCTGGAAGGAGAGGCACTGCCTTAGGATACTCAAAGGTTCATGGGAAAAAAGGGGGGAGATCCTCAGGTCTTCCCCTTCTTTTTTTTTTAATGCCCACCAGA
Source organism: Neoceratodus forsteri (assembly GCA_016271365.2). Taxonomy (NCBI): domain Eukaryota; kingdom Metazoa; phylum Chordata; order Ceratodontiformes; family Ceratodontidae; genus Neoceratodus; species Neoceratodus forsteri. The sequence continues at coordinate 485,344,764 of CM057449.1, forward strand.
TCAAGAGGCCTGGAGGGATCAAACTCTCATCTAGAGACAAGACAGAAGAGAGAGAGAAAAGATGAAGATCAGAGGGTGCCCCTTCACTATTCATTTATTTATTTATTTAAAAGTTGATAACCGGGAAAGGCACACTGAACCCAGGCTTGTTTCCAGCTGCGACCCAGGGCAGGGACAATGGATACATAGCGTACATACATGTTTATAAACAAGAGATATGCAAAAATACAAAAGAATAAACAGTAGATTCTGTACATCTCAATCAGAAGTAAGGTCTAACAACTCATCTAACTATGTGCAATGACAGCCTCTGAAATAAATAGCACTGCATGACCTAACTTTAGTGAGGCTTGAAGAATTGATACAAGCAAGAGTGAATGGGAAATATGTGGCAAGGAGTGTGCATGTAGAGTGTGGGCAGGGACGGTAATGAAAGGTAAGGTCAGTGAAGCCGGAGGGAGCATTTAGTGAGGGTGGAAACATTGACTGGAGGGAGCATTTAGGGAGGGTGGAAGCATTCACAAGGGGGGGAGAGGCAGGTGCTTGAAGTACTTTTTAATAGCTAGTGGGGTAGGCAGGCTGCGTATGTTGAGGGGGAGGGAGTTCCAGAGGGCAGGGAGCCGATGGGCGAAGGCTATTTCCCCAGCAGAGGAGTGGCCAGAGAGAAGGAGCAATGGTCTCGTGAGTGGAGGGAGTGACCAGTACTAGGAGATGAGGGTAGTAGGGATGAGTGGTGGGGGAAAGGTGTTGAATCAGAACTTGGCGATAAAGGTTGTGCAGTGTGCCAGACATCGGTCAGTGAGTGAGGGCAAAGAGACAGCATGGTAGAGAAGGCAATGATGGGTCCGGAACAGGAGATCAGAGGCAAAGCGGCAGAAGGCATGAAATAAAGGGTCTAATCTGGCAAGGGAGGATTTTGGTGCCGAACTACAGACCACATCTGCATAATTAAATGATCGAAGGACAAGCTTAGAAATTATTTCCCTCCTGATGGCGGCGGGGGGGGGGAGAGAGAGGGGGAGGCTGTCCTTGTGTCTATAGAGCAATCCAAGTTTTGGACACAGTTTATTGTGGATAGAGTCAAGGTGCAGGAGGAAGTCCAATTTAGGATCAAGCCAGACGCCCAAGTATTTAAATGAGTCAACTACTGTAATCTTGGAGTTGTCAAGGGCATAAAAGGAGGGAGGAGATGGCATTTTGGACAGTTTCTGGGTGGAGCCAAAAGCCATAGTGTTGCATTTGAGTGATTTGCCACCAAGCCATTTTAGGGTGTTCGAGAAGTCAGTTTGGAGGGTGGATTCAACTTGGGCAAGGGAGAGGCCGGAAGCAAAAATAACAGTATTGTCTGCGTACATTTGGATGTATATGATGGAACAAATGGAAGGTTGTTTATGAAAATGGAGAATGGGGTTGGTCCAAGGACTGACCCCTGAGCATGTCAGCCAAAATAGGTTAGGGCGTAGATTTGGTATCCCCAAGCTGGACGAATTGAAACCTATCTGTTAAATAAGCCTTGAACCAGTCAGTTGAAAAATGGACAGTCCAATAGCAGAGAGGTCATCAAGGAGGAGTTTATGAGTCAGTGAATTGAAAGCCTTAGCTAAGTCTATAAATATAGCCAGTGTGAGATGACCCTTATCCATGGCCAATTGGATGTGGTTGGTGAGCCGGGAGAAGAGATGAGGAAGTAGAGTGGAGGCAGCAGAAACCCAATTGGTATGGTGTCAGAACGTCTTTAAAGAAGCAAGGAAAGCATTTAGTCTTTGGAGATAAGGGATTCCAAGATTTTGGAGAGGGTGGGGAGGAGGGAGATTGGTCTGTAATTGCCTGGGTTTGAGGGGTCACCTCCTTTGTGTAAAGGTATGACTTTAGCTAATTTCCAGGCCTTCAGCAGGGTGCAGCTGGAAAGGGAGAGGTTGAAGATGTGATTAATTGCTGGGACAATGGCAGGAGCGGCAATTTTCAAGAGGCTAGGGTTGATGCTGTCCAGACTTTGTTCAGAAGAGTTCAGGGCTTTGAGGGTATATAATATTTTATTGTAATGTTGTATGTCAGGTGTGGCTGAAAAAAGGGCTGTGCCCAGTCTACTTCCTGGTTAAAAATAAAACAAACAAGTACCTCTAAGGGCATGATGGGAGGAAAGGTGTAGTTGGGAGTGGGAGCTCCTAAGCGAGGGTGGGATAGGAGGGGTCGGGGGTTCAGGTGTGAGTTTGGACCCGGGAGGGAAGGGGGCATAAATCTGTCTGCAGGGAAGGGAGAGAGGGGGAGGTGTATTCCCGTGGGGTAGGGTGCAGGCTGTGAAGAATTGATTTATGGAGGAGGCGATGACATCGGGGCCGTCGACAGTGGGGTCCAAGCATGGGGATGGAGCTTGAGGAGTGGAGCCAAGTAGGGAGTGGAGAGTCTTTTAGAAAGTAGCCGGGGTGTGGTGACAGTCCTCGAGCTGAGCCCTAAAGAAGCCAGATTTGGTGGAATGTACCACCTTGGTGGATGCATTTCTTAGAGATCTGTATGTTTGGAGGTCAGCAGCATTGGAGGGAGCCTTAAATGCTTTCCACACTTTATCCCTGGATTTGAAAAGCTTCACCAGGTGAGGGGATATCCAGGGGAGGTCCCTGTGCTGGAGATGCAGCTTTTTTTAGGGAGGCGTGGAAGTTTCAGATGCCTAGGAAGGTGGAGTTAAATGCTGTCAGTGTGGAGTCGATGTCCAGGGCCGAGAAGACTCTGGACCAGTCTGCTAGGTAGAGGTTGGCTAGTAGTGCCTGCTGGTTGAGGGTTCTTAGGGGCCTGAACCACATATATTTGGACTGGGCTGGGGGACAGTGCTTCCTATGACAGAATGTAATGCAATGGTCACTGAATGTGTTGGGGAGTGTGCCAGCCAATGAGAAATTTTTGAGGGTGGGTGATTAGGATCCAGTCCAGGAGTGAGTGGTTAAAGGAGCGAGGGTTGAGTCTAGAAGGATCGGTGATGAGTTGCGTGAGGTTTCGTGTCTCAGTCTGTTGAGTGATGGCCTTAGAGTGCTGGGAGAGCCAGTTAAAGTTGAAGTCTCCCAAGATTAAAAGCTCACCTGAGGCAGCTGAGGAAGTAAGGGCGGCAAGTTTGGGGACCAAGGAAGAAGGTGAGGTGCTGGGAGAGAAGTAGCAGACAGCGACAAAAAGGGGAGATGAGGAAGGGAAGGTAAGCTTGGAGAGTAGAATCTCATGCAATTTTCGGCCTACCTCCTAGGAGACAATGGTGGCATTTAGGGACTCTTGGGCATAGACAGCAACACCGCCACTGTGCTTACCCCCTGTCTAGACGGAGAATGGAATATTCAGAAATTGTGACTAAGGGGTCTGGGACTTTGGCAGATAACCATGTCTTCGAGATGCGGAGGATATCAGGTGAGCATTGGGATATCCAAGCCTTAATGTGATCTAGCTTGGGAAGGAGGCTCCTCACATTTATGTGGTAGATGCCCAGCCTGCTGGGTGGGGGAAGGCTAGTGGTCGTGGAGTCTGGCCCAGGGTTAAATTCAATGTCCCCGGACAGTAAAAGTAGGGAGAGCAGGAGGCGATACAGGCCTAGTATGTGAGAGAGAGGTGGGAGGAGGGGTTGGGTGGAGAAGAGTAAGGAGTTTAGCAGGCAGCAGTCCTGGTTGGTTAGGAAACTAAGTGTGAGAGTACCGAGAGGGGTTACAGCCCACTTGGTTTGAAAAAGGGGGGGGCCGGGGAGGTTATCTTCTTTGAAGTGAAGGAGGATTGCCTGGTCAGAGAACAGAAGTGACAAGGAAGGAAGTCGGTTAGTAGAAGGGAGCTTGTCAAAAGGGCAACCACTGCCAGAGGGAATATGGGCTTCATTGTGCTATGCTATATAATGGTGAGCAGGGAATGATGGGATCCCATGTAGCAGGCTAGAGGTTCCCCAAACTGTCAGTCTTTCCCTTGCCGGGATTGGATCGGGTGCTAAGGTGGGATAGGAGTAGGGATAAGTGAACCAAATGGGGGGGGGCGCGCAGTAGAAGAGAGCTCATGGTGTAGCTGTCTAGCCTATTTGTGGAGAGAAACCCAGTGGCAGAAGAACAGTATATGTGTAGGGAGATAGCTGCACTCCAACCATCTCTTTAAGAGGAGTATTCCTGGAGGAGGGAGAGAGGGCGATGTTTAGAAAGTGTATTTAATAGAGGTTGAGGTCGTGGCCAGGGATGGTGATTGGGACAAAATACCATATCCTACAGTTGCAGAAATGTAAGAAATCAAGAAATCTGTTTAAAAAAAGCACCAAGCACCTGGGTAGCAAGCAGTATGAGCAGTCCAATTCAGGAGGGCCCTGCTAGCGTGTTCAGCCAATGAGTGAGTAAAGTAAGGACCGAGTAGCCAATGGGGTGAAGGCTCCAGGAGTTGGGGCTTCCCAGTGTCTTTGCGGGCATACCTGATCCTGTGCGACAGCTGGAGGGCGATGAGTGGACGGCTTGGATTCGGGGTCAGTGCAGCTAGCTGCGAGGTGCCCCACCAGGGGCTGCTGGACCTGAAGAGGATAGACAGCGAGAGTAAGGGATATAGCTTGGGGTAGCAGTCAGTTAGGGGCGGGTCAGGGGAGAAGACAATAAGTAGTGGGAGTGAGTGAGAAAAGTAGGAGGAGGAGAGGAAGCAATGGAGAGGATGAGGACAGAGGGTGCCATGGAGCCGGCGTCAAAGGTCAGAGACAAAGAAAGAAGTTTGGTGGGCTGGGGCAAGAGCATGCTCGGGGGGGAAGAGAAAAAAAGAAATTAGGGACTTGCAGAGTAGAAGGAGGGAGAGAGGCGAGGTGCCATGGAACAGCCGCCTAGGCTCCGATAGGTAGGGAAAGCAAATACAGCAGGGTTATGGAAAAGGTTGACAAAAGCAAGCAACAGAGAGTGAGGTAGGAAAGCAGAGGAAAAGGCACTGGGATAGCAGAAAGGCACAAAGGACTGTCACAAAGCTTAATGGCTCTAAGAAAAAAAAACAGACTAGCATGCAGCTGTAGAAGACAGAATCAAAATCAGCAGAATATTAGCTACACAAATAATATTAGCTAAAATAAAAAATACCATATCCTACAGTTGCAGAAATGTAAGAAATCTGTTTAAAAAAAGTGCCAAGCGCCTGGGGTAGCAAGAAGTATGAGCAGTCCAATCAGGAGGGCCCTGCTAGCGTGTTCGGCAAATGAGTGAGTAAAGTAAAGACTGAGCAGTCAATGGGGTGAAGGCTCCAGAAGCCGGGGCTTCCTGGTGTCTCTGTGGGCATACCTGATCCTGTGCAGCGGCTGGAGGGCGATGAGAGGCCAACTCGGATTTGAGGTCGGTGCCACCAGCTGCAAGGTGCCCCACCAGTGGTGGCGGGACCTGATCCTGTGCAGTGGCTGGAGGGTGATGAATGGCCAGCTCGGATTCGGGGCTGGTGCCACTAGCTGTGAGGTGCCGCACCAGGGACAGTGGGACCTGATCCTGTGTGGCAGCTGCAGGGTGATGAGCTGCTGGCTCGGATTCAAGGCCGGAGCTGCTAGCTGCGAGGTGCCCCACCAGGGGCAGCGGGACCTGTCACTATAAGGCAAAGGAGACCCTGCTTGACCTCCCCTCCTACAAGGAGAAGAACTCCTGAAGCAGCAGAGAAGATAAGCAGAGCTTATTCTAAAAAGGTCCCCACAGAGGAGAGAGCAAGCAGGGAGGACGTACTGCTCAGAGGTTGAGGCACCAGAGGGGAAGGTGGGTGAGAAACAGTGATAAATGGTGAAGATATACAAGAAGATTAATAATTACGGTAGGTACATAATTTTCATATCTTTCTGTATGTATCTTCACCATTCATCACTGGTGGGTGAGTACCAAACCCCCCAAAGGGGATCTGGCACGTCCCTACATAGAAACATAGAAGTTGATGGCAGATAAGGACCGCAAGGCCCATCCAGTCTGCCCATTTCTTTTTCTACCTTATGAATGTGCCATTGGCCTTTGAGCTGTCAATGGCCTATCTATTCATACTCAGCTGTATTGCTCCCTTATGCCTATCCCATGCCTGTCTGAAGCCCTGCACTGTATTCATATCCACCACTTCCTGAGGTAGGCTGTTCCATGCATCCACCACCCTTTCTGTGAAAAAGAACTTCCTCACATTACCCTTTAATCAGCCTCCCTCTAATCTCATGCTGTGTCCTCTTGTCCTGCTATTTTTCTTATATTGAAACATGTTGACTCTTTCACCTTGTTAATGCCCTTAAGGTGTTTGAATGTTTCAATCATATCACCTCTCTCCCTCCTTTGCTCTAGAGTATACATATTGAGCTCCGTTAATCTGTCCTCATATGTTTTCTGATGCAGTCCCTGCATCATTTTGGTTGCCCTTCTCTGGACTGCCTCAATCTGGTTAATGTCCTTGTGAAGGTGTGGCCTCCAGTACTGCACGCAGTACTCCAGACGGGGCCTAACCAGTGTCTTGTAAAGAGGGATTATTACCTCCCTCTTCCGACTTGTGATACCCCTACTAACACACCCCAACATCATTCTAGCTGTACCTACTGCTTTAGTGGTCTGTTTGGATGATTTCAGGTAATCAGTGATGATGGCGCCCAAGTCTCTTTCTTCCCTTGTGACTGCCAGCAACTCCCCTCCCAGCCTATAGATGGCTTCAGGGTTTCTCTTCCCTATGTGCATGATCTTGCACTTCTTTGCATTAAACCCCAGTTGCCACTCTTCCAACCATTTTTCTAGTTTATCCACGGTAGACCTTCCCTCAGCCCTCTGTGGGGAAGGACCACAGGGGAAGAAGCCCCTTACAGACCTGAAGAGGCCTGAGACTGGTCAGAATGAGACGAGGACTCCCGAGACCTGGGAGAAGGCACCACGCCAATTCCCATCTCACCCTGTGGAAGAAAAAAATGGGCTCCTTGGAAAGGGGAGGCAATCACCCTATGCCGGGCCAAGGGTGACAGCCTAGAAAGGCGAAGCCATGCTGTCCGTCTCACACAGACTGCAGATCCTGCCAACCTAGACGCTATCTTGTTAGCATCGTAAGATGCTCTTGAGAGATGCCTCGCTAGCTCTAGGCCAGAAGCAGAAGGACAGATGACCTGCCTGATTGCCTCTGTATCAGGCAAAGTGGCTAGGAGCTATCCCAGCACCACCCATAAGTGTCTAGAATAGACAGCCATATGGGCCTGATGTGCCAAAATACACAAAAGGAGACACATCAAGGAAAAAATCCTTCTCCCCTAGCGGAGAAACTCAGCTGAGTCAGACTCTGGGGGGCAGTTATGTCTTGGGCAACGATGCCCAGAGGGGGTATCCAGTAACTCTATCCCAGAAGTGGGATGAGGCAGAGAGTCTGGAGACCCCAGAGGTGCACAATACCTGTGCCGGCAGTTCCTCGGGGCAGGAGAGGGGGTAGCTGGAGACTGCCAGACTCAATGGGATGCTTCCTTAAAAGGAATAGGCCACGGAGGGTTAACAATTTTCTCAGAGGAAAACTCTCCCAGGAGATCAAGTGTCGCATGGGCAGGATTGCAGCCTCCAAAAGGGAAATGTGGAGTTCCTCCATCAACCTCGACAAGAACCGCTTATAACTGATGGTATCAGTGTCTGAGGACAAGTGGACTGAGGCGTCTTCTTCCTCAGGAGAGGAAGACAAGAAGGTGGAGGAGCTTGGTTCAGGGGAGGGTGCAACAAAGGTTTGTGGTCTAAAAATTACCCAGTCCAGAGCTCTAAGGTAGTGAGGAAAGGATGCAGCCGAACCTCTGAACTGGTCCCATGACAAAGGCCCCGTAGGACCCAAAATGCCCAGAAGTGCAGACGGTTTGGGCAGAGGATCCGAAGGTGGAGGAGAAGACTGGCAAACCAGAGGAGGATCCCTGCTAGGGCTCCAGGAACATATGCGCGAACCCCTCCAGGAGGGTGGGGCTGTGCAACAAAACCAAAGGAGGTCACACAACTGTGCAGGTGCTGCCTGAGTGGTGCCCTAAGGAAGAAGCCCCGAAGTGAGGAGACCGGGGTCGGTCTTGACCTTGTGGGTGGCCCCTAACCCCACCAGATGCAGGCCCTGCCCACTGAGGAGAGCTAAAACACAAGGGATCAGTACTGTGGCTCCTACAAAAGTCACCAGCAGCTCTGCGAGAAGACCCCAGTCCATCCCAGGCACTCTCATATCCTCTCCTTCAGAATAGGACCTGCCCCTCATCCATCCATGGGACATTGAGGGGGGTAACACCAGAGGAGTGACGAGTGTCTGCAAACTTGCCCTAGCAACCCCCAAGTTAACCCTAAACAAGGGAATAGAAGCCGCGCCATTCCCAGCTTCAGTGCCAAAGTCAGCCCTTCCCGAGGCGCTGACCTCCAACTTGGCATCGGGAGTGGTGCCACTTCCAGACCTGGCAGTGTCCTCCAACCTTGCTCCGTTATGGGCACTGGCCCTCCCCATGGCACCAGCGACAGTGCCACCCTGTTCCACGGTACTGAAGGCAGCACTGCCAGAATGCACAGCACTGGAGATGGCACCACAAGAATCCCAGGTGCTGCAAGTGGCGCCATAGGACTCGGAGATGGTGGCCCCAGAGACAGAGCCAGACAGAGGAAGAGAAAAAAAACTCAAAGTCCTGCTAGGCCTTGTAGGGAGGCAATGCCCTTCAGAGCCTGAGAGCTCCTCAGAGGGGCGTGACCAGTCCGGGTCAGAGCCCTCCTCTCCCTCTGAAGAGGAAGAAAGCAGGGAGACTGGGAGAGAGGCCATCCTTCACACCCCTAACAAGTTGGGAACTGCTCACGGCACCGAATGAAGGCCATGCCACACCTTCAGCACTGCCCTGCTCACCGGCTCCAGAAACGGTGCAAGGAGGAAGAGCGGAGCTGGTGGACGGAGTCGAGGACCTCACTGGTATGGATTCAGCATGTAGCTCCAATCGCGACTCCGGGGGTGGTCATGGTTCCGAGGAGGCTGACAACCGAGAGGTGTGCTCAACTGACCCCCCAGAGGAGGCTGACTGTCCACGCAACCCCTCTAGTGAACCAGATACACCAGCGAGGCCGATGTCATCGACGGCTCGCGGCCCTCCGGTATGTATAGTAACAGAGGGCGACCCGCGGGAAGGGTCAAGAGATCTTGCCTTGGCATCCCAGGACCAACGGTGCCCTCTGAAGGTAGGAAGATTCCAACCCACCTTCAACGCGCACATTCCAAGGATGCTGTGGTCCATGGAGAAGCATGCATTGCAGTTGTCCATGTCTTGTTGTGGACCCAGGCAAGAAAGACATCGATCGTGACAGTCCGTTACGGACATAGACTTCCCACGGGGCACCAACACATAGGGGCACATCCCGCCTTGGATTTTGATTTAGGCCCGGACCAGATATGTTCGACCGCACACAAAAAGAATAAAAATAAGAAACAGACTTGGCACTGTAGAAACAATGGCAATAAAATAAAATAAAGAACGGTCTCACCCATTAGAAGAGTCTACAGCATCGAGTATGACAGAACTTCAGTGGCATCGAACTAAATGAACTATGTAGCTGTCTTCAGCTCCCACAAGGTGCACTCTTGATGGTGGGAAGAACAGAACTGAGGTGCGGGAGGAGTCAGCGTCAGTTACTGGCTAATGCTTGAGTGGCACACTGTGTCATCCTCGACTCCTCTCCCAAACAAAAAAATTTGTAAGCTAATAGCTCCCACAGGGTCATAGCACCTCTAGCGTATACCTACCAGTGATGAATGGTGACGATACATACAGGAAGATCATAAGTTACAGACAGCCACTGTGGTGCATGGGTTTGCTGGTACCAGTGGTGCTGCAGTGGTCCGAGTTGAGGGAATGGTTGCTGGTCTTTCTCTGGGTACTTTCAGCTACATCTATGGCAAGACTGTCAAAGTCTGCTGCTCCAGCTAATTTGGATCACTCTGTTGTGCCTCCTAAGCCTTTTCCACAGTTGCGGATTTTCAGCACTTGCAGAATTTCCACAGCTGCTGAATTTCTGCAACCGCTGATTTTTTTTATGGATTTCTGCAGGTGCTCAATTTTTCTTTCAGAATATCCCGTACCAGCATTTCTGCAGTGCTGCAGGCCTTTTTCCCACAGCTGCAGGATTTTTGGCTGTCTTTGTGAATCCTGCCCCTACTCTGCCTGATCTCAGAATCCACGGGTCTTAAGATGGAGCCTGTCCAGAAATGGGCTTCGTACCCCCTTACCGAGATCTTAGACCAGGGACACTCCCCTGAGGAAGCCTTTCCAGTGGCAGAGGCCATCCTTGGTCCTGCAGTGGAGTTTTGGCAACTCCCCGCTTCCTGCCCAGCACCATCGGCCCAGATGGCCTGTAAGTATGCGATCCCTACTGGCTCCCTTTCGGGATTCACAGAACACCCTCGGCTGAGGGCTAGGTGGCCGATTATGTGTTCTGGCACTCCGGCAACATGAGAGATGTCGAGAAGCCACTTGATAACGAGTCCAAGAAGTTGGACCATGCAGCCAAGAAAGTATACACTGCCTCTTCGCTTGGCCTTCAACAGGTGAGCTTGGCCCTCCTGATGACCCACTTCTCCCATGCCCTGTTGGGCACTCGGCATGAGGTGCTTCCTCATCTACCTGCGGACCTTCATACCACAGTCAAAAAGGTCTGGGACCAGGGCCAGGCTGTAGCAAAGCAACAGCTCCAGATAGCCATGGACATTGGGGACTCCTGTGCCTGCTCCATGGTGGCTGCAATCTCAATCTTCACGGCAGATACCCAGCACAAGCTGGCGGATGTCCCTTTCCTGGGCACCGACTTGTTTGGGCCCGGAGTTGAGGGCCACCTCACCCACAATGAAAAGTCCAGTGCAACCTTGGACTTGGTGACCATCTGCTCAGAGTGACCCCAAGAGCGCCAATCAGCAGAAAAAGAAGCCCTTTCGGTCCACCACCACTCCTGTGGCCAAAACCAGCCCAGCTCCAAGCTGGGCAGCAGGCTCAGGCCTGGTGACTTTGGATGAAATCTGTGGACACAGTTGTCCACAAGCCTAGTGGGAGAGCCCCAGTGGCTCCTCAGCCAGGACTTCCTCCTCTTCCTTCAAGCCTACCCAGTGACGGGATGAGGAGTGCCTCCCTCATACCCATCACACCTCCTCTGGGTCCTCCCATGGGGACCAACTCCACCACTTCCTTTCCGCCTGGTCCACTGTTACCACAGACAGGTGGGTTCTCGAGGTGGTCAGTCAGGGTCTGCCTCTGGAATTCAGGCAGTACCCTGCTTGCTGAGCCTGCTCCCCACAGGAGGACTTGGTATCCACAGACATTCTGTCAGCCCTTCAGGACGACATTGCCCAGGTCCTCCACAAGGAGGTCGTGGTTCCTGTTGCGGATCCTCTGGAAAACACAGGGTTTGTCTCCAGGTACTTCTTGGTGCAAAAACAGATGGGGACTGATGCCCCATTCTAGATCTGCACAACCTGAACAAGTTTCTCAAGTCACGCACCTTTAGGATGGTCACTCTCTCACAGATCATTCCACCTCTGGAGCAAAACATGTAGTTCTGCTCCCTGGATCTTCAGGACGTGTTCTTTCATGTCCCGATTGGTCCATCTCACAGAAGGTTCCTCCGCTTCCAAGCAGAGAGAGTCCTCTACGGGTTCCAGGCCATGCCATTCAGCCTGTCTTTGGCCCCCAGGATCTTCACCAAGTGCATTGCAGTGGTGGCAGATTACCTGAGGCACCAAGGGGTCCAGGTTTACCCCTACCTGGATGACTGGCTGATCGCAGGTTCTTTCAGGCAGGAGGTGGAGCAGTCCAGGGACCTGGCTCTCCAGACTTGTATCTTCCTTGGCCTCCTGGTCAACAAGACCAAGTCAGAACCCATACCTTTGCAGGTGATCAACTTCATTGGGCTCAACACTTGCAGAACCAGAGCTCAGCTCCCAGCGGGCAGGGCAGAGGATCTCTTTTCCTTTGCCCGATCATTTCAGGGTGGGCTATTGCACCCTGCCCAGGACTTCCTGCACCTGCTGGGTTTTATGGCAGCCTGCACCAGCATGGTCCATTGGGCCCACTAGAGAATGCGCTCTCTGCAGTGGGAGCTGGCCAGCCAGTGGTCTCAGCACAGGGGTCACTTTGACCAGCTGGTCAATGTGACCCAGCGGGTGTGGAATGCTCTCCAGTGATGGTTAATCCCAGCACATCTGCAGGAAGGGATCCCATTTGTCTGCCCCAAGCCAATGGTCATCCTGACGACTCATGCCTCTCTTATGGGCTAGGGTGCCCACCTGGGTGAACACAGAGTCCATGGGCTCTGAACCCCTGATGAGTCCCAATGCCACATCAACCTGCTGGAGCTCCAAGCAGTTCAGCTGTTGCTGAATGCTTTTGCTCCTCACATTCAGGGTCAGGTGGTCTAGGTCCAGATGGACAACACAACCATATCCTACTTCAACAAGCAGGACGGGACACACTCCCTGCCTCTGTGCTAGGAAGCTGTCCACATGTGGATACTCGTGCAGCCTGGGGGCTGATCTTCTAGCCATCCATGTGACCAAGGCTTCAAAAACCAGCTGGCAGACACCCTCAGCCATGTGGGTGAGGTGACTCATGAGTGGTATTTCCACCCAGAGGAAGTGCACAGTCTGTTCTCTCAGTGGGGCACCACCCAGGTGGACCTGTTCACCTCCAGGGAGAATGCAATGCTGAGGCTGTTTTGTGCCTACCACCTCAGCAGAGAACGCTGCAGAGGGTATGCCTTCTTGAGACCCTAGACTCCAGGCCTCTTCTATGCTTTCCCTCCACTTCCCTTGATCCACAATGTTCTTCTCAAGGCCAGGAAGGACAAGGCACAGGTGATCTTGGTGGCTCTGGACTGGCCATACCAGTTTTGGTACCCCGATCTCCTCAGCCTCAGCAGCAGGCTCCTGAGGCATCTTCCTCTCTGCCTGGGCCTGCTCTCTGTCAATCAGGAGAAAGTGCTCCATCTGGACCTTCAATCCCTGTACCTGATAGCCTGGTTCCTGAGTGACTAGAGTTCCAGGCTGTGGGTCTCTCTGAAAATGTCCTCATTGTTCTGGAGGCCTCTTGGAAGGAGTCGACCAGGAAATGCTATGCCTTCAAATGGAAGAGAGTCTCCATTTGGTGTCAAGGCAAAGGGCTGGACCCTCTGTCCTGTCCATTGGCAAGCATCCTTGATTACCGATGGTCCCTCTCTCAGTCGCGCCTTCAGTTGATGACCCTTAAGGTGCTCCTGGCAGCCATCTCTGCTTACCGGGCGTGGGTCAGTCAGCCGTTGCTGGCACAGAAAGAGGTGGTCTGGTGCTTCTTCAAAGGCCTCAACCACATTTCCCCTCCAGTGCATGAACTACCACCACCACTTTGGGACTTGTTGCTGGTACTGGAAAAGCTCATGGGCAAGCCATTCGAACCAATGCACAGGTGTCACATCTTACCTGTCATAGAACACCACCTTCCTGGTGGCTCTCACGTCAGCCAGAAGGATCAGCAAGCTCCAGGTGCTTTTGATGGAGTCTCCTTACCTGGTCTTCCACAAGGACATGGTTGTCCTTCACCCTAATCCAAAGTTCCCTCTTGAAGGTTGTGTCAGAGTTTCACCTTAACCAGGTTCATACTAAGACCTGGTACTCTCAAATGGGGACAGAGAAAGAATCTCAGATTTAGAAGTGGGTAGCCATCTGGGAACAAGCGACCACCAAACAGTGTGGTTCACGATAAACACAGCCATACAATCAAGCCATACAAAAGCAAGAGTATTGGACTTTAGGAGGGCTGACTTTGGGGGGAAATGAGAGTGCCTCAGAAAAGCACTAGCAAACAGGCAAGAAGGAAGGGTGGAGGAACAATGGAGAGTAATCAAAACAGCCATCACAGAGGCAACAAGCCTTTGTGTAAAGCAAATCAACAAAACACAATGAAGGAAAAAGCCGCTATGATTCTCAAAAGAGGTGGCAGGGAAGGTTAAGGAGAAAAGGATAGCATTCAGGAAATATAAGGAAACACAGAAGGAGAAGGACAGAGAACTTTATCAATTAAAGCAGAAAGAGGCTGGGAAGGCAGTCAGAATAGCAAAGGCCCAAACCGAGGAAAGGATAGCCAACTCTGTTAAGAAGGGGGAAAAGACCTTTTATAGGTACATTAGGGAGCGAAGAAAGACCAAAGGAGGGATACTGAGGCTTAATAAAGGGGAGGGAATGTGGGTAGAGGGTGACAATGAAAAAGCAGGGATACTGAATGAATATTTCTGCTCAGTATTCACAAAGGAAGAGGAGGGAGAGGTACCTAAACCAAACAAGAGAAACACTCTGAAGACGAGGGTCAATACCAGTCCATTTACAGAAGAAAGGGTTCTGAAAGAACTAATAAAATTGAAGGTGGACAAAGCAATGGGGCCTGATGGGATTCACCCAAGAATTCTAAAAGAACTAAGGGTAGAACTAATGACACCGCTGACTACTCTTTTTAACAAATCATGGGAGGATGGGGTGGTACCTGAGGACTGGAGGAGGGCAGATGTGATTCCTCTTCACAAAAGTGGGAGCAGGACAGAGGCAGGAAACTACAGACCAGTTAGTTTGACCTCAGTGGTAGATAAAATGATGGAATCACTTCTGAAGGAAAGAATTGTTGAGTACCTAGAGGCCAGTGGGGCACAGGACCCAAGGCAGCATGGATTCACGATGGGAAGGTCGTGTCAGACGAATCTAATAGATTTCTTTGACTGGGTGACCAAAGTAGTAGACCAGGGAGGGGCTGTGGACATGGCTCACCTAGATTTTAGCAAGGCATTTGATACAGTCCCACACAAAAGATTAATACACAAGTTAGCCAGCCTTGGAGTGGGTCCCAAGGTGGTAGCCTGGATAAAAATTTGGCTAGACAACAGGACGCAAAGGGTAGTAGTAAATGGAGTCCACGGTGAAGAAAGGAGGGTTACTAGTGGGGTACCGCAGGGTTCAGTATTGGGACCGATTCTTTTTAATGTCTTTATAAGTGACATTGCAGAGGAACTGGAAGGAAAAGTATGTCTCTTTGCAGATGACACAAAGATCTGCAACAGGGTTGATAACCAGATGGAGTGAAAAGGATGAGAAGGGACTTGGCAAGGTTGGAGGAATGGTCAAATGTATGGCAGCTCAGATTCAATGCAAAGAAGTGCAAGATAATGCACCTGGGAAACAAAAACCCAGGGGAAGAGTACACAATGGGGGGTGAGATACTGAAAACAGCAAAAATGGAAAGGGACCTGGGGGTAATTATATCAGATGACCTAAAGTTGGGCAAGCAATGTGAGAAGGCAATAAGGAAGGCTGGGGGATATTGGGATGCATAGGGAGAGGCATCAGTAGTAGAAAACAGGAAGTTGTTATCCCTCTGTACAGACAGTTGGTGAGACCCCATCTGGAGTACTGTGTGCAGTTCTGGAGACCCCATCTCCACAAAGACATAGACAGAGTTGAGGCTGTCCAGAGGAGGGCAACCAAAATGGTGCAGGGTCTGCACCAGAACACATACGAAGAAAGACTAAAGGAGCTTAATATGTATATCCTTGAGGAAAGGAAGGAGAGAGGGGACATGATAGAAACTTTCAAGTACCTCAAGGGAATCAACAAAGTCCAAGAGGGTGGCATCTTTCAGAAAAGAGATGTGCAAGAACAAGAGGCTAATTTGAAGATAGAGGGGAACGGCTCAGGGGTAATGTGAGAAAGTATTTTTCACAGAGAGAGTTGTGGATGCATGGAACAGCCTCCCTTAGGAGGTTGTGGAGTCAAGAACAGTGGGGGAATTCAAGAATGCATGGGACAGACATAAGGCAGTCCTAGTGGGGGGTAGGAGGAAGTAAGCTGTTGGTTAATTAGGATCTGCAGCTTATCTGTTAGGTAGGAAAATGGGCAGACTAGGTCGGCCAAGCGGTCCTTATCTGCCGACAAATTCTATGTTTCTATGTTTAGAAGAAAGCTAGAGAGCCGTGAGGCCCATGTGTGCTTCCTTGATTTTGTAGTAACTAAGACAATCATCAGATAATATTAGTTTATCCAGACGAGATCTAAACAATTGCTTAGTATTGCTACAAATAATTTCCAAGGGTAAAGTGTTCCACGGCTTTATAATTCATAATGTGTAAAAGTATTTCCTTGACAGTAGATTACATTTTTTAAATTTCAATTGAAATGGATGACCCCTAAGGTTAAAGATATCATCTTTAAATAGCAATCCAAGGTTTGTAAGTAAATGTGGATCTTTCATAATGTCAAACATTAAAAGGAGATCCCCTCTCAGCTTTCTGATATTTAAAGGCATCATATTTAATGTAGCTAGTCTTGATTCATATGAGACATGTTGTAACCCCTTAATAGACTTGGTGTAACGTCTCTGAACTTTCTCAAGACAAAGGATGTCACTTTTTTATGACACCACAAAGGGGAAGAAAAGTCCAAATGTGGTCTAACATATGCTATATAAAGTGGCATTAATACCTTTCTATCTCTAAATCTAAAATTTCTAAGGATAGACCAAATGACTTTATTAGCTTTTAATATTACTGTGTTTATCTGATATTCAGGTCTAAAGTCTTCAGTGACCAATACCCCCAAGTCTTTTTCTTTACAGGTGACCTTATTATCTAGAATATATTGATGTAAAGTGTTAGTGGACCCAAAATGAATAACTTAACACTTAGTGTGATTTAATTTCATGCCCCAATGATTAATCCAATTTGAAATAAATTCTAAATCTGTTTGGATAATAGCAATCTGTTCAAGTGTGGAACATTGCCCTCCAAGTTTAATGTCATCTGCATATTTCATAGTATTTGATGAACAACTAACTGTAATGTCAGATATGAATATTTGAAAGAGAATAGGCCCTAAAACAAAGCCCTGAGGTACACCACTGGTGACGTTTCCCAAACTTTATAGCATTCCATTAATCATTACTCTTTGGGTTCTTCCAGTCAACCAGTTTGATATCCATTGGACTATGATAGGGGCCATATTTATGGAGGCTAATTTTTGCGATAATGCCCAATGGGGAAGAAAATCAAATGCTTTGTGGAAGTCGATGTAAATGACATCATATGGTATCCGGTTATCTAATTGTAGGCTAACATCCTCATAAAAGCAAAGTAAATTCGTTAAACGACTATGCCCCTTTTTAAAGCCATGTTGTTCTGCATCATGAGATGTTAAGGTGGAAGAAATTATGTCTGTTATTAAACTTTCCAGAACTTTGCACAGGGGGGCTGTCAGACTGATAGGTCTATAATTTTCCCAACTATTTTTTTGGCCTTGTTTATGGATAGGGATGACATAAGCAGTTTTCCAATAGTGGGGGACATAATTATGATTTATGCAATACTCGAAAAGCAGTTTAAGGGGAAATGCTAAACTGTCTGCCAACAGATACAATAAATGACCAGGTATACCATCAGGTGATATACTCAACTTCCCTTTCAGGGTAATTAATTTAGCATGTACCTCGACTAAGGGAATTGTAATATTACCTCTCATGGATGGAATATTTCCTTTTTTTTTTTTGTCATTTGAATATATTTTACAAAAATGTGTATTAAATATGTTTGCCATTTCCAATAAGTCTTGAAATAAATTATTATTATGCGTAATGGGACCAACTTGATAAGTAGTTTTTTTTAATGAGTTTATATATGAGAAAAAAGATTTACTATTATCTTTTTTAGCATTAATTGCCAGTTTCAATTCCCATGTTTTTTTTGGCATTTTTAATACCATTCTTACATTTTTTCTGAATATCAATATATCTCCCAGTGTACTTCACCAACCACACCTCAGAGGCCAAGTACAGGCTCCATACTTTGGACCTGCGGCAAACGCTTGCCTATTACAAGGAGCGCACAGCTGTAGTTCGGGGAGAGGTTGTCTGGCTGTTTGTCACCTATGCTGAAGCCGCACCTGGCAGACCAGCAGTTAAGCAGATGATTGGCAGGTGGATTGTTTCCTACATCAACTTCTGCTATAGGTTGGTGGATAGTGAGCCTCCCATAGGGCTAAGGGCTCATTCCACCCACCATACTGCTACCTTGGTGGCTGCTTCCATGGATGTCCCTATCCATGAAATCTGCAGGGCTGCTACCTGGAGGTCAGCACACACCTTTATTTCACATTACCACATTGACTGTGAGTCATGATGGGATGCTGGTTTTTGAGCCTCAGTTCTCCAATCTCTGTTCCCAAAGTAGGGTGCGTGTGCCTCGCCTCCCTCCTCCTGGAGAACTGCTAGGAGTCTGTCACAAAGTGTGGATAGAACATCATATTCACGTCCCTAGGAAAACAGGTAACTCACCTGTGACAATAGATCAAGTGTAGTATATGATGTTCATCCACACAGACCCACCCAACCTCCCCTGGCTTTGGCACACACAGCTGCTTCCAGCAGGCAAGATCTGGTATCATGGGGTGGAGATGAGGATGTTACCACCCAGGTGGGTGGGAGGAACCATCCTTGAAGATGGTCTAGTCAGTCTTAAAGGGAAAAGGTGACTGCCAGAATGTGTGGATGAACATCATATACCACTCCTAGAATGTACAGTTACGTAAAAACTTACCTTAACAGTAGATCTTTGAGGAGTGTTTCTTGCAGTTCGTAATACTTTTGGGTATCCAGCAGAGGTTGCTGTGGTGCATGGCAGCTATTCTAGCAGTTTTTCACCAGGGACCACCCACACATGACATCAGCTTCCTGTTTCCTATATACATGTGGGCGGTCCCTGGTATCCTCAGTTCCCCCGCCAGATTCAGCTCACAAAGCAAGGACCGAGGGGAAGCCGAGGTACCAAAGGAGTCCCAACCCTAGCCATTAAACCAAAACTTGCTCTCTTAGAGAAGGAGGGGGATGGAGGGCGGGAACAAACCTACGGCAAGAGACACTCCTCAAAGATCTATTGTTACAGTAAGTTTTTACATAATTGTACTATCTTCCACGGAGTGGTCTCTTGCAGTAGGTAATACTTTTGGGATGAATCTCAAGCAGTAATGTCCAGATGGGAGGACAGTTATGATAAGAGACCTTGAAGGACTGCATGGCCGAAGGCCGTCCTACGTTCTGAGGCAATATCCAGATTGTAATGCCTTGTGAATGTATGGATCGTGGATCAGGTAGCTGCACTACAGATATCTGAAATGGAGGCTCCTTTAAAGCAAGCCGCAGTGGTGGCCATAGCTCTTGTGAAGTGGGCTTGGACAGGTCCAGGTAAAGGCTTGTTGTATTTTTTCTAACAAAAAGAAATACAATATGCCAACCAGGATGAAAGAGTGCGTGTCGCAACCGGGAGGCCCTCGCAACCCGGGGCAAAAGAGAAGAACAGTTGAGGTCTTTCTAATCGATTGTGTCCGATTAGTATAGTAGCGTAGTATATGGTGGACATCTAAAGTATGTAGGAGATGTTCACCCTGATTGGAGTAGTCTGGATAGTAGACTGGAAGCTCCAAGGACTGATTTAAAGTATGTTCGGAGACTACTTTAGGAAGGAAGGAAGGGTTGGTACGAAGAACCTCCCGGTCCTTGTGGAAAATCAAGTAAGGTTCCTTACAGATGAGGGCATGGAGCTGGGAAATACATCGAGTGGAAGTGATAGCCACTAGAAATAGGGTTTTCCATGAAAGAAAACGGAGTTCACAAGTGGCAGCCAGCTCAAAAGGCTCAAGAGTCAATTTTTCTATCATAAAATTGAGATCCCATGGAGGAGTGGGTCTTCTAATACGAGGTTTAATATGTAACATTCCTTTTAAAAACATCTCAGCTAAATGATGTTGGTACAGTAACCTGCAATCCAGAGGCTCATGGAAAGTGGAGATGACAGCCAAGTGAACTTCGATGGAAGAATAACTTAGACCAGACTCAGACAGTGAGGCCAGGTACTCCAGAACCATCATCAGTGGACAAGAATAAGGGTCCAAGGATCAAGAGGCTGACCATATGGAAAAGCGTTTCCATTTGGAATTGCATGTTGCTCTTGTTGCTGGCTTACGGGAGGCCAAGAGGATATTGGCAACAGGAGAGGCACTTGTAAGCGAGTTATAAAAGCATCCTCAGGAGCCAAGCATGAAGGTGTAGAGACTTCAGGTTGGGATGTAGGAGAGACCCATGACACTGAGTCAAGAGGATTTCAATAGAGTCCATTGCAGGAGAGGGATGGGGGGGAGCATATAAGAACAGACCTGTCCAGGGTTGGGACAGGGCATCTATAGATCGTTCCTTTCTGTTCGGGATAATGGAAAAATACCTGGGAAGATGGTGATTCTCTGGGGAGGCAAACAGATCCATCTGTGGAGTGCCCCATAAGTTGAAGATTTCTTGGAGCACTTGCTAGTGAAGTGTCCAGTCATGAGTTGTGGACTTGCGACTTCGGCTAACTGGTTGCAATGTCCCAGTAGATGGACTGCTGTTAGTGTTAATTGTTGCTGTACCGCCTCTTGCCAAACAGCAAGGGTCTCCCTGCATAGGGTGCGAGATTTAGTATCCCCTTGCTTGTTGAGGTAGAATACTACTGCAGTGTTTTCTGATTGATCAGTAACGATCCTGGCTCGAGGTAGGGTCGGAAAGCCTGGAGAGCTAGACAGACCACTCTCATCTCTAAGAGATTGATATGAGACAGATGGGGAGAAGCGGGCCATTGGCCTTGGGTCTGATAAGGACCAATGTGCGCTCCCCAGCCCTGAAGGGAAGCGTCCATGGTCAACGTTTCAATCGATCAATCAATCAAAATCTTTATTTACCCAGGCGATCACCATTGAGCAAGTTCATTTACAAGGTGGACCTACAGTTTGCAAGGATGAGGGTACAGTATAGAGTACAAGTAAAATATACATAAAACAACAGTAGCAAGACGTATACAACAAAATATATACAGTGTAGAAATAAAGGTAAATAATATATACAGAGATGCCTTTATAATCCTATCCATCAATAACATGTTCATAGCCTGTAAAGGAGTTCCTGGGATATGGAAAAGCGCACGCGTAGGAGGCAGGGACGCTGGCAGAAAGATTCTGGGATGCTAAGCAGGTGGTATCAGGGCATAAGAGTGGGCGATGGGGGGGGGTTGCAGTGAGTACGTAGTACCGGTTTGAGGTACATTTGCATGGGATTGAGAAACCAGTGATGTCGTGGGGGGGTGACTATGACAATCTATTGCTCAAAAGAGAGCAATACTGGATATTTGCTTTTAAAGCAATGGAAGGTAAGGGTCTCAGTGGAAGGACTGAGGTGAAACCCTTCTTGAAGAAATAATCTTTATTTTGGTGCTAGTAACATTTAATGTATATAATATATGATGTGATTTGATATTATTTTTAACCTTTTCTTTCTATACAGATTTGCACCAGCATCCTCTCGTGCTGCCTGAGTTTACCAAAAACTGCGTGCAATCTTCTTTCTTTTTTACTTTACCAGGTTTGCTTTTAATTATTCCATTTGTATGAGTTATTATTTGCTTTACTGCTAGAGTGCAGTATAGATGCAGAAATTAATTCATCCTGCCTGTTTACAGCAGTTTTAGGACTGGAGATTATAAATACAAGTAGAAATCCTAAAATATGCATTGTACATTGAAGTTACAATAATGTTTGGATTTATTATTTAATGCTGAACTTGCACATAGTGTTTACTGGCTTTTTAATATTAATGTTTTTTTTTTTGCATAAACGTTTTATTTGATTTTTAGAATAGTAACAGACAATACAGCACACACATTTTAGTACACATTTAGAAAAACAAAACATATATAAACTATATATTATTTCAGATATAATCCACTGTTAGAGGCTCTGGTTTAGATTCTGTGGGTATATGTCACTTCGTGTCTCGGAGGGGGTTGTGCAGCTGGAGTTGTTTAAAATGAGTACATACCATTTCTCTTTAAATTATAACCACCTTCAGTATCTTTCCTGAGGTTCTCCAGCCTTATTACCTATCTCTATTCCCCCTCTTATCTAAGGGCCAGACGCTCTTCCCCAGGAAGACTAGAACCCCTGGTACACCAATGCCAATTCAATAGGGCCCAATGTCCTCAGGAAGGGTTCCCATGCTCTGTTAAAAGCTTCTCCCTTTTCTCTTGTTGTGTAAGATAGCCTTTCAAGGGTTAATACCCCGAGTGCCAGAGTACGTCATTGCGTTATAGTGGGATAGTCACCCGACACCCAGGTGTTTAAGATACATTGGCGAGCTAGCATTAGTAAGACTCTTATCCATCTCTTATAAAGGGGCCAGCCCTCCTCTTCAGATTCCTCCATGCCAAAGAGCATTGCCACAGGGTTTACAGGGAACCTCGAGCCCTGCATGGTGGTAAGCTCCTGAACCACTTTCCCCCAGAAGTTTTGTAAGACTGGATATGACCAGAAGGAGTGCATATATGTGCCCATTGTCGAACCACACCTCCCACAGGTCGCTGACATACTTGGGTTGAATCTATTTACCGACACCAGGGGGCCGTATAATCTATGTACAAATTTATAGGCTACCTCCTTACATTTATTACAGATCAACAAGCTCTGGTGTGTTTCCATTATAGTTGTCCAGTTCTCCTCTGACAGGCCGATCCCCAGGTCTCTTTCCACAGTGTTTTTGTCTTTATCGCCCTGTCAGGAAAGGACAGTCGTAAGAAGTGGGTAGCCTTCCTGATCATCCCCCTAGGGTCACTTCTGGGCTGCTGTATCAACATTGCAATCTGCCCCAGCTGAGAGCTCTGGTCCCTCTGTTTGTCTGTAGTCTGAATGTATTTTCTAATCTGAAAGAATCTAAATAGGTGGTTGTTTGGCACATCCAAACTCTCTTTTAGAGTTTCAAAGAAGCACACACTACCACCCTGTCGTAAATTGTTCAAGCATACTATGCCCTTCTCCTCCCATTCTCGGAAGGCAGGATCCTCCATGCCTGGAAGGAAAAAAGGGTTCCCCACTACCGGAAGCACATATGGCTCACCACGAGAGTGACCAACCATTCTTTTGATTTGCCCCCAACTATTTAGCATCCCCTCCACCAAAAGGTTGGAATGTTTCAGGGATGCATACACTTTGCAGCCCCCTTCAGCTAGATATGATGACAGTCAAGTCACATACCCCAATTCCTCCAGATCCAGCCAGCCAGCATCTTTCCCCTTATTTATCCAGTCTGTAAGTACCCGGAGTTGGGCTGCCAGAAAGTAAGAACGTAAATCCGGGAAGTTCAACCCACCTCTACTCCTATCTGCTTTTAGCCTACTCAAACTTGCCTGAAGCTTCTTGCCCTGCCAAATCAAAACCTACACATGCCCTCTCGAATGTTTTGATATCTCGCCCTGATAGCCCTATGGGCAACATCTGCAAAGGATACAGTATACGGGGTAGTACATTAATTTTAATTAAATTGATCCGTCCCAGCCACAAAATGGACAGGGCTTGCCACCTACGTATATCTTCAATTATGGAGGCCACCAGTGGGAGATAATTTAACCTGTATAAGGAGGCAAGCTCTCTGCCTATATTAATTCCAAAGTATTTAAAAGAGGTGTTAACCATCTTTAAACCTCATGTATTCCCTTCCGCCCTATTATCCTTTTCCAAGACCATAATCTCAGATTTTCCCAAATTGAGTGCATACCCCGAGAATTCAGTGAATTGTGATATCAGTCTCAATAACGGCGGCATTGAACATGATGGGTCTACGGTATACAAAATCATGTCATCCACATATAAAGTGATTTTATGCTGGGTTCTACATCTACCCTCCACCCCCAGAATGCTCTGATCCTCCTGTATAGTAATCGCAAGTGGCTCTATGGCCAGAGCGAATAGCAGAGGGGAGAGGGGACACCCCTGCCTCGTGCCTCTGTGAAGTGAGAATTGATCAGAAGGAGTACCATCGACCAAAACAGAGGCCTTCGGATCCCTATATAGGGTCTTAACCATTTTCACATAATGTTCACCCAGGCCAAACCTACTTAATGCCTCGAAAAGGTAGTTCCACTCAATCCAGTCGAACGCTTCTGGGCATCCATGGAGAGCACTGCAGTGCTCCCCTGGAGCCAAGAAGAATGTTGAACCACATTAAGAACCTTCCTAAGATTATGGTATGAGTGTTTACCCTTGATGAATCCCATTTGGTCCGGGTGAATTAGTTCCAGAAGCAGTCCCCTCTAGTCTAGAGGCCAAGATCTTCGCATAAATTTTAGCATCGCAGTTCAACAATGATATTATGCAATATGAGGCACAGTCCTATGGGTCCCCCCCCCCGACTTCAGGATGACACAAATAACAGCCTGGCTACAAGTAGCAGGGAGTGTCCCCTCTGCCCTTATTTCCTTAAATACTTCCCATAAGGCTTCTTGAGCCACCTCTATTATTAATTTATAATACTCCCCCGGGAGACTGTCTGGACCACTTGCTTTCCCTGGTTTAAATCCCCTTATTGCTGCTCTTATCTCTTCTCTAGTAATTTCTCTGCCCAGCACCTTCCGCTGTTGTTCCAACAAGTGGGGGAGTTTTACCTTATCTAATAAATCCCTCATATTTTCTTCCCTACCCTCACATTCAGCTTTATATAAATTCTGGTAGAACTCTTTAAAAAATATCCCTAATCTCCTTGGAGCCCACAGCCAGACAGCTCTTAGGGTCTGTGAAGCCCAAAATATGTGCTGGGCCTCTCCTGCCCTTTATTAAGTTCACCAGCAGGGGGCCAGGTTTGTTGCCCCATTCATATACTTTGCGCTTAATATAAAACAGTTGCTTTCTTGCATCATCCATTAACAGCCTGTTAAGGGCCTCACGGGTCAAAGTAAACATTCGAAGTACCTCCTCCCTCTCCCCCCTGAGCATCCCTGCCCTCCAGCTCCTTTACCCTATCCTGCAGTTACTGCTGTTTGTAAAGTTTCTCTTTTCTATATTTTGCCATGTAACTGATGATAGAGCCTTGCATGTAGGCCTTACTTGCGTCCCAGAAAATTTGTTTTGAAGGGGCAGAAGGTTTGTTTACTTCTTTATATTGCTTCATCTGGTCCTGTATATGTTTCTTAAAATCCTTTGATCCTAACATATATGTAGATAACTTCCAAGAACAGCCCTCTCTCTCTACGTTATTTAATTTGAAAGAGGCTGTAACTGTTGCACGGTCCGAGATTTGTATAGGGCCATGTTTGATCTTCCCCAACCTGTTGTACCATTTCACATTCACATATATGTGGTCGATTCAAGACCAAGACTTATGGGGGTTAGAAAAGAAGGTGTACTCTTGTGCTATTCATAGTATCATAGTTGTCACAAAGCATACGTAGACTTTCATCCTTGTCTGCTTGCCATAAAGTTTTTTGGGATAGTAGTCCTCTAAGTCTGTTTGTGCTTGTCTGTGTCTGTAGTTAGTTTTTGTTCATTTACATATTTTTCTGCTGGGAATACCTGCGCCATTCTTGCACACAACATCGGTGAAAGTCTCCTTAATTGAATTTCTGCAAATCGTCATCATCAGGTATCAGCTTTTTAATTTTAAATCAGCTTTCTTGAAGCCTCCCCAAGGAAGCATATGCCTTACAACTAGTCTTACAAACATGGTGATGCTGGGTCCTGCAACTGAATCAACATTTTCAACATTTTCGTCTGACCACTCTTAAAGCAGCTGCACTTGTGGACTTTAAAGAACAAAGAAATTTTAACACATTTTGTGACTGAATCAACATTTTTGTATGACCTACTCCCAAGGTATTGTACTTGTCTCTGAGGACTTTGAAGATCAAAGGAAACATGCAGATAAAAGGATTTCACACATTGCATATGCCTACTGTCTGACCTACTCCCAAGGTATTGTACTTGTCTCTGAGGACTTGGAAGATCTAAGGAAACATATAGACAAAAGGATTTCACACATTGCATATGCCCAGGCCACAGTTTATCACCTTTCAGGAATTTTAACATATTATGTGATCCTGGATCTCAACAGTTCATTTCCTGTGGATGTAATTAACCATCAGCATTTTTCCTTTGCTATCTCCTGGTGTGCTTGTTAGACCACCCAAGTGCCACCACCTCTGCTCTACCATGGATTACTCTATCCTCCTAGTTCTTCTATTCGCTGTGGGTGCTACAGGCCCATGATGCCAAGCTGCACCACTACCACCCCTGCGAGAACCTGCTCTTGACAAAAATGGACTATATGGCACCCCAATGCCAACTGAGCTGAGGGAGCTCCAGCTTTCCACCACCTGCATCCCACCTGCTAGCCCGGGGCCCCTGACACCTGCCACGGTTAACAACATTACCATTTTCATGCCCGTAAAGATCACCCTGGTGAACGCTCGCCTCCCCCATTGCAAGAGCAGGAGGCGCAAGATATGCTCCACCATTTGCATAAACCTCTCAGCCAGGAAAATAATATTCATGCTTCTTCTTCTATTGGGTAATGTCCATGCCAATCCTGGCCCACCACCAGTATCAAACGCAGAGGGAAACACGAGTAAAGGCCTGAAAGTAGCTGCACTGAACATCTGCAGCCTCACAGCAAAGTTTGACCTACTCCAAGCGTGGATGTCCCACCATGTACCTGACATTCTCTGTCTGACAGAGACCTGGCTGTCAAGCAAGATAAAAGACAATGAAGTGATGCTTCTGGGATATCAAACATTCAGGAAAGACAGGTGTGGCAAGAGAGGTGGAGGAGTCCTTATCTATGCCAGGGATTACCTATGCTGCTCGGTCCTCCCTGTTACCAGGGTCAAGGATGATCATGAACTACTAGCAATAAAAGCACAGGTTGGGCGGCATGGCAAATCTATAATCTTAGCCTCGGTTTATCTTCCGCCCACTAAAGCCAGGGGTGGCCTCCCAAAAATACTGGATACAACTGCTACCCTTTCTCAGGGCACAGAGCTTCTCATAACAGGTGACTTTAACATCAACAGGGAGGGCAGAGAATCCACGCCTGTCAAGGACATGGTCGCTACTTCCAATCTGACCCAACTTGTAGATGGACCAACAAGGCGGAACCACAAAACAGGAAAAGACACCCTCCTCGACTGGTTCCTCTCAAGTTACCCTTCTCGGATCTCTGAACTTAAGGTCCTGCCTGACACCTTAAGTGATCACTTCCCAGTCACTTTCACATGGTCAAACAAATTGAGCAAGCCCCCGCCTATCATAATTAATAGTAGGGTCTTGGGGAAGGGCAAGCTTGGGGACCTTTCCTCTGCCCTCTCCCAGTATGACTGGTCTCCCATCGATCATGCGCCTAATATTGACCAGGCCCTAAGTTTCTTTATAGAGGGCTTCAACAAGATTTGCGATATCTTTGCACCACTGAGGAAAAGAAAATTTTGGGGTCAAGTTAATGGTTGGATCACAGGGGAGCTCCTCGCCCAGATGAAGGAAAGGGACAACCTCTGGGAAAAAAAGCCAGGTCCTCTCACAGCAAACATAACTTCCAATGCTATAGAGCTGCAAGAAACCACTGCACCAACCTTATCCACCAAGCAAAGGCCAACTTCCACAAGGAGCAGCTTAATAAAACTTGGGGCAATGAGAAGAGTTTTTGGGAGAACATCAAAAACCTTTTTGGGAAGGATGAGAAGAAGATCCCCCACTCGCTCAACATTAACAACGTCACGATTACTGACCCTCGACACATCGCGGATTCTCTCAACACAGCGTTTACTGACCTGACTTTAGTGCTACCCCCTGACTACCTGCACCCTGCTGGGGAACAAACCAACTGCACGCCTCAAAGGGGCTCAATCCCTGTCTTCTACTTCAAAAAAGTGTCAGTGAAGGAGGCTTACAAATACATAAAAAAAAAAATACAAGGCAAGACCAGAATGGGGAGTGATGAAATCAATATGAAACTCCTATCCCTAACACTGGATGTCATCATTGTGCCAGTTACAAAACTATTTAACAAATCGCTGGCTCTTGCACAGTTCCCTGGGATCTGGAAACTGGCTCTTGTGATGCCAGTGCACAAGAATGGTGATATGACATGCACCGCCAATTATAGGCTAATATCCATCCTCTCTCCCTTATCTAAAGCCCTGGAAAAGATTGTGGCCGCCCAACTCACAGATTACCTCAACAAATACAACCTGTTATGTCCCAACCAACATGGCTTCAGGCAGAATCATAGTACCTCCACAGCTTTGCTGGACTACACTGACTACTCGCACAAGGCACTAGATGAAGGAAAGCTGGTGGGGTCAGTCTTCATAGACCTTACCAAAGCCTCCGACACTGTCAATCACTCTCTCCTCCTGACTCAACTACAGAACCTGGGGGTTGCAACCAATGCTGTCTGCTGGTTCAAGGACTACCTAACACACAGAAGCCAACGTGTAAAAATTGGGCACACAGTATCTAGCTCCAGCGAGGTATCTTTAGGGGTCCCACAGGGGTCAATGCGGGGGCCCTTACTATTCAGCCTCTTCCTAAATAATCCTCCTGAAGCCTGTGACACTAAACTGATACTTTATGCAGATGACGCTGTGCTTCTCACCAGCAGTTCATCAATAGTCGCTCTCCACTCTGAGCTGCAGGCATCATTCTACAAGCTGGAAGACTGGTTCTGTAGCCATAGACTTCTATTAAACTACAAAAAAACCAAGGTGATGCTCACAGCCAGCCCACAGCACAAAAAGAAGCTCCCTCCCCTCACCATCTCCAATAAAGTCAGTGAACCACTGGAACAAGTTCAGACCTTTAAGTACCTGGGGGTCACCATTGATGACTGCTTCACCTTCACCCAACACATTGACACAGTGGTAAAGGCAGTGAACACCAAGCTGGGTGTACTATATAGGCAGAAAAAGTATCTCACTCCAGAGGCCCTCCATCTCTCAGTCTCCAGCTCCATCCTTTCTACCATCAACTATGGATTGGTGGTCTACGGTGCAGCCACAGACACTGCACTAAAAAGGATTCACATTGCCCTCAACAAGGCATGTAGGCTCACAATGGCTGCAGATCGAAATACCCACACCTGCTCCTTATACGAGGAGACTAATTGGCTGCCACTAAAGAACAGGATTATATTCCAAACATGTCTCCTTGGAAAAAAGGCACTAATGGGTAAAACCGCCTCATGCATTTCTAGCATCCTAACACTAAGTGCTACCAGCTATACCACCAGAGGCAGGATGAGGGGGGCCCTATCAACACCTTTCCGTCGAACTGTGCAGGGACAGCGTGCTTTCAGCTATAGGGTCCCCAATGGCACAATGAAATTCCAGTGCACATTCTAAACTCCCAATGCATCTCACAATTCAAAAATGGCCTAAGGCAACACCTTCTTACTAGGACAGTTTGTGACTGCCACTAGGACTCTAACACCCATAATGCCCACTCATCCACATTCTCCTTCTCCTTCCTTTAACCCCCACTCTTCCCTCTTGCCCTATCCCTCTGTCTTCCCTCTCTCCCTGTGCCTTTTCTACCACTGGATCAACCTTAAAACCAACCTACTACCACTGCCTCCCAACCTCCTAGACAAAGCCACTTCTTTTGGCCGCCTACTCTCCCCCCATCTCCCCTCTCGCCCACCTTGACTCCTCCTTGGACTCTCACACTAGGTGTCACACCTCTTTCTCTCCTTCGCTACATATAAACACTGTCCTTTACCCTAGTTGAATGCCGTTGACACTGTATTATCACCATTGGTACTATGAATGACACTGTAACCTTATTGTATACTAGCTACCTACTATTCGAGTATTGTACGTAAACTGTTTGTTATTGCTGTCATTGTCACTGTTT
This sequence comes from Neoceratodus forsteri, assembly GCA_016271365.2. Taxonomy (NCBI): domain Eukaryota; kingdom Metazoa; phylum Chordata; order Ceratodontiformes; family Ceratodontidae; genus Neoceratodus; species Neoceratodus forsteri. The sequence continues at coordinate 485,374,446 of CM057449.1, forward strand.
GATGTGGAACCTTTGTAAAAGAGCTCTGAGCTCAAAGGTATGATCCGAATCCCTAAATAAAATAAAAAAAAGAAAAAAAAAGTGTATTAGAAACAAGGGGACCAATTAATAAACTACAGACTTGGTTCTACTTTTAATCATCTAGTCTTATTTTAAAAATATCTAAAGTTGGACTAATAACTATCTCATGAGGGAGAGAATTCCACCCAGATACCACCCTCTGACTAACCACTGTTTTCTTTTTTGTGATTTCCACTTCTGTTGTTTAATTTGTTTACAGTGAGCTCTAGTATTGTAATTTCTGACATATAATTCAAGTCCTAAATCTTCTCTGAGGATATTATCTTGGAATGATCTATAGACTAAAATCATATCACCCCTCCATCTTCTATAAGCCAAGGAATATGGATCCAAATTGTTCAACCTCTCTTCATATGACATATTTTTAAGTCCCATTATTGATCGGGTTGTCCTTCTCTGTACTCTCTCCACTCTTGCTATCTCACCTTTAGTGTAAGGGGACCAGACCTGGGAACAGTACTCCAAGTGAGTACTCACCAATGATCCATACAATGGGATCAAGACCTCCCTACTTCTACTTACTGTATGTCTCAATATACAGTTTAGAGCCCTGTTAGCATTTTTTATAGTTTGATCACAGTGGGCAGTAAAAGAAAGGTCATTTAGTATGATGATACCCAAATCCCTTTCCTGTGTCACTTGTTTTAATTGTTTATTATTGATAGTGTAATTGAGTTCTAAATTATGCTTGCCCATGTGTAGGATAATACATTTATCTTCGTTTAGTTTAAGTTTATGGTCTACTGTCCATTTCTCAATGTATTTGAGAGCTTTTTGAAGTCCAATATAGTCTGAAGATGAATCTAATACTGCTCCCACTCTACAGTCATCAGCAAACTTGGTTATCCATACATTTCCCTTATTGTACTGTAATGATAATATATATATGTTGAACAAGCAGGGGCCCAACACTGAATCCTGGGGGACCCCACTTGACACTGAAAGTCAATCAGATAACAGCCCATTTATCTCCACTTTCTGTCTCCTATTCTCCAACCATTCTGATATCCAGTTAACAAGAATCATATTTATATTTAGCAAAAGAAGGGATTTAATTAATTCTTCATGTGGTAATTTGTCAAAAGCTTTTGAATAATCTAACTGAATTACAGCCACTGACCTACCATGGTCCAAAAAACTGCTAACTTTTTCATAAAAACTCAATAGGTTAGTCTGACATGATTGTGATTTTGTAAACCCATGTTGGCTGCGATCAAAAAGGTCGTTTTCAGTCATGTGGTCCTGAATATGATCTTTTATTATGCTTTCCAAAATTTTCCCCAATGTTAAGATAACTGGTCTATAATTATCAGGGGAATCTTTCTTTCCCTTTTTAAATATGGGAACCACATGTGCTTCCCTCCATTTGCTAACAACTCCCCCTCTATCTAATGACTCTTGGAAAATAAAGGTTAATAGATGGGCTACTTCCTCTGCTATTTCATAAATCAGTCTAGGATGAATATTGTCCAGTCCAGGGGATTTATTAATCTTAACTCTCCTTAATCTATCCAAAACATCTTTTATATCAATTTTAATTTGTTTTTCATTTATTATGTTGTATTTTGTATTAGTTGTTATTGTATCTTTGTGGTTAAATATAGTAGCAAAATACTGATTTTGTACCTCAGCCATTTCCTTATCATTTAGTAAGTTGCCACTGTTGTCCTTAAAAGGGCATATTGTTTGTTTGTTCCCTTTTTTATTATTTATGTGTGCATAAAATGCTTTGTAGTTATTTTTACTTCTAGTCGCTAATTTTATTTCGAAAGTTGTTTTGGCATCTTTTATTAATTTATTTACACGTTTAACCTGTTCCTTATACTTTGGCATTAAATTTGTATCAAGTTTGGCTAATCTATACATTTTATGTTTTTCTTTTGTCTGTCTTTTTATTTTGCAGGTTAGCTATTTAGGGGAAGCACCCGATTTAGAATTTTTACTTGTATATGGTATACTTACATCTGCAATCTCTCAAATTTTATCCATTAAGATGTTCCACATTACATCCGACATTAACCCAGTGAAATCTGATTTCCAATCCCATGAAAGTAATGCCTGTCTGATTTTATGGAACTCTGTTTTTTTTTAAATTAGGAATATTTATATTACTACCCTGCTGAGTAGGTAATTCACTTAATTGAAAGAAAACAGTGTTATGATCACTATTTGAGATTGGAGAGCCAATCTCAGTGACAATGAATCTGGGTCCCATGTTTGACAATACAAGATCCAATATATTATTAGATCTTGTATTTTCTAAGACTAGCTGTTCCAGGCCCAATTGATTAAAACTTTCTAGATAGTTCCTTTCATTTATACTGAATGTTGTCTGGTTTAGCCAATCTATGCCCGGGAGATTAAAGTCTCCTGTTATGATAATATTTTCAGTGGAATCAATATGGTCCAGGTAACTTAGAATTTCTGCATCCAGTTCCCTATTTGCTGAAGGGGGACGATACATAGCTCTCAACATAATTTTAGGAGCATTTTGTGGCATGATTTTAACAGATAAATGTTCAATATTTAATTTACCATCATGTATTTCCATACTAGAAATAGATTCATGAACATAAATTGCCACCCCACCACCCTTTCTATGTATCCTGGATTTGTGATAGATATTAAATCCTATTATGTTTTTATTGCTATTGGGTTAGCAGATCTTCAAGCATCCACCAAGTTAAGTTCTGAGACCCCCTCTCTCCATCTCTGGATGCAGGAATCTCCTCTTCCCCCTCCCCAGTGAGTGGTCCAATTTAAGGTCGGGTGTACAATTTAAGTCCCAGCACCCCCATTAATTGAGCCCCGAAATTGTTCCCTTATTAGAATATCCAGGATGTTTTGATAGAAATGGGGATCCAAATTGGCAGGAGTGTAAATACTACCAAATGTAACATTTTCACCATATAATACTCCAGTAGCAAAGATATATCTCTCCTCTTTTGGATCTGCTACAGTTTTCATAATCTGGAATGTTAGATTCTTGTGAATCAATACTGCCACCCCCCCATGTGAGGAGATAGAAGAGAAGAAACAGGACCCAACCCATCCATAAATTATCTTTTTATGCTCTGCAGGTGTCAGGTGTGTTTCCTGCAAAAGATCAACCTGCACATGAGATCTTCGCAGAGCAGTTAAAATAGCAGCTCTTTTAATGGGAGAGGAGAATCCTCTGACATTCCAGGACTGGATATTTAATTCCGCCAGTGTAGCCATGATGGTACTACATTTTTCTTGAACAAAACTAGGATTAGTATCTTTACTGGAGTTCTTCCTGACATTTCCCAATATATTTTGAGTTTCCTACGTGACCAGATGGACCTTAACATCACAAATTCAGCAACACACATATGGAACATATAACAAGCAGTTAACTGGAACACTTTGACAACTCTTAAAAAACACGCCCCCATCCCTTTTTGAATGCCCACATTTTTTTAAGTATCCACTAATTACCCCCTTCCCCTGTCCTTTCCTCTCCTCTCTTTCTGATTGCCATTGTCAGCCCGAATGGCTACACTCCCCATCATTTGCCAGTGAACATCTTCCCCCCTTCCGCTCCCTCCCTCAGGAACAATAAAAACTATGTAAATTATTAAACAGCTAACAATTACACTTAACCGCAACGTATCAAAAACTAAGTACTTAGATTCAGCACTTCCACATTGCGTGGCTCCATCTCACCTCAATCCCCTCCCCTTTGAAGCTCAACATTAGCCTATGTGGCAGCATATTCTATTAAAGAATTACCATCAATTTTGACTTCAGGACCCCAGGGCTGAATATCATGTCTTACCCCCCCCTCCTTCAACCACCTTATGATATGGTACCCAGAGTCCCCGCAAACAATCCATTCCCTCCCACTATGCGTTCCCATTAGTGTACCCCAGTGTCTATTATGCTGAGAGTAGTTTGTGATCAGGAACCAGGCTGAAAATGGCAGGTGATGCTGCACAGTCCAAAATACGTGCCAAGCACCAGCTACCACTCTTCCCCCGGCATACCTGGGGCCATCTTCTCCACAATGGGATTAATTTGAGATGGGCTAGTTCCTCTCTGGGATCTTGCAGGAGCTCCAAGTCCAGCTACATGGGGGGGTGTGAGTCCACACATAACAGCTTTCCACCAAAACAGAAGTCAGCTCATATCCAGGCCCGAGAACTCCAGCTGGGTGTTGTTCTCCCAGTTAGACAGTACTTTTTGTTATAGATTTCGCTATCCTAACTCAGTGGGTGGATCGCCATTTAAAAAGAAAAGAGAAGTGAGCTCTCGTGGGCTTGACACAGTACGTCTCAATGCCAGAGTTCAGCAGACATGAACAGAGGAACTCCAGAAATACAGCAGCCCCATCAGTTCATTCATCCAATCTTCTTTTTCAGCTCATTAACAAATACCGTCCCTTTACTGACCTCCTAAAAGGAGTATGTGACTCCCTCGTGGCGTATTTTTAGTGTTGCAGGGTATGTAAGAAAATTTTCAATCTTCAGCTCACATAATTGCGCCATCTCTGTGTTAAATGCCCTTCTTTTCTTGAGTAGTCTATTTGAGTAGTCCTGCGAAATGAATAATCTGGTGCCCTCAAACTGCAGTGGTGGTTTTTGCCTGTACGCCCTTAGAATCTCCTCTCTTTCTTGGAAATTGTGGTATCTTATAATAACTTGCCTGGTTGGCTGCCCATCTGCCGGCCACAGCATCACCATGCAGTGAGCCTTCTCCATTTTGTGCCTGCCCACCTTCCATTGTAATCCCAGAAATTTCGGTATCTGCACTGCACAAAACGTTAAGATATCTGGACCTTCATGCCCCTCGGGGAGGCCTCTTATTCTCAGATTAACTTGGTAACTTGGTAACTTGGTGATTAGGACATAAGAAGGCCGTAGCCCATCGAGAATGTCCTCCACACATGTGGATCATTAATAGATTTGTTATTTATTCAAAAGCCATCTATCTAATTTAAGCTTGAAAGTATTAATATCCTTGCAATCAACAATTTCCTGAGGCAAGGAATTCCAAACTCTTGGAGCTCTTACATTAAAGAATTGCTGTCTTTTATTTGTTCTTGTTTTTTCAATTATAATTTGTTTGTTATGAATTCGGGCAACAATTTTCCTAGATGCAAAGGACAAACCACAAGAATCCATTAATATAGGAGATAATACAATTTTAAATAATTGCAAGATGTCGCCTCTTAGTCTTCTGTTTTCAAGAGAGTATAATCCTGTTCTTTGAAGCCTAGTTGGGTAATCAAGACGTGAAAGGTGGGGGATGATTTTGGTTGCCTTTCTTTGTACTCTCTCAATTTTTGTAATATCTTTTATCAGGTATGGGCTCCACAAAGGTGAGCCAGAATCCAAGTAGGGCCTAACATGAGACCTGTATAGTGTCATAATACATTCTTCGGTCTTTAAAACAAAAGTATTTTTAATCTACGCTAATAAAGCATTAGCTTTGTTAGTTACTTTATTATAGTGATTTGAGAAGGACAAGCCATCATCAATCATTATACCTAGGTCTTTTTCAACAACTGAGTCTCGTATTTTGGTACCATTAAGATAATATGATTGTATAGGGTTATTTTTACCACAATGCAGCACGGAACATTTGGATACATTAAAAGACATCTTATTTGTGCTTCCCCAAGTTTCAATTATTTTTAAGTCATCTAATATTATATTCCTGCTATTTTCATTATGCACAGGTCCCCCCAATTTGGTATCGTCCGCAAATTTCGATAACTTATTCTGTGATGTGATCTTGAGATCACTTATAAAAATGCCAAACAGAGTGGGGCCCAACACGGAACCCTGCGGAACCCCGCTTGTCACAAGTCTTTCCTCTGATAATACCCCATTGATTCTAACCTCTGAGTTCTTTCGGTAACCAGCTGTTCACCCATGACACGATGCATTTAGAGAATCTTAGTGTAACAGTTTATTAATTAGTATCGAGTGTGAGACCTTGTCGAATGCCTTACTGTAATCCAACAGAACAATGTCCGCTGGAATATTTAAATCAAGATTGTTACTTATAAAATTGTAAAGGATATCAAATTTGTAGTACATGAATACCCCGGTTTAAATCCATGTTATGATGGTCATTTATTTTAATTCAAGCATTTCTTCTTCAATTAAACATTTGATATATTTTTCCATTAGTTTACAGGGTATGGAGGTTAGACTGATAGGTCTGTAGTTCCGGTTTTGAATGCACTTTTTAAAGATTGGGGTAACAATGGCTGTTCTCCAAGTAATAGGCACAGTTAATTCAGTAAGTGATTTATTAAATATAATTGTAAGTGGATTAACAATATTGTCTTTAGTTCCCATAAGAAATTTAGAAGTAATACCATCAGGACCTGGGCTCGTAGTTGATTTCAAAGTTCCCAGAAGTTTATAAATGTCCGAAGTAGTGATGGTATAACTATAAAATATGGGAGTACAAGAGGTCGTTCTAGGTTCTTTATCTTGTTCAAAGACAGAACAAAAGTATTTATTAAATTCCGACGTAGTCACCTTATCTGAAAGAATAGTTGTATTGTTGATAACTATTGGACCTGCTTTATTAACAGTACCCTTTTTATTATTTAAGTATGAATAGAGACTTTTATGTGAATCCTTGGTATGAGCAATCCTAAATTCTAGGTTCCTTTTAGCCAAAGTAATAGATGTTTTTAAGTTTTTCAGTGCTACTTGTACTTGGTATAAATGTCTTTCTTATCCTCTGGTTTGCTCATTTTTAACGAATTGAATAATTTTCGTTTTTGATTATTAAGTTTTCTGATGATGTTACTATACCAAGCAGGGACCTTTCCTTTGTTATTGTATCTCCTTCTTACAGGTACATATTTATCTTCTAGATTGTGTACTATTTTTTCAAAGGTGTTCCAAGCATCGCTTGCATTAAGAGGTGCCAGTAATGAATCCCAAGATAGGGCTGCAAGATGTTCATTGATTTTAGGAAAATTAGCTTTCTCATATTGTTTTATCATGCAGCCATTTTTTAGGTGACTTGTATGTGCTAGAGCCATAGAAAATTGGATAGTCGAATGATCACTGTTTCCCAGTGGATCCAGCACCCGTAAGCATGATAAAGCTGTATTCATATTAGTAAAGACTAAGTCAAGAATATTATTCCCTCTTGTAGGTGCTCTTACATGTTGTGTAAGGCCAAGATCATTGATAGCAGAAATCAGCTGTAGATCATATGAATTATGTCCAGAGAGAATGTCCTAGTTTATGGATGGGAGATTAAAATCCCTGAATTATTACTAAGCCTTTATCTGCTATTTGAGCCATTTCTGAGGTTAGTTGGTGTAAATAAGTAAGGTCTGAAGAAGGTGGCCGATAACAGTTTCCAACCAAAATTTGAGGATGCCCTTTGGGCTGTAAATATACCCAAACACTTTCAGTGGTTACTGTTGTTGGGACCTCAAATGAGGGAATATCATTGGTGACATAAAGACTAACCCCTCCTCCCCTTCGATCATCAGGTCTATTTTTACAATAGTGTTTAAATCCTGTAATATTTGTTATCCATTGTTTATCCTGGTTACCCCATGTTTCTGTTATAGCAACCAGGCCAATATTAGACTCCTGGATTTTTAGTTCCAGTTCCGCCATTTTAGGTATGCTAAGTGCTCTCGCATTACAAGTCAAAATATTCAACTTGTATGAATTATTTAAAGATGGCTTTTTGAGTCCAGTCTCCCCCTTTAGTTTCAGTTTAAATTGTCATTGATGAATGATACAAATTGTCGACCTAGGAGAGAACTTCCCCTACGGCTGAGATGCAAACCATCCCAGCAAAAGAGGGCCGGGTTATCACTGAATTCCTCCCAATGGGTGAGACATGTAATACCTTGTCTTAAACACCATTTCCAAAGCCATTCATTCAAGGATTTAATCTTCCTTTGAGTATAGAAGGATGCTCTAGGTACTGGGAGAATTTCCGAAATACCAATGTTACATCCTCTCTCGTTTAGTACATTACAGAGAGCAACTAGGTCCAGTTTAAGTTGTTGTAATGGGGTTTTTGTTATATCATTTGTCCCAGCATGGATTATAACTAGAGGGTTAGTGCCCGCTGCATGTAAAGCAGTACTGGTCATGGCAATTATATCGGAGACCTTGGCCCCCCTGTAACTTAAGCAAGATCTATTAGTTTTATCAGGATTACAAATGGTTCGGTCTATAAATTTAATCATAGAGTCACCTAGGACGACGACCTGAGTGGGGGTGCTGTTTTTGTAAAGAGAAATATTTGGGTTATCATCCTTGACAATATTAGATGGACACTCGGCACTGCAGTTATCTCTATCAGTAATGAAGGCCAGTGGTTCATAGGAATTGTGTAATGGGATTGGGGGGGTGGCGGTGTTAGACTCCCCTACTTGTAAGTTTGATTTTTTAATATTATTATTGTTAGAAACAGTAGTAGACCAAGCAGTAATATCAGTCACTATCTGTGGTTGTGGGGGGAGATCCAAACAGTGTGGAGTAGAGACGATTTGCTTATTAGTTAAAATAGTCTTTTTTTTCAGGTCTCCCTTGGGGTTTAAAGGAGTATTAATATTTTCACTATGAGACCTATTGATTACAGGGGTACCCTGGGGCAAATTGTCATGGAGATGGGGGGAATTATTGGCTTCCAGTAGAAAGGACATGTGATCAATGTATTCTTCTAATGCTTCTATTTCTGGGTCAATAGTATGCTGAGTGGCATCAGAAGCAACTTCCCCAGGATTACGAAGTAAGGCTATTTCGTCCTGTAGGGTTTTGATCAAAATACACCTGTCACATATATAATTCGCAATATGTTTACCTAATGCATACATTTGGCAGGATGTACAATGTTTATTTGCTCTCTTCATTATGATGCTAGCTAAAGCTCTAACTGAGAGTACAGTACCTTGGATTTCCCTTTATAGATCTATCCAAACTGTTGTTTAAGACTGCTATCCCGATGGTCACGATGGACACGATAGACACGCACTAAGAGCGGTTCTGGCTTCTGCAAGTGTCTCACACGCCGCCCCGCTGCTAGAGCAGTGTTTTATTGTTAGTGGGACCGAAGTCGTCCACACCACTTCTGGTTTCGTCATAGCAAAACGCCCAATAAAAGTTTTCTAGGGCTCTCAAATAGCCTTAAAAGTGAATTTTAGGCTGTAGTGCAGTCCCTTAGTAGGGCACAGTCTGGCAGTAGGGAAAAACAGCTGAGGAGTTGGAGGCACCACTAGTACAGTCCTCCGCTTTCCCACACTGCCCCTGTGTTCCTAATCAGGAAGTAAGATGTTTCAGCAAGCAACAATACAGACTGGTATATTTATCAAAGTTTTTTTTTAAAATAGTCAGGCACAATTGATCACACACAGCATACACTCTCAAAGTTAGAGAGTTATCTGCTGCCCGCTCGCTAGAGCGAGTGTTTTATTGCTAGTGGGACCGGAAGTGCGTCGTCACACCACTTCTGGTTTCGCGCTAGCAAAAAACCGCCCAATAAAAGTTTTCTAGGGCTCTCAAATAGCCCTTAAAAGTGAATTTTAGGCTGTAGTGCAGTCCCTTAGTAGGGCACAGTCTGGCAGTAGGGAAAAACAGCTGAGGAGTTGGAGGCACCACTAGTACAGTCCTCCGCTTTCCCACACTGCCCCTGTGTTCCTAATCAGGAAGTAAGATGTTTCAGCAAGCAACAATACAGACTGGTATATTTATCAAAGTTTGTTTTTTTTTAAAAATAGTCAGGCACAATTGATCACACACAGCATACACTCTCAAAGTTAGAGAGTTATCTGCTGCCCGCTCGCTAGAGCGAGTGTTTTATTGCTAGTGGGACCGGAAGTGCGTCGTCACACCACTTCCGGTTTCGCGCTAGCAAAAAACGGCACAATAAAAGTTTTCTAGGGCTCTCAAATAGCCCTTAAAAGTGAATTTTAGGCTGTAGTGCAGTCCCTTAGTAGGGCACAGTCTGGCAGCCTTCAATGATAATTCTTTTGGTAGTTGAAGGCCTCCCTGAAATCCTTGAACTCTTTCTCAAGGCCTCCAGATGATCAGGAAGTGGGTGTACTGTATCTTCCATCCGTGAAGTTCTTTCCTCCACTTCCACGAGTCTGTTACCATACATGGCCATTTGGTCCAACATTTCTTTTGTTCCATTTTTTTCTAGGCGCGGTGTCAGAAGAGATAACACTTGGGTAGTAAGCTCTTTCCCCAATACAGCTAGCTCTGCAGATGAAAATGAGATAGGGCCTAGTGGTTCAGTGGTGCCCAAGGTCACCTGCTTCTTTGAGTTTTTTGAGGCATTTCTAGTGGGTTTCCCAGCTGCATTTGTCAGATACTCATCCATTTTTATATATTTTAGCGTCTGGGCTGCAGATTTTCAAGTTTTAGCTGCGGATGATTTTAAAATGATTTAGATTCAGTTCCTGAATTTGGGAACTCAAGGAGGACACGTCTTCTTGCTCGGCTGCTCATTAGAACCCCCTCTTTTTAGTATTATTATGATGGTTTTGGGTGTAATGTTTTATATATGCCTTTTAAATATGTGTGTGCCCCTTTAAAGAATATTTGTATTTAAGCACCTGGCACTTTACATTCTATACACCTTTGAGAAAGCTCCTATTGAGCAAAATGTGTCAGGTGACGTAGGACACTACCAGCAAGCAGGAAGCTACTCGTAAGGAGTGTGTTGTGTGTTTCACCGATAATTCTCTGGATTATAGTTCTTATATTTTGCTGTTTGCACCAATAAAGGAACGTAATTTTTGCACAACAAAGGAGAGTCTAGAGTCGGTGAGTTTTAAACTATTTAATTGAGACTGTGATTGTGAGAGATATCTCTCAAGCCTTAGCAAAAGTGCAGGTCCCCACCTTTCTGTTTTTGAGTATTTTATTTCAACTGGCATAGTTTTTTTTTTTTTTATTACAATTTTTACCTTCTCTGCAGAGCAAGCTGGCAGGTTGTCCAGCCATTGGCACCCACACCCCCGGTCCGGTCAACGACTCGCTCTCCTCCACGCAGGCTGGCACACACAGTGTACCCCCCCAAGGGGACCTGGATCCAATACCTGGGGGGTGCACCTCTCTAGGTCCCAGGAGCGCAGTGCACGGCCATCAGCTGCCATGACTGCCCCACAGTTTTCTGCCTGGTTTTCGCCCTACTGGAGCTGGACATGCAATGTTGTCAATGCACTTGCGTGCCAATGTCCACCGCATTCCAACCTCCTTCTGTGCACCGCATCTGTAGTGCCCCTGACTCTCTGTCAGTGCCTGCAGACCGACGACCCCTTTACCTCCACCCCAGAGAGAGGAGAGCTGTCATGGGATGCTCCATCCTCCCTCCCTGCCGAATTCTCGACGACCCAAGTCCATCCTCGAACCCGGCCACTGAAGTAGTGCGAGGTGTGGTGTCCAGCGCCTCAACCCTCAGCACCACCAGGCCGGCTACACAACTGGCATAGTGATTTATAGTTCTGGAAGGATACACTGAAAACTCCAAAAATGTGTTCCAAAATATTCCATTATTCCAGCTACAGACAGCAAGATGGTTGCAGGCTCCGCCCACAGCCATAGAAAGCTCTCTGGAACTGTGTGCTGGCTATCAGCCAGCAGGCCCCAGACAAAGTAGCTCAGGACCTGACAAAAACTGTAACAAGCATTTGTCAATGCCGAATGTTTCCTTGCATGGTTTAAGTGGCAGGTGTGTACTGTGTTAGTTGAACTTCTGGTAGGAGGAAAAGCTTGCCAGAACTATGTTTTGACAAGCTGTCATATTTTGGAGCACAGTTGAATATAGAAGCTCAGGTAATAAGAAGGCTATGTTGAAAATGTGGGGTGCATCGCCAGGGTTGAGGCACTGGACACCACACCTCGCGCCACGTCGGTGACCCGTATTCAGGAGCGACTGCAGGCTGCTGGAGGTCGGCAGGGGAGGAGAAGGATTGAGTGTCCCAGGGACAGCTCTCCTTCTCTGGGGAGAGGGGTGACCAGCTGTCGGTGCATGCCTGGCCCCTAGTGGTGGCTGGGGGCTGGCACACCGACACTGCAGACATCGGGTCAGAGGCAGGGCAGACACCTGATAGGGTGCATGCACAGGAGCGTGCATGGCTACGTCACTGGCGTCTTTGCACCCTCTGTCCCTGAAGGGGAGAAACCAGGAGGAAAAAAGCTTGTGGCGGATGATGGAGGGAGAGTGCAGGTCCCACCCCCAAACAGTCACAGCACCGACCCCTATACTAGATCCAGTCTTGGTGGGGGTGGGCCTCCCCACTGACCCCGCCAGGAGGGTAAGCCCTGGGTTAGCTGGTCAGCATCAGCTGGTGGAGCTGGGGCTCCCTCCAGATAGAAAGGCCCGTGGAACAAGTGTACAAATAATTAAAAAAAAAATATGGGGTGCAAATATTTAAGAATTCCACAGTTACTAGCATGTGTACTGAAACTGCAATAAGTGGGCATAACTTTGTCTGGCGGGAGGAAAAGCCTGCCTGAAATATGTTTTGACAAGCTGTTGTATTTAGGACAGCATTTGAATACAGAAGCTCGGGCAATAAGAAGGCTATGTTGAAAATGTGGGGTGCATTGCCGGCCCGGTGGCACTGAGGGTTGAGTCGTTGGACACCACACTTCGCGCCATGTTGGCAACCCATGTTCGGAAGCAAGCACAGGCCACTGGGGGTCTGCAGGGGAGGAGAAGGATCGAGCATCCTAGGGACAGCTCTCCTTTTCTGGAGAGAGGGGTGACCAGTTGTTGGCGCATGCCTGGCCCCTAGCGGCAGCTGGGGGCTGGCACACCGATGCTGCAGACATCGGGTCAGAGGTGGGGCAGACACCTGATGAGGTACACACACAGGAGTGCACAGCACAGTTGCTGGCATCCTTGCTCACTCTGATTCTGAAGGGGAGAAACCAGGAGGAAAAAATCTCATGGCAGATGATGGAGGGAGCGCGCAGGTCCCGCCCCAGAATAGTCACGGCACCGACCCCTGTACTGGATCCAGTCTTGGTGGGGGAGGCCAGGGGTAAGCCCTGGGGGTAGCTGGTCAGCATCAGCTGGTGGGCGTCAGGGGCGGGACTGGGCTCCCTCCAGATAGAGAGGGCCATGGAGCAGGAGTACAAATAATTTTTTTTAAAATGTGGGGTGCAAATATTTAAGATTGCTGCAGTTAGTAGCATGTGTACTGTCATTGCAACAAGTGGGCATAACTTTGTCATTTTTTCATATTTTGACCCTAGATGTTGAAAATAGTCTTCTTATCTCCCCACCTCATGAACCCTGTAGATGAAAATTTTCAAATCCACGGGAAAGCTCATAGAGAGCCCCTCTCTGGTTCAGCGAAATTCCTGAAGCTGCTCTTGACTCCCTCAGTGTCTCTAACTTCAAATCCGAACTCAAGCACTACCTTGCCTCCAGCTCTTCCTGTGATTGCTTCATGAATGCCTAACACCGCTTCCTTGGCAGGCCACCGTTATTGCCCTATGGGTCTTCTTCCTACAAGACCAGGGCTGTTTCTATACCCCCCTGACCAGCCTCCTATCTCCATGTTCCCCCTCCTCCCCCCTTGTCCCTTCCCTCCCCCCACTCCATTATCTTCTGCCAATACTTGTAGCCCACTAGCCCTCCTACAGCACATCTTGCTTCATGCCCCTCCTCCTGCCTTACCCACTACCAGACAAGGCCTCTTAGCTCGAGCTTGCTCCTTACCCTCCCCTAACATGACACTACCACACCTGGAGGGGGCTTTTCCTGAATTCTACTCTGCTCTAGCCCCCTCTGACACCTGCTCAAGAGTCTCCCTGAACCTGCCAGTCTCCTGCTCACTTTGTCACTTGTAGATTATCTCTTTTGTTCTTGTGTATACTAAAGTAATCCTGCATTGCTATGTAACTGATCTTTTGTTCGTATCTAACTCGTGTTTGTATTTTATGTTTGTATGATGTCGAACCTTTGTAAAAGAGCTCATGTTTAAAGGTTGTTTCCAAATCTCTAAATAAAAAAAAAAACAGCATTCCAAGCCACAGGTGCAAAAACACATTTTGAGCAGGATGTGAAAAATGACAGCTGTACTGGCCATGAGGTGGTGTGATAAAAAGGCTATATTGAAAATCTGGAGTGAAAATATTGAAAATGACCAAAGTTACATGCTTGCGTAGAAAATTTTGAATGACTGGGTGTAACTCAGACATTTCTTGGAGTTGTTTCACCATGTTTTCAACATGGCCTTTTTGGGACTCCACCTCATGAACAGTGCCACTGTCATTTCGTTCACTTATCCGAAAGGTGATTTCGCAGAGCAACCGCGGTATTCTGTGCCACAGGTGCAAAAACACATTTCAAGCAGGATGTGAAAAATGACAGCTATACTGATCAAAAGGAGGTGTGAAAAAATGGCAATGTTGAAAATCTGGAGTGAAAATATAAAAAATTGGCGAAGTTAGGAGCGTGTGTAGAAACTGCGCAATGTACGCTAGTAGCATGATCATTTTTGGAATTTGTTCACCAAATTTGCAATATGGGTTTTTTGGGACCCCACCTCATGAACAGTGGCACTGTTGTTTCATTAATCTGTCCCGAAAGGTGATTCCACGCAGTGACCGCAAAATCACCTTTCGGGACCAAGTAACGAAATGTCAGTGACAGTTGTTCATGAAGTGGGGTCCCAAGAACCGCATGTTGAAAATTTGGGGCCAAAATTCCTAAAAATGGTTGAGATATCAACCTAAGTTGAAAACCCCATTGACTGCCATCGAACGGCGCTTACCTTTGATTCTTCAGTTTGTTGGTCAGCTTTGAAGAGTGCAGACATGCCCCGGTCCTCAGAAGATGACAGCGCCGACCTCCAGAGGTAAGTATGGGGTAAGGTGGGGAGGGAGGTGGGTACTCAGTGGGAGGGTGGAAATGGGGGAGGGGGACTGGGGAGAAGAAGAGGGACTGTTTTCTTTTTTCTAGGCTAAAAAAAAGACATATGGGGACGGTTTTCTTTATTTACAGGTACAAAAAAAATTGGGGCACACTGGGGTGGGCTCCCAATGTGCCACATGAGTGGGGGGGTACATGATGCCAACATGGGGACTGGACACCCCAACGTTGGCACAGGAATGAGGAATGGAGGGTGTGGGGTGGACGGCACTCAGTGGGAGGGAGCGTGAGAGTTCGACTAGATGCCTGGGGCCAGGACGGGAGTGGGGAAGACAGCAGCAGTGAGAGGGAGCAGGAGGGTTTAATGAAAGATGCCGGGCTGGTGGGGGAATGGAGGGTGCGGGGCGGACTGCAGCAGTGGGAGGGAGTGGGAGGGTCTGCAGAGTTGCAGTGCCAGCTATGCAAATGAGAGGAATGAAGCGCACTTTCTCATTGGTACAGTTCATTTCTCTCAAGTGAAGACAACAAAGGAAAAAGCCGCGACAGGGGCCAGGTCGATTCGGTGCTCACCTAAAACAAGCAGCCAGCTCGAAGCGATAACCAGAAATCCAAAATGCAGGTGTCACTCGGGTCTCTCCTTGAAAATATTGCAGACAACCCAGCCAGTAACTAAAGTAGTGCTTTTATTCATGCAAGGAGTACCAAACAACAACGGACTCCCTCACCCAGCACTTCGACTTAAACCAAGTCTTCCTCAGGGGAGAGACCCGAGTGACACCTGCATTTTGGATTTCCCATTTCTCTCAAGTGCAGCCAGCTCACCGCTGTAAAATTCCAATGGCTGTCACACTTGGCTTTAGTGGTCATTGGTGTGTCAGGGTCGAGCTCACTGTACAGTGCCCTGCATTGGACTCGTCCCTGACACACCTCTGAAATGTGGTACTGTCCCAAGGTGTTTTTTGCGCAAGCGCAAGGAAACACAAAAATGGCCTTAGAAGCAACAAAGCACCAGTTTCACATGGCAGTGGACACTAATGACACTGCCTCCAGAGCCATGGCCCAGGCAATCTCCCTCAGATGCCATGCCTGGCTAAGGGCAACTAATCTTTCACAGGATACCCAGAAAAAATCTATGGATTTTTCCTGGGAGAATAATTCATTATTTGGGGACAAAACTGAGGTTTATATGAAAAAGGTGGAAGAATACAAAACTACCTACCAAAGTAATACAACAAAAGAAAAAGCCTCCACTTCTAAAAGGTCTCAGAGTAGAGGGAATAGAGGCAGAGGCTACTACCCCAAGGCCTTCTACCCTATGCCCATGCCCTGGGACTACTCTCAGGTGAGAGGTTATTTCATGGGAAGGGGTAGGAGAGGCCAGAGATGAGCTGATTCCTTTCCTCCCTCTCACACTCAGTCCAAACAAATCTGACTACAAAAGACAGGTCACCTCCCCTTCCCCAGTAGGAGGAAGGCTGTCCCACTGCCTCCCTCGCTGGCACCTCATTACCACAGACGATGGGTACTTGAGGTAGTGAGTCAAGGTCTTACCCTGCAGTTCAAAAAGTTCCTCTCTCAATAGGGTCAGAAATCACAAAAATATCAAAATCCTACAGAAAGGGTTCTGTTGGAGCTAGAAGTAAAGTCCCTTCTATCTCAAAAGCAGTGGAGAGAGTTCCTCCTTCCCAATGGGGAAAGGGTCTTTACTCCAGATACTTCCTAACTCAGAATAAAACTGGGGATTGGCGACCCATTTAGACCTCTGGTACTTAAACAAACACCTTTTCAATCTCAAATTCAAGATGGTTACCCTGGCTGTGGTAATTCCATCTCTGCAAAAGGGGGACTGGCTAACTTCCCTAGACCTTAAGGACACCTGTTTTCACATTCCAATCAGGCAATCCCACAGGACATTTCTCAGGTTCAGATTGCCTTCAGGCCATTACCAGTTTGCAGCAATGCCCTTTGGCCTTTCCTCTGTGCCCAGAATATTTACGAAATGCCTAGCAGTAGTGGTAGCCCATCTCAGAAGACAACAGGTGTCTGTCTTCCCTTACCTGGACGATTGGTTAATAGTAGACAAATCTACAGGAGGTCAGAGACTCTCCCAGATAACTCAGAGTACCCTGGAATCCCTAGGCTTCCTAATCAGTACTTAGAAATCCCACTTCCAACCAATTCAGCTACTGGAATTGACTGGGACAGAACTGGACACACAAAACGAAAGGGCTCTGCTCCTCCGAGACACGGCACACAACCTTCAGAACCTAGCAAACTTTTTCATCCTGGGCCAGCCAAGACCAACCAGACACTTCCTGAGGCTTCTAGGCCACATGACAGTACCATAGCTGTCGTACCAGGCATCAGCTTTCAAATGAGGGACATTCAGTATCACTTAAGGGCTCACTGGTCCCAGAAAAAAGACAATGTCAAAACTCATTCCAGTCACAAGGACTCTGTTTCAAGCCCTAGACTGGTGGAAGGACTTACAGAATCTCAGGGAAGGGGTCCCTTTCCAGCAAAGGAAACCATCCAGAGTTCTCACTACAGATGCCTCCCTCCTAGGATGGGGGGCCCACCTGGCAGACCAGTCCATAAGTGGGACATGGTCCCCCAAGGAGTCCACCTACCATATAAACCTCCCTGAACTCAGAGCAGTTTATTTGGAAAAAAAAACCTTTGCTCCTCTCCTAAAAGGCCAGTCTGTTCAAATCGGAACAGACAACACCACAGCTATGTTCTGCATCAACAAGCAGGGGGGCACAAGGTCCACAAAGCTCTGCACAGAGACCATGAAGCTCTGGTCCTTGTCCTATTCCCTGGAAATTCAGCTACCTGCCATTCACCTGCCAGGCAAGTACAATGTGCTGATAGATGCTCTGAGCCAGGCAAGGGGGGGGGGAGGAATGACAGATGTAGGGATTACAGAGAGCAGGGTACTAGATGGGTTGAGGGAAGTAAGGATGGACAAAGCACCTGGACCTGATGGCATTCACCCTAGGGTACTAAGGGAGTTGGCAGAGGTCCTGGTGGTGGCCACTGGTAAACCTGTTCTATACCTCCCTGGACACAGGATGTATACCATAGGACTGGAGAATGGCCCATGTGGTGTCCATCCACAAAAATGGCACAAAGGATGAACCAAGAATCTGTAGGCCAGTGAGCCTCACAGCTATCGTGGGAAAGCTAATGGAGACCATACTAAAAGAGAGGCTAGTGAGCTTCTTAGAGGAAAACGGTCTCCAGGATGGTCAACAACACGGGTTTATAGCAGGCAGATCCTGCCAGACAAACCTTGTAGAGTACTACGACTGTGTGACATGGGAACTGAACAAGGGCCATGCAGTGGATGTCCTGCATTTGGACTTCAGCAAGGCCTTTGATTCAGTGCCACATGGAAAGTTGGAGGGGAAACTGGAATATGTGGGGGCGGGACCAAAACTGGTGAAATGGATCACAAACTGGCTAAAGGGAAGGCAGAAAAGGGTGGTGGTGGGGGGCCTCTTGTCACCGAGAGTAGTGACAAGTGGGGTACCACAGGAATCATTACTGGGACCGGTTTTGTTTGGGATTTTTATTGTAGATATCTCACATGGGATCCGGAGCAAGATCAGCCTGTTCGCAGACGATACCAAGACGGGTGCTGTGGTTGATAATGCGGAGGGGTGGAAGGGGTTGCAGGAGGACACGACTATCAATCAGTCAATCAATCAATCAAAATCTTTATTTATCCAGGCAAACACCATTGAGCATAGCTCATTTACAAGATGGACCTGATTAGCACAGGACCACAGGATATACAATTTATGAACAGTCACAAAATAACATCCCAGTAATACTATACAATACAGTGATACAATAGTTTAACGGAGACACAAATGGAGAACAGTTGGGGAACAGTGGTTCAATTCCTTCATGGTGTAGTAATGTGTCTAACAACAGTAGCTGGGTGAACTATACGAGGACAACAGTTAGGTAATGGTATATTACATACAGTGCCTTGTGAAACAAGACAGTCAATGTGTTCATAATCAGTGTAAACAGGGTAGAAGAGGGGTGTGGCAGGCAGAGGGGAAGTAGCCAAGCTGCAGGAGTGGGCGGAAACATGGCAGTTGGGGTTCAACGCCAAGAAGTGCAAGGTTATGCACTTCGGAGCCAGGAACCAGGGGAAGGATTATCACTTGAATGGGGTACAGTTGGGGAGCTCCACAGAGGAGAAGAACCTAGGAGTGATCATTACGGGGAGCATGAATAGCTCTGCTCAGTGCAGGAAGGCGGCAGAAAAAGCCAACAAAATGCTAGGGTGTATTGCAAGAGGGATCTCCTCCAGAAGGAGGGAGGTTATCCTGCCCCTGTATAGGTCATTGGTCAGGCCCCACCTGGAGTACTGTGTGTAGTACTGGTGCCAATTCCTGAAGAAGGACATCAGATTGCTGGAGAGGGTGCAGTGAAGAGCTACAAAGATGATCCAGGGATTGGAAAGCAAGCCCTACGAGGACAGACTGGGAGAGCTGAATGTGTATTCACTGCAGGAGAGGAGGAATGGGGGGATATGATCGAGACCTTTAAGTATCTGAAGGGAATAAACAAGACCAACACAGAAGGGATTTTTCAGATGAGAAGGGGGAGGGACACGAGAGGGCATGGAATGAGATTGGAGGGGGGAAGATTCAAGAGGGAGATGAGACATTTTTTCAAGGAAAGAGTGGTGGAAAAATGGAACACCTTACCAGATGAAATAGCGTCCTGTAAGATGGTGGGCGGTTTTAACAGGGGTTGGGACAGGGTAAGGGTAAGAGATACTGGAAGGGGGGGCCAGGAGGGGCAGCTGCGTGATGAAGGGTTAGCTGCACACTTGAGCAGTCTCGATAGACCATGAGGCTTGTTTCTGCTGTCAATTTCATATGTTCGTATGTATCAGTCAGGACCACCATGAGCAGGCCCCGAACAGGCAAGTGTTGGCCTCAGTTTTCAGGAGGGGGAGCATTCCAGAGATAGATCTCTTTGCCTCTAGCCTGAAACACCAGCTACCTCTGTACTGCTGCAGGCCTCCAGCTCTAGGCACAGTACCAGTGGATGCCCTAAACCTGGACTGGAAAGGGAAGTTCCTGTACGCCTTCTCTCCTTTCCCACTGATCCTCAGAGTCCTCCTAAAGCTCAGAACCCAGCCTGCCACCATGATTCTAGGGACACCAGAATGGGTGAGAAAACCTTGATATTCCCTGCTCTTGGCCTTAGCAGTCAGGCAACCAGTTTGACTGTTGTTGAGCCACAGTCTCCTGACTCTACCTCAGACAGGGATAGCATACCCCAACATAGAGTCTCTTCACCTCAATGCCTGGTACTTAAGATAAAGTACCTTGGCTCTCAGTACTCAGAACAGGCCCCTAATGATTCTTTGCCTGGCTACGGAGCAGTATGCTGACCGAACATTGAAACATCCACAGTGAGGACCATTACAGCAACAGAAATCGACAGGTCACTGTAATGATCCCCCCTGACACCAGCACTGCATCTCCTGGTGTTTCGTCCCCTCCCCGAGACAACTCCGACTCGGAGTTGGTTATTTAAATGTAACCCCCTACAAATGGGGATTCCCAAAAAGTCTTCCTTAAGTGTGCCTAAATGCTCACTGCCAGGATGGTGTCCTGCATTTTAGCAGTTTAAATGTGATTGCCAGAGTGTGTGCCTGTATGGCCTCTGTCTACTGTCTCTTTAAGAGCTGCCTGGATTGCAGTCATAAGTAATCTGAAAGGGAGCTCTGTTGAAAGATGTAACTATTTGCTGAAAATCATTTAGAGTAATAATGATAATGTAGTTTGTCTAACCTGCCTTCTTTGCAGCAAGGACTGTTTTGTTTATCCCCACCACTTTGGCCCGGGACTGGCGAATTGGACCAATCAGTATTGGTGGAACCTAAAATAGAGCCGGACTACAGGAGCTGTCTGGAATCAGAATCCGTAGGAATTGTAGTTTTGGGCTTTTGGCACTTTTTTGCACCTGAAGGGGGAGCTCCTGTTGTGACTGACAGACAGATGAATCTGCCAACCGAACCTTTTAGATCTTGGGGAAATTCCCAGGCTTGCTGGCAGTTAAGTCAGATCTAAGTTAGGAGCTGAAGAAGCAACAGCTGGAGACAGTCTCTGTGGAAAGACCAGAGTTTTGGCCTGCATGACTGCCTGCTGCCCCTGAGAGGGAGAAGAGAATCAGTTTGGACTGAATCCAAGTTTGTGAGAACGAAGTAAGCCACTGAGTTGTGACCAGGATCAACCTGAAGAAGACCAGAGATTTTGCTGAATGCGATCGGCCTGTCAGGATTTCCAGCTGCTTTTGAGTCCCCAGTTTGTGCAGAGACTTTGCGATTGTGACCGGAGAGCAGCTTGCCTGGCACAGTAGAATTTCCTTACATGTAAATGTGCTGTGTTTTGAAAGCGGGTCGCGATTTGGTTCCCCACTGTGTGAACTGTGTTCCACTTGCTGGTACCGTAAAATCCTTTACAAGTAAATGTGCTGCATATTGAAAGTGGGTCATGATTTGGTTCCCCACTGTGTGAACTGGGTTCTGCTTTCTGGAAGCTTTATCCAGCCTAATCGGACTGAATCGGCGTTCATTTCCATTTGGCCTGGGCCATGCCACACTGGCCCTGCCAGACTACCCCACTGCACAGAGAAAGCCACCGACAAGAGACCTGCCTTGGGATCAGCTCCCTGCTCCATGCCTGAACAGGAACGACACCTCGGCGATACGTGTGGGCTCTGCTTCTCCTGGCACTCCAGATTAACCACCTGCTGTCTCAATTTTTGTCAAGCCTGTGTCCAGTCTTGGGTATCGTGAGTAATCATCAGGGTAGCTCCCTGCAATAACAGCCTAATCTAAAAGTATGTCATCTGATTGTCTTGTTGTTTTCTTTTCACGAACTGAGCCCTCCGGCTCCGGATTTCAAATAGTGTGTGTTGTGCATGTTGTTTTTTCTTCCATCATAGGGCCCCAACCAGCTGCAATGTTCCTGGCTAGCCTACCATTCTCCATCTGGGTACCCAGGGTGTGTGACTGTTTATGGACCCTGAAGTGCATGCATAACTGTTTGATAGATACAGCCTTTAAGCAAATTAACCTGATTACGCCTCTCCCTTGTTCAAGTCCCTTAAATAAATAAGATCTAACTCTTTTTTGCATTTACCCTGACTGTGGTCCAGTTTGTGCAAGAGTAATGTATTGCTGTTATTTGCTGTGTATAACCTTGTTTTACAGGGAGTCCCCAGGGCCGAGCCAGAGGAAAGCCCTGGTAGTAAGTGCAAATAGTCTGGGCACTTGTGTGGTGTATCAGGGGTATTGTGAAAGTGATTATTGTGTATTGTTCCGGCCACTAGTAAGGAAAGAGGGAGGTTATAGTGCCCTGGAGGGCTGTGCCCAGGTTAGCTTGACCACTACCAACCCTGACCTCTGGATGGAGGCACCCCTTTCAGAACTCAGGGCCCTTAACCTGCTACTAGCCAAGCAGGCAGGGGTAGTAGCCCTTGGAATAGCACCACCTAGGGGTTACATAAATACCTGGGGTGGGCGGAACCTCTCAAATGGAGGGTTGGGGGCACAGCCCCCTAAGAAAACACACGGGAGAACCAACAGCACAATGCCGACACTCGACATTGTGTCTGTCGATGTCGGGGATGTCGGCGACTTTGGTGTCGCCACACCATAGGTAAACCCTAAGAAGCCTAGTACTAAAAAGACCTATGCTTCAAAATGAGAAAAGATTTTCTTTGTGGTGCAAGAACAAGCATACTCACCCACTGGAAGCTTCCCTTTTCTTTGGTGCTTGACTGCTTGGTACATCTACAGGCCTCGGGCCTATGTGCCTCATCTTTGAAAGTTCACCTAGCAGCCATGCCTGCTTATATTTCGGCTGGGAAGGAAAAACCTTTAACTTCCCATCCCATCTTTAAGAAATTTTTCAATAGTCTGTTACACCTTCAACCCCCTCTTAGGGAACTTATTCCTCCCTGGGACTTGAATCTCTGCATAGCCAAACTCATGGAGCCTCTTTTAGAGCCTATGGCCACAGCACAGCTAAAGTACATCACCTGGAAAACTATATTTTTGGTGGCAATTACCTCAGCCAAAAGAATTTCAGAGCTGTAGGCTCTCTGCACTGAATTATCTCCCACAAGGGTAAGGTAGTTCTCAGGACAAATAGGAAATCCCCCCCTAAGGTGGTGTCAGAGTTCCATCTGAACCAGTCCATAACACTTCCTGTCTTCTTCACAGACAAATCTACTCCTGGTGAACAAAAGCTCCATAGTTAGGATGTGAGAAGGGCACTGACCTACTACCTGGAGCACATCAAGCAGCTCAGGACTTCACGTACTTAGCTTTTACTTGCCTATGGTGAGGTAGGAAAAAGCAGGCCTACCTCTAAAAAGACTATCTCTTATTGGATAGTCTCTTGCGTTCAGTTCTGTCACAGTGAGGCTGGCAGGCAGCTTCCTCAAGGCCTCAGGGCCCACTCCACTAGGGGCACTGCAGCCTCGGTGGCAGCTGCAAAGGGACATACACTTGCTGGACATCTGCAGAGCAGCTACCTGGAAGACTGTACACATTTTCACAAAACACTGTTGTTTGGATGTACATGTAACCCCTCTGCAAATGGGGGTTCCCATAAGTCTTCCAGGAGCTTGCCTGAATGCTCCAAGTCTGGGCGGTGTTCGGCATCTGAGCTGTTTAAATGTGGTTCCAAGTGAGTGCTATTTGAGCCTCAACATACTGTCTCTTTAAGAGCTGTCTGCCTGCAGACATAATTAATTTGGATGGGAGTCTGTGTGTTTCCCTGCTTGAGTCCCGCTCGAGCTACTGCCAAATTGCTCCGTTTCTGCAGTCGCTAAGAGCGCAGAGGGAGCTCTTCTGAAAGATGTAACTGTTTACCAGAACTTAGAGTGATACTGAAAATACAGTTTGTCTGACCTGCCTTTTGTTACAGCACGAACTCTGTCTGCTTACTACCTCATTTGGGTCCAGAACTGCTGAATGGGACCAATCAGTATTTGGTACCATTGAACTGGAGCCTACTTTGGGCAAATCAGAACTGGGACTCTCACTTCGAGCCAGCCACAAGGGGATTATATGAAGAGAGCTTCTGGGAAATGTAGTTTGGACCTTGGTGCCTTTTTACACTAATAGAGGGAGCCTGTTGTGACTGACAAGGAGGATCAGCCAACTGGAACCTTTTGGATTTGGAGGAAATGCCCTGCTCTGTTACTGGAAAGCTCAGATCAGTTGTGACAGTGAAGAGAGAAGAGCTCTGTGCTTCTGCGGTGTATAGTTTCATGGAAGCACGGTGAGGCCTCTGAGTTCGGCCTGCAGCCGTTAGAGTGCCAGTTTGGTCTGAATCTGAGTTGTGAGGAGAAAGAAGCACCAGAAGTGGGAAACCAGGCTCACCCTGTAGAAGACTGGAGAAATTGCTGAATCGCGCTCGGTCTGTCAGGAACTGAAGCTGCTGTGTGTGCTCCCGGGTATTTTGCAGTAAGTGCGATCGGGATCGAGGAGCAGCCTGCCTGGTATAGTACTTTCCTTTTACATATGAATGTGCGTAGTGCTTGTGGGGAATCACTATTTCAAATCCCCTGTACTGTGTGCTGTGTGTTGAAGCTGGAAGCAAACCCCAGCTTGTCTTGGACTGAATCCGTTTACTATCAACTGCAGTGGGGTCCAGTCACAAGGATCTTGTCTCCATGCCCTGTTGTTCTGGCAGTCCAGAAGAACATCCACCATCTGGTCCTCAGCTTGGGTATTGTGAGTACAAGGCAGGGTGTTCCCCTGCAGCCTGTTTTCATCACAAGTGTGTCATCTAATTCTTGTTGTTTCACTGCTTCATGGACTGAGCCAACCGGCTCCGGATTACGATGGGTTGCTGTGCATATATTTTCTTCTACAGGGCCCTATCCATCTACACCTGCCGGCCAACCCCGGGCAACGGACCTGGCTAGCCCCCCCCCCAACCTGGGACCCAGAGTGTGACTTTTCAGACCCTGTATGTGTGCACAGTACTGTGATTTAATGCCACCAATTAACCTGATTTCCCCCTCCCGTGTTACTGTCCCCTAAATAAATCAGATTTGTTGTTGTTATATAATATACTGTCTGTGGTGTTGGTACTTATGGAAACAGTATTGTATTTCGCTGTGTATGTTGTTTAACCTTATTTTACAGGGGGTCCTCAGAGACGTGCTGCAGAATCAGTCTCGAGGGTAAGTGGTACTTTATGAGTGAACAGTGTGTATACGTGGGGTATTGGGACTGTAACTCCTGTGTACTGTGCGAGCCACTAGAGGGAATAAAAGGGTGTCTCAGTGTCCCAGAGGGCTGTGACCAAGCTAGTCTAACCTCTACAAACCCTGACCTCTGGGTGGAGGCACCTGCCATAAAACCTAGGCCCCTCAACATGTTAGTAGTCAAGCCGGCAGGGGTAGTAGCCCTTGGGATAGCGCCACCTGGGGGTTACATACAGTCCAGATCAGATGCCAGATTTGGCACAGCAGTCCTGCATAACCTCTTTCCAAAGTAGGTTCAGTACCCGCCTGTCAGCTGCACTGCTTTGTAGTCTGCACCTGTTGAGCATACTGAAGAATTCCTGGGGTGAGAAGAAGAATATTACTCACCATAGTAATATTATTTCTTCCAAGGTGTTCTTCAGTATGCTTGACCTCCTAACCATCCTCCCCTACATAACCTGACTGAGTAGTTCTGCAGTCCATCCTTCGGGCCAGATTTCACTGTTTGAACTTAATACTTAGAGCTTTAGAGTTATGGGTGTTGTTGTAGTCCCTATGAATTGTTGTTGTTCCTATTTTTTGATAGTTCTGACAAGTACTTTTAGGGCCTTTTGCCCTTTAGCTTCAAAATAAATCTGATTGACCCCCCACTCTAGCTCAGGCAGCGATCTCTCTCTCTCTTCATGTTCTCTGATTGGCTGATGCCAAAAATATCATTAGCATTAACTCCTCCTCTGGGGCAGCTGAATCCAGCTGGCATACTGCACCTGTCAAGCATATTGAAGAATACCTTGGAAGAAATAATATTACTAATGTGAGTAATTTGTTTCTTTCTTACCGTACTTCATGTAACAGTAATACCATTTGCTAACCATTTGAACAGGAACTGTTTAGAAACTGGGGTGCCCTGTCTGCAAGGACCTTCTGCAGTCCTTTATTCGGTGTATATAGTACCTGAGTATACTGTGTACATCTGAAGTAGGGAGCATTGCTTCCCCTGGACTGGCATGCTCAGGAAGATAAAACTGGCAGGTGGATGGTTTGATCTAAAGTAAACTCAAGACACCATCTTTGATAAAAATTTAGGATTAGTACACAAAGACACCCTGTCTTTGTGAAAAATCAAATAAGGAGGCTCACACATTAGAGCCTGAAGCTCTGAAATCATCTGAGCAGAAGTAATTGCAACTAAAAACAATGTTTTCAAATAGAGAAAGTGCAAGCCACAAGTCACGCTGGCTCAAAAGGAACCAAAGTAAGCTTTTCCAAAACAAAATTCAGGTCCCAAGCCAATACTGGATTATGGATAGGAAATAGGAGGCTTCAGATGTAAGATGCCTCTCAAGAACATATGGGCCACCTCCAGCTGGGCAAATAGAAGATGCTCAGTAGGCATTCTCAGGTGCCCTTGACCGAGTGGACAGCTATTGCCAATGAGCGGCTGCAGCTGGGGAAACCAGCCAGCCGTGCTGGTTCCTCTGCCCTCCCTCAAGCACCCTTGCCTGGGTACCCTTGACTGGGCAGACAGCTATCGCCAATGAGCGGCTATAGCTGGAGAAGCCGGCCAGCCATGCTCTTTCCTCTGCCCGCTCTCAAGCATTCTTGCTTGGGTACCCTTGACCGGGCAGACAGCTATCGCCGACAAGCGGCTGTGGCTGGAGAAGCCAGCCAGCTGTGCTCTTTCCTCCGCCAACCCTCAAGTGCCCTGGCCTGAGTGTCCTTGACCAGGCAGACAGCTATCGCCAACAAGCGGCTGCGACTGGAGCAGCCAGTCAGCCGCGTTCTTTCCTCCATCCGCCCTCAAGCACCCTTGCCTGGGTAAGCCCACCATTTCCACTGGGACCACACATTTGGGGCTCCAATTTGCTGCTGAACTGCTAAGCTACTGCCTGATTGGCTGCTGCCTTTTACGGCTTTTGCAGGGATTGGACAACCTTTATCTCAGCTACAAGTTCGACTTTCTCCTTCCCTCTGCTTTACTTCAGGGGCTACAATTTGGATACTTGTTATATTTTAACTTTGGACATGATCTGAAATGCATTATGTTTACTTGGGGGTGCTAGAATGTTTAAAATGTGTTAGGGGATTGTTTACACGATCAGCTACTGTATTTGTGTGCCTTACTCTGCCCTTACCTTCTAATTAATTTTTTGCACCTAGTCTAGCCTTGTTTTCTCCCCCTCTGACTTTTTTGGCTCCTATTATCTGCGTTTCTCTCATGGTGCCAGACCTAAACTTCCTAGCTGTCTGCTGCCCTCCGACACACACCGCCTTTTTTTTTTCAGCCTCACCCTTTTGTCTTTTCTGTCTCTCTCCCCATCCCCGATTTAGCCCCTTGGCTACACTTTTCTCTAGTTCCCTGCTCTCTGCTTTCTCCTCAGGTGCTCTTGATCGGGTGGACAGCTATCGCCAATGAGCGGCTGCAGCTAAAGAAACCAGTCTGCCACGCTCTTTCCTCCACCTGCCCTCAAGCACTCTTGTCTGGGTAAGCCTACTGTTTCCACCGGGACCACACATTTGGGGCTCTGATTGGCTGCTGAACTGCTGAGCTACAGCCTGATTGACTGCTGCCTTTTACGGCTTTTGCAGGGATTGGACAACCTTTATCTCAGCTACTAGTTCGGCTTTCTCATTCTCTCTGCTTTACTTCAAGGGCTATCACTCAGCCCTGGTATAACTAGCTCCCCTTGTTACTCAATAACACACCCATGCCTAGGTCCTTTTCGCTTAATTTGCAAGCTGCGACAAGTTCAATGGCAACCTTGGAAGCCGCCTTTTCCTCAGCTGCATTTTCTTATTAATCAACACTTCCAACAAAGAAGCAGTTGTTCCTTTGCACCAGGACTCATCCAAATAGATGGTTCTATCACAGCTGGTGCTTAACCAAAACAGGACCTTGGCTCATACAGAGGGCACTGACCTCTACACGTTTAGTATGCGTTTACATCAGCCCATGCCTACCAGCTATATAAAAACGCCTTTCTTCCTGCCAGTAAAGGCGGTATTATACACACTGTCTCTCACCTGTCACCTTGCTGTCCTCAGTATATCCTCTCAAAAAACTTTACATATTAAGTGGCATAACACAAGCATTCTCAAAATTATTATAAGTTGCCTTAGGGAACTGCTAGTTCTTCTCTTACTTTGTTCAGGGAATGTTGAGCTAAACCCTAGCCCACCCACTGCTCTAGATGCCCCACTGGATCTCTCACATCTTAAGGGCATCAGTTTTCTGCACCTGAATGTCTGCAACTTACTTAAGAAACTAGACATGATCCAAACATGGGCATTACACGTGTCGCCAGACATTTTTATGTTATGAGAGGCCTGGCTTACTAAAACAACACCAGGCAAAATCATTAACATTCCTGGCTATAGTGTTTTTAGGTGTGACAGATCCACTAGGTGTGGGGATGGGGGGGTTGCAATTTATATTAAGAGCTAATTCGTAGTTTCAGTTATTAATCGAATCTCTATTTCCAAACAATTTGAATGCCTTGCCTTAAAGTTAGCAGTATCACCTGAAATGGCCTTCTTAATAACTGTATGCTACAGACTGCCCTCTGCTGGGCTTGGCATATTACCCCACCTTCATGAATTGCTAGAAAAGGTGAGTTCTATATGCATAATAACGGGTGACTTCCATCTTAATTGGAAGGACGAGTGTTCCAAAAAACTTAAACAAGTCTGTGACATGTATGGGCTAATACAGATTACTTCTGAGATCACCCGCCCCAACAAGAAAAAGCTGGACCGCAGCACTCTTCTGGTTCTTATGCTTGTTAACAAGTCCCATAATATTACCCATGCAGGGGTCTTCCACAATGACCTAAGTGATCATTGTGCTACGGACTGCATTAGGCGCTCTCCTCACCTTACTTTGTCTTCTACCTTCAAGCTAAAAAGATGTTTGAAAAACATTTACCAGACTGCCTTTTTGGCAGACCTTGGCAGTCTCATTTGGCAGGATTTCTATCTGGCCCCTTCTGTTTCGGAGGCATTCTCCATTTTCCATAGCTTGTTATTAGGTCTGATAGATAAACATGCCCCAATTAGGAAGATCAAGACTGGGAAAAGGTCACCTGGCTGGTTCGCTGCCTCCTTAAAAAAAGCCCTTAGGGATAGAGACATATTATGGAAAAGAGCAAGGAAGTCAAAGCTAGACACTAACTGTCTTGTTTTTCAGGTAGCAAGGAATGTTTGCACTAAACTAGACAAGACAGAAAAAGCACGCTATTTCCAAACCCTACCGGGTCAATATGTCATATGCTTAATAGCATACAACAAAACCCCGTAACTGCAAGAGCGCAGTACAACTGAGCGAGAGGGTGCAATACCGCAAATGGGTCTGTGCACAGTACCGCACCCTGTCACTGTCCCAGGCAGAGGATAAGACCTCTGCTGGGATGAGGTTCGGCTGAGCAGCTGCTGTGGCTCAATGCAGTGAGCAGCTGCTGTGGCTCGATGCAGTGAGCCACTGGCAGCAAGGAAATGAAGCAATGCGTTTGGGACCTGGTTTGATTCCTGGTCCCAGTCACATGGAAAGTTTCTTTTTTTTTTTCACACTTTGCGCGATATTTGTGTTAACCCCCCCCCCCGGAGTTAGTTATATTAGTTGGGGGTGTCACAAATGCACTCAGCAGGTCAGGCCCTCTGCTCCCACAGTGCCAACCTCCGAGCGTAGTAATGTGAACAGGTAACAGACAGGGTAACCCTCCTGTCTGCTTGTGGGTCTGAATCACCTTTAGTCTCAAGTTCTGGGGGGATTTAAACTGTGAACCTTATGCCAGCGTATGCAATGTACAGGTGCAGATTCATACCCTCTTCCAGGATTGCAGTACAATCTTATGCCAGTGGGCACCAAGACAGGCTTCCAAAATGAACGCTTAAAACTCTATAAAAGACCTTAGGTATATTCTTACCTTTTCCCAGTTTAGTAACACCATCAAGCTCTTGAACAGTTTTTGTCAGTCTTAACCCTCTATAAGTCACATGCAAAAAAAGAGAAAATGGATAAAAATATGTAAAATGTAAACACTAGAACCATATATCAAAGAGCATACAATCACATAAAGAAAAGCAAGGGAAACTACAGACGAACTCCTACCAATATAAAGTTAGATCTTTTCTATCTAATGTATTACAGGGATTTATTTAACTCCAAAAATTGATTCGCGTTTTGCTCATAAAACTGCTAAAACATTGTGAAAATGCATAGCACTTACCTCACTGTGTTTAACAAACATAACACTTCTAGAAACCTATATAAATACTTTCTGTGCAGTTAGCATTGTCCCAAGAAAAAAACTGCTAATCAATTATTTAAAACCCTGTATTACATCTGCACAGTGCTTAAGTTAGAGCAGAGCTCTTGTTTCTTAAGAGCCCAAAAATATATGTCTCAAAGATTAGACACAAGTCCTAGTTAAACTGTGTCTCTCTCACACACCCCTTCTATGATGTCATCAAGCTCCTCCTTTTAGAATATAAAAAATATGCAAACAATGGTCTTCCTGTCAGGAGATATTTTAAATACTGTGACTTCTGCAAAAACTAATTTCCCAAATTATGACAGTCTTTAATCAAGCCTTTCCTTTGATCTTGTGTGGTTTCCTGTTCCCAAAGCAGGTCAAAGATTTTACAACTTTTCACACCATGGTGGTATAACATGTTTTTCCTCTAAGATGGCATAAAAGTTTACAAGCCCTATATCCTTGCAGCTGGGTCAGTTCTAATGAAGACAGGAAAACAGGAGACCCTTTATTAAGTCTCTCTAGTCTTTTAATTACCTCCTGGTTTCAAGTCACTTCACTGACCTGGGTGGCGGGCACCCATAGCACAGGATGTCTCATGTGAGACACTCACATACCACATTCTATATATTGCTACTAGCCTCCCTCCCGAGGCACCCAATCTTTCCCTATCCCTTTATGCAAGTACTATGACTCAGGGTCCCTCAGGACCCTACGAAAATGTTTTCTGACTTAACTTTGACCCGGGGACTCCAACGTGCTCCCAGATGATATAACTTACTAAGTTAACGTAAGCCAAGATTATCTAACCTGCATTTTTTAACTACTACTGTTAATGTACCTGTATTGTATCTTATGCTGTTCTTTTACATTACTTGACATGGAGCCTTTGCAAAAGAGTCTATGACTCAAAGGATTGTAATTCTGATTATTTTCAATAAATAAATAAAATAATTATATTAAAAATATCATAGAACAATCATAACCAGCTGGCCAAGCATCACAGTCCTCCCCACCTAGACTGAATTTGGAGGCTCTAACCCCTGCATGGGATGAGCCTCCCAAATCAGTTCACTCCTCATACAGACGCGACAAGCCATCTGTGTTCTGATTGTTCGCTCCAGCCCTATGTAAGATTGTCATGTCATGCCCTTGCAAGGCAAGACTCCATCTTAATAGTCTAGCATTTGTTTTTCACATTTGGGTCAGCCAAACCAGGGGGTGACTATGGCAAGACACTCTTTTTCCACAGTAGAGTAAGCCTGCTCCCTGGAAAGTAACTTTTTACTCAGGTACACTACAGGGTGGTCTTTCCTTTGGTTGGATGTCTGACTCAGTACTGCCCTAACACCCATGTCTGAGGCATCAGTCTGGACTATAAAGAGTCTGCTATAGTCAGGACTTGTCAATACAGAAGCACTGCACAGTGCCTCCTTCAGTCTGGTAAAGGCTTTTTCACAGGCTGGTTCTCAGGTAATTTTCTTAGGCATCTTTTTCTTTACCAGGTCAGACTGGGGAGCAGCCAGGGCACTGTAATTGGGTACAATTTTCCTATAGTACCCTGCTGTCCCTAGAAAGCTCCTGACCTGCTTCTGAATTTCTGGTCTGGGCCATGCCTTGATCACCTCTATTTTTACTTGGTTAGGACAGAGCTGTCTCTGGCCTACAACATGCCCAAGGTATGCCACTTTAGCCATGGCCACCTGGCACTTCTCAGCTTTGACAGTGAGCCCGGCCCTCTGTATCCTGCCCAGCACTTCCCAAAGGTGGGATAGGTGTTCCTCCCAGCTGGCACTAAAGATGTCAATGTCATCCAGGTACGCCACGGTGTACTCCTCAGCACCATTTAACACCTGGTTCACCAACCTTTGGAAAGTGGCCAGGGCATTCTTCATTCCGGAAGGCATTTCTTTAAATTCAAATAAGCATGTCGGAGTGATGAAGGCCAACCTCTCCCTAGCTCTATCAGTTAACTCTACCTACCAATACCCCTTTGTCAGGTTGATAGTCGTAAGGTAGGTCGCCCCTCCCAACTTGTCCAGGAGTTCATCCGTCCGGGGCATTGGGTGGGCGTCTGACTTCGTGACTTAATTCAGTCCATGATAGTCCACACAGAAATGAGTAGAGCCATCTGGCTTGGGCACAAGGACTCCAGGTGAGGCCCAGCGGCTGTGGGATCTCTGGATTACCCCTAAATCCAGGATTTCCTCCACCTCCCTCCTAATGTCCTTTTGGACAGCCTCTGACACCCGATATGTTGTCCACCGTATGGATGTCTGTGTCTCTGTCTCTACATCATGCATCGCTAAGTGGGTTTGTCCAGGCTTCGCGCTAAGCAGTGGGGCAAAGTCTGCTAAAACCTCCCTTACTTCCTGGATCTTGTCTGGGGCAAGCTGGGGAGACAATTTAACTGCCTCCACAGAAGACTCCCGCTTACTTTCTTCCAGCAAGTCCAGAAGGGGGTCTCCTTTGTCCGTCCCCTCCCCAGAACTACATACTGCAAACACCATGTCAGCCCTATTAGCATATGGCTTCATCATGTTGACATGGTGCATTCTTTCTGTCTGTCTTCTGTCAGGTAACTCTATGATATAGTTCACATCATTTACCTTTCTAACTACTTTGTACGGTCCGGCCCACTCAGCCTGCAGCTTGTCTTTCCGGACCGGAATAAGGACCATGACTTCCTGACCCACCGTGTATGAGCGAGCTCTGGCTCTGCGGTCATACCACACTTTTTGTTTCTGTTGGGCAGCTGCCAGGTTGCTCTGGGCTGTCCCCAAAAGTTCCTTCAGCCTTTCCCTAAACCTAAGGATGTAGTCCACTATGGGAGTGCCCTGGGTGGCGTGCTTGCCTTCCCAGTCCTCCCGGATCAAGTCTAGGGGCCCACATACCCAGCGTCCATATAAGAGCTTGAAGGGGGAAAATCCTGTTGAATCTTGAGGCACCTCCCTGTATGCAAACAACAGGTGGGGAAGGTATTTCTTCCAGTCCCTCCCATACTGTTCAACAAATGCTTGGAGCATTGACTTCAGGGTACCATTAAATCTTTCCACAAGCCCATTGGCTTGCAGGTGATAAGGTGTCGTGCGCCTCTGCACCACCCCACACTTCTCCCACAAACATTTCATCAGGTCTGACATGAAGGAACCACCCTCGATCGGTAATAACCTCCTGTGGAAACCCAACACAGGAGAAAATCCCAAGTAAGGCATCTGCCACTTTGTTCTCAGTGAGGATAGGGCTACTGCCTCTGGATACTGGGTGGCATAATCCACCACAGTCAGGATGAACCTCTTCCTGGAGGAGCTGGGGGTATTTAAAGGCTCCACAATATCCATTCCCACCCTCTGGAATGGCTCCTCCACTATGGGCAATGGAATTAGGGTTGCTTGCGTTTTCTTACCCACCTTCCCTATTTCTTGGCACCAGTGACAAGACCTTCAATACTCCTTCACCTGCTGGGTGAAGTTGGGCCATTAAAAAATTCTGGGCCAGTCGCTGCATAGTGCACGTGATTTCCAGATGACCAGACAAGGGAATATCGTGTGCAATCTTGAGCAGCTGCTCACGGTACCCCTGGGGAACAACAAGCTGCCTGCCTATCACCTCTCCCTCTGTCTTCACATCCTGAGTATACATCAGTCCATTTTCCCAATAAACTTTATGTTTACCGTCACCTCCCTGTGCTCCATCTGAGTCTGCCCAAGCCCTCAATTTCTCTAGACTAGGGTCACTTTTCTGAGCAGCTGCAAACTCTTGACACATTCCCAAGGCATGGAACAGGTCCCCTTCAGTCTCTAAACTAGGGTCCCTAGCACTAACATCAGGGCACTCAGGATCACTGTCATCCAAAACCCTCTGACAATGGGTCACCCCTCCTTCTTCAGAGTAACCCTCCGTAGCTGTGTGGTTAACTGCTACTGGGGAAATTTCTACCCCCTTTTCATTAGTCTCCATATCAGGAGACACAGGCTGGGGAACCAGCTTCCCAGTGGTTTCCACAATGGCTTCTGTGGGGTCCAGGGAACTACAATTTTCCCTTGCCACTTGGCTATGGGTAACTGCACACACCATCCCCTGTTTGAGATTGTTGCCAAGGATGACATCAACTGCTAAAGTTTTGACTACAGTCACCTGTTGCACAGTTCTCCCAGTTTCACCCCAGTCCAGGAGAACACTAGCGAGTGACAATGTTTTCTCCTCCCCAGTGAAGTCTTGTACAGTTATGAATTCATTGGGTATAAACTGACCAGGCTCTACCAGATCCCCTTTTACCAGTGCCAGGGATGCACCTGTGTCCCTTAACTCTTGTGTCTGTACACCATTCACCGTGACTGGGTGCATGCGTTTCCTCATGTTCACAGGCATGCTTCCAGGGACACACAAACAACCTACTTATTTCCTAGCCCCATGTTTTGTATTTTTTGTCCTTTTTGGACACTGTCTGGCAATATGCCCAGTTTCTTTACAGACCCAACATTCATTTTTTTCTCAGAGAAATCTTTTCTCTGAAACCTTGGGCTAACTGGTTTCGGTGGAGGCAGCGAGGGTTTTAGCTGCCCTGTAGGCACGCTTTTCCCCTTCTGTGTGGCTATAACTGCCCCATTCATTGTCAGAGCAGGTCTGCTCTTGGCATAGCAGTCCGAGAGTTCAGCAGCCTCTTGCACTGTTTTGGGATCTCGGTCCTCCAGCCAGGTTTTCAGCTCTGCTGGGCATGCCCAAAAAATCTGTTCTAACAAAATAGCATTTTCAATTTTATCTACAGAGTTTGCTTCAATTCCTTCCCACCAACATTTTAAAAACTGACGTTGTTTCTTGGGTAGCTCCTCGTAGCTCATATCAGGGCTTCTCCTGAGCTTATGGAATTTAGCTGTGTATGCTTCTGCAGTTAAATCAAACTTTTTTAACAGTGCAGCTTTAAATTTGCTGTAATCATTACTGCCCTCATTGTACATTTGACCCAATGCATCCCGAGCTTTCCTGGTAAATAGCGGGGATAGCTGAAAGCTCCAGGACCCTCTAGGAATTTTAGCCTGAATACAAACTTTTTCAAAGGTATTTAAAAAGGCACCCATATCTTCCTTCTCTTTAAATTCAGCTATCAATTTGGAATTTAATTTGTAACCCAGTCCTGTAGTTCCAGTTAAACCCAAGCCACTTACCTGCTCTGGTGCTGGTGTTTGGAGTCGTAGCTTCTCCACTTCATGTTGCCTCTGGCGCTCATGCTCTTCATGGTCAGCCTCCCACTGTTCTCACTCTGCCTCTCTTCATTCTCGTTCAGCCTCCCTCTGGAACTCCAGCTCCAATCTGCGCAACTCAGTCTGCAGCTTGATTGCTTCTGGCTCCAGAATGCTGGTGACCTTCCCCTGCTGCTGTGGCTCTTCGCTGGCACTGGCCCTGCTGTCATCCTCACCGGATCTAAACACCGCACTGGCTGCTGGCCCCTCCACGCTCAAGGTTTGGTCCCTTACAGTCACAGTCTGTGACTTGATACTCTGAGCATCTGCTGCCATCAGTGCATCCACGAGATTCTGCTTGGTGGCTCTCACCTCGTGCAGGACTCCTCTCTCCTGGCACAACTGCCTCAAGTAGTCTGAAGTGTACCTGCTGTAGTTGGAAGCCATCTTCTTCCCTAACTATGGTTACTCTAATTTACACTTTAGAAAAAAAATATAAGAGGTAGGAACTTGACTGTAAGCAAAATGATATAGTTCTGTTTAATTTTTAAAAATAAATCACTGCCTTATTTTGCAAGTGAGCAGTACAGTATTAAGCTGACACACTGAACAGTTAAAGCTTGTATTACCAAATTTATCTGCACCGATGCCAACCAAATCTGTCACAAATGCACTCAGCAGGTCAGACCCTCTACTCCCACAGTGCCAACCTCCAGGCGCAGTACTGTGAACAAGTAACAGACAGGGTAACCCTTCTGTCTGCTTGTGGGTCTGAATCACCTTTAGTCTCAAGTTCTGGGGGGATTCAAACTGTGAACCTTATGCTAGTGTACCCAATATACAGGCGCAGATTCATACCCTCTTCGGGTATTGTGGTACAATCTTATGCCAGGGGGAACTAAGCCAGGCTTCCAAAATGAACCCTTAAAACTCTATAAAAGACCTTAGGTATATTCTTACCTTTTCCCAATTTAGTAACACCATCAAGCTTTTAGTTTTTGTCAGTCTTAACCGTCTATACGTCACATGCAAGAAAAGAACTTGCAGACCCAGGCAGTCTTTCAAATAATATATTTACTAAAATGGATAAAAATATGTAAAATGTAAACACAGAACCATATTTCAAAGAGCATACAATCACATAAAGAAAAGCAAGAAAAACTACAGACAAACTCCTACCAAAATACAGTTAGATCTTTTCTATCTAATGTATTACCTCTGTACAGTGCTTAAGTTAGATCAGAGATCTTGTTTTTTAAGAGCCCAAAAAGATATGTCTCAAGGATCAGACGCAAGTCCTAGTTAAACTGTGTCTCTCTCACACACCCCTTCTATGATGTCATCTAGCTTCTCCTTTTAGAATATAAAAAATATACAAACAATGATCTTCCTGTCAGGAGATATTTTAAATACTGTGACTTCAGCAAAAACTAATTTCCCAAATTATGACAGTCTTTAATCAAGCCTTTCCTTTGATCTTGTGTGGTTTCCTGTTCCCAAAGCAGGTCAAAGATTTTACAGCTTTTCACACCATGGTGGTGTAACATGTTTTTCCTCTAAGATGGCATAAATGTTTACGAGCCCTATATCCTTGCAGCTGGGTCAGTTCTAATTAAGACAGAAGAACAGAAGACCCTTAATTAAGTCTCTCTAGTCTTTTAATTACCTCCTGGTTTCAGGTCACTGGTCACTTCACTGACCTGGGGTGGGCACTCAT
Source organism: Neoceratodus forsteri (assembly GCA_016271365.2). Lineage (NCBI taxonomy): Eukaryota > Metazoa > Chordata > Ceratodontiformes > Ceratodontidae > Neoceratodus > Neoceratodus forsteri. Next base: position 485,411,792 of record CM057449.1, read on the forward strand.
AGCACAGGATGTCTTGTGTGAGACACTCACATACCACATTCTGTATTACAAATATCATAGAACAATCATAACTAGCTGGCTAAGTGTCACAGGGGTACATAATGGGGTGAGGGATGGAGCCCCCCCACAAAAAAAAAGACTTATGCCGCACGGCATATATCACACTGTTTTGGCAGCACGATATATGCATGTGGCATAATGTCTTGAGAAATTATGACCACGTGCCTTTCCAAACAGCCCTCAAAGAAAATAAAAATAGTTCTGCCAAGTTTTGGAATATCCTCAGAGAGGTTGAGGGTCATTTGCCCACTTCTCTGTTGCCCGCAAAGATAGTGTCTGGAGACGCTACATATACGGATAGGGAAGACATCCTGGAACAACTTAATCATTTTACTACAGTGTGCCTTGCATTTGATGTCTCTCTTGTCAGTAAGCTAAGCCCACGTGGTGATGTTAGTGATCATATAAGCTTCAATAACGACTACAAGTTGCGATCCTCCTCTTTCAGTTTTCACCCAGTTACCTTTAAGCAAGTGGAGGACCTCCTATTGTCACTGGATACTAAAGAGTGCCGGCGCAGACCATCTAGAACCGTTCTTCCTGAAAGTTGGTTGTCATCATCTGACTGCCCCCATCACCCATTTATTCAATTCCTCACTGGAACAAGGCGTGATACTGCCACTCTGGAAAATCGCACACATTATTCCTCTTTCAAGTCTGGTGATCCTAGTGATCTGAATAACTTCTGGCCAATTTCTCTACTCCCTATTCTTTCAAAACTTCTGGAAAAAAATTTGAACTCCCAGCTTTGAGAGTACCTCGAATCTGAAAACCTTTTAAACCCAGTCCAATCAGGCTTCAGACCCAAACACAGCATGGTATCTGCCGCAGCTAAAGTGTCCACGGATTGGCAAAATGCCTTGAATGCAAAATAAACATGTGTATGCGCTCTTCCTAGACCTTTGCAAGACCTTTGATACTGTGGACCATAGCCTCTTGCTGGATGCCTTGAATAGCCTTGGCTTAGATAGCACTGCCATGGAGTGGTTTAAATGCTGTCTCACTAATAGAATGCAACAAATTAAAGCCCTAGGGGACCTGTCACCACTAAAGGTTTTACCTTGTGGTGTACTGCAAGGCTCCGTTCTGGGCCCTATACTCTCTGCAGTTTACATCAACAATACTGATTCACACAAATGTACAGCTAACATACACTTATTCACAGATGATATGGTCCTTTACACCACTGATTCTACGCTGGATGTAGCACACAAGGACCGACAGCACGATTTTGTCATCCTTCAGCATAACCTCTTAAAGCTTAAGCTGCTTCTTTTTTTAAACTTTATGTTTATTGATTTCATACAAGACAAGAGTCAATATCTGTGCACTCATACAAGGCAGTAAAAAGTGTTAAGCATTGTATTCACACACATTGCTCTCCTACTGTACAGTGTTGATAAACAAAAATAGATCTTGTATTCTTTTACAACAGGAAAATTAGGGATTTTCAATACACTCTGAACCTCAAATAGTGTTACCAATACATTGCTAGCCTCTTTAATGGCTGTAGGTGCTAATTAGGGAAAATTAACAGGAATGATTACTGCAATCACTAAGGATAGCTATTTAAACCTTTATGCTTATTAAAGGGAGAATGCTCAGGAAAAAGGCCTGATACTAGACTCCCTTACTATGTTTCATAACAATCAATTAAACAGTTGAAGATGTAAGCATTAATCACTGACTGAGGAGGGCTCTACTAGGGGATTAATGCCTGGTTGGGTGGTTGGTGCATGGGGCTGCAGGCTGAGTGCTTCCAAACACCAACCAGGCATTAATCCCCTAGCAGAGCCCAACTCTGGAGGGGATTAATGCTAATGTAACATGGGCAGTGTGGAAGTGGGTAGTGTTGCATTAATTCCTGTAATATGTTACAGAAAAAGATATATGCACTGTTGAACAAAATATGCTTTGCAATAAAAATATAGACAACTTCTGATTTTGTGACAACCACATTTATTCATATGGTGGTGTTTTTCTTCACAAATATTAAAAGGTTTCTGATTGAAAGGCAACACAATGATTAGTTGAATCATGTGTTTTGTTTCAATAAGTATGCGTGCAAAAATATTTTATTTCACTTGTTATCTGCTGTTATCGATGTTGGTTGCTAATGGGGGAATGCGGTACTATCTACTTTGCAGATTTTGTGCATGTCAGCGATCCGCACATCGGTTTCCTGCAGGTGCGCTGCTCACCTGACAACGTCATCTACTTTCCCCATATTGTTGATCGAGCCCACGACTGATGCATATTACTGGAGATATTGGTGATTTCCAGGTACAATTCTATATTTCATGTGTCTGCTTCCATATTTCTATCCGCGTGGATATAACAACGTCCATCGGGGGGGTTAATATTTCTTTCTCTGTTCTAAAGGCGCATTGTGCTACTGCTTTTAATTTGGTACTGCAATGCCGGGGAATATTTCATGTAACGTTGCTCTTCAGTGGCTGTGTCAGGGATAGCAGCAGCGGGCGTTACTGTGGGATTAATACCCACTTGGTTTTGATCAGCTGCTGCCTTTGCACAAATAGAAATGCTCTATTTCCTTTGTTATTAATCACCATGTTACAAATGTAAATACGTACTTGCAAAAACCTGCACAAACCCACCCTTATTACCAACCCTGTGACTTAAAACTTTTTTTTGTTTGTTAGTTATTCTGCTAAGGGAGCATAATGTAAGCTAGACGGCACTTCAAAATGGCAGTCAAAAACTGCCAAGACCGCATGGTCAGATACATCGCAATCAAAAAAAAAAAAAATCCAGATAATTGTAAGTCATCCACTATCCTTATTTACCCCTGCATATTAAGGAAATGATAACAGAACTTGGTTAAAGTCCCACTTCTGCAGCAAACAAAAGTCGAAAGGTTTAAACTATGCATGTGCTGTCAAGTTGTAAAAGTAAATCTAACATTATCAGCAGTTCTACATCCGCAAAGGTCAGTCATCTTCCGAGTCCTCTGACTCTTCTCTGGCTTCATTTTTTTTTTAGCAAATTCATTCTCAGCCTTCTCGAGCCACTGACCTGCATCCTTGGGGCCACTGAATTGCCAGGTTTTGCCTCCATGCATGATCCTCAGCCTAGCTGGTAGCAGGAAGGAGTGAACAATTCCTAAGGCTCTAAGACGGTGCCTTGTGGCATTGAACTGCTTGCGTCGAGCCCTTGTTTGGTAGAAAAGGTCTGGGTATAATTTAATGTCTTTTCCACTGATGAAGATCGGATAAGCATGCCTAGCTGCCTGGATTAACATGTCTCTTACCTCTGAGCCCGAGGTTTTCAGAAGGATGGTCCAGGGTTGTGTAGGTGATGTGGGTCTGATTCTGGGGTTCACTTGGTATGCCTTTCTGAGATTCCCCCACTCAAAATTTTCTGGGACAGATACAGTCTGTTGTAGTCAGTGTTTAAGAAATTCAACTATTGTGGTGCCCTCAGCACCTTCGGGAACTGCGACCAAACGGACATTCCCTGCTCTGATTTCATTTTCCAGTGCCTCCATTCTTCCTCATAGCTGTGCATTCTCTCTTGTTAGGGAATTAGTTGCTGCGAGCGCTTTTGTAGATCAACTATCCGATTCAGCCATTGAGCCTGTTAACTGTTGGATAGCAGCATCATGAGACTCCAGTTTTGGTAGAGTCTTTTCGATTTTAACATCCGCTCTTTTCATTGAATCCATCATGGCCTGCCATGGCAGTTCCATAGAGGCAGAGGAATCACTGGCACCGCTGTTTCACATCACTATTTCTGCAGCCCTAGACGGGTTCTGTGGTGGTTGCTTAGAAGGTCCTGGCTGTTGCGTTTTCGTGCACCCCATCACAATTTGGGTATCAAACTGCTCCAGAAGTTGTAAGGAGTTTGTTTTTTGTGGTGCTGGCTGTTCAAAGTAAGCTTATCATCACTTAAATCATAGATAAGCTGCTGTGTAATAAGGAGCTAGTATGAGGTGCTTCCTGCCTAGAAGATGGCTCTGCTTAAGCTTCTTCTTAATGCCAAGGAGACTAAAGCTATAATCATTTCACCACGTGCCGCCCCAGCCCAAGGATCGTCAAGTAGTCTCCAGAACTACACCTTAACGGTGAATCACTGGAAATTGTGGATAATTTCAAACACATGGGATTCTTTTTTTAATTTTTTGTATCATGTTTTTATTAAGTTTTGCTTAAACAGACAATACAGATATACGATAGATCACAAACTATATACAGTAGGGTCCAGGTAAAACAGAGTGCATTAAGAGTTCATGCCATACATACTGTATGTATTTTTATGCAACCCCATCAGGTAATCCTACCACACCCAAAACATACATATCCATATACATCCCTAAATTTGAGTAATTTATTCATTTTCTATGTTCCTGTGTAATCATTGGGTACCCAGATACCCCCCCACACCATTCCCTCAGACGACATCACCAAGGCTAACATAAATGTAGTGATCATCACCTTTCTGTTTGTATTAGTTGATGTTCCCCAAGGTCCAGGGAGCCAGAACTGGTTGGCAGATGCTCATGAACTTTTTGCTTTTGCCTTGAATCAAATATGATAACCTTTCCATGGACAGCATGCTAAGCACTAGGGCATGCCACATCCGGAGTGTGGGTCTCTCTCCTGAAACCCAGGTGTTCAGTATGCACTGCCGGGCAATCAGTAGCAACACTAATCAACTATATACATTAAACAGCTCAACACTAAGTACAGTTACTGAAGAACAAGATCTTGGAATAGTCATAATCTCCGATTTAAGTTTTGGAAAACACTGTGGTCACCTGGTAGCCAAAACTAATAGAATAATAGGTTGCATTAGAAAATCTTTTGTATCTAGAAATAGAGACTGTGTATTGCCTCTTTATAGAGCCTACGTTAGACCCCCACCTAGATTGTTGTTCCCAGTTATGGAGTCCATACCTCAGGAAGGACGTGTCTAGACTTGAGGGGGTTCAGAGATGGATTACCAAAATGGCTGATAACATGTAAAATAAAAACTACTACCAGCGCCTGAGAGAGTTGAACATGTACATCTTGGAACAGCATAGAATAAGGGGGGACTTATTTGGATTTAATGACTGAACTAGGTATGACATTCGTTTCTAGACCATGTAACCTTAGAAGTCATAAATACCAACTACTGCTAACCTATCCTAAATGCAGCAAAAAAAGATTCTTCTACAAACAAAGAATTCTTCCATTGTGGAACTCATTGCCAATACACCTCATAAATTCAACTAACATAAAGTTCTTTAAAAATAATTTGGACAGCTACTTATTACAAGCATGGTAATTTATTCCAGTATGCTGGAATATGTACTTATATGGGTATTACACCTTCTGTGCATCTAACACATCCTAGTATAACTCCTAGTGTAACACCCTCACCCATCTTTTGAGAGGGGTCTATTCATCCCTCCCCAGGCCCTCCAATCTAAATAGTAGAGTCCAAGGTGAGGTGGGAAGCTGATCTCCCATGTAATCTCCAATCTCCTGGGCCACTTCCACCCAGGAAATCTGCAATTTAGTGCATGTCCAGAAACAATGGAAGAATGTTCCCACCTCTGTTCCGAATCTCCCACAGTTTGCAGAGACAGCTGGTTGGAAGTGATGGACCACCTCCTGAGGGCAATACAACCAGTGCACCAACTTATACATAGTTTCTTTATATTTGTTGCATATTGAGAGACCTTGGTGCAATTCCAAGATTGTTTCCCAATTTCCATCTGAAATAGAGGTCTTTAAGTCTCTTTCCCATAACTGTTTAGTTTTTAGTGTCCAGCGTGGGTGAGACTGGCGAAGTATTTGCATTGTCCTTCTAGTTATACCTTTGTTATCTTTATGGGCCCTGGATATCAGATTTTCTACTCCCTCCAAGAGGGCTCTCTGGGTTCCCATCTTGGAAAGCTCTTGAATATATTTCCTGATTTGAAGGAATCAGAAAAGGTTACTGGATGGGATATCTAGGTCCCTCTGTAGGTCCTCAAAAGAACACAAGGTACCGTTCTGTCTCAAGTCCCTTAAACAATTAATACCCTTTAGTTCCCACTCTTTAAAGGTGGGGTCCTCTGAACTTGGGAGGAAAAGGGGATTCCTGGCTACAGGCAGCAATAAAAATACTTGGGATTCTGGTTGGACAACAGGCTCAACTTTATGGTTCATTTGAGCGAACTGACCAAAAAATTAAAACAATGCCTATGCGTTTTCTTCCGCATTAGGCATCTTCTTACCCTTGAAGCCAGAAAGAAATTAGTCCAAACAACCCTTTTGCCACTGCTTGACTGTGCTGACTTTCTTTATAGCCACTGTCCTAACTCAGCTCTAAGTAAACTTGACATCCTATATCATCACGCTTTGAGGTTTATCCTGAACTCATCTCTACGCACCCAACACTGCCTTCTCTATGAGGTGCTGGGCTGATATTCCCTTAGTTCAGGAGGCAAAGAAATGTACTTCTCTGGTTCTACAGGGCACTAACTGATAAACTGCCTGCCTATATCTCTAGTCTATACGAGTGTGCAGAGGGGTTATATGGTCTGAGACGCTTCACATTAATCACTTTTAACATACCTAGGATAAAGACGAGGCATGGTTCTGCTGCAACGAACTTCTCTCTCCCCTCCCTGTGGAACACTATGCAAAGAGCACTAAGGATCACCACTATTCGGGGTCCCTCCACTTTCAAATCTCTGATCACAGGTTGCCTGAGGGAATCCTGCAACTCTTACAGGTGACTCATGTTGAACATTTGTTGCTTTTTTGGCTCCGTACAATCTAAACTTTGCCCATTACATTGCTAGCACTTTTCTTTAACTGCAACTCTTTTTTTGTTTTCTTTTTTTTCTTCTTCCTCTTTTTCAGACATATTAACTACCATCCTACTCCTTCTCCCACTCTTAATTACCTTCCTTTGACTACTTTTTTAAGGGGTTCTTCCAAGCATTTTGGTTTGGGGTTTTGTATGTTTTTACTCCAGGGTGCACTCCAGAGGCCTTTGTAGATTTATTTACTCTGGCGTGCTAATGTACTAGACTTGTTCTTGATTTAATTCTGTTTGATTCCTAATGACACTATAGTGATGTATAATTATTTTTATGCTTATTTTTGTTGTGTATTATTTATTGTCTTATCGTGTATTTGTCCTTCCTGTCCAGGACCACTTTGAAAATGAGCTTGCTCAATGGTGTTATGCCTGGTTAAACAAAAGTTTTGATTGATTGATTAGTAGGCACATGGAAAGCTAAAAAGGCTGCCAGGTGCACTCTGATTGAGGAATGCTGCAGGCTTGCATCCAATAACGACAGCAGATACTCCTGAACCTGGTTAACTGGACAGGTAAATGGGTCCAAATGATGAGAAGTGGCACATAGAGCAAACCACTTCCACTTAACAGAGTAAGAGGATCTGGTGGAAGGCTTTCTGGTGGTCACCAGGACATCAGCCACCTTCTGGGAAACCCCAAACTTGGCAATGGCTATGTCTTCAGGAGCCATGCATAGAGATGAAGAGATTTGAGGTCCTGATGGATTAGGGTTCCCTATTCCTGAGACAGCAGGCCCTTGCACAGGAGCAGAGGCACTGGTGGTTCTACTGCCAGGTTTTGTAGTAGGGAGAACCAGATCTCTCAAGGCCATAGGGGAGCAATGAGGATCAAAGTTGCCCCCTCCATCTGAAGTTTGAGTAGCACTCTCCGAATTAGAGGGAAGTGAGGGAAGGCATACAGGAACTTCCCTTTCCAACAGATGGACAACACGTCTTGCCAGAAAATTCCAGGCCCTGGAGCAAGTGAGCAGAAAAGTGGCAGTTTTGCATTGTGTGGGGATGCAAAAAGGTCCAACTCTGGATGACCCCATCTGTTGAATAGGTCTTTGAACACTGAGGCCAGCAGCTTCCCCTTGTGCGTAGTGGACTGGGACCTGCTTAACCTTTCTGCCAAAATGTTTTGGATGTCTGGAACATGTACTGTTGACAGTTCTAGATCGTGTTCCAGAGCCCAGTACTAGACTCTCATCACTTCCCTGCACAGGGGTAAAAGTGAATTCCCCCAAGCTTGTTGATGTAATACATCACACTGCCATTGTTCATCTGTACTAGCAGATGACCCAGGAATAGATGAGTCTGGAAGGCTTGTAGCCCATATAGGACAGCTCACATTTCTAGAACATTTATGTGCAAGGTGCTTTCCACTGGGGTCCACGTACCTTCCGTCTGATGGGGGGCCCAAGTGTGCATCCCAGCCCATCCCTGAGGCATCTGTTGTTAAACTCTGGTGAGGGGAAGGGATCAAGAAGGGAACCCCCATTAGTAGATTGCTAGGATCTATCCACCACTTGAGCACTATGCATACAGAAGTGACTCGAAAGAACAGTTACATACTGACCATAACAGTAGATCTTTGAGAGACTATCTTTTATCAGGCCACACTTATAGAACTTATAGATGCCAGGCACTAAGACCATATGGAAACTTTTTGCAAGCAGTCCAGTAGGGGCCGCCCACAATGACATCCTATGTCTGCACTTCCCATATAAACATAGGCAGCCTCCTCACTCCTCAGTTCCCTGCCAGAGATCATGCTCAGAGGACCTCCCTCTAGAGAACCAGGAAAGAACCCATGGCACTGCCTACCAGGTGGGGCAGGAAGCAGCAGGTAAACCTTACTGGAGAAAGAGACAGGAGTTAAAGAGTTCTACATCCTCAGGGGGATGGAGGGGGGGATGGCATGACCTGATGAAAGAGAGTCTCTTGAAGATCTACTGTTGCCATAATTAGTAACTGTTCTATCTTCTTTGAGGATATCCCTTTCATAAGGCCACACCTATGGAATGAGTACCAAGCAGTACTGACAGTAAAACAGTCTGGGTGGCTGGAGCCTACAGGCTTAAGAAAGGAGGCACTGAAACACAGCTAGGCCAAAGTCTGCCCTTTTTTGGGAGGCAATTTCCAGACTTTAGTGTTTGGTGAAAGTGTGGACAGTACTCCAGGTGGCAGCTGCACAGATCTCTGCAGCAGACACATTCTTAAAACAGGCAACAGAAGTGACCATGTCACTAGTTGAATGACCATGAACAACCCCAGCAAGTTCCTTACTGTACATCCTATAACAAATTAATAGTTAGCCAGCTGTTTGGACAGACACTGTTTAGAAAGAGGTGCTCCCTCTTTTCCCTTGGTGAATGAAACAAAAAGCTGTGAGGACTTCCTGCAGTCCTTCGTATGGTGTATATAGTACCTGAGTATTCTATGTACATCTAAAGTATGGAGCAATGCTTCCCTGGATTGGCATGCTCAGGAAAATAAACTGGCAGGTGTTGGTTTGATTCAGACACCACCTTTGAAAGAAACTTAGACTTGGTACACAAAGACACACTGTCTTTGTGAAAAATCAAATAAGGAGGCTCACACATTAGACCCTGAAGCTCTGAAATTCTTTGAGCATAAGTGATAGCAACTAATAAGCATTTGTCAATGCCGAATGCTCGCTTGATGGTATTGGCATTGGTAGTGCAGAAGTTGGAGAGATGCATAATAGGAATGGCAGTGAAGTATTAAACTAATGCCTACCCCCACTCCCACACTGCAGAGACTGACAGGTGTTTGAGGGTGTGCCTTTGGGTCACCGGCCATAACAGTCACATCATTCCACCTCACTCCACCTTGCAGACACTGACAGGTGTTACGGTGTGCCTTGGGGTTTTCGGCCTTTACGCTCACCCGCTCCATAAGGAAATAAGCTAAGATGGGTGCAGTAGAGGAGAATAGGTTGAACGTTAGGGCTGAAGGGACCCAAAACACCTCAATACCTGTCACTGGCTGCAGGGTAGGGGGTAGAGGTGGAATAGTGTGAACATTACAACTAATGACCCCAAGTCATACCCCCAATGCCTGTCAGTCTCTACAGGGTGGGGCGTTACAGTTGGAAACCCTAACGCCCTGGGCGTTTGTTGGTGTTTTCGCTACAAATTTTTAACATGGGCTTTTTGGGACCCCACCTCATGAACAGTGGCATTATCATTTTGTTACTCAGTCCCGAAAGGTGATTTCGCATAATGACTGTGCCATTCGACGCCACAGGTGTGAAAACACATTTTGGGCAGGATGTAAAAAATGACAGCTGTACTTTTCATAAAGACATGTGAAAAAATGGCAATGTTGAAACTCTGGTGTGAAAATATGAAATATTGGTGAAGTTACGAGCGTGCGTAGAAACTGCACAAAACACGCCTGTAACGCAATCATTTTTTGGAATTTTTTCACCACATTTTCAACATGGGCATTTTGGGACCTCCCCTCATGAACAGTGCCACTGTGATTTTGTTAATCTGTCCTGAAAGTTGATTTCCCACAGCGACCGAGCCATTCTGCGCCACAGGTGCGAAAACACATTTTGGGCAGGATGTGAAAAATGACAGCTGCACTGTTCATAAGGAGATGTGAAAAAATGGAATGTTGAATATCTGGAGTGAAAATATAAAAAATTGGTGAAGTTACGAGCATGCGTAGAAACTGTGCAACGCACGCTCGTAACGCAGTAATTTTTTGGAATTTTTTCACCAGATTTGCAACATGGGTTTTTGGGACTACACCTCATGAACAGTGGCACTGTCGTTTTGTTAACTGGTCCCAAAAGGTGATTCCGTGCAGCAACCGCAAAATCACCTTTCAGGAATGAGTAACCAAATGACAGTGACAGCGTTCACGAGGTGGGGTCCCAAGAACCCCATGCTGAAAATTTTGGGCCAAAATTCCTAAAATGGCTGAGATAGCAACCTAAGTTGAACCCCCCACCATTGACTTCCATTATACAACTTACCGTCATTTCTTCAGTTTGCCGGTCGGCTTTAAAGAGTGCAGAAGTGTCCCAGTACATAGAAGATCGCTGCACTCAACCTCCGGAGGTAAGTATAGGGTAAGTGGGGGTGTAAGGAGGTGGGTCTGCAGAGGGAGGGTGGGGGAAGGTGGAATGGGGAGATGGTGAGGGATCGTTTTCTTTTTTACTGGGGAAAAAAAGACTTTGTGGATGGTTTTCTTTATTTTACAGATTACCAAAAATATTTAGGCACACTGAAGTGGACTCCCAGTGTGCCACAATAGTGTGTGTGCATGTGTGTGGGGGAGGGCATGCCAACACAGGGATTGGGCACTCGATGTCAGCACTTGAAATATTTGGAGGTGGGGGTCATCTGACAGGGAGTGGGCATCCTGGTGTCAGAAACATAAATAAAAATTATTTTGGCACACTGGGGTGGGCTCCCAGTGTGTCACATTAATGGTGGGGGGAAGGGGGATACATGCCGACATGGGGATTGAGCACCCCGATTTCAGCTTTCCTGGGAGTGTGTGGCAGGCAGCACAAGCCACCAATGTGGGAAGCCGTGCCATGGCTCATTTATTTATTTATTGAAATGGTTCACCAGGAAAGGTATACCGAACAAACAAGGTGCTTAGCGGCAGGAGCCGATAAGAACCATAACTCCGGCCATGCGCATTACTGTGCACTGTAATGTGCATGGTCGGAGTCTTGTCAGCTGCTGCCAACAGACAGAAGGTATGTCTGTGTGCTTGGTTACGAGGGAGGGGGAAGGTCCCGCTGCAATGAGGAAACTGTCCCTTATTGCAGCGGCAGATTTCTTTCAAGTGCGGTCCTTTCTCTCAAACTGCTGTCATAGACAGCACGCCGATTCATTGGTGCCTGAGGGACGAGCCCCGTAAAGCGTCAACTCGCAACCATCCCTGATTGGAGTGGCACTTTTCCTTCAAGTGAAGACCGCTTCTCTCAAACTGCTGTTATAGACAGCTCATCAATTTATTGGTGCCTGAGGGACAAGCCCCATAAAGCATCAACTGCATTGGGCAGAAACTCACACACCTCTAAAATGTTGTACTGTTCCACGATGTTTCTTGTGCATGTGCGCAAGCAAACATGAAAATAACGTTTTCCAAGAAAGGAAGCATAGGCCGCAAGTTATGGCTGGCTCAAAAGAAGACAAAGTAAGCTTCTCCAACACAAAATTCAGGTCCCAAACTAGAACTGGATTGCAGATTGGAGGCTTCAAGTGCAGAATGCCTCTCAAAAACGTATGGACCACCTCCAGCTGAGGAACCGTACGACTATCAATAGGCACATGGAAAGCTGAAATAGCAGCCAAGTGCACTTTGATAAAAGAATATTACAGGCCTGCATCTGACAAGGACAACAAATACTCTAAAACCTGGTTTACCGGGGGTTAAAGGATCCAGTCGATGAGAAGTGGCCCACAAAGCCAAAGGCTTCCACTTCATGGAATAAGTGGCCCTGGTGGAAGGTTTTCTGGCAGTCTTTAAGACATCAGCCACCTTTTGTGACACCCAAAACCGAGCAATGGCTATGTTTTCAGGAGCCATGCATGAAGGTGGAGTGACTTGAGGTCTGGATGGAACAGTGTGATAGGTTCGTGGGATTTCACTAAACACAAACTGGCAGACAAAGATTCAGGTGCATAAAAAAATGCACAAGTGCATTTTTAATTTTTATTTTCTCAGAAAATCAAAATAATAAAATAAATATTTACAGAAAAGAAAATACGGTGTTAATTCAGCATACCTACGTAGCCTGATTATAGCTTTCTTCAGCTATACTGCTTCCTGAAGACTCCTCTCTGGTCTTATCTCAGCTATACACTCGACACAGTGTGAAAGCACACACCTTCTTCTCTCTGAGGTCAGCTACACACCAACCTACCTATCTATCTTCTAGCTCTAAAGACAGGCTTTTATACCATGACAGAGGTGACATCACTGTCAGGTGATCAGGTACTTAAACTGTTTTCCCTGTCTATTCCTTTATATATCTGAGAAGATATACAGTAGGCTGGCTGTTACCATCTGTTGGGCTTTACCTTCTTTATCATACCCTGTAATTTATATGCAGGTGGAGTCCTTCTATAATACTTAAAAAACTTTATTGTAAGAGGACTCATTATGGTGTTAAGCCCCTTCTTCCTTTAGTGACATCACCCGATACAGTTCATATAAAAACAGTCAGGCTGTGGGCTGTCAGCCCTATAGTAGATCAGTGAAACAGTATTCATCATACAGTGGCTTCCATAATGACTTTCCTACAGGTACCTTGTAGCTTTCATTCTAATTGAACAGTCTTTAAACCAGCATACTAATGTTGAGGATACAAGGGGTTTGCAAAAAGAATGGGAGAATAAGGGCGTGCTCATTTGTCCCCTTCTTTTGCCAACGTCTGTAACCTTATATATACAGTATATCATCAATGTCTTATTTTTGGTGTTGTTTACTTCTTTAATACCATATGCTGAAGACAGTTCCCTCTGAGGTTCTAATCTTAGGAGGGAACTATTTACATGAACAGAGACCCTGTTTCCTTTCTCCAACGGCTGATATTTCAGCCTGTCGACTAACTTTTGCGGTGTGGTGGCTCAGTAGGTAGCACACTCGCCTCTGAGGCCGGGAGATCAGAGGGCTGTGGGTTCAGTTCCCACATCTGGCATTTGGGTTAATATCCCAATACTGACACTGTAGTGCAGCATGAAGGGGGTACTGCACTTCTGAGGTGCCGTCTTTCGGATAAGACATTAAACCGAGGTCCCATCTGCCTGGATTGGTGGTAGTTCAGGTAGATGCTAAAGATCCCATGGCACTTTTCGAAAAAGAGTAGGGGAATTTTTATTATAACTTAAAAGAAATACATACATAATAGTGTTACTCCACATTAAATCATAATACAAAAGAAAAGTAAACATAAATATTTTGTCATACATTAATACGTCAATGCAACATAGCATTTATATAACCCCAAAATCTATTAGCTAAAGCTAAAGATGGCCCCCTTCCCACTAATAGAGTAGGGGGATTTTTATTATAACTTCCAAGAACAAATGATAACAAACAGTGTTCACTTCACACTGAATAATATACAAAGCATAAGGCCAAGAAACTAAAAATAAGTATTACATCCATACAAGTCAGATTTTCTTTCAACTAAACTTTTTTGAACCTAAACTTAAATCATAAAACTAAAAAGAACCCCCACCCCCCAACTAAAAGAGTAGGGGAATTTCCCCGGTGTCCTGGCCAAATTTCTCCCATTCACTAAAAATACCACCAACAGCTTTATCTGGTTCCATTTCAGTTGCTTAACATCTGTATCCCCCCTCCCCCCGGTCGCCCATGAAAAAGGACTTCTAGGCCCAGTGGGCTTACCAGGTCAACAAAATTCAGTAAATAAATAAATAAACTTTTCAATTTGGCCCATTTTTAACTCATTTATTGGGGTGGCCGTCGACCGAACAATTTAACCTTTATTTCTATCCTAGTTTCATGTTTACAATACTACTGCAGCTACGAGGCAGGCAACTATAACTTGATAGGGATGTTTCTGTCCCCTTTCTCAGTTTAAGACACTAGTATATCTTTTAGTAGACATGCAGGAGGCTTTCTGATAAAAGTGATAGTTACTGCCACCCCACTTTGAACAGCGCCACACTGCTTGGGGGAGCAAGGAGAGAGCATGCTCCTATTTTATTTCATTACCACATCCCCCTCTTCTCTCACAAGTAATTTCTCTCTATTTTTCTTCTTTGGGCACAGGATAGAAAGGGGAATCACTCAATATTTAACAATAGTTATAGTAAGTCAGCTTTTTTTCGGTCTGGCTGACAAGTAATACTCTCCTTTGCTACCGTGAAAGCCACTCCATTTTCTTACAGAGTGCAGTTCCATGTTCGAAAATGCAACTACAGGGATAATTTCATTATAATAACTGGGGATTGCTTTTTCCCATAGGGAAAGCAGGTTATAATATATAGAATAAAGTATGGGTCGGTGTGTAGCAGTTTTACACACACCTGAGTTGTGAGGATATTACATAAACCCGAGGCAAAGCCGGAGGTTTATAAGCATCCCACAACGAGGGTGTGTGTAAAATCGAGTTTCACACTCGATTTTTATTTTATATAATTGCCGGTTTGCCTTTTTGCCTTAGCAATTATATAAAATAAAGAGGTCTGTGTTTCCTGCCAGTGTATGCCACGGTCGGTCCTTTTACTGCGGTGCCAAGATTTTTATATTTTAAATTGTTTTTTTTTTTCCCCGATTTCTTCACGTCTTTCTGTGCAGGGTATAAGGGGAGAGAAAAGAAGAGGACTTACCGTCGAGCTGTTCTGGTGGTTCGGTAACACGGAAGCGAAGAGTGCTGATGGCTGGTAGTGCTGCTGCGTGAGCATGTGCAGAAGAAGGGAAATCGTGCGCATGTTTGCCGTTATAAATGCTCCTTTATAATGGCAAATTATGCCACGGTTTCCCTATGGGAAAAAGGCAGAGCCGGTAATTATTTCCCCATTATAACCCATGGGTTATAACGGGTCTGAGCATGTGCACATACCTCTCTTCTTCACTACACACCACTTTGCAGTTCGCCACCAGTTGGAATCAGGGTAAGTTAATTTTAAAAATAAACAAATAAAATTTTCAAATGACTGCTTCCCAAACTGGCTAACATGAGGGGAATTTTACCACGAGCGCTGGACCACATCAAACCTGACCAAGTGCACGGCTCCATGGGGATCTCTTTATTTTATATAACTACTGAGGCAAAAAGGTGGTACCCAGCAATGATATAAAATAAAAGCTGGGGAGTGTGTGAAACTCAAATTTTACACACCCCTCGGTGTGGGATGCCTTTAGAAACCCCTCGAGCTTCACTCATGGGGTTTATATGGCATCCTACACCTTGGGATTGTGTAAAATTCTCATTATAACCACATCCCCAGCCATTATTCTATATGTACTGACTTGTCTGCGTATTTTCAATTCCCCGTAGTGCCATATCTGGCTTGAACATTTCAGCACTATCCAAGTGCGCAGGATGCACAATACTTAATATGCGGAGTCCCAATGTGCAACATATATGCTTACAACTTCCACCTGGACTACTTGAAGATTTTATAACTTTGTACCTTTGGGAGTTTTCTATCTATAAATTCAATACATAGAGTCGAATGGGGGAACTATGCTTTTCATATGGAGCAGTCTAGTCTTAAACAGCTGAAAGGCTAGCCACTCTGCTTCTGAAAAGCATAATGCCTCTGTTGTATTCGGGAGGCAAACAGGGGAATCATACCTTTGTTTAATAATATTTAAACTGAGAACAGTTTTCATTTTCCAACCGGTCCTATATCATCCTTCAAGTCTGCCAGTAAAACATTTTCTGGCACAATATGAATATTTGTATGGGTTGAACTGCACGCTTTAGGATATCTGGCGCTGCACTTTATTCTATAACCAGCCAGCCAGCATACTGGTCATTATCCAAAGCATATTACAACTACATGGCTATGTCCTTATAAATCAGGGGTCTCTAAAGCCTTTTTCACAACCCCTCAGCTATATTCAGGTTTTACCCTAAGTATCCCGGGGCATTATTATTCTGGTACATTTTCATATATATTTCCATTCAGACTTGGAGGTCACATAATTTAACCTCCCTAATTACTAGATCTTGGAGTGGAAATAAGGAAATTAAAGTGGAACACAGTGAAGAAAGCTGGGAGGGGGAACGCCCAAAGGTGGCCAACCTTCCAGACTAGAAACACAGGGATAGGATATACAGTAAAGGATAGATGAACTGTTGCAACCCTAAAGTGAAGAAAAAGGGTATCCGGTTAATACCGCACAACAAAAACCATGCAGAACAAAATCGAGCTCACATAATGGCGCAGTCAATTACAGCTACGAGAAAAAAAATAGAGCTTTTGCAATTATAGCGACTAGCATAATAGCAGCCGGACACCTTACACAAAGCCTAATAGCGCTCACCCTGCATTAATGGAACAAAGCCTTAATCTAATTTACTCTGTTTACCTTTTATGTTATCCTCCCACTCATGATCAGTTTGCCAGACACAAAGCCTAATAACGCTCACTCCGCATTAATTGCCGGTCACCTGATTATCAATTTGCCACTTAACTTTGATCAATTGCCAGACCAGCTAGGCTACCTTAATTAATTGCTCAATTGACAAGACTATTATATGGTTACAATCATCTCTGTAGTGCAGCACTGATGCAAACATGGAGGTATGTTTTATGCAGAGCCAAAAGGGAAAAGATCTGATTCAATTCCAGGGATTTCTGAACCGCCGAGAGTGATTTTGTAGAGAGAAGTCATAGTAGACGTGCCTCCAGTATGACAAAGGGCACTACATAGTGCGTCTACACCTGACTGGGCAAACAGTCACAAAGAGTTGTGGGGAGCATAATCATGTACTGGACCCTCCTGAAATTGCTGCTAAGGAGGCGCTGGCAGCCATGAAAGCCAAGGTTGCAACAACCACAAAGACAACTCACCAGACAGTTGTTTCAGCTGTATCACAGTTGTCTCTGTCTGTCTCAGGGCAACTACCTTCAATGCCATTGCTCAAAAGAACTGTGAGGCACACCAGACGTGAAACTACACATTCACCACCTGAGCCCACTAGTGTTCAGTCGCTTGAAATACCACCCGAGTACTGCAAAACAAAGAAAGGGATAAATTCTTATTTATGATGCTGGGCAAGTAAGTGACCAGTTCCTTATCTTTTCAACAACTAAAGACTTAGACACCTTGAAGTCTGCAGCCCACTTATTTGCTGACGGTACCTTTAAGTGCTGTCCCACTATATTTTTTCAGCTGTATACAATCCATGCAATCAAACATGGCATGGTTATTCCCCTTGTTTATGTTCTAATGAAATCAAGAGCTGCACTAACTTATTCAAAAGTACTGACAGAGCTCAATAACTTATGTGGCCGTTTATCCCCAGAGGCAGTTTTAATTGACTTCGAGCTTGCTGCTATCAAGGCTTTTAAATCGAGTTATCCATTGGCACAGATGCATGGATGTTTTTTCCACCATTGTCAAGCCATTTGGAGGAAAGTACAGGAGCATGGGGAAATCTGCACTCGATATAAAACTGACCCTGGCTTTGCCCTTCACATTCGCTTTCTGCAAGCTTTGGCTTATGTGCCTACAAGCGAAGTCATATGTGTCTTCCAGGACATTATGGATTTAGATTTTTTTTAAGAGCAATGCAGAGATCCTAATGCTGCTAATTGACTATTATGAAGACACTTGGCTGGGGAGGCTGCTGGCTCATGGTGGTCATCACAGATCCATCTTTCCAATACAGCTTTAGAATTGCCATGACGCCATGCAGGTAGGCCTCCCCTGAACCATCAACTCTGTTGAGGTCTGGCACAGGCATTTTAACCACTTTGTCGGTGGCAGTCACCCATCGATCTGGCATTTCCTAGACTTTCTCCAGGCTGAACAATGGTACCACACTGCTATTGTGGAGCAATTGTTAGCTGGCTCTGGTGCTCAGGGTGTAAGAAAAATGTACAAAGACACTGCCAAAAAAATTGCCGCAATTGTGGCAGAATATGGCACATGCTCTAGGTATGAATACCTAAGAGGTATCTCATATAACTTCCAACTTCAAGCGTGAACCCCTGTACTGCTCTTACAGTTAACAGATGACTGATGATTTTAGGCTGGCCAATGTTTTTATCCTTTTTGATGCAAGACATTTTAACAAATATCTGCTATTGTAATAAAACGTGGTTCCTACTCAAACAGTGTCTTGCTCTGTGCTGATGGTGCCTGAGTGGGTGTGGGGGGGGGTAGGTTGTAACACTGTGTAGTACTGTACTGATGGTCCATCAAGAAAGAATAGGCATTTCTACCCACAGCGCCACAGCACCCGATCCAGCTTAGTACAATTTAAATATTTGCTAAACGTGATTTGCTATTTGCAATATTATTACAAGCGCTAAATTGACAATGTGATATAATTGCAATGCTATACTTGACCGAGCAGTTATTGCCACTCAGTTTTAACAGTGATCCAAGAAAAAGTAAAACATAGAAACATAGAATTTGACGGCAGATAAGGACCGCTTGGCCCACCTAGTCTGCCCATTTTCTTACCTAACAGATAAGCTGCAGATCCTAGTTAACCAACAGCTTACTTCCTCCTGCCCCACTAGGACTGCCTTATGTCTGTCCTTGCATTCTTGAAGTCCCCACTGTTCTTGACTCCACTACCTCCTCAGGGAGGCTGTTCCATTCATCCACAACCCTCTCAGTGACAAAATACTTCCTCACATTACCTCTGAGCCGTCCCCCTCTATCTTCAAATTGTGCCCCCTTGTTCTTGCACATCTCTTTTTCTGGAAGATGCTACCCTCTTGGACTTTGCTAATTCCCTTGAGGTACTTGAAAGTTTCTTTCATGTCCCCTCTCTCCCTTCTTTCCTCAAGGGTATACATATTAAGCTCCTTTAGTCTTTCTTCGTATGTCTTCTGGGGCAGACCCTGCACCATTTTGGTTGCCCTCCTCTGGACAGCCTCCACTCTATCTATGTCTTTGCGGAGATGGGGTCTCCAGAACTGCACACAGTACTCCAGATGGGGTCTCACCAACTGTCTGTACAGAGGGATAACAACTTCCTGTTTTCTACTATTGATGCCTCTTCCTATGCATCCCAGTATTCTCCCAGCCTTCCTTACTGCCTTCTCACATTGCTTGCCCACCTTTAGGTCATCTGATATAATTACCCCCAGGTCCCTT
Source organism: Neoceratodus forsteri (assembly GCA_016271365.2). Classification (NCBI taxonomy): domain Eukaryota; kingdom Metazoa; phylum Chordata; order Ceratodontiformes; family Ceratodontidae; genus Neoceratodus; species Neoceratodus forsteri. The sequence goes on from CM057449.1 coordinate 485,431,465, forward strand.
TCTATTTTTACTGTTGTCAGTATCTCACCCCCCATTGTGTACGCTTCCCCTGGGTTTTTGTTTCCCATGTGCATTACCTTGCACTTCTTTGCATTGAATCTGAGCTGCCATACATCTGACCATTCCTCCAACCTTGCCAAGTCCCTTCTCATCCTTTCCACTCCATCTTGTGTATCAACCCTGTTGCAGATCTTTGCATCATCTGCAAAGAGACATACTTTTCCTTCCAGTTCCTCTGCAATGTTGCTTATAAAGACATTGAAAAGGACGGTCCCAGTACTGAACCCTACGGTACCCGCTAGTAACCCTCCTTTCTTCACTGTGTACTCCATTTACTACTACCCTTTGCGTCCTGTTGTCTAGCCAATTTTTATCCAGGCTACCACCTTGGGACCCACTCCAAGGCTGGCTATCTTGTGTATTAATCTTTTGTGTGGGACTGTATCAAATGCCTTGCTAAAATCTAGGTAGACCATGTCCACAGCCCTCCCTGGTCTACTACTTGGTCACCCAGTCAAAGAAATTTATTAGATTCATCTGACATGACCTTCCCATCGTGAATCCATGCTGCCTTGGGTCCTGTGCCCCACTGGCCTCTAGGTACTCAACAATTCTTTCCTTCAGAAGTGATTCCATCATTTTCCTACCACTGAGGTCAAACTAACTGGTCTGTAGTTTCCTGCCTCTGTCCTGCTCCCACTTTTGTGAAGAGGAATCACATCTGCCCTCCTCCAGTCCTCGGGTACCACCCCATCCTCCCATGATTTGTTAAAGAGAGTAGTCAGCGGTGTCACTAGTTCTACCCTTAGTTCTTTTAGAATTCTTGGGTGAATCCCATCAGGCCCCATTGCTTTGTCCACCTTCAATTTTATTAGTTCTTGCAGAACCCTTTCTTCTGTAAATGGACTGGTATCAACGCCCATCTTCAGAGTGTTTCTCTTGTTTTGTTTAGGTAACTCCCCCTCCTCTTCCTTTGTGAATACTGAGCAGAAATATTCATTCAGTATCCCTGCTTTTTCACTGTCACCCTCTACCCACATTCCCTCCCCTTTATTAAGCTTCAGTATCCCTCCTTTGGTCTTTCTTCGCTCCCTAATGTACCTATAAAAGGTCTTATCCCCCTTCTTAACAGAATTGGCTATCCTTTCCTCGGTTTGGGCCTTTGCTATTCTGACTGCCTTCCCAGCCTCTTTCTGCTTTAACTGATAAGTACAGTCCAAAACAGTGATAGGGGAGGGCCCCTGTGACACCAGGGTTCCCTGTTCCTGTGACAGTAGGCCCTGGACTAATGGCGGAGGTACTGGTGGTTCCACTGCCAATTGCTGCAGTATGGGGAACCAAACCTGACAAGGCCACAGGGGCAATAAGTATCAATGCCGCACCCTCCATTTGGAGTTTGAGTAGCATTCTCTGAATTAGAGGGAAGGGAGGAAAGGCATACAGGAACCTCCCCTTCCAAAAGAGGGACAATGCATCCTGCCAGAAAACTCTAGGCCCTTGAATGAGGGAGCATAAATGTCCAGTGGAGGTGGTGGGGACAAAACCGTAGCAGGGTTCAAGAAAGCATGGAATAGGCATAGGGGAATCTTAGTGGTAAGGCAAGGGGGGGTAGAGCCAGAGATCAAGTAGGGTCTGCGGTAATACAGTAGCTAGGGAAAAATGGGCAGACTAGGTGGGCCAAGCGGTCCTTATTTGCCATCAAGTTCTATGTTTCAGAAAAGTGGCAGTTTTGTATTGTGTGGGAACACAAAAAGACCCAACTCTGGATGACCCCACGTGTTAAACAGGTCTTCTGCGACAGAGGTCTGCTGCTCCCACTCGTGCATCCTGGACTGAAACCTGCTTAGCCTGTCTGCCAGGACATTTTGTGTCCCTGGGACATGTACTGCTGACAGTTCTAGATTGTGTTCTAGAGCCCAATACCAAAGTCACATTGCCTCCCTGTACAGAGAGTAGGAATAAGTTCCCCACTGCTTGCTGCTGTAGTGCATCAACTTATGTTATCCGTTTGTATGAACAGAGGACCTGGGGATAGATGAGTCTGGAAGGCTTGCAGGCTGTATAGAACAGCTCTCATTTCTAAGATGTTGATGTGGTGGGTGCTTTCCACTTTGGTCCATGTGCTGTGTGTCTGATGGGGCTCCAGATGTGCCCCCAAACCCATCCCTGAGGCATCTGTTGTGAGAATCTGGTGAGGGGAAGGAATCAGGAAAGAACCTCCATCAGTAAATGGCTGGGTTCCTTCTTCAACTGGAGCACCTTCAGACAGGGGAGGTTACTAGATCCTGCTGTTCTAGGTCATCTGTGCGCTGGTCCCACTCGACCCTTATTGCCCATTGCAGAATTCTCATATGCAGTCTGGCCAGTGGTACTGTGACAATGGCTGCTGCCATCAGGCCTAGGAGCCTCAGAAAAGTCCTGGCTGTGACATACCTGTTTTTATAAACCATCTGGGCCCGTGCAATCAGATGCTTAGCCCTGTCCTGGGACAGGAAGGCTAAGCTTTGGGCTGTATCCAGAACTGCCCCTATGTACTGTAGACGCTAGCAAGGGGTCAAAACTGACTTTTGCACATCAACAGTAATCCCTACAGTATTGAACAGGTGTTTGGTGCATGCTAGAGTGTGAAAAAGCTGCTCCTTGGAGTGAGCTTTGAGAAGCCAGTCGTCCTGGTAAGGGAAGATATATAGGTCTTCCCTGTGGAGGGCTGCTGCCACCACTGCTAAACATCTGGTAAAGACGTGTGGTGCAGAGGATGAGCCAAAGGGCAATACCTTGAACTGGTAATGTTCCCTCTGAAACAGAAACCTTAGATATTTCCTGTGAGGGGGGCAAATCTTGATATGCGGGTAGGCATCCTGTATACCTAGGGAACAAATCCAGTCCCCTACTTGCAGTAGTGGCAGTAGGCCTTGCAGAGTGACCATTCTGAATTTTTTGTATTCTATGAAAAAGTTCAGGGCTCCGAGGTCTAGAATGAGCCTCATATTGTCTGCCCACTTTGGGACTAGGAAGTATCGAGAATAGAACCCTGAGTTCCTTTGTTCCCAGGGAACAAGTTCTTTTTTTTTTTATTTCTTTTTATTTCAATTTTCAAGACAAGTACAACATATCAAACATCAACAGTATTAACATCGCTATTGCCTTTTTCTGAAGTAGTGTTCACATTTCCTCCAGAAGCAATGGCATGCCCTGTGGAGGGTAATGTGAGGGCACTGGTGGATGGTCTGGAGGTAATTCTAGAAGCTCCAGAGCGTGATCCTGTGCTATTATCTGCAGGACCCAAGCATCTGATGTTACTATCCTCCACTGGTCCAGATGGAGGGAGAGGTGACCCCTGACAACCATGCCTGGAGGCACTGGTGACTGGGGGCTGAAGAAGGAGGCAGGCAGAGCTGACTGCTGCCGCACTGCCATCTGTAGGAGCTTTTGCGTGGGCTCCTGCGGTAGGCAGGGCTGCTGCTCTTCAACCCTTCCCCTTTTGTCTGGCACTGGAACACTGTCTGTTACTGGCCGGATGAAAAGGCACCCTCTGCCTGTTCCTTGGCTGGGTATGATAGAGGGAATGCACCGATTTCTGCATCCTGCCTGAGGCCTGCAAATGAGAGAGGATATCCTGCACATCTGCACCAAACAATTTATATCCTGTGAATGAGGCATTGAGAATGGATTGTTGAACATCACTCACAAAGCCCACCACTCTGAGCCAGGAATACCCCTGAGGCATACTGCAGAGGCTGCTGCCCTGGCATAAGCATCCGAGATATCATGTGAAACACAGAAGATGTCTGCCTATGTTTGCACCTGCTGTTAGAGCCCTCAGCAGCTCCTGATTAGGTGTACCTTCTAGGAGGGCCTGGGCAGCTGCCTTGACTTTCCTCCAGATGGTATTTTGGTATTTAACCATGTGGGCCTAGTAGGTTGCAATTCTCAGGCCCAAAGAGGAGAAGCAAAGGCTATTTTGCACATGACATCAAGCCTCCTGGACCCCTTAACAGGAGGGAGAGAATTAATGGTGTTTTGGTGCCTTAGATCTAACATGGGCAGAATTTATGACCACAGAATCGGCTTCAGGTTGGTCTGCGAAAAAGGGCTTGCCTGAAGGGGCCTGACACATCTTGTCTGCCTTCCTAGGTATGGTGCTCACCAGTTCAAAGGAGGAGTGCTGGTCTGGGAATACATTTTCCTCACACACACCAACCAACATAACACTCCCTAAGTCTTTTAGTAGAAGTTTGACTGGAAAGTACAGCAAAAAAATGAGGAGAGAACGCTCCACATATAAGGCTAATGCGGTTAATTAAACTCCATCGCACCAAATGCAGGTACAAACAAAAAATGTGTCAAAACTTCCACAATTGACCATTTAAACCATTGTGCAGGTGCCCCAGCACTTCGCAAAATCTGAGCTTCCTCAGGCAGTAATTACCTGGTCTGATTCCACACCTTTTATACTCCAACTATGATGTCATAGTAGAGCATCTTATAATTTTAATTTAATACAAACAATACATCCTGTGGATTTTTTTACAAACAAAATTATACAATAACAATGCACCCTTTACATTGTTCTAAAGTCTAGAAAGGTTACTGCAAAAAACCAACAGAAAAGCAAAATGTAAAAATGAAATAAACTAAGTGAAAAGACATTCGTTTTTAAACATTAGCAATAACAGTCCTCTAGGGTATTTTCAAGTGTTTAAATACTATATTAAAGAACCCCTTATAAGTTACTGCTTAAAGAATCAAATCACAATACATATGCAATGAAATGGAAAGTGAGAAATAAGAGGTTGTGTCAAACCAGGGTCAGGAGCCATCCAACCGTGACCCGAGCAGGAAAACCTGCACTCCACCAACCCTCCAGCTGCAAGAAAAAGAAAAGAAAAGACATTTCCTTTTTCATTGTACATTATATCATCATATACTTATTAACAGACCTAGAACAAGAAGAAGAAATCAGTTGCAAACTGGAGGAATATGGGGAAGAAAATTCAACAATGCATTCAAACTGCATATTCAGCATCACATTACTTTATAAATAGAGTTTTAGAACCCACGTTTGATTTACTTCAGTAACACATTCAAAACAAAAATCCAAAAGCTTTCATGCTGTAGCTGGCCTGGTGATGCTGAGGGCTGAGGCGATGGACGCCACACCTCGTGCCACGCCAGTGACCTGGGTTCAGGAACGAGCTTGGGTCAAAGGGGGTCGGCAGGGGCAGGAGAGGATTGAGCATCCAGAGACTCCTCTCCTCTGCTGGGGGTGGGTGAGTTATGTCTCCCGCTGTGACAGCAGCTCCCAGTGGAGACTGGGGGCAGCGCAACATGCGGGAGACTTGCAAGTAGGTTGGTGACAGTGGTGAATGGCATGCGGATGGGTGCGGGAGCACGCTGGTCATCATTGCACATCCATGCCTCCAGGGGCATGAAACACACAGAAAAGCCCTGGCACCCAGACAGGCGAAGGTGGGGCCAAGGACGTCCCCCACACCCACAGCCCGGTCCTACCTGGCCGGTCGCTGTCTCTCTCCTCCACTCCCCAGCCGCCCTTCTAGATTATAAATTGAATACCGGAGGAGTAAATGGCAGTCCCACCCCAGAGGGCTCAGATCCGGGGGGGTGGGGTGGTCGGTGGAGCTGGAGGAGAGCTCCTGGGAGCAGCAAACCAGTACGGGTGGACCTCAGGCATGGCGGGAAACGGGAGACTCCACACCCCACTGGAGAGAGGTCTAAGGGGCCAGTGAGGAGGAGTAAACAGAGTTGGGAGGAAAAAAAAACTTTCACGCTGTAATAGTCCCATTAATCTGTCCCCTCCTCTCCTACTCACCCCTCACTTGTTCAAGTCCCATGAAATTTAGGACTTTAGGGTCACTGTTATGGTGCAAAAAAAATATTCAGCGATTGGATTATCAGAGATGCAATTCTCAATATCATGTGCTTGCTCTTGTATTCTAAGTTCTAGTTGTCTAACTGATCTGCCAATATAGAACTTTTGACAGTCGCACCATAGGGCATATACAATGAAATTCGAAGTGCAAGAGATGAACTGATGAATATTTACTTTCTTATCACCCAGTGGTGATGTAAAAGTAACAAACAAGAAGTATCATGCGCTTGTAGAATTTGGTGGTGCTCTCACAGAGTTTGCCAACTCACATAACAATATCCAAAAAAGGCTAGGCACACAAATTACTGACTGACTTGCACCAGTGCAAAATTTATTTTTGGCAGAATGCCTGAACAGACCAAGTCCTGCGCTTCATCCCTGAAGTAGGTCTTCCTTCGGGGCGGATCTGAATCACCCACAAACATGATCTCATTTATACAAAGCAATCCCACACAATTAAGGTGATGCTACAAAATTTAAAGAAATACATACAATTAAACAAATAAAATAAAAATGTATCAAAAAGTTTTTTAGATGCCTATAACTTAAATACTGTATTATTTTTCAAACATCTACATTACTTTAATAAGCATAGTGCTTTTCACTTTGAATTTATAATAACAGTACTAGCTTTATTCCATCAGGTTTAAAGTTTCTATTTAAACTTCGTATTATTTACTACAATAGAAGCTCACTCTGTGAACAGGAACAATCACATACATTTATGATGCTTAAATTATTAGACATATACACTAGATATGAGTCTAACTGTTAGGAATCACAGCAAGATTACAAGAAAGGGAAACACCCAAAATATCTTTAAATTTGATAATTTTAGAACTGGAAGGTCAACTCAGGTTGCAAAAGGTCAAATCTTAAAAAAAATGTCAAATAGTTTTTGCAATATTTCTTTTCAAATCCCAATTTTTCACTGGGGGGGGGGAGGTGGAAAAAGGAAAATCATTGCCCATTACCTAAGGAGACAGTTTTCTTGATGGTTAGGAAGCTAGAAAATATGTAAACAAACCTTAGGTTACATCTTAGGTAATGGACATATGTCTTAGAACTAACTTAAACACAGGATCAAGGCCTCTTAAAGGAATTTTGGTGATTATGTTTTTAATGAAATGTTATAGAGAAATATTCTATACAGTAATTTGTGTGCCTAGCCTTTTTTGGATATAGTGATGCAAAAGTAACTCGTTTGCAAAAATCACGAATATTGCAGTTTCCATATTTATAACTGCCCAGGAGTCTTACTGGAAATCAAGTGCCCCTTGTATTCTTGTTATCCGTGTACTGGCTCCCCACTAGTCTGTCCTTCAAATTCGGACCTCTTTAGAAAGTTACCCTTGGTTTAGGTCCAATATTGGCTGACAAATTAGTATCACCTAAGAGGATTGGCCAGTATTTAGTGATTATATAGTGTATGGGAGGGGGCTATTATGAATGGAATTTGATTGAATCTCAGTGCTGTTGTACCATCGATGTGACATCATATAGTTGCTGTACCATCTTGAGTACGTCACATCGATGGTACAATGACTTGAAATGCCCTTGTGGTCTTGTTGCCCTGGTAGCTGCGGCGATTGCTTGTTTTTTTATTTCTGGTTCATGCATACAGTTTTAACAGCTGGAGCAAAGGGAAAAACGAGCAATAGCAATGTCCCACTCCCCCACCCCATCCAGATTCAGTGGCAGAACACATACGTGTAAATTTCCCTGTCTTTTGGTGTTTTATACCCTTTTCGCAGGTCCATGTCCAGCAATGCGACAAGCTGAGACTCTGCACTTGCCACACTGCCAGCTGGTTGCCAAGATGTATGTGACACCCAGTGACATCCACCGCAAGAAAAGCACATCCGTTGACAGCCACTTTTAACTGTTAATAACTGTTGAATGTTTTCTGTGTTTTTGCCCATTACTGGCTTATTTATTATTTAGCGTGTTTGCCTGGGTTCATATTTCATTAAAGCAGTTTGCGTTAAATCTCTGGCTGCAGCTTTCTTTTGCAGCAGTTCAGGTAAGAGCACAAAGCAAATGCTCCGCAAAAATGTGGCAGCAAGTTTGTTTTTTTTTTCTCTGCTTGGTTACATGTTCACTGTGGATTTAGTGCTCCAGCGGTGTTCACCCATGCCCATACACTATAAAAGACAATGTATGGGCATCAATGAACAAACAATGCTGTGTTCACTTCTCATGGTTGTCATGAACAACAGTAAACCTCTTGAGCTGCTGCTTGAGGTTTACTAGGTTGTCATGACAACCAATTGAAGTGAACACAGCATTGTTGTTCACTGATGCCCATACCTTATCCTTTACATTACTCACTTGTCCTGCCACTGAGTTATACTCCATGATGAAACTCACAGTACCATACTGATTCTCTGCTCTAGACTTAGATTTCAGTAAAGTTTTGCAATCTAGTTGATCTGCCTTCTTTAATGCTGAATCAATGGTCTCCACAGCATAGCCTCCCTCCAGGAACCTGGATCTTAGTTTCTGTACCTGTTCCAAAAATGTTTCTTGCTCTGAACAATTCCTTTTAAGCCAATTGAGTTTGTTAAGAAGTGAGGGTAACAGCTAGTGGCTAATAGCAAATTTTTTGTCGCTGTGGGCTTTCTAAAAGTTTTCGTATGTATCCTATAGTCACTCCCCACCATTACAGTTATACCCAAAAATTCAATTTCCATAGGATTACTTTTATGTGTGCATCTCAAGTTCAAATTATTGCTGTTAAGCCAGTCCAAGAATTCCCCAATTTCATGTTCATTACCAGATGCATATAACGTCATCAATAAATCGGAACCATTTAATAACTTTGTTAAAAAATGGATTGACCAAGCTGTCTAGTATAAAGTGCTCCTCCCATTTTCCCCAAGAACAAGTTTGCATATGACGGTGCCATTGCAGCCCCTATTGCTGTGCCACACTGCTGGAGATCATAGTCACCACTGAATTCAAAATAATTTTGTGTTAAAATGAATTCTAATCCCTGTAAGATCAGATTTATTGGTATATCATCTAGTAGTGGATCGCTCAGCAGAAAATGCTTGCTAGCTTCAATTTCATCTTTATGCCTGATGGAAGTGCAGAGGTATTTTACATCTATAGTTAACCAGCTGAGTCCTTGTGACCAAAGTCTACACACTTCTCTAGTATGTGCATTGTATCTCTGATGTGTGTGGTTAGACAGCTAACACTTGTTTGCAAAAAGAAAATGAAAATTGTGCATAAATTGTTATTTAAAGAACCAATCCATGAGACAATTGGCTTTCCAGGGGGATTTAAAAGGTTTTTATGAGTTTTCGGTAAGATGTACAAAATAGGTATAATCAGAAACTCAGGATGCAAAAATTTTAATTCAGGTTCAGTTATTTCTCCAATAGATCTGTCTCTTTCTAATAATTCAATTAGCTCTCATTTAAACTGGGATAAAGGATTGCACCTTAATTTTGAATATTTATCAGTATCCCACTGTAATTCAAATACTTTGTTTTTATAAAAATCCTTTTCAAGAGTAAAAATATTACTCCCCTTTTCTGCTTATTTAAACACCACATGTTTTACATCCTGTAACTCATTCAAAGCTTCATTTTCAGGCCAGCCCACCAGCGCATCGGTTTGATTTCCACCTGTGATGCTAAAGACTCGGGTTCAGGAACAGACTCGGGTTTCAGATGGCAAGCCAGGGGGAGCTGGCTTGAGCATCCCATGATGGCTCGCCTTCTCCTGGGAGGGAAGGGGGTGCACAGTCCGGTGTTTGCTGGCCCCTAGCAGAGGTCAGGGGCATGGCAACACACTGGACCTCACCACAGAGGAAGCATGGAAGGTGTCAGCTCATGCCTTGATGTCATGTGGCATATCACATTCCCACGGGGGAAAAAATGGAAAATGGCCCCCTGACTGACCAGATGACAGACACCAGTCCCTCACTGCTGCAAAGCCCTAGACGGTCCAGACTGACCCCAGCAGCACCTGTGTCAATGAAGATGTGCCTACTGGTGCTTTCTTCCCGGAAGGGGGGGACTCAACCAGGGTGCAGGGGAGGTACAAAAAAAAAGCTTCATTTTCATCCTTTGTCATATTATGCCACATTCTATTGTCCTTAGCTAGTAAAGCCTGGACTTCCTTGTACATATTTTTTTATAAGCCTTAATGAATGCATTTGTAGAAACAGGGCAAAAATCTGATTTAGGGGAGAATAGCAATTTTCGTGAAGCAGAGAAGTTATTACAATTAAGGTAATAGAGATTAATATGCGAATTACCTTGACCTCTGGGCTGACCTTCCTGAAATAATGAATCCAAAACTGAAAGATTGTTATAGTCCACAGAACTCCAACTATCCTGCATATTCAGTGACTCAGGTTCCTCTGAAAAATTAAGCAAGGAGGTATCACGGTCTCCAATACATTCCCCCTGTAGTGTACTTCATGCCGTGTCCAAAGTGAGTGTTTCTATAGTAGGATTTCCTGTAAAGAAGTCTTTCAGCTGTAACTTTCTGAAAAATTTCTCCAAATCAACATGAATTTTAAATGTGTCCAGTTTGGAACTTGGCACAAAAGACAATCCTTTAACCAGTATAGACTTTTGTGTTGCAGTCAAATTATGGCTAGTTAAATTCACTATTTGCCATTGAGTGTTTTGGGCTTCATAGAAACATAGAATTTGACGGCAGATAAGGACCGCTTGGCCCATCCAGTCTGCCCATTTCCCTGCCTACTGGATAAGCTGCAGATCCTAGTTAACCTGCAGCCTACTTCTTTCTACCCCACCTCTAGAATTGCCTTTATGACTGTCCCATGCATGCTTGAATTCCACCACTGTTTTGACTCCACGACTCTCCTCCGGAAGGTCGCTCCATGCATCCACAACCTCTCTGTGAAAAAATACTTCTTAAATTACCTCTGAGCCGCCTCTCTATCTTCAAATTGTGCCCCTTGTTCTTGCACACCTTTTTTGAAAGATGCTACCCTCTTGGACTTTGTTGATTCCCTTGAGGTACTTGAAAGTTTCTATCATGTCCCCCTCTCCCTCCTTTCCTCGAGGCTATACATTATTAAGCTTCTTAAGTCTCTCTTTATATGTCTTCTGGTGCAGACCCTGTACCATTTTAGTTGCCCTCCTCTGCACAGCTTCCATCCTGTCTATGTCTTTATGAAGACTGGGTCTCCAGAACTGCACACAGTACTCCAGATGGGTCTGACCAGCTGTCTGTACAGAGGGATAATAACTTTCTGTTTTCTACTGGTGATGCCTCTCCTATGCATCCCAGTATCCCCCAGCCCTCCTTGCTGCCCCTCTCACATTGCTTGCCCACCTTTAGGTCATCTGATATGACTACCCCAGGTCCCTTTCCATTTTGTTGTTGTTAGTATCTCACCCCCATTGTGTACTCTTCCCTGGGTTTTTGTTTCCAGGTGCATTACCTGCACTTCTTAGCATTGAATTTAAGCTGCCACATTTGACCATTCCTCTAACCTTGCCAAGTCCCTTTTCATCCTTTCCACCCCACCTTGTGCATCAACTCTGTTGCAGATCTTTGTGTCATCTGCAAAGAGACATACTTTTCCTTCCAGTCCCTCTGCAATGTTGCTTATAAAGACATTGAAGAGGACTGGTCCTAATACTGAACCCTGTGGTACCCCACTAGTAACCCCCCTTTCTTCAGAGTGGACTCCATTTACTATTACTCTCTGTGTCCTATTCTCCAGCCAATTTTTTACCCAGGCTGTCATCTTGGGACCCACTCCCAGGCTAGCTAACTTGTATATTAATCTTTTGTGTGGGACTGTGTCAAATGCTTTGCTCAAGTCTAGGTAGGCCATGTCCACAGCCCCTCCCTGATCTACTACTTTGTCACCCAGTCAAAGAAATCTATCAGATTTGTCTGGCATGACCTTCCCGCCAGGAATCCATGCTGCCTTGGGTCCTGTGCCCTCTGGCCTCTAGATACTCGACACCCTTTCCTTCAGAAATAATTCCATCATTTTCCTACCACTGAGGTTAAACTAACAGGTCTGTAGTTTCCTGTTTGCCTTGCTCTCACTTTGTGAAGGGAATCACATCTGCCCTCCTCCAGTCCTCGGGTACCACCCCATCCTCCCATGATTTGTTAAACAGGGGTAGTCAGTGGTGTCACTAATTCCACCCTTAGTTCTTTTAGAATTCTGGGATAAATCCTATCAGGCCCCATTGCTTTGTCCACCTTCAGTTTTAAGAGTTCTTTCAGAACCCTCTCTTCTGTAAATGGGCTGGTATCAACTTCTGTATCCAGAATGTTTCTACTGTTTGTTTTAGGTACCTCCCCCTCTTCCTTTGTAAATACAGAGCAAAAATATTTGTTTAGTATCTCTGCCTTTTCACAGTCACCCTCTGCCCCCCCCTTTATTAAGCCTCACTATCCCTCCCTTGGTCTTCCTTCACTCCCTGATGTACCTATAAAAGGTTTTATCCCCCTTCTTAACTGAGTTGGCTATCTTTTCCTCGGTTTGCTGTTCTGACTGCCTTCCCAGCTTCCTTTTGCTTTAACTGATACAGTTCTCTGTCCTGCTCCTTCTGTGATTCCATGTACTTCCTGAAAGCTTTCTTTTTCTCTTGAACCTTCACTGCCACTTCCTTTGAGAACCATAGTGGTTTCTTACATCGTTTAGTTTTGTTTATTTGCTTCACACAAAGGCTAGTTACCTCTGTGATGGCAGTTTTTATTATTCCCCATTGTTCTTCAAACCCTCCTTCCCCCATTTGCTAGTACATTCCTTAGGCACTCATCCATTTTGGCAAAGTCAGCCCTCCTAAAGTCCAATACCTTTGCCTTTGTATGGCTTTGACTCTATTGCTGTGTTTATTGTGAACCATACTGTTCGATGGTCGCTAGTTCCCAGATGGCTACCCACTTCTACATCTGTGATCCTCTCTTCATCTCCATTTGAGAGAACCAGGTCTAAGATTCGTTCCTCTCGAGTGGGCTCCAATACTAGCTGTCTAAGGCATGCCTCTGTAGGGCATCTAGAATAACCCTACTCTTCAAGTGGCTGCTGCAACTGCACTCCAGTTAACATCTGGCATATTCAGATCACCCATCAGCAATATCTCCCCTTTTTCTGCCTTACTAAGTATACTTTCTATCATTTCCTTGTCCATTTCCTCCCCCTGAGAAGGGGGTCTGTATACAACCCCTTTGCGGATTGTGGTGCCATTGCCGGTCTCCAAATTTACCCACAGTGCTTCTTCTCCGTTTTCCCTTTTGTTCTGCTGCTTTGATTCCTTTCCTTATGTAAAGAGCTACTCCTCCTCCTCCTCTATTACCCTCTCTGTCCCTCCTGTAGATAGTGTAACCTGGTATGTTTACGTCCCAGTCATGGTTTTGTGTGAACCATGTTTCTGTGACTGCCACGATATCCAGATGTTCCTCCTTCATCAAGGCCACTAATTCAGGAAGCTTGTCACTCAGACTATGGGCATTGGTACTCATTGCTTTCCATTTTTTGATGGCTTTACCTTCAGTTGCAGCATCCCCCACTGACCTTTCTACCTTGGTCTTTTTCTCATTTAGTATCCTGTTTTGTAGGGAGAGGCTGGGATTTTCCTGCTGCTTATCATTGATTTTCCTGCCCCCTTTCTTCCTTCACCTTGTTTTGTCGTGACGTGCTCTGTTGTAGTTGTTTTTTCTTTTACTTTACAGCTGGTAGATTTTTGGGAAAAAGACACCACCGCCCTGGAACTTGTTGATGGTTCAGCAGACGCAGAGGCTGAGTCCTCAGCTTCTGTGTCCTGTTCACTGTTCCTAGACTTATCTTTTTTGTTCAGGGTTTCACAGGGTCTGGATCTTGATTATGGTTGCCCTGTGGATGTCATCGAGGCACAGGTCAGAAAGCATAGGAAAACCAGGAGCAGTTTCAAAATTCGCAAATAGCATTTTATTATTAACAGCAAAATAAAAAAATAAAAATAGTTCAGTATAACTATATACAATGGCAGTACAAACATAGAAAGCAGAGTCCTTCTTCTGAGTTTTTCTTCTCAATTTCCAGTCTAGTCTCTCTCTTGCACAAGCATTGCTGCTCTTTTTAAAAGTCTGTGCCTGGGAAACTCAAGTAGAAAACAACATGCTTCCACACAGTTTTGCTGTTTCAGTGCAGGTGCAGCAAAAAGAACATTGAGACCCAGAACTGACCTCTTGTTTACATCTCTGCAAAATACTTAAACACTGCATTTCAGGTTAACCCCTTGAATTCCAGTTTTTGCAATCATTTCAACAGTATAACTATATGCAGTTTTAAACAAAGGGATCCCAGTATCAGTGACATTTCCACATAAAGATTCACATATATTTTTATACCTGCAGATATGCAAGGGGGGGGGAAGAAAAGACAGAAATAGCAAGGGAAGGCAGAGAGATAGCGAAAGGTGGAGAATTGCAAAACCGTCGGCGTGATCAGTTCCTAGGTCTCAAGAAAATTTGGTTGCGCAACCAGACAGAGAAGACAGAAAAGGAGAGGAAAGAACAGATCCTTGCATTTAACCTCTTTCTGCATAACAAATGGGGCAGGGCCTTATTCAACCCTGTCACAGTGGAAAAAGATCTAGTATTGCAGAATTTTGACCAGTTGAAAATTCCCCCTTCCTGGTTGTCAGCAATATCCCTTTCTAACTTTGTTTGCTTACATTTTATAAGCTCATATTTGTATTTTTTTAGTTTCTGTTGTAACTCTTTTTTTTTTTCAATTCAAAGTTTATTCAGTTTTATTCAATTACAGAGAGAGGATCTCCCGTTATATTTATATATCAACTATACAATGTTACAGTATAAACTTGGGAATAGATCCACTGTCCTCCTCCTCTCCCTCAACCCTCCCTTCATTCACACAGAGCAAATCTATCTGGTATCAGATTCCCCATTGCAAGGTATAGAACTTCTATGAATTCTGAAGTGAGTACAGAGTAACCAGAGGACCCCAGTTCTTGAGAAATTTCTGCGATTGATTATGTAAACTAGCAATTGTCTTCTCTAGGCAAAGATTGGCCAACAATTCCTGTAACCATTCACTGTAAGAAATTTCAATTGCATCTTTCCAGTGCCGCAAAACCAGTCTTTTAACTGACATCGCAATGAGGGTTATATGATATTTTCTATTGGTAACAGTAACCGAGGAAAGATCTCCCAAAATACAAATTTCCACTGTAAAAAGCTCTGATAAGCCCAAAAGGGGGTCAGCCTTCTGTTTAATGATAGCCCAGAGGGGGGGCTACCTTGGAACATTCCCAAAAGATGTGCAGAAGGTTACCCTCACTCTGCAGGCACCTGGTACATGCAGGGGAAGAAAGCATACCTAATTTAACCATCTTCTGGGGTGAATAATAAAGACTGTGCAGGAGTTTAAATTGTACTAATCGAAGTCTGTCTTGTGTTACAAACTTGTGACAAGTCTTCCATAGAGAGGGCCAATGCAAATTGTGTTTAGGAAAGAGTGGAGACCAATAAGAGGATGCTCCCAGGCAGTCTGGTCATTTCCAGTTATGAAGTATCTCATACAATCTGGAAACTGCATGTGGGAGACCCACCTTGGGTGTTAAATCCGACAAGGATGGACTCGGGGGTATAAATGGCACATTACTAAAGAATTTTATTATTAGGTGTCATAATTGAAATATTCTAAAAATTGCAGAATTCAGAACATGAAACTTAGTAAGGATTTCAGGTGAAGTTAACCACAGGCCATCCGGCCTCTGGAAGCAAGACAGTGAACAGTCCCCTATCTGGGGGATCCATCTCAACTGAAGTGGCCTACCGTCAATTATAAGGTTGGGGTTACCCCACCAAGGTTGTGATGGGTCCGTAGTATACTCATACTTTAGGAACGAGCAGAGCTGAGAATGGATACAAATAGATAATGCAACGGGAGTATTTTTAAGAGCGGAAGGCAGGGAACTTAAATTAACATGTAGTAACGCAGCAGGGGATAGCCCATGAGTTTGTATTAAACTCCTCTCTATTTTGAGCCAGATAGGAGTGTAGGACTGCTGCAATTGGGGGTGGTCTCCCCTAAGCCATTGCAGGTACTTATTTACATGACTGGCCCAGTAGTAGAGTCCTAAATGAGGAAGACGTAATCCCCCCTTCAATTTCAATGTTGAAAGCTTGTCATAGGCTATCCGGGGTTTCTTTTCAGACCAAATGAAGGCTGAGAACATCTGATGTATTTTTTTTAAACCACCTCAATGGTAACCAGGTGTTCGAAAGATTTAATGGGTAAAAAAGCCACGGGAAAACATTCATTTTAATGACATTAATTTTACCCCAAAGAGATAGGGGAAGTAATGCCCATCTCTTGAGATCTTGTCTAATAGTGGATATTAATGGATCCAAATTTAATTTCGAAAACCTACTCGGCTTCCTGGACAAATTCAAACCCAGATATTTCAATGTGTTGGGCTGCCAAGAGAAACCCACGGAGGATGCCACAATCTTTAGCGCTTTATAATTTAAGGGGAAAACGACCGTCTTAACTTCGTTTAATTTATAATTAGACATGGAACTAAATTCTCTCAGGGTGATGAGTAGGGCCAGTATAGATATATCGGGTTGAGATATTTGAAGGAGTAGGTCATCCGCGTAAGCCAACATTTTGGCTGTTTGTTGCTGAATACTTATACCCTGGATTTCTGTACTGGCCATAATCCTCCGGATAAGCGGTTCCAAATAAATATTAAATAACAGGGGGGATAAAGGGCATCCCTGCCTAGTGCCAGCATGCAACTTAAAGGGATCGGACAATACTCCATTACACACTACCCGTGCCGTGGGGGATTTGTACAGGACTCTTATCCATTTTATAAAAAGAGAGGGGAACCCGAATGCTGTGAGTGATTGAAACAAAAAATTCCAGTCAACCCTATCAAATGCCTTCTCGGCATCCAGGGAGATAAGAACAGCAGGAAGATCGGCATCGCTGGAGGCTGAGAAGACATGCGAAAGGGTTCTAAAATGATCGATCGCAGATCTACCCTTCATGAAATCTACCTGTTCTGGGCCTATAATATATTGCATAACAAGACTCAGGCGGTCTGCCAGGAGCTTCATTAGAATCTTAAGGTCCTGGTTGAGGAGAGAGATCAGCCTATAACTCTGGACCCTCTCAGGAGGTTTACCTTCCTTCAGTATTAGAGTAATTAAGGCTTCAAACAGGGACTCATCCAAAGCCTAACCAGAAAGAACATGCTGAAATAGCGAGAACAGGCCAGGTGCTAATTGTGACGTGAAAGTTTTATAAAAATTAGCGGAGAAGCCATCCAGTCCGGGTGTCTTGTCCGAGGGCAGATCCTGAATAACCCGAGTGGTACCCGAGGACTGGAGGAGGGCAGATGTGATTCCCCTTCACAAAAGTGGGAGCAAGGCAGAAGCAGGAAACTATAGACCTGTTAGTTTAACCTCAGTGATAGGGAAAATGATGGAATCACTTCTAAAGGAAAGAATTGTCGCGTATCTGGAGGCCAGAAGGGCACAGGACCCTAGGCAGCATGGATTCACAGTGGAAGGTCAGTCATGCCAGACGAATCTGATAGATTTCTTTAATTGGGTGACCAAAAAGCAGTAGATCAGGGAGGGCTGTGGACAGGCCTACCTAGACTTTTAGCAAGGCATTTGACACAGTCCCACACAAAAGATTAATATAAGTTAGCCAGCCTGGGAGTGGGTCCCAAGATGACAGCCTGGTAAAGAATTGGCTGAGAATAGGACACAGAGAGTAATAGTAAATGGAGTCCACCAGAAGAAAGGAGGGTTACTAGCGGGTACCCCAGGGTTCTAGTCTTAGGGACTAGTCCCTCTCAATGTCTTTATGTTTACATTGCAGAAGGACTGAAGGAAAGGTGTCTCTTGCAGATGACACTAAGATCTGCAACAGAGTTGATGCACAGGGTGGGGTGGAAGGATGAGAAGGACTTGGCAAGGTTAGAGGAATGGTCAAATGTATGGCAGCTTAGATTCAATGCTAAGAAGTGCAAGGTAATGCACCTGGGAAACAAAACCCAGGGAAGAGTACACAATGGGAGGTGAGATACTAACAACAAACAAAATGGAAAGGGACCTGGGGGTAGTCATATCAGATGACCTAAAGGTGGGGCAAGCAATGAGAAGGCAGCAAGGAGGGTTGGGGGATACTGGGATGCATAGGAGAGGCATCACCAGTAGAAACAGGAAGTTATTATCCCTCTGTACAGACAGCTGGTGAGACCCCATCTGAGTACTGTGTGCAGTTCTGGAGACCCAATCTCCGCAAAGACATAGACAGGATGGAAGCTGTCCAGAGGAGGGCAACTAAAATGGTGCAGGGTCTGCACTGGAGGACATATGAAGAGAGACTTAAGGAGCTTAATATGTATAGCCTCGAGGAAAGGAGGGAGAGGGGGGACATGATAGAAACTTTCAAGTACCTCAAGGGAATCAACAAAGTCCAAGAGGGTAGCATCTTTCAAAAAAAGAGGTGTGCAAGAACAAGAGGGCACAATTTGAAGATAGAGGGGAGGGCGGCTCAGAGGTAATTTAAGGAAGTATTTTTTCACAGAGAGGGTTGTGGATGCATGGAATGGCCTTCCGGAGGAGGTTGTGGAGTCAAAATCAGTGGTGGAATTCAAGCATGCATGGGATAGTCATAAGGCAATTCTGGGGGGTGGGGGTAGGAAGAAGTAGGCTGCTGGTTAACTAGGATCTGCAGCTTATCCAGTAGGTAGGGAAATGGGCAGACTGGGTGGGCCAAGCGGTCCTTATCTGCCGTCACATTCTATGTTTCTATGTTTCTATGTAACCCTGAGTATCTCCTCTAAAGTAATGGGAGTGACTAGGGAGGACTTCTGTAGGTCCAAGAGTACAGGTAATGTGGTCTGCGAGAGATAGGAGACTAATTGCGAGACAGAAGGGGGATCCTCCATGGGACTATACAGCTTCGCATAATAAGTCCTAAATTCCGAAGCTATGTCCGATGGGGAAGTCATAAGAATATCATTCTTTTGCGAGGAGACTGCAGCTATCAATCTATAAGATTCCAGCTGTTTAAGCTTGAGGGCCAGAAGACGCCCTGCTTTATTCCCTTGATCTACATGATAAGACTGAGTTTTCAAGATAACAAGCTCAGCCTTTTCTCTTAGGAGACTCAGATATGAGTCCTTGAGTTTCACCAGGGTTTCTCTGACGTGATCTGGGGATTGGGGGGGATAACTCATGCTCAATGGCCCAAATCTGGGACAGTAAGCATTTAAGCCATTCATCCTGAGTTTTTTTCCTTTTGGATGCTAAACCAATCAATAAACCTCTAAGATGGTCTTTCAGGGAGCACCATTCAATATCTGGTTTTCCGGTAGAGCCAACATTAATATCCATAAAAATGGAAATATGTTCGGATATATATGTTTTATACTCCGGAATCTTTAACAGTTGATTGTTAACCTTCCATCTCCCGGCGGAAATGGGCAGTGAGGATAAAGAAATCGAGTAGGCAACGGGTGAATGGTCAGAGAGTGGTCCTGCTAGTATAGCTGAGTCTACTGCTGTGGGGATTAAGGACTGGGAAATCAATGTATAGCCAATGCAGGAGGACGAGTGGTGTACAGAGGAGGTAAAAGTGAACTCTCTATCCGATGGGTGAAGAATGCGCCAAATGTCCGCTAACCCCGCACCATCTAACCAATCCCAGAGTGCCCATTGTGCAAAAATGGGGAGAGAATATTGAGAATGTGTATAAAGAAACTGGGAGTGTCGGTATTGGGACCATAGACACTGCCCAAGATAACTTTTTTGGTATGGAGTTTGCCTTTCACAAACACATAACGTCCTTCAGAGTCCGCTATGATTTGGGTGGGAACAAACGATACGGATCTGCGCCATAGGATCAAAACTCCACGGCTTTAGGTGTTACCCTCTGCCACGAAGCATTGACCCATCTGCTGCCTGTGGAGCTGCGTAGCCTCAGAATTCAGTAAATGAGATTCCTGCAAAAACGCAATGTCCGCAGCCAGCAGATTTAGGTGCTTAAGAATCTGATATTGTTTAATTTTGCACCTGGCCCCCCGCGCATTCCAGGAGATTACCCTCGTTGTCCCAGCTGTGTCGAGAAAAAAACTGGTTGATGTATGAGACAATTAACAGGAAGGATACTCTGCCCCAAATCACTGTGTGAACTTACCCCCACCCTCCCCTCAATCCCCCAAAATCTACCCACATAAATCCTCAACAATATAAACTTTAAAATCCTTCCCAACCCACCCTGCCACCCCCCACTCTACATTTCGCCTTCTGCATCATGCCCCAGAACTTTTCCCCTTTCGCTCCAGCCACCCTACCAACCCCTAAATATATAAAACAGTAACCGTAACAAGGATCACTAACTGGACTCCAGAAATTAAAATGCTGCAAACTAAGGGATTTGCTGCACTGGAGTAGCTGAGGCGGTGAGCTTGTTAACTGAGAAATAACTCTCCAATCTGAAACATTCTATACAGATCAGCAGGCAAATTCTAAACTAGGCCAGCACGATACTGTAATCATTAACCTAAAGTAACACCTTAATATTACATTAATACGTAAATTGGTCTGCACTAAATAAACCAAAACGTGGCTTAAAACTGTTCTCTATCACTACAGGAAACTACACCAAGTATAGAACTTACAGGCCAACTATTGGGCCATCAAATTCTCAACTTTGCTACCTATGGGAAAAACAGACTAAAAGAAAGGATAAGGAAACATGGGGGGGGGAAGGGACCAATATCAGCCTTCACCTGTCACCATATAAGTACCTACTCTCTCTGGACCCCCGTTAACTTGTGCCTCTTTCAGAGAGAAAAGGCATTTCACACTGTCCCCTTCGCCTCCTGTTTTACAAATAACAAACACCCATGTCAAGGAGAATTGGCGGTTCTTCATAGTAAATAAAACATGCAGTCCCTGGATCAGATGCTATTCTGGGAAGATCGCATAACTCTGCTGCGTTGACACGTCTAAATGCTTGGGCTGCGCTGCTTTCAGATCGACTGCTTCTGTATGGAAAGAGTCCCCTCTAGTGGTAATGACGTAGAAGTGACAGCGAGGAGAGACACCTCGCAAAGGCATCAATGCGAGCAACAACACCTCACTGGCCGAATGCCATGCAGCGCGACTTGGATCATCTTCCCATCTGCTTGCAGGGGATGTAAATGTGATGACTGGACCCCCGAAAGGGGGTGGGCACACATGAGACTCATGCATCTGTGGCATACAACCAGACATCAAGCACCAGAGTCCAGACCCTTAAATTCCAAACATGTAAAATTCCGGGCTAAGAAACTCTGCAAGGAACATAGATCTATCCATCAACATGGCAGTATGAGAAAAACTATCTTTCTCTCTGCAATCCTCATTGCTCTTCAGGAATTCTTAAACAGGTCAGGAAAAGAGGTTTTCAGTTGCCCCAAAGCAGATTCCGGATCGTCGAAAGCCACCCAGACATCGGAAATGAGAACCTTTAGCTTAGCCGGATATACCATCCGAAACTTGATGTCGGCCGCTATTAATTTAACCACCATAGGGTGGAAGGCTGTTCTTTTCTGGTGGACTGAGGCTGGTAGATCCTGGGTGACTCTCAGACGCTTTCCCTCCCAAATGATGTCTTGGAGCTCTTTGGTCTTGTTGAGAAAGTGTTGCTTTCCTTAAAGTTGAGGAAACGACAGATGACAGTTCGTGGAGGGGCTTCTGGGGGTGGCTTGGGGTGCAGAGCTCTGTGTGCCCTTTCAATAATATAATTAGCACCAAAGGGAGAGGGGCCATCTAACTTCTCCACAAACTTTTGTATGAACTTGATTGGGTTGTGCCCTTCTTCTCCTTCGGGGAGACCTACAATAACCACATTATTCCTCCTGCTGTGCCCCTCAAGGTCTTCCACTTTTTGCTCCAGCTTAGTAAGGTGTTGTCTGCAGGCAGCCAATTCAGGATCCAATTTGTCCTGCCACTTTTCCAGCGAGAAGATTCGACCTGAGTTGTCTGAGACCCTTTGTGCAACCTCATCTAACTTCTGGGTAAGGGAGCTAAAGCCTGTTGTCAAAGTATGAAGGTCATCTTTAAATGGCTTGAATTCCTCTAAGAACCACTGCAGTGTAAGCCTCTCATTATCCGTGGCAGAGAGACCGAGGCTGGCACTGGCATCCGCGCCCGGGCTAGAGCTGGAGGCCTGAGGCTTCTTTGGGGCCTTTTCTGACGTCACCGGCGGTGTGCACTTCAGTAGATTTTTCTTTATGTCTACCTCCATTCTGTGCACTGTAACGCTTTCCCCACGTGCCCGCACTGTTCCAATGCTTATTATCGCTATTTACGCCACTAGAATACCGTGTCTGAGATCGGTTAAGTAGTTTTATGGAGCGGGTGGCTGGAGCTCTATGGGGAAGCTACTATGTGGCACGGTGCATCGCCGGAAGTCGTAACTCTTTTTTTAGTTTACCAAAGTCAGAATGACTCATATGTTTGATTAATTCCTTTTTAAGTTCACCGTGCATGCACACACAGTGAACCTCTTGTTATAACTGCCTTTTGAGGGGTGTGACACTGTCTGTCCAATACAAAGTGGTCTGCAAGGGGCTCAACAGTGCCACACCAATCATCAGGCAGGCTAATTGTGATGCTGTTTTTTTTTTATGGACAGAAACGTCCTCTACTTGTGAGGAAAAAAATGCACCAATCATAAGGCGGCTTTTTCTTTGATGTGAAGAACAAACACCGCCCAGCAAACAGCTGATCGGTGATGTCCAAATGCTCTCCTTGCTTGCTTTTGTGCTGCCCTGCACTATCACCCACCACCCACCATTACACAGCCCATCGGGGATCATCTGTAGCCATGGTACAGCTCCTCAACCATTTCTCCCCTTGCTAAGTGCTTTTCCCTTGCCTGTGAATTAAACCCGACAACGGGGGGTGGCCCAATCCTCGTGTTGGTGCTAGGAGCCCCCCTTCCCAGTACTGTGGGACACTGGGGAGTCCAGTCCCAAAATATTCCAGTAATCTGTCTCTGTTTAAAAAAAGAAAACGGTCCCCCAATGTCTTTTTTTCCCTGCAAAAAAGAAAATGATCCCTCTTTGTCTCCCCATCCCCCATCCCAACCACCCCACACACACCCTTGCCCTATACTTACCATCCAAAGAACTAAATTACTAATTATTGTAAGAGTGTTTACAGATCATTCATATGAAAGTCTGCAGGAAAATCTCAGTTCCTCATGGCCTCACCTTATCTACCTACTTTGCTACCATTTTCTGTCTCTGGCGCCTTGCACCATATCTAACTACCTAGCTGCTACTCCTGTCCTTGACTCCTCTCGGCCCCAGCCCCTGCATTCACTTCTTCAACCTGGTCTCAATTCTACTACTTCTGTCCTTTGCTTCTCTTGCCCCCAGCCCCACCTCCCCGTTTCACTTGTTTTTCAACCTGGTCTTAATGCTGGGAACACAAACGATCCCCTCCTCTTCTTGCTGACACCCATTTTTATCACCTGCTTTAGCCATCCTTTGTCTCCCTCTACCTCTCCACCGTTCTACTGAAGTCTTCTAGTTATCTTTTGTGCTCTCGGTATCTCTGCCCGCCCCATAATTTAGCCATTCCTTGTCCTTTGCTGGTTTTAACTAAGACTCTTACCATATCCTCTCTCTCTTCCAGGACTGCCCTGAGTGGGCATCGCTGCTATGACTGTGGCACCGGCATTCCAACCAGCCGGCCACAGTCACCATCTCTGCCTGCCTGCCCCAAACTCTTTCCAGGTAACTGCTTCAGCTGGGTGCTCAGATCCTAAGCTGCACAATTGATTGGTGCACTCTGGGAGAAGACGGTTATTCATTTTACACTAAAACCTTGTGTCTGCTGACTGATAGGACTGACTTCTCTCCTTCTATCTAGCTTTGCTTTCAGCTGTAACTACTACCTCTATTTTTTTTTTTTTTGAATTTGCATTCTCAGCCCAGTAGTTCAGTTAGCAACTGTTGCAGTACGAAATATTTAATATCTTGAATTCTTAGCTAAATCAGTAATTTTAGCAAATGTTATGGATCAAATTTACAGTTTGTTTTAGAGTGATTACAGCACGTTTAAAGCTATGGTCTGCCAAGTGATTTAAGAACTAAATTACTAATTACTCTAAGAGTGTTTACAGATCGTTTGTACTAAAGTCTGCCAGGAAAATCTCACTTCCTTCTGGCCTTACCTTATCTACCTATTTTGCTGCCATTTTCTGTCTCTGGCACCTTGCACCATATGTAACTACCTAGCTGCTACTCCTGCCATTGGCTCATCTCAGCCCCAGCCCCCATTCATTTCTTCAACCCTGGTCTCAATTCTGCTACTTCTGTCCTTGGCTCCTCATTCGCCCACCCGCATTCACATCTTCAACCTGGTTTCAATTCTGCTACTTCTCTCCTTGATTCATCTTGCCCCCAGCCCCCCGTCCCTTGTTTGTCAACCTGGTCTTAATGCTGGGAACACAAACGATCCCTCCTTGACTTCTCCCCTCCTCTTCTTGCTGCAACCTCTGTTTATTTTTATTTTCATTCTTAGCCCAGTAATTTATTTAGCAAGTAATTTAGAACTTAATTACTAATTATTGTAAGAGTGTTTACAGATCGTTCATACTAAAAGTCTACCAGGAAAATCTCTTCCTCACAAGCTACCTTATCTACCTATTTTGCTGCCATTTTCTACCTCTGGCACCTTGCGCCATAAGTAACTCCTAGCTGCTACTCCCTGCGCTTGGCTCCTCTCAGCCAGCCCCCCCCCGCATTTATTTCTTCAACCTGGTCTCAATTCTGCTACTTCTCTCCTGGCTTCTCTCGCCCCAGGCCCTCCTTTTCACTTGTTTTTCAACCTGGCCTTAATGCTGGGAACACAAATGATCCCCTCCTTGACCTCTCCCCTCCTCTTCTTGCTGACGCCCATTTTTATCACCTGCTTTTGCCATTATTTTGTCTCCCTCTATCTCTCCACCCTTCTACTTGACATATTCTAGGTATCTGTTGTGCTCTCAGTCACTCTGCCCATCTCCGATTTAGCTACTACTTGTCCTTTGCTGGTGTAACCCGTGGGTGGCGCTATCCCAAGGGCTAATACCCCTGCCTGCTTGGCTAGGAGCAGGTTAAGGGGCCTGAGTTCTGAAACCGGTGCCTCCTCCCAGAGGTCAGGGTTGGTAGTGGTCAAGCTAACCTGGGCACAGCCCTCTGGGACACTGTAACCCCCCTCTTTCCTTACTAGTGGCCATAACAATACACAGTAATCACTTTCACAATACCTCTGATACACCACACAAGTACCCACACTGTTTGCACTTACAACCAGGGCTTTCCAATGGCTCGATCCTGGGGACCACCTGTAAAACAAGGTTATACACAGCAAATAACAGCAGTACAGTACTCTTGCACAAACTGGAACTGCAGTCAGGGCAAATGCAAAAAAGAGTTAGATCTGATTTATTTAAGGGGCTTGAACAAGGGAGGGGCTTAATCAGGATAATTTGCTTAAAGGCTATATCAATCAAACAGTTATGCATGCACTTCAGGGTCCATAAACAGTCACACACTCTGGGTACCCAGACAGAGAATGGTGGGCTAGCCAGGAATGTTGCAGCTGGTTGGGGCCCTGTGATGGAAGAAAATAACATACACAATACACACTATTTGTAATCCGGAGCTGGAGGGCTCAGTTCATCAAAAGAAAACAAGACAATCAGATGACACACTTTTAGATTAGGCTGTTGTTGCAGGGAGCTACCCTGATGATTACTCACAATACACAAGACTGGACACATGGGCATGAGCAGGCAAGATGCTGAGCTTGACCAATAATCCTTCTGGCAATTTTCCATCGCCTTGTGCATTCAACATCAGTATTTTGTTTTTGACATCTTTCCGGAGGCAGACCTCCCATTGAATGGTACACTGGGCGTTAGGGGCCCGTACCATTGAATCGGGATCCTTCTTCCACACAATCCTCACCAGTTCATCCTGGTCTACTTCCTCGGGTTTCTGTTGCAGATCATAGGCCTTCTTGATCAGAGCCAGAATTCTCAGGGTCCTCCCAGTCCGTGGCCCTTGTTTCTCGTGACAGACTTGCACCAGTCTCCCAAACATATGGGCATTTTCCCAATTAACAGGGGGACCCCATCATACAGTCCGTGGGGGACACACACTAGGCCAACGCTCTATTCACTCCTTCACATAGTTGCAGGAAAAGACAACTAGAGGCAGACATACCCTAGGTAGGATAAGACTTGTCGCTCAGGCCCCACACATGTAGGCCTTCCAGGGATTGAAAAGGCATATCAGATAAGTGTTTGTCATACCAGTCCTGGAATACAATGGTCACTTGTGACCCACTGTCAAGCACAGCCCGAGTATGAAAACCATTCACAATCACCATAGTCTCCATTGAAGGACCAGTCTTGAGAGGCAGTAGTAGAGGCCTGGGCAGATGATTTATCCACAAAGAAATTTGAGTTAGGGTTTCATGAACCCTCACTGCGGTCATTTCAGGCACCTCTTGGCCATTGATTTGCTTTTCGGTGCTCCCCTTGGAGTCTGTTTACTACTCTTTCTAAGTCCTTCTGAGACCGGCATTCTCTTTTCATATGGCCATCCTTTCCACAGTTGTGACAAATGATAGACTCCTGGGTCATCCTGGGGGAGAACATCGTATGAGGAACTGAAGCAGTAGTAAGAGAGTGGGGTCTAGTATCGCTTGCAGCGGTGAGAGTGGTGCAACTTGTCTTAACAGTTCCTTTAGAGTGGCAGTCAGTCCGGTGATCTCAGCCTTGGAGCCACCCTCAGTAGCGGATGCCTGAGGGTGCACCCCCACCCCACCCCATGGCAGTCACATCCTGAAAGGTACCAGAATCTTGTTCCATGGGGGAAACCCTTGCAGAGGCACCCATCTTCAACTCTCGGACTTCCTTTAGTAGCTTGCCTTTCCAATGCTGGGCCCAGGGCCGGAAGTCCTTTGCATTCTCAGAGTGCTCGTTAAGTGCCGACTTTTGCCCCTGAGCCTCACTTGGCTGATCACTCTCGGTCACTTGCACAGCAGCAGCAGATATGGGTGCAATTCCCCTACAGGGTCACATTTGCTCAACCCCCCAATTTCTTTCATTAGCTCATCATAGGAGGGGGGCAAGGCGCAACTGAAGCAGTAACAATTCTGAAAATGGAGCAGACTTAAGGATCCGGTCCAGCCTAGTTTGATTTAATTTATTTGATGGCAAACTACCCTTTTTGAGACACTCTTGTGGCAGCTTTTCAAGCCGAGGTACATACACAGACAATGCCTCCCCTGGGTACTGCTGAGTGTTTCTTACTCTCCACCACAGATCCTCATCTGAATCCGTGCTCCCATACATATTTTCCAATGCATCAAGATAGTCCAGTGCAGTTGCTTCGGGGTTATTGGCCCGCTTGGCACAGATGGTAGCCAGGGCAGGACCTCAGAGGCTCTCACTCAATCTCTTTCATTTCTCTGCTTCTGAGCATTGCCATTCAAGTACTAGAGGGGCAACATAGTCTATCCAGGTCTCCCAGTCATCCTCCCCTGTGGGGTGGGGAAGGTGCCCGAGAAGACTCTCAGCCTACGGTAGGAGTCGTGACTAATGGTAGGTACAGATATAGGGGCCAGCATTGGCACGGGCACAGAAGGTGGGGCACAGATGGTAGCCAGGGCAGGACCTCAGAGGCTCTCACTCAATCTCTTTCATTTCTCTGCTTCTGAGCATTGCCATTCAAGTACTAGAGGGGCAACATAGTCTATCCAGGTCTCCCAGTCATCCTCCTCTGGGGGGTGGGGAGGGTGCCCGGGAAGACTCTCAGCCTACGGTAGGAGTCGTGACTAATGGTAGGTACAGATATAGAGGCCAGCATTGGCACGGGCACAGAAGGTAAGCAGTAACAGGTGTTGCAGTGGAGGGGGTTTGAGAAGGAACACCCCAGGTGGCAGGAATAGTTTCTAAAGTCCTCACGGTTTTCCTTCCTCTGCAACAACTTAGCAAATTTCTCCTTAGAAGTCTCAGATAATGGTGGGAGCTCATCCTCCCCGGGGTCTTTACTGTCTTTTATCACTCTCCAGGCAGCTGGAACCCCTTCTGGGGCAATAGTCTGTGGCACTTTAGAGTTGTCCATGAGGTCACTACACTCTGCCAAGGCTATGAAAGTTTGGGCGATCAAATCAGCCTGTCGACCCACCACCACAGGGTTTTTTAAACATTCAACTTTGGAGAGTGCTCCCTCTGCAGTGTCTATACTGGTACCCAGGGGAATATCCAATATAAGTAGGGCATTTTGGGGGTCGATCTCCTGCCCAGTACACCACCCCACCAACTGGTGTACAGCCATTTCTACTGGGGTAGCCATCAATCTTAACAATAATTAGTCATTTTTGGCCACTAGAAGGCACAAAATCCCAGCGGTGAGCCTCCAAAATGTAACCCCTAGGTGGCACTATCCCAAGGGCTACTACCCCTGCCTGCATGGCTAGTAGCAGGTTAAGGGGCCTGAGTTCTGAAACAGGTGCCTCCACCTGGAGATCAGGGTTGGTAGTGGTCAAGCTAATCTGGGCACAGCCCTCCGGGATACTGTAACCCCTCTTTCCTTACTAGTGGCCGGAACCATACACAATAATTACTTCCAATACCCCTGATACACCACACAAGCACCCACACTGTTTGCACTTACCACCAGGGCTTTCCTCTGGCCCGACCCTCGGACCCCCTGTAAAACAAGGTTATACACAGCAAATAACAGCAGTACAGTACTCTTGCACAAATGGGAACCACAGTCAGGGTAAACGCAAAAAAGAGTTAGATCTGATTTATTTAAGGGGCTTGAACAAGGGAGGGGCGTAATTAGGTTAATTTGCTTAAAGGCTCTATCTATCAAACAGTTATGCATGGGAGCACATCAATTCACTCCAGATAATACATTCCCCGACAACTTGCTCCCGACAGCTCGCTCCCCACTAACTCGCTCCCACTCCTTCTCGCTCCGTGTCATTTCACTCCCTCCATGATCCCTGTCTTATTCAACATACTGTCAGGCAAAGCAGGGATTCATGAAAGAAAGCCACACTACAAGGCTACTTAAGTGCATTTAAAATTTTGAAAAGAGACAATTGAACGCTGGGCACTACGATCGTTTCACTCACTGTCTGATTCAACATACTGTCAGAGATGAGCAGCCACCCCAAAGTACAGCTCAGCTCAGGATTCATGAAAGACTACTTAAGTTCATTTAAAATTTTGAAAAGAGACAAATGAAATTAGTTTTACCTTATCTGTTGGCAGTAGTCATGCATTCACGCAGGCCGGTCGCACGATGCGATGCTGCAGATGTCAGGGATTCATGAAAGAAAGCCACACTACAAGGCTACTTAAGTGCATTTAAAATTTTGAAAAGAGACAATTGAACGCTGGGCACTACGATCGTTTCACTCCCTGTCTGATTCAACATACTGTCAGATGAGCAGCCACCCCAAAGTACAGCTCAGCTCAGTATTCATGAAAGACTACTTAAGTTCATTTAAAATTTTGAAAAGAGACAAATGAAATTAGTTTTACCTTATCTGTTGGCAGTAGTCATGCATTCACGCAGGCCGATCGCACAATGCGATGCTGCAGACGTCGTTGCCATAGTAACCATTGTATCCAAGATCCACCAAGATAGAATTTAAAAGAAAACTTTATTTAAATTTTTAAAAACACTGTCTAATGTCGATGTTGATTCAGTATTCAAAGCAGTGTGCGATGCCTCTTAGGAATTCTTCGGTGGTTCGTTCCTCAAAATTCACAAGTATCGTTTCGAACCGTGTTGCACTATCCTCGTATGCCCCTTTGCTGTGGTTGGTTGATTGCCAGCAATTAACTGTTCAATCTCTGCATCCCTTTTTTTTTGAATGCACTTAATGCCATCAATAAACTTCCATAATGTTGGGTGTGACATGCACAGCATTGCCTTCATCCCTCTAT
The DNA here is from genome assembly GCA_016271365.2 of Neoceratodus forsteri. Classification (NCBI taxonomy): domain Eukaryota; kingdom Metazoa; phylum Chordata; order Ceratodontiformes; family Ceratodontidae; genus Neoceratodus; species Neoceratodus forsteri. The sequence goes on from CM057449.1 coordinate 485,461,359, forward strand.
GAAATTCCTCCACAGCATTGTTTGTACGGGCTCATTTCTCAGTGACAGTATCGTGGTGATTCCACAATTGTATTGCATATTGTAGCTGCCTACGACCTGTCCCCCGTCTGTTCCTACACCCCACCCATGTGTCTTCAAAACAGTCAATGATGGGCTCTAATTCAAGTGGGAAAATGTTTAGTGTTTCATCTGTGATTTCTTCGAATCTACTAATAACCTGATTCAGGGGATAGAATGCCAATGCAGGTAAATAACGGCACTTAATGCTGAATTCACTGTCTTGGGCATATCTCTGTACTAGTCCCTCTGCTTGTATTTTTTGGTTCGTGCATTGAGAGAAATGAAAAAAACACCAAACGTGATTAGCATTGGGGAACACTAATCTGAAAGCTTGAATGGTTGCCTTCTCAAAGTCCGTCATGATTACTGCTGGGTCCAGACGGGGGTTCAAAACTTTTAAAGCATTAAGTAGCCTTTCGTATGTTTCCCTGCATTTACCGGGTAGTAATACAAATACTGCTGGCTGGATTCTTCCTAAACGTTCCCCCAATATACAGTACAATTGATGAAAAAGTGGGGGAGCGATGCTGAAGGTTCCATCAGCGTACCAATGTTTGCATTGCTCCAAAAAAAGCAGGTTTGATTCGGTTCCAAATACCAGAATTCTGTCAGTGCTTGGGCCGCTGTCATACAAAAGAAAATTAACTTCACTACCATCTGCACACTTAAATGCCCTGTACTACTGTGGTATCACAAGCTCAGTCAGGTCTCAAGGGTTTGGAGGAGCACCCTGACAGCGAATGCGCTGTATAGTGCGTTTAAGATTTTTGTCAAAAATATTTCCCTGTGCAGCCAAAGACACATTTTATTTGCAAAAAAGAACAACCTGTGCAGTTGTGTCTTGTGTGCATTTGACTCTCTTTTTAGCAGTATTGACAGCCTGTGCCCTCTCAACTGCTGTTGGGTCCGGTGCATGAGTGTGTTTGCTAAAGGTAGCAATTATGCAGGGTAATTCGTACCTCTCTGTATGAACTCTTGCATTACATGTTTTGACCTTCTTTACTGCCAACTCACACTGCCATATAGACTTTCCATTGTAGCCCCACTTGTGATGAGTGTATACATAGTTGCCAGCATCCACCAATTTCTTTTTGTTGCGCTCGGACATCATGAAGTGTGCAGCCATGGTTGCACTAGGAATAATGAATGCAGGTCACTACGATCGCTTCATATTGAATGGTTTACTAAACTGCACAGCATATAATTGTTTAATTGTTAAATCGGCAGCACAGGGAGCAAATTACCGTGGAGTGTAATTAGCGGGACTGAATTTGGTCAGGAGCGAGCGGTCGGGAGCAAATTGACGCGGAGCCAATTTACGGGAGTAAACTGACATAGACCCGTTATGCATGCACTTCAGGGTCCATAAACAGTCACATACTCTAGGTACCCAGATGGAGAATGGTGGGCTAGCTAGGAACGTTGCAGCTGGTTGGGGCCCTGTGATGGAAGAAAACAACATGCACAATACACACTATTTGTAATCTGGAGCCGGAGGGCTCAATTCGTGAAAAGAAAACAAAAAGACAATCAGATGACACAATTTTAGATTAGGCTGTTGTTGCAGGGAGCTACCCTGATGATTACTCACAATACCCAAGACTGAACACAGGCTGGACAAAAATCGAGACAGCAGGTGGTTAATCTGGAGTGCCAGGAGAAGCAGGGTCCACACGATTCGCTGAGGCATCGTTCCTGTTCAAGCGTGGAGCAGGGGGCTGATCCCCAGGCAGGTCTCTCATTGGTGGCTTTCTTTGTGCAGTGGGGTGTTCTGGCAGGGCCAGCGTGGCATGGCCCAGGCTGAATGGAGATGAACATGGATTCAGTCTGATTAGGCTGGATAAAGCTTTCAGCAAGCAGAACACAGTTCACACAGTGTGGAACCAAATTACGACCCACTTTCAATACACAGCACATTTACATGTAAAGGATTCTATGGTACCAGCAAGCAGAACACAGTTCACACAGTGGGGAACCAAATCATGACCCACTTTCAAGACACAGCACATTTACATGTAAGGAAATTCTACTGTACCAGGCAAACCGCTCTCCGGTCACGATCGCAAAGTCTCTGCACAAACTGGGGATTCAAAAGCAGCTGGAAATCCTGACAGGCCAATCGCATTCAGCAAATCTTTGGTCTTCTTCAGGTTAAAGCCTGGTCACAGTCCAGTGGCTTAAATAGTCCTCACAGCTCGTATTCAGTCTGAATTAACTCTATTTTCCCTCTCAGGGGCAGCAGCAGACAGGCAGGTAAAAACTCAGCCCTTTCACAGTTCTCCCATGCAAAACTACACAGAACTGCTGCTCAAACTCACTTGAGCTGTTACTTCTTCACTTCTCAGCTCAAAAACTGACACTAGCTGCAGCAGCCTGGGAAATTCCCCAAGATCCAAAAGGTTCAGTTGGCTGATCCTCCTGTCAGTCACAACAAAGGCTCCCCCTTCAGGTGCAAAAAGCCCAAAACTACTATTCCTACAGATTTTGACTCCAGACAGCTCCTGTAGTATGGTTCCATTTTAGGTCCCACCAGTACTGATTGATCCAATTCGCAGTCCAGGACCAAGACAGTGGAAATAAATAAACCAGTCCTTGCTGCAAAGAAGGTAGGTTAGACAAACTACATTATCATTATCACTCTAAATGATTTTCAGCAAATAGTTACATCTTTCAACAGAGCTCCCTCTCAGATTGCTTATGACTGCAATCCAGGCAGCTCTTAAAGAGACAGTACACAGAGGCTATACAGGCACTCTCTGACAATCACATTTAAACTGCTAAAATGCAGGACACCAGCCTGGCAGTGAGCATTTAGGCACGCTCAAGGAAGACTTTTCGGGAACCCCCATTTGTAGGGGGGTTATACACAGTCTCCAGATTGAAGCTCTTGAGCCTTTACTTTTTTATCATGCTTCTCTTTGTTGGCTAGATTTCTATTGGCGGCCATTGTCTGGGCATGGTTCAATTGAGCTTTCAGTTTTTGTACATATTGCAGGTAGTTTTCAGCTCGGACCCCATCTGGAGAGACCCCAAAGCAGACATCAACTGGCAGCCAGGCCTCTCTCCCGAACATGAGGCGGTAGGGGGGAGAACCCGGTAGTATCATTTTTCATGCAACTGTTTGCGTGTACCAAGATGCTAATCTGCTGGCTCCATTTATGCTTGTCTTTTGGGTGGAGGGTGCCCAGCATATCTAGCAGGGTGCGGTTAAATCATTCTGGTTAAGGATCTCCCTGCAGGTGATAGGGGGTGGTTCTTGACTTCCGCACCCCCCACAGAGAGAGCATTTCTTTGATTAGTCAACTCTCAAAGTCTCTGCCCTGGTCAAAGTGGATACGCTGGGGGGCACCATAGTGGACAAAGAAATTTTCCACTAGCACCTTGGCCACAGTAGATGTCTTTTGATCTTTGGGTGGGAAAAGCTTGTGCATACCATGTGAAATGATCCGTAAACACTAACACATTGCCAATATTCCACTGATCAGGTTCTAAACACAAGATGTCTATGCAGACTAGTTCCATGGGAGTGCTAGTAGTAATATTAACAAGAGGGGCAGCCCTATGAGGCAGGGCTTTTCTTTGCAGGCAGCGACTACAAGTCTTTACATGGTGCTCAACATCGGCCCCCATTTTGGGCCAGTAGAAGTGAGATCGTACCAGGTCAAGGGTTCTGTCAATACCGAGGTGCCCCATGTGATTGTGGAGGGAACTCAGTACTAAATCTTTAAAGGCTGTGGGCAGGACCAACTGTTGCTTGTCTACTTTGCCACTACAATCTACTGTCTCTCTATACAACAACTGATTGAGCAACTTCAATCTGGGGCCTTCTTTAAACAATAAAGCAGTTTGCAAGTCAGTGGAACGTAACTTACACACATTCTTCCCCGCACACGGGGCATCAAGTGCCGGCTGATTCATAGAATCTTGGGATTGTGCCCACTGAATGCTGTCATTGTTAAATTGAGGTTGTGTACTAATATCTAGAGCAGAGAAGTGGCAATAAGCAGCCAGTATGCAGGTGTCAGAAGGGCCCAAGCAATCTACTAAACAGTCCACTGTGTCCACAGACATCTGTTCATCTCTATAAAACTTTTGGCACAATGCTCGGATGTCAGATTCAGACAGCCTGACCCAATCACTCTTGGAAATGGGCCTTTGTGATAGGGCGTCAGCATCAATATCGTTCAGACCCAGTCTGTATTCGACAGCATAATCATAGATTGACAATGCAGAAAGCCACCGGTACCCAGTGGCGTCTAACTTAGATGAAGTTTGTACATAGGTCAATGGGTTGTCAGTCTTCACCAATATCTTTGCCCCATAGAGGTATTCATGAAACTGGTCAATGATGGCCCATTTTAGTGCAAGGAACTCCAACTTATGTACAGGGTAGTTTCGCTCTGACGGGGTCAAGCTCCTACTGGCGGAAGCGACTGGTCTCAAACCATACTCATAGTCTTGATACAGCACAGCTCCTAGACCCTGCAGACTAGCATCAGTATGTAGCACAGGGATTGGTGGGGTCAGCATAGGCGAGGATGGGGGTGTGGGCAAGCTGGTATATGATTTTGTGGAAGGCTGCTTCACAGTCGGGCATCCAGCGGGGCCGAAGAGTTCACCTGGGTGGAAGTATACTTTTTCTGGTTCTTTAATGGCCCCTTTTTTTGTATTTACATACATACATAGATAGTGTTGGCAGATAAGGGCCTATGGCGCCACCCAGTCTGCCCATTTGAGCTTGTAAGTTCAGTTTATGTTTTCCTAGAAGTCTGTTGCCCTTTACCCCTGACCTCCAGAATTCCTTTATGTCTATCCCATGCATTCTTAAATCCCATGATTGTTTCAGCCCCCACCACTTCCTCTGGCAGGGTGTTCCACTTGTACACCACCCGGTCTGTGAAGAAATTCTTCCTCGGAAATTCTGGTGATGTCAGCGCTGTAATGGCTGCTTAGCCCCGTAGCTCTGAACCCCAGCTGATAATAACCTTTGGACATCACCAAGAAGCAACATGTCTTCACCAGCAAAACTGAAGAGAAATAAGCCAGGGAAACCTCAGCCTACCCAGGTGCAGAAATTGTGAGCTCTAATACAGGGACGGGGGGAGGATGCAATGGATGCAGTGGACACTCTGCTCGACTCGCTTCAGACGGACCCGCATGGAGAATGCCCTCACTTGGATCTAGTTGAAACTATAAAGCAAACAGCCCGTACAGTCACTAAAATAGATAAATCACTGGCCGAACTAAAGGCGGACATAAACAATATAAATCACAAAACGGATCAGCTCGAACTCTGTGTATCTCAAGTGTCAGAGCAGTCTGACCGTCATGACCATCTGATCCTGTATCTTCTGGCCCGGGACCGGGAGCTTACGCATCGCCTTGATGATTTGGAAAGCAGAGGTCGGAGACAGAATCTAAGGATATATGGGGTCCCTGAAGGAGCAGAAGATAAGCACCCGTAAATGACTGAATTTCTCCAACACCTCTTCTGGGACCTTTTTCATTTACCAGTGGAATACATTATAGAGATGGATCGTCCCCATCGGTCCCTTGCTCCCCGTCTGAGTAACCCTGAGGCAAAGCCCCGATCTATAGTGGCCAAGATTACTTCCTACAAAATTAAGGAGGAGCTGCTACAAAAAGCCTGGCTGAAGGGCCCGCTAAGCTATGCCGGCCCTCGAATTTCTGTTGACAACGACCATACGGCAGCGGTTCTGGAAGCTAGAAAAATACTATGGCCGGTGTTAAAACAGCTCAGGGCTAAGAATATAAGGGTGCAGATCCTGTACCCGGCAAGATTAAAAGTGGAAACAGATACAGGGCCGAAAATCTTTCAAGACCTACTCTCTGCCTCTTCGTTCCTGGCTACACTGGGGATATCCCTGCCGCCCCTTTCAAAGGAGAAACTCGAGAAGAACTTACTAGCCTCAGCCTGGTTGGTCTCGCAGAAGGGCTCCTCAAGGCCTGGATCAATGCAGAGGTCCACCCACATGAACTTGCGAGCGGATGTAACAGCCCTACTCAGGAAATATGGTGACCCCTCCACAGTAAACAGAAAGGCAGCACATCTGGTGGACGACTCTCAGGGACAGTCACCAATTGACAAGCGACCAGCAGAATCAGCTACTTGAATAGGCGAGAACTGTCCCTCATGCATTAATAAATCTAGATCTTTTTGATCTTTTGTGATGCTCCCTTAGTTTCTTCCCCTTCCCCTCTTGCCGCGGCCTTGTTTCCCCTTCATCCTTTTGTCAAATGTGGTGCATGATTTGTCAATCCCCAATGTAAGATCATCTAATGAGGCCCGTGGAGCCTCTGTGAGTACTTCATTAATGCGCTAAATTTTGAATTGGCTGGGGGGCGGGGGGGATGCTTTGGGGTGGGGAGGGTGACAGGGTCCGTGTATTGCTGTGCCCTGTGCTGCCGGGGGGGGGGGCGCCCACACTGTGGTGTGTCTCCCATCCCACATGGCTTTTATGTGTACACACTGGGACTTTCGGATCCTCCGGGGGAAGACCTGGGATCCCGGTCTGCCTTTTAGTGTTTATGATCCTGCTATGACTGCTAAGAGGTGTCCTCCTAACGTCTGGATTCTCCCCTGCTTTACTCCCAAGGGATCTCTGCTTCTGACCCCCGTGGACCGGCGGTCCTGATCGTGCTCCTCTGCGATTGATAGAGGAGTGGTGGACCCTAACGCCGCTCTGTTTTTGCCCCCTCCCGGTTCCCGGGGGAGGGTGAGAGGAATGGTGCAGGCCTCAGGGAGGTCTCAGCGTTTTGTAACTCTGGGGTACCCTCAGGTGTAAATAGGTGCTCCCCTCTGACTTCTGGAGGTGCCTCATGGTCCCTCGTGCTCCCCTGGCTGGACACTCAGCGCCTGCACCTGATTGTGGGGGATCCTGGGGCCCTGGTCGGGGGGTGGCATTGGGCTGGAGGTGACTGCTCGGAAGGGCATATCGGGCCACACTGAATCCCATTCGGTGCTCTGTGGATGATCCTAGTGACTCGGAATCGTGGGGCTGGGGGTTGGGAGGGGTGGGGGATATGCCTCCCCCCTCTTCCTCCCCTCGATCTGAGGAAACGATTACTGGTTATGAGAGCTCTTTTTTTTTCAGATTACATTTGTTTAATTGATTTTACTAGATGTTCTCACTAATATCTGAGACCAGAGATCATAGGGAGCTTCTGGGCCTACTGAATTTTTATGTATGTCCCTACTGTGGGCCTGGGGGGTTGCAATGTTGGGGGCTTCCCTCCTCCTGTCCCTGTTTGATACCTGGGAGGGTAGTGAATCCCTCTTTTTGGGCTGGTGTTACACCCTTTATATTGTCAGGGTTTTATCTTTGGTGAATTTACTCTATATTTAAAGTCCTAGATATGGCTGGGGTTCTCCCCCTTTTTTGGGGTGGGGCAGCCCAGAGAAAGATAAATTTTTTGACCCTTTTTTTTCTTCTCTATCTCTCTCTCCGCTGACCACAAGGCAAGCTCTTACAGGGCTTGCTCCCTTGAGTTGGTGGGTTTTCCCCTCTATTGTAGGAGTACCCACCTCACTGCGTATCTGCAGTTGCCTACTGCTGGATAATAACAACCAGCAGCTCCCTTGGAAGTCATCTAAATTCAGATTTGGGAGGAGAGATACGGGATTGAGTATCCCAGCTCTGCCCTCCCTTAATGTTTTTTCACGCTCTAGCATTGCTTAGGGCACTGTATATAGTTATGATACCCTATGGTGTTGTCCAGGGTGCACCCCTGACTCCGAAGCTCCCTTCGAGTGGATGGGAGGAAGGGGACAACTTAAATCTCTCACATTATGTAACATTAGTGTTTTTCAAAGTTTATAGTTACATCAGTTTTTGGATAGCTTTACAAGCTTATCTGTTTAGTCTCAGTTTAAAAGAGACAAGTTTAGTATTGATACCACTGGGTTTTTACTTCATGAGACAGGAAGGCAGTCACATGTTCTCAGAAATTCAGGAAGAGGCGATGGTGAAGTTTCAAGATATTAGCATGCCTCTTGTAATGTTAGAATTAATATGGGAAATAACATGGCTCATAAGCACTTAAAAGTATAATACTCGTTGAATGTGAATGGTCTGAGCAGTCCGGTGAAGTGATCCAGAATGATAACGCTGCCCAGGAAATCAAATGCGGAGATAATTTATATGCAGGAAACCCATTTAAATACATTTGAACACGGGAAACTGCAGAAGAGAGGTTTCACGTAGATTTTCTCCTCGGCTTTCCCGGGGGGTAGGAGAAGTGGGGTTGCAATACTGGTTGCCTCCCATCTTCCCTTCCAGAAAGTAAGGGAATGGGCAGACCCAGAAGGCAGGTTGATTATTGTGACAGGTACACTGTATGATAAGGAAATCACCCTGGCTAATGTTTATCTTCCGCCGGCTTCAAGCTCCCCTACAATTCGGCTCTTGCTCGACAAAATAATCAAGCTGACAAGGGGTGTTCTGATCCTGGTGGGGGATTTTAACATCGCCCCGAACCCAGCTCTAGATACTTCTAGGTCCCGGCATGGTGCTCAACCGGCCTCTCATAAATTCTTTAAATGGTTCACCGGGGGCGTTGGGTGGATAGATATTTGGAGAGCCCTGCACCCTAGAGATAGGGGTTACTCTTATTACTAGGCCGTCCACGGAACCTACTCAAGAATAGACCACTGCTTTACACAGAAGGAGTATCTTGGCTCCTTAGTTGAGGCCACGTTGGGGCCTATAGCCTATTCAGATCATGTCCCTCTGACCACTGTATGGGACCTGGGCTGGGAAAGACGTAATACAATATGGAGACTTAACCCCGTTCACCTGAAAAGTGAACAATTTGCTGAGTTTCTCAGAGATAAGATTAAGGAGATCATACAGACAATGCTACTCAAGAGGTTCCCACGACGATCAGATGGGACACTCTGAAAGTAGTCCTGCGAGGTCACCTGATAAAATATACAGCTAATTTGACAAAGTCAAGGAAGGAGAGACAAACACAACTGGAACAAACACTCCAGTTTTTGCAACAAATTCAGCAACAAGGAGATAACACAGTCCTTCCTCAGATAAAGCAGGTTAAAGAGAACCTTGATTCTATTTGCTTGCAGCAGACGGAAATTGCATTGGCATATTTACGCCAGAGATATGGTGAGATTGGCCCTAGAGCCTCATGCTTGCTAGCATACAGGCTCAGGCAACAACGCAAACAGACCACGATTGCAGCAATAAGAGACCCTAAAACAGGACTTCAGTACACTAAATTTAAAGACATCTCCCAAGTTTTCTGTCAATATTATAGCTCCCTTTATACCCCGGACCACCCGACTGACCCTATTCGCACTGATTCTTTTCTCTCTGCCTTAAAGCTTCCTACTCTCACTTCAGATCAACAAATTAATTTAATGAAACCAATCTTGCTGGAGGAACTGATGCTGGCCATCTCCAGATCTAAAACCCAGAAGGATCCAGGTCCGGATGGATACGGGGCAGAGTTTTATAAGGGCTTAACTCATGTTATTAACAAACCTCTCCTGGAGGCTTTTAATGAGGTCCTTGAAGGGGAGGTTCCCCCCAGCTGGAAATATGCAACAATATCAGTTATTCCTAAGCCGGGCAAAGACCCTTTACAATGTGGGTTGTACAGACTGATATCAGTCCTTAATATGGACTATAAATACTTCATGTCTATCTTGGCCCACAGACTAGACAATGTTCTTCCAAATTTGATGGACCTCAATCAGACTGGCTTTGTAAGCTCTAGATCGACCACGGACAATGTGAGGAGGGCCTTACACTTGGTGCATGTGATGCAATCCCGGAATGACCCGTTGGTCCTTCTCAGCCTGGATGCTGAGAAGGCCTTTGACTGGGTGTCATGGCCATTCCTCTTTGCCACGATGGCGACGATGTGCTTCCCGACCTCCTTCATATCTATTCTGCAGAACATATATGAATCCCCAAGGGCGTGCATTAAAGCAGCAGGCCATCAATCTGACTACTTTCGCCTTTACAGGGGCACACGTCAGGGTTGTCCTATGTCCCCGGACCTATTTGCCATCTTCATAGAACCCTTGGCTCAGGCAATCAGATCTTCCCCAAGGATTTCGGGAGTGAACATAAATGGACTGGATTACCGGGTAGCTCTCTACGCGGATGATGTCCTGCTGTTCCTTATTAAACCTGAGCAATCCATCCCTGCTGTCTTTCAGTTATTGGAGGAGTTCAGTGCATGTTCAGGTTACAGATTAAACGCTGCCAAGACAGATGCCCTCACATTTCACTTCTCCCCTCCTAAGCTTTTAACGGAGAGATACCCATTTTATTGGGGGCTCTCAAAGGTAAAATACTTAGGGATATACTTATCCCACTAAGCAATTGAGACCTACGGTAACAATTACTGCTCTCTCTCATCTCAAATTAAACAAGATCTTGAGAGATGGAGTATACTCCTGTTGAATTTGATTCAATGTATTGAGGTGGTCAGGATGGTAATTTACCGAGGGCACTCTATCTCTTCCAGAACATCCCCCTTAATTTACCAAATAATCTTTTTAAAGTTTGGAACAAAGCCATCTCAAGGTTTATCTGGGCTGGAAAACGCCCTAGAATTAGAATGGAAATTCTCTTTCTTCCAAGGGATCAGGGCGGTCTGGCCCTCCCTAATTTAAAATTATATTACTGGGCAGCTCATGTGGCATTTATTATACAGCGTCTGATAGGAATGAACCCAGCTAAATGGAGGGAAATCAAGGAAAGTATGCTCCCTTGCCAGGACTATTATAGAATAATTCTCTATAAGAATCCACCCCCGATTGACCAGACAACCTGGAGTCCCTGGGACGTACACCAAGTGCAGGCTTGGTGTCTCATACGCAGGGCAATGGGGGATAATGCCCTTCCTGGTCATGTTGTGCCCAATAGACTTATTGGAGGACTTTACCCCAGCTCTTCTGGATCATACATTTTGGAATTGGAGGCATGTCCACCTCTCAAGGCTCTCACAATTTCAAAGGGGCCCTCTCTTTAGAGACTTCGGCGAGATTAGCCGAGAGTTTCAGCTGCCTCGATCGGGCTTTTTCCGATACCTGCAGCTTAGACACTACTTTGAATCACTCCCCCTTAGTGTTCGTACTCCTGACAGGCATCCTCAGTTGGTTCAGCTGATTCAACAAGCAATAAAAGCACAGGGATTAGCACACGCTATCTCTGTTATATACAAATCAATGCTGCCTTTGGTGGGAAGGGATACTCTGAGGATAGGGGAGAGGTGGAATACGGAGTTGGGAACGCAGGTCTCACCACAACAATGGGAAATAATATGGCGCAAGACATCGAAAATCACCTACTCTCATGTCTGGAGGTTATACTCTTGGCAACTTTTAATAAGATACTTTCATACCCCAGTGATAACTTCCCATTACCACACCTCCACTGGGGCAGCATGTTGGCGGCTATGCGGTGAGGCTTCCGATCACCTTACTCATATTTTTTGGTCTTGTCCAAAATTGCAGCCCTTTTTACAGGATGTATTTAAGGAATTAGATGAGCTTTTTGGGATCAGGCTCCCCTATAGAGGCGACCTTTTTGTGCTGCATATCCTTCCTCAGGGGCTGCATGATCCCCATACTCAGTACCTGCTGAATATCCTACTTCTGGCAACCAAAAAGGCCATTACTAAGCACTGGCTTATGGTGGTGTTACCCACCATCACGGGTTGGAGAGAGATTGTCAACCTTACATATAGATCCGAAAGAATGACCTATAACTTAAATGATAAGGTGGAGTTGGGTTCTTTAAAATGGAGAAGATGGGTTATGCATATAATGAACAAAGACCCAAGCTTTGTGCCCTAATATCATACACACTCAGCCTGACTGCTCAGATCAGTTGGATTGGGCTCTTTATTATGCCCCTCAACTTACTTGAGAGTAAAAGTGACAAGCAGGGTGAAGTGGTGGTCTGGAAGTTTGTGGGGGGGTGAAATGGTTGGGTGGATGGGAGATGACTGGAAGCGTTCATTTCATGGAATGTTGGAAATGCTCACAGGATGCTAGCGTCAGATAAGAGAAAGTTATTTGATAGCTCTAATCTGTTATTCATGCCTGAATGGAGCCTCTATACAAACAACGTATTATTATTGGTTTATAACTAAGTGAACTGTGACTGTCAAAGTATAAAAATTTTAATAAAAATGAAATTGGAAAAAAAAAAAAAGAAATTCTTCCTCACATTTCCTCTAAATCGTCCTCCCTCCAACTTCATCCCATGCCTTCTAGTCCTGGAACATCTTTTTCACTTAAAAATAAGGTATTCCTGCACCCTGTTCCTCCCTGTAAGATACTTGTATGTCTCTATCATAGCCCCTCTCCCCCTCCTCTCCTCCAGGGAGTACATATTCAGTTCTTTCAACCTGTCCTCATAGGACTTGTGATGCAATCCATGTACCAACTTTGTTGCCTTCCTCTGAACCTTCTCTACCCTGTCTATGTCCTTACATAGGTAAGGTCTCCAGAACTGTACACTGTACTCCAGGTGGGGCCTCACTAGTGTCTTTGTATAGTGGAATTATGACCTCCCTTTTCCTGCTGGTGATGCCCCTGCCTATGCATCCCAGCATCCTATTTGCTTTACCTGGTGCCTTGCCACACTGTTTCCCTACCGTGAGGTCATCAGAGATGATAACCCCAAGATCCCTTTCCTGCTTGGTACATGCTATATCCTCATCCCCCCAACTGATATATTGTGCCAGGGTTTTTGTGCCCCATATGCATTATCTTGCACTTCTTTCCATTGAATTTCAACTGCCAAACCCCTGACCATTCTTTAAGTTTCTGCAGGTCCCTTCTCATTCTGTCTACACCCTCTGGTGTGTCTACTCTGTTACAGAGCTTTGTGTCATCAGCGAACAGTGAAATTCTGCCTTCTAGGTCCTGCTCAATGTCACTGATGAAGATGTTGACTAGGACCGGTCCCAGCACTGATCCCTGTGGTACCCCACTGGTCACTCTTCCCTCTGTGGAGTGACAGCCATTTACCACCACCCTCTGTGTCCTGCCGCCCAGCCAGTTACCTACCCACCACACTACTGTCCTGCCCACAGCCATATTCACCAGTTTGTGTAATAGTCTTCTATGTGGCACAGTGTCAAAGGCCTTGCTGAAGTCCAGATAGGCCATGTCCACTGCCCTCCCCTGATCCACCTCCCCTAGTTACCCAGTCAAAAAATTCAACGAGGTTGGTCTGACATGACCTCCCCCTGGTGAAACCATGCTGCCTTGGGTCCTGTAGTCCATTAACAACCAGATGTTCCACCAATCTCTCCTTCAGTAGTGCTTCCATGATCTTCCCCCACTACCGAGGTGAGGCTGACTGGTCTGTAGTTCCCCATTTCCTCTTTGTTCCCACTTTTGAATAAAGGGACTACATCTGCTGTCCTCCAGTCTTTGGGTACCTCTCCTACCGATTGTCAGGAGGGTAACCCTGGGTAAGGTTCAAGAGTGGGTGAATCACCTTGGAATAGTCTTTTATGAACCTGTGGTAGTAGCCACAGAACCCCAGGAAACATTGTAGTTCTTTCAGATTATGGGGCTGGGGCCAAGTAGTCAGTGCTTCAGCCTTACTGGGATCAGTCTCTATCTCTTTTGTAGATACTATGTGCCCCACATACTTCACGAAGGTTTGGAAAAACTGACACTTGTCAATGGACAACTTGAGGCCGAAGTCTTCCAGTCGGTGTAGGACTTTAAACAGTCGGTTCTCATGCTCTTCTAAGGTGCTCCCAAACACAATGATATTGTCCAAGTACACCAGGCATTCCAGCAAATTCATATCTCCCACTGCAAGTTCCATCAGTCGCTGAAAGGTGGCTGGGGTGCCCGATATCCCCTGTGGCATTCTCAGAAATTTGTAGAACCACAGAGGACAGACGAAGGCTATTTTCTCATGGTCCTCTGGGGCCCTTGGAATCTGGTAATATCTGCTGCGAAGATCCAAAACCGAAAACCATTTGCTCCCATTCAAGCAGTCCAGGGCATCTTGTATATGAGGCATAGTGTTTTGGTCTGGGATGGTCCACTGGTTCAGGGTTCGATAATCAACACACATCCTCAAAGACCCATTCTTCTTATGCACAACCGCAATGGGAGAGGCGTATGGGCTCCTGGATTCTTGAATCATGCCAGCAGCGAGCATTTCCTGCAGGTGTCTTCTCACATCATCTATGTCTGCTGGAGCTAGGCGTCAGGACCTCTCTCGAAATGGCCATTCATCGTGCAGGTGTATGTGATGCTCCACACCCTGGACACATCCCACATCCCACTCCTTCAATGAAAACACTTGGTCTCTCTGGGCAACTTTCTTGCTAATTCTAGCCTTCCATTCAGCTGACAATGGGGAGTCACCACAGTCAAACAAGTCTGGGGTCACTCTCCCCTTCTCATTAGGGCAGTTGTTGCTGGGCAATACTGCAGTGTCTGTGCAGTGTACCATAGCTAGGGTGCACCCTCTGTTCACCCAATCTCCTGATCTGACACATTGTGAATCTGGACCATCACTCGTACACAGGCACAGGCACGAGCAGGCAAGATGCTGGGCTTGACCAATAATTCTTCTGGCAATTTTCCATTGCCTGGCGCATCCAACATCAGTATTTTGTTCTTGACATCTTTCCAGAGGCAGACCTCCCCTTGAATGGTACACTGGGCGTTAGGGGCCAGTACCATTGACTCGGGATCCTTCTTCCACACGATCCCCACCGGTTCATTTGGGTCCACCTCATCGAGTCTCTGTTGCCAGTCATAATCCCTTTTTACTAAGGCTGGAATTCTTAGGGCCCATCCAGTCAGCTGCCCTTGTTTCTCATGGCAGAGTTGTGCTAGTCTCCCAAACATGTGGGCATTTGTTCCAATTAACAGGGGAACCCCATCATACAGTCCGGTGGGGGGACACACTAGGGCCAGTGTCTCTACTTGCTCCTCTACACCAGTGACAGTTGCAGGAAAAGACAACCAGAGGCGGGCATATCCTAGATGTGGATAAGACTTGTCGCTCAGCCCCCACACATGTAGGCCTTCCAAGGATTGTAAGGGCACATCAGATAAATGTTTGTCATACCAGTCCTGAAACACAATGGTCACTTGTGACCCACTGTCAAGCACAGCCCAAGTAGGAATACCATTCACAGCTACATTAGTCTCCATTGAAGGGCCCACTATCTTGGACCAGTCTGGAGAGACAACAGCAGGGGCCTGGACAGATGATTTAGCCACAGAGAGGTTTGAGTTAGGATGGCCGAAGCCTTTACTGCAATCATTTCATGCACCCCTTGACCACTGACTCGTTTTCCGAAGCTCTCCTTGAAGCTGGTTCACCACTTTCTCTAAGTCCTTCTGAGACTGGCATTCCCTCTTCATATGGCCATCCGTGCCACAATTGTGACAACTGACAAGCTGTTTGGGCATCCTTGGGGAAAATATAGAAAGGAATGCTGGAGCATCGATGGGAGATTGTGATCTGACTTCTGCTGGTAGTGTACCATGTCTCAAAAGTTTCTTTAGGGTGGCAGTCAATTCCTTGAGCTCAGCCAAGAAGCCACCCCTAATAGAGGATGCCTTAGGGTGCACCCCCACCCCATAACAGTCACGTTCTGACATGAACCAGGGTCTCTGTCAGCAGGAGATACCTCAGCGAATGCGACTGGTTGTACTCTTCTGACTTCCTTCAGCAACTCCTCCCCCCACCGTTTAGCCCACGGCGGGACACTGTTAGTGGTCTCCATTTCAGAAGGGCCTTCCGGTGCCATGATCACTTGGGCTGCACTCACCCCATAATTACAATCTCCCTCTTCACCTTCTACCTCCCGGAGTTCTTTTATCAAGTCACAGTAGTCAGGTGGGTTACCGCTCCTATCCTGGAGCCTTAACTGGATGATCTGCAGTTTAGAATGCTTGGCATGTTGCAGTATATGTCCCAATCTCACACGGTTCAAATCACTAGAGGCTACCACACCTTTCCGGCAAGCTTTCTGCAGAGCTCTGTCCAGGCGAGTAACATATGCAGACAAACTTTCCCCCTTCCATTGCTTAGTACCTTGGAATTTCCACATCAAAGTCTCCCCTGACTCAATGCTCCCAAAATTCCCTTCAAGTACAGATAGGTACTTCTGAGCAGATGCATCAGGGTTCGTGGACCTCAAAAATGTAATGGCTGCAAGGGCGGAGCCCCTCAAACTTTCTATGATTCTTTTCTGCTTCTCAACCTCCGCACACTGCCACTCGGGTACCAAGAGGGCAACATAGTCGATCCAGGTCTCCCAGTCATCCTCCCCCTGGTGGGTGGGGAGGGCGTCCGAGAAGATTCTCTGCCTTCGGTAGGAGTTGTGACTAATGGCGGGCACAGATATAGGGGTCAGCATTGGCATGGGCACAGAAGGCGGGGCAGTAACAGGTGCTGGAGTGGGAGGGGGTGTTGGGGAAAGAACACCCCCAGGTGGCAGGAACAGTTTCTTAAAGTCCTCTATGGTTTTACCTTCCTCCAGCAACAACTTAGCAAATTTCTCCTCAAAAGCCTCAGATAATGGTGTAGCTCATCCTCCCCGGGGTCTTTACTGTCTTTTGTTATCACTTTCCAAGCAGCTGGAACCCCTTCTGGGGCAATAGTCTGTGGCACCTTACAGCTGTCCACGAGGTCACTACACTCTACTAAGGCTATGAAAGTTTAGGCAATCAAATCAGCCTGTCGACTCACCACCACAGGGTTTTTTAAACATTCAACTTTGGAGAGTACTCCCTCTACAGTGTCTTTACTGGTACCCAGGGGAATATCCAGTATAAGCAGAGCATATTGGGGGTTGATCTCCTGCCCAGTACACCACCCCGGCAACTGGTGTACAGCCATTTCTACTGGGGTAGCCATTAATCTTTAATAATAATTCGTAATGTTTGGCCACTAGAAGGCATAAAATCCCAGCAGTGAGCCTCCAAGATGTAACTCCTAGATGGTGCTGTCCCAAGGGCTACTACTCCTGCCTGCTTGGCTAGGAGCAGGTGAAGGGGCCAGAGTTCTGAAACAGGTGCCTCCACCAGCAGGTCAGGGTCAGTAGTGATCAAGTTAACTTGGGCACAGCCCTCTGGGACACTGTAACCCCCCTCTTTCCTTACTAGTGGCTGGAACAATACACAATAATCACTTTCACAATACCGCTGATACACCACACAAGTACCCACACTGTTTGCACTTACCACCAGGGCTTTCCTCCGGCACAATCCTGGGGACCACCTGTAAAACAAGGTTATACACAGCAAATAACAGCAGTATAGTTCTCTTGCACAAAATGGAACCACAGTCAGGGTAAATGCAAAAAGAGTTAGATCTGATTTATTTAAGGGACTTGCACAAGGGAGGGGCGTAATCAGGTTAATTTGCTTAAAGGCAGTATCAATCAAAACAGTTATGCATGCACTTGGGGTCCATAAACAGTCACACACTCTGGGTACCAGGTGAAGAACAGGTGCTAGCCAGGATCGTTGCCCCGGGTAGGCCGGCATCGCAGCTGGTTGGGGCCCTGTGATGGAAGAAAACAACATGCACCACACACACTAATTGTAATCTGGAGCCAGAGGGCTCAGTTCGTGACAGAAAAGAAACAACAAGACAATCAGATGGCACTTAGATTAAGCTGCTGTTGCAGGAAGCTACCCTGATGGTTACTCATGATACCCAAGACTGGACACAGGCTGGACAAAAATTGAGACTGCAGGTGGTTGATCTGGAGTGCCAGGAGAAGCAGGGCCCACACGATTCGCCAAGGCATCATTCCTGTTCAAGCGTGGAGCAGGGAGCTGATCCCCAGACAGGTCTCTCGTCGACGGCTTTCTCTGTGCAGTGGGGAAGTCTGGAAGGGCCAGTGTGGCAAGGCCCAGGCCATATGGAGATGAACGCGGATTCAGTCTGGTCGAGCTGGATACAGCTTCCAGCAAACAGAACACAATTCACACAGTGGGGAACCAAATCACAACCCACTATAAACACACAGCACATTTACATGTAAGGGATTCTACTATACCAGGCAAACCGATCTCCGATCACAATTGCAAAGTCTCTGCACACACTGGGAGTTTAGGGGTAGCTGGAAATCCTGACAGCCTGATGCATTCAGCAAATCTTCAGTCTTCTTCAGGTTGATCCTGGTCACAACTCAGTGGCTTACTTTGTTCTCACAAACTCTGATTCAGTCCAAACTGATTCTCTTCTCCCTCTCAGGGGGCAGCAGGCAGGCATGCAGGCCAAAACTCCAGCCTTTCCACAGAGACTGTCTCGAGCTGTTGCTTCTTCAGCTCCCAACTTAGATCTAACTCAACTGCAAAGCAAGCCTGGGAATTTCCCCAAGATCAAAAAGGTTCGATTGGCTGATCCATCTGTCAGTCACAACAAGAGCTCCCCCTTCAGGTGCAAAAAGGCACCAACAGCCCAAAACTACAATCCCTACAGATTCTGACTCCAGACAGCTCCTGTAGTCCGGCTCCATTTTAGGTCCCACCAGTACTGATTGGTCCAATTCGGCGGTCCCGGGCCAAGATAGTGGAGATAAAACAAAACAGTCCTTGCTGCAAAGAAGGCAGGTTAGACAAACTACATTATCATATCACTCTAAATGATTTTCAGCAAACAGTCACATCTTTCAACAGAGCTCCCTCTCAGATTACTTATGACTGCAATCCAGGCAGCTCTTAAAGAGACAGTTCACAGAGGTCATACAGGCACTCTCTGGCAATCACATTTCAACTGCTTAGGCAAGCTCAAGGAAGACTTTTTGGGAACCCCCATTTGTAGGGGGGTTACACTGGTCTTAACTAAGACTCTTACCATACACTCTCTCTCTTCCAGGACTGCCCTGAGAGGGCATCGCTGCTATGACTGTGGCTCTGGTGTTCCTATCAGCAGGACACAGTCACCATCTCTCCCGACTTGCCCCAAAGTCTTTCCCATAGCTCTCACCTGTCCCTGATTTTCAGGGATGTGTCTGATTTTGCCTCTAAATTTTCCTCTGTCCCTCCTAAAATTTGTGTTTTGTGACTGTACAGTGGTGACTGTAAACACAAATTAATGTCAGAGATTTAAAATTACAAACTTGTTCTTCTTCAGAAAATGCATCTTACACTGATCCCCTTATTCTATCAGCTTTATGAGTCAATAATACCAGTTTTTAAGATGTGTCCCTGATTTGGGGTCTTTGTCCCTGATTTTTTAAAGCCTTGAACCTCATTTTTTGAGGCAAGAGGTTGAGACGTATGGTCTTTCCAGGTAACTACTTTAGCTGGGTGCTCAGATCCTAAGCTGCACAGTTGATTGGTGCGCTCTGGGAGAAGACAGCCCTTCATTGGACACTAACACCTTGTCTCTGCTGACGGATTGGACTGACTTCTCTCCTTCTTTCTAGCTCTGCTTTCAGCTGTAACTACTACCTCTATTTATTTTTTGAATTTGTATTCTCATCCCAGTAGTTCAATTAGCAACTGTTGCAGTACGAAATATTTAATATCTTGAATTCTTAGCTCAATCAGTAAATTTAGCAAATCTTATAGGTTGAATTTACAGTTTGTTTTAGAGTGATTACAGTCTGTTTAAAGCTATGGTCTGCCAAGTAATTTAGAACTAAATTACTAATTATTCTAAGAGTGTTTACAGATCATTTGTACTAAAGTCTGCCAGGAAAATCTCAGTTCCTCCTGGACTAACCTTATCTACCTACCTTGCTGCCATTTTCTGTCTCTGGCACCTTGCGACACATCTAACTACCTAGCTGCTACTCCTGTCCTTGGCTCCTTTTCTGCTCCTGCATTCCCCCATTCATTTCTTCAACCATGGTCTCAATTCTGCTACTTCTGTCCTTCACTACTCTCAGCCCCAGCCCTCCCCCCCACATTCACATCTTCAACCTGATCTCAATTCTGTTACTTCTCCTTGGCTCCTCTTGCCCCCAGCCACCCCCAACTTTTCACTTGTTTTTCAACCTAGTCTTAACACTGGGAACACAAACAATCCCCTACTTGACCTTTCCCATCCTCTTCTTGCTGACGCCCATTTTTATCACCTCCTTTAGCCATCATATGTCTCCCTCTATCTCTCCACCTTTCTGTTGGAGTATTCTAGCTATCGTTTGTGCTCTCGGTCTCTCTGCCCACCCCCTGATTTAGCAACCTCTTGTCGACCTTTGCTGGTCTTAACTAAGACTGCTATCATACCCTCTTTCTCTTCTAGGACTGCTCTGAGTGGGCATCGCTGCTATGACTGTGGCTCCTGCGTTCCTACCAGCCAGCCACAGTCACCATCTCTGCCCACCTGCCCCGAAGTCTTTTCCAGGTAACTGCTTCAGCTGGGTGCTCGGATCCTAAGCTGCACAACTGATTGGGGTGCTGTGGCAGAAGACAGCCCTTCATTGGACACTAAAACCTTGTCTGTGCTGACTGACTGGACTGAGTTCTTTCTTTCTATCTAGCTCTGCATTCACCTGTAACTACCGCCTCTATTTCTTTTTGAAGTTGCATTCTCAACCCAGTAGTTTAGTTAGCAACTGTTGCAGTACGAAATATTTAATATCTTGAATTCTTAGGTCAATCAGTAATTTTAGCAAATGTTATAGATCGAATTTACAGTTTGTTTTAGAGTGATTACAGTCCGTTTCAAGCTATGGTCTGCCAAGTAATTTAGAACTAAATTACTAATTATTGCAAGAGTGTTTACAGACCATTCATACTAAAGTCTTCCAGGAAAATCTCAGTTCCTCCTGGCCTCAGCTCATCTACCTACTTTGCTGCCATTTTTTGTCTCTGTTGTCTTGCGCCATATCTAACTACCTAGCTGCTACTCCTGTCCTTGGCTCCTCTTGGCCCCAGCCCCAACATTCACTTCTACAACCCTAGTCTCAATTCTGCTACTCCTGTCCTTGGCTGCTCTCGGCCCTAGCCCCAACATTCACTTCTACAACCCTAGTCTCAATTCTGCTACTTCTGTCCTAGGCTCCTCTTGCCCCAGCCACCCCCACACACTTTTCACTTGTATGTATTCATTTTATTTGTTCAATCATAAAAAAGATCACTACAAAAGTTTACACAGAAAAAACAAACAAATAAATAGACAATATATTTTGCAAATAAATCACAGAAATATTGAGCAAAACAGCAAATAGTTCTAGCAGCATCTAATCAGGAGCTTTAACTCTGAATGGTACATATTATTTGTTTCCTTATTTTCTGTATATTACATAAAAAGAGAGCAGTATTTCTAATAGTATACCTATCCTCTGTAGTGAAAAGGATCATTAATATTTTCTCATTTGGGCAGTCTATAAGGGAGACAAGAATCAGCCCTAGCCATCTCTGTCTAGCAGCTCTGTACCACTGACATTTTAGGACTACATGTTCCAAGTCTTCCCTCTCATTGCTACCACAAAAAGAATAAGTAGACTCTTCGTCATAGATCTTATTAAACCTACACTCAAGCACATTGGACAGGAAAAAAACAATCCGGAGTCTTGCATAAGTCCGGCGCATCTCAAATTGTTTTAAATATTCTAAATAATAACGGCAATGATGGTGGCAATCATTTCAAGTGTACCAGATTGCAAATTTTGAGTCCTGTATATAATGTAAATCATAGATCCTATATTCCTCAATGATCAAATACTTGAGATACAGTCTGTAGCTTTTAGAAATACTAATACATTGAGTAGTCAATACAAACAAATTCATATTACAAAATGATTTTAATAACTCTTTAACCAAGGACAGCCATTTGGATATTTTGCAGTCCAGAAGTTCCCAATTCATTTTTTCCAGTAGGCATTTTTTTGCATAGCATAGATCTGGTAAAAGATTAAGCCTGATCCAAAAATTAACTACACAAGATTTGACTAAAGCAATAAGGTTAGGAAGACCCAATTCAGCTCTTACAAACTGAGCAGGAGTTGTTTTGGAAAAACCAATAGCTCTTCTAAGCAGTCTAATCGCTGGTTTCTCTAATTTAATAATATATTTATGATCCCATAACTCACTTCCATAAAGAACTTGGGAGTTTTATTCTGCATCTACAGTTCTTAAAACAGGAACAAGTGAATTATCACCATATTTATAATTAAAATTACTCAGAGCTTCAATAGTTCTTGCAGCTTTCACTGAGATCAACTCACAGTGCTTATTCCATCTTAAGGAGGATGATACCACAATTCCCAAATACTGGTATTCATTCACAAGTTCCAGCTTTTCAGACTTTATAAACCAATTAAATTTACATGTGGTGCCACCCAATACCATAACCTTTGATTCATTCATAGTTACTTTAAGAAAATTCTGGTCTGCAAACATAGCCAGCTCATCAAGCTTTATCTGAAGTCCCTTTGGGATCAGCGATAACAATAAGAAATCATCAGCATAAGCAAGAATTCCACATATATCTCTTCCAATTTTTGGAAAGTCAGTATTTGAATCATTTATACTTACTAAGAAACTATTTATATACATTGAAAAAAGTGAGGGAGCAAGGATACAGCCCTGTCTTACACCACAATTGGTATTAAAACGTTCAGTTAATCTCCCCCCATTATTTCTAACCTGAGCCCAGGTATCAGTTTATAATAATTTAATAGCATTGATAAGCACAGGATCAATTCCATCACTTTTCTTAATATACCACAGCAGTTCTCTATTTATGGTATCAAAAGCTGACGTGAAGTCAATAAACGCCATATATAACTTCTGGCTTCTCAGTTTAACATATTTTTCTTGTAAATGCTGTAATATATAAATATCATCAAGTGTTGAAAAAGACTCACGAAAGCCAGCTTGACCTTGAGAAAAATCACCCAATTCTTGAATATTCAGAATCAAGCGGTTAAGCAAAATTTTAAAAAGTATTTTTTCCATAATATCAATTAAGCTTATAGGTCGATAATTGGCCGGATTCTCCCTATTACCTTTCTTAAAAATGGGTACAATCACAGAGCCCCCTCCATGAATCAGGAATATGATTAGTTGTTAAACCTTCAGTTATTTGAAGCTTAAATTAGCTTATTTTATTGGGATGCATCGCTAGGGGTATCACCTCCAGAAGGAGGGAAGTGATACTCCCTCTGTATAACTGCTTGGTGAGGCCGCACCTCGAGTACTGCGTGCAGTTTTGGAGGCCACACTTAAAGAGGGACATTAAACTCCTGGAGAGGGTCCAGAGGAGGGCAACCAAAATGATTTGGGGCTTGGGGGACAGAACCTATGAGGACAGGCTCGAAGAGCTAAATATGTACACACTGGAAGAGAGAAGGGACCGGGGGCACATGATAGAGGTCTTCAGGTACGTGAAGGAGGTAAATAGAGGAGGAACAGTCAGAGTGCTTTGAAGGAAGGAGGAGGGGGACCACTAGAGGGCATGGGTGGAAGCTGGAGAGGGGAAGATTCAGGGGAAAAAGGAGGAGGTGCTACTTCACTGAGAGGGTGGTGGAGCCATGGAATGCGCTGCCTAGGGGGCTGGCGGAGGCAGAGATGGTGGAGGGGTTCAAGAGGGGGTGGGACAGGTACAGGGGAAGGGTTCTGGAAGCAAAATCCAATGCAGCGAGAATATCCGGAACTGGGAAGGGAGAAGCCAGAGAAGGCGAGGGAGGCAGCAAGGTCAGCTCTCAGGGTGGGGCTGATCAAACGAGCAGACGCGAAAGACTGTTAGGCCTATTCTGCTGCCATTTTAGTATGTTAAACAGGTATTATAAAAATCTACCAGTAACTCAACCTATTTATGTTTCAAATATTTGTAAATTTCACAGGGAATTAGATCAGGGCCCAGAGCCTTGTTATTTTTAAGACTATCTATTGCCTCACTCACTTCAGCTTTAGAAATAGTGAGTTGCGGCACCACATTTAAGTCAAATGAGGGTGTAAGCTTATGTGAATCTTGAAATAGAATCTGTGCATAATAATTGCACCAGTCCCTATCAACAATAGAAAAAAAGAAATGTACACACACACCTTTGGTTATTTGAAGCTTAAATTAGCTTATTTTTATTGCCAGAATATCCACGGCCAGTGACTCTGCACTTCAGCTAAAGTGCCTTCAAGGGGGTTTGGCTCTATGTGAGAATATAAATTATTCTATACAATTGTGCTGACGCTATAAAAAGTGACGTGACTACTTAAGTGCACATACCACCAAATATACATAAATACATGTTAATACAAAAACTTCCACATATTTTCATATTATCATTTCACCACATTGCTGCGAACAAAAGGAAACCCAGGGGGTGAGGGAGAGCTCGGAGAAAGAGCTTCAAGTAGTGAATTTATCTAATAAAGAACTAACTGATGAACAAATTAAGCTTCTGAAACATGGATTATCCTTTGTCCCAACACCTGCTTTAAACCAGTTTCAAATTAAGTTGATTTATTTAAATTCTTTTGAAAATTAAGATTAAAGGCATTTTTTTCTGAGATTGACATTAGAAGATCAAACAGAAAATATGGTTTTTTTGGAGACCTCACTGGAACAGAATATTATTGCAACATCTGATTTTCATTTAGAAATGAATATTGAAGCTCAGAACACAATGGAGGACATTGATTATATTATTAATATGCTGGAAAGAGATTATGAGAGTTCAATGGGTTCAAGTCCCACTACTGTAAGTATAGATCTTGATTTAAAACTACAAAGGGACAAACTATTCTCACCACCATCTGATTTTATACCATATGTATTAAATCCAGTAATTTCTAATTTTGAAAAAGTTGTCCTGAAGGAAGTAGAAAAACTAATGCAAAAAGCCGGATAACCAAGGGGTAGGAATTTATCTGTATTAGAGACACAGGCTCTTAAGGAGTTACACGCAGAGGACAGTTTTGTAATAAAATCTGCACACAAGGGAGGAAATATTGTAATTCTAGATAAAGAACATTATATTACTATTGTATTAAATCTATTGAATGATGTTTCAAATTATGAAAAACTTAAAAATAATCCCATGTTTCTCTATAGAACTGAACTAAGCTTGTTGTTACAAGAAGCAGTAAAGAAAGGGGAAATAACAGAAAAGGAGTTACAGTTCACGTGGAATGAAAATCCTACACTACCTTGTTATTATATACTACCTAAAATACATAAAAATATAAATGATCCTCCCGGTAGACCAAACATTTCCTCCATTGGTTCTCACAGAAAAACTTGGAATGTTTGTGGACTTCTTTCTACAGAGAGAAGTAATTAAACTTCCATCCTACACTAAGGACACCACACATGTCCTCAATAAGCTTAAAGAAGTACAGTGGGCAGAGGACATGTTATAGTTAACTACTGATGCAGAATCACTATATACTCATATTCCACATGAGCAGGGACTTAGTGCCTGTAGATACTTCCTAGAGAAAAGAGAAAGCACAAAGGAAGTCCCTGTAGATTTTATTCTCTTACATAGAAACATAGAATTTGACGGCAGATAAGGACCGCTTGGCCCACCCAGTCTGCCCATTTCCCTACCTACTGGATAAGCTGCAGATCCTAGTTAACCAACAGCCTACTTCTTCCTACCCCCAACCCCCAGAATTGCCTTATGACTATCCCATGCATGCTTGAATTCCACCACTGATTTTGACTCCACAACCTCCTCCGGAAGGCCATTCCATGCATCCACAACCCTCTCTGTGAAAAAATACTTCCTTAAATTACCTCTGAGCCGCCCCCCTCTATCTTCAAATTGCCCCTTAGCCACACAGTTCATCCTGACCCACAACCATTTTGAATTCCTAGGCGACCACTACAGGCAGATAAGGGGGACAGCTATGGGAGCCTGTATGGCCCCATCAGATACAACTCATTTTAGGGAAATGGAAGAACTTATAGTCTTCCAGAATTTGAACCCCTACCTAGAGAGAATAGTCCTACGGACACGTTTTATTGATGATATTTTGGTTGTGTGGAAAGGGGACAGACAGGAGGCAGAACAGTTTGTAGGATGGCTGAATAACAATAACATTAACATGAAGTTCACATCCAAAACAAGTGCTGATAATATAGACTTCTTGGATCTAACACTAAAAAAACCTACACTACATGGGGGTCCTATTACCACACAAAATCATAGAAAATCTACGGCTACTAACACTTTGCTGAGGGCTGACAGTGCACACCCTAAAAGTCTAAAAGAATCTATACCTTATGGGCAATTCCTGTGTTTACGCAGGAACTACAGTGAAGATCATAGTTTCTGGATTCAAGCGAAAGAACTAAGAAAAAGATTTCTGGAAAGGGGTTACAAAAATGATTTACTCATCCAGGCACTACAAAAAGCATACAATGTAAGAAGGGAAGAGTTGTTGGTAGAGAAAAAGAAAGGAATCATAAATACAAATATTCCAGTAACATTCATCACTGAGTATAACAACTGGTCAGGACAGATAGGGAACATTATATACAGAAACTGGCATATACTTCATTCAGACAGAGACTTAAAAAGGGTAGTGGGAGACAAACCAAGAATTACCTTCTCAAGAGGTCAGAATTTAAAAGACAAAATTGTCAGAAGCAGATTGACAAAACCAGATAAGAAAACTTGGTTGGGAATTAAACCACAGGGTAATTTTAGGTGTCAAATATGTAATTTTTGCTGCAACTATAATATAGGATATGAGTTTATACATCCGGCTACTGAAGAAAAGTATGCAATTAAGGAATTTATTAATTGTGATACACCCTTTGTGGTATATGCTTTATGGTGCGGTTGCAATGAATTATATATTGGACGCACTACTAGATCTCAAGCAAAGAATACAAGAGCATATTAGAAGCATAATAAATGGGAAAACAGACACTCCAGTAGGCTTACACTTTTCACAAAAACATAATTCAGATCCAAGAAGCCTCAGATTTATGGGGAAAGATTGGCAACAACCCCTTAAATATGGTGGTGACAGAACTAATGAGCTTTTGAAAAAAGAAAATAAGTGGATTTTTAATTTGAGAACAGTAAAAGCAAATGGGCTAAATGAACAATGGGACCTAAAGCCCTTTCTTAAAGCAAATAAATAATAAAGTAAATATGTCTTATGATCTGATCAAGAATAATGAATATTGATTTACTTATGTATTTTCTTTTCTTTTATTACAGATAACCTGGTGAATGAATGTCTGTAGATCCCCCAGCCTAATGAATGGTTCTTTCAACCACGCTGTGGATGGAAGTAGACTAAGGGTGATCACATATTGATGTCTTCCTGGTCTATCTCAATTCTTCTCTCCTTGTTTATAGAAATTGTTCTGTGATCATGCTGTAATTATATTTCACCTTTTCCCAAGTGTACCACTATTTCTATTTTTCCTTCCTCCCTCCGTGTTTCTTCCTAAAACTTCCCCCGCCACCCCCTTTTTCCCTCCCCATCGCCTTTCCTCATTTTTCCCATTCCCCTCTTTCCTTTTTCATTCTTTTCTTTTCCTTTTTCCACTTTTTTATAATTTTTAGTACCACTCCTTTCATACATATCTTGTTATTGAATGAAAAAAGCATAAATACTGCTTTAAAACAAGAAATAAGAAATTAAATAAATATACTGAAGAGAATGTGGTGAAATGATAATGTGAAAATATGTGGAAGTTTTTGTATTAACATGTATTTATGTATATTTGTTGGTATATGCACTTAAGTATCCACGTCACTTTTTTATGACATCATACAATTGTATAAATGAGTTTATGTTCTCACATAGAGCCAAACCCCCTTGAAGGCATTTTAGCTGAAGCACAGGGTCACTGGTCATGGATATTCTGGCAATAAAATAAGCTAATTTAAGCTTCAAATAACCGAAGGTGTGCTTGTACATTTCTTTTTTCCTTTGTAAGATAGAGGTTTGCCGCCTCTGTAGGAGCACCCACCTTGTTTGTAGTGCACTGCTCAATTTTGTTTTGTTGGACCTATCACCAATAGCACTCTCTATATGATTAGTAGCCTGCTTACATCCACAGACTATCAGTTGCCAGAAAGTTCTATCATTTCTGTCTCTAACTGCCTGATTCATTTGTTGCCATTGATACAGTATAAATAATACTGTTTCTTTTTATCAGTTAATAATTTCCTATATTTCTTTCTTTCTATTCTTAATTAAGCTAAATTATTAGGAGTAGATGAGTTCTTGTACTTCCTCAACTGTACATTCAACAAATGCTTCTGAGTAAAACATTCATCATCAAACCAACTTTTCTGTTTTTTAACATTATTATTGTTAAACACCTCCCTGTAAATAACTTGTTGAATCTTTCCTAAAATCTCATTCATATACTTATTTTTAGCCTGAAAATCTGAAGTAATAATTTTATTATGTTTATCAAAGAGTAATTCCAAATTTAGACAAGAATCTAAGTCCAAAATACATGTACAAATTAACCTTTTCCTACTACGAACCTCTGCATTGGCCTTATTAATAATTAGTGGTGTTGTAAGTTTAATTCTAATTAATTCATCATTAGCAGTCAAACAGGATAATGATCACTCTCTATCCAGGTCAATTCTGAGTATCAACCAGAAATTCAGAGGACCTCTCCATAATGCTAGAATTATAACTGATTTGGCCACAGCAGAGTGAAACGTGAATTCCCCATCAGCATCGCCACACAGCCTACCATTTAGTGTAAATATGTCATTTAATTTAAGCATTTCAATTAACCTTTTTCCATTTCTATTAATAGCCAAATCTTTAGATCTCCTAGGAAATTTAGCAGCTTCGGGATAAATGAAACCAAATATTGTATCGTCAGCCAGCCCATCATAATTACCATTTCTTGAATTAAAATCACCACTCAGTAAAAGATGGTCATCCAGGAAATCTTCTGCAATTTTAGTAATTTGACCGTCTAATTTATGGCAAACTTCTTTTTCAAAAAAGTTGAAGTCTTAGGTGGAATATAAGTATTACATATAATTATAGGGAAACCATCTCCTAATAATCTTATAATCCCAAATGGTTATTTATCTCTATTTGAGAGCAGTGAGCAAAAACATTAATTTTAACATAAATAATCAAGCCCCCAGCTCTTCTCCCGAGTTTAGACATTTTACTCCCGGGGTAATGAAAGGTTTGAAAACCTGCCATTTTGATATCATCATCTGGAGCGTACCAGGTTTCTTGCAGGCAAATCACAAAAAAGCCAGACAGGTATTCAACAAATTCTGTATCTACCAATTTGGCCCTAAACCCAGCAATATTCCATGATATAACAGTTAAATGATTACATAGACCCTTAAAAGGCTGGCCTATTTGTGTTTTAATTACTAAGTCATGAAGGGGATCTATAATTTTTTTGGTGATGTCAATCCACCAAATCTGATAATGACTCAAATCTGTTTTCAAGTCTCAAATCAGTCCAGCTACTTTGCAATGGACCCTGTAGCATTGGTTTGCCCATAACAATCTGAGTCTGGGTTTTAACAGCCTGTTTAGTTTTAACCAGTACAGGTCCATCAGAAATCACTGATGAAACAACAACATGGATTCCCAAATTGTCAAGAAGCACTTCTTTCGCCAGGATTTTTTCACTAACTTCCTTATTGTAACATAACACATCTACCTGACAATCTTGATGCAAGCTAGGATGTCTAAAAACATCCAAGATTCCACTTCTTCCCATTCTGATCCCAATAATGTTAGAAAAAAAAAATTACAAAGTGAAAATCTAAGTTTATCTGTGGTCTCTTTGAACATTTGTCTCAGACCAAATAGTGTGAGTGAGACAGGGCTGTATCCATCATCCCCCAAATCCATTGGTTTAACACAACCATCCACTAACTCAAAACTCAGGTTAGCAAAGATAACCCCTCAACATTTCTCCAAATATAATACAGTGCTCTTTTATGATAGCTTAAATCCTTAATCACTGTAGACATCTCAACAAGACATGTGTCTCTGGTGAGGACAAAATCCTCATCCTCCACAGAGAGACCCCCAGTATCTCTAAAGATAGACAAGATCTGTTTCTTCGAAAGTTCCTCTGGCACATTAGCATCCAAATGGAAGCCCAAAATTCTGATATAGCTCATACAATCGGGTATGCTCAAAAGTCTATCATTACTATCGTCATTAGTAACCTTGTTATCATTGGAAGTTTCCTGACATTTATTCGCTACAGCATTTTCTTCATCATCCTGCTGACTAAATGTTTAATTTCCCAGCACGTTAGTTTGTATAGACCCAACAAAAAAATCCCTTTCTCACATTAATAGGTTCAGTGCATTCAATGATTTCTACATCAGTTAAATTATCATCATCAATACATGGATCTTCACTTAAAAAAGTACAGTTACGTAAGAACTTACCGTAACAGTAGATCTTCGAGAGAGGCTCTTGCAGTAGGTAATTACATATAGGACTGACGCCGGCAGGTGGCAGGACCCCATGGAAACATTTCTAGCTAGCAGTCCCTGGCAAAGGACCGCCCCCACATCAGGTGACCGGCGTCAGGAGACGTCGGTATAAAGGGGCGGTCCCGGATGCCTGCCTTCCAGTTCTTTCCCGCCACAGGCTGAAAGAGGCCGGACGAGAGAAGAGCGGATATTTCCTTAAATGGAAAAGGAGCTGAAAAAGCCTAGGGGGATGGAGGGCGGGAAGTTATTACCTACTGCAAGAGCCTCTCTCGAAGATCTACTGTTACGGTAAGTTCTTACGTAACTGTACTGACTTCGAGAGGGCTCTTGCAGTAGGTAATTACATATAGGACTGAATCCCAAGCAGTCTGGAACAAAGAAAGGCACCAGGAGGAGGAAAACTACTCCAAGAAGCAGTTCTAGCTGTGCAAGCTTTAAGAAAGGAGGCCTTGCAAAACAGCTAGCCCGAAGCCTGCTCTACGGCGAGAGGCAATATCCAAATTGTAGTGTTTCGTAAAGGTATGGACGGAAGTCCAGGTGGCGGCAGCGCAGATGTCTGCCGCAGACACATTCTTGAAACAAGCCGCAGAGGCAGCTACCTCTTGTGGAGCGGCCTCTGACTTGACCCGGGAGGGTCTTGTGGTTATTTGTCATAACAGAAAGTGATGCAATGAGCCAACCACTTAGACAGGCATTGCTTGGAAAGAGCATTGCCTTCCCTTTTGTGAGCAAAAGAGACAAACAACTGATCAGTCTTTCTGAGATCCTTTGTCCTATTGGTGTAGTATCTCAGAATCCGGTGAACATCCATAATATAGAGTAAACATTCCCCTTGATTAGAGTACTGCGTAAAAAAGGCAGGTAGCTCTATGGACTGATTTAAGGTAGACTCTGCTACTACTTTAGGTAGAAACTTGGGATTCGTGCGAAGAGCAACTCATTCCTTGTGAAAAATCAAGTAGGGAATTTTACACATCAGGGCCTGGAGCTCGAAGATTCTTCGAGACGAAGTAATGGCCAGCTAGAAGAACGTCTTCCATGAAAGAAACTTAAAATCTGCAGAAGATGCAGGTTCAAAGGGAGGAAGGGTAGGTTTCTCGAGAACAAAATTCAAGCCCCAAGGGGGGGCAGGAGTACAGATGGGGGGCATTAGATGGAGAACCCCTCTGAGAAAGGTCTTGGAGACCTCCAGTTGAGCAAAGGCCTTGTTTGCGAAGGGAACATGATAGGCCAAAATGGCCACCATGTGTACCTTCAAAGAGGAATGGCTGAGACCCAGGTCGAACAGATGACGTAGATACTCCAGCAGAAGCCCCGCTGAACAGGAGAAAGGTTCTATGTGTTTGGAAGCAGCCCAAATAGTGAATCTTTTCCACTTCATGGCATAAGTGGATCTGGTGGAGGGTTTTCTGGCCTCCACTAAAATCTCCGCCACTTTGGGAGACACTCCAAAACGGGATTGGGCTAGGTCTGCAGGAGCCATGCATGCAGTTGAAGGGATCTGAGGCCTGGATAGACCAGGGTCCACTGATCCTGGGTCAACAAACCTCGAGATAGAGGAAGAGGAAGAGGAGGATCCTCTGAATATTGTTGTAGAAGAGAGAACCAGATTTGCCTGGGCCAGAAAGGAGCAATCAGAATCATTCTCGCTCCTTCTGAAGCTAGTTTCTGCAAGACTCATGGGATAAGAGGAATTGGGGAAAGGCATAGACGAATCTGTCCTTCCAGTCTAGAGACAGAGCGTCGCTCCAGAAAACGCCTCGCTCTGGAACGAGTGAGCAGAAGGTGGGAAGTTTTGCGTTTAGGGGGGATGCGAACAGGTTGACCTGTGGTGTTCCCCAAAGTTGGAAGATATTGTCTAGGACCCCTTGGTCCAGTTCCCACTCGTGAGTCAAAGCAGAAGAGTGACTTAGCTTGTCTGCCAGGGTGTTGTCGACTCCTGGAACGTGAATCGCCGTGAGGTGAAGGTCGTGTTGTGTTGCCCAATCCCAAACCCTCATTGCCTCCCTGCATAGAGAGTAGGATCGAGTCCCTCCCTGCTTGTTGATGTACCACACCACGAACATGTTGTCCATCTGGACGGCTAGGTGGCTGGGAAGGATGTATTGGTGAAGGTCTTGGAGAGCATACAACACTGCCCGAAGCTTGAGCACATTGATGTGGAGAGCTTGTTCTAGCCTGGACCAGGAGCCCTGGGTCCGATGAGGGCCTAGATGGGCTCCCCAACCTTCGCCTGAGGTGTCTGTGGTCAGAGTCTGGGAGGGGGGAGGATGAAAGAAAGGAACCCCCTGAAACAGGTTCTCTCGAGAGTCTCGAACATCCACCATTGCAAGTCTCGCATCATCAGTGAGGAGATCAGAACTGAGTGATCTAGGTCATCCACTAGCTGATTCCACTGAGAGCGTAGAGTCCACTGAGTGATCCTCATGTGGAGTCGAGTACGAGGGACCGTCGGGATAGCAGCCGCCATGAGCCCGAGAAGGCGAAGTACCGATCTCACCGAGACCATCCTGCGGTCGGACAACAGATTTATCTGGGTCTGAAGGGAGGCCGCCCTGTCCGGAGGCAGGAAGGCCTTGCCCATGGTCATATCGAGGATTGCCCCAATAAACTGTAGCCTCTGGGATGGGTCCAGATGAGACTTGGAATGGTTGATGGTAATACCCAGGCAGGCAAAAACCTGCTGGGTAAGGGACAGGAAA
This sequence comes from Neoceratodus forsteri, assembly GCA_016271365.2. NCBI lineage: Eukaryota > Metazoa > Chordata > Ceratodontiformes > Ceratodontidae > Neoceratodus > Neoceratodus forsteri. The sequence goes on from CM057449.1 coordinate 485,494,496, forward strand.
TGCAGGAGTTCCTCCCTGGATGAGGCCACCAGGAGCCAGTTGTCCAGGTAAGAGAAAACCTGTACTCCCTTGGTACGCAGGTGGGCCGCTACCACTGCCAGGCATTTGGTAAATACTCAAGGGGCAGAGGATAGACCAAACGGGAGTGCCTTTAACTGGTAGTGGTTCCCCTGAAACACAAAACGAAGGTATTTGTGATGAGATGGGCGAATGGGAATGTGCAGATAAGCATCCTGCATATCCAGAGCACAAAGCCATTGACCCGGTTGCCAGAGGGGCAGAAGGCTCTGCAAAGAGAGCATCCTGAACCTTTTGTACTGTACATAAAGATTCAGGGAACTGAGATCTAAAATTGGTCTGAGATCTCCCGTCTTCTTTGGGACCAGGAAGAAATGGAAATAGTAACCCGTCCCCTGAAGATAAAGGGGGACGGGCTCTATCGCTTGCTTCAGCAGAAGAGCCAAGATTTCCTCCTGGACTAAAGGAAGATGTTCCCGTGAATACGACGACTTCAGAGGGGGGTGGCGGGGTGGTTTCTGAAGAAACTCTATGGAGTGTCCTTCTGCTATGAGCTGGAGCACCCAAGAATCTGTGGTTATCCTCTCCCATCCCGGAAGGTGGAGGGAAAACCTCCCTCCTACCGGTTTCCTCCGGGGAGTCCGGAGGCAGTGGGAGAGGAAAGGAGTCAGGTGGTGTGGGGCAGCACCGCAGCTGAAGCACCCGCTGCTTTTTTGGGTGGGGGGCTTAGCAGCCACAGGGTCCGACGTTTTGTGGCCCGCCTTCCCTTGGGTTTTGCCTTTGGCCGATTCCGCTCATGAAGGGACGGCATTGCTGCTGATGGGGACGGTACATGGAATCAACTGACTTCAGAGCCATCCCCTTCTCTTGCAGATCGGTAATGATGTTCTTGACATCACCCCCGAAAAGCACTGACCCCCGGAAGGGTGCTTCCTGGATAGCAGATTGCACCTCCGGGACCAGACCTGACATGTGGAGCCAAGCATGACGCCATAGGCCTACAGCAAAAGCTGAGCTCCACCCAGCAGTGTCCACTGCATCGCATGTCGCATGTAGCATGTGTCGACTGGCCGAACAAGCAGAGCGGATGAGATCAGCCAACTCCTGCTTGACTTGGGAGTGAGGCAAGGAGTCCAGCTTGGCTTCCGCCTGAGTAAGGATGGCCTTCTGGTAGTCCCCCATGTGGCCGACATAGTTCAGGGCCCTAATCCCCAGTGTGGAGGAAGCGTAAATCTTTCTCCCATACTGGTCCAGAAGGTGAGATTCCTTATCAGGAGGTGACGAGCTAAGATGTTTTGGGTTCGACGACCAGCCGTGAGCGGCGCTAATCACGACCGAGTCGGCATGAGGGTGAGAATCCAGGAAATCAACACCCTCTGGAGCCTGATATAGCCTGTTCAACTTCCTAGGAAGTGGAGCTCAGGCCGATGGCTATTTCCATATCGTGGTAACAAGGTCGGTCTGAGGCTCTATCCAGGGTGGCACCAATGTAGGAGCTGTCACGGGCAGATCCAGATGTTCAGCAAGTTTCAGATGCTGAGGATCTGGTTCCAGGGAGTGCCACTGATGAACCTCCTGGATTTTTCTAAGCAACTCCGTAAAAGAAGGATCCTCCGGAGGAGACTTTGGAGGAGTCCTTGGCCGGGGCTTCGACGGAGAGTGAGACTCGTCGTCTCTCTCGGAGCAGCCGTCGGAAGAGTCCGAGAAGTCCAAGAGTGAAGAGGAGGATGAAGAAGAGAAAGACTCCCTTTCCTGACCCGGGGAAGGAACGGACCCCTTGGGGAGTCCCCGGGGAAGTGTGTCCTGCCCCTCTCTGGATCCAGATGGAAGAACCCTGGAGTCCGGAGGTGGTGAGGGAGTGTGCCACCTGGGGCATACAGGAACCTGGGATGGCACTGTCACCGGAAGGTGGCTCTCAACCTCTTTGGTGAGCTGAGCCTTGGCCTCAGCCCACCAGGAGGCCAGAGTCTCCTGCAGGTCCACCGGCAGCCGCGAGGGCGATGGAGGAGGAGGAGGTGGAGGATAAGAATACGGGTTATACCCGTATGGAGCGTATCCAAAACCCAGCTGTGGGTAGCTCAGCATCGGGTATTGGGGCATCGAGTACTGCGGCGTCGGGAAGCCTGGCATCGGGTACTGTGGCACCTGATACTGCATTCCCGGGTACACCAGCGTCGAATAAGACAGAGGATACCCGGGAGTTGGGGGGGCTGCCGGAGAAGACGGCCCGGCCGGGAACCTCGTGGGCGGGTCCATAGTGGACAGCCTGGAGGGCCCGATGGGAGCAGGATATCTCCCAGAGTCGGTAATGCCGACATCAGGGCCGATGACAGAGGCCCTGGCGCCGAAGGTTCCGACATCGGAGGGGCCGGCATCGGAGCCGGCGTCCGGAGAGCCGACGTCAGGTCCGGCACTCCAGATGGAGGAAGGACTGATGGAGGCAAAAGATCCCCAGCTTCACCCGGGGATGGAGGGGAAAAGTCCCCGGGTTCCGGTTGCGGGGACTCTGGTTCCCCAGATGGCAGCAAAGGCTGCGGTGAACTGGGACGACGGATGTTGGGGGGTCTGTCGTCAGTTCCTTCGCTGGCCGGACGTCAGATGAGCCAACGTAAGGCTTAGAGGCGAGGTCTCGGTGGGCGCTGGAGGAGCCAACGTCCAACTTACGAGAGCCATCACCGGAGACAGGCCGATGGGAGAGATCGGCCTGGTCCGGTGGAGAGGAGGCCACCCGTCGCCCCAGAGGGTCGTATGTCTTACCAGCCCTCTCTGGGCGGACGTCAGAGGAGCCGACGCCCGGCTCACCGGAGTCACCTACAGTGGTAGGCCATGAGCCTTCGTCCGAACCAGGGGCGGAAGCCTCCAACTGCCCGGAGTCACCCGCAAGGCTCGAGCGCGAGCCAGACGGGCGGGCCGACACCACCTCAGAAACCTCTGAGGCGGCCGTCGAGGAGCGATCCCCCGGAGGGGATGTTGCCTGCGTCCCAGCGACTCCCGAGGGAGACGCGGTGGAGGAGCCTTTGTCCCGGTGCCTCTCCTTGTCCTTCTTCTTCCGATGGCCTTCGGGGGAAGTGGACGCCTGCCTCAGTTTTTTAAGCTCCTTCTCCATAGAGCTCATCTTCTTCTTTAGAATATGGGCTTCCAGGGATTGCTGCCGCCTTTTTCGGGTAGCTGCGTTAAAGCTGAGGCAATGCTGGCACTTCTCAACCGGGTGATCGGGGCCTAGGCAGAACAGGCACAGGGAGTGGCCGGTCTTGTGCGGTAGTTGGGTGCTGCACGAATCACACTTATTCTTGTGCTCGGAGGGTGTAGGGGACGACATACACCGACGTTAGTACTGATGTTAGTCGAAAAAATAGAGAGTTTTTTCAGTAAAAAAACGACGAAGGAAGGGCTGACAAAGCACAAACTTTTCCGTGAGGTGCTGCACGAGCTAACGGAGGGAAAGAACTGGAAGACGGGTATCCGGGACCACCCCTTTATACCGTCTTCTCCTGACGCCGGTCACCTGACGTGGGGGCGGTTCCTCGTCAGGGACTGCTAGCTAGAAATTTTTCCGTTGGGTCCTGCCGCCTGCCGGCATCAGTCCTATATGTAATTACCTACTGCAAGAGCCCTCTCGAAGTAAGATCACCCTATCCTTATTATTTCTATATTTCCTTTTTCTCTTTTTATTTATATTAGGAGGACCACTAACATCTTTATTGTTAAAATGTTTCCGTAATGTACTATGTTGTTGTTTTCTTAGTTTTCCTGTTAATCTTTGTTTCCCTTTGTCTTTATCCTTTTTAACAGTTTCTCTATTATCTCTCCATTCCTGATAATCTTGATTTATTAACCTGTCCTCACCTGCTGCCAAAGACTGTTAACCTTGACTGTTAAAGAAGCAGGGCTGCTAGTAATCACTGGACTACCTAGGTCTTCTGCATAAATCATAGACATGGAAGAAATATCTCTAGGTGGAAAGTTGTTATTTAATATTCTAGTTAAATTCTCCATCTTGGCTCCATTGATAGCTATGTTTGTTTTCAGATTATCCAACTCTTCTCTCAACATCACAAACTGCTCCATCAAAATTAAATTAGCTGCATGCTGATTCTTCATTATGTCAATTAAGTCCTAACTAAGCGCTGTAGGATAATACATCACTGAGGTCTTTAAATAATCTCCATTAGAGTTGCCTGGGGTAACTGATTCAATTGCCCTAGGTATATGATTATCCTGAGAAACTATCTCTACTTTTGGAGTGCTTTTTCATATTAAATCTGTATTTAAGAATTTTAAACCAAGTATCGTACATTGTTGGTCCAGCACTATTTCACTTAAGTTGGTATTAAGAGGAGTTTTATTCCCCAAAGAGGCATTAATAACAGACCTACCTGTGGTACAACTATCAGGGGTCTGAAGACTCACATCAAAACTCTTTCCAGCTCCAGAAAACATCCAATTCTCTGACTCATAAGAAGCCAATGGAGATTCCACAACGGCCCCTACCAAAGGGACATCCAATAGCCTCTGACTAGTATCCTGTAAAATCTGTGAGCTTTTACCCATTTTATCTGGAGTTACTTCACCAAGCACAGAAATCTGATGATCCAGACTATCTTTAAAATAGTTTAAATCTTCTAGCTTAGATCTCATTGGGACCACTGAGGAAGTGTTTGCAGAGTTTAAAGATGTAGAGGATGGTAAAACCTTCACATCTTGAAAACCCACCTCATCTACTACTCCCCCTATAACCTCTTTATACGATCGTCATTGTCCTCGTGACCCCTAACTGATTTTGTAACACAATGAGCTAGAATACTTGTTTGCTTGGTCTGTTTAATCTGACTGGTCTGCTTAGCTTGCATAAACCACATAACTGGATCAGTCTGTTCAGACTCTCATTTTAAGGGATTTAAAAGATTTACTAATGCTGGATTCAGAATTTTCTATTTTGTTACAACCCTCAGGAAAACTCCTCCCTTTCTTTTTTAGGATCTTTTTAGAACTAACCTTGATAAAGTCATCCAGCTTCTCAGAATTATAGCCAGGCTTTGTATAACTGTTAAAATTATTACCACTATTATTGCCGTTATTATTAGCCCTTTTATTTTTGCTTTTATTTTTTGGATTCCTTTTGCTCTCTTTACCAGAGGACAATGGGGGAGAAAAAGGAACCACATCTGGATTTAAACCCCCTAAACATCCTCTCAGATCACTTAAAGATTGAGCTCTTGTAACCACTGTTCTTCACAAAATATGTATATACCACAGTAAACATCATAAGCTAAAAAATAAACAAGTAAGCAGATCAGCTGCAAGTACTAAGATTTTAAAAATCTTAAAAAAATATATTTTGGTTCAAAAAACCACTAAAATCTGATACAAAAGATATCTATATTAAATAAATTATACATCTATATCTAGTAAGTGAATTTGTGGAATATAGCAGTCGTACTCTCAGTCACACCCAAATCACCTCTGAAAAAGTCCAGAGAGTCACAGAATTACAGAATCACTGGAGAGTTGGTTAAACATTAAGGGTTATGTAAACAGTTCAGCAAAACAGAAAATTTAGCTCCCTAGACACATCGGGAGGTATCCAGTTTGGCCAAATTCCCCTTCCTTCTCTGCTGCACAACTGCTCCGCTGTTCGGCCTTTAAAAATATTAACATCCCCTTGCAGCTTGTTCAGAGGAATGTTCAAGTTCCACAATTTCTACAGTACATGTGGGGAACATCCACTTTTCGAGATCTTACTCTTACACATATAATAATAACCATACATCCATTTATCTCTCTGGATTATGAAAAGCTTTAAATCTGCAACAGGAGGATAATAAAATCTAAAAGGAAAAAAAGAAAAAAAGAGATTGATAAAATCAAAAAAAAACCAAAAAAAACAAAGCCCCTGACAACCCCCCCAAAAAAAGAACAGCTTACTTAATCAACTCCAGATGCAGATGCATCTCGCAAGCAACCACAAAATATCAGCAGCAGAAAATCCTCTCAAAGAAGAAGGCACAAAAACAGCACAGCAAAGAAGCACGGGATGGTGAAAAAAAACCTTATGAACATTGTGCTGATGTTGTGCAAACTGCTATAAGCACACAATACACGTGACAACCACCACCAGTCAGGAAAAGGGATTGACCGTAGGGCGCAAAAATAAAATAAAATTAAGAAATAAAAACAGAAACCAAATAAAGCAACCAAAACAGCTGGACTAGGTTGCAAACTAGATTACAAAAAGAAAAGAAAAAAGATTCAAAAGGTAATTCAGACACACAATAACACAACTTTAAAATTGCAATATCACATTGACAGGTAATGTAAAATATAACCAAAAATCGTCTGCTAGTCTTTATGTTTCCCAAAAATGGCTAGTACAAAGAAAAACTCCTCTGTTCTTCATCACCAGAGCTAAATGGCAGTCCGTTTTTCACTGTCTCAGTCTTGAGCCTTTCCGAAGGGCCCCTCGATTCTCCATCAATCCAACTCACCACCACAGGTTTTCATTCTGTAAGGAGAACAAAGAATGCCTGAGAGGACGGCCAACTGGGGCAGAACACAAGAAATTCTGGTAAGAACTGCTAAATTTGTTTCACAGGTAGTATACCTTTTGAAAAAAAGGGAATAGGCTTTTAGCAATCCCTGCTCTCACAGTTCTTCCACAACTCAGCAGCGTGCAGTTCGACCACCGGCAGTCCATGGCATGTGTTAGGAGCAGCTCCTTTCAACCATCCACACAGCCTCTCTTGAACCCATCTACTGTGTCAACTTCCACCAGCTCCTCTGGAAGAGCACTCGCACTTTTCACTTGTTTTTCAACCTAGTCTTAATGCTGGGAACACAAACGATCCCCTACTTGACCTCTCCCATCCTCTTCTTGTTGATGCATATTTTTATCACCTGCTTTAGCCATCATTTGTCTCCCTCTATCTCTTCACCCTTCTACTGAAGTATTCTAGCTATCTTTTGTGCTCTCTGTCTCTCTCTCTCTGCCTGCCTCCCGATTTAGCCACTTCTTGTCATCCATTGCTAGTCTTAACTAAGACTCTTATCATACCCTCTCTTTCTTCCAGGACTGCCCTGAGTGGGCATCGCTGCTAGGACTGTAGCTCCGGTGTTCCTACCAGCCAGCCACAGTCACCATTTCTGCCTACCTGTCCCAAACTCTTTACGGGTAACTGCTTCAGCTGGGTGCTCAGATCCTAAGCTGCACAACTGATTGGGGCACTCTGGCAGAAGACGGCCCTTCATTGGACACTAAAACCTTGTCTCTGCTGACTGATTGCACTGACTTCTCTTTCTATCTAGCTCTGCATTCACCTGTAACTACTGCCTCTATTTTGTTTTTGAATTTGCATTCTCAGCCCAGTAGTTTAGTTAGCAACTGTTGCAGTACGAAATATTTAATATCTTGAATTCTTAGCTCAATCAGTAATTTCAGCAAATGTTATAGATCGAATTTACAGTTTGTTTTAGAGTGATTACAGCCTGTTTAAAGCAATGGTCTGCCAAGTAATTTAGAACTTAATTATTAATTATTGTAAGAGTGTTTTCAGATTGTTCATACTAAAGTCTGCAAGAAAATCTCAGTTCCTCCTGGCCTCACCTTATCTACCTACTTTGCTGTTGTCTCTGGCACCTTGAGGCCATATCTAACTACCTAGCTGCTACTCCTGTCCTTGGCTCCTCTCGGCCCGAGACACCCCCCGCATTCACTTCTTCAACCTGGTCTCAATTCTGCTACTTTTGTTCATGGCTCCTCTTACCCCAGGCCTCTCCTTTTCACTTGTTTTTCAACCTGGCCTTAATGCTGGGAACACAAACGATCCCCTCCTTGACCTCTCCCCTCCTCTTCTTATTGACGCCCATTTTTATCACCTGCTTTAGCCATCATATGTCTCCATCTCTCCACCCTTCTATTGAAGTATTCTAGCTATCTTTTGTGCTCTGTCTCTCTGCCCGCACCCCGATTTAGCCACATCTTGTCATCCTTTGCTGGACTTAACTAAGACTCCTTATCATACCCTCTCTCTCTCTCTTCCAGGACTGCTCTGAGTGGGCATCACAGCTATGACTGTGGCTCCTGCATTCCTACCAGCCGGGCACAGTCACCATCTCTGCCCACCTGTCCTGAAGTCTTTCCAGGTAACTGCTTCAGCTGGGTGCTCGGATCCTAAGCTGTATAACTGATTGGTGCACTCTGGCAGAAGACGACCCTTCATTGGACACTAAAATCTTGTCTCTGCTGATGGATTGGACTGACTTCTCTCTTTCTATCTAGCTCTGCTTTCAGCTATAACTACTGCCTCTATTTTTTTTCCATTTGCATTCTCAGCCCAGTAGTTCAGTTAGCAACTGCTGCGGCAAGAAATATTTAATATCTTGAAATCTTAGCTCAATTAGTAATTTTAGCAAATGTGTGTCCATTTTCCCATTAGCAAGTTATACTGTACTACCACTAGAGGGACAAAATCTTTATCGAAAGTGATCCTTACCTCTTGTTTATATAGATACCACTCCTTTGCTCTAGTTAAGCATCTGTTAAAGAAAGACAATTAGACCTAGCACCCCTTGCCTTGCGCCTCCCATCTTTTTTCTTTTTTTCTTACCCCTAATTGCAGATATGCTGCTCTTATATAGAGATGATGTTGTTATACATCTCATGTCCTGCAACATGAAACTCCTTTTCTCCTCTCTCCCTCTTTCCCTATTCCTAGTACTTTCCCTAACCCCGCTGATTGGTCTCTACTTGCAAATGCCGAATAACTTGCGTTCTACAGCCTCCTAGCTCCAATCCCCTACTTACATCCTCGCTATCACTCCCACCCCATCCTTTGAACTATGGTCATAGTCTCCTTCTATCTCTCATGCTTCATTACTAACTGTCCCACCCTTCTTTGCTGCTTTTCATCTCCTGCTCCCCAACCTGCCAGTTTCACTGGTTCCTCACCATCTAACTCTAAATGCTCCAAGTTTCACTTCATCTTAGCTCTACTCTTGCTGCCCTGTGGAGATATCCACCCCAACCCTGGTCCATCTGTGTCTCATGCCCTGAATGCTCCATTATCTACTGCGGCCCTTTCTATTGCTCCCGCTGTCCTCCCAAAGGGTTTCAAGATCCTTCATCTAAATATACATAGTTCTTTGCAGAAAATCAACCTTCTACAAACCATGGTTGCCACTCTAAAACCTGACATACTGATCATAACGGAAGCTTGGCTAAAGACCACAATCCCGGATCTCTCAGTCTCCATTCCTGGCTACTCCCTCCTGAGGCAAGACCGAGCAGGTAGAGGTGGTGGCGTCACCATGTACGTTCTTACCTCCCTCCAATATTCTATTATTTATTCATCCACTAGCCCAGCGTCCCATGTTGCACTGGCTATTCATTTAATTCTGCCCTTCACCCTCCCCATCTTTATAGCCAGCATTTACTGTTGCCCAAATGTCCAGACCTCGATTGCTTTCAACCTCATAACATCCATCGCAGCTCTTTCTTGCTCTGGTGAACCATACATCTTAGGCGACCTTAACTTAAACTGCCTGTCTCCCAAGACATCCAAAATATGTAATGATCTTGGAGCCCTGAACCTCTTGCAAGTGATCTCGGAACACATCGGCCCTAATCATAAGATACAAAATCACTCCCTGATCAACTGAGCTCTTACCACCCACCCCCACAGAGTAATTAGCTCTGGCATCCTCCCAGACATTCTCAGTGACCACAACCCAATATTCGTTGTCAGGAAAATCCACAGACCAAAATCTCTGCATAAAACCTTGCAACTTCACTCCTTCAAATCCCTAGACCTTGAATCTCTCCTGCACAACCTAGTTCTCTCTCTCTGACTGGTCTCCTTAGTCTCCTCCTCTTAGTTGAAAGACTCAGCCTAGTTCAAAGAAATATTCCGGCTGGCCTGTCGGCGCAGCGTTGATTTCCATTTTGCAGTAACGCTGGAGACCCGGTTCGGGAACAGACCTTTGTCATCAGAGGGCAGGCCAAGGGGAGAAGGATCGAGCATCCCAGGGACTGCTCTCCTCCAAGGGGGGACAAGGTGAATGTCCAATGCTTGATGGGTCCCTGGAGGAGGTCAGAGGTACTGCAGCAACTGGCATTAGGAAGTGACTCGGAGGGGCGAGACGGACGCTGGATGTCATTGCATGTTCCCGCCCCCCACGGACAGCATACCAAAAAATCACTTTGTGCGGATGACCCTAGATGAAGCCTGCCCTGGCCTTCATCAGCAACCCTCGGACCTAGTCCCGAAGTTCGGCGCTGTTAAGGGGACCAGTGTTGCACCCCACCCTGTGGGGCAAGCCAGGAGGTATCCAAGGGGTTGCAGTCTAATGTGGAGGTAGAGGTAGGGGTCTGTGACCAGACTGAGGTGCCGGGTCATCCGCAGTGGGGACAAAAGGCATAATAAATATTAATAAAAAAAAGAAATATTCCTTGCAAATTGTAAAGCCTTTGCCCTTCTCAAACAAACCAGGGTTGGGGTAACCACTTACCGTGGATTACTCCAGAGCTCTTAGCCTGTCTTAGGGCCAGAGATCATGCCTGGAAGTGCCACAAATCCACCCAGCCTCCTAGCAACCTCATGGACTACCATAAGCTCCAAAGCACCTGTACCAGGGCAGCAAGGCTAGCCAAGTCTGATTACTTCAAAAATGCTTTCCTCACCAGCAAAAATTCCTCTTCCAAGTTCTGTAAAGTTGTTCATGCCCACTTTACCCCTCAGCCCCAACCCCCTTCCCCAGTGCTAAAGGTAAATGGCAATCTTGCAGCTGACTCCCATGCCATAGCTATGGAATTTAACTCCTATTATACCTTCTGTGCAACCAAACTGCTGAAGTCCCTCCCTAATTACCCCTCCCCCCACAAATGTCACAGCTGCCCCTCTATCCCCCCAAAATGCTCCACTTCCTATTTCCCCATACCCCTCCTTCTCATTCTCTTCTGTTTCCCCCACAGATACCCTAAATGCCCTCCTTGCCATCAACCCCTCGAAAGGATCTTCCCCAGGTGACCTTGACCCTAAAATCCCCTCTCTCTCTCTCAGCTGTGGCCACTGCCTAATCTTAAATCTCTCCTTCTCAACTTCCAATGTCCCTACCACATGGAAGCACACAGCTGCCCTCCCCCTACCTAAAGGTAGAGACCCCTCATCCCCTGGCAACTATTGCCCCATCTTGCTACTCCCTACCCTAGCCAAACTACAAGAACATCTAGTCCTCTCTCAACTCACCTCCTTTCTATCTGATAGCTCCTTCTTTGCCCCATTCCAATCTGGTTCAGGAAAAAACAGTCTACCACCACCTCCCTACTTCGGCTCACTGACTCCATCCTCTCTGGGATGGACAATGGCCAAATCACCTCAGCCATATTTGTCGACCTTGTCAAGGCATTTGACACCATTTCCCACTCCCTTCTCCTTGGTTCCCTCTCATCTGCTGGTCTAACCCCTTATGCCATTAACTGGTTTAAGGCCTACCTTACTGGTAGAACCCAATCAGTTAAGATTGGAGCTGCCATCTCGCCACCCCTCTTGATCTACACTGGTGTCCCTCAGGGCTCCGTGCTGGTCTCCTTCTATGCTCCATCTTTCTTAACGACCTGCCATCTGTCTGCTTCCCATCCTCTGCCATACACATGTACACCAATGATATTGTCCTGTATGCATCTGGCTAATGCCCAGCTGAGGTTACATCCAGCTTGCAGCACGACTTCAACAAAGTCCAGCTCTGGTTTGCAAACCATCAATTATTCCTCAATGCCAAGAAGACAGTCTCCATGACCTTTGGCACAAGGCAGAGACTCTCTAGGCTTCCCTCCCTGCCCACTTTCTGTATTCTTAATGGGACTTTACTTGAGAACACCTCATCCTTCAGATACCTTGGGGTTTTGTTAGATCAACACCTCAACTTCTCTGGACACATTGACAACATCCAGAAAAAAATGTGCCCCAAGCTCGGTGCCTTGTTCAGGAACCGCAGTTGCATCCCTCCTGCGGCTAGGCATGAGTTTGTCCAGAAGATGATCCTCCCCATTTTTGACTACTGTGATGTAGTCTATGGTGCCACTCCTACCTCCTCCCTGACCAGATTGGACACTTTCTTCAACCCTTCTGCCACTTTGCCCTTGATGCTCCCTCTCGCACCCACCACTATGACCTCTATCAAGCCCTTTTCTTTCCCTCCCTTACAAACAGATGCCTCTCACACTGCGCTAAATTCACTGCTAAACACTAGCTGGATGAACTCTCTTCCTACCTCTCCCCCTCATTTATAACACCCCTTTCTCCTTCCTACTCCCTCAGATCTACTGACACTCGCACACTAACTGTCCCCCGCCACTCCACCCTCTCCAGCCAGTCTGAGTACTCTCACCATTTCCCTAAAATATGGAACTCTCTACCTCCCCAAATCAGACACTCCTCCTCCCTCTATTCCATCAACACTGCCCTCTCCAACTATTTTGCACCTAACTGTTCCTGTTATGATGCGCCTTAATTTCCTTCATCTTACTCCTTACAGTTCATCCCCCTTTGGAATTTACTCAATGCCTCTATCAACTCTACTGACCCTAGCCCTTCCTAGGTGCTAGTTCTCATACCTTTCTCCCTAGCCTTCACACGCCCCTTGCAGGATCCTCAGCATCCCAAAGGGGTCCTATAGTGCCTAGACTTGCCACCTTTTCTTCCCCCATCTACCTATCCTTGGCTTTCCAGGGTCCCCAGCATCCTGGAGGGTTCCTGGATCAGGCCTCATCCCTCTCAGGTGTTATTTCGCATTCTCTCACTATCCTCTATAATTACGCCGCCTAACCGCAGGGAGGGGTTTACACCAAACTTCCTGCCCCTTGCAGGGTTCATCGCATCTCTGAAGGGTTCTCTTTGGTCAGGCCTTATTTCCCCTCCAAGATGTTAATCACACTTACTACCTTCTCTCTCACCCTCTCTAATCCCTACTCCAGCCCCCTGTCCCCTGGCAGGGTTCCCCGCATCCTGAAGGTGTCTCTCCAGGACACGACTCTGCACTGTCATCTCATCCTCTCTCTCCTTCACCCCTTATTTCACGATAGCACTTGTTCACTTATTGCCATTGCACTTATTGTTCTCACAAATTACATATGTATGCAACACTGTTTCTAACAACTGCCTTAATTAATTGTATGCTATGCTGATCTTTGTAACCTGAAAGTAAACTGTCTCATCCCTATTGAACCCCTTCTCCCCAGGTCTCACCGAGAGATGAGCAACCTGTTGCTCAGTGTGCCTTCCTGGCGAAGCATTTCAAGAAATAAAAATACACCATTTTACAGTGTTATTTACTTATGCAATATCATATATATTCATTTTGCTTATATGAGTATGTGTTTAGAGCCATGTATCTTCTGTATGGCTTATATTATGTGTATTTTTTATATTCTGTCATGATCATATTCTTTTCATTCTACACGTATTTCTGTATACTCTGCATTTCCTTTGTTCTTAGTTTATAGCAGACAACACCCTTTCTTTGTTCTAAGTTTCTTACTGACTTTAAATTTTTTCTGCATAAGATCATACCTAAGGGAGACTCCTTATTTACACTTTTCAGCCAGTAGGGCCCATTTACTTTATCTAGAATGTAGTTGTTATCTGTAGTACATAATTGCTTGCATGGCCAGCCTCCTTGGAGAGAGAAATGATACCCAAGAGTTGGGGGGAAACTGGCTCCATTGTGACTGTTTTGCTTCACTTGTAATGGCATATGGTGTAATAAACTGCTTTGTTACATTCTACTTGTTGTTCCTTTGTCCAGCATCACCATCCAAGAACCTGATGTTTGTGCTTGTCACAGACTAACATTGGAAGTACCCAGAAAAGCTCCTACGAACAGTTGTTACTGTGGGAGTTGGAGCGGAGGCTTCTCGAGACTCAGCAGAACCCCCATCGAGGTGAGGAACTGAGAGGCAGTGGTCAATGCCTGTTCTGTCTCCTGTCTGAATGGGCTAGCAATTAGCCAGTGGTCCAGGTATGGATAGATTTAGAGTCCTAACATTCTCAGGTGCACTTATAGTACTGCAAAGCACTTTGCAAATACTTGTGGTGCTGAGGAAAGCCCAAAAGGCAGGACTCGGACTTGGCAATTCTGCCTCAGAAGAAAACATTACTTACCATAGTAATCTTGTTTCTTCCAAGGGAATCTTACTGTATTCTGACAAATGCAGTATGGTCTCACCACAGGACTGCCATGGAGCCGAAATGGTTAATAGAACCTATGCAAATAGTGGAATGTTAGGCTCGTGCTCAGTTTTCAGACCACTGTCCCTGGTTGCACTTCCTGCAACCATCAGATTCTTACAAAGCATGCAGAAGCTAAACTACCTAGCTAACTAATCTATAAAAACATAACAATAATAATCCCTTTTTTGGGACAAACCCTTCTTAAACAACAAGGCATCTTCCAAGACTCTTGTCAACAGATGCCCAAGAAATAAACAGGTATGCCCACAGGTTTCCCAAAAACATGTACAGGTGATATGTAGTGCCCTGTAGGTCCTAGTAGGGGAGGAAGGGTGGGAGCTCAAAATACAGTAACATTCCCTTGGAAGAAACAAGATTACTATGGTAAGTAATGTTTTCTTCAAACCCCAGGAAATCTTACTGTATTCTGACAAATGCAGACTACCCAAGCAGTGCCTTTGGAGGTGGGCAGAGGACTTATTTAGGAAACAGGCTCTGCTGGACCAAACCTGGCATTCCTAGCCTGGGTATTCAGGCAGTAATGTTTCGTAAATGTGTGAATCGTTTTCCAGGTAGCTGCTTTGCAGATTTCCAGCAAAGGAATGTCTCTTGAAGCTGCTCTAGAGGCAGCTATTCCTCTAGTGGAGTGGGCCTGGAGGCCCTGTGGGGGCTGCTTGTCCACTTTACTGTAATAAGACTGGATACAGGCCACAATCCATCTTGCAATGGATCTTTTTGTGGCTGGTTTCCTTTTCCTACTTCCCCATAGGTCAAGAAGAGCTGGGTCATGTCCCCTCTGTGGCCTTTTGTATGCTCCAAGTAGTAGCTGATAGCCCTTTTTATGTCTAGACCATGCGGTCTACGTTCCCCTGAAGTGGAATGGTCAGTGAAAAAGACTGGCAGTGTAATGGACTGATTAATATGGAAGTCTGACACTACTTTAGGGAGAAATGTATTATTAGTCCTAAGGACCGCCTTGTCCCTGTGGAATGGAATATAGTCAGTCTCCATGGACAAAGCCTGGAGCTCACTAATCCTTCTGGCAGGGGTGATTGCCACTAGGAACACAGCTTTCAAAGTTGCATACTTGAGATCTGCTAATGACATAGGCTCAAAAGGTGGCTGCATGAGCTGTGCAATATATATGTTCAGGTCCCACACTGGGGTAGGATTCCTATGTGGGGGATGTAAATGTTACAGCCCCTTAAAGAACTTCCTGAACACTGGGTTAGAAGCCAGAGATGATGCCTTGCCTGCTGAAAGGTCAGCTGAGACAGCTGCCAAGGGCACTTTTAGAGTGGCTTGTCTCAGGCCAAGGGAGTGAAGGTGGGTTAGGTAATCCAGGACAACTGGCAAATCTGCCAGACTGTGGTCCAGATTCTTACCTTGGCACCAAATGGAGAATCTTTTCCATTTGGATGTGTATGTCTTCCTGATGGAGGGCTTTCTAGAAACCCTAAGGACCTCCATGACCCCTTCAGAGAGATGCAGGTCAGCATACTCTTAGGTCCTCAAGAATGAGGCCTTGAGTCCGAAGGTTGGGGTATAGAATTCTGCCTTGGGAGGAAATCAGCAAGTTGTGATTCCTGGGAAAGCTGACTTGTTTGGCAACTGACAGTGCCAGAACTAGGGAGTACTATGGCTGCCTGGCCCCATCTGGAGCAGTAAGGATCCCTGAAGCTGGCTGGGATCTGAGCTTGTTCAGGACTCTGAGCAGCAGTGGGAAGAGAGGGAAGGCACACAGAAACTTCCCTGTCCGGCCGGTTGGCGCTGAGGGTTGAGGCACTGGACGCCACACCTCGCTTACGCCGCAACCCGGGTCTGGTAACGGACCTGGGGAGCCGGGGCTGGTGGGGAGGATTGAGCATCCCCACGGATGCTCTCCCTCAGGGGTGGGATACCCGACGTGCTGCAAGCGTCCACATTCTATAAAGGAATTCCGTGGAAGCACTGATTCCTGAAAGGGATGGGTGACTCCTACTTAGGGGTCGGGAGGGGGACTGCCGGACGGCGCATAAGAGGTCTGCATCAGCACACTCCCCCTCGGACGTAGTCCTGCGCCAAGGCCCCAGGGATGAGGCCAAAAGTTAAGGGGAAAAATCACCCTCGCGGTCCTGGATGACGGCCCCTCCGCTCAGACCGCCACACCAGACAAGACCCCACTGTGCAGGAGAAAGGAGAGGAGGCACTCTAGGGGCAGATCTAGGGGACGGCAAAAAGAGCATTGAGAGGCCCGAAGGAGTAGGACCAAGAGGGTAGGAAATACCAGGAGGGAGAAAAAAAAAGTATAAAAAAAAAGAAACTTCCCTGTCCAGTCCAAAAACAGTGCATCCAGTGGGACTGAGTCCCTCGCTGGGGGGCCTGCAACAAAACTGGGGAAGCTGGTAGTTGTCTGGGGCTGCAAAGAGGTCTATCTCTGGAGTGCCCCACCTTTTGAACACAATTTGTAACACCTGCTTGTTCAGAGACCACTCATGGTGGTTCTGATTGATTCTGCTGAGAGCATCTGCCAGCACACTGTCCTTCCCTGGAAGGTGGACTGCTGACAGGTAAGCTCCTATCAAATAGGCCAGACTCCAAATTTTCATGGTCTCTGTGCACAGGGGTGTTGACCTTGTGCCTCCTTGTTTGTTTAAGTAGTACATGCTGGTGTTGTTATCTGTCCTGACCTGCACCACCTTTCCCTGTAGCATGCTGGTGAATGACTGGAGTCCCAGGAATTCTGCTCTGAGCTCCAGCAGGTTGATATGCAGCAATGACTCCTGCTTAAGCCATGTGCCGTGGGCAGTGTGCTCCCCATCCCAATAGGGAAGCATCTGTGGTCAACACTAGAGAAGGATTTTCTTGCAGGAATGGAACCCCGTCTGAGGCTGTCCATGTCCAGCCACCACTGAAGTGCTTGCAGGAGTGTTCCTGTTACTGGCACCAGCTTTGACAGTGAATCTTTTTTCTGGTGCCAGTGCAGTTTGAGATGACACTGAACATCTCTCATTTGGAACCTTTCCCCTGTTGTTGTGGAAGCTGCCATATGGCCCAGCAACTGCAGAAAGTGCCTTGCAGACCTTAGGCTTTGCAGCTTGAAGGTACTCGCCAACTGTATAAGGTTGTCTGCCCTCATCTGTGGAAGAAAAGCCTTTCCCCTTACAGTGTCCAACTCTGCTCCTATAAACTCCAGAAGCTGTACTGGCTCTAGTACAGAATTCTTCAGGTTGACCAGGAAGTCCAGGGGCTGGAGTACCTCCTGTGTGAGTGTCAGGGATTCCCTTACTCACTGAGGGGATTGCCCTATGACTAGTCAGTCGTCCAGGTAAGGGAATACTGCACCCCTTGTCTCCTCAGGTGTGCCACAACCACAGCCAAGTATTTTGTGAACACCCTTGGAGCAGAAGTAGGTCCGAAAGGCATTGCCTTGAACTGGTAATGGCCTGATGGCAGTCTGAATCTTAGAAACTTTCTGTGGGACTGCGTGATTGGGATATGGAAGTATGCATCCTTTAAGTCTAGAGATGCAAGCCAATCACCTTGCCTTAGGGT
The DNA here is from genome assembly GCA_016271365.2 of Neoceratodus forsteri. Classification (NCBI taxonomy): domain Eukaryota; kingdom Metazoa; phylum Chordata; order Ceratodontiformes; family Ceratodontidae; genus Neoceratodus; species Neoceratodus forsteri. The sequence continues at coordinate 485,512,270 of CM057449.1, forward strand.
TGGAAGGACTGTTGTCAAGGTCACCATCTTGAACTTTGGCTTTACCAAATGTCTGTTCAGATGCCTGAGATCTAATATGGGTCGCCAATCCCCTGTTTTCTTTATTGTGAGGAAGTACCTTGAATAAAGCCCCTTTCCTCGCTGTAATAGAGGAACTGGTTCTATTGCTCTTTGAGACAGAAGTTTCATTACTTCCTTTTCCAGAAGTAATGTTTCTGATGGGGAAGATGGTCTGAAGACCCTTGCCCTAAATCTTTGGTTTGAGTTTGAAGCTGAGAGCCAGGCCTTGGCCCACTATCTCCAGGACCCACTTGTCTGTGGTGATGGTATGCCATTCCTCGAGGTAGTGGGCCAACCTGCCCCCTACTGGGGATGGGTAGGTGACCAGAGCATACACCTCAGGGTGTCTGCTTGGCTTGGGTTGCTGTTTGAGTGCTGGGGCTAGTTCAGTTGCCACTTCTCCTGCCCCTGCCTCTGAAATAGCCTCTCTGAGATTGGTATTGGGGAAAAGCTCGAGGCTGGAAGAAAGGCCTGTAGTGTCCCCTGCCTCTACCTCCCCTGGCTTGCTGCTTCTGGGGTGTAGATGCTTTTTCTTTCACTGCAGCACTTTTATAGGTTGTCTTGTAGTCATCCATTTTCTTCTGTAAGCCTCTGTCTGTTCGCCAAACAGAGAAGAAGGCTCACATGGGAAATCCAAGGCCTTGGCTTGTGTATCTTGGGTCAGGTTGGTGGTTCTGAGCCAAGCAAACCTTCTGAGAGACACAAAGGAAGCCATTTGTCTGGCAGCAGTGTCATTGTTATCCACTGCCATCCTAAATTGGGCCTCTGATGCTTCTGCCCCTTTTTGCAGCTTCTTCCAAATTGGCTGCCATATGGGCTGGAACAGACTTTGAAATTTCCATCACAGTGTTCCATAAAGTTCTCTGTTATCTGGTAGTATAAGCCATATAGGAAGCCTGCCTGATAATAAGAGAGGATCCCAGGTAAACCTTCTTGGCAATAGAATCCATTTTCCTGGAATCTTTGTTTGAAGGGTGAGATGCCAAGAGTATGCCAGCCTTATCACAGGCTGCAGCCTGCACCACTCCCTCATGGCTAGGGTGACCAAAAAGGAAATCTGTTCCACCCATAGCAACCCAGTATTTCTTGTCCACCTTTATGTCTACTGGTGGCACAGTAGTGGGGGTCTGCAGGACCTTGTTGACCTGTTTTTTCAGGGATTTGTGGATGGGCACCAATAGCCTTTTGGAGACTGGAACATCCATCATCTCCTTGTAATCCTGTTCCTCCTCCCCATCGGTGGATTCTTGAGTAGGAAGGTCCAGGGCTAGGGCCACTTGCTTTATAAAAGCAAAGTGTGAGGTATAGTCCTCAGTCCCTTTGTCATGGGAATCAGGACAGTGGGGATCAGGAGAAATATCCGGTTCAATCGGTTCTCTAAAATCTTCATCCCCATCCTCATCTTCGTTTTCATCCTCACCCTCCCCATAAAGCTCTACCCTGCATTCCAAAGAACCAGGAATCGGGGTAGAACTGGAGGACTGTGTGTGTGGCCGCTTCTCAACCGGAACCAGGTACTCAGTTGGCGTGCCTAAATAATTCTAATAGCATTCGCTATCTCTTCAGTGGTTGGAACTGGTGTTTTCTTCGGTCGCAGTTCAACCAGTGTATGTTTTTCTTTCTTTTTTCCTTTTCCTGCGGTTGCCCGGTCAGCGGCAGTATCAGCAGGTCTTTTCTTAGATAAGGAACCATCGCCCTTGTCAGAGGGTTGTTCCTCCGGTTCCTTTTGGCTGGTAGATGGTTTGTCTGAAGCTGGGTCAGCAGCCTTCTCAGACACCTTCTCCTGCAGTCGTTTGTCACCTTTCAAGCATCGACTGAGGGAAGTTTTTACAAATTTCATAGTCCTCTTTGAGGTGGTCAAACCCCCAAACAAAAAACACAAATTAAATGAGGATCTGCTTTACTGAACAGTTCCCCACACTCTGTACAATGCTGGAAACCTGTAGGGCCCATTCTTTTCTTGGTCTGTGACATTTATCGGTCGGTTAAAACCAAAGAATCCAAGAGTTAACTCAGTAAAATTTTTAGAAATCAGGAAATTTGTATCGACAGACTTACAGGCAGTCAGCAGAGCTGAAATTTACCTCAGAAACTTTTTAAATAAAGGAAAAAACTATTGGTTCCTTCTCGGTTGAATGAACCGATAAGGAACCAAAAAAACTTACCAAATTCACTCTATCTAGACTAAATCTACCTGTGAACCAAGGACAGTGCTTCAAAAATTAAAAAATTAAAATGGACTTGGATAAAACCAAGATAAAATAATTCTTCAAGAATGTGAAGGAGAGCTCTCCCGAGATGTCTTACTGAGGCAAGCAGAATAAAGAATCTGACGGTTGCAGGAAGTGCAACCAGGGACAGTGGTTTGAAAACCAAGCTCGAGCCTAACATTACACTATTAGCATAGATTCTATTAACCATTTCAGCTATGGGGCAGTCCTATGATGAGATCATACTGCATTTGTCAGAATACAGTAAAATTTCCTGGGGTTTGAACAACATAGTGGAGGTATCTGTGGTAGCTGGTATGCATCTTGCATGTACAGGAATGCTAACCAATCCTGTGGTTTCAGGAATGGAAGCAGAAAGCCCACAAAAATCATCTTGAATTTTTCTCGATCCATAAATTTGTTCAGATTTCTGAGGTTGAGGATGGGACGTGTGCCCCCATTTTTTTTGGAAGCAAGAAGTAGTGGGAGTAGAAGCCTATGTTTCACTCTGACTCTGGCACTATTTCCACTGCCCTGATGTTCAAAAGGCTCATGATCTCCTGCGACAGAAGCTCCGACATGTGAGCTGATAATAGGAGCTGCCTTTTCTGGGGGGGTAATCTGGAAGGATTTCTGTGAAATCCCTCTGAGATGATCATGAGCACCCACTTGTCTGTTGTAATAGATTCCCAGGTAATCTCCCCCACTGGGGAGGAGTGGTGTGCCTCGGGCAGCTAAGGCAGAACCGAAGCCAGAGCTTCAGATGGTGGTATTAGGTTCCTTCAGTGCCTGAGCTTTCAGCTGCACATTTTCCTGAGGTTGGTGAAGCTGAGAGTTGTCTTGGGTCCCCCTATACTTGCCACAAAAGGACTACTTATTCTGGAAAGAACCATGTCCTCTGCCCTTCTGAGGATTAAAGGGAGCTGACCTGGTAGGTCATTCTAGTTTCATTATATGCCTTAAGAGATTTCTCTACCTGCTGTACAAACAGGTAAGTTCCATCAAAAGGAACATTCATATCCTGTTGTTGGATGTCTTGGGTAAAGCCAGGCATTCACAGTCAGAAATGTCACCTGATGCAAATGCCTGCAGCAGCAGATCAAGACGCAGTATGAAAGGCATCCACAGAGGCTTTAAGCTGGTGACTGTTGGACTCAGCATATTGCTTGACAATCACCAGAATATCTTGTTTAGCCTCTGAATCTGGCAGAGATTTTGCCAGGGACTTAGCTTGCTCTAAAGGGTATATTTGTACTTAGAAAACTGCCCTTGGTAGCTGGCAATGCTCATGCCTAGTGTAGATGAAGCATAGGCATGCTTGCCCATAGTGTCAGTCTTGCATGACTACCGGTTAACAGTGTGCAAAGAGATCTCCTGAGGAATAACAGCCTTATCATTCTCAGCAAGGAAGACAACGGCATCAGATTGAGAGATGTAGACCAGCTTGTCTTCAGGAGCTGTGTACTTCTTGTCAACCTGCTTGCAGACGGAGGCCACCATAGCAGGCCTACTCACAGCCACATGTGACAGAGTCTCAAATGCAGGAGGAATAGAAGGAACTAAACTGACCGGTATATTGGAAACATTAAGTCACTCCAGCTGGTGACCTTTACCTTGGTCAATGGCTTATAGGCTTGAAATTAACTGCAGAATGCATATTTCTGAGCAAAGCCTGGAAAGTAAGATTCTTCTGAGGCACAGGGACAGGGTACGAAATGTCTAGGCTAAAGAGTCATCATTGTTGCCCTCCGAAATGATGAGGTTGGGGTCAAACACATTCCCATCCATACCCTCCTCGTAAGGAGAGTCACAGAGGGGTGTGGATCAGAGGCCCCCAATCCAGAATGCAGCTGAGGCAAAACCAGAGACACCGGCTCTGAAGGACAAGGAGCCAGTACCAGGGGTGGTACCAGAACCGGAATTGAATCCAGCACAGAGGGGGAGCAGTGCTGTGGCCGGCACCAGAACTGGTACCAGGACAGGCCTCAAGCCCAGTACCGGCAGTGGGACCAGACCCGGTGTCAAGTGACTAAGCTGGCACTGGAATGACCAGCAGTGGCATCACTGCTGGTCCTATCCCTGCACAGGACAAGGGAGCATCCAGTGAGACAAGAGCCGGTGGTGCAGTCACCAGCAAGGAACCAAGGGCTGTTCTCGGAGCCAAATGCTATACCCAGCCTAAGGGCCCCACTCGCGGCTCCAGGTCCACTGGCCCTGAAGGGTCAGGGAACAGCTCCACCAGAAGAGGCACATGGGCCAGATGCTGCATCCACTGCTCCATAAGAGCTGCCCAGTGGTGGAACTGCCCACTAGAGTCCCCACTTACAGACAGAGAGGGGGCTCCAGGCTCAAGACTCCAACCTCCTAGGACCAGAGGCCCCTGTGGACACCAAAGGTAAAGGTGAGGGCCCCCTTGACTCCTAGACACCAGAGATCCAGCAGCAGACTTTGCAGAGGGCAACCACGACTGGTGCCATTGCTTATCCTTCCAGTGGAAAGAGGAAGCAGATGCCAAGTAGTGCTGGTACCCTGACTGGGATTGGGATCAGGCCAGCTTCTTTTTGTGCTTTCACAGGACTGTTCTTCCTCTGGGGCACTGGACCACCCATGGTCAGAATCCTTCCCCAATGAGGAAAGTGGACCGGACATGGTCCCGCTACCGAAGCAGCTTGCCTGGGCAGGCTCCCTACCATCCTCCATGGCCTTCGACCACTGATGCTTGGCATGGCTGACAGAAACTGACAGTGCTGTGGTAAGCTTGTACCCATGAACGGTTTCATTTAGCTGCACATGCGTGCAGCTCACTTCAGTGCCAGCCCTCCTGAAAAGTTCTGGTTCCTGCGGTAGTCTCAGCACTTCCAGCTCAGATCCATTAGTGGGAATCAAAGAAGATCAGAACTGAGGTTAGTGTGGGAGCCAGCAACAGTTATTAGCTGGTGCGTGGCACCATGTGTGGGGTGCACAGGCACCATGCCCAGTAGCCATGGCTCGGCTCCTGGCAAAAGCTTTGTTCTTGTGGGTTCCTAGTGCCTCTGGCCCAGACCCATAAATTGGACTCAATGGTGAAGATGGAGTCTTGGAAGATTTGACTGTGAAAAAAAGGAACAGAACTCCAGACTTACCATAGGAATCTGGCAAGGGAAAAAAAAGACCTACTAAGGCTAAAAGGCTGGGGTCCAGTGGTGCTGAGGGTTGAGGCGCCATGCTGGCAACCCGGGTTCGGAAATGAGCCTGGGCCACCAAGGGTCGGCAGGAAGGGGAGAGAGAGGATCGAGTGTCTGGAGGACAGCTCTCCTCTCTCTGGGGTGGGAATCAGGCATGTCTGGCATTGCAGTGACCCCCAGTGGAGACCGGTGGTACTGCATATGCTAGGGGGCATCATGTAGCAGGACGAGAGCTGCGGCAGGTGACCTGATGCCACTGCACGTCCAAGCTCTTGAGGGGATGGGGGGCATAAAATAACTAAGAAAATCCCTGTTGGAGGGGATAGGCGAAGGCACCATGAACCCGGGAGGCCACACTCCAAGGTTGGGCACCTCTCCTCACCTCACCCTCCCGTCCAACTGGCAGATCAGATTTAGATAGAGCGCCCTGGGAGGATAGGGCGGACCGACCTCGGAGGGTGCAGAGCCGGGGTACTGGCCAGATCGGATGGGGTGGGGAGCAGGGTGTTTCAGGCAGAAGATAGAGCACTCAAGGTAAGTGGATGCCGGAGAGAGTTCCCCTTGGGCCGAGCACAAAAAGAGTTTAAAAAAAAAGGCTAAAAGACCTTATACATATGGGTCTGTTCATGAAAAAGGGTTACTATTGCCCACCATACAGTGCATAGCACATTTTTAAAAAATCAGAACTGTCAGTCATATGTTTTTGACTTGATCTGAAAGCTGGCTATACGTGCAGATAAATAACATAACTACAGAATTCTAGAGTATCCTTTTTTTTTTTTGATGGGGTGTCCCGCTCCATTTTGCTTTTTTTACCTGAAAAAGTGTGACATGCAAAAACACTTTTTTACTAATTGTTTTTGCAAGCTTTATTTACTGTTTTCCCTTAATAAAGTAAATCTGCTTACTAATCTGGAGTTGTGTTTTTTCATTATCTGTACTCTTTAGCCCACTGTAAGGCTCCATTTTTAATTTGTCTGTAAGAATGCACAGTACAGACATAAGGCAATTCTAGTGGGGGGTAGGAGGAAGTAGGCTGTTGGTTAACTAGGATCTGCAGCTTATCCATTCAGTCAGGAAATGGGCAGACTAGGGCCAAGCGGTCCTTATCTGTAGTCAAAGTCTATGTTTCTATGTTATTAGCACTTTAAATGATTTTCTGGCTGCTCTCCCAGTTTGCCTCATGATAATTGACTGTGTTACTAAGGGTGTAGGCAGGCATACGCACTGTACACATTTGTGTACAGTTTTGTGGAGTGCATGTCCCAAACTATATGCCTTTCTGTTAACGGTTATTAACTACTCCGTACTATTTGGGTCACTGTAGGCCACTGGGGTGTGGCTCTGTTTGAAATGCTGTTGTGTAGGAGACAGATACATGTATAACCTCATTAGAGAGTAGGGGAATCATCTGACAGCCATCCTACCCTTTTGGAAGGGGGGGTACCATTTGGAGTTGATGAGTACATAATTTTTAAGGGGAGTGTGGCTGTAGGGGATTGTGTGTACAACATGTGAATGTCTGGCTACACCCCTGTGTGTTACTGCCTGATCTAGCTCTCTCACAGAAGGGAGAGCAACCTCTGACTCTCACTCTACTTAGAGTCAAATCAGGCCCAATGTTAACCCGTCAGTCTGTAACAGTTGCAAAGTCATAACCTGCCCCTCATAACCAAGCAGCTGCCATAGAGGGAGAAGCTGAGTTGTGGTTTGAATCCCATTGTTTGCATGTGGCTCCTCCATTTTGTAGGGCTACATTCCATGAAGATAAGCATTGCAAGCAACAACAAGGACTACAGTTACATTCACCACAGGTAGGCTTCGGTAACAATCATTCACTGATTGCGGGGCAAATTTTCAGAGAGCAAATTCCAGTGACAACTGCATGTCTAGGGAAAGTGCTGGGCATCAGTTGTAAAAGGGATTATACTGTGTCTATGGGGTGGGGGGTTAAAATAGATTTTCTTTGTGGTGCCACCCATTACATTCACCACGATATGTGGTGTCAAACATCACATCTGCCAGTACTTTTATTATTGTCAAATTTCTCCAGGTTTTGCAGCACTATGTCAGTTATTAGTAGTAGCATGTTAGCCATGAGGCATGTTCAGTAAACTTTTTAAAACTGAAACAAATGTGTTGTGTCACCTGTTACATTCACCACATTATGTGGTGTTAAGCATCACACTTGCCAGTAATGTAATTGTTGAATTTTTTTTGTGTTTTATAGCAGTATGTCGGTCAGTAGTAGCAGTATGTTAGTTGTTAGGCAAGTTTAGTACAGTTTTAGTAAGTCAAACATAAGTGTGGCATCACTTGTTACACTCACCATGGTATGTGGAGTCAAACATCACACCTTTCAGTCACATTATTATGGAAAAATTCCTCCAGGTTTTGCAGCACTATGTCAGTCATTAGTAGTAGCATGTTAGCCATTAGGCATGTTCAATAAACTTGTTTCTACTGAAACAAATGTGTGGTGTCACTTGTTACATTCACCATGGTATGTGGTGTCAAACATGACACCTGTCAGTACTGTTGTTATTTTTTTTTCTCCAGGTTTTGTAGCACTGTGTCAGTTATTAGTAGTAGCATGTTAGCCATTAGGCATGTTCAGTAAACTTTGTAAAACTGAAACAAATGGGTGGTGTCACTCATTACATTCACCACAGTATGTGGTGTTAAGTATCACACTTGCCAGTAATGCAATTGTCAATTTTTTTCATATTTTATAGCAGTATGTCAGTCAGTAGCAGTAGTATGTTAGTTGTTAGGCATGTTTAGTACAGTTTTAGTAAGTGAAACATAAGTGTGGTGTCACTTGTTACATTCACCACAGTACGTGGTGCAAAACATCAAATGTGCAATTCATATAATTCTTGCAAATTCCTGTTTTTCATGTTTTAATATAACTCCTATTTTTTACTACCAAAACAAATGTCTTGTGTCAGGTGTTGCATTCACCATAGTGTGTGGTTGATACACTTTTTATACTCACCACAATACAGTTCTTTTATCTCAGGAATCTATGAGGCTTTTATCTCCCAATGTGTTTCTTTTTTCATACTTGGGTCATAATATCTTGAAATGCATCACAAATGTAATCTAGAAGTAATTTAAAAATTTGACCCTCATGTTACACTTTAATAACCCCTTTTCATGAACAGACCCATATCTTATACTCTTAATTTATGTCCTGCACACAGACTTTCACCAACAAAACCATCTGCGATGAAAAAAACATGCATGTCAATTTAAATTTAAGACCAGACAGGACTGAATTCAGAGAATACTGCCTGTGGAAATAAACAGTATTGGGGGAAAAACAATAAATTTCAAAGCTTTTAGTTAGATTCAGGAGCTCTTGAAAAATGCTGCTCTCCTTGTTAACACTGGCACAAGCCTGATCAGTTAGGCACTGTGGTACTCTTACACCACCAACCTTCCTGGTTGACGTCACAGCTTTGAGCTGTGCCAGTATTCCTAGCAGGGGTGCAAATTACCCATGTGTTAAGATTTCACAGTGAAAAGGTTGGTGCGCTATGGTAAACAGTCTGATCTTGACACACGTTCAAAAATATATGCTGTCCAGTTTTGTTAACACAGACATATGGGGGAGGGGTCTTAATGTGCTAGGCCAGGGATACGATAAAGACAGATTTAGAACAAGACAGTTTTGAAACAATGTGGTCAAGAGTGAATTTATAGAAAATCCCCAGAGGTGTAAACCCCTAAATTTGTGGGAATCTGGGATAATTTATAATTCCCCAGCAAATGACAGAAAATAAAAATTACGTACCTACCGTAATTCTTGACCTTCCTGTGTATCTTCACCATTCATCACTGTCTGGGTGTCAGCTGGAGGCATAGCACCCCATGGGAGCTTTTTTTTCCTTTCAAGGGGGAGGAGTCAGTGCTGCCCCCGAGGCCGATGTGCAACATGGCGCTCACGGGCTGGCCAGTAACGTCCATTGGCTTCTAATCCACCCCAGTTCTGCTCACTGGAGAGAAAGGGAAAAAACAGGGATAAAGAAAACCAAGGGCGGGGCAAGGGAGCCCGAGGGACAGGATAAGGATGGATATAAAACTGAAAAAGGAATAAGCTGGCCAGAAGACAGAGGAGGAGGAAGGGGGCCTGGGGGGTATGGTCGTTTGGCCCCAGCCCCTGGATGACTATTCAGAAGACAGGACAGGAGAGGAGAGGAAAGACAAAAAAAAGAGAGAGAGAGGATAGATGGGAGAAGGGAGAGAGGGGCCCACCCTCCCTGTACTGCAATCCGAAAGTTCAGCGGTTATGGGCAGAGATGTAACCTTCTGGAGGCAGAACAGTGCAACCTAGGCAAGTTGAAGCAGCTGAAGAACATAGATTCAAGCTTCTCAGCCCCACAGCAACTCGCAAGGGGGGCAAGTCCCAGAATGCTTTCTTATATTGGAAGTGCGGAGGCGATCCCTTCCCCCTTGGTGGGAAAAACCACCCCAGGGCAGGATTCTCCCCCCCCCGCTACCACTTCCCAGAGGGAGAACTCACAGCATTCGGCGGGGGAGGGGTATCCTGTCAAATCAAAAAGGCCCCTTTCTAGAAGGGAGGAGAGGGCTAAAGTGCTAGGAAAGAGACAAAAAAGGGAGGGGGGAGTCCCTGCCAGCCCCATTTCCTCTCCCCACCCCTAGAAGACCCCCACCACCTGGATTTGGCCATGAAATGCCAGGTCCAGATCGATCCCAGAGAGATCCCCCAGGATGACAGGAGATGGACCTACCGGGAGTCCCCCCAACGCTAGGACGAGAAGCCCTACTTGCCCTCCCCCTCCCGGTGGGCCCTCCATCACCTTACAAAGGAAACAGAGGGCCTGAAGGCCACAGAGGGACCTCATCCACCACTGGCCTTGAGGAGGAGGATGGCAAGCAGGGAGGAGGCATCGCTCAGGGACTGAGACCTTCTGAGGGGAAGGTGGGAGGGTGCCAGTGGTGAATGGTGAAGATACACAGAAAGATCAAGAATTACGTTAGGCACGTAATTTTCATATCTTCCCTGTGTCAGTCTTTAGCATTCATCAGAGTGAGTACTGAGCCCCCTGAAGGGGGTTCAGCACTTCCCTGAGGGACAGAAGTCCCTCAGCCTCTCCTGGGGGAGGACCACTCGAGGAGGAGACCCAATCCAGGCCAGCTAGGCCTGTGACTGGTCAGGGTGAGGTGGGGTCACCCGTTCCCTGGGGGAAGGAAGTCGTCCCTGCAGATCCTGCCTTGCCCTGCAGGAGAAAAGACGGGTCCCCTGGAACACAGAAGCAAGCACCCTACGCCAGGCCAGGGGTAATAACCTTGACAGGCAAAGCCACACCGTTCACCTGATGCAGATCAAAGTCCCCAATAGCCATGAAACTACCTCAATGGTGTCATAAGACGCTCTTGCTTGGTGTCTTTCCAGCTCCAGGCCCTGAATGGAGAGGGCAGTGGCTTACCTGGTTGCCTCCGAATCAGGCAGTGACGCCAGCAGCTGACCCAACATTGCCAACAGATGCCTGTTGTAGGCAGTGTGGTGTGCCTGATGAGAAGCAATGCACAATATGACCTGCACTGAGGAGAACACTCTCCACCCCAAGTGGTCGAACTCTGCAGAGTCTGCATCTGGGGGTCAGTTGAGGGCTGGGCATCTATGCCCGGAAGGGGTGTCCAGTAGTGTCACTCCTGACAAGGGGTGAGGCAAGGTACCTGGAGACCTCTGGGGTGCACAATACCTGCACTGGCAGTCTGGAGGGGCTGGAATTGGGGTGGACGGAATCTGCCAGGTGCGGTACGACACTTCCTGGAAAGGTATGTGCCAGGAAGGGACCACCAAGTGATTTGCACTGTATTTGCTCAGGAAGGCGTGGAGTCATCCGCTTGGTGTTGCGTCTTGCTATATGGGACAGGTGAAGGTCCCTGACCAACCTCGCAAGGAAGCGCTGATACTCCATTTGATCAGCATCAGAGGACAGATGGGCAGCAGCATCCTCTTCTTCAATGGAGGAAGATGAGGAGGTCGAAGAACCCAAGGATTCAGACTCCAACTGCACTGGAGGAGACAGGTGAAAGACCTGCTCATCCATGGCCCTAATGTATCTGGGAACTCTGCAGCCTGAGCTCTGAACTGTTCCCAGGTCAAGGGTCCCCAAGGACCCACATAGCCTGGGAGGAGAGGGGCTGGGTGCAGAGGCAGGGGGGAGAAACACCTTTCACTTTAAGTGAGCCACCTCTTCCAGGGCTGGGAGACCTAGCAAGCGATCCCAGATGATGAGGGGATCCACAGGTCAGTTCAGTCAGTAGCCGCTCAACCAGCCTAAAGTGATAAGGACCAAGCCCTGAAGGGGGAAACTCCATTGTGAGGAGACCGGAGCTGCATGTGACCAGAAGGGTGGACCCCAACCCCACCCAACAAGGACTCCCTCGAAGGACATGAGGAACAGAACATGGGCTTGGCGCTGCGACTCCAAGAAAGACCTTTTCCTCATTCTCCAGCGCTGGAGACCATACCAATTTAGCAGGCTCACCGAGGAGAGCTGAAGAAGAGGAGGTCCTTGTTCCAGTGTCGGGGGGGGCAGCCACATGGACAGCAGGCACCCTCACCCCCAAGACCCGAACCACTGCTCCCTCAGACCGAGGGCCACTATCAGACACTCTGTTCCCAGTGCCACCCTCTGTGTGGGAGCTGGCACCGACCGCTACCACCAGAACCAAGGGGTGGGGCTCTCGGGAAGGTGCAGTGGCACTGGACACCGGAGAACCCTCAAACTCCTGAGTCAGGCCACCAGTCCGGATTAGCTCCCTGATCATCCGGCTCTGGAGAGGAAGAGATCCAGAAGACCTGCAGCCTGGCAACCCTAGGGGCTCTCCCACCCTCAGCAGGCCCAGTACCACCCAGATCACCAGAGCTGTGAACAGCCCCAGGATCTGGAACAGTGGCAATGGGCAGCACTGAGGAACCACCCATGCTGGGCTGCGACACCGGGGGAGCCTTCACCTCCGAGGAAGTGACTGCCTGGGTGGTGCTCCCGGCCTGGCTCCCACAGGAGAGGCCTCCTTCCTGGCAAGGCTAGAAGAGGAGGAGGCCCCTCCTCACCGATCTATACAGAACCATGAGGGGGACCCAGAAGAAGGGCAGAGAGACCTACACTTAGAGCCTTTCGAGCGACGCAGTCCCCCAAAAGTCAGCGGAGCCCTAATGACTTTAAACGAGTGTTACTCTAGAATTGGTGGTCCATGGAGAAACAGGCATCGCAGATATTCTTTGAGGCAATCTCTTGTAGCAGGTCATTACGTGTGGGATAACAACTGTAGGAGTCATTTCCTCTGGATGACTTTCTCAGCAGTCAATCCTGGGACCCTCCCCCCAGCACCACCACGTTGTGCGCACCTGGCAGGTATAAAAGGGGGAGGTCCCAGCTACTTCTCAGTTCTTTTCAACTGCGACCTGCATGCAACAAGTCCTCCTTTGGGGTTCCTGCTTTCCTGGCATCAATGAAGAGTTCTACTGACCAAACTTTCATTTTAACATGTTAATTTACTAATGTCTTCGGATCCGTTATTTTAAAGGTGTTCCTGTGGCCATAGAATCACTAAGGAAGACCTCCACGAAGTCTGTGTTTGTTGCCTTGGTCCTGAACATAACTCCAGGGAGTGTGTCTTCTGCAACAGGTTCAACAAGGCCACAAAACGCCGAATGCTACAGCAGCTCCATGAGTTCCTCATGGAGCAGAAGGTTGCCCTCCTGGAGCAGCAGCAACGCTCCTCAACCAGAGAATTCTCGGCGTCTCACCACTCTACAGAGACCTCTTCACATCAGTGGCACAGGGTCCTGGTAAGAAACATGCATCAAAGACTAAACATGTTTCTACCACTCAGTTGTGTTGACTAAATCTACACACAAAGTGAGTATTGAGAAGGTTGCCCATACACCATTGACGATTGTGGGCTCCTCTCTTCCCTCGTCAATGGCTCCTCTCTCGATGGTGGGTACCGGGGTTATTCTGTAGCTGCCAAAGCTGCCTCCCCCTTCCATACTATCTAGCCATCATCTGTCGACAATGGCTTCACACTCATCAGTGATTCTATCATCATCGACCTTGCCTTATGGCCCGTTGTCGATCCTGTCATCGACGATGATTCATGGTACTCTGTCGACCTATTCTCTCATCGACTGCAGGAGCTTCAGGCCCGCTGACGATCTCATCATTGACGACCGGCCTTGCCTCACAGAGCTTAATGCTGGCACCCTCGTTGAGGGTCCTGGGGTCCTATATTGACGACTACACGTTTGGTTCCACTGCCTACTCCTATTCCGTCAGTGGTTCCAATACGCTCTGTCCAGTCAGCCACGGCTACTTCCACTGGACAGATGGCCATGACTGATGTCCAGGCTCTGTTAAATATCACCCTGGACCTGACTCAGACCCTGTGCCCCCCTAGGGAGAGGTCGGCTCCAGTCTCCGCTCCCTCTAGGCCTCCTTTGGCCCAGCGGATGGCCAGCTCTTCCTGTCTCCCTGGGTCTGTACACCCAGGATGTAGACATGGAAGACCCTTTCCTGCAGGACTGGGATCTGGCTGACCTGGAGAAGAAGGATGGCATGGACTACAAGGAATCCACTCTGTCCTCCTCTGATGCTTCCTCTATTCAAGGGGAACCTACCCCTGAACTCCCTTGTTCTCCGCCAGATGACCCAACGCTTTTGGACACTATGATCCACCTCCAGAAAATGTTTAGATTCCAGGGCACTGAGCAGGATGCTTCTAAGAAGAAATTGGCTCAGTATTTGGGTGTGTTGGAATGCCCCACTCTGGTCATACACCCCCCCCCTTTGCTGGACATCTTTGAAGTGGCTATCATGACTGCATGGAAGCAATCTTTCAAGATTCCCTCTAATCCGCGTAAGGCTGATAGGATTTGTCGGTCTCTGGTGGATCTCCCCTATTTCATGTCTCCACCTCAGGCGTACTTGGTGGTGATCAATGCTGCACATGATAGGTCCTTTAGACCTCAGTACAAGTGCTCAGCCCCCAGATATGGAATCTGAGAAATTGGATGTCATAGGAAAACAGGCTTCTTCCTCGGCCACCGTGTCTCTACATATACTTAATTACGTGGGACACCTCCCGAAATATCAGGAGGAAATCTTAAAAACCTCCCAGGTGACAGTTCAGTCCATCCTGACGTGTTCTGTCCAGGAAGAGCGGACGGTGAAAATGTCTACTTCAGCGGCAGTATGCCACCACCTGCTGAGGGCCACTTATGATGCCGCTGATACTATAGCTTGTACGTCCTCTGCAGGAGCCCGTCTCAGATGACACACCTGGATCAGGGTGTCAGGATTTTCACAAGACGTACTGCAATCTATCCTGAATGCTCCCTTAAAAGGAGTTCAGCTGTTCAGTCCACAGACCCAAGACATCTTGAAAGATTACAGGACTCCGGTCGTACCTGTCAATCGGTGTGAACCCTTTACCATCCTAAAGCCAAAACAGCCTTCAGGGTGGGGTTACCACCTGTCCTGACTTTCGCAGGACAGTCCTGATTTTGGCAGCTGTGTCCTGCAAGAACACATGAAAAATACATGTCCCTACCTTACAGTAGCAAAAAATATTTTATAACTTTCCTCCAAATGTTACAGAAAACTGTAATACCTCAACTAAAATACCTTAGAATGATAAGAAACAACAAAAACAACAAAAACACTACAACACTGTGTCTTAATTCTTATTATTTAGAGTGAACAAGTCTGTTGCATGGGTCAAGGTTACATATTGTCCTGAAAAAAAATCATGCTTCAGTAAGAAATGTCCCAGTGTGGGCTTCTGAAAAGGTGGTAACCCTACTTCAGGGGCTCCTCAAGGGGCCGTCCCTCAGCTCAAAGGCAACCTGCCAATAAGAGAAAACCTCAGTTACAATTGCCAGGTCCCAGAAATGCTGAGAAATAGAGAATAATGCATATGTAGGTGTGTGATGTGCAGTTTTTTTACACATCCAAGGTATGTGATAATATATAAACCTCAAGAACAAAGCTCGAGAGGTTTATATATTGTCACACACCGAGGGTGCAGATCACACACTTTCATATGTGTTATTTTTTATGACTGGTGCTAAGTAAACAAAGCTCAGAGTCTTAGCGTTATGTGCTTCCTGCGTTGCTGATTTGACCTCTGTATGGGCTCCATGGCATGCTGGCTGTTATAACGACAAGGTGAAGGTTCAACGACTTTTCCATTGTTTAAAGTTAAAAAAAAAAATGAACGGTTAAATTTTCCGAATTGCTAAGTACCTTTGCATTGTACACACAACCTGGCGCAAGACAGTAAAAGCCGCATCAACTCGCAGGTTGATATGACTTTTTACAGGTCTCAAAAATGGGTTGATATCGGGGGTCACCAGTTATTATACCTCGTTACGCCCCTGCTGCCTCCCAGCAGGGCCAGCCTTCCACCTGAAGGTCTTCCTCCGATTGTGGGACTGGGGACCCTACCCGCAACTGTTGGGGGCAGGTTTTCCCTGCACCTGCAAGGGTGGCAAGCTATCTCCTCTGACCAGTGGCTCATGCAACTGATCAAGACAGGACACACACACTGGAGTTCGCGGAGATGCCTTTTCCTTTGCCACCCAGGGTCTCTCACTAACTCCCAGACCAGGCATTGGTCCTATGGACTGAGACAGATGCCTTGCTTTTAAAAAAATGCCATCAAACCAGCTCCCCTTCCTCAGAAGGGTGCAGGATTTTACTCCTTTTTTTGGTTCCTAAATGGACGGGGAATTTACTCCCCATTTTGGATCTGAGGTGTGTCAACCTCTATATCACTTACCAAACGTTCTGCATGGTGTCTCTTTCGATACTTCTCCCTTTGCTGAACACAGGAGATTGGCTCTGCTCTCTAGATATGAAGGATGCATACCTCCATATCATGATGCATCCGGCTCACATATGGTTTCTCCATTTCATGTTTCAGGGTCATCATTACCAATTCAGGGCCCTCCCTTTCGGACTTTCTTTGGCCCTGAGGGTATTTACAAAATGACTAGCGGTGGTCGCAGCGGCCTTACGCAGGGAAGGTCTCTATGTCTTTCTCTACCTGGACGACTGGCTCCTGAAAGCATACTCCAGCCAACAGCTGTCTCTCACACTTTCTCGAACCCTACAGTTGTTTGCCCAAGTGGGGATAGTGGTAAACTACTCGAAGTCCAAGATGGACCCTACACAAAGCCTCCAATATATTGGAGCCATACTAGACACCTCCGCGGGGAAGGTATATCTGCCCATAGCTCGGGCGGACGTCCTGATTGCTTTGGTATGCAGATTAGAGTCCAGCAGATTAGTCTCTGCACAAGACTACCTCTGCCTCCTGGGAGACTTGGCGGCCACAATACCAACTGTCCCCAATGCCAGGTTAAATATGAGGGTCCTTCGGTGGTCCCTCAGAGTCCAATGGGACCAGAAAGAGGATGATTTTGATGCCCCAGTCCTGATGTCTTCCCCGGCTCTTCAAGCTCTACAGTGGTGGAAGATCAGAGACAATCTAATGCGAGGCATGCCATTCCAATCTCCTGTCCCGAGTCTCATTCTGACTACAGACGCTTCCTTAACAGGGTGGGGTGCTCATCTCCTGCACATCAGGTCACATGAATCTTGGACAACAGTGGAGGCCCGACTCCACATCAATGTCTTGGAGCTGAGGGTAGTTCTCTATGCCTTACAGGCATTCGAGACTCGCCTCCCCCTAGGTTGCCTGCAAGCACAATCAGACAATTCTAAGGTGGTTCACTACCTAAACAAACAAGGATGCACCCATTCATATCCTCTCTGCAGAGAATCGATGAGGGTGTGGTATTGGGCGATCCAGAGAAATATTCATCTTCTGACAGTACACATCCCAAGGGTGTCCAACACCCTGGCAGAGTGGTGGATACCCTGAGCAGATCCACTGCCCAGGCTGAGTGGGAAATCTTATCTGACATTCTAAATGATGTCTTCCACTTATGGGGCTGACCGGAGTTGGACCTATTTGCCTCTCCACAAAACTGCCGCTTTACTGCTCTCTCATGCGAGGTCCTGGAATTGTGTGGTGGGACGCATAATCTCTTTCCTGGACAGGAAGATTTCTTTATGCCTTCCCACCCTTTCAGAGAGTACTACTCAAACTGGTTCAGGACAGGACATCCAATTCTCATAGCATCATTCTGACCAAGACAGATTTGGTTCCCTCTACTTCTACAGCTCTCGGAACTAGAGCCAATATCTCTGCCAGTTTGCTGGGCTTTACTGTCCAAAGCACAAGGCTCCCTGTTACACACGGACCTTTGCTCCTCCATCTCTATGCTTGGCTACTGAGGACATGCCCTCTTGCGCTTCCAGGTGTCCCCAAAGGTGGCAGAAGTTCTCCAGGCAGCTAGAAAGCCTTCTACTCGGTCCTCCTATTCTCTGAAGTGGACACGCTTCTCTATTTGGGCGTCTACACTGGGCTTAGATCCTTATGAGTGTTACCCTCAGTGCATCTTAGATTATTTGCTCTCCTTGTCGGAGGGTGGACTGAAATATTCCTCTGTGAAAGTCCACCTTTCAGCCATTGCCACATTTCATTTACCTGTGGACATCATTCCTTTATCCCAGTTACCTTTATTTGAACCTTTTTAAAAGGTATTCTGCACCTACATCCCCCTATCCGGGATCCAGTCTGTCTGGGATTTGAATTTTGTGCTTGAAAAATGATAAGTACATTTAAGCCCACTGAATCCAGCGACCTCAGTTATCTGTCATGGAAAACTGTGTTCTTAGTTGCCATTACATCTTGCAGACATGTATTGGAGTTGCATGCACTAATGTGCAAACCTCCGTACTTACAATTTCATAACGACCGGTTATCTTTACGCACTAACCCGGCATTCTTGCGTAAAGTTGTTTCTGAATTTACTTTAAATCAGACCATTTAATTACCAGTGTACTTTGAGGAGCCTCAGAATTCAGGGGAAGCCCTGCTTCATACTCTCAATTTGCACAGAACATTGAGCATTTACCTTCTCCGCACTTCACAGCTGCGAAAAACTGAGCAAGTTTTTGTTTCTTTCAACCCTGGAAACCAGGACATTAGTATTTCAAAGCAGTGCTTGTCCGCATGGTTGGCCAACTGCATTACGTTTGTTTATGCTAAATACGAAAAACCTCTCACAGGAGTTGTAAAACCCCATTCTACTAGAGGCATGGCCACCTCTATGGCATGTTTCCGAGGCATTTCGGCCTTGGATATTTGCGAAGCCGCCACATGGTCTACTGTACATACCGTCATCAAACATTACAGTGTAGACATTGCTTCTAAGAAGCGAACCATTTTTGGACAGGCTGTCCTACAAGATCTACTGTCCTAAGCCTTCATGATTTGCTTCCTACTCCCGCTGGGTATAATAACTGCTTGGGAATCTTCCCACACATAATGGCCTGCTACAAGAGATTGCGTAAGAACTTACCGTAGCAGTAAATCTTCGACAGTAACTCTTGCAGCAGGTCACGCAGCCCCGCCCTCCTTCCCCCTTGCTGTTGCTTTAGAAGGGTTCCTTGCTCCTGTCTTTCAAGACACCACAAGCTGCTGCCTTGATTTCCCTCCTCGGTTCCCATCAGAGGCCTGAGCTATCTTTACACATTCGATCGCCAGGATGGAAAAGAACTGAGGAGTTGCTGGGACCTTCCCCTTTTATACTTGCCAGGTGAACATCACGTGGTGGTGCTGGGGAGAGGTCCCAGGGACAACTACTGAGAAAGTCATCTGGAGGAAATTATGCCTGTGGCTGTTATCCCACACATAATGACCTGCTACAAGAGATACACTCTAAGATCTACTGTTACAGTAAGTTCTTATGCAATCGTACTTTATCCATGTCATGTTGAGGTCCAAGGCAGGTTAGACAAAAATCATGCCAGTCTGAAGCGGAAATTTGCTGGCCGCAGGGACATCGACACATTGGAGGCCGGCCCGTTTGGATGAACGCTTCTTGTCCCCCAAATCTGGCATGATGTAGCAGTAACCAAATATTGAAAAACCAAAATACTCGGTGCCATTAAAATAAGAAAAGGAAAGGTCTTACCGGAATCCTACGGTAAAGGGCACTGAGTGACCGATTGGCAGAACTGGGAGTGAAGGCGAATATGGCATAGAGTACGACATCGAGTATGGCTTCACATTGAACTAGGCCGCAGTGCACAGTAGAATTTTCCGAGCTGAAGTGAAGTGCTGTGCTCTTGATGGTGGGAGAAGCAGAACTGAGGTGGAGGAGGAGCTGATGGCCATTACTGGCCAACCTGCGAGCGCCACGTTGCACATCTGCTTTGCGGGCAGCACCATACGTGGCACTGGCTCCTCACCCTTGAAAGAAAAAAAAGCTCCTGTGGGGTGCTGCACCTCTGGCTGACACCCAGACAGTAATGAATGGTGAAGACTGATACAGGGAAGATCAAACAAACAATGACAGGACACCTGAAAAGGATACTAGATAAGCTGAGGATTTTATAACCCAATTCAGGGGTTGAGATATTACAAGAATTTGATGGAGTCCTGATAGGCTCTTTTAAATCATCCAAACACAAGCAGTGGCTCAACATACCCATGAACTCTATGCTCAGGCAGGTTGGCTCCAACTGAAGAACGGAAGTAAATACAAAATCTGCCTACTTGCCAAAAAAGTCTCACTAAATCTGCTGCCTCCAGGAGTTCAGAACCTGCTCACACGACATGCGAGTGCTAGGCTGACCAGAAGCTCCAACAGTCAAATCTTTAGCAAACCTAGATGCCGCACTGCATTGGCACGTGCGTTCTCCTACCGTGCACCCCACTGGATCAACGATCTTCCGCCTCCAATCTCTAGAGTAGCAACTATTGGTGCCTTCAAGCGTAAGCTTTGTCAGCATCTCATTGCCGAGGACAACTGTGACTGTGTCATCTAACTTTTGGTGCATACAAGCGATGTCTTCTTTGGCACCTCATTATGAAGGACACCTGTGACTGCCTCTGCTTACCCCCCTCCCATAGTAATCATCTGCTGCACTTAAGCACACCTCTTGACCCAGGGGACACCTCCCAACCTCAGCACTTCACTGATCCCCACCCTGCCCCAGCCTACCCCTCCATCTCATGGCACACCCCTCCCTCCCCCCATTCCTCCACTATGTCACCTTTGTCTGTTACCTTCTCTGTGTCTATGTTCTCCAGGGTGTACAAACTCACGGATGCAGGCATACGTTGTACAATGCCTCAGCAGTGTCTACTTGTGTGAGCCTTTCTGTAACTTACTGTACCATCTCTGTAAATGTATAAATTGTTGTTCTCTGCTATTTTCTGTTCAACTGATGTGGAACCTACAAAACAGCTTCTGCTCACAGGTGTTATCCAAGAACTCAATAAAAAAAAAAATGGGTCTATACTATATTTAATTTTAATGAACCTGGACCACTTGTATTACTTTACCCATAATAATTTAGTAAGGCATTTGACACAGTCCCACACAAACGATTAATAAACAAGTTAGCCAGCCTGGGAGTGGATCCCAGGGTGGTAGCCTGGGTAAAATACTGGCTGGACAACAGGACACAGAGAGTAATAGTAAATGGAGTCCACTCCAAAGAAAGGGGGTTACTAGTGGGGTACCACAGGGTTCAGTATTAGGACCGGTCCTCTTTAATGTCTTTATAAGTGATATTGCAGAGGGACTGGAAGGAAAGAAAAAATGACTCACCTTAGTAATTGTGTTTCTTCTAATGGAGTCTTGCTGTATTCTGACAAACTGCAGTTAGCTCCAGCCTTTAAACTGCCCCCGAGAACATAGGGTTAAATTTCAATGCAGTGCATAGAACGTTGAGCTCGAGCTCGGTTGAGGTCTCTGTCTGCAGCCCTTTGAAACCCAACCGTCAGATTCTTAAGAGCAAAAACTCACTAACTATCCTATGTGGAAATTGTAAAATTTTTAAACTAGCTAACTGGCAATAGAGAGTTTTGGATTCCCAAGGAAGACTCAAGTCAAGAAACCCAAAATCAAAAACCAATCCAAAATAAGGATAACACTAAAACAAAACACCCAAATAAAAAGGAGGGTGTGCAAGAAGCACCTCTGGGGTGCAGCACTGCACCTGCACACCCACTTCCCAAAAACCAGGTTCTGAGAGGGGAGGCAGGGAGAAAGGTCAGAATACAGCAAGACTCCATTAGAAGAAACACAGTTACTAAGGTAATTATTTCTTCAAACAACATGAAGTCTTGCTGTATTCTGACAAACTGCAAACTACCAAGCAGTACCTCCATGGAGGAGGGAGAGAACCCACTTTGGGAACAGGCTCTAAAGTACTGCTGTGCCAAACCGAGCATCACTCCTACCCTGGATATCCAGAGAGTAATGCTTGGTAAAGGTATGGACTGTTTTCCAGGTGGCTGCTTGACAAATTTCTAACAAAGGGATATCCCTGACTGCAGCCAGGGAAGCAGCTGTACCTCTTGTAGAGTGAGCCCTCAGGCCTGAAGGTGGAATCTTTCCCAGTTTCTCATAGCAGAATTGTATACAAGACACAATCCACATGGCAATAGTTCTCTTGGTGGCAGGTTTGCCCTTTCCCACTTCCCCATAGGTGAGGAACAACTGGAGGGAATAAAACCTGTGACCTTTGGTACGCTCTATGTAGTAGCTAAAGGCTCTTTTAACATCTAAACTGTGTAGCCTCGTCTCTCCTGAGGAGGAATGATCAGTGAAGAAAATAGGAAGAGACATAGACTGATTGAAGTGGAAGTCTGAGACCACTTTGGGCAAGAACCTCCTATTGGTTCTAAGGACCACTTTATCCCTATGGAAAGGGATAAAATCAGGTTCCACTGACAGGGCTTGCAGTTCACTGATACGTCTGGCAGAGGTAATGGCTCCCAAAAACACAGTTTTCCAAGTCAAGTACTTAAGCTCTGCTGAGGACATAGGCTCAAAAGGAGGCTGCATAAGTTGAGCAATGCAAACATTTAAGTCCCAGGCAGGAGCAGGATCCCTAAAGGGAGGATTGGTATGAAGCAATCCCTTGAAAAATTTACAGAACAGAGAAAAATTTACAGAAATTTACAGAACAGAGAAGATAGTGAAGAAGACTTCACCACTGACAGAAAAGCAGAAATAGCTGACAAGTGTACCTTGAGAGTAGCTGGTCTGAGGCCTAGGCCATTAAGATGGACCATATAATCCAAAACTGTAGGCAATTCAGCAGAGTCTAGAGAAATATGCTTCTTGGAACACCAAATGCTGAATCTTTTCCATTTGGAGTTATAAGTCTTTCTGGTGGAGAGCTTTCGAGAAGCTTTGAGAATATCCAGAACCCCCTGACACAGATGCAAATCTGCATACTCTAACTCTTCAAGAGCCATGCCTTGAGATTGAGAGACCGAAGATTGGGGTACCAAATCCTCCCCTGAGAGGAGGTTAACAGGTTGTAATTCCTGGGAAGAGACAGGGAAAGATGGACTGCTAGAGACAGCAACAGAGGGTACCAATGCTGTCTGGCCCAGTCTGGAGCAATCAGAATCACTTTGCAAGGTTGTGACCTTATCTTGACTAAAACTTTGAACAGTAGAGGAAAGGGAGGGAAGGCATACAGAAATTTCCCTTCCCAGTTCAAAATCAGAACATCCAGAGGGACTGAACCCAAGACTGGAGGGTCTGCAACAAAACAGAGGAAGTTGATGACTGCCTGGGGGCTGCAAAGAGATCTATCTCTGGAGTGCCCCACCTTGAGAAAATTACTTTCAACACTAAGGGGTCCAGGGACCATTCGTGATGGCCCTGGGAGATCCTGCTCAGTGCATCTGCTAGCACATTGTCCTTTCCCAGAAGGTGGACTGCTATCACAGAGGTCTGCAAGGAATAAGTCAGGGACCACAATTTCATGGCCTCTGTGCACAAGGCCATAGACCGAGTACCTCCCTGCTTGTTGATGTACCACAAGGTGGTGGTGGTGTTGTCTGTTCTGACCTGAACTACCTTGTTCTGCACAGACTGAGAGAAAGCTTGCAGGGCCAGAAAAACTGCCCTGAGTTCCAGGAGATTGATATGAAGAAGGGACTCCAGAGGGGACCACAGTCCCTGAGCTGTGAGAGCTCCCAGATGAGCTCCCCACTCCAAAAAGGAAGCATCCGTGGTAAGGACCACCAAATGAGACTGAGTGACAAATGGGATCCCTTGCCTTAAGTTGTCCTGATCCTGCCACCACTGAAGGGCTTGGATCAGTGTCTGAGTCACTGGAATCAGTTTGGTAAGAGGGTCCTTCTTCTGGGACCAAAAGGCCCTCAGATGGAACTGAATGTCCCTCATCTGAAATCTTGCCTCTTGGACCACTGCTGTAGAAGCTGCCATGTGGCCCAAAAGCTGAAGGAAGTGCCTTGCTGGTCGGGACATCTGAAGGCTGAAGGAAGAAGCCAGCTCCACAAGAACTCTTGCCTTTTTCAGGGGAAGAAAGGCTCTTGCTTTGACAGTATCTAGCTCTGCCCCTATAAAGGTAAGAAGCTGCACTGGTTTGAGGACTGACTTGGGGAGGATGAGTAGGAACCCCAGGGAAGATAGCACTTGCTGGGTCACTTGCAGGTCTGACTTGACTTGGTCTGGAGACTGACCCACTATGAGCCAGTCATCCAGATATGGAAAGATGAAATCTTCTGCCTTCTTAAAAAGGCCACTACTACTGCCAGGCACTTCGTGAAAACCCTTGGGGCTGATGTTAGCCCGAAAGGCATTGCTTTGAACTGATAATGGCCTGAGGGCAACTTGAACCTGAGGTACTTTCTGTGGGAGCACCTGATGGGAATGTGAAAGTAGGCATCTTTGAGGTCCAGGGAGGCTAGCCAGTCCCCTGGCCTTAGAGAGGGAATAATTATTCCCAGAGTCACCATCTTGAATCTTGGTTTTAAAAGATGTTTGTTCAGGTATCTTAGATCTAGGATGGGTCACCACTCCCCTGTCTTTTTTGGGGTAAGGAAGTACCTGGAGTACAGACCTTTGCCCCAGTGTAGGGTAGGAACTCTCTCTATGGCTTCTAGTGCCAGAAGAGATAAAACCTCTGCCTTTAGGGCAAGGGTTTCGGAGAGACTTGCAGGTGGAAAAGATCTGGCTCTCAACTTTGGAAAGTTTTTGAAGCTGAGAACCAGTCCCTGGCTTACTACTTCCAGGACCCACTTGTCTGAAGTAACAGACACCCAGTCCTGGAAGAAGTAAGCCAGCCTGCCCCCTACAGGGATAGGAGAGTCGACCTGGGCAGACCCATCAGGATGTCTGCTTGGCAGGGGGGCCTTAGGCTGAGGAGTGGATGCAGCCCTGCTCATCCCCTTCTGCCTCTCCCTCTGAAGAATCTCTCTGTGAAAAGGGAGAAGAGGTCTGTGCTTGGTAGAAAGGCCTATGAAAAGGCCTGCCCCTGCCCCTAGAATGCTGCCTTTAAGGAGTTGCCTGCCTCTCCTTGGCCTGTGCACTCCTATAAGTGGTCCTATACGCCTCCATCTTCTTCATGTAATTCTCTGTCTGCTCCCCAAACAGAGAATTACCTTCCACAGGGAAATCCATGGCCTTAGCCTGGGTGTCCTGCGATAGGCTAGTACATCTGAGCCAAGCCACTCTCTGAAGAGCCACAGATGTAGCCATGACTCTTGATGACACATCATTGAAGTCCACAGCAGCATGGAACTGTACCTTAGATGCCTCAATCCCATCTGCAGCCACCTCCTCCAGCTCCTTGGCCAGCTGGGGGGAGGCCTGTTTAGCCAGTGCCAGTACAGTGTCCCACCTGGACTGCTCGTACCTGGCTGTATAGGCCATATAATTAGCCTGCCTGAGTCCCAAAGAGGATGCCATGTATTGCTTCTTAGCCAAGATATCCATCCTCCTGGAGTCTTTATCTGGGGGTGTGAAGCCAAGGGGACATTAGCCCTGTCACAGGCTGCAGCCTGCATGACCCCAACATGGCTACATTGTTGGTAGAAAAATGCCATGTCTGAGCCTGATAAGGTGTACCTCTTATCCATTCTTCTATCAACAGGAGGTACAGAATTAGGAGACTTCAAAATGTTTTTAGTCTGTGTCCCAAAAGATTTGTGCAAGGGAATAGACAGCCTCCTGGACTCTGGGATGTCCATCATCTCTACAAAATCAGGCTCCTCTTGATCCTCTGTAGCTTCCTCCATAGGAAGCTGAAGAGTTTCAGCCACTTTCCTGTAAAACAAATAGTGGGGAAGGGATTCAGAGAGCCTAGGAGGGGGAAACACTAGAAGATCTGTCTGGGGAGATGTCCGGTTCAATGGGCACATCCAGACTTTCTGCTCCATCATAGTCATCATCCTGCTCAAAATCCCCCTCCTCCTCAAATTTGGGTTCATAAAAATCTTCAGGGGCATATTCCTGAACCGGTGGAACCGACTGAACCAAACCCCTAGCCAACGGAGCCAGATCGGACGGAACTGGGAGAAGCGATTCAACAATCCGAATCACTCGGGCAATCTCATCAGCGGTCGGAACATGAACCTCTGGATCCGAACCGGCTGATTTGTCTTTTCTTTTCCTTTTTGTAGGAATCTATCCCTCAGGATCGGCTCTCCTCTTGCCCGAAGAAGTATCGCCCTGGTCAGAGGGCACTCCTTCTGGTTCGGTTGGAACTGAACCGGGCTGGCCATCCAGGTCAGCGGACTTCTCGGCCTCCTTTTCCCTAAGTCTACCTAATCTCTTTTCCAGGGTAGACTTAGGAACATTTTTGCAAATTTGGCAGTCTGTATCGAGGTGTTCACACCCCAGACAATAAACACAGGTGGTGTGGGGATCGGCCTTAGCAAAGACTTCCCCACACCCACTGCAGTGTTGAAACCCAGTGGGCCCGGTATTTTTCTTGGGTTTCTCAGACATGGCCAACCTACCCAAACTTACCCTTTTTCAGCAACCGCCAGGCAAGACTCTCTTATCGGTTCCTAACCATGTCACGAGTATTGAAAAAAACGTTTAAAATACGTTTGTTTTAGAACCGCTAAGGACCGGTAACCACACACTAAAGTAAAGTACAAGAAATCAATATAAAGGATCAGTTCAGCCGAACCAATCGTACAAACTTACAATTTCCACACAATAATCAGAAACAACTATCTAGTACTCACGGTACCGCAGACAGAGCCTGAACCGACGATGCGGAATAAATTCGGAATAATTTTGGTTTAAAACCGACACTTTGACTTTTGAACCGAGCTAAAGGAGAACTCTCCGGAGCGACTTTTCAGTGAGGCGGAGTAAAGAATCTGATGGTTGGGTTTCAAAGGGCTGCAGACAGAGACCTCCACCGAGCTTGAGCTCAACATTCTATGCACTGCACAGAAATTTAACCCTATGTTCTCTGGGGCACTTTAAAGGCTGGAGCTAACTGCAGTTTGTCAGAATACAGCAAGACTTCATGCTGTTTGAAAATATGCCTCTTTGCAGATCACATAAAGATCTGCAACAGGGTTGATAAACAAGGGGGGGGGGTGGGATACGAAGGGACTTGGCAAGGTTGGAGGAATGGTCAAATTTATGGCAGCTTAGATTCAGTGCAAAGAAGTGCAAAGTAATGCACCTGGGAAACAAAAACCCAGTGGAAGAGTACACAATGGGAGGGGGGTACTAACAACAAAAATGGAAAGGGACCTGGGGGTAGTCATATCAGATGACCTAAATGTAGGCAGACAATTTGAGAAGGCAGTAAGGAGGGCTGGGGGGGGATACTAAGATGCATAGGGAGAGGCATCACCAGTAGAAAACAGGAAGCTGTCATCCCTCTGTACAGACAATTGGTGAGACCCCATCTGGAGTACTGCATGCAGTTCTGGAGAACCCATCTCCGCAAGAACATAGTCAGGACGAGGCAGTCTACAGGAGGGCAACTAAAATGGTGCAGGGTCTGCAACAGAAACCATACGAAGAGAGAGACTAAAGAAGCTTAATATGTATATCCTCGAGGAAAGGAGGGAAGGGGGGGGACATGATGGAAACTTTCAAGTACCTCAAGGGAATCAACAAAGTCCAAGAGGGTAGCATCTTTCAGAAAAAGAGATGTGCAAGAACAAGGAGGCGCTGTGACAGGGAGCTCCTGCCACTCCTGAGGACCGCCCTCTTCTTAAATCTGTTGCAACAGTTCTATTTCTTAGCCTAATCTATCCTTTACAATTTCTAGTCCATAAGGCTGGCCACCTATGGGCACCCCCTTCCCTTTCTTGACTATGCTATTGTGTCCTCTTTAATTTTACTTTTCCCTCTCAGGTCCTTGTACAGGGAGGTTATTGTGGTGACCTACAAGCATGTGTAAAACAGGTTGTGTTTATCATTGTTGGATTTAGTATGTAATAGCGCTATGTCATAAAATACTTTGCTGTATATACCTTATGTTTATGAAACCTGTAAATGTTGAACATACCATGGCACTAGGTGTTTTTGAATAATGGTAAAAAGTACTAGGTGACTATTATAAAAATTAAGTTAGTTGTGCTATTTAAAATGCATGTAAATGGCTGTAAACTGAACACGTCTGAAATTTCATGGTGATTTGCATATATCCCATGATGCTTTGCATTATGGAATTATGTATGATGTAGCATTTCTTTGAAACTTGATTTGTTGCCAATGACCTTTGGGGTAACCCATGTTTCAGTGCTTCTGCACGGACGCTCTTTGTCTTTAGCTTGGTTTTTTTTCTTCTTTTTAAGCTCCCACTACCTAAGCAAACAAGGCCCACACAGGGATGAAGGGTCTTCACTGAAAAGTTTAGATCAGAGATCAGCAGGTGCTGGCTAAGTGTAGAGGAAAGAGTTGCATAGTCTGTTTCTACAAACTGATGTGCTGAAGAAGGAATATGCCATTGCTCAAGGTTATCCTCTGTATTCTGAATAAACATCACACAGAGATTGTGTGTTGAACTTGAAGTTCGGTGTCTGGTCCACAGACTTGGTGTCAGGTAGGATAACTTGCTGGAAGCATCCGAACTGGCTGAAGAGGGATGTTTTCTGGTGGATATTGCTCAGATATCCCAGGTGGACCAATGTACCAGGAGTTACCAGAGGAGAACCTGGAGAAGAAAGTCTGTGGAGTTCTGACCAAAACCATGGCTGATAGATGGAGAGACGCTGCTGCCTGGACTGGACTTGGGAGCTCAGAGGTAGGGCAAGCCTGAAAACAACAAAGAGATGCAAAGGACTGAGGAACTACCGTGGGGTCGAGGCAGACTGGAGGTGCGAAGACAACACCCAGGAGGTGGAGACCCTGATGAGGATGATCCACTGGATGAGTGGGCAATAGCTGGAGGTAGACAGACTATGCAGAGAGGTGGAACACTGGTGGCAGGTGCTCGAGAGGTCTCTGCTGGAGAGTTTTCGATAAAGAATTGGAGGAGGATTTTTCATGGGCTCAGCTGGAGGAGGACCCCCCTGACTGAGCCAGATATTCCTTTGTTGCCTGTGTTCCCAGGATGTTACCTGTTGGAGGCTGGAGATGCCAGTATTAAACTTGAATGCGAGACCCCAGGTAAGACTGTGTCTAGTGTTACTGTGCTGGGGTTGAAGACTCCAAGCAAGCAAGAAGAAGCCCATGAGGCTGAAGGGGACTTTTTCTTGTATTGATACAGCTAAATCTATTAACAGTATTGACTGGGGTATACTGCATGCTAAAAATGCAAATGTTGCCAAACCGTTACGTTATGTTACAGTTAAGGAGGGCATGCAGATTAATGGTGATGTGGGGGCATAA
This sequence comes from Neoceratodus forsteri, assembly GCA_016271365.2. Lineage (NCBI taxonomy): Eukaryota > Metazoa > Chordata > Ceratodontiformes > Ceratodontidae > Neoceratodus > Neoceratodus forsteri. The sequence continues at coordinate 485,541,465 of CM057449.1, forward strand.
CAATGTTGGTGGTACGAACTAAAGAAGGATGTTCTGTACCACATGAGGCCCAACACCCATACAAAAAGTGTGGATGCCCAGGAAGTGGTACCTGAGGCGTACCTGCAACAAGTGATGGAAGCTGCTCATTTTAGTCCTTGTGGGCATCTGAGCCATGGTGGGGTCTTAGCTCGATTAACCCTGTATTATTACTGGCCAGGAATGTTTATGTGTAACCAGATAGATACCTGGGGGGGAGGCAGCATAGGAACTAGTACCCGGGGTGTGGAAAGTGTGTCCTAAAGGGTAGAGGTCATTACAGAAATAAAATGCCACCTTTGGAAAAAGGGAAAACTCTTACACAGGTCACAAGGCAATAGATGGTAACAGATGGCTGAAAATAGCACAATGATTAAAAGATGTTTATTAAGACACCCCAGAGTTAAAAGGTTTAGGAACCTGCTGTTTAACATTGCAAGATATTCAGCATGGGAGGTTCCTTGGTTTCCTGTAGGTTTCTGTAGAGACCTGCCTGGGGATAGGAAGACCAAAGGTTTGGGGTCATAGGTTATCAGAAGTTGAAACAGGAGAATAGAAGCTACTGTTTATCCTTTCATATTCCCGCAGACACTTTGTGTAAGACAGAGGGGTAAAGTTAGTTGCAGGCAAGGCCAGATGTGGCTCTGCAATAGTCCCTTTCTGTAGGCAAAAGTGTAGCATGTTTGGTCAGCGGGTGGGCCTGATGTCAAAGAAAGAGGTACCCAAAGGCAGACAAGGAGTCTGAGGTGGTACGTGTGTTTTATTCTGTCCTGAGGGAAAACCTACCAAGGAGGAGGTGGGTGGAAAATGGACTAGAACTTGTGTTGGGGTAACACCAAAAGAGTGTTTACCCTCAGGTGTCTGTATCAATAGCAAGTGAAATGAATGAATCAAGAGACATAGTGGGTTGAACCTAGGACTGGGCCCCTGCTTAAAAAATGAACATGTCTGGTGGGGTCAAAGCAGGTAATTACTCACCCCAGAGAAATTGTTTCTATGATACTGGACTTTACAGCCGTCCAGATTTTTGGTCAATAAATTATGACAGACTTTCCCTCAAAGCAGACGGGAAGGTACCGTTAGTCTCTGTTGAGAAATGTGTTAATGCCTCAGGGTAAAGAATGATGATATCCACTATGTTTATGACAGAATGTTTATCGTTAAGAGGGATCCTGAGACAGAGCTTCTGAAGATGGATGGGTGGAAGCTCCATCCCTTCCTGAGACAGGAAGGCGGTAAGCAGTCTGCAATAACTGCTTCCCTCTTGAGGTGGGGGACATGTGACAGGGAGATCCTGCCACTCTTGAGGACCCTTTTTTTTTAAATTTGTTGCAGCAATTCTTCTATTTCTTAGCCTAATCTATCCTTTACAATTTCTAGTCCATAAGGTTGGCCACCTATGGGAATCCCCTTCCCTTTCTTGACTATGCTATTGTGTCCTCTTTAATTTTCCTTTTCCCTCTCAGGTCCTTGTACAGGGAGGCTACTGTGGTGACCTCCAAGCATTATGTAAAACAGGTTGTGTTTATCGTTGTTGGATTAAGTATGTAATAGCACTATGTCATAAAATATCTTGATGTATATACCTTATGTTTATGAAACCTGTAAATGTTGAAAATACCATGGCACTAGGTGTTTTTGAATAGTGGTAAAAAGTACTAGGGGACTATTATAAAAAATTAAGTTAGTTGTGCTATTTAAAATGCATGTAAATTGCTGTAAACTGAACAAGTCTGAAATTACATGGCGATTTGCATATATCCCATGATGCTTTGCATTATGGAAGTATGTATGACGTTGTATTTCTTTGAAACTTGATTTGTTGCCAATGCCTTTTGGAGTAACCCATGTTTCAGTGCTTCTGCACTGAGGTTCTTTGTCTTTCGCTTTTGTTTTTTTTCCCCCGAACCCCCACTACCCAAGCAAACAAGGCCCACATAGGGATGAAGGGTCTTCACTGAAAAGTTTAGATCAGAGATCAGTGAGTCAGTAGGTGCTGGCTAAGTGTACAGGAAAAACGTGCATAGTCTGTTGCTACAAACTGATGTGCTGAAGGGATATGCCATTACTTAAGGTTATCTCCTGTATTTTGAATAAACATCACACACAGATTGTGTGTTGAGCTTGAAGTTCGGTGCCTGGTCCATCCGTTATCCCACAACCCCTCTACAGGGGAGATGGCTCAGAGGCAACGTGATGGAAGTATTTTTTCACATAGAGAGTGGTGGACACATGGAATGGCCTTCCTGAGGAGGTAGTGGGGGAATTCAAGAATGCATAGGACAGGCATAAGCCAATTATGAGGGGGTAGGAAGAAGTAGGCTGTTGGCTAACTAGGATCTGCAGCTTATCCAATAGGTAGGGAAATAGACAGACTGGGTGGGCCAAGCGGTCCTTATCTGCTGTCAAAGTCCATGTTTCTATGTTATGTTGCTATAATGGGCTAGGTGGGTCAGTCAGACCATTAGTTAATGATAAGAGGATGTAATACGACACTGACGGATCATAAAGGAAATCAAGAAGAAGATAAATTTACAGTTAAGAGTTGTGATAAAGCAATTGCTGAAGTTATGATACATTTAGCTCTCTAATAATAGAGGATTTAAGAAAACCTGGTGAGTTATGGGAGAAGACAAGAAAGAACAGTTACATAAGAACTTACTGTAACAGCAGATTTTAGCGAGAATCTCCTACACTAGGCCACACCTTTGGAACTATAGCCATCAGTGCTAGGACCAGAGAGAAACTTTTGCTAGCTGGGGGCCACCCACAATGACGTGCCACATCCAAGTCTATCTAAGCATGAGTAGCCCCATCACTCCGCAGTTCCTCACCGGAGGACCTCCAACTGTGAGGAACCAGGAGATAAGACCACCACCAGGCATACAAGGAAAGGCATGGGGCTGGATACAGGATGCACGGAGTAGGTTAGGCACAGCATCTGCGATAACCCTCCATAAAGCACAAAGAGGAAGGAAGGAGGGAGGGGGGGATGGCATGGCCTAATGGAGGAGATTCTCTCAAAGATCTACTGTTATGTGAAGTTCTTATGTAACTGTTCTATCTTCTTCATGGATATCTCCTTGATTAGGCCACACCTTTGAAACAATTCCCAAGCAGTACCAAGTAAAATGGGAAGATGGTACAGTCCAATATATATTCTGAACAGAAGGCCTTGCGGTACAGCAAGCCCAAAACAAGCACTTCTACGAAAGACTATGTCCAGAGTATAATGCTTAGTGAAGGTGTTGACAGTGCTCCATGTGGCTGCAGCACATACGTCAACAGCAGGAAAATGTTTGAAACAAGCAACAAAGTGGCCATACTCCTTGTGGATGGCTCTGAACAACCACCAGGAAATTCCTTACCCTACTTCCTAAAACAGAACATAATACAATGTGCCAGCCATTTGGATAGGCAATGTTTAGATACGGGGTGCCCTCTTTCCCAGGAGCGAATGAAACAAAAAAAATTAGAGGACTTTCTCCAGTCTTTGATGCAAGTAACATAGTTTCGGAGTATTCTATGTACATCCAAAGTATGGAGCAGTACCTCATCCTGACTGGCATGCTCAGGGTAATAAACAGGAAGGTGTATCGTTTGATCTTTGAGGACATCTCTTTGATTGGGCCACACCAGTGGAACTATACCATCAGTGCTAGAACTACACGGAAACATTTGCAAGCCAGTGGCTGCCCACGATGACGTCATGCACAAGTGTTGACATAAATGTGGGTGGCCCCATTTCTTCTCAGGTCTTTTCTCACTGTCGATCATACTCGTTGGACCTGCTCATGGAAAAGTCAACTATTATCAGCCGTCATTATTTTTTTCCTTAGAAAAATATCACTATTTTAATGATATTGAGTTCCTACACGCTGCCGGAAGAACACTCAACTCTATTCTGGTACTGTGATTGCGGAAAGATTTACAAAGATGATACCCAAGAAATGCATGTCTGCTGTTCAGGCCTTTCCCATGTTGTGAAATTGTGCGAAATCTGTAAAAGCTTTAACTCACTTCCAGGCAATGCAGAAAAGGGGCACTAGAAAATTCTTTACTTAAGAAAACTTTAGCAGCAATGGGAAAACACCTCCAAGAAAAGTTTGCGTCGCCTGCCATGTTGACCGAATAGCAATTGTCAAAATCCAAAGATAAAATCATCATTGGGCAGCCACAAGCATAAGCACCATGACAAGGATAAGGCCTCCCCAAAACGCCCCAGGTTGCTGATGTGGCCAGCAGGCACTTTATAGTCGTCATTGTCTGCTCTGACTTTGGTGACTTTAGCTCGCCCCCCCACCCCACCGACTAGACACCAAGGTCTGGCTTGTTGTGGGTGCTACCTGGCTCACTATGGGCAGTATGATGCCATCATCGCCAAGTATGAATCCACTGTTGACTATTACAGTTGCGACCCCTAGTACAGGCGTTGTTGATGCACAAAGGTGCTAGTATCATTTTCTGAAATAATACGTTGCTTCCCACCAGGCCTGCCTAACCAACCTGTACCAACAGCGACGGGGGTCTCGAACACTCAGACTCCGATGACGCCCCAACAAAATACTATCCTAAAGGAGCCTATTCAGCCACTGCCAGTGTTGCCGGCACACTCCTCCATCCTTCTCATCGAAGGGGATGATGATGAGGTGGAATACAACCCAGACCTAATAATGGAAGAGGATTATGAGGAAGAAGAGCATTAGAGTGAGGAACAATATTTGCCTGGTACTAGTTCGACCCTATTCTCTTGCAGTGAGGAATCTGTGGCCGGTACCCCAAGGTCACCACCACTGGGTTCCTCTTTTCAAACCAAAAAAATGAAGGTAACTATGGGATTCACTCTAAAAGAGGAAGACTCCACAAACAGGAAACTGTTGGAGTTTTTGGAGGTACCAGAATCCCCCTCCATAGGCATCCCTCCTCTCTATCCAGCCCTAGAGGATGCCACTTATGCAATCTTATGCAAACAGAGCTGGAAGGACATGAAAACAGAGACAGCCTGCCACAGTGAGGCACTCTTGTTACACAGTGCTCCAACTGAGCTAGAAGAACCCGAAAACAGAGACAGCCTGCTGTGGTAAGGCTCTCCAAACGGAGCTGGAAGGACCTGAAAACAGAGACCGCCTGCTGCGGTGAGGCTCTCTGTTACACAGTGCTCCAAACGGAGCTGGAAGGACCTGAAAACAGAGACAGCCTGCTGCAGTGAGGCAAGGGCTCTCACAAGCATACTGTGTGCTGGATACAAAAACTTTTCAGTTGCTATTTGCATTATCCTGCTTGTTCACTACTAGCTCTCTGCCATTTATTGATTGCCTTAATTAATTTACTTCAACAGAGTGCTGTAGTTTCTTTTTTCCAGTTGTGTTTCTGCCTACCTTAGAGGGTGAAATCAGTAGTTATTTTTATTATTTCAGGTGGATTCTTCTGTCCCCGTGTAGCTCAGTTTTATTTTTCTTATTTCCAAATGCTACTATTGTCTCCACACCTAGTCTGCTCCTCTGTGCATGTGCAGATCTCCCTCCTCTCCCCATATATGTCCCTGTTTCCCACTCCCAATGCTTCTGCCTTTGTTCTTGCTGGTCCATCCCTTATGTTAATATTCTGTTGTCCCCTTTATCCACAGGTTCTCTGTTACACAGTGCTCTAAGCGGAGCTGGAAGGACCTGAAAACAGAGACAGCTTGCTGCAGTGAAGCTCTCTGTTACACAGTGCTCCAAACTGGAAGGACCTGAAAACAGAGACAGCCTGCTGCAGTGAGGTAAGGGCTCTCACAAGCGTACTGTGCGCTAGACACAAAAACTTTCCAGTTGCTATTTGCATTATTCTGCTTGTTTGCTACTTGCTCTCTGCCCTTTATTGATTGTCGTAATTTACATCGACAGAGTGCTGCAAATGTTTTCCCAGTTGTGTTTCTGCCTACTTTAGAGGGTAAAATCAGCAGTTACTTTTATTATTTCAGTTGGATTCTTCTGTCCCCATGTAGCTCAGTTTTATTTTTATTTCCAAATGCTACTATCATCTCCATGCCTAGTCTGCTCCTCTTTGCATGCGCAGCTCTCCCTCCCCTTCCCCATCTATGTTCTTGATTCCTGCTTCCCGCTTCCAATGTTTCTGCCTTTGTTCTTGTCCCCTTTATCCGCAGGCTCTGTGTTACACAGTGCTCCAGAGCTGGAAGGACCTGAAAACAGAGACAGCCTGCTGCAGTGAGGTAAGGTAAGGGCTCTCACAAGCATACTGTGTTAACCCGTCGTCGCAGACTGGCAGTGCTGCTACTACTGCTCTCTGGCAACATACACCCCCCAACCCTGATCCACCTCATAAACAAAACACCCTTCTGAAGAACACTGGATTACTAACATTTACCTCAATTAACATCTGCAGCCTCCTCCCTAAATTAGACAATCTGCTTGTCTGGGTCCAACAGCACTACCCGGATGTTCTCTCTGTAGTCGATACATGTCTCTCACCTAAAATCCCAGACACATCAATTTCTATCCTAGGTTACACTATCTTCAGACAGGACATGATAACCAAGAGAGGCATAGGCTGAGCAATCTACCTTAGGGACATGTTTCCAGGCACTCATCCTGCCACTGCCCAGCACCGGTGACACCATGCAAGCTCTTGCTATTAAAATGCTCCTAGGAGCACACAATAAAGCCATTACTGTATTATCAGTATATATTTCAACCAGGCAGACAACCTCTGGCTTCAACTCCCTTATGGACTGCCTAGGCAGTCTGAGTTTAAACTCTGAAATTATTCTGTTGGAGGATTTCAATGTCAATTGGCTCTCCCCTGAATCAAGCTCCTTCAAGGATGCAATCTCAGCAGTCCACCTCACCCAGCTTGTTGAGTCACCAACAAGACTGAATCATCGGACCAGTACCAGTACCTTACTGGATTGGGTGCTTTCAAACCATCCTGAGCACATCTCGAACACCACTGTTCTCTCAGATGCTGTAAGTGATCACTCCCCCATCTTGGTTTGTTGGTCAAATAATTTCACCAAGCCCCCCACAAAAACAATTACTACTAGGGTCCTTACTCGAGATCATCTAGAGCAACTTAAATCCGACCTTCATCACCGTGACTGGTCATCTGTCTACTCCATCTGTGATGTCAACAAGGTGCTTGCACAATTCATCCACTAATTCAATGCTGCCTGTGACAAGCATTCCCCTTTTAAAGAGCAGAAAATCAAAGGTAACTGTAACCCTTGGTTCATTCCTGACCTTTTTGAGCTCATGAATACCAGGGACCACCTTTGGCACAGGGCATGGGCCACAGGTAAACTCGCAGACATCTAGGGTTATAAAAAAGCAAGGAATAACTGTACCAGGCTATCCGTACTGCAAAAAGTCAGTACTACAAGGAAGCACTCTCTTGCACCTGGAATGATAGCAGAAGGTTTTGGACTAATCTTAAGGAAGTCAAAGGGAAGGACCCCAAATCAGCTCCTACCATGCTCAATATTGATGGTGCCTCTATACTTGACCCAAGGACCACAGCAAACACTTTAAACAAAGCATTTACTGATTTTAGTAGTGTCCACCCCCCCTTCTTCTGTCCAACCACAACAGAAGATCCTCATGGGAAATCTGACCATCCCCTATTCACTCTCTCTGTTCTACTTCAGAGTCATTACGGAATGTTAAGCCAGGAAGTATTTACTCGAGGTGTTAGGGTAATCAAGATTTAGTGGGGACAGCCTTGATCTCAAATTTGTCTCCCTTACACTGGATACAATCCTGTCTCCCCTTACCCACATAATCAATCTATCGCTTAGACACTCACAATTCCCACATCAGTGGAAGTCTGCTGTTGTGACTCCACTGCATAAAAGTGGGGACCGTGCTCTACATGGGAACTATCTACCAATTTCCATCCTCCCTCTGCTCTTGAAAGAATTGGAACGTATATTTGGAGTGCAGTTGCAGCAGCCACTTCGAAGAGTGGGGTTATTCTAGATGCCCTACAGGGGGCATGCCTTAGACAACTAGTATTGGAGCCCACTCGAGAGGGAGCAATCTTAGACCTGGTTCCCTCAAATGGAGATGAAGGGAGGATCACAGATGTATAAGTGGGTAGCCATCTGAGAACTAGCGACCATCGAACAGTATGGTTCACAATAAACACAGCAATAGAGTCAAGTTATACAAAGGCAAAAGTACTGGACTTTTGGAGGCTGACTTTGCTAAATGGGTGAGTGCCTAAGGAATGCACTAGCAAATGGGCAGGAAGGAGGTGGAAGAACAATGGGAATAATAAAACTGCCATCACAGAGGTAACGAGCCTTTGTGTGAAGCAAATAAACAAAACGAAACGATGTAAGAAACCACTATGGTTCTCAAAGGAAGTGGCAGTGAAGGTTCAAGAGAAAAAGAAAGCATTCAGGAAGTACAAGGAATCACAGAAGGAGCAGGACAGGGAACTGTATCAGTTTAAGCAAAAAGAAGCTGGGAAGGCAGTCAGAACAGCAAAGGCCCAAACCGAGGAAAAGATAGCCAACTCAGTTAAGAAGGGGGATAAAACCTTTTATAGGTACATCAGGGAGCGAAGGAAGACCAAGGGAGGGATAGTGAGGCTTAATAAAGGGGAGGGAGGGTGGCAGAGGGTGACTGTGAAAAGGCAGAGATACTAAACAAATATTTTTGCTCAGTATTTACAAAGGAAGAGGGGGAGGTACCTAAAACAAACAGTAGAAACACTCTGGATACAGAAGTTGATACCAGCCCATTTACAGAAGAAAGGGTTCTGAAAGAACTCTTAAAACTGAAGGTGGACAAAGCAATGGGGCCTGATGGGATTCATCCCAGAATTCTAAAAGAACTAAGGGTAGAACTAGTGACACCACTGACTACCCTCTTTAACAAATCATGTGAGGATGGGGTGGTACCCAAGGACTGGAGGAGGGCAGATGTGATTCCCCTTCACAAAAGTGGGAGCAAGGCAGAAGCAGAAAGCTACAGACCTGTTAGTTTAACCTCAGTGGTAGGGAAAATGATGGAATTACTTCTGAAGGAAAGAACTGTCGAGTATCTAGATGCCAGAGGGGTACAGGACCCAAGGCAGCATGGATTCACAGCAGGAAGGTCATGACAGACAAATCTGATAAATTTCTTTGACTGGGTGACTAAAGTAGTAGATCAGGGAGGGGCTGTGGACATGGCCTACCTAGACTTTAGCAAGGCATTTGACACAGTCCCACACAAAAGATTAATATACAAGTTAGCCAGCCTGGGAGAGGGTCCCAAGATGACAGCCTGGGTAAAGAATTGGCTGGAGAATAGGACACAGAGAGTAATAGTAAATGGAGTCCACTCTGAAGAAAGGGGGGTTACTATTGGGGTACTGCAGGGTTCAGTATTAGGACCGGTCCTCTTCAATGTCTTTATAAGCAACACTGCAGAGGGATTGGAAGGAAAAGTATGTCTCTTTGCAGATGACACAAAGATCTGCAACAGAGTTGATGCACAAGGTGGGGTGGAAAGGACGAGAAGGGACTTGGCAAGGTTAGAGGAATGGTCAAATGTATGGCAGCTTAGATTCAATGCTAAGAAGTGCAAGGTAATGCACCTGGGAAACAAAAACCCAGGGGAAGAGTACACAATGGAGGGTGAGATACTAACAACAACAAAAATGGAAAAGGACCTGGGGGTAGTCATATCAGATGACCTAAAGGTGGGCAAGCAATGTGAGAGGGCAGCAAGGAGGGCTGGGGGGATACTGGGATGCATAGGGAGAAGCATCACCAGTAGAAAACAGGAAGTTATTATGCCTCTGTGCAGACAGCTGGTGAGACCCCATCTGGAGTACTGCGTGCAGTTCTGGAGACCCAATCTCCGCAAAGACATAGACAGGATGGAAGCTGTCCAGAGGAGGGCAACTAAAATGGTGCAGGGTCTGCACTGGAAGACATATGAAGAGAGATGTAAGGAGCTTAATATGTATAGCCTCTAGGAAACGAGGGAGAGGGGGGACATGATAGAAACGTTCAAGTACCTCAAGGGAATCAACAAAGTCCAAGAGGGTAGCATCTTTCAAAAAAAGAGGTGTGCAAGAACAAGGGGGACAATTTGAGATGGGGGCGGCTCAGAGGTAATTTAAGGAAGTATTTTTTCACAGAGAGGGTTGTGGATGCCTTCCGGAGGAGGTTGTGGAGTCAAAAACAGTGGTGGAATTCAAGCATGCATGGGACAGTCATGCGGCAATTCTAGGGGGTTGGGGTAGGAAGAAGTAGGCTGGTGATTAACTAGGATCTGCAGCTTATCCATTAGGTAGGGAAATGGGCAGACTGGGTGGGCCAAGCGGTCCTTATCTGCTGTCAAATTCTATGTTTCTATGTTATGTATAGTAGCTGATCAGTTGGTTGAATATTTGGAAAAATATCAGGTACAATGCCCACAACAACACGGGTTTAGGACTGGACATAGCACCACTATGGCCTTACTAGAGTTCACTGACTTCATCCACAAAGCCTTGGACCAAGGTCATCTTGTTGGTGCAGCTTTCATTGATTTAATCGAAGCATTTGACATGGTAAATCATGCTCTACTGGTGGTCTAGCTTAGTAGTACTGGCCTATCCCATGACACTGCAACCTGGTTTAGAAGTTACCTAAGTAACCGTTCACAGCAGGTTAAAATAGGTAATGTTCTAGCTGACAGTAGGCCCACCTGCTCAGAAGTCCCACAAGGGTCCATCTTGGGGCCTCTCTTGTTTAGCATTTTCCTAGATGAGCTACCATACTCCTGCCATGATCAAATACTACTATATGTGAATTACGCTGTTATTTTCACTAGTGATCCTGACCCGAAGGTTCTTAAGAATCGGCTTTAACAAAACTTTACTGACATAGAAAAATGGTTTAGTGACCACAAGCTCATCTTAAACTATAAAAAGACCGAAACCATGTTGTTTGCCAGCTCCCAAAACAGGCATAGATCCTACACATTATTTATATCTAATGATGTGGGCTCTCCCACGAAACTAGTCCAGCACTTTAAATATCTGGGGATCACTGTTGACAGCACTATGTCATATGCACTACATATTGACAATATTGCAAAAGCGGACAATATGCACATAGGACTGCTCTACTGGCATAAACGTTGTCTGACCTTGGAAGCTATGAGTATAGCTATACATAGCTTGATTGTCTCGCTTATTGACTATGGGCTGGTCATCTGTGGGTCTGCCACAGACTCGGCCCTCCATTGCATCAAAATGACACTTAATAAAGCCTGTCAGCTCCTAATGGTATCTGGGTGACTGACACACACCTGTGACCTGTACACTCAGGTGAACTGGCTCCAGTACAAAGCAGAATCATGTATCAAACATGTCTGCTTGCAAAAAAAGTTAGCTTAGGCCTCATGTCCCCAGGGGTTCAGCAGCTCCTCATTCCCTCTGTCAACATGCGATGAACCAGAAGCTCTGACAGTCAGATTTTCAAGATCCCTCGCTGTCGCAACTCCCAAGGTCAAAGGTCATTTGCCTACAGAGCACGACTTTGGTTTAACTCCCTTCAGCAGGACATGCTCTCTGCAGCCACTCTGGGCTCTTTTAAGCGTACGTTTAGACAACAACTTGTTGCTAATGCCAGCTGTGATTGTTTCCACTAACAGTCCTCAGCATACTTGTAGCACTAAACTCTGCCAACTACAGCATCTCCCCTCAACTGCTAGCCTGTTGCACTTCTCCTGCCTATCCCCCACAACCCTTCTCACTCTCCTTTTCTTCCTCCAACTGTTTACTGCACTATCCTTCTCACCCATCCTTGCCCACCCTCTCTGCCCCCTACCATTTATACCCTTCCTCCCCTTTTTCCGTTTTGACTAGGCCTCCCGGGCTGATTCTCTCCTCCCCACTATTGTTCTATATACTGTCTATGGGTGTCTGCCAAACTGATACATACATTTTAACTCCGTGGCATACATTGTTCAGTGCCACCCTAAGTACTGACTAGGAATGTCTGCCAAATCTGTATATGCATGTTAGCTCTGTGGTATACATTATACAATACTACCTTATCTTGTCTGTTCTAGTTCCTAATGTAGCTGTGATTTGTCCTGCTGTAACCATATTCCTTTGTAATATTGTTGATTATCCTATGCCTCTGAGAACCTATTGTTTGTTAAAATTATCCTCCGACGTGGAACCAATGTAAAGAGCACCCATCTCACTGTGTCTTCAGAGATCTTAATAAATAAACTTATGCTGCCTGGTATAGGACCAGTGCTATGCCAGCAGTCCCTAAGAAGGCTGACAAGATGTATCCTGCACCATCTCACAAGCTTTATTATGCTAGCCAGCCTAAAACTGACTCAGTAGTCAGAGCTGCCCACAACAGATCCAGGGTTCCCAAGAAAAAATTACTCACCTTAGTAATGTTGTTTCTTCTAATGGAGTCTTGCTATATTATGACTATTGCAGTTTGTCCCACCATTAGAACTGCTCCAGAGGTGAAAGAGTTAACTTCCATGCAGGGCATGGAACTTAGAGCGCGAGCTCGGTTAGAAAAGCTCTGTCTGGGATATTTCAAACAAACTGTCAGATCTTTACGAGCAAAACTCACTAAGGTTCTGTGTGGAAGCTGTAACCTACACTAGCCAACTGGCTACTAAAATATTAACACATTTTCCTGGTCCCAACACCAAGACTCAAGTCAGGGGACCAGAAAAAGATAAGATAAAGTAAAACACAACACCCAAACACCCCAAAAAGAAGGGGTGGAAAACATAAAAAGGGGCATCAATAAGTGCCAACAGTGGACTGCCCACCCCATACCCAAAGTAGAAGTTCTGAGAGGGGCAGGCTGGGGGGGAGGTCATAATATAGCAAGACTCCATTAGAAGAAACAACATTACTAAGGTGAGTAATTTTTTCTTCAAACAACATGAAGTCTTGCTATATTATGACTATTGCAGACTACACAGCAGTACCTCCATGGAGGAGGGACAGAACCTACTTAGGGAATAGGCTCTGAAGCACGGCTGTGCCAAACCGAGCATCCCTCCTGGCCTGGATATCCAAGGAGTAATGCTTGGTGAAAGGTGTACTGTTTTCCAAGTAGCTGCTTGACATATCTCTAAGATAGGGATGTCTCTGGCAGCAGCTAGAGACGCAGCTGTACCTCTGGTAGAGTGAGCCCTCAGGCCTGAAGGGGAACCTTACCCAGTTTTTGATAGCAAATTGGATACAAGAGACAATCCACCTGGCAATGGATCTCTTAGTGGCAGGTTTCCTTTCCCAACCTCACCATAAGTGAGAAATAGTTGGAGGGAGTCAAACCTGTGACCCTTGTGCACGCTTCTACAGTAACTTAGGCCCTCTTTAACATCTACAGTGCAACCTCCTTCACCAGAGGAGGAATGGTCAGTGAAGAACACTGGAAGTGAAATAGATTGATTAAGGTGGAAATCTGAAACCACCTTAGGCAAAACTTCCTGTTAGTCCTGAGGACTACCTTATCCCTGTGAAAGGAAATAAAGTCAGTCTCCACTGACAAAGCTTGTAACTCACTTATGCGCCTGGCAGAAGTGATGGCTACTAGAAATACAGTTTTCCAAGTCAAGTACTTAAGCTCTGCTGAAGACAGAGGTTCAAAGGGGGGTTGCATCAGCTGAGCAATGCAAACATTAAGATCCCAGGCAGGGGCAGGGTCCCTGAATGGTGGATTGGTATGAAGCAATCCCCTAAAAAACTTGGAAAATACAGGGTGAGCAGAAAGAGAAGAGGGTTTCCTGCTGAAATAAAAGCAGAGACAGCTGCCAAATGCACTTTCAGGGTAGCTGGTCTCAGTCCCAAAGAATTAAGATGGACCATATAGTCCAAAACAGTGGGCAAATCAGCAGATTCCGGGAAATATGCCTCCCAGAACACCATATGGAAAACCTTTTCCACTTGAGTTACAGGTAGCCCTAGTGGAAGGCTTCCTAGAAGCTCAAGATTTCTGGAGAACACCTTGAGAAAGTTGTAGATCAGCAACTCTAACTCCTCAAGAGCCAGGCCTTGAGGTTGAGGGATTTGAGATTCGGATACCAGACTCTCCCCTGGGCACAGGTTAACAGATTGTGGTTCCTGGGGAGACACAGGGGAAGATGGACTGCTAAGGACAGAAGGAGTGGGTACCAGGGCTGCCTGGCCCAGTGTGGAGCAATCAGGATCATCTTGCAGGACTGAGATCTGATTTTGACTAACACCTTGAACAGGAGAGGGAAGCGGGGAAGGCATAGAGAAACTTCCCTTCCCAATCGAGGAGAAAGGCATCCAGGGGGACTGAGCCCAACACTGGGGGCATGCAACAAAAAAGTGGAAGTTGATGATTGTCTGGGGCTGCAAAAACATCTATCTGAGGGGTGCCCCATCTGGCAAAAACTATCCCCAGTACTCGAGGATCCAGTGACCATTTGTGATTGCCCTGGGAAATCCTGCTGAGAGCATCTGCCAGGACATTGTCCTTGCCTGGGAGGTGAACTGCTATGAGGGAAGTGTTCAGGGAATAAGCCAGAGACCACAACTCTCTTCGCCTCGGTGCACAAGGTCAAGACCGAGTGCCTCTTTGTTTGTTGATGTACCACATTGTAGTGGTGTTGTCTGTTCTGACCTGTACCACTTTGTTCTGAAATATATGCAGAAAAACTGAAGTGCTAGAAAAACAGCTCTGAGTTCCAACAGATTGATGTGGAGCAGAGATTCCTGAGGGGACCACAATCCCTGGGTGGAGAGGTCACCATGTGAGCTCCCCATCCCAAGAGGGACGCATCTGTAGTAAGGGTCAAGGAGTGAGATAGAGGGATGAAGAGCACCCCTTGTCTCAGATTGCTCTGATCCTGCCACCACTGAAGGGCCTGGATCAGGGTTCGAGTCACTGGGATCAACTTGGATAGGGAATCTCTTCTTTGAGACTAAAAGGCTCTCAAATGGACTGAATGTCCCTCATCTGAAATCTTGCTCCTTGCACTACAGCTGTGGAAGCAGCCATGTGTCCTAGGAGCTGTAGGAAATGCCTTACTGGTCGAGAGACCTGCAGAGTGAAGGACGAGGCCAGGGCCACCGGGGTCCTTACCCTTTCTAGGGGAAGGAAGGCTCTGGCCTGCTTTGTGTCCAGTTCTGCACCTATAAAGGTGAGTACCTGGACAAGTTCCAGAACTGACTTTGGAAGATTGAGAAGAAAGCCTAGAGAGGTAAGCAGCTGCTGGGTAACTTGCAGGTGCGATTTGACCTGGTCTGGAGACTGACCCACAATGAGCCAGTCGTCCAGGTAGGGAAAGATGGCAATCTTTGCCTCTTAAATGAGCAACTGCTACTGCCAGACATTTTGTGAATACCCTTGGGGCAGAGGTAAGGCTGAAGGGCATTGCTCTGAACTGATAATGGCCTGAGGGCAGTTCGAATCTGAGGTACTTTCGGTGGGAGCTTCTGATAAGAACATGGAAGTAGGCATCCTTGAGGTCCAGGGAAGCTAGCCAGTCCCCTGGCCTTAGGGGAGGGTAAAATCATTCCCAGAGACACCATTTTGAATTTTGGTTTTAAAAGGTGCTTGTTCAGATATCTTAGGTCCAGGATGGGCCGCCACTCCTGTCTTTTTTGGGGTAAGGAAGTACCTGGAGTACAGACCCTTGCCCTGGTGTAGGGGAGAAACCCTTTCTACAGCTCTGAGAGCCAGGAGGGTTGAGACTTCTGTTTCCAAGGCAAGAGTCTCTAGAGGGTTTGCAGGTGGAAAAGATCTGATTCTCATCTTTGGAAATTTTTTGAAGCTGAGAACCAGACCCTGGCTTACTACTTCCAGGACCCACTTGTCTGATGTTAAAGACTCCCAGTCCTGGACGAAGTAAGCCAGCCTGCCCCCTACAGGTAATGGAGAGCCGCCCTGGGCATCCCATCAGGTGCCTGTTTGGCAGGGACTTTAGGCTGAGGGGTGGGAGCAGGCCTGCTTGTACCCCGTCCTGCCTCTCCTCAGAAGAACCCCCTCTGAACATAAGCTGAAGAGGAGGCCTGGGTTTGGTAAAAAGGCCTGTGATAATTCTCTGTCTGCTCCCCAAACAGAGAATTTCCCACCACAGGGAAATCCATAGCCTTAGCCTGGGTATCCTGTGACAAACTAGTACACCTGAGCCAAGCCAGTCTACGAAAAGCCACAGATGTAGCCATGACTCTAGAGGATACATCATTAGAATCCACTGCAGCATGGAATTGCACCTTAGATGCCTCAATACCATCAGCAGCCACCTGCTCCAGCTCCTTGGCAAGCTGGCCAGGGGCCTGTTTGGCTAAAGCCATGACAGTATCCCATCTAGATTTTTGGTATCTTGCAACATTAGCCATATAATTTGCTTGTCTGAGTCCCAAGGACGCTGCCATGTATTGTTTTTAGCCATGGCATCAATCTTCCTGAGTCCTTGTCAGGAGGATGAAGCCAGGGGAATATTAGCCTTATCACAGTCTGCAGCCTGAACTACCCCAACATGGCTGCATTGCTGTGAAAGAAATTCTGTATCAGGACCTGACAAAGTGTACCTCCTGTCCATCTTTTTATCCACAGGATGCACAGAATTAGGAGCTTTTAAAATTTTTATTGTTTGTTTCCTAAAGGATTTATGTAAAGGAATACACAATCTCCTGGACTCTGGGATATCCATCATCTCTACAAAGTCAGGCTCCTCTTGCTCATCCACAGCTTCCTCCAAAGGAAGCTGGAGGGTTTCAGCAACTTTTTTATAAAACAGAAAATGAGAAGGGGACTCAGCAAGCCTAAGGGGAGATTCTCCTAAAGGTCTGTCTGGGGAGATGTCCGGTTCAATGGGCACATCCAGACTTTCAAAATCACATTCACACTGTTCATAATCATCCTCCCCTCCTGGTCTATAAAACCTCTATATCATATTCTTGAATCGTGGAACCGGGCCGAACTTACTTTGCCAGATAGTGGTGGTTTGGACGGAACTGGGAAAGTGACTGGACAATTTGGATTGCCCTGGCTATCTCTGCAGCAGTTGGAGAAGGGATTTTGACTCCACACCTGCTGATTTTCTAGTTCTCTTTGCTGGAACTGGCTCCTCAGAGTCAGCTTTACGCTTGCCCGAGGAAGTCTGGCCCTGGTCAGAGGGCACTCCTCCGTTCGGTAGGCACCGAACCAGGCTGGCCATCCGGTCAGCGGACTTTTTGTTCTCCTGCCTCGAGCCTACCAACTCTCTTATCTAGGGTAGCTGCAGGGAAATTCTTGCAACTCTGGCAGTCTGCATTGAGGTGGTCAAACCCCAGACAATAAACACACGTGGTGTGTGGGTCAGCCTTGGCAAAGGCTTCCCCACAGACACTACAGTGTTGAAACCCAGTGGGCCTGGTTTTTCTTTTGGGTTTCTCAGACATAATGCCAGCCTAACCAAAAACTTGCTCTTTTTTTCGGCAGTGCCAGGCAAGACACCCTTATCGGTTCCCAACCGTGTCACGGGTCGTGGAAAAAATCAGAATGAAACCGGGTTTTAGAACCGATAAGAACCGGGAACCGCACTCTAAAAAGCCTTTAAATGCTTCAGAATAAAGTTTCAACACAACCTGATCGGTTCAAACCGAACCAATAAACATTTACAAGTTCCACACAGAAATAAACCTATCTATTACTTACAATACCATAGACAGAGCTTGAACCGATCGTTTGTGGTTAAAATAATGATAATCGCGGTTGAATTTAACCAAGAAAAAACTCTTTAAACCGAGAAAATGAACTGAGCAGTAGGAGGAATCTCCGGAGCGACTGTTCAGTGAGGCGGAGTAAAGAATCTGACAGTTTCAGTTTGAAATATCCCAGACAGAGCTTTTCTAACCGAGCTCGCGCTCTAAGTTCCATGCCCTGCTTGGAAGTTAACTCTTTCACCTCCGGAGCAGTTCTAATGGTGGGACAAACTGCAATAGTCATAATATAGCAAGACTTCATGTTGTTTGAAACATATGAGCTCCCTACATCCATATAAGGAACCCAGAAGGTTGGATGTTATGGGAAAACGTACCTATGCCTCTGTATTACTAGGCTGGTGTACTGCAAACTACCAGGCCCAGATGATAAATACCATAACAACCTCTGGAGTGCCAAGACTGCTGCACATGCCCTTCCAGAGGGTCAGATTAAAACAGTTATTGAAATCCTTAACTGCAGGGCTGGGTGGGCAAACATTTGATTTGCTCAACCTATGACATCTCAGATGCCTCTGCCAGGGCGGCTGCATCTGGCATCTACACGAGAAGATATGCATGGCTTAGAGTAACTGGGCTTGCTAATGATGTGCAACAAGCGGCATTAAATGCACCTTTTAGAAACCATAAACTATTAGGGCATGATGTGGAAGAAGCTCTTAAAGGCCTCCAATCCTCTAGAATGACTCTAAGGTCAGTCAAGTCCCTATATCCCACACCAGACAAGGGGTGGCAGACCTACCTACAGGCAACAAGGCAAAGGTAAAGGCGCTGAAGCCTTGCCAGTTAACCTTCCCCCAGGTGCCCATTTCAAAGCACCTAGAGGAGGCGGAATGGTGGTGTTGCCCCCACCGGTTCACAATGACTTGCATCCATACAAACCCCAACCACTACTGCTGCCAGGAGTGGTTGTAGGGGGCTGGCTCTCCTTTCACTTGAACCAGTGGAGGGAGATAACTGTAGATGAATGGGTACTGGACATCATTGCAATTGGGCATGCTCTAGAACTTCTGGAGACCCCCTCCAGATCATCCACCACCTGTCTCCATGTAACATGTCACTATTCAAAGAGGAGATAAAAGCTAAAAATAGGCCACAGAAGCCAGCCCAGTGGTGTAGAGGGCTGAGGCGCTGGTCGCCTTACCTCCCACCATACCAGTAATCATGTTCGGGAATTAGCACGGGCCATTGGGAGGTCGGCATGGGGGTGGGAGGGAACAGGACTGAGCTGCCGACAGGCAGCTCTCCTCTCTGGGAGGATTCTGCCCCCTTGGCTCTTGACTGCCTCACGGTGGAGGCCAGGGAGCAGTGCTAGCCAGGGCACTAGGCCAATGGGATGGGAGGAAGGGGTAGTCACCGAAGCAAGAGGGCGAATGAGCGCCTCTCTGGGGCCCTGGGTAACTGGGGAGAAAATGTGTAAAACATCGGGGGATGTGGCAGGATGAAGCCTCCAGGCCGGCTCCAGGGGCACCGCTGGGACATGCATAGCGTGACAAGATCTAGAATGGCCCCAGAGTCTGGTAGGTTTGGTGGACGAGCAGCTGCAGCCAACCAAAGGAGGAATAAACACTTTAATGGAAAAAAAAAATGGGCCATAGAACCAGTCCCTGTCAGGCAGAGGAACAGGGGCTTCTACTCCAGATACTTCTGAATCACCAAGTGGACAGCAAATCTGAGACCAGTTCTAGACCTGAGAGACCTAAATTTATACCAAGAATACAAGAAGTTCTGGATGGTCTTCCTACAAGCCCTTATTCCTCTGTTGAACACTGAAGACTAGATCTGTTCTCTGGACATGAAGGATGCTTAACCTTCATATCAAAATCAGAAAGAATCACAGAAAATATCTGAGATTCCTGTTAGAAGGGGAATAATGCTAGTTCAGAGTCTTGCCCTTTGGCTTATCTCCTGTGCCACGAGTCTTTACCATATTCTTGGCACTGGTAGTACAAGCCCTCCGCAAGGAAGGACTGTATGTGTTCCCTTACCTTAATGACTGATTACTGAAGGCCCAGTCCAGAGACCTGCAGTACACTCTGGTTTGAACCAAGACCTTGTTCAACCATCTAGGGGTGACTGAACCTGCCAAAGCCAGTACTGACCCCGTCAAAGACTACAGTATTCAGAGGCAGTACTAGACACGGGTCAGGGCCATGCATTTCTCCCTTTGGACAGAGAAAAACACCTTATAGTGCAGGCCCAGCTGGTATGCCACAGTCAATTTGTTCCAGCCAGGATCTTGTTATGCCTTCTGGGCCTTATGGCAGCAGCCAATGTAACAGTGTCATTGGCTCACTTGCACATGAGGATCCTACAGTGGTCTCGACGAGCCCAGTGAAAACAATCTACCGACGAGCTAGAGAAACCTGTACTAGTCACATCTCCTCTGAGAAAGGTACTGATGTGGCGGATGGACTGCACCAACCCACTCAAGGGCATACATTTTGGAGTCCAACACGTCACAGGTTCTCGTCTCGGATTCCTCGGGATCCAGGTGGGGAGTGCACCTGAGTCCTTACCAAACACAGAGTACTTGGCCCCAGATACAGAAAAACTTGCACATAAATGTCCTGGATATGCGGGCTGTTCTCTACAGTCTCTAGGCATTTCAAGCACATCTAACACTAAGCCCTCTGTTATTATAGACAGACAATGTCAGTGTGATGCATTACATCAATAAACAAGGGGAGGGGGGACTGTACATATCTCCTATGCAGGGGAGCAATGAGAGTGTGGCAGGCTCTGTAACATGACCTAGAACTCCCAGCTATACATCTTCCAGGAGCCCAACATGACTTGGCAGACACACTAAGCGAGCCACAGTCCAGCATGCATGAATGGAAACTGCTGACCTCAGTGGCAAAAGATCTATTCACATGGTGGGGTTGCCCAGAATTGGACCTTTTTGCATTCCCACACAAAACATAACTGCCACATTTTTACATCGTTCGCTCCAGGGCCTGGAGTTTTCTGGCGAGACATGTTGCCCCACTCTTGGAAAGGGACATTTCTATATGCCTTCTTTCCCTTTCCTCTGATACAGAGAGTGTTACTTGACTCATTGCCTCCACAGGACCACTCTGAGATTGCACCACTTTTCTCCTGAATCTCCTGTGTACTTTTAACAGTGAATCCTGGCCATTTCTAAGCAAAATCAAGCCATAGTCAGCATGTCGCAAACAAATGCTAATAGCTCAATAACCGTACGTGCTAGACACAAAGTATGAGTGGCAGAGTTATTCAGTACAAAATTGCATTTCCAGTGGTGGCATGCATGTAATAAATACAGGTTACTCACCTGTAACAGGAGTTCTAGGAATGGTATATGTTGTTCGTCCACACTTACTGGCAGGTTCCTTGCCGCTTTAAATCTTGCCTGAAGGTCTTCAAGTTGGCTCCTCCCACCCACCCGGGTGGTAAAACTCTCGGCGCCGCCCCATGACGCCAGATCTAGCCCACTGGAAGCCAGGTTGTGCGTCAAAGCCGGGGAGGTAGGGTGGGTTAGGTGGATGAACAACATATACCATTCCTAGAACTCCTGTTACACACATGAGTAACCTGTATTTCTAGGGACATGGATATGTTGTTCAGTCCACACTTACTGGCAGACTCCTAGTAGTTCTCCGGGAGGAGGCAAGGCACACACCCCCTACTTGGGAAATAAGGACTGGAGAACAGAGGTCCCAAAACCAGCATCCCAGCATGACTCAAGGTCGATGTGGTACTGGGTAATGAAGGTGTGTGCTGACTTCCAGGTAGCAGCCCTGCAGATTTCTTGGATAGGGACGTCCCTGGAAGCAGCCACCGATGCAGTGGTATGGCAGGTAGAATGAGCTCTTATCCCTTTGGGAGGCTCCATGCCCGCCAACCTGTAGCAGAGATCTATGCAGAAGGTGACCCACCTGCCTATCGTCCGCTTGGCTGCAGGTCTGCCAGGTGTATCTTCAGCATAGGTGACAAACAGCTGGTGAACCTCTCCCCGAACTTCAGCTGTCTGCTCCTTGTAATAACAGAGCACTCTTCTAGGGTCCAAAGTATGGAGCCTATATTCGGCCTCCGAGGTGTGATTGGGGTAGAACACCGGCAGAGTCAACACCTGGTTAAGGTGACACTCCGACACCACCTTCGGAAGGAATTTCGGGTTGGGGCGCAGGAAAACCTTGTCCCTGTGGAAGATCAGATAAGGAGACTCGATGGAAAGCGCCTGGAGCTCACCCATCCTTCTGGCTGACGTGATAACCACCAAGAAGGCGGTCTTCCACGATACGTGAGAGATATCACACCTGTGCATAGGTTCAAATGGCTTGCCCACGAGCTTAGCCAGTACCAGCAGTAGATCCCATGGAGGTGGAGGTTCTCGCACTGGAGGGGATATGTGATCAAGGCCTTTGAAAAAGCACCCGACCACCTTCTCCTGCGTCACCGACTGCTTTCTGGCCCGTGCCCAGTAAGCAGAGATGGCTGCCAGGTGCACCTTAAGGGTCATCGACTGAAGCCCTAGCTGAGAAAGGGACCACAGGTAGTTCAGAATGCTGGCCAAGGAACAGGAGGAAGGGTTCAACTCCTTATTCTGACACCAAATGGAGAATCTCTTCCATTCGAAGGCGTAGCATTTTCTGGTCGACTCCTTACGGGATGCCTCAGGACCTCGTCGGAAAGACCCAAGGCCAGGAACTCTAGCCACTCAGGAACCAGGCCGTCAGGTGCAGGGATTGAAGGTCTGGGTGGAGAACCTTCCCCTTGTTGACTGAGATCAGGTCCAGGTGGGCTGGAAGCCACCTTGGGAGCCTGGAGCTGAGGCGGAGGAGATCTGGATACCTGAACTGGCGGGGCCAGTCTGGGGCTACCAGAATCACCTGCGCTTTGTCCCTTCTCACCTGGAGAAGCACCTTGTGGATCAAGGGAAATGAGGGAAAGGCGTAGAAGAGGCCCGGGGTCCATGGCCAAGAGAAGGCATCCCCCTGCAGTGAGCCCTGCTGAGGGGGGCGGGCATGAAACAGCCTCAGCTTCACATTCTCCCTGGAGGCAAACAGGTCCACCTGAGGTGTGCCCCAGTGGGAGAACAGATCGTGTACTACCTCCGGCAGGAGAGACCACTCGTGAGATGCAGCACCTATCCGGCTTAGGGCATCGGCCAGAGTGTTGGAGGCTCCCACCACATGGATGGCTAGGAGATCCGCCTCCAGTCTGCTCACGAGAGACCAAGTGCGGAGAGCTTCCTTGCACAGAGGCAAGAAGCAGGTCCCGCCCTGGCAGTTTAGGTAGTACATGGTTGTGATATTGTCCATCTGGACCTGGACCACTTGACCCCGTACAAACGGAGCGAAGGTGGTGAGGGCTAGTCGGACCGCTCGAAGCTCCAGAAGGTTGATGTGGCATCAAGACTCCTGAGGGGACCAGAGGCCATGTGCTCTGAGCTCCCCCAGATGGGCACCCCAACCCATCAGAGAGGCGTCGGTCGTTAGAGTGACCGTCAGCTCTGGGCGGACAAATGGTATACCCTCCTGCAGATGAGCTGGAACGATCCACCACTGGACAGCGTTCCCCATCTCTTGGGTCACTATCACTGGCTGGTCCAGAGGACCGAAGCGCTGTGACCATTGGTGGGCCAGCTCCCACTGCAGGGGACGCATGTGCCAGCGGGCCCAATGGACCACGTTGGTGTAGGCCGCCATGAGGCCTAGGAGGTGCAGGAAGTCCCGGGCATGGCGCAATTGCCCAACCAGAAATGATTGGGCAAAGGAGGAAAGAACCTCGGCCCTGTCTGCCGGGAGTCGTGCTCTGGCTCGAAGAGAGTCGAGCTCTGCACCGATGAATTGAATCACCTGCGTTGGCACTAGTTCCGATTTGGCCTCGTTGATGAGAAGGCCAATCTGAGAGCAGACCTGGAGGGCTAGATCCCTGGACCGCTCCACCTCCAGCCTGGAGGGGGCTGCAATCAACCAGTTGTCCAGGTAAGGGTACACCTGGACTCTTCGGTGCCGCAGGAATGCTGTCACCACTGCCATGCATTTGGTGAAGACCCTGGGAGCTGCAGAGGGGCTGAAGGGCATGGCCCGGAACTTGTAAAGGGATCCCTCCGCCCTGAAGCGGAGGAATCGCTGGTGGGATGGACGATCGGGACTTGAAAGAACATGTCCTGGAGGTCCAGCGAACAGAACAACACACCTCGTTCCAAGGATGGAATGATCTGAGCCAGAGTGACCATCCTGAAGGTTCGAGACCTTAGGAACTTGTTCAGGTCGTGAAGGTCTAGAATGGGGCGCCAGCCCCACGTCCGTCTTGGGACCAGGAAGTACCTAGACACAAACCCTGGGTCTGGTGGAGGATCCGCCACCTCCCTGATCACCTCCTTCTGGAGGAGCAGGGCAATGTCGGCTCAATGAGCCGACAGAGAGGCTGTGGACCCCGTAGCCCCCCGGGGGGCGATGGCTCGATAGAATGGGGACTGCTCGAATTCCAGAGGCAGACCCTTTCCTACCACTTCCAGCACCCAGCGGTCCGTGGTGATATCGGACCAGGTGGAAAGGAAGTGTGGAGCCGTCCCCCCACGGGGGGAACCCGGGGAACAGGGACGAGGTTGGGGGCGACACCCCTCAACCCGTCACTGGGCAGGCTTGGAGGAAGGACCGGCTGAGGAGTCTCCTGGACCCTTCCCTCCTGGATTCCTGCTGGAGGAAGCTGCAGGCTTGGCTTTGGGGTGCCAAGTGCAAGCCTGCTGGCCCTGATGCTGGTGTTGCTGGGCCGGACGTGCCGCAGGAGCTGAAGGCCGAAAGGGCTTACGCTGCTGCTGGCGGCCTTTGTCCTTCTGGGCAGACGTGACCGAGTCCAAGGTGGTGTTGGACTTCTCGATCCTTTGCAGATGACCCTCCACCCCGGGGCAGAACAAGTCAGTACCCAAGAAGGGAACATCTGCCAGCTTGTGCTGGGTATCCGCTGTAAAAGTGGAGATCCGCAGCTAAGCTCTGCGGCGCATGGCTACTGCGGCCGCTACTGACCGGGCACAAGAGTCTCCAATGTCCAAGGCAGTTTGAGCTGTTGCTTGGTCACCGCCCTTCCCTGATCCCACACCTGCTTGACCATTGTCTGGAGGTCAGCCGGGAGATGAGGAATCACCTCATCCAGGGAGCCCAAAAGGGCATGTGAAAAGTGTGCCATCAGAACGGCTGAGCTGGCCTGACGAAGGCCTAGGGAGGATGCAGCATAGACTTTCCACCCAGAGTAGTCCAGTTTCTTGGACTCCTTATCAGGTGGCTTGTCCACATCCCGAGCGTTTCCGGAGTGCCGGAAAACGCTGTTGGTCACTAGCCCCTCCGCGGAGGTGTGCTCTGAGCAACTGGAGAGTGAACCAGTGGGAACGGCATACTTTCGAGCCATCCTGGCTGAAGGTGCTGGACAAGAAGCTGGCCGCTGCCACAGCTCCAGGGCTGGGCCAACAATGGCTTCAGCCACCGGGAAGGCCTCCATGGGGGAATCCCCTTGGTCCAGTATCTCCATGAGGGGATACCTGGCCCACTTTGAAATGGGTTTGAGCTTCATCCCAGTAGACTCTGAGATGAGCCGAAGCATTCCAAGGAGCAAGGATGGGCTCTCGTCCACCGACTGACCCCCAGTGGACTCCACGTTGAGAGGCCTGGAGAATGGGGAAGAGTCATTGTCAGACTCCGAAGAGTCTGCAAACAGCTGCTGAGGGCCTGAACCACCCTCCACCTGCTGAGGTCGATCAGGAGTGAGGGTGACCGACAACCGATGGGGCAAACCCTGACTCGACCGAGAATCCTTGGTCGGGGCCCCAGTTTTAGGTTGTGGAGGTGGGGGTTCCACCACAATGGGTGGCGTAGCCGGTTTCTGCCGAACAACCGGTGCCGGCTTCGGCTCCTCGATTACGAGGGGTTGCGGCTGTTTCTGGCAGAAGAGAACTGGTTGCAGAGAAAGAAACAGAAGTCCAGAACTACAGATTTTTTACTAATTAATCACTTCTGTCTCAGCAGGAGTAGTACCTATTTGGATTAAGCAAACAGATACTTTATTAGAAGAAGGGGGTCTCATTTAAGTAAAAAAAAAAAGAAGTGTTTTTTTCTGAGGAAGGGGACAGTATCAGCTTAATTTTCTGACAGCAGAGAGTGAATCTAATTGGGAGTGTGGCTTAGCAGCTTAGGTGTACAAAAATGAAAATTACGTACCTACTGTATTTATGATCTTTCTGTGTATCTTCACCATTCATCACATATGGGTACTGGCCAGAGATCAGGACCCCGCGGGAGCTTTTTTTTTTTTTTTTAAAAGGATAGGCGGCGCCGACACAGCATCAACGCCGCCCTCGAGGCCGACATACTGCGTGGCGCTCGAGGCTGGGCCGTAAGGCTGTGTCGACTCCGCCTGCCTACCAGTTCTGAGTCGCCGGAGAGGTAAGAGGAAGGGATGGAGGGTGGGACAAGAGAGTCCAAGGGACATAAAAAGTAAAGGAAAAACTGAACTAAAAGGAGAAATAACGACTGAGAGGACAGCAAAGAAGAGAAGAGACTAAGGTTATTGGGTAGGGGCCCCAATCTCTGGAAGCGGAAGAAGGGAGGGAAGGGAGGAGAGAAAATTTAGGAGAGAGTGAGAGGTAACAAGGTATCCGAGACCCTTGTCCGTCACCAGATTACATAGGAACTGCAAGGAGTAGCAAAGCTCTCTGCCAGAATTCAAGGCATAGAATAACTGGCAAATGCCCCAGAAGCAGAGTCGGCTATTGTGGAGAAGGACAGGGTACAGGGACTTAATACTCTCTCAGGAAAAATGTTTGGTGAAAAAAGGGGATTTCCCTTTTTTTTTTTTTTTTGACAGTTGGATGGAAACCAGAAAGAAAAGAGGAGGAGGAGGGCAACCACCAACTCCCACCCCATCGGGGTGGAGACATATAGTAGAGAAGCAGTGCCGCTAGAGCTGTACTCCTTAAAGGAGAATACACCCCTGTGTGTCCTTACTTTACCCCGCTCCAGAAAGAGAGGGGGGCCAAGAGACTGGGCCCCAGGGGGATGGCGGGCGGGGTTGTGATGAATGGTGAAGATACACAGAAAGATCATAATTACAGTAGGTACGTAATTTTCATATCTTATGTGTGTCAATCTTCACCATTCATCACATATGGGTGAGTACCAAGCCCCCCGAAGGGGGTTGATTCATTACACCCTAAGGGACAGAGTCCCTTAGCCCTCAGTAGGTGACACACTAAGTGGGGGAACCTTCCGGGCCCGAGGAGGCCCGAGAGTGGGGAGAGCGAGATGGGGTCCCCCCAGAGGGGGAAGGAAGTTGCCCTGACAAACGCCGTCTCGCCCTATGGGAGAAGAAGTAGGTTCCCTGGTGGGTGGAGCAAATCACCCTACACCGGGCCAAGGGTGACAACCGGGAAAGACGAAGCCACGCCGATCTCCTAGTGCAGATCGCTGTCCCTACGACCCTGGTAGCTACCTCGTTGGCGTCATAAGATGCCCTCGCTTGGTGCCTTGCTAGCTCCAGGCCACGTGCAGAGAGCGTGATGGCTTATCTGGTTTGCTCCGAGTCAGGCAAAGCAGCTAGGATCTGACCTAGCGCAGACCACAAGAACCTGTTGTAGGCTGCATAGTGGGCCTGGTGAGCAGAAATGGAGAGAAGCAACTGTGCCAAGTAGAAGGTCCTCCTCCCCCAGAAATCAAAATCCGAGGAGTCTTGATCTGGGGGCCGGTCATGGTGGAGGGCACGAAGCCCATCAGGGGTGTCCAGGTGCATCAAGCCGGACTGCGGGCGAGGCATAGAACCTGGAGACTCCGTGGGAGCGCAATACCTCTGGCTGAGGTCCCTAGGGGCAGGAACTCCGGAGAAGGGCCTCTGCCAGAAATGCAAGGACGCCTCCCGAAAGGGAGCAGGCCAGGGCGGCACCACAAGGGTGGTCCCGCCAAAAACACCTAGAAAGGCGTGCGCCGCATGCTCAGGATTGCTAACAGACAGGGGTGAAAGGTGAAAGGTGAAGGTCCTCCATCATCCTCACGAGGAAGCGCTGGTACTCTGAGAGATCAGCGGCCGGAAAGATATGGACAGAGGGTTCCTCTCCTCCAGAAGAGGGGGATGAGGAGCTGGAGGTCACCATACGTTCTGAGGGTGGCTGCACGGGGGGAGGTTGAAAAACCTGGCTGTCCATAGCCCTAACGTAGGCAGGGAACCGAGCAGCCACCGCTCTGAACTGCTCCCAGGTAAGAGGGCCGCTAGGACCAAGAATGCCCGGGAGCGCTGGAGAATGCGGTAGAGGGATAGGGGCAGAGCCGAGAAAAGAAGTCGGCTGACCTCCGCCAGGGCTAGGGAGCGGACCATGAGCACCCGAGGAGGGTGCCCTGGAAAACTCCACAGCCAACAGCTGTACAACCACGTTGGTACTGCCTTGGCTGCACCCAGAAGAATCCCCAGTGAGGCGACTGGGCAGTAAAAGTCCAGAAGGACGGTCCCCTGCCTCAAAAGAATGGGACCCCTCAAGGAACCGGAAGGGTGGAATCTGCACTGCCGCCCAGGGCCCGGGTGGACCCCAGAGAAAGGCTGACGGCCGACCTCTACACCCTCGACCCCTCAGAGTCCCAGAGAGTCCTCCTCTCGAGAGGGCCAACCTAGGTAGCTGGCAGCTCTGGGCTGCCCCCGAAGGGGAGACCCAGGGAACAGCACCCTCCCCTCCTGTAGGCTTCTCGATGGGCCCCAAAGTTGGGCAATCAAGACACACTACTGGAGGGGGTACCACCACCGAGGGGGCGAAGAAACCCCCAAGGCCAGGTTGTAGAGCAATGGTGGCATGCACCACTGCCTGCTGGTCAGCACCACTGACCATAACCTCGGGACTACTTGATGCCCTCAGAAGGGGCTGGCTACGACTGCCGATGAGACCACTGGATCGCCTCCTCCGCAGACAACCCCGAAGGGTGTGACTGCCCGTCTGACTCCGAGCCCGACTCCGACTCCGAAGAGGTAGAGTCTGAGGCTCTGAGCCAAACAGTAGGAGGGCGAGAGAAAACGACTTTGCCAGAGGGCCTGGCAGCCAGAGCAGTGCCCGAGGCGGCACCCATGCCCTCTGCAACCCCGCGGTCGGGGCTCACAGAAGGCGCTAGGGCAGCTCGGGCCGAAGGTCCAGAGCTAGGGCCAGCCGGGCGGTGCCGCTAGGTCCACTAGCACCGGGGCGTACCAGGGACAGAGACGGTGCTGACGGCAGCCCTTAGCAACAACCTCAGTGCCGACGACACCGGCCAGGCTCCCACGGGCGCCCGCAAGCGGTACTTGGAGGACCAAAGCGCACAGACGCCCCAGGGCGACTTGGCCAACGCGAGACTGTTAGGCCCCTCGGCACCGTGAGCGGCACCGAGACACCGACGGCACCGAGGACGGCACCGGCTGCTGACGCCGAAGGCCCTACGACGCCGAACCGTGCAGGCACGGCGCCGTGCTCAACCTCGGCACCGAGGCGAGACATGGCGAAAGGCGACGCTGGATGTAGGCCCATGACACCACGAGCAGCGTCGGTGCCGTGAATGGCACCGACAGGGCCCACGGCACCGAGCGACGAAGTCGGCGCTGACATTGGCACCGACAGGCGCTCACAGCGCCGCTGAACGGCACGCGCGAACGGCCCGACCGGCATGGTGTCGAGGATGGCGCCGACTCCAGGCCTTCCGAGCCATGGGAGTGACACCGGGAGCTCTTTCACTCTAAGAGGCGATTGACGGGATAGGCCCCGCCCGCCTCCCGAGGAAGCGGACGGGCTTCCCGCGCCGGGAGGAGCTCGGCAATGGCCAGGCTAAGTAGCCGAGGCTCCCTCCTCCTCGGGTCTCGTATAGAACCGAGGAGACCCGAGGAAAGGCCGAGAGCGCGGCTTGGCCCGAAAGTGCGAACTCTACCCCTCGAAAGTCGGCGGAGTCGCCTCACTTTCAACGCTGTTCGAGGACGAGCGTGTCCATGGAGAAGCAGGCATCGCACGAATCCATGTCGCGAAGTGGCCAAGACACGCGAGACACCGGTCATGCTGGTCGGTAACGGAATATTGACGGCCGCACGGGCACCGACGCATAGGGGGCCGACCCGCCTTAGAAAACTTCTTGCCCCCCAACCGAGACATGACCTACGGAAAAAAACACCAAAACAGACTGCCGCAATACTTCAAATAAAAGGAAAGATCTTACCGCGACGCCGAGTGGAGGCAGAACCCAGAACTAGTAGTTACCGATGGACTGAAACGCCGAACAAAGGCTGAAAGGCCTAAAATTCTCTGACAGCTTCCCACGAGGCGCACTTACAGCCGGGAGATCTAAGAACTGGTAGGCAGGCGGAGTTTATACAGCCTAACGGGTTAACCTCGAGCGCCACGCAGTACGTCGGCCTCGAGGGCGGAGCGCCGATGCTCGGTTCCGGCCTATTCTTTTTAAAAAAAAAAAAAAAAAAAAAAGCTCCCACGGGATCCTGATCTCCAGCCAGTACCCATATGTGATGAATGGTGAAGACTGACACAGATAAGATGCAGCTTTCCCCAATTACAGCTTCCGGCTGTTTCTGGCAGAAGAGAACTGGTTGCAGAGCAAGAAACAGAAGTCCAGAACTACAGATGTTTTACTAATTTCCATCCTTCCCACCCAAAGTCAGTTCTAGTTTTATAGCCACTGAATTTGACTGACAACAGGAACTTCCTGTTTGGCAGTAGGAAGGGAAGGATCACTGAGACACATTAGTTTCAGCAACCTTGAAGGAACCAAAAAAAAAACTCTTTATCCCCCCTGGCTGCTGGAGGTCTGAATCCAACACAGAGGAAGGAGACAACTGAAGACTACAGGAAGTTCCTGTCCCAGAACAGGAAGGGTGAGAGTTGTAAGAGCACAAAGGCAGTAGGAAAGTAAAATACGACAATAAGCATACAAAGCAACAGGAGAGGGGACACAAAATAAGTCAAGATGGGAGTGGTGCAGTGCAATGGCTGTGGAGCAGTAGTGTTCCAGGAGACATTCTGGAGGCTGCGATGCTGCCCTGTTTGCAGGCACCTCTCTGGTCTGAGGGAAGAGGTTGCCCATCTCCAGGCTGACCTGGCTAGGATTTGTGAAACCTCTTCCCCCACCCAGGGACCACCAGGGCCACCACTGTTACCTCAGAGGTTGCCAAGAAAGAGGAGTGGTTGGACCAAGTGGGCTCAGGGAGGAAGGGAGAGGGTGGTGGAACAGAGGTGCATCCCTCCAGTTGTAGCTCTCCACAATTCATATGCTGTTCTGGCAAAGAGTGGTTCCTCTATGGAGGCACCTGCAGTGGAGACCAAGGAGGATGCTGGGAACCTCCACAAAGGAGATCCACAGGAGGGTGGCACGAGACCCCACAGGGGAAGGAAACAACTCCTGGTGGGGACTCAATCATTAGGGGGTAGACGTGGGGGAGGAAGGGGATAGGGAGGTAAGGTGCCTGTCTGGCGCCACGGCTTGGAGGGACAGGAAGCGAATCCTGAGGATTGCGGGAGCAGCTGCACGAGGGAGGGAGCTGGATGTCATTGTCCACCTAGGGACAAATGACCTGGCTCTAAATGGGATCAGAGCGGTGCAAGAGGAGTTTGTGGAGTTGGGGAGGGGTCTTAGACAAGTAGCATGTATGGTAACCTTCTCGGAGGTGCTGCCTGTCTATGGCAAGGATGATGCTAGGGCATTCCGCACCATGGGATTCAATGAATGGTTGAAAAACTGGTGTGCAGCTCAGGGTTTTGGCTTCACTGGGGACTGGGGAGCCACCTGGAGGGATGCAGGCTTATACTGACGCGATGGTCTGCATCTGTCCAGGGGGAGGGGATCCAGGATCCTAGGTGACAGGTTTAAATGCTTCATTGGCAAGCATTTAAACTAGCCAAGAGGGGATGCACTGAAACGGAGAAGGGAAATCCCAGCCTCCCCCCACAAAGCACAGTAGTTAGAGAGGTAAACACCAAGGCAGAGAAGTCAGTAGGGAGCAGGACAGGGATAAATGCAGAAAAAGGTGTTAAGGACAGGGATGGGCCTAAAAGGGGTAAGGCCATAAAAAATAAATGGAAGGTGATGAGTACCAATGTCCATAGTCTGTGCAACAAGCTCCCTGAACTAGTGGCCTTAATGGAAGAGGGATGCCTGGATATTGTGGCAGTCACTGAAACATGGTACACAGAGAACCATGAGTGGGAAGTCAACATACCAGGATACACAGTCTACAGGAGGGACAGGGTGGGTAAAAGAGGAGGAGGAGTAGCTCTCTATATAAGGGAAAGGATTAAAGCAACAGAACTAAAGAGTAAACAGGAAGTTGATGAATCACTATGGGTCACCCTGGAGACAGGAAATGGCACCACAATCCGCATGGGGGTTGTGTACAGACCCCCCATCTCAGGGGGAAGAAATGGACAAGGAAATGATAAAAGGCATCCTTAAAATGGCAGAAAAAGGGAAGATATTGCTGATGGGGGACCTGAATATGCCAGATGTTAACTGGAGTACCTTTGCTGCAGGCACATCCAAGAGCAGGGTCATTATTGCTGCCCTACAGGGGGCACGCCTCAGATAGCCAGTGTTGGAACCCACTCGGGAGGGAGCAATCTTAGACCTGGTACTCTCAAATGGGGAGGGAGAAAGGATCTCAGATTTAGAAGTGGGTAGCCATCTGGGAACAAGTGACCACCAAACAGTGTGGTTCACAATAAACACAGCCACAGAGTCAAGCCATACAAAAACAAGAGTATTGGACTTTAGGAAGGCTGACTTTGGGAAAATGAGAGAGTGCCTTAGAAAAGCACTAGCAAATGGGCAAGAAGGAGGGGTGGAGGAGCAATGGGGAATAATCAAAACAGCCATCGCAGAAGCAACAAGCCTTTGTGTGAAGCAAATCAATCAAACAAAACGAAGGAAAAAACCACTATGGTTCTCAAAAGAGGTGGCAGGGACGGTTAAGGAGAAAAGGATAGCTTTCAGGAATATAAGGAAACACAGAAGGAGAAAGACAGAGAACTTTATCAGTTAAAGCAGAAGGAGACAGGGCAGGCAGTCAGAATAGCAAAGGCACACACTGAGGAAAAGATAGCGAACTCTGTTAAGAAGGGGGATAAAACCTTTTATAGGTACATTAAGGAGCGAAGAAAGACCAAGGGAGGGATACAGAGACTTAATAAAGGGGAAGGAATGTGGGCAGAGGGTGACAGTGAAAAAGCAGGGATACTGAACGAATATTTCTGCTCAGTATTCACAACAGATGAGGAGGGGAGGTGCCTAAACCAAACAAGGGAGAAACTCTGAATAGGGAGGTCGATACCAGTCCATTCACAGAAGAAAGGGTTTTGAAAGAACTCTTGAAACTGAGGGTGGACAAAGCAATGGGGCCTGATGGGATTCACCCAAGAATACTAAAAGAACTAAGGGTAGAACTAGTAACACCACTGACTACTCCCTTTAACAAATCATGGGAGGATGGAGTGGTACCTGAGGACTGGAGAAGAGCAAGTGTGATTCCACTTCACAAAAGTGGGAGCAGGGCAGAGGCAGGAAACTACAGACCAGTTAGTTTGACTTCAGTGGTAGGTAAAATGATGGAATCACTTCTGAAGGAAAGAACTGTTGAGTACCTAGAGGCCAGTGGGGCACAGGACCCAAGGCAGCATGGTTTCACAGCAGGAAGGTCATGTTAGACGAACTTAATAGATTTCTTTGACTGGGTGACCAAAGTAGTAGACCAGGGAGGAGCTGTGGATATGGCCTACCTAGATTTTAGCAAGGCATTTGACACAGTCTCACACAAAAGATTAATATACAAGTTAGCCAGCCTTGGAGTGGGTCCCAAGGTGGTAGCCTGGATAAAAAACTGGCTGGACAACAGGACGCAAAAGGTAACAGTAAACGGAGTCCACAGTGAAGAAAGGAGGGTAACTAGCGGGTACCACAGGGTTCGGCACTGGGACCAGTCCTCTTAATATCTTTTATAAGTGACATTGGAAAGCACCTGGAAGGAAAGGTATGCCCTTGCAGATGACACAAAGATTTGCAACAGAGTTGATACACAAGGTGGGGTAGAAAGAATGAAAAGGACTTGGCAAGGTTGGAGGAATGGTCAAATACGTGGCAGCTCAGATTCAATGCAAAGAAGTGCAAGGTAATGCATCTGGGAAACAAAAACCCAGGGGAAGAGTACACAATGGGGGTGAGTTAATAACAACAACAAAAATCGAAAGGGACCTAGGAGTAATTATATCAGATGACCTAAAGGTGGGCAAGCAATGTGAGAAGGCAGTAAGGAGGGCTGGTGGGGATACTGGGATGCATAGGGAGAGGCATCAACAGTAGAAAACAGGAAGTTGTTATCCCTCTCTACAGACAGTTAGTGAGACCCCATCTGGAGTACTGCATGCAATTCTGGAGACCCCATCTCCGCAAAGACATAGAGTGGAGGCTGCTCAGAGGAGGGCAACCAAAATGGTGCAAGGTCTGCACCAGAAGACATATGAGGAGAGACTAAAGCAGCTTAATATGTATGCCCTTGAGGAAAGGAGGGAGAGGGGGACATGATAGAAACTTTCAAGTATCTCAAGGAAATTTACAAGGTACAAGAGGGTAGTATCTTTCAGAAGAAGAGGTGTGCAAGAACAAGGGGACACAATTTGAAGATGGGGGGGGATGGCTCAGAGGTAATGTTAGAAAGTATTTTTTCACAGAGAGAGTTGTGGATGCATGGAACAGCCTTCCTGAGGAGGTTGTGGAGTCAGGAACAGTGGGAGAATTCAAGAATGCATGGGACAGGCATAAGGCAATTCTAGTGGGGGGCAGAAGGAAGTAAGCTGTTGATTAACTAGAATCTGCAGCTTATCCATCAGGTAGGGAAATGGGCAGACTGGGTGGGCCAAGCGGTCCTTATCTGCTGTCAAATTCTATGTTTCTATGTTGTTTCGGTCGCTCCAGTGACAGCCACTTAATGGCCGGGGGAAGGCAATGGAGTCAGCTTGTTCCCGGTCAGAAGGAGCTGCTGCCACATCAGATCCTCGTAGCACAGACATAATTTGCTCTGGAGCCTATCCTCTAAAGAGGACGAAGACGGGGATGAGTGGCGCCGCCGCTTTCCACGGTGCCGAGACCAAGACCGCTGAGCAAACAGGATCGGCTGGACCGAGAAGAGGTCCAAGACCGACCTTCAGTGTTTCCGAGGGTGGGTCTGAGAGGGGCGGGGAAGCCCGCCCTCCCTCAGTTCAGGGACCTTAACTGGGGACTCTGGCACAGGAGGCACAGGTAAGTCTCGGTTTCCACCGGGGAACCGTGAAGAAGGGCTGTCGAGCTTCCTTCAGGCCCACAAGTCCGCCTGACAGATCAAGAAAAATCTCGACTGCGTCGACGGGTGTCTCAGCCGGCTGACCTGATGGGGACACTGTGAAGCCAGCGGCCTTAGCCGCAACCTCGACAGAAGTCGAGTGTCAACTATCCGGGGAAGGGGACCTCTCCCGCTCCCACGAACGTCAACGGTGGGACTTACCCTTAGAGTCCTTCTTCTTGGACCGAGAGGAATGTCCCGAAGGCCCCTCTCCCTTGGTGGAGAGGGATTGACAAAGCTCCTTGAATGAAGCTGTGTAGGAAGAGCCCAAAGAGAGCGGGATAAATGCCGCATCTGAAGATGATGATGATGCGGCCTGGTATGGAGGGTGATTATCTGTTAGAGCTGTTCAGCCGAGCCCGCCGCTGCGGACACCGCCCAACGGGCCTTCTTCGACTTGACAGGAGGATAACGCTTTCCGCTTCCAAGTTGCAATCTGGCAGCGCCGATCCTCTAAGACAGTGGTCAAGAGGACTTGCACAAGTCGCAGGCCTGCGAATCGTGCTCAAGCCCAAGGCAGTAAACGCACATGGAGTGCGGATCGGTCCAAGACATCTTCTGCCCACAGGGGCACCGCCGAAATCCGGGAGTCAATTTGTCCATCGCAGCCGAAAGGGAAGATAAAGACCAAAGTCTTGTAAATTTTAAGAT
This sequence comes from Neoceratodus forsteri, assembly GCA_016271365.2. Classification (NCBI taxonomy): domain Eukaryota; kingdom Metazoa; phylum Chordata; order Ceratodontiformes; family Ceratodontidae; genus Neoceratodus; species Neoceratodus forsteri. The sequence goes on from CM057449.1 coordinate 485,577,165, forward strand.
TAGTTTCGGGTTAGCCGAAGAGTTTGGATCCAGGCCTAAAACGCAGAGCGCAAAGGAGGGAACCTGAGCTTCCAAGCGGTAAGGGAGATCTGGCGTCATGGGGTGGAGCCGAGAGTTTTACCACCCGGGTGGGTGGGAGGAGCCAGCTTGAAGACCTTCTGGCAAGATTTAAAGCAGCAAGAAACCTGCCAGTAAGTGAGGATTGAACAACATATCCATGTCCCTAGAATAAGTAATTTATTTTTTTTTCTATGCTGGTCGAAACAGCAAAAAAAATATTTTTTTCACTAAAAAAAAAAAAACAAGCCATTTTTTGTTGGAAAATATGTAAAATATCAACACAAAATTAAGCATCCAGACATCAGATGGTGTTTTAATATTATGTTCGTTAAAAAAAAAAAAAAAAGATATCTTTTTACTATGAAACATAATTTTTTCCCCATTTTAGTCAAGGTGCTTTGGTGAGATTTGAGGGATGAATCTCAACCACACACGCCATATCATAAACAAATACGTATAACTCCAAAAGTATACATGATACACACAAAGTATCAGCATGAAAGTAGATCAGCACAAAAATGCCTTTCCAATGGTGCTATGCAACCAACTGTAATCAATACTTTTTTTAATACCTGCTGAAATGCCAAAAAAGTGCATTTTATTCAAGCTGCTTAGGTGAGTCTTGATGGAAAACATGTCAGCCAAACACACCGTACCATAAACAAATGTGAATAGCTCCTAAAGTATACATGATACACATAAAATATCTGCATCAAAGTTGATCAGCACAAAATTGCCTTTCCAACGATGCTATGCAATCAACTGTAATCAACACTTTTTTTATACCTGCTAAAGTGTCAAAAAAGTGCATTTTATTCAAACTGCTTAGGTGAGTCTTGACAGACAAATGTTAGACACACACACACACACACGCTCTCACAAGCACGCACGCACACACACACACACCGCCGCAAACAAATGTGCATAAATTTTAAGGTATATGTAAAAGACAAAGTATCAGCAGGTAACTTCTTCAGCACAAATTACCTTGCTAACAGTTCCAAGCATTCAGTTATAATCATTTTTTTTGTACTACCTGAAAGACACCAAGTTCAGTTTTCTGAAACTAAAAGCAGTTATACAATAGGAGCAAGCAGAAAAAGTATTCTCAATGCAGTCTGAAAATTCCAGATGTCACAATGTCTCCAGATATCTCCACATATCACTGTAATTCTCCATATATTACTGATTACAGCACACAAGAAAAAAACAGCACAAAACAGTCCTATTGTATAAAATTACTCTGATGGCCAGGTGTGTGATACAGAATAGATCTGAACTCGTGGCAAGTGAACTCAGGCAACTCACACAACCATAATTCGTGGCAACGCTACACTCCATCATTCAGTCAAGATATTCCACCAGCTCACTTGCCAATCATTCTGACATATTCTGCATCACACACCTAGCCATCATGTATCCCCTTAGTACTCTGGTACTAAAGACCAATTTGTCATTTCTTTCTATTGCACCAACATATGCAATGACATTCAACACTGAATAGTCCCAAATCTCAGAAGGTGCACGGCGTCACACTCTTTCGTACACCCACATGTAAGAATGAGCATAATGGCATAACATCACACCACATACAAGCATGTGCACAGTGGCACCCATGGTATTTGGCACAGTACCCACAAGTCACAACACAGAAAACAGAATGTCAACAAATCTCACAAATGTCAAAAAAATTATTACAATCACCACAATTACATTTTTCTTACCTTTTCAGATGGTGTCCCATGATGATGTCACTGCACTGAAGCGATTTCAACATCCTTATCCATTTTGTGGGATGGTGCCTGATGTTTGAAGGTGGGATGGTGGACCCTGACAGCATGGTAACCAGTGAGCATGTTGGCGTCCGGTCTCGGAGGGAGGAGGGTCACCCAGACAACAAGTACTGCTCTTTGTTGGATGATGCCGGGCCTTGTGTCACCTGGCACCATCCCACAAACAGCAATGCCTGTTGGCTGGGTGACCCCTCTCCCTCCGAGACCAGACGCCACCGCACAAAATGGTTGCCATGCTATCACGGTCCTTGTGTCACCCGCCACCATCCCACAAACAGCACTGCCTTTTGTCCAGGGGCTCCCACCACGTTTGCCATCACACAAAATGGTGTCAGAGTCCTCCCTCCGACCAGCAAACATACAGCGCTATACCACAAAATGGACTACAAATAAAAGAAAAATCTCCCCCTCCTTGACCTTCTTCAACTTGCAACTACCAAACACCTGTCCAAAGGGAAGGACACACATGGGCTGTAAATGACTGCACCCACAAATACCGTTACCTGCAGATGACACCCATACCAGGACAGCCAGGATAGCCACAAAGACAACTGCTGAACAATCGCTCCCAGTCTCCCCCCCTCCTTAGCTCAAATTCACAGGCAGGAAATAAAGAAAAACAATGGGGAGTTTGACTGGGAGCCATACTTCCAGCTGCTTTTATCTTCTCAGTTCAGCACAAAAAATACACACTAGGCAGCAAGAATCGGGCACTTTTTGGCTAACCAATCGCTCCCCGTTTTCCTCCTTTACCTTTCAGAAAAAAATAAACAAGGCAGGATGGAAAGAAACAAAAAATAAGGGGGAGCCAAGATTGAGAACCCGCAGTGACTGGAAGCCATTTTTTCGGCTTCTCACTAACGCGGCTCTCAGGGTACTGGCGTTCTCGTCGTGCTGGTTAGGCCACAAAGCTGCCTGCCACAGAAAAACGTGCAATGCTATGCCCAGAAAAGTGTTGAAAACGAAACAAGCATGAAAATAATACAATAAACGGGATTGAGAGTTGATGTGACCAAGAAGTCTTACTTCCGGTTTTCCAGCTTCTCAGTGATGTAGCTCTGAGAAAACAAGGAAAATATAGGAAAAAAATTCAATAACACTGCAACAACTTAAGAAACTGTTCAAAAATATCACAACTGTTTGGGTCTGCAACTTGGAAACACTGATTCACAGCCCAGCTCCAGGCCAACTCCTGCACTACCGCAATGCAAAAGGCAAAGTAAGGATGCCAGCACTACAATGGGGTTTTCTCGGGATTTTCAAATGGGACCCCTACACTTGCCAGCCAATCCCAAGAGGCTTAACATGTGGAGCATCACAAGTAAGCCTTATCTGGATCGGCTGGCAAGTAACCTGTATTTCTAGGGACATGGATATGTTGTTCATCCACACTATCTGGCAGACTCCTAGCAGTTCTCTGGGAGGAGGGAGGCAAGGCGCACACCCCCTACTTAGGGAATAAAGATTGGAGAACCCAGGCCCCGACCAACATCCCGGCGTGACCCAAGGTCAATGTGGTAGGGGGTTAAAACGGTATATGCCAGCTTCCAGGTAGGAGCACTACGGATATCCTGGACAGGGGTATCCTCGGAAGCAGCCACTGATGCAGCGGAAGGGCGGGTAAAATGAGCACTTATCCTTCTGGGAGGCTCCATGCCCACCCACCTATAGCGGAGATCTATGCAGCAGGTGACCCACCCACTCATCGTCCGCTTGGCTGCAGGTCTGACAGGTGCGGCTTCAGCATAGATGACAAACAGCTGGCGAACCTCTCCCGAACTTCAGCCCTATGCTCCCTGGGAAGGCGAGTGCTAAATTAGGGTCCCAATGGATCCTATATGCGGCCTCCGAGGTGTGAATGGGGTTTAACCCCGGCAGAGACAATACCCGGTTAGGGAAAAACTCCGCCACCGCCTATGGAAGGAACTTCGGGTGGGGCGCAGGACAACCTTGTCCCTGTGGAAGACCAGATAGGGAGACTCAAAGGAGCGCTTGGAGCTCTCCCAGCCTTCTGGTTGGCGTGGTAGCCCCCAAGAAGGTGTTCTTCCACAACAGGTGGGGAAATCGCACCTGTGCATAAGTTCGAACGGCTTGCCCGTGAGCTAAGCCCATACCAGCATAAGATCCCACAGAGATGGAGATACTCTCCCCAGAGGGGAAGTGTGATCAAGGCCTTGGAAAGCGCCAGACCACCTTTCCTGCGCCACCGACTACCTTCCGGCCTGCGCCCGGAAGACAGGGGTGGCTATCAGGAGCATCTTAAGGTCGTTGACTGAAGCCCTTACTCAAGAGGAAGAACGGACCACAGGTAGTCTGGTATGCTCGCCAAGGAACAGGAGAGGGGACCAGGCCCTATCCCAAGACCAAATGGAGAACTCTTCCATTTGAAGGCGTAGCATATCTGGTCGACTCCTGGCAGGACACCTCAACAACGTCGAGGACCTTGCCGGAAGACCCAAGGCCTGGCCACTAGCCGCACAGGGACCAGGCCGCCAGGTGCAGGGATTGAAGGTCCGGATGGAATACCTTCCCCTACTAACAGACATCAGGACCGGGTTGGCTGGAAGCCGCCTCGGGAGCCTGGGGCTGAGACTGAGGAGAGCTGGATACCAGAGCTGGCAAAACCAGTCTGGAGCTACCAGAATCACCTGCGCCTAGTACCTCCTCGCCTTGCCTGTGGGTCAAGGGAAATGGGGGAGAGGCGTAGAAGAGGCCCGGGGTCCGCAGCCTCAAAGGCATCCCCTACAGCGAACCTTGCTGAGGGGGCGGGCATGAGACAGTCTCGGCCTCGTATTCTCCCTGGAGGGAAAAAAAGATCCGCCCGAGGCATGACCTAGAGGGAGAAAGATCTTGTGCTACCTCCGGCAGGGAAGACCACTCATAAGGAGCAGCCCTTATCCGGCTTAGGGCATCAGCCAGGGTGCTGGAGGCTCCTGCCATTGAAATGGCTAGGAAACCGCCTCCCGGCTGCACGCAAGACCCAATGCGGAGAACCTCCTTATGCAATGGCAAGGGGCTCATCCGACCCTGGCGGGTTAGGTAGCACATGGTCGTGGTATTGTCCGCCTGGACCTAAACCACTAGACCCCGCACAGATGGAGCGAATGGTGCGAGCTAAGCGGACTGCCTGGAGCTCCAGCAGGTTGGAATGACATCGGGACTCCCATGAGGACCAGAGGCGGTGCACTCTGTATTCCCCTTGATGGGCACCCCCACCCATCAGAGATGCATCGGTCGGAGAAGACCGCCGACTCGGGACGGACGAACGGGATGTTCTCCTGCAGATGAGCTGGAACGGTCCGAAGGAGAGCATTCCCAAACCCCTGGGCTGTTGTCACGGACTGGTCCAAAGGATCGCAGCGTTGTGACCGCTGGCTGGCCAGCCCCCACTAAGGGGACGCATGGACCGGTGGGTCCAAACAGACCACGCTGGTGCAGGCCGCCGTAAGGCCCAGGAGGTGCAGGAAGTCCCGGGCAGGGCGCAATTGTCCAGTCAGACATGACTAGGTAAGGGAGGAAGAACCTCGGTCGGCCCTGTCCGCCGGGAGCCGAGCTCAGACTCAAGAGTCAAGCTTCGTCCCGAAGAAAGGATCACCCGCTTAGACACGAGTTCCAACATGGCTCCATTAGAGAGGAGACCGATCTGAGAGCAACCTAGAGGGCCAGAACTCTGGACCGTCCCCCTCCGCCCTGGAGGGGTTGCAGTCAGGCCGCCATCCGGGTTGGGGTACACCCGGACCCTTCGGTGCCACAGGAATGCTGCTGAGAAGAGACCGAAGGGCATGGCCTGGAACTCGTAAAGAGATCCCCCACTTTAGAAACGGAGGAGTCTCCAAAGAAACGGATGGATCGAAGTGTAAAGTACGCCCTGGAGGTCCAGGAAATAGAGCCACATGCCTCGTTCCGAGGATGGGATATCTGAGTCAGAGTGACCATCCCGTCATGCAGGTCAAGGATGGGGCGCAAGCCCCCCATCTGTTTGGGGACCAGGAATACCTGGACACAAACCCAGGGTCTGGAGGAGGATCTGCCACCTTCCTGATCACCTCTATCTCGAGGGGCAGGGCAAGTCGGCTCGGCGGGCCGACAGCGAGGCTGCGGACCCCATGGCCCCCCCGAGGGGCAACGGCTCGAAAGGGTGGGGCCTGCTAGCAATCCAGAGGCAGGACCTTCCCCTAGCACCTCCGACACCCAGCGGTCCGTGAAAGCCGACCAGGTGGAGGAGGGGCGGAGCCATCTCCCCATGGGGGGACCCGGGTAGGAGTGACGAGGCCGGGGATGGCGCCCCTCAGCCCGTCACTGAGCAGGCTTGGAGGAGGGACTGGCCGAGGGAGCTCCTGAGCCTTTACCTCCCTGCTTCTCTTTAGAGGAAGCCACTGGCTTGGGGTCAGGATGCCCAGCACAAGCCTGCTGCTGGCCCTCATGCTGGTGTTGATGGGCGGTCAAGCGCGGGGCCGAGGGACAAAGGGCTCACCTTAAAGGCTGCCGGTGGCCCTTGTCCTCTGGGCGGGGTGACCGAGTCCAGAGTGGCAATGGATTCTCAGTCCCCTGAGGTGTCCCTCCACCCAGGGCAAGAGGTCAGTCCCCAAGAAGGGATGTCCGCCAACTTGTGCTGGGTATCCGCTGAGAAAGAGGATATCCTCAGCCACGCCCGCGGCGCATGGCCACCTGGCCGCCACCGACCTGGCACAGGAATCACCTAAGTCCAGAGCAGTCTGAAGCTGTTGTCACACCACCCTACTCCTGGTCTCACCCGCCTGGACCGCGGGTCCGCGAGGTCAGCTGGGAGATGAGGGAGCACCTCATCCAGGGAGCCCAAAAGGCGGGGAAAAATGTGCCATCAGTGCGACCGAGCTGGCCTGTCGGAGGCCTAGGGAGGACGCGGCATAAACCTTGCGCCCGACATAGTCCATCCTTTTGGACTCTTTGTCGGGGGGCCTATCCACATCCCGAGCGTTCACAAAACGCTGGAAGACATTATCGGTAACTAACCCCTCAGCGGAGGGGTGCTCCGAAAAACCGGGCAAAGAACCGACAGGGACAGAGTACTTCCTGGCCATCCTGGCCGAGGGCGGAGGACAGGAAGTAGGCCGCTGCCAGAGCTCCAAGGTCAGGCTGGCAATGGCCTCGGCCACCGGGAAGGCCTCCGAGGGTGAACCCCTTCGGTCTAGAATCTCCGTCGGGGATAAGAGACCCATTTGGACACGGGTTCAAGCTGCATCCCGGTGAACTCAGAGATGAGCTGAAGCAGACCCAGAAAGGACGATGGGCTGTCGTCCACAGAGCAGTCCGGAGAGGACCCCGGGCCCTCCCGACTGGGGAACATAGAGGAGTCGTCGTCGGACTCCGAAGGGTCTGCAAACAGCTGCCTCAGGCCTAAGCCACTCTTCACCCACCGAGGGCGGGCAGGAGTGAGGGTGACAGACAACCTGCGGGACAGGTCGTGACCCGACCGAGGTTTCCACCAAATCGGTGGGGCAGCAAGGTTCGATGAACAACCGCCCTGAAGTGGGCACCTCGACTGCAGCGAGCGTTAGCGCCAGTTGCTCGGGTAGCAGCTGTTGCTGGACGGGAATGAATCGGAGTCGATTGATTCCCGGACAATAGCAACTGCTGCCACATGAACTCCTCGTAACGCCAACGCCATCTGCATTGAAGCCACCTCATCCGAGAGAGGGAGACGAGGAGAGGAACGTAATGCCACTTAACTCAGTGCCCCGACCGAGACCGCCGAAGTCGGCGGGAGCGGCTTGACCGAGAAGAGGACCGAGACTGAGACCCAGATCCTCGGGGAAACCGAGGGTGGGTCCGGGAAGGAGTGGGGGACACCCGCTCTTCCCTCGGCTCGGACAAAAAGACTGCGGCCTGTCGCCCCGAAGGTGCAGGCAGAACCTCGCCCTCCACCGGGGAAACCGGCAAAGGGTTGACGGCTCCTGCAGTAGACCTCCCGGGCGACAGGTCGAGAGAAGACTCGACAACGTCGACGGGAGTCATGGCCGGCTGGCCTGACGGTGACACCGTGAAGCCAGCGGCCTGAGCCGCAACCTCCACCGAAGTCGAAAGTCGGCAGACAGGGGAAGGGGACCTCTCCCGCAAGCGCCGACGATGGGACTTACCCTGCGACTCCTTTGACCTGGGCCGAGAGGCAGGTCCCGAAGGCCCCTCTCCCTTTGAGGAAAGGGACTGACGAAGCTCCTTGAATGAAGCTGAATGAGAGGAACTCAAAGAGAGCGGGATAAGCGCCGCGACCGAGGAGGAGGGGGGACAGCCTTGGTCGCCGCCTCCTCCATGGAGGAAGAGAGATCGAGCTGCTCAGCCGAGACAGCTGACGCAGACACCGCCCCACGAGCCTCTAAAGATTTTTCCGGCGTGGAAAAAATTCCAGGTCGCCCGAGCCCCAAATGGGCAGCACGATCCTCCAGGACTCTGGTCGAAAGGGCACAGCAAAATTCGCAAACTTGCGGATCATGGTCCAAGTCAAGGCAGTAAACGCATGTGGAGTGCGGGTCTGTCCTGGAGGTATTCCCCGGGCACCTCCGAGAGCCAGGAAACGAAATATCCATCGCAGCAGCGAGGGAAGAAAACCAAAGTTTTAGAAAACTTCCAAACTAAATTCGGAGAAACCGAAAAATCAGGAACCAGTCAAAAACGCAGAGCGCTAAGGAGGGAACCTGAGCTTCTAAGCGGTAAGGAAGATCTGACGTCATGGGGCGGAGCCGAGAGTTTTACCACCCAGGTGGGTGGAAGGAGCCAGCTTGAAGACCTTCCGGCAAGATTTAAAGTGGCAAGAAACCTGTCGGATAGTGTGGATGAACAACATATCCATGTCCCTAGAATATAAAAATATTTTACTGTTTCCAGATGTGGCAAGAGCACACAGGGACTATACAGCTGACATCAGTATTCATCCTCGGACACACTGAGCAATTGATCTGCCAACTCCAGGCGGCGGCTAGGACACAAAGAGTTAAACTAAAGATAGTGGGAGCAACTGTTATCCTAATTGCTCCTCTTTGGCCTCGGTAGATCTGGTATCAACTGCTCCAACAGACAGCAGTGGAACCCCCAGTGCCCCTGTCACTGTGCAAGGGTCTACTGTCACAGGACAAGGGGTCTTTTGCCCATCTGGATGAAATCTCTGCATCTACATGTGTGACTCCTGAAGATATAGCCATAGCAAGGTTTGGGGTATCCTCTAAAGTGGCTGATGTTCTGGTGGATGCTAGAAAACCCTCCACCAGCCATACCTACTCTTTGAAGTGGAAGCTGCGTACATTAAGGTCTGCTTCCAAGCACCTAGATCGGTTGACTTGCCTAGTTAATGCAGTGTTGGAATACTTGCTGTCACTATCAGATGCAGGTCTTCAGTATTCCTTCCTCAAGATGCACTTCACCGCTATTTCGGCCTTTCATGCATCTGTAGATGGCCGTACAGTTACCCAACTACATGTATCCCGTACATTCTTAAGAGGCAAACTACATTTGAAACCTCAAATTAGGAAGCCAGTCCAGCTTGGGACTTAAATTTTGTGTTGGAAAAGCTTACTTTGGCTCCTTTGGAGCTTGCTGCAAGTTGTGGCCTACGCTTGCTTTCTTTTTTTTTATTGTATTTAATTGTTTTTACAGGAAAAACAACTTCATATAACATACTTATGCCAGGTATCATATTGCACAGCCACGTAATACATCCAATGCATCAGTAAATACAGGTTACTCACCTGTAACAGGAGTTCTAGGAATGGTATATGTTGTTCATCCACACTCATTGGCAGTATCCTTGCCGCTTTAAATCTTGCCGGAAGGTCTTCAAGCTTGCTCCTCCCACCCACCCGGGTGGTATAACCTCGCTCCGCGCCCATGACGCCAGATCTGCCCGCTGGAAGCTCAGGTTGTGCTGCCAAGCCGGGAGGTCGGGTGAGTTCGAGGATGAACAACATATACCATTCCTAGAACTCCTGTTACAGGTGAGTAACCTGTACTCTTAGGACATGGATATGTTGTTCATCCACACTCATTGGCAGACTCCTAGCAGTTCTCCGGGGAGGAGGAGGCAAGACGCACACCCCAATATACTTACTTGGGAAAGAGAGACTGAGAACCGAGGCCCAAAACCAACATCCCAAGGACTCAAGGTCGATGGTAGTGGGTAATGAAGGTGTTTGCTGACTTCAGGTAGCAGCCCTGCAGATTTCCTGGATAGGGACGTCCCCTGGAAGCAGCCACTGCTGCAGCAGTATGGCGGTAGAATGAGCTCTTATCCTCTGGGAGGCCCCATGCCCGCTAACTTATAGCAGAGATCTATGCAGAGGTTACCCACCTGCTTATCGTCCGCTTGGCTGCAGGTCTGCCAGATGCGGCCTCAGCGTAGGTGACAAACAGCTGGCTAACCTCTCCCGATTTCAGCCGTGCGCCCTTATAATAGGCGAGCGCCTTCTAGGATCCAGAGTATGGAGCCGATATTCGCCTCCGGGGTGATTGGGGTGAGAACACCGCAGAGTCAACACCTGGTTAAGGTGAAATCTGGCCACCACCTCTGGGAAGGAATTTCGGGTGGGAAGCAGGGACAAATCCTGTCCCTGTGGAAGACCAGGTAAGGAGACTCGATGGAGCGCCTGGAGCTCTCCCATCCTTCTGGCTGACGTGATAGCCACCAAGAAGGCGGTCTCCACGACAGGTGAGAGAGAGCACACCTGTGCATAGGTTCGAATGGCTTGCCCATGAGCTTTGCCAGTACCAGCAGTAGATCCCACTGGAGGTGGGGGTTCCCTTCACTGGAGGGAAATGTGATCAAGGCCTTTGAAAAAGCGCCAGACCACCTTCTCCTGCATCGACTGCTTCCCGCCCGGCCTGTAAGCAGAGATGGCTGCCAGGTGCACCCTTTGGTCGCCTAGCATCTAAGCCCTGACTAGAAAGGGACCATAAATAGTCCAAGATGCTTGCCAAGGAACAGGAGAAGGGTCCAAGCCTTCGTTCCTGACACCAAATGGAAAACCTTTCCATTTGAAGGCATAGCATTTTCTGGTCGACTCCTTACGGACGCCAACTACATTGAGGACCTCAGCCGGAAAGACCCAAAGCCTGGAACTCTAGCAGCTCCAGGGAACCGGGCCGCCAGGTGCAGGGATTGAAGGTCCGGATGGAACACCTTCCCCTGATTGGACTGAGAGAGCAGGTCCCAAGAGCTGGAGCTGCCGCGGAGTCCGGAGCTGAGACTGAGGAGATCTGGTACCAGGAACTGGCGGAGGCCAGTCTGGGGCTATCAGAATCACCTGCGCCTTGTCCTCCTCGCCTGAGAAGCACCTTGGGATCAAGGAAATGGGGAAAGGCGTAAAAGAGGCCCGGGGTCCATTGCCCGAGAAGGCATCCCCTGCAGCGAGCCCTGCTGAGGGGGCGGCATGGAACAGACTCAGCTCTGCTGCTCTCCATGGAGCAAACAGGTCCACCTGAGGTGTGCCTCCCAAAGGGAGAACAGATGCTGTACTACCTCCGGCAGGAGAGACCACTCGTGGGATGCAGCCCCTATCCGGCCCAGGGCATCGGCCAGGGTGTTGGAGGCTCCTGCCACATGGAATGGCTAGGAGATCCGCCTCGAGGCTGCGCACGAGTGACCAAATGCGAGAGCTCTTGCATAGAAGCATGGAGCGTCCGCCCTGGCCCTGGCGTTTAGATAGCATATGGTCGTGGCATTGGGTCCGTCCTGACCGGACCACTGACCCGGGAGGAACGGAGCGACGGTGAGAGCTGGCGGACCGCCGGGAGCTCCAGCAGGTGATGTGGCATCGGGACTCCCTGGGACCAGAGGCCATGAGCTCCGGTGTTCCCCAGATGAGCACCCCAACCCATCAGAGAGGCATCGGTCGACAGAGAGACCGCGGCTCCGAGGGCGGACAAGCAAGGATACCCTCCACCTAAATGATCTGGAACGGTCCACCACTGGAGCATTCCACATCCCCAATGTCACCGACACAAGCTGGTCAAGGGATCGTAGCGGTCAGACCACTGGCTGGCCAGTCCCACTGAAGAGGGACGATGTTCCAGCGGGCCCAACGACCACGCTGGCACAGGCCGACATGAGACCCAGGAGGCGAGGAAGTCCCGGGCAGGCGCACTGCCCAACCAGAAATGATCGGGCAAGGAGGAAAGAACCGGCCCGTCCGCCGGAGCCGCGCCTGGCTCGGAAGAGAGTCGAAGCTGCGCACGATGAATAAAAATCACCTGCCTCGCTCGAAGTCTCGACTTGGCCTCATGCTGATAAGGAGGCCCAGTTGAGAGCAGACCGAGGGCCAGATCTCCTGGACCACTCCCCGCCCTTCCTGGAGGGAGCTTATCAGCCAGTCAGTCCAGGCAGTGGCGGCACACTCCGACCGCGCGCCAAGAGGAATGCTGTCACCACTGCCATGCATTTGGTGAAGACCCTGGGAGCTGGGACAAGCGCAGGGCATGGCTTGAACTCAAGAGAGATCCTTCCGCCGAAGCGGCGAATCCTCTGGGTGAGACGGACGCATAGGGACGTGAAAAACGTTGGGCCCCTGCAAGTCCAGAGAGCAGAACCACCGCCGCTCCAAGGATGGTAATATCTGAGCCAGAGGACCATCCTGAAGGTCTCGAGACCTAGGGAACCTGTTTAGGTCGCAGAGGTTTCCAGAATGGAAGCGCCAGCCCCCGTCTGCTTCTTCTGAAATCCACAGGAAGTACCTGACACAAACCCTGGGTTCAGCGAGGGTCCACCACCTCTCTCTTACCACCTCCCCTTCCGGAGGAGGAGTGACAAGTCGGCTCGACGAGCCGCCAGTGAGGCTGGGATCCCGAAGCCCCAGGCGACGTACCTGAAGGCCTGGTGCCTGCTCGAACCACAGGCAGGCCCCTTCCCACCACCTCCAAGAACCCACCTGTCCGCAGTAACAGCCGGACCAGGCGGAACGGGAAGTGCGGAGCCGTCCCTCAATGGGGACCCAGGGGTGAAGGACGGGGATAGAGGCGACACCCCCCAGCCCGATCACTGGGCAGGCTGAGGAGGACCGGGCCGAGGGACCTCCTGGGCCCCTCTCCTCCTGCCTCCTGTTAGAGGAAGCCGCGACTTGGGTTGGGATGCCAGGCCGAGCCTGCTGGCCCTGACGTTGCTGGCCGGGGCGCCGCCGGGCACAGAAGGACGAAGTACTTTAGGCCGTGGTTTTGGCGCCTTTGTCCTGATGGAAGAGACCGAGTCCAAGGTGGCATTGGACTTCTCGATCCTCTGCAGGTGACCCTTCCACCCCAGGGCCAAGAGGCCAGTCCCAAAAAGGAAACATCCGCCAACCTGTGCTGCATCCGGCGCAAAGGTGGATATCCCAGCCAAGCCCGCCGACGACAGCCACCGCGCCGCCAACCGATCTGGAACATGAGTCCCCGGCATCCAAAGCAGTCTGAGCTGCTGTTTGTACCCCCTCCGCCCTGGTCCCGCACCTGCTAAACCGTAGTCTGCAGATCGGGCGGGAAGATGAGGGATGACCTCATCCAGGAGCCCAAATAGGGCATGAGAAAAATGTGCCACGAGGACGGCCGAACAGGCCTGATCAAGGCCGAGACACGAGCACAGACTTTCATTTCACATAGTCAATTTCTTGGACTCCTTGTCAGGAGGTTTGTCCACATCCTCGGGTAAGCCGGCGCCGGAACGCTTGTCGGTAACCAACCTCAGCAGAGGGGTGTTCCAAAACCGGACAAGGAACCGGTAGGGACCGTATACTTCCTGGCCATCCTGGCCGAAGGCGCAGGGCAGGAAGCAGAGGCGCTGCCAAAGTTCCAGTGCGGACCCACTATGGCCTCGGCCACCGGAAAGAGCCTCCGTCGGAGAATCCCTCGGTCCAGAATCTCCGTGAGGGGATACCTGGCCCGCTTGGAAGCGGTTCGAGCTCCATCCCGGTAGACTCGAGATGAGCGAAGCAGTCCTAGGAAGGACGGCGGCCTATCGTCCATTGGCTGACCTCCTGGAAGACTCACAAGTCCAGTCGCTTGGAGAAGAAGGAGAATCATCTTCGGACTCCGGAAGAGTCTCGAAGAGCTGCTCTGGCCTGAGCCACCCTTCACCTGCCGAGGTCGGTCGAGTGAGGGGTAACTGACAGCCGATGGGTAACCCCTTAGCCGACCGAGAATCCTTGGTCGGAGCCCCAATTGGTGGCTGTGGAGGCGGAGGTTCCACCCCAATCGGTGGAGCAGCTGGCTTTGGCCGAACAAACCGCCTGGGTATAGGCCCTCGGCAAGTCGAGGGTTGTGGCCGGCTGCCCGTGACAGCCACTTAATGGCGGGGAAAGCCGGAGTCGGCATTCCAGCCAGGAGGAGCTGTTGCAACGTAAGGTCCTCGTGACTGGCCGGACGAATTTACGCCAAGCCTCCCTCATCCGAGGAGGAGGACGAGACGAAGCCGCTTACCGCCATCATGTGCGGCGCAGGACAGACCCTTATGGACGGTGGGGCGGCTGGACGCGAAGGTCCGGAGAGCCGAGACCGAGAGTCCCGGAATTTCCGGGTGGTCGTGCAGGGAGGTGTCGGCCGGAACCCTGACTCCGCCGGCTCGAAGGTCCATCCGAGGGCTCCGAACCGGAGGCACAGGCGACGGCACGATCCTCAACTCCTCCCCGGGGAACCGGGAGAGGGGAATCCACGGCTGCTAAAGCGACAGCGTCCAATGGGTCGAGAAAAATCTCGACTTCATCAGTGAGTCTCAGGTCAACTGACCTGGCGAGGGGGACACCGTGAGGCCAGTGGCAGCCGAGCGGCTTCCGACTGCCGACGGGTCGACGTCTGGAGAGGGACTCTTTCCCGCCTCCCAAGAGCGCCGAATGGAGGATTTACCCGTCCCTCTTGGACCGAAAAAAGGTCCAGCAGGCGGGCCCTCTCTCCTTTAGTGGAGAGGGACGACAAAGCTCCTTAAAGGAAAGCCGTAGGAAGAACCCAGAGAGCGGGATAAATGCCGCGCCGAGGAGATCGGCCCGCGCCGCCTCCTCTTCGAGGCTGACCATCCGCTCGGAAGCTGATCCGCCGACCGCGCCCATGGTTACCTGTCCAACCAGACTCCTTGGACTCACGGAGAAGCGCTTCGGGGCGGCCCAGTTGCAATCGGGCAACCGCAGTCTTCGAGGGCGTAGGCGAGAAAGATGAGCACAGGCCTCGCGAAGCCTGCGGGTCGTACTCAAGGCCTAAGCAGTAGACACACGTGGAGTGTGGATCCGTCCGAGACATCTTCTGCCCGCATGGGCATCTCCGAAATCCGGGAGTCGATTTATCCATCGCAGCCGCGAGGGATCGAAGACTGAAGTCTTTTTGCGAAATATTATTTTTAAATCCGCAAACTGAGAAATAGGAACCAGTCACAAACGCAGAGCGTTAAGGAGGGAACCTGAGCTTCCAAGCGGTAAGGAAGATCTGGCGTCATGGGGCGGAGCCGAGAGTTATACCACCCGGGTGGGTGGGAGGAGCAAGCTTGAAGACCTTCCGGCAAGATTTAAAGCGGCAAGGATACTGCCAATGAGTGTGGATGAACAACATATCCATGTCCCTAGAATGGTTAATCTATGCAATCTTGATTTCGAATATGGGGGTATTCCACAGATTAATAGTCCAGAATATGCTATACCCTACAAGACTTTGGGCGGTCAGTTCCATAATAAATAAAATTCCAAACATAGCACAACATCCAGTGTCGCTATGACTCCCTTTTCAAACATTTTATCCTAACATAGTTCAGTGTTCAAAATTAAACAGCCCTCACTTTACCTGCAACACTATGAAAACACAAATGGTACTTGTTCATCACAGTTCGAACCCTACTCTGTATAATAGCTGTGTACTGTCTCTCCATGATGTCTCCACCATTATAGCAGCAGCGGAGTGAAACATAAGGCCACCACTCTTCTGAGTCTGAAAAGAGAATCTGCAGCTCTGTTTATATATAAAATGACTATAAATTAGTTAACATTTTTAAAACTTCAACAGAGTCAAGCAAACAGCTTGTTTTAATATGTGTAAGTCAAAACAACTCTAATGAATTAAAACATACTGGGTATCATTTAACTAGTAACAGTTTTAAAACATAAATCTCACCCACGTGTGTAGAGTTCTGGTTAGAAAGAGTAAAGTTCATGTACCCTCTTCTGAGTCGGATGACTCCTGGGCTCTAGTTCAATCAAATTCTCTTGAGATGGCCTCCGCTTTTTTGCCTGCTTTTTCTGGGTTGGTATAATGAAATGTGTGGCTGCCATATTGTAACCTCAACCTAGCTAGCATTAAAAGAGAGTGGGCCACCCCTAGCCTATGTAATTTTCCTCAGACCCCTTTGAATTTCTTCCTTCTCATTTTTGTAGTGTAGGACAGGCCTGGGAAAAGATGTACTGTAGAGCCTTGGAAATTCAGTCGATCGGCTTTCCTTACTGCCTGTAGGATACAGTCTCATATGGCAGGACCAGAGGTTATCAAAGGACAGTCCGGGGCAAATCACTATGAGCTGCAGCAGTCCTGGGGAAAATTCGGTAAGCCTTTACCATATTGTCTGATGTTAAGACCGAATCCAGGTTCAAGGCTCCCGGCAACCATCCCTGCATAAAATACAAAAGATTGTCCCTTTCACAGTTTTCAGGCAGTCCCACGATGCGAACGTTTAGAGTCCCTCTGTGAGTTTTCGAGGGTCACCAGGCAATGACTCAGCTGGGCATTTTCTTGTGTTAACTTGCCCATTGTTGCCAGTGCTTTGGTCGCTGCTGACTCTATTACTGAAGCCATCTTGGTGGCAACATCTATTTTTGTGTCTTGTTCCACAAATCTAGTAAGTATTGACTCCGCCTTAACATCGATAGCCTGCATGGATTGCTACAGAGCCCTCCTCGGTGAGTCCATCCTCAATGTCACTGCTTCATTTTGCACTGTCTCCATAGGTTGTGTTTTTGGTCCGCTCACAGGACCTTTATTAGTACGTCTCATCCTCTGAAAATGTATGTAAATGTACAGCTCGACTTGAAGAATATGATGTTGAGCTTTAGATTTCACTCTCTCCACAGAAACTAGATGTTTTAATACTTTTAATTACAGATAAATACAGAGCTTCACATGAACACGTCTAGTCAGTAGGAGTGCTCCACAGCACCCCTGGGCCTACAATTTCTTTTCATGGAAAGGATTATTTCTGGTTGCTACTTCTGCTAGAAGAACTTCAGAGCTACAGCCTCTAATGTGCGAGCCCCCATATTTAATTTTTCACAAAGACAGGGTGTCTTTACATACAAATTGTAAGTTTTTGCCGAAGGTGGTGTCTGAATTTACTTTAAATCAAACTCTCCACCTTCCAGTTTATTTTCCAGAGTATGCCAATCCAGCAGAAATATTATTCCATACTTTGGATGTGCACAGAATCCTCAGGTATTATGTGAACCACACCAAGGACTGCGGAAAGTCCTCTCAGCTTTTTGTTTCGTTCACCCCTGGGAAAAAGAGAGCGCTTGTGTCTGAACAATGCCTGCCCAAATGGTTGGCAAACTGTATTCATTTTTGTTATAAGAAGTACAGTAAGGAACTTCCTGGTGTGCTCCACAGTCATTCTACTAGAGGCATGGCCACTTCTGCTGTTTTAGAAATGTCTAAGCTACTGACATTTGTGCTGCTGCCACTTGAAGTACTCTCCACACACACCTTCACTAAACATTATAGTTTGGACATTGTCTCATAGATTAGCAGGCTTTGGCCTGGCTGTCTTCCAAGGCCTGCTGTCATGAGCACATGTCTCCATCCGCACAGACTATCTGTTTTGGTACTGTTTGGGACTCATTACAAAGGTGTGGCCTTGAGAAAGAGAGACCCTTGAAGAAGATAGAACAGTTATGTACTTACTGTAATGGTAGATCTTCGAATTTCTTTTCTCAGACCACCCCCAGGGTAGGTCACAAGATTTTCTGAATAGTTTTTTTTCCCCATCACTGCTTCTTCAGCACCTCTTGTTGCCTGGTATGTAGGGTGCTGTCTTTATCTCCTGGTTCCCCACAATGATGTCCTCTGAGTATAATCTCTGACGGGGAACTAAGGAGAGATGTGGATGCTCATATTTATATAGATGCTGGCGCATGACGTCATCTCATGGGCATATACTGGCCTGTAAAAATTTCTGTATAGTCCTGGCACTGACACAGGTACAGTTTCAAAGTAAGTTGTGACCTGATGAAAGTGATTCTCTGGAAGACATACCATTATGGTAAGTACATAACTGTCCTATTCAGTGTTTCAGATATCACTTTTAGCAGAAAAGTACAGTTACGTAAGAACGTACCGTAACAGTAGATCTTCGAGAGAGGTTCCTTTAGTAGGTCATAAATTACAGGACTGCGTCCCCTGGAAAACTCTAGCTAGCAATGTCTGGCATGGGACTGCCCACCTGATGTCACATGACGACGTCGGCATGAGCCTATATAGTGAGCGGTTCCCACACCCGCCTTCCAGTTCTCCCGCTGGAGACACAGAGCCAGGTACAGCAGGAGAAAAGGAGTAGCTCCTGGAGCCCCAAAGCAAGGCTCAAGAAAAGTAATTGCAGAAGGTGGGAGGGAAAAAAAGGTGACCTACTGCAGGAACCGCTCTTGAAGATCTACTGTTACGGTAAGTTCTTACGTAACTGTGCTATCTTACTTCGAGAGGGTTCCTGCAGTAGGTCATAACTTATAGGACTGAATTCCAAGCAGTTAGAAATCAGTCAAGGATTGAAGCCTGGGAGGCAGGAAAAGGCCCACAGAACTTAGGAGCAGAAAAAACTGGGGCCCAGAAGGGCCTCCAGACCAACTCCATCCCTGCACCTAGAAGCAATGACTAGGCCAAAAGCTCAGAAAAGTAGAGACAGACCTGAACATGACTGTCTCACAAATCCCAGTAACTTGTGTGTATGGTACAAGTAGTGGAAAAAAACACCCTTGTCCCACTAGGAGAATTCCTTAAAGCTTCCCCTTGAAGTGGCTTACTGAGTGTCTGTTAACGTCACAGACACAGATCACCACGTGGCCGAAAATCATGTGGACACTTCCACACCCTACAGTAGGGCCTAAAAGAAAAAAGGCAAAATTCTGCTGGAATACAGAGTACGCAGCAGAAAAAAAGACCGCCCCCTGATAAAAAGCTCAAGAAGGGTCAGTCTGAGTGATCTGCCAGAACTGAAAACTCAAATCAAACAAAGTTTATAGTGACCTCTTGCAAACCATATAGGGGACCAATGGGCCATGGGAAAATCCTGTCCTCCTAAAAAGAGAAAGGATACAAACCACTCCCCCCACTGGCTCTACCAGAGAGTCAGGCAGTGGAAGGGAGATCCCTTACCAGCCGAGAGGCCGAGGCATGGGAGGACATCGCTCCTCCTGAAGGCCTATGAGAGTCAGTTGGGGGCATAGAAGAAAAAATTACTCACCTTAGTAATTCTGTTTCTTCCCAGTGATACTCAGGTATTTATAACTTTCTGCAGTAAGCCTGAAGGGTTGGACTGCCCGGAGAGAATGAAACGTATGCAAATGATGGAATCATCACCATGTGATAACTTTTCAAATGCTGCCCTATACTAATTGCCAATGTTCTAAACCTCCTCAGATTTTCTAGGAGCCTAAAAAGACAAGCAACCCAGTAAAAAATGAAAAGTATTTGAAAAGAGGAAATAATTCAAAATGACCCCAATTTGGTCATAAGAGAAAAACTCCAACTGGAGAAAACACAGAAACATTAATGAAAAGTCAGCATGTCAGCAAAACATGCAAAGAAAAAAAGACCATGAGCCTTGTTTACCAACTTGTACCACGATGTGGCAACATATATACACATTGTGGTGTACCCTTTTGTGGTAGCGCAGCATGTGGGACTGCAGTGGCTTGAGTTCTGGAAGGGGAGGTAGGGTGGGAAGTTATGAATACCGGAGTATCACTGGGAAGAAACAGAATTACTAAGGTGAGTAATTTTTTCTTCTAACCTCAGTAATACTCAGGTATTCATAACTTTCTGCAGACTACAAAGCAGTACCACTGGAGGTGGGCATAGAACATTTACTTGGGAAATAGACTCTGCAGGACTGCTGTGCCAAACCTAGCATCACTTCTGGACTGGATGTCTAGACTGTAATGCTTTGTAAAGGTGTGTACTGTTTTCCAGGTAGCTGCTTTACAGTTATCCACTAGAGGAACATCCCTTGCAGCTGCGAGTGTAGCAGCTGTCCCCCTTGAGGAATGTGCCCTCAACCCTGTTGGGGGCTCCCTACCAGCTTTTGTGTAGCAGAATTGAATACACTGGACTATCCAACGAGAAAAAACAGGTTACTCACCTGTAACAGTAGTTCTAGGAGTGGTATATGTTGTTCATCCACACTGTCTGGCATTGTCCCTTTCCCCTTTAAATCTTGCCGTAAGTCTTCAAGCTGGCTCCTCCCACCCACCCAGGTGGTAAATACCTCGGCTCCACCCCATGACGCTCAGATCTAGCCGCTGGAACCAGGCTGTGCGCCTTGGCCGGGAGGTCGGGTGGGCGGGGATGAACAACATATACCACTCCTAGAACTACTGTTACAGGTGAGTAACCTGTTTTTCTAGGAGCGTGGATATGTTGTTCATCCACACTGTCTGGCAGACTCCTAGCAGTTCTCCGGGAGGAGGGAGGCAAGGCGCACACCCCCTACTTAGGAAACAGAGATTGGAGAACCGAGGCCCCAAAACCAGCATCACGTTGTGACTCAAGGTCGATGTGGTAATGGGTAATGAAGGTATTCGCTGACTTCCAGGTAGCAGCCCGACAGATTTCCTGGATAGGGATGTCCCTGGAAGCAGCCACCGAAGCAGCAGTATGGCGGGTAGAATGAGCTCTTATCCCTTTGGGAGGCTCCTTGCCCGCCAATTCATAACACAGACTTATGCATGATGTAATCCATCTTGCAATAGTCCGCTTGGCTGCAGCTCTGCCAGAAGTGGCTTCAGTGTAGGTGACAAACAGCTGGCGAACCTCTCCCCGAATTTCCACTGTCCTCTCCTTATAGTAGGAAAGAAGATGCCTGAGGTCCAGAGTATGGAGCCTGTACTCGGCATCCGAGGTGTAGTTAGGTAATATACCGGCAGAGTCAACACCTGGTTGAAGTGAAACTCTGACACCACCTTCGGAAGGAATTTCGGGTGGGGGCGCAGGAAAACTTTGTCCCTGTGAAAGACCAGATAAGGGGAGTCCACCGAAAGTGCCTGGAGCTCCCCTGTCCTTCTGGCTGACGTGATAGCCACCAGGAAGGCAGTCTTCCACGACAAGTGTGAGAGCTCACACTTGTGCATGGGTTCAATGGCTTGCCCATGAGCTTCCGCCCAAACCAGCAAGAGATCCCACGGAGGTGGAGGTTCACGCACCGGAGGGGATATGTGATCCAGGCCTTTGAGAAAGCGCCCGATCACCGTCTCCTGTGCCAACGTCGGCTGACCGGCCCACGCCCGGTAAGCAGAGATGGCTACCAGGTGCACCCTAAGGGTCGATGACTGAAGACCCCCTTTGGAGAAGGACCAAAGGTAATCTAGAATGTTAGCCACAGAGCAGGATAAGGGGCCCAGGCTCTTTCCCTGACACCAAATGGAAAATCTTTTCCATTTGAAGCCATAACATTTCCTGGTCGATTCTTTCCGAGATGCTTCCACCACGGTGTAGACATCCTCAGAAGGACCCAAAGCCTGGAACTCTAGCCGCTCAGGAACCAGCCTGTGAGGTGCAGGGATTGAAGGTCCGAGTGGAAGACCTTCCCCTGGTTCAATGATATCAGGTCCGGGCGTGTACAAAACCGCTCCGGGGCCCTGCAGCTGAGGCTGAGGAGATCTGGATACCAGAACTGGCGTGGCCAATCTGGGGCTACCAGGATCACCTTCGCCTTGTCCCTCCTCAACTTGAGTAATACCTTGTGGATCAAGGGAAATGGAGGGAAGGCGTAGAGGAGGCCTGGGGTCCACGGCCTCGAGAAGGCATCCCCCTGCAGCGAGCCCTGCTGAGGGGGGCGGGCACGGTACAGCCTCAGCTTGGTGTTCTCCCTGGAGGCAAACAGATCCACCAATGGTTGCCCCAACAGGAGAACAGATCGTAAGCTACCTCTGGATGGAGAGACCACTCATGGGATGTCTGGCCTATGCGGCTGAGAGAATCCGCCAGTTGGTTCAAGACTCCTGCCATGTGGATGACTAGGAGATCCGCCTCCAGCCAGCTGATGAAGGTCCAGATCCAGAGCGCCTCCTTGCATAGCAGACGGGAGTGCGTGCCGCCCTGTTTGTTGAGGTAGTACATGGTCGTGGTATTGTCCGTCTGGACTTGAACCACTTGACCCCGGAGCTGAGGAGCGAAAGCTGACAGGGCCAGTCTGACTACTCTGAGCTCCAACAGGTTGATGTGGCATTGGGACTCCTTGGGGGTCCAGAACCCGTGAGCTCTGTTGTCCCCCATGTGGGCTCCCCAGCCCATGAGAGAGGCATCGGTCATAAGGATGACTGTCGGCTCGAGGCGGACAAATGGGATTCCTTTCTGCAAGTGACTCGGAACAGTCCACCATTGGAGAGCATCCCACATTCTCTGGGTGACCGTGACCAGCTGGTCGAACAGACCCTGACGCTGAGACCACTGGGCGGCTAGCTCCCATTGAAGGGGGCGCATGTGCAGTCTGGCCCAGCGGACCACTGAGGTGCACGCCGCCATGTAACCCAGGAGGCGCAGGAAGTCCCGGGCAGGGCGCAAGTGCCCAACCAGAAATGATTGGGCAAAGGAGGAAAGAACCTCCGCCCTGTCCGCCGGTAGCCGAGCTCTGGCTTGACAAGAGTCGAGCTCTGCCCTGATGAAGCCCATCACCTGAGAAGGCACGAGTTCTGACTTGGCCTCGTTGATTAGGAGGCCCAGTTGGGAGCAGGTTCGGAGGGTCAGGTCCCTGCACCTCTCCACCTCCTGAAGGGAGGAACCCGCCAGGAGCCAGTCGTTTAGATAGAGGTAAATGCGAACCCCATGACACAGTAGATGGGCTGCCACCACTGCGATGCATTTGGTGAAGACCCTTGGGGCCAATGACAGGCCGAATGGCATGGCTCTGAACTCGTACAGGGTCCCTTTGACCCTGAAGCGGAGGAACCGCTGATGGGACAGACGGATTAGGACATGGTAGAATGCGTCCTGAAGATCCAGTGTACAGAACCACATGTTTCACTCCAGGGATGGCATGATCTGGTTCAGAGTTACCATCCAGAAGGTGCGAGACCTGAGATACCGGTTCAGGTCATGGAGATCTAGAATGGGGCGCCAACCCCCCGTCTGCTTGGGCACCAGGAAGTACCTGGAGACGAAGCCTGGGTCTGAAGGAGGATCTGGCACTGGAGCTACCGCCTCCTTGAGGAGGAGCTGAGCAATGTCATCCCGAAGGGCCGACTGAGCGCCAACTGAGATCCTTTCCTTCCGTGGGGCACGGGCCCAGCTAGGGAGGCATTGCTCGAACTCTAGAGGCAGTCCCTGTCCGACCACTTCCAGAACCCACCTGTCCAAAGTGATACCGGACCAGGCGGAAAGAAAGTGGCAGAGCCGGCCCCCCACGGGAGGACCCAGAACTGGCATGACGGGTGCAGGGGAGGCCACCCCCGACCCGTCACTGTGCAGGCTTGGAGGAGGAGGAGGAGGCACCTGGACCAGCACCTCGGCCTCCTTTGAGGGGCTGTTGGGGACCTTGCTTGGGCCTAGGGCGCCAAGCTTGAGCCTGCTGCTGACCTCCCTGGAAGGAGGGCTGTCTGACCGCAGGAGAAGAATGCCGAAAGGACTTCTTCTTGCGCTTCTGCTGGTTCTTGCCCGAAGAACCTTTAGCAGAGGTGGCATCTAAGGTGGCATTAGACTGCTCAATGCACTGTAGATGATCTGCCACTCCCGGACTGAAGAGGTCAGTGCCAAGGAAGGGCACGTCAGCTAGCTTGTGCTCAGTATCCGCAGGAAAGGAGGATAACTGCAGCCAAGCCCTGCGGCGAGAGGCTACCGTGGCAGCTAGTGAACAGGCACAGGAATCACCAATGTCCAGAGCCGTCTGGAGCTGTTGTTTAGCAACAGCCCGGCCCTGGTCCTGGACCTGCTTGACCATGGTCTGCATGTCAGCTGGGAGATGAGGGAGAACTTCATCAAGCGACCCCAAAAGGGTGTGAGAGAAGTGTGCCATGATCACTGCTGAACTAGCCTGACTAAGGCCTAAGGATGATGCCACATAGACCTTCCGGGCTGAGTGGTCCATCAGTTTGGACTCCTTGTCCGGAGGGCAGTCAGTATCCGTAGAGCTGCCCGTTTGCCTAAACACTGAGGCAGTCACAAGGCTTTCTGCCGAGGGATGCTCAGTGAAGCCCACCAAAGACCCCATGGGCACCGCATACTTGCGGGCCATGCGGGCAGAGGGAGCCGGGCAAGAGGCTGGATGCTGCCAAAGTTCCAGAGCCAGGCCAACTATGGCTTCAGCCACTGGGAAGACCTCCGTCGGGGTATCCCCCCCTCTTGAGAATATCCGTGAGAGGATATTCTGCTTTCTTCTGAATGGGATGCAGAGGCATACCTCTAGACTCTGAGATGAGTCGAAGGATGCCCTGGAAGGAAGAAGGCCCTTCCTCCATGCCTGACACTGACAGCTCATCATGAGAGTGAAGGCCAGTAGTATCCGAATCCGAGGAGTCCGGATACAAGGGTCTCCCACCTAAATCCCCCTCGATGTGCCTAGGGCGATCAGGAGTGACCGTGATGGACAACCTATGGGGCAGGCCCGTAGTCGGTCAGTCCTCCTTAGAGGGAACCCCTCCCTGAGGCTGTTTTGGTAGTGGTTCCACCAAAATTGGTGGGGAGCCCGTAACAGGCCGAGCCGAAATGCGCACCGGAACCCACCGGAGGGAGAACCGGAGTCCTCGGCACC
Organism: Neoceratodus forsteri; assembly: GCA_016271365.2. NCBI lineage: Eukaryota > Metazoa > Chordata > Ceratodontiformes > Ceratodontidae > Neoceratodus > Neoceratodus forsteri. The sequence continues at coordinate 485,601,924 of CM057449.1, forward strand.
GAGGGAGTCGGTGTCGGACGAAGAGGCTGAGGCCAAGTAATGGCCGGTACTGCCGGGGCAGCTGGCTTTTGACCTGTCAAAAGAAGTTGCTGCCACATGAGGTCCTAATAACGTCAACAGAGCTTCCGTCTAAGTCTCTCCTCGTCCGAGGAGGATGAGGAATGGTGGCGGCGCCTCTTCTGGGAGTGTTTGTGGCCCTTTCTCGTTTTTCGACCAACGGGTACTCTCCTCGATCGAGACCGACGCATCAGCTCTGTCGGTCGGGAGAAGCCGATTCGTGAGAACAGGGTTCCGCTCCTGTCCCTCGATCGGGATGCCCGAAGGACGAGTCTCCTCATCGGGGAAGGAGAGAATAGGAGTCCTCTCCAGAGAGTTATCGACAGGCGTCGGCGATAACGACTCGATCGGGTTGAGAGAAATCTCGGCCAGTTCTGCCGTATCCTCGGCTTCCGTGCCCTGGCCTGACGGAAGGTCCGAAAAGCCGGCAGCCGAGAAGGTGATCTTGACCGTGGTCGAGACCCCTTGCTCCTGAGAGTCGGACCGCTCTCGGTCCCTGAAGCGTCTTCTTCGGGTAGAAGAAGGTTTAGGATCCTTATCCTTCTTCTTGGATCGGGAGGAGTGCGAGCCCGAGGGTGCCTCACCCTTAGTAGGGAGAGACTGGCACAACTCCCAGAAGGATCCCGTGAAGGTGAAGCCCAAGTTAAGCGGCACGAAGAAGCTTCAGTTGGCCAAAAGCTTGGGCAGCTTCTTCTTTGAAGGCCGCCATCTGCTTGAGCTGCTCGGCGGATCCTGCAGCCGCGGAAACCGCCCACCTGGCCTCCTTTGATTTCACCAGTGGATTGCGAAGCTCCAGTCTCCCCAACTTAAGGCGCGCCTTACGGTCCTCCAAAACGGTGGGATGGAAGGCCGAACAGATGGTGTACGCCGAAGTATCATGCACGGCGCCGAGGCAGTGTATGCACGAGAGGTGGGGGTCGGTGCGAGACATTTTTTGTCCACAAGGACACCAGCGAAACCCGGGGGACAACTTGTCCTCCATATCTGAAGCATTCGGATCTGAATCGTACACTCTTACGAGTTTTAAGGCGAGTAAGTGCAGCGTAAAACGTCAATTTGACTCCAGGGCCTCTATTACTGCAAGGGAACCTGTATCTTCCAGCGGAAAAGAAGATCTGACGTCATGGGGTGGAGCCGAGGTATTTACCACACGGGTGGGTGGGAGGAGCCAGCTTGAAGACTTCCGGCAAGATTTAAAGGGGAAAGGAACAATGCCAGACAGTGTGGATGAACAACATATCCATGCTCCTAGAATAGATCTTTTAGAAGCTGGATTACCTTTTCCCACATCCCCAAAGGTCAGAAACAGCTGTTTTCTGTACTGCCTATGGTCCTTAATGGCTGTAATATAGTAACTAAGAGCTCTCTTCACATCCAAACTATGAAGTTTTCTTTCACCAGAAGCAGAATGCTCAGTGAAAAAGACAGGTAGGGTAATGGATTGATTGATGTGAAAATCAGAGACTATCTTTGGTAGGGATTTTCTATTTGTTCTCAAAACTACTTTATCTCTGTGAAAAGAGATATAATCCTGCTCCACAGAAAGAGCTTGTAGTTCACTTATTCTTCTTGCAGAAGTAATTGCCACTAGGAAAACTGTTTTCCAAGTGACATATTTAAGTTGAGCTGTAGCCATAGGCTCAAAGGGGTGCCCCATGAGCTTGGCTATACAAACATTAAGGTCTCATGCTGGACCCGGTACCCTGTGGAGAGGGTGCAACTGGGCCAAACCCTTGAAGAACCTTTTAAAAATGGAGTCTGAAGCTAGTGATACACTAGCACCAGCAAACATTTAAGCATACAATGCTGCAAGGTGTATCTTGAGTGAATTTGATTGAAGACCCAGAGAATGTAAATGAGAGAGATAATCCAAAACCGCTGGGGCCCCAGCCTGTAATGGCACCAAATCCTTAGTCGAACACCAGATGGAGAACCTTTTCCATTTCAGAGGGATAAGTTTTCTTAGTAGAGGGTTTCCTATAGCCCCTCAGAATGTGAAGTACCGATTCAGAGAGTTGCAAGTGAGCATACTCTAACTCCTCAAGATCCCAGCTTTGAGATTGCGGAACTTGAGGTTTAGGTATAAGGGGGTCCCCTGGTTGGAGGTCAATAGACTGTGCCTCAGAGGGAGTCTTATCGGTTTGGCCGCAGACATTGAGAGCATTAAAGAGTACCATGGCTGCCTGGGCCAGTCTGGGGCTATTAGGATCAGGGATGCTGAATGGGACCTGAGCTTGAGCAACACTCTGAAGACCAGGAGAAAAGGAGGGAAAGCGTAGAGGAACCTCCCTGACCAATCTAGAGTCAGGGCATTCAGTGGCAAAGTGAACTGATCTGGTGGCCTGCAGCAATACTAAGGCAAGTGGTAGTTCTGGTGGGATGCGAACAAGTCCACCTCTGGAGTGCCCCACCTTTGGAAAATTATGTCCACCACCTGTTTGTTCAGAGTCCATTCGTGATGGGCCTGGTTGATTCGACTTGAGGCATCTGCCAGGGTATTGTCCTTTCCTGGTAGATGTATTGCCTGCAAGGAGACTCCCAGAGAATACGCCAGGGTCCAAATTTTCATGGTCTCTTTGCAAAGGGGCCCTGACCTGGTGCCTCCCTGTTTGTTGATGTAGTACATTGTGGTGGTATTGTCTGTTCTGACCTGTACCACCTTTGACTGTACCAGTCCTGAAAAAGTTTTCACAGCCAGAAAAACAGCCCTGAGTTCCAACAGGTTTATGTGCTGGAGGGACTCTGCAGCTAACCAGGTGCCCTGTACTATATGGTCTCCCAAGAGGGCGCCCCAGCCCAAAAGGGATGCATCTGTTGTGAGAACAATTGAGGGGTTGTCTTTCTGAAAGGGAACACCTTCCCTTAGATTGGGAACTTCTTTCCACCACTGCAAGGCCTGCAGCAGGGTTCTTCTGACCGGTATGGGTTTTGACAGAGAATCTTTCCTTTGACCCCAATGAGCCCTGAGGTGGAACTGAATGTCCCTCATTTGAAACCTTAAACCCAGCACTGTGGCTGTGGATGCAGCCATATGTTCCAGAAGTTGCAAGAACTGCCTTGCAGGCTTGCTTGTGTTCAAGGTGAAGGAATTTGCTACCTCTTGAAGATTCTTGACCCTGTCCAGAGGGAGATAGGCCCTGCCTTGCAGGGTGTCTATCTCTACCCCTATGAACTGCAACCTTTGTGCAGGAGTGAGGACTGACTTTTCGAGATTGATAATGAATCCTAAGGATTCCAGGAGGCCTTGAGTAAGGTTTAAGTACTGAATGACCTGTTGTGGTGATTTGCCCACCAACAGCCAGTCATCAAATATGGAAAAACAGTCACACCTTGCCTTCGAAGGTGTGCTGCCACTGGTGCTAGGCACTTTATAAACACCCTTGGGGCCGAAGAAAGGCCAAAAGGCAGGGTTGAAAATTGGTAATGACCTGAAGGGAGTTTGAATCTGAGGTATTTCCTGTGAGACTCCTTTATGGGAATGTGGAAATAGGCGTCTTTCAAGTCCAGTGATGCCAACCAATCCCCTCTTTGGACTGTTGGCAGAATCAATGCTAAAGTTACCAAACTTTGGCTTTCTTAGATGCCTGTTTAGAGCTCTGAGATCCAATATAGGCCACCACTCCTCACTTTTCTTTGTGGTGAGGAAGTATCTGGAGTAAAAGCCCCTTCCTCTCAATGAGCTTGGGACAGGTTCCACTGCTTTTAAAAGTAGCAGTTTCTGGACCTCTGCCTCCAGCAGAATCTTTTCTGCCAGGGAAGGTGCACTGAAACCCTTGGCTGTTAAAGGAAGAAGGGATCTGAAACCCAGAGACAGACCCTGACCGACTACCCCCAAGACCCACTTATCTGTGGTGATGGTCAGCCAAGCTTGGAGGAAGTGGGAAAGTCTGCCTCCGACAGGGAGTGAGGAGACGGCCTGTATTTCTGGGAGTCTACTTAGCTTGGGGTGGAGGTTGTGCTTGAGCTCCACGCCTAGACCCCCTTCGACCCCTGCCCCTAAAGTACCCCCTGCTGTGGGTACTGCTGGTACTGGGGCATGGCCACTGGCTGGAAAAAGGGCCTGGTGTAGAAGGATCTGCCCCGGCCTCCCCTTTCCGTAAGGCCTGGTAGATGGAGCGCCTCTCTCTCTCTCTACTAGAGTTGCTTCTATAGGTGGCCTTGTACTCATCCGCCTTCTTCATGTATGCCACAGTGGATTCTCCGAAAAGAGCATTTCCCTTTGAAGGAAAATCCAGGGCCTTAGACTGTGTATCAGCAGTGAGATTTGTGGCCCTCAGCCAAGCAAATCTCCTCTGGCTGCAGTATCGTTGGTATCAGCAGCCATCTGGAACTGTTACTTAGCTACCTCTAGCCCAAACCTAGCTGTTTCTGCTAGGTCATCAGACAGGTGAGGGAGCTTTCAGTGAAATGGCCAATACTGACTGCCACAGGGACTTTTGGTACTGGGCAGCATAGGCTTGGAAGTTAGCCTGCCGCATGGCTAGGTAGGCTGGCAGGTATCCTTTCCTTGCCATGGTATCTATTTTCCTAGAGTCCTTATCTGGTGGGTGGGATGTCAAAGAGACTCTAGCCTTATCGCAAGCTGCCTGTTGGATGACCCCTTGGTGATCCGGATGGGAAAAGAGGAACTCTGCCCCTTCCCTCTCCAACTGATATTTCTTGTCCAGCCTCTTATCCAGAGGGGGGACAGAATTTGGGGTCTGCAACAACTTCAGAGCATCTTTCTTAAAAAAATTATTGACTGGAAGGAGGAGGGCTTTGGTGGGAGTTAAACCCATCATCTCCAGATATTCTATTTCCTCCTCATCCTCCACTTCTTCCCTTGTGGAGATGTCAAGGGCATCTGCCACCTTTCTCACAAAGGTAAAGTGAGAAGAAAAATCTTCAGATGTCCGGGGATCCAAAGTCCTGCTCAGGGGAGACCTCGGGCATGATGGGTTCCCCTTCATCCTCCTCATAATCACTGCACTCCTCCTCTTCAATAGGAGGAATAATGCCAGGCTGACCTGCCGTGACAGGTGGCTGCTGTGCAGGGGGCACCAAACCCTGCAAAGCCTGAATAACTTTATTTATTTAGCTTTTGTTGACCAGGTAGATATACTAGACAAGCTGTATGCCTATTTTCAGGTACGACCCAGGAGAGTACAGTGAAAAATACAGGTTCAAACAAGGTACATAATGACAAGAAGGCAATGTACATAGTTACAGGAGAGTGAGATGAACAGATAGTCTACAGTGAGCAGTAAATAGTCATATAATAATACATATAATATACATACAGAATAAATTGTCAAGACATTTAATGGCAATTACATTGTATGAGTGACCCTCTTACCAGGGCCACATAATTCATAAGCAGATAGCAAGCAAACACGTGCTTCCAGAGTTAAAGGACAGCAGACCGTGGACTGGATGAGACCAATTTGGAGACCTGATTAAGGTGATTTAGGACACTCACACAGAGAGGACAGTTTCAAGTGCCCCCACAGGAAATTCTGGAAGCTCCGGTGGGAGGGGGAGGTGTGAATGTGGTCTGGAAGGGAGTTCCATAGCCTCGGAGCGCACATAGCAAAGTCCCTTTCCCCCCAATAGGGTTCGAGTATAAGGAACTCTGAGCACCCCAGGACACTGAGACCTGAGGGAGTAGGAGGAGGATTCAGCAGGCTTGAGGAGCCGCGTAAGCCCTGGTGGGGTTCCGGTTCTGAACACCTTTCCTACGAAGCGGCCCAAACCATATTTCATGTGATTGGTCGGGGAAAGCCAGCCCAGTTTGTCGTATAATTTACAATGATGGGTGAGACGTAGGGCTGCCAGAGCAAAGCGACAGATGTTGTTGTAGGTCGTGGTCCATCGAGCAAGGTGGACCTTGGAGGTGCTACTGAACAGGAGAAGGCCAAAGCTAAGTGAAGGGAGCAGCACACCTCTGGCCAACGCCAAGCGAGCTGCAGACGTCAAATTTTTCTTTGCCCTGTAGGCAAGACCCAGTTTGCAGTTTACAGTTCTGCAAACATTTAGGATGTGACACCCCACGTCAAGTTTGGGGTCAAGTGTTACTCCAAGGTATTTTATTGAAACCGTGGTTAAGAGGGGAGAGCCGTCAGCACCTCTGACACATAGAGGGACAGGGGAGGCCTTGATCTTGGCGACTGACCCAAAAAGCATGGCCTGAGATTTCTTTAGGTTGAGGACCAGCTTGTGAGTCGTTACCTAGGACTGAATATTCTTAAAGGCCTCACTCAGCTGAAGGTTGAGAACCCCAGTGTCCCGGGAGTGTGCAAAGATGACAAGATCATCGGCATAAAGGGTGGCACTACAGTTGGAAGCAGCAGCAGGGAGGTTGTCAACAAATGCAGAAAGAATAAGAGGCCCCAAAACTGATCCCTGCGGGACGCCACAGGTCACCGGAGTGGGGTCAGAGAGGACCTTGTTAAATTTAGTCTGCTGTATTCTGCCCTGGAGGTAGTTTCTAAGCCAATTCAAGGCAGGAGGGGACGGGCCACGGGACTGCATCTGTGAGCAAAGTAATGCATGGTCCACAAGGTCAAATGCCTTAGATAAGTCTATAAACATGGCCCCAGAAAGTTCGCCCTGGTCCATGGCTGCCCCAATTTTAGTAGAGACTGAGACCGGGGCCGTGGATGTGCCATACCCTTTTCGATAGCCATGCTGCGCAGGGGACAGTAACTCATGAGCTTGGATGTGCTCTGTGAGCTGCACAGCCACAGTTTTCCCTAAGAGTTTACTAATGGCCAATAGGATGGCAATTGGATGATTGTTGTCCAGGACTTTGGGGTTCCCTTGCTTTGGAACTGGGACAATCCTCGCTACTTTCCAAATGTCGGGGATAACACCAGTGGTAAGGGACAGGTTGAAGATATGTGCCAGTGGGATGGCAATGTAGGGGGCACCCAGGTTCAGAAGCTTGTGCTCCATGTTATCATGGCCAGCGCTGGGGAGTTGGCATGACACTAGCAGATACAGAAGTCCCCTGGCTAACATTTGGGTGTTCAGTATGCTTCAGCTTGCGTGCTTTCTTAGAGGGAACTGGGGAGCTAGCCGGTTCAGAAGACCTCTTAGTAATTTTATCACCCGTATCAGGGGTGGAAGTAACAACAGGTGTGGGTTCAGCCACAGTAACAGAGGGTATCGGCTGGTCAGAGCCAGAGGGACCCTTGGGGAGCTTTTCCTTTAGCCGTTCCAGGCGTTTTTCAGTTTTTTTCGGGAAAGTCAGGCAGATTTGACAATCCTCATTAAGATGCTCAGAACCCGGACAAGCGACACACATAGTGTGCTTATCTGCCTTTGCAAAAACATCCCCACACTGTGTACAATTCTTAAAACTGGGCTCGTCGGTCTTTTTCTTTATTTTTTCTGCCATTTAAATCGACAAAAAGAGAACCGAAAAAAGCAAAAAAGTTTAACAACAATAATGCGGTTATGTTTGGTTCCGGAACCAAATGGGAACCGGAGGAACCGAACCGATAAAGATTCTCAACTGGTACTAGCGGTTCAGTAACCAATTACTTTGGTTACAAAAAAAACAGTTTTAAACAATATTTTAAAACAAAAATAAAATGGGTTTTGCGCTAGAAAATCCCTAGACTACAAAAACTAACCCAGTTCCCTCCCGGTTATCCCAAACCAAGAGTAACCGCAAAATAACTAAATTACTACAAAAACAAGTTTAGCTGGCAGCAATTGAAAAAATAAAGAATACTTACATGTTTTTATAAGTTTCTTCACTTCTGACAGATGATGAAGAGCGACACTCCGAGCAACCATACTGTTCAGGCGGAGAGTAAAATCTGAGGAGGTTTAGAACATTGGCAGTTAGTATAGGGCAGCATTTGAAAAGTTATCATGTGTTGATGATTCCATCATTTGCATACGTTCCATTCTCTCCGGGCAGTCCAACCCTTCAGGCTTAATGCAGAAAGTTATGAATACCTGAGTATTACTGGGGTTAGAACCCTCTGACACCAGAGCCCGTCGTCTGGTCCGACGTCTGACTGAAGCCTGTGTCATCTGATAGGTCTGCTGATGACAAAAAGGCCACTTGAAGCAACAGCCCACTTGATACCTGGGATAGACTGAGCATGAGGCTGTTCCTCTGTTCTGCAGCCCCGTAAGGATGTCCCTGGAGTCTCTGCCAAACAGTACTGAAACCCTGAAAGGAGCATCTAGTACCGCGGACTGGACGCTTTGTGTCAACCCAGAAGTCCGGAGCCATGAATGTCTGCGTAGACAGCAGTGGCTGTAGACCGAGCTACCAAGTCTATGGAGTCATAGGTGGCCCGGAGGGCATGACGACAGGAGAGTCTAAACTCACAGTCGTAGCTATCTCAGTCTTAAGCCCGGAATCCTGGATAGCCTCAAGCCTGGACTCCAACAGGCTCAGAGTGGCATTCTGGAAAGAGAACATATGTGCCACATAATTAAGGGATCTAAAGGCACAAGTGGGCAAAGAATAAATCTTGCACCCAAACAGATCCAGCTGCCTAGATTCTTTTTCCTGAGGCGAGAAGGGGCCTTTAGGACAAGTCTCTCGGTCCTGGTTATCCGCCAAGATGAATGCATCCGCTACTGTATGACAGGCCAAATAAGGGACCCCTTCTGGGGAGTGGTATAGCCTATCAGACTTTTTGGGGACAGAAAAAGGGTGCCGCCAAATGGAGGACGAAAGGTCATCATGAGGAGCCGTCCAGGGCGGGATAGGCGTAGGCAAAGATTCCACCATACCTAAATGCTTTTCCAGCCTTTTCCTCTTAGGGTCCTGTTCCTCAGTGGCCCATGACCTGCCTGGATAGTTTTGAGGAGCTCTGAAAAAGAGGGGTCCTCAGAAGGAGACCTAGGGGAACCCCTTCAGTTGTGGCTCATCCCAGGGGTTATGAGAACCAGAGCTGATGGACGATGAACAGTCAGACTCCGTGTCCGATGAAACAGCTTTTTCCTGCGACTGAGTCCTAGGTAGGGGAATGTCCCGGACATTATCCCTCACATGGACGTGGACAGTGGAAGAATGGTGAGACTGTCCCACCAAAGAAAGGTGGGAGTGAACAGGAGACATGGGCTCATGAGTCGGCCGAGATAGGGACGGTGCTGAGTCCGCCTTTTGCAGCCTATGTTCCAGATCAGAGGCCAGTTGTGCCCTGGCTTCTTGCCACCAGGACTGGAAAGCCACTTGTAAGTCAGCCTGAAGATGAGATGGAGGTTGAGGAGGCGGTGAGGACAGACAAGGCTAGTATCCAAGTGTCTGACAATGATGCATCAGATATCCTGGCGCCTGGAAAGGGAAGGGGTACCCGGCAGTGGGGTAACCCGAAAAAAGACACCCTGATGTCGGGTGGCCAGGTAAGTGAGACGATATCAGACACCCTGATGTCAAACATCCCTGTGTCCGGCACGCCGGGTAACCCATATGAGGGTAAGCCGGGAGACAGGCCCAATGGAGGGGCTGAATGGCCAGTGGGGGGTCCCAAGGGAGGGACCAAATGCCCCAACGTGGGACCCGAGTCAGTCAACGAACCTGAAAAGGGGTCAGGCACCAGGAAGTTTGGCGGAGAACCAGGCATCAGAACCTCGGGCATCTGGGGAAAAACAGTACCAGACGGGGATTACCTGATGTCAGGAGATCCATCAACCTCGATGGTGGAACCTCAATGTCTGGGGATTAAGAGGTCCAGATGGAGGAATCCGAAAGTCTGCGATATGCCGAGGATTCTGAGACCCCGAGGGAAGACCCCCATGAGGGAGTTCCAAAGGCCCAGTGGGCAGAACTGACATACCAGGTTCTGGTGTGGGAACAGCAACAACCACGTCCAGAGACACAGCTTTCTTTACCGGCCCTGGAAAGATGGGGGAAACTGGGGAAACCATCTCAGGAAGTGGGGAGGAAGCATCCGAGAGGGAGAGCCCTCCAAGGACAGCTTCCGCGGAAGCAGTGACAGGTGCTTCTCGACGTTGGGAGCGACGTTGACCTCTGAAGGGAGTGCCATGGCCAGGCATTCGGCAGACGAGTGACTTACCAGCTGGGGCAAAGGAAAGTGCCCCATCTGTGCGGACGCCAGCGAAGCTGATGTCCGACTTATCAGCAGTATCTGTGCAGATACCAGTGAAGCTGACGTCCGAAATACTGGCAGTAACCAGGTGGGCATCGGCAGGACCGACATCCAACATACCGGTGATAACTAGGCGGGCATTGGCGAAGCAGACGTCCGACTCACTGGCAAGAACAGGGTGGGCACCGTCAGGACTGACATCCGATTCCTCGGCCGCAGCCGGGCGGGCACCAGCAGAACTAATGTCCGACTTATTGGCAAGAGCTGTGTGGGCGCCGACAGGACCAACATCCGCCTTGTCGGCAGTAGCCATATGGGCGCTGGCAGAGCCAATGTCCGACTTACCGGCGGTGACCGGGTGGACGGTAGCGGAGCTGGAGTCCGACTTACCAGTCGGGCCTGTGTGCTCGCCAGCAGAGCTGCGGCGCGACTTACCAACCTTGCTACCCGATTTAGACCCTGATGTTTGAAGAGGCCTAAGGGCGGCAAGCGCTCCGGCATCACTGAAAGGACCCACCTGAACTATCACCAGTTCAGGCAGGGGGACCAAAACCTGATCTGACACAGCGGGAGGAGGCTTGGCCAGATGGGCACTTCCAGATCCAATGGAAGAAGATCCCTCGCTGTCCATGGTCCCCGAAGGCAACCACGGGCAGGAAGGGGACCAGTCCTGGTGCTTCTCCTTATCTTTTTTCCTTTTGTGCTCTGCAGTGGGGGAGGAAGAGGAATCCTGCAGCCTATGCTACTCTTTCTCCATGTTTGCCATCTTGATCTTCAGCAGATGGGCATCCACGGCCTGTTGCCACCTTTCCGCGTGGCCGGGTTAAAATCCTTACAGGCCATGCAGCCCTCGGTGTTATGGTCGGGGCCTAGGCAGAGCAGGCAAAGAGTATGACCGTCCTTGTGTGGATTTGCATGCTGCAGGAGTCGCACTTCTTTCTCTTCTGCTGAGCAGACATCAGAGAAGACAAAGAAGAAAAGTCAAACTTTCGAAAAGAAAAAGAAACGGCGTTCAACATTAGCCAGGTTCACAGCGAGGTACAACGTGCACGGGTCGACGGAGGGAAAGAACTGGAGGGCGGGCGTGAGGACTGCCCACTATATAGGCTCACACTGATGTCGTCACATGATGTTGGGTGGGTGGTCCCACGCCAGACATTGCTAGCTAGAGTTTTTTGTGTGGTCCTGATGCCAGGAGGCGCAGTCCTATAAGTTATGACCTACTGCAGGAACCCTCTCGAGGTAAGATCTTAGGATTCCTATGCAAAGAGACTGTCTCTGTCAAAACTCAAATAAGGAGGCTCACACATTAGTGCCTGAAGCTCAGAAATCCTTTGAGCAGAAGTCACTACAACTAAAAATAAAATTTCTGGTGACAGGAAACATAGGCCACAACTCATGGCTGACTCAAAAGGAACCAACGTCAATTTCTCAAGCACAAAATTCAAGTCCTAAGGTGGGACTGGATTACGGATAGGAGGTTTCATATGAAGACTACCTCTCAGAAACGTACGGGACATCTCTAATTGGGCAACTGTATAACCATCAACAGGGGCATGGAAAGCTGATAAAATGGCCAAATGCACCTTAAGAGAGGAATACTGTAGGCAAGAGTCAGACAAGGACAGCAAGTATTCCAACACAGCATTAATAGGACATGGAAAAGGATCCACATTTCTGGAAGCAGCCCACAAAGTGAAATGCTTCCATTTCAAAGAATAGATATATCTGGTAGAAGGCTTTCTATCTGCAATCAGCACATCAGCAACCTTAGGGGACACCCACAAATGTGCAATGGCTATGTCTTCAGGAGCTATGCAAGCAGATATAGGCACTTCAGCTCTGGGTAGACCATGGGCCCCTTGTCCTGTGAGAACAGTCCCCGACAGAGGCAAAGGAAGCTCCACTGACATCTGTTTCAGAAGTGGAAATCATATCCAGCGAGGCCATGATAAAGCAAGGAGGATAAGCGTGGCACTCTCCACCTGCAGCTTAAGCAGTACTCTATTAGAGGAATTGGGGGAAATGAATATAGGAATTTCCCTTTCTAAGAGATGGACAACATATCTTGCCAAAAACTCCAGGCCCTGGAGCAAGCAAGCAGAAACATGGCAGTATTGCGTTGAGTGGGGATGTAAAAAGATCCAACTCTCACATTTTTAATTTACATATTTTTCCGACAACGCAGAGCTGGCAGGCAGCTCTGGCCCTTCTGTGAGGACTTGTTCTCTGGTCCTGGACAGCTGGGCCATCATGGAGCCTGCCAGATCCATTTTCACCATTTTCGCTCCAGGGCCCACGAACGTGCAATGGGCGGAGCGGCTGGACTCAACCTCCACGGAGGCAACCTTGCATCCTGGTCATGAGGCCCTCCCTGTTCTGTGGCACACATGCACCAACACCCAGCCACCGCTGGGTGCCAGTCAAGCAGGGCGCTGCACTGTCCCCCCCCCCCCCGAGGAAGGAGAGCTGTCTACCGACGCTGATCCTTCCTCCCCCCCCTGCCAGGCCCCGAGCGACCGGAGTCAGTTCCCGAACCCAGGTCACCGGTGTGGCATGAGGTGTAGCATCCAGCACCTCAATGCTTAGCGCCACCGGGCAGGCACAAACTGAATAATTTAGTTTGGTCAAATAACCAACAAAGGTATCAGACTAGATTTAGGAAGACATGGTGTACACAAAGTGAGTATACCAGGAAGTTCATGAAAAGTTTTGCCCCATGGGCAGTACAAGAATTTGGATAGATTACTGACTTGGGGAACTTAAGTTCATTAATATCTGTATTTAGTAATGTTCCTTAACTATGACAAAAAATAGGTGTGAATGATTATGATTGTGAATTTGCTATCTCTGTATACATACATTTGTATTATAGAATATAACTGAATGATGGCTGAACTGCCCTGTTACTGCCTTATTCTTCCTCCTTTTGACTCAGCACTCTGAATCCAAGAGGAATATTGTACTGTGAAGTGTTTCTTATATGTATGTGTAGAACTAAGTGGTTTTGCTCTCCATTTGTTGTATTAACTTCAATCCAGATGTTTATACCTGATTTCAATGAATGAATAATGTATTTATAATAACTGGGGAGCGTTTTCTCCCATAGGAAAACCTGGTTATAATGTCCCCATTATAACCTGTAGCTCATAACGGTGAACATGCACCGGGTTTCCTTTACACTGAGCATGTGCAGCTACCGCTCTTTCACTCCTCGGTGCTGGTCGCCATTCCCCAGCGCCACACTTTTCGCCACACTCTGAGTCAGCGGCAGCAAGTTAATTTAAAAATAATAAATGAACAACTGGGCTAACCTTTTGTTTTACCTTGGCTGGTACCAAGGAAAAAATAAACAAGCAGTTGTTTTTATCATGAGCCGTGGACTGCACTGAACCCTGACTGGTCCACGGCTCCGTAGCAATATCTTTATTTTATATCATTTCTATGGTGAGAAAACGCTTCAAAACAATTATATAAAATAAAGACTGGATAGGAAGTGTAAAACTAGAATTTTACACACACCCTTGGAGTGGGATGCCTTTATAAACCCCTCAAGCTTCACTCTCAGGGTTTATGTGGCATCCCACATCTCGGGGGTAGGGGTGTAAATTCTCATTATAATCCCCTACCAAGCCATTAGTCTATATATTATTAATATTGCTTATGCTTTTTCCCTTTTTGTAACTTTCCCTTTATGCTCCATCCCTGGCCTGCCTCTTTCTGCCAGCTCCACTCCATTTCCATCACCTGCCATGTTTTATTTTTGATTATAACTGGTGCAGGGACATGAGCAGAAAAGAAAAAAATTACTCACCTTAGTAATGTTGTTTCTTCTAATGGAGTCTTGCTATATTATGACATATGCAGTGAGTCCCAACCTTCGAACTGCTCCGGAGGTGAAAGAGTTAACTTTCCATGCCAGGCATGGAACCCTGAGCGCGAGCTTGGTTGAAAACTCTGTCTGTTGTTGCTCAAACTCAAACTGTCAGACCTTTACGAGCAAAACTCACTAAGGTTCTGTGTGGAAGCCGAAAACCTACACTAGCCCACTGGCTACTAACTACAAAAACACAATTTTGTTCTTGATCCCAAAACAAAGACTCAAGTCAGGGGAATCAAGAAAGAAAAATTAAAACATAACACCCAAGCACCCTAAGAAAGGGTGAAAATAAAGTGGGCATCTACGAAGTGCCAACATTGCACTGCCCACCCACATCCCAAAAATAGAGGTTCTGTGAGGGGCAGGCTGGGGAGGTCATAATATAGCAAGACTCCATTAGAAGAAACAACATTACTAAGGTGAGTAATTTTTTCTTCAAACAACATGAAGTCTTGCTATATTATGACATATGCAGATTACACAGCAGTACCTCCATGGAGGAGGGACAGAACCTACTTAGAAATAGGCTCTGAAGCACAGCTGTGCCAAATCGAGCATCACTCCTAGCCTGGATGTCCAGGGAGTAATGCTTAGTACAAGTGTGAACTGTTTTCCAGGTAGCTGCTTGACATATCTCTAGGATAGGGATGTCCCTGGCAGCAGCCAGAGACGCAGCTGTACCTCTGGTAGAGTGAGCCCTCAGGTCTGAGGGAGGAACCTTACCCAGTTTTTCATAGCAAAATTGGATACAAGAGACAATCCACCTGGCAATGGATCTTTTAGTGGCAGGTTTTCCTTTACCAACCTCACCATAAGTGAGGAACAATTGGAGGGAGTCAAACCTGTGACCCTTGGTACGTTCTATGTAGTAACTAAGGGCTCTTTTGACATCTAAACTGTGCAATCTCCTCTCGCCAGAGGAGGAATGGTCAGTGAAGTACACAGGAAGGGACATGGATTGATTAAGGTGGAAGTCTGAAACCACCTTAGGCAAAAACTTTCTGTTAGTCCTGAGGACCACCTTATCTCTGTGAAAGGAGATAAAATCAGGCTCCACTGACAATGCTTGCAATTCACTTATGCGCCTGGCAGAAGTGATGGCTACCAAAAACACAGTTTTCCAAGTCAAGTACTCAAACTCTGCTGAAGACAGAGGCTCAAAAGGGGGTTGCATAAGCTGGGCAATGCAAATATTAAGATCCCAAGCAGGGGCAGGGTCCCTGAATGGAGGGTTGGTGTGAAGCAACCCCTTGAAAAACTTGGAGAATACAGGGTGAGCTGAAAAAGAAGAAGGTTTACCTGCTGATAAGAAAGCAGACACGGCTGCCAGGTGCACTTTTAGGGTAGCTGGTCTCAGCCCCAAAGAATTCAAATGCACCAAATAATCCAAGAGTGTGGGCAAGTCAGCAGATTCTGGGGGAATATGCTTGCCAGAGCACCATATGGAAAACCTTTTCCATTTGGAATTATAAGTAGCCCTGGTGGAAGGCTTCCTAGAGGCCTTCAAGGAGGCAGTATAGCACAGTGGTCTAAGGCTCTGAGCTGCAAATCTGGTGACATCCAGCAGACCAGACCTAGGTTTGAATCCCACAGCTTCCAATTGCATACTGTGTGACCCTAAGCAAGTCACTTAACCTCCTTGTGCTCCCAGGTTGCTCCTGTAAAAAAGCTTCCAGCTCAGTGTGCTATACCTGGTTAAACAACTAAATAAAAAAAAAAAAAAAAGATATCCAATACACCTTGGGAGAGGTGTAGGTCAGCAAACTCTAACTCTTCAAGAGCCAGGCCTTGAGATTGAGAGATCCGAGGTTCGGATACCAAACTCTCCCCTGGGCACAGGTTAACAGATTGTGATTCCTGGAAGACACAGGGAAGGTGGACTGCTAAGGACATGAGGAGTGGGTACCAGGGCTGTCTGGCCCAATCTGGAGCAATCAGGATCATCTTGCAGGGTTGAGATCTGATTTTGACTAGCACCTTGAACAGAAGAGGGAAGGGGGGAAAGGCATAGAGAAACTTCCCTTCCCAACTGAGAAGGAAGGCATTCAGAGGGACTGAGCCCAACACTGGGGGCCTGCAGCAAAAAAGGAGAAGTTGGTGATTGTCTGGGGCTGCAAAAAGATCTATCTGCGGGGTGCCCCATCTGGCAAATACTATGTCTAGTACTAGGGGATCCAGTGCCCATTCGTGATGGCCCTGGGAAATCCTGCTGAGAGCATCTGCCAGGACATTGTCCTTGCCTGGGAGGTGAACTGCCGTAAGGGAGGCGTTCAGGGAATAAGCCAGAGACCACAACTTCATTGCTTCGGTGCACAAGGTCAGACCGCGCCTCCTTTGTTGATGTACCACATTGTAGTGGTGTTGTCTGTTCTGACCTGTACAATCTTGTTCTGAACAGATGTGGAAAAACTTGAAGTGCTAGAAAAACTGCTCTGAGTTCCAACAGATTGATGTGGAGCAGAGATTCCTGTGGGGACCACAATCCTATAGGTAGTGAGAGTGCGCCATGTGAGCTCCCACCCCAAGAGGGATGCATCTGTAGTAAGGGTTAAGGAGTGAGACTGGGGTGAAGGAGACCCCCCGTCTCAGATTGCTCTGGTGCTGCCACCACTGAAGGGCCTGGATCAGGGTTCGAGTCACTGGGATCAATTTGGTTAGAGGGTCTCTCCTTTGAGACCAAAAGGCTCTCAAATGGAACTGGATGTTCCTCATCTGAAATCTTGCTCCCTGCACTACTGCTGTAGAAGCAGCCATGTGCCCCAGGAGCTGTAGAAAATGCCTTGCAGGTCGAGAGACCTGCAGGGTGAAAGAGGAGGCCAGAGAAACCAGGGTCCTTGCTCTTTCCAGAGGAAGGAAGGCTCTGGCCTCTTTTGTGTTCAGTTCTGCGCCTATGAAGGTAAGAAGCTGGACAGGTTCTAGAACTGACTTTGGAAGATTGAGAAGGAAACCTAGAGATGTGAGCAGTTCCTGAGTTACCTGAAGGTGTAGTCTGACCTGGTCTGGAGACTGGTCTACTATGAGCCAGTCGTCCAGATAAGGAAAGATGGCAATCTTTTGCCTTCTTAAATGGGCAACTGCTACTGCCAGGCATTTTGTGAATACCCTCGGGGCCGAGGTGAGGCCAAAGGGCATTGCTCTGATTGGTAATGGCCTGAGGGCAGTTAGAATCTGAGGTACTTTCGATGGGAGCTTCTGATAAGAACATGGAAGTAGGCATCCTTGAGGTCCAGGGAGGCTAGCCAGTCCCCTGGCCTTAGAGAGGGTAAAATAATTCCCAGAGTCACCATTTTGAATTTTGGTTTTAAAAGGTGCTTGTTTAGATATCTGAGATCCAGGATGGGCCGCCATTCTCCTGTCTTTTGGGGTAAGGAAGTACCTGGAGTACAACCTTTGCCCTGGTGTAGGGGTGGAACCCTTTCCACAGCTCTGAGAGCCAGGAGGGTAGAAACTTCTGTTTCCAAGGGCAAGTGCCTCTGAAGGGTTTGCAGGTGGAAAGGATCTGGCTCTCATCTTAGAAATTTTTGAAGCTGAGAACCAGTCCCTGGCTTACTACTTCCAGGACCCACTTGTCTGATGTTAAAGACTTCCAGTCCTGGACAAAGTAAGCCAGCCTGCCCCCTACCAGTAGTGGAGAATTGGCCCTGGCCACCCCATCAGGGAGCCTGCTTGGCAGGAGCTTTGGGCTGAGGGGTAGAAGCAGGCTTACTTGAACCCCATCTGCCTCTTCCTCTAAAGAACCCCCTCTGGGCATAAGCAGAAGAGGAGGCCTGGGCTTGGTAAAAAGGCCTATGAAAAGGCCTGCCCCTGCCCCTGACATGCTGCCTTTGAGGAGTGGCTTGCCTTTCTTTGGCCTGTGCACTCCTATAGGTGGTCCTATACTCATCCATTTTCTTCATATAATTCTCTGTCTGCTCCCCAAACAGAGAATTGCCCTAACAAGGAAAATCCATAGCCTTAGACTGGGTATCCTGTGACAGGGTAGTACATCTGGGCCAAGCCATTCTGCGAAAGTGCCACAGATGTAGCCATGACCCTTGATGACACATCATTAGAGTCTACTGCAGCATGAAATTGCACCTTGGATGCCACAATACCATCCGCAGCCACCTGCTCCAGCTCCTGGCAAGCTGGTCAGGGCCTGTTTTGCTAGGGCTAGCACAGTATCCCATCTGGATTTCTGGTACCCTAGCAGCATAAGCCATATAATTTGCCTGTCTGAGTCCTAAAGATGCTGCCATGTACTGTTTCTTTGCCATGGCATCCATCCTCCTGGAATCCTTTTCAGGAGGTGAGAGACTAGAGGAATATTTGCCTTGTCACAGGCTGCAGCCTGCACTACCCCCACATGGCTGCATTGCTGAGAGAGGAACTCCGTATCAGAGCCTGATAATGTATACCTCTAGTCCATCCTTTTATCAACAGGAAGGATAGAGTGAGGAGTTTTTAGAATTTTTACTGTTTCCTAAAGGATGTGTGCAAGGGAATAGACAGTCTCCTAGACTCTGGAATATCCATCATTTCTACATAATCAGGCTCTTCTTGGTCATCAACAGCTTCCTCAACAGGGAGTTGAAGAGTTTCAGCAACTTTCTTATAGAACATAAAATGAGAGGGGACTCAGATAGCCTGGGGGGACCCCTGACGGTCTGTCTGGAGAGATGTCCGGTCCAATGGGCACATCCAGACCTTCAAAATCACATTCACTCTCCTCATACTCCTCCTCCCCTTCCTCCGGTTCATAAAAATCCTCAAAATCATAATCTTGAACGGTGGAACCGTCAACGGCTTCCCTGAAGATGTCGGTTCGACGGGCACCGAGGAAAAGACTGACAATTTGAATTGCTTTAGCTATTTCCTCAGCGGTTGGAGAAAGAACTTTTGGCTCCACACTAGCTGAATTTCTAGTCCTTTTAATTGGAACTGGCTCCTCAGAGCTGGCTCTTCGTTTGCCCGAGGAAGTGTTGCCCTGGTCAGAGGGCACTCCCTCCGGTTTGGTTGGAACCGAACTGGGCTGGCCATCCGGGTCAGCGGACTTTTTGGCCTCCCTTTCCCTGAACCTACCAATTCTCTTTTCCACGGTGGCAGCAGGAAAATTCTTACAAATCTGGCCGAACCGAGCGCTTCCCTGAAGGTGTCGGTTCAGACGGAACCGGGGAAAGAGACTGGACAATTTGAATTGCTTTAGCTATTTCCTCAGCGGTTGGAGAAAGAACTTTTGGCTCCACACTAGCTGACTTTCTAGTCCTTTTAATTGGAACTGGTTCCTCAGAGCTGGCTCTTCGTTTGCCCGAGGAAGTGTCGCCCTGGTCAGAGGGCACTCCCTCCGGTTCGGTTGGAATCAAACCGGGCTGGCCATCCGGGTCAGCGGACTTTTTGGCCTCCCTCTCCCTGAACCTACCAACTCTCTTTTCCACAGTGGCAGCAGGAAAATTCTTACAAATCTGGCAGTCTGCACTGAGGTGGTCAAACCCCAGACAATATACACAGGTGGTGTGTGGGTCAGCCTTGTAAAGGCTTCCCCACAGAGACCACAGTGCTGAAACAGTAGCGGTTTTCTTTTGGGTTTCTCAGCAGACATAATCCAGCCTAACAAACTTTGCCCGTTAGTGGCAATCTGCCAACAAGAATCTTATCAGTTCCCAACCGTGTCACAGGTCGTTGGAAAACCGTAATGAAATCCGTTTTTAGAACCGATAAGAACAGGAACCGCACTCTAAAGGACTAGAAAGTTTTTAAAACAACCTGATCGGTTCAAACTGAACCCGAAAAAAGGCGTTACAAGTTCCACAGAAGAAAAATAAATGTAAGCCTATCTATTACTTACAGTACCACAGACAGAGCTTGAACCAACCGATTGTGGTTTAATTTCGGTCAAGAAACGGAAAAAATAAGACTTTTTAACCGACAAACGACCGAGCAGAAGGAGAAATCTCCGGAGCGACTGTTCAGTGAGGCGGAGTAAAGAATCCAACAGTTTGAGTTTGAGCAACAACAGACAGAGTTTTCAACCGAGCTCGTGCTCAAGGTTCCATGCCTGGCATGGAAAGTTAACTCTTTCACCTCCGGAGCAGTTCGAAGGTTGGGACTCACTGCATATGTCATAACATAGCAAGACTTCATGTTGTTTGAAATCAAGTTTTCTAGCAGGGACAGTGAAGAATAAGTGCTCCAATCGCCACAGTAATTGGGCAGGATGTCATACCCAGTCATTACAGTATCTGATCACACAGACAATCAGTGTGATAAAACCCATCACCAGTTATTACACAGACTTAAAACGTGCCTAAATGTCCAATTATATTAAAAAATGTAAAACAAGGTTTATGTTCCCTTTTAGCATTAAACTAAGTACTAAAGTCATAATATGACTGATTGTGGAATCTTTGACAATGAACATGAAGCCCCACGGAGTCTGGCATTTACTCAATGGCAGGTAAAAAGGAAATGAGGCAACTGGACATATTTGTACCATACAGAGGTGTCAGCGAGCAAGGGTTAGTGCATCGGCTGTATGCATAAGGTATGGGCAGTCTAAAATTCTAATGTTCCTTCGGGGGTCCTGGCACTAACAGCACCGGTCCAAAAAACTAGGGCTATGGGGAAGATACTGTATCTATGTCCACCGTTCCCTTCCTAATCTGTCATTTACTAAAGCAAAATGTATGATCTGTTGCCTGGAAACACCTCCTGTGAACAATACTGTAGCTGCTTTTTCTAAACCTATACATTTTCACTGGCGCTGCACTCAGACTGTTAAGCAGCTGTTCCTTTTCACACCCACATTTGAAGTGTTGAACTGTTCTACTGGTCAACGCATGTTAAATTTACGGTAAAGTTTTCTTAGACTTACAGTAATATTACATGCACCTTTGCAGGACAAAGCAATTTCCTATTGATAGGATTTTATTCTGCTAGATTTAACCAAATTAACTTAGAAAAGCTGCTTCTTTCCTTCAGTTGTGCAATGCTGACTTTCTAATGCGTTTTATAAATTACACACACACATAAAATATATCAGCACATTTTGTATAAAGAGAAAAACATTTTTATAAATAATACAGTGGCATTAACTTTTTGATCCATGTTTCTTATGGGTGTTTCACAAACTACTGCATAAAGAATGCTGCTTCAGGGTGATCTCTGAATTAGGTAGACTACTCGTGACAAATGAACAATTCTCCTTAATTTTTTTTGTAACGGTTTGATTTTGAAACTGCTCTCTACTAGTGTCTTATTACTGCTGCAAGTTACTTTAATGATTTTATCCAAAACTACAACAGAAATGACATGAACACCGTATCGTGCAATAAATCTAGCTACACATATTAAACAAAACAGCTGTCCAGGAATACACTGAACCACACTGTAGTGCATTTGACCATTGCTGTACTCTTTGAGTACGTAACATAGAAAAAAAACAAAACAGCAGTTCACATTTCTTTTATACTCCTGCTGGGATGCACTGTATTTTTCTCAATGCATCTTCAGCAGGACATTCAACTAAAAAATCTGAATGTATCTGAACTTCTTAAGAAGTACCAAAATGACTTGAAACAAGCCTATGTTGCATGAAACAGTATTACCAACTGTTCAGCGAGGTCCATTTTCAATTTTTTAAATATGGTTTTAGTCCAAAGAGATGATATCAGGCATGGTGGTCCCGCCTCCACTTATGAGTCCTGATTCACTTCTGCTTGAAGGAGTGCTGTGAGCGTTGCTCTCATGGTGGCTCGTAGATGTGATGATGCTTCCAGCAGAGCTGCTGGGTGGTAAAACTGAAGGCAGACTGTCCAAGAACATTTGTGGGCAGTATTGCTGAGAAGAAAACAAATGGTAAGAATAAGACATGGCATGCAAATCAAGTAGGATTTTAAAATGAAAAAAAAGAAAAATGAATTGATTTTACTTTAGGCATTACGCACCTACCGCCAAGGTGCAAAATTGCAGGGGAACATATCTGATCTCAACTTTTTTCCATTATTCACAACGAATGTTAAGAAAAAATTACTCACTGTAGTAATCTTGTTTCTTCCAAGGTATTCTTCAATATGCTTAACTCTTACAATCATCCTCCAGTGTTGAACTGCCCCGGAAATATGGAAATTATGGAACACTCATTGGTTTGCGCCACCATTCAAACTGCTGTCCTTACCAACTGCTGCATCAACTCCCTGTTCGACGAAATATCGGCCCCTCCTTCCCTGTCCTTTGCCCCCAAGCCCCCCTAACTCCCCACCTCCTGGATCAAACTCCCAACCACCACTCTACCTCCAACAAGTGTCTGTTCACGAGACCCAGAAGCTCCTCGCCAGCCTCTCCCCTCACAGTGGGGCAGGGCATGACAGCCTCGAGCCAAAACTGCTTTGACTAGGGGCCCACCTCCTTGCCAGGCCTGTCACACACATTTTCAATGCCTCCCTTAACTCCGGGATAATCCCCGATATCTGGAAAGTGGCGAAGGTGGTCCCAGTCCTAAAACAAGGTAACCCCAAGGATCCCCAGAACTATCGTCCCACCGCCATACTGTCTGCCGCCTCCAAAATTCTTGAGAAAATTGTGGCCTCCCAGTTATCCCAGTACATACAGAACCATAATCTCCTCTCTCCAGCTCAACATGGGTTCAGAAAAGGGCATAGCACGTCCACAGCCCTCGCTGTAGTCACCTCGACTATCAGAACTGCTGCCGACCAGGGAAACCTCACTGTAGCCATCTTTGTGGATCTCTTCAAAGCCTTCGACAGGGTTGACCACTCGCTCCTCAGCTCCACTCTCCGATCCCTTGGTCTCTCCCCCCCGCCCACGCGTGGTTCCTCAACTACCTCTCCAGCAGGCAGCAGTACACCAACTTCAATCGTACCCACTCCTCCCTCTCTCCTGTCCGCTGTGGGGTCCCCCAGGGCTCTGTCCTTGGCCCAACCCTCTTCTCCCTCTTTATCAATGAACTTCCATCCATCGCTGTCCATTGGCATACCACTCTGTATGCGGACGACCTGGTCATCCTGGCCAGTGCCCGGGACATCGCCACCATAAACTCCCAACTAAATGCGGACTTCAATCACTTTCAGTCCTGGTTGGTGGAACATAGGCTCACCATCAATCTTAAGAAAACCCAAGCAATGCTTTTTGGTTCACGGAACAAGATAAAATCCTACCTCACCACTCTTCAAATACTTGGTGCTGATGGCTCCCCCCTGCAGACAGTGGCTACAGTCAAGTACCTGGGCGTCACCCTGGACCCGCAGCTCGATCTCACCCTGCAAATTCGGAATGTCTGCAAGGCTACAAATTGTAAACTCGGCCTCACTTACAAAGCTAAAAACTGCATAACCCCAGCAGCTTGTATGGCACTAGCCAGAGGGGTCCTCCTCCCCCCTACACTCTGCTATGGGCTGGTTACCTTTGCCCCTGTACCCGCATCCAGCCTCCAGAAGTGGGACACAGCCTACAATAACATCTGCCGCTTCGCCCTCTCCGCTCCTCCCCTCACTCACCGCTGTGATCTCTACACCCATCTGGAGTGGCTCCCTCCAGAAAAGCACCGCACCTTCGTGCTTGGTAATTTCATTGACAATATCATCAGATCGGCCACCCCCTCCGCCCTCGCCCCCCCCCAACCCTGGCCCTCCATCCTATCAGCTAAGATCAAGGGTGGCACTAGATCGGCTTGTCCCTAGAACTCGCTCCCTCATGGGTGATCGGGCCTTCTCCTCCCTCGCCCCAAAATCTGGAACTACTTCCAGCCCTTACCAGTCCGCCCCCTACCACTACGCTTCAAAACCTCGCTCTGGAACTTCCTGAAATCTTCCCTCCATGTCCTAGTACTGCTGAGTCCACCTGATCTACATATGTACTGAGGGCTCTCAGCGCCACTGCACTTACCCTCCAGAACTAGTAATGAAATCCATACTGGACATCTGCTCACCATCCTCCTCCCTACCCTCCCTCCCAAAATGGCTTCATCCGGTTCTATCCAGTCCCCCCCACCCTACCCCCAGCACTTACTTCTGTTTGCACTAATTCGTTTCCTGTTATGTATCTTGCTGCTCACTCCCAAGCCCACTATAAATGTACCACAATCGTCTTGTATATTCCATAATCGTGTGTATCCATTTCCTAATCAATTCTAACGACGCCTTGCTTCCTCTTTCACTCCAAGTTATGTCTGTTATTTTTCTTGTTTGCTAAATTTGTCTTATACTGTCAGCCGCCCATCCAATTCCTGTTAAACCTGTCTTTTTTGCTCAACTGTATGTAACTGACTCCTGTATGCTTCTACCTATGTAACCCTCCCAGGTCGCACCTGAAAATAGGCACTTGGCTGTCTAGTGTGCCTTAACCGGCTAACAAAAACAAATAAATAAATAAATAATGCTCAGATTCATTGAAGCCTGCGGGGTAAGACCTCTTACTAAGCTATTCCTAAAACGTTTAATGATAATAATAACAACTCAATAACAAGACCCTCTCACCTTATCCCGTGTTAATGCCAGATAGGGCCAACAGAAAGAAACAGTAGTCACCTGTTTAAAACTTAAACATAACAAGTCTGTGACAATCCTAACAATTAAGGAATCCAGCTGTGATGTAGAGACCAACTAGTTCTGGAAGGAGAGGTAGGGAAGGCGAGATAAGCATATTGAAGAATACCTTGGAAGAAACAAGATTATTATGGTGAGTAATTTTTTCCTCTAACCCCAGGAATTCTTCAATATGCTTAACTCTTGCAGACTATGAAGCAGTACCTTTGGAGGAGGGTACAGAACCAATTTGGGAAATGGGCTCTGCAGCACAGCTGTGCCAAACCTGGCATCACTTCTAGATTGAGTGTCCAGACTGTAGTGCCTTGTAAAGGTGTGAACTGTCCTCAATGTAGCTGCTTTACAGATTTCCAGTAGGGGAATATCTGTGGCAGCGGTACCCCTTGTGGAATGTGCCCTCAGGCCTACTGGGGGCTCCTTACCAGCTTTATTGTAGCAGAACTGAATACATGCTACTATCCAATGTGCCATGGTTCATTCAGAAGCTGACTTTCCTTTTCTCATGTCCCCACAGGTCAGCAACAGCTGTTGCCTGTCCTGTCTGTGGGCCTTGGCATGGTCAAGATAGTAGCTGAGAGCCCTCTTAACATCCAGGCTATGCAGCCTGCGTTCCCCTTAACCAGAATGTTCAGTGAAGAAGGCTGGCAAAGTGATTGACTGGTTTAGGCGGAAGTCAGAGACTACTTTAGGAAGAATTTCCTTTTTTTTTTGTAAGTATAATTTTTATTTTAAATCTCTCTCTCTATTTGCCTATCCCCAGCCTGCCACCCCCAGATCAGGGGAGACACGGCAGACATCCCACTGCCTGACACCCTGCCCAGAATGGACCCAGAGGCCCCATGGAGCTGCGTTTTACCCCCTAGGCAGGGATGAGGTGGGGGCGCTGACACCTAGAAAATTAAGTTGCGTTGGTCTGGGTCCGTCAGGCAGGCGCAGGCACATCATAGGCATGGCTCCTGGCTCCCCATCTCCCCGGCGGTGGCAGGCTCTTTTTCTCCCTCCCCTACAGCGCTCAACTCCGACTTCATGGCGCGAGGCACTGACATCCACGCTGTACAGCGGCCACCCATCCCCTACAATTGGGGCTTGCAGTACTCCGAGCCTCTGCTCGGAGTCAGGCAAGTGCGCAGGCATCGGCCTCTTCCCTCCGCGGAGAAGGTGAGCTGTCGTAGGATGCTCAAGCCCATCTCCCCCTGGCCGACCCACCAGCAATCGGAATCCGCTCCCGAACCCAGGTTGCCGGCATGGTGCGAGGTGCGGCGTCCAGAGCCTCAACCCTCAGTGCCACCGGGCCGGCCCTTAAATATAATTTTTATTGAGAAAACTTAAGAGACACACAGATATGTACACTGCAAAATATGGTGTATCTACACCTGTAATATGGGTAGAAGGATAAACAGGAACAGACTTACTGTACATCCTTCATCTGACAAGCCCACAGTAAGATATTATGCTAAGTCAAGTAAGAAAAATGAAAAGGCATCTCCGCAGTACTGTATATTAAGAACTACTTATTTAAGAGCTTTTCCAAATCAGTCTTGCATATCCCTCCCCTCCTTCTCAGTGAGAGCAGCACCCCATCCACGCCACAAGACCGCCATCAGGGAACAAAGTCTGGATCTAACTGTGCCATATACCACACCACACCGTATTGAGAACCTCTTCTACTTGGAAGCATAGGTTTTTATAGTACAGAGCTTCCTGGAGCTCCTGAGGATTCTAAGGACACCTTCAGAAAGGTGTCGGCCAGCAAACTCTAGGTCTTCCAAGAGCCACACTCAGAGTCTGACAGACCTGAGGTTCGGGTACAGGATTCCCCCTGTGAGGAGGTCAGGATCCTTCATCTGACAAGCCCATGGTAAGATATTATGCTAAGTCAAGTAAGAAAAATGAAAAGGCATCTCCGCAGTACTGTATATTGAGAACTACTTATTTAAGAGCTTTTCCAAATCAGTCTTGCATATCCCTTCCCTCCTTCTCAGTGAGAGCAGCACCCCATCCGCGCCACAAGACCGCCATCAGGGAACAAAGTCTGGATCTAACTGTGCCATATACCACACCACACCGTATTGAGAACCTCTTCTACTTGGAAGCATAGGTTTTTATAGTACACGGCTTCCTGGAGCTCCTGAGGATTCTAAGGACACCTTCAGAAAGGTGTCGGCCAGCAAACTCTAGGTCTTCCAAGAGCCACGCTCAGAGTCTGACAGACCTGAGGTTCGGGTACAGGATCCCCACTGTGAGGAGGTCAGGATCCTTCATCTGACAAGCCCACAGTAAGATATTATGCTAAGTCAAGTAAGAAAAATGAAAAGGCATCTCCGCAGTACTATATATTGAGAACTACTTATTTAAGAGCTTTTCCAAATCAATCTTGCATATCCCTCCCCTCCTTCTCAGTGAGAGCAGCACCCCATCTGCACCACAAGACCGCCATCAGGGAACAAAATCTGGATCTAATTGTGCCATATACCACACCCATTTTTGCCATTTACTTTGGGAAAAAACTTCTTATTGGTCCTGAGGACCACTTTATCCCTGTGGAAGAAGATATAGTTTTGCTCTGTACATAGGATGTGCAACACACTAATTTGTCTGGCTGAGGTAATAGCCACTAAGAAAATTGCTTTCCAAGTTACAAACCTCAGGTGTGCTGTAGCCATGAGCTCAAAAGTGGGCTCCATGAGCTTGGCAATACAGACATTAAGATCCCAGGAAGGCACCGGTTCCCTATGGGGAGGGTGCAGGTGAGCTAGACCCTTGAACTTTTTTGAAAATAGGGTTAGCAGCCAGACAGCTACCCTTGTCTGCTGAGAGGTAGGCTGAGACTGATGCCAGGTGAACTTTAAGGGTAGTGGGCTGTAGGCCCAGTGAATGCAGGGGGGGTGAGGTAGGCCAAAAGGACTGACAATCCTGCCTGGGAAAGTACTATATTGTTAGTACCACACCATATTGAGAACCTCTTGGAAACGTATGTTTTCATAGTACAGGGCTTCCTGGAGCTCCTGAGGATTCTAAGGACACCTTCAGAAAGGTGTCAGCCAGCAAACTCTAGGTCTTCCAAGAGCCACGCTCAGAGTCTGACAAACCTGAGGTTCGGGTACAGGATCCCCCCTGTGAGGAGGTCAGGAGATTGTGCCTCTGAGGGAGGTGTATGGGATGGGCTACTGACATTGAGAGAAGTAGTGAATACCATGGCTGCCTGGCCTAATCTGGGGCTATCAGAATCACAGTAGCCGGTTGGGACCTGAGCTTGATCAGGATCCTGAGTAACAGAGGAAATGGGGGGAGGGGGAGGAGCATATAGATTCGTCCCAGACCAATCCAATACTAGCACATCCATGAGCACTGTGCCCTTTGCTGGTGGCCTGTAACAGAACAGGAGCAACTGGTGATTCTCTTCTGAGGCGAAGAGGTACATCTCTGGTGTGCCCCACCTTCGAAACATCACCTCTAGTACTTGTCTGTTTAAAGATCATTCACGGCGGTTTTGGTTAATTCTGCTCAGTGCATCTGCCAAGGTGTTGTCCTTCCCTGGGAGGTGGATGGCTAACAGGGACATCTGTAAGGAGCATGCTGGACTCCACATTTTCATTGCCTCTGTGCACAGCAGGGTGGTCTTTGTCCCTCCTTGTTTGCTGATGTAGTACATTGTGGTGGTATTGTCTGTCCTGATCTGTACCACCTTGTCCCTTACCAGGGATGTGAAAGACTGAAGTGCCAGAAACACTGCTCTGAGCTCTAGCATGTTTATGTGCTGGAGTGACTCTGCTGGGGACCAAATACCGTGCACTGCATGCTCCCCCAGATGTGCCATAATCCTAGGAGGGAGGCATCCATTGTGAGTACCAGCGTAGTGGATTCCTTCTTGAATGGTACCCCCTTCCCTGAGGTTCTTTCGGTCTTGCCATCACTGCAGGGCCTGCAACAGTGTTCTCGACACTAGTATCAGCTTTGCAAGAGTATCTCTTTGACACCAGTGTGATCTGAGACAGAAATGGATGTCTTTCATTTGAAATCTCCACTCTTGGATCATTCCTGCTGCTGCAGCCATCTGTCCCAGCAACTGTACAAAGTGCCTTGCTGGCCATGGCTTGTTGGGGATGAAGGATTCTGCAATTTGCAGGATATTGTCCACTCTGTCCTGGTGAAGGAAAGCCCTCCCTTGTACGGTATTCAACTCTACCCCTATGAAATTTGGTACCTGGACAGGATGAAGTACAGATTTCTGGACATTGATCAGGAACCCCAATAACTCCAAGGTCTCCTGGGTGAACTTGAAGGCATCTTTTACTTGCTGTGGTGACTGTCCCACGACTAGCCAGTTGTCCAGGTAGGGGAACACAGTGATGCCGTCACCTTAGGTATGCCACTACCACTGTCAGGCATTTTGTGAATGCCCTGGGAGCTGAGGTTATCCCAAAAGGCAGGGCTGTGAACTGATAGCGTCCTGAAGGTAGTCTGAACCTGAAATTTTCTGTGAGATTCCCTGATGGGAATGTGAAAGTAAGCATCCTTTAGATCCAGTGATGCCAGCCAGTCTCCTTGCTGACGAGTGGGAAGTATTATTGCCAAGGTCACCATTCTGAACTCTGGCTTTAAGTGCTTGTTCAGAGCTCTTTGGTCTAAAATGGGTCACCACTCCCCATTTTTCTTTAAGGTTAGGAAGTATTTTGAGTAGAACCCTTTCTTCCTTTGGGAGAGGGGAACAGATTCCACTGCCTTCGCTACCAGCAAGTTGGACACTTCTGCTTCCAAGAGTGCCATTTCCATGGGGGATGTCGGTCTGAAAAGTTTTTTTTTCCATACACATTTTTCCGCTCCTCCACAAACCTGACAGGGGCTTTGATTCCTTCTTTGGAGGGATACATCCTCTGGCCCCCTTGATCATCCTGTTCCGCTACCCCTGTAGTTCCCATGATTCCCTCCCCCACGGCGGGCCAGGCGAGGAGTGCCGGCATGCTCCCTCAGAGCACAAATCCAGAATCAGGGCGGCTGGCAGGAAGCGACTGGGCCACCACAGATCCTGTCAGGTCTTGGCTTTTTCCCTCAGGTTTTTCTCCTGCACCTATGCCAGTGCAATGGGCGGGGACAGCTGTCTCCACCTCTGCTGAGGCAGCCATTCGCACTGGGCGTGTGTCAACCCTAAGCATGGCTGTGCGCCTGTGCTGGCACGAAGCCAACGCTGAGTGTCAGACGACAGCGCACAGTGAACCCCCCCCCACCCTGTGGAAGGAAAGCAATCTAAAGATGCTCAATCCTTCCTCCCCGAGCAACCCGAGTCCATTCCCGAACCTGGGTTGCCGGCATGGCATGAGAGGTCTGAACATTTTTTACCTTAACCCGAGGAAAGGCTAGTCCAGTCGCGCTGAAGGTTGAGGTGCTGGATGCCACACCTCGGGCTACGCCAGCGACCCAGGTTCGGGAATGGACTTGGGTCATCATGTGTCTGCAGGTGAGGACTAGGACAGAGCGGAGGACTGCTCTCCTCTCCTGGGGAGGGGGAATCGCAGTTCCCCGGCACGCTGCGACTCCCAGTGGAGACTGGGAGAGCAGCACGTCTGGAATGCTCAGCAGGGGGTGGAGACGTGGCAGACATCCACAGATGTCATTGCACATTCGTGTCCTCAGGGGCATATAATGTAAAAACCATCTGCCCACACGCATGACGCCTCCGAAGGAGTACCGTCCATGGCTGCTTCCAAACAAAGCCCTACTCCAGGGACAGGGGCTCAAGGGTCGCGGTCTCTCTCTCATCCCCTCCTGGGAGGGGGGCAAGCCACGATCCTCCCTGCTTCAGCCGGGTCATGGTGGAGGCTGCTAAAGTGGCCAAGATGTTGAAATCCCTCGTAGCAAGGCCGATTGGGGGAAGGACCCCCCCCCCTTCCCGTTGTGAGTGCAGAGTGCAAAAATAGAATGTACAAAAAAAAACCTGGGGACAGATTTGAAGCTGAGGGCTAGGCCCTGACTCACTATTTTCAGGATCCACTTGTCTGTGGTGATGGTTTTCCAAGCCTGGAAGTAGTGAGTCAGCCTGCCCCCTTACTGGCAGTGGAAAAGGGACCCTAACACATCAGGAAGTCTGTTTTGGGCTGTAGCTTGTGAGGTCTGACCCTCATGCCTAGAGCCCCCTCTACCCCTGCCCAAGAAGTATCCTCTCTGTTGCTGATAGTCACAGGTGGCTTGGGCCTGGAAAAAGGTCTGCTGTAGCCTGACCTACTTCTACCTCCCCTTCCCTGTGGCCTGTAGGAGATGGAAAGCTTTCTCTTTTGCGGCACTGGTCTTGTAGGTGGTCTTATAGTCATCCACTTTCTTCATGTATGCCTCCGTTTTATCACCAAATAGGGAATTATTTTCGCACGGTAAATCCATGGCTTTGTTTTGGGTACCCTGGGAGTGGTTCGTAGTTCTCAGAGAGGCAAACCTCCTCAGAGCCACAGTAAGTGCCATCCATCTGGCAGCAGTGTCATTTGCATCTACTGCCATATGGAACTGATGTTTTGTGGCCTCTAGCCCACACCTGGCTGTTTCTGCCAGATCTGCAGCCAGTGCTGCAGATGCCTTATCTACCATGGACATAAGAAAATTACGTACCTACCGTAATTCTTTTTCTTTGTCATTATATTTTTATTAATTTTTCAGATAAAAAAAGGGGGGGGGGGGTACAGGATATTTACAGTCACAATTCATTAACATAGAAACATAGATTTTGACGGCAGATAAGGACCGCTTGGCCCACCCAGTCTGCCCATTTCCCTACCTATTGGATAAGCTGCAGATCCTAGTTAACCAGCAGCCTACTTCTTCCTACCCCCACCCCCTAGAATTGCCTTATGACTGTCCCATGCATGCTTGAATTCCACCACTGTTTTTGACTCCACAATCTCCTCAGGAGGCCATTTCCATGCATCCACAACCCTCTCTGTGAAAAAATACTTCCTAAAACTACCTCTGAGGCGCCCCTTCTATCTTCAAATTGTTGCCCCTTGTTCTTGCACACCTCTTTTTTTGAAAGATGCTACCCTCTTGGACTTTGTTGATTCCCTTGAGATACTTGAAAGTTTCTATCATGTCCCCCCTCTCTCTCCTTTCCTCGAGGCTATACATATTCAGCTCCTTAAGTCTCTCTTCATATGTCTTCTGGTGCAGGCCCTGCACCATTTTAGTTGCCCTCCTCTGGACAGCCTCCATCCTGTCTATATCCTTGAGGAGATTGGGTCTCCAGAACTGCACGCAGTACTCCAGATGGGGTCTCACCAACTGTCTGTACAGAGGATAATAACTTCCTGTTTTCTGCTGGTGATGCCTCTCCTATGCATCCCAGTATCCCCCAACCCTCCTTGCTGCCCTCTCACATTGCTTGCCCACCTTAGTTCATCTGATATGACTACCCCAGGTCCCTTTCCATTTTTGTTGTTGTTAGTATCTCACCCCCATTGTGTACTCTTCCCTGGGTTTTGTTTCCCAGGTGCATTACCTTGCACTTCTTAGCATTGAATCTAAGCTGCCATACATTTGACCATTCCTCTAACCTTGCCAAGTCCCTTCTCATCCTTTCCACCCATTGAGCATCAACTCTGTTGCAGATCTTTGTGTCATCTGCAAAGAGACATACTTTCCTTCCAGTCCCTCTAGCAATATTGCTTATAAAGACAATGAAGAGGACCGGTCCTAGTACTGAACCCTGTGGTACCCCACTAGTAACCCCTCTTTCTTCATAGTGGACTCCATTTACTATTACTCTCTGTGTCCTATTCTCCAGCCAATTCTTTACCCAGGCTGTCATCTTGGGACCCACTCCCAGGCTGGCTAACTTGTATATTAATCTTTTGTGTCGGACTGTGTCAAATGCCTTGCTAAAGTCTAGGTAGGCCATGTCCACAGCCCCTCCCTGATCTACTACTTTGGTCACCCAGTCAAAGAAATCTATCAGATTTGTCTGGCATGACCTTCCCGCTGTGAATCCATGCTGCCTTGGGTCCTGAGCCCCTCTGGCCTCTAGATACTCAACAATTCTTTCCTTCAGAAGTGATTCCATCATTTTCCTACCACTGAGGTTAAATTAACAGGTCTGTAGTTTTCTTCTGCCTTGCTCCCACTTTTGTGAAGGGAATCACATCTGCACTTCTCCAGTCCTCGGGTACCACCCATCCTCCCATGATTTGTTAAAGAGGGTAGTCAGTGGTGTCACTAGTTCTACCCTTAGTTCTTTTTAGAATTCTGGGATGAATCCCATCAGGCCCCATTGCTTTGTCAACCTTCAGTTTTAAGAGTTCTTTCAGAACCCTTTCTTCTGTAAATGGGCTGGTATCAGCTTCTGTATCCAGAGTGTTTCTACTGTTTGTTTTAGGTACCTCCCCCACTTCCTTTGTAAATACTGAGCAAAAATATTTGTTTAGTATCTCTGCCTTTTCACAGTCACCCTCTGCCCACCCTCCCTCCTCTTTATTAAGCCTCACTAGCCCTCCGTTGGTCTTCCTTCACTCCCTGATGTACCTATAAAAGGTTTTATCCCCCTTCTTAACAGAGTTGGCTATCTTTTCCTCGGTTTGGGCCTTTGCTGTTCTGACTGCCTTCCCAGCTTCTTTTTGCTTTAACCGATACAGTTCCCTGTCCTGCTCCTTCTGTGATTCCTTGTACTTCCTGAATGCTTTCTTTTTCTCTTGAACCTTCACTGCCACTTCCTTTGAGAACCATAGTGGTTTCTTACATCGTTTCGTTTTGTTAATTTGCTTCACACAAAGGCTTATTACCTCCGTGATGGCAGTTTTTATTATTCCCCATTGTTCTTCCACCCCTCCTTCCTGCCCATTTGCTAATGTATTCCTTAGGCACTCACCCATTTTGGCAAAGTCAGCCCTCCTAAAGTCCAGTACTTTTGCCTTTGTATGGCTTGACTCTATTGCTGTATTAATTGTGAACCATACTGTTCGATGGTCGCTAGTTCCCAGATGGCTACCACTTCTACATCTGTGATCCTCTCTTCATCTCCATTTGAGAGAACCAGGTCTAAGATTGCTCCCTCTCAGTGGGCTCCAATACTAGTTGTCTAAGGCATGCCCCTTGTAAGGCATCTAGAATAACCCCACTCTTTGAAGTGGCTGCTGCAACTGCATTCCAGTTAACATCTGGCATATTCAGATCACCCATCAGCAATATCTCCCCTTTTTCTGCCTTTCTAAGTATTCTTTCTATCATTTCCTTGTCCATTTCCTCCCCCTGAGAAGGGGGTCTGTATACAACCCCTGTGCGGATTGCGGTGCCATTGCCGGTCTCCAAATTTACCCACAGTGCTTCTTCTCCTCCCTGTTTTCTCTTTTGTTCTGTTGCCTTGATTCCTTCCCTTATGTAAAGAGCTACTCCTCCTCCTCTTTTACCCTCCCTGTCCCTCCTGTAGATAGTGTATCCTGGTATGTTTATGTCCCAGTCATGGTTTTGTGTGTACCATGTTTCTGTGACTGCCACGATATCCAGATGTTCCTCCTCCATTCAAGGCCACTAATTCAGGAAGCTTGTTACTCAGACTACGGGCATTGGTACTCATTGCTCTCCATTTTTTGATGGCTTTACCTTCTTTTGCAGCATCCCCCACTGACCTGTCTACCTCGGTCTTTTTCTCATTTAGTACCCTGTTTTGTAGGGAGGCTGGGATTTTCCTGCTGTTTATCAGTGCCTCCCCTTGACTAGTTTAAAAGCTTGCCAATAAAGCATTTAAACTGATTGCTCAAAGACTTGTTCCTTCCTGGACAGATGCAGACCATCCTGCCAGTATAGGCTGGTGTCCCTCAGGTGGAACCCCAGTCCCAATGAAGCCAAACCCCTGTGCCCACACCATTTTTCAACCATTCATTAAACTGCATGGTGCAAAGTACCTCGCCTCACTCATGCCATTGACAGGCAGCACCTCAGAAGAAGATACTGTGTGTGCTACTTGTCTTAGGCCCCTCCCCAATTCTATAAAGTCCTTCTGCATTGCTCTAATCTCATGATTAGCCAAGTCATTTGTCCCTAGGTGGACATGACGTCCAGCTCAGATTCCCATGCAGCTGTTCTCGTGATCCTGAGGATGCGCTTCCTGTCTCTTCAAGCCATGGTACCAGGCAGGCACCTTACTTCAGTTTTCCCTGCTCCCCCCAGTTCTAGCCCCCTAATAATTGAGTCCCCCACCAGGAGCTGCTTCCTTTCCTTGTGGCGTCCTCTGCCTCCTTCCTGTGGGCCTCCCTTGTGACAGTTGTCCTCAGCCTCCTTAATCTCCTCTGCAGGTGCATCCATAGGGGAGCTATGCTCCCCCAGAATGGTGTACGGATTGTGGTGTGGAACAACTGACTGGGTGTGCCTCTGTTCCACCATCCTCACCCTCCTGAGCCCACTGTGGTCCAACTGCTGTGCTTTTCTTACAACCTCTGAGGTAGTGGTGGTGGCTCTGGTGCTCCCTGGATGGGAGGTTCCTTCCTACCGTCCAGTGTGGCCTGGGGAAGGTCCCCTTACTACTGTCCAGTGTAGACGGGCAACTTCCTCCCTCAGGGCAGAGAGTTGTCTGCAAAGAGGGCAGCATCTCAGCCTCCAGAAAGACTCCCGGAAGACTGCTGCCCCACAGCCATTACACTGCACTACTCTCCACATTTTTGTGTGTGTGTGTGTGTGTGTGTGTGTGTGATTGGTTTTTAATATAGAAATATATATATATTATACAATGTGTATGCTTATATTGTCAGTGCAGTGTGCTAGAGAGGATATGACAGATATGCACCTTGCACTCTTGAGAAATGATGTCAGAACCCCAAGTATAAAGGAACTATTTCCAGGGGTGGGTGGGTGAGGGGTGGAAGGGGTTGGGCCTAAATTGTGCCCTCACAAAACAATCAGCTAAAAGCTCTGACCCACTGCTGCAATGAATGCCTTCCTGTCAGCAAGATGCCCTACACAACAATTTGACAGAGAAAATACCCTGCTAATCAAACAGAGAAAAATCCACACATCCAAGTCAGACACAGGTAAACCTCCCCAGCCCCAAAACAGGCCTGCTGGTTTGTGCTCTGAAAGCTGTCAGCCCCAAAATAAGTCAGCTGTGCTTTAAACTCTTCCTGCACTGAAAATGTTAAGAATTGTAACAAACAAACGTAAACCTAGATCCACCTCCCTCTGTTGCTTGAAAAGACGGTCTTTTCCTGTTTCACACTGCAGGTTTTTCTATGACCACTCCTAACCACAGTAACTTTGTTAAAAATAGTTTAACCATCACAAACTCCTACGCACCAGTAAATTATTTAAAAATAGTTTCTGTCCCAAAATCCTAGTAGTCAATCCAGCTACCCCCCAAGGGACAACCAAAATGCAGTATTCAAACCATGTTGCTCAGGACACTGGATGTTGTATTTTTCCAGGTACTTGACTAACTGGTCTGAGGCGATGCGCTCCAGGGCCTTAGACAATGGAGGGAGGATGGAGATAGGTCTGTAGTTGGAGTACAGTGATTTGTCTCCACTTTTGTGTACCGGTGTGATGGTCACCTGTTTCCAGCGAGATGGGAACTGGGACATCCTTAGTGATAGATTGAGGACCTTTGTCAAGGGTTCAAGGACTTCTTCAAGGACAAGTGCTAACAACTTCAGGTCAAAGGAGTCACCGATGTAGCCTGCATTGTGAATGGCCTTCCGAATATAGGTTCTGGCTTCATGCACTGGGATCTCCTTGAAGCAGAATTGTGGGGCAGGGTGTAGGAGCGGAGTAGTTGCAGGAAATTTACTACCAGAGGGGGCATCAAAGAAATTAGAAGGGAGGACACTATCCAAGTTGGAGAAACGCAATGTTAAAGGTGCTGGTGATGGTGTACAGGTCAGTTGTTGGTGTTCCATTTATGTTTAGCATGGTGGGTGGTGACTTAGGGTCCTTGCCTGTAAGGTCTTTCAAGTTACTCCAAATTTTTTCCATCACCCCAGGAGTTGGAGAGAGTTTCCTTGAAGTATTTGCTTTTGGCTCTCCTAACTGCCCGCGTGCACTCATTTCTGGCAGCTTTATATTTATGAATATCCCCAGGTTTGGATGTTGCATGGGCACCGTGCCAGAGATGATCCCTATGTTTGAGTAAAGTGATTAGATCGGGGGTTATCCAAGGGTTAGCTCTGCCCCTGACCTCCAGCTTTTTGAGAGGTGCAAAGATATTGCAGGCCGCAGTGAAGTGGCTGATGAAACGGTCTAAGGCTTTGTTTACATCAATGGCAGAGCATTGATGGCATATATACCAAGATCTGTAAAAAAGCAACAGTGGAAGGCTTCAAAAGGGCATGGGACAGACTCAGGGGATTGTTTTTTTGGGAGGGCATGTTCTAGCAGATAGCTAGATGAATGGGCAGACTGGGTGGGCCTGTCGGTCTTTTTTCTGCAGTCACACTTCTATGGTTCTATGGTTCTCTGGTCAGAGCCAACACAGCTGCGTCAGCACTATAATACATGTCCTACCCCTTGTGAACTCATGTAGGTTAAAAATAGCTGGAACAATGGAAGGAAATAATGGGTTAGGGGCTGGAATAATACAGGAGAATGGGTAAAACACATAAATAAAAAACGCTGTATAAAATGCACATAAGGCACATAACTCATCATCAGTAAATTACTAAAGAATATAAAAGAGCATCACTACATTTTAAGCTAAAAAATAATATAAAATAGCATCATTTTTGTCAAATGCATTCAAAACCCATAGCAAACATAGTTCTGTTATACAGTTAAATGACACTTTTATAAAAATGGAGCCAATTTAAAATGTTCATTCAGACCCAGGGAACACCAGCTTTAAGTCTGTACTGCCAAAAAGGCTCACACTGTAGAAGATGTCTATCCATATCACCTCCCCTAATGTTACTTGAGTTAACCTTGACCTGTAATATCTGTACTAAAGGATATTATTGCATCGCTACTGTGGGCTGCTCCTACAGGGAGGAATGAATACAACCAATGCAAGTCTGTTTTAAGACTTGAGAAACATTGTATATGCAACTATGCATTTTTCTATCCCAATCATTTGCTTTTTTTACATTAATGTAGCTTCCATGCACGCAGAGTCTGCAACTTAATACATGCCATAACATTTGTGTGAGACAAGAAAAAGAGCATTCTTGACATGACAGTTTCTAATGGAGCACAGCCAAGAGGCAATGGTCAACTCTGAATAGCTAAGAGGCAGTGGTCAAATCTGAATCTTAAGCTGTACCTTTTATTCTTCCAAAGCTTGTGAACATTCAGCAATTTAATATATTTTTATTAGACAAGTTGCCAATCATTCTTGATAGATTAGAGCATTATTGCATTTCAGGGGTGGAGGCTTGGGGAGAGGATGTGAAAAGGAAATTAAATTAGGTCTGTACAGAACTACAAAGGAACTCTAGTTGGCATTTCTTTTACTTGTAATGTGCACCTGATGCCTACTTGGGTAGTGGTTTGTGTTCCTTAGCATTTTGTTAATGCTAAAATTGCACTTGAAACTATTTTGTGACTTTGTGAATCTGACAAAGTAGAACATTCATAAATGTTAACAAGTTTACGTAGGAACACATGTACTATATGTACTGCAGACCTTCCTTCGGTTTTCTGTTTTCCCCATATGCAGCACCCCTGCTTCTTCCCATGCTACCTCTCTAAATCATTTTGATGCTGCCAGATACCTACTGCCTCATGGTAGACACTGTGTTCTAGAGCCTGAAAGTAGAAATCCAGCTGTGCGTAGCTAGTGAAAACACAACTTGCAAAACTGAGCTATGTGCACATGTCTATATCAAACAGTTAAATATTAAGTGATACTTTTAAAATGTTCCATTTCTAGGGGCTATACCCTGTGTCGCAGTATAGTTTGGAATCAGTTACCACACAACATTCTGGTGCATGTGGTCTACCTTACCTTTGTTATACACTGCCTG
The DNA here is from genome assembly GCA_016271365.2 of Neoceratodus forsteri. Lineage (NCBI taxonomy): Eukaryota > Metazoa > Chordata > Ceratodontiformes > Ceratodontidae > Neoceratodus > Neoceratodus forsteri. Next base: position 485,640,370 of record CM057449.1, read on the forward strand.
TTTTGGGGTACAGGAAGCAGTTTACAAGGCAAATTCTGTCAAAAGTGTAATTTTGAGTTGCAGCATTTAGAAGCAAAATTCATGACTTTCCTAACAGAATGTGTTTACACCTTTTGACCCTTTTATGTGTTTTAGTAAACTACAGAATAAACACCCCAATCCACCCAAATGTTGCCCACAGAGTTTAATGTCTGTGTTGTTTAATAAGCTTTCTACCTGTAAGGAGAGACTGTTTGACCTTTGTGACCTGCCACTAGTAGACACAGTGTAACTAAAGAGAGTGCATGACAGTGGAGGGTTTCAAAAGGGGCTTAAAGTCTTTTTTATGGAGTAAGGCATTTGCAGATAACTTGGAGGCAGATTAATTGTTTGTACAATCCTTTAAAGATGTGCCAAACACATGAAGTCAAGTACTACATGCATATAAGTGGTAAAGACCCATTGTTGGCATCCCTCAACAAATGAGATAACTTGAAATAAACAGCTCCCAAATGTATTTCTCTGCTCTCCAGTTCCTCAGGGGCCTCATACATCTGGATACAGAGACAGTAATTAAAATCTTTGTGTAGTCTACTGTATCCAACATATTAGTTTGTCCCTAACTTAAAGATTCAAGGAACAAAGGTCCTATCTTTTAACATTATGTACATAACCCATCTGGACCATTTCAGGGTAAATAAATCAGATGCATCATTTAAGTGGTAGAAAATTTTTTCTGACTTATAGATGTGGGTCATTATCTCCCTCCATTCTAGCAGTGTGGGAACCTTAGGAGTGAGCCAACAATGAGTCAAGGCCTTTTTAGCTGCCAGCAGGGATATCTCCAGCAAGCAACGTGTATAGGCATCTCTGATTCCTTGGGGGAAGATATGCAGGATAAATAACTCAGCAGTGAGGGTAATTGAAATACCAATCAGCTCACTCAGTTCAAACTGCAAGGAAGCCAGGAAGGGTTGAATTTTTGGGCATAGACAAAATATGTGTGTGTGATGTGCAACAGAGTCCCCACACTGGTGCCAGCAGGTCCCTGGGTGAGCTGTTAAAGAATGGGCTGTTACTATTGGAGATCGAAAATATCTAATCAGAACCTGCCAGGAGAACAGTCTCCAGCTGTGTGAGTGAGTGAGTAAGTTTAGATATTATTCTGCAGCCCCTGTCCCATTGTTGTGGAGATACATCAAGCCCAAACTCCAGGCTCCATTTTGCACTTCAGTGCTTAGCCCCAGATTATCTATTATAGCCTTATACAGGACCGAAATGATGTGGGGGACCCTTTGCTTTGCTGGAAACAAGTAACCACAGGGCGTGTGGTCCCAGGGATGCGTATTTCCGAGGGGAGAGAATAATAAAAATGTCACAGTTGCAGATAGCGATAAAAATCTGAGTGCCGGAGACCATGAGAGAGGCTCAACTCCTGGAAGGACTTAAACTCCCCTCCATTTAAAAATTGTATAAGGTTGGAAAGTTGGAAACGGCCCCAGGACTTGAATGCATGATCAAGGGTGGCAGGGGGGATGTTCTCCAGGAGAGCTATAGGGCAAACAAGGGGTAGGTATGGGGTGAGAGATAATTGTCTACGGATAACATTCCAGGTTTTGAACTGATCTAAGATCCACAGATTCTGGGGCATCCACTCATGTGGGTAGGAGGTGGAACAGTGTAGTGTCACCCTAACCCATTTGCGAAAGGGCATGAGTCCTTCCTCTATTTCTCTCCAGAGGGCGGGGCTAATTCTAGTAAGTCTTTGTAGAAAGAACGACAGGTGTGAGGCCCAGTGATAGTATTTAAGATTTGGGAGGGCCAATCCACCTGATCTTCTTGGGAGGGACACGGTAGAAAATGTAATTTTGGGGCGTCTCCCAGCCCATATAAACCTACTAATGTATTTGTTCCATGTTTAGAATGTTTTAGCGGGGCTATCTATAAGGACATTCTGGAAAAGGTAGAGAGCTCGAGAGAAAATTACCATTCTGATCACATCTACTCTCTGGGTAAGGTTCAGTGGCAGGATATTCCATCGTGCGAGGTCAGATTGGAGTTGTGTAATGAATGGGTCATAGTTATTTCTCTTTGCATCACCAGCCCGCTGGGAGAGGTAGATGCCCAAATATTTTAACTTGCCCAGATCCCATCGGAAGGGGAACCTTTGTGTCAATGATGAGGAGGGAGAGAAATTGAAGGTCAGCAGGTCAGCGCCTCCATTTTAGTGGTGTTAAGTTTATATCCTGAGCAACTACCAAATTGTTCTATTATATTAAATACGTCTGGGACCGACCTTGGGGGATTAGTTAGGAATAGCAAGACGCCATCAGCGTAAACAGCAATTCAGTGTTCTATTCCTTCGACCCATATTCCCTCTAATTGACAAGATCCCCTGATGGCCTGTGCCAGGGGTTCGATGAAAATAGCAAACAGGCCAGGGGACAAGGGACATCTCTGGCGGGTCCCCCATAGAGGGGAAAGTAAGTGGAGTGATGACCTGAGACTTTAACACAGGCTTTAGGTGAGGAATAAAGTGTCTTAATCATAGAAATGAAGGAAGGGGGAAAGTCCATACCTGACATGGTGGCAAACAGGAATGGCCAAGAGACCCTGTCAAATGCCTTCTCAGCATCTAAGCTGAGAAGGACAAAGAGCGCCTCGTGGGATTGCATTTCCTGAACCAAATGAAGTGCTCTTCTCGTATTATCTGTGGTGGATCTAGCACTAATGAATCTGGTCTGATCTAGGTTGATTATTGAGGGCAGAATAGCATCCAAACGTTTGGCCGAAATAGACATAAAAAACGTATAATCTACGTTTAGTACAGAAATTGGACGGTATGATATACAAAGTTGTGGGTCCTTATCAGGTTTAGGAATTAGGGATATCACCGCATATGACCAGCTAGGTGGGGGACTAGCTAGTCCCAACAGGACCTCATTATATACCTGCAGAAGGAGCGGGGTAATTCTCTGTACAGAGTGTTTATAGAACTCAGTGCCATATCTGTCTGGACCTGGTGCCTTCATAGTTTTGGAGCGAGTGATGGCAGTTATGAGTTCTACATGTGTAATGGGGGAAACCAATGAAGTCTGCTGATCTCTAGTTAACCTGGGGAGGTCCAAAGGCAGGAGAAAAGCCTTGATGTCACCAGGGTCCGAGGGGTGGTTGGGAGTATATAGTTTTTAATAACAGTCACTAAAGGCCTGGGTGATATGACTCACCCTTGAACAGCGGGCACCCGACGTAGGGTCCCTAACAGAGGATATGGTTGAGAGGCACCTTTGCTTGCGCAACCGGAAGGCTAACAGGCAGGAGGCCCTAGGGCCTATCTCACCGTATCGTTGCCTTAGAAAGGCTAATGCTATTTCAGCTTTCTGCATTGCTAGTGAGTCCAGCTCTTGTCTAGTCTGTTTGAGCTGGGCCAACACTGAGTTATCCCCCTGTTGGTGAGCCGCCTGGAGAAAAGAGAGTTTGCTCTAAAAGTGATTGCCTCTCCCTGCGTTGTTTTGCAAGGGTTGATGAATATTGTATTAAATGGCCGCAGAGTACCGCCTTCAGTGTGTCCCACCTAATTGCAAAGTGGATTCCAGTGTCTGAGTTATCCTCCTTAATCTCTTGTAGTTTTTCATCAAGAAACTCCCAGAAGGTGGTACTTTTTAGGCAGATTGGGTTGAATCTCCACGAAGTATTTTGTCTCTCCAGGCTCACCTCCCATTCAGTGACTACTGAGGCGTGGTCGGAATGTACTATATCCCCTACAGAGACTTCTCTAAGATAGTCCAACCATTCTTTCTGTGTATAGCAGTGATCTATCCTAAAGTAAGAACCATGTACAGCTGAGTAAAAAGTATATCGTCGGTCCCTAGGATGAAGGGTATGCCACACGTCCAGCCAGCCCACCTCCTGAACAAAGCGTTTGAAAAATTTGTGTGGAGCAGGCTGCTTACCTCTAGCAGCCCTGGTGGTATCTAGATGAGGGTTAGGGGCAATACTAAAATCTCCGCATAAAATAAGGGTACCCTTACTAAGTTGAACCACTTTACTCAAAAGGGATCTAATTGTTTGAACAGTCAAACCCGGGGGTAGATAGACATTTGTCAATGTTATTTCTTTGTCCTGTAATAGACCCTGTACCACCACTAAGTGGCCTTCCGAATCGACCCACTCCAGTGTGGGATGAAAAGGGGTATGGCTGGAAACCAATATGGCGACCCTCCTCCTCCTTCCATTCACGAAGGAGGAAGAAAACACCTGAGTGAACCCTCCCCTAGCCAACTTCCCATGCTCATTCTTAGTCATATGTGTCTCCTGAATGTATATTATTCCTGCCTGGGTCTTTTTAAACAGGGAATCATCCTAGATCTTTTTATAGGACTGCCCAGACCATTAACATTCAAAGAAAAAATCTTAAGTGGTGCTTTAGTCATTAGAAATAAAGCTCTGAACAGAGGGGTTGTGTTGAATGCACATCTCTAGACTCCAGTATGTAAAAACCTCTTGCTCCGACTCAGTTTTTGGGGAATGTGACTGCCTGTAAAGAGAAATGTGAGGAATTAATTCCTCTAACAGCAAACAACCAGAATTAAACATTAACTGGCTAAACTTTTAAAACAGTAGCCTGCCAACTGGGCGGATACAGCAACACACCTATGGGCTTCCATGAGGTTGGTCACTTGTGAACAAGCAAGCAGCCTCTAGGGTATGCCAAAAAGAAATTTTTGGCAGGGTAGACCAGACGTTAAACATCTCTATTATGAGGTGGGGGTGCAAGGGAAAGGTGGTCATGCCTCTCGCTCCACCAAGGATGTGAAAAGGGCTTTTAGACCCAGGTTTTCCCCTATAAGTAATTGTGGCTCAAATGTTCTGCTCCCGGGAGGCCCATCATTGAAGTATTCAACTGCCATAGTATATAAATACTGTTGTGAGTTTCATCCCCCCAGTACCCGCACGAGGATGAAATGAATAAACCGGGCCCACCCCTCCAGTTCAGCATGTGGGGGGTAGGACCTAGTGGACACGAGGGGGGGCCCACCCCATCCCCCGATGAATATAGAATGTTGAGGACAAACAGTTCCCGCTGGGGGCCAGGGGTATTATATCCAAATGAACAGCGGGTAACAAGGGCCTCTATGGGAAATATTAGGGGGCAGTTCCTCACATGAAGTATTGAAGGGGCAACATTTTAAGTTGCATGTATGAGTAAATGGAGGTGCCTCTGACCTGGCTCAGGGGCATTAGGTGGCCAGGGACTCTGCTAACAGAGTCCACCCTGTACCCACCCACTCCCCCGCAACCCTCTCCCGTCCCGATCCTCCATCCGAAGGGCTCCCTTGATCCCCTTACGCTCAAACCTGATTGGCCTCAGCTAAGCAGCTACCAGAGACTGCAGGCGGCCTAGGCCACACCTATAATCTCAGGCCATGCAGCGTAAGGAGCTGGGAAAGACCCCCCCTAAGTCCGGTAGGGATCTCCCAGAGAGTCGAGGGCCTTCCAGTGAGGGCTTACAGGGGCAGTTGGGACCCCCGGAGAGGGAGGGGACAATTGGGTAGTCGCTGGGGAGAGCAAAAAATACATGGGGTGGGTTAGCAGGTGGCCTACCTGTAGTCAGAACAAGCAAACACCAAACTGTTCAATAGGTCAGTTCATTTCAGTCCTTGACTGGTTGAAGAAGACTCAGAGTGATCCATAGATTGTTGTCTTAGGCTTGTGATTTTCTGTTGAACTACCCGTGGCTCCTTCCTTCCAAAGTTGTTCCCTCAGGGGTATTTTAGACCATGCTTTATGAGCCAGCTTAGCAGCTAGGGATGTACCCGACTGTCTCTGAGTAAGTGGGACATCAATTCTGACCTTAGCAAGCTCTCGTGCCGCCTCTTCTGCTGATTCAAAGGACCTAGGACCCTCTGCAAGCTGGACTACCAACTTCGATGGGTAGGGGGTTCTAAACTTGAACTTGGATTCTTTTAGCTTCTTGAGGATAGGTGCGTATGCTCTGCGCCTCATTGCGATCGCAGTAGGATAATAATGGTCCACGTAGATTCTGTGGTTTTGGAAGGTCAAATCCCCTTATTGCCACGATTTTGTGTAATACCAGTTCTTTCTCTTGATAACGAAGAAAGCGGATCAATGTGGCTCATGGACGGGTGCCCGACTGCGGGCCTAGGGTTCAATGGACCTTATCCATTTCCAGAGAGCAGTCGTCTGGTAAGTCCAGCTTCGACTTAAAGAAGTTTTGTACAAATTCTATCAGGTTGGTGCCCTCAGGGAATCCATTAACCCTCAAGTTGTTCCTTCTGCTCCTTGCCTCAGAATCGTCAGCTCTTTCTTGTAGGCCCTGAATTGCCTGATGGAGCTGTACTATGGCACGTTCTGTGCCGTCCACGCGGGAATCAGTGAGCGTGGTCTACTCTTCAATACAGTCAAGATGCTTTTCCATTTTCCTCAGGTTGGTACACAAAGCAGAGAAGGTGGAGCGAGTTTCTCTTCTGAAATCCCAAATCTCTTGGAGAACGATGTCCATTTGCCTGTTTACGTTCAGTGGTAAGGAGCTTTCCTCCCTTGTACAGCCGCCTTTGCCAGAGATTTGCGAGGTATCGCTGTCGGAGCAACCTCATCCAGATCAGCAGTGTCTAGAGCAGAGTTTTGTAGGTCGGGTTTCCTTCCAGGCATTTTTAGCAGCATCTGGCTCTATTCAGCCCCAGTTTAGGTCCAAATTCAGAAATTGTTAGCAGTTTTGAGCCTTGATGGAGACGGAGCTCGAGATTCAAGCTGTTTCCTTAGGCATGACGTCACCAGAAGTCCCTCCTACCATAATTCTTGATCTTCCTGTGTATCTTCACCATTCATCACTATTGACTGTATGCCGGAGACAGGCACCCCGGGGGAGATTTTCTTTTTTTGGAAGGAGGAGCCGCGCCATTGGAGCTGCCCACGAGGCCAACGCACTGCGTGGCGCTTGCAGGTTGGCCAGAAAAGGCCGTTGGGTCCTCCTCCACCTCAGTTCTTCATGCCGAAGAGACAGAAGGAAAGAAGTATAGAGAAAAGAAGGGTGGAACAAGGGTGCCCAAGGAACAGCAAAAGGAAAAGGTTCAAATGAAAAAGAATAAGCCGATGAGAGGACAGAGAAGAACAAGGGGGCCTGAGGGTTATGGGCTGGGAGGTTCCAGTCCCTGAACAGCCAAGAGGGAAGGAAGAAAGAGAGGAAGGATAGAGAGAGAGGGTTTAGGGAGTGTGGGATGGGGGGACCATCAGGACAAGGCTGATCTGAAGATCACCAGGGGGTGATTCAAGAAGATTCTGAATTTTCGGAATTCTGGATGGGTAAGGCTACCCCCAGCTCCTATCCCAACTCCCTAGGGAAATCACACTTCCTCCCCCCCAGTTACCACAAGGAGAAAACAGGTTTTTGAGTGGGGGAAGGTAAAAGAAAGGCAACAAAGGCAAGGGAATTATGGACAGCCCCAATACCATCCCATCCTGGAACTGGCAAATGGACTTCATGGGACGGAGGCATCCCAAGAATAGTCCAGGACAGAGGAGGGGCCCACCAGAAGACCCTAAGGAAAAAACACCCTAAAGGGGATTCACTCGCCCATTTCCAACACCCCCCCCCCAAAGGCCTGCCAGAGAGGAAAGAATAACTCATGGGCGGGGGGGGCGAGTAGGGAGGCAGTACGGCTCAGGGACTGAGGCTGGGTGAGGGGAAGATGGGAAGGATTCAGTGATGAATGGTGAAGATACACAAGAAGATCAAGAATTACGGTAGGTACGTAATTTTCATATCTTACCCGTGTCAATCTTCACCATTCATCACTGTTGGGTGAGTACCGAGCACCCCCGAAGGGGGCTCAAGAAACCCTGAAGGAATAACATCTCTCAGTCCCCAAGAGGGGAAGAAGAGGGGAACCAGTCAGGACAAGGTGGGGTCCTCTGAACCCTAGTGGAAGGAAAATGCCTCTGAAGTTCCCGCCTCACCCTGGGAAAAAAGATGGGTCCCCTGGAAGGAGGCCAGCAACTTGCTCTGGGCCAAAGGTGACAACCTTGAAAGGCGAAGTCATGCCATCCGCTTAATGCAGATCGTTGTCCCCGCAAGACATGAAGTGACCTCACTGGCGTCATACGATACCCTTGGCTGGTGCCTCGCCAACTCCAGGCCTACAGAGGAGAGGGCTATGGCTGCCCGGTAGCCTCTGAATTGGGCAGTGATGCTAAAGCCTGGCCTAGCATCACCCACAGATGCCTGTTATAGGCAGCGTGGTGCACCTGATATGAGATCATTGCCAGCATACTCCGCGCAGAGGAGAAAACTCACCGCCCCAGCTGATGAAATTTCCGAGAGTAAGTATCAGGGGTCTGGTTGCAGACTGGGCGTCTATGCCTGGACGGGATGTGCAGACACGTCAGTCCAGAAGGTGGATGAGGCAAAGAGCCCGGAGACCCGAAGGTCGCACAATACCATCTCCAGCAGTCCACAGGGGCTGGTTACAGGGAGCATGGACACTGCCAGGCACTGTACAACACCTGCCAGAAGGGAACCAGCCAGGACAGAACCACCAAATGATGCGCCCTGTATTCACCTAAAAAGGCTTGTGTCGTATGTTTGGTATGGTCTCGAGCATAACGAGAGATGAGCAAGTCCCTGACCAGCCTCGAAAGGAAGCTCTGATACTGGACCTGATCAGCGTCTGAGGACAGATGGACAGAAGACTCCTCTTCTCCTGTGGAGGAAGACAAGGAGGTTGAGGAACTTGTAGAGTCAGATTCTGGCTGCGGCGGGGGAACCGGTCGGAAGACCTGCTCGTCCATAGCCCTAACATACTGTGGGAAAGCCGCAGCCTGAGATCTGAACTGGTCCTAGATCAAAGTTCCCAAAGGACCAACGTGGCCTGGGAGAAGGGGAGCTGGTCGCAGAGGCATGGGCGAACCTGCCACCTGATGGGATGTGTCTCTGCCAGGGCTAGAGGAATCTACAGGAGAATCTGGCATAAGTGGAAAACCGCAGGTCTGTAAATTTACTGTCCTGAAAATTAAAATGGTCAGTACTTAATCCTGTAGGGTGAACAACCCTATGAGGGGACCGGGGGCTGCATGGATCCAAAAGGGCAGACCCAAAGAGACCTCCTTAGGAGAGGACGAAGGGAGGAGACTGGGCTCAGCACTATGGCTCCTCCCCTGACGCCGCAGGGACACGGGAGTGTACCGATGTCCACCACCCCGTTCCCTCAACCCTGTGGACTCCAAGGAAGCTCTCTTCCTCGCACCCTGTGCCAAAGAGCCCCCCCAACTCAGATGACCCCCCCGAGGGGGGCAGCAGAAGGAGGGAGGCTCAATCTTGATTCTAAGAGGGGGGATGGCACCGGGGACGGCAGCCACCCCCTCACTCAGAAACCTGATCGCCACACCTGCAACAGTGGGACTGCTGGTCCACAGCTGACTCCCCAAGCCACCATCGGCTCAAGAGTCAGCATGGGCCAGTCACCTGTGCTGCTGGAAGCGGCACATGGGGAGGCTCAAGGGTGCGAGACCATGGGGAACCCTCCGATTCTGAAGAATCAGGCCTCCAGTCCCGGATCTGCCTCAGAATCATCTGCCTTCAAAGAGGAGATGATCAAGAAGGACTATGGGCTGGCGGCCCCGAGGGTTCCCCCAGTCACAGCGCTGCAACCTGGCCCCGCACCCCTTGCGATGCCGCTCTCATCACTGGAGTCGCAAATGGCTTGGAGATCCAAAGTGGAGCCGTCGGGCGGTGCCGAGGAACACTCTGCACCAGGACCTGCAGCCGTGGGCCCAGACAATGGCGGAGCCTGCACCTCCGAAGAGGTGACTGCCAGAGCAGTGCTCCTGGCCCAGCCCCGAACGGAGCAGGACTGGCCCTACAGCACCATGGTAGGAACCTCCTCTATGGCAAGGCATGAAGAAGAGGAGGCCCCCTCTTCACCGGACCATGTAGGCTTGGGAAGGGCCCCGGAGGGATGGCAGAGTGGAGTGTCCTGCATTTGGAGTGACATGAGCGACGCCGTCTCCCGATAGTCGGCAGAGCTCTGCTAACCTTCAATGCGCAGTGCTCCAGAACTCAGCAGTCCATCAAGAAGCAGGCATCGCAGAAATCCATGTCATGATGTGGTCCAAGGCAGGGACGGCAAACATCATGCCGGTTGGTAGCGGATATCTGTCGGCCACAGGGACACCAACGAATAGGAGGCCGACCCGTTTTCTTTAACCGTTTCTTGTCCTGATGACCAGACATGATGCGTGCGGTAACTGAAAACAAAATAGACAAAAGACTCAATGCCGTAAATAAAAGGAAAGATCTTACTGGGATCTGGAACAGCGTCGAGTAGGCAGCAGAACCGAGGTGGAATAGCGGTGGAGAAAAGGAACGGCGTTGAAGGCCTGGGAGGTGTCGATTACTACTAGGCCAAGTAGAGTACCTCTCAAGCAGGGTGCTGTCCTTGATGGCAGGAGAAGCAGAACAGTGAAGGAGGACCCAATGGCCATTTCTGGCCAACCCATGAAGCACCACGTAGTGCACTGGCTCCCCTGTATGCACCAACTGCTCCTTCAAAAAAAACAACTCCCACAGGGTGCCTGTCTCCGGCACACACCCAACAGTGATGAATGGTGAAGACTGACCCAGGTAAGATCACAGAATTCCACAAAGATTTTTGATATTGTGCAGCATTGGCCATATAGTTTTGCCTGTCTAATTGCCCAAAAAGCAGCCAAGTAGCCCTTCTTTGTCATGCTGTCCAGTTTTCTCTAATCTTTTTCAGCTGGGTGTGAAGCCATGAGTTCCCAAGCCTTGTCACAAGTTGCAGTTTGTACCACTCTTTCATGATCAGGGTGAAAAAAGGAGCTCAGACCCTGACCTATCCAGCTCATATTTCTAGTCAGCTTTTTTGTCTATGGAAGGCACAGAAGTGGGTGTCTCCAGCACCTACATGACTTGCTTCCTGAGTGACTTATTAATAGGAAGCAACAGTCTTTAGGTGGGTGCCAGGCCCATCATATCTAGAAATTCTGCCTCCTCCTCATCCTCCACAGTCTCATTTGTGTCAGGTCGAGGGCTTCCACCATTTGTTTGGGTGGGAGGGTAGCTCACCCTAACAAGGGGGGGGGGGGTTGCAGTGAGTCCACTTGGTGTGCAGATCTGAAAACCCTGGCTACACTCCTGAGGCCTACTGCACATTAATCGTTGGTAAACATGAAAACGTTACTTTCCATAGTAACCTTGTTTCTCCCAGGGGATACTCCAATATTCGTAACTCTTCTGCAGTATACCTTTAAGGTCAGACCTGCCTGGAGATAGAATTCTTTGCTAATGATGGAATCATTGGCATGAGCCACTTTTCAAATGCTGCCACCTGTCAACTGCCTACAATCTAACCCTCAGATTATATGGATGCCTGGAAAGAAAGGGACCAAAATTTAAATATAAAATTTAACTTCAAAATTCCCCACCCAAACCTTCAACTGGAGGAAATATAAACTTACATAAACAATCCCACAAGCTGCTATGTCAGAATCACCTTAGAAGGAGAAAACCAAAGAACAAGTTCCAATAAAAGTAGAATGTGGCATGCAAACACTAAGGTACAGTATGGAATACAGAGACCACTGGTTCTTAAATAGGGAGGCAGAGTGGGAGAGTTATGAATATTGGAGTATCCCCTGGGAGAAACAAGGTTACTATGGAAAGTAACTTTTTCTTCTCACCCCAGGAGTACTCCAATATTCCTAATTGTTCTGCAGGCTAAAAGGCGGTACCACAGGAGGCGGGAAGAACCTATTTTGGAAACAGGCTTTGTAGGACAGCTGTACCAAACCTGGCATCAGCCCTAGCCTGCATCTCCAAGCTGTAATGCTTGACAAATGTGTGTACTGTTCGCCAGGTTGCTGCTTTACAGATATCTACCAAGGGTACATCCCTTGCAGCTGCCAGTGTTGCAGCTGTACCCCTTGTGGAGTGGGCTCTAAGACCTGCTGGAGTTTCCATGCCCACCTTTGAATAGCAAAATTGGATACACTGGACAATCCAATGAGAATTGGACCTTTTAGATGCTGGATTTCCCTTTCCCACATCCCCCATAACTAAGGAAAAGTTGTGTTCTGTCCTGCCTATGGGACTTAGTGGCTGTCATGTAGTAGCTCAAAGCTGTTTTGACATCCAGGCTATGCAGCCTACGTTCACCAGAAGAAGAACGGTCAGTGAAGAACACTGGCAAAGTGACAGAATAGTTAAAGTGGAAGTCAGAAACCACTTTGGGAAGGAATTTCCGATTTGTCTGTAGGACTACCTTATCCCTGTGGAAGGAAATGTAGTCCCTTTTCAATGCATAAAGCTTGGAGCTCACTAATCCTTCTAGCTGAAGTAATGGCCACTAGAAACACTGTATTCCATGTGACATACTTCAAAGGTGCTGAAAACATAGGCTCAAAGGGAGGGACCAGGAGTTGGGCAATGCAGATATTAAGGTCCCAAGCTGGCACCGGTTCTCTAACCGATGGAAACATATGAGATAGGCCCTTGAAGAACCTTTTAAATATGGGGTTTGTTGCCAAAGAAACAGACTTGCCTGCAGATGCATAGGCCGAGACTGAAGCCAAATGAATCTTTAGTGTAGAAGGCTGTAAGCCTGTGGAATGTAAGTAGACCAGGTAGTCCAGTACCGACGACACTCCTGCCTGGGTTGGTACTATACTCCTACTGGAGCACCAAACAGAACACCTCTTCCACTTTGCAGCATAGGTTTTCTTAGTAAAGGATTTCCTGTATTCTCGTAAGACATCTATAACTGGTTCAGAAAGATGTAAACTAGCATACTCTAGGTCCTCAAGAGCCAAGTTTTGAGCCTGAGTGACTTGAGGTTCGGATACAGGAGCCGCCCCGGTTGGAGGTCAGAAGATTGTGCCTCCTGGGAAGGTGTATTGGTTTGTCCACTGACGTGGACAGCAATAGGGAGTGCCATGGCTGCCTGGCCCAGTCTGGGGCTATCAGAATCATTGTTGCTGGCTGAGACCTGAGTTTCAACAGCACTCTGTATAGCAGAGGAGATGGAGGGAATGCATACAGGAATTTCCCTGACCAATCCAGAATAAGGGACTCCAGAGGAACCGTGCCCACTACTGGAGGCCTGCAACAGAACTGTGGCAAGTGGTGACTCTGATGACAGGCAAAGAGGTCTACTTCTGGAGTGCCCCACCTCCTGAATAAGGTCTGCACCACTTGCCTGTTCAGGGACCATTTGTGATAGTCCTGGCTGATTCGGCTCAGGGCATCTGCCAGAACATTGTCTTTGCCTGGCAGATGAATGGCCTGTAGTGAGGAGCCCAATGAGTAAGCTAGGGTCCAAATTTGCATAGCCTCCGTGAAAAGGAGGCTTGACCTTGTTCCCCCTTGCTTGTTTATGTAGTACATGGTGGTAGTGTTGTCTGTCCTGACTTGCACTACCTTTCCCTGTATCAGAGGCTTGAAAGCTTGCATTGCCAGAAGCACTCCCCTGAGCTCTAACAAGTTTATATGTAAAAGAGTCTCTGTACCTGACCAAGTGCCCTGGGCAGTGTGCTCTGCTAGATGAACCCCCAGCACAAGAGGGATGCTCTGTTGTGAGAATCATTGATGGAAGTTCATTTCGGAAAGGAACCTCTTCTCTGAGGTTGGTTTCCTCTCTCCACCACTGAAGAGCTTGCAAAAAGGTTTTTGTTACAGGAACACGCTTTGACAGGGAATCCTTTCTTTGGCACCAATGAGCTCTTAAGTGAAACTGGGTGTCCCTCATCTGAAACCTGGAGCCTAGCACTGTGCCTGTTGCAGCTGCCATTGGCCCAGAAGTTGAAGAAAATGCCTTGCAGTCCTTGGGACATTGAGCCTGAAAGAACCTGCCAACTGCAGGATGCTTTTTACCCTGTCTCTGGGTAGAAAGGCTCTGCCTACTACAGTACTCAATTCTGCTCCTATGAACTGCAGAATTTGAGAAGGAAGAAAAACATATTTCTCTAGATTTAAAAGGAAACCCAGAGATTGCAGAAGCTGCTGAGTGAGCTTTAGGTGTTCTGCTACCTGTTGTGGGGAATCTTCCACCACCAGCCAGTCGTCTAGATAGGGGAATACTGTGACACCTTGCCTGCGCAGGTGAGCCACTACCACAGCCAGACACTTTGTGAACACCCTTGGTGCTGAAGTGAGACCGAAATGTAGAGCTGAGAAATACAGGTTACTCACCTGTAACAGGAGTTCTAGGAATGGTATATGTTGTTCATCCACACTCATTGGCAGGTATCCTTGCTGCTTTAAATCTTGCCGGAAGGTCTTCAAGCTTGCTCCTCCCACCCACCCGGGTGGTATAACTCTCGGCTCCGCCCCATGACGCCAGATCTGGCCCGCTGGAAGCTCAGGTTGTGCGTCAAGCCGGAGAAATGAGGAGTCGAGGATGAACAACATATACCATTCCTAGAACTCCTGTTACAGGTGAGTAACCTGTATTTCTAGGGACATGGATATGTTGTTCATCCACACTCATAGGCAGACTCCTAGCAGTTCTCCGGAGGAGGGAGGCAAGACGCACACCCCCAATACTTACTTGGGAAAGAGAGACTGGAGAACCGAGGCCCCAAAACCAGCATCCCGGCGTGACTCAAGGTCGATGTGGTAATGGGTAATGAAGGTGTTTGCTGACTTCCAGGTAGCAGCCCTGCAGATTTCCTGGATAGGGACGTCCCTGGAAGCAGCCACCGTTGCAGCAGTATGGCGGGTAGAATGAGCTCTTATCCCTCTGGGAGGCTCCATGCCCGCCAACTTATAGCAGAGATCTACGCAGGAAGTGACCCACCTGCTTATCGTCCGCTTGGCTGCAGGTCTGCCAGATGCGGCTTCAGCGTAGGTGACAAACAGCTGGCGAACCTCTCCCCGAATTTCAGCCGTGCGCTCTTTGTAATAGGCGAGCGCCCTTCTAGGGTCCAAAGTATGGAGCCTATATTCGGCCTCCGAGGTGTGACTGGGGTAGAACACCGGCAGAGTCAACACCTGGTTAAGGTGAAACTCCGACACCACCTTCGGAAGGAATTTCGGGTGGGGGCGCAGGACAACCTTGTCCCTGTGGAAGACCAGGTAAGGAGACTCGATGGAAAGCACCTGGAGCTCTCCCATCCTTCTGGCTGACGTGATAGCCACCAAGAAGGCGGTCTTCCACGACAGGTGAGAGAGATCACACCTGTGCATAGGTTCGAATGGCTTGCCCATGAGCTTTGCCAGTACCAGCAGTAGATCCCACGGAGGTGGGGGTTCCCGCACTGGAGGGGAAATGTGATCAAGGCCTTTGAAAAAGCACCAGACCACCTTCTCCTGCGCCACCGACTGCTTCCCGGCCCGCGCCCGGTAAGCAGAGATGGCTGCCAGGTGCACCCTTAGGGTCATCGACCTAAGCCCTTGATTAGAAAGGGACCATAAATAGTCCAAGATGCTTGCCAAGGAACAGGAGGAAGGGTCCAAGCCCTTGCCCTGACACCAAATGGAAAACCTTTTCCATTTGAAGGCATAGCATTTTCTGGTCGACTCTCAGGGACGCCTCAACTACATTGAGGACCTCGTCGGAAAGACCCAAGGCCTGGAACTCTAGCAGCTCAGGAACCAGGTCGTCAGGTACAGGGATTGAAGGTCGGATGGAACACCTTCCCCTGATTGACTGAGAGCAGGTCCGGGCGAGCTGGAAGCTGCCGCGGAGTCCTGGAGCTGAGACTGAGGAGATCTGGGTACCAGAACTGGCGAGGCCAGTCTAGGGCTATCAGAATCACCTGCGCCTTGTCCCTCCTCGCCTTGAGAAGCACCTTGTGGATCAAGGGAAATGGGGGAAAGGCGTAAAAGAGGCCCGGGGTCCACTGCCTCGAGAAGGCATCCCCCTGCAGCGAGCCCTGCTGAGGGGGGCATGGAACAGTCTCAACCTCGCGTTCTCCTGAGGCGAACAGGTCCACCTGAGTGTGCCCCAATGGGAGAACAGATGCTGTACTACCTCCGGCAGGAGAGACCACTCGTGGGATGCAGCCCCTATCCGGCTCAGGGCATCGGCCAGGGTGTTGGAGCTCCTGCCACATGAATGGCTAGGAGATCCGCCTCAGGCTGCGCGACCAGTGACCAACACGGAGAGCTTCCTTGCATAGAAGCATGGAGCTGCGTCCCGCCCTGGCGGTTTAGATAGAAATATGGTCGTGGTATTGTCTGTCTGGACTCGGACCACTTGACCCCGGAGGAACGGAGCAAAGGCGGTGAGAGCTAGGCGGACCGCTCGGAGCTCCAGCAGGTTGATGTGGCATTGGGACTCCCACGGGGACCAGAGGCCATGAGCCCGGTGTTCCCCCAGATGGGCACCCCAACCCATCAGAGAGGCATCGGTCGATAGAGAGACCGTCGGCTCGGGCGGACGGAATAGGGATGCCCTCCCAAATGATCTGAATGGTCCACCACTGGAAATGCCCACATCCCCGCCACCGCACAAGCTGGTCCAAAGGATCGCAGCGCTAGACCACTGGCTGGCCAGTCCCCATTGAAGGGGACGATGTTCCAGCGGGCCCAACGGACCACGCTGGTGCAGGCCGCCATGAGACCCAGGAGGCGCAGGAAGTCCCAGGCAGGGCGCAATTGCCCAACCAGAAATGATCGGGCAAAGGAGGAAAGAACCCCGGCCCTGTCCGCCGGGAGCCGTGCTCTGGCTCGAAGACAGTCAAGCTGCGCCCCGATGAATAGAATCACCTGCTTTGGCTCGAGTTCCGACTTGGCCTCGTTGATAAGGAGGCCCAGTTGAGAGCAGACCTGGAGGGCCAGATCTCTGGACCCTCCGCCTCCTTCCTGGAGGGACTGCTATCAGCCAGTCGTCCAGGTAGGGTACACCGGACCCTCGGCGCCCACGAGAATGCTGTCACCACTGCCATGCATTTGGTGAAGAACCTGGGAGCTGGAGACAAGCCGAAGGGCATGGCTTGGAACTCGAAAGGGATCCTTCCGGGAAGCGAAGGAATCTCTGGTGAGACGGATGGATAGGGACGTGAAAAACGCGTCCTGCAAGTCCAGAGAGCAGAACCACAAGCCCGTGCCAAGGATGGTATTATCTGAGCAGAGTGACCATCCTGAAGGTTCGAGACCTTAGGAACTTGTTTAGGTCGTGGTAGGTAAGAATGGGCGCCAGCCCCGTCCGCTTCGGAACCAGGAAGTACCTGGACACAAACCCTGGGTCTGAAGAAGGGTCCGCCCACCTCTCTTATCACCTCCTTCTGGAGGAGGAGAGCAATGTCGGCTCGACGAGCCGCCAGTGAGCTAGGGACCCAAGCCCCCGAGGGGCAGCTCTGAAGGGTGGTGCCTGCAAGTTCCAGAGGCAGGCCTCTTCCCACCACCTCAAGACCCACCTCTCCGTGGTAACAGCGGACCAGGCGGAACGGAAGTGCCGGAGCCGTCCCCCCACGGGGGGACCCAGGGGTAAGGTGACGGGAATGGGGCGACACCCCTCAGCCCGTCACTGGGCAGGCTTGGAGGAGGGACCAGCCGAGGGACCTCCTGGGCCTTTTCCTCCCTGTCTCCTGTTAGAGGAAGCCGGCGGCTTGGGTTTGGGATGCCAAGGCCGAGCCTGCTGGCCCTGACGTTGCTGGGCCGGGCGCGCCGGGGGCACAGAAGGACGAAAGGGCTTAGGCTGTGGTTTGCGGCCTTTGTCCTTCTGAGCGGAAGAGACCGAGTCCAGGTAGCATCAGACTTCTCGATCCTCTGCAGGTGACCTTCCACCCCAGGGCCGAAGAGGTCAGTCCCAAAAGGGAACATCCGCCAACTTGTGCTGGGTATCCAGTAAAAGGTGGATATCCTCAGCCAAGCTCACTGACATGAGCCACTCGGCCGCCACCGATCTGGCACATGAGTCCCCTATATCCAAAGCAGTCTGGAGCTGCTGTTTGGCCACTGCCCTGCCCTGGTCCCGCACCTGCTTAACCGTAGTCTGCAGATCGGTGGGAAGATGAGGATGACCTCATCCAGGGAGCCCAACGGGCATGAGAAAAATGTGCCATGAGGACGGGCCGAACTGGCCTGGATTAAGGCCGAGAGAGACGAGACTTTCGCTCGGCATAGTCCAATCCCTTGGACTCCTTGTCAGGAGGTTTGTCCACATCCTGGCATTGCCCGTAGCGCGAAAAGCTGTCGGTAACCAACCCTCAGCAGAGGGTGTTCCAAAACCGACAAGGAACCGGTAGGGACGCGATACTTCCTGGCCATCCTGGTCGAGGCGCAGGGCAGGAAGCAGGGCGCTGCCAAAGCTCCAGTGCGGACCCACTATGGCCTCGGCCACCGGAAAGGCCTCCGTGAGAATCCCTCGGTCCAGAATCTCCGTGAGGATACCTGGCCCGCTTGGAAATGGGTTCGAGCTCCATCCGTGGACTCGAGATGAGCGAAGCAGTCCTAGGAAGGACGACGGGCTATCGTCCATTGACTGACCTCTGAAGACTCAAGTCCAGTCGCTTGAGAAAAGGAGAATCATCTTCGGACCGGAAGAGTCCTCGAAACTGCCTCTGGCCTGAGCCACCCTTCACCTGCCGAGGTCGGTCGGGAGTGAGGTAACTGACACCGATGGGGTAGACCCTTGCCGACCGAGAATCCTTATCGGAGCCCCACTGGTGGCTGTGAGGCGAGGTTCCACCGAATCGGTGGAGCAGCTGGTTTTGGCCAACAACCGCCTGGTATAGGGCTCGGATAAGTCGAGGGGTTGTGTCGGCGCCCGGTGACAGTCACTTATTGGCCGGGAAGGCACGGGGTCGGCTACTCCCGGCCAGGAGGAGCTGTTGCAACATAAGGTCCTCGTGCGTCCGGCGTAATTTTGACAGCCTCCCTCATCCGAGGAGGAGGGCGAGACGGCAGCGACGCCGCTTACCATGATGCGAGACCGAGACCGCCTATGGCAATGTGGGATCGGCTGGACCCCTAAGAGGTCCAGACCGAGAGTCCCGGAATTTCGAGGTCGGTCACGGGGAGTGTCTGGGCCAGAACCGGCGCTCCCTTCGGCTCGGATGGTCCATTAGAGGGCTCCGGAACCGGGTACAGCGAGCCCATGGGATCCTCAACTCCTCCGGGGAACCGAGGAGGGAATCTCGGCTGCTAGGCAACCCGCCATCAGGTCGAGAAAAATCTCGACTTAGTCGGGTGGGAGTCTCGGTCAACTGACCTGACGGGGACACCGTGGAGGCCAGTGGCGGCTTGACGAGTCGACCGAAGCGACTGATCGACGACCTGGAGGAGGGACCTTTCCCGCTCCCAAGAGCGTCGACGGAGGACTTACCCTGTCCTTCTTTTGGACCGAGAATAAGGTCCAGCAGGCGTAGCCCTTCTCCCTTAGTGGAGAGGGACAGACAAAGCTCCTTAAAAGAAGCCGTGTAGGAAGAACCCAGGAAGCGGGATAAATGCACGGCCGAGGAAGATCTGCCGCGCCGCCTCCTCGAGGCGATCATCCGCTCGAGCTGATCCGCCCGACCCGCCCGCCGCAGACACATAACGGGCCTCCTTGGACTTCACGGAGGCAAGCTTTCGGGGCCCAGTTGCAATCGGGCAGCACGGTCTTGAGGACGGGCCGAGAAAGATGAGCACAGGTCGCAAGCCTGCGGTCGTGCTCAAGGCCTAAGCAGTAACACCGTGGGTGTGGATCCGTCCGAGACATCTTCTGACCGCATGGGCATCTCCAAATCGAGTCGATTTGTCCACCGCGGCAGCGAGGATCGAGACTAAGTCTTTTTCGCAAAATTTATTTTTAAATCCATAAGCGGAAATAAGAACCAGTCTCAAGCGCAGGCGTTAAGGAGGAACCTGAGCTTCCAAGCGGTAAGGAAGATCTGGCGTCATAGGGGCGGAGCCGAGTTATACCACCGGGTGGGTGGGAGGAGCAAGTTGAAGACCTTCCGGCAAGATTTAAAGCGGCAAGGACCTGCCAATGAGTGTGGATGAACAACATATCCATGTCCCTAGAAATGAAAATTACATACCTACTGTAATTCTGATCTTTCTGTGTATCTTCACCATTCATCACAGATGGGTACTGGCCGGAGGTCAGGACCCCGTGAGGAGCTTTTTTTTTTCTTTTTAAAAGGGGTAGGCAGAGCCGACACACCATCGGCACCGCCCTCGAGGCCGACGTACTGCGTGGCGCTCAAGGGTTGGCCGGTAGGCTGTGTCGACTCCGCCTGCCTACCAGTTCTGAGTCGCCGGAGAGGTAAGAGGAAGGGATGGAGGGTGCGACAAGAGAGTCCAAGGGACAGAAAAAGGAAAGGATAACTGAACTAAAAGGAGAAATAACGACTGAGAGGACAGCAAAGAAGAGATTAGACTAAGGGGATTGGGTAGGGGCCCCAATCTCTGGAAGCGGAAGAAGGAGGAGAGAATTTAGGAGACAGTGAGAGGTATCAAGGTCCCAAGACCCTTGTCCGTCACCAGATTGTATAGGAACTGCAAGGGTATAAAATCTCTGCCAGAATTCAAGGCACAGAATAACTGGCAAATACCCAGAAGCAGAGTCGGCTATTCTGGAGGAAGGACAGGGTACAGGGATTTAGTACTCTCTCAGGAAAAATGTTTGGTGAAAAAAGGTTTTTTTTTTTTTGAAACAGTTGGATGGAAACCAGAAGAGAACAGGAGGGGCAACCACAAACTCCCACCCCATTGGGTGGAGACATGTAGTAGAGAAGTAGAGCCGCCGAGCTGTCTACCCTTCATAGGAGAATACCCCCCTGTGTGTCCCTACTTTAACCCGTTCCTAAAGAGGACGGGGGGAGCCACAGAGAGGGAAGGGAACCCAGAGACTGAGGCCCCAGGGGGATGGTGGGTGGGGTTGTGATGAATGGTGAAGATACACAGAAAGATCAGAATTATGATAGGTACGTAATTTTCATATCTTATCTGTGTCAATCTTCACCATTCATCACAGATGGGTGAGTACCAAGCCCCCCCCGAAGGCAGTTTCATTACACCCTAAGGGACAGGGTCTCTTAGCTCTCAGTGGGTGACACACTAAGGGGGGGAACCTTCAGGGCCTGGGGAGGCCTGAGAGTGGGGAGAGAGAGACGGGGTCTCCCCGGAAGGGGAAGGAAGCTGCCCACAGCGCCGGCTCGCCTATGGGTGAAAAGGTAGGTTCCCTGGTGGGCGGAGCAAATCACCCTACGCCGGGCCAAGGGTGACAACCGGGAAAGACGTAGCCATGCCAATCTCCTAGTGCAGATCGCTGTCCCTACAAACCTAGTAGCTACCTCGTTGGTGTCATAAGATGCCCTCGCTTGGTGCCTTGCTAGCTCCAGGCCACGTGCAGAGAGTGCGATGGCTTGTCTGGTTTGCTCAGAGTCAGGCAACGAGGCTAGGATCTGACATAGCCTGGACCACAAGAACCTGTTGTAGGCTGCATAGTGCGCTTGTTGAGCAGAAATAGAAAGGAGCAACCGTGCCGGGTAGAAGGTCCTCCTCCCCCAAAAATCAAAATCCGAGGAGTCTTGATCTGGGGGCCGGTCACGGTGGAGGGCGCGAAGCCCATCAGGAGTGTCCAGATGCGTCCAAGCCAGACTGCGGATGAGGCATGGAACCTGGAGACTCGGGGAGCACAATACCTCTGGCTGAGGTCCCTGGGAAGGAACTCCGAGAAGGGCCTCTGCCAGAACGCATAAGACGCCTCTCGAAAGGGAGCAGGCAAGGCGGCACCACAAGGGTGGCCTCGCCAAAATTGCCTAGAAAGGCGTCGCCCGCATGCTCAGGATTGCTGACAGTAGAAGGCGAAGGTGCAAGTCCTCCAACATCCTCACGAGGAGCTGATACTCCGAGAGATCAGCAGCCGGAGAGATGTGGACAGAAGGTTCCTCTCCCCCAGAAGAGGGGGATGAGGAGCTAGAGGTCACCAAATGTTCCGAGGGTGGCTGCACGGGGAGGTTGAAAAACCTGGCTGTCCATAGCCCTAACATAAGCAGGGAACTGGGCAGCCACCACTCTGAACTGCTCCCAGGTGAGAGGGCCGCTAGGACCAAGAATGCCTGGGAGCGCAGGAGAAAGAGGCAGAGGGATAGGGGCAGAGCCGAGAAAAGAAGTCGGCTGACCTCCGCCAGGGCTAGGGAGTGGACTGTGAGCACCCGAGGAGGGTGCCTCGGAAGACTCCACAGCCGACAGCTGTACAACCACGTTGGTACTGCCTTGGCTGTGCCCAGAAGAATCCCTCCAGTGAGGTGACCAGGGCCGTAAAGGTCCAGGAGGACGGTCCCCTGCCTCAAAAGAATGGGACTCCCTCAAGGAACCCGAGGGGGAAGGGTGGAAATCTGCACTACGGCTCCATCCAGGGCCCGAGTGGACCCCAGAAAAGGGCCAACGCACAGACCCCACACCCCTCGACCCCTCAGAGTTCGAGAGAGTCCTCCTCCTCAAGAGGGCCAGCCTAGGTAGCTGGCATCTCTAGGCAGCCCCCAAAGGGTAGACCCAGGGAACAGTACCCTCCCTTCCTGTAGGCTTCTCGATGGGCCCCAAAGTTGGGCGATCAAGACACACCACTGGAGGGGGTACCACCACCGAGGGGTTGATGGAACCCCCAAGACCAGGTTGCAGAGCTATGGTGGCTTGCACCACTGCCTGCTGGTCAGCACCACTGACCCCAGTCTCAGGGGCCACCTGACTCTCCTCAGTAGGGGGCTGGCTCCGACTCGTCGACGAGACCACAGTGCTGCCCTCCTCCACAGCCAACCCCGAGGGGTGTGACTGCCGTCCGACTGGAGCTCGACTCTGACTCCGAAGAGGTAGAGTCAAAGCTCTGAGCCAAACCGTGGGAGGCGGGCAGAACCAACCTTGCCACTGGACCGGCAGCCAGAGTTGTGGTCAGTCGGCGCCCTGCCTTCTGGCAACCCCGAGCGGGACCTGTAGGAGGCATCGGGGCAGCTCGAGCCAAAGGTCCAGAGCCAGGGCCAGACGCAGTCCCGTCGAATCCACCAGCACCGGGGGCGGTACCAGGGACAGGGACGGCGCCGACAGCAGCCCCAGCAGCATCCTTGGTGCCGACACCGACACAGCCAGGCCCCACAGCACCGCAAGCGGCACCAAGGACCGAAGTGGCCCTGACGACGGCCCTGAAGGCAGACCTGGCGCCGAACACGGCACTGACCGGCCCCTCAGTGCCTCAAACGGCGCCGAGAGCGTGGACGGCGCCGAGGATGGCACCGACAGATGGAGTCGAAGGCCCTATGGTACCAAGCCGCGAAGGCACGGCGCTGTGCTCAACCTCGGCACTGAGGACAGCGCCAAGGCGAGACATGGCAAGGAGGGCGCTGGATCCAGTCACAGGCACCGTGAGCGGTGTCGGCCTGGGCATCTGGCGGCAGTCGGCACTGATAGCGGTGCCGACAGGGCCCATGGCGCCGCCAACGGCGCCTAAAGCTCCAACGGCGCCGACCGATGGCATCGAGGACAGCGCCGACCTGGGCCTTCCGAGCCGCGGGAGCGACACCGTGGGAGCCTTTACCCCTGAAGGGGCGATTGCCATGACGGCGCCTCCTGCCCGCTCCCAGGAGGAAGTGGGATGGGCCTCCTGCGCCATGGGAGGAGCCTCAGCGATGGCCAGGCTACAAGTAGCCGAGGCTCCCTCCTCCTCGGAAGTGCCGAGAGAGCGTGGCTTGCCCGACGAGTGCGTGCCCTACGAAAGTGGCGTAGCTCGCCCCACTTTCAACGCGCGCTGTTCGAGGACCTGGCGGTCCATGGAGAAGCAGGCATTGCACGAGTCCATGTCATGAAGCGGGCCAAGACACGCAAGACACCGGTCGTGCTGGTCGGTGACGGAGAATTTTCGGCCGCACGGGCACCGACACATGGGGGGCCGACCCGTCTTTGAAGACTTTTTGCCCTCCGACCGAGATGTGACCTAGAGAAAAAAAACACCAAAACAGACTCGACATCGCAGAATTCAAATAAAAAGGAAAGATCTTACCGGGCGACGTCGAGTAAAGGCAGAACACAGAACCGGCAGGCAACCGACGGACTGAAAACGCCGATCTCGAAAGGCTGAAGGCCTAAAATTCCTGACAGAAGCTTCCCACGACGCGACCTCGACAGCAGAAGATGAAGAACTGGTAGGCAGGCGGAGTCGACACAGCCTAACGGCCAACCCTCGAGCGCCACGCAGTACGTCGGCCTCGAGGATGGCGCCGATGGTGTGTCAGCTCTGCCTACCCCTTTTAAAAAAAAAAAAAGGCGCCCGCGGGGTCCTGACCTCCAGCCAGTACCCATCTGTGATGAATGGTGAAGACTGACACAGATAAGATCTGGTAATTGCCTGACATGAGTCTGAACCCGAGATACTTTCTGTGAGACTCCCTTATGGGGATGCGGAAACAGGCATCTTTTAGGTCCAATGATGCCAGCCAATCTCCTTTTTGGAGTGCTGGTAGAATCAGAGACAAAGTTACCATTTTGAACTTTGGTTTTGCTAGGAACCTGAGATCCAAGATAGGCCGCAGCTCTTCATTTTCCTTTGGTGTAAGAAAATACCTTGAGCAAAGTCCTTTTCCCCTTTGATTCAGAGGCAATGGTTCCACTGCTTTTAGTGAAAGAAGGTGTTTCACCTCTTTTTCCAGCCTTTTGCTTTCCAGGAGGGAAGATGGTTTGAAAACTCAGATTTTTTGAACAGGGGAGGACTTGAAACTTAAAGACGGGCCCTGACCCACTCTCTCCAGAACCCACTTGTCTGTGGTGACGGTTTTCCAATTCTGGAAAAAATGAGTCAGCCTGCCCCCTACTGGCAAAGGAGAGACAGCCTGATCAATGAAGTCAGGAGTCCTGCTTAGATTGGGGCTGAGACTGGGCACCATGCCTGGCACCTTTTCTGCCTCTACCCCTGAAATACCCTTGCTGCGGGTATTGGGGTGCCTGAGGAAGTATCATGACCTGATAAAAAGGCCTGGAATGGAACTGTCTGCCCCTGCCTCCCCTACTGAAAGGTCTAGAGGAGGTGGAGGGTCCTTCTTTTGCAGAATTGCTACGGAAGGTGGCTTTATACTCATCCACCTTCTTCACATAGGTCTCTGTATGGCTGCCAAATAGGGAAGTGCCCCCCACAGGAAAATCCAGAGTCTTATTCTGGGTATCCTGCATGAGGTTTGTGGCTCTCAACCAAGCAAACCTTCTCTGTGCAATGGTATTTTCCATCCACCTTGCAGCAGTCTCATTACTGTCTGCTGCCATCTGGAACTGGTATTTGGCAGCTTCCAGGCCAGCAGTTTCAGCTAGGTCTGCCGAAAGAGAAGAAGGTGCTTTCTCAGCCATGTCTAGGACAGACTGCCAGAGACTTCTGGTACTGGGCTGCACTGGCCTGATAGTTAGCTTGCCTAATGGTCAGAGAGGCTGACAGGTAACCTTTCTTAGCCATACTTTCAATTTTTCGAGAGTCTTTCTCTGGAGGGTGGGAAGCCAGAGGGACTTTTGCCTTCTCACAAGCTGCAGCTTGCACCACCCCCTGGTGGTCAGGGTGTGAAAATAAGAATTCAGCCCGTTCTGTCAAGCTGATACTTTTTATCCAACCCTTTGTCCAAAGGAGGGACAGACCCAGGAGCTTGGAGGAGTTAATATCTCTTTTAAAAAACTTATTTATGGGGAGTGACAGTTTTTTAGTAGGAGTCAGACACATCATTTCCAGATATTCAGTCTCCTCCTCATCCTCTACAGATTCAGATGTAGGGATGTCCAAGGCATCAGCAATTTTCCTGATAAAGGAAAAATAAGAAGAATAATCTTCTATAGTCTTGGAAGGGGAGCCAAACTCCTGCTCAGGGGAGACATCAGGCTCACCTTCTTCTTCCTCCTTACCATGCTCCTCAGGATAGGAAGGTGGGTTGGAGGGTACAGGGGTCTGGACTGGGGACTGTGAAACCACAGGCAGCAGACCCTGCAAAGTTTGCATTATTTTTATTGCCTGTGCAAATCTCTGAAGGAGAAGGCACAGTGACAGGCATCACAGAAGACCCCTTTTCCACAGGTGGTTCAGTGTTCTTTGTTTTCTTTACTTTCTTCCTGGAACCGGAAAGCTAGCTGGTTCAGAGGGTCTCTTTTTTACCCATATCAGGGGTAGAAACAGTAGAAGTTTTGGTGTCGCCCACAGATCCTGAGGGTTTCGGCTGGTCAGAGCCAGAGGGACCCTTCAATTTCTTATTTAATCTCTCCAGACATTTTTCCAACGTCTTTTCAGGAAAAGATTTGCAAACTTCACAATTAGTTTTTAAATGGTCAAAACCAAGGCAGAAAACACAAATGGAGTGCTTATCTGCCTTAGCAAAAACTTCACCACACACAGAACAGTTTTTAAAACCGGGTTCTCTGGTTCTCTTTTTAGGTTTTTCTGACATACTGAAGAAAACACTAAAGGTTTTTAAATTCAAAAAACAACAAATTTATCGGTTGTGGCTGGTTCAGGACTCGATCAGAGAAACCGAGCAGAACCGGGAACCGATAGAAATAGAATCAGGATTAGCAGTTTGGAACCGAAGGTATTGATTCTAAAAAACAAAGATTTTAACACATAAAAATTACAGAAACTAGTTAATAACCGGGGGAAGAAAAACCGAAACGAACTAAAAGTACATTGGTTCCTCAGCATTTATCCTGAACCGTGAGAAACTGAGAAAACAACACAAAACTAGCGGTTATTAAAATAACACTGATAAAAGGCAGCAAATGAAGGTAAATGAAAAATACTTAAGTATTTGTTATTAATAAAGGCTTCTCTGACTAGGGCCCACAGCTCAGCATCATGGACACAGGGGGGAAGGAGGTGAGCACTACTCCCTTCACAAAAGAAAGGGTCCTACAAGAGCTTGCTAAGCTCAGGGTGGATAAGGCAATGGACCTGATGGCATACATCCCAGGGTACTTAAGGAGCTAAAGGTGGAACTAGCAGAGCCGTTAGCAGAACTGTTTAGTGAGTCTCTGAGCACAGGAGAGGTCCCAGAAGACTGGAGAAGGGCTCATGTGATCCCGTTCCACAAGAGTGGTAGCAGGGAGGAGGCGGGGAACTACAGACCAGTCAGTCTTACCTCAGTAGTGGGCAAGAATATGGAGACACTCCTTAAGGAAAGGATAGTGCAACACCTGGAATCCATAGGGGCACAGGATCCAAGACAGCATGGGTTTACAAAAGGAAGGTCCTGTCAAACTAATCTCATAGATTCTTTGACTGGGTAACCAGAGTGGTGGACCAGGGGAGCAGTTGATGTCGCCTATCTTGACTTCAGCAAAGCTTTTAACACTGTTCCACATAGAAGATTGATAAATAAGCTGGGTAGGCTCGGGGTGGGTCAGAAGTTGGTCAACTGGGTGGCAAACTGGTTGACAGGCAGAAAAACAGAGAGTGGTGGTAAATGGTATACAGTCAGAAGAGATGCAAGTCACAAGTGGGGTACCTCAGGGATCAGTCCTGGGGCCAGTCCTCTTCAACATCTTCATTAGTGACCTTGCAGATGGACTAGAGGGTAAGGCTTGTCTGTTTGCAGATGACACCAAGATCTGCAACAGAGTAGATGATCCAGATGGGGTGGGCAGAATGAGAAGAGATCTGGATAAACTAGCAAAACGGTCAGAAGAGTGGCAACTGGGATTTAATGCAAAGAAGTGCAAGATCATGCACATAGGGAAGAGAAACCCTGAAGCCACCTATAGGCTGGGAGGGGAGTTGCTAGCAGTCACAAAGGAAGAAAGAGACTTGGGCATCATCATCACTGATGACCTGAAATCATCCAAGCAGACCTCTAAAGCAGTAGGTAAGGCTAGGGGGGTGTTAGGGTGTATTAGTAGGGGTATCACAAGTCTTAAGAGGGAGGTAATAATTCTTCTTTACAAGACACTGGTTAGGCCCCATCTGGAGTACTGCGTGCAGTATTGGAGGCCACACCTTCACAAGGACATTAACCAAATTGAGGCAGTCCAGAGAAGGGCAACCAAAATGGTGCAGGGACTGCATCAGAAGACATATGAGGACAGATCAACAGAGCTCAATATGTATACCCTTGAGCAAAGGAGGGAGAGAGGTGATATGATCGAGGCATTCAAACACCTTAAGGGCATTAACAAGGTGAAAGAGTCTAACATGTTTAAATATAAGAAAAATAGCAGGACAAGAGGACACAGCATGAGATTAGAGGGGGCGATTAAGGGGATGTGAGGAAATTATTTTTCACAGAAAAGGTGGTGGATGCATGGAATGGCTTACCACAAGAAGTGGTGGCTATGAATACAGTGCAGGGCTTCAAACAGGCATGGGATAGGCATAAGGGAGCAATACAAATGACTATGAATAGATAGGCCACTGACAGAGCAAAGGCCGATGGCACATTTATAAGGTAGAAAAAAGAAATGGGCAGACTGGATGGGCCTTGCGGTCCTTATCTGCCGTCAACTTCTAGATGATGATGAGGAAATCTCCAGGTGTTTGGTCTTGTCAGGTGGAGAGAAAAATCAGAGGGTTAGGATGTAGGCAGTTGATAGGTGGCAGCATTTGAAAAGTGGCTAATGCCAATGATTCCATCACTAGCAAGCATTCTATCTTCTGACAAATCTGACCTTAAAGGCACACTGCAGAAGAGTTAGGAATATTGGAATATTCCTGAGGTGAGAAACACGTATTGCTTCTCCCACTGTCAGACTTCATCACTTGGGGGGGTCGAGCGGTTTAACCTGCAAGAGCATCCTTCCCTAAAATGACTGCTGCTTCTCAGAGCTACAGCATGGGACGAGAATCTGTCCTGAGCATGGAAAGAAAGAGCTTAGAGTGCTGACCAATCATTGCGCTTCCCAAACGAAGCCGCACCTCCTGCAACCTGGGCCACCAATCACCATCTGACTCGGGCCCCCCCCCCCCAGTTTGATCGTGGGGGGATTTCAAGAACTGCCTCCACTCTCCTTCACAGCCTGCTTCTCCTGCAACCAGACTGTATCACTGTGAGGGGGAGGAGGCGAGGAGCTTCACCTGTCACAGTGCCCTTCCCTGAAACAGCCACCGCTTACAAGGAGCTTCAGCTTGGGACGAGAAGTTCTCCTCAGCATGAAAAGAAAGAGCTTAAAAAGCTGACCAATCACGCCACTTCCCTAACGAAACCATGCCTCCTGCAATCCAGGCCACCAATCAGCGTCTGACTCAGCTGTTCCTCTGTTTCCATTGCTTTCCCTTCAAAAGCTCCGGTCTCTTGTGGTCCTCTGCACTGAGGGCCAAAGTGCAAAGGGCAACAAGGGGAGTCTGCCCAGGAGTCAGCCAGTGACTGTCCATGCTGCCCATCAGCACGGAATGACTGTCTGCATCGCAGGATAACTCTCATGAATTATTGGGACCCTACGATTAGAAAAAATTATTTACCTTAGTAATCTTATTTTTCCAGGGGATCCCTCAGTATGCTTAAACTATTACAGTTAGCCTCCTGTGTTGAACTGCCCCAGAGAAAATAGAGTGCATGTAAATGATGGAACCATCATTGGCTAGTGTCACAATTCAAACTGCTGCCCCTAGTGACTGCTGCGTTCTAAGAAATGCTCAGATTCATTGCGAAACCTAATAGGCGAAGATGCTCTAACTAAATTATCCAAAGAAAAAACTTCTCTTTGAATAAAAGACAAAAACATCAGTCCCTGTAAGAAGGGAAAACAACACAGATTGGTTCAAATTTTAGCAAGTAACAACTATAATAGACAGGACAGGTAGTGACCAGCAGGGATGCAGAAAACCCTCATCTGGTTCTGGAAGGGAGGGCTGGGTGGGAACTTTAAGCACACTGATTGAGGGAGCCCCTGGAAGAAACAAGATTACTATGGTAAGTAACTTTTCTTCAAACTCCAGGAATCTTATAGTATGCTTAAACTATTGCAGACTACCAAGCAGTACCTTTAGAAGTTGAGCACAGAACTTACCTTGGGAACAGCTTCTGCAGGACTGCAGTGCCACACCTGGCATCACTTCTGGACTGCATGTCCACACAGTAGTGCTTAGTGAAAGTGTGAACAGTTTTCCATGTGGCTGCTTTACAGATTTCCAGCAAGGGGATGTCTCTTGCTGCAGACACTGATGCAGCTGTGCCATGGGTAGAATGTGTTCCGAGACCCAGGGGAGGCCATTTGCCAGCTTTGTTATAACAAAACTGTATGCAAGGTACTACACAGCGTGAAATAGTTCTCTTGGAAGCTGGTTTATCTTTACCCACTTCCTCAGAGGTCAAGAACAACTGAGTGTACTCTGGCCTAGGATCCTTGGTGGGGTCAAGGTAGTGGCAGAGTGCCCTCTTGACATCCAGACTATGCAACTTCTGCTCCACTGAGCTAGAGCTGGCAGTAAAAAAGACTGGCAGAGTTATGGACTGGGTCAGATGAAAATCTGAGACCACCTTAGGGAGGAATTTCCTATTAGTTCTAAGCACCATCTTCTTTCTGTGTAAGGAGATGTAATTCACATTTGTGCACAGGGCTTGTAACTCAACTCACTCACATGCCTAGCTGAGGTGATGGCTACCAGGAAGACAGTCTTCCAGGTAACATACTTCAGTTCTGAAGTTGCCACAGGTTCAAATGGGGGGTTCCATCAGCTTAGCTATGCAAATGTTTAAGTCCCAAGGAGGAACTGGCTCACTAAGGGAAGGGTGGAGATGAAGTCTCACCCAGCCCGGGAGCACATATGTGAGTCGAAAGGTTCTATGTTTAACCTTATTCAAAATGGCTACCTTGGACTGAATGAGATTTACTAAAGAACTTTCTGAAAACAGGGTGGGAGGCCACAGACATGTACTTGCCAGCCTTTCGGTGGAGAAACCCAAGATTGGGGTACAGCATCCTGCCCTGTGAGGAGGTCAGGAGACTGTGACCCTCAGAAATGAATAGGCTGTGACACTGTTAGGGCTAGTAGGAGGGAGTACCATGACTGCCTCGCCCAATCTGGTGCCACCAGGATCATAGTTGCTGGTTGTACTCTGAGCTTTAAGAGGACTCTGAGCAACAGACGAAAAGTAGGGAAGGTGTAAAGAAACCTCCCTTACCAATCCAGTGCCAGGGCATCCACTGGCACTGTCCCTTGTGCTCGAGTCCTGCAACAAAACTGTCGCAGCTGATGGTTATCCATGGAGGCAAACAGGTCTATGTCTGATGTGCCCCACCTTCTGAATATCAAGGCCAGTACTTGTTTGTTTAGGGACCATTTGTGGTAGTTCTGGATGATTCTGCTGAGAGAGTCTGCCAGAACGTTGTTCTTCCCTGTCAAGTGGATTGGAGACAGAGACACCTGCAGGGAGTAAACCAGGTTCCAGACCTTTATGGCCTCTGTACAAAACAGGTCGACCTGGCGCCTCCTGTTTGCTTGATGTAGTACATGGTGGTAGTGTTGTCTGTCCTGATATGTACCACCTTGCCCTTGACCTGAGGGACAAATGACTGCAGAGCCAGGAAGACCACCCTAAACTCTAGGAAGCTGATATGCAGAAGGTACCAAAGGACTGGAGGAGGGCAAATGTAGTCCCTCTCCGCAAAAGTGGGAGCAGGGAGGAGGCTGGAAATTACAGGTCAGTCAGCCTGACCGCCATGGTGGGAAAACTAATGGAATCATTACTAAAGGAAAGGTTTGTGCTATATCTTGAATCCAGCGGAGCACAGGATCTGAGGCAGCATGGATTCACAGCGGAAAGATCTTGTCAAACAAATCTGACAGATTTCTTTGATTGGGGGACTAGGGAAGTGGATCAGGGAGGGGCGGTGGATATGGCCTACCAGGATTTCAGCAAGGCCTTCAGACACCATCCTACGTAGGAGGCTAGTAAACAAGCTGGGGAGCCTGGGAGTGGGTCCCTGGGAGGTAAACTGTGTCAGAATTGGCTGCACGATAGAACACAGAGGGTGGTAGTGAACGGAGTTCAATCCGAAGAGAGGAGGTGACCAGCGGGGTCCTGCAGGGATCAGTGCTCAGACCAGTTCTCTTCAATGCCTTCATAAGCGACACTGCAGTGGGGCTGGAAGGGGAAGGTGCATCTCTTTGCAGACAACACGAAGATCTGCAACAGGGTTGACACTCCAGGACGGATATAGAAAATAAGAAGGGATCTAAGCAAGCTTGAGGAGTGATCAAGGGTGTGGCACCTAAGACTCAAAGCAAAGAAATGCAAGATCATGCACTTGGGGCACAGAAATGTGGGTGAGGAGTAGATTTTTTGGGGAGTACTGATAGCCACCAAACCGGAAAGGGTCCTGGGAGTAATCATATCTGATGATGTGAAGGTTACAAACAAGGTTGCCTACAAGCCCTGCGGGCTTTGGACTCTGAGCCACTCCCGGGCGCAGCCAGGAGTGCAAGCCACCGGCCAGCTCCCCTGAGGCTTCCCTCTCCCGTGGGGCAGAAGCCACACCGCTCGGACTCTTCCGCGAACTTGAAAACCGTGAGCCTGGCTACATCTCCTCGAAGCGGGTGGCAAAGCCGTAAACTAAATTTGCAAGACTGCCCTACAAGCCCACTGGGGCTTTGGACCCTGAGCCCGCTCCCAGCACGACACGGCCAGGACTCGCTGACGCCACCAATGCTTCCCTGAGGCTTCCCCCTCCCCATGGGGGCAGGAGTGCTACACCGTTTGGACTCTTCCCTGAACTTGAAAACCATGAGCCCGGCTGCATCTCCTCGAAGCGGGCGGCAAAGCCGTAAACTAAATTTGCAAGACTGCCCTACAAGCCCACCGGGACTTTGGACTCTGAACCCGCTCCCGGCATGGCATGGCCAGGACTCGCTGACGCCGCTGATGCTCCCAAGGCTTCCCCACTCCCCGTGGGGCAGGAGAGCTACACCGCTCAGACTCTTCCCACGAACTTGAAAACCGTTGAGTCCGGCTGCATCTCCTCGAAGCGGGCGGCAAAGCCGTAAACTAAATTTGCAAGGTATGTCCTCCTGGCGCTCCGTTGGGGTTTTTCAGAAAAAGGCGCCGCTTATTCAATTGGTGGTGTTTCTCTTCTGTGGCTTGCCGATTGGTGCGCCTTTTTCACGCTGCCTACCGATTGGATCGCCCTCAGTCCCCGCTCTACCTAGGGTAAGCTAGTGCCGCTCGGGGAGTTACCTCGGGCGGAGAGCCGAATTTAACTGGAATAGTGCGCTTTCTTCCTCTGTCCGGACTGACATATACTTAAAATAGCTGTTTTCATGCAATTTTGTGAGCGCTCCCTCAGGGGCCTAGTCTGCTACTGGAAGTGTTACTGAATAAGTGATTTACAGCACCTTTGTGATTTTTTTCTATCGCTTTGCACTTCGGCTTTACACGGCTCCCCACCCACCCACCCCACTTCACCCACCCTGGGCAGGCACTTGTTTATATAGGACTCAATCTGTCATATGACTAAGTCCCTAAAATCCCACTGGCTCCTTATACTGCATTGCCACTAGGGGGACATACCATTGTTTCTTCCTGAAAACAGCCTGTTTTCTCAAAGCTTGCACTGGCCACCTAGCCCCGCAAGTTTTTCATGTTTTTGGATCGGTGCTATTTCCTACAAATCTAGCTTTACAAGGGTGATTACTGTACAATCGCTGGCATTCTTTCTTGGGTGCTCCGCTGGTATCCCTGTACATTGTTACCTCCCAACCTCAGCATCCTCTTACTGCTGCCTATAGATTCCCCACTCTAAATTCCCTGATCTCTTTGCTACTACTATACTCTAACCAACATTCATTCAAACCATTTCCACAATGTCATACCCTAATCCACGAGCAAATACAGTCCCTTGTTCCAAAGCATACCCTGAACAAAGAATTATGGGTAAATACCGCCTGGTTGGTATTCCCCTTATCATACTTGCTCTGATCAGTATGAACATATCATCACTCCTTATTCCCTGTGACTGTCTTACCATGGGGTCTGATACCTGGGATTTTCGCTTCTCCAACTCAATTATTACTAAACACTGGCCGGTAGCTTCTTGGCATTTTATCCTGTACCCAAAGGGCTGTACTTATTATATGCTCTTCACTCTTGAAAAGTGGAGTAGAAGTTTTGTCCATATCCAAATCTTT
Organism: Neoceratodus forsteri; assembly: GCA_016271365.2. Classification (NCBI taxonomy): domain Eukaryota; kingdom Metazoa; phylum Chordata; order Ceratodontiformes; family Ceratodontidae; genus Neoceratodus; species Neoceratodus forsteri. The sequence continues at coordinate 485,674,380 of CM057449.1, forward strand.
CACCCGGTAAGGCCCTGCTTCCTGGCCTTGCTTTTACTCCTTCTGGCAGGCGATATTGAGGTCAATCCTGGCCCCCTCACTCACTTTACTGCCGAAGCCCTATCTGGTCTTCCAAAAAAAGGGCTCTTTGTTGCTCACATGAATATCAGGAGTCTAACATGCCACAAGGATGAACCTGACGTGTGGATGAAAGAATACAACCCTGACATCCTCTGCCTCTCTGCAACGTGGCTATAACCCAGTATACTTGACGCTCTCTGCACAATAGCCGACTATTCCCTGATACGGAGGGATAGGCTGACAACCAAACGTGGTGGTGATGTTGCCATCTATCACAGATCTCACCTCAACCTAACAACTGCCCTCGACCCAGCCTCTTCTGAGCTATGTGAACATCTACATGTCACTGTTACATTAGGAGCAAAGAAGCTTCATATCATCTGTGCCTATAATCCCCCCTCTGGTGGCTTGACTGGATTGCAAGACCTACTCGACAAAACTTTCTGAAATATAAACCAAAATGAGGCTATACTTCTTGGGGATATTAACCTAAATTGGCTGGGTCCTGCTCATAGTTCCTTGGTATCAGTGACCAGCATCTATAACCTACATCAGATGATTACTGAACCAACTAGGGCTCCAAATCAAACCAAAGCTGGTACCCTTATAGACTGGTTACCTACAACCCGGCCTGGGCATATGATCTCTACTGGGATCCTTGCAGATGCTATAACCGACCATATTCCTATTTTCCACATGTGGGCCTCAGGAGCCAAACCATCTCCTCCACCTCGTTATGTTACCTTCACGAATTTTGGACAGCTTGATGAAAATGCATTCCTTCAGGACATCTCTGGTGTAGATTGGACTGATATCTACTGCACAGAAAGTGTAGAAGAGGCTCTGCACATCTTTCTCAATAAATTTACTGCTATTCAGTCTAGGCATGCCCCCAAGATCACCAGGAGAGTAAGTGGTAAATAAACTAGGTGGCTACACAAGGACCTCCTGACCGAACTACGTGAAAGGGATAAGCTAGGGAAGCGTTTTAAACAAACTGCGCGTATGGCTGACTTTAACACTTATAGGGACTGCAGAAATCTCTGTAAAAGGAAAATAAGATTAGCCAAAAGTAAATACTGTCAGGACCTGCTAGTAAGCTCAGCGTCAGACTCCAGGAAATTTTGGGCCCATATCAAAACCTTTCTGGGATCCTCCCAGTCCAACACCCCTAAGGATATGATACTAAATGGGGCACACTATAATTTATTTATTTAAGAGATTTACCAGGTAAGCATACTGAGCGGGGACCGCTCGTTTCCAGATGCGACCTGGGGTTACATAGGTCAAGAATAGATACAAATAATGACCCGAAGACTAACGCAAATGCTCTAAACCAGAAGTTCTCGGATCTGTCTCTGTATACCTCTGCTTTCCCACTGCAGACCTCCCCCCCCCCAGGACAGAGGGCCCCACAGGACACTTGGCTCCTCTACAGCTCCCCAGATATCTCCGCATACTCCTCCTTTCTACTTTAGGGCAATAACTGCACAAGAGGTCTTTAAACTTCTCTTATCCATATCTGACAACACTAGTGTCGGGGTCAGACCTCCTTGAACCCCGCTTACTCAGACTTACTGCTACCTACATAGCCTCCCCATTGGCGAAAATATATACATTGTCCCTGTCTACTGGTACTGTCCTGGCCCTATGGAAAGTGGCTCGAACAACTTCTGTCTTTAAAAAAGTGGACAAAAAAGATATCAATAATTACAGACCTACAGCTATTCTCTCAGTCTTGTCCAAACTACTTGAAAAGGCTGTCACTACCCAAACACGTGACTTCCTTTCAAAGTGGGGTATCCTCTCTGATGCTCAACATGGTTTCCGGAAAAACCATAGCACATCTACTGCACTACTAAAACTTACCTCAGATATTCTCTCAAACATGGACTCAGGCAAACTTACTGGTGCTGTTTTCATAGACCTTACCAAGGCCTTTGACCTCGTGGACCACCCTCTTCTTCTATCTTGCTTGCGCAGCCTGGGTTTCTCCTCTCTGGTTGTACACTGGTTTAGCAGCTATTTATCCGATAGGTCACAAGCAGTTAAATTCAACTCAGCCATTTCTGAGGCTGCCTCAGTAAATGTGGGTATACCACAAGGCTCCATCCTGGGTCCTCTCCTCTTCTCTCTCTATAAATAATGTCCCCTGTGCACTGAAAAGTTGCTCGTCTGTCTTGTACGCAGATGATCTCGTCATTTATACCAGCGATAACAAAGTGGAGAATCTAAACTCTGCACTCTCAACTGATTTCAAAAATATACAGAACTGGCTGTACGAACACAAACTGGTCCTAAATGCAAAAAAACCTAAGGTCATGCTTTTTGGCTCTGCCCCAAAACTTCGTAGGTGCTCCTCCTCCCTTACAGTTCACGACCTAGGTGATACAAAACTTGAAACTGTCTCATCTTTTAACTATCTTGGTGTCCTGCTTGACCAATCCCTTGATCTCAGGCTGCACATTCAATCCATCTGCAAGACTGTAAATAGCAAACTTGGCGCAACATACAAGTCTGGTTACTTGCTAACGCCATCTGCTAAACAAGCCATGGCCAGGGGTATACTGCTACCTTCCCTAACCTACAGTGCCCCCATCCTATCTGGTGCTCACAAAACTGCCATTCTGAAATGGGATGTCACTTACAATAACATATGTCGATATGAATCCTCCTCAAGACAAAAGCACCGCTGTCAGCTTTACGATGACCTAGGATGGCTCTCCTCCATGGTTACAAAGCAATATTATCTGGGTTCCCTTACTGATTCTATTGTAAGGCTCAAACCCCCAAAATCTCTGGCAGAGCTTCTACTTCCCCACTCAGTCTTTCACGGTCTGAGGTCTGCCGACGAATCTCTGTTCCATGTTCCAAGATGCTCTACCAAGTATGTTGCTCCCCAGTTCTGGAATACCCTTCCTCCTGAACTCAAATCGGCTGGGTCCCATCGGTTTAAGAATGAGCTTCGTTGTTATCTATCGCGTACTAGCCCCTGCACTTATTTTGATCCCATCTGAAAGTCCTGGTAAAATCACATGCCCCAGTGCTCTCTTATTCCTTTCCTATTCCTCTCTGTATATGTCTTGACCATGTTCCCTAATTCCTGTATGCTTGCCTGCCCGGCAAGTTCTCCTATCCCTCAAAACCCTATCTCTCCCCTCCTGTATCTCCACTCAAACTCTTTCCTGCCATGATCCCTCTGCCTCGGCTCTCTCTCTCTTGCCTGGTCCTTCACCTTTTCACCTCCCTTCTATACATGTCCTTCCCCACTCCTGCTACTCTTCCCTCCTTTCCTTACCTACTTCCTACTATGATCCATCTGTCTTGTTCTCTCTCCTGCCTGGTCCTCCACCTTTTTACCTCCCTCCTATACATGTCCTCTCTTACTCCTGCTAATCTGCCTTCCTTTCCTTACTCACTTGTCATTATACTACCTTACTGACTCCTCCTGCCCTCCTCCTCCTCGTTAATCCTATAGATTTTATTTCTCAGAGTTAGACCTGATACCCAGTTTTATACTATTAACTGTATTTGCCTGTATTATCCTGAGTTTATCCCCTCAACTACTGCCACTTGTCTTGCATCATTGCCTACCGTTGTTTACTGTTATGCTTTCTGTTTACCTCTACTTGCACCATGTTAAAACTGTTTTCACTACAACGAGAGCCCGTAATGCTACCTACTACCTCTGTTATGTTAAATTCGTTCCCTCATGGTTCTTACATTTTTGTACACTTGCTCCTTTCCTTGAATAATGTATTGTTTGCTTCTCTCCCTGTCAAAACATTCTTGCACTTGTTCATTATGTTGTACTCTCCCGAGTCGTGCCTGCAAAATACAGGTTACTCACCTGTAACAGGAGTTCTAGGAATGGTATATGTTGTTTATCCACACTTACTGGCAGGTTCCTTGCCGCTTTAAATCTTGCCGGAAGGTCTTCAAGCTGGCTCCTCCACCCACCGGGTGGTAAAACTCCAGCTCCGCCCCATGACACCAGATCTAGCCGCTGGAAATGGGTTGTGGCAGAAGCGGGGGAGGTCGGGTAGGTCGTTGTGGATGAACAACATATACCATTCCTAGAACTCCTGTTACAGGTGAGTAACCTTATTTCTAGGACATGGATATATTGTTCAATCTACACTTATTGGCAGACTCCTAGCAGTTCTCCGGGAGGAGGGAGGCAAGGCGCACACCCCCGATACTTACTTGGGAAATAGAGACTGGAGAACCGAGGCCCCAAAACCAGCATCCCGGTGTGACTCAAGGTCGATGTGGTAGTGGGTAATAAAGGTATGTGCGACCGAGGTAGCAGCCCTGCAGATATCCTGGATAGGGACATCCCTGGAAGCAGCTACTGATGCAGCGGTATGGCGGGTAGAATGAGCTCTTATCCCTCTGGGAGGCTCCATGCCGCCAACCTATAGCAGAGCTCTATGCGGAGGTGACCCACCTGCTTGATCGTCAGCTTGGCTGCTGCAGGTCTGCCAGGTGCGACTTCAAGCGTAGGTGACAAACAGCTGGCAAACCTCTCCCCGAACTTTAGCCGTCCGCTCCTTAAAATAAGCGAGCGCTCGTCTAGGGTCCAAAGTATGGAGCCTATATTCGGCCTCCGAGGTGTGATTGGAGTAGAACACCGGCAGAGTCAACACCTGGTTAAGGTGAAACTCCGACACCACCTTCGGAAGGAATTTCGGGTTGGGGTGCAGGACAACCTTGTCCCTGTGGAAGACCAGATAAGGAGACTCGATGGAAAGCGCCTAGAGCTCTCCCATCCTTCTGGCTGACGTGATAGCCACCAAGAAGGCGGTCTTCCACGACAGGTGGAAATATCGCACCTGTGCATCGGTTCGAATGGCTTGCCCATGAGCTTGGCCAATACCAGCAGTAGATCCACGGAGGTGGAGGTTCTTGCACCGGAGGAAATGTGGTCAAGGCCTTTGGCACGCAACCACCTTCTCCTGTGCCACCGACTGCTTCGACCCCGCCCGGTAAGCAGAGATGGCTGCCAGAGTGCACCTAAGGTAGTAGACCGAAGCCCTTGCTGAGAAAGGGACCACAGGTAGTCCAGAATGCTTGCCAAGGGACAGGCGGAAGGGTCCAAGCCCTTCCCCTGACACCAAATGGAGAATCTCTTCCATTTGAAGGCGTAGCATTTCCTGGTCGACTCCTTATGGGATGCCTCAACGGCGTTGAGGACCTCGTCGGAAAGACCCAAGGCCTGGAACTCTAGCCGCTCAGGAATCAGGCCATCAGGTGCAGGGATTGAAGGTCGGATGGAATACCTTCCCCTGGTTGACTGAGATCAGGTCCAGGCGGGCTGGAAGCCGTCTCGGGAGCCTGGAGCTGAGGCTGAGGAGATCTGGATACCAGAACTGGCGGGGCCAGTGTGAGGCTACCAGAATCACCAGCGCCTTGTCCCTCCTCGCCTTGAGAAGCACCTTGTGGATCAAGGGAAATGGAGGAAAGGCGAGGAAGAGGCCTGGGGTCCACGGCCTTGAGAAGGCATCCCCCTGCAGCGAGCCCTGCTGAGGGGGGCGGACATGGAACAGCCTCAGCTTTGCATTCTCCCTGGAGTCAAACAGGTCCACCTGAGGCATGCCCCAGTGGGAGAACAGATCTTGTACTACCTCCAGCAGGAGAGACCACTCATGAGACGCAGCCTCTATCCGGCTTAGGGCATTGGCCAGGGTGTTGGAGGCTCCTGCCATGTGAATGGCTAGGAGATCCGCCTCCAGGCTGCACACGAGGGACCATATGCGGAGAGCTTCCTTGCATAACAGCATGGAGCGCGTCCCACCCTGGCGGTTCAGATAGTACATGGTCATGGTCTTGTCCGTCTGGACCTGAACCACTTGATCCCGTAGAAACAGAGCAAAGGCGGTGAGAGCTAGGCGGACCGCTCGGAGCTCCAACAGGTTGATATGGCATCGGGACTCCCAAGGGGACCAGAGGCCGTGCACTCTGTGCTCCCTCAGATGGGCACCCCAACCCATCAAAGATGCATCGGTTGATAGAGAGACCGTCGGCTCGGGGCGGAAGAATGGGATGCCCTCCTGCAGATGTGCCGGAACGATCCACCACTGGAGAGCATTCTACATCTCCTGGGTCACTGTCACGGGCTGGTCCAATGGATCGCAGCATTGTGACCACTGGCTGGCCAGTCCCCATTGAAGGGGACGCATGTACCAACGGGCCCAACGGACCACGGTGGTGCAGGCCACCATAAGGCCCAGGAGGTGCAGGAGAGTCCGGGCAGGCGCGAGTGCCCAACCAGAAATGACTGGGCAAAGGAGGAAAGAACCTCGGCCCTGTCCACTCGAGCCAAGCTCTGCCCGATGAAGAGTATCACCTGCTCCGGCACGGTTCCGACTTTGCCTCGTTGATGAAGGCCAATCTGAGAGCAAACCTGGAGGGCCAGATCTCTGGACCGCTCCGCCTCCACTCTGGAGGGGGCTGCAATCAACCAGTCGTCCAGGGGGGGTACACCCGGACCCTTTGGCGCCACAGGAATGCTGTCACCACTGCCATGCATTTGGTGAAGACCCTGGGAGCTAGGGAGAGGCCGAAGGGCATGGCCCTGAACTCGTAAAGGGATCCCTCCGCTCTGAAGTGGAGGAATCTCTGATGAGACGGACGGTTGGAACGTGAAAAACGCGTCCTGGAGGTCCAGGAACAGAACCACATACCTCGGTTCCAAGGATGGGATTATCTGAGCCAGAGTGACCATCCTGAAGGTCGAGACCTTAGGAACCTGTTCAGGTCGTGCAGGAGTCGAGAATGGGCGCCAGCCCCGTCCGTTGGGACCAGGAAATACCTGGACACAAACCCGGGTCTGGAGGAGGATCCGCCACCTTCCTGATCACCTCTTTTTCGAGGCGAGGGCAATATCGGCTCGGCGGGCCAACAGCGAGGCTGCGGACCCGTGGCCCTCGAGGCGGCAGCTCGAAAGGGTGGAGCCTGCTTTCGAACTCCAGAGGCAGGCCTTTTCCTACCACCTCCAACACCCAGCAGTCCGTGGTGATAGCGGACCAGGTGGAAAGGAAGTGACGGAGCCATCTCCCCATGGGGGGAACCCAGGGGGGAGTGACGAGGCTGGGGGCGGCACCCCTCAACCCGTCACTGGGCAGGCTTAGAGGAGGAACCGGCCGAGGGACCTCCTGGGCCTTTACCTCCTTGCTTCCTGTAGGAGGAAGCCGCCGGATTGGGTTTGGGACGCCAAGCGCAAGCCTGCTGGCCCTGTTGCTGGTGCTGCTGGGCCAGTCGAGATGCAGGGGCTGAAGGACAAAAGGACTTCTGCTGTTGCTGACGGCAGCCTTTGTCCCTCTGGGAGGAGGTGACCGAGTCCAGGGTGGCACTGGACTTTTCGATCCACTGGAGGTGTCCCTCCACTCCAGGGCCGAAGAGATCAGTCCCCAAGAAGGGGACATCCGCCAACTTGTGCTGGGTATCCGCCGTGAAGGTGGATATCCTCAGCCACGCCCTGCGGCGCATGGCCACCATAGCCGCTACTGACCTAGCACAGGAATCACCTATGTCCAGAGCAGTATGAAGCTGCTGCTTCGCCACCGCCCTACCCTGGTCCCGCACCTGGCGGACTGTGGTCTGCAGATCGGTCGGGAGATGAGGGACAACCTCATCCAGGGAGCCCAAGAGGGCGTGGGAGAAGTGTGCCATCAGCACGGCCGAGCTGGCCTGTCGGAGGCCGAGGGAGGATGCAGCGTACACCTTGCGCCCGGCAAAGTCAGCTTTTGGACTCTTTGTCGGAAGGCTTATCCAATCCCGAGCATTACGGAATGCGGAAGCGCTGTCGGTGACTAACCCCTCGGCAGAGGTGCTCTGAAAACGGGCAGACGGCAGTAGGGACCGCTTATCTTACAGCCATCTGGCCGGGCGCAGGACAGGAAGCAGGCTGCTGCCAGCTCCAAGGCTGGGCCGACAATGGCCTCAGCCACCAGAAAAGCCTCCGTGGGGAGATCCCGGTCCAGTATCTCCGTCAGGGGATAGCAGCGTTAGACACGGGCTCGAGCTGCATCTAGTGGACTCGAGATGAGTGGAAGCAGACCCAAGAAGGGCGATGGGCTATCGTCGCAATGACTAACCCCGGAGGACTCCAGGTTGACCTGCCTGGAGAACAGGAGAGTTGTCGTCGGGATTCGAAGAGTCTGCAAAGCTGCCTCAGGCCTGAGCCACCTCCACCCGCTGAGGGCGGTCGGGAGTGAGGGTGACCGACAACCTGTGGGGCAGGCCGTTGCACAACCGAGAATCCTTGGTGGGTGCCCCAGACTTCGGTTGTGGGCAGAGGTTCCACCACAATCGGTGGAGCAGCTGGTTTGGCGAGCAACCGGCCTGGAAGAACAACTCGACGAGGCGGTGGTTGCCCGGTCATTCGAGCGACAGATACTTGATGGCGGGGTCTGGACGAGTCGGCTTGAACCCGGACAACAGCAACTGCTGCCAAATAAGCTCCTTATAGCGCCGATGTAATTACCTACGAAGCCTCCCTCATCTGAGGAAGAGGCGAGGAGAGCAGTGTCGCCGTTTACTTTAGTATCGAGACTGAGACCGCCGATGTCGGTGGAGCGGCAATCGAGATGAAGTCGAGACCGAGGCGGGTCTGGGAAGGCGGGGACACCACTCTTCCCTCAGCTCGGGCACTTTAACGAGGACTGCGGCCCCAGCGTAAGCAGATCCTCGGTCTCCACCGGAAACCGGTGAAGGTGGGTTATCGGCTTCGCAGTCGAGCAGCCTGTCTAACGGATCGAGAAACTCAACTCAGCGTGGCAGGGGTCTCGGCAGGCTGGCCTGATGGGGACACTGTGAAGCCAGCGGCCTGAGCATAACCGATCAAAGTCGACGGTCGGCTGTCCGGGAAGGAGACCTCTCCCGCTCCCACGAACGCCAACGGTGGGATTTACCCTTTGACTCCTCCTTCTTCTTGGGCCGAGAAGAATGTCCCGATGGCCCCTCTCCCTTCATGGAAAAGGACTGACAAAGCTCATCGAACAAAGCCGTATATGGGGAACTCAGAGAGAGCTGGACAAATGCCGCGGCCGAGGAGGAGAAGATGCAGCCTGGCGCCTCCTCCTCGAGGCGATCATCTGCTCGAGCTGCTCAGCCGAGCCAGCCACCCCGGACACCGCCAACAAGCCTCTTTTGATTTTTACAGGCGTTTCTCGGGTGCCCGAGCTTCCAATCCCGGGCAACATGAGGTCATCAGAGACGTTGGCCGAAAGAGCGGCTTCTTCACGAGCCTGCGGGTCGTGATCTGAGCCTAGGCAGTAGGCACGCGTGGAGTGCGGAATCCGTCCTGGATATTTTCTGCCGCAGAGCACCTCCGGCCGGGAATAGATTTGTCCACAGCGCCGCAAGGAAGATGAAGACCGAGTTTAGAAAACTTCAAAACCAATTCGGACGAACCGAAGTTAGGATCCAGTCTAAAGCATGAGTGCTAAGGAGGAACCTGAGCTTCCAGCGGTGAGGAAGATCTGGCGTCATGGGCGGGAGCCGAGTTTTACCACCTGGGTGGGTGGGAGGAGCCAGCAGAAGACCTTCCGGCCAAGATTTAAGCGGCAAGGAACCTGCCAATAAGTGTGGATTGAACAACATATCCATGTCCCTAGAATAGTCATTATGTTGGCTAGTGCACTTACCCGGTTAACAAAAACTAAATAAATAAATAAAATAAATGTGAGAAGGCTGCGAGAGGAGTCATGGAATGCTGGGGTGCACAGGGAGAGGTATCTCCAGCAGAAGGAAGGAAGTGGTGATGTGACTGTATAGAAAGGAAAATTACGTACCTACCGTAATTCTTGATCTTCTCTTGTATCTTCACCATTCATTACTTACTGGGTGTAAGCGGGAATGACACCCGCCAGGAAGCTTTTTTTTTGAGTCTAGCTAGCAGCACCGCCCTCAGAGGTGGCGTCATGCGTGAGGGAGCGGCCGTTAGTAGCGACCGACTCCTCCTCCAACTCAGTTCTGTGAGCCAGAGAGGCAAAGAAAGCAGAAATATAGATAGTGAGGCAAGATGGCAGGGATAGCAAAGCAAGGAAGAATGAACTGAAAAGGAATAAGCCGATGGAGGAAGGACAGAGGAGATAAAAGTATCCTAGCCTAGGGACTGCAGGGCCTCCTTACCTGGGCGACTCTAGGAGGAGAGATAAGTAAGAAATGAGAAAATAGAAGAAGAAGAAGAAAGAGAAGAGAGATGGGATGTTGAAGGGACCAGAATGCCCTATGAGCATAGTTAGCTTACAGCTGAAGGCTCGACTAAAGGGAAGCAAGAATCCCTGGAGATAGAGGCTGAAGAGAAGGTTCACCGAACCGCTAGACAGACTCAGGAGGGCATAGTCCTCATCTTCAACATGCCATTGTTCTTGATACCCACCTCGGGCTCCTGGCCGCGGAAGGCCTTTAACTGGAGGACACCCGAGGAGGGAAGAATAAAACCCAGGCAGCATGACAGCGCTGCTCAGAGGTTTAGAAATGGAAAATGTAAGCCTTTCAGGCGTTTTAAGATAGAAATGGGACTCAGACTGACTGGCCAAGGCTTAGGCTGGCTGGGATTGGATATGGTCAGCACTGCTCTTCTGCAAAAATTGTCCAGGAGGACACTTAAAAGGAGAAACCAATAAGCAAACTAGCGAGAAGGATAGCCTACCTTCTCATTGCCTTCTTGTTTGTTTTTTCCTTTTTTTTACAGATAAAATTTTTAGACTAGATGCATGACCCGATACAAGATGCCTATAGCAGTCGAAGATAGTTCCCTCAGCATTTTTTTTTTTTGCAAAAGAAAAAAGGAATAAGCGTGCCGTTCCTCTGCTCTGCAAGGCAAGAATGGGGGATTTTGATTTCAGGGCAACTATCTGGAACACGGAATTGCAGGATCAAAACTGAATAGCCTGAGCCAGGCCAAAAAACCCCAGAGGTATCTTGCCAGAAGAATGGCAAGAGATAGTTGTGCAGTCTGATCGCCAATGCAATCCACGAGATGGCCCATGAATCTTAGAGTAAGTAATTTTTCTGGAAAATTAGAACCCCCAAGAAAGATTTTTTTTTTGGGAAAAATTAAGCAATTTTTCCTATATTTTAAGAAAAAGTTTTTTTTGTTTTTGTTTTATATGCAGAGAGAGGAGGCGGGAGGGTGGAGAAGCCACAGGTAGGAGGCCACTGAGGGGATGGTGGGCGGGTGTAAGTAATGAATGGTGAAGATACAAGAGAGATCCAAGAATTACAGTAGGTACATAATTTTCCTATCTTCCTTGTCAATCTTCACCATTCGTCTTCCTGGTGATACCAAGCTCCTCTTTCCCCTGGAGGGAAGAGGCCATACCCTGAGGGAACAAGGGCCCACAGCCTTCTGCTGGTGAGAAACAGAGAGAAGACCTGGCTTATTCAGAAAGCCTAAGTGGGAGAAGAGCTGGAGGTGCCTCCCGAGGCGAGAGACGGAGGGCCCCTGTAAAAGTCTCCTAGCTCTGGAAGAGAAAAGACGGGTCCCCGAGGCAAGCGAATCACCCTACGCCGGGCCAGGGGTGACAACCTGGAAAAGACGAAGCCATGCCGTCCGCCTGATGCAGATCGCTGTCCCAGCAAGCCTGGAAGCCACCTCATTGGCATCGTAAGATGCCCTTGCTAGTGTCTTGCCAGCTCCAGGCCTACGCAGAGAGGACAACGGCTTGTCTGGTTTGCTCCGTGTCAGGCATAGATGCCAGCAGCTGGGACATCATGGAGACCACAGATGCCGGTTGTAGGCAGCGTGGTGAGCCTGATGTGATGCAATACATGCACTCTTCGCCGCGAGAAGAAGAGGCTCTTACGCCCCCAGCGGTCGAACTGGGAGAGTCGAATCCGGTGGGCGGTGGGTAAGCCAGGCAGAGGCGCCTGAAGGAGTATCAGGTATACCAAACCTGAGGGCCGGGTTGGGAAGGGAACCTAGAGACTCAGAGGGCACAATACCTCGCTGGCAGTCCGCGGGGCTGGGGAAAAGCGGCGAGGAACTGCCAGGACCGGATGAGGCGCCTCCTGGAAGGGATAGCCAGGGAAGGTACCACCAGATGCTGGGCACTGAATTCCAAAGGAATTCAGGCGTCTCCCGTTCGGTATTGTCTCTTGAACATGGAAATCCGGAGATCCCTCACCATCCTCGAGGAGAGCTGATATTCTGTGAAATCAGCCGGAGGACAGATGAGCAGGGGTACCTCTCCCTCAGAGGGAGGAGGCGAGGATGATGGGGAACTGGAATGCCAGAGGATTCCTGCGCGGTGGGGAGAGTCAAAAGACCACGTCATGCATGTATCTAACATATGAGGGAAGGCAGCCAGAACCTCTGAACTGCTCCCAGGATAACGGACCCGTGGGACGACATGGCCGGGACGCGGGGTGGTGAAGAGCAGAGAGATGGGAGAGGGCACCTCCGAGGAGGCAACTGCTCTCTGCGAGGGCTCTGGAATCAGGAAAGGAGCCCTAGTAGGGGATCCCGGATATCAAACCAGGCCATGAAGCGGAACTCTGGGAAGCGGAGCCTGGAAGAGCCCCGGGGAGAAACTCCCCTGTGGCAGCGCGGGACTGCATGGATCCAGAAGGGCAGTCACTGGCAGACGGAGGACACCTAGAACCCGGGGAGGCGGGGCTCTGCACCTCCGGCTCCTAGCCACCCCTGGGAAGTGGCCAAGAAGACAGACAGCAGGCACGCCTGCCCCTCAACCCCTCAGTTCTGAGAGGGCCCTCCTCCTCGACTGCGTCCCCTGTCCCTAGAGGAGGCAACAGCACCCGAGGGAGTGGCATCACCAGGCCTCAGGAGGAGCCTCCCCTCCGTCACCCCCGTCTGCCCCACGGACTCTCGGCCACCCCCAGCCGAGAACCCTCAGGAGGCAGACGGTAAGGGGACAGAGGAAGGGCCTGCTCTGCCGCTTGGTACCCCTATGCCACGGGACCCAGATCCCGAAGAATGGGGGTGCCAGGATGGAGTCCCACATCTGAGTCATCGTCCTCCGAGGAGGCCAGACCAACAGGACCTCGATGCTGGCCACCCAGGGGTCCCAGGCCACGGGCCGTGAAGCAACCCGGTACCAAGTGCGGCGCCCGCTCGCCCCCACGCCGGCAGCAGGAAAGCCTAACCCACACCCCAGCGGCTCGGCAGGCCCGGCACCGCCGGGGAAGGGAAGGCCAGCGGGCGCGCGGCGTCGGGAAGGGCCCGGCACGCCATGTCCACGGCACGCGAGCGGCGAGGCCGTGACGGCACTACCAGCGGCGCCGCTCAATCACCCGCCTGCCGACGATGCCGGGATCAAACCCCAGCGCCGCCAGCAGGCGCCTGCACTCACCGGTGCCTGGCAGCCTGGATCCGAAATAATGGCGAGCAGCGCCGCTTGATCACGGCACCGCGAGCGGTGCGGGATCAACAGCGCGCCGCGTAACGGCGTCTAAGGCCCACATGAGCTGGGCCAAAAAGCCAAGGGCCTCGACACGGGGGGAGCCTGCACCTCCGAAGAGGTGACAGCCGGGGCGGTGTCAGCGCTGCGGCCCTGGGAGGGGCTACGACACTCCCCCAACACCGCGGAAGGGGCCTCCTCCTCGGCAAGATAGGATGAGGAGACCCCCTCCTCCTCGGACCGTATAGGCCCGGGAGGGGACCCGGAGGAAGGGCCTAGAGATCTCGCCCGAGATTCCCGTGAGCGACGCCGTCCCCCGAAAGTCGGCGGGGCCTTGCCGAGCTTGAACGCGTGGACTTCGAGGACGCGATGGACCATCGAGAAACAGGCGTCGCACGAATCCATATCATGGTTGGGTCCCAGGCAACGAAGGCAAACGTCATGCCGGTCCGAGACGGAGAAATGCCGGCCACAGGAGCACCGACGCATAGGGGCGCGGCCCGTCTTCGACTAACGCTTAGCTCCAGAACCGGACATAACGAAACCAGCGAGATTAAAACACAGTAGGAAAACACCCGGCGCGAAAGAAGAAAAGAACAGTCTTACCGTATCGGCGTCAGAGTGTCAGGAAAAGCGGATCGGAAACACTACAACTACCAGCGCTGCTGCGTGGACAGGTGCTGCCTCGACGGCGGGAGAAACAGAACTGAGTTGGAGGAGGAGTCGGTCACTACTAACGGCCGCCCTCGCATGGCCTTGTGGCGTCCTCCTAGAAATAGTGCCGTGTAGCTAGACTTTAAAAAAATAATAAAAAAGAAACATGTTGGTCTTGCGCTCTGGCTTACACCCAGGAAGTAATGAATGGTGAAGACTGACAAGGGAAGATCACTGGTGAGACTAATAGCTTCATGGGAAAGGATAATTCTGGACATAGTAATTCGGTACAACACACCGCAGTGTGGTTTGATTTTTATACAAAAATCAGTATAAAAAGCAAATAAATAAAAATATTCACACAAAAAAGAAAAACAGCCCAATGCTATGATCAAACAAAATCACCTTACTTCAGGTTGCAAACCACAATTCAATACTTCAGTTTCTCCTACTGCGAAATTGTCAATACCTGTTCAGATATAGCTGCTTCTTGCCTTCACTCCAAGCAAGTGAGACTAGCTGCTGAACTGATCTGCCTATGCATGGGTTTGGGGGGTTTATACAGCCATCCCACTTAATTTTAGGCACGCCCACAAAAAGCAATTAAACAGTTTGTCTCTCTAGAGGCCCACAGCTGGGCCTATACAAAAAGAAAAAGTTGTTTCTAAGTCTGGACTATAGAGAGCTTTCCAACAATATAAACTAATATAAATCTCTCTCTGGCCAGTGTTATTACCATTTTAAACAATAAGGGTCCATTATGTAAGTAAACTCCTCCCACTGGTCAGCATGGTTCTGCAACAGTTCATTATAGATATAGGCCACTAGGGGCCACTATCTTCCTGTCTACATGTCTGGACATGCTGTTTCATGTCTGAACATGTTTCAGGGGACTTCTTGGTTCAGTCATTATTTTATCAGTTTTAGCCTTTTTATTTTACACTGGGGGCTAACCCAAGAACAATTTAAATGCACATATGCACTTTATATTGCTCCAAATGCACTTTAAACAGTTATAAATGCACTTTTGTTCATTCATGGACATTTTAAGCTCTACAGGCACCTTAATAATTTTGCTGCCAGTTGGCATGCTGGACTTGGACCTGGTGCTACATGGGAATGGTGGTGAGGGACGGATAAATCAAATAGGAAAAATAAGGTAGTAGGAAAAAAGGTATAGAGAGAAGGAAAAAGACTGACATAGATAGCCAACCTACATCAGGGCTAGAAAAAGGCAAAGAATAGGGTAAAGAAATACTGTTGCACAACAGATTTATAGTAGGAAGAAAAAGATGATAGGATAGACATCCCTCCACCAGGGTACAATGCCTAGCAGAATGCAGTTCTGCCACAGAGACTTCATCTAGAGTACTGTGTCCAGTTCGGGAGGCTGCATCTCTGGAAGGACACAGACAGAGTAGAAGCGGTTCAAAGAAGGGCGACAAAAATGGTGCAGGGGCTGCACCAAAAGTCACATGAGAGGAGACTGGAGGATCTCAATATTTATTCCCTGGGGGGGTGGGATATGATACTTTCAAATACCTCAAGGGTATAAATAAGGTACAAGAGGGTAGCATCTTTCAAAAAAAAGATGTTTAAGAACAAGGGATCATGATATGAAAATAGAGGGAGGTAGATTTAGGGGTAATGTGAGAAAGTATTTTTTCAAAGAAAGGGTGGTGGATCCACCGACCAGCCTCCCAGCAGAGGTTGTAGGGGGCGAAAATGGTAGGTAAATTCAAAAACACATGGGGCAGACCTAAAGGAATTCTAGTGATAGGAAAGAGAGGGTAAGCTGCAGATCATTTATGATCTGTGGTATATGAAACAGGTAGGGAAAATGGGCAGAGCATAAGGCCAAGTGGTCCTCATCTTCCGTCAAATTCTAGGTTTCTTTTTTTTTCTATTATCTGTTTTTCCTCCTCTGAGCCCTGGCAGGTGGCTGCGGTCCCTCCTTGTGGAGAGACTCGCTCTCTGGCCCTGTGCGTCCCTGTATAACCTACCCCCGGTTAATCCCCCATGGATTCCCCCCGCAACAGGGCCAGGTAGGAGGGCACTGACTCCTCCCCCCCAGAGAAACCCAATTCAGACACCAGGGCGACCCCTGGGAACGCAGGAGTCATAATGGAACCTGCCAGGCTCTGTTTCCACTTTTTCTCCCCCCCTCCACATGTGATGACGTCGGTACATGCCTCCTGACCCATACTACCCTCCCACTACCACCAGAGGGCAGTCAACGAGAGGGACAACAGGTCTCCCTCCCCCCAAGAGAGGAGAGCACTCCTCCAGACACTCGATTCTCTCTCTCTCCCTTGCCGACCCCCCTGAGCTCATTCCCAAACCCAGGTCACCGGCATGGCACAAGATGTAGTGACCAGCGCCACCGGGCTGGCGTTCAATTCTATATTTCTAAGTTAGAAGTGACTCCTGGGGGGACTGTGTACCGCTCACTGTCAGAGTGTCCATGTGTGCCCCCCAACCCAAGAGGGAGGCATCGGTGGTAAGTACGACAGATGGAGCTTCTTGCCGAAAAGAGACTCCCTCCCTGAGGCTTTCCCTGTCTTGCCACCACAGCAGGGCCAGCAAGAGGGGTCTTGTGACTGGCACTAGTTTAGAGAAAGGATCCCTCCTCTGGGACCAGAGACCTTAAATGGAACTGAATGTCCCTCATTTGAAATCTGGACATTGGAACCACAGCTGTGGCTACTGCCATGTGGACCTGGGGCTGTAGGAAGTACCTTGCTGGTCTGGGTCTGTTTAGTTCAAAAGAGCCTGCCAGCTCCAGAATGTTCACCCTGTCCTGAGGGGAGGAAGGCCATCCCCTGTAGGGTGTTCAGTTCTGCTCCTATGAACTCTAGGACCTGAACAGATTCCACTTGGGATTTCTGGGCATTTACCAGGAATCCCAGAGACTCTATTGTGCTCTGAGTGTGAGCCTGATAGTCCCTGATGTGTTGGGGGGAGGGGACTGTCCCATGACTAGCCAATCATCCAGGTAAGGGAACACTGTGACCCTTCGCCATCTTAAGTGTGCTACCACCACAGCTAGGCACTTGGTGAATGCCTGGGAGCAGAGGTTAGGCCAAAGGAAATGCCTGCAAATTGGTAGTGGCCTGAAGGCAGTCTGAACCTCAGGTACATTTTGTGGCTGGGTCTGATGGGGATGTGGAAGTAGGCATCTTTGAGGTACAGAGATGTCAGCCAGTCCCCCTGCTGGAGAGTTGGGATGATCATGGCCATTGTGAACATCTTGAACTTTGGCTTTGTCAGATGTTTGTTCAGAAGTTTGAGATCT
The DNA here is from genome assembly GCA_016271365.2 of Neoceratodus forsteri. NCBI lineage: Eukaryota > Metazoa > Chordata > Ceratodontiformes > Ceratodontidae > Neoceratodus > Neoceratodus forsteri. The sequence goes on from CM057449.1 coordinate 485,691,759, forward strand.
AAAATGGGTCACCAATCCCCATTTTTCTTTTGGGTGAGGAAGTATGTGGAGTAGAAACTTTTTCCTCTCTGAGACAGGGAAACAGGCTCCACTGCTTTGATAAGCTGCAAGCTGGTAATTTGACTCCCAACACAGCCCTTCCTGCTGAGGCTGCTGGGCTGAAATGTCTACTTCTCAGCCTGGAAAGCATTCTGAAACTTGGGGACAGGCCCTGTGTCTCACTACCTCCAAGACCCACTTATCTGTGGTGATAACTTGCCATGCTTGGAGGAAGTGAGCTAGCCTGCCTCCTACCGGGCAGGGGGAGGTGACTGGAGCAGGCAAGTCAGGGGTTCTGCTTTTGGGTCTATACACTTTGAAGTGTTAAATCATTAGGATTAAATTACTTTTGGGATTTAAAACCTTATTTAATAAATTGTCATTACGTTTACTGCATTGGGACAGTTCCCCCAAATTTTTCAGTTAACAGACTTTTTGGAATATAACATTTGTTTGATATTCAACCCTCTGTATAGAAGGAATGCTACTCGATTGTTTCCCTGTTTTCTTTAAAGTTCAACAGTATGTATATTTAATGATGTTTGTTTTCTTGTATCTTTCTTTGGACTCTTATAATAATAGTGTGTTCTTTCTTTTCTTCTTTTAGGACACACATCTCCCTGTTTTTACCTCTTGTAGGTCTGGGCTGATCGTACTTGATGGTGTATCGCTATTATCTCCAGCTAGAACTCTCAGTAAATAAATCAGAGTGCCTGGCTGTATGCTCATGTTTAATTTAACTACTGTAGTTACTGAGCTAGTGAAGTAACAATTAACCATTCTCTGTTTGATTTAGCAAACACAATTTTCAAAGTCATAAGATATTTTTTGTTACATTAGTTTCATTTCCATTGGTTCTACTATTACTTAATATACATTAGCTCAAATATTTATTCATGACTTGTGTGTATTTACACTGATGTGTACTTCCCTTAACCACACCCCTGATGAAGGGTTACGACCCGAAGCACTGGGGCATGAGTGGTGTGCAGTGACTGTCCAAGCAGACCTTTCATTTTGGCATTAAAAGCCCCTCAATTTTGATTCAACTGTCTGTGTGTTAATTCAAGCTTGGAATGCAGTAGTAAACCTTGGTTTTCTGTGGTTCGTTTGGGTTGGCTACCCATTACTGCACCCGCTAGGGTTGAGTTTTTCACAGTCCCTTTTCCTGGAATTGTGACTCTGTTGCTATTTGGACTACAGCATCTCTAATGCTCTAGTAGCATTTGCTAGTTATATGCTTGGAGTCGGACACATGTATCACTGCATTTTACTACTGAAGCCATCTCTGGGCAAGTATTGCAACCTCATACCTTTTACCTGTTTGGAATCCACATCGGAATTCAGGATCAAGGTGGAGCAGGAGGTGTTGATAGGAGAATATCACTCTGAAGATTCAGCGAGCAAAGAATCTCCTCAGCGGAGCAGATACGAGCTCTGCCACAGCAGCAGGTGATGTAAAAAATTGTTTTTTAAAGCTGGAAATATTGCTGCTGAAAAACATAGATGTTACTTACAATATCACGACACTGCAAGAATATTTAGCAAAGAAGCAGGCACCGCAAGGATTAAGAATCAATGTTATTCCCTCCAGTGGCCTCGATGAGTTTGGATACAGGGAAGAGTGGGTAAAAGCGACCAGAGTTTGTTTAAAAACATTTACTGAATTGATCATCAAATCGGAGACTAACAAACTAGAAACTATTAATGAAGAACTGAAAAAAATCAGAGCACAGGTTTTGCGGTTCATGGAGACAGCAGAGTATAAAAAACATGACACAGTATTAAAGAAAAAACTTAAAATATGAGAAGGACATCATCTCGAGGAAGCAACACAAATTATTAACAAGAGATGCTGAAGATTACATTGAGGGGGACATATTAAAGTGGAGGAAGAGTCAATTGCGATCCAAAAGCCGCAATAGAGGCAGGTCTAAAGTGCGCTTTCAGCAGAAATTAGAAAAAGGGCCATCAGCAAGCTGTGAGCATGGAGGCAGCACACAGCAAAATCTGAATGATAATACTACTGAGGCCGAAGTAACTGAGGAAACGGGAGTTTTTTTTCAGACAAAGTCAAAAGATAAAAACCAGGAGGGGCAAGTGAGGAGGCAGCAGCAAACACAGAAAGACCACAGAGAACTAAAGTTCACAGCTATAAGTAATCAACATTTCTTCTTTTGAACTTAATCCTGCAGATATTTCAGTGTTAAGAAAGGGCCTGTCCTTCATCCCCACCCCCAAATTCAGTGAGTTTAATGTTATTTTGGATTTAAAAAAATTCTTTCGAAAACTGAAATTAAAGTTATTTTTTTCCTAAGAAGGAAGCAGCCGGCCTTTGGAAGACAAGAGACCATGGGCTTAACTGAAGAATGCACACCACACGTGGGAGAAGATTTGGATCTAATTTTGAATTAAACTGAAGAAATGGGCTTAACGGAAGGCACCCAATCTCAGTTACACTGTTATTTGGATCTGATGGAAGAGGCAGAACTTGCATCTTTGCTGGTAGAAGGAGAGGAGTCCAGGGAACCAGTGGAATCAGTACAAGTATGTTTACTGAGGATATAAGCAACAGAAGAGCTTCCACTGATGACACTTTGAAACTCAGGGAGACGTACTTTAAAGGTAAGTCAGTCTTTTGTCTGGCTACAACTAATGCTGCACTTTTGACGTATGAAAGAACAGTTTTACATCAGGCACACAAACTATTAACTATTAATCAACACACCACCCCCAGAAATTTTAATCTTACTTTGGAGAAAAGGTCAACACTGAAAGAACTTATTCAAAATGAGGATACTACCATTAAAGCTGCTGACAAGGGAGATGATGTGGTGGTGTTAGGTAAAGAACATCATATCAGAATTGTGATGGGGAATTAGCGAATTAATTTAATTATGAAAAACTTAGCTTTAATCCAATCAGTACTTATAAAAAGCAATTGTACCGAATGTTATCTGATGCAGTATTACAAAGGGGACATCAACGAGACTGAGTTCAAATACCTCTAGTGCGAATATCCAGTCAATTCTGGACTCCTGCCAAAGGTTCATAAAAATACAATTAATCCCCCCTTGGAGACCGACAGTTTCAGGTAATGGGGCACTTACAGAGAACCTCAGGCACTTTGTAGATTTCTTTCTACAAATCTGTGTGACAGAATTACCATTGTCAGACACCTTAAAGAAATGTCATCATATTATATGGGAGGAGAATTTAGTATGGTTGGGAATAGATATAGAATCCCTCTATACTTCCATCAAACATGATCTGGGCATTCATGCCTGTAAATACATTTTGGAAAATCACAGCAGATCAGGGGGCACGCCAACAGACTTCATATTGCTGGCACTGGAATTTATATGGACTCACAACGTTTTGAGTTGCAAGGTGACCTTTTTTTTTTTTTTACAGCTATGTGAACTGCTATGGGGGCAAGCATCTCAAGTAGTTCTTCTTCCCATCAAAGGATTTTTATGACTTTTCCATATCTCACTTAGGTGCAATACAGCTTTTTAACACCAGTTGATATTAAATGTTCTTCCTCTTATGACAGCATAAAAATTTATGATCTCTATCCTCTGGCAGACTCATAAAGACCCATTTCATTTCCATTTCAAAGCAGCAACAGGCCATAAAATACAATGTCTCAAGGAAGTTAATCACATTACATAGATCTGCTGGTTTAATACATATCCTGTTATTTTAACCGAAACCTGGGGGGGGGGGACATCCCACAGACTGTCTCATGAGAGACACTCACATACCACATTCTATATACAAATATCATAGAGCAATCATAACCAGCTGGCCAAGCATCACAATCCTCCCCACCTTGACTGAATATGGGGGCTCTAACTCCTGCATGGGATTGAGCTTCCCAAATCAGTTCACTCCTCACAGACGCAAAAGGCCATCGGTGTTCTGACTGGTCATTCCAGCCCTACGCAAGATTGTCATGTTATACTCTTGCAAGGCAAGATTCCATTTTAACAGTCTACCATTAGTTTTTCCCAGTCGGGTTAGCCAAATCAGGGGGTTGTGGTCCGTCTGTACCTCAAAATGCTGCCCATATAAGTATGGCTCTAACTTCTTTATGGCCCACACTATGGCAAGACACTCTTTTTCCACAGTAGAGTAAGCCTGTTCCTTGGGAAGTAACTTTTTATTCAGGTACACTACCGGGTGACCCTTCCCTTGGTTGGACGTCTGACTCAGTACTGCCCCAATACCCACATATGAGGCGTCAGTCTGAACTATAAAGGGTCTGCTATAGTCAGGACTTGCAATACAGGAGCACTGCACAGTGCCTCCTTCAGTCTGGTAAAGGCTTTTTCACATTCTGGTTCCCAAGTAACTTTCTTAGGCATCCTTTTCTTTACCAGGGAGCAGCCAGGGCACAGTAATTGGGTACAAATTTCCTATAGTACCCTGCTGTCCCTAGAAAACTCTTGACCCGCTTCTGCGTTTCTGGTCGGGGCCATGCCTTGTTCACTTCTATTTTTACTTGGTACAGACGGAGCTGTCCCCGGCCTACAACATGCCCAAGGTATGCCACTTCAGCCATGGCCACCTGGCACTTCTCAGCTTTGACAGTGAGCCGGCCCTCTGTATCCTGTCCAGCAATTCCCTAAGGGGGGACAGATGTTCCTCCCAGCTGGCACTAAAGATGGCAATGTCATCCAGGTATGCTATGGCGTACTTCTCAGCACCATTTAACACCTGGTTCACCAACCTTTGGAAAGTGGCCGGGGCGTTCTTCACTCAGAAAGACAATACTTTAAATTCAAATAAGTCTATCAGAGTGATGAAGGCCGACCTCCCCCTAGCTCTGTCCTTTAACTCGACCTGACAATACCCCTTTGTCAGGTCAATAGTCGTAAGGTATGTTGCCCCTCCCAACTTGTCCAGGAGTTCATCCATCTGGGGCATCAGGTGGGCATCTGACTTCGTGACTGCATTCAATCCACGACAGTCCACACAGAAATGAGTACAGCCATCTGGCTTGGGCATAAGGACTACCGATGAGGCCCAGGGGCTGTGGGATCTCTGGAATACCCCTATATCCAGCATTTCCTCCACCTTCCTCCTAATGTCCTTTTGGACAGCCTCTGACACCGGGTATGCTGTCTGCCGTATGGGCTCTGTGTCCCTGTCTCCAGTACGTAAGGCCGTGCTAAGGGGTTAGTCCAGGCTTGGCACTAAATCGGGGGGTAAAGTCTGCTAAAACCTCCCTTACTTCCTGGATCTTGTCTGGGGCCAGCTGTGGAGACAATTTTACTGCCTCCTCAGAGGACTACCACTTGCTTTCTTCCAGCAAGTCCAGAAGGGGGTCTCCTTCGTCCGTCCCCTCCCCAGGACTACATACTGCGAACAGCATGTCAGCCCTGTTAGCATATGGCTTCATCATGTTGACATGGTACATTCTTTCTATCTGTCTTCTGTCAGGTAACTCTATGATACAGTTCACGTCATTTACCTTCCTAACTACTTTGTACGGTCCTGCCCACTCAGCCTGCAGCTTGTCTTTCCAGACCGGAATAAGGACCATGACTTCCTGACCCACAGTGTACGAGCGAGCTCTGACTCTGTGGTCATACCACACTTTTGTTTCTGTTGGGCAGCTGCCAGGTTGCTCTGAGCTGTTCCCATAAGCTCCTTCAGCCTTTCCCTAAACCTAAGGACGTAATCCACTATCGGAGTTCCCTGGGTGGTGTGCTTGACTTCCCAGTCCTCCCGGATCAAGTCTAGGGGCCCATGTACCCAGCATCCATATAAGAGCTCGAAGGGGGAGAATCCTGTCGACTCTTTGGGCACCTCCCTGTATGCAAACAACAGATGGGGAAGGTATTTCTCCCAGTCCCTCCCATGCTGTTCAGCAAACGCTTGGAGCATTGACTTCAGGGTACCATTAAATCTTTCCACAAGCCCATTGGCTTGTGGGTGATAAGGTGTCGTGCGTCTCTGCACCACCTCACACTTCTCCTACAAACATTTCATCAGGTCCGACATGAAGGAACTCCCTCGATCGGTGATAACCTCCTGTGGAAACCCAACATGGGAGAAAATCCCAAGCAAGGCATCTGCCACTTTGTCTGTCCTCAGTGAGGACAGGGCGACTGTCTCTGGGTACCAGGTGGCATAATCCACCACAGTCAGGATGAACCTCTTCCTGGAGGAGCTGGGGGTATTTAAAGGCCCACAATATCCATTCCCACCTTTTGGAATGACTCCTCCACTATGGACAATGGAATTAGGGTGGCTTGGGTTTCCTTACCTGCCTTCCCCATTTCTTGGTACCAGTGACAAGACCTGCAATACTCTTTCACCTGCTGGGTGAAGTTGGGCCAATAGAAATTCTGTCCCAATCGCTGCGTAGTGCATGCGATTCCCAGATGACCAGACAAGAGAATATCGTGTGCAGTCTTGAGCAACTGCTCACGATACCCCCGGGAACGACAAGCTGCCTGCCTATCACCCGTCCCTCTGTCTGCACAGCCTGAGTATACATCAGTCCATTTTCCCAATAAACTTTAAGTTTACCGTCATCTCCCTGTGCTCCGTCAGAGTCTGCCCAAACCCTCAGCTTCTCTAGACTAGGGTCACTTTTCCAAGCAGCTGCAAACTCCTTACACATTCCCACGGCATGGGACAGGTCCCCTTTAGTCTCTAAACTAGGGTCCCTAGCACTAGCATCAGGGCAGTCAGGATCACTGTCATCCCTAACCCTCTGACACTGGGTCACCCCTCCTTCTTCGGAGTAACCCGCCATAGTTGTGTGGTTAACTGCTACTGGGGAAATTTCTACCCCTTTTCATTAGTTTCCATATCAGGAGATGCAGGCCAGGGAACCAGCCTCCCAGGGGTGTCCACAATGGTTTCTGTGAGGTCCAGGGAACTACAATTTTCCCTTGCTACTTGGCTACGGGTAACTGCACACACTATCCCATTTGAGATTGTTGCCAAGGATGACATCAACTGCTAATGTTTTGGCTACAGCTACCTGTTGCACAGTTCCCCCTGTTTCAACCCAGTCTAGGAGAACACTAGCGAGGGGCAATGCTTTCTCCTCACCAGTAAAGTCTTGTACAGTGACATATTTATTGGGTGTAAGCTGACCAGGCTCTACCAGATCCCCTTTTACCAATGTCAGGAATGTCCCTGTGCCCCTTAACCCTTGTGTCTATATACCATTCACCGTGACTGGGTGCATGTGTTCCCTCATGTTCACAGGCATGCTTCCAAGGACACACAAACAACCTACTTCTTTCCTAGCCCCATGTTGTGTATTGTTTGTCCTTTTGGGACACCGTCTGGCGTATGCCCAGTTTCTTTACAGACCCAACATTTGTTTCTTTTCTCAGAGAAATCTTTTCTTTGAAACCTGGGGCTAACTGGTTTCAGTGGAGGCAGTGAGGGTTTTAGCTGCCCTGAAGGCGCGCTTTTCCCTTTCTGCGTGGCCATAACCGCCCCATTCACTGTCAGAGCAGGTCTGCTCTTGGCATAGCAGTCCAAGAGTTCAGCAGCCTCTTGCACTGTTTTGGGATCTCGGTCCTTCAGCCAGGTTTTCAGCTCTGCTGGGCATGCCCAATAAAACTGTTCTAACAAAATAGCATTTTCAATTTTATCTACAGAGTTTGCTTCAATTCCTTCCCACCAACGTTTTAAAAACTGACGTTGTTTCGTGGCTAGCTCCTCGTAGCTCATATCAGGGCTTCTCCTGAGCTTACGGAATTTAGCTCTGTATGCTTCAGCAGTTAAATCAAACTTTTTTAAAAGTGAAGCTTTAAGTTTGCTGTAATCATTACTGTCCTCATTGTCCATTTGACCCAATGCATCCCGAGCTTTCCCAGTAAGTAGTGGGGATAGCTGGAAGCTCCAGGACCCTCTAGGAATTTTAGCCTGAATACAAACTTTTTCAAAGGAATTTAAAAAGGCATCCATATCCTCACCCTCTTTAAATTCAGCTATCAATCTGGAATTCAATTTGTAACCCAGTCCTGTAGTTCCAGTTAAACCCAAGCCACTTACCTGCTCTGGTGCTGGTGGTTGGAGTCATAGCTTCTCCAGTTCATGCTACCTCTGGCACTCACGCTCCTCACGGTCCGCCTCTCTCTGTTCTTGCTCCCTCTTCTCTACTGTAGCTCACTCTTCTCACTCCCTCTTCTCTTCTGTGGCTTGCTGTTCTTGCTTCTTCTCTCTCTGGAACTCCAGCTCCATTCTGCGCAACTCAATCTGTAGCCTGATTGCTTCTGGCTCCAGAATGCTAGTGATCTTCCCCTGCTGATGTGGCCCTTCGCTGGCACTGGCCCTGCTGTCATCCTCACTGGATCTGGACACTGCACTGGCCGCTAGCCCCTCCATGCTCAAGGTTTGGTCTTTTACAGTCACAGTCAGTGACTCGATGCTCTGGGAATCTGCTGCCATCAGGGCATCCATGAGGTTCTGCTTAGTGGCTCTCCCCTCATACCGGACTCCTCTGTCCTGGCACAACTGCCCCAAGTAGTCTACAGTGTGCCCGCTGTAGTTAGAAACCATCTTCTTCCCTAACTACGGCTACTCTAATTTGCACTTTAGAAAAAAAATAAAACAGGTAGGAACTTAACTGTAAGCAAAATGATATAGTTCTGTTTCCTTTTTAAAAAAAATAATCAGTGCCTTTTTTTGCAAGTGAGCTATACGGCATTAAGCTGACACACTGAACAGTTAAAGCTTGTATTACCAAATTTATCTGCATTGCTGGCAACCAATCTGCCACAAATGCACTCAGCAGGTCAGGCCCTCTGCTCCCACAGTGCCAACCTCCGAGCACAGTAATTTGAACAGGTAACAGGCAGGGTAACCCTCCTGTCTGCATATGGATCCAAATCACCTTTAGTCTCAAGTTCTGGGGGGATTCAAACTGTGAACCTTATGTTAGCGTACCCAAATGTACAGGCTCAGATAGTCTGCTCTTCGGGGGTGGGGGGGGGCTAGATATCTTTTGTCTAAGGGCACCTAACCAGGTATCCAAAATGAACCCTTAAAACTCTATAAAAGACTTTAGGTATATTCTTACCTTTTTTCAGCTTGATAACACCATCAAGCTTATTAACAGTTTTGTCAGTCTTAACCCTCCATACGTCACAAGCAAAAGAAAGAACTTTGAACACACACCCAGGCAGTCTCTTTAAAATACAGATTTACTTAAAATATATAAGAATATGATAAATGTAAACACAGAACAATATATCACAAAGCATACAATCACATAAAGAAAAAGGTTAAAGTACAAAACATAAACTCCTACCACAATACAATTAGACCTTTTCTATCTAATGTATTACCTCTATACAGTGCTTAAGTTAGGTCAGAGATCTTTTTCTTAAGAGTCCAACAAGAAATGTGTCACTAAGTTCAGCCACAGTATTCAGTTTAAACTGTGTCTCTCCACCCCTTTTGTGGGTCATCTAGCTCCTCCTCCTTGTTGAATATAAAAAATTATACAATCAATGATTTTCCTGTCAAGAGACATTTTAAATACTGTGACTTCAGCAAAAAAACAAATTTCCCAAATTATGACAGTTTTTAAATCAAGCCTTTTCTTTGATCTCGAGTAATTCCTCTTCCCAGGCCACATCAAAGAATTTTTTATGACTTTTCCATATCTTAGTTAGGTGCAATATAGCTTTTTAATACCAGTTTATATTAAATGTTCTTCCTCTTAAGACGTCATAAAAGTTTATGATCTTCATCCTCTGGCAGACTCAAAGTCGCATTTAATTTCCACTTCAAAGCAGCAACAGGCCATACAATGCAATGTCTCAAGAAAGTTAATCACATTATAGAGATCTGCTGGTTTAATATATATATCCTGTCATTTTAACTGAAACATTGGGGGAAGGGGCATCCCACAGGCTGTCTCTTGAGAGACACTCACATACCACATTCTATATACAAATATCATAAGAGCAATCATAACCAGCTGGCCAAGCATCACAGTGGTCAGGGTGGGAGAACAAAAATTCAGCCTCTTCCCTGTCCAGCTGATATTTCTGGTCCAGCCTTTTGTCCAAAGGATGGACAGACCCAGGTGTCTGGGGATTTTAAATATGCCCGTTTTTAAAAAACGTATTCACACGAAGCAGTAACTTCTTGGTGGGTGTTAACCCCATCATTTCCAAATATTCTGCTTCCTCATTATCCTCCATCACCTCAGTGGTAGTTATGTCAAGGGCATCTACCATTTGCTAACAAATGTAAAATGGGAAGAATAATCCTCTGATGCCCTGGCTGGTGAACCAAACTCCTGTTCAGGGGAGACTTTGGGCTCTATAGGCTCCCTTTCATCTTCTTCCTCATACTCCCTATACTCCTCCCTATCATCATGGAAGGAAGACTGGATAGATTTAGTAGGGGTCTGAACTGATGGCTGCTGTCCAGCAGGCAGCATCCCCTGTAAAGTCTGCAAGATTTTAAAAGCCTGTGCAATCTCCTGTGGAGAAGGTGCATTTTCAGTCACCACAGAAGTCCCCAAACTCTGTCCAGCAGGGGGTTCTGTGTGTTTAGTTTTTTTAGTTTTCTCTATGTGAACTGGAGAGCTAGCTGGTTCAGCAGGCCTTTTTCCAAGGACCTTGGTACCCATATCAGGAGTAGAGGTAGTGGTCTCTGTGGTTTCACCCACAGGCACTGAGGGTGTCAGCTGGTCAGAGCCAGAGGGACCCTTAGGTGGAGGCAACTTCTTTTTGAGCATTTCCAAATGTTTTTCAAGCGTTTTTTCAGGAAAGGTCTTGCAAATTTCACAATCAGACTTCAAATGATCATAGCCAAGACAGGCCACACAAGAAGGGTGTTTATTTGCCTTGGCAATTACTTCTCCACACTCAGTACAATTTTTAAAACCGGGTTCACCGGTTTTCCTCTTAGGTTTTTCTGACATACTGCCCAATTTGGCAGAAAAGCACAAACCACAAAAGGATTTTAAATTTTAAACAATAGTTTGCGGTTGGGGTTGGTTCAGGAACCGATCGGGGAAACAATCGAAACCAAGAACTGATACAAAAGGGAACCGGCATTAGCGGTTACACAAAATAAATTTATTTAAACAATTTACGCTAAAATAAAGGAGTTTCTTTAACAAAACTCCACTCTAAACTAAAAAATTTCTGGTTATACTGAACCGGGAGGAACCAAGAAAAACAAAATTTTTTAACTAAAATAACTTAGCGGTTAAGCTAAAAACAAAAGATAAGGGCAGGAAATGAAAAAGATAAGGAATACTTGGAAAGTGGCATGTGCCAATGGTGTTCCATCATTAGCATAACATTCCATCTCCAGGCAGAGCTGGCTTAAAGACATACTGCACAACAATTAGGAATATTGGAGTATTCCTGGGGTGAAAAAGCAGAACAAAGGTGATGGAGGGGCCGGTGTCCAGTACTGGCCAACCCACAGGTGCCACACAATATGTCGGCCTCGAGGGTGGTGCCGTTCCTGACATCAACCCCTCCTCCAGATAGGAAGAAAGCTTTTTAAAGCTAAAAAGCTTCCCGCAGGGTCCTAGTGCCTCTGTCTTGATCCCACCAGTGATGAATGGGGAAGATTGACACAGATAAGATCTGGAGAAAGGCCCTTGTTGCTCAGTTCCCGTCTTCAGGAAACCGCAGTTAAAAAAACCAAAAATATATACATCTTAATATTATTTAGGAACTGCTTAGCATTTATTTTACTTGTCCTGGTTCCCTTTTCCAGTGGAAACGGGACAATATTTAGCTTTTTTTCTCCATTTAAAACCTTTATTCTGCAGTTTCCTTTTATTGTAAGGAAACCGACTGCTATTCATTTTTAGCGATACTGAGGAACTGAACCACTTTTTGGTCGTCAGATTTTGGCATGGCTGACAGACCTAAAAACAGAACAGGACCTACAGGCTTTAAAAAATGGTAAGTTTTGTTTTCAACTCCTGGCTAAGGCAGACTGTCAAGTTGTGTTTGAGATGCCTGGGTCCGGATAATGATTTGGTCAAGTGTGAACTCTGTATTATGTTTTGCCCTACAACTCAAAAGAAAAGGACTAAAAAACTGGCAGCTATTATCATAGAAGTTGACGTCAGAAAAGGACCTCGTGACCTCAGAGTCTGACCTTTGCCCCCAGACCACACTACCACTCTTCAGGCCACCCCCTTTCCCTTAGCCCACGTGTCTTTCCCAAGTGACCTGCATCCCCACAGTTTCTGAATTCACCACCTCCTCCGGAAGCCCATTCCGGTTCTCCACCCTTTCCGTGAAAAACTGACCTCTCACATTGGTCTTGAAGTGCCCCCTCCCCCCCGGAGTTTCAGTCTGTGCCCTCTTGTTATGTTTCCTTCCTTCCTTCATGTGGAACAACTTCCCTGGGCCTCCCTTGTTCATCCCTTTGGTATATTTATAGGTCTCAATCATGTCCCCCTTCTCCCTCCTTATCTCCATTATATATAGCCCCAACTCCTTACACCTTTGTTCATATGGCTTGCCGTTCATCCCATGCACCATCTTGGTCACCCTCTGCTGGACACTTTCGATTGAGTCTATATCTTTGTGCAGATAAGACCTCCAAAACTGGACACCATACTCGAGGTGTGGCCTCACCAAGACTTGATACATTTACCTCTGAAGAAGCACATTTCAACGGGTGAAATGTAAGGTGTGGTGCTCAATGGAGCACCACTGTTCTTTCTCTATGCACGCCTTTGGGATGGCACAATAAAAAACCTTGGAAGCTAACGAGTGTCGCGCTATCTGCTTTCCTTGTGAAGAGGGTTGAGTGCGGTCTTGATTCACGAATCCTACATTGCGTATTCCACAGACCAGCACAACCACCAGAGTGCCTGCTTGCTTTCATCCTGTTACTGTGTCCAAGGAACCCTGATTCTAGTAAACATAAAAGAACCTCTGAGCAGACACCAGAGACAGTGCCTGCTAAGAAAAAACAAAAAGAAAAATACAACGCTGTCTCTCCCCCTGAAGAAGGAAAGAAGGCGTCAGTGGACAACAATAAGTTGCCCTCTTTAGAGGACATCACTAAGGCGTGGCACTTCCTCCAGGCTTTCCAGGCTATGGGGACATTTATGAGTTTGCCTGACCCCTCCTCCACAGGCTGCAGCACCTAGCACAGGAGGAAGCTGAGTTTTACTATGATGAGGAACAACAGGAAAGGGAACCTATAGATGCTGACAGTTCCCCTGAACAGGACTTTGGTCTTCCTCCTCATCCCTCTGAGGACTATACCGCTCACTATTCCTCTGTGAGGTAAATGGTCAATACCCTCAACATCTCATGCAGGAGACTGCAGATGATAAGGATGAGGTGGAGTTTCTGGATATGATGGGTTTAAGCCCCACAAAAGGTTACGCTTTTGCCCATTCACAAGTCCCTCAAAAAGGCTACCTGCAAAGTGCTGGCAGCACCCAACTCTGCTGCTAGCACTGACAAAAAAATGGAGAAATAATATCAGGTGGACAAACGGGCGCAGAGTACCTGTATTCCAGCCCTGACCATGAGGGAGTTGGTCCAGACAGCTGCCTGTGACAAGGTCAATGTGCCTCTTTCTTCCCAGCCTCTGGATAAAGATTTCAGGAAGATGGACAGTATGAGCAAGAAAGTTTATACAACAGTGTCCCTGCTTTTAAGGCAGGCAGCATACATGGCTTACACAGTTCAGTACTAAAAGGCTCTGTGGAGTTCTAGTTAGGCAATGAGTGAAAAAGCTACAGGTGACCTGGCACAAGATCTGGCAGACACAGCAAAAACTGCCATGGATGCCACCAAGTACCAGTTCCATATGGCAGTAGATGCCAATGACACTACTTCAGGGGTCAATCTTAACATTGTTTTACTAGCCCAAACACTAGTGCAAAATGACCAGGGCTAGTGCAGCTAACTCTCTACTAGCCCATCTTGACTAGTGCAGATTTTCATGGCTGTTAATGAAGTTAAAAATGTCTCTACTTTAGCATTCTCTAGTCTTCATGCTAATCTCTCTCAATGTTCCAGATGGCCAGGTGTGATTAACAGCTCACAAAAGACTCAATGTGAGTCATTATCACTCCACTGTTAAGACTTTCAGCTAGTGTTCAGGGTGGATCAAGGGTAGAGCGCTGTTAAGTCACTAGGTTCCAGTTTTCTGAATGTGTCTATGTCTAACAATTTGTCCAATATTATTAAGACCAGTGCACCTCATTTCACTAAATTTTGAGTGTTTGTATCCAACATTTCAGTGACAAAATGCAGAGAGGTATACAGGATCGGCCCTGCTATGTGGTGGGTTTTTATCCCAGCCTCACAATAACTTCCCTCTCCCCTCCAAATCTCGTAACTCTGTTCTTTCCCTGGACACCACTGCAGACCAGACTCGGAAGTGACCATCCATAGATCCAAGGCTGCCATTACTGGCAAGTGTAGGGGGTCCACAGCTCTGCTCCATGCCAGCCATCACCATCCATACAGTTCCACCCTTATCCCACTCAGCATGTCCTTTCAGCCTAAAAACAAAGCTTTGGATCACATATGGTACAAAAATAAACCTTGATAAAATACATAATTTGAAACCTTGAAATAGGCATTCCCTGGGGTGCATAGATCATCCTATAAAGAAATAGAAATTGTATAGTGTTATGCCTGTGTACTGTTTCCCCATGGCTGATGAAAAGACACTGTTAAGAAAAATCTGTTATTGTTGGGGTACAGCATATTAAAATCAATGCTTTTACAAATAAAAATGTCAGTTTTCTATTTCTCAAGCCCCTTAGGTTTGTCTAGCCTTCACCCCAAAGTGTCAGTGGCTCAGCAGGTAGTACACTCGCCTCTGAGGCCGGGTGATCAGAGGGCTGTGGGTTCAGTTCCCACATCTGGCACTTGGGTTAATAGCCCAGTAATGACACTGTAGTGCAGCATGAGAGGGGTGCTGCACTTCTGAGGTGCCGTCTTTTGAATGAGACGTTAAACTGAGGTCCCATCTGCCTGGATTGGTGGTAGTTCAGGTGGATGTTAAAGATCCCATGGCACTTATCGAAAAGAGTAGGGGAAGTTTTTATTGAACATCAACTGAACAGAAAAAGAAAAACGAAAATGATATAGAGAAAAATATAAAACACAAAATAATTAAGTAACAGGAAAATCGGAATCAGTTATCCAAGGTAATAGTGTCCATAATTCCAACAAAGAGTCAGACGGCAAATGCTCTGCCTCTGAAAAATATATGGCCTTCAAATCAAGTTCGATCCTTCTAATAATGGTAAGAAGAGGCACATCCTGATTCTGTAAATTAAACAACGAGCATTCCACACATGCCATTTGATTATTACAAAAATCAAATTTAACGTATTAATATTCCAATGAGACGAAGTGAGGGGGAAAAACCATACATCAAATTGTCATAAGTAATGAGAGCAAACAAGGGTTCACGCCATCTGGCAGCTAATAGAGTCCAAAAAGAAACAATAAATGTACATTAAAAAAAAAGGTGTGAAATAGTTTCTTCTTGTTGCTGACATTCAGGTCTGGAACAAAATCTGTCCTGTAGTGATTTGTGTTTATGGTTACATTTGACGTTGATACGCTCATGGCAGCTAAGCCAATGCAAGTCCCACATCTTTTGGGGAACCCTAGAATTACGAAGTAAAGTGAGCAAAGCAGGGAGATGTTGCGCAGGACATTTGGGAAAAACAACAATCTCCAAACATACACGGTCCACTAAATGCTTATACAATGATTTTCTGGAGACAGTTATTAGCATATGGCTAGTAATCTGCCAGTGTTTCAAACGAAAAAAACTATCCCTAACATAAGCAGAAATCTGGGGGGAATATGTTAAAACCGTCAATTTGTTAAGTTCCCATTTATGAAACCAAGGACCAAAGGATTCAAGAAACCAAGGTTCCCAACCTCGATCTTGGTTAACCAGCAGGGGTCTAATATTATAAAACAAGAAAAAACTAGTATAAAAAAAAACAGGTTGGACCATAGCTAGGCCTCCATCCCGAATAGGAGATAGGTGATCTGTGTTTAATGGGTTCAGGTGGCTACCCCATAGGCTTGGAAAAAGAGACTAAGCAATCTGGTTTCAAATTGTCGGAGGGGATAATATAAGCCAGAAAGAGAAGGGAAGCAGAAAGGTTTTAATCATGTAAATCCTTTTTCTTACTCATCTGCCATGAATTCAACGTGCAACCATAGTCTGAGCATAATCTAATTTGGGAGTCCAGTAGGACATCTAAAGGACCGGTACAGTATAAAATGCCCAAAATCCTATTAGGGTCATCACAAAGTCTAATGTCAACAGAAGACTCACCTACAAAAGGGGAACCTAATCTACGGCCTACACATTTATTAAGATTAAGGGCTGCGACAAAAACAGCCCCAAACTTGGATCAATGCCATAATGTAGAACGCACGGAGGCAACATTAGCCACCATGAGACTCATATTGTCTGCATAGGCCAACACGGAATATGGGGCTGAGGGAAGTGGCATAATTGTTGGGGCCGAATTAATAGAACGAAGTAAGGGATCCAAAAAAAAAACATATAAAAGTGGACTAAGGGGACAGCCCTGTCTAACCCCTCTGTGTAGAGGAAGCATAGGGCCCTTCCATCCAATGACCAGTGGGACAACAGTTGCAGACCGATATAGCAACCGGAGTCTAGTCAGGGTATAATCAGGTACTTTATAATGTCGAAGAGTAGACCATAAAAAATCATGATGTACAGAATCAAAAGCCTGCCGTTGGTCCAGTGAGAATACGAAACCATGTAAAACATTAGAATTTCCACGGTCAATCATTTCTCTAAGTAAAATTAGATGGTCCTGAATACATCTCCCAGGGACACTGCAAGATTGTGCGGTAGAAATCACATATATGGCCAATTTAGAAAGTCTGAGGGCCAAAATTTTGGTCAATATTTTAAAATCAGTATTTAAGAGGCATAAAGGTCTCCAATTGGAGAGCAATCTTCTATCCCCTTTTTTACGTAAGTAAAATAAACAACCCATGTTAAAGTCTAAAGGAAGATGTTCGCACTGTAGAATAGAATTATAAACTGTAGCCAATTCAGAACTCAGGTCAGCA
Organism: Neoceratodus forsteri; assembly: GCA_016271365.2. Lineage (NCBI taxonomy): Eukaryota > Metazoa > Chordata > Ceratodontiformes > Ceratodontidae > Neoceratodus > Neoceratodus forsteri. The sequence continues at coordinate 485,708,879 of CM057449.1, forward strand.
GAAAACAATTTATACAACTCACTGGAGAGACCATCCAGGCCCAGAGTCACTCTTGGATGTAAAAACTTGATTACTGCTTCAATTTCATGTGCTTGTATCTCAGTATCTAACATATCTACAACAGAAGAAGGTACATCAGGAAGTTGTAAAAGGAAAGTAGTCCATTATGGATGCAGATGGGGGGCATGGGACCAAACAGTTTTTTGTATAACAGGTACACGGTGCCTGATATCCAAAATATCAGTGAGCTCGGTGAAACTGTCATCAAACAGCGTAGTAAAGGTTTTACTCTACTGTTGCGAATAGAAGCATATGGACATACGGGCGTCACGGTACTCAGAGGTCCCAAAACGCTGTTGATGCTGAACAGAAGTAGCCTTCAGAAGGTGATAATCCATCATGCGCTCCTTAAGAGTACTTATTTGGGTGGAAAATCATGGCCAGTTTCATGAGATAAAGTAAGTAATTTTTGAAGTCGTCATCTGTTAGTGTGATAAAGGAAATACAATGAATCATGATGATATTTACTAAAATTTTTAAATAAAGTTCGGAGTCCAGATTTTGTATCCAGCCACCAATCCCAGGGGGCATCATATAAAATAAAATACAGTCTTTCGATTATGAATATACTCAGTTAAGTGACTTAACAAACGTGAATCAGATAACAGGGAAGCATTCAGTTTCCAAATGCCAGGGCCAAAACGAGATGTCAAGGGCCTAAAGAAATAGATAATAAATTATGATCCGAAAATTCCGCAACTTGAATTACAGCATCAGAAAGTTGAAGGTGGGAAGAAATAAAAAAAAAATCAATACGGGTTGCAAGGGCCTTGTGAAAAGTAGGAGTATGCCGACCCGTAAAAGATAAATATGCATCCTGTAAACCTGTGGAATGGAGCAATTGTTTCAGAAAATTTGTGTCACAAAACAACTTAGTAGTCTTTGAAGTAGAAGACTTATATTTAGTGGATAACCCATAATTGAAATCACCCCCAAATATCACATGCATTGATGTGTATAAATAGGGTTGAATCAGTTTCAGTAGTTCAATTCTGTGAGATTTCAATTGAGGGGCGTAAATATTAATAATCCGGAAAGGGACAGAAGAAATCAAAATATCCAACAACAGGAGCCGACCCGGGTAGACATCCAACAGTTTAACAACAGTAACATCAGGTATACTAAATGAAATACCCAAACCAGAACAAGAGTCCTGTCCAAAGGACCAAAAAGATAGCCCAGAGGTCCAGGCACGAGTGGCCCTGGAAATTTCTGGAAGAGCATGGAAACGTACATCTTGCAAAAAGATGAGTCCAGCTGTCAAGCCAGATAAAAAGGAAAAAACTGCATCTCTCTTAGCATGCTTCTTTATACTGTTAACATTAACAGTATGCACTGAGAAAGCAGAAGATATGAAACGGGAAAGTGAAAACAAAAAAACAAAAGTCACCTTAACCTACCTTTGCTAGGGGTACCGTACCTATGTTTCAGTTTCGCCTTAGCTTTCCTTTTTTGAGAACCAATATTATCAATGGTACTTCAGTGTCCGTAGTCACATCAGGGTGGGAGGAAAGAATAGAGGACGTATCAGAGTCCGTGTTGTCCTGAGGGTGGCGTAAAACCTCAAATTTATTCACATGAGTCACACTAGAGGATTTCAGGGCCTTAGAAGAGGAGAAGTCCCTTCTTAGAGCCCTCAGTAACTCTAACAAAGGTTCGGGGGTCCATGGAAGACCCAGAAATACTAGGCAAGACAGGAATAGGGACCTCTTCTGAGGTAGAAATAGCAAGGTCAGAGGAAGGGAGGAGAGCTGTAGTAAAGGTCTGTGGTTCCAAAACAGGAGCAGACCGTCGGTAAAGTAGAAGAGGGGTCAACAGCAGGTACAACAGGGTGAGGGAGGGCAGTCGTTGAGGTCTAGAAAGAGTGTCAGATAAACGAGAACGTTGTGCGACAGTAATAATCAAACGTTGTTCTTCCCCATCAGCAAGAGTCGGTGTGCCCCAATTAGTCACAAAGGACGCAAAGAGGTTCATCCACACATTGGGAACCTGCATGGCCAATGTTACCACAAACAGAGCATTTAATCTTGTCACAGACACTACTGATATGATTCTGAGAGCCACATCTGTAGCAAGCTTTAGGCTGGCCGGGGTATAAAAGAACTCCCCTGACTTTCCTAAGCATAAAGCTGTTCGGGAGATGCTGTGATTCCAACCTCCGGTTCAAGCATAACCTCGCCTCCACCTACCCGTCCAGATATTCTCAGAATCAAAGATAGCCTCTGGGTCAGAAAGGACAGTACATCTTTGCTTCAACCAGACAGTAATATCATTAAGACTGACACCTTCTACGAAACAATATAGTAACAGTTTTCTGAGTAGGTTTAGTTAAGGGAATGGCATTAAACGGTGACCATAAAGGAGAAGTTTTAAGCTCCTGATATTTTCTCCAAAACTTTTCTAAATCAGTGATAATTTTAAAACTAATATCAAAATGAGACTCTGAAGAAACATGAATTAAGGCATGATTCTCAAAAGCAGCAAACTGCATAGAATCCTTCAAAAGAGTGCGCCCTACAAAAAAAAAAAAACTCAGGAAAGTCAGGTAAGCCCCCCAAATAATGCAGCCGAACAGCTAGGTCTTTTAGCTTGATGTACAGGGGTTGAAAGCATGCAGCATAAGTTTTAGGGGACGAGCAGTGAAGTAGCAGGAACTGGACGAGACACAGGGTCCCAAAGAGTCCGTTGTTCTTGAGCGCCGAGAAGCAGGACCAAATTGCAAAGTCGAGTTCTGAGTCAGAAGAAGTTCAGTTGGCAAAGAAAGATCAAGAGAAGCAGCAAAGTCTTTCAAAACAGGAGAGGCCAGCAGTTTGTCAGGTGGCCTAGTACAGATCGGGAAGAACCAGAATGCCAAGTCTCACGAGGATCCTTCTCCCACCCAGCTGCCTAGGGCCGACTCAACAGACCAGTCCGTTGTGTGCAAGGCATCAGGAGAGCAGAAGCAGGCACCTGTACAGAAGAAATTTCTGGAGAAAGCTGAGCAAGAGGTGCAGTCAGTACAGGTGGTAGGGAGTGAGGAGGTCCGTAGTAACAGGCAAAGAATGCTGAGTGTCAGAATCGGTGAAGAGACAGTAGAACAATCTTTCCCAGGACGGTGAGTCAGTAGCAGCAGCTACAAAACCAGACTGAGGCTTAAGGGCTAACAAGCGCTGTCTAGCAGTGAAATAACGCCTGTTCCTCGATTTTAGTAACATATCTACATCCATAGAAACAGGAGGAGAAGACTCACGTATATGTAGTAGCAGGGCTAGAAGACGTGTAGCATAATTTGAGGAATAAGTGAAGGATCCACAGGCAAACACTGCACACAAGTATCCACAACAGCAGCAGGGGAAGTATCCAAAGGCACAGAAGAACCATATTCAGTAGATTGCAGCACAATAGGCATAGAAGATGGAGTCTCTCTCAGAACAGAGACAGGGGAAGAGACCAGCTCCACTGCCTCTAACACCTCCATGTCCTACACAGCTTGTCCAGCGGCAGCCATCTTGGTCCCACATGAAAATGGGACCCCTCTGCTTACAGGAAGCAGAGTAGGGGAATTTCCCCGATGTCCTGGCCAAATTTCCCTCATTCACTAAAAATACCACCAACAGCTTAATCTGGTTCAAGGTCAGTTGGCATTCATCTGTATCCCCCTCCCCCGGGTCGTGCCTGAAAATAGGCAGGATTTGTCTAGTGCATTTACCTGGTCAACAAAACTAAATAAAAAATCTTAGATGTGCTCTGGCTCACTTGAGACTGTACAAAAACTTTCAAAAGTGCAGGTCTCCAGTTGACTATAGGGTGGGGGCTGAGTGTCTTTCTCTGCCTGATTCTGTTCATACCCTGTGGGTGGTGGTGACAGTGGGTGAGGTGCATGATGTCAGCTAACAGAAGCGCAGAGCTAGGACTGCTTGATTGAACATCTGCTGTTGTGATATCCTCTCTTTGTTTGGTGTGGGGGGGGGCAGAAAGAGGAAGAGGGATGCTATGGTACAAAACATTGGGGGGGCTCACTGTAATGGCACTGCACTCTTTTTCTGCTGGGGAACTGGAAGCAATGTGAGAGCAGGATAAATGTGCAATAATCAGAGTATTTCTTGGCTTTGCTTGCATTGTTTCCCGTATAAGTGATCAAAATGTACCATTATAATAAAGGGCTAGTGCAACCATCTGCAGGCTACTGCAATTTTGAATCAACTTGCCCTGCTGGCTAGTGCAAAAAACGGTTAGGGTTGACCCCTGCACTACTTCCAGGGTCACAGCACATGCACTGTCCCTAAGAATGTTTTCTTGGCTCAGAACCACAAACCTCTCTCAGGACACAAATACTAGCAACAGATTTCCCTTGTTAGGGAAATTCTCTGTTCGGTAACAAAACCAATGCTTATATAAAAAAGGTGGAAAAACAATACAGAGAAGGAAAAGGCCTCCACTTCCCATAGGCCTTAAGGAAGGGGAGTTAAGGGCCAGGGTTACTACCCCTGTACTTACCTGGTCTATGATGTCCCCCCCCCACTGTATTCTTCAAGGGCAGAGGCAGGAAGGGTTCTAGGCATGCAGATGCCAATACCAGCCTCCAAGACCCAAGCAAAACCCCCAACAAGTCGGTGCAAGTCACTCAAAATCTGCCAGTGGGAGGAAGGCCATTTTAGTATTTCCAGGCACGGGAAAAAAATGATCGCAGATAGGTGGGTCCTAGAAATAGTGAAGCAGGGTCTGCCCTTCCAGAACTGGAGGCTCACAAAAACTTCACATCTCCTACTCCGACACAAAAAATAAAAATTACGTACCTACTGTAATTCTTGATCTTCCTGTGCATCTTCACCATTCATCACTGTTGGGTGTCTGGCCGGAGACAGGCATCCCACAGAGAATTTTTTTTTTTTGGAAAGAGGAGCCAGTGCCATTGGCGCCGCCCATGTCGCCGACGCACTGCATGGTGCTCGTGGGTTGGCCAGTATTGACCATTGGATCCTCCTCCACCTCAGTTATGCATGCTGGGGAGACAGAAGGAAAGGAGGTATAGAGAAAATAAGGGTGGCTCAAGGGAGCCCAAGAGACAGCAAAAGGAAAAGGAGCAACTGCAAAAGAATAAGCCAGCCAGAGGACAGAGAAGGAGAGGGACCTCTAGGTTATGGGAAGAGAAGGCCCCAGTCCCTGGACGACTAAAGGTAGGAAGGAGGGGAGAGAGAGAGAGAGAGAGAGGGATAGAGAAGAGGTTTGAGGGAGAGCGGGATGAGAGAGGGAGGACAAGACCCTCAGGACAATGGCTTATCAGAAGATCACTAAGAGATGGACTCAAGGGAGGTTCTGAAGATTCAGATAATCCCCATGGTTAAGGCTCTCCCTAGCCCTGATCCCAACTCCCACAGGGAATATCCCCTCTCTTCCCTCTCCCCCTACAGTTACCGTAAGGAGAAAACCAAGGTTTTCAAGGGTGAGGGGGGGACGCGAGAGAAGGAACCCCTAAAATGGTACCATCCCCACAGGGGAAGGTAAGAGAGAGAAAAGACAACAAGAGGCAAGGGAGTTATGGCCAGCCCCAGAATCGCCTCATCCTGGATGACTGAGAGTTGGAACTCATGGGATGGCTGCACCCATAGAGCAGTTCAGGACAGGAGTGGACCACCAGAAGACCCTATGAAATCCCTTATAGGGGGCTCACTCTCCCATTTCCAACATCCCCCAGAGAGGAGAGAAAATAATCCATCGGGGGGGGGAGGAGGGCGAGTAGGGAGGCTGTACGGCTCAGGGACTGAGGCCTTGTGAGGGGAAGGTGGGAAGGATTCAGTGATGAATGGTGAAGATGCACAGGAAGATCAAGAATTACGGTAGGTACATAATTTTCATATCTTACCTGTGTCACACTTCACCATTCATCACTGTTGGGTGAGTACCATGCTCCCCCAAAGGGGGCCCAAGAAACCCTGAAGGAATAACATCCCTCAGCTCCCCCCAGGAAAAAATGGTGGGGGGCCTGGGACTGGTCAGGATGAGGCAGGGCCCCCTGATCTTTAAAACAAGAAAGACGCCCCCTGAAGTTCCCATCTTGCCATGTGGGAGAAGAGATGGGTTCCCTGGAAGGAAGAGGCCAGTAATCTGTGCTGGGCCAAAGGTGACAGCCTCGAAAGGCAAATCCATGCCATCTGCCTAATGCAGATCGCTGTCCCCGCAAGCCATAAAGTGACCTCATTGGTGTCACAAGATGCCCTTGACTGGTGCCTTGCCAACTCCAGGCTTACCGCAGAGAGGGCTATGGCTTGCTGGGTAGCCTCTGAGTCAGGCAGCGATGCTAGTGCCTGGCCCAGCATCGCCCACAGACGCCTGTCATAGGCAGTGTGGTGCGCCTAATGTGAAATGATAGCAAGCATCATCCACGCAGAGGAGAACACTCTCTGCCCTAGCTGATCAAACTCACGAGCGTCAGGATCATGGGGCTGGTCGCGGACCGGGCGTCTATGCCCGGAAGGGGTGTCCAGATGCGTCAGTCCAGAAGATGGATGGGGCAAAGAGCCTGGAGACCCCCGGGTAGCACAATACCATCTCCTGCAGTCCATAGGGGCTGGTTCTGAGCAGTATGGAAGCTGCCAGGTGCTGTACGATGCCTACCGGAAAGGAACTGGCCAGGATGGGACCACCAAATCATGTACCTTGTATTCGCCTAAAAACACTTGCGTCGCACGCTCAGTATCGTCTCAGACATAACGAGAAATGTGCAAGTCCCTGACCAGCTTTGAAAGAAATTGCTGCTACTGGGCCTGATCAGTGTCTGAAGACAGATGGACAGAAGGCTCCTCTTCCCCTGTGCAGGAAGACGAGGAGGCAGAGGAACTTGTCGGAAGACCTGCTCGTTCATGGCCCTAACATAATGTGGGAAAGTCATAGCCCGAGATGTGAACTGTTCCCACAGGACCCACGTGGCCTGGGAGAAGGGGAGCTGGTCGCAGAGGCATGGGTGAACCTGCCATCTGATGTGACGTGTCTCTGCCAGGGCTAGAAGAATCTACAGGAGAACCTGGAATCTGCAGGTCTGTAAATTCACTGACCTGTTAAGGAACACAAATCGGTCAGGACTTAGCCCTGTAAGGTGAGCTACCCTATGAGGGGACCGGGGACACATGGATGCAGAAGGGCGGTCCCCAGCCCCATCCAATGAGACCACCTTAGAAGAGGATGAAGGAAGGAGACCAGGCTCAGCATCACGAGCGCTTCCCAGATGGGTTACGGGAGGTGCCAATGTCATTCGGCCTCTGTTTCCTCAACCCTCACCTAATTTAAGGAAGCTCGCCCTTGCACCCCAGCAAGAGCCCCCAACTCAGATGACCCTGAAGGGGCTGCAGAAGGAGGGGCTTGATCTTAATTCTGACAGGAGGGATGGCACCAGGGATGGCAGCTACCCCCTCACTCAGGATCCCGATCGTCACACCCACAGCAGCGGGACCACCAACCCACAGCTAACTCCCTAATCCACCATTGGCTCGAGATTCAGCACGAGCCACAGTCACCGGAGTCGTTGGAGTGGGCATGTGGGAAGAAGCAAGGGTGCTAAGCTGTGGGGAACCCTCTAACTCTGAAGAATCAGGCCTTCAGTCTGGATCAGCCTCCGAATCGTCTGGCTCCTAAGAGGAGATGATCAAGAAGTGTTCTGGACCAGCAGCCCTGGGGGTTCCCCCAGTCAAGGTGCCACCCCGATCACTAGAGCCAAGAACAGCCCCGGGATCCGAGATGGCATTATCAGGCGGCACCGAGGAATGCCCTGTGCCAGGACCCGCCTGTGCTCAACAATGGGGAAGCCTGCACCTCTGAAGAGGTGACTGCCAGAGCTGTGCTCCTGGCCTGGCCCTGAATAGAGCCAGACCAGACCTCCAGCACTGCGGTAGGAACCTCTTCTATGGCAAGGCATGAAGAAGAGGAGACCCCCCTCTTCACTGGACCATGTAGGCCTGGGAAGGGACCCGGAGGAAGGGCTGAGCGTCCTGCGTTTGGACCGACATGAGCAACGACGCCCCAAAAAGTCCATGTGCCCTGCCGACTTTAACGCCATGGTGCTCCAGAACCAGGTCCATTGAGAAGCAGGCCAGAGTAATCCATGTCGTGGTTGAGGTCTAAGGCAGGAAAGGCAAAGTCATGCTGGTCAGTACGAGATCTGTCGGCCGCATGGGAGGCTCACCATTTTCTTTGACCATTTCTTGTCCCGAGGACCAGGCATGATGTGTACAGTAACTTAACAAACCAGAAAAGACTCGACGTCGCTTAATAAAAAGGAAAGATCTTGCTGGTCTGGAAACTATGTCGAGTAGGCAGCAGAACTGAGGTGGAGTCACGGTGCAGAATCTGAAGAATGGCATCGAAAGGCTCCGAGGTGTCGACGTCATCTAGGCCATGCAGAGAACTCTCAAGCAAGGTGCTGTCTCAACGATGGCAGAACTGAAGAGGAAGAAGAACCAACGGCTGCTACTGGCCAACCCACAAGCACCACAGAATGCGTTGGCTTCGTGCGCCAGCCCCCAAAAAAAAATAACGCTGGGGTGCCTGTCTCCGCCAGACACCCAACAGTGATGAATGGTGAAGACTGACAGAGGTAAGCTTTCCTGCTGAAGCTGGAGGTGGAGGTGGAGAAGTTGTTACAAGCAAATGCAGTGGAGAAACCCCACTCCCACCCCCACAGCTGGAGAAGGAGTTCTACTCTAGGTACTTCCTGACCCACAAGAAAAATGGGGAGTGGTGACCCATGTTACATTTGAGATACTTGAATAAGCACCTAAAAAAAAAGTTCAAGATGGTAACACTGGGCTCAGTGATTCCATCACTGCAACAAGGAGACTGGCTAGAATCACTGGATCTGAAAGACTCAACTTTCACATACCAGTCAGACCCACTCACAGAAAATACCTCAGATTCAAGATAGGGAACTGCCTCTGCCAGTTCACTGCCTTATCTTTTAGCCTGTCCTCAGCTCCCAAAGTACCTAGCTGTGGTGGTAGCACCTCTGAGAAGACAATGGGTAGTGGTCTTTCCTTACCTAAATGACTGGTTAGTTGCAGGAAAGTCACACCAGGAGGCCAAGTCCTCCTTCCTTCTCGCCCATCACACCCTGGAGGACCTAGACTTTCTAATAAATGTCCAGAAAACTCAGACAGAGCCTGTGTAGGTTCTGGACTTTATAGGTACAGAGCCGGATGCCCACCAAGGGAAGGCATGTCACTCTTGAGAAAGAGTGGCAAACCTGATAGTGCTTGCAATGCTTTTCAGGGCAGGGCAGCCCAGACCAGACCAGCAAGGGACTTCCTTCAGCTGCTCAGGCATATGGCCTCATCTACAGCTGTAGTTCCAGGTTCCAAACGAGGGGCATACTGTACCACCTGGGGTCCCACTGGTCTCAGAGGTGGGGCCCACTGTCAAAACTGGTGCCTGTGTCAAAACGCCTGTTAAGGGCACATGAGTGGTGGAAAGGAGTAGGCAGCCACTCATGATGGTGCTCAGTACAGATGCCTCCCTCCCTCTTGGGCTGGGGTGCCCATCTGGAGCATTCCTCTGTCTGTGGGGTGTGGAACCCACAGGAGTTTTAGGAGCACATATATCTCCTGGAGCCCAGGCAGTGCACCTGGCAATGCTGGCTCTTTCTTCCCAAATCAGAGGCCAGCCTGTTCAGGTCAGGAGGGCAAGAACCCTGTGTCTCAGAGCATGGTACTTGAAGAGCTAGAGTTTTCTGGGCTAAACCTTTCGGAAAAGGTTTTGGAAGTGCTCAAGGCTGCCAGAAAACCAGCAACAAGGAAAACCTATGCCTCAAAGTGGTAAAGATTTTCCCTGTGACGTTCCTCTAGACAGCTCAGTCCACTCCAGGCAGATCTTCCTACTATCCTTGACTACCTGGTTCACCTTCAGTCTCTGGGCCTCAGGCCTTCAACTCTGAAGGTGCATCTGGAAACAGTGTCAGGATATGTTTTAGCTGACAAGGACAGGTCAGTGGCCTCTCAGCCCATCTTCAAAAAGTTCTTTGAAGGTCCTATCCACCTGTACCCTCAAATCAGGAATTCAGTCCCACCGCAGGACCTGAATCTGTGCATTGCACATCTTACGAAGCCTCCTTTCAAGCCCATGTCAAGTGCAAATTTGAAATATGCTACCCGGAAGACAGTGTTCCTGCCTGCTGTGACATCTGCCAGAAGAGTGAGTGAGTTACAAGCCCTCTGTACAGATCCTAACTAAAAGAATTTTCCACAGGGATAAGGTAGTGTTAAGAAATAAAAACGGGTTACTCACCTGTAACAGTAGTTCTAGGAGTGGTATATGTTGTTCATCCACACTGTTTGACATGTCCCTTTCCCCTTTAAATCTTGCCGGAAGTCTTCAAGCTGGCTCCTCCCACCCACTCGAGTGGTATATACCTCGGCTCCGCCCCATGATGCCAGATCTTAGCCCGCTGGAAGACAGGTTGTGTGCATCCGCAGCTGGGGAGGTTGGGTGGGTCCGTGTGGATGAACAACATATACCACTCCTAGAACTACTGCTACAGGTGAGTAACCTGTTTTTCTAGGATCGTGGATATGTTGTTCATCCACACTATTTGGCAGACTCCTAGCAGTTCTCTGGGAGAAGGGGGCGAGGCACACACCCCCTACTTAGGGAACAGAGATTGGAGAACCGAGGCCCTAAAATCAGCATCCTGGCGTGACTCAAGGTCGATGTGGTAGTGGGTAATGAAGGTGTTTGCAGACTTCCAGGTAGCAGTCTGACAGATTTCCTGGATAGGGATGTCTCTGGAAGCAGCCACCGATGCAGCAGTATGGCGGGTAGAATGAGCTCTTATCCCTCTGGGAGGCTCCTTGCCCACCAACTCATAGCACAGATCTATGCATGATGTAATCCATCTTGCCATGGTCTGTTTGGCTGCAGGTCTGCCAGAAGCGGCTTCAGCGTAGGTGACAAACAGCTGGAGAACCTCTCCATGGATTTCTGCCGTCCTCTCCTTATAACAGGAGAGAGCATGTCTCAGGTCCAAGGTATGGAGCCTGTACTTGGCCTCCGAAGTGTAATTAGGGTAGTATACCGGCAGAGTCAACACCTGGTTAAGGTGAAACTGTGACACCACCTTTGGAAGGAATTTCGGGTTGGGGTGCAGGACAAATTTGTCTCTGTGGAAGACCAGATAAGGGGAGTCCACCGAAAGCATCTGGAGCTCCCTTGTCCTTCTGGCAGATGTGATAGCCACCAGGAAGGCTGTCTTCCACGACAAATGTGACAGCTCACACTTGTGCATTGGTTCGAATGGCTTGCCCATGAGCTTTGCCAGTACCAGCAAAAGATCCCACGAAGGTGGAGGTTCATGCACCGGAGGGGATATGTAATCCAGGCCTTTGAAAAAGCGCCCGACCACTGTCTCCCCTGCCAGTACGGGCTGACTGGCCCGCGCCCGTAAGAGGAAATGGCACCTAGGTGCACCCTAAGGGTCAAGGACCGTAGACCCTGCTTTGAGAGAGAGAGACTGACAGTAGTTGAGAATGTTAGTTACAGAACAGGATAAGGAGTCCAGACCCTTATCCTGACACCAAATGGAGAACCTTTTCCATTTGAAGGCATAACATTTCCTAGTTGATTTCTTTCGAGAGGCCTCCACCATGGTGTAGACATCTTTGGACAGACCCAAAGCCTGGAACTCTAGCCACTCAGGTACCAGGCTGTGAGGTGCAGAGATTGAAGGTCCAGATGGAAGACCTTCCTCTGGTTCAGACATATCAGGTCCGGGCGTGTACAAAGCCGCTCCGGGGGCCTGCAGCTGAGGCTGAAGAGATCTGGATACTAGAACTGGCGCTGCCGGTCTGGGGCTACCAGAATCACTTTTGCCTTGTCCCTCCTCACCTTAAGTAACTCTTTGTGGATCAAGGGAAATGCAGGGAAGGCGTAGAGTATGCCTGGGGTCCACGGCCTCGAGAACGCATCCCCTTGCAGCGAGCCCTGCTGAGGGGGGCCGGCATGACACAGCCTCAGCTTGGTGTTTTCCCTGGAGGCAAACAGGTCCACCATCGGTTTGCCCCAACGGGAGAACAGACCGTAAGCTACCTCTGGATGGAAAGACCACTCGTGGGATGTCTGGCCTAGATGGCTGAGAGCATCCGCCAGCTGGTTCGAGGCTCCTGCCACATGGATGGCTAGGAGATCCGCCTCCAACTAGCTTATGAGGGTCCAGATGTGGAGCGCCTCCTTGCATAGCAGACGGGAGTGCATGCCGCCCTGTTTGTTGAGGTAGTACGTGGTCGTGGTATTGTCCGTCTGGACTTTTACCACTTGACCCCGGAGCTGAGGAGCGAAAGCTGACAGTGGCAGTCTGACTGCTCTGAGCATCAACAGGTTGATGTGGCATTGGGACTCCTTGGGGGTCCAAAACCCGTGGGCCCTGTTGTCGCCCAAGTGGGATCCCCAGCCCATGAGAGAGGCATCAGTCGTAAGGACGACGGTCAGCTCAGGGCGAGCAAACGAGATCTCTTCCTGCAACCGGTCTGGGGTGGTCCACCACTGGAGAGCATCCCACATCTTCTGGGTTACAGTGATCAGTTGGTCGAAATGACCGTGACGCTGAATCCACTGGGTGGCCAGCTCCCATTGGAAGGGGCGCATGTGCCACTGGGCCCAATGAACCACTGTGGTGTATGCCACCATGTAACCCAGAAGGTGCAGAAAGTCCCTGGCAGGGCCCAAGTGCCCAACCAGAAATGACTGGGCAAAGGAGGAGAGAACCTCTGCCCTATCCGCCGGAAGCCGAGCTCTGGCTTGACAAGAGTCGAGCTCTGCCCCAATGAAGCCCATCACCTGGGAAGGCACGAGTTCCAACTTGGCCTTGTTGATCAAGAGGCTGCGTTGAGAGCAGGACTGGAGGGCCAGATCCCTGGACCTCTCCACCTCCTGTTGGGCGGAACCTGCCAGGAGCCAGTCGTCGAGGTAGGGGTAAATTCTGACTCCTAGATGCTGGAGATGCGCCACCACCACTGCAATGCATTTGGTGAAGACCATAGGACTGATGACAGGCCAAATGGCATGGCTTGGAACTCATACAGGGTCCTTTCGACCCTGAAGCGGAGGAACCGCTGATGGGACAGATGGATTGGGACGTGAAAGAATGCGTCCTGCAGATCCAGTGAACAGAACCATATGTTTCGCTCCAAAGATGGTATGATCTGCGACAGAGTGACCATCCAAAAGGTGCGTGACCTGAGAAACTGATTCAGGTCGTGGAGATCAAGACTGGGGCGCCAACCCCCATCTGCTTGGGTGCCAGGAAGTACATGGAGACAAAGCCTGGGTATGCAGACAGATCTGCCACAATAGCTACTGCCTCCTTGAGGAGGAGCTGAACAATGCCGTCTCGAAGAGCCGACTGGGTGCATGCGGAAATCCGTTCCTCCCGAGGGCTGCGGGCTCGGCTGGGAGGATACTGCTCGAATTTTAGAGGCAGTCCCTGACCTACCACTTTGAGAACCCACCTGTCCGTAGTGATAGCGGACCAGACGGAAAGGAAGTGGCGGAGCCGGCCCCCACAGGAGGACCCAGAGCTGGCACAATGGAGATAGGGGTGGCAACCCCCACCCTGTCACTGGGCAGGCTTAGAGGAGGCTCCAGGACCTGAGCCTCGGCCTCCTTTGCAGGCCTTTTGGGGTCCAGGCTTGGGCTGAGGGTGCCAAGCTTGAGCCTGCTGCTGATGCTGCTGACCTTCTTGGTAGGAGGACTGCTGAACCACAGGGGAAGAGTGCCGAAAAGGCAGCTTCTTTTTCTTCTGCTGGTTCTTGCCCGAAGAATTCTTGGCAGAAGTGGCATCCAAGGTGGCACTGGACTGCTCAATGCGCTGTAGGTAACCTGCCACTCCTGGGCCGAACAAGTCGGTCCCAAGGAAAGGCACATCAGCTAACTTATGCTGAGTATCCACCGGAAAGGAGGGGAGCCTCAGCCAAGCCCTGCGGTGAGAGGCCACTGAGGCAGCCATCGAGCGGGCACAAGAATCCCCAATGTCCAGGGCCGTCTGGAGCTGCTGTTTGGCAACAGCACGACCCTGGTCCCGGACCTGCTTAACCATGGTTTGCATGTCCGCAGGGAGATGTGGGAGGACTTCATCTAATGACTGAGAAGGGCATGAAAGAAGTGTGCCATGACAACGGCCAAACTGGCCTGACAAAGGCCCAAGGAGGAAGCCACATAGACTATCCTCACCGAGATTTCCAAAAGCTTGGACTGCTTATCAGAGGGACAGTCAGTGTTGGCAGAACTGCCAGTATGTCTGAACAGAGGCGGTCACCAGGCTCTCGGCCGAAGGGTGCTCTGTGAACCCCGCAAGGGACCCCATGGGCACCGCATACTTGCGGGCCATGCAGGCAGATGGTGCTGGACATGAAGCAGGGTGCTGCCATAGTTCGAGTGCTGGACCAACAATGGCCTCGTCCACAGAAAGGCCTCCATCGGGGTATCCCCTCTCTTGAGGATGTCTGTGAGAGGGTACTCTGCCTTTTTCTGGATGGGTTCCAGGGGCATCCCTGTAGAATCAGAGATGAGAAGGAGGATCCCTTGGAAGGAGGAAGGACCTTCCTCCATCCCTCTGCCAACGGACTCATCATCATCATCCCCGGAATAAGAGTGGAGCCCGGTGACATCAGAGTCTGAGGAGTCGGAGTACAGTGACCTGCCACCCAAATCACCCTCGACCCGTTGAGGACGGTCTGGGGTGACCATGACCGACAGACGTCGGGGAAGCCCGGTATCTGGTCGATCCTCTTTGGAAGGCGCCCCACAGGCTGCTTAGGCAGCGTTCCATCACTATCGTGGAGAGCCCGCAAAGGCTGAACCGGAGGACGACTGCCCCGCGGCAGGGGAACCAAAGGCTTCAGTTCGGGGGGTTGGCTTCGCCTGGGAGGCGAGAGCCAAGTAATGGCCTGGGTAGGTGGCGGAGCCGGCTTCTGCCCAGTCAAAATCAACTGTTGCCACATAAGGTCCTCATAGCGCCGATGGAGTTTCCGTCGGAGCCTCTTCTCATCTGAGGAGGACGAGGATGACCTGTGGCGTTGCCTCTTTTTGGAGCGCTTATGGCTTTTCCTTGGCCGTTCGGCCGAGGGGGTTCTAGACCTCGACCGAGTTCGGGCAGGCCGACTCGGTCGTTCGGGAAACACTGGAGGAATCGATGAAACCCGGGGGTCCAGAACTGGGACCTCGATGGGGACCCCAGAGGGCTGTGTCTCCTCATCGGGGAACATGAGGACCAGAGTCCTCTCCAAGGAGTCGTTGGCCACAGCCGGCGACAGAGGGTCGATTGGATCAAAAACCAATTTGACCTCATCGGCCACTTCCTCGGTCATCTGGCCAGACGGAAGGCCCATGAAGCCTACGGCCGAGATTGAGACCGCATGCTCCTGGGACTGAGACCTCTTTCGGTCCCAAGAGCGCCTTCGTCAAGGCGAAGACAAGATGAGTTCTTTGCCCCTCTTTCCAGAGTGGGAGGAGTGCGGGCGCCTCACCCAGGTGGGGCGAGACTGGCACAACTCCTTAAAAGAACCTGTGATGGTGGAGCCCAGGTTGAGTGGAACAAAAAAGCTTTGATTCGCCAAAGCACAGGTGGCTTCCTCTTTGAACGCCTTCATGCGTTCCAGCTACTCGGCGGAACCCGCGGCCACGGAAACTGCCCACCTAGCCTCCTTAGATTTCACCCGAGGATTCCTTTTCTCTGGTCTCCCCAACTTCAAACGTGCCAGGTGGTCGTCCAGGACATTGGGATGGAAGGCCAAGAAAAACTGCCGGACGAGGTGTCATGGCCGACACCTAGGCAGTAGACGCACGAGATGGGGATCGGTGAGCAACATCTTCTGGCCGCAAGGACACCGGCGAAATCCTAGAGAAGATTTCTCTTCCATGATCGAGGACGCAAAACTGCGATCACTAACTTGAATGAGTTTTAATCTCGGTAAAACCGAAGTTTTGAAAGCCAGAGCCTACGAAATGCGTGAGCACGAGGGAGGCAACCTGCATCTTTCAGCGGAAAGGAAGATCTGGCGTCATAGGGTGGAGCCGAGATATATACCACCCGGGTGGGTGGGAGGAGCCAGCTTGAAGATTTATAGGGGAAAGGGACATGCCAAACAGTGTGGATGAACAACATATTCACGATCCTAGAACAGAAAATTCCTCCCAAAAGTTGTGTCTGAATTTCATCTGAAACAATCTATTGCACGTCCAATGTTCTTTACAGCAAAATCCAGTTCAGGTGAGCAAAAGCTCTACAGTCTGGATGTCAAGAGAGCATTAAGCTACTATTTGGACCATACCAAAAAGGTAAGGTCCACTGATACGCAGCTATTTGTTACCTGCGATGAAGTGGGTAAAGGTAAGCCAGCATCCACGAGAACAATTTCTCACTGGATAGTCTCCTGCGTTCTGTTATGGCAAAGCTGGCAAGTTGCTACCTCAAGCCCTCAGGGCACACTCTATGCGTGGCACCTCTGCCTCAGCATCAAGGGATATTTCCTTGCAGGAAATCTGTAAAGCAGCTACCTGGAAAACAGTACACATTTTCACAAAACAATACTGTCTAGACATTCAGTCCAGAAGGGCTGCCAGCTTTGGCACTGCTGTCTTGCAGAATCCTTTTTCCTAAATAGGTTCTGTACCCAGCCTCCCAAAGTACTGGTTTGTAGTCTGCAGTTGTTAAGCATAGTGACAGATTCCTGGGGTTGGAAGAAAACCTTACTCACCATAGTAATGCTGTTTCTTCCAATGGATCCCTCACTGAGCTCAACACACCCATCCCTACCTACCGTTCCATTACCTGGAAAAAGGTACTTGCAAGAATCAGTTCTTTTCAGTTTGCTTGAGCATTACTTGTTACCGTGCCTTACAACTGATACTAGGTGATCTAGTAATTTAAATCTGTTCTGCCACATTTAGGAGTCCCCTAGGGCTCTAAACTTTCTCTGTTTTCTGGTAGTCATTTAGCTAGCTTCAGTGGTCACTTCTCCCCCAGATTCCAAAATAAATCTGACGTTAGTGGGCAAGGGGGAGCATGACCACACAGCAGAGTTTTGAACTGCATTCTAAGATTCCGTAATTAGCATAAAATTCTAGGCTCTGGGGCTGTAGTATTAGTAGTAGTAAAATATTTTTATTCATATAGTTCATATGAATAAGGATTAACTCGACTGAATAAAAACTAATTTTCAACGAGAGCCACAGTACAGTAAACATTTCAAAAATACATAGATTATACAAAGTATACATTACAATCAAGTAAAATAAAATATTAAAACAAAACATGTATGTCAAGGGTAACCTATGACTTACAAAGTATTCGCAAAGCAGGCAATAGTTCAACAGTATTATGATCCCCTACTAAGGTTAGAACCCTAAGCAATTTTGTACTCCACCTTCAGACCTATGCTATCTACCATATTCTAGTCACACAGTGCACAACATTGTCTTGAATTATTCAACACTTTTCTTATCCATACTTTTACCTCGGACCAGGTTTTATTCAGAACTCCCATTCTCAAATGTGCTGGGATTTTATTCCAAAGCTGTACTCCCCTATAATAAACTGACTGCCGCCCTATTTCCAGATTACATCTGCATAGCACTAAATATGGGGCATTTAATGTTCAAAGTGTGTCTGTCTTCTTTCTATATTTCAAATTAGCTGTTACGTACACTGGAAATTTACCCAAGAGGCCCTTATTTATAAAGGCCAGTAAGTGCTCCTGGCTTCTTTCACTTTAAAGCTCTTTAATGGGAAATGATTGCAGCTGTTAAGCACAGTGAGGGATCCCTTGTAAGAAACATTACTACAGTATTTTTTCTTCTAGCTACCTTCTATACTGCACATCATTACTTTTTTTTTTCTCGATCCTAACCCTTGCCAGTTTTATAATGCTATTTCTAAGTCAAATGCAGCAGACATATTTTTTTTGTTGAGAAAAAAACTAAATAACTGAAACATTTATAAAATACTAAAATTTTGGTGGAACCAAATAAAACTGGGGGATGCCCAGAATCTTTTATAGTGAAGAAAAAGAAAAAAAAACACAAAAACACTGATAGAGTCAAATTTTTTGCCCAATTTCATTGCTCTGTTACTTTAATGGTTTTCATTAGCTTGCCAATGATCGATGTCCAGCTGTCTGGTCAGTAGTTTACTGGCTTGTTCCTTGCGAAGCTCTTCTACAAGGGTACTACATCTGCAGTTCTTCACTCTCGTGGCACCACACCCGAATCCAAAGAGCTGCTGATTAGGTCGGCCTGTTGGGCTGCCAGCTCCCTCAGTACCCTAGGGTGGATAACCATTTGGCCACAGAGATTTTTAAATCTTCTAGACCATTTGTCACGTAACGTCCCTGTCAGCTGTGTCTGGCTCCTCACACAACTTTACTGCCCCCTTCCTTTGCATATCTTACGATGTGGTATCGGTCCATCCTTCTCTTTAGTGAATACTAAGCATAAGTATTTGTTCAATACTTATGCATTTCCTCTACTGCCCTCCACCCACTCTATCTCTTGTCTCAGTTTGATAATTCCTTCCTTCACTCACCTCTTTTCCTGGATGTCCTTGACACCTTCTTCAGTTCTCAATTCAGCTCCCACTTTGGCCTTTCTCACTTCCCTACTAGTGGACTTTGCCTTTGCTCTGATTCGGAAGTCTGTATACCACCCCCAATTCGATCCTTTGCCCTGCCCTTGTTTGGGCCTGGATTCACATCTTCTCTGGACCCTCCCACCCCATTTCATCCCTTCTAGCTGTAATCCCTTCCTCAACATTGGGGCCCATCCTCTGTAACAACTGAATCGGGGATATACTGAAGGGGAATGTGTGTCTATTTGCGGACGATACAAAGATTTGCCATAGGGTGGACACTCCGGGGGGGGGGGGTATAGTTGGCAATTAAGATTCAATGCAAAGAAGTGCAGAATAATGCAAATTTTTTTTTATTTATTTCATTTATTGAAGTCTAGGATAACACCACTTGAGCTCAGAGCTCTTTACATGGGTTCCACGTCATGATAGCAATACAAACAGAGTGGTACAAATTATAGTGGTAGTGGATACAGCAGATACAACAGGGTAGTACATGTTACAAAGGCAGTAAGGATATGGGAAGCGGGGGCTAACAAATCACTTACGGGTATAGGATGCCTGAATGAAGAAAACCAATCAATTGTCTACATGGAAATAGGGTTAGCAGTAGTTAAGTCCAAGAAGAGGAGACGAGGAGCCCCAAGTGCCAAGACGAGCAAGCGTTATTGCGAGTAATTAAACTGGCAAGGGGGCAGGGGAGGTATAAGGATAGCAGGCGAGGGGGAGAGGTAAGGAGGGGAGGAGCAGATTCAGGAGAGGAGTCAGGGGTGGGGGTAAGGGCTAAGAGAGTAGGGGTGGAGAGGGGCTCAAGGGGAGAAATGGTGGCAGGGTGAGGGGGTGGGGATGGAAAAAGGGGGGGCAAGGGGAGGGAGGGGGGAAGGGCAGGGAATACCAGCGAGGAGAGAGGGAAGGAGGCGAAGCTATGGGTGAGTCGTAATGGGTTACATTTAGCAGGAATTGCTTGAGGTGGACTTTGAAGGCACCCAATGTAGGCATATGCACAAGATCCGCCTGAAGGGAGTTGAACCACAGCGGGGCACAGTGCGCAAAAGACCTTTGGCCTTGGGAAGTGCGACATTTAGGTGTAATAAAGGTCTGACGTTCGGAGTTACGTGTGCCCCGCGGGTTAATGTAAAGCACCAGGTGTTGACTAATCCCAGTCGGAAGTGTTCCAAGGCTTACCTTTTTTGCCAGAAAGCAGGTTTGGAATTTAAGCCAAACACTAAGCGGGAGCCATTGTGCATTGGTATACAGGTCACAGGTATGAGTCAGCCTAAGTGCCCCTATGGTTAGCCGGCAGGCTTTGTTTAAGGCAGTTTTTAAGCTCCTGAGGGCAGTGTCAGTGGCGGAGCCGTAGAAAGGCAGGCCGTAGTCAACAAGTGAGCCCACCGAGCTGTGGACGGCTATTTTAAGGGCTTCAGGGGTCAGACTGTGCCAATGACAACATAGGAGCCCAATATGTTTATTGATTGCTTTTGCCATATTGTCAATGTGGAGAGTGTAGGACAACAAGTTGTCAATAGTGATCCCAAGGTATTTAAAATGTTGGACCAAATCAGCGACCAAGAGCAGTGGGGCAACTACAGGCCTGTCAGTCTTACCTCATTTGTGCGTAAACCAATGGAGACACTAGTCAAGGAAGATCTGGTGAACTGCCTGGAGAGAAACTGACTCCAGGATAACAGACAGTATGAGTTTGTGTCGAACTTTTCTCTGAATGGATAATGTACAGTTAAGTAAGAACTTACCGTAACAGTAGATCTTCGAGAGGAGCTCTTGCAGCAGGCTACAACAATTAGGACTATGCCGCAGGCACTAGGACCACACGGAAAAACTTATGCCAGCAATACCAGCGAGGGACCGCCCCTGACGCCGGCCCTGCCCCGACGTCGGTCAGGGTACAAGAGGGGGTGGACCCAGCTCCACCTCAGTTCTCCCGCCAGTACCCAGCAGAAGGCCTGACAAGAGAAGAAGGTGAAGCCTACCATCGATAAGAGAAGAACAATGTACCTGCACACTCCGAGGGGGAAGGTGGGAGGGAAAACAGCTCCTGCTGCAAGAGCTCCTCTCGAAGATCTACTGTTACGGTAAGTTCTTACGTAACTGTACTATCTTACTTCGAGATAGAGCTCTTGCAGCAGGCTATAACAATTAGGACTGAGTCCCATGCAGTCCCCTAGCAAAGAGGTAGCCGACCCCGGGAGGAGGAATATGCTGACTCCAGAGACCTTCAGGACAAGAGTCCTTGCAAAACCGCTAGGCCGGTTCCAGCACGCGCCTGGAGACTATATCCAAGCTGTAATGTTTGACAAAGGTATGCACCGATTCCAGGTCGCGGCGACAGATGTCCTGAATGGCGGCCATTCTGCATCGCGGCAAAATAAGCTGACACCCTTGGTGGAGTACTCTCAACCGACCCGCAGGGGTTTCTTTGTGATGCTCGAGAAAACGAGACGCAATGGACCATCCATTTGGAGATAGTCTGCTTGGACACCGGTTGACTCCAAGCGTTGTGGCGCAGGCTACAAAGAGTTGCTCCGGTTACAGTGTTGAACTGTTCTATTGAGGTAATACCTCAGGGACCTGTGGACATCCAATGTGTAGAGGAGAACCTCCCCTCTATTGGAAGGGGAAGGAAAATAAACTGGAAGATCAACCGACTGGTTGAGGGTCAACTCCGAGACCACTTTGGGAAGAAACTTAGGATTAGTCCTGAGGGAAACCCTTTCCCTGTGAAAAACAAAATAGGGCTCTTTACACATCAGAGCCTGCAGCTCAGAAACTCTTTGAGCGGAAGTAACAGCAACCAGAAAACAAACTTTCCAGGACAAGTATCGCAGCTCACAACTCGCTGCGGGTTCAAAAGGGGGAGGGTGAGTTTCTCCAACACAAAAAGGAGGTCCCAGGGTGGGACAGGGTCCCTGATGGGAGGTCTCATGTGAAGAACCCCCCTAAGAAAGGTGTGGGCCACTTCCAACTGGGCCAATGCTCTCTCTCTCTCTCCCACAAGAGCATGATAGGCCGAGATCGCCCACATGTGCACCCTGATAGAGGAATAGCTCAGGCCTTTCTCGTATAAGGAGAGTAGATACTGCAAAACGGAGTTCACAGAGCAGGTGACTGGGTCCAAATGCCGTGGCAAGGCCCAAAGACAGAAACGTTTCCCCTTCATAGCGTAAGTGGAGCGAGTAGAGGGCTTTCTTGTGGACGCGAAGACCTCAGCCACTTCCGGGGAAATCCCGTATCTGTTCTTAGCTACGTCTGGAGGAGCCAAGCATGAAGGTGCAGGGATCTGAGATCCGGATGAACCAGAGAACCCTGGTCCTGGGACAGCAGTTGCGAGCAAATGGGCAGCGGGACTGAAGGTTCCTGGGACAACCGCTGCAGGAGTGGGAACCAAATCTGTCGGGGCCAATTGGGGGCCACAAGGATCATGCGTGCCCCCTCTGCCTGTAGTTTGAGCAGAACCCTCTGGATGAGAGGGAAGGGCGGAAAGGCATAAAGAAACCTCCCGGCCCAACAAAGTTACGTGGCGGGAAAGAACTGAGGTGGAGCTGGGTCCGCCTCCTCTTGTACCCTGACCGACGGCGGGGCCGGCGTCCGGGACGGTCCCTCGCTGGTATTGCTGGCAGAAGTTTTTCTGTGTGGTCCTAGTGCCTGCGGCATAGTCCTAATTGTTATAGCCTGCTGCAAGAGCTCTATCTCGAAGTAAGATCAAAGGTAGTGATTAAGGGTCATGCTATGTTTTTACTTTGATTTCAGCGATGCTTTCGACTTCATACCTCACAAAAGATTGCTGAAGAAGCTAGTGGATCTGGGTGCAGAAAAGGGCATATTTTGATGGGTGGGAAATGGTTGAGAGACAGCAGAAGATTGTGGTAAACAGTCAGATATAAGGAGAGGGAGGTTATCAGTGGAGTGTCCCAGGGATCAGTCTTGGGTCCAGTCCTTTTCAGTTCTCTTTCTGGACTTCAGTAAGGCGTCTGATTCTGTACCCCATGGTGGCCTGCTCGCTAAGCTGGGGGAAATGGGTGTGGGGAGGCAAATGATGATCAGGTGGCTAGGAAGTTGGCTTTTGGAGTGTACTCAGAGGGTGGTGGTTAGAGGGATAGTCTCATCCCCAAGGAAGGTCATTGGTGGGGTCCCACAGGAATTGGTCCTGGGGCCACTCCTGTTTAACGCCTATGTCTCTGACATAAGGAAAGGTATCAGGAGTGAAATGAGCCTCTTTGCAGATGACTCGAAGCTGGGAGCGGTGGAGGAGGGGAGAGTGGCCCTGCAGGAGGACCTGGAGGCTCTGGAGAGGTGGTTGAGTAAGTGGGGACTGAAGTTCAGTGCGAGGACATGCAGGGTTCTGCACCTGGGGCCAGAAACCCAGGCAAAGTGTACACGGGGGAGGAGACACTACAAGTCTCAAAGGGCGAGGGGGATCTGGGGGTGGTGGTGGATGTCAAAATGAACAACTCTGAGACTTGTAGGAGGGCAGCGGCCAAGGCCAATAGGATGCTGGGATGCATCGCTAGGAGGATTACCTCCAGAAGGAGGGAAGTGATCCTCCCTCTGTATAACTGCCTGGTTAGGCCGCACCTCAAGTATTGTATACCGTTCTGGACGCCGCACCTAAAGGACACTGCACTCCCGGAAAGGGTGCAGAAGAGGGCAAACAAAATGATCTGGGGCATGGGGGAAAGGACCTACAGGGAGAGGCCTGAGGAGCTCAACATGTACACCTTGGAGGAGAGAAGGGACGGGGGACATGATAGAGGTCTTTAAGTACATAAAGAGGATTAATAAGGGAGGCTCAGACGGGGTGTTCCAAATGAAAAAGGAGGGCAACCAGAGGATATGAGTGGAAGCCGGGGGGGGGGACACGGGGAGAGGAGGAGGTGTTACTCACTCTAGAGTGGTGGAATCATGGAATGAGCTGCCCAAGGGCTGGGAGGCAGAAACTGTGGAGGGGTTCAGGAGGGGCTGGGACAGGTATGGGGTGGGTGAAGCTGAGGAAGTCCAGTACCGGGAAATACCCTGGAAAGGATGGGGAAACCCAAGGGGGTTGGGGGGACAGCAATATGGGCGCCTAATATGGGTGCTGATTATCGAGCAGACACGAAAGACCATAAGGCCTATTCTGCTGGCATTTTAGTATGTTAGTAAATCCAGGGAGGTCACAGCAACATTACATATTGATAATGGGTAGCCACGATGATTGTTTAGGGGGCTGGAGAACAGCATGGTTTTAGGTTTTTTTATAGTTCATGATTAATTTATGATCTATGAACCACTTCTCAAGATTAGCAAAATCACTTTGGAGTTGCTGCTCAAGTTCAACAGGATCTGAGCCATGCGTGAAGACAACTGTGTCATCATCATAAAGTAGAATGCGGCCCTGGCCGGCTTGAGGGAGACTATTCAGGAATAAGCTGAATAGGAGGGGACCCAGTATAGATCCCTGAGGGACACCTGAGCAGACAGGCTTGCTATCCGAGAGGGTTGAGCTGATTCTAACTTGCTGGGATCTGCAGTCCAGGTAGCTGCAGAACCACGAAACTCCATTGTGGCAAGCTGCTCAGTTAGGAGGGCATGATTAACAGTATCGAATGCTTTGGTGGGGTCGATAAAGATTGCCTCAGAAAGTTGTCCACGATCGAGAGAATTGTGGATGTCACCCGTGAACTCTAAAAGAGCTGTGTTGGTGCTACGCCCAGTTCTAAAGTCATGCTGCTCAGGGCAGAGGAGTTTGTACTTGTCAAGGTATTCCACCAGTTGGTCTGCAACTATTTGTTCAAGGGCCTTTGACAGTGGTGGTAGCAAGGAGATGGATCTATAGTTCTCTGTAAGGGCACAGTCCCCACTCTTGTGTACAGGAGTGACTATCACAGCTTTCCATTTTTGAGGGAATACTGCCAATTGAAGTGACAAGTTGAGGATGTAGGTTAGTGGCCACAGGACTTCTTCCAATGAGACTGAGATTAATTTCAGATGAAGGGTGTCCCCACTGAATCTCTCCTTACCAAGCACCTTCGAGAGGTATTTCCTTGCATCCCCAATAGAGATGGCCTTGAACCGAAAGAGGGGATATGCAGAGGGCTGTGGGCCTACGATGGGGTTGCCCAGATGGAAGAAGTCAGGGAGGAGGACATGACTGAGGTCCGTGAAGGCTAGGTTGAAGGTGCCAGCTTTAGTTTTTGGGTCAAGGATGGGGGAACCATCTACGCTGATCATGTCAGGGGCAGTTTTGGGCTCCTTGCCAGTAACCTCTTTAAGGTTTGCCCAGAATTTACAGCCATCATTCCACTGTTTGGACAGAGCAGCCTTGTAGTAGAGGTCCTTGGCTATACCAATGGCCCTGGTGCAGCTATTTCTGGCTTGTTTGTACTTTAGGAGGTTCGATTGCTTCCCTGTGACTCTGGCTATATGCCAGAGAAGATCTCGTTTTTTTATAAGACCCAAGATGTCAGGGCTCATCCAGAGGTTGTAATGGCCCTTGACTTTCCGATTTTTAATGGGGGCATAGGTATCACAGATAGTACTGAAGAGGAGGATGAAGTGGTCCAACACACTATCCACGTCAGGAGCCCCATACACAGCTGACCAGTTGGCATTCTAGGAATCAGCTCTTAGACGGTCAGCTTGAATGGGCCTGAGGACTCTGTTAGTGACTGTTCTGAGATGGGGTTTGGTAAATTTATTGGTCCAGTTGAACATGACAGGGGAGTGGTCACTGATATTGTCAGGGTACACTGATAGGGCACAAAAACCTAAAGGTCACATTCACACTGGGGGGGTGAGGAAGTTTTGATAACGGAGCAGGAGAAGGATGTGGTGATTATCATTTCCGACAACCTAAAGGAGGCAAACCAGTACAACAAGGTGGTAGGAAAAGCAACCAGAATGCTGGCGTGCATAGAGAGGGGTATTACAAGCAGAAGGAATGAGGTGTTAATGCCTCTATACAGGTCCATGGTGAGATCCCACCTAGAGTATGGGGTCCAGTTCTGGAGACCGCACCAAAGAAAGGATATAGATAGGGTGGAGAGAGCCCAGAGGAGGGTGACCAAAATGGTGCATGGTATGCATCAGATGACCTATGAGGAGAGGATGGAAGAGCTATCTGTATCCCCTGGAAATTAGGAAGGGGGGGGATATGATTGAAACATTTAAGTACTTGAAGGGGATAAACAAGGTAAAGGAAGGAAGCATCTTCTGGAGGAAAGAAAATCCGAAAACTAGGGGGCACAGTTTGAAGCTGGAGGGAGGAAAGTTCAGAGGTAACAGGCGAGGGTACTACTTCACAGAGAGGGTGGTGGGCCCCTGGAACACACTATTGGAAGAGGTAGTGGGGGCCAAAATGTTAGGGGAGTTTAAGAGGGCTTGTGATAACTACATGGGAATAAACAGGAGAGGGAAGGGGATAAACCTGGAGGTAAGGAAGGGACTGAATTCTACATCAGGGGGAAGGCGCAGGGGTTAGGTGTAAAGAGGTAGGTCCAGGGCTACCTATGGGGATGAGATAGGGGCAGACTGGATGGGCCAATGGGGTCCTTTTCTGCCATCACATTTCTATGTGGTTTTCTCCTCCCAGACTCCCTGTTTCCCTATGTAACCATGGCCTTTCTTCCTGATGTCTGAGATTCTCAGATTTCTATCCATACTGGCTCAGGGCACTGGCAGCACTTCTAAGAAAGTAACCATTTTTATTCTGAGTTATTATATTCTAAGTCGGGCCACTGAATATTCAATATTTATCCAATTATGTTTTGCTCTTTATGATTCATTATATACTATGCATGAGTACCTACCAAGTCAAAAAGGGAATGGGTAGAAACTAGTCAAGTTTATACTTATTTCGTAGGTCAAGAATCACCAACTTGCCCAACATACAAGGGGAGGGAAAATGGACCAGAGATCAAGTACGATCTGCGGTGATACAGCAGGCAGGGAAAAATGGTCAGACTAGGTGGGTCAGACTATCCTTATCCACTAGAAAATTCTATGCTGAAAAAAACACGACAGCAGAAAAAATACATAATAAATTTAAGTTAAAAAAAGTCACCTACCTGTGGG
Source organism: Neoceratodus forsteri (assembly GCA_016271365.2). Lineage (NCBI taxonomy): Eukaryota > Metazoa > Chordata > Ceratodontiformes > Ceratodontidae > Neoceratodus > Neoceratodus forsteri. Next base: position 485,735,583 of record CM057449.1, read on the forward strand.
TCAACTTGAATTAATGAAAGAAAATCCAGACCTAAAAAGAGAAAGCTGTGTTAATGCTATTTGTTCTGCTGATGCACTGTATTTATATCTCACACTCTGTTGCATGGTTCTTCAACAGTTCCTCAGCTGATTTTACGATTACAGCAGACACTTTTGGGCTCACAGAAGTACAACAGTACGCAATAAATAACATTAACAAACACATACACTGAGGACATACTAATAGATTACTGTACATGTTTGAATCTGTCCCATTTCCAGTGCTTATATATAGTACATTATAAGCACACTATTATACAATTATTCTTAAGTCAGAGTTGTCATTTAATTTTCACTAATTTACTTATGTAAAACCCTATGGACAAATCCATGGCAGATTCACTACCTTTAATCAGTATAAAATGTAAAATCACTCCAGCTCACCCAACTGATATCGGATCCCACCAGACTCAACCTCAGAATCCCTTCTGAACATAGAAACAGAATTTGACGGCAGACAAGGACCGCTTGGCCCACCCAGTCTGCCCATTTCCCTACCTAATGGATAAGCTGCAGATCCTAGTTAACCAGCAGCCTACTTCTTCCTACCCTTGGATCCTCTCCTCTCACCCCCACTATACTGTGGGTGCTGGTACCCTCCCTGATGCCCTCAGTGGCAATCATGTGGTCTACTGCATGCCCAAGGTCCACTAACCTAAAACACCCCTAAATTCATCCAGCTTAGAGCCTTCCAATCCCTGGATCTATCCTCATTACTTGCTAACCTGAGAGCAAACAACTAGTCCCTCATGCTAACAGCCAGCAGCATTAACACAGCTCAAGTTCTTTAATTCCAAATTCCTGTCAGCCTGGGCTCATCACCCTGCCCCCCAGGAAAAACTCTGCTCTGAGGTTCACACTTCCCTTGCATCATGGCCAAGTTGCTGGCCTCTCACTGTGCATCTGACTTCACCTGGCAGACCCTCAGGTCCACTGGCTCCACATCTGAACTTGCTAAATTTAAGTCTCTTCATAATGCCTGTAACAGAGCTACTAGGCTTGCGACCGTGGACTACTGTGAATCCATGTTGCAGAACAAACTTAACCACCTGTCAACTTTCTGGAAGGTCATCCATACCCTGTTCTCCCCCACAGCTCCTTTAAGGTGGGCAACTTCCTATCTCCAATCCCACTGCAGTTGCCTCAACTTTTCAACTCCTGTTTCATCACCTGTGCCCTCTCTCTTCTTCCCTCCACTTCCCCAACACCCCTCCCCTTCTGCTCCATCGGTGAAGCAGGATCCACACAGAAGATTTTCAGCAGTACAACTAGGACTGCCCACGCTGTCCGTCAATGTCATCAACCCAAAAAAGGCATTAGTGGCCCTGCTCCTCCTCAGTTCTTTTCCCCAGAGACAGAGGAAGCATAGCTCTAGCCATGGGGACCGGGGGGAGGAGAGAGAGAGAGGGGGGGGTGCCCAGGCCTATATGAAAGGCTGGATACACCAGACAGCCAGTTCCAGAACAACAGCCCCAAGAAGGGTGATGATGGGAGGGAAAGCAGACCAGATGATCGAGATCCCCTTGAAGATCTACTGTTATGATAAGTTCTTACGTAACTGTTCTGTCTTCTTTGGGGGTATCTCAGTCATAAGGCACACCACAGGAACGAGTCTCAAGCAGTTACAGGTGCAGACAGATAGTTTGGAAGGAAGGCCAACCATAAACAAAAGACAGGAGGCCCTGCAGCATGGCCCTGCCAAAACCTGCACGGACTCTTGAGGCAATGTCCAGACTGTAGTGCTTGGTGAAAGTATGGCTGATACTCCAGGTGGCAGCTGCACAGATGTCAGTGGCTGAGACCCCTCGGAAACAAGCCACAGAGGTAGTCACACCTCCTGTGGAATGAGCTTTGACAGCTCCAGGAAATTCTTTCCCATACCTGCAGCAGAACAGAATGCAATTTGCCAACCATTTGGATAAACATTGCTTAGAAACTGAGGCGCCCTCTCTACCCGAGGCAAAGGAAACAAACAACTGCTTCGACTTTCTAAATTCCTTGGTGCTTAGCAGGTAGTACTTCAAAGATATGCGCACATCTAACGTGTGAAGCAGTGCTTCCCCTGGATTAGCACACTCAGGAAAATAAACAGGAAGGTAGACAGACTGGTTGAGTGTAAACTCAGAAACCACCTTAGGGAGAAACTTAGGATTTGTGCACAAAGACAACCTGTCTCTGTGAACAATCAAATAAGGCTTCTCACACCAGAGGGCCTAAAGGTCTGAAATTCTTCGAGCATAAGTAATGGCAAATAAAAATAATGCTTTCTGCTGGCCCGGTGGCACTGAGGGATTCAGCGCTGGATGCCTTACGTCACGCTGGAGACCCAGGGTCAGGAACTACCTCGGGTTGTCGGGGAGCCGGCACTGGGTGCGCGGGAGGGAGGGAGCAGGATCGAGCAGCCGAAAGGCAGCTCTCCTCTCCTGGGGAGGTTGCTTGCCCCTCCGTAGTTCCACTCCCATCGGGTGGAGGTCTGATAGGTAGCATAGGTGGAGGAGGCAGAAGGCAATTGCCAGGGGTGGGGTGGAAGGGGCCAAGCCAGTACCTGGTGTGTGTGCTTCTCCATGCGCACGCATGCACGTGTCTGCTGGGGTCCCGGGTGCCAGTGAGAAAATGGGAAAAATCAAAAAATTCTAATTAAAAAATAAATAAATAAAAATAACACTTTCCAAGACAGAAAGCAAACCCTGCACATGGCAATTGGCTCAAAAGGAGGCAGGGTTATTTTCTCTAAAACAAAACTCAAATCCCAAGCAGGGATTGGAGAACGGTTTCAGGGTTTCACTTGCAGGATGCCCCTTAAAAAGGTATGGAAGACATCCATGTGAGCAATCGTGAGGTCACCCATGGGCTCATGAAAGGCTGGAATAGCCGAAAGGTCCACCTTGAGGGAGGAGTACTGGAGACCTGAGTCAGACAGAGAGATCAGGCAGTCCAGGATCCGGCTCACCGGACAGGTGAAAGGGTCCAGATTATGTTTGCCAGCCCAGATGGCAAACTGTTTCCACTTCATGGCATATGTGGCTTGAGTGGAAGGCTTCCGGGTGGACATCAGGACATCAGACTCTGCTGGAGACCCCAAACCTGGCAATGACCATGTCCTCAGGAGCCAAGCATGCAGATTGTGAGACCTGAGGTTGGGATGGACCAGGGTTCCCTGAGCCTGGGTCAGCAGATTGCTGCAGAAGGGAAGAGGAATCGGAGGTTTGTCTGCCAGCTGCTGAAATAATGGAAACCATATCAGCCGAGGCCAGAATGGAGCTACCAGAATCATTCTGGCCGCCTCCATCTGCAGTTTGATTATTACCATCTGAATCAGAGGAAATGGAGGGACGGCAAAGAGGAACATCCCACTCCAGGAGAGGGACAACACGTCTCACCAGAAAACTCCAGGCCCTGGATCTAGTGAGCAAAAATTAGGCAGTTTTGCATTGAGTGGAGACAAAAAAAGGTCCAACTCTGGACGACCCCATCTGTCGAACAACTCTTCTATGGATGAGAAAAGCTCCCACTCATGCACGCTGGACTGAGTCCAGCTGAGGCTGTCCCCGCCACAGTGTTTAGCATGCCTGGAACGTGGACCACCGAGAGTGTCAGATAGTGATCGAACGCCCAGTACCACACTCTCATGGCCTCCCTGCATAGGGAGTATGAATGGGTCCCCCATGTTTACTGATGTAGTACACTACACTGAGATTGTCTGATTGCACCAACAGAGGACTCCGAGCAAGGTGGCTGTGAAAGGTCTGCATGGCGAAGAGAACCGCCCTCATCTCCAGGACACTGATATGCAGGGAAGTTTCCATCTGGGACAAAGACCCCTGGGTTTGGAAGGGCCCCAAGTGAGTTTCCCAGCCCAGATCAGAAGCATCCATGGTTAGGAACTGCTGTGGAGAGGAAGTTTGACATGGGACGCCTTGCAGCAGGTTCAAGGTGTCCTTCCACCACTGCAGCTCCTTGCGGACTGGGGAAGAGACCAGGACTAGGTGATCTAACTTGTCCATGCGCTGGTCCCACTGTAATTTGTAGGCACTAGGACTGACTTGGGCAGACTGACCGTAATTCACAGAGAGAGGAATAGCTGGAAGGTTTTCTCCAGAGTCAGCAGGAGCTATTCTCTGGATGGGGCATTTAGAAACATAGAAGTTGATGGCAGAAAAGGACCGAAAGGCCTATCCAGTCTGCCCATTTTACCAATTTGCTCCCGCTGCCTTTACTGGGTCAGCGGCATCAGCTATGCCCCCCCCCCATGTGTACGATTCCCTTGTGCCTATCCCATGCCCCCTTGAATCCCCCACTGCCTCCTGAGGCAGGGCGTTCCACGCATCCACCACCCTCTCTGTAAACAAGTTCTAGCCAGAGCCGATATGGCTGCGATGAGCTTGTTGTAGTGATAGAGAACAAGTGCTGCTGAATTCCATTACTAAGATAGTGGCGGCAATGGAACTGCGCAAGCGCAGCACTCGTGCATGCATAGTTCGTTGAACGGCAAAACACCATTCCCAAGATGGCGACACCGACAGTACTGTGCATATGTGTTACTCGCGCATGCGCAGTTCAGTTGGAATGTGGACGTGGCGGATGGCACAAAAAATAGTGCGGTCCTGCCTGTATCGCGGCCACAGCCGAGTGTTTTGACTGTTTGGAGTGTTGGAAGGCTACACTTCCGACACTCCAAAACAGAAGCGTGCAACGGTAGCCCTTTTTTGGAGCCACTGATGGCAAAATGGCTGCAGGTTCCGCCCAAGAAGCCATAAAAAGAACTTTCAAACATTACCCCTTATGCAACCTCCCTCCAATTTCATGTCATGCCCTCTAGTTCTACTGTACTTTTTATACTGAAAGATGCTATCCCCTTCTGCCTTATTTATGCCTTTAAGATATTTGAAAGTCTCAGTCATGTCCCCCCTTCTCCTGTCTCTGTTCCAATGTGTACATATTGAGAACCCTAAGTCTATCCACATATGCCTTGTCATGCAGACCCTTCACCATCTTAGTTGCCCTCCTCTGCACTGTTTCCACCCTGTCAATATCCTTACGCAGGTGTGTCCTCCAGAACTGGACAGAGTACTCTAGGTCAGGCCTAACCAGCATCTTGTACAGTGGGATCACCAACTCCCTCCTATGGCTTGTAATACCCCTCCCTATAAACCCTAACGTCCCACTAGCCCTCCCAACTGCTTTTGCAGTCTGTTTGGTGGATTTCAGGTCATCTAATATAATGACCCCCAAATCCCTCTCCTCCCTGGTGACCGTCAACAACTCACCCCCCCAACATGTAGCTCCCCCCAGGGTTTCTGTGCCCCATGTGCATGATCTTACACTGCTTCACGTTAAACCTTAACTGCCATACCTCAGATCATTTTTCCAGCTTTTCCAGGTCTCTTAATTCTCTCTACGCCCCTGGAGTATCTACTCTGTTGCAGATCTTGGCGTCATCTGAAAACAGGCATACTTTTCCCTTTACCCCTTCTGCTATATCTGCTATGAAGACATTGGAGAGGACTGGTCCCAGGACTGACCCCTGTGGCACCCCACAGGCGACTCCCACTTCTTCCGACTGTGCAACATTTACCACCACCCTCTGCCTTCTGTCCACTAACCAATTTCTGACCCCATTCACCATCCTGTGTACCACCCCTAGACTCTTCAGCGTGTTTACCAGCCTTCTATGCGAGACTGTGTGTCGAAGGCCTTGCTGAAATCAAGGCAGGCAATATCCACCGCCCCTTCCTGGTCCACCACCCTGGTCACCCAGTCAAAGAAATCTATCAGATTTGTTTGACAGAACCTTCCCGCTGTAAACCCATGCTGTCTTGGATCCTGCATTCCAATGAATACCAGGTGATCCACAATACGTTCCTTAAGCAGTGTCTCCATGATCTTCCCCACTACTGGGTTGAGACTCACGGGCCTGTAGTTCCCTGTGTCCTCCTTGCTATCACTCTTGTAAAGAGGGACCACATTTGCCCTTTTCCAGTCCTGCGGGACCACCCCCCCATGTGCAGTGACTCACTGAACAGGGCTGCCAAAGGTGCTGCCATCTCCATCCTCAGTTCCTTTAGGATCCTTGGATGTACTCTGCCTGGCCCCATTGCTTTGTCCACCTTTAGTTTTTTGTAAGTTCCTCTAGGACCCTTTGTTCTGTAAATGTTGTGAAACTCAATTCTTCCCCCTCCGCACATCTGTTTTCCAGCTGCAGTCCCTGCCCCGCTCCCTCTCTAGTAAAGACCGAGCAGAAGTACCTGTTAAGGATTGTGACCTTCTCTAGGTCCCCTTCTACCCTCTCTCTCTCTCTTCATTGTCCCCTTTGAGTCTGACAATACCCCCTCTGGACTTCCTCCTCTCACTGATGTACCTAAAGAATGTTTTGTCCCCTTTTTCCTCTGATTGTGCTAGCCTTTCTTCTGTCTGTGCTTTAGCACTTCTCACCACCGCCCCTGCCTCTCCAACATTTTTGGTACTCTTCTCTGTCCCCTTGTATTTTTGGAAGGCTATCCTCTTGGCCCACACTTTATCTGCCACCACCTTAGAAAGCCAGAGTGGCTTTCTCCTTATCTTGCCCTTATTTTTCACTCTCACACATTGATTGGTTACCAGACAATGGACTCCTTAATGCATGCCCATTGCCCCTCCACACCTCCTCCTGTCCCACCCCTTAGCCAGCTCCTCTTTAACCCTCCTTCCTATCTCTGCAAAGTCAGCTCCTTTGATATCTAGGATTTTAGCTTTTGTATGTGTGGCCTGTATGCCTGTGTCCAACTTGAATCAAACCATGTGATGGTCACTGGACCCCAGGTCCCCTCCACCTGGAGATCCATGATTCTGTCTCCATTGGTGAGCACTAGATCTAGGATATGCCTGTACCTGGTGGGCTCCTGTACCAACTGTCTTAAGCCTGCCCCTTGTAGGGACTCCACAATGTCCCTGGTCCTGCTTGAGGCCCCTGTTGGGATGGACCAGTCTGCGTCAGGCATACTGAAATTGCCCATAAGCAGAACCTTCCCCTTATCAGTCATGTTGTATATTGACTCCAGCATTAACTTGTCCGCCCCCTTCCCCGAGCTGGTGACCTGTAGATCACTCCTGTTCTAACAGACATTCAGATACCCGGCTCAAGGGTGACCCACAACTCCTCTGACTCCTCATTTTTGGCCTGGATTTCTGTCACCTTGATTGTTTCTTTGATGTAAAGTGTCATCCCTCCCCCATTCCTCCCCTCCCTCCCTCTCTCTCCTGTACAAGGCATATCCTGGTATAGTTGTGTCCCATGAGTGGTTATTACTGTACCACATCTCTGTTATGGCTGGTATGTCTATGTCAGCCTCCCCATTACCGCCACTAGATATGACAATTATGTACCTACCGTAATGCTTGATCTTCCTGTGTATCTTCACCATTCATCACTGGTGCATGTAAGCTGGAGGCAGCACCCCAAGCATTTTTTTTTTTTCTCAAGAGGGGAGTTAGAAGCCAATTTCTATACGACGATACATTGCACTCGAGGCTGGCCAGTAACCGCCACTGACTCCTCCACCTCAGTTCTGCTCGTTAGTCAGCAGGGAAAAAGTGATAGAGGAAAAACAAGGGCAGGGCAAAGGAGCCCAAAGGACAGCAAAAGGAAAGGATATAAACAGAAAAAAAGAATAAACTGGCCAGAGGAGAACCTAGGGGTCTGGGCAATGGGCCCCAGCCTCAGGGTGGCAAGCTAGAGAGAGAGAGAGAGAAAGAGACAGAGAGTGAGTGAGTGAGTGAGAAAAAGCGACCAAGAGAGAGATTAAAGATAGAGCGGGGGAGGGGTGAGAGACCCTACCACACTGAACCAGAGGCCCACAGCCTTCCTGGTACCTGGGAGAAGGAGACACTGCTGGCTCAGGCAGACCTCGTCTGCAAGTTGTAGAGTTTTCAAGGAGAACCCCACACTCCTAGTTTGAAGACAACAGCCAAAGAGCAAGCTTTAAGCAGGAAAAACCTGAATCTCCTTTCCCTGGAGAGAAGCAGTGTGGTAAGGGTCTCCCCCCCCGCCCCTTAATTTAGGGTGGAGAGATAGGCACCCTGAGAAAGGACTCCTGCCTTGCTTTTCATTCTGGATGAACCCAAGGACTGAACCCCAAGGGTTCAAGAGGGGATCCTGTCCGAAGAAACCTCCCCAGAGTATCGAAGGGAGGGGTTTTAAAATCACAAGAAAGGAGAAAGGGAAAAATGGAGTCCATATGCGCCCTCTGAACCCTCACCCCGACAGAAATCCTCCCAAAGCAAAGAGTCAGTAGGCAGATCTAGACAGGTCCAGACTAAGTCATGAGAGGATTCCCATCAGGGCATCAAGAGGAGGGCCCAGGAGAGTCCCAATAAGGCAAGGGCAAGGAGCCTTACCTGCCCTCCCCCCACGGGGTGGGCCCTCTGTCACTTCCATGAAAGAGCAGAGGAACCAGTGGGACTGGGCCCACAATTGACTTCAAAGGGGGGAGGGCGAGCAGGGAGGTGGCATCGCCACAAGACTGAGGCCCAAGAGGGGATGGAGGGTGGGAAGCAGTGATTAATGGTGAAGATACACAGGACGATCAAGAATTATGGTAGGTACGTAATTTTCATATCTTCCCTATGTAAATCTTCACCATGCATCACTGGTAGGCGAATACCAAGCCCCCCGAAGGGGACCTGGCATCTCCCTGAGGGAAATACTTTCCCTTAGCCCCCCATAGGAGAAACATAGGAGGAGAAGACCCATACAGGCCAAACTAGGCCCGTGACTGGTCAGAGCAAGGCGGGGTCTCCCACTGCCTGGGAGACGGAAGTCACCCCTGTAGTTTCTGCCTCACCCTGTGGGAGAAAAGGTAGGTCCCCCGGAAGTTAGAGGGAGCACCCTCTGTCGGGCCAAGGGTGTTAACCTTGAGAGACAAGGCCACGCCGTCCGCCTGATGAACATCTCAGTCCCCACCAGCCTGCATGCTACCTCACTAGCATTGTAAGACGCCCTTGCCTGGTGCCTCGCAAGCTCAATGCCCTATGTGGAGAGGGCAATGACTTGCCTGGTTGCCTCAGAGTCAGGCAGTGATGCAAGTGCTTGGCCTAGCATCGACCATAGATGCCTGTTGTAGGCAGCATGATGGGCCTGACACGCGGCTATGCAAAGCATCAAGTGTGTGTGACAGGGTAAAATAGGACCCAGTCCCATTTGTTACAGAAAGTGTTTAAATGCAAGGATCTATTCTTTCCTTTCTACTTCTCTGTCTGGTTGCGCAATCCAATTTTCCTGTGAGACTTCAGATTCGATCACCCCGACAATCTCGCAATCCTTTGTCCTTTGCTGTCTGTTTTTCCTCCCTTGCATATCTACTGATATAAAACTATGCGAAAATCATTGTATGAAAATGTAACTGATAATGAGATTACTTTGTTTAGAAAATATATAGTGTTACTGTTGAAATATATATAAATATATTCTGAGATGACTGCAGAAAGCTATTGTAAACTCTAGAGGTTACTTGAGTGCAAATCTTCCAGCCTTTTGCAACAGCTACAAAAGGGGGCCTCTCAGCTCAAGCACACTGTGTCCTAGCAGCCCTGCCTGATATTTACAAAAACAGGATGCTTCCTAAGGATGGGGGCTGAAAGGACTTATAAGAGCTAAGCTGCAACTGCAAGAAAGATTAGGAGAACAAGGGACACAGAGACTGAAAGAAAACTTTATTTTATTTTGCCTTTGTAAGTAATTATACTGTACAAGTTTATTTTATGATACTGCTAGTGTAAATAAATAATCGTTGTTGAATTCTACAACTGCTATTGCTTTTCCTATGCTTCCTGACCTGTGCCTCAGTGACTGCATGCCGATGAGAAAATCCTCCTCCCCCATCGGTCAAACTCTGCAGAGTTCACCTCGGGGAGTCGATGATGCCTCGGTCTTCTATGCCCGGTAGGGGTGTTTAGCAAGCTCACTCCTGAGGTAGGATAAGGCAAAGCACCTGGAGACACCTGGTGTGCGCAGTACCTGCGCTGGCAGTCCACTGGGGCTGGAGAAGGGAAGATGGACACTGCCAGGTGCGGTGCAACACTTCCTGGAACGGAACTGGCCAGGCAGGGACCACAAGGTGGTCAGCATTGAAATTTGCTCAAGGAGGAGTGCGCTGCACGCTCAAGATTGCGTCTTGCTATCCTGGAGAGGTGGAGTTCCCCGACAAATCCCAAGAGGAAGTGCTGATAGGAAGTCTTATCAGCCTTGGAGGACAGGTGGACGGAAGTATCCTCTTCCTTGCTGGAGGAAGATGAAGAGGCAGAGGAATCCGAAGATTCAGAGGCCGGCTGCTGCTAGGGCAACAGGCAAAAGACCTGCTCGTCCATGGCTCTAACATATCTGGGAAAGGCAGCAGCAGTGGCCCTGAATTGTTCCCAGGTGAAAGGAAGGCTCGGCGTTGCGGCTCCTCCCCAAACGGGCCCTCAGGGAAAGCCGTTGCTCCTCGTCTCGCCCCCTTACCGACTCAGAGAGTGACCTCTTCCTCACTCCCAACTTCAGAAGCACCTCTGCTCCCACAGGCCCCCCAAGAAAGGCCTTGCATAGGCCAGGGAGCCTGAACAGCGACAGAAACAGCACCCAGTTCGATCTCGGGGGGCCCAGAGCCTCAATTCCCTCAGACTGAGAGTCACACTCAACTACCAGAGGCCCCCCGGTGCTGTGAACAGCTCTGGGAGGGCTCCCGACACCACCAATGGAGCAGGAGCTGGTGCCAACTGCAACAGCCGGAACAGAGGAAACAGAAGATTGAGAGGGCGCAGAAGTCCTGGGCACGGGAGATCCCTCGGACTCCGAAGAGTCAGGTCATCAGTCTGGGTCAGCCTCCTGATCATCCGCTTACGGAGAAGAGGAGGAGGAGATCCAGAAGACCTCCAGAGAGGTAAACCCCAAGGTCCTCCCACCCTCGGCATCATGAACAGTGCCGTGAGAGGGCCCAGTACCGGTGGCGCGCCCCCTGATCACTGGAGCCATGAACAACTCCAGGATCCGGTGCGGCACCGACAGGCAGTGCTGAGGTTACCACTGCGCCTAGGGCCAGCAAGCACAGGCCGTGACGCCAGGGGGAGTCTTCACCTCTGAAGAGGTGGCTGTCAGTATGGTGCTCCTAGCCCAGTCCCCGAAAGAACGAGACCGTGCCTCCAGCACCATGGTAGGAGCCTCTGCCCTGGCAAGGCTGGAAGAGGTGGAGGTCCCTTCCTCCCCGGTCCATATAGAACTAGGAGGGGACCAGGAGGAAGGGTTGAGAGACCTACGCTTGGCATCCCGAGTGCAGCGCTGTCTTCCAAAGGTCGGTGGCGTGTGGTCGACCTTTAACATGAGGTGTTCCAGGATGCAGCGATCCATGGAGAAGCAGGCGTCACAGTTGTCCATGTCATGATTTGGACCCAGGCAAGTAAGGCATTGTTCATGTTGGTCTGAGACAGAAATCTGCCAGCCGCAAGGACACTGACGCATAGGAGGCCAAGTCACCTTAGATGAACATTGTTTGTCCCCTTTCAAACCTGACATGACTTACATTACAAAATAACTAAAAACACAGTAAAAGACTCGGCGCCAAATCAGATAAAAAGGAAAGCTCTTACCGGTGCTGGAACAGAAATGGCACAGAGTAGTAAGAGACAGCAGAACTGACGGTGAAGTGCTAGGCTGTCGTGTCAAATGGCATTGAACTACTAGGCTGCAATGGAGGTAGACCATGATAGCATATCTTCTTTTACTGGCGAGGTGCTACACATTCGATGGCGGGAGAAGCAAAACTCAGGTGGAGCAGGAGTTGGCAGCGGTTACTGGCCAACTGTTGAGCACCATGTATATGTTGGCCTTGTGGGCGGCGCTGCCCCGGCTCCTCCCCTTAAATAAATAAAATACTCCAATGGGGTGCTGCGCCTCCAGCTGACGCCCACCAGTGATGAATGGTGAAGACTGACACTGGGAAGATCAGGGAGTTTGTTTCCTGGACTTTGGGCATTCGTATGAATTTACGTTCCAAATCTTGTTCCCTCTGTCATTATTTTTGTTCTTGTCCCGTTGTTCCTGACCTGCATCTGTTACTACTCCCTCACTCGGTTTCTCATTGTGCCCCCTACCCTATCCCTATTTTCTATCCGTATTCACTAAACTCTTGTCCTCTCTGTTCCCAGTGCTGATATTACCAAACTGAGGGGCTAGACTGTATTGTTTCCATCCCCTCTGATTGCCCCCCACCCCCCCACCAGCTATTTTAAATGCCCAGCAAGGAAGCACCCAAACTTTTAATTGAGGACTGCCGTCCCTCGCCTGGACAAATGCAGACCCTCCCTATACAGCTGTGCATCTGCCCAGGCGGATCCCCAGTCCACAATGTAGCCAAAGCCCTCATCCTTGCACCATCCCTTCAACCATTCGTTGACTTGGCTGATGCGTTGATTCTTTGCATCCCCCTTCTCCCTGACTGGTAGGACCGCAGACAAAATCACTGATTTCGCAACTCCCTCAAGCTGACTACCCAGGACCCTGAAGTCATCCTGTACTGTCTCTACATTAACCCTTTCCTTGTCCAAGTCATTAGTCCAGAGGTGGACATCATGTACTCCCCCGCCGCCACTGCCTTGGCGAGCCTGTGGATTCATGTTGTGTCCCTCTGAGCAGTGGCCCCTGGCAGACACTCTACCTCCCTTTCTATATCTCCATCTATTCCCAACACCATCTCCTTAACAACTGAGTCCCCCACCAGGAGAAACTTCCTCCTCCTCTGGGGTTCTCTGGCTCCCGCCCCTTTGCCCTCCCTCTGGTGGTCCTGCACCTTTTTCCTGGTCTCAGCCCTGGGCCCCCTCTCAGGGTTATCCCATTCCATTAAAACAGCAAATCTGGGGTGCTGATGAGCAGCTAAGGAGACAAGAAGTGTCTGAACCTTGCTCCTCCTCGCAAGGAATAATTAATACAGGAATAATGCCTGACTAGATGGGTGTTGTGCTGGGACAACATCCCACCTCGGGTGGTTGGGCCCGAGGCCACCGGCCGAGGGCGTCCAACACCCAAGAAGGGATGTTATCCCAGCATAACACCCATCCTGTCAGGCATTATTCCTATTATACAATGGCTTGTTGTTTTATACAGAATAAAAAAAATAATTTTAAAGAATGTTTTTATTAGTGTGGAAAAATATTTTTGTTTCTTAAAAGAAGATCCAACAAACAATCAGCAGGGATGTTATGCCAGGATAACATCCCTGCTGTGATGGCCAACTGACCAATCAGAAGCCAGGATTCTTTCTTGCCATTGTACAATATAATTTATGCAATAGGAGTGGGCTCAACCTCATTGAATAAATCCATTTATCTTCACAGCTGTTGAATAAATAAAATTTATCCATATAGTAGCTATGTCACAATCACTTCGGAACTCATTTAGAATGTTTGGCCTCAGTAGCTGTACTACCCACATTCAAATGCGAATAACTTTAAAATGAAAAAAGATAGCATGGTACTGTGAGCATGAAAGTTGTTCAGCACAAAATTATCTACAAAATTAGTGATGTTTCATTTATAGATACCTTATAGATTTTTTATAATTAGCAAAAATGAGCAGAAAGAAAAAAATTAGTCACCTTAGTAATGTTGTTTCTTCTAATGGAGTCTTGCTGTATTCTGACTATTGCAGTTAGGTCATTCCTTTCAACTGCCCTGGAGAACAAAGAGTTAAACTTTCCATGGCCAGCATGGAATGTTCACCGCGAGCTCGGTTAAAGCCCCTGTCTGCTGTTGTTTAAACTCCAACCGTCAGATCTTTACGAGCAATACTCACTAGAAGTTCTGTGTGGAAACTGTAAAACTCACACTAGCCAACTGGCAACTAAATTTATGTAAAAGGGTTTTTTGATTTCAAAGCAAAGACTCAAGTCAGGAAACCCAAAAAACAAAACACATCCCAAAACACAACACTCACCCAAAATAAAGGAGGGTGAAAAAGGGACACCCCTAGGGTGCCAACACTGCTCCTGTCCACCCACCCACATCCCAAAAAACAGGTTCTGAGAGGGGAGGCGGGGGGGAGGTCAGAATACAGCAAGACTCCATTGGAAGAAACAACATTACTAAGGTGAGTAATTTTTTCTTCAAACAACATGAAGTCTTGCTGTATTCTGACATATGCAGACTACTAAGCAGTACCTCCATGGAGGAGGGACAGAACCTACTTTGGAAACAGGCTCTAAAGTACTGCTGTGCCAAACCGAGCATCACTCCTAGCCTGGATATCCAGAGGGTAATGTTTGGTGAATGTATGGACTGTTTTCCAGGTGGCTGCTTGACAAATTTCTAAGATAGGAATATCCCTGGCAGCAGCCAGGGAAGCAGCTGTACCTCTAGTAGAGTGAGCCCTCAGGCCTGAGGGTGGAGTTTAACCCAGTTTTTCATAGCAGAATTGTATACAAGAAACAATCCACCTGGCAATAGATCTCTTAGTGGCAGGTTTGCCCTACCAACCTCTCCATATGTAAGGAACAATTGGAGGGACTCAAACCTGTGACCTCGGTGCAAGCTTATGTAGTAGCTGAGGGCACTTTTAACGCTGTTGTGCAGCCTCCTCTCTCCAGAGGAGGAATGGTCAGTGAAGAAAACAGGGACAGACATAGACTGGTTAAGGTGGAAATCTGAAACCACCTTAGGTAAAAACTTCCTGTTAGTTCGTAAGACCGCTTTACCTCTATGGAAAGAGATGAAATCAGGCTCCACTGACAGGGCTTGCAATTCACTGATATGCCTGGCAGAGGTAATGGCTACCAAAAACACAGTTTTCCAAGTCAAGTACTTAAGCTCTGCAGAGGACAAAGGCTCAAAGGGTGGTTGCATAAGCTGAGCAATGCAAACATTAAGGTCCCAAGCAGGAGCAGGGTCCCTAAAGGGGGGATTGGTGTGCAGCAATCCCTTGAAGAACTTACAAAACACAGGATGGGCTGACAGAGGAGAGGGCTTGCCTAGTGACAAGAAGGCTGAAACAGCTGCCAAATGCACTTTAAGTGTAGCTGGCCTAAGGCCTAGGCCATTGAGATGGACCATATAGTCCAGAACCGTAGGCAACCCAGCAGATTCTGGAGAAATATTCTTATTAGAACACCAAATAGTGAACCTTTTCCATTTGGAATTGTAAGTCTTTCTAGTGGAAGGCTTTCAAGAAGCCTTAAGGATATCCAGAACCCCTTGAGAAAGATGCAGATCAGCAAACTCTAACTCTTCAAGAGCCATGCCTTGAGATTGAGAGACTTGAGGATCAGGTACCAAATCCTCCCCTGAGAGGATGTCAACAGGTTGTAATTCCTGGGAAGAGACAGGGGAAGGTGGACTGCTAAGGACAGCAACAGGGGGTACCAGGGCTGTCTGGCCCAGTCTGGAGCAATCAGAATCACTTTGCATGGTTGTGACCTGATCTTGACTAACACCTTGAACAGGAGAGGGAAGGGGGGAAAAGCATACAGAAATGTCCCTTCCCAGTTCAGAATCAGAGCATCCAGGGGGACTGAGCCCAAGACTGGGGGTCTGCAACAAAAGAGAGGAAGTTGGTGATTGTCTGGGGCTGCAAAAAGATCTATCTGTGGAGTGCCCCATCTCGAGAAAATCACTTTCAAAACTAGGGATCTAGGGTACATTCGTGATGGCCCTGGGATATCCTGCTGAGAGCATCTGCTAGGACATTATCCTTCCCTGGGAGGTGAACTGCTATCAGAGAGGTTTGCAGGGAATAGGCCAGGGACCACAACTTCATTGCTTCTGTGCACAAGGCAGTAGACCGAGTTCCTCCTTTCTTGTTGATGTACCACCTTGTGGTGGTGTTGTCTGTTCTGATCTGGACCACCTTGTTCTGCACAGATTTGGAAAAGGCTTGCAGTGCCAGAAACACTGCTCTGAGTTCCAAGGGATTGATGTGAAGCAGAGATTCCTGAGGTGACCACAGCCCTTGGGTGGTAAGATCCCCAAGTCGGGCTCCCCAGCCTAGCAGGGAGGCATCTGTGGTGAGTATCACTGAATGAGACTGAGTGACAAAAGGAACTCCTTGTCTCAAATTGTCCTGATCCTGCCACCACTGCAAAGCCTGGATTAGGGGGTTCGAGTCACTGGGACTAGTTTGGTAAGGATATCCTTTCTTTGGGACCAGAAGGCTCTTAAGTGGAACTGAATGTCCCTCATCTGCAATCTTGCTCCCTGGACCACTGCTGTGGAGGCTGCCATGTGGCCCAGAAGCTGAAGGAAATGCCTTGCTGGTCGAGACACCTGTAGGGTGAATGAAGAGGCCAGTTCCATAAGGGTCCTTGCCCTGTCCAGGGGAAGGAAGGCTCTTGCCCTTACTGTATCCAGCTCCGCCCCTATAAAGGTGAGTAGCTGTACTAGTTCGAGAACTGACTTTGGAAGGTTGAGGAGGAATCCTAAGGAAGTGAGCACTTGCTGAGTTATTTGCAAATGTAACTTGACTTGGTCTGGAGACTGACCCACTATGAGCCAGTCGTCCAAGTATGGAAAGATGGAGATCTTTTTCTCCTTAGGAAAGCAACCACTACTGCCAGGCACTTTGTGAAAACCCTTGGGGCTGATGTTAGGCCAAAGGGCATTGCTCTGAATTGATAGTGGCCTGAGGGCAACTCGAACCCGAGGTACTTTCTGTGGGAGCACCTGATGGGAATGTGAAAATAGGCATCTTTGAGGTCCAGGGAGGTTAGCCAGTCCCCTGGCCTTAGGACAGGATTATTCCCAGAGTCACCATTTTGAACTTTGGTTTTAAAAGGTGCTTGTTCAGATATCTTAGATCCAGGATGGGCCGCCATTCTTCTGTCTTTTTGGGGGTTAGGAAGTACCTGGAGTACAATCCTTTGCCCTTGTGTAGGGTGGGAACCCTCTCTATGGCTCTGAGAGCCAGGATGGAAGAAACCTCTGCCTCTAGGGCAAGGGTCTCTGATGGATTTGCAGGTGGAAAGGATCTGGTTCTCATCTTGGGAAATTTTCTGAAGCTGAGAACCAGTCCCTGGTTTACTACTTCCAGGATCCACTTGTCTGATGTCAGAGACTTCCAGTCCTGGACAAAGTAAGCCAGCCTGCCCCCTAAAGGTATTGGAGAATCGGCCCGGGCAGACCCATAATAATAATAATAATAATAATAATTTTATTTATATAGCGCCTTTCACAATATCAAGGCGCTGAACAAGACCATAAAAACATCCACAAATAGTACAAACACAAACCATAAAAATTATAAAATATATTCTAAAAGCATAATAATTACAATAAAATTACACACTAAACAGTGCATTTAACTTTCAAGAAAGGCCATTCTCCAAAGATAGGTCTTTAATTCCTTTTTAAAAGTCTCCACGGAGGAGCATTCCCATAACCGGCAAGGTAGAGAATTCCAAAGAGTGGGTGCGGCATAAGAAAAAGCTCTACTGCCGGAAGATTTCAAACTCACTTTTGGAATCTCTAACAACCCCATGTCGGCCGAGCGGAGTGATCGGCTAGGGCAATAAGACACCAGAAGGTCTTTCAGATAGGCTGGACCCTGATCGTGAAGGGCTTTGAAAGTCAATAAAATGACTTTAAAGGTGATCCGCCACCGTATTGGGAGCCAGTGCAGCTCACGCAGCACCGGGGTAATATGACAGGACCTACTTGTCCCAGTCAAAACCCGGGCTGCCACGTTCTGCACTAGCTGTAGGCGGCGGATTTCAACCCCAGAAAGCCCAAAGTAAAGGGCGTTGCAGTAATTGAGGCGCGAGGACACAAAAGTGTGGACCAGAGTTGGCAGAGAGTCAAATGGAACAAGGTGCTTAACCCGGGCAATATTCCTAAGATGGTAAAAGGAAGTCTTGACGACGGCTGACACCTGAGATTGAAAAGTCAGTCTATCGTCAAGAATCACCCTAAGGTTACGCACCCGTTCAGAGGCCAAAAGCGACACACCACTGAGAAAAATTCCAGACGGCGCACCAGCACATGACCTCTCAATCTGACCACCCAGGTCCACAATCAAAACCTCAGTTTTCTCCGAGTTTAACTTTAGCCAACTAGAATCCATCCAGTCTTGGATCTCCCCCCAGACAGTTATTAAATACCAAGAGAGCTCCATCCTGGTCAGGTGCAAAAGACAGGTATAGCTGAGTATCATCTGCATAGCAGTGAAACCTCAGTCCATACTGTCTTATAATGTTTCCGAGGGGCAGCATGTACACTGCAAATAACATGGGTGACAGCACGGAACCCTGAGGCACTCCACACAACAAAGAGACTGGGCCAGAGGAAAAAATCCCCGACACAACTCTTTGTGATCTCCCAGTGAGGAATGACTCGAACCATTTAAGAACGGTTCCAGTCATTCCACAAATTTGCCCGAGGCATGCTAGCAACACCATGTGATCCACAGTGTCAAAAGCTGAGGAGAGATCAAGGAGAACCAAGATAGAACGTCTCCTTAGATCTCTCGCCCTCAGAAGATCATTTAGCACCCGAACCAGCACTGTCTCGGTACTGTGTCTTTTACGGAAACCAGACTGGAAGGATTCGTAGATATTATGGATGGCTAAATGGTCATCCAGTTGAGCAGCCACGATCTTTCAATAACCTTCCAATAAAGGGAAGGTTAGAGATAGGTCGGTAGCTGGAAAACAATCTGGGTCCAAGGAAGCTTTCAAGAGAGGTGTCACCACCGCCCTTCAGGGAACTAGGAAACTCACCCGACTCCAAGGAGCACCAGACAATTTGTGCTAATACTGGATCTATGATGTCTACACAACCCAAAATTAGGGCAGTAGGTCCAGGATCCAAGCTGCAGCTTCTGGGGCGCACACTGTAGATGATCCTCATAATATCCACGAACTCCGGTCGACAAAAGGAACTCCAGGAGAAGTGAGGTCTTGTGCTCTCGCACACTCCCACCACAACACCCTTAGAGGTTGCTGGATGCAAGTCCACCCTGATGTCAGCCACCTTAGTTGCAAAGTATCGAGCAAGCTCATCGCACTCACTTTGTGAAAAGGCTTTCCGAACTTGCAGGCAGGCTGGGTTGCACAGTCTGTCTACAGTTCGGAACAGCTGAGCCGGTCGATTCTGAGCAACTGCAATCTCCCTGGACAGGAATTCTGCCTTCTTATGGGTGATTGCAGATTGATAACTAGTATGATGTTCAATCAATCTAAGGCGGTCGTCATCAAGGGTGGACTTGCGCCAGCAACGCTCTAACCTTCGCCCTTGTCTCCGCATCTCCCTCAGAGTCCCATCAAACCAAGGGGCCCTGGGGCGACAGGAAAGAGGGCGCTCACGAACAGGAGCAACAGAATCCAGAGCAACCGCAATGGCCTCATTATAAGCCCGTACGAGTGCTTCTGGACTACTGCCCACCAATGCGAGGGATGACAGGTCAAGTACCGCCATCAGGCCTTGTGGAGTAACATTCCGTAATGGGTGGTACCTGACCATCTCCAAAGGGGCTGGCCTTCTCAGGGGGGTGCAAAAATTGAACCTCACGATGTGGTGGTCAGACCAAATGACTGGTTCCACCCCCATATCGAATGCATCAATCCCAAGGAGGAAGACTAAGTCAAGAGAGTGTCCAGATTTATGTGTAGCAGTGGAAACTACCTGTGTGAGGCCCAAAGAAGACATTAATTGGAGGAAGTGTTTACCAAATTGTGAGAGTTCATCGTCGACCCAGGCGTTAAAGTCACCCAGCACCATCAATCTGGGCAGCTCAAACGACATGTCGACGAGGAAGTCTGCCACTTCCTGTAAGAAACGTTTCCCATCTCCGGGTGGACGGTAAATGAGAATGATTCGAACGCCTACACCTGCTACAACTGTGCACTCAAAGGACTCAGCCTCACCCACTACCACATTCGAGAGGCCCAATTCAGTCTTGAAACAGACTGCAACCCCCCCGCCCCTGCGGTCCAATCTCATCACCATCTCACCATCAGGGTGTCTGCTGGCAGGGCTTTAGGCTGAGGGGTGGATGTAGGCCTGCTCATTCCCCATCTGCCTCTCCCTCTGAAGAACCCCCTCTGATCATAAGAAAAAGAAGAGTTGGTGAGACGCCATCTGGAGTACTGTGTGCAGTTTTGGAGACCTCTTCTACGTAAGGACATATACAGGATGGAAGCAGTCCAGAGGAGGGCAACTAAAATGGTGAAGAGTCTACATCAGAAACCATATGAAGAGAGACTGAGAGAGCTTAATATGTATACCCTTGATGAAAGGAGGGAGAGGGGGGACATGATAGAAACTTTTAAGTACCTCAAGGGAACCAACAAAGTCCAGGAGGGTAGCATCTTTCAGAAAAAGAGATGTAAGAACAAGGGGACAATTTAAAGTTGGAGGGGGACGCTCAGGGTAATGTGAGGAAATTCTTTTCACGGAGAGAGTGGGACGATGGAACCGCCTTCCTGGAGAGGTTGTGGGGTCTAAAACAGTGGGGAATTCAAAGCATGGGACAGACATAAGGCAATTATAGTGAGGGTTGCAGGAAGTAGGCTGTTGGTTAACTAGAATCTACAGCTTATCCAATAGGTAGGAAAATGGGCAGACTGGGTGGGCCAAGTGGTCCTTATCTGCCGTCAAAGTCTATGTTTCTATGTAAGAGTCCTGGGCTTGGAAAAAAGGCCTTTGGAAAGGCCTGCCCCTGCCCCTGGACTGCTGCCTTTGAGGAGTGGCTTGCCTTTCTTTGGCCTGAGCACTCCTGTAGGTGGTCCTGTACTCGTCCATCTTTTTCATGTAGTTCTCTGTCTGCTCCCCAAACAGAGAATTACCAATAACAGGGAAATCCATGGCCTTAGCCTGGGTATCCTGTGATAGGCTAGTACATCTGAGCCAAGCCATCCTCCGAAGAGCCACAGATGTAGCCATGGCTCTTGATGAAACATCATTGGAGTCCACAGCAGCATGAAATTGCACCTTGGATGCCTCAATCCCATCTGCAGTCACCTGCTCCAGCTCCTTGGCAAGCTGGTCAGGGGCCTGTTTAGCCAGAGCCAGCACAGTGTCCCATCTGGACTTCTGGTATCTAGCTGTGTAGGCCATATAGTTAGCCTGCCTGAGTCCCAAAGATGCTGCCATGTACTGTTTCTTTGCCATGGCATCAATCCTCCTGGAGTCCTTATCTGGGGGGTGTGATGCCAAGGGGATATTTGCCTTATCACAGGCAGCAGCCTGCACTACCCCAACATGGCTGCATTGCTGAGAAAGGAACTCCGTGTCTGAGCCTGAAAGAGTGTACCTCTTGTCCATTTGTCTGTCCACAGGCGGTATGGAGTTAGGAGTCTCAAGAATTGTATTTGTCTGTTTCACAAAAGATATATGGAGGGGAATAGACAGTCTCCTGGACTCTGGGATGTCCATCATTTCAACAAAATCAGGCTCCTCCTGATCCTCTACTGCTTCTTCCATAGGAACCTGGAGGGTTTCAGCCACTTTTCTGTAAAACAAAGTGGAAAGGGGGCTCAGAAAGCTTAGGAGAAGAAACACCTGAAGGTCTGTCTGAGGAGATGTTCGGGTCAATAGGCACATCCAGACTTTCATAATCACCATCATCATCCTCATACTCTCCCTCCTCCTCATCCGGTTCATAAAATTCTTCTGAAGTGTAATCCGGAACCGGGGGAACCAACCGAACCGAACCCCTGCCAGATGGTGTCGGCTCGGCCGGAACCGAAGTAAGCGATTGCACTATTCTTATTGCCTTGGCTATCTCATCAGCAGTCAGAGTATGAATTACTGGATCCGAACCGGACGATTTATCTTTTCTTTTTCTTTTAACCAGAACCGACTCCTCAGAATCAGCTCTCCTTTTGCCCGAAGAAGTATCGCCCTGGTCAGAGGGCACTCCAACTGGTTCGGTAGGAACCGAACCGGGCTGGCCATCCGGGTCAGCGGACTTCTCGGCCTCCCTTTCCCTCAGTCTACCTACTCTCTTAACCAGGGTAGCTTTGGGAAAATTCTTACAAATTTGGCAGTCTGAATCGATGTGGTCAAACCCCAGACAATAAACAGAGGTGGTGTGGGGATCAGCCTTAGCAAAGGCTTCCCCACACACACTGCAGTGTTGAAACCCAGTGGGCCCGGTTTTTTTCTTGGGTTTCTCAGACGTGGCCAATCCTATCCAAAACTTACCCTTTTTTCCGCAATCTGCCAGGCAAGACTCCCCTATTGGTTCCTGACCGTGTTACGGGTCTTGGAAAAAAATGTAATAGAATCCGTCTTTTTTTAGAACCGATACGGACCGGTTACCACACACTAAGTAAATTCAAACTTTTTTTTACCTAAACTGATCGGTTCAGCCGAACCAATCCAACATTTACAAGTTCCACACAGAAACTAAATGCAAAATCTATCTAGTATTCATTGTACCACAGACAGAGACTTAAACCGACAGATCGGTAGCAGAAATTCGGTAGAAACCGAGCGAAAAACGACACTTTAACAGACTTTTTTGAACTGAGCAAAGGAGAAATTTCCAGAGTGACTGTTCAGTGAGGTGGAGTAAAGAATCTGACAGTTGGAGTTTAAACAACAGCAGACAGAGGCTTCAAGCGAGCTCGTGGTGAACATTCCATGCTGGCCATGGAAAGTTTAACTCTTTGTTCTCCGGGGCAGTTGAAAGGCAGGACCTAACTGCAATAGTCAGAATACAGCAAGACTTCATGTTGTTTGAAATACAGGTTACTCACCTGTAACAGGAGTTCTAGGAATGGTATATGTTGTTCATCCACACTTATTGGCAGGTTCCTTGCGGCTTTAAATCTTGCCGGAAGGTCTTCAAGCTGGCTCCTCCCACCCACCTGGGTGATAAAACTCTTGGCTCGCCCATGACACCAGTTCTGCCCTGGCCAGTCAGGTTGTGCTGTTGGTGGAGTAAGGTCGGTGTTGTGTGGATGAACAACATATACCATTCATAGAACTCCTGCTACAGGTGAGTAACCTGTATTTCTAGGGACATGGATATGTTGTTCAATCCACACTTATTGGCAGACTCCTAGCAGTTCTCCGGGAGGAGGGAGGCAAGGCGCACACCCCCTATTTAGGAAACAAGGACTGGAGAACCGAAGTCCCAAAACCAGCATCCTGGCGTGACGCAAGGTCGATGTGGTAGTGGGTAGTAAAGGTGTGTGCTGACTTCCAGGTAGCAGCCCTGCAGATTTCCTGGATAGGGATGTCTCTGGAAGCAGCCATCGATGCAGTGGTATGGCGGGTAGAATGAGCTCTTATCCCTTTGGGAGGCTCCATGCCCGCCAACCTATAGCAGAGATTTATGCAGGAGGTGACCCACCTGCCTATTGTCCGCTTGGCTGCAGGTCTGCCAGGTGTGGCTTCAACGTAGGTGACAAACAGCTGGCGAACCTCTCCCCGAACTTCAGCCGTCCGCTCCTTATAATAAGACAGCGCTCTTCTAGGGTCCAAAGTATGAAGCCTATATTCGGCCTCCGAGGTATGATTGGGGTAGAACGCCGGCAGAGTCAACACCTAGTTAAGGTGAAACTCCGACACTACCTTCGGAAGGAACGGTGGGGCGCAGGACAACCTTGACCCTGTGGAAGACCAGATAGGGGACTCAATGGAAAGCGCCTGGAGCTCTCCCATCCTTCTGGCTGACGTGATAGCCACCAAGAAGGTGGTCTTCCACGACAGGTGAGAGATGTCACACCTGTGCATCGGTTCAAATGGCTTGCCCATGAGCTTAGCCAATACCAGCAGTAGATCCCATGGAGGTGGAGGTTCTTGCACCGGAGGGGATATGTGATCAAGGCCTTTGAAAAAGCACCCGACCTCCTTCTCCTGTGCCACCGACTGCTTCCTGGCCCGCGCCTGGTAAGCAGAGATGGCTGCCAGGTGCACCTTAAGGGTCGTCGACCGAAGCCCTAGCTGAGAAAGGGACCACAGGTAGTCCAGAATGCTCGCCAAGGAACAGGAGGAAGGGTCCAACCCCTTATCCTGACACCAAATAGAGAATCTCTTCCATTTGAAGGCATAGCATTTTCTGGTCGACTCCTTACGGGATGCCTCAACCACGCTGAGGACCTCGCCGAAAGACCCAAGGCCTGGAACTCTAGCCGCCAGAACCAGGTCAGCAGGTGCAGGGATTGAAGGTCCGGGTGGAGTACCTTCCCCTGACTGACTGAGATCAGGTCCAGGCAGGCTGGAAGCCGCCTCGGGAGCCTGGAGCTGAGGCTGAGGAGATCTGGATACCAGAACTGGCGGGCCCAGTCTGTGGCTACCAGAATCACCTGCGCCTTGTCCCTCCTCGCCTTGAGAAGCACCTTGTGGATCAAGGGAAATGGGGGAAAGGCACAGAAGAGGCCCGGGGTCCACGGCCTTGAGAAGGCATCCCCCTGCAGCGAGCCCTGCTGAGGGGGGCAGGCATGAAACAGCCTCAGCTTTGCATTCTCCCTGGAGGCAAACAGGTCCACCTGAGGTGTGCCCCAGTGGGAGAACAGATCGTGTACCACCTCTGGCAGGAAAGACCACTCGTGAGATGTAGCCCCTATCCAGCTTAGGGCATCGGCCAGAGTGTTGGAGGCTCCTGCCACATGGATGGCTAGGAGATCCGCCTCCAGGCTGCACACTAGGGACCAAGTGCAGACAGCTTCCTTGCACAGGGGCAGGGAGCATGTCCCGCCCTGGTGGTTTAGGTAGTACATGGTTGTGGTATTGTCCGTCTGGACCTGGACCACTTGACCCCGTACAAACGGAGCGAAGGCGGTGAGGGCTAGTCAGACCGCTCGAAGCTCCAGCAGGCTGATGTGGCATTGAGACTCCCAAGGGGACCCGAGACCGTGTGCTCCCCCAGATGGGCACCCCAACCCATCAGAGAGCCGTCGGTCGATAGAGTGACCGTCGGCTCGGGGCGGACAAACGGGATGCCTTCCTGCAGATGAGCTGGAACGATCCACCACTGGAGAGCGTTCCACATCTCCTGAGTCACTGCCACTGGCTGGTCCAAAGGACCGGAGTGCTGTGACCATTGGCTGGCCAGTCCCCATTGAAGGGGACGCATGTGCCAATGGGCCCAATGAACCACGCTGGTGCAGGCCGCCATGAGGCCCAGGAGGCGCAGGAAGTCCCGGGCAGGGTGCAATTGCCCAACCTGAAATGACTGGGCAAAGGAGGAAAGAACCTCGGCTCTGTCCGCCGGGAGCCATGCTCTGGCTCGAAGAGAGTCGAGCTCTGCCCCGATGAATTGAATCACCTGCATTGGCACGAGTTCCGATTTGGCCTCGTCGATGAGGAGGCCAACCTGAGAGCAAACCTGGAGGGCCAGATCCCTGGACTGCTCCACCTCCGGTCTGGAGGGGGCCGCAATCAGCCAGTCGTCCAGGTAAGGGTACACCTGGACCCTTCGGTGCCGCAGGGATGCTGTCACCACTGCCATGCATTTGGTGAAGACCCTAGGAGCTGGAGAGAGTCCGAAGGGCATGGCCCGGAACTCGTAAAGGGACCCCTCCGCTCTGAAGTGGATGAATCGCTGGTGGGACGGACGGATTAGGACGTGAAAGAACGCATCCTGGAGGTCCAGAGAACAGAACCACACGCCTCGTTCCAAGGATGGAATGATCTGAGCCAGAGTGACCATCCTGAAGGTTCGAGACCTTAGGAATCTGTTCAGGTCGTGTAGGTCTAGAATGGGGCGCCAGCCCCCCGTCCGTTTTGGGACCAGGAAATACCTGGACACAAACCCTGGGTCTGGTGGAGGATCCGCCACCTCCCTGATCACCTCCTTCTGGAGTAGCAGGGCAATGTTGGCTCGACGGGCCGACAGAGAGGTCAAGAGACCCCGTGAGTCTCTGGGTGGAGTGACTTACTTGGAAGGGGCGGGCCTGCTCGACCCAGAGACAGACCCTTTCCTACCACTTCCAACACCCAGCGGTCTGTGGTGATAGCGGACCAGGCGGAAAGAAAGTGGCGGAGCCGTCCCTCCATGGGGAACCTGGGGAGCAACGAGGTTGGGGTGACACCCTCAACCCGTCACTGGCAGGCTTTGGAGGAGGGACCGCCAAGGGACCTCCTGGCCTTTCCCTCCCGGCTTCCTGCTGGAGGAAGCTGCAGGCTTGGCTTTGGGGTGCCAAGTGCAAGCCTGCTGGCCTTGATGCTGGTGTTGCTGGGCTGGACGTGCTGCAGGGGCAGAAGGCCGAAAGGGCTTACACTGCTGCTGGCGGCCTTTGTCCTTCTGGGCAGACATGACCGAGTCCAAGGTGGCATTGGACTTCTCGATCCTCTGCAAATGACCCTCCACCCCGGGACCGAACAAGTCGGTACCCAGGAAGGAGATGTCTGCCAGCTTGTTCTGGGTATCCGCCGTGAAGGTGGAGATCCGCAGCCAAGTTCTGTGGTGCATGGCCACTGCGGCCGCTACTGACCGGGCACAAGAGTCTCCAATGTCAAGAGCAGTTTGGAGCTGCTGCTTTGCTACCGCCCTTCCCTGATCCCGCACCTGCTTGACCGTAGTCTGTAGGTCAGCTGGGAGATGAGGAATCACCTCATCCAGGGAGCCCATAAGGGCGTAGGAAAAGTGTGCCATCAGTACGGCTGAACTGGCTTGATGAAGGCCTAAGGAGGACACAGCATAGACTTTACGCCCGGCGTAGTCCAATTTCTTGGACTATTTATCGGGAGGCTTGTCCACGTCCCTAGCATTTCCAAAATGCCGGAAAACACTGTCCGTCACAAGCCCCTCCGCAGAGGGGTGCTCCGAAAATCTGGAGAGTGAGCCAGTGGGGACCATATACTTCCTGGCCATCCTGGCCGAAGGAGCAGGACAAGAAGCCGTCTGCTGCCATAACTCCAGAGCTGGGCCAATAATGGCTTCAGCCACTGGAAAGGCCTCCGTGGGAGAATCCCCTCGGTACAGTATCTCTGTGAGGGGATACTTGGCCTGCTTTGACACAGGTTTGAGCTTCATCCCAGTAGATTCTGAGATAAGCCAAAGCATACCCATGAACAAGGATGGTCTCTCTTCCACTGACTGTCCCCCAGTGGACTCTAGGTCGAGTGGCCTGGAGAACAGGGATGAGTCATCATCAGACTCCGAGGAGTCTGCAAACAGCTGCCTAGGGCCTGAGCCACCCTGCACCTGCCGAGGCTGATCGGGAGTGAGGGTGACCGACAACCAATAGGGCAACCCCTGACCTGACCGAGAATCCTTGGTCGGAGCCCCAGATTTTGATTGTGGAGGCGGGGATTCCACCACAATGGGTGGCGCAGCTGGTTTTGGCCAAACAACCGGCGCTGGCTTGGGCTCCTCGATAACCACGAGGGGTTGTTTCGGCCGCTCCGGTGACAGCCAATTAATGGACGGGGAAGGCGACAGGTTCGGCTTGTTCCCGGTCAGAAGGAGCTGCTGCCACATCAAGTCCTCGTGGCGTTGACGCAATTTGCGCCGAAGTCTTTCCTCCGAGGAGGAAGAAGATGAGGACAAGCGGTGCCTCCGCGTTCCTCGGTGCCGAGACCAAGACCGCCGATGTTGGCCGGATCGGCTGAACCGAGAAGAGGTCCGAGACCAAGACCTTCGGTGTTTCCGAGGGTGGGTCTGGGAGGAGCGGAAACCTGCCTCCCTCGCTCGAATCTTCACCGGAGACTCCGGCACAGGAGGCACAGGCAAGTCCTCGGTTTCCACCGGGGAACCGGTGAAGCAGGGTTGTCGGCTTCTCCAGTCGACAGCCCGTCCAACAGGTCGAGAAAAATCTTGACTGCATTGACGGGTGTCTCGGCCGGCTGACCTGATGGGGATACCGTGAAGCCAGCAGCCTTAGCCGCAACCTCGACTGAAGTCGAGTGTCGACTGTCCGGGGAAGGGGATGTCTCCCGCTCCCACGAACGCCGAAGGTGGGACTTACCCTTCGAGTCCTTCTTCTTGGACCGAGAGGAATGTCCCGATGGACCCTCACCTTTTGTAGAGAGGGACTGACAAAGCTCCTTAAAAGAAGCCGTGTAGGAGGAGCCCAAGGAGAGTGGGATAAATGCAGTGACTGAGGAAGACGAAGATGCGGCCTCGGCCGCCTCCTCCTCGAGGGCGATCATCTGCTTAAGTTGCTCAGCCGAGCCCATCGCCGAGGACACCGCCCAATGGGCCGCCTTTGACTTCACCGGAGGAATATGTCTCTCTGGGCACCAAGTTGGAGTCTGGCAGCACGGTCTTCGAGGACATTGACCGAGAAGGACTTGCACAATTCATAGGCCTGCGGATCGTGATCGAGTCCAAGGCAATAAACGCACGTGGAGTGCTAATCGGTCTGAGACATCTTCTGCCCGCATGAGCACCACCAAAATCCGGGAGATGACTTATCCATCGCAACCACGAAGGAAGAAACAGACCGAAGTCTAGAAAATTTAAGAATAAGTTTCGGTTTAACCGACGAGTTTGGATCCAGGCCTAAAACGCAGAGTGCTAAGGAGGGAACCTGAGCTTCCAAGCGGTAAGGAAGATCTGGCGTCATGGGGTGGAGCCGAGAGTTTTATCACCTGGGTGGGTGGGAGGAGCCAGCCTGAAGACCTTCCAGCAAGATTAAAGCGGCAAGGAACCTGCCAATAAGTGTGGATTGAACAACATATCCATGTCCCTAGAAATGCAATTTTTTGTTCACTTTTTTGACAAACATATGCAAAAAAAAGAGAAGCACTCAAAAGCAAATGTCCCTGCACTGACAGAAAGCATCCCTGTTGCATAAATGAAATATACAGTGTTGAGCTGTCAGATAAATGATTTGTCTACACTTTTGCTTTTTGACCTCGGACACCTCACTCGTGGCATACGCCACTCGTGAGGTTACCCGAGGTCAAACAGCACTTGTGTAGATAAATCATTTATCTGACAGCTCATCATTGTATATCCCATATTTATTTTTTATTCGTCTAAAACTTTGATTGCATTTCGGTAGAAGACCTTGGTTAAGACCGAGCAGTGAAGGAAAATGGACGAATCTTTAACTCCGCGCAACGAGAAAAGTCAAAGAACAGTCGGCAAAGAAAAATGCGGCCTGTGTGCAGCCTGAGAGCCAGAATGTGGTTTCCCTTTCCGCCGCGGAGGTGAGCGCCCTGGGCAGAGAACTCATGGGTCAGGTTCTAGCGGCATTGGAACTGCGCCTATGTAAGATGGAATCAAAAATAGATGATAAATTGCAGGAAGTGCTCACTCAACAGACCTTGCAGGCCACTCACACCTCTGAGGCGGAGGAGAGAATAGCACGGCTGGAGGACAAGACACAGGGGGTTCCCAGGCAGATTCTGGCATTGCAAAGCGAGTTGGAGGAGATGAAGGAGGCGGTGGATTATCAGGAAAACTACCACTGGAGGCTAAACTTGCGCCTCAGAGGGTTACCAGAAGGTGCAGAAGGGGGTAGTGCCTTAGAATTTTGTGCAGTTGCATTGCCCAAGTTACTGGATCTGAATATTAAAAATGGTAGACTGAAGTTGGAATGGGCGCACCGCGCAGTAATGCCTAGGCCACTAGTGGGGCAACCCCTGCATCGAGTAATAATGTAATTTCACCATTTTCAAGACGGAAGCAGTCTTACGGGCATATCTGGAGAAAGGCCGGTTGGAATGGGAGGGCCACAGAGTGTTTTAATCGCAGGACTATTCAGCCAGACTCCTGAAGAAAAGGAAAATGTTCAATGAAGTTATGGCTACCTTACATGCGGCAAAGGTGGAGAACTTTATGATTTACCCTGCAACTCTAAAGATTAGACATGAGGGAGTGGTTTTCTCTTTTTGGGAGGTTGAAAAAGCTAAAAAGTTTGTCGAGGAGTTACGGAAGAAGATAGGCTGAATGCTGGACTGCTGCCGCCAAAGAGAGACAATGCTGTGTATTAATGGGCAGCCTGAGAAGTCACTGGGCTCTATGGTTTTGATTTTTTCTCTGGTGCTCTTTTCCATTTGTGCTGTGTGCCCAAATCCTAAATGAATCGGGGGGGGGGGGGAATCAATTGAACTGGTGCTCATGCTCCCCCCCTTTTGTTTCTGTTCTGACTGTTGGTCTGTGAGCGGGAAACGAGGCGGATCACCATTCATGCTGTGGGGATGCTCGTGGGACCATGAGGTGAAGATGGGGCATACTGCAGCTGAGGGTACTACTCCAGTGAGTGCAAGCCTGCTACTGAACAACATGTTGCACTCCACATGGAGGTAAGGTATTTTAGGGGCTGCCTCTTGTCGTTTTGGAAGGACTGGCTGATGTGAACTCTCTCTCTTTTCCCGTGCTCCATTCTCAGAGTTGCATGGGGCATTTGATGCTACAGCTGATTTACCCACGCTCCGGAAGTAGGAGGTGCAGGGGGAAGATGGGATCTGCAGTGGTGCAACCATTCCGGAGGCATGGAGAGGAACATTTTACTTGCTGCAGTGTTTGCAGAGGAAAAGAGAGGGAGGACAGTGTGGGGGTTGAAAGAGAGTGGAGGGGTAGACTTGAACTTCCCTCAGATGAACTGAATACAGTGGGCAGCGCCTTGGGCTCTTTGATGGACCTCACAAGTTGGACTGATACAAGCGTACCCACGCTCTGATCTCGGAGGTGCAGGGGATTTTTATGGAACTCCTGATGATGGGGAGGCTAGGAGGGGGGAGGGAATCTTGCATCGCAGAGTGGGTGATGGATTGGGTGGGGAAGGGTAATGAGCACCTAACATATACCAAGCCTGAGGCATGGGGCTCTGGGCTTCACCAGTGATATTGTTCACTTATTAGGGCACACTGTTCAGGGTCTCGGTTGAAATAGGACAACCATATATAGATATGTTATTAAGACGAGATTATAAGAACTCGGGAGAGATAAGGCATGGACTTTAAGAGGGTACTCATTTGACACTTTTGCAAGTTTTATGGCTACTGTCTGAACGTGGGGAAGAGGAGTGGGGAGGAACCAAGTAGGTTTTACTATGGAGGGGTATTTTGGTAAACGGGAATCTGGAGGATGTTAAGGAATTGAAGAAGAAACAGGGACCGAAAAGCTCAGAAGGGAAAGTTGGTACAAATTTTGAGGGGAAGGGGGAAAGTAATACGATCTGGTTTTGGAAATGGGGGGGGGGTAGTTTGATGTTAAGGTTGTTGCAATGTTCTTGTTGTTTAATTGTTCATATGTTTGTTCACATGTATTCACATCCAGAAGCTGTTTATGTTACAGGATCAAAGGAAGGAAAACATGGAATCTGCCGAAGTACACTTGTGGGACAGGGCCTACCTGAGGGGGAAGGGGGGAAATGAGGAGAATTTTCATTGTTTACCATGGCTAGCAGACAAGATTCAACCACATGCTCCTGGAATGTGAGGTGGATAGCGACCCCAGTAAAACGCACAACCCTGTTGACGGCACTAAAGAGACAGGGCGTGACAGTGGTCATGTTACAGGAAATGCTCCTTACGGCGTTAGAACATAGTAAATTGGTATGAGGTTGGGTGGAAAGGCTTTGCCACTTCCTATAATGCTCATAAGCGTGGGGTCGTTGTCCTCCTACACAGGCATCTACCACTTCAAATGAAGAGAGTGGTCAAAGACCAAGTGGAGGGAAGGTATGTTTTTGTGGTGGGAGAGCTTTGGGGGGAACAAATTACATTTGGAAGTGTTTATGCACCTGCAGTGTTTGATTCCATATTCTATGGATCCCTTCTCACTTCACTGGTCAAAGAACAATTCCTGGGGTTGTTTTTTTTTGGGGATATGAACTGTACCCTGGACCCGCTGCTTGACCACTCCCAAGGCCGAGGTCGCAAGAGTGAGGCAATATCCCAATGGAGATTAGGAATGGTGGACCTGGGGTTAATAGATGGGTGGAGGGAGGCGAACCCAGGGGTTAAAGAATATACATTCTATTCTAATCCACATGGTACGTGTTCACATATAGATTACTTCTTTATTTTGCAGGATTGGTATGGGAGGATCCATGGGGTACATCACAGCCCAAGTTATGTCTCTGACCATGCTATGGTGATTCTATTATTGAGTATGAACAAGCCAAGGGATGGAGCCCCCCCCCTTGGAAATTTCCGACATATCTTATAGGGGACAAAAGATTTAAGGAATATTTGGAAGAGCAATGGAAGGTTTATATGGCGGCAAACGCGGATTCCCCTACATCAAAAGCTGTGATCTGGGATGCAGCGCAAGCGTTTATGAGAGGAATGATAATTAGATATGTGGCAGGGGTAAAGAAGCGGAAACAAGAAAAGCGACTGGAATTAGAGGCCAAGGTGACGGATTTGGAGAGGCAGGCAGCAAATGGGGAGGAGGAAGAGGTATGAGATTCCCTGAAAGTGGTAAGGGAGACACTGAACGCTCTGCTTAGTGGAGAAGCCAGGAAATCATGGACATTTTGTAAGAAACAGCTGTATGAGTGAGGCAACAAGCCAGGCCCGATGTTGGTCAGATTAATGAAAGGAGGTAAATGCCTCACCCATATTATGACAATCAAAGACCAGGAGGGGAAGGTGCATACAACCACAAAGGATAAGGGAATGTTTTAAAGAATTTTTAATGCCTTTATCAGACGGGGGCGTCAAAGGAGGTAGTGACAGACTTCCTGGGAAAGATTAATATGCCTGAGGTGTCCAGAGAGCAAAAACAGATGTTAAATGGCCCTATCACAAAAGCAGAGATATTGCTAGCAATCCAGAGACTGAAGAGTGGAAAGGCGAGAGGCTCAGATGGCTGCTCGGTGGAATATTATAAATGTATGGCGGCCCACTTGGCCGGCCCGCTCTCTGAGACCTTTCAGCAGACAGAGGGGGAGTCTTTGGAGCTTCCGAGTACTTTCTCGGATGCTGTAATTTGCCTGATCCCGAAGGCTGGGAAAGATATGATGGACTGTGCTACATACAGATCAATATCGCTTCTGAATTGCGATATGAAAATTTGGTGAAGGTTTTGGCAGGAAGACTGGAAATGGAGCTACCGGATATTGTCCACCCAGACCAGACCGGGTTCATCAAAGGGCATCTGTCATATCATAATGAGAGACGATTGTTGAATGTGCTATGGAGGGCGAATAGGGATAAGGAGAACAGCAAATTTGTTCTCCAGCAGGACCGGTTGGGGAATGTGCTCATGAGCCACCCTCCTTGTTCTCCCCGAGCCCACTGTAGTCCACCCATGCCTGTTTCTTGGAATCCGTTGTGGCAATGGCTGGGGATACTGTGGCCCCTGGGTGCAAACTAAGGTCTCCAGCACTCCTGCCAGTTTGGCCCGGAGTCTGCCTACCTCCACTCCCAGCCCAGAGAGGTGCCTACAAATGGAGCAGCACCTCAGTGTCCAGAAAGCACTCCTGAACACTGCTGTAACACATGCATTGCGCTGCACCACTCCCTGCAGAATTTCTACTGTTACTCATACTGCCGCTTCATACTCTCCTTTATTTGCTACTGGTTTACTTATCTGTAGCTAGTTTACCCTCAGCTGTCCCTGGTCCTTGATTTCCTGTTTCCGCTTTTATTCCTTTTATGTTTTTTGGCTATTTGCAGGTTATAATCCTGCTACCTGTGTTCCAGCAGGAAGTGACACGAGGGCTCAGATGAATAACGGTAGGGACTGCCTAGGGGTGAGTCGGTAGGACTAAGACCTCCCGGCTCCTGAAACAATCAGGCAGCCAGCCCAAACAGTACAGATTAAATTCTCCAGCACAGGAGCCAATCACCCAGGTAAGGGAAGATGTACAGTCCCTCCCTTCTGAGAGCTGCAGCCACTGCTGCTAAGCACTTGATAAAGACCCGCAGTGCAGAGGAAAAGCCAAATGGCAGCACCATGAATAGGTAATGATTGCCCTGAAAAAGAAAACGGAGAAACCTCCTGTGAGGAGGAAAGACCGAGATGTGCAGGTAGGCATCCTGCATGTACAGTGGGCAGAGCCAGTTGCCTGTCTTGAGAAAAGGCATCAGACCTGGCAAAGTTACCATCCGGAACATTTTGTATTGGACGTATAGACTAAGGTCTTTAAGATCCAGGATGAGCCTCAAATCTCTGATCTTTTTGGGGATCAGGAAAAACCTGGAATAAAACCCCTTGTTTCTCTGGCACCTGGGTATTGGCTTGATAGCCTGCTTGCGCAGAAGGGACTGTACCTCCTCCATGAGAACAGCCAAGTGAGCCAGGGGGATAATTGGGGGGAGGGGTGTCTGGAGGTTGCTTGATGAGCTCCGGGGTGTAACCCCTTACTATGATCTGCAAAATCCAGGCATCCAAAGTTATGGTTCTCCATTGATTTAGATGGAGGGAGAACCAACCTCCAACCACCACCTCTTGGTTGGGGACCAGAAGAGGGTGATCTGGCTAGGAGTCAAGCAAAGGCAGATTCAGCCACAGCGGGCTGGTCCCTCACTTCTGGGATGCTTGGTCACAGCTCCAGCGTTGGAGGGGGGGCAGGGCAGCGGGGGTTCTGCACTTCCTTTGAGGGCGAGAGGCTGCACCGGGTCTATTAGTTGCCTTACGAAAGGGTGGGGGGGCGCTGTCTACCTCTCAGTTGAGTATGGTAGAGTGTGGACAGACTGGATAGCCCTGCCTGAGGCCTACAGATCACTGATGATATCCTGGACCTCAGGACCAAACAGCTTAGTACCAATGAAAGGGGCATTAAGCTCCAATGCTGAACATCAGTAGCGAAACCTGAGACCCTCAACCAGGAATGCCTACATGGGTATATGCATATTCACATGGCAACAGCCCTGGCAACAGTGTCAGCCAAGTCATAGAAGGCCCTGAGGAGATGCTTGCAAATGTCCTCAACCTGTCTGAAAACACTTAAGAAGCTCCTGCTTCTGAGTGCTATTTGGGAGGGCCTGGTTGGCAGCCTTGCCCTTCCTCCATTTAGAATTCTGGTATTTCACCATATGAGACAGGTAGTTGGCAATCCTCAACCCAAGGGTGGAGGAAGCATAAACCCTCTAACCCCAGAGGTCAATTATGTGGGACTCTTTATCCAGGGGGAGGCACTTTAGACCGGTTGTGGGCTGCCTTAATGAACACTGAGTCTGTTTTGGGCTGGGTAGCATAGCAGGGGAACCCCTGGGGGCACGGTAAAGTTTATCTGCCCTGCGGGGCATAGCTGGCACCATGTCTGGCCTATGCTAGGCTGCTCGGGCCGCATTCCTCAAGGCAGGCAAGACTGGAGGAATGATTTTGGGGAGAGACTCTGGGATCTCCAGGAAGCACACCAGCTCTTTCCTGGTGACATCCTCTTCCTCAGTGTGGAAGCCCATGGCTGAGGACAACTGCTTCATCAAAATGCGGGGTCCTCAGGAGGAGACCCAGGAGTATGCTTTAGAGAATCCTCACTGATAGAGGAAGCTATGGACTTGTCAGAGACCAGGATCTCTTCATCATCATCATCATCAGGAAGAATGAGGTCTGGATGGTACTACTGCTCGACAGTGACCTCTTCCAAATCCAGGCCCATCGGATGTGCCGACAATGACCTACAAGGAGCTTCCCACAGCCGACGAGTAGGGGTCGATGATGAAGCCACCATCAACGGCACAGGTAATGTGGGCCTGTATGCACCCAACTGCAGTACAATCACAGAAGTGAATTTAGTTAAGATTTTGTTTAGGTCGATGACCGTTGAGGACTACATCGACGGAGGGGGAGTCAACAGTACAGGGACAGACAAAACACTTGATGGGCCCTGTGAACCCGAAGAGCCTGTAGCCCTGGAAGGAGAGGGGTCAGGCCTTGATGGGGGGGGGGGTCGTCGATGATGAGCCTGTTGTCGACGAAAGAGGGGCCAATGGCCTGGAGGTCGAGGACCGGCTGCCCAGGGAGTCAGGCGGGTGCGCTATCGGCATTGGTCTGGAGGGCACAGAGACCCAGACAGCGTACTTGCGCGTTGGTGCACCTGAAGCAGACGAGAATCTCCTGGAAAAAGGAGAAGAGACCACCGGGGAGTGACAGCGCAGCTGGGGCAAGCGGTCGCAATTTCGGTGTTTTTTATTACTTTTCCTCGAAGATTTGACTCGGGCCTTGGAGGCCTGGGAGCTCAATGACCCTGTCGGCGACTGAGAAGCTGGGACCCCAGAGGACACCTGGCGTCCTGTTGATCCATCAGAAAATTTTTAAAGGCCTTTTTGTGTCCCCTGAGGGTTATTTGGTTAAATTTCTGGCAGAGTTCACAGTCAGAAACTTTGTTGTCAGGCCCAAGACAGCAGACACTGAGGGAGTGTTCGTTTGTGGAGGCAATCTTCTTTCTGCAGCGGCAGTGACGTAAGAGAGAAGTTAAAGGATTAACTTCTCAACATAAACAAAATGAAGAACTCTCTTTAATAAAAGAGATTCTGAAAATCTGCAGAGAAAAAGCTGTAGGTGAAAAAATCACGCAAGACTGCATTGGAGCTTCCATGGAGACCCATGCCATTGAGTAGACGTTAGGAAAGAATTGAGGAGAGAACAGGGCTACTCACGCCTTTATAGGGTTGATGATGTTGACGGTGTGGGTGGCCCCAGTTGTACTGCTGAAAATCTTCTATGTGGATCCTGCTTCACAGATGGTGAGACCTGATGACTGAGATACCCCCGAAGATGTTAAGGACTGTACCCCGGGATAGGGCTTTCAATAGCCAGTCATCCAGATATGGGAAAACGGACAGGTCTCTGTGACCACCAATGCCAAGCATTTAAGGAAGACGTGATGCCAAAGACAAGCTAAACACATCAAACAGCTAAAAGAAAAAATTACTCACCTTAGTAATGTTGTTTCTTCTAATGGAGTCTTGCTATATTATGACTGTTGCAGTTTGTCCCAGCCTTAGAACTGCTCCGGAGGTGAAAGAGTTGACTTCCATGCAGAGCATGGAGCTTAGAGCGCGAGCTCGGTTCAGAAGCTCTGTTAGGCTGGTTTCAAACCGAAACCGTCAGATCTTTACGAGCAAAAACTCACTAAGGTTCTGTGTGGAAGCTGTAACCTACACTAGTCAACTGGCCACTAATATATTAACACATTTTCCTGGTCCCAACACAAAGACTCAAGTCAGTGGACCAGAAAAATTAGATAAAATAACTAAATAAACACAACACCCAAACATGAAAGAGGGCATCAATAAATGCCAACAAAGGACTACCCACCCCATACCCAAAGTAGGAGTTCTGAGAGGGCAGGTTGGTGGTTGTATAATAGCAAGACTCCATTAGAAGAAACAACATTACTAAGGTGAGTAATTTTTCTTCAAACAACATGAAGTCTTGCTATATTATGACTATTGCAGACTACACAGCAGTACCTCCATGGAGGAGGGACAGAACCTACTTAGGAATAGGCTCTGAAGCACGGTTGTGTCAAACCTAGCATCCCTCCTGGCCTGAATATCCAGGGAGTAATGCTTGGTGAAAGTGTGTACTGTCTTCCAAGTAGCTGCCTGACATATCTCCAAGATAGGGATGTCTCTAGCAGCAGCTAGAGATGCAGCTGTACCTCTGGTAGAGTGAGCCCTCAGGCCTGAGGGGGGAACCTTACCCAGCTTTTGATTGCAAAATTGGATACAAGAAAAGATCCACCTGGCAATGGATCTCTCAGTGGCAGGTCTCCCTTTCCCAACCTCACCATAAGTGAGAAACAGTTGGAGGGAGTCAAACCTGTGACCCTTGGTACACTCTATGTAGTAACTTAGGGCCCTCTTAACATCTAGTGTGCAGCCTCCTCTCACCAGAGGAGGAATGGTCAGTGAAGAACACTGGAAGTGAAATAGATTGGTTAAGGTGGAAATCTGAAACCACCTTAGGCAAAAACTTCCTGTTAGTCCTGAGGACTACTTTATCCCTGTGAAAGGAAATAAAGTCAGTCTCTACTGATAAAGCCTGTAACTCACTTATACGCCTGGCAGAAGTGATGGCTACCAGAAATACAGTTTTCCAAGTCAAATACTTAAGCTCTGCCGAAGACAGAGGCTCAAAGTGGGGTTGCATTAGCTGAGCAATGCATACATTAAGATCCCAAGCCGGGGCAGGGTCCCTGAATGGAGGATTGGTGTGAAGCAATCCTTTAAAAAACTTGGAAAATACAGGATGAGCAGAAAGAGAAGAGGGCTTCCCTGCTGAAATGAAGGCAGAGACAGCAGCCAAGTGCACTTTCAGGGTAGCTGGTCTCAGTCCCAAAGAATTAAGATGGACCATGTAGTCCAATACAGTGGGTAGATCAGCAGATTCCGGGAAACATGCTTCCCAGAACACCATATGGAAAACCTTTTCCACTTGGAGTTATAGGTAGCTCTGGTGGAAGGCTTCCAGCAGCCTTCAGGATTTCGAGAACACTTTGAGAAAGTTGTAAATCAGCAACTCTAACTGCTCAAGAGCCAAGCCTTGAGGTTGAGGGATTTGAGATTCGATACCAAACTCTCCCTGAGCACAGGTTAACAGATTGTGGTTCCTGGGAGACACAGGGAAGATGGACTGCTAAGGACAGAAGGAGTGGGTACCAGGGCTGCCTGGCCCAGTCTGGAGCAATCAGGATCATTTTGCAGGGCTGAAACCTGATTTTGACTAGTACTTTGAACAGGAGAGGGAAGGGGGGAAAGGCATAAAGAAACTTCCCTTCCCAATCGAGGAGAAAGGCATCCAGGGGAACTGAGCCCAACACTGGGGGCCTGCAACAAAACAGTGGAAGTTGATGATTGTTTGGGGCCATAAGATCTATCTGAGGAGTGCCCCATCTGGCAAACACTATCCCCAGTACTAGGGGATCCAGTGACCATTCGTGATGGCCCTGGGAAATCCTGCTGAGACATCTGCCAGTACATTGTCCTTGCCTGGGAGGTGAACTGCTATGAGGGAAGTGTTCAGGAAATAAGCCAGAGACCACAACTTTATCGCCTGGTGCACAAGGTCAAGACCGAGTGCCCCTTGTTTGTTGATGTACCACATTGTAGTGGTGTTGTCTGTTCTGACCTGTACCACCTTGTTCTGAACAGATGCAGAGAAAACCTGAAGTGCTAGAAAACAGCTCTGAGTTCCAACAGATTGATGTGGAGCAGAGATTCCTGAGGGACCATAACCCCTGGGTGGAAAGGTCGCCCATGTGAGCTCCCCATCCCAGGAGGGATGCATCTGTAGTAAGGGTCAAGGAATGGGACAGAGGGATGAAAGGCACCCCTGTTCAGATTGCTCTGATCCTGCCACCACTGAAGGGCCTGGATCAGAGTTCTAGTCACTGGGATTAACTTGGATAGAGGATCTCTTCTTTGAGACCAGAAAGCTCTCAAATGGAACTGAATGTCCCTCATCTGAAATCTTGCTCCTTGCACCACAGCTGTGGAGGCAGCCATGTGTCCTAGGAGCTGCAGGAAATGCCTTGCTGGTCGAGAGACCTGCAGAGTGAAGGAGGCGGCCAGGGCCACTAAGGTCCTTAGCCTTTCCAAGGGAAGGAAGGCTCTGGCCTGCTTTGTGTCCAGTTCTGCCCTAGAAAGGTGAGTACCTGGACAGGTTCCAAACTGACTTTGGAAGATTGAGAAGAAATCCCAGAGAGGCAAGCAGCTGCTGGGTAACTAGCAGGTGTGATTTGACCTGGTCTGAGACTGACCACAATGAGCCAGTCGTCCAGGTAGGGAAAAATGGCAATCTTTGCCTTCTTAGATGAGCAACTGCTACTGCCAGACATTTTGTGAACACCCTTGGGGCAGAAGTGAGGCTCAAGGGCATTGCTCTGAACTGATAATGGCCTGAGGGCAGTTCAATCTGAGGTACTTTCGATGGGAGCTTTGATAAGAACATGGAAGTAGGCATCCTTGAGGTCCAGGAGGCTAGCCAGTCCCTTGGCCTTAGGGAGGGTAAAATCATTCCCAGTGTCACCATTTTGAACTTTGGCTTTAAAAGGTGCTTGTTTAGATATCTTAGATCCAGGACAGGCTGCCACTCTCCTGTCTTTTTTGGGGTAAGGAAGTACCTGGAGTACAGACCCTTGCCCTGGTGAAGGGAGAAACCCTTTCTACAGCTCTGAGAGCCAAGAGGGTTGAGACTTCTGTTTCCAAAGCAAGAGTCTCTAAAGGGTTCAGAGGGTGGAAAAATCTGGCTCTCATCTTGGAAATTTCTTGAAGCTGAGAATCAGACCCTGGCTCACTACTTCCAGGACCCACCTGTCTGAAGTTAAAGACTGCCAGTCCTGGACGGTGAGCCAACCTGCCCCTACAGGTAGTGGAGAGCCGACCCTGGGCATCCCATCAGGGTGCCTGTTTGGCAGGGGCTTTAGGCTGAGGGGTGGGAGCAGGCCTGTTGAACCCCTGCCTGCCTCTCCTCTGAAGAACCCTCTGTACATAGGCTGAAGAGGAGGAGGAGGCCTGGATCTGGTAAAGGCCTGTGAAAAGGCTCACCTCACCCCTGGGGCTGCCTCTGAGGAGTGGCTTGTCGCCTTGCTTGTGCACCCTGTAAGTGGTTCTATATTCATCCCTTTCTTCATATAATTCTCGTCTGCTCCCCAAACAGAGAATTTCCCACCACAGGAAAATCCATAGCCTTAGACTGGGTATCCTGTGATAAAGTAGTACACCTGAGCCAGGCCAATCCAAAAGCCACAGATGTAGCCATGACTCTAGAGGATACATCATTAGAATCCACTGCAGCATGGAATTGCACCTTAGATGCCTCAATACCATCAAGAGCCATCTGCTCCAGCTCCTTTGCAAGCTGGCCAGGGACCTGCTTGGCTAAGGCCATGACAGTATCCCATCTAGATTTCTGGTATCTCGCAACATAAGCCATATAGTTTGCTTGTCTGAGTCCCAAGGATGCTGCCTTGTATTGTTTTTTGGCCATGGCATCAATCTTCCTGGAATCCTTGTCAGGAGGATGTGAAGCCACTGGAATATTAGCTTTATCACAGGCTGCAGCCTGAACTACCCCAACATGACTGCATTGCCGTGAAAGAAAATCTGTATCAGGACCTGACAAAGTGTACCTCCTGTCCATCTTTTTATCCACAGGAGGCACAGAATTAGGAGCTTTTAAAATTTTGTTTGTTTTCTAAAAGATTTATGTAAAGGGATGGACAACCTCCTGGACTCTGGGATATCCATCATCTCTCCATAGTCAGGCTCCTCTTGCTCATCCAGAGCCTCCTCTAAGGGAAGCTGGAGGGTCTCAGCAACTTTTTTATAAAACAAAAAATGAGAAGGGAACTCAGAAAGCCTAGGAGAGACTCACCTGAAGGTCTGTCTGGGGAGATGTCCGGTTCAATGGGCACATCCAGACTCTCAAAGTCACATTCACACTGATCATAATCCTCATCCCCCTCCTCTGGTTCATAGAACTCTTCTATATCATAAACCTGAACCATTGGAACCGACCGAACCGACCTTTTGCCAGACAGTGGCGGTTCGGAGGGAACCGGGGACAGGGACTGGACAATCTGTATTGCCCTGGCTATCTCTGCAGCAGTTGGAGAAGGAATTTTGGACTCCAAACCTGCTGATTTCTTAGTTTTCTTTGCTGGAACTGGCTCCTCAGAGTCAGCTTTTCGTTTGCCCGAGGAAGTCTCGCCCTGGTCAGAGGTACCCTCCGGTTCAGTTGGCACCGAACCGGCTGGCCATCCGGTCAGCGGACATTTTGGCCTCTCCCCCTGAGCCTGCCCACTCTCTTGTCCAGGGTGGCTGCAGGAAAATTTTTACAAATCTGGCAGTCTGAATTGAGGTGGTCAAACCCTCAAACAAGAGACATGTAGTGTGTGGGTCAGCCTTGGCAAAGGCTTCCCCCAGACACTACAGTGTTGAAACCCAGTGGGCCCGGTTTTCTTTTGGGTTTCTCAGACATGATGCCAGCCTAACCAACAACTTGCCTTTAATGGCAGTGCCAGGCAAGACACCCTTTATCGGTTCCAAGTCGTGTCACGGGTCGTGGAAAACCGTAATGAAATCCGCTTTTTAGAACCGATAAGAACTGAACCAGATTTAAGAAGCCTTAAAAGGCTTTTAAACTTAAATTTTATATAATTCGATCGGTTCAACCAACCAATAACACTTTACAAGTTCCACAGAAAAACCCTATCTATTACTTACGACTACTATAGACAGAGCTTGAACCGATCGGTTTTATGTGTTAAAATAATTAAATCATGTTAAATTAAACTGAGAAATAGCTGCTTAAACCAAGAAATGAACCGAGCAACAGGAGGAATCTCGGAGCGACTGTTCAGTGAGGCGGAGTAAAGAATCTGACGGTTTCGGTTTGAAACCAGCCTAACAGAGCTTCTGAACCGAGCTCGCGCTCTAAGCTCCATGCTCTGCATGGAAGTTAACTCTTTCACCTCCGGAGCAGGTCTAAGGCTGGGACAAACTGCAATAGTCATAATATAGCAAGACTTCATGTTGTTTGAAAATGGTAAGGCGCCTGGGACTAATGGGTTTTCTTCCAAGTTTTATAAACACTTCACCCATAATTAGTAAAATTGCAAACGGCCACCTCTAACAAAGTACTGGAAGGAGAATGTGGAATTCCCCCTTCCAGGAATCTAGCACAGATTTCAGTTATCCTTAAACCAGACAAGGATCCAGAGGACAGCAGTTCATACCACCCAATTTCACTTTTACCGGTAGATCTCAAACTTTTCACAGGCATTCTAGCAGACCACTTGCAATCTTGTATCTCTACCCTGGTGCACCCCGATCAGACAGGATTTATCTTGGGACAGCTCCTTCAATATAACATCCCCAAGTTATTAAATGTTATTACAACCGAAACTGCTAAAAGTTCATTCCAATTAGCTATTAGTATGGATGCGGAAAAAGCCTTTGACAGGGTGGACTGGATCTTTCTGACAGTCACCCTGGAGAAATTCGGGCTGGGGAGGGAGAGCCTGGAAGGGCATGCCCTGTGAGAGGTGGTGTTGGTGTGTCCACCACTACAGGGTGGAGCGTAGGGAAGGGGTGACTTTGATATTGTCGTCGAAGTCGCCCGACCACTGGTGCCATTGATTCTGAAGCACCCAGTGTACTGGTCTCATATGGAGATGGGCATATGCC
Source organism: Neoceratodus forsteri (assembly GCA_016271365.2). Lineage (NCBI taxonomy): Eukaryota > Metazoa > Chordata > Ceratodontiformes > Ceratodontidae > Neoceratodus > Neoceratodus forsteri. The sequence goes on from CM057449.1 coordinate 485,778,546, forward strand.
ACTGTGGGGATGGCAGCTGCCATATGCCCCAGAAGACGTAAGAAACTTTTGGCTGTTATGTACTGCTGGGTTCGGGTGTGCGAAGCCAGAGAGAGGAGTTTGTTTTGTCTGTCGACAGGAAGGTAAGTCATGGCAGAGATCGTGTCCAGGATCGCTCCTATATACTGGAGTGACTGGGAAGGCTTTGGGTTGGACTTAGGCCAGTTGATAGTAATGCCCAGATTTTGGAATAGAGTAAGGGTGGCCTGGAGGGTGAGAAGTAGAGCCTCTTCAGAATTTTCTTTTATCAGCCAATCATCTAGGTATGGGAAGACTAAATGTCCGTCTCTTCTCAGGGCCGCCACTATGGCAAGGCACTTGCTGAAGACTCTCGGAACGGACGAGAGTCCAAAAGGAAGTGCTCGAAACTGGTAGTGGTGTCCTAGCAAGTGAAAGCACTGGAACCAGTGGTGGGCGGGGTGGACAGGTATATGCAGGTATGCATCTTTCATGTCCAGGGCACATAACCAAGCTCCCTTTTTTAACATTGTTAGTATGGATGATAGTGTGACCATCCGTAACCTTTTGTACTGAATGTGTAAATTCAGTTGTCTTAGGTCTAATATTGGTCTGAGGTCTCCCGTACGTTTGGGGACAAGAAAGAAATGAGTAGAATCCCTGATGCAACTCTGAAGGAGGAACAGGATAAATGGCCTTTTTGTATAGAAGTGTTTGAAGTTCCTCTTGGAGGATGGGAATATGATCAGATGGAAAATGGACTGAGTGGGATGGGTGCAGGGGAGGAGGAGATGTAAGTTCCAGCATGTGCCCCATACGTATAATTTGGAGTACCCACTAGTCTGAAGTAATGGTTTTCCAGGCCTCCAGATGAAGGGCAAAGTGGCCCCCCAGAGCTTCGGAGGCCTGAACAAGGAAGCGGGGGGCAAGCCCTAATTGGTCACTGGGCCAGGGGCTGGCCTGACCCACCCTGAGGGTGGGAATGGGGGCCCTCTGAGGTTGGGGTGGCAGTCCTGGAGGAGGTATGGGACTGTCTGCATGAGCTACCTCGATAGGGTAACTTTATTCTTGCCTCTCTGTTTAGCTTGAAAAGTTTGAGAATGGAACTGGTATGAGGGCTGTGGTGTGTGGTACATACCATGCACTGTATGGAGAATGCGGCCTGACACTTGGAAATCATCCAAGAGCATTTGAGTGCCTGGGCTGAAAGGCTTAGAGCCATTAAATGGGGCATTGACCAGTTTATGTTGAATATCTGGCTGAAGACCCGACACACAGAGCCAAGCATGATGCGGAGGGTGATCCCTGTAGCTGTCGCCCGAGCTGAAGTATCCACCGCATCATATCGTGAGCAGAGGAGATGCTAGGAAATGGAATTTCCTGTAGATATCGTAGCCAGTAACTGGTCTTTCTCCTGTATTGGAGGGAGTTTATTGACTACATCAATAGCCGAGGACCAGAGGGTACATTGGTATTTCACCATATGTCCCATATAGTTTAGGATTCTCAGATTCAGTGTGCCTGCCTGGCAGACTTTCTTTCCTAAGTAGTCTAGGTGGTGGAATTCCTTATCAGGAGGTAAGGAGCTCATGTGTCGGGGATGTTTAGTACAATCATGAGCGGCGGCAATGACCGCTGAATCTGCCTCAGGGTTAGATGAGAAGAAGGGGTGATCAGGGGGAGCCTGGTAAAGGTGATCCGCCTTCCGAGGAAGAGCCGGAACAGCCTAAGGCTGATCCCAGGCAGCCAGTAACACATTTTGGCAGGTTTGGATGAGTGCGGGTACCACAAGTATCGAGTCCTCCAGCAGTTCAAGGTAGTCTGCCATGTCTTTTCTCTGCTTATCATGTTCAGTGGTAAAGAAACCCATAATTTTTTGAATCTGGACCATCATGTCATGAAGTGACGGGTCATCGGGGGAGAGGCTGCTGCATGGCTAGAAGGTTCTTCATGCAGAGATAACATAGTGGAGAGGGAGGATGGAGGGTGGGAGTCCCATTCTTGGAGGTCAATTTTCTCCAGGTCATCTGGGATGCCCTCCAGGTGTGTTACCCATGAGGATCTTTATCAGGTGCTTTCTGGCCACCAAGCTGGGCATGCTGGAAGCTGCTGCAATTGTAGCTAGACTTGGGCTTTTTTAGTTTATTTACTCTCCTTATTGTCTATTTCCCTGCTTGTATAATCTTACGATTTATGTTATTAAGGGCAATTCTAGTGAAGTATTTAGTGATAGAGTGATTTCGGGATGTTTTAAACATCCTTGCAGTGTGCACTGGAGCTGTTTGATCAGTCCTGTTACCGCTCGACTGAAAAAGGATTTACTTCTAAACTTTGTACCTAGTGCACTCCTTGTTAATACTAGAATTGTGGCTGTTCCTTTGCTGCTACAACGATTTGGTATTTGCTGAAGAGAGGAAGTCATGGGGAGAAGAAGTCAAGGAGAAGTAGTGGACTGCCCGGACGAGTTCAATCTGTGGTGTCCGTGTGGAGCCGTGAGGATTTGCTTGGAGTACTGTGCAACTGAGTAATTGGATCGCCGTTTCTGGATTTTCCTGTGATGGAGTTTCCAGCAGGCACTGAAGGTTGAATTAGTGTTAGTGCAGCGGGTGGGCCCAATATTCATTGAGGGGCCTGTGGCCGGAGTTTGTTGCCACACGGGGGGGCTAGGCCGTGGATTGGTTGGGTAGCCGGCAAACAGGCCATTGGTTTCTCCCAGGTCTTCCGGGGGGCCAGCTGGTGGGCTGGCGCCGGTGGAGAACCGAGGTTGTGGTAGCAGGTATTTCTGGCCGCGGTCCCCTTGGATGGGGTTTGTCAGGCCCCCGTTTGCACTTTATTAATGGACTCTGAATACCATCGAGGGGATTTCTTCAAAGGATACCTGCCTGCAAAATGGTCAGACCTTATATTTTATTTACTCCAGTGACTTGTAGTTGGGTTTTTGGTTATTAGGCAGTGAAAGTGCCTTCTTTTTCTAGACCCCCAGGTGGTGAGAGGGCCTGGGGGTCTGAAGACACCTGCATTTCCTGTACTATCTGATTTTTCCATCCTTGTGAGAGGAGGTGCATTTACCATTTATTATTTTACTTTTGTACATATTGTTTTTTTGTTACAGCCCAAGAAGACATATTATTATTTATTTTCTGCAATTTGAACTCTGCAAGCATATCCATCTCTGTCTGGGACTCTGATGATTGGTTTGACAGCCCAAATTTTTTAAGTGGCCATTTATAACTTATAATGTTTTTTTTTAATCTTTTCTGTTTATCCGCCTTACTATCACCGTCCTCCACTCATTCAGATCCCTTCATGCCTTACAGCAAATCTGCCCCTAGAGTGCGACCAAACGCTCGAGAGACCCTTAATACCCCCAGATAACCCCCCCCCGGGCAGGGCGAGGAGAGGCTTCCCCTTAGCTTGCCTCGAACCATGGAAGAGCGGCTGACGCACAGTGGAGTCTGCCCCGATGACAACTGGGGGATGCGCTGTCGATTTCTGGAGGGGTCATCACCTAGGAGTGACGGATTCCATTTTTCCATGTTCTGGTGCCCCACAGTCATCAGCGCTCGAGGACAGCTAACTGGGAGACATGCGTCGAGACGCACCTCTTCCCAGGGCTCTCAGCTGACATCTGCACCTCCCACTGCTTGTCCCCGACTGCACTGCCAAGCCCAGGTTCACCCGGGAGATGGCAGTATAGCAGCGGGACTAGCACAGAACACGCCCCAGAGATGGAGAACCACCTCTGGGTGCTCAATCCCTCTCTACCCCTGCCGACCCCCGGCAGCCAAGTCCGTTCCCGAACCCGGGTCGCCAGTGTGGAGCGAGGTCTGGTGTCCAGCTCCTCAACCCCCAGTGCCAACAGGCCGGCCATAACTTATAATTTTGAAAAGTATTTTAGTTTTTTGTTTGTGTGGGGGGTGGGCGTATAGAGTTATTTACTGAAGTTTGATTTAATATAATTACTTGACACTCTAACCTCTCGGTGAGAAAGAGAGGAGGAGGTTTGAAAGGGGGTTTAATTTAATTTTCTTTTGGTTGTTTGTCGAATTGTTTTTGTTTTATTTGATCCTCCCCTCAAGTGAGAGTTGTGGGAATTTTAAAATTGTATTGAATTGTTTTCATTAATTTCTTTGATTTTTGTTTATTTGTTGGGTTTTTCTTTTTCTTTGGCTTGGCGTAGTTCATCTGACTTGGGTTAGCATTATGCGTTGGAGGCCTGCCCCCCGGTCGTGCGCTATTCATCCTCTGCCCTTCATGCCCTCCACCCTTTTGTCCCCCCCCATTTACAGTTCTCAACTTATCAGCGCTGCACAGCACTGGGGATTGCCCATCGGGGGAGGGGGGATGGGGAGGGGGGTGCGAACGGCAGAGGGTGAATGAGCGGGCTCTCACATTGGGGTCATTAGGTCCAGAAGACGCCCTGGGACGAAATGGAATCTGGAACGTGGCCGTCCATGTCTGGTTTCCATACCCAAGGGCATCACCATTACTGGTGGGCAAGTAGCCCGGGCGGGCCCTGGAAATCAGTTCAACTCGAACAGTGTTATGCAATGCCAGATCGATTAAAAACAAGACTGCAACTACTGCAGATCTTGTTAGGACAGCTGATCTAGCTTGCATCACCGAGACCTGGCTGGATAAGATTGCTGGCCCCAGGTTGGAGGCCGCGATTCTGGCCGGGTACTCGGCGATACACCACCGAGATTGGAATTGCTGGGGTTGTGGTCTGTTTCAAGACCGAACTGGGCCTCATGAGTGTACCAGCTCAAGGAGGCTGGGTCATTTGAGTGTACTGAATTATCAAGTGTAGGCTGTAGGATCACTGTCATCTACCATCCACCTGGGAATGAAAAGCTATTCCTTCAGGAAGTAGCAGACTTCGTGATCGACATGGCGTTTGAGTCACCCAGGCTGATGGTCCTGGGCGACTTCAACGCCTGGGTCGAGGATGAACTCTCGCAATTTGGACAACACTTCCTCCAGCTGATGACATCACTGGGCCTTACACAGATTGTTACCTCTGCTATTCACAAACATGGTCAATCTCTTGACCTGGTCTTCCTCCTGGGGATCGAAGCCTCTGACCTGGGGGTGGAATCTGTCGGACGGTCTGATCACTACACCATGGGGTTCAGTTTTTGTGACCCCCTTCATAGGCCTACCCCTGTGGAGGTGGTCAGATACCGCTAGCTATGGGATGTGAGCCCTGATGTCCTTGTGGCAGTACTTGACCTATAGATGTTTCCAGAGGTAAGCGGGAGTCCAAAGGCCTTGGGTCTGGCCTATAACAAGGTCATTATTACAACTCTGGACTCTATCTCTCCTGTCTGTGTCCATCCTCTCTCCCTTCGCCCTCAGTCCCCTTGGTTTGATGGAATCTTGAGGGAGATGCAGCAACAAGTATGAAGGTTAGTGCGTTGCTGGCAGAAATCCGCCCTGGAGGCCGACCATCGAAGATTGCTGGAACATTATCAAGTCTATCAATCAACAATCTCCTGTAAGAAGGCAGAGTTCCTGTTCGGGGAGATTGCTGCTGCTCAGAACCGACTGTCTCAGCTCTTTTGAACCATGGACAGGCTGTGCAACCCAGCCTGTATGCAGTTTCGAAGAGCTTTTTCACAAATGGAGTGTGATGAGCTCGCTTGGTTCTTTGCGAATAAGGTAGCCAGCATCAGGGCGGAGATCCAGTCAGCACACTCTATGGGGGATGCTACTGATCGGTGCCCGGTCACCTTCCCTCACTTTTCCTGGAGTACCTTTGACCGGCCGGAGTTTATGGATGTCATGCGGATTTGCCCAGGGTATGCGCCCTATGTGCTGTAGTTTGGACCCAGGCCCAACCTCCCAGATTATGGGTTGTTGTGATATCATCGGCCCGGTCCTGGCACGAATAGTCTGGTGCTCCCTTGAGTTGAGTGAGTTCCCTAGCTCCCTGAAGGAGGTGGTGGTGACACCCCTCCTAAAGAAAACTTCTCTAGAACCAGACCTATCTCTACCCTCCCCTTTGTGGGGAAGGTGATTGAGAAGGTAGTGGCCCTACAACTGGAGCACCATTTGACCATCCATGACATCTACGAGCCTCTCCAATCCGGTTTCTGAAAGAGGCATAGTACCAAGACTGCGCTGCATTGGGTGCTCAATGATCTCCTGATGGCAAGAGATCAGAAAAAATGCTCCATCTTGGTTCTTCTTGATCTCTCTTCAGCATCTGACACTGTGGACCACAGGGTACTGCTTGAATGCCTGAGGTTCATCTGTGGCCTGTCTGGTACAGTTCTCAGATGGTCTAAGTCCTTCCTCATTGGCAGAACTCAGAGAGTAGTGTCGGGGATTTATTCCTCTGACCCTTTCCCTCTCTCATGTGGGGTCCCTAAGGGTTCCATGCTGTCCTCCATGTTGTTTGAGGTGTACATGCTGCCCCTTGGAGACACTGTAAGATGGTATGGGCTGAGGTTTCACTGCTATGCTGATGATACCCAGCTCCACCTGTCTTTCGCACATGACCAGGATAGAGCACTCTCTGTATTTAATAACTGCCTCGCTGAAATCCAGGATTGGATGGTTGCAGCTGGCTGAAGCTGAACACGGGAAAGACTGAGGTGATGGTTATGGACCCGGGTCACCGGACAGAGGGGTCAAGGGCTGGTCAGCCTATGGGTCTTTTCTTGGGGGGCTCCCAGCTTCTTGCCTCTGAATGGGTGCGGGACCTGGGGGTTATTCTTAACGATTGGCTGACACTGCGATCTCTGGTGTCGGCAGTTGTCAAGTCTTCCTTTTACCATCTGAGGAACATTGCCAAGGTCAAACACCTAGTTCCATCCGGTGATCTTCCCATGCTGGTCCATGCCTTTGTGACCTTGCACCTTGATTATTGCAACTCCCTTTATCTAGGGCTACCGGGGGTTGATATCCACTGCTTGCAGCTGGTACAGAACGCAGCAGCCCGGTTGCTGAAGGGGATTCCTCGGACATGTCACATTACACCGGTGCTGCGTGAACTGCACTGTCTGCCAATTCAGTGGCGGATCACCTTCAAAGTTGGACTTCTGACTTACAAAGCCCTACACGGACTGGACCCAGACTACCTGAAAGAGCTCCTGTCCCCCTACTGCCCCGGGCAATCACTCTGCTCGGCTGACAAGGGGTTGCTAGAGATTCCAAGGATATCTTTAAAATCATCGGGGGCCCGTGCATTTATGTATGTGGCTCTAGCCCTTTGGAATTCTCTACCCCGTCAGCTACGGAAGTGCAAGACCTTGGGGGGGCTTCAAGCAGGTCTTGAAAACTTATTTACGGCGCCAAGCCTATTCAGATTGATTTTATTTTACTTACTGAATTTTTACTGACTTCTTTATTTATAACTTGTTTTAACTTTATCATGTTTTATCCATTTTTATGTCAAAGCGCCTTGATAATTGTGAAAGGCGCTGTATAAATAAAGTTATTATTATTAATTCTAGATGCTCAGAATAGTATTATTCCTCATAGTCAGATGGGAAACCAGGTGGAGAGCTAGGTTCCTCAACTAAAAACCATTTTGGCAGGGGCGGGGGCGTGGGCGACCGGGATGGATGTTTCCCATCACCAGGAGCTGGAGGCTGTGAATGCCTCATTACATCCAGAACCTGCTGTACTACTGTGGCCATGTCCACTGAAGTAGGACTAGGTTTGCTAGCCAAGGCACCTAGCTTCACCTGAGCTCTTCCCTTCTAGGTTGCTTGAAAGGACAGAGCAAGGGAAAGGATTAAGGCTTCTTTTGGCTAAGCAGATTTACTGTGTGTTGTTATTTTTATTTTTCACTCACAGGGACTGCTACTGTTTGTTGCTAACATTTTATTACTTTATTTTCTCTGATTCAAATTGTTGTTGCTGGGTATACCTTCTGCTGCATTATTACAGGGTGTGCCTACAAGTGTGTGCTAACAGATTACTGCTGTAATCTTTTGATTCAAATTGTCTTTTGCAAGGTGTATCTTCTGTTACTGCTTTATTTTTCTCTGTAGCAAAGTGTTTCTTACAGGGTATATCTTATGTGAAATTATTACAAGTGGTGCTTTACAGGTTTTACAGTTTTATCTATCATTAGGATAAGCTTTCAGGGCTACTGCATTTGTTGCTGGCTGATTGTTCTGCTCTTACCTCCTTGTTTCTTTCATCCGTGGTTGTTCTTTTTCGGCAGGGGAAGGGCCCAAGCCATCCACCCCATCCCCAACCACCCCACACTACACTCCTTTTAAAGGGCAGCACAGTCGTGACATTTACTGTGGCAAAGCAGGAAGGGCGGATCAGTGGGGTATCCACATGGTGGCCTTATTTACAGGGGCACTAGTAATTTAATTTATTTATTTTATTTATTTACTGAAGATATCGGATAACACACCTTTGAGTCAAAGACTCCTTTACAAAGGTTCCATGTTACTTGAAAACAGACACATCAGGGACAATAGCAACAACTAGACACAATAGTTACAAAAATGGTTACAGATAACAGAGTAAAGCAGCTGGCGATACAGAGTTACACAGTGCTGCCAAACATAGTTACATAGTGCAGGCGGTAGCAGGTAACAAAACATACACTGCAGGGCGGTGGCGCTAGCCATGCCCAGGTGGTTATTTGCAGGCGTAGGCTGGACTGAGGTGTCCAATGTCAAAATATAGGCACGCCCAAGGGCGGCTGAACCAGAGTTAAGTCCATAGTCGTGGGGGTTGGTAGGGCTAAATCAAGGGCAGTCAAAGACTGAGTCATGAGTAATTAGATCTCTTTGTTGGGACTTGAACTGACCAAGTTTGGGTTCTGTGAGGAGGGAGTTTGGGAGTGAGATAAGCCATCTGGGGGCCAGGTACTTAAAAGTTCTTTGACCCAAAGTGGTCTTGCAGTGAGGTACCCTGAAGTGGGTTGTCGCCGATTGCCAAGTGAGGCGGGTGGACAATGGTGCACGGAGCGGGGGGGGGGGGGAGAGCAGGGCAGTAGCCCTGCTGTAATTTTTTTTTAGCAAAGAGGCAGGTGTGATATTTGAGCCTCCCGTCAAAGTTTAGCAGTTGGTTGAGGCGGGGTGCAGGTATGTGTGAGTCTGGCGCAGCCAGTAGCAAGTCTACTGGCCTTATTAAGGGCCAACCTAATTTTGTTTAGGTACGTGTTGTCGGCTGTCCCATAGATGATGATGATTCCATAGTCTATGAGTGATAGTACTGATGCAGAGACACCTAGGTGGAGAGCTTCTGGTGGGAGGCAGTGCTTGTACCGGTAGAGTAGGCCAATACGCACATTGACAGCGGTGCTTAGTATTCGGATGTGGTCATGGTAGGTGAGCCCAGAGTCTAGGGTGATACCTAGGTATTTGAACGAGGTAACCTGCTCAAGGGGGTACTTTAGGGAGTTCAATATGCGAAGGGGTTGTCCTATATTCTTGTTTTGGGGGTGTGCAAACACCATGGATTTTGTTTTTTTATAATTGAAGACTAGCCTACATTGCACGAACCAGGATTCAGCTTCTGTGAAAGATTTTTGGAGCGCCGAGCGGAGGGCTGTGGGATCCGTGTGGCAGCTGTAGAGGACGGCATCGTCCGCATACAGGAGCAGTTTCCAGGAGCAAACCATGGGCAAGGAGTTGAGGAACAGGGAGAAAAGTAGGGGGCCAAGAATAGAGCCCTGTGAGACCACTGACCTGACTTGGAGTGGGGAGGACAGGGTATGGGCAATCCTGACTGTCTGGGTTCTCTCAGACAGATAGCTGGCAAACCAGCCAGTGGTCTCAGGGGACAGGCCTATTCATGTGAGGGAATCCAGGAGTAGTGTGTGGTGCACCATATCAAATGCCTTGGAAAGGTCTATAAAAACAGCACCAGCAGTGTGGCCGGTGTCCAGAGATGTGTGGAGGGCGTTTGTAAATTCCAAGAGGGCTGTGGTGGTATTGTTGTTATGGCGGAAGCCATGTTGCTCAGGACACAGGAGGCTATATTTGGAGAGGTGGTCCATAAATTGGGTTGCCACAATCTTCTCCAAGGTTTTGGAGAGGGGAGGCAGGACTGAGATGGGGCGGTAGTTCCCAGGCAGGGTGTGGTCACCGCTTTTTAGGATAGGTGTGATGAGGACAGATTTCTATTTAGAGGGAAACTGGCCCAGTGATAGGGAGCAGTTCAGGAACATGGTGAGAGGGGGAGAACTTTGTTAAAGATGAGCCTAAGCAGTTTAAGATCAAGTGTGTCACTGCTGAAACGTGATTTGTTGAGGGGGCAGCTTTGCGCTGAGATATTGCTTTAAAGTGGAATGGGGGGGTGGAGAGGGAGCAAGGTGGTGGTGAAGGAGAAGAAGTTGGGGGGGGGGGGGACACCAGTAAGGTCGGAGAAAGAGTTATTAAATGTATTAGCAATCAGGACAGGGTCTGTGGTGACAGACCCGCTGGCCCTGAGTTGGGAGGGAGGTGCAGTGGAGGATTTGCCAATGAGCTCTTTGAGGAAGTCCCAGAACTTGTGGCCCGAGTCCCCATGTGGCAGTGAGCAAGGTTTGGCAGTACTCAGCCTTTGCCTTATGAATACTCTAAGTACATTTATTGCACGATTCTTGGTAGCGCTGCCTGTCAGTGGGTTTACCAGAATCCAGAGCAATGTGCCATAGATTGTCACATTCGCGCATCTGGTCCAGCAGGGCTTGCAATATCCATGGTGTGTCAACCCCTTTAACCCTTTGTTTGCTTAGGGGTGTATACCAGTTGCAGGCAGAGCTGAAAGTGTCAACGAAATGGTCGAGGGCAGAGTCAATGTTCAATGCAGTTTTGATGAGAGACCAGTTACTAGCCAAGAGGCACTGTCTGAGGGACCGAAATTTGCCAAATTTGAGGCAGCGTTGGAGCATAGTTTTGGGGGGGGCTTCTTAACCCTATGTGACCAGTGACAGAGCACCGGGGAGTGGTCACTCAGGGCACTGGGTAGTACCCTGACCTGGGTTGCTTTGTGGGGTGCATTGGTGAGCACTAGATCAAGAACTGTGGCAGTACCAGTCTTCTGGTTGATTCTAGTGGCAGTGGTAACAAGCTGGGACAGGTTTTGAGAGGCTGCAGCATTCCTAATGGGAGCTGATGCGTCAGCTAACCAGTTTATATTAAAGTCCCCAAGGGCAATGAAGTCAGCACTGTCAGGGAGTGTCTGGAGATAGGTGAGGACAGAGTGGAAAGCAGTCGTCTGATTTCAGGGAGGAATGTATATGGTGGAAAGGAACAGTGGGGCTCTGTTTGGGGCAAGAGTGACCTTCAGGGTGAGAGCCTAGGCCCCATGTTCGAGGGTTGGGGATGGGAGGACGAGACATTGTATTGAGTCCTGGACATACAGTGCACATCCACCCCCTTTTTTAGAGGTTCTGTCAGCACAGTATAGCGTAAAACCGGGAAGTGAGACTGCGGAGTATGGGGTGTGGTCGTTGAGCTAAGTTTCAACTACCGAGATGACATCAGGGCGATTCTGGGCAACCCAGCTCTGAAAAGAATAGCATTTCTTGAGGAGGCTACATATATTAAGGGAGGCAACTATTAGATCCTTAGGAGTAGTAACCGTGGGGGTGGGTCCCAGGCTGGGTTGGACGTTTCCTGAGAGGAGGAGCAGGAGGATGCGCAAGGATACCAGTTTTTGTCGCTTCTCCATCAGCTTAGGCACCAGTAAGGAGGGAGAACAGCAGCGTATGAAGATGGGATGGGTAGGTCCCGTAGCAAGGGAGAGGCAAGGCAGAGTAGCGTCCACTGCCATACCATGTCAGTGCCAGTAAGGGGAGATGTAGGTGGGGGGAGCATGGTCCACTGAAAGAGTGAGTAGGGTGGTACACTGGTAGAGGTGGGGGGGGGGAGAAGCCAGGTAAGAGGTGGTTCTGGCTCACCATGTTGGGAGACATGTGGAGCATCCCCTAACAAGTTATACAAAAACAAACAAAACACAAAATCAAACTTTTGCTTTCATTTTCTTCCTTCTAATTACTCTGAACAGGTTATAAACCCAGCAGCTTATCTGGAATGGATATCATGAACTGCAGGTACTGTGGAACACTTTTCAGAAGGGCAGTTTTACAGGATTTAGGACGCTGTCCTACATGCTGGGCCATTGGAGATCTAAGGGCTCAGCTCCAGGCAGCATGGGCAGAGACTGCGCGCCTCAAATTGCATATTCAAGAGGAAATATATTATAAGAACCACCCGCCATTTCCCTAACATCCAACAGAAGCACCTCGACTGCAGAGGGTAGTTGATCTGGGAGGCTGGCAGGTGGTTAGGAGGGGCAAATCAGGTGCCCCATCACTCGGTGCTCTCCAACATACTACCTCAAAAAACCATATAAAAACTTCAAAAAGGTATCTGCCTCTATCTCTGAAATCAAACAAAGGGGCAGAGGACATTGCAGAGCAGGACACTGCAGCACAGGAGATAGCACAACAAAACTCGCCCAAAACAGGAACCAAAGCAAAAAGGAAATCCAAAAAACTTCTGATCATAGGAGACTCCATGATTCGGGGAGTTGATACCTATCTCCAGCCAGGGGTAATGGTCAGATGTCTCCCAGGTACATCAGCGTGGAAAGACACTGACCGCATTGCTAAAACTGTTCAGGAAGCAGAAGAAAACACTTATGTCCTGGTACACATAGGGATTAATGCTGTCACCAGCCGGTCAGTTGTGGAGACCAAGGAACACCTGACCAGGCTGGGTGACAAACTATCATCCATTTTGTCCAGCATCTCCTTATCTGAGATTCTGCCAGTCTGGGAGAGGGGGGGCAGATGGGCGGAATGTCAGAGAAGGGGAGATAAGGCAGCTAAACATGTTGCTCAAGGGCTGGTGCCAGGAGAGAGGACACAAATTTGTAGGGAACTGGCAACAGTTTTAGGAGCGAAAGTTCTTTAAATTTGATGGACTGCATCTGACTAAGGAGGGAGTTAGTGCATTGGGGCAGAAGTTTGACATCTTTGCAGAACATTTAAACTAGCAAATGGGGAGAGGGGTGTAGCACGCCATACATCAAATGGGAAGAACACCCCTCCTCCCCTCAGCTAGTGGTCAAACAGGAGTTCAACATGTTTGCAGTTCATTTGCATCACCAGGTAATGAAAAAGGTCAGGCCCCCCCTATACGACACACATGGGAAACGCCGGACCTCACCCAACAACTAACACACTGAAATCTGGCCAATGGAAAATCATGTACACAAATGCTCGCAGTCTGGGAAACAAGATCCCAGATCTGCAGGCAATAATGACAGAGGCTAAACTGGACATAGTAGCAATTAGCGAGATATGGTTTACCAGTAACCACACTTGGGAGACTTCAGTACCTGGCTATGTACTGTTCAGAAGAGGCCGAGGTGCAAGGGGGGAGGTGGAGTGGCCCTGTGTGTCAATGAAAATATCAAAGCTACAGAAATTCAGAATAGACATAAGAAGCCAGAAGAAGTGTCGGTCACCCTGGAAACAGGAAATGGGACAGCTATATGAACTGGAGTTGTCTACAGGCCCCCAGTCCAGGGGGAGGACATAGACAGATTACTGTTAGAAGATATACAAAACACAACAGCTAAAAGGGAGGTTCTGATAATGGAAGACTTCTACATGCCAGATACAGATTGGTCAATACCAGCAGGAACATCTGCCGAAACTAGACACATGGTAGATTCCCTGCAGTGGGAGGGCCTCAAACAACTGGTACAACAACCCACAAGAGACAGGGATATCCTAGATCTAGTACTGACTAACAGGGAAAGGATCACAGATCTCCAGGTAGAAGGTCACCTGGGGGCCACTGACCATCACATGGTATAGTTCAATTTGGCCACTAGAACTAGAACTAAATCATCCCATTCCAAGGCAAAAATATGGGACTTCAGAGGAGCTGACTTTGATACGATGGCCAACAGAGTTAAGCTATCCCTGGCAAAAAGAAATACAGGTGAGGGGGTACAGGCAAAGTGGGCAAGCATTAAGGATGCAATACTTGAAGCAACATCCCATTGTGTTAGAGAGAAAAGGAAGTGCAAAGAAGAAGGAAACCACTTTGGTTCTCAAAACCAGCAGCAGAAAAGGTCGGAGCCAAAAGGTTGGCCTTCAGGAAATATAAGGAAAGACAGCGGGATGAAGACAGGGAGGCGTACCAAACTTCCCTAAGGGAAGCAGGGAAGGCAGTAGGGCAGGCAAAGGCCCACACCGAGGAAATACTAGCACAAACAGTAAAAGAAGGTGACAAGACTTTCGATAGATACATTAGTGAAAGGAGAAAATCAAGAGTGGGTATTGCTAAGATCAAAGGAGATAAGGGTGTGTGTGAGGAGGAGGACCATGTAAAAGTATCTATCCTAAATAGATACTTCTGCTCAGTATTTACTGAAGAGAAGGTAGAGCAGGACCCACAGCTCAGCACCATGGACACAGAGGGGAAGAAGGTGTGCAATAGTCCCTTCACAAAAGAAAGGGTCCTACAAGAGCTCGATAAGCTCAGGGTGGACAAGGCAATGGGGCCTGATGGCATACATCCCAGGGTACTAAAGGAGCTAAGGGTAGAACTAGCAGAGCCATTACCAGAACTGTTTAGTGAGTCTCTGAGCACAGGAGAGGTCCCAGAAGACTGGAGAAGGGTTCATGTGATCCCGCCCCACAAGAGTGGTAGCAGGGAGGAGGCAGGGAACTACAGACCAGTCAGTCTTACCTCAGTAGTGGGCAAGATTATGGAGGCACTCCTTAAGGAAAGGATAGTGTAACACCCGGAATCCATAGGAGCACAGGATCCAAGACAGCATGGGTTTACAAAAGGAAGGCCCTGTCAAACTAATCTCATAGATTTCTTTGACTGGGTAACCAGAGTGGTGGCCCAAGGGGGAGCAGTTGATGTCGCCTACCTTGACTTCAGCAAAGCTTTCGATACTGTTCCACGTAGAAGACTGATTAATAAGCTGGGTAGGCTCAGGGTGGGTCAGAAGTTGGTCAACTGGGTGGCAAACTGGTTGACGGGCAGAAAACAGAGAGTGGTGGTAAATGGTATACAGTCAGAAGAGATGCAATTCACAAGTGGGGTACCTCAGGGATCAGTCCTGGGGCCAGTCCTCTTCAGTATCTTCATCAGTGACATTGCAGATGGACTGGAGGGTAAGGTTTGCCTGCTTGCAAATGACACCAAGATCTGCAACAGAGTAGATGATCCAGATGGGGTGGGCAGAATGAGAATATATCTGGATAAACTAGCAAAATGGTCAGAAGAGTGGCAACTGGGGTTTAATGTAAAGAAGTGCAAGATCATGCACATAGGGAAGAAAAACCCTGAAGCCACCTATAGGCTGGGAGGGGAGTTGCTGGCAGTCACAAGGGAAGAAAGAGACTTGGGCATCATCATCACCGATGACCTGAAATCATCCAAGCAGACCACTAAAGCAGTAGGTAAGGCTAGGGGGATGTTGGGGTGTACTAGCAGGGGTATCACAAGTCGGAAGAGGGAGGTAATAATCCCTCTTTACAAGACACTGGTTAGGCCCCATCTGGAGTACTGCGTGCAGTACTGGAGGCCACACCTTTACAAGGACATTAACCAAACTGAGGAAGTCCAGAGAAGGGCAACCAAAATGGTGCAGGGACTGCATTAGAAAACATATGAGGACAGATTAACGGAGATCAACATGTATACCCTAGAGCAAAGGAGGGAGAGAGGTGATATGATCGAAACATTCAAACATCTTAAGGGCATTAACAAGGTGAAGGAGTCTAACATGTTTCAATATAAGAAAAATAGCAGGACAAAAGGACACAGCATGAGATTAGAGGGAGGCCGATTAAGGGTAATGTGAGGAAGTTCTTTTTCACAGAAAGGGTGATGGATGCATGAAACGGCCCACCTCAGGAAGTGGTGGATATGAATACAGTGCAGGGCTTCAAACAGGCATGGGATAGGCATGAGAGAGCAATACAGATGAGTGTGACTAGATAGTCCATTGACAGAGCAAAGGCCGATGGCACATTTATAAGGTCGAAAAAGAAACGGGCAGACTGGATGGGCCTTGCGGTCCTTATCTGCTGTCAACTTCTATGTTTCTAGTAGTGGGGGGAGGCTTCTGTGAAACTAAGGGAATGATAGAGGAGACTGGACGTGAAGTATAAGCCGGTCTGGAACCTGGATGATACAATCCGGGGTCCTGGTCCCACTTAGGCTGGCCCCCATGCACAAAAGACCTTGAAGGAGGAGGGGCAGCCGGAAAAGTGAAATCCATGGCGTTTCCCAAGGCATCCCAGCCCACTGTCGATAAAGTGGGAGGTGGGGGGAGGGCTAAGCAGGGAGAAGAGGTACCGGAAGTGGAAATCACAGCAGAGAGAGTGAGGGAAGCCCTCAGCTCCCTTAAGACGGAGAAAGCACCGGGGCCGGATAAATTACATCCCAGAGTGCTGAAGGAACTTGCGGATGTCCTGGCGAAACCCCTGGCGGAGCTTTTCACCATCTCTCTGAGGACAGGGTGGGTGCCCCAAGACTGGAAGGTGGCGCATATAGTGCCCATCACAAGGGGGATCAAGGAGGTGGCAGGGAACTACAGGCCTGTCAGCCTGACATCGGTGGTGGGCAAGGTGATGGAGGGCATTGTCAAGGAGAGGCTAGGGGGACCTGGATAAGTCAGGGTGCCTGGACGAAAGACAGCATGGATTCATCCCGGGAAATCGTGTCAGACAAACCTGGTGGAGTTCTATGACTGGGTGACAAGTGCCTTGGACCTGGGTAGACCAGTGGACGTCCTCTTTCTAGACTTCAGCAAGGCATTTGACTCTGTTCCTCACGTGGGCCTGTTGGATAAGCTGGGAGAAATGGGTGTGTGGAACCAGATGATCAGATGGATAGGCAACTGGCTCCAGGACCGGACCCAGAGGGTCGTAGTTGGTGGGATAGTCTCATCCCCAAGGAGGGTCATTAGTGGGGTCCCACAGGGATCAGTCCTTGGGCCCCTTCTGTTCAACGCCTACATATCTGACATAAGGACAGGAATCAGGAGTGAGATGAGTCTCTTTGCAGATGACTCGAAACTGGGGGTGGTGGTGGATGGGGAGGAGGAGGTGGCCCTACAGGGGACCTGGAGGCTCTGGAAAGATGGTCTAGAAAGTGGAAGCTGAGGTTCAATGCAGGAAATGCAAGGTACTCCACCCAGTCAGAAACCCAGGCCAAGTGTACACCCTGGGGAATGCTACAAGTCTCGATGGCTGAGAGGGACCTGGGGTGGTGGTGGATGTCAAGATGAACAACTTGAGACTTGTAGGAGGGCAGCAGCCAAGGCCAACAGGATGCTAGGATGCGCCGCTGAGGGATCACCTCCAGAAGGAGGGAAGTGATACTCCCTCTGTATAACTGCTTGGTGAGGCCGCACCTTGAGTACTGCGTGCAGTTTGGAGAGCCACACTTAAGAGGGACATTAACCTCCTGGAGAGGGTCGAGGAGGGCAACCAAAATGATTTGGGGCTTGGGGACAGGACCTATGAGGAGAGGCTCAAGAGCTAAATATGTACACATTGGAAGAGAGAAGGACCGGGGGACATGATAGAGGTCTTCAGGTACATGAAGAGGTAGATAGGGAGGAACAGTCAGGGTGCTTCAAGGAAGGAGGAGGGGGCCACTAGAGGGCATGGGTGGAAGCTAGAGGGGGAAGATTCAGGGGAGAAAGGAGGAGGTGCTACTTCACTGAGAGGGTGGTGGAGCCATGGAATGCACTGCCTAGGGGGCTGGTGGAGGCAGAGACAGTGGAGGGGTTCAAGAGGGGGTGGGACAGGTACAGGGGAAGGGTTCTGGAAGCAAAATCCAATGCAGCAAGAATATCCGGAACTGGGAAGAGAGAAGCCAGAGAAGGCGAGAGGGACAGCAAGGTCAGTGCCCACGGTGGGGGCTGACCAAACGAGCAGACACGAAAGACCGTTAGGCCTATTCTGCTGGCATTTTAGTATGTTAGAGGAAGATTGTACATGTCTGAGAGCCATTGTCGTCGACGAGAAACAAGTCACCATCAATGGGGCACCAATGACAGTAGATAGGATTCCATTGAAATTGCCGATAAAGCGCTAGAAAGCACCGCCAACTAAAGAGAGAGTAAATTCTCGTCAATGACGAGGCAATTTTCAAGGGTGCAGTCAATAAGGAAAGACCTGAAGTGGTTGTCGACGAATGCTTGGAGTAGGATGTTGAAGCAGGAACATCCTTGTTATGCCTGTGCTTCTTATGTGAAGCACTGGCTGGGGGGTCCTTGGGACGGGCTCCCCTGTTTCTCTAAGAGAGCGGCTTTTTTTTTTTAACTTAAAAATCACTTTATTAAGAAAGCATCTTCACAAAGTTTACAATACATATTTACCTATGCATCCTTCACTTAACAGACCATTAGTACATACAGTCATACCTCTCAACTGTACCACATTACGAGGAATGTTCCTCATTTTACTTCACAAAAGCTCCCTGTTCCACATTATGAGGACTTGTTCCACATTCAGTATTAACATTTTAAAGTAAAAATCTGTAGTAAATGTTGCAAAAATATATATTACTCAATTAATAACAGACTTTCTAAACATAATGCAAACATTTTAACAGTGTTCTGAGCCTCCCAGGTAAAGATTTGAATAAGTGTCCCACATTTTGCTCATTTGTTCCACATTTTGAGAGGCAATGTTCCACATTTAGGAGACAAAAGGTTGAGAGGTATGCATACAGTAAATTCAGTTACATATAACAAATTAGTTACCGTCCAATAATTATATTGTTTGTTTTATAGGATTAACGTCTCATTCAGTCCCGAATGGAATATACCTCTAGACAACACCAGAGGTGATGTGGCAAAGAGGGATGGTGGTCCATATCTGGCTTCTTCCAATTGTCCTCTGTCTGCGAAGGATCTACAAGAGGTCTATGTAATACTCCGGAAGGCTCTCAACACAGTGTTCAGATTCAATAAACTTTTTCATTTTATCTTACTTTACTGAGTCTTTGTTTTATTCTCAATAAAGGTAACAAGTTTAAAAGATTCAAGAAAACAAACTATATACATATACAGCTACTTTCATGCATACAGTCAGAAAAGGATGGAATAACAATTCTATCTACCTGTAAGTTAAATTAAGATGTGAGATCCAAAACACTGGACTGAGGGTGAACCACTGCAACCCCCTGTGTCAAAGATTTAGGTCTGAAGCAACTGATCCAGGACAGGTGTACCCTTCCTTCCTTCTATATGATCAAAGAAGGGCAGCCACCTTGTGTTGAATCTGTCCATAGATAGTCTTAAATGGGCTATCACAGCCTCCATTTCCTTAATTTTCTCAATGTTCTTATACCAAGAATTAACTGGAGGGGGGGTGTTAGTCAACCACCTTTGGGTAATGACCTTTAGTGCTGTTGCAATCAAGACACAGAAAAGATATTTCCCTGCCGAGGTCTGCACCTTGTTTCATGGGAAGCCTAGAACCAAGTTCTCAAACACTAGTGGGATGGAAAGTGACAGAATCTGAGAAATATTTTGGGTGATTGTGTTCCAGAAGGGGGGGTAATTACAGGGCACCCCCATAAGATGTGATAATGTGTGCCATTCTGCCCAAAATCTCTCCAACATTTGTTAGAGGTGTGTGTGGTGTAATGAGATGAGATGGATGGATGGATGGGGTTCGGAAAAAGTGAATGTTAATTTTCCAGCGAAATTCTCTCCAAGAGGGGAACTTAGTTGTCTTATGTATACCTAACCAGATCTGTTGCAAAGCTATATCTGATACCGTTAGATCTGCCTCGGATTCCCACTTATGTTCTACTCTGTATCACCAGTGCACCTCTGTGTTCCATCAAGACTTTGCATGTTTGTGATATATAGGATCTAGTGTCACCCACAGTACTTCTCAAATAGGTTAACTTAACAGGTGCTGCAGGTCCCTGGGCTAAGTCTGTGAGACCAATGTTAGTGGTTATGTAGTGAACACACTGGTGATATCTAAGAGAGTCCCTAACTGTCAAGTTAAATTCTGCTTGCATTTGAGGAAACGACTTTAAATGACTCCCCTCTAGGAATTGTCGTGGGTATTTAAGCCCACTGGGGACCCATCTGAAGAAGCAATGGTCACCGGATCAGGCCGGGAATCCCAGGAGAGCAGAAAGTCCCACACCGGGCGAATTATTTCCCAGTCTTGCCTTGCCTCTAGCCATTTTGACATCGTGTGGTTAGTAAAATTGTTTTCAATAATTTTTAAATCAATCGGCTGGATCTTCCAGGGAAGGATATTGAGAGGCATTAGACTACACTCCCGCTCCTCAATCTTCAGCCAACCATGCGTCATCCCCGGCTTCAACATTCTGATGATTGGGAGCAGCTGGGCTGTGATACAGTATTTTGAAAAATCCGGTCGTCCCATGCCCCCCCATCTTTCTCCTCTGTCAAGACATCCCATAGGACTCTTGGACGTTTACCTTGCCAAATGAAATCAGAAAGTTTCTTTTTTAGGTCTTTCCAGGTTTTTTTTTTTTTTTGTATTTGAATGGGGAGATTTGTAAACAGAAAAAGAAATCTGGGCAAGATATTAATTTTAATTGTCCCTAATCTATTAGTAAATGTTAAGGGAAGTAGAGTCCATCTATTTAGGTCCTTTTTTATTTGTTGCCCCAAGGCCTCATAATTGTGTTTATATAAAAGCTCTGGCTGAATTGGGATCTGTATTCCCAGATATCTCAGTTTTTGCTCAACCCATCTGAACAGGATCCATGACCTCAGGCCCGGGTCCAGGTCCGCCACAACCTGTAACACTTCAGATTTTAATGTATTGACTCTGAAGCCAGAGATGTCCCCAAATTTATCTAGGAGCTCTAACAGGAGTGGAAGTGCCCGATCCGGATTACCTAAATATATCAGGGTATCATCCGTATAGAGGGAAATCTTATGTGGGGTGTTCGAGAGTGACTTTTTGTTCCATGAGGTACGCCTGAATATCAAGCAATCATCATCGACGAGTTCCTTGATTAAACTCCTGACAAAGTTTGCAGGATGATGAATCGTGTATGGGTCCCAAACACCGGGCACAGACTGTGTGATTGTCAAAATGGTAGATCTTTCTACCGCAATGACAGGAATGAAATAAAGGTGATTTGCTTGAAGAACCTTCTGACATCCATTGATGAAGGAGCAGGAACAGGAAAAAAAACGTTCCCTTTGCTCAGTTTCTCATTGACGACTGCTTACACTTTGCACTAGCTGCTGCATGCGAGCTGAAGATGGTGGGAAAATGAACTGAGGTTACCAGGGACTGCCCACTCATATAGGAACAGGATGATGATGTCATCCGTGGGCAGCCCCTGGTAAAAGACTGCTAGAAGAGCTGCCGTGCACCACAGCAACCTCTGATGACAACCCAAGCGTATTACTCGCTGCAAGACACCATCCCGTGGGAGATCTACTGTTACAGGTGAGTAACCTGTGTTTCTAGGGACATGGATATGATGTTCTATCCACACTTTCTGGCAGACTCCTAGCAGTTCTCCTTGAGGAGGGAAGCAAGGTGCACACCCCCTACCTAGGAAATAAGGATCCCCCTACCTAGGAAATAAGGATTGGAGAACTGAGGCCTCAAAACCAGCATCCCAGCATGACTCTAAGTCAGTGTGGTAATGGGAAATGAAGATGTGTGCTGACTTCCAGGTAGCAGCCCTGCAAATTTCCTGGATAGGGACGCCCCTAGAAGCAGCCACCGACGCAGCGGTATGGTGGGTGGAATGAGCTCTAAGCCCTCTAGGAGGCTCCCTACCCACCAACCTATAGCACAGATCAATGCAGGAAGTGATCCACCTGCCAGTCGTCCATTTGGCTACAGGTCTGCCAGGTGCGGCTTCAGTGTAGGTGACAAACAGCTGGCGAACCTCTCTCCAAACTCCAGCCGTGCGCTCTTTGTAGTAAGCAAGCACTCGCCTCAGGTCCAGAGTATGGAACCTGTGTTTGGCCTCCGAGGTGGGATTCAGAAAGAACACCGGAAGAATCATCACCTGGTTCAGGTGATACTCCGACACAACCTTTGGGAGGAACTTCGGGTTGAAGCACAAGACAACCTTGTCCCTGTGGAAGACCAGGTAAGGGGCCTCCACTGAGAGTGCTTGGAGCTCACTGATCCTTCCGGCTGGCGTAATAGCCACCAGGAAGGGAGTCTTCCATGACAGGCAAGACATGTCACACCTGTGCATCAGTTTGAAGGGTTTGCCCATGAGCTTTGCCAAAACCAGCAACAAGTCCCACGGTGGTGGTGGTTCATGTACCGGAGGGAAAATGTGATCTAGGCCTTTGAAAAAGTGCCAGGCCACTTCTCCTGTGCCACCGACTGCTGACCAGCCCGTGCCCGGTAAGTAGAGATGGCTGCCAGGTGCACCTTAAGGGTCATCGACCGAAGTCCCCCTTGGGAGAGAGACCCTAGGTAGTCCAAAATGCTAGCCAAGGGACAGTTCGAAAGGTTTAACCCCTTGCCTCGACACCACATGGAGAATCTCTTCCTTCTGAATGCACAGCATTTTCTGGTCAATTCCTTTATAGACACCTCCACGACAGTCTTTGGAGAGACCCTCAGCCTGGAACTACTCAGGAACCAGGCTGTCCGGTGCAGGAAGTGACGGTACGGGTGGAGTACCTTCCCCTGATGGATTGAGAGCAGGTCTGGGTGTATGGGAAGACACCTCAGGAGCCTGCTGCTGAAGCTGAGGAGATCTGGGTACCAAAACTGGCAGGACCAATCCACAGCCACCAGGATCAACTGAGCCTTGTCCCTCCTGACCTTGTGCAGCACTTTGTGGATCGAGGGAAGGCACAGAAGAGGCCTGGGGTCCAAGGCCTCGAGAAGGCATCCCCCTGCAGCGTTCCCTGCTGAAGGGGTAATGCACAATACAGCCTCAGCTTTGAGTTCTCCATGGAGGCGAACAGGTCCACCTGAGGGGTGCTCCGCTGGGAGAACAGACTATGAACTACCTCTGGATGGAGAGACCACTTGTAAGATGCCTCGCCCAACCGGCTGAGGGCGTCCGCCAGCTGACTGTTTTATTTGATGTTTATTATTTGTTCATTGTAGTTTATATATTTTTGCTGCTTATACAGTTATATACTATTTGTGACCATATTACCAGAAGGAGTTCGTATATAGGCCTAGTACCAGTGAGTCCTTCTGCTGCTAGTCTGCATGTACACTTATACATTTATTTGTTGAATGCATATTAACTCCCAAATGATAACAATTTGATTCTTTTAGTACTTGGGCTTAGGAAAACCTCTTTCGTTATTCCTGATCTAACACAAGTAAGACGGACTGTAATTAAGCAATAATGCCCGACAGGGTGTGTGTCGTGCTGGGATAACGTCACGCCTCAGGTGGTTGGACACGAGGCCGCAGGCCGAGTACGTCCAACGACTGAGGCGTGACGTTATCCCAAACGACACACACCCTGGAGGGCATTATTGCTATTATACAATGGCTTGTTGCTATACAAAATTAAACAAATAATTTTAAAGCTGTTTTTGTGTGGAAAAATATTTTTGTTTTTCAAGAGAAGATGAAACAATCAGTCAAAAGCTCCATAAAACAATCAATCAAAAGCTCCAAAAAATGCTCATCTCCAAGTTCACAGTGAGGTTGAGACTAGACCCGTGATGTTGTACTGGGATAACATCATGGGTCCCGCCCAAGACTGACCAATCAGAGTCCAGGATTTTTTCTTGCCATTGTATAACGTAGGTCTTACCATGAGCTAGCTTCCCACCCAGATTGACCAGATTCTGGCTGCCAGAAACCTTTTAATGACCAGCAAATGTCTATTTTTATTATCAGGGTGATAACATTTCCTGATGTATAATATGCTGTGATTGGTGAAGCTGATATGTTTATTTTTTATGGTCAAACTTATATAGAGTAAAAAACAAACAAACAAACAAAAAAAAAAACACGAGCTAAACAGCAAAACATGAAACTGGTAATGACAGCCCTCTAGCATAACACAGAAGTATAGTCTGTGACTGTAAAGCACTTTGATATGGAGGCAAGCATCCTTCATATCCAGGGTGCACACCCAATCCCCTTGCAGAAGCAGGGGAGCAGGAACTGAAGCAATACCATACTAAACCTTTTGTGCTTGATGTACAGGTTCAAGCCTCTGAGGTCAAGGACAGGCTGTAGATCTCCTGTCCATTTCGGAGCAAGGAAACACCGGGAATAATACCATTAGTTTACAGTTTCTATAGCCAATGTGGGTATTAAAGACTGAACTTCCTCTAGAAGGAGATCTACAGGATAATGACAGGGAGGAGAAGGATTCACAGGAGGTGTAGACTAGCACCAGGGCACGTCCCTGTCAAATAATGTTTAGTACCCGTGCGTCAATTGTGATCTTCCTCTACTTTGATAGAAAGAGGGGGATCTGGGCTCCCACCATGATTCCTGGGTCTTTGGAAGGGATCTGGGGAGGTGGAAGACAATCTGAAGGCTCCATGGGTGGCAAGGATGTCACCAGCACCCAAAACCTTGGAGACCCTGGCATGGGCACCAGGAGGCAAGGGAGGAGCAGTTGGAGCACATTAAGACCCATGCCCTGGGGTACAGTAGTAGCCACAGTCAGGACGTGAGTAGGGACTGCAGAAAGAACCACAACCATAACTATGTGGTTGAAGAGTGAGGGCTTTCAGAGAACACAGCTCATTTTGGAGGATCGCAGATCCCATAAGGTCATCTACACATCACGGCCAAATAGTGTCTCACCACAGGATGGAGCATTAAACACTGATAGTTGAACATCAATAGCAAAACAAGTCACTCTAAGCCATGAGTAGTGCCTGAGGTAAATGCCAGAGGCAGCAGCACTGGCAGAAGCATCAGAAGTGTCACAGCAGAAAGCAGAAGATGTTTCCCAGCATCCAAGCCATGGGTGACAGTTCGCTGGACCTCAATTTTGGTGGACCCACCAGGCAGCTTGTCAGCCACAGTCGAGATGGATTTCCTCGGGATGTTCTGTTATTTAACAATGTAAGCCTGATATTTAATAATGTAAGTCTGATATTAGAAAACTGGAGGCCAAGAGATACAGATACATATTTCATCTTACCCATCTCCTCCAACCTTTGGGACTCCGTGTCCAGAGGAAGGGAACTCACATGCCATAGTGCTTTGGACCAGTCATGGGCTGCCATAATAACCACAGAGTCAGTCTCAGGCTAAGAAAAGTAGAAGGTTTTAGTGGTTGGAGTGGCATACTGCTTATTTGCCTTGTGGGGCATAGCAGGAAGTGCACGAGGCCTAGGCCAGGCAGCCACAGTGGCACTGTCCAGAGCAGGGCAAATGGGAGAAATGAATACTGTAGGCACCGTAAGAACCTCTTGGAACTCAAACAGGTTCTACTTGGAGGAGTCCTCCTCCTTGAATGTAAAGCCAAACGAGTCCTGGATCAACTTGAGGAGAGCTTGAAATGTGGTATCCTCAGGTGGGGAATATGGGGGTATATACCACAAACTATCCTCACTACAGGACAAGAGGGTGGAGCTAGAGCCAATGCCATCAGATAAGGGCAGATCACCCTTTTGGACATCACAGTCCTCCTCCTCCTCCTCAATTATGCTGGAGGTCTGGATTATACTCCTACTCCTCCTCGTCTTCTAGGACAGTAGGTTGCAAAGGCCACTTACAGGAAGGCTGCTTCGGGTCAAGCAAGGGAATCAAACCAGCAGTACCCAAAGCCGATGTGGATGGGGCCGATGGACTGGCCTGTAATGACAATGCCACAGGCATCAATGGCAGGGAAACAGAGCCAACACAGTCTGTAGCACAACCTGCGTATTGACGTCACCTGTATTAGGGATCGACAACCAAGTCGTCAATGGGCAGAAGCATGATGGCAGAATCACCGGAGATCCACTATCAACAGTGGACCTATGCCAGACTTCGACTTTGGTATTCCAGTGACTGTCGGGGCAGTAGAACCAAAGGACACAGCCACAGCCTGGGTAACAGTAGACTTACCTCTAGAGGCTCTGGACTGTAGAGGTGACCTGGAATGGACAGAAGAAGTCATCTGGGTATCTTTATGTTTGCCCTGGTGACGATGCTTCTCCTTGTCGGTAGAAGAGGATGTTGTAGATCTGTCCTTCAAAATTCGCTGCACAAAAATTCTCTGTGGTAACTAGCATGAAAAAGTAATTCATTTGACAGAGCAAATTGGCGAAACTAGCAAAGTCAGCTGAGCACTCTGCATTCTTTGTAAAAAGGCTTATAAGACCTTTCAACAATGTATCCTTGTAGCCTGGTTGAAGTCCTGGCAAATGCTGCAGGTTTTCATGCCGTGAGAGAGACCCAGCAGCAGATACTACGTATATAAGCATCGTTCTTATAAATCTTTACTTTGCTGCAATGACAAATATGAAATAGATGCTCTGTATTCCTTGACTGTGGCATGCAATTATATGTTTAAAATAACAAGCAAATAAATGAAAACCACCAGCAACAGGCGTTGATTTTTGGCTGATCCAAAGAGTGGCTGATGGTGGAAGAAAGACATAGGGAATAATGGGGCTGTCAAGTTATGTAGGTGGCATCGACAGACATCTACGAGGGCAGCTTCAGTTGGCAAAAATTTCTGGGTCGTATTGTTACCAATTGCATACAGTGAGAGAGATGTCGTAAAGAAGCTTATCTAGCTTCACTGGAAGAAGTTTAAACTAGGTGAAGGGGAGGGCTACAATACAGCACATGGAAAATAATTAAAATATTGTAAACTCAAGATAGATGATGAGTAGCTGCACTTTTTTTGTTGGGAAATATGCTGTTGTACCAAAGATGGGAGCCACAGTTCTCAATCTGATTGTCTGTAACTCACATATGAGGTGGGGTAGATGCGGTTATGGTATAAATAACTCAAGCAAATGGTCTGCCTAATAAATCTCAATGAGCAGAAGAGTTCCCTTGTTCTGTAAATTAGTGTGGAACACCTTGTGCAGCTAACCGCAAGCTAAGTGATACTGTGTGATCCATACACAGAGAGTAATTGTACATTTAACAAATCTTGCTGTCAAGTGCACAGCTTGAGTTTCGAACCCTGGAATACAAGATGTTGAGAAAATGCTCAGAGTTATTCTAAGACATTCAGTACAATTAGAAAAAATACAGACTGTAAACATTTTATCTTACTTGGTAAATCTGCTGAAATACTTGGTAACGTTGAGTGGTGGAATGATATGGGATAATCCGATAAAGAAGGGATAGGACTGGGATCAACTGTTGACACTCGCAGTGGAGATGGTTGATATGATAGAACCCTAAGAAACAACACAGAAATTATCCTAATTAGCAAACAAAGTATTTGAAAGTTGAAAGAAGCACAGTTACAGAAAGTGGTGGAACTCATCCTGTATCACACAACTTTTTTATTTATTTATTTTTTTTAACTATTATGTTTATTGTTTTTCACACAGCACATACAGTAAAATGATGCAGATTTAGAATGTGTAAAATAAAGTACATTCAGTGAGGGCATCACTCCTCTTAAAAAAAATGTGGATACCATTCTGTGTCATAAGATACATCATAGGGGGAAAACCTTAACATCAATACAAACGATATTGCAATAAATCCATAAAGAGCTGTATATTGGAATCCATGAGCTGCATGGCTAGAAAAATAAAGATTTAATTGAAAAAGGTCCATCAGTGTCTTTTTTCCCCTAAATCGGGGGAAGATAGCTATGCCATGCTACTGCAGAGTTGAACACATTTTTATGTGTAACTACGTATAGATTTAAGCAAAGTAACATTTATTCATTTAACCTCTAATTATTTAGTGCTTAAAGATACTGATAATAATAGCACTGTCTGTTACTGCTACGATGGCCCGGGGAGTTTCAGGATTGTCCGGCTGTCCCCGCTGAGTGACCCGATGTGCTTTCTGGAAGCTAAGTGGCCTGTTCCCTAGGTCCTCTCTGAACTGCTATTAGTACCACTCCGTCAAGAACAGACAGAGATGATCTCCCTCACTCCCTTCTGGCATCCCCAGAATGCGAAGGTTAGCTGCTCGAGCTTGGTTCTCTAACATTTCGATCCTGTTGCGCAAGTGGGTGTTTTCTTTCACCACGAAGGCTGTGGCCCCCATTGCTGATTCTGACCTCTTCGTGGTTTCCAGTTTGCAGGGCACCCACTGATGTTTCAAGGGTAACCACTCTGTTCGTCAGGGTATCAAACTTATCAGAGAGCCCAGAGACTGAATTAATTAGGCAACTGATTTTAATGCCCAAAGTTTGTAGGGTCTCCTCATTCTGCTACAGTTCTGCCATTGCTGACCACGTGGTCGGAGCCGTTGCGATGATCTCGCTTTTAGCACCCTCCAGCTGCTGCTTTTCCTTCTGAGACTTGCCCATCTTGTGCCAAAAGCCTTCTGACTGCAGAATTAACAATTTATGCTTTGCAGAAACAGAAAATTTATTTTTAAGCATATATCCAGAGGTTGGTTTACAAGCTCAAATCTTTAGCTGCCATTTTGCTCTGGCTCCACAGCACCCCATCACACAACTCTTTTAACGTGATTCCTAGCATATTTACAGTACTAATAAAAAAAATCATTTCAAAAAACACAAACATAGTACCCCCTCAATGGTTTAGGTTGTCAAGTTTATTTTCCGGATCACGAAAACGTCATTGCGTGTCTGCACTGAGGAGGAGTTACTGCCAGGTAATTCTGCTGTATGTAGGTTTGTGTGCCTGTTACTTTAATCTGAGTTTCATGGCTCCATTGCCCTACATAAACTGCAGTTCTTCAGTATTTATGTAGCTGCGGACCTTATTTAGGTAGCTGTGTACCTATAGTATCTGTATTGTTTAAAAATAATTTTTTATTTTATTTAAAAAAAAATGTACAAAATACAGTCACATTAAAGGAACAGCAAAATGATACATACCAATAGACCATACAGACTAATACTACACAGAATACAGCATCTCCCAAGGATATATTAACAAATTGGAGAGGCTACCAGAAGTTATCTCAATTTGCAACTGAAGTTGAAAGTCACTGAGCCAGGGAACCATAGCCCAAGAGCACATGGCGAAACAAGTATTTAAGTAGAAAGTCCTGAAATGTCCTTAAGAATGTCCTGCACCCACAAAGGGTAATAGGTGCCATGAACTATGCAACATGTATTAATAATAAAATAAAACAGAATAACTTACTTTGATTTTCAGTAAGACTTCAGTTACAAATTGCGACAAGTACAATTAAGCATAAAGTTATTCATAACTGAACACAGAACTGACCTCGAGTGGCCTGCAAGTCAGTCTTTGGTGGATTTACGAGAGTCTTCACAAAGTCACTATACAGCAGTGTTCTTTGCCACCGAATAGTTAAAAGAAAAAAGATAACTTGGGAAAAAAGATAACTTACCACTCAAAGGTGCACAACAACTTGAAGCTACAGAAAGACATATTTATAAGCCTCAGTTGTAAGCAATACTGTAACTTGATTTAAAGGATCCTTTGTCCTGCTTTATAGAAAAAGTAAGAAATGTCCAGGGCGAGTTCAAATGATGGTCTCTCCTTCCTCACTCACTGTGCCTTCCCTCATAGTTCACCTGGAGGCCGACATTTTAGCGTCCCATTTCCGTGCATCTATCAGGTCAGTAAATACATAACTCTTACTGTCCCATATGAGTCTCAACATTGCTGGGAACTGGATCAAGTGGGGGATATTCAAATCCTACAGCACAGTGAACCCTGCAAAAGTGCTTTTTTTTCATTGGTGGGTAGCATAGCAAACATCAGGAAACATCATCACAATTGCCCCTCCACTGAGAGCGGTCCATAATGTTTGGCCAGATTCAATATCAGATGCCGAGTTCCTATGCTGTCTGCCACCATCATGATGCGTACACGTGGTACATCCTCTGGCTGCCTACCCCAAGCCTGATCCAGAAGGCTTTGACAATTCTAGAAGCCAGATTTTCCAGATGAGCACCAAGCTGATCCTTCAGCCAGTCTTTAAGAAGGAGAATGGCACAATCTCCCTCCACCTCTTCTGGCAATCCAATAACTCAAATGTTATGGCTTCTAACTTGGTTTTCTAGCACCTCGAGCCATGAATTAACATGCACCATCTCCCTGCTCCATTGTTGCACTGCTCTTTTGCACAGGTCCAAGTGGCACTGTAAGTCATCCATTTCAGTTTTCAGAGTATGGACCCAAGGTCTCGACTGCGTCTATGCAGTTGGTGAGGGTGTCCAGCTTAGCCTTCATAGCTGTGGTAGGAACTATCAACTGCTGTAGTTTCCGACCCAGCAACTGGAGCATCTCCTCTGTGCCATCTCCTTCTATGGCTGCCTGCTCTGCTAACCTCATGCTGGTGCCGGCAGCTGCTCCTTTTCCTCAGTCTTTTCTCTGCCTTCCCAACTGCTGACCACCTTTTCGTCTGACCATGGTGCTCTTGACTCTTTTCTCTCTTGATTGATGCTCAAGTTAACAGATTTGATTCAAAGAAGTGTAGTTATTTTTTTAATTATTACTGTAAACTCTAAGGAGCTGCGATCTCAGTCAAGAACTAAGTTCGGGTTCCACAACCCCCCCCCATCTGTATTTTGACTATGTTTAAAAAGTAGCTGACACCCTCACGGCAGGCAACTCATGGCAGGGGGCTGCCTGCCCAAGGACTTAAGTCAGCCACAATACACAATTGTTTTGAGAAAGGTTTTCTTTTTTTTGGGGTTTAGTAATTTAACTTACTTTATCCTTGATCATGCATGCTGATACACTGGAGCAACTGAGCACTCGCTGCAGCCCCACCCCCAAAATTTGCATTCTGATGCCACAAAGTAGGGAAGGAGCTTCAGTGCTATAGATAAGCATACAATGGCATTGGGAGGCAGTGGTAGCCTTTAGATACTGTTGTTTTACTGTACCAGATACTGTACATGTTAATCAGGGTAGTACTACATGTATATACCCCCTTAAAATGTACAGTTGCCTGTGAAGCTTGCCAACAGTGCATGTATTTCTCACTGTCCATAAACACAACAAGTAATGTGTGTCCAAAACAGTTTACATTACACCAATACACATGTAGTCCCTCCAAACCCCTGATAAAACTTGTCCATCTTCCCGAATAGTTCTCCTAAGATACTGCCCTTCCTGACTCGAGAAACACCTAACAGTGGCTTAATCTAACTGTCGTGTCCCTTCAAGGTGATGACCCAATTAACATGGCTGGTGTAGGGTGTGACAGGGTTGAATACGGCCCTATCCCAGGTGTTATGCAGAAAGTGTTTAAACGCAAGGGTCTGTTCTATCCTCCCCTTTTCTGTCTTGTGTCTAGTTGCGCAGCCAAATTTTCTCGTGAGACCTAGGACTTGATCACCCTGATGGTCTTGCAATTCTCTGCCTCTTGCTCTCTCTCTCTCTACTCTCACTTGCTGTATTGTCTTTTCTTCCCCCTTGCATATTTGCTGGTATAAAAATATATGGGAATCTTTTTGTGTAAATGTAACTGATACTGGGATCCCTTTGTTTAAAACTGTATAAAGTTATACTGTTGAAATGATTGCAAAGCTACAACTGTATATAGTTATACTGTTGAAATTATTGCAAAGCTATTTGGAACTTAAAGGGTTAACCTGAGATGCAATTTTTAAGCCTTTTGCAGAAGATGTAAAGAAGAGGTCAGTTCTTGGTCACAATGTTCTTTTTGCTGCACCTGCTAAAATGGACAAGAACATTAGAAACTTACAAGAACACTGTGTGAGAAGCATGCTTTTTTCTTAACGAGCTCCTGCACAGACTTATAAAAAGTTGCTGCAATGTTCTGCAAAAGAGAAACAGTGACTGACAGAGAAAATTGAGAAGAAAAACTCAGAAGGACTCTGTTTTCTATGTTTCTACTGCCATTGTAAATCATTATTCTGAACAATTATTTTTTTTATTTTAATGTTACTAA
Source organism: Neoceratodus forsteri (assembly GCA_016271365.2). NCBI lineage: Eukaryota > Metazoa > Chordata > Ceratodontiformes > Ceratodontidae > Neoceratodus > Neoceratodus forsteri. Next base: position 485,810,470 of record CM057449.1, read on the forward strand.
TAATAAAACTCTTGTTGCAAATTTTACAACTGCTCCTGGTTTTCCTATGCTTCCTGACCTGGGCCTCGATGACATAGAGAACTCCACTGCGGCTGCCCTTGTCATAAGCCCTTGTACTCCTGATGCTGAAGTCCAACCTTATAGAAGATAAGCACCACACAACACAACCAATAGTTCCTTCTCAACCAAATCGCAGGAAGAACCAATGACTTGATAAGAGCTAAATATCATGACCAATAGTTCGTTCTCAACCAAATTGTGAAAAGAATCCCTGAATCGACTGTACACTTGCGTTGTCTTACGTATGGCGTACTCAGCTTAACCAGATTTCAAACTGGAACTGACGCACTGGTGCCGTGTTGTATACAAGTGGTGGCTGAGACAACCCCTGATCACTATATCTCCCCATTCAGTTCTGTGTTCCAACCACTAGGTCACACTGGCTGTTTAACAACCATCTGTGGACCATAAACTGTTGCCCATTTTCACAATTTCTGACACAGTCTAAATGGACAGAATTCTCTACTCACAACTCAGCCTAGCAGAAATGTTTGCATCAGAAGCACCTGTGCTTGTGCGTAAGTAATGTTCCTGAGGAAACTGGTGTGAGTCTGAAGCCTCAGATCCTGGAGTGATTATGAACCGGTGTTGGCTCCAGACCCATAACCTGATTATCCCTCACTCTGATGGGGCCACCACAATGTTAAATGAGATACACTCTGTCCTCTTCGGGGACTGAACTTAATAATAATTTCCCTGTATGTAGTAGCCATTGCCCCAGCTGTCAGGAAGATAACCTGCGGAGTTTTGACAAAAAAATCCACTTCTCTCCCATGAGTTCCAAGTGGGTACTAGTCATAACACTGTGTGCCAGTCTGTGCCTACCATCAAGGGGAATCCTTGGTCTCTGGTGTACAAAGTTACAGAGAATGACCTGTCTTCTTCAAAAATGTGCAGGCCTTTCTATCTCGCAGTTTGTTTGTTGAGCTGATACTGACTGTTCCCAAAGAAGCTGAACAGTCAAGGACAGTAGCCAACTGTTCTGGAATTCTACTCATCAAGGTGACCTTAAGTCCTGCCACTGGTGGAGGCAAGCTGCCCGAAAAAAACAAGGTCAATTAAAAAAATAGAGTGCCTGACTGGCAGACTCCTTCTCTGGTTTTACGTCAATGTCCCGTGTTTACCGCTACTCTGTGGCCACGGTGTTTGCCGCAGAAATTATGTCCAACCGCAGAATTTGGTGCCAGCTGCAGAATGCCACGGTAATTACAGAAAACAGCACACAGCAGCATAAATTGTAATACATTACCAGTTAGCCGCCTTCTAATAACTTAACATGCATGAAAACATCTAATGGGCAAGATATAGGATGCTTTATTTTGGCCCCTTGAGCCCCTCTCACTTAATCAATGGTGGCATCCATATTTCCCACACCCCGAGGAAGAGGGCATACCTCCTTGCCATTCTCGCCATGGTGCTGCTCCATGAGCAGGCAACAGAACAGAAGCCACAGAAATACCTTTATTTTACTGAATGGGTTCTGCGGCTTTCTGTCCCTTGCTCTACTCTACTAAGGCAGTTCCATTAATTAAATCCCAGTCATCCTGTGAACCTGATCCCTCTCGATGTGATCCCCCGCAGACTTTTCCATCCTTTTGGGGGAGGGGCCTCACTGAACCTTGAAAGCAGCCCTCTCCACCCACTCCAGGACCAGCACGGCTTGAGAAAGAAAGAGCAGGGAACAGACAAAACCGCAATTAAAAGGTCTTTATTTTATTTGATGGGTTTTGAGGCTTTCTGTCCCCTGCTTTACTGTGGCAGCTCCCCTAATGTTTTTACTTTGGGGGCTGCCTGCCATTGCCGTCTCGGTCCTCCTGTGCATCCCAGTGCCACTTGTGATGCCCTGTGTCTCGAGCCCTGCAGACTTTGCCATCTTTCTGGGGGAAGGGCTCCACTGAATGATGAATGCTGCCCTCTCCACCTGCTCCAGGACCAGTACGGCTTGCAGAAGAAAGAGCAGGGAACAGACAGAAGCCGCAATTAAAAACCTTTATTTTATCTAATGGGTTTTGTGGCTTTCTGTCCCCTGCTCTACCGTGGCAGCTCCCCTTTTTTTTTTTTTTACTTTGGGGGCTGCTTGCCGTTGCCATCTCTCAGTCCTCCTGTGCATCCCTAGTCTCTTCAGATGCCTTCTCTCCTGGATCCACAGCACAGGCAAGTTGGTAGCAAGTGACAGACAAATCATATAAATCAAGGTTTGATTCATGCAAAGAAAGACAGCAGCAGGCTTTCACTCTGCCAGCCAATGCTCCCCCAACTGTAAAATGTTTATATTTGAACTTAATTATAAAAGACATGCAATTTGGTCTTGTGGCCCGATCTGACTGAATGACCCACCAGCAAACAAACTCTGGCAGCAAGTTTCACCCTTTTTTTAAATATTTTTTCTTCTCATTTCTATCATGCACACAAATATTGAGCAATGTTCCATTAAGTTATAGCATAGTGAAATACAATTATTATTTAGTCACATTTCACATGTAATTATCTACCAGCACTTTCGGCAGCTGAAATTCCCCATTCTGAAAATCCTGCTTCTGCTTCATGTCTCACTTCCATGGTGGCCCCTTCTTCTTGTTATGCACTGCCAGGGTCCCCTGTGAAGGCAAGAAGGTGGAACACACCAGAGTCCCCCGTGCCAGCTGAAATTAAAACAAAGATGTGTGCCACTTTCTAGTGTGGGTGCTGGATTTTATAGGCAGCTGGGAATAGAGGGAGACAAGCATCTGATTGGATACATTCATTATCCTATCAGTTGTCTTCTGCAGATTTGCACCAATGGTAGCTTGCTGACAGTAACTGACCAATCAGTGCTAAAGTATCAGATGCCAGGGGGTGGGGCAGGCCTGGAAACTCAGCATAAAAATGTTGGATTTCTGTAGTTTTTTCACCATTTACTGGACTCCCAGAGCTGCCTGACTGATTGACCTACTGAAAGAAGATCGAGGACTTTGAAGAAAGAAGACTGCTGCTGCAGTGCTCCACTTGTGTCTGCGTACATCTTTGAAATTCATTGTGGAATGTAATTGCACATTTATTTCACTGTACTATACTGACTTATGAGCATGTGCCCCTGGCTTGGTAAGTGCCACAGAATTCACATGCATCTGTAGAATTGCCACAGAATCTGCAGTTGCCTTGCCCCAGAAAATATGATGCCCTGCTGCAGAATGTAGGTCCACTTTGCTGCAGTAAACACGGGGCCTTGAAAAGTTTTACCTCACTTAAGTAGTTAGTATGTAAATTTTTATTTGTTAAGCGCCTTATCCCAGGGGTTCAGGGCGCTGTACAAAAAACATGACAATATCACAAAATCAAACATTTAAAATACAATATTTAATGCAGTATTTAATAAAACAAACAAGAGAGGGTGACATGGAGTGTAAGGGTGAAGAACTTCTTTAATGCAACCAAAACCCAGAGGAGCAGTAGGAGAAATGAACGTTATGTGCTTACCATATAATACAGTTACGTAAGAACTTACTGTAACAATAGATCTTTGAGAGGAGCTCTTGCAGCATGTAACATCTTTGGGACTGAAGCTGGCAGGCACCAAACTCACGGAAAACTTCTAGCTAGCAGTATTCGGGGGGGGGGACCGCCCGCGATGGTGGCCCGCCTTCAATGTCATGTATGGTATAAAAGGGGTGGTCCCCAAGCCTGTCCCCAGTTCTCCCGCCAGAGAACCTGGCAAGTGAGTAAAAAAGGAGAACCAAGGAGGTTCCTCTAATTGAGGAAAGTAAAGGTATTCTTGATGGAGAAGCAGCTACTACGGGGGAAGGTGGGTGGGAAAAACAGTACCTGCTGCAAGAGCGCCTCTCGAAGATCTACTGTTATGGTAAGTTCTTATGTAACTGTACTATCTTACTTTGAAGGGGCTCTTTCAGCAGGTAACACCTTAAGGACTGAGTACCAAGCAGTAAGGAGAGACCCCGGTCAGCTGGGTGGAGAAGTCTCCCAAAGAAAATTGGGAGAGGAGGCCCTGAAGGACTGTCAATCCGAAGCCTACTCTGCATCGAGATGTAAAGTCCAAACTGCAGTGTCTGACAAAGGTGTGGACAGAACTCCAAGTAGCAGCTGCACAAAAGTCTGCAGCAGACACATTTTGCTTTTTTTTGTATTATATTTTTATTGATTTTCACAACAGTTAACACATAACAATAACAAAAATGAGAGAGAGATTAAAAAAAAACAGGTTAAATGACAGGTTGCCCATTTCATTTTACAAACAAGACAGTAATTATCCAGAGAAATAGGATACAACACCTAGAATTATATCTGACTATTGTATGTCGGCTGTGTATATTGTATCGTTACTACAAGCCTCAATTCTCTGAATACAACTTTAACAGGCATTTAAGGCTGATTTTATGAGCCTGTGTTACAATTAATAGCCAACTAATAGTAGGTGAATCAAACAAGTGAAATAAGAGAAAAATTAGTAAATTCCAGAGTCAAGACAGCGAGAACCTAGAAAGATGTGAAGTTCATTCTGCAATCTGGTTAACACAGGCTGCAAAGTGGAAAGAAAAGATACTCTTTTATCATTGTGATAATCTCAGGAACTCTTGTTTCAAGGCTAGCCTGACCAGGAGTTGCCAGGATGGCGGAATCCAGGATGAAAAACTTAGTCCAGCTAAGAAACCGGATACCATGCCTAGTCCGTGAGTCCCACCCATAGGGCCTGTGCCTCAATGGGAGAAACGGATGCCAAGAACGTGTCCCATTCCCGTATAAACTTTTCTTCCTTACCCTTCAAGGCATAGGTGAGCATGTCTGTGGCCAAAGTGTTTAACAGGAGATTTTTCCACATTAATCCTGTGGGGTCCCCGACACCCAGGTGTTCAGAATGATTTGGCGAGCGACCACCAATGCCACCCTCACCCACCTTGTATAAAGTGCCCAATTTCCATCTTCTAATATCTCTACCCCAAACAGGAGGGACAGGAGTGAAAATTCCACTTCCCTACCCATAATCTGAGAGATGTTTTGGGCTATGGCCTTCCAATATGCCTGAAGCACTGGGCATTCCCAAAAATAGTGAAAGTAAATATCTCTTGCTACCTTGCATCTTCAGCAGTTGGGCAAGATCCCTGGGCACAACCTGTGGACCAAACTGGGGGGGGGGGTGGTAAAATAACCTGTGAACAAATTCATACCGAGCTTCCTTAAAGCGATTACACAGTAATAGCTCCATGTGAGATGCTGTTGCCAGTTACCCTCTGCAATATTGATTCTTCAGTCTGCTTTATGAAACCATGTTCTGTCTAATTTAGCTGCTCTCCCAATCATCCCTTTTTCAAGAATTCTGGCCCTGAAAATCTCTTGTTCTATAACTGCGAGCAGGGAAGCTCCCCTTGGCGTTCTGTTTAATTGACCATAAACGCTCCACACCTGCAGATATCTGTAGAAATGGAGAGCCGATATTCCCAGTGATTCCTTTATAGTGGCAAAAGAGTACATCCCAGCTCCATCACAGAGGTCCCCTATACTCTGTACCACATTATTTTCCCAGACCTCAAATCCTGAGTCCTTCAGTCCTGGCAGAAACCCCAGATTCCTAGCCACTGGCACCAAGAGTGTATGGACATTTCTTGCACCTCCTCTCCCTACAATAGCTCTCCAAGCTTCTAATACAGCCAAGGCCAGTGAGTTTGGATTGGGTAGTTTCTTATAGGCTTTGAGTTCCGATGGTGACAGGTAGGGGCATAGTCTAATCCCACCTGTCCCCTCTCCTTCTAGTTCTACCAATAAGGCCGCTTCTCCCTTATTAACCCAGTTGAGAATGTAGCTGTATTGTGTGGCAAGAAAATATCCCTCTAAGTCTGGGAACTTTAAGCAACCCTTCTCTTTCGGTGCCTTCAGCCTGTCTGGTTTCATTCTGGCCCTCTTCCCCCGCCATACAAAATTTGAGAATCCTTTCTCCAACCTTTCAATATTCCTAGCAGTTGGGGAAAACGGGACCATCTGCATGGCATACAGAATACGTGGCAATATATTCATTCTTAACAAATTTATTCATCCTAGCCATGATATTGGCAGTGCCCTCCAGCGACTGAAATCTTCTAAGATTGTGTCAAAAAGGGGAGCATAATTCCACCTATACAGTTTATTTAGGTCTCCTCCTACTTTAATTCCCAAATAGGTGAAGTGTTCCTTTTCCCTTTTTAACCTCCGAGTGGTCATCAATTCCATCCCAGCTGCTCCCCAAGTAAAGCGACTCTGATTTCTGGAGATTTAATTTATATCCTGAAAAATTAGCAAATTCCTCTATTATTTGGAGCAACGCTGGAATAGGTTCTCCCAGATGGGTGACAAAAAAACAGGAGGTTATCCGCGTATAATGTTAATTTATGGTGGCCCTTCCATTCCTGGGATCCCCTAATTTCTCGACTCATCCGAATAGCTAACGGCTCAATAGACATTGCGAATAGTAAGGGGAGAGGGGACACCCCTGTCTTGTACCTTAATACAAGTGAAATTCCTCAGAAGGCAGGCCATTTACAAGCACCCTTGCCCTGGGGCCTTTATATAGCATTTGTACAAGTGAGATAAACCCATCTCCCACCCCAAACCTCTGCAGAGTCTCAAAGAGGTAATCCCACTTGATTCTGTCAAAGGCTTTCTCGGCGTCCATGGACAGTACACAGGACTGATCTGGATGCTGAGAGCCCCACCAGATGACATTCAAGAGGCGCCTCGTATTGTGATGAGAACCTCCCCCGCACAAAGCCAATTTGGTCAGGGTGTACAATGAGTGGCAGCATCTGCTCAAGCCTAAGAGCAAGAACTTTGGCCACAATTTTACAGTCATAATTGAGGAGGGAGATGGGTCTATATGATGAACACTCCAAACTATCCTTATTAGGTTTTTGGCAATACACAAACATTTGCCTCTAGGCATATATTTGGGAGTCCCCTCTCCCTCCCTGGCTTCTACCATTAGATCCCATAAGGGTTTCAGGAGGGCTCCCTTGACTACCTTGTAACATTCCACCCCAAACTCGTCTGGACCTCCTGCTTTCCCTGACTTGAGGTTACTGACAGCCTTCAAGACTTCTTCTACAGTTGCTGCAGCTTCCAACACTTCTCTGTTTGCCTCCCCTAATTTGGGTATGTTTATGCTGTCCAAAAACTTTTGTGCCAGGGTCTGTGTACTTGAGCATTCAGTCTGATATAGGGTGCCATAGAATTCTTTGAAGCAGTTGCAGATATCTTGGCTATCATGCAAAAGTTCCCCCCTTTTTGTTTCTAATCATTACGATCCTTTTGTTCACTTTATCTCCTTTCATTAACTTTATGAGTAGGGAGTCCTGGCTTATTGCCCCACCCGTAAATTCTTTGTCTAGCAAAGAATATTCTAGATTGGGCTTCATCCGTATAGCAATCATTTAAGGAGTCCTGAGAAGTCTTTAGCTGTCCTTTAATTCCCCACTTCAGTTACTTTGTGCTCCAAATCCTTGATTAGTTTTTCGAGTTTAGTAATCCGTTCTCTTTTCTCTTTTTTAATTTTAGCTCTGTAACTAATAATAGCCCCCCCCTCACATACGCCTTTCCAGCTTCCCAGAAAGTGCCCTGCGATTCCACTGACCCCTTGTTCATTATGGAAGATGTGTCCCACTGGGTCTGTAGATATTTCTTAAACTTTTCCTTCACCAGGAAGTAGGTAGGGAAATGCCAGCCTCTTCTCACAGGACCCCCCCCTCTCCTAGACGCAAGTCTAATTGCACCATTGAGTGATCAGAAATATGAATTGTGCTGTGTAAAATTCCTACCACCTGTTCATACAGTGCCCGTTTCAAGAACATGTAATCCAAACAGGACCAAGTACCATGAGGGGCCGCGTAATAGGTATATTCCCTTGCACCCGGGCTACTTGCCCTCCAGCTCTCTAGTAAGTCCAAATCCAAAAGGCCCCTTGTCCAAGCCATGGTAGCTACATTAGTGCGACCCTTAGTACTCGAGTGGTCCAGAACCCCATCCATAATGCACTTAAAATTTCTGCCGAGGATGAGACCAGGGAACTGCTCCTTGGTGATTACATCTAATAGTTGTTGATAAAAAACTGGGTTCAAAAACTGAGGGGTATACACATTTCCAAAGGTAAGTGCTTGACCTCAGAGTGTACCAACAACAAATACATATCTACCTTCTGATGGGTCCCGCACCACCCTAGTCACCTCTATGGGAAAATTCTTATGAATCAGAATGACGACTCCACGCTTGTGTGAATTATATGAGGCTGAATAGCAAGAACCCATCCATCCCCCTACTAATTTAGAATGCTCTTTCTGTGTCAAGTGAGTCTCTTGCAAAAGGGCTACCTTTGTGTTCCTTCGTTTCAGGGCTGATAGGATTTTGTGCCTTTTAATTGGGAAAGTAAATCCCTTAACGCTCCAGGAGATTATCCGGTCTCCTATGTCATTAGACATAATTAGAGATCCATGGACCTTTGCGTGGAGACAGCAGTGTCAGGCACCCCCACCACCGTGTCGCCAAATTAACCTTGTGCTATTTGCTATAACAGCATAATGAAAGTCAGAAAGAATGAGAAGTATTAGCAGGAGATAATAGCATCTAAGAACTAACATTAACAACATTAACTTTCTAAAGCTTCCCCCAACTCTACACCCCCCAGATATACCCGCCCCTTCCCCCCTCAACATCCCCCAAACATTCAGAACAGAGTGTAAGTAAACGTGTTCAACAAATAACAGCTAAGCATGTTTGTACAACAAGACACAGCTGTTATGCCCCACAGTGATATACTATATTAATCAAAGGCCCCATATCCCAACTTCCCACCCTCTATTCCCTTATGATGATTATGTAACGACTAACTACTTCCACCATCCACAGCAGGCTAAGAAAATTTGCCCACCACCCTTTGGGTGAACCCTCAAAAACACCCACAACAGACACACCAACCCTTCCCTGCCCCCCTGGATCTGACTGTAAATGTCCTTCAGAGTCCACATTCTGAAATAAAAAAGAAAAAATAGATAAAACTGATATCCAGATTATTAATTCACAACAGGTGGTTCCTTATCTTAACCCCATATCAGTGGCTGAACAGGAGGACCATCCTACCTTCATATTAATCCCTGAGCTAGATTGAAATTTGTTCTCCCATCTTGGGGGTACCTGCTAGTAGGTTTGCATTTCCAATCGGTGCTCATGCCATTTCCTCTTTCCCCCAATGGATGGTGAATTCTTCATCACAAAAGCTCCCCCCCCCGAACAGGAGGAGCTCCTCGTTGTGGAACAGTAGACCAGCACCCCCACTCCTCTCCTCGATCAACCAAATAGCTGGAAAGATCTCATGAAGTTTAAATCATTTAAATGCAGCCCTTAATAGGGATCAGCCCCAAAACCTCCATTGCCCCCACCCCGCCACTCCCTTGCTCCACTTCGGGAGAGCCATCCATGGGAACTCACAGTCTAGACGTTCTGGGCCGGGCCAAATGATCGGGAGGTGAGCCACACAAAACCACATGCGATAATCACTCTTCACGTCCACCCTCCCAGCACCTACCTTGGAGCAGTTTGCCCTCCATGTTCAATCAGCCTGCAGTTTTGTGGCAAACTCAGCTTCGGTAAAGCCCCTCCCCCCCAAAAAAAATGTACATGTCAGGACTTGTGCGTAGAGGCCTCCCCATCAGAGTCCAGCTGGCATTTCTGTACAAGTCCCCCTCGTGGATAAAGCCAGTCCCGACAGAGCCAGGAGGCAATCAGCATGGCAGCAGTAGCCAGGCATCGGGCCCCGTCCCCACGACTGTCAATGGAACTGGTGGGGGGAAGGTTTGCCCTGCACCTCAGAGAGTGGGAGCTAATCACCTCAGATGCTTGGGTGTTGCAGATGATCACAAGAGGACACTCAACAGAGTTCCTGGACCGACTCCTGGAAAACCCTCCGGGAAAGTCACATTACCCATCAAGTCACCTTCCAGTGGTGTGGGAAAAAATTCAGGCTCTCCTGTCCAAATCAGCCACAGAGCCACTTCCTCTGACTCAGGAAGGAAGAGGGTGTTACTCCCACTTCTTCCTGGTGCCAAAAAAGACGGAAGATCTAAGACCGATCTTGGATCTCAGCCTGCTGAACCTCTTTGTAGAATACAAGAGGTTCCGCATATTCATCCTCCAGGGACTCTTACTCCTGCTCCTCAAGTATCAGTGGCTGTGCTTGCTGGACATGCAGGATGCTTACCTGCACATCTCTATCCTCCCGGCCCACTGCCGCTTCCCCAGGTTCATGTTCCAGGGGAACCATTTTCAGTTCAAGGCTCTCCCCTTTGGCCTATCCTCAGCACCTTGGGTCTTTACCAAGTGCCTAGCAGTAGTGGCAGCAGCCTTACGCCGTAGGGGGATCCATGTGTTCCCAAACCTGGACAACTGGCTTCTGTCAGCCCTGTCTCAGGACAATCTGAAGGAGTCTCTCTCTCTCCTTTACCCTGGACCCATTTTCATGACTTGGCATTACGGTGAATTACACCAACCTTTAGCCCTCCCAGCGCCTCCAATTTATTGAAGCAGTGCTGGACATGGTCCAGGGCAGGGCCTTCCTCCCATCAAACAGAGAGGATACTCTGAAACTACAAGCTTCTGCTATAGCCAACTCTCGAACTACAGCTCGCTGTGTTCTTCGACTGTTGGGTCTGATGGCTGCTGCCATTCCCACAGTACCCATAGCCCAACTGCACATGAGGGTGACCCAGTGGACCACTCAGGGTCCAGGGGGATCAACACTTGGAACACCTGGGCCACAGAGTCATGCTCTCCAACAGCATGAAGAGGGATCTGCTTTGGTGACAGGAGACGTCCCATCTCTCCTCAGGGGTCCCCTTTCAACCCCTCTCCCCTTCAATGACCCTCACGACAGATGTCTCGGATCAGGGTTGGGAAGCACATTTGGGAGACCACTACACCCAATGGAGGTGGTTCCATCATGAGATGCATTTGTATATCAATGTTTTGGAGATGAGATCGGTGCTCTATGTTCTCCAGGCCTTTCAGACCCTCTTATGCCCAGAAACACTCCTGGTTCAGACCAACAACACTGCCACAGTCTGGTACATAAACAGGGAGGCACCCACTCATACCTCCTTTGCAGTGAAGTGATGCGGGTGTGGTACTTGGCAGTCCACATCCCGGGCATTCACAATGTCCTGGCGGACAGCCTCAGTCGCAGCACCACACGGGTTCACGAGAGGGAACTGAAACAAGACGTGGTAGAAGGTCTGTTCAGCCTGTGGAGCCATCCAGAACTGGACCTTTTTGCTTTCCCATTCAATGCAAAATTACCCAATATTTGCTCACTCGTTCCCGGACGTAGTGTTATTTGTCAAGACGCGCTGTCACTTTGTTGGATAGGGAGATTTCTGCATGCCTTCCCTCATTTCCCAATTCTGCAGAAAGTCCGCTGACACTTCAAGAAGAGAGTGCACACATGATTATCATTGCTCCTTTATGACCACGGCAAGAAAAAATTACTCACCTTAGTAATGTTGTTTCTTCTAATGGAGTCTTGCTGTATTCTGACTATTGCAGTTAGGCCCTGCCTTTCAACTGCCCCGGAGAACAAAGAGTTAACTTTCCATGGCCAGCATGGAACGTTCAGCGCGAGCTCGGTTGAAGCCCCTGTCTGCTGTTGTTTAAACTCCAACCGTCAGATCTTTACGAGCAATACTCACTAGAAGTTCTGTGTGGAAACTGTAATACTCATACTAGCCAACTGGCAACTACATTTATTAAAAAGGGTTTTTTGGTTTCAAAGCAAAGACTCAAGTCAGAAAACTCAAAAAACAAAACAACACACACCCAAAGTAAAGGAGGGTGAAAAAGGGGCACCCCTAGGGTGCCAACATCTGCCCTGCCCACCCACATCCCAATAACCAGGTTCTGAGAGGGGAGTATGGGAAATAGAATACAGCAAGACTCCATTAGAAGAAACAACATTACCAAGGTGAGTAATTTTTTCTTCAAACAACATGAAGTCTTGCTGTATTCTGACTATTGCAGACTACCAAGCAGTACCTCCATGGAGGTGGGACAGAACCTACTTTGGGAATAGGCTCTGAAGTACTGTTGTGCTAAACCGAGCATCACTCCTAGCCTGGATATCCAGAGAGTAATGCTTGGTGAATGTATGGACTGTTTTCCAGGTGGCTGCTTGACAAATTTCTAAGACAGGAATATCCCTGGCAGCAGCCAGGGAAGCAGCTGTACCTCTAGTAGAGTGAGCCCTCAGGCCTGAGGGTGGGGTTCTACCAGTTTTTCATAGCAGAATTGTATACAAGAGACAATCCACCTGGCAATAGATCTCTTAGTGGCAGGTTTGCCCTTACCAACCTCTCCATGTGAGGGACTCAAACCTGTGACCCTTGGTGCGCTCTATGTAGTAGCTGAGGGCCATTTTAACATCCAAGCTGTGCAGCCTCCTCTCTCCAGAGGAGGAATGGTCACTGAAGAAAACAGGGAGAGACATAGACTGATTAAGGTGGAAATCTGAAACCACCTTAGGCAAAAACTTCCTGTTAGTTCTTAGGACCACTTTACTTCTATGGAAAGAGATGAAATCAGGCTCCACTGAGAGGGCTTGCAATTCACTGATATGCCTGGCAGAGGTAATGGCTACCAAAAACACAGTTTTCCAAGTCAAGTACTTAAGCTCTGCAGAGGATAAAGGCTCAAAGGGTGGCTGCATAAGCTGAGCAATGCCAACATTAAGGTCCCAAGCAGGAGCAGGGTCTCTAAAAGGGGGGGGGGGAATGGTGTGCAGCAATCCCTTGAAGAACTTACAAAACACAGGATGGGCTGACAGAGGAGAGGGCTTGCCTACTGACAAGAAGGCAGAAACAGCTGGCAAATGCACTTTAAGTGTAGCTGGCCTAAGTCCTAAGCCATTAAGATGGACCATATAGTCCAGAACTGTAGGCAACCCAGCAGATTCTGGAGAAATATGCTTATTAGAGCACCAAACAGTGAACCTTTTCCATTTGGAGTTGTAAGTCTTTCTGGTGGAAGGCTTTCGAGAAGCCTTAAGGATATCTAGAACCCCTTGAGAAAGGTGCAGATCTGCAAACTAACTCTTCAAGAGCCATGCCTTGAGAGTGAGAGACTTGAGGTTCGGATACCAAATCATCCCCTGAGAAGATGTCAACAGGTTGTAATTCCTGGGAAGAGACAGGGGAAGGTGGACTGCTAAGGACAGCAACAGGGGGTACAAGGGCTGTCTGGCCCAGTCTGGAGCAATCAGAATCACTATGCATGGTTGTGACCTGATCTTGACTAACACTTTGAACAGGAGAGGGAAGGGGAAAGCATACAGAAATTTCCCTTACCAGTTCAGAATCAGAGCATCCAGGGGGACTGAGCCCAAGACTGGGGGTCTGCAACAAAAGAGAGGAAGTTGGTGATTGTCTGGGGCTGCAAAAAGATCTATCTGTGGAGTGCCCCATCTCGAGAAAATCACTTTCAAAACTAGGGGATCTAGGGTCCATTCGTGATGGCCCTGGGATATCCTGCTGAGAGCATCTGCTAGGACATTGTCCTTCCCTGGGAGGTGAACTGCTATCAGAGAGGTTTGCAGGGAATAGGCCAGGGACCACAACTTCATTGCTTCTGTGCACAAGGCAGTAGACCGCCTCCTTGCTTGTTGATGTACCACACTGTGGTGGTATTGTCTGTTCTGATCTGGACCACCTTGTTCTGTACAGATTTGGAAAAGGCTTGCAGTACCAGAAACACTGCTCTGAGTTCCAAGAGACTGATGTGAAGCAGAGATTCTTGAGGTGACCACAGCCCTTGGGTGGTAAGATCCCCCAGGTGGGCTCCCCAGCCCAGCAGGGAGGCATCTGTGGTGAGTATCACTGAATGAGACTGAGTGACAAAAGGAACTCCTTGTCTCAAATTGTCCTGATCCTGCCACCACTGCAAAGCCTGGATCAGGGTTCGAGTCACTGGGACTAGTTTGGTAAGGGAATCCTTTATCTGGGACCAGAAGGCTCGTAAGTGGAACTGAATGTCCCTCATCTGAAATCTTGCTCCCTGGACCACTGCTGTAGAGGCTGCCATGTGGCCCAGAAGCTGCAGGAAATGCCTTGCTGGTCTAGACACCCGAAGGGTGAATGAAGAGGTCAGTTCCATAAGGGTCCTTACCCTGTCCAGGGGAAGGAAGGCTCTTGCCCTTATTGAATCCAGCTCCGCCTTTATGAAGGTGAGGAGCTCTACTGGCTAGAACTGACTTTGGAAGGTTGAGGAGGAATCCAAGGAAGTGAGCACTTGCTGAGTTATTTGCAGATGTGACTTGACTTGGTCTGGAGACTGACCCACTATGAGCCAGTCGTCCAAGTATGGAAAGATGGAGATCTTTTTTCTCCTTAGGAAAGCAACCACTACTGCCAGGCACTTTGTGAACACCCTTGAGGCTGATGTTAGGTCAAAGGGCATTGCTCTGAACTGATAGTGGCCTGAGGGCAACTCGAACCTGAGGTACTTTCTGTGGGAGCACCTGATGGGAATGTGAAAATAGGCATCTTTGAGGTCCAGGGAGGCTAGCCAGTCTCCTGGCCTTAGAGAGGGCAGAATTATTCCCAGAGTCACCATTTTGAACTTTGGTTTTAAAAGGTGCTTGTTCAGATATCTTAGATCCAGGATGTGCCGCCATTCTCCTGTTTTTTGGGGGGTTAGGAGGTACCTGGAATACAATCCTGTGCCCTTGTGTAGGGTAGGAACCCTCTCTATGGCTCTGAGAGCCAGGAGGGAAGAAACCTCTGCCTCTAGGGCAACGGTCTCTGATGGATTTGCAGGTGGAAAGGATCTGGTTCTCATCTTGGGAAATTTTTTGAAGCTGAGAACCAGTCCCTGGCTTACTACTTTCAGGACCCACTTGTCTGATGTCAGAGACTTCCAGTCCTGGACAAAGTAAGCCAGCCTGCCCCCTACAGGTATTGGAGAATCGGCCCAGGCAGACCCATAAGGGTGTCTGCTTGGCAGGGGCTTTAGGCTGAGGAGTGGAAGCAGACCTGCTCATTCCCCGTCTGCCTCTCCCTCTGAAAAACCCTCTCTGAGCACAGGAAGAACAGGAGGCCTGGGCTTGGTAAAAAGGCCTTTGAAAAGGCCTGCCCCTTCCCCTGGACTGCCGCCTCTGAGGAGTGGCTTGCCTTTCTTTGGCCTGAGCACTCCTGTAGGTGGTCCTGTACTCATCCATCTTTTCATGTAGTTCTCTGTCTGCTCCCCAAACAGAGAATTACCAATGACAGGGAAATCCATGGCCTTAGCCTGGGTATCCTGTGATAGGCTAGTACATCTGAGCCAAGCCATCCTTCAAAGGGCCACATATGTAGCCATGACTCTAGATGAAACATCACTAGAGTCCACAGCAGCATGAAATTGCACCTTGGATGCCTCAATCCCATCTGCAGCCACCTGCTCCAGCTCCTTGGCAAGCTGGTCAGGGGCCTGTTTAACCAGAGCCAGCACAGTGTCCCATCTGGACTTCTGGTATCTAGCTGTGTAGGCCATATAGTTAGCCTGCCTGAGTCCCAAAGATGCTGCCATGTACTGCTTCTTTGCCATGGCATCAGTCCTCTTGGAGTCCTTATCTGGGGGGTGTGATGCCAAGGGTATATTTGCCTTATCACAGGCAGCAGCCTGCACTACCCCAACATGGCTGCATTGCTGAGAAAGGAACCCCATGTCCGAGCTTGAAAGGGTGTACCTCTTGTCCATTCGTCTGTCCACAGGAGGTATGAAGTTAGGAGTCATTAGAATTTTAATTGTCTGTTTCCCAAAAGATTTATGGAGGGAAATAGTCTCCTGGACTCGGGGATGTCCATCATTTCAACAAAATCAGGCTCCTCCTGATCCTCTACTGCTTCTTCCATTGGAAGCTGGAGGATTTCAGCCACTTTTTTGTAAAACATAAAGTGGGAAGGGGACTCAGAAAGCCTAGGAGGAGAAACACCTGAAGGTCTGTGTGGGGAGATGTCCGGGTCAATAGGCACATCCAGACTTTCATAATCACCATCATCATCCTCATACTCTCCCTCCTCCTCCTCCGGTTCATAAAATTCTTCTGAAGTGTAATCCTGAATCGGGGGAACTGACCGAACCGAGCCCCTGCCAGATGGTGCCGGTTTGGCCGGAACCGAAGTTAGCGATTGCACTATTCTTATCGCTTTGGCTATCTCATCAGCGGTCGGAGTATGAATTTCTGGATCCAAACCAGATGATTTATCTCTTCTCTTCCTTTTAACCGGAACCGACTCCTCAGAATTGGCTCTCCTTTTGCCCGAAGAAGTTTCGCCCTAGTCAGAGGGCACTCCTTCTAGTTCGGTCGGAACCGAACCGGGCTGGCCATCCGGGTCAGCGGACTTCTCGGCCTCCCTTTCCCTCAGTCTACTTACTCTCTTAACCAGGGTAGCTTTGGGAAAATTCTTACAAATTTGGCAGTCTGAATCGAGGTGGTCAAACCCCAGATAGTAAACACAGGTGGGGTGGAGATCAGCCTTAGCAAAGGCTTCCCCACACACACTGCAGTGTTGAGACCCAGTGGGCCCGTGTTTTTTCTTGGGTTTCTCAGACATGGCCAATCCTATCCAAAACTTACCCTTTTTTCCGCAATCCGCCAGGCAAGACTCCCCTATCGGTTCCTGACTGTGTTACGGGTCTTGGAAAAAAACATAATAAAATCCGTCTTTTTTAGAACCAATACGGACCGGTTACCACACTCTAAGAAAATTCACAAACTTTTTTAAACTAAACTGATCGGTACAGCTGAACCGATCCGAAATTTGCAAGTTCCACACAGAAACTAAATGGAAAACCTATCTAGTACTCACGGTACCACAGACAGAGACTTAAACTGACAGATTCGGTAGCAGAAATTCGGTAGAAACTGAGCGAAAAATGACACTTTAACCGACTTTTTTGAACCGAGCAAAGGAGAAATCTCCGGAGCGACTGTTCAGTGAGGCGGAGTAAAGAATCCGACGGTTGGAGTTTAAACAACAGCAGACAGGGGCTTCAACCGAGCTCGCGATGAACGTTCCATGCTGGCCATGGAAAGTTAACTCTGTTCTCTGCGGCAGTTGAAAGGCAGGACCTAACTGCAATAGTCAGAATACAGCAAGACTTCATGTTGTTTGAAATATGGTTTCCTCTGCTGCAGTAGCTAGCGTTGGAACACCCAGTACCTCTACCTCTCCTACACAACCATCTTTCTCAGAAGCAGGGCAGCCTGGACTCAAATCTCTCCTCCTGCATGCGTGGCACCTCTAGATGTAGTGGTGTCACGTTTTGGGGTTTCCTCCCGAGTAGCCCAAGTTTTGGTGGAAGCCAGAAAACCCTCCATTAGAACTACGTATGCTATGAAATGGAAGAGATTCACCACCTGGGTGACTGCCAGGGATATGGATCCCTTTTCTTGCACAGCGCACCAGGTCCTTGAGTACCTCTTGCATCTTTCTGATTTGGGCCTCAGCTATTCGTCACTGAAGGTCCATCTTTCAGCAATATCTGCCTATCATGTTCCGTGGAAGGCAAGAATACTGCTCAGTTGGAGGTCTCCAAAACCTTTCTTAAGGGGATCCTTCACTTGAAACCTCCGGTCAGTAGTCCAGCTCACCCCCTGGGATTTGAGTTTTATTTTAGAGAAGCTTACTTTGCCCCTTTTGAGCTGGCAGCGAGCTGTGATATGTGCTACCTGTCTTTTTTTTTTTTAACTTTATTTAAAAAGTCAGCAGATGATTACATACATATACTCTCACATTGTAATTAACAGATTGAGTAAACAAATTCCAATCATATACATAAAGAGGAGTGCATTTATACATCATTATAAAATGGCAGGGTAAAATCATGTAATCTGATTGGCTCTTATTTATGTGTAAAATATGGTTTACACATAGTTAAAAAAAAAAAAAGGACTGCTCAGCAGTGAAGAGTTTGCAACACAGATCAATGGGCATTTGAAACACAGGCATTTCAGATAGCCCTCTACTGCCAGAACTGATCTTCCACCACAAACATGGCTGCTACCTTTACACTGTAAAAAAAAACTTCAGCTGGGTCCTAAAAATAAAACTACTTGAAAAGAATAAAACAAATGAATACTGTTTCCCTGATTATCACTCACTCCTTACATAAATAAACACATTAGAAACAATAAGTATTGTTTATGGTTTTCACTACAACTGTTTCTTTGCTGACAGTGAAAAAGGCCCCTTCTGTCTTTACCTGCTTATCAGGGAAGTCCCTTCTTCTTGCCCTGACAGTAAGATAACTGAGTCTCTGGCTGAAACAAAGGCCTTTGTTGTCTGTGTGTACAGTGTGTTGGGAGAGAAACATTTTACCAATGGAACTGAGCAGAATTTTGAATCCATGTATTCCATGATAAACATTCCATATGTTGAATGTGGAGAACAACAGAGAAAAAAAAAAACAGGAAGAAGAAAGTAGGCACTAATACAATGACATCATCAATGACATCATTTGCAGTGGGCGGAAGGGTTATTTTATCACAAATGCGCAAAGTAAATCTATTTTTCTACATATAAACATGCTTTTCCCAATAGTCAAAAAAAAAAAAAGGAGTCAATTTATAAAGCAGATAACAGCACTCAGGGGTGTGTGTAAACCGTATTTTACAGCACGGTCCGTAGCTGAAGTCACTCGGCTGTTGGCCTCGTGCCTTACTACACCCCTGGCCATGCGGTAAAATATGGTTTACATACACCCCTTTGTGCCTTATTGCTTACTTAAAAGCGGTACAAGTGAATCATAGTCTGGAGTGAGCTGGAATTTTATTTTATTTATTTATTTAAATCTCAGATTACAAAAACCTTTGAGCTTGAAGCAGCTCATTTACAAAGGTTCCACGTCAAAGGAAAGGATTACAATAAGGTAGGGAGATATAGACAACATTCATGGTATCAATGGAGGTACAGACAACATTCTTGGTATCATCGGAGCACAGCAAGTCAACTGGTAAGTATGCGGGAACAGTGCTACACACTCAAGATTACAAGCAAGCACAGAAAACCATAAGGTACATCTGAAGCAACATTACTAATCAGAGGTGGGGGGGAAGGGAAGAGTAAGGAAGGGATAGAGGAGATGAGAGGGCAGAGTCCAGATAGAGAAGGAGAAGAAAATATGGCAGCCAGAGGCCTTGTCGTAGGGTGAGAGGAAGGGGAGGCTAAGGTGGGAGAAGAGGTAAAAGAGGGGAAAAGGAGGGTGGATGAAGGGGAAGAAGATAAGGGAGAGTGGGGACCAGAGGTCCTGGACAGGTCCAGGAAGGGGGCGGGGTCAGTGGGATAAGAGCAAGGAGGGGGTGAGGTAAGGGAGGAGGTGACAGGGGAAAGGGAAACTGTTCTGTCAGGAGAGGTGAAACGAAACAGGAAGCCAAGTAAGAGCTTCAGAGAGTGAAAAAAGTGGTATAAGGGTGTCTGCAGAAGTGGGAAACTAGGTGTAACAATCACAAGTGCTTTCGGATAGGAGATGTTGACGAAGCATAAGTTTAAATTGGGACAGACTAGAAAGACTGCTCAGTTGGTTGCTAAGATTATTAAACCACAGGGGGGGCTCTGTATTGAAAGGATCGCTGGTATTGAGCAGTCCGACAGTGGGGTACTAGAAGGAGGTCAGAAACTGAGGTACGTGTGTGTTGGGTCTTAGGGGAATTTGTTTAGCAGGCAACCAATGCTCGGAGGTAGTAATCCAAGTAGAGCTTTTTTGGACAGGAGGCAGGTTTGATATTTGATCGTTACTCAGTTGGAGCCAGCCAGATTGAGCATATAACTCACAGGTATGAGTGAGGTGCGCTGCACCCATAACTAACGTACAGGCTTTGTTCAGGGCCACTGTGAGTTGTTTAAGAGATGTGGAGGTTGCAGCACAGTATATGATTAGACCATAATCAATGATCGAGAGGATTGAGCTGTGAACTGCAACCTTCAGAGCTTCTTGGGTAAGACTTTGTCTGTGTCTGAAGAGGAGCCCAATTCTGGCATCAACATCTCTGGCAACATTTTCAATGTGAGGCACAAAGGTAAGGCGATTATCCAGGGTTAGACCTAGGTATTTAAAAGGCTGAGTTTGTTCAAGAGTGTCTCCGTGGTTGCTAGTGATAGTGAGTTGATGGGCCTTAAACTTATTCCGAGAGGACGAAAACAGTTGGACTTTAGTTTTTTTTGTAGTTTAGCACTGGTTTGTGATTATTAAATCATCTCTCTGTTTCTGTGAAGCCTTGTTGAAGACTGTTTTCAAGAGCGTTGGGATCCAGGTGGCTAGTAAAGATGACCGTGTCATCTGCGTAGAGGAGAGTACGCTGGTTGCAGACAGCTGGAAGGTCATTCAGGAAAATACTGAACAATAAGGGACCCAGGATTGAGCCTTGAAGTACCCCTGACTGGAGAGCCCTCTGCTCCGAAACTGCATTTGATATCCTAACCCTCTGCAGTCTATCACTGAATTAGCTTCCAAACCATTTCAGGGTGTTTGGGGCAACACCAGTTTTAGAGACTTGGCCAAGCAATTGTGTGTGATTCACTGTGTCAAAGGCTTTTGTTAGGTCAACAAGGACTGCACCTACAATCTTGCCTTGATCAATGGCCTGTTGTATGAAGCTTGTGAATTCTAATAATGCTGTGGTAGTACTGTGCTCCTTTCTAAAGCCATGTTGTTGTGGGCACTGGATGGAATATGTGTCCAGATAAGCACAAAGCTGGTTGGTAACAATTCACTCGAGCATCTTGGAGAGTGGAGGGAGAATGGATATAGGCCTATAGTTACCCTGTAAGGAATGATCACCGGTTTTATGCACCGGAGTTACGATGGCCATTTTCCAGGCATTAGGAAATTGTTCCAGTGTAAGTGAAAAGTTTAGAATCTTAGTTATAGGTAGGAGAATTTCATCTAGGGTTAGGGTGATAAGCTTGAGGTCTAGTCCGTCACTACTGTGTCTTGCGTTTCTTAGGACCTTAGCTAGTAGTTTTCTAACCAGGTTGCATGATACCCTTTTAAAATAAAAAGGGGGTGCTCAGGACTATTTTCATCACTGTGGCTTGTGGAGCGGGCAGCATCATCATTGAAAAAGTCAGGTGGGAGAACACAGCTCATATTGGTAAAAGCACTGTAAAAGGTATTAGCAACTTCCAGAGGGTCAGCGGTAGGGGTCCCATTTATGTTTAGCATTGTAGGCGATACTTTAAGTTTTTTGCCAGGATGTCATTTATATTAGACCAGAACCCTCTGCTATCACCCCAACAGTTAGTAAGCATCTCCCTATGGTACTTGTCTTCTGCCTGGCGAGTCTCCTTCGTGCAGTTGTTTCTAGCAGCTTTATAGGCTTGTAGGTCCTGCTGCTTACCAGTGGCTTTTGCACAGTGCCAGAGATGGTCCCGAAACTTCATGTGGGAAAGGAGCTCAGGAGTTATCCAGGGGTTAACCGTGCCGGAGACCTTAATTTTTTTGAGAGGGGCATGCGTATCACAAGCAGTGTTGAAAACCCTTATAAAGTGACAGAGGGCTACATTAACATCACTGGTTGAGTCCAGGATGTTCCAATTTTGGGCACAAAGCTGCTGTTTTAGGAGGTCCGGAAGGCCCCTTCTGAGAAACCTGCTGTAGATAGTTTGGGGGGGGGGGGATAAGGAATTTATTAGTCCAACTGCATGTGATTGGGGAATGTTCACTGATGGAGTCAGGGTGCACAGTTACACTGGAAAGGCGGTTAGGTTGGTTAGAAATTATCCAGTCGAGGGTGGTGCTAGTCCCAGTTTTATAGTTTATCCTAGTGAGTGAATTAACAAGTTGAGTTAGGTGAAGGGCTGTTATTGCGTCCTTTAGTGAGTTGGTCGCAGGTGACAGCCAGTTTATGTTAAAAATCTCCCATGATAATTGTCTCTGTGAGGTGATTTTGTGAGCAAAGATGGTCAAGAAGACTGAGGAGACCAGTGGCCAGGTCTTTGGGAGGTATGTAGACTAGAGTACTGATATTGTTTTATGGTGAGCCCCCAACAGCACTTTTATCGCCAGTACCTGGGTATTGCCACTGAGATCAGTTGGTGGCATGGCATACCCCTTTAGGGAATTTTTTAGAAATATAGCGCATCCACCCCCACATTTGGTCAGCCTGTCCAGCGTGAATATAGTATATCCAGGTATAGCTACTGCAGAATCCGGTATTTCGGGGGTCATCCATGTCTCAACGACAGATAGTATGTCAGGGTTGTGCTGGATTACCCAGACCTTCAGGATGTCAATTTTGCTTAAAAGGCTACATATATTAATTGTGGCCAATTTAATGGTACCTTGTTTAGGGCGCGCATTGTAGGTGGGAGGTGCTTCAGGACCTGGATTAGGATGAATGTTTCCAGATAGCAGAAGTAGCATAAGGGCTATCCTGAGTAGGAGTTCTCTTCGAGCCTTGAAGAAACATTTAACCTTCATGCGAACACAGCAAGGTTTTGTCTTTTCCCTACATAAAATGAGGATGGTGTGGTCCTTAAGGACACGTTGACAGGGATGTGATCCACCTGGGGGCCAAATATTTATAGGGGGCAGGATCACTGAGGCAGACCAAGATCCTTTATTAATAGTGAAAAAGTTCCCAGATGAGCAACCTATGTTGACGTGAAGATTTTTCAAGATTTCAGTATTAAGTGAGTAAACCAAACTATGGTTTGTTTTGCTTGTGGGAATGGGCAAAGATAGAAATAAGAGAATGGGAAAGGCACCCAGTAAGAGTTTAAAATTTGGGGACATGGTTACTTAGAGAGTGAGCAGGGAGCAGTAGCTGTGTACCTTTAAGATGAGACAGGACAGGGTACAAAAAAAATAAATAAATGAAATAGTCCGTTGTTGATCAGTATGCAGCCGCTGGTAGAGGAGGACTTGAGAAATGGGCAGGAACTATACGTATTTGATAGCGACAGGGGTTGGTGTGGTGGTCTCTATGGCACAGCAGTAGGGTGACGGACTATGGTTTGTTAGGGCGTAATAATCTGCTTTAGGGAAGAAGAACCCAGGACAAGAAGTGCTTAGGGGATAGCAGTGGGAAGAGGAATGCAACTTCCAAGAGTTGTTGCCCTCTAGCGGCTTGGCAGTATACTTTGCAAATGGAAAAGTAGACAAAAAGACAAAAAAAAAAAAAGCTAGATAAATTAACAATCCTGTTCCACTAACAGTTGGTACTGGTAAACTCAGCATTAGCAGTTCTTGTATTAAAAAACAGGTCTCAGGAAGGGTGGAGCCAATAAGAGAAGGGGGAATGGCGGTATGCCTAATCAGAGCTCAGGAGCAGTAGTAGTGCAGCCAAATGTCCTGAAAGGCAAAAAGTGCCAAGTTCAATCCTGTTGGTAGCTAATAATAATAATAAGGTAATTTTATTCATATGGGTACTATACTAAGCATGACTTAAGCTAAAACTAAGGTGTCAACCATCCAATTACTCCCTTTACCTTCATATTTTATTCCTCAGAAGGTTGCAAACCAGACCTCCCCCAATGCCTTTTCTAAAGGTGCCCAAACCAATTCATATTTATGTAAAAGCCCAGAAGCTTTGTACTGTGTGTTTTCAAGTTTCATATTATGTAGCAGGGTTTTGGCCCATTCAGCTATATGGGTGCTGATTGCAACATCCAAGATTATGCTATCACCTACTTCCCCACAGCGAAAGCAAGCTTCCTCAGGGGATGTGCAGCCTTCGAGGGCCTGGTCTCCTCTCTAGGGACCCCCAGTAAAATATCAACTGGGTCTAGGGGTAGGGAGCAGCCCAGAACTTTGTTCATCAGCCTGTTCAGTTTGCCCCAAAAGGTGTTAGTTCTAGGGCACATCCACACCATGTGGAAAAAGGTGCCTAATTGGGTGTTACATTTTGGGCATCTATATGAGGTCTGAAGGTTAATTTTGTGCGTCAGAGCAAGCATATAGGACCGCCTTGAAAATGAGCTTGCTCAATGGTGTTTATGCCTGGTTAAATAAAGTGATTGATTGATTGATATAGTAAGTTCTGTGCACTATATTATATTGTATGGCTCTGAGTCTGTTATTCACCGAACAGAGTATACTTTTCCCCAGTGCCAGAGCCCAGTCTCCCCCTGTTAGTTTGTCCTGTTGTAGGTCAGCATCCCATTTTCGTTTCAAGTGCTGCAGGGGATCTGGCAGAGCTACCAGCAGTAGTCTATGAAACAGTCTCATAGGTTTACATGATCTCTGCCCTAGACACTGAAAGAGAATTTCCTCCAGGGGTGACCTAGACAGTCCACCATCCACACATCTTCCTCCCCTCCTGAAACAGAGTCTCGATTTTACCTGTAGGTAAATAAAACTATGGGATGGGCTTATCTTGTGTTCTTGAACTAATGATGTGAATGGCCGAAAGAGGTCACCCCTGTATAAGTGAGACAGAAAAAAAAACACCCTTCTTCTCCCATGACTCAAAGGCCTTGGGCGCGATCATTTTGCCATAGGCTATGCAATATTGAGGCTTCTGGGGACAGCCATGTTGGGAGTTTCAATATTTGCACGGCTCGCTGCCAAACCCAAACAGTAGTCTTAGTAAAGGGATTAGTTGGCATCTCATTCACCCCTCCCGACCCCAGAGGGACCAGATACTGGTTGAGTCGGGAATATTTGTGGGGAACGGACTCCATCTCCACCCATGCCCTACTTCTATCTCCGCCCTCCAGGACATCAAGCGTAAGGGCCAACTGTGCTGCAATGGCATACAACCTTAAATTAGGTAGACCCAGTCCTCCTTTGGCCACTGGACACCACAGGATATCTTTTTACATCCTGGGTCTGCAGTTTGCCCATATGAGAGAGGTAATGGAACCCTCCAACGATTTGAGGTATCGTATAGGAACCTGAAATGGTACTGCCTGAAACATGTACAAGCATTAAGGGATGATCTGCATTTTTACCAAATTAACCTTGCCTAGGAGTATAAGGGGAGAGTTCTCCATCTGGTGCAATTTTCTCTGATTTTTAGTGCAAGTGGTTTATAATTGATCTCTCCAATACTTGACAGTTTCTGTGGCAGAAGTACCCCAAGGTATTTTATTGCTTTCGAAGGAGGTATTGTAGTTCATGCTATTTGAATTGGTAGGGAGCCCTTCCCCAATTGGCATCCACTTGCATTTGCTCCAGTTTATCTTAAGCCCGGACAATGGACCGTAATGATTAAAAAGTGTTGTTAAAGCGGGCATTGCTTTCTCAGGGTCTGCCAAAAACATTGTCTGCAAACAAGGAGAGCACATGTTCTCTCCCTTTAATGTTAAAACCCTCGATCTCTGGATGCATTCTGATAGCTGTTGCTAGAGCTTCTACACTGAGAACATAAATCAGTGGGGATAAGGGGCAGCCTTGTCGAGTACCTCTTGTAAGGCCAAAAGGCTGAAACAGGTTATTAGCAGCTAAAATTTGTGCCTGGGGAGATTGGTATAGGCAGGAGATCCAGGGACAAAACTGGGGGTTAAGGCCGAATTTTTTTAGGACCGCAAACATAAAGGACCATTTGACACCGCTGAAGGCCTTTTCTGTGTCGAGGGCCAATAGGCCTCTAAGACCCATTCCCTTCTTTGACCCATAAAATATTGCATTTAAGGCACGTCTTAAGTTGTGTTTAGCTTGTCCACCCTGGGTGAAACCTCCTTGGTCTGGGTGTACCACACTAGGTAAAATTCTTTCTAGTCTTCTAGCTAGGACTTTAGCAATAATCTTATAATCGGCATTAAGCAGTGAGATTGGCCTATAGGACCCACCTTTTTTTGGGTCTTTACCGGGCTTAGAGAGTACCGTGATGGTGGCCAATAGCTGTGTGGTTGTCAGGGTACCATCCTCTAAGACTTTAAGTATCATGCTAGTCATCAGTTGTCCTAGCTCCTGCCAAAATCTTTTATAGAATTCTAAGGGTAGGCCATCAGGGCCCCCCCAAAGCCTTACTTGATTTTGATGAGTTAATCAGCTTCCTTGATTTTCTGAGGGACAATCTGATGGCCTAAAAGGTCGTTCTCCTCGGGGCTTAAACTGGTAAATAGAATACTATCCAGAAAAAGTTCTGGATTGCCATCTGGAAGGGCCTGAGTTGTGTATAGGGTCTCATAAAAGTCCCTAAAGATGTTATTAATCCCTTTTTTGTCAGTGGTCTCCTCACCCTTCTCTGTTTCTATAGTCAAAATGGAGCGTTCAGCTTTTTGTTTTTTGACTAACCATCTACCCGACTTATCTCCCTCAAAGTACTGACCAGCTTTAGCTATTATTATGCCTCTCTCTATTCACCTAGAAGAGATTTGATTGTATTTGCCCTTCAATTTTTTTAAAGTTGACAGGTTCCTGCCCTAAAGTTGCCCCATGCTTTGTTTTTCTAAGTTAAGTATTTGTTCTTCTAATTTCTGTTCCTCTGCCAATTCACTTTTTTCTTAAATGCCGCAAATGAAATTGTTTTCCCTCTTATGTATGCTTTCAGGGCTTCCAGGTAATTTTGGCCGAGGTGTCTTCTATCTTGTTAGCTTGAAGAAATATATTTATTTTTGCTGACAGTTGTGCTATGTATCACTGGTCCTTTAGCAGAGAAGGACCTAGTCTCCACTGTTGCACCCCCTCCTCCTCAGCCTCCAGCTCCAAATGTAAAGGGGCATGATCCAAGACTAATATTGGCCTACAGTACACCTTGCTCACCCTATCAATGAACTCAAGGGAAAGCAGAAAATAGTTGAGTATAAACGTGGTGAGCATGTGAGAAGAAAGAGAATTCAGCCCCTGTGGGATTTTTGAACCTCCAGATTTCTTGAAGGGCTCTTTCCTTGGCGAAACTCCTTAGAGCTTCGGTGCTTCTAGGAGGGGTTTCGAGATTGGGGTCTGGAGTGATCTAGGTAGGGGTCCCAATAAATACTGAAGTCCCCGCCTATAATTAACCTATCTGGGAAGGGAGACAGCCAGGTGATTAAAAAACTCCAGACAATCGTAGGTACATATAGGGACACCAGAACCATACTCTCCTCCTCAACTGTGGCCTGTACTATTACATATCTCCCCTGGTCGTCCACGTGAGTTAAATGAGTGTGCACCCTGACCCCTGGTTTGAACCAAATACTAGCCTTGGAAGTAAAGGGAGAGGCGATCAGGGTGCTCCTCCACGAGACTCTTAGTCTAGCCACTTCTTTCAGGGTCATATGGAGCTCCTGTAAAAGAACTACATCTGCTCTAGTCTTTTGAATATATGACCATGGTTCCAGATAATATTTTATCGGATAAGTACTGTACTCCTCATTTTGAAAGTGAGGTGAGTAAAATCAGATTCAGATGTGTACAAATGACTGGATGGAGCGGCATGAGGAGTACATTTTTAAAAACAATGTAGGTTTTTTCTATATAAGAATTGATCAGGGAGGTGCCAACAGTGCTGCAGATAATGTTGGCAGGTAGAAGTAATTTACTCACCAGTTTTAAATATAGTGAGTAAAACAAAACTAGGATAGTAGAAGTGCTATAAAGCTGGGAAAAAAATGATCCTTTTTGAATCACCAGTTATGTTATGAAGCACTATTCTTTGGAGTGTGGAGCATTTACAAATGTTGGGTAAGTATTAGTACTCATTGAAAATAGTTTCTGAAGAGTATTTCCTAAAATGAGGTGAGTAAAACAGGTTGGTACTCCCCTTATCTCGAGCCCTGTATATGACCATACTCTTTTCCTTTTGACCACTGTTTTTAGACCATTGACATTCGAATTAAGGACAATTAGCTTACCCACTTTTGTCCCTAAACAGTATGCCTGAACTCTGAACATACAGCCCAAATAATAAGGCCCCGTCTGAACCATTTACCATAAGCTGACTGTAGATTTTTTGAATTACAACTTTTAACAATACCAACATCCCCTTAGTCCTCTCCC
This sequence comes from Neoceratodus forsteri, assembly GCA_016271365.2. Classification (NCBI taxonomy): domain Eukaryota; kingdom Metazoa; phylum Chordata; order Ceratodontiformes; family Ceratodontidae; genus Neoceratodus; species Neoceratodus forsteri. The sequence goes on from CM057449.1 coordinate 485,838,427, forward strand.
TCCGCCCTCCACAACATACTAACAGATCAGCCTTAATAGGCGCAACTAGCGCAGTTTCTAAACTCCCCCCTCCTCAGAACTTACCCTCTGTCAGCCCCTGATATGGGCAACTATTATTGTGCGTAACTAGCAAAATATTTAAACGTCCCCCTCCCCAAATCTTCCCCCCTGTCTGCCCTTGATTCGGATGACTAATTCACCCTTTTCTATCATGGAAGAGCTGTCCGGCCTATCCATCTAGGTAACATCAGAAGTGTCCACTGCAGAGCTCTCTAATGATTCAGCTCCAAGGCAGATTATTACAAAGAACCTGTGGTGAGGCACCCCTGGAGTGGGCTCTGTCAAGGGAACCTTCTGGAGTAAGGCCCCTCGTGGACGAGAGCCCACCCCTGATATTGGCGGAACAGATTTAAGCTAGTAGTGCTCAGACATCCTTCAAGTGAGTTGGTGTCCCCTCACATTTGCTCTAAACAGCATAAATAACTGAAGTACTATGCCCAGTTCAGGAGTTAAGCTCCACTGCCCGCAGCCACATACACATGACCCCCCCCCCCCGAGATCCCCCAGCCAGCCAGTTAAATAGAAAGCTATGCCCCACGTCCCCAGATTACCATTGAGCTGCATGTGTCAGTCGCGGTGTTCATATACCTGTAAAACCAAAATAAAGAGTCCTTGACGTCCATTTTCTCCCAGCTTTTAAGTTTAAAACCCCAGCACTTCATTCATCTCCCAATCAATCCCAACACACTAGTCATTCAACCAAAATAAGGAAACGGCGAAATGTCTGTGGGAGTTCCAAACACACCAAAGGCCTCCGATTACATTTAAAAACTGTGCAGAAGAAAGATGGCCCCCGACATCCAGGCCTGTGAGTGCGAGAAATGCACATCCCTGCTGTTATAGGCCTCTTACCAAGTTACGGGCTGTGACCAACCTGTAGGTCTCCCCACCCCAGCCCAGGCTATTTCAGTACCCAAAACCTGTCTGCCAGCAGATCGAACAGTACCTTAGAAAATTGGTGTCCACAGTATGTTGCTCATCTTGATCTGTCTACTTGGACCTCCTGCTCAATAAATTGAAGAGCTGCTTCCGGACTGGTGAACGCTTTCTGGCTCATGCCTTGCTTTTTAATTATTAGGCGTGCCAGGCAGACCAGGGCAAAGGGCCAGTTGAGCTCATGCAGCTTACGTTTTACAGGTAAAAAGGTCTACCTCTCATTTTGCAGCACTCGGGAGAAGTCCTGAAAAACGATGATTATCTGAGTGTTAAAGCGCAGCGGTGTTGCCTTCCTCGCTACTTCCAATACTTTCTGCTGGACCTGGTAGCGCAGAAACTTAATAATTACATGCCTTGGCCTTTCATCTGGGGTTGGTTTGTGCCCCGGTGTCCTGTGTGCTCTCTGTATCTCCAGGGAACATGAAACCAGCAGCTGCAGTTGGTTCCTTGAACCATGATTGAAAACAGGCAGCACAGTCTTGGCTCTCTGCGCCCTCCGGCAGGCCCACCACCCGCACATTGTTCTGGCGTTCCCTATTCTCATGATCGTCCAGGGTCACTCGAAGTTTCTCTATTTCGGCCACTGCTTTTTGCAAAGTAGGTTATGACTGGGACTGTAGGTCTTCTTGGGTGCTTAATCTAGACACAAGCTCGGTATTCTGGATGTATGCTGCCCCATGGTTTCCCCCAAGGAGTTGACAGTCGTTTGCAGGTGAGCAAGCTGGGCTGACATATTTTCAAATCTGACTTTCATCTTGGATGTCAGGTCATACTTTTAATTCGTTAAATAGCTTCTCTAGAGCAAGGAATGGAGGGCTTACTAGGTATTCACTGGAGGTTGGCTGCTGTCTTGAATCCTCTGTGACGGCCCTACTGCTTGCTTGAGGAGGCAAGGCCTCCTGTCCGGCAGACTTCGGCCCACTTGCATTGTTTTTAAAGTTGAGATGTGCCTGTTTCTTTGACACTTTTTCAGATATAGTAACTCTTTCCCCACGCCTGTAGTATTCTGGCTGAGATAGGTCCCAGGGAGTAGGATGGTTTAGATTATTAATGGATTCGGCTCAGAGCTCCAGGATCAAGCTGCCATCCTGGTTGTCAGCTTGGCCATGCCCTCCTCGAGCTACCTGTCTTGGAAGGCACTATTTTTAGTTGCTATAACCTCAGCTTGAAGGATTTCCGAGCTTCAGACCCTAGTTTGTAAGGAGTCTTATTTAATTTTCCAGGACTCTGAGGACTAATCCTTCCTTCCTTTCTTCCAAAGGTGGTATCCAAGGTAACTTTAAAACCAGGATATCCAACTGCTGTTCTACTATCCTGACTATTCCAATGGAGGGTAACACCTCTTGCACACTCTGGATGTGCATAGAATATTACGTTACTACATTTCTCGGACCACGGAGGTGCGTAAATCAGACCAGTTATTTATTTCCTTTGTGTCCAAGCAGTGCCTTTCCAAGTGGTTGGCTAACTGCATTACCTTTATTTACCAGAAGTATGAGAAACCACTTCCGGAGGAGGCCAAGGGACATTCAACCCGCGGCATGGCCGCCTCTACTGCCTTTTTGAGAAAAGTGTCCACATCTGACATTTGTGTTGTGGCCACATGGAGTTCTGTCCATACTTTCATGAAACATTACAGTCTGGCATTGCCTCTAGGTGCAGAGCCGGTTTTGAAGTGGCCGTTCTTCAGGGACTATTGTCCTAGTTTGCGTCCTGTTCTGCAGACCTTTCCACCTCCCGGATCTCAGTCTCCAACTGTTCCTTCTTGACTGCTTGAAATTCAGTCCTATCTGTAATGACCTACTACAGAAACCCTCTCAAAGTAAGATATAACAGTTACGTAAGAACTTACCATAACAGTGGATCTTTGAGGGAGGTTCTTGCAGTAGGTCATATTTTTCCCTCCCACGTTCCCCCAGCTTTTGCTTACTCTTTCCTTTCCCAGGGTGCTTTTCTGGCAGCTTAGGGCTCAAGGAGTTTTCTCCTTTCTCCCGTTTACATTTCAGAGGTTTTCCGGCAGAACTGGAGGGTGGGCGTGGGGACTGCCCCCTTTATAGTGTCACGCTGATGTCTTGTCAGATGACGCCGGGGGCAGTCCCCCCACTATGGATTGCTAGCTAGAAGTTTGCCGTGTGGTCCTGATGCCAGAAGGTGCAGTCCTATCTGTAATAACCTACTCCAGAAACCTCTCTCGAAGATCTACTGTGCTCAGTAATGCCGGCTCTGCCACCGACAGTGAGATAGGGCCTAGTACCCTGCTTGATGTGAGGTCTTGCGGTGGCATTTTCAGAGACAATTTAACATTCTGCCACGCTGGCTTTCCAAGAACCAGACAGTCGTCCATTTTAGGGATGTTTTATAGTGGTTCTGGAAAAAATGCGTCCGCTTGTCTAGCTGCTCATGGGCGCCCCCCCCCGTCTGAAGAATTTTTAATTTGGTATCAGATTCTGGTAAAGACTCAGCAACAGACTTTAGGGAAGCCCAGGGGGCATACTCCACTGGGAGAAGTGCACCTGATAGCTGACTATACGTATGCCTAGGGTGACTGCAAATACCGTCTTTGTCATTCTCTCCTAGAATAACTAGTGCATCTGAAATAGGCTGAGAGGCTAAAATAGACCTCTCTTTAGGAGGAACATACTTCCAGTCTATGGACTTGCATACTGAGGGGATAGATGCAGTCCTGACCCACACAGCCTCAAACAGAGTTTCTAACACAGGGGGAACAGGAGGCATAACACAGAAATTGTTGGCGGACAAGGACCACTAGGCCCATCCCGTCTGTCCATAGGCCCCATACATTGTATATGGCCACTGACCCTATGTGATCAATGGCTTTTCATCATTCCCTCTCTCCCTCCCCTCTCAAGCTTCCCTTGTGCCTGTCCCAGGCATGCTTAAATCCCTCCACTGTACTTGCTCCCACTACCTCCTGTGGCAGACTATTCCAAGCATCGACTACCCTTTCTGTGTAGAAAGACTTTCTCACATTACCTCTTAATCTACCCCCTTCCAATTTCATATTATACCCCCTTGTTCTAATACTTTTTCTACATTGGAAAAGGTCCCCCACCTGCACCTTGTTTATGCCCTTGAGGTACTTGAAAGTTTCAATCACGTCCCCCCGCTCTCCTCATATGTTTTGTGGTGCAAACCCTGCACCATCTTTGTTGCCCTTCTTTGGTTAGTCTCCACCTTATCTATGTCCTTGTGCAGGTGTGGCCTCCAGAACTGCACACAGTACTCCAGGTGAGGCCTTACCAATGTTTTATACAATGACATCACCACCTCCCGCCTCCTGCTAGTGACAAAAACATAGAAACACAGACTTTGACGGTAGATAAGGACCACTTGGCCCACCCAGTCTGCCCATTTCCCCACCTACTGGATAACATAGAAACATAGAAGCTGATAGCAGATAAGGACCGCAAGGCCCATCCAGTCTGCCCATTTCTTTTTCAACCTTATAAATGTGCCATCAGCCTTTGCTCTGTCAATGGCCTATCTAGTCATACTCATCTGTATTGCTCCCTTATGCCTATCCCATGCCTGTTTGAAGCCCTGCACTGTGTTCATATCCACCACTTCCTGAGGTAGGCCGTTCCATGCATCTACCACCCTTTCTGTGAAAAAGAACTTCCTCACATTATACCTTAATCGGCCTCCCCCTAATCTCATGCTGTGTCCTCTTGTCCTGCTATTTTTCTTATATTGAAACATGTTAGCCTCTTTCACCTTGTTAATACTTTTAAGGTGTTTGAATGCTTCTATCATATCACCTCTCTCCCTCCTTTGCTCTAGGGAATACATATTGAGCTCTGTTAATCTGTCCTCATATGTTTTCTGATGCAGTCCCTGCACCATTTTGGTTGCCCTTCTCTGGACTGCCTCAATTTGGTTAATGTCCTTGTGAAGGTGTGGCCTCCACAACTGCACGCAGTACTTCAGATGGGGCCTAAACAGTTTCTTGTAAAGAGGGATTATTACCTCCCTCTTCCGACTTGTGATGCCCCTACTAATACACCCTAACATCCCCCTAGCCTTACCTACTGCTTTAGTGGACTGCTTGGATGATTTCAGGTCATCAATGATGATGATCCCAAGTCTCTTTCTTCCCTTCCCAGCAACTCCCCTCCCAGCCTATAGGTGCCTTCAGGGTTTATCTTCCCTATGTGCATGATCTTGATCTTCTTTGCATTAAACCCCAGTTGCCACTCTTCCGACCATTTTGCTAGTTTATCCAGATCTCTTCTCATTCTTCCTACCCCATCTGGATCATCTACTCTGTTGCAGATCTTGGTGTCATCTGCAAACAGACAAACCTTACCCTCCAGTCCATCTGCAATGTCACTGATGAAGATATTGAAGAGGACTAGCCCCAGGACTGATCCCTGAGGTGCCCCACTTGTGACTTGCATCTCTTCTGACTGTATACCGCTTACTCCTCTCTGTTTTCTGCCCATCAACCAGTTTGCCACCCAGTTGACCAACTTGACCCACCCTGAGCCTACCCAGCTCATTAATCAATCTTCTATGTGGAACAGTATGAAAGCTTTGCTGAAGTCAAGGTAGGTGACATCAACTGCTCCCCCTTGGTCCACCACTCTGGTTACCCAGTCAAAGAAATCTATGAGATTAGTTTGACAGGACCTTCCTCTTGTAAACCCATGCTGTCTTGGATCCTGTGCGCCTATGGATTCCAGGTGTTGCACTATCCTTTCCTTAAGGAGTGCCTCGATAATCTTGCCCACTACTGAGATAAGACTGACTGGTTTGTAGTTCCCTGCCTCCTCCCTGCTACCACTCTTGTGGAGCAGGATCACAAGAGCCCTTCTCCAGTCTTCTGGGAGCTCTCCTGTGCTCAGAGACTCACTAAACAGTTCTGATAATGGCTCTGCTAGTTCCACCCTTAGCTCCTTTAGTACCCTAGGATGTATGCCATCAGGTCCCATTGCCTTGTCCACCCTGAGCTTCTTGAGCTCTTGTAGAACCCTTTCTTTTGTGAAGGGACTAGTGCTCACCCCCCCCCCAGTTAACCAACAGCCTACTTCTTCTTACCCGCCACCAGAATTGCTCTACCTAGACTTTAGCAAGGCATTTGACACAGTCCCACACAAAAGATTAATAAACAAATTAGCCAGCCTGGGAGTGGGTCCCAGGGTGGTAGCGTGGGTAAAACACTGGCTGGACAATAGGACACAGAAGGTCATAGTAAACGGAGTCCACTCTGAAGAAAGGGGGGTTACTAGTGGGGTATCGCAGGGTTCAGTACTGAGTCCAGTCCTTTTTAATGTCTTTATAAGTGACATTGCAGAGGAACTGGAAGGAAAAGTATGCCTCTTTGCAGATGACACAAAGATCTGCAACAGGACTGATACACAAGGGGGCGTAGAAAGGATGAGAAGGGACTTGGCAAGGTTGGAGAAACGGTCAGAAGTATGGCAGCTTGGATTCAATGCAAAGAAGTGCAAAATAATGCACCTAGGAAACAAAAACCCAGGGGAAGAGTACACAATTGGGGGGGAGGTAGTAACAACAACAAAAATGGAAAGGGACCTGGGGTAATCATATCTGATGACCTTAAGGTTGGCAAGCAATGTGAGAAGGCAGTAGGGAGGGCTGGGAGGATACTGTGATGTATAGGGAGAGGCATCACCAGCAGAAAACTGGAAGTTGTTATCCTTCTGTACAGACAGTTGGTGATACCCCATCTGGAGTACTGCGTCCAGTTCTGGAGACCCCATCTCTGCAAGGACATAGACAGGACAGAGGCAGTCCAAAGGAGGGCAACTAAAATGGTGCAGGGTCTGTAAGAGAAGCCGTATGAGGAGAGACTAAAGGAGCTTAATTTGTATACAGGTACCCTTGAGGAAAGGAGGGAGAGGGGGGAAATGATAAAAAGTTTTAAGTACCTCAGTGGAATCAACAAAGTCCAAGAGGGTAGCATCTTTGAGGTTGTGGGGTCTAAAACTGTGGAAGAATTCAAGAATGCATGGGACAGACATAAGGCAATTCTTGTGAGGGGTAGGAAGAAATAGGCTGTTAGTTAACTAGGATCTGCAGCTTATCCAGTAGGTAGGGAAATGGGCAGACTAGGTGGGCCAAGTGATCCCTATCTACCGTCAAAGTCTATGTTTCTATTAGATTCATCTGACATGACCTTTCTGCTGTGAATCCATGCTGCCTTGGGGTCCTGTGCCCTGCTGGCCTCTAGGTACTCAACAATTCTTTCTTTCAGAAGTGATACCGCGCCTATGCACCCCAGCATGCAACTGGCCCTCCCTGATGCCTTTGTGCACTGCTTTGATACCTTAAGGTCATCAGAGATGATAACCCCTAGGTCCCTTTCCTCTTTGGTGACAGTCAGCTTCTCCTCCCCCCAACCTGTAGCATTCCCCAGGGTTCCCTCTACTCAGGAGCATTATTTTGCACTTCTTTGCATTGAACATCAGTTGCCACATCTCCAACCATCTTTCAAGCTTCTCCACGTCCTTCTTCATTTTTCTGCACCCCTTCTGGAGTATCCACCCTGCTGCAGATCTTGGTGTCATCTGCAAACAGGCAGACATTTCCTTCCAGCCCTTCTGCAATGTCACTAATAAAGACACTGAACAGGACTGGTCCTAGTTCTGATCCCTGTGGTACCCCACTGGAATGGTGTGACTGTCATGCTAAGCCATAGAAATGAGAACTAGAAGAGAGAGCAGTAGCTGATAAGGTGAAAGGAACGCAATCTAGATTTGATGGCACTGTAAATGTAGGTAACTTTTCAAACATTTCTCAAAACATATCAAGCTATTAGCTATGCATGACTGACATGGAAAAAAAATAGGGCATTTAACAGGTAAGCATTAATCACTGATGAAGGTGGCATCTAATGGGGAGTTAATGAATGGTTGGGACCGTTGTGACACGAGGCCGGAGGCCGAGTGCGTACAACGGTCCAACCATGCATTAACTCCCCATTAGATGCCACTTTCAGAGGAGCTTAATGCGCTTGTAACATGGCAAGTGCAAGGCAAATATTGCTTACATACTGATTTCTTTGCTACGAAAAGACACATGACCACAACTACTTCCTTGCCTTCCAGTTTCTTCATTTAGCTCTCTTACTTTGTAAGCGTCTGTCTAACTACAGCTATGCGTGTGCACGTTGTGGAGCCCACATGCAGTAATGTGGTGTGTACCGATTTCTCCAGACTTACAACTTTCCTTTACATTGTAAGACTTACATTAAACAATCATTACAGCTTCAAATTTCGTCCTTCTTATCGGCTGCTATATTGCTGCCTGTCCGTTTACAGGTGAGATTTATGCCGTGGTGACTTCTGGGGAGATTCTTTACGCTGCATCGGTTACTATCTCAATGAATTTACTGCACTTCTCTGTTGCACCGCCGTCACTGTTCCGACCAATAGGTGGCGCTTTTTAAATTCCATTTCGCTTTTAGCATTTGTCTCTCTCCTACACTACTACTTTTACTTTCCTAATATCATGTCCCCACTATCATATCACTCGCTTTCCTACCTGGATATAAAGCAGCTCTTTTGTGCCTGTGATAGATATCTTCTGTGCTGTCCATGATTCCCAGTGCTGCACTGTTCTACCCACGACAACAGAAAGCACTTTTCCCTCACCACTTCACTGTTTTTCCGACCAATAGGTGGCGCTTTTGACAGAACAAACACATTTTTCCTTTTCAGTGCCGATGTCTGTCCCTACCGCCACCTATTGGTCAAACTCTCGCCAATATTCCCCTTTCCCACTTCTTCTAAGGCGCGATCCACATTTGCCATGCTCGGCCACACAGCCACCTCTGCTCCACTCTTTGCTCTACACTTTCTTTGTGCGCACTCCCGATCGCAACACGGCATTATCGTGCCATAAGAAAAAATTACTCACCTTAGTAATGTTGTTTCTTCTAATGGAGTCTTGCTATATTATGACATATGCAGTGAGTCCCAACCTTCGAACTGCTCCGGAGGTGAAAGAGTTAACTTTCCATGCCAGGCATGGAACGCTGAGCTCGAGCTCAGTTGAAACTCTGTCTGTTGTTCTTCAAACTCAAACCATCAGATCTTTACTATCTAAACTCACTGAGGTCCTGTGTGGAAGCTGTAAACCTACACTAGCCAACTGGCTACTAAACATAAGAACACATTTTTTGGTCCCAAAACAAAGTATCAAGTCAGGAGACCCAAAAAATGAAAAACACAACACCAAGCACCCCGAGAAAGGAGGGGTGAAAACAACAAGGTGGGCACCTACTGAGTGCCAACACTGCACTGCCCACCCACATCCCAAAAACAGAGGTTCTGAGAGGGGCAGGCAGGGGGGGAGGTCATAATATAGCAAGACTCCATTAGAAGAAACAACATTACTAAGGTGAGTAATTTTTTCTTCAAACAACATGAAGTCTTGCTATATTATGACATATGTAGACTACAAAGCAGTACCTCCATGGAGGAGGGACAGAACCTACTTAGGAAATAGGCTCTGAAGCACAGCTGTGCCAAACCGAGCATCACTCCTAGCCTGGATGTCCAGGGAGTAATGCTTGGTAAAAGTGTGAACTGTTTTCCAGGTAGCTGCTTGACATATCTCTAAAATAGGGATGTCCCTGGCAGCAGCCAGGGAAGCAGCTGTACCTCTGGTAGAGTGAGCCCTCAGGCCTGAGGGGGAACCTTACCCAGTTTTTCATAGCAAAATTGGATACAAGAGACAATCCACCTCGCAATGGATCTTTTAGTAGCAGGTTTCCCTTTACCAACTTCACCATAAGTGAGGAACAGTTGGAGGGAGTCAAACCTGTGACCCTTGGTACGCTCTATATAGTAACTAAGGGCTCTCTTCACATCTAAGCTGTGCAGCCTCCTCTCGCCAGAGGAGGAATGGTCAGTTAAGTACACTGGAAGAGATATGGATTGATTAAGGTGGAAATCTGAAACCACCTTATGCAAAAACTTCTTATTAGTCCTGAGGACCACCTTATCTCTATGAAAGGAGATAAAATCAGGCTCCACTGACAAAGCTTGCAATTCACTTATGCGTCTGGCAGAAGTGATGGCTACCAGAAACAGTCTTCCAAGTCAAGTACTTAAGTTCTGCTGAAGACAAAGGCTCAAAGGGAGGTTGCATAAGCTGAGCAATGCAAACATTAAGATCCCAGGCAGGGGCAGGGTCCCTGAATGGAGGGTTGGTATGAAGCAATCCCTTAAAAAACTTGGAGAATACAGGATGAGCTGAAAGAGAAGAGGGCTTACCTGCTGAAATAAAAGCAGACACAGCTGCCAAATGCACTTTTAGGGTAACTGGTCTCAGCCCCAAGGTATTTAAGTGGACCATATCATCCAGGACTGTGGGTAAGTCAGCAGATTCTGGGGAAATATGCTTTCCAGAACACCATATGGAAAACCTTTTTCCATTTGGAATTATAAGTAGCCCTGGTGGAAGGTTTCCTAGAAGCCTTCAGGATATCCATTACACCTTGGGAGAGGTGTAGATCAGCAAACTCTAACTCTTCAAGAGCCAGGCCTTGAGATTGAGAGATGTGAGGTTCGGGTACCAAACTCTCCCCTGAGCAAAGGTTAACAGGTTGTGCTTCCTGGGAAGACACAGGGGAAGATGGACTGCTAAGGACAGTAGGAGTGGATACCAGGGCTGTCTGGCCCAATCTGGAGCAATCAGGATCACTTTGCAGGGTTGAGACCTGATTTTGACTAGCACTTTGAACAGGAGAGGGAATGGAGGAAAAGCATAAAGAAACTTCCCTTCCCAATTGAGGACTAAGGCATCCAGAGGGACTGAGCCCAACACTGGGGGCCTGCAGCAAAAAAGGGGAAGTTGGTGACTGTCTGGGGCTGCAAAAAGATCCACCTCCGGGGTGCCCCATCTGGCAAAGATCACCTCCAAAACCAGGGGGTCCAGTGACCATTCATGATGGCTCTGTGAAATCCTGCTGAGAGCATCTGCCAGGACATTGTCCTTGCCTGGGAGGTGAACTGCTGTAAGGGAGGTGTTGAGGGAGTAAGCCAAAGACCACAACTTCATTGCTTCAGTGCACAAGGCCGTAGATCGAGTGCCCCCTTGTGTGTTGATGTACCACATTGTGGTGGTGTTGTCTGTTCTGACCTGTACAACTTTGTTCTGAACAGATTTGGAAAAAGCTTGAAGTGCTAGAAAAACTGCTCTGAGTTCCAACAGATTGATGTGGAGCAGAGATTCCTGAGGGGACCACAATCCCTGGGTAGTGAGGTCACCCATGTGAGCTCCCCAATCCAAGATGGATGCATCTGTAGTAAGGATTAAGGAGTGAGACTGAGTGACAAAGGGAACCCCTTGTCTCAGGTTGCTCTGATCCTGCCACCACTGTAGGGCCTGGATCAGGGTTCGAGTAACTGGGATCAATTTGGTTAGAGGGTCTTTCCTTTGAGACCAAAAGGCTCTCAAATGGAACTGGATGTCCCTCATCTGAAATCTTGCTCCCTGCACTACTGCTGTAGAGGCAGCCATGTGCCCTAGGAGCTGTAGAAAATGCCTTGCTGGTCGAGAGACCTGCAGGGTGAATGAGGAGGCCAGAGAGACCTGGGTCCTTGCCCTGTCCAAAGGAAGGAAGGCTCTGGCTTTCTCTGTGTTCAGCTCTGAGCCTATGAAGGTGAGGAGCTGGACAGGCTCTAGAACTGACTTTGAAAGATTCAGAAGGAAACCTAGAGAGGTGAGCAGTTGCTGAGTTATCTGCAGGTGTAACCTGACCTGGTCTGGGGATTGGCCTACTATGAGCCAATCGTCCAGGTAAGGGAAGATGGCAATTTTTTGCCTTCTTAGGGAAGCAACTGCTACTGCCAGGCATTTGGTGAATACCCTTGGTGCAGAGGTGAGGCCAAAGGGCATTGCTCTGAACTGGTAATGGCCTGAGGGCAGCTCGAACCTGAGGTACTTTCGATGGGAGCTTCTGATGAGAATATGGAAGCAGGCATCCTTGAAGTCCAGGGACGCTAGCCAGTCCCCTGGCCTTAGAGAGGGTAGAATAATTCCCAGAGTCACCAGTTTGAATTTTGGTTTTAAAAGGTGCTTGTTTAGGTATCTGAGATCCAGGATGGGCCGCCATTCTCCTGTCTTTTTTGAGGTAAGGAAGTACCTGGAGTACAATCCTTTGCCCTGGTGTAGGGGTGGAACCCTTTCCACAGCTCTGAGAGCCAGGAGGGAAGAGACCTCTGCCTCTAGGGCAAGTGCCTCTGGAGGATTTGCAGGTGGAAAGGATCTGGTTCTCATCTTTGGAAACTTTTTGAAGCTGAGAACCAGTCCCTGGCTTACTACTTCCAGGACCCACTTGTCTGATGTCAGAGACTGCCAGTCCTGGACAAAGTAAGTCAGCCTGCCCCCTACAGGTAGGTGAGAATCGGCCCTGGCAACCCCATCAAGGTGCCTGCTTGGCAGGGGCTTTGGGCTGAGGGGTGGAAGCAGGCCTGCTTGTACCCCGTCTGCCTCTCCCTCTAAAGAACCCCCTCTGGGCATAAGCAGAAGAGGAGGCCTGGGCTTGGTAAAAAGGCCTATGAAAAGGCCTGCCCCTGCCCCTGGGAAGCTGCCTTTGAGGAGTGGCCTGCCTTTCCTTGGTCTATGCACTCCTACAGGTGGTCCTATACTCATCCATTTTCTTCATGTAATTCTCTGTCTGCTCCCCAAACAGAGAATTACCCACAACAGGAAAATCCATGGCTTTAGTCTAGGTATCCTGTGACAGGCTAGTACATCTGAGCCAAGCCATTCTGCGAAGTGCCACAGATGTAGCCATGACTCTTGATGACACATCACTAGAGTCCACTGCAGCATGGAATTGCACCTTGGATGCCTCAATACCATCAGCAGCCGCCTGCTCTAGCTCCTTGGCAAGCTGGCCAGGGACCTGTTTTGCTTAGAGCCATAACAGTGTCCCATCTGGATTTCTGACATCTAGCAACATAAGCCATATAATTTGCCTGTCTGAGTCCCAAGGATGCTGCTATGTACTGTTTCTTTGCCATGGCATCAATCCTCCTGGAGTCCTTGTCCGGGGGGTGTGAAGCCAAGGGAATATTTGCCTTGTCACAGGCTGCAGCCTGCACTACCCCAACATGGCTGCATTGTTGTGAAAGGAACTCCGTATCAGAGCCTGACAATGTGTACCTCTTGTCCATTCTCTTATCCACAGAAGGTATAGTGTGAGGAGTTTTAAATTTTAAATGTCTGTTTCCCAAAAGATTTATGCAAGGAACAGACAGTCTCTAGACTCTGGGATATCCATCATTTCCACATAGTCAGGCTCCTCCTGATCATCCACAGCTTCCTCCATAGGGAGCTGGAGGGTTTCAGCCACTTTTTATAAAACATAAAATGAGAAGGGACTCAGAAGCCTAGGAGGAGACACTCCTGAAGGTCTGTCTGGGGAGATGTCCGGGTCAATGGGCACATCCAGACTTTCAAATCCACATTCACTCTCCTCATACTCCTCTTCACCCTCCTCCGGTTCATAATATTCCTCTAAATCATAATCTTGAACCGGTGGAACTGGCCGAACCCGGGCGCTTACCTGAGGCCGGTTCAGTCGGGTTTCAGGGAAAGTGAATGGACAATTTTAATCGCTTTAGCTATTTCTTCAGCGGTTGGAGAGGAAAGTTTGGCTCCACACAGCTGATTTCCTAGTCCTTTTGCTGGAACTGACTCCTCCAGAGTGGTTCTCCTTTGCCGAGGAGTCGCCCTGGTCAGAGGTACTCCCTCTGGTTCGGTTGGAACCGAACGGGCACACCATCTGTTGATTCAGCGGACTTCTTGGCTCCCTTTCCCTGAGCCTACCAACTCTCTTTTCCAGGGTAGCTGCAGGAAAATTTTACAAATCTGGCAGTCTGCATTGAGGTGGTCAAACCCCAGACAATAAACAAAGGTGGTGTGGGGTCAGCCTTGAAAGACTTCCCCACACACACTGCAGTGTTGAAACCCAGTGGGCCGGTTTTCTTTTGGGTTTTAGACATAGTGCCAGTCCTAACCAAACTTACCCGTTTATGGCAATCCATGAGCAAGACCCTCTTATCGGTTTCCCCAACCCGTGTCGCAGGTGGGTAAAACGTAATAAAATCTGTTTTAGAACCGATAAGAACCGTAACCACACCCAAATCACAGATTAAGATACTTAAACAACCTGATCGGTTCAAACCGAACCGATAAACCGTTTACAAGTTCCACACAGAATAGAAACAATGTAAACCTATCTAGTACTCACAAATACCACAGACAGAGCTTGAACCGACCGGTTGCGGTATAATTTCGGTCAAAAACCGAGAAAAACAATACTTTAACCGACAAAATGAACCGAGCAGAAGGAGAAATCTCCGGAGCGACTGTTCAGTGAGGCGGAGTAAAGAATCTGACAGTTTGAGTTTGAAGAACAACAGACAGAGTTTCAACCGAGCTCAAGCTCAGCATTCCATGCCTGGCATGGAAAGTTAACTCTTTCACCTCCGGAGCAGTTCGAAGGTTGGGACTCACTGCATATGTCATAATATAGCAAAACTTTATGTTGTTTGAATGCCGTGTTGCTCTTGTACCAGCTGACGGTGTTCTACCAATCATCTTCCTTGCTTTCTGTCATGTTATTTTACCCATGTTACAATATACAATAGTTCCTACCACTTTTAAAAACTTTTCTGACATTACAAATAACGTTAGAATAGGAGCAATGGGAGGGACAGTAGCACATCTTAAAATGGCAGATGATATTTATAATTAAATCTCATCCACCATTACTAGTGCAGTGTATTTATTTATTGAAAGAGTTTTACCAGAAAAGGCCACCTGATCCAAAATAGTTGGTTTTCAGAGGTGTCCTTGTAGTCACTCGATGTGTGAGTAAGTTGTTTATACAGGGTGCAAAGTCCCCTGCCACAGGTGGTGGACCAGGGGGTCAGGCGACTCCTCGCTTTTGTAGCTGAAGGGTGAAACATTGAATTTTGGATTTGGATTTTCATGGGTTATGCATCAATATGTGGACTATTCATGATTATAAAAAGCTAAGTAAACTGACTAAAATATATTCAAGAAGGCAATTATTTTTTTAGTGCCCTGGGCTAAGGTGTTCTATGCAGTTCTGAACCTCCACTTTTTGGTACACTCCTCCGGTGCTGCCTGAACCCCCTCTCTAACCACACCCAACATTAACACACATTGAAATTGAAAACATTTTAATCTAAATCAAACAAACCAAAAATAATAATCATGATGTAATTTAAAGAAATTGTACACAATGCAATATCAGCAGCCATTCTGAATAAATCAAGTGAGTCAGAGTCCAAGCTATGCCCTGATCAGTCATAAAAGGCGTGGGGTTAGGGATGGAGTTTGAGCATGTGGATTAGTATTCGGTTTTCCCCTCATCCAAAGGTGGCAGCCCTATTGTCTTCATAAGTGACACTGCTGCAGAAACGGAGGGGGAGGTGTGTTTCTTTGTGGATGACACAAAATTCTACAACAGGGTGAACACCCAAGAAGGTGTGGAGAGAATTCAAAGGGGTCTGGGGAAACCAGAGGAGTGGTCTAGGTGTGGCAGCTGGGTTTCAATGCCAAAAAATGCAAAGTCATGCACCTGGGGTGGGGAAAAGTACAGTTACATAAGAACTTACCGTAACAGTAGATCTTCGAAAGAGGCTCTTGCAGTAGGTAATTACAAATAGGACTGAAGCCGGCAGGCGTCAGGACCCCATGGAAAAATTTCTAGCTAGCAGTCTCTGGCGGGGGACTGCCTCCACGTCAGGTGACCAATGTCAGTATAAAGGGACGGTCCCCCATGCCCGCCTTCCAGTTCTTTCCCGCCAAAGGCCAAAAAAGGCGAGACGACTGAGAAGCGGATATTTTCCCCATTGGAAAAGGAGGTAAAAAAGCTTAGGGGGATGGAGGGCAGGAAGGTATTACCTACTGCAAGAGCATCTCTCGAAGATCTACTGTTACGGGAAGTTCTTGTGTAACTGTACTATCTTACTTCGAGAGGGCTTTTGCAGTAGGTAATTACACATAGGACTGAGTCCCGAGCAGTCTGGAACAAGCAGAACCAAACAGGAGGAGGAAAACTACCCAAAAGTAGACCCTCTGGCTGCGAAGGTCTTAGGAAAGAAGACTTTGCAAAACAGCCAACCCGCAGCCCACTCTGCGGCAAAAGGCAATGTCCAAACTGTAGTGTTTTGCAAAGGTATGGACAGAAGTCCAAGTAATGGCTGCACAGATGTCTGCCGCTGACACATTCTTGAAACAAGCAGCGGAGGCAGCAACCCCTCTGGTGGAGTGGACTCTGACTTGACCCGGCAGGGTCTTGTCGTAATTGTAACAGAAAGTGGTACAATGAGCCAACCAATGTTCCCTCTAATTTTTAGTCTCTGTGGGTGGGCAACTGATATGTGTGTGCAGCACTCTGTGCAAAAAAATTGATTCATGTGCGCAAATTGGGTGTCCCAAACAAGTGATATATTTTATTGCCAGTAAACAGTAGAAAATATAACCAAACACTCAAATACTCAATGAAAAGTATAAATATACATTCTGACACAGTCCGAAGCTTGGATGTGCATTGTGCGCCCTAACAATATGAACTGGAAAAATGTAAACTATGTACAGCTTAGAGTCTTGCATGCATCTAAAAGGGGTGCTGCTAATGATGCATTGCTAAGAAATCAACATTTACTGTTTTTCTCTCCTGTCTTTCCCATTCTTCCAGTGGACTTATATTTTATTAAAATCCATTTTTCCACCAGACGTTAAAAACAATTTTGTTCGCATCAGCTATCTAAATGGCTTTCTTCCAAGCAGTTTCTTTGCTCTTAATGCAGTTCATGAGGCTGAAGCCTCTTTCACAGTCAGCAATAGAAGCTTGGAATGTAGTAGTAGTAGTACAATTTATTGTTCAGCATAAAGCAGTCACAATATACTAAAATCAGGACAAAATACATAGTAAATATAAATAGACAATAAATAAATCAACAAGGAACTTAAATATATTGAGGAAACGTGAGAAAGAATTTCTTCACAGAACGGGTGGTGGACAAGTGGAACACCCTGCCAGAGGAAGTGGTGGGGGCTGAAACAATCACGGGATTTAAGAATGCATGGGATAGACATAAAGGAATTCTGGAGGTCAGGGGTAAGGGGCAACAGACTTCCTGGAAAACATAAACTGAACTTACAAACTTAAATGGGCAGACTGGGTGGGCCATAGGCCCTTATCTGCCGACACTGTCTATGTATCTATGTATCTATGTAATTCAATTTAACAGAGCATCTTTTCAGATAAAAAACCTCCACAAAACTTCAAGTCCCCCTAATAAACTTCACAAATGAGTTGAGATTAAAAATCTTGCAAAGATCTCTTCCATGTTCTTGTGTTTCATAATAAGCAAGTATTCCAAAAGATCTTCCAGAGGGAGGCCGAGATCCCCCAGCAGTTTTTTCCTAGTTGATTCGTACGTAGGACACAAGAGTACCACATGTTTGCGATCATCTATAGTCCCCACTCCACATTTACAATATGGAAAAAGTACCCACTCTCTTTTGTCTGAAATGAATGCATTGAGCATTATAGTTTTCAGTTCTGAATCTTGTATAGATTCTTCGTTTAGGACAGGTTAAAAAAGAGAGATATGGCTCATATCCCCATGAAATCTTTACTTTTTTATAAAATCCATATAGCTTAAGCTTGGAGAGCTGAACATAGAAATAATGTATGTCTAAGTCAATAAGCCTCAATTTGACATCCTGCCTAATCTCCTCAAATGGTCTTGTGTAACTTTTATATAAGAGGTGGCCCAATCCTGCCAGCATTATTGTTTCCTTAATAAGTTGAATAAAGTGATGTACATATCCCTTGCTGGCCAATTTGATGGCTTCCACTACACACATTCTGGGATATCTTTGTTGGGGCAAAAGAAAAAGTTTCAACAGAAAGAGAATCTGTCGTTCACAGAAGAGAGAAGTCAAGGAATGTTGTTCTACCTCCAAGGCAAGAATACAGCTTGGAGTTCCATTTAAAAATATTAAGATGTATCTATAGAGTTTATTCAGAATTATTTCTAATTCTCTAACCTTAGCATAACCCCAGATTTCAGAGGCATATAACATGCTCGTTCTTATTTTGGCATTAACAACTCTTATACCCTGCTCACCGATGACTTCCCCATTTTGCTGTTAAATATTTTTAGAGCATTTACAGAAGATCCCATTTTAAACTGAACAGCCTCCAAATGTTTGGTCCAAGATAGGCTATAGGAAAACAGGCACCTAAATAGTCATAACACTTAACAGTGTCTATATGGTTACCATTTAGCCTAAAGCCTACCGTATTCTTGGTTTGAGAGCAAAAAACTACAATGTTGGTCTTGCCGAGATTAACTTTTAGTTTCCTTTGAGAACAGAGAGATTCAAAGTGAGCCAGTTTTCTTTTAAGACCTAGGACTGAAGCAGAGAGCAAGACTAAATTGTCTGCATATGCTAAACATTCAATCCTTTGATCATTAATTTTTGGACTATGAAAATCTGAGTTACCTAGCTGATCCAAGACTGTATTAATGTAGATGTTAAATAGAGTGGGGGCCAAAATACACCCGTCTGCCCCCCACATTTGTCTTAAATCTATCAGATGACCATATTGATTATACTAGACCCTTGCCCACATATTTTCATAGAATCTATTAATAATATCAAGAAGTGAGGCCTCCAATTTCAGACCCCTTAATGTAGCCCAAAGGATTTTTCTACCAATGCTGTCGAAGGCCGAGGAGAAGTCCACAAAACAGGAATATAATCTGTTTTTTCTTACTTCAGAATGCTTCCAGATCAGGTGCTGAAGCACATTATAGTGTTGTACTGTAGAACAGTCCTTCCGGAAACCGTTCAGTGCCTCATTCAATACTGAGTTCTCCTTGACCCATGACAGCAATCTGCCCAAAATTATCCTAGAGAAAATCTTCTGTGAAACATCTATCAAACTAACAGGCCTATACATCCTTGGGTCATTCGGATCCTCTTTTTTAAAAATTGTGAAGATAACACTACCTGCCCAACTGGCAGGGTAAGAGTACCCAAACCAGGATATTAAACAGTAAAAGAAGAAAATGAATCCATCAGTTGGTAAAAACCTTATAGAGCTCACCTAGGACCCCATTTGGCCCTGGTGCTTTATTTGCCTTACGGTCAATCAGTGCCATCTGGATTTCATCCTCTGTGATCAAGATAGGTCTTGGAAAAATTTCATCCTCCTGTATTTTGAAAGTATCAGGTGTCTCCTGCTCTTCATGAGAATAATAGAGCTTGGAGAAATGAGATGCCCAAACTTCAGGTGTAATACAGGCTTCAATCCTATTGGTATATCTATTATATCCCTGGGCAACAATATTCCAAAATCGCCTTCCATTCCTATCCAAAACAGCCTGCCTCAGCTTTTCCCAAAGTCCCTGAGTATGTTTATGTCTCTCCCGTTCGAGAATTTTCCTATATTTTTCTCTTTCAGTCTTTAGCAATTTAAAATCTGCTGCAGACTTATTTCTTTTCTTCTTATGCTGTCTTAGTTTTCCTCCAAACTCTTTCTTTGCCTGTAGGCATACCAAATTAAACTAAGACTTTTTATAAAGGGACCTAGGATGGTACGTTGTTTTACATCTAGGTCCAAGTAAAGAATGAATAGTTTCCCAATTCTCCAAAATATTAAAGGCCTTACTTTTGTCCAGGACCAACTCGTGAATATCACCCAAGATTCCTGTACTAAGAATTTCTTTGAAACTAGCTTGATGAATCAGCTCCCATCCAATCCTTCTCTTGTTTATGACTTCCAGACTCTCTTCCTGTTGTGCCCCACTCCCTTAAGTTCCAAAACGGCATATGATGTTAATTACAATAGCACAGTGTGCTGATTCCAATCTATCCATGACCTCTAACTTTTGGATCAGCTTTACTGCTTCCAAATTGGTCCAAAACTGATCAGCGGTTGAACAGCCAGTAGGTCCTCTACACGTTAAGGATTTGACTAGATCGACCTGAGTTCTACCATTTAAAATACAAAAATTTATACTGGTCAAGCCCGCTAGCAATTCCCTACCTCTGAGGTTAGATTTTAGATCCTGAGCAGTCCTAGTACATGAGATATTTGGATTAATTATAGATATTGTGTGGATCAAATCTGAATATACATCCTCCAAGAAATTAGAAGGAATTCTGCCATTAAAGTCTCCCAAACTAATTATGGGACAACGTATACTCTTATCTGACAATTCGTCAAGTGCCATTTTCAGATCCTATATGTAAAGGTCAGCGGGATCAGTAGCTCTATTGTGAGCGGACAAGTATATATTGCAGAGAATGATCTTCTCTTGTCCCTTGCTAATCATTAGAGCCAAAATACCCTCTGACTTAGTAGAAATGTTAGTGATCTGAAAATTTAGCAAAGTCTTGATAAAAAAGGAAATACCCCCTTTAAACCTTCCTAACTTTTTATCTTTAGTTGCTGGCAGAGTAAAGACAGTCAATCTGGGAGTTACATTTTCTGTATACCATGTTTCTTGCAGTCCAATAATATCAAAATTATCCAGAAATCTCACTACTTCAGGGTCAATTATTTTAAGATGGATGCCCTCAATATTCCATGAAAGTATAGAAAGGGCATCCACATCTCGAGCCCCAGCTCCCTTATCCAAATCTAGCCGGCATTCGGAGTTCATTTGTTTGATATTATCTACAGGCTGCATTTGTCAGGCTGAATCACTAACTGTCAGAGGTGAGTAGGTATTAGGGTCAATTAGGTTTCCAAAGTCAATCGGGGGTTATCTGCCTCTAAGATTGATTCTGGACTATCCTTAGTCTGTTTAAACCATGAAAAGACTTCACCCAAGTGTAAAGGGTTAACTAAATGTATTCCTAAACAATCCAGCTTGCTGGCCAGAGAAAGCAAGCTGCTAGTTGTATGAGGATTTTTAAATGTAATATCAATCTGTGTTGTGGGCTCAGGATCTCCATATAACTTTATGGACTCCACCATGTTTCTGGAGATATAAAATCCTAATGCTCTTTCCAAGAGCAGCAACAAATCTTCCCTAACTTTCCTATGAGAATCCTTCAGTGAAACCTTCCACCCAAAGTTAGTTATGGTCCTACTAAGCCATATTTCTCTCTGCTTCAGTACGTGATCCTCCATCACTCCCAAGATTTTTCTCTGTGCTATCATATCCTTCTCACTCTGTATCTCCCTATGGAGAATCTCTTCTGGGGAAGGATAAGACTGTGTAGGAACCTCTATACATGATTGCTTCATGTTTAGCTTGGAATGTAGCACATACATCAATAAGTTTAGCCACCATGCTGTACTGCATGTTAGTCAAAGCAAAGTGGATCATGTCAGTAAAGGATTTTAATGATCCTCCCTTTATTTTTTCAGCAACTATAAATCTGAAGTCATTGTACTGGCTAACAATTTCTGCCTGGTCCACTGATGAAAATAAATGGTCCTGATATTTGCTATACAGTCTCTCAATATCTGATAAGCCAAACTCAAAGCTGCAATGTGGCATTGCTGCAAAATCAAAGGCAGATCAGTCAGAAAGTTCACCTGCAGGAAATCAGCTGTCCAGATGGTCACATAACAGGCCAATGAATTGCTAAATTGCTGTTGTGTTTACTTCAGATGTGCAATTAGCCAAAAGCAGTTTTACTGGTGGGCTCCAGTACACAGTTTCACCCAGGTACTGGCTTCTGATCTTTTTTTTAATTTTGCCCTAGCAATCTGCACAGCTTCAACAGTTATTAGAGCACTTTCTGAAACATCTTGGACAACTCTGCCAACTCCAAAAGTACATCATTTAATACTGTTATGGCAATGTGGAATTCAGGGTTGGACAGCTTCATAAAGCAGTACTTAGCAATGGGATCTTTGATGGATACATGCATAATTGCATGTGATGTCATTTACCCTAGGCATGGTTTACAATAACTATGCTGGGTGTTGTCAAGCTCAGCGGGGGATTTAAAATGTATTTTTGCAATGTAGTGAGTGAGTCAGTGTGATATGAGAGAGGAGATCCATTTAGGAGACTGTATTTCTCTTCCATTCTGGAGCCATACTAAGCGCAGTCTAAATTTATGAAATTAAATGAAAAGGACATTTTTTGCGCTGCTATTTTTTGTTGTCCATTTTAGAATTCCTACCCCCATGCAGCCAACATGGGCAACCTTTTACAAGCACTGATTCATTGAATCTCAAATGTGTGCATAATGTGAGACCCTGTTTTAAAGAAAAGCGCAATCTCATCTCTCCAGACATATGTGTAGTCAGTGTCTCAGCCTGATAATTGAGAAGGTTATACCCATCCCGGCCCTCAACAAATACATAAAAAAATTACACAAACAGACAGTAGATTGCTTTGATGCCTTTATTGTGAACAAAAACTATAGTTTTCCCATTTTCTTGTACTGAAAAAAAAATGAACATGCTTTCAACGCTGAGGCTTTAAATCCATTATAAACACATTTTGTATGTGAGACGCTGCTTGGGGAGGAGGCAGATTACACTGAAGTTGTGCAACTTTAAAACTGAAATAATATAATATACACCCTATGTCAGAGAATCTCTCGCATTGCTTTGTTGGGGGGACTCTACCAAACAAATAAAACATGCTATTTCTGTGAACAGCAGCAGAATACTGTTCATTATCAAGTACTGTCTTACTGAAAAGAGGCGTCAAGTTAAAAACATTGCTGTAACTGCAAAGCCGATTGGTTGGAATTTTGCAGATCGGTTTCATTGTTCAATAAGTGGAGTAAGAGCGAGATGTCTGGCTTGTTAACTGCTGGCTTGTTAAAGTTAATGGGTTGTGGCCTCAGAGGTGGGCATACAATGTTTCTTTCCCATTCACTTTCATGTCTTGCTGTCTGAGTCTTAAATCTGAGTGATGACTGCAGTCACTACTTCATGAACATGAGGATCCCTATCAGCTGCTTTGTGCGCTACTACTGAAGCTGTGTGCAGGTTATTTCTGACTGCTGTGCGGGCGCACGTGCGCACACCCTAGGGGGAACATAGGAGCCAACCATTTAGAT
The DNA here is from genome assembly GCA_016271365.2 of Neoceratodus forsteri. NCBI lineage: Eukaryota > Metazoa > Chordata > Ceratodontiformes > Ceratodontidae > Neoceratodus > Neoceratodus forsteri. Next base: position 485,861,515 of record CM057449.1, read on the forward strand.
AGGCATTGCTTAGAAACAGCATTGCCTTCTCTTTTAGAAGCAAAAGAGACAAATAGTTGATCAGTCTTTCTGAGATCCTTTGTCCTGGTGGTGTAGTATCTCAGAATTCGGTAAACATCCAAAATATGCAGCAGGTACTCCCCTTGATTAGAGTGCTGCGTAAAGAATGCAGGCAGCTTTATGGATTGATTCAGCGTAGATTCCGCTACCACCTTGGGAAGAAACTTAGGGTCGGTATGCAGAGCCACACATTCCTTGTGAAAAATCAAATACAGTATTTTGCACATGAGGGTCTGCAGCTCGGAAATCCTTCGAGTGGAAGTAATGGCCACAAGGAAGAGAGTCTTCCACGAAAGGAACTTCAGGTCTGCTGAGGCTGCCATCTCGAAAGGAGGCAAAGTAAGCTTCTCAAGGATAAAATTCAAATCCCAAGGAGGGGCAGGAACCCGAATGGGGGGTCTCAAGTGGAGGACCCCTCTAAGAAAGGTCTTGGAGACCTCCAGTTGTGCAAAAGTCCTGTCCCCAAAAGGAATATGGTAAGCCGAGATGGCCACCATGTGAACCTTCAAAGAGGAATGACTGAGACCCAGATCAAAGAGGTGTCGCAAATAATCCAAAAGCTGCCCAACAGAGCACGAGAAAGGCTCGAAATCTTTCGAAGCAGCCCAAATAGAGAACCGTTTCCATTTCATGTCATAGGTAGATCTAGTGGAGGGCTTTATGGCCTCCACCAGAATCTCAGCCACCAGTGGGGAAATCCCGAATCGGACTTGAGCTACATCTGCAGGAGCCATGCATGCAACTGAAGGGACTTGAGGCCTGGATGGACCAGGGTCCCCTGATCCTGGGTCAGCAAAAGTTGCGACAGAGGAAGAGGAAGAGGAGGTTCCTCTGAGTACTGTTGCTGAAGCGAGAACCAGACTTGCCTGGGCCAGAAAGGCGCGATGAGAATCATATGAGCTCTTTCCGAGCTGAGTTTCTGTAAGACCCTCAGAATCAAGGGGCTCGGGGGGGAGGCATAGACGAATCTTCCCTTCCAGTCTAGAGACAGAGCATCTCTCCAAAAAATGCCATGCCCTGAAACGAGCGAGCAGAAGTCGGGAAGTTTTGCGTTCAGAAGAGATGCAAACAGGTCTACTGGAGGGGTTCCCCAGCATAGAAAGATGTCGTCTGCCAGCCCCTGATCTAGTTCCCATCCTTGAGCGTGAGCAGACGACCGACTGAGGTGGTCTGCCAATGTGTTCTCGACCCCCGGGACATGAATGGCCATGAGGTGAAGGTTGTGCTGCATTGCCCATTCCCAAACCTGCATCGCCTCCCTGCAGAGAGGGTAGGAACGAGTTCCTCCCTGTTTGTTGATGTACCAGACTACACACGTTGTCCATCTGGACAGCCAGATGCCCGGGAAGCAGATAAAGATGCAGAGCCTGAAGAGCATAGAGCACGGCCCAAAGCTCGAACACACTGATGTGGAGAGATTTTTCGAGCTGGGACCAAGAGCCCTGGGTCCTGTGAGGCCCAAGATGGGCTCCCCAACCCTTGCCCGAGGTGTCCGTAGTCAGTGTCTGGGAGGGGGGAGGAAGGGAATTCCCTGGCAAATGTTCTCCTGAACCGCCCACCATTGCAAGTCCTGAGCCATAGGGTTGAAGACCAGAACTAGCTGATCTAGGTCGTCCACCAAATGATCCCACTGAGACCGAAACGTCCACTGAGAGATTCTCATGTGGAGCCGAGTGAGGGACTGTCAGAATAGCAGCCACCATGAGCCCGAGGAGGCGAAGGACTGACCTGGTGCTGACCCACCTCTGGCTAGACACCAGGCTGACCTGAGCCTGGAGTGAGGCCGCCCTGTCCAGAGGCAGGAATGCCATACCCGAGGTCATGTCCAGGATCGCCCCGATAAACTGGAGCCTCTGGGACAGGATCAGGTGGGACTTGGCCTGGCTGATGGTAACACCCACTCAGGCAAAAACCTGCAGGGTAAGGGAAAGGAAGCGCAGGAGTTCCTCCCTGGATGAGGCTGCCAGGAGCCACTTGTCCAGGTACGGGAAAACCTGCACCTCCTGGGTATGCAGGTAGGCTGCTACCACAGAAAGACATTTGGTAAATACTCGGGGCACTGAGGAAAGACCAAATGAGAGGGCCTTGAACTGGTAGTGGTACCCCTGGAATGCAAAATGCAGGAACTTGCGGTGGGAAGGGCGAATAGGGATATGCAGGTAAGCATCCTGCATGTCCAGAGCGTACAGTCACTGTCCCGGCTGAAGAAGGGGCAGAAGACTCTGCAGAGAGAGCATCCTGAACCTTTTGTACTCCACAAACAAGTTCAGGGAGCTGAGGTCGAGAATCAGCCTCACCTCGCCTGACTTCTTGGGGACCAGGAAAAAATGGTAGTAGTAACCCGTCCCCCAAAGATGTGGAGGAACAGGGTCTATCGCCTCCTTCAGAAGAAGAGAGGATATTTCTTCCCGAACCAGAAGATGATGTTCTGGGGAGTAAGACGACCTGGAGGGGGTTTCGAGGAGGTTTCCGAAGAAACTCTATTGAGTGTCCTTCTGCGATCAACTGGAGCACCCAAGTGTCTGAAGTGATCCTCTCCCAACCCGGTAGATGGAGGGAGACTCTCCCTTCTACCGGTTCCTCTGGAAGTCCCAGAGGCTGTGGGAGAGGAAAGGAGTCAGGAGGTGTGAGGCAGCATCGCGGCTGAAGCCCCCGCTGCTTTTTTGGGTGGGTGGTGGAGCTTGGCAGCCGGAGGGGCCCGATGTTTGTTGGCCCGCTTTCCCTGAGGTTTCGCCTTTTGCCGAGAACGTCTGTGAAAGGGATGACCCTGAGCCTGAGGGGGCTTGTACATTGAGTCAACAGACTTAAGTGCAGTACCCTTCTCCTGCAGATCGGTGATGATGTCCTTGACATTGCTACCGAACAGTACTGAACCCCTGAAGGGCGCATCCTGGATAGCAGACAGCACCTCCGGGACCAAACCTGACACCCGGAGCCAGGCATGATGCCGCAAACCCAGGGTGAAAGCCGAGCTTCGACCAGCAGCGTCCACTGCGTCGTACATCGCACGAAGCATGTGCCGACTGGCCGAATGCGCAGACCGGACTAGATCCGCCACTTCCTGCTTCGTCTGAGACTTGGGAAGGGAGTCCGATTTAGCCTCCACCTCACTAAGGATTGCCTTCTGGTAATCCCCCATATGACCAATGTAATTCAGGGCCCTAATACCCAGAGTGGAAGAAGCATAGACCTTCTTCCTGTACTGCACCAGAAGGCAGGATTCCTTGTCAGGTGGTGACGAGCTCAAGTGCTTGGGGTTAGCTGTCCGGCCGTGAGCATCACTAATCATGACTGAATCAGCTCAAGGGTGCGAATTTAAAGAGTCAACACCCTCCGGAGCCTGATAAAGCCTGTCCAACTTCCTAGGAAGGGGGGGGCTAATGCTGAAGGTTGCTTCCAAATGGTGGAAACAAGGTCAGCATGAGGCTCAATCCAGAGTGGCACCAGTGTAGGAGCGGTCTCTAGCAGATCCAGGTGCGCAGCGAGTTTCTTACGCTGTGGATCTGGCTCCAAGGAATGCCACTGATGAACTGCCTGGATTTTGCGTAACTCCATAAAGTAAGGATCCTCCGGAGAAGACTTCGGAAGAGTCCTTGGCCTGGGGTTGTCCGGAGAGCGGGGCTTGTCGTCTGGGTCGGAACGACCATCGGAATCATCTGAGGTCTCCGAGGAGGATGAAGAGGATGAAGACTCCTCCTCCCGACACGGGGAAGGAGCGGACCCCTTGGGAAGCCCTCGGGGAAGCGTATCCTGCCCTGCCCTGGTAAAGGAGGCCTCGCCTCTGGTATCCGGAGGTGGGGAGGGAGTCTCTCGCCTCCGATGTAGGGGATCTGGAACCAGAACCGGCGTCGGAAGACAGCTCTCTACCTCCCTGGTGAGTTGAGCCCACCAGAAAGCCTGAGCATCCTTCAAATCCACCGGCAGCTAAGGGGGCCGTGGAGGAGGAGGAGGAGGAAGGGGATACGGATACTGTGGGTATCCATACCCAGACGGCGATAAGCCTGGCATCGGGTATTGGGGCACCGTGTACTGCGGCGTCAGGTAGGCCGGCTTTGGGTACTGGGGTGCCGGAAACTGCGGGCCTGGGTATGATGGCGTCGGATAGGATGGGGTCAGATACCCAGGGACCGGGGGTCTGCGGGAGCAGAGGGCCCCAAAAACAGCCGAGTGGGCGGGCCCGGAACGGCAGGCCCGGCGCAGGGGCAGCATCTGGCAATGGGATATTGTTGAGTAGGCCGGCGTTGGTCCCGGCATCCGAGGATCTGGTGTCAGGTCATCCGGCCCGCAGGAGGGAGACCCAACGGCAGTGTACCCACCTCCTCTGTGTCACCCGGGGAAGAAGGATCACCATCCCCGGGATCCAGCAGAGGAGATGCTGGTGCCTCGGAGTGCAACGAGCATTGCAGCGAGCTCGGGACGATGGATCGGCCCGAAGGGTCCGGCGTCGAGCGGATGGCGGAGGAGCCGACATCTGTCTTATCAACGGGATCTGGGCGGACGTCGGAGGAGCCAGCGTCCGACTTATCAGACCCAGCGCCGACGAAGGCTGTGAAGGAGGGGAGGCCTTGGTGGGCGCTTTGGAGGCCGTGCGCTGCCCTGGAGGGTCGGGCGTCTTAACGGCCTTACCTGGGCGGGTGTCAGAGGAGCCTATGTCCAACTTATTAGGGCCGCTCGAACCAGAAGGCTGAACGGTGACAGCATTACTGGGAGCGACTGCCTCCTTGGACCCGGAGGCTCCCGAGGGGCCTGAGCGCGAGCCCGATGGGAGGGTTGACGCCGTCTTGGAAACCTCCAAGACGGCCGCCATAGAGCTGCCTTCCGGGGGAGGCATTACCTGCAGCACCGCGACCCCAGCCGAGGCCGCGGTGATCAATGAGGAGTCCCGCTCCTGGTACTTCTTCTTGTGGTGGCCCTCCGGAGAAGTCGAAACCTGCCAAGATTTTTTCAGTTCCTTTTCCATGGAGGTCATTTTTTGTTTAAGAACGTGGGCCTCCAGGGACTGCTGCCTCCGCTTTCAGGTGGCCGCGTTAAACTGCTGGCAGAGCTGGCACTTCTCGATGGGATGATTGGGGCCTAGACAAAAAAGGCACTGGGAATGTCCGTCCTTTTGCGGGAGCTGGGCGCCGCAAGAATCGCACTTATTCTTGTGCTCAGAGGGAGTCGGGGATGACCTACAAGGCAGCTGTAGGTAAGGCTGACGAAAATCAGGAAAAAAGTAGAAAATAGTCAGTAAAAATTACCGACGATTGACTGCGAAGCAGTGAACTTAACTGCGAGGCGCTGCATGAGCTAACGGCGGGAAAGAACTGGAAGACGGGTGTGGGGGACCGTCCCTTTATACTGACGTCGGTCACCTGACATGGGGGCGGTCCCCTGCCAGAGACTGCTAGCTAGAAATTTTTCTGTGGGGTCCTGACGCCTGCCGGCTTCAGTCCTATTTGTAATAACCTACTGCAAGAGCCCTCTCGAAGCACGACTGGGGTTACACAAGAAAGCACACATGAGGAGAAGCTGCGGTAGCTCAACATATATTCCCTGGAGGAGACGGGAGAAGAGCGGAAGAGGACGTGACTGAGACTTACAAGTACCTCATTGGGGTAAACAAGGTTCATGAGGGGAGTCTCTTTCAGATGATGAGGAACACCAGAACACAGGGGCATGCTATGGAGTTTGGGGGTGGGGGTCAAGAGGGACGTGAGGAAATACTTCTTCAAAGAAAGAGTGGTGGACCGCTGGAACAAAATGCCAGAAGAGGTGGTGGGGGAAAGACAGCATGGGAGTTTCAAGCATATGTGGGATAGGCACATGGGTATAATAAAAAGAGGAAAGGACACCTGTAACCAAACAGGGTCCAGGGTGTAGTAATACATAAGGAAACAGGGCAGACTAGATGGGCCTACTGGTCCTTCTCTGCTGACAGTTCTATGTTTCTATGTACTTACTCCCCATTCACACACACTGGATCAACCTAAGTATGCCCCGGTACATCTGGATGTGCCTGTTGATGTCATCTTAGACTAAGAGTGGGTTTTTCAAGAATAAGCTGTGGTCCTGCTGTACTGGCTACTTTAAATACCATCCATAAGATTCTGAAGGGATCTAAACTCCACCTTGCCACTCCTGCCTGCCATTTTCCAGATCTACCAACCTCAAGAAGTCCACAGTTCTGGGCAATGAAGCTCGTAAATGATGGAGTTCACCACTTCTCATTTACAAGAGGAGATGATAGATGAACCATTAAAGACATGATTCATAGTACTGTGGCAGGTAATCTTTTTTTATTTCAACAATTCAGCATTCCATGCTACACAAAATATTCAACACTCATTTGACCCAGTGGAATAGCTACGAATAATGATTCAGCGTCTTGTGACAATATCAAATAATAGGCAATGCACTGCTGAAAAAAATGATGCCCCTTATAGAAGCTTGCTTTGTATGCCTCAAGAGAAATAAGAGAAAAGTACAGTTACGGAAGAACTTACCAATAACAGTAGACCTTTGAGGGAATCTCTTTCATCAGGCCACACCTATGGAACTATAGCCACCAGGAGCTAGGACTGGTCTGATTTAAAGTAAACTCAGACACCACCTTTGGTAAAAACTTAGGGTTAGTACACAAAGACACCCTCTCTTTGTGGAAAATCAAATAATGAGACTCAAACATAAGAGCCTGAAGCTCAGAAATCCTTCAAGCAGAAGTAATAGCAACTAAAAATAACAATTTCCATGACAGAAAGCATAACTTGCAAGTCGCAGCCAGCTCAAAAGGAGCCAAAGTCAGCTTCTCTAACACAAAATTTAAGTCCCAAAATGAGACTGGACTGCAGATGAGAGGCTTCAAGTGTAAGATGCCTCTCAGAAACGTACAGGACACTTCCAGTTGTGCTACCACATGGCCACTGATAGGCACATGGAAAGCAGAAATAGCAGCACCTTTTTTTTTTTTTTTTGTCAACTCTATTTTATGCCCTTTCTCTGGCCCCATAAATCTCTCTCCGGCTCAGCCACTGGGTCCAACACTCCATCCCACTCCACCTGAGGCCCCCACCAGCCATACCTCTGTCCCAGGATGCTCCTTCTCCATTCACCCGGCTGAGTCAACCCCCCCCCAAGCTCTGAACCTCCACCTGAGGTGGGGCCGCCACTCCAGTGCTCTATCTGAAGCCGGAGATCAGATGGGGTGAGCCCGGCGATGAGCATGGGGATGCTGGCCGAGGGGCCTACCTTCGCCTACCCAGGTGCCAGGGCTTTTCTGTTTTCTGGTTCCCGGGGGGCGGACGTGCACTGATGTCCAGCAAGTGACTGGCATGCTTCCGCACCCATCCACAAGACATTCACAGCCCCCATACCCTTCTACTAGGTCCCCGTAGGTGTCAGCAACCCCCAGATACCACCAGGAGTCTTCATACCACAGGACACATGACTCACCCACCCCCAGGAGAGGAAAGCAGTCCTTTGGATGTTCAATCCTCTCCTGCCAACCCCCGACGACCCGAGATCGTTCCCAAACCCGGGTCGACGGCATGACGCAAGGTGTGGCGTCCAGCACCTCAACCCTCAGCACCACCGGGCCCAGATGCACATTAATGGAAGAGTATTGCAGTCCAGCATCAGAAGGACAGCAAGTACTCCAGAACTGAATTCACTGGACAAGTGAAGGGATCCAAGTGATGGGAAGCACCCCACAGAGCAAAGTGCTTCCACTTCACGGAATAAGTGGCCCTGGTGGAGGGTTTTCTAGCAGCCACAAGGATATCAGCCACCTTTTGAGACAGCCCAAATCTAGTCATGGCTACGTCTTCAGGAGCCATGCATGAAGATGGAGGAACCTGTGGTCCAGATGGACCCGAGGGCCCTGCTCCTGTGACAGCAAGCAAATGTACAGCGGTAGAGGTACTGGAGGTTCCACTGCCAATTGCTGCAATAAGGGAAACCAGACCTGATAAGGCCAGAAGGGTGCTATGAGTATCAGAGTCGCTCCCTCAATCTGGAGCTTGATCAGTATCCTCTGAATTAGAGGGAAGGGAGGAGAGGCATAGAGGAACCTCCCTTTCCAAGAGTCGGACAACACATCTCACCAGAAAACTCCATGCCCTGGAGCGCGAGAGCAGAAAATCAGCAGCTTTCATTGAGTGGGGACGCAAAAAGGTCCAACTCTGGATGATCCTATGTGTCGTGCTGGTCTTCCACTACTGAGGTCAGCAGTTCCCACTTGTGCGTTCTGGACTGCGACCTGCTTAACCTGTATGCCAGGTCATTTTGGATGCCTGGAACATGGGCTGCGGAAAGTTCTAGACCATGTTCTACATCCCAATACCAGATCCTTATCACTTCTCTAAATAGGGGGTATAAATAAGTCCCCCCTTGCTTGTTTATGTAGTGCACCACCCTGATGTTGTCCATCTGCACCAGCAGATGCCCTGGAGACAGGTGATCCTGGAAGGCCTGCAGGCAATACAGAACGGCTCTCATCTCTAGGATGTTTATGTGGAGGGAAGTCCTCACTTGAGTCCAAATACCCTGGGTCAGGTGAGGCCCCAGATGTGCCCCACAGCCCATCCCCGAAGTGTCCGTGGTGAGGATTTGATGAGGGAAGGGGATTAAGAAAGGAACCCTCTTGAGCAAATTGTTGGGTTCCATCCACCACTGAAGCACCTTCATTACAGGCGATGATACGGAAACTTATGTTCTAGATCATTAGTGCGTTGATCCCACCAGACTCTTAAAAGTCCACTGGGGGATCCACACGTGCAGCTGTGCTGGGGGACCATAACAATGGCTGCTGCCATCAGGTCCAGCAGTCTCAGAAATGTCCTGGCTGTGACATACCTGTTGCTACAAAGCTCCTGGGGCTGTGCTCTCAGGCGCTCAGCCCTGTCCTGAGGTAGGAAAGCTGGTCCCTAAGCGGTGTCCAGTACTGCTTCTATGTACTAGAGATGCTGACAAGGGATCAAGGCTAACTTGGACAGGTTGGCCGTAATCACTAAGACATTGAATAGCTGTCTGGTATGCTCTAGGGTATGAAAACAGTTGCTCCCTGGACAGAATTTTGAGCAACCAGTCATCCAAGTAAGGGAAACAATATAGTCCCTCCCTTCTGATGGCTGCTGCCATTACCGCTAAGCATCTGGTAAAGACCGTGGTGCAGATGACAAGGAAAAGGGCCATATCCTGAACTGGTAGTGTTCCCCCAGAAACAGGAACCTGATTTACTTCCTGTGAGGAGGGCAAACCTAGATATACAGGTAAGCGTCCTGCATGTCTAGGGAGCATATCAAGCCCCCTTGTTGCAGTAGGGGCAGCAGGCCTTGCAGGGCTACCATCCTGAACTTCTTGTATTGGATGCAGAAGTTCAGGTTTCGAAAATCCAGAATGGGCCTCAAATCCCCTGTGGATCTGGTGACTGGGAAGAAGCGGGAATTGAGCGGAATGTTGTCTGGAGGATAGTTTGACTGGTTTGGAGGAAGGTCTGGAGATAACTCCAGAAGCTCTAGAGTGTGACCTTGCTCTATGAGTTGCAGGACCTAGGCATCTGTTGTAATCTCTCTCCACCTGTCCAGGTCAAGGGAAAAACAACCTCCTACCACTGCTCCCTGGTGTACTGGAGGGAGGGGGGTTTAGTAAGGAGTCATGATGAATCAGTGCCTGTAGCAGGGGCTGGGGTAGGCAAAGCTGCTGCTGCTCTAACTCTTGCCCTGCAGTCTGGTCCCTGACTTGGGTCTGTGGGTGGCGCGATGAAAGGGTACCTTCTGCCTATACCCTTCACTTGGTGTGGCAAAGGGAATGAATTGACCAAAGGGTTCTCCCTGAAGCTTGCAGGTCTTTAAGACTATCCTGCATGTCTGCCCCAAAGAGCTTGTAGCCTCTGAAAGGGGCATTCAAAATGGACTGTTGGACATCACTAGCAAATCCTGACACCCTGAGCCAAGAATGTCTCCTAAGATAGATGCCAGCCACTGCTGCCCTGATTGAGGCATCAGACATATCACAGGTAGACATCAGGAGATTCTTACCTACATCATCTTCAGTCTGGAGGACCTTGAGCATCCCATTTCTGGGGCTCTCTGGAAGGGCCTAGGCTGCAGCTTTGGCCTTTTTTCCAGGGAGTATTCTGGAATCTGACCATATGGGTCTGATAGTCGGCTATTCTGAGGCACAGCATGGCAGAAGCAACAGTTCTCTTTCCCAAGCAATCCAGCTTTTTTGACTCCTTATCTGATATGAGAGAGCTGAGGTGTTTAGGCACCTTGGACCTATCATGGACTGCCTTAATGACCACTGAATCTGCTTCAGGTTGCCCTGTGAAGAAGGGTTTTCCTGAAAGGGTATGGTATAACTTGTCAGCCTTTCTGGGCATGGCGGGAATCAAGTTGGCCTGTAGCAGACAGCCATAGTGGCATCGTCTAATGCAGCCTACAAGGGAGGAATAACAAGAGGTGGAGAATCTCGCAGTTCAAGGAACTCCACAAAGTTCCTCCGGGTGATGTCCTCTTCCTGGGCATCAAACCCCATGGCAGTCTGGAGCTGTCTCATCACCTCAATGAAGGAAGGGTCTTTAGGAAGGGACACAGGTGTATATAGTGCGGAGTCCTCACTCCTGGTGAAAATGGTGGAGCCAGATCTCTTTGTGCTGTTGTCCATATCCACGTCTCCTCTCATAGTAAGAGGTCAGGTATGTATTCCTGATCCTCAACAGGCTCTGAAGGATATAAGGAGAGGATTGAAGACATCAACACCCTGAGGTGAGCAGGGCGCGTCGACGAAGCAGGCATCGATGGGGATGGGGGGTGGGTGGGGGGCTGGAATGGCAGGCCTCAGCATTGTCGGATCTGGAGGAGGCACAAGGCGCTGTAAGATCTCCACAAAAGAGGAGAGCACTGTCTGCATGCTGACAGTGGACTGCGATGCAGGAGCACTGTGGAACGCCAATGAGAAAGGTCGAGTCCCCAACCTACATGAAATGCATTGCAGCAACAACAGGAGAAGCTGGGGTCCTGATGTCGATGGACCGTAGCTGGCCATAGAAGAACTGGGGGAACCCACTTCTAGCTGACCTGAAAGAAGCTGAGGTTTGCAGCATCGGTAAAGTCCGGACGTCATCATGCCTTCACCAGCTGTGGGAGGTTTGGTGGAGCTCACTGACAAGGCCAGCCCTATGGAAGCGAGGGTTTGGGTGGCAGCAGATGCCATTGCCAAGGTGGACGATGACACTACTACGGTTAGTGCCAGGTTAAGCAGTGACCGGGAATGAACCAGGGAGGGGAAACTTATCCTTACTCCATTCCCTTTCCTGGGGTTTGTGTTTGATTGGAGACTTGTCCTGGGCCTTGGAGGGATGGGAACCTGAGGACTGGGCCGGCGATAAGGAGGAGTTTTCCGCCTGGAGCTCTCTTTCCATTCTGGCTACCTTCTGCTCTAGAAGGAAAGACTGCAGGGCTTTCTGATGGTGTCACTGGGTGACTAGATTGAATTTCAGGCAGATTTCACAGGCCTTGACATTGTGAGATGGCCCAAGACAGCCGATACAGGTGTTCTAGTCATCGTGGGAGTAGATTTTTCCACAAAAGCTTAGTGGGATCTTTTGTTAACAGAAATGATGACAGCAATCACTTCAGAAATAAAGTGATAACGTAATAGGGTGAGAAAAATAATAAGGCTTAAAAGAAGAGTTTAGCGGTCGACTGTAGAGGTGGTGCTCCGAGGAGTCCAGTGAGTATGGGCGACAGCGGGAAAGGAACTGAGAAGGGCATGAGGCCGATCCCATTTATGTAGTGCAGGATATCGACGTCTGATGTTGCCTTGGGCAGCCTCTACTAAGACTGCTAGCAGACATTTTTCCGTATGGTTTTAGCACCTGGTGGCTATAGTTCCATAGGTGTGGGCCTAATGAAAGAGATACCCTTGAAGATCTTGAGCAATGCCCTGGATTCAAATCATATCCTTAAAACCAAAACAAAGCATCTAACTCCAGTCATTCAGCTTCAAACATGCTCCAATGTACCCTAAGTGCTAACTTGAGCCCTACAATATTGTTGCAATGACTTATGCAGAGTCCCATGATATAAAAAGTCTGAAAGCAATCCCCTTAAGAGAATTATACTGGCCTGTTCCCCATCCAAAAAAAGTATGCCCCACTGATACAGAACAAAGTGTACATATCCTAACCCAAGTAAGACTAAAAAAGGAACTGAGTCCTCCCATTGGGAAATGAAGGAAAGGAGCTCTTAAAGTAAAAAGAGCCGCACAGGAACCAAGGAAGCTCCATGACAAACCCAGTTATACTGAGAAAAAAGTCACAGCATACCTAGCTCCACACCAAAAAACTGAAGCCAAAATAAAGGTTTTTTAACCAAAGTTCAGTATATTTATTGATTACCACAATAGTGCATCAATGGCCAAATAGGCCCACGCCTGGAAGAACCACATCTACAATTACCTCTAACGTTTCAACCGACAAACACCATTTGGTATGCACTATTGTGGTAATCTATAAATGTACTGAACTCTGGTTTAAAAACCTTTATTTGTGGCTTCAATTTTCTGGTGTGGAGCTAGATGTGCCATAACTTTTTTCTCAATATGAAAGGAGCTCTTATCCTGAAGATGCTGCTGGAGATGCACATGGCCAGATCAAAGTGGATTTGTATTTATATTTTGTTGATCAGGAAGGAGGTCTAGACAATGCTGCCTATTTTTAGCCTTGTCCCGGGGGAAGGGAATACAGATGGATGCCAACTGACATTGAACCAGATTAAGCTGTTAGTTATATTTTTAGTGAATGGGGGAAATTTGGCCAGGACACCAGGGAAATCCCCTACTGCACTGCTGTCAGTAGGGGGACCCTTGGTCGTCAGTGTTGCGATGGCCAGTCTGCCTGGGATGTTGGAGGAGATGGATGCAGTTGGTACAGGAGAGTGGGGCTCCTCTCCTGTGCTATCAACGCAAGAGGCTGTTTAGAAAGCATGTTCAGTGGCTGACCTGGTTGAGCTTAGTATTTTGGAGGATTCTACTTCGACTGGGATATCTCGTCCCGTGGGCAACTTTGTTCTTCCTTCTGGTGGTGATAAGGAACGTTTACTGGCTGCAAAATCTCAGTTATTACAACAAATGGACCTACTTGATCAAGAACTCGCTGCTTTTTCTGTGATGGATGTGCTTTCTGTTCCAGGTTCGCCTGCTGCTGTTTCCAGTCGGTCTGCTATTGCGATTGGACCGGTTTGTTCTCCCGCTCTTCTGAAAGCGGTCATTCCGCTGTCTACCACGATGTCTCCATCTAGTTCTAGGGCTGGCAGTTTGTCGGGTTCAGCCCCCGAGTGCCTACAGCCCCTTTCGCCTTGTCCACCTCCTGAAATTATGCCTCCTAACACCGCCACTATAGCTCCTTTGCCATCTACGGATTCGGCACCTGGAGCCGCTCCGGGAGGTACAGTGTTCTTTTACCCAGCATACAACAGTCTGGCTGGAGTAAATTACTGGGAGTTCCCTCTACTGTTTTACTGATGAGTCTACTGTGTTGCCACCTGCTGTTTTACGGATGGGTCGGCATGGTCTCCTGAACTAGCCTTGAGGAGTGCTGGTTGGGAACAGTTGAAAGGTGTTTCCTGGTCGCCTGATTCACAGGATCCCTCCTATATCACCCTGTTAAAGGATGCCGTAGCACCGGTGGCCACCTCACCTTCTACACCTATGAGCTCCATCTTGCCCTGGGGTAATACTTCTTCTCCTTGTGTGTTGGACTTTAATATTGTTCCTTGTACTACTGATGGGGATATTTCTGTGCCTATTGTTACTGTTTCTCCTGTGGGTGTCCTTAGTGTTTCCTCTGGTCCACAATGTCCTGCTTCTAGCTCGGCCTTGCCAGCTCAGGCAGTTGTGGTAGATACTGATCCAGAGGTACCAGTACGCTTGGGTCCAGACCCTGCGTTGTTGCATGATAATGGTACTAATTCTGGTACATCGGTGGCCGTGCACTTCTTATATAAAGGGGGGCTCAAAAACCCCCCGGACAGAATCTATGTTGCAAAAACCTTGCTTAAAGGTTCTATGCGTTTTTTTTTCCTCTGAAATTTTTGCTCTGATTAGCTTGGGGAATGCTAACTATGATGTTAGCTTTAAAAATGTATCTAGTTTGGATCGTTTCTGGGCTCAGTAAGCTACTTGTAAAACTTCCCCTACTTGGTCTCCCTTTCATGTTCTTCCTTTGACCAAACCTACGGTCAAGAATATCACCATTATGTTTAAAAATGAAGGGGGGTGAATATTGAAGATATCTTGTTCTGGCTGAAACAACGTTGTGAGGTTTTGAATAGGCCCACTCCTACTTTAGATAGCAAGCAGATTTGGGATGGTGGATGGAGGGTTCGGGTTAAGTTATATTCTAAGAATTCAGGCCTCAATCACTTGCCCAGTTTCTTTTACCTCGGGCAGGATAAGGGGTTAATTTTTTATGCAGGGCAGCCTAGATCTTGCTTTAAGTGCGGCTCTCGGGCCCACTTAAGCTCTGCCTGTGATGCGGTGAAATGTAGCCACTGTCTGGACTTTGGCCATAATTCTAGTACTTGTTTGAATCTTTTCAAATGTAACTTATGTGAACACACTGGTCATGCTTATGGCCGTTGCCCTTGGGCCTCACATAATCGGGATGACTGTCCATCTCAAGAAGGTCTCATTAATCTTGCTCAACAGCAGCAGGCTAAAAGGATTGCAGAGCATCATTTGTGGGCTGGCCTTGTGGCTTCGCCCCCTCCCCAACCAACTACTACCCCGGGGGACTGGGGATGTGGGGGCCTCTGATTTCGCCCACCAGGATGTAGTTCCTATGCAAGAACAGGTAGATATTGTGGTGCCTGAGGGCCCTGTTTTATCTGCTTCTGTCTCTACAGATCTTGAAGTTATGTCTCCCCCTCCCCTGCCTTTACCTCAGACTCAGCCTGATCCGGAGCCATCTGCCTTTATTACAGTACAGAAAAAAAGGGCTAGGAAGAGGCTGACTGTTTCTGGTCGAGGTAAGGTCCCTGGTTCTAGGCCCTGGAAGACTAGTAATAAGTTTGCTGTTTTGGCTTCTGATGTTACCGATAGGGATTCCGCAGATGAAGACACTGATACTTCCTCAATTGTTTCTAACACAGATACAGAGGGGGGTGAGGATATAGATCCCATTGCCAAAAGAACTAGACAGTGTCGGCGAAGTAAATCACCTTAACCTTTCCCTATGGATTCCTTGTCAGTCCTCTCTTTTAATGTTAATAGTATCAAGGGAGACAGAAAGCTTGGTGGTGTCATGCTATCTTTACAGGATATGTGTTGTGACATTACCTGTTTAGTTGATACTTGGTTAAAAACCAATAGGGAACTTCAGCAGGCCTCACGGGCTTGGTCCTACGGACCTTCCTTTTGGTCCTCTGGGGCAGATAAATGTGATGGTGTGGGTATTTTGTTTTCCAATTCTGCTCTTCATGTGTCTAGACTTGTGGATATTTGTCCCGGGAGGGCATTATTGCTTGACATATCCCTTCAATCTGAAAGATTTTGACTAACTGCCTTGTATGCTTCTCAGACTAAAGCACAGTGATCTGCCCTTTTCCGTTTAGTGCAACCCTTTTTACATACTTCCAGACTGGTTATTTGGGCTGGGGACTTTAATTGTGGCCTACACCAGGCAGATAGAGAGCTTTGGACCTCTAAACTTTTTAGTGATACCATGGCCCTTAAAAATGTAATCTCCACTGCTAAACTTCAGGATGCCTATAGGGTTCTGCATCCTAAGGGTGGGTATACTTATTTCAGGGGAGACTGTAGAACTCGAATTGACTTCATCTTTCTTTCTCAGTCTCTTACAGTTATTGACTGTCGGACTCTTGGGAGTGAGTTTTCAGACCACGCGGCTCTAAGGGTTACATTTTCATGGTCTCAGGTTCCCCGTTGTAGAAAGAATAGGTGGAGACTTAATGATTCCATACTTCAAGATCCCAAAGTCCAAAAATTGTGGAGAAGGGAATAGGCAGCATGGCTGTCTGTTGCTGATCTCTATGAGGATATTATGGAGTGGTGCGATGACACCAAGGCTAGATGGAGACAGGTTTTAAAAAAGAAAGCTGCTGACACCCATACCAGTCGCTATAAGGAGTACTTGGCATTACGTCAGCAATTGCAGACTTTGATCTCACTTTCAGATAGTTCTACTCATGATTATAGCTCACAGGTTTCAGTCCTTAGTCGTCAGATGCGGGATTTGCAGTATGACAGAGCCAAATCCTTGGGATACAAAGCACGCTTTGGGACTAAGCTGCCCAAGGGTGGCTTAGATCCTTTTAAAGAATGCCAAGACAGGGTTGACTCTAGGGTTATTTCTCATTTGTTATCCCCCACGGGAGATCTAGTTAGCTCTCCGGAGTTACTGGTTCAGGTTGTGGAGCATTATGTTTTGGGCATGTTTGGGACTGAATCTCCCTGTGCAGATGCTGAGGATTTTTTAGCCTCATTGTCTTTGCCCAACCTCACTACTGGGGAGTGTGATATGCTGACATCACTGAGGAGGAGGTGTTGCAAGCCACTGTTGGCTTGAAACTGGATTCTGCCCCTGGCTCAGATGGGCTCACGGCAGGTTTTTATTCTACCTTTCAAAAAGATTTGGTCCCTGCTTTAACTATCTTGTTTAACGAAATGTTGTCCAAAGCTACATTTTTGAAATCCATGAAGGAGGCAATTTTAGTCCTAATTCATAAAAAAGGTTTGGTTTCGGATATTAATAATTGGAGACCTCTAAGTCTCCTCAATGTGGATAGTAAACTTGTTGCTAAAATTTTGTTAGCCAGACTTATTCAGGTAGCTAGACTTATTAATCCTGCCCAGACTTGTGGCATCCCAGGTAGATGCCAACCTGACAATCTTATTTTATTAAGGAAATTATTTACTTTGGAAGACCAGAATCACATTAAGGGCTGGGAGCTTGGGATTGACCAGGAGAAAGCCTTTGATAGGGTTTCCCACAAGTTTTTGTTTTCTGTTTTAGCAGCTTTTGGATTCCCCTCTGAATTTATTGGATGGATTAGAGCCCTTTATTTTGATGCTGTTCTCCTTCCCAATGTCAATGGTTGGTTGGGGAATCAGGTTTTGGTAAAACCAGGGGTGCAACAGGGTTGCCCCTTGAGCCCCCTTTTATACACTTTTTGTATTGACATTTTGGTTAGGGCTGTCCTCCATTGTCCTGGGGTCCCTGGTTTACAAGGGACACATAACCCTGCCCCTGTTAAAATATTAGCATATGTAGATGATTTGGTCCTGACTGTGGTGTCCGACTCAGACGAACAAGCTCTGGTCGTTGTTCTTCACCAGTATTCTTTAGTGGCGGGTTCCCAGATTAATTTTGTGAAAAGTACTGTACTTCCCTTAGGAAACCCTATTGTACCTGAGTCAGGATCCTTTGCTGGCATCCAGCTCTCGTTGGAACCTATTAAGATACTTGGACTTTGGTTCGGGTCGGGTGATATCCAGCTGTTAAACTGGAATAATGCATTGGGGAGGGCTGATAGGCTCTTAGCTGGATGGAGGCAGCAGCAGATAGGTAAGAAGAAACGGGTTTATTTGCTTAAAACCTTGATGGTCCCTATTTTTTTGTACCTCTGTTATGTTTTCCCCCGCCCATGAAACCATTTACTAAATTGTATAGTGTTTTTTTTTCAGGGATTTTGGGGATCTCGGCGAATCCTGATAGCGAGGTTTCACTTATAGACCACTTAGTGAGGAAGGGGTAGGGATGCTACACCCTGTGGCTTTCTTTTATAGTATTTTTTTGTATTATAATTTTGGTTGGGCTTTCAAACCCGGTGTTAAGGGTTGGAAGCCTTTTATTTGTTCATGGCTTCTGCCTTGTCTTACCCCTTGGGAACAAGGCAGAAAGAGGTTGTTAGCTAAACTCCCTGGCCTTCTGGCCTATGGTTTGGAGGCTGTGAAACTGGATATGACTTGGGGTCTTACACCTCGTGATTTTTGTATACATAGCAGAAAGGCCTTGTATGAACGGATTTGGAGGCAGCGTGCTCAGAACCATATTGTGTTTCCGTCCTGTCCTCCTGATCATCTGGCATGGATTATGAAGCAACTCATGAATCCTAGGATCCCTCATTATGTATGGGACATGGTATGGCTTAGTAATTATGGAAGACTCAGTGTTAAAGGAAATCATAAACATAAAATATTGATTGATAGAAATTGTCCTAGGGAATCCTATCCTTCCATTCTTGAAACTCAGCCACATTTATTTCTTGAGTATAACTTTGCATGTGAATTTTGGAACGCCATTGCTGTTACCTGGGCTGAACCTCTCTTCTCTACACTGTCATATGCTGACATTATGTTTGGGACTCACTTGGCTTTAAACACAAAGTATCATGCTGAAACTGTATATATTGTTCTTATTTTGATGCGCTATTTTTTATGGCAGGCTAGGTGCCTGCTGGTTCTACATCAAAAGTGGATCCCTATCCCGGAAATTGTACAGAATGTTGGGAATACTGTTCATGCTGTGAAACAGGCTGATTTTTCAAAATGTTCCGGGCTGCAATTTCGTCATTTCTGGTCTAATTGTGACTTGTGGAAACTGAACTGACTTATTGTACTATTTTTTGTTCCTTTTTATTTTATGCTTTTGTATTATATTTGAGATTCTTTTCTGTATGTATTTTGTAATGAAGCCCACTTCTTCTCAATAAAATTGCCCTACTCTTGCCAGTAGGGGGACCCTGTTGCTGTGCGTGGTGGTTAGTCTGACCCTGACCTTGGAGGAGGAAGGTTTGCAGCAGAGGGCTACGATGGCCCAGAGTTCTGGAGTACAGGGAGTTCTG
This sequence comes from Neoceratodus forsteri, assembly GCA_016271365.2. Classification (NCBI taxonomy): domain Eukaryota; kingdom Metazoa; phylum Chordata; order Ceratodontiformes; family Ceratodontidae; genus Neoceratodus; species Neoceratodus forsteri. The sequence goes on from CM057449.1 coordinate 485,880,420, forward strand.
TTGAATGAGGGATCCACTGAGGTGGTGGCTGGGATGCACCCGATGGGTGGCCAGCATAACGCCCGAGTCAGCGGTCCCTTGGAAGTTCACGAAGTACAGCCTTTAAGTTTGGCTGAGAAGAGGTGATGTTTAGAGGAGGAACTCCTCAGAGTGAGCGAATTATTGTGCAGGGAATCGGACAACAGACCTGGGAAGACCGGAAGAGGCGTTCTGAGGCGTCGCCGAGGCTATGGGCGGGCGGGGACAAATAAGCTACATCGTGACCGTTGGTGACCAGTTCCTGATAACTATGCGCTGTACAAGCTTGGGGATCTTATTGAAGCTTCTTGGTCCCCATAACTAGCTTTGCGGGATGCAGGAAGGATCCCTGTGTCGGGAGCTGCTTGGAAAACGGCTGTGGATGCTACAACTATGCCTGTTGCTTCAGATACACAGATAAGTACTGATAAAACTGTTGGTGATGCTTCTTCTCTATCTCACCCTGTCCTGTGTGATGGTTCCCCTGCTCCTAAGTCTGCCCTTCCCCTAGATGTTACGCCTGGTGGGGTGGCTGACGATTCTGCTCTTAATACAGAAGCAGTGCAGCAGCCGGCTCCCAGTCTCTCTGAAAAGCCTACTTATGCTAGCCATTTTCGTCAGCCTGTGGAACTGGCTAAGCGGCGTAATGCCATTCGCCTTTGCTATGTGGGTCCCAGAGATAATCCCCCTGATCGATTTTATATTGGGAAAATGCTTTTGAACCGCAGCATGGGGTTCTCACCCTCTGGAGTCTATGTACTGATTCATGTCCCTGGGGAGTTTATCTTCGATATTAGTTTTCGTAGCCCTGCACTATTAGAGATCTTTTGGAGCCGTTATTTAAATTTGAAAACTAATCCTTTATGGTCTGACTTTATTGTTTTGCCTTTATCTAAACAGCCCTTTCGGGTTATTACCATCCTTTTTAGGAACAAAGGGGTTAATGTGGTTGATATTGTGAACTGGTTAACTAAGAGATGTGACATTCAGGGTAATCCTGTTCCTATCTTGGACGCTGAGGGCTTCTGGAATGGGGGATGGAAATTTCTGGTGAAACTGCATTCTACAGATTCTGATTTAATACATCTACCTAATTGTTTTTTCCTGGGTAGGGATAAGGGTTTCCTTTTCTACCCAGGTCAACCCAGAGTCTGCTTCAAATGTGGGTCTAGGACTCATATTAGCACCTCATGTGATGTGCTTAAGTGTACTCACTGTGGGGAAACTGGTCACCCTAGTACTCACTGCTTTCAGACGTCCAGATGTAATCTCTGTGATGAGATTGGACATGCTTTTGAGACTTGTCTTCTGGCTGCTAAAAACACGGCTGAAGTGGATTTTGGGGTTCAGGACCATTACATCCGGTTGGCTGTGCGGCAAGGCCTTTCTTCTGTGGGGAGAATGGATCCTAGAGTTTCTGCGGCTGGGCTTCCGTTGGCTGGGAAACCTCTGCCTGATGAGCCTGCTTTTGTTTCTGCTGATGTTAATTTAGATGGAGTTGAGGCACCCATTGAACCTGAGCTGGGTGTTGTGGGTGCTGCTGGTCCTGGCCCCCCCGCCTTCGGTTCCAGCCGCCCCCGATGAGGGTTTTACCACAGTTAGTGGTAAAAAAGGGAAAGCGCTAAAATGGAAAAGCAAACTGGCTAAGAAATCCACTGTCTCTGTCTTGGCACCTCCTATAGCTGACCCTGATATTTATGAGGTTTTTTTGACGGAGGATTCAGAGGTGGTGTCCGAGTTGGTCCAGCCTTCTGTGACTCCCTTCTCAGCCTGAGCCTCTGGAGCCTTCCTGAGAACATATGGAACCTAGGCCTCAGGACTGTAAAAGTGGAAGGGTGACTTGGGCCTCTAGCAAAGTGAAGTGGTGTTTTCTTTCTGTATTGTATGGCTCCATTTCACTTTCGGGTGGCATCCTTGAATGTGAATAGCATTAAAACTCCTGCTAAGCGTAAACACACTTTTTCTCAATTTGTACGTGAGAATTTGGATTGTGTCTTTTTTCAGGATGTTCGCTTGCATTCTCCTGAGGAATTACTGGCTGCTACCACTGGTTGGATATGGGGTACTGTTTTTTGGTCTCAAGGAAGGATTTATGTAGCGGTTGGGATCTGTTTTTTTGTCACACATTCAGGTGATTCATCATGTAGAAATTATGGAAGGAAGAGCCTTAGTTCTGGATATTAAATGGGGTTCACTGCCTTTGCGTTTATTGAATGTTTATGCACCACAAACTAAATTTGATAGGGTGAACCTTTTTAAATCACTTTATCCCTTTTTGTGCACTTCTTCTATGGTTATTTTGGGAGGTGATTTTAACTGTTCTTTACCTTCCCTGGTATCTCCAGCCTGCGGTAAGAAGGTTTACTGTGATGTGGCTTGTTTGGCTCAACTAATCGCAGACGTTGGTTTAGTTGATGCTTTTGGACCTACTTTTGGAGGGTCTGGTAATACATATTTTTGTGGTCCTCAGGCATCCCGGATTGATTATTTTTTTCTTCCCTCGTGGTTGCTGTGCAGTCCAAATGTTTGCAAGAGATGGCTACATCTGACCATGAGCTACTTAAATTAACCCTGTGTGATGTGCCTGAGGCCCAGAGGGGACCAGGCCTTTGGAAATTAAATACCGCCTTACTAGATATCTCTTGTGTGGCTGAAGGGCTCCATTCTTTTTTGCTAGCATGTCAGTCTGTCTTTTTTTTTATATGACAATTTAAATAATTGGTGGGGGGATACCAAAAATGAAGTCAGGACATATTTTAAGGTAATAGGTAGAATTAATGGGAAGCTTCGGCATGATGAGCTTCGTTATTTAAGGGGTTGACTTCATTTCTGGTCCACTCTCCATCAGCATCTTGGGTTTGACTGTCTTGATAGGATTAAGGAGTTGAAGGTGGAGCTGGCACAGTTACAGTCACAGGTTTTGCAGGATATGGAGCTGAAGCATAAGTATGGGATTCTTGGTAAAAAACGGGACACCTTACCATTTGAATTCATATGGCTTTTTAAGGAATCTCGTGGTATGCTGTATTTGAATACTGAAGGGGGTTGGCGAGTATCAACTACTGAAGGCATTTTGGATACTATTCATACTTATGCTTCTGCCTCTTTTAGGAGTAGATCTCTTTCGAAGGCCTCTACGTGTGATTGGTTATTGTGTAGGACATTGCCTGCTTTGGCTCCTGAATTTCAGCATACTTTGATTAAACCCATTACACTGGATGAATTAAAATCTGTTACTTGGTCCCTGAAAGCAGGTACTACTCCTGGTTCTGATGGGCTACTTCATGAAGTCTATAAGGTACTTTGGGAAGTGTTGGGGGTGGAATTTTGTGAGGTCTTGAATGCAGGCTTACAAGCTGGTAATCTCCCTGAGAGTATGTTGCAGGGTGTTTTGTTGCTGATTTATAAAAACAAAGGTGATTGGGGGGATTTAGATAACTGGAGGCCTTTGACTCTGCTAAATACTGATTACAAAATTCGGATGAAGGTATTATGTACTCGTTTACGGGGGATTTTGGATTCTTTGCTACATCCTTCACAGTTTAGTGGAGTACCTCATAGGAGGGTTCAGTATGCCCTGATTCTTCTCAGGGAGATTTTACATAAGGGGACTTCAAGGGAAATCTTTGGTCATCTGGTCTGTCTTGATCAAGTGAAAACTTTTGATCAGGTGGAATATATTTACCTCTGGGAGACCTTGAGTAGTTATGGTTTTCCTTTTTAATTCATAGGATGGTTGCAAACATGCTATAAAGGTATCAGTTTATTACCAAGTGTGAATGGTTGGTTGGGAAAGAAGGTTAGGGTATATAGGGGAGTTAGGCAGGGGTGTCCGCTAAGCCCTTTGCTTTATGTGCTTTCCTTAGACCCCTTATTGCATGCCTTATACAAGTCAGATGACATTATAGGTCAGTCAGTGGGTTGTGCAGATCCGCAGATTGTTTCTGTAGCATATGCAGATGATTTGGTCTTGGTTTTGGCAGACAGGTCTTCGGCTGTAGCGGCGCAGCTTTTATTGCAGACCTTTTCTGACATTTCTGGCTCCCCCATTAATAAGCTTAAGAGTGGGATCCTACCGTTAGGCTACGATGCCGCTGATGCGGCCTTGATTTGGGATATGCCTATAGATTTAGGGTATAGGAGGATTATTGGTGTTTATTTTGGAGGTGCTGATGCTCATAGTTATAATTGGGAAAGGCAGTTGTTGGAGGGCACGTGACAGAGTGGCTCTCTGGAATAAGGGTCGAATGACAAAAGCCAAACGGATTTACCTTATTACGACCTTTTTATTACTGTGTTTTTTGTTTTTAGTGGCAGTTTACCCCCCCTTTGGAAACATGACTCTATACAGTGTTTTTTCTTTGTTTATGGGGAAGTAGGCTGAACCCGGTACAGAGGGGCATAACATATTTACCTGTTAGTGAGGGAGGTCTGGGGATGTTGAATCTGGTGGTATTTCTTTATGGTATTTTTCTTTTTTATAATTTAATTCCGTTGCTTAAAGGGAACAGTAAGATCTGGACCCCGTGGGTGGCTGATGGCATTGGTCTCCTTCTGGAGCAATGGGACTCCACTACCGTTTTATCACGTCAAGTCAGACTGTGTACCATTGCTAGTCACATTCAGGGGATGTTTCGAAAATTTAAATCCTGGCATATTGTTGGTGGGTTCTCTTTAAGGCTGGCATCTTTCTGAACTGAAGGGGCAGGTCCTTTTCCACTACCTCCACAACCCACCTGTCTGTGGTAATGAGGGTCCAGGGCTAGGGGTAGTGGGAGAGCCTGCCCCCTACAGGCAGAGGGGAGGTGACCTGGGCTGAGAAGTCAGGACTTTCGCTGGGTGGCAGGAACAGGGGTAGAGCTCCTCAGACCCCTCCTGCCTCTTTCTCTGAAGTAACCTCTGAACTGTGAGAGGTCAGACAGAGGGGGAAGGGAGTAACAGGGTCTAGGAAAGTAGCCCCTGCCTCTGTTACCCCTGTGTTGAGGTTTTTGAGCAGCCTGAGGCTTAGTCTTGGAGACGTTGCTCTGTTAGGTTGCCTTGTACTCATCAACCTTTTTCATATACTCCTCAGTCCTGGAATCAGAGAGTACATTTCTGTCACAGGCAAAATCCATGGCTTTGAACCGAGTGTCCTATAACAGATCTGTTGTTCTGAGCCAAGCAAAACACCTCAGGGGAAATAGCCTGGGCCATAACCCTTGGGACAGCATCATTGCTATAATCCGCCATGTGGAACTGATACTTTGTGGCCTCCAAGGCCATCTTAGCCATTTCTACTAAATCCTTAGCCATAGAATCACAGCCCCGTTTAACTATGGCTAGGACTAGGTTCCATAAAGCCTTCTGATATTTGGCTGTGTAAGCCATGTATGAGGCAAGGCGGAGAAGAACAGAGGCTGAAGAATATGTCTTTCTGGCCATATAATCCAACCTCTTAAGAGTCTTTTTCAGGAGGCAGGGAAGTAAGGGGGACCCCTGCCTTGCCACATGCTGCTTGTTGCACCACTCCATCATGACTGGGGTGAACAAAGAGGAATTATGTGTCAGTTTTAGAAAACTGGCACTTTTTAGCAGCCTTCTTTTCAACCCCTTGCACAGATATGGGGGTCTGAAGAATTTTCATTGTTTTCTTCATGAAAGGTTTGTAAATAGGGAGAACTAACTTTTTAGGAGGGGGAAGACCTTTCATTTCCCTGTAGTCCTGGTCTTCCTCCTCATCCTGGTTGGACTCTTGAGAAAGGAGGTCAAGGGTGTCCACCATGTGTGGCAGAAAAGAGAACATGGAGGTAGCATCCTCTTGATCAAGAGATGCCCCAAAATTGGGATCAGGTGACACGACAGGTTCTGGAGCCTTGCCCTCCGAAATGTCATTTGGGGCATCATAGAAATCATCATTGTCCTCTCCTTCATCAACCCCTGCAGCAGAGGGGGCAGTGGAGGGGAACTGCCTGGGAAAATCAGATGCACCAAAAAGGGCTCCCATGCCCTGGATTGTCTGGTAAAGGTGCCAGGCTTTTGACATATCCTCCATAGAGGGAAGGTCCCCTGCAACATCTTGAGGGACACCCTCCTGGGGTTCAATGTTTTTTGACTTATCGTTGTGTTTCTTTCCCACTGTGGCCTCACCTTTGGCACCGCCTGGAGGAGCAATGAGATTCTTTTCTTTACAAGTCTTTTTTGTAGCCACTTCATCAGTGACTTGTTCAGGTGTTTTCTTAGAACCAGGCACTTCATCTGTACTTTTTAAATTTTTTGATTTAGGAACTTCATCAGCTCTTTTAGAAGCCTTATTTTTAACAGACACTACATCAGTGCCAGGCTTTGTGTTCTTTGTTTTCAAAGGCACTTCATCAGCATCTGTACCAGGCTCAGACTTTAAAGATGCCTCATTTGAATTATTTTTATTTTTTAAAGGCCCCTCATCATTAGCCCTGGGTCTGTGTTTGGGGACAGATGAAGACCCTTCTTCTGCCATTTCTCTAAGCCTTTTTGCTCTATTTCTTATTTTTTTGTATAGAATTTGGAGCAAAGAACACAGTAATGATTTGAACCTAAGCACTTTAAACACAGGTTGTGAGTATCAGCTTTAGCTAAAATTCTTTGGCAGCTTAAATAATTTTTAAAATCTGTGGTCCAGTCCTTTTCTTTGGGGTTTCTGACATGCCCAATTTATAGAAAACCCCTAACTAGAATGTTGAACCATTTAAAAATAAGGTCCAATGGTCAATTCCCTTGCGGAAAAGAACCGCGACTTTTCTGAGGTAAAATATATGTAGAATTGTCGGTTCCCACTACAAAAAGGGAACCGTGATAAAAATAAATAAATAAATAATGATATGTAAAAGGAACCCCAGAAACGCTAGACACAATAACTAAAACTTTTTAAAATGAATAAAAAAGGGAACAGCAAGGAACTGTGGAACCTAGGGAAAACGCGGTTCCCGGGAACCATGGGGAACTGCTAAAACTAATAAAAAAATACTCAGCACACTCAAAAATATAAAGAGCCAAAACAAATAGCTACCAGTATCAAGAAAACAACTTTTTCTTGTCAGGTGAGAGAACACCTCAGAGGCAGTGTTGCTCAGTCCAGCGGAGAAAAAATTCTGAAGCCTCCTTCCCTCTCATGCACATTCTCTAGCTTCACTCTGATTGGCTAATTCATAATACTCATTATCGCACATTCCACCTCTGGGACAGTGCTAGCTGGTCAGCTAACTGCATTAGTTACTGATGCTAAAGGACCCCTAGGGTAAGAATAGATGTTACAAAAAGAAAACAATGTCTAAGCTTTCAAATCAACCAAGTCCTTCCTCGAAGACTTATGACAATTGTTCAGAGAGTCACAATCAATTAACGCCCAGATCATACATAAAAAACCCCCAGAAAACATTCTCGTTGGTTGGAAGTATCTATTTCAAAAAATCACAAATTTTTTTTTGTAGACTTTTTCTGCTCCACCGATGTGGAATTCTCTCAGGCATCCTCCTCTCCCATGTGCTCTACCACCCACCTGAAGCTCTCCTCCATCCCCGCACCAGCCAGGCAGACCCCCGGCTCTGCACCCCCCGAGGTGGGACCGCGCTATCCTCCCAGGAAGCTCTAGCTAACAATCTAATGTGCCCAGCTGGGCGGTCGGCCCAGATGGAAGGAGTAGCCCGGTGTTGGAGTGTGGCACAAAGGGGCAGGGTGCCGTCGCCTATCCCCGTCGACTGGGATTTTCACCTTTACGTTGCCCCCTGGCAGTGCGGCATGCAATGACACCTGCGCATGGCTGCCCTGCTGTCATCTGCCATGCTCCACCCCTCACGTCTGGCTGGTGTTCCTGCAATGCCCCCGATCTGCATCACCGAGCAACCCCATGATCCCTCCCTGGGAAAGGACAGCAATCCTCTAGATGCTCCATCCTCTCCCTTCCTCACTGACTCCCAGCTCCCTAAGACCACCACTGAACCCGGGTCGCCGGCGTGGCGAGAGGAGTGGCGTCCAGCGCCTCAACCCTCAGCACCACCGGGCCAGCAAAAAATCTAAAATTTTAATGGAATGAATAGCATCCCTTTAGCTTGCTATTACTGAGAATCTTTTCAAGGTCAAACCCATAGATAAGCTGAACACTCAAGTAGGCAAAGTCTGTGCTTAGGTGTGTTAGGGGGAGGAGGGTGAAACTTCATGTAGTGGTACATGTAGGCACTAAAGACCTAGGGGGCTACACAGTGGCGTTGATCAGGGAGAGATTTGAGGATCTGGGGTAGTTGTGTTCGAAATTGGGAGCTCAGTGGCCTTCTCAGAGGTGCTACCAGTTCCAAGGGCGAGCAGAGTGAGAAAGGTAAGGATGAAAAAATTACTCACCTTAGTAATGTTGTTTCTTCTAATGGAGTCTTGCTATATTATGACAATTGCAGTATGACCGCAGGCTTGAACTGCTCCGGAGGTGAAATAGTTAACTTTCCATGAAGGCATGGAATCTCGAGCGCGAGCTCAGTCAAGGAAGCTCTGTCTGTGTGCTTTCAAACCTAAACCGTCAGATCTTTACGAGCAAACTCACTAAGGTTCTGTGTGGAAGCTGTAAACCTACACTAGCCAACTGGCTACTAACATAATAAACACACTTCTTGGTCTCGAAAAAAGACTCAAGTCAAGAGACCCAAAAGATTAAATAAAACACCAGTTCACCCTAAGGAAGGGTGAGGCAAAAACAACAACAAAGTGGCAAAAATAGAGTGCCAACACTGTGATGCCCACCCACAGCCCAACAAGGTTCTGAGAGGGCAGGCAGGAGGAGGTCATAATATGGCAAGACTCCATTAGAAGAAACAACATTACTAAGGTGAGTAATTTTTCTTCAAACAACATAAGTCTTGCTATATTATGATGATACAGACTTCACAGCAGTACCCCATGGAGGAGGGACAGAACCTACCTAGGGAATAGGCTCTGAAGGACAGCTGTGCCAAACCGAGCATCACTCCGAGCCTGGATGTCCAGGGAATAATGCTTGGTAAAAGTGTGAACTGTTTTCCAGGTAGCTGCTTGACATATCTCTAAAATGGGGATGTCTCTGGCTGCAGCCAGAGAAGCAGCTGTACCTCTGGTAGAGTGAGCCCTCAGGCCTGAGGGGAGAACCTTACTCAGCTTTTCATAACAGAATTGGATACAAGAGACAATCCACCTGGCAATGGATCTTTTAGTGGCAGGTTTCCCCTTGCCAACCTCACCATAAGTAAGGAACAGTTGGAGGGAGTCAAACCTGTGACCCTTGGTACGCTCTACATAGTAACTAAGGGCCCCTTCACATCTGTTAGCAGCCTCCTCTCACCAGAGGAGGAATGGTCAGTAAGTAAACAGGGAGAGAAATAGATTGATTAAGGTGGAAATCCGAAACCACCTTAGGCAGGAACTTTCTATTAGTCCGAAGGACTACCTTGTCTCTGTGAAAGGAGATAAAGTCTGGCTCCACTGACAATGCTTGTAATTCACTTATGCGTCTGGCAGAGGTGATAGCTACCAGAAACACAGTTTTCCAAGTCAAGAACTTATGCTCGGCTAAAGACAAGGGCTCAAAGGGAGGTTGCATGAGCTGAGCAATGCAAACATTGAGATCCCAGGCAGGAGCAGGATCCCTGAATGGGGGGTTGGTGTGAAGCAATCCCTTAAAAAACTTGGAAAACACAGGGTGAGATGACAGAGGAAAGGACTTCCCTGCTGAAATAAAGGCAGAGACAGCTGCCAAATGTACCTTCAGAGTAGCTGGTCTAAGCCCCAAAGTGTTTAGATGGACCATGTAATCTAGAACTGTGGGTAAATCAGCAGAGTCTGGGGAAATATTCTTTTCCGAACACCATATGGAAAATCTTTTCCATTTGGAGTTATAAGTAGCCCTGGTAGAAGGCTTCCTAGAAGCCTTGAGTATATCCATTACACCTTGAGAGAGGTGTAGGCCAGCAAACTCTAGTTCTTCAAGAACCAGGCCTTGAGATTGAGAGACTTGAGGTTCGGGTACCAAACCCTTCCCTGGGCACAGGTTAACAGATTGTGATTCTTGGGAAGGCACAGGGGAGGATGGACTGCTAAGGACAGAAGGAGAGGGTACCAGGGTTGCCTGGCCCAATCTGGGGCAATCAGAATTACCTTGCAGGATTGGGATCTGATTTTTACTAGCACTTTGAATAGGAGAGGGAAGGGGGGAAAAGCATAGAGAAACTTCCCTTCCCAACTGAGGGCTAAGGCGTCCAGGGGGACTGAGCCCAAGACTGGGGGCCTGCAGCAAAAGAGAGGAAGTTGATGATTGTCTGGAGCTGCAAAGAGATCTATTTGCGGGGTGCCCCATTTGGCAAATACCACTCCCAGAACCAGGGGATCCAGGGACCACTCGTGATGGCCCTGAGAGATCCTGCTGAGAGCATCTGCCAGGACATTGTCTTTGCCTGGGAGGTGAACTGCCGCAAGGGAGGTGTTCAGGGAGTAAGCCAGAGACCACAACTTCATGGCTTCGGTGCACAAGGCCGTAGACCGAGTGCCCCCTGTTTGTTGATGTACCACATTGTAGTGGTGTTGTCTGTTCTGACCTGCACAATTTTGTTCTGAACAGATTTGGAGAAAGCCTGAAGTGCTAGCAAAACTGCTCTGAGCTCCAACAGGTTGATATGGAGCAGAGATTCCTGAGGGGACCACAGTCCCTGAGTGGTGAGGTCGCCCATGTGGGCCCCCCACCCCAAGAGGGATGCATCCGTAGTAAGGATTAATGAATGAGGCTGAGTGATGAAGGGAACTCCTTGTCTCAGGTTGCTCTGATCCTGCCACCACTGCAGGGCTTGGATCAGGGTTCGAATCACTGGGATCAATTTGGAAAGAGGATCCTTTCTTTCAGACCAAAAGGCCCTCAAATGAAACTGAATGTCTCTCATCTGAAATCTTGCTCCTTGCACTACTGCTGTGGAAGCAGCCATGTGTCCCAGGGGTTGCAGAAAATGTCTTGCTGGTCGAGAGACCTGCAGGGTGAATGAGGAGGCCAGGGAGACTAGGGTGTTTGCCCTGTCTAAGGGGAGGAAGGCCCTGGCTTCCTGGGTGTTCAGTTCTGCGTCTATGAAGGTTAGGAGCTGGACAGGCTCCAGCACTGACTTTGAGAGATTCAGGAGAAAACCTAGGGAAGTAAGCAGTTGCTGAGTTATCTGAAGATGTAGTTTGACCTGATCTGAGGATTGGCCCACTATGAGCCAATCGTCCAGGTAAGGAAAGATGGCAATCTTTTGCCTTCTTAGGCAAGCTACTGCTACTGCCAGGCATTTGGTAAATACCCTTGGAGCCGAGGTAAGTCCAAAGGGCATTGCTCTGAACTGGTAGTGGCCTGAGGACAGCTCGAACCTGAGGTACTTTCGATGGGAGCTTCTGATGAGAATATGGAAGTAGGCATTCTTGAGGTCCAGGGATGCTAGCCAGTCCCCTGGCCTTAGGGAAGGTAAAATGATCCCCAGAGTCACCAATTTGAACTTTGGTTTTAAAAGGTGCTTGTTTAGGTATCTGAGATCCAGGATGGGCCGACATTCTCCTGTCTTTTTTGGGGTAAGGAAGTACCAAGAGTACAAACCTTTGCCCTGATGTAGGGGTGGAACCCTTTCCACAGCTCTGAGAGTGAGGAGGGTAGAGACCTCTGATTCTAAGGCTAGTGCCTCCGATGGAGATGCAGGAGGAAAAGATCTGGCTCTCATCTTCGGAAATTTTTTGAAGCTGAGAATCAGTCCCTGGCTTACTACCTCCAGGACCCACTTGTCTGATGTGAGAGACTTCCAGTCCTGGACAAAGTAAGCCAGCCTGCCCCCTACCGGTAGAGGAGAAGCGGCCCTGGCTACCCCATCAGGGTGCCTGCTTGGCAGGGGCTTTGGGCTGAGGGGTGGAAGCAGGCCTGCTTGAACCCCTTCTGCCCCTTCCTCTAAAGAATCCCCTCTAGGTATAGGAGGAAGAGAAGGCCTGAGCCTGGTAGAAAGGCCTATGAAAAGGCCTGCCTCTGCCCTTGGGAAGCTGCTTCTGAGGAGTGGCCTGCCTTTCCTTGGCCTGTGCACTCCGATAGGTGGTCCTGTATTCATCCATTTTCTTCATGTAATTCTCTGTTTGCTCCCCAAACAGAGAATTGCCAACCACAGGAAAATCCATGGCTTTGGACTGGGTATCCTGTGACAAGGTGGTGCATCTGAGCCAAGCCATTCTGCGAAGAGCCACAGAAGTAGCCATGACTCTTGATGATACATCATTAGAGTCCACCGCAGCATGAAATTGCACCTTTGATGCCTCGATACCATCTTTAGCCACCTGTTCAAGCTCCCTGGCAAGCTGGTCAGGGACTTGTTTGGCTAGAGCTAGCACAGTATCCCATCTGGATTTCTGGTATCTGGCAGTGTAAGCCATATAATTTGCTTGTCTCAGTCCCAAGGATGCTGCCATGTACTGTTTCTTTGCCATAGCATCAACCTTCCTGGAGTCCTTTTCAGGAGGATGTGAAGCTAGGGGAATATTTGCCTTGTCACAGGCTGCAGCCTGCACTACACCCACATGGCTGCATTGCTGTGTAAGAAATTCTGTGTCAGAACCTGATAAAGTATACCTTCTGTCCATCCTTTTGTCTACAGGAGGTATGGTAAGAGGAGTTTTTAAAACTTTTACTGTCTGCTTCCTGAAAGATTTATGAAGGGGAATAGACAGTCTCTTAGACTCTGGAATATCCATCATTTCTACATAATCAGGCTCTTGCTGGTCATCAACAGCTTCCTCAAGAGGAAGCTGAAGAGTTTCAGCAACCTTCTTATAAAACATGAAGTGAGAAGAGGACTCAGAAAGCCTAGGGGGTGGGGGGGGACCCCTAAAGGTCTATCTGGGGAGGTATCTGGTTCAATAGGAGCCTCCAGATCTTCCAGACCATATTCACTTTCCTCATAGTCTTCTTCCCCCCTCCACGGTTCATAAAATTCCTCGAAATCATAATCTTGAACCGGAGGAACCAAGTGAACCGAACGTCTCCCAGATGGTGTAGGTTCAGGAACCGGGGAAAGAGACTGGACAATTTGGATTGCTTTAGCTATCTCTTCAGCTGTTGGGGAAAAAAACTTTTTCCACAGCAGCAGACTTTCTAGTCCTCTTTGCAGGAACTGGCTCCTCGGAGCCAGCTCTTCGTTTGGCCGAGGAAGTATCGCCCTGGTCAGAGGGCACTCCCTCCGGTCTGGTTGGCACCGAACCGGGCCGGCCATCCGGGTCAGCGGACTTTTTGGCCTCCCTTTCCCTGAGCCTACTGACTCTCTTCTCAACGGTGGCAGCAGGGAAATTCTTGCAAATCTGGCAGTCTGAATCGAGGTGGTCAAACCCCAGGCAATAAACACATGTGGTGTGAGGGTCAGCCTTGGCAAAGGCTTCCCCACAGACATCACAGTGCTGAAACCCAGTGGGTCGGTTTTCTTTTGGGTTTCTCAGACATTATGCCAGCCTAACCAAAACTTGCCCGTTTATGGCAATCCGCCAACAAGACACTCCCATAGGTTCCCAACCGTGTCACGGGCTGGAAAAACCATAATGAAATCCGTTTTTTTTAGAACCGATAGGAACCGGGAACCGCACTCTAAAAAGGACTAGTAATTCAAAAAACACAACCTAATCGGTTCAAACTGAACCGATATATGTTTTACAAGTTCCACACAGAAATCGTATGTAAAACTATCTATTACTTACGTTACCACAGACAGAGCTTGAACCGAAACGGTTGCGATTAAAATTAGATGAATTTTAAACCGCAAAATGAACCGAGCAAAAGGAGAAATCTCTGGAGCGACTGTTCAGTGAGACGGAGTAAAGAATCTGATGGTTTAGGCTTGAAAGCACACAGACAGAGCTTCCTTAACCGAGCTCACGCTCAAGATTCCATGCCTTCATGGAAAGTTAACTATTTCACCTCCGGAGCAGTTTAAGCCTGCGGTCATACTGCAATTGTCATAATATAGCAAGACTTCATGTTGTCTGAAAGTGGAGTTCAACTCCTGGCTGGGAGGGTGGTGCAGCTCTCATGGGTATGGGCAGATAGGAGGATGGGGGGATACATGGAACAACAGCGAACTGTATGCAAGGGACAGATTACACTTGAGTAGGGTGGGGCAGGGGGTGTTGAAATGTAAGCTGGAGGAATATACAGTTACAAGTGAGTTTTTAAACTAGATGGGGGGGCAAGTGTGCAACTAGTATGCAGGGTCGCCACAAAAGGGAGTCCAACGAGCTGACCCCCATGACAACAGTGACTGCAATGGGGTGGGCCGCAGAAGGGAAGGGGCTGGTCAAGGGGCCACCGGGTGGAGGGAGGGAGGGATGGATGGAATGGGTGGAGGATGGTCTCCCTGAATGCGAGGAGTCTGGGTAACAAAACAGCTGAGCTCCAGGTTCTCTTAGCTGAAGGGATGGTGGACATCGCAGCCATCACTGAGACGTGAGCCACCCAACACCAAGATTGGGATCTGGCAATCCCAGGGTACAACGCTTATAGAAAGGACAGAGGGGTGGGGGAAGGGTGGCAGTCTATGTAAGGGATGGAATTAGATGCACAAGAGACGAGGGGGAGGAAGGGAGGACACAGGTGCTATGGATGCAGCTCCTGGACTCAAAGGGTAGAAAGCTGAGACTAGGGGTGGTGTATAGACCATCAGCCAAGTCCGAGGAGCTGGATAAGGAGTTAGCGGAACAGATTAGATGAATATGTAGGAAGGAGAGTGTGATGATCGTGGGGGACTTTAACATGTCTGGGGTAGATTGGAGTACCTTAGCCACCTCCAGTGCCAGGGAGCAGGTACTCCTGCACGTGTTCCAGGACAGTCTTCTGACATAGCTGGTAAACGTACCAACTCAGCTAGGTAATACACTAGACCTGGTACTATCAAACGGGGAGGCCGTGAGGGAACTAAGGGTGGAAGTCCCACTAGCTGGGGGTGACCATCAATCGGTGTGGTTCACGCTCAGGTTGAGTAGTGAGTTTGTAGGCTCAGAAACAAGGGTGAACTTCAGTCAGGCGGACTTTGGGAGGATGCAGGAAATATTGCAAGGGCGACTTGAAGGGATAAGGCTGGAGACGGATGCACAACAAAACTGGGATATCATTAAACTTGGTCTAACAGAGGCTATGGAGGCTTGCACCAGGACTCTGAGCAAGAAGAGCAGAGCCAAGAAGCCATGTTGGATAAACAGTAAAGTGCTGGAGGGAGTAAGGGCAAAGAGAGCTGCACATCGGAGATTCAGGACGACGGGGGGGGGCGCAGAACAGGGAGGTGTATGCGAGTTGGTCCAAGGAAGTAACCAAGCTGGTTAGGGAAGCCAAGGCTGTCAGGGAGCTAAGGCTGGCTCAGGGTATTAAGGGAAGGGAGAAGGATTTTTTGTTAAGATACCTGAGGGGAAAAAAGGAAGTGCAGGGACCAAATAGTGCAGATCAAGAGGGGAAGGGGGTTGGTGGAAAAGGGAGAGGAACAAGCAGAAGCACTCAATAAATACTTCTGCTCTGTGTTCACACAGGAGAAGGATGGTCCACTACCTCCGTGGACTGGGAAGGTGGGTTCAGGGGGAGGGGATAACTAACAAAATGATTGAGGAGAGTAGAGTACTAGAGGGTCTGAAGACACTAAGGGTGGACAAGGCACCAGGTCCTGATAGCATTCACCCCAGGGTGCTGAGGGAGATAGCGAAGGTGTTCAGCACCTCCCTGGACACAGGATGCATGCCACAGGACTGGAGGATAGCCCATGTGGTGCCTATATACAAAACTGGCCCACAGGATGAGCCAGGCAACTACAGACCTGTCAGTCTCACGTCCATAGTGGATAAACTCATGGAAGCGATACTGAAGGAGAGACTGATGTCATTTCTCAAAGTGAATGGCCTCCAGGATGGGCAGCAGCATGGGTTAATCTTAGGGAAATCTTGTCAGACTAATCCAATACAGTATTATGACTAGGTAACAAGTGAGCTGGATAAGGGCCACGCAGTGGCTGTCCTATATTTGGACTTCAGCAAAGCCTTTGATTCAGTGCCTTATGGGTGGCTAGGGGGAAACTGAAATCCATGGGGGCGAAGCTGGTTAACTGGATCGTGAACTGGCTGAAGGGGAGGCAGCAACGGGTGGTGGTTGGGGGGGGGGGGACTCTCAGCACCTAGGCCAGTGAAAAGTGGAGTGCCGCAAGGCTCTGTGCTGGGTCCGGTGTTGTTTGGGCTATACATATTGGATATCTCACATGGAGTTGAGAGCAGGATCAGTCTGTTCGCAGATGATACTAAAGTGGGGGTAATAGTTGATAAAGTTGATGGGTGGAAAAAAACTGCAGGGAGACCTAACCAAACTGGAGGAGTGGTCGGCTAAGTGGCGGCTGGTCTTCAATGTGAAGAAGTGCAAGGTTATGCACTTTGGGGCCAAGAACCCGAGGAGGGAATATTGGTTGGGGAGTGTGAGGCTGGGGGTCACCAAGGAAGAGAAGGACTTAGGAGTGACAGTAATGGAGAGCATGAACAACTCTGCTCAATGCAGGAAAGCTGCAGCTAAGGCTAATAGGATGCTGGGGTGTATTGCATGGAGATTCTCGTCCAGGCATAGGGACGTGACCCTGCCCCTCTACAGGTCTTTGGTCAGGCCGCAGTACTGCGTGTAGTACTGGCCTCTGTATCTGAAGAAGGATATTAGACTGCTAGAGGGGGTACAGCGAAGGGTGACAAAAATGATACGGGGATGGAAGGAAAAACCTACAACGGCAGGCTGAGGGATCTGAGTTTGTATACCCTGGAGGAGAGGAGGGATGGGGAGATATGATTTAAACATCCAAATACTTGAAGGGGATCAACAAACCTAGCGCTGATGGGTTATTTAAGCTAAGGAAGGGAAGGGATATGGGTGGGTACGGGCTAAGATTGGAGGGGGGCAGATTTAGGACAGAGATAAGGAGACATTACTTCACGGAAAGGGTGGTGTCAAAATGGAATGCCCTACCAGAGGGAGTGATTCATTTAGGACAGTGGGAAGTTTCATAAGGGCACGGGGGAAGTCTGGGTAAGTAGTGCCGAGAACTTCCTGGAAGTGAGAGGGGAGGGGGTGGGGCAGCTGCAATCTAGGGGTGCTAGCTGCGCAGTCGAGCAGACTTGATAGACCATGAGGCCTGCTTCTGCTGGCAGATTCGTATGTTCATATGTAACTGAAATTATTAATGAATGTGTAAGTTAGGAGAATATATCCAAAATTAAAAGCAAGACCCTTCGATTTAATACCACAAATGTCCAAGTTAAAGCATGATAGTATGGTATGATAAACTGTACAACAGAAATATATGTATGGTAATAAGTGGGGAATAAGAAACAAGCATTTGTCAATGCTGAATGTTTGCCTGCTGGCATTGGCATTGGTAGTATAGGAGTTACAGAGCTGCATAATAGGAATGGCAGTGAAGTACTGAACTGAATCCAACCCCGCAACCACTCTGCAGAGACTGACAGGTATTGGGGTGTGCCTTTGGGTCGTCAGGCATAACGGCCACGCCATTTCACCACACCCCACCCTGCAGACACCAAGAAAGTGTCACTGTGCGCCTTGGGGTCTTTGGTCCTTATGCTCACCCCATTCCATCAGGAAATATGGTGAGATGGGTGCTGTATAGGAGAATGGGGTGAACTTTGGGGCCGAAGAGTCCAAGGCACACCTCGATGCCTCTCACTGGCTGCAGGGTGTGCAATGGTATGAGCATTACAGGCGAGAATCCCAAGTCACACCCCTGATGCCTGTCAATCTCTACAAGGTGGGGCGTTATGGTCGGCAACCCTAACGTCTCAGGCGTTTGTTGGCATTTTCACTCCAAATTTTCAACATGGGTTTTCTGTGACCCCCACCTTAAGAACGGTGGCAATATCAGTTCGTTAGCCAAAAGCTGATTTTGTACAGCGACTATGCCATATGGCACCACAGCTGCGAAAACACATTTCAAACAGGATGTGAAAAATGACAGCTGTATTGTTCATGGGGAGGTGGAAAAAATGGCAATGTTGAAAATCTGCAGTGAAAATACTAAAAAAAACCTGGTGAAGTCACGAGCATGTGTAGAAACTGTGCAACATACACCCATAATGCAATTTGTCTGGAGATTTTTTTACAGCAGATTGTCAGCACAGGCAGTTTGGAACCTCTGCTCATGAACAGTGTCACTGTGATTTTCTTAATCTGTCCCGAACAGTGATTTTGCACACAGACTGCGCCATTGTGCGCCACATGCGCGGAAACACGTGGTGGCACCGGTTGTTTGTTGGGGGTGGGGAACACTGGAGTCGACGGGAGAGTGTGGGGCGGATTAGCACACAAAATATGCGCTGCGGCGTGCGGTGTGTGTGTGGGGGAGCGATCCGGGCACGGCTATTTTCTTTCAAGTTGGTGGCAACGTTCCAAACTAGTGTCACCAGCTGTGTCCCCATTATTGGTGGACATCACACATGCCCCAAAATGCCATGCCGGTATTGGCCACAACAGTGCCGCACCTCCAGAACCTGCTTTGGCACCAAGCTGCCACAATATGTTTCTTGCGCTGTGCGCAAGCAAACATAAAAAGTACCTTGTATGAACAACTGTTTAAAAAGTACAGTTACGTAAGAACTCACTGTAACAGTAGATCTTCAAGAGAGGCTCTTGCAGTAGGTAATTACATATAGGACTGAAGCTGGCAGGTGTCAGGACCCCACGGAAAAATTTCTATCTAGCAGTCTCTGGCAGGGGACCGCCCCCACGTCAGGTGACGTCAGTATAAAGGGGCGGTCCCCCACACCTGCCTTCCAGTTCTTTACCGCCAAAGGCCAAAAAAGGCAAGACAAGAGAGAAGCGGATGTTTCCACCCTAGAAAAGGAGCTGAAAAAGCTTAGGGGGATGGAGGGTGGGAAGGTATTACCTACTGTAGGAGCCTCTCTCGAAGATCTACTGTTACGGTAAGTTCTTACGTAACTGTACTATCTTACTTTGAGAGGGCTCTTGCAGTAGGTAATTACATATAGGACCAAGTCCCAAGCAGTCTGGAACAAGAAGAAGCAGACGAGAGGAGGAAACTACTCAGATATAGATCCTCTGGCTGTGAAAGTCTTAGGAAAGAAGACCTTGCAGAACAGCCAACCAGAAGCCAGCTCTACGGCGAGAGGCAATGTCCAAACTGTAGTGTTTCATAAAGGTATGGACAGAAGTCCAAGTTGAGGCTGCGCAGATGTCTGCCGCTGACACATTCTTGAAACAAGCTGCAGAAGCAGCGACACCCCTGGTGGAGTGACCCCTGACTTGACCCAGCAGGGTCTTGTGATACTTGTCATAACAGAAGGTGATACAATGAGCCAACCATTTCAAAAGGCATTGCTTGGAGACAGCATTGCCTTCTCTTTTGCGAGCAAATGAGACAAACAGTTGATCAGTCTTTCTGAGATCCTTCATCCTGTTGGTGTAGTATTTCAGAATTCAGTGAACATCCAAAGTATGCAAGAGGTATTCCCCTTGATTGGAGTGTTGCGTAAAGAAAGCAGGCAGTTCCATGGATTGATTCAGCGTAGATTCCGCTACCACCTTAGGGAGAAACTTAGGGTTGGTACACAGAGCCAAACGTTCCTTGTGGAAAATCAAGAACAGGATTTTGAACATCAAGGCCTGAAGCTCGGAAATCCTTCAAGCAGAAGTAATGGCCACCAGGAAGAGTGTCTTCCATGAAAGGAACTTTAGGTCTGCTGAGGCTACCGGCTAGAAAGGAGGCAGGGTAAGCTTCTCGAGAATGAAATTCAAATCGCAAGGAGGGGCAGGAATGTGAACAGAGGTCTCAGGTGGAGAACCCCTCTCAGAAAAGTCTTACCAACGTCCAACTGCGCGAAAGTTCTGTCCCCAAAGGAAACATGGTAAGCGGAGAGGGCTGCCATGTGAACTTTCAGAGAGGAATGACTGAGACCCAGATCGAAGAGGTGACGCATGTAATCCAGAAGCCTCCCAACAGGGCAGGAGAATGGCTCGAAATCTTAGGAAGAGGCCCAAATCGAGAACCGTTTCCATTTCATGGCATAAGTAGATAGAGTGGAAGGCTTTCTGGCTTCCACCAGAATCTCAGCCACCTGCAGGGAAACCCCGAATTGGGCTTGAGCTACGTCTGCAGGAGCCACGCATGCAACTGAAGGGATTTGAGGCCTGTATGGACCAGGGTCCCCTGATCCTGGGTCAACAAAGGCTTCAATAAAGGAAGAGGAAGCGGAGGTTTCTCTGAATACTGTTGCAGAAGAGAGAACCAAATTTGCCTGGGTCAGAAAGGAGCGATGAGGATCATGCGAGCTCCTTCTGAGCTGAGTTTGTGTAAGACCCTTGGAATCAACGGAATCGGGGGGAAGGCATAGACAAATCTTCCCTTCCAATCTAGAGACAGAGCATCTGTCCAAAAAATTCTGCGCCTTGGAGAGAGCGAGTAGAAGGCGGGAAGTTTTGTGTTGAGAGGAGACGCAAACAGGTCTACCTGAGGTGTTCCCCAGCGTAGGAAGATATCGTCTACTACCCCCCTGATCCAGTTCCCACTCGTGAGCTTGGGTGGACGCCTAACTGAGGTGGTCTGCCAATGTGTTCTCGACCCCCGGAACATGAACTGCCGTGAGGTGAAGGTTGTGATGCACTGCCCAGTCCCAAACTCACATCGCCTCCCTACAAAGAGGGTAGAAAGGTGTTCCTCCTTGTTTGTTGATGTACCACACCACACACATGTTGTCAGTCTGGACAGCCAGATGACCGGGAAGCAGTTACGGATGCAGAGCTTGTAGAGCATACAACACGGCCCTAAGCTCGAGCACGTTTATGTGAAGAGTCTGCTCGAGCTTGGACCAGGAGCCCTGGGTCTAGTGAGACCCCAGGTGTGCTCCCCAACCCTCGCCCGAGGCATCTGTTGTCAGAGTTTGGGAGGGGGGAGAGAGATAGAAGGGAACTCCCCAACAAAGGTTCTCCTGAACCATCCACCAATGCAAGTCCCGACCCATCGGACTGGAGACCAGGATCTCCCGATCTAGGTCGTCCACCAATTGATCCCACTGAGACCGAGGCGTCTACTGAGAGATTCTCATGTGGAGCCGAGCGCAAGGAACTGTCGGAATGGTAGCCGCCATAAGCCCAAGGATGTGAAGGACTGACCTGGCGCTGACCCACCTGTGACTGGACAACAGGCTGACATGAGCCTGGAGGCAGGAACGCCATGCTGGAGATCATGTCCAGGATCGCCCCGATAAACTGCAGCGTCTGGGATGGGATCAAGTGGGACTTGGCCTGGTTGATGGTAATACCCAGGCTGGTGAAAACCTGCAGGGTAAGGGAAAGGGAGCGCAGGAGCTCCTCCCTGGATGGGGCCACCAGGAGTCAATTGTCCAGGTACGAGAAAACCTGAACTCCCTGGGTAAGCAGGTAGGCCGCTACCACAGAAAGACATTTGGCGAACACTCGAGGAGCTGAGGAAAGACCAGATGAGAGGGCCTTGAACTGGTAGTGGTCCCCCTGGAACGCAAAACAAAGGTAGTTGCGGTGGGATGGGTGGATAGGGATATGCAGGTAGGCATCCTGCATGTCCAGAGCACACAGCCACTGTTCCAGCCGAAGGAGGGGCAGAAGGCCCTGCAGGGAGAGCATTCTTAACCGTTTGTACTCCACAAAGACGTTTAGGGAGCTGAGTTCTAAAACAGGCCTCACGTCTCCTGACTTCTTCGGAACCAGGAAAAAATGGGAGTAGTAGCCCATCCCACGAAGGTGGGATGGGACGGGTTCTATCGCCGCCTTCAGAGGAACGGATGATATTTCTCCCCGAACCAGAAGAAGATGCTCCGGGGAGTAGGATGACCTGTGAGGGGCTTTTCTTGATGGTTTCTGAAGAAACTCTATTGAGTGTCCTTCTGCTATCAGCTGGAGCACTCAAGTGTCGGAAGTGATCCTCTCCCAGCCCAGCAGATGGAAGGAGAACCTCCCTCCTATCGGTTCCTCTGGGAGGCCCAGAGGCTGTGGGAGAGGAAAGGAGTCAGGAGGTGTGAGGCAGCGTCATGGCTGAAGCTCCGCCGCTTCGGGGGCGGAGGGGCTTGGCAGCCGGAGGGGCCCGACGTTTGTTTGCCCGCTTGCCCAGAGGTTTCACTTTTGAGTGGGAACGTCTGCGAAAAGGGTGACGCTGACTCTGAGGGGGCTTGTACATAGAGTCAACGGACTTCAGTGCAATACCCTTCTCCTGCAGCTCGGTGATGATGTCCTTGACAGCGCCACTGAGCAGCACTGAACCCCGGAATGGCGCATCCTGGATAGCAGACTGCACCTCCTGGGCTAAACCTGACACCCGGAGCAAGGCATGAGGTCGCAAGCCTACGGTGAAAGCCAAACTCCGAACAGCAGCATCCACTGCATCGTATTTTGCACGAAGCATTTGCTGACTGGCCGAACGAGCAGACTAGACCAAATCTGCCACTTCCTGCTTATTCTGAGACTCAGGAAGGGAGTCCAATTTAGCTTCCACCTCACTAAGGATCGCCTTCTGGTAATCCCCCATATGGGCAACGTAATTTAGGATCCTCATACCCAGAGTGGAAGAAGAATAGATCTTCTTCCCATACTGGTCCAGAAGACGAGATTCCTTGTCGAGTGGAGATGAGCTCAGGTGCTTGGGATTAGCCGTACGGCCGTGGGCGGAGCTAATCACAACCGAATCAGCATTAGGGGGCAAGTTCAAGAAATCATCTCCCTCCGGAGCCTGGTATAGCCTATCCGCCTTCCTCGGAAGGGGGGCTAATGCTGACAGTTGCTTCCAAATAGTGGTATGAGGCTCGATCCAGGGTGGAATCAAAGTTGGAGCTGTCTTGGGAAGGTCCGGATGCGCAGTGAGTTTCTTTTGCTGTGGATCTGGCTCCAAAGATTGCCACTGATATAAAGAGTCTGGATCTTGCGCAGCAACTCCAAGAGGGAAGGATCCTCTGGAGGACACTTTGGAGGAGTCCTGGGCCTGGGCATGTCTAGAGTGTGTCGGCTGGCTGCCTGATCGGAGTCTCCGCCGGAGCCGCCAGAGGAGTCCAAGAAGAAGTGGAAGACCCTCCCATCATGGGGAGGAACAGACCCTTTGGGAAGCCCTCGGAAATATACTCCCCTTCAGAACCGGAGGGCTTGCCTGGTGTCAGGGCAGGGAAGAGGTCTCCTGTCTCAGACGATCGGGTCCAGAACCAGGTCGGTGATGACTTCAACTCCTGGTGAGCTGAGCCTTGGCCTCAGCCTACCAGGAAGCCAGAGTCTCTCTTCAGGTCCACCAGCAGCTGGGGGTGGGGGGGGAGGAGGGGATATGGATACTGGGCATATCCATACGTGCAAGTATCCATACTCCAATGGTGGGTAGCCGGGCGTCAGGTACTGTGGTACCGGGTAGCGCACTGGGTACTGTGCAGGATACCGGGCTCAGATAAGACGGTATCAGATAGGACGGTGGATACCCAGGCGCCAGGGGCTCTGACGGAGCAGAAGGCCCTGGGAAAGGCCCAGCAGGTGGGCCAGAAATAGGAGGCGTTGGGGCAGCATCCGGCAGAGGGATGTCGCTCGGCATCTGAGGATCCGACGTCAGGTCATCCGGCCCCGCGAAGGGAGACCTGACGGGAGCGTACCTATATCCTCCATATCGCCTGGGGAAGGAGGACTGAAATCCCTGGGGTCCAACTGAGGAGAAGCAGGGGCCTCGGAGTGCTGCGGCGAGCCTGGGACGGCAGACTGGCCAACCGGGTCCGGCGTCAGCTCTAACACCATACGTCCATCGGAGGGCCCGAGCGGGCGTTGGAGGAGCCGGCGCCTGACTTATCACAACCCATGCCAGATGAAGGCATGGGAGGAGAGTCTGAGCAGGTGGATTAGAGGTCGTGCGCTGCACAAAGGGTTGGGCGACTTAGCGGCCTTCCCCAGTGTACCGAGGAGCTGACGTTCGGCTTACCAGAGCCGTCAACCAGAAGGTTGCACAACGGTAGCCTTACCGGGAGCGGATGCCTCCTTTGACCCAGAGGCTCCTGAAGGGCCTGAGCATGAGCCAGATGGGTGGGTCGACGCCATCTTGGAAGCTTCCAAGATGGCCATCACGGAGCGGTCCCCCGGGGGGGACGTTACCTGTAGCACGGCGACTCCAGCTGAAGTCGCGGTGACCGTGGAAGAGGAGTCCCGGTCCTGGTGCTTCTCCTTTTTTCCGTGACCCTCAGGGGAAGTAGAGGCCTGACGAAGCTTCTTCAGCTCCTTCTCCATGGAGGACATTTTCTTTTTAAGTATATGGGCCTCCAGGGACTGCTGCCTCCATCTGCGGGTGGCGGCGCGGAATTTCAGGCAATGCTGGCACTTCTCCACGGGGTGTTATGGGCCTCAGCAGAAGAGGCACTGGGAGTGTCCGTCCTTGAGCGGGAATTAGGTGCCGCGCGAATCGCACTTATTTTTGTGCTCAGATGGATTAGGGGACGACATACACCGCAGATGAGAGAAATTCTGAAGAAAACTTCAATGAAAATCAAAGAAAAGGCAGTAAAAATACCAACGACAGACTGACGAAGCAGTGGAACTAAACCGTGAGGCACTTTCACAAGCTAATGGCGGGAAAGAACTGGAAGGCGGGCGTGGGGGACCGCCCCTTTATACTGACGTCAGTCACCTGATGTGGGGGCAGTCCCCCGCCAGAGACTGCTAGCTAGAAATTTTTCTGTGGGGTCCTGACGCCTGCCGGCTTCAGTCCTATATGTAATTACCTACTGCAAGAGCCCTCTCGAAGTAAGATCATTCATACGGAATTAAACGTATCTGGAAATATTTTCTACACTATACTCTCAACCAGTTAACACACTCCATAAACATTCAAATCTAAAGTGTTGTAACAATATTTTTCACAAGATAATATCAATTGTCAGTATAACTGCCAAGTAAAAAAATAAATAATAAAAAAAAACTCACAAGGACCACCCAGAAAATGAGTTCAAGCATCCTAAAATGTTCAAAGTTCAATAACAAGTCAGTATATAATCAATTAACTATATGTGCAGAAACAGTCTTTAAAAATCTGTTTAAAACCCTCATGGAATTAAACTATCACCCCCCAAGGAAAAGATAACTAGAAAAGAAGTTTGCTGGTTGTTTAATCTGCCTCCTTACTTATTAGACCTGAAATGCATGGGAATGTATAGTTTTACACAGCCTTGTTTTGCTCCAAATTGTTTACCTCATCCTGCTGCATACTTCCTGAACATTAAAAACACTCTCCAACAGCGCAGCCACTCGTGATACAATAGGCTCATCTACTCCCACTACATAATGAGTAGCTAGATAGTGTTGGGGGTGTTCCTGAGTCCAGGAAAGATGCAGTTGTAGTTGTTCAAAAAATGTAAACAAACATGTTTTGGTGTGGTAACACCAGTGTAGTTCACACTCAGTTTTTTTACTTTTTAAAAGGAAAAAGGAGGCTGAATCAAACAACCAGCTACATCAGCAGCCTCTATAGAATGAGAACAATCATAAAATGTTTTTTTAAACTAGAAGCACTTTGAGGCCAAATGGAGTTTACCATACCTCTCAACCTTTTGTCACTGAAATGCAGGACATGGACATTTTTGGACACTCAAAATGAGGGACAATGAGGGATACAGACCCTCAGAATGAGGGACACATCCTTAAACATGGAAACACAAGCTCAGAACACTGTGAAAACCATAGTGTTTACTTGTACAAAGTTTATTTTAGATTTAGTATTTTAGAATATTAAGTCTTTCTGCTTTAAAGTCTGAATTTACAACACATTCACTGTGTGGGCAGCACCTTTTCCATGAGGGACAGAGCAATTTTAAGGGGCAAAATGAGGGATGTCCTGCGTAATGAGGGACACTTGAGAGGTATGGAATTTACAAGTGTCCCTTTAAGGGAATGCAGGGTTTACTTCCACCAGTTATTTAAAAATGTTTTCCCCAGCTCACACATGTTTTTTAGGAACTATGTCCCAGTCCAGAGGGTCATTTAAGGTTCCCTTTTACAAGAAGACAACTGGACAGATTTCTGCGGTTTATAAGGCTATTAACTTTTTAAACATATATTTCCCCTGCTGTAAATAATTGTAGAACAGTCAGGTCATTCAAGTATAAGATTGCCCAATGGCCTAATACTCTTTCAGACTGCAATTGTCTTCATTAAGATGTTATTGTTATATGTATGTTTTTATTAATGTTAAAATGCCTTGTTTCTTATTCATAGTATGTCCTGTTTGATTATTTATTTTAATGTTTTATTTGTCGCTTCTGAAAACTGGCAATCTGCTCATCTTGCTAACAAGTATAAAAAATAAAAATGAAATGAAATGAAAATGAACCCCAAGGCAGGAGCGGCACAGAGAACACAGGATAAGCCTCCCAGACTGAAAAGGACTCAAAGTAGGAGAACCAAGCTGCTGTGCATAGCTGGTCACAGAAACTTGCAGATGTGAAGCACCACAGGAGACCGAGTGAGCCACATAAGGATGCACCCTCCTGGTCCACCAGAGAAGGGAAAGGGGGCCATTGGGTCTCACTCCCTGTTCCTTACACATACTAGAGATGGGGCAGGACCCACCCCAGGGCAGGATCCTCTCAGACGTAGAACCCCTCAATTTAGGAAGGTCCAGAACCTGAGAGGGATGAGACGGCCTCCCGCCCAGTGCCACAGAAATAGCAAAGGCGGAGGTCTTAAGTCTCCAAAAGTTGTCAAACCTCTTAAAGAAGGTCAGAGCGGACACCGTCCTATAGTAAACCAGAGTGGGTTACCCGGGAAGTAAAATGGAGTAACCAAGATTCCAAGGAGAGGGGGTGGAGGTTCCCGGAGCCCACCAAACCCAACGACAAAGATGGGGACTCAAGAAGAGGGCAACTTGAACCCGATGCAGGGCACAGAGCCAAGTGCCCCTTCAAAAAAATAAAAGGAGGGGCCAGCCTGCCAGCACAGGGGCAGGGAGCCCATCTGCGATGCCGATGACCCCGGGTTAGGGAATGGACTCGGGACGTCTGAGGGCCGGCCGGGGAGAAGTACTGAGCATCCCTGGGACTGCTCTCCTTCTCTGGGGGGGGGGGGGTAGAGTGTCTGGCACAACTTGGACCTCTGGTGAAGGCCAGGGGTACTTCCATGCCAGCACCACTACCTGAGTGAGGTGGACGCAGGACGTCATTGCACATCCTCACCCAAAGGAGAAGCAAAAAAACACCAATAATTGCAGGCCACCACAAAGATGCCCGCCCTGGCCCTGATCGCTCCCTCTGGCTCTCCCTCCACCGACTGATTACTGAGTCCATGGCTCCACCTGGCCCTGGGGAGTAAGCCAGAGAGGCAATGTCGGCAGATGCCCCCCCGCCAACACATTGTCCCATCCTTGACAGGTCCGCCTGGCGCCGTGGCCCTGTTCTGGGGGGTTAGCCAGGGGGTATCTCCAGAGAGGTAAATCCGGGGTGGGGTGGGAAAGGAGTTGGTAATAAGGAGGGCAGTGCAGACAAAAAAAATTTAAAGGAAGGCCCTTGGAAGCCCTTCAGAAGAGACCCCATCAGAGTCGTGAGGGGGCCCTGTGGAGCCCCAGTATAGAGAAGACAAGCGCCCCTGCTTGCCCTCCCCCCAGAAGTGGGTCCCTGTCGCTCCAGCGAAGGATCGGAGGACCCGGAGGTACCAGTAAGACTATGCCCATAACTGGCCTCAACTGGGGGGGGGGCAAGCAGGGAGAAGGCCTGCCCAGAGGCTGAGGCCCAAGAGGGGGAAGGTGGACAGGAAGCAGTGAAGAATGAAGATATACAGTAAGATCAAGAATTATGGTACGTATGTAATTTTCATATCTTAACTGTATCAATCTTCACCGTTCATCACTGGTGGGTGAGTACCAATCACCTAAAGGTGTTGGCACCTCACAGAGAGCTGGAAACTTCCAGTAGCCTCCTGTGGGGGAGAAACACAGGAAGGAAGAGACCCCTCACGGGCCTGGCGAGGCCAGAGACTCATCAGGGCGAGACTGAGACTCCCATTGTCTGGGAGAAGGAAGGTACCCCGACAATTCTCGCCTCACCCTGGGGGAGAAAAAAATAGGCCCCTTGGAAGAGAGAGGCAATCACCCTATGCTGGGCTAGGGGCGTTACCTGCGAGAGGCAAAGTCACACTGTCCGCCTAATACAGACTGCAGTTCCTGCCAGCCTAGACGCTACCTCACTGGCATCATAACACGCCCTTGCTTGGTGTCTCACTAGCTCTAGGCCCCTAGCAGAAAGGCAAATGGCTTTGCTGGTTGCCTCTGTCAGGCAAGGTCACAAGGAGTTGTCCCAACACCGTCCACAGGTGCCTTGCATAGGCAGCCTGATGTGCCTGGTGCACAGAAATGCACAAAAGGAGACGTGCCGCTACAAAGACTCCTACCTCAGTGGTCAAACTCAGCTGAGTCAGACTCTGGGGGGTGGTCGTGTCTTGGGTGACGATGCCCAAAAGGGGTGTACAGGAGCTCTACCCAAAAGAGGGGTGAGGCATAGCACCTGGAGACCGCTGGAGTGCGCAATACCTCTGCGGACAGTCCCACAGGGCTGGAGATGGGGCAGAGGGACGCTGCCAGACCCGATGGGACGCCTCCATGAAAGGGACAGGCCACGGAGGGATGACAATGTTTTCAGGGCTGAACTCTCCAAGGAACGCCTGCATCGCATGGTCAGGATTGTGACTCACAAAGTGGGATATGTGGCACTCCTCAAGGAACCTCAACAGGAACCGCTTATAGCTGGTGATATCAGTGTCTGAGGACAGGTGGACTTAGGGATCCTCTTCCCCTTGGGAGGAAGATGAGGAGGCAGAGGCGCTAGGC
This sequence comes from Neoceratodus forsteri, assembly GCA_016271365.2. Classification (NCBI taxonomy): domain Eukaryota; kingdom Metazoa; phylum Chordata; order Ceratodontiformes; family Ceratodontidae; genus Neoceratodus; species Neoceratodus forsteri. The sequence goes on from CM057449.1 coordinate 485,909,291, forward strand.
TCAGATTCTGGGTCTGCTGGGGGTTCCAGTCTAAAAATGACCTGGTCCAGGGCTCTTAGGTAGTGGAGAAAAGCAGCCGCCGATGATCTGAACAAGTCCCAGGTCATAGGTCCTGAAGGGCCCAAGAGACCTGGTAGACCAGAGGCAGGGGATCTGCAGCAGGGGGAGGAGAAGCTTTGAAAGCCAGAGCAACATCTCTGCTAGGGCTACAGGAATGTGCAGGGGACCCCTCCTGGGGGGGGGGGGCTCGTAACACACCACTGTGGGTCGGTCCAACCATACAGGAGCGCCAAAGTGGTGCCCAAGAGAAAGAACAAAAACCCATGGGGAGAGTACACAATGGGGGAGTACTAACAACAACAAAAATGGAAAGGGACCTGGAGTTAGTCATATTACATGACCTAACGGTAGGCAGGCAATGTGAGAAGACAGTAAGGAGGGCTGGGGGGATACTGGGATGTACTGGGAGAGGCATCACCAGTAGGAAACAGGAAGTTGTTATCCCTCTGTACAGACAAGTTGGTTAGACCCCATCTGGAGTACTGTGTGCAGTTCTGGAGACCCCATCTCCGCAAGGACACAAACAGGGTGGAGGCAGTCCAGAGGAGGGCAATTAAAATGGTGCAGGGTCTGCACCAGAAACCATACGAAGAGAGACTAATGAAGCTTAATATGTATACCCTCGAGGAAGAGAGGGTGGGGGCACGATAGAAACTTTCAAGTACCTCAGAGGAATCAACAAAGTCCAAGAGGGTGGCATCTCTCAGGAAAAGAGATGTGCAAGAAGAAGGGGGCATAATCTGAAGATAGAGGGGGGACGGCCCAGGGGCAACAGTAGTTCTAGGATTGGTATATGTTGTTCATCCACACTCTCTGGCATGTCCCTTTCCACTTTAAATCTTGCTGGAAATCTTCAAGTTGGCTCCTCCCACCCATCCGGGTGGTATAGCCCTCGGCTCCGCCCCATGACACCAGATCTTAGCCCGCTGGAAGCCAGGTGTTGTGCATCAGCAGCCGGGGAGGTTGGGTTGGTCCGTGTGGATGAACAACATATACCACTCCTAGAACTACTGTTAGAGGTGAGTAACCTGTTTTTCTAGGATCATGGATATGTTGTTCATCCACACTCTTTGGCAGACTCTTAGCAGTTCTCTGGGAGGAGGGAGGCAAGGCGCACACTCCTATTTAGGGAACAGAGATTGGAGAATTGAGGCCCCAAAACCAGCATCCTGGCGTGACTCAAGGTCGATGTGGTAGTGGGTGATGAAGGTGTTGGCTGACTTCCAGGAAGTGGCCCGGCAGATTTCCCTTGAAGCAGCCACCAAAGTAGCGGTGTGGCGGGTAGAATTAGCTCTTATCCCTCTAGGAGGCTCCATGCCGCCAACTCATAACACAGACTTACGCAAGATGTAATCCACCTTGCAGTAGTCCATTTTGCAGCAGGTCTGCCAGTAGCGGCTTCAGCATAGGTGACAAACAGATGGCGAACCTCTCCCCGAATTTCCGCCGTCCTCTCCTTACAATAGGAGAGAGCTCGCTCAGGTTCAAAGTATGGAGCCTGTACTCAGCCTCCAAGGTGTAATTAGGGTACTAAACTGGCAAAGTTAACATCTGGTTAAGGTGAAACTCTGACACCACCTTCGGAAGGAATTTCGAGTGGGGGTGCAGGACAACCTTGTCTCCGTGGAAGACTAGATAAGAGGAGTCCACCGAAAGCACCTGGAGCCCCCCTGTCCTTCTGGCAGACATGATAGCCACCAGGAAGGCCGTCTTCCATGACAAGTGTGACAAGGCACACTTGTGCATGGGTTCGAATGGCATGCCCATGAGCTTTGCCAGTACCAGCCGTAGATCCCACGGAGGTGAAGGTTCATACAAAGGAGGGGATATGTGAACTAGGCCTTTGGAATAGTACCCAACCACTGTCTCCTGTGCCACTGTTGGCTGACTGGCCCGCACCTGGTAAGCAGAGATGGCTGTCAGGTGCACCCTAAGGGTTGATGACCTAAGACCCCCTATGGAGAGACTGTTAGCCACTGGACAGGACAGAGGGTCCAGGCCCTTGCCCTGACACCAAATGGAAAACCTTTTCCATTTGAAGGCATAACATTTCCTGGTTGATTCCTTTCTGGATGCCTCCACCACAGTGAGGACATCCTCGGAAAGACCCAAAGCCTGGAACTCTAGCCGCACAGGTACCAGGCTGTGAAGTGCAGGGATTGAAGGTCCGGATGGTATACCTTCCCCTGATTGAGGGAAATCGGGTCCGGGCGTGCTGGAAGCCGCTCCGCGGGCCTGCAGCTGAGGCTAAGGAGATCCGGATACCAGAACTGGTGTGGCCAGTCTGGGGCTACCAGAATCACCTTCGCCTTGTCCCTCCTCACCTCAAGGACCACCTTGTGGATCAAGGGAAATGGAGGGAAGGCGTAAAGGAGGCTTGGGGTCCATGGCCTTGAGAAGGCATCCCCCTGCAGTGAGCCCTGCTGAGGGGGGAGGGCGTGCAACAGCCTCAGCTCTGTGTTTTCCCTGGAGGCAAACAGGTTCATCATCGGTTTGCCCCAGTGGGAGAACAGGCTGTAAGCTACCTCTGGATGGAGAGACTACTTGTGGGATGTCTCGCCCAAGTGGCTGAGAGCATCTGCCAGATGGTTTGAGGCTCCTGCCACATGGATGGCTAGAAGATCCGCCTCCAAACGGCTGACGAGGGTCCAGATGCGGAGCACCTCTCTGCAAAGCAGACGAGAATGCATGCTGTCCTGTTTGTTGATGTAGTACATGGTCGTGGTATTGTCCATCTGGACTTGAACCACTTGACCCCGGAGCTGAGGAGCGAAAGCTAACAGCACCAGTCTGACTGCTCTGAGCTCCAACAGGTTGATGTGGTAGTGGGACTCCTCGGGGGTCCAGAACCCATGGGCCCTTTTGTCTCCCATGTGGGCTCCCCAGCATCAGTCGTAGGGATGGCGCTCGGGGCTGACAAACGGGATCCCTTCCTGCAACCAGTCTGGGGCGGTCCACCATTGGAGAGCGTCCCACATCTTCTGGGTTACAGTGATCAGCTGGTTGAAATGACCGTGGCGCTGAGTCCACTGGGTGGCCAGCTCCCATTGGAGGGGGGGCGCATGTGAAACCAGGCCCAGTGGACCACCGAGGTACACACCACCATGTAACTCAGAAGGTGCAGAATGTCCCCGGCAGCGCGGAATTGCCCAACCAGAAATTATTGGGCAAAGGAGAAGAGAACCTCTGCCCTGTCTGCCAGGAACCAAGCCCTGGCTTGATGAGAGTCGAGCTCTGCCCCGATGAAGCACATCACCTGTGAAGGCACAAGTTCCGACTTGACCTCGCTGATCAGGAGGCCGAGTTGGGAGCAGGTCTGGAGGGCCAGGTCCCTGGAACTCTCAACCTCCTGCTGGGTGGGACCAGCTACTAGCCAATCATCGAGGTAGGGATAAATCCTGACCCCGCCAATGCCTGAGATGGGCTGCCACCACTGCACTTCATTTGGTGAAGACTCGTGGGGCCGATGTCATGCCGAACAGCATGGCTCAGAACTCGTATAGGGTCCCTTCGGCTCTGAAGCAGAGGAACCACCAATGAGACGGATGGATTGGGATGTGAAAGAACGTGTCCTGCAGATCCAGTGATCAGAAACACATGTTTCGCTCCAAGGATGGTATGATCTGGGACAGAGTGACCATCTGAAAGGTGCATGACCTGAGATATTGATTCAGGTCGTGCAGATCTAGAATAGGACGCCAGCCCCCCGTCCGATTGGGCACTAAGAAGTACCTGGAGACAAAGCCTGGGTCTGCTGGAGGATCCGCCACTGGAGGTACTGCCTCGAGGATGAGCTGAACAATGTCATCTCGGAGAGCCGATTGAGTCTGGACAGATACTCTTTCCTCCCGAGGGGCACGGGCTCAGCTTGGAGGGTACTGCACAAATACCAGAGGCAGTCCCTGACTGACCACTTTGAGAACCCACCTGTCCATAGTGACAGTGGACCAGGTGGAAAGGAAGTGACGGAGCCGGCCCCCCATGGGAGGACCCAGAGCTGGCGTGACGGGGGAGGTGAAGGCAGCCCCCGTCCCATCACTGAGCAGGCCTGGAGGAGGAGGATCCAGGACCCAAACCTCAGCCTCCTTTACAGGCCTAGGAGGGCCCAGGCTTGGGCCAGGGGGCACCAAGCTTGAACCTCCTGCTGTTGCTGCTGCTGCCCTCCTTGAAAGGAAGGTTGTTGTGCCGCAGGGGAAGAGTGCCAAAAGGCTACTTCTTCTGCCGGTTCTTGCCCGAAGAACCCTTAGCAGAAGTAGCATCCAAGGTAGCACTGGACTGCTCAATATGCTGAAGGTGACCAGCCACACCTGGGCCAAAGAGATCGGTGCCCAGGAAAGGCACATCAGCTAGTTTGTGCTTAGTATCCGCCGGAAAGGAGGAGAGTCTCAGCCAAGCCCTGCGACGAGAGGCAACTGCGGCTGCCACTGAACGGGCACAAGATTCCCCATTGTCCAGAGCTGTCTGAAGCTCGGCCCTGATCCCAGACCTGCTTGACCGTGGTCTGCATGTCTGCGGGGAGGTGTGGGAAGGCATCATCCAAAGACCCCAAGAGGGTACGGGAAAAGTGTGCTATGATGACAGTCGAACTTGCCTGATGAAGGCCTAAAGAAGAGACCTCGTAGACCTTCCTGGTCGAATGATTCAAGAGTTTGGATTCTTTCTTGGGAGGCCGGTCTGTGTTGGCAGAACTGCCACTACGCCTGAACACAGAGGCGGTCACCAGGCTCTCAGCCGAAGGGTGCTCTATGAACCCCGCAAGAGACCCCATGGACACCGCATACTTGTGGGCCATGTGGGCAGATGGAGCTGGACAAGAGGCAGGGTGCTGCCAGAGTTCAAAGGCCGGGCAAATAATGGCCTCGGCCCCAGGAAAAGCCTCCGTCGGGGTATCCCCTCTCTTGAGGATGTCCGTGAGAGGGTACTCCGCCTTTTTCTGGATTGGCTCCAGGGGCATCCCTGTGGACTCAGAGATGAGGCGAAGAATGCCCTGAAAGGACGGAGGACCTTCCTCCGTCTCTAACCCACCGGCCGATTCGTCATCCCTGGGATGAGAATGTAGACCGGTCACATCCAAATCCGAGGAATCCAGATACAGCAGTCAACCACCCAGGTCATCCTTGATCCGCCGAGGGCAGTCCGGGGTGACAGTGACTGAAAGACGCCAGGGAAGCCCAATGTCTGGCCTATATTTCTTAGAAGGAGCCCCTCCCACAGGCTGCTTGGATGGTGGTTCCACCACTATCGGTGGAGAGACCGGTTTAGGCCAAACTGGAGGTTTCGCCAGCTCCACGGGCGGGGGAGCCGACTTGATCGGCTCTGAAGGAGTCGGCTTCGGCCTAGGAGGCGAAAGCCAAGTAATGGCCGGGGTAGAAGCCGGAGTCAACTTGTGCCCGGTCAAAATCAGCTGTTGCCACATGAGGTCCTCGAACCTATGAATTACTGGGCTACCGGAGGGTACCGAGGGGGCTAACCCAAAGAAAGATATCCATTCTTGGCTCATGGAGCATCTAAATCTGTTGACTGAACTCAGGGAATACGAAATTGAATGAGCTCAGAGTGGGCCCAAAACCCCGTCTGGTGCTTGACCTATACATTGCCTGATTAAGTATCTGTGGTATCAAAATAAGGAAGCGATTTTAAAATGAGCAAAATAAAAGGGTCCCACTATGCTCGGGAATAACCGGGTCTGTGTGTTTCAGGACTATAGTAAGGATTTGCAGCAATGACATCAGAAATTTAACGATGTCAAGGCAAGATTGCATCGTATGGGGCTGGTCTTTTGCCTTTCTATACCCAGCAAAATTGAAAGTTGATCGATCCAGGGGCCCTCCTCGTTTCTTCTCATGCCCCCATGAAGCTGTAAAATGGGTCAAGGAGAACTCCAAGCATATGGATGCAGGCCACGCTGAAGGTGCCCACTCACCAGTGCGAAGAGAACCCCAGGAACGCGGAGGACCAGGTACAAATAATGTTTTGGATAACAACTAATTCTGTTGGCATGAAGTAACGGGGCGAATGAGGTCCGCTATGAGGGGGTTGTAATCCCCCTAGCTGATGGTTCTTTCCTTTCCTTGCTTGATTAGCTCAATTGGAGTACTTATGGTCAGACCTTTACTTTTGTATTGATGCAGCCTCATGGCCCCACCTCGGGCATTTATGCCTCCGGCTCTGCTCATTGCCTTTAATATTTAGTTGATGGGCTACCTTATTAATACAGCTCACGATTTTATTTCCTCTTTCGAGGTTTTGGACTGGTCTGAATTTACTTGTGTGGGCAGTACATTTTCCCTATGGGTTTGGTAGCCTGAAATAATCATGCTCCGACCTGATCTGGGGGATTAGGGTAACAATGGTTGCATTCTCAGATTGTTGGTGTAGTTCGGCTAACCCGATTTCCTTTTTATACAGGCTTGATTGGAGTCCCAGAGGCCAGGCCTGTATTTTTGTTCAGAGTTGTTTTCTAGGCCCTGTTCGGGATACACATGCCCTCTGTATTGTCTTCTGCCCTCTCCAAGTTACTTGGCAAGATACAATGTTGAGGAATGGCTCATGGTATCAACCCCCCCAGCTGCGGCTGTGGGTTGCTTTGATTTTATTTATGAGGACTGTTTATCCTACTCATGGACTTGGCAGTCTGAAACAACCATGGTCCGACCTGATCAGGGTAACTACGGATGCATCCTCCGACTAACTGTGCATTTTGTCCACTTTGACTACTTACTCTCTTTCAATTTATTAAACAGATTGTGCCTTTAAGCTGTTTTTGATAAATAGGAGGGAATGCCCTCTGGATCTTTGTGTCACTTCTCATAGGTAGTGATTATTTTTAGACTTAATGCTTGCCTATACATAAATTTAGTTGTTGGTTTAAAGTATACTCCTGGGTTCTGCTGTGTTAACACAAGGGGTGCTGTATAAAGATAAAAGGTTCGCCACCATTTTGTAGGGGAACTGGGAATGGGTCATGTTGGCCCTTGGGGGGGGGCTGTTTCTTTTGTTTTTACATTTAGTGGGGGATTATTTAGTTCTAAGGTATTACAATGTGACGTTGGTTGGATTGGAGATGGGTTGGGATGGGGAGACACTGGGGTTAACCACTTAGTGGGGGCCCCCGATTTGCTGTGTGGGTTTGTTTCCTGAAAGGTGGGTCCAGGTTTCCTTACTCGGGATTCAAATTAGTGAGGTTTAAAATTCCGTTATTAAAAGTTAAAATTAGACGCAGAGTGGTGCACACAGTTTGCAGGATTATTAGTTCTTGCAGTTTACAAGAAAGGTTTATGGTCAGGCTCTACAAATGCTGAAATGTTTTATATATTAAAATATAGCTAATTCTTTTAAAATAGCAACACGGAATATTAATAGGTTGAAGTCAATAATGAAGCATAAACGTTTTGCCGCTGAGATGAAGAGGGCCGGATGGCAAGTGGCTCTGATGCAGGAAACACATATGTCAAGGGAAGAGGCTTAAGAACTGAGGCTAATCTGGGTGGCATGTGGATTTCGGCAACCTTCTCTGCCAAAGCTAGAGGAGCTACAATATGGTTCCCAAGGGGTTCACCGGCTGTGGTGTTGGACAGAGGTGTTGATCCAGCTGGTAGATTTGTATTGGCCAAGGTTGAAATTCCTGGGCTAGGGCAGGTAAATTTAGGAGTAATTTACGCTCCAAATGTTGAGGACCCACAATTTTTTCAGCGGCTCTCCCTGGATTTGGTTCATTGGCCGGGTAGGTGGATTAATCAGGGGGATTTTAATTGTGTGCAGGATGGAATACTAGACAGATCCGGTACTAGGCCCACCGGGATGTCCACAAATGCTCAAGTGTGGGAGTTCTGGAGGAGGAGGTGGGGTTACTGGATGCCTGGCCTCATCTTTATCCATCTGGGAGAGACTACAGCTTTTACTCCCATGCACACAAATCTAATGCTCGTATTGATAGAATTTTGGTTAGTCCTGCTCTACTGCCAACTATACAAAGTGCACAATATTCCTCGATCCTAATATCGGATCATGAATCCCTTACTGTCATTTTTGCTCTGGGGGGGGGGTTGCACAGGGCACAGACTTTAGAGGCTGGACCCCCTCTTACTGAGGGACCAAGTCTATATACAACACATGGGGGCCAGCATTCAGGAATTTTTACTGTTCAATCATAGAGGGGACACCTCATATAAAATAAGGTGGGAGGCGTTAAAAGCATATATCCGAGGTCAACCTATTTCCTTTGCAGCACATAAAGCATGTGCCTCACATAAAGAAATCAAAGCATTAAGAACTAAGATCGAAGCATATGTACAGGCACACAGGGCTAATCCTACATCGGCCTTGTATCATATAGTGCAGAAATTAAAATGGCAATATAACTCCATCAGCAGTGCCCGCCTGGAAAGGGCGATTTTGCTAATGCAGTCTAACCAGTATTTTGATGGGGACTGAGCCGGAAAGATTCTTGCTTGGCACCTACGTAGGAAAGAGGGGGAAAGGGTGGTATATCGCATTCATACTTCTGATAGCAATCAAGTGGTTGACCCTGTGGAGATTAGTGCTGCTTTCGGTGATTTCTATATAAAGTTATATACTTCCGAGGTTTCTCCCCCTCTAGAGAGAATACAGGCCTTTTCTGAGGAGGGATTGTTGCAATCTATTAAGGACGAGCAGGCAGAGATGCTGGAGTCTCCACTGACAAGTAAAGAGGTTAGTAGCACCATAAGGGATGGCAGAGCTCCTGGACCAGACAGTATACCTATTTGACTTTTCAAAAAAATTTTCAGGAAGAATTGTTAGATCCTCTGAAGGATATGCTGTTGGAGAGCTTGAGATGGCGAGTTGCCCCCCTCCACCCGGTCTGTGGTTATTACGGTCTTGCCTAAACCAGGCAAGGACCCAGCCTGGTGTGCCTCCTATAGACCTATCTCACTACTGACTGCCGATTATAAGGTACTGGCCAAGGTTCTGGCTGCCAAGCTGGACCCTTTGCTTCCGGCCCTTATTCACCCCGATCAGACTAGTTTTGTGAAGAGTAGGCAGGGTAAATACACTATACGGAGAACTTTGAATGATCAGTGGAGAAAGGCGACAAATAAACATGGTGCTGCCATTGTCGCCCTGGATGCAGAGAAGGCCTTCAACTGGGTGGAGTGGGGGTATCTTTTTGCTACTATGGAGAGGATGGGATTTGGAGCTCAGTTTGTTTCCTGGATCAGAACCCTACATACTAATCCCTCTACTCAGGTGTCAGTCAATGGAGTGCTCTCTCCCACGTTTATATTAGGTCGGGACACATGGCAGGGCTGCACACTTGCCCCCCTATTATATATTTTGTCCCTTAAACCTTTGGCAGTGGCGCTTCGTACAGGGTCGGAGATAGGAGGGTTGATTTGTGGTGGGTGTGAGCACAAGCTAGCGATGTATGCTGATGACCTCGTTTTGTTTTTAAGGGACCTGGCTCGGGACTTACCGAAGGCACAAAAAATATTGGAAGAATATGGACAATTGTCTGGTCACAAAATTAATTGGTCCAAAAGTGAGGTCTTACCGGTGGGGGTCTTGGACCGCTAATCCCTCATACAAAATCTAAATGGATTACAATTGGTACCCAAACTTAAATATTTAGAATTTTTGTTTCAAACAGAGTGGGAGCTCTTTATGCTTTGAATTTTAAACCCCTGATGAGAAAAACTGCTAAGGAGTGTGGTAGGTGGGCAGCCTTGCCATTTTCTCTGATAGGGAGAGCGGCTGTTGTTAAAATGATGATTTGGCCTCGAGTGTTATACTTGTATCAATCCCTACCAGTAAAGGTGCCTAAAAACCACTTCAAACAACTTGATGCTATTCTGCATAAATTCCTTTGGTGTGGTAAATTGGCTAGGGTTAATAGGAATGTACTTCAGGTTCCGGGATGCGCTCGGCATTCCGAACTTTCAGTGGTATTACTGGGTGGCCCAGGTAGCTGCCCTTCCTCCGGGTCGGGAGTATGATGTGTCTGGATGGATGAAGATGGAGGAGGCCTGTCAGGGGAGGAGCATTAAAGGGGCTCTATTGGCTGAAGGGCTATGGATGGGGTATGCGCCTGACCACCCTAACCCATTTTTAGCTATTACTATTGAGGCATGGTATCATCTACATACTGCCTTAGAAAGACGGCCTGCTCCCAACTAGGCAGACTTTATTGCTTGAAGCCATTAAATTTAAGGATATGCTCTGACACACGGACTAAAGGACTGGCAGTCTAAGGGCCTCCATTGGGTGGACCAATTATATGAGAGATCATTTTGTGACCTTTGACTTCTTGTGTGACATATGGAAGGTCCATGGGGGGATTTCTTTATGTATCTTAAACTCAGAAATATCTTGGGACATACTCTAAATTAAAAAGATGGGTGGGCTCCACTCTCTCCATTTGAAGAGGGGCCTTTTCATCCTCAGCCTGGTGTAAGAATGTTGTCTACACTGTATGGCTCCCTGCTGGGATGATGTCATGATGTCTTGCATAAGATGGTTGCTAAATGGGGAACTGACCTGGGTATTAAAGTGAAATCTGATATGTGGAAAAGAGCTTGTAATCATTTCCAAGTCTGCTCAAGGAGCAATACATTTAGACAAGTTCAATTTAATTTTCTGCATCAAGCTTATTATACCCCAGTTAAACTGCACCAATTTGATCCATCAAAATCTAGCTCTTGTCCTAAATGTCTCGGTGGCGATGGTGACTTTTTGCATTTTGCATTGACATGCCCCAAGGTGGTCCCTTTTTGGTCCACAATACACGACATAATGAGCCATGTGTTAGGTTTTTCTCCGCCTTTCACTCCTGTGGAGCTTATGCTGGGGGCTGATTGGGATCACCCGATGGGTGGGCCTGGAGCTCTATGGGCCCTGGCTTTGGTCTCTGCTAGGAAGGCAACTGCCCAATCCTGGATGGCCAGTACTCCCCAACTATACAACAGTGAGCTAATAAATACAGGTTACTCACCTGTAACAGGAGTTCTAGGAATGGTATATGTTGTTCATCCACACTTTCTAGCAGGTATCCTTGCTGCTTTAAGTCTTGCCGGAAGGTCTTCAAGCTGGCTCCTCCCACCCACCCGGGTGGTAAAACTCTCGGCTCCGCCCCATGATGCCAGATCTGGCCCGCTGGAAGCTCAGGTAGTGCGTCGAAGCCGGGGAGGTCGGGTGGGTCGTGTGGATGAACAACATATACCATTCCTAGAACTCCTGTTACAGGTGAGTAACCTGTATTTCTAGGGACATGGATATGTTGTTCATCCACACTTTGGCAGACTCCTAGCAGTTCTCCGGGAGGAGGGAGGCAAGGCGCACACCCCCTACTTAGAGAATAGAGACTGGAGAACCGAGGCCCCAAAACCAGCATCCCGGCGTGACTCAAGGTCGATGTGGTAGTGGGTGATGAAGGTGTGTGCTGACTTCCAGGTAGCAGCCCTGCAGATTTCCTGGATAGGGACGTCCCTGGAAGCAGCCACCGATGCAGCAGTATGGCGGGTAGAATGAGCTCTTATCCCTCTGGGACGCTCCATGCCCGCCAACCTATAGCAGAGATCTATGCAGGAGGTGACCCACCTGCTTATCATCTGCCTGGCTGCAGGTCTGCCAGGTGCGGCTTCAGCGTAGGTGACAAACAGCTGGCGAACCTCTCCCCGAACTTCAGCCGTCCGCTCCTTATAGTAAGCAAGCGCTCTTCTAGGGTCCAAAGTATGGAGCCTATATTCGGCCTCCGAGGTGTGATTGGGGTAGAACACCGGCAGAGTCAACACCTGGTTAAGGTGAAACTCCGACACCACCTTCGGAAGGAATTTCGGGTTGGGGCGCAGGACAACCTTGTCCCTGTGGAAGACCAGGTAAGGAGACTCGATGGAAAGCGCCTGGAGCTCTCCCATCCTTCTGGCTGACGTAATAGCCACCAAGAAGGCGGTCTTCCACGACAGGTGAGAGAGATCACACCTGTGCATTGGTTCAAATGGCTTGCCCATGAGCTTTGCCAGTACCAGCAGTAGATCTCATGGAGGTGGAGGTTCTCGCACCGGAAGGGAAATGTGATCAAGGCCTTTGAAAAAGTGCCAGACCACCTTCTCCTGCGCCACCGACCGCTTCCTGGCCCGCGCCCGGTAAGCAGAGATGGCTGTCAGGTGCACCTTTAGGGTCGTCGACCTAAGCCCTTGCTGAGAAGGGGACAATAGATAGTCCAAGATGCTTGCCAAGGAACAGGAGGAAGGGTCCAGGCCCTTGCCCTGACACCAAATGGAAAATCTCTTCCATTTGAAGGCACAGCATTTCCTGGTCGACTCTTACGGGATGCCTCAACTACATTGAGGACCTCGTCGGAAAGACCCAAGGCCTGGAACTCTAGCCGCTCAGGAACCAGGCTGTCAGGTACAGGGATTGAAGGTCCGGATGGAACACCTTCCCCTGATTGACTGAAAGTAGGTCCGGGCGAGCTGGAAGCTGCCTCGGGAGCCTGGAGCTGAGGCTGAGGAGATCTGGATACCAGCACTGGTGGGGCCAGTCTGGGGCTACCAGAATCACCTGCGCCTTGTCCCTCCTCGCCTTGAGAAGCACCTTGTGGATCAAGGGAAATGGGGAAAGGCGCAGAAGAGGCCCGGGGTCCACGGCCTCGAGAAGGCATCCCCCTGCAGCGAGCCCTGCTGAGGGGGGCGGGCATGGAACAGCCTCAGCTTCGCATTCTCCCTGGAGGCAAACAGGTCCATCTGAAGTGTGCCCCAATGGGAGAACAGATCTTATACTACCTCCGGCAGGACAGACCACTCATGAGACACAACCCCTATCCAGCTTAGGGCTCCTGCCACATGAATGGCTAGGAGATCCGCCTCCAGGCTGCGCACGAGTGACCAAATGCAGACAGCTTCCTTGCACAGAGGCATGGAGCGTGTCCCGCCCTGGCGGTTTAGGTAGTACATGGTCGTGGTATTGTCCGTCTGGACCTGAACCACTTGACCCCGTATAAATGGAGCAAAGGCGGTGAGAGCTAGACGGACCGCCCGAAGCTCCAGCAGGTTGATACGGCATCGGGACTCCCGAGGGGACCAGAGGCCGTGTGCTCTGTGCTCCCCCAGATGGGCACCCCAATCCATCATAGAGGCGTCGGTCGATAGAGAGACCATCGGCTCGGGGCAGACAAACGGGATGCCCTCCTGCAGATGAGCTGGAACGATCCACCACTGGAGAGCGTCCCACATCCCCTGGGTCACCGTCACTAGCTGGTCCAATGGATTGCAGCGTTGAGACCACTGGCTGGCCAACCCCCACTGAAGGGGACGCATGCTCCAGCGGGCCCAATGGACCACGCTGGTGCAGGCCGCCATGAGACCCAGGAGGCGCAGGAAGTCCTGGGCAGAGTGAGATTGCCCAACCAGAAATGATTGGGCAAAGGAGGAAAGAACCTCGGCCCTGTCCGCCGGGAGCCGTGCTCTGGCTCGAAGAGAGTCGAGCTCTGCCCCGATGAAAAGAATCACCTGCTTCGGTTCGAGTTCCGACTTGGCCTAGTTGATGAGGAGGCCGATCTGAGAGCAAACCTGGAGGGCCAGATCTCTGGACCGCTCCACCTCCTGTCTGGAGGGGGCTGCTATCATCCACTCGTCCAGATAAGGGTACACCCGGACCCCTCGGTGCCACAGGAATGCTGTCACCACTGCCATGCATTTGGTGAAAACCCTGGGAGCAAGAGAAAGGCCGAAGGGCATGGTTCGGAACTCGTAAAGGGATCCTTCCGCTCGAAAGCGAAGGAATCTCTGGTGATACGGATGGACAGGGACGTGAAAAAACGCGTCCTGTAGGTCCAGAGAGCAGAACCACATGCCGCGTTCCAGAGATGGTATTATCTGAGCCAGAGTGACCATCCTGAAGGTCCGAGACCTTAGGAACTTGTTTAGGTTGTGCAGGTCGAGAATGGGGCGCTAGCCCCCCGTCCGTTTTGGGACCAGGAAGTACCTGGACACAAACCCCGGGTCTGAGAGAGGGTCCGCCACCTCTCTGATCACCTCCTTCTCGAGGAGCAGAGTGATGTCGGCTCAGCGAGCCGACAGCGAGGCTGCGGACCCCGAGGCAACCCTGGGGGCGACGGCTCGGAAGGGCGGGGCCTGCTCGAACTCCAGAGGCAGGCCCTTTCCCACCACTTCCAACACCCACCGGTCGGTGGTGATAGCGAACCAGGCGGAAAGGAAGTGGCGAAGCCGTCCCCCCATGGGGGGAACCTGGGATGGGATGACGAGGTTGAGGGCGGCACCCCTCAACCCGTCACTGAGCAGGCTTGGAGGAGGGACCGGCCGAGGGACCACCTGGGCCTTTACCTCCCTGCTTCCTGAAGGAGGAAGCCGCGGGCTTGGGTTTGGGATGCCAAGTGCGAGCCTGCTGGCCCTGATGCTGCTGGGCTGGACGTGCTGCGGGCGAAGACGGACGAAAGGGCTTGGGTTGCGGTCTGCGGCCCTTGTCCCTCTGGGTGGATGAGACCGAGTCCACAGTGGCATTGGACTTTTCGATCCTCTGGAGGTCACCTTCCACTCCAGGGCCAAAGAGGTCGGTCCCCAGGAAGGGGACATCCGCCAAATTGTGCTGGGTATCCGCTGTGAAGGTGGATATCCTCAGCCATGCCCGACGGCGCATAGCCACTGCGACCGCGACTGACCTGACACACGAGTCACCGATGTCCAAAGCAGTCTGAAGTTGCTGCTTGGCCACTGCCCTGCCCTGGTCCCGCACCTGCTTAACTGTGATCTGCAGGTCAGCCGGGAGATGAGGGACTACCTCGTCCAGGGAGCCCAACAGGGCGTGAGAGAAGTGTGCCATCAGCACGGCCGAGCTGGCCTGACGAAGGCCAAGGGAGGATGCAGCATAGACTTTGCACCTGGCGTAGTCCAACTTCTTGGACTCCTTGTCGGGAGGCTTGTCCACGTCCCTGGCGCTTCCGGCACGCTGGAAGACGCTGTCGGTAACCAACCCCTCGGCCGAGGGGTGTTCCGAAAAACCGGACAAGGAACCGGTAGGGACGGCGTAATTCCTCGCCATCCTGGCCAAGGGTGCAGGACAGGAAGCAGGGTGCTGCCAGAGCTCCAAGGCCGGGCCGACAATGGCCTCGGCCACCGGAAAGGCCTCTGTGGGAGAATCCCCTCGGTCCAATATCTCTGTGAGGGGATACTTGGCCCGCTTGGATACGGGCTCGAGCTGCATCCCGGTGGACTCCGAGATGAGTCTAAGCAAACCCATGAAGGACGATGGGCTATCGTCCAGCGACTGACCTTCGGAGGACTGCAAGTCGACCTGCCTGGAGAACAGGGAGGAATCGTCGTCAGACTCGGAAGAGTCCGCAAAGAGATGCCTTGGACCTGAGCCACCCTCCACCTGCCGAGGGCGATCGGGAGTGAGGGTGACCGACAGCCTATGGGGCAGACCCTAGGCCGACCTAGAATTCATGGTCGGGGCCCCAAACAACGGCTGTGGAGGCGGAGGTTCCACCAGAATCGGTGGGGCAGCCGGTTTTGGTCGAGCAACAGGCCTGGGAGCAGGCGCCTCGGCTAGAGCGAGGGGTTGCTTCGCCCGCTCCGGTGACTGCCACTTTATAGCCGGGGAAGGCGACGACATTGGCTTGCTCCTGGACAGAAGGAGCTGTTGCCACAGCAGGTCCTCGTAGCGCCGACGCAACTTGCATCGAAGCCTCCCCTCATCCGAGGATGAAGACGAGGATGAGCAGCGACGCCGCTTGCCATGGTACCGAGACAGAGACCGCCTATGACAGCGGGATCGGCTGGACCGAGAAGAAGTCTGAGACCGAGACCGCGAACCTCGGCTTTTCCGAAGAGGGTTCTGGGGCAGGGCGGGAAACCTGCTTCCCTCGGCTTGAGGGTTCAACCGTGGACTCCAGAACTGGAGGCACGGGCAAGTCCACGGAAACCCCACTCCGCAGGGGGAACCGGGGAGTGAGGGTTTTCAGCTTCACCGGTCGACAGCCCATCCAACGGGTCAAGAAAAATCTCGACTGCATCGACGGGAGTCTCGGTCAACTGACCTGACGGGGACACTGTGAGGCCAGTGGCCGAAGGATCGACCGAAGTCGATGGTCGACTACTCAGGGAGAGGGACCTCTCCCGCTCCCAAGAGCATCGACGGAGGGACCTACCATTGTGGTCCTTCTTCTTGGACTGAGAGGAAGGCCCTGAGGATGTTGGTCCCTCTCCCTTAGTGGAAAAGGACAGACACAGCTCCTTAAAAGAAGCTGAATAGAAGGATCCCAGGGAGAGCGGGATAAAGGCCGCGGCCGAGGAAGACGAAGATGCGGCCTGCGCCACCTCCTCCTCGAGGGCGATCATCTGCTCAAGCTGTTCCACTGAGCCCGCCACCGCGCAAACCACCAAACAGGCCTCCTTCGACTTTACCAGAGGGTAACGTTTCTCGGGGCGCCCAAGTTGTAAATGGGTGGCGCGGTCTTCCAGGACATAGGCTGAAAAGGAAGAGTACAGGTCGCAAGCCTGCGGGTCATGCTCAGGGCCCAAGCAGTAGACACACGTGGAGTGCGGATCCATCCGAGACATCTTCTGCCTGCATGGGCACCTCCGAAAACCGGAAGTCGATTTGTCCATCACAGCCGCGAGGGAAATAAATGACTGAAGTCTTGAAAACCTTAAAAGTAATTTCGGGTAAACCGAAGAAATAGGAACCAGTTTTATACGCAGAGCGTTAAGGAGGGAACCTGAGCTTCCAAGCAGTAAGGAAGATCTGGCGTCATGGGGCGGAGCCGAGAGTTTTACCATCCGGGTGGGTGGGAGGAGCCAGCTTGAAGACCTTCCGGCAAGACTTAAAGCGGCAAGGATACCTGCCAGAAAGTGTGGATGAACAACATATCCATGTCCCTAGAACCTAAAGTTTTGTATGTCTAGTGAAAGAGCAGAGTTCTCAACACAGGGTAAGCTGAAGGAATTTCAGACTCTGTGGAACCCTCTTGTCTCGGCCATGGAGTCTGGTGTCTTTCCGATTTAATAGAGAAGAAGAGGCTGTCTCTGCAGATTCCCTTGGGCCAGACTTTAGATAACTCTAGACAATCCTATATATCTGATGTGGGTTATCCTTTGCTAATGATGGTGCACTCTTCTTAAATTACTGGTCTCCCCCTCCTTCCTTCCTCCCCATCATCTGATACCTGAGGCAATGTGCAATGATAATACTGAAATATATTGACTTTGACTCTATCTAGTTAACAACTGTTATGTTATCCATTTTACCGATTTATCCAATTTACTTGCGAAGTCAAATTTTTAGTAAATGTATTGCTTCTTCTGTATTATTCCAAATATGCATTAATGTGGAACTTATCTCTTGTTAATTAACTCCTGCTATGTTACTTATTTATTTATGTATCTAAACTGTGCTGTTTTCCTGCTCTGTGTCTTAATAAAAATTATGTTGACAAAAAAAAAAAAAAGAAACATCATCGATCAACACTTCGGTCGACTGGGCAGACGGCAAAGCCGAGAAGCCAGCAGCCAAAGAGGCAATTTCGAGTGATGTCGAGACTGCCGGTCCTGAGACTGAGATCTCTCCCAATCCCAAAAACGTCTTCGCCGAGATGAAGATGATCTCGGGTCCTTTTCTCGCTTTTGGGACCGAGAGGCGTGCATGCCCGCAGGACCTTCCCCACTTAGTCGGGAGAGATTGGCACAACTCTCGGAAGGAACCAGAGAAAGTGGAGCCCAGGTTGAGCAGAACAAAGAAGCTCCAAGAGGAAGATTCTGCAGCCCGAGCTGCTTCCTCCTCGAAGGCTTGCATGCGTTCCAATTGTTCAGCGGATCCCGCGGCCGCGGAAACCGTCCACTGAGCCTCCTTAGATTTCACTGGAGGATTCCATTTTTCCCGTCCTCCCCAACTTTGGTCATAGAGGACGTTAGGTTGAAAAGCAAGACCAAAAAGTTACACTTCAAGGTGTCATGGTCGACACCAAAGCAATAGACGCACACGGTGTGGGGATCAGTGCGTGACATCTTCTGGCCGCATGAACACTGGCGAAATCTGGGGGAAGACTTGTATTCCATAGTCAAAGGTAAGTAGTCACGATCGCTAATGTGAACTAGACGAAGTTTCAGAATAACTGAAGGTTTTGAAGCCAGGGCCTACAAAATGCAGGAGCACAAAGGAGACAACCTGAATCTTCCAGCGGAAAGGAAGATCAGGTGTCATGGGGCAGAGCCAAGGGTTATACCACCCGGGTGGGTGGGAGAAGCCACCTTGAAGACTTCCAGCATGATTTAAAGTGGAAAGGGACATGCCAAAGAGTGTGGATGAACAACATATCCACGATCCTAGAAGTATTTTTTCACAGAGAGGATGGTAGACGCATGGAAAGGCCTTCCTGAAGAGGTTGTGGGGCTCAGAGGTAATGTGAGGAAATATTTCTTCAAAGAGAGGGTTGTAGATGCAGGAATGGCCTTCCTGAGGTCGTAGAGTCAAAAACAGTGGGGGAATTCAAGAATGCATGGGACAGACATAAGGCAATTATAGTGGGGGTAGAAGGAAGCAGGCTGTTGGCTAACTAGGATCTGCAGCTTATCCAATAGGTAGGGAAATAGGCACGCTGGGTGGGCCAAGTGGTTCTTATGTGCCATCAAAGTCTATGTTTCTAGGACCCCACGATGGGGGGGGATCAGAGTCGGTCTGTCCCTTGCAAGTGGCCCCTAGCCCCACCTGCTGCAGATCCTACCTGGTCTGGAGAGCGAAGAAGAGAGGGGTCGACACTGTGACTCTTCCCAGAACCACCAGCAACTCTGGAAGTGGGTCTGCGTGCCATCCCCGACCTCCTCAAATTCCCCTTCCCAGACAGGGACCTGCTCCTCAGATGTTCCCCCGTGTCCGAAATTGGGGATTCTGAGACAGCCCCAGCACCAGAGGAGGCACTAGAAACAACCCCATCCCGGCCCCAGAATACAACTCGGGGCCACACACGACGCCGGAACAAGACTCGGCTCCAGAGTTCATCCCAGCACTGAGCGCAGTGCCGTCAAACTTGGCACCACCCCACAGCCAGATGCTGCCCTTGGTGCCAACACCCTCCCTGGCGCCGCAGTCAGCACCGAGGGACACAGAGGAGTCAGCCCGAATGGAAGGGCCCGGTGGGGGAGTGACCAAAATCATGATACCAGAAAGCGAACAATTAGGCCTAACTTGGCACTGGGACTCCTCAGAGTTGGGCAGCCACTCCGAACCATCACGATCATCCTCCTCCTAAGAGGAGGAGATCAGGGCGACCAGCAGAGAGGCAACCCTTCCCAACCCAGTGCCGCTAGAAGCGGTTCCAGCACCAACTGTGATTCACCTCACTCATCGGCTCCAGGGGTGGAGTCAAGAGACGAAGCCATGCTAACAGGTGGTACCAAGGACTTTTACCGGCTCGGCCCCAAGCGTACAGCTGCAACCGTGACACCAGGAGCATCAGCGCTTCCGAGGAAGTGGCGGACTGTGAGAGGTGCTCAGCCGACGCCCCCCGGAGGTCAGCTGTCCCCCCAACCCCTCGGGCAGGCCTTTGGTCTCAGTGAGACCAGAACCAGCTGAGGTCTGCTCCCCCTCAGTACAAACAGTACCAGAGGGAGACCTGGGGGAAGGGCTCAATGTCCTGACCATGATGTCCTAGGATTGACGCCGCCCTCGGAAGGTGGGAGGATTCTGACCCACCTTCAACATGTGCACCCTGAGGACCCAGCGGTCCATGGAGAAGCAGGTGTCGCAGTTGTCCATATCGTGACAGGGACACAGGCAGGTATGACAACAATCATGACAGTCTGATATGGTCATCGGCTTGCTGTAGGGGCACTGAAGCATAGGGGCACGCCCCACCTTTGATTTTGAACTAGACCGCGGGCTGAACCAGACATGATCTTTACGAACAACTAAAATTTAAACTAAAGCAAAGACTCGACACCTTGGAAACAAGAAAACAATAAATGAAACGGTTTTACCAGTTCCTGGAGATGTCCTACAGTGTCAAGCAGCAGTAGCGGCAGAACATTCGGTGGTCGATAGTGAACTTTAGCGGCAGCTCCCACGAGGTGATGCACCTCGACGGCGGGAAAAACAGAACTGAGGTGGAGGAGGGGCCGGTGGCGGTTACTGGTCAACCTGCGACTGGCATGTAATACTTCAGCCTCGAGGGTGGCACCATCAGCTCCTCCTAGAAAAAAGTTCTAAGCTGTAAGCTCCACGGGGTTATAGCACCTCTGGCTTGAACCCACCAGTGATGAATGGTGAAGAGCGATACAGTTAAGATCTCATTCTCAAGCTGCCTAACCCTGTCACTGGTACAGAAAGAATGAGAAAAAAGGAGACTAGGAAGACTGAGGACACCAACTTTTCAAGCTGCTTGCGGATGGCTTCTTAAAGCTATAGCTGTACCAGTGAACCCCTTGTCAGAGTGCATATATACCCATGTGTATGGATTACTCATTGACAACGTGGAGTGGCACCGAAACTGCAAAAAATTACATATTCATTGTACAATAAATCAGATCTATATACAACCAGGTGAACCAGATGGATAGTGTATGCCATGGGTAAAGATAATCCCCTTGTCTGGAGAAATACCTGAATGCACACACACGCACACATGCACACACACTGCGCCTGCTTAACATGTACATGAATTAATATCCACAGCTCATGTGTGACCCGCATGGGGAGTCATGCTGTGCCTTGGGCCCTCACCCCTGCTGCAGAACCCAGCATCCTACATGTTATTTATACTGGCAAACTGCTCATGAACCAAATATTGTTACCTAAGAGCCCCCCACCTGCGTTGTACCGTAAGGGGAGGGCACTCCTAGATAACTGCTATACAGCACTGTTGATTTCTTTTAATTGTGTCCACGGGATCTGCACCCACAAATATCTTCTGCAATGCTTTTATTTCTACCAATATGCATATCATGTATTGCCCGAACTGGTTACAATAAAAATGATACTGACCAGGCCGGCCCGCCGGCACATCGGTAGGGTTACCACTCATGGCGCCACGACCCGGGTTCGGGAACGGACTCGGGTGGCAGGAGGGTCGGCCGGGGGGGGGGGATAATCAAGCGCCCAGTGGCTGCTCTCCTCCACCTGGGTAACTACGGGTGGAGGTGCAGCAGGACGACTGGAAGAAGGGAGGGAGGATGTCGGCTGTGGGTTGGAGCACACGCATGTCATTATGTGCTTCGCCCATTGGCTTTCCCTAGTGAGCAGACGCCCTGGGTGGTGGACCAGAAAACCAGGAAATACCCTGTAGCGCTCCCAGTAGATGGAGCACCAGGCCCTGAACCCCAATGCCCCTACCGGCACCGGTGACTGTATCCCTGACGAAATACAGACACATCGGGGTGGAAAGGGGGTCCTGCCCCGTACCCACCTGGGGGGTATAACCAAGGCTCTGTGGGGGGATGGACTGCACCAGTGTCTGGTTAGGTGAGCGGGGACGTACAAGGCCACAAGGTGTCTCCTGAAGATAGTAGAGCTCTGCAGAGAGAAGGGGGCATAAAGAGGAAAAAAAAAAGATACTGACCAAAAAAAAAAATAGAGAGAGAGACATGTAAAACAGTTACATGAAATTCCACTGAACTAACCCTTTGGTGGGGCTTTCCTCTGCTCCAGACAGATACACGCTAATCTTCTTCGATGAAGGCTCTTGCTCCTCATCGGAAGAGCTTTCTACTGTCAAATCAATTACATCGACTTTCTTACTGCTGCTTATTTCACTGGTCACAGGCACAGAACATGACTTGAAAATACTGGAACCTGCAGGGTCAGAAATGTATATAGTATTACTTCAATTAGAAAAAAAAAACACAAGGGCGACAACAGCCGGTCTCACATGCACAGTACTGATTAGCTTCTTCCTACTGATGCGGATACACTAGTCTGCAGAAAAGTATAAATGCAATCTGTGGTGAACTTGACAGGTCACAGTATATGTAGGGGTGGCAAAGTGCCACCACAATGCTTTGCTGGGAAGTGTGGCACTTCTTGGAGTTTATCATTTTAAGAGCCCCAAGTTTGTACACTGTTGGGGGGGGGGGGAGAAAGCCATATAGTACTAAAACACGAAAATCATGTTTTTTTTCCCACAAAATACCTTTTCCCCCTGCAAAGTGTGGCCTAAAGGAAATTATGTAATGGGCGAAGTGCAAGTTCTCAACACTAGTCGTGAAACCATTATTCATCTCCAACATCCTATGGTAGTGTTTGAATTCGTCTGTCTCAAAAGCAGTAATCCATATTAGGCCTTAACATGCCTTATTAAAAAGGTGCCCTGTCCACATCTGAATGGTCCAGTCATCCATCGACCCATCCATCCATCCATCCATCCATCCATCCATCCATCCATCCATCCATCCATCAAAGTCTATGTAGTTTTTCATTCAGCATTAAACTAAATAAAAAATAATCACATGGCTATCCCACGTGCAGTATACTGCGCTGTTACCTATGAGACCAGGGTTCTGGTGAGCCCCAGAATTCTAGTCTGGAGCTGGATGACTGGTGGCCAAGCACACTGTGGTGGCCAAGCATATGGCTTGTAAAGGCAACAAGGAACTGACATATCCACTGCCAGGGAATGAAGAAAAGACACCTGTACTAAAAGTAGCCTGTCGCTCACCCTTCCAGCCAAATGAAGGGTGCAACTCTGGTGGTCATGACTGGATAGAAGACAGAGAACAAACTCAGATACCTGGCATTTCGGTTTAGTCCCGGCCGATGTTAAGGCCAATCACAACTGACATAGTTTGCAGGTCTGAAGTGTAACTGACCTTAACTGCAACAGGTGACATGTGGGCCAACAATGGTGATACTGAGCTACAAAGTGTGCATGTTTTTTTTTTTGGTTTTTTTTTTTAAAGTGATTTATGGAAGTTCCCCAAATGCCTGTTTCACATACAGTCGTGGCCAAAAATATTGGCGCCCTTGCACTTTTTCAAATAACTCACAATTCCTCTAAACATAAGTTGAAATTAACAACAGTACATTATTTGGTCTCCACAATTCTTTATTTCTCTGTTAATATTACAGAAGAAAAAATTACTCACCTTAGTAATGTTGTTTCTTCTAATGGAGTCTTGCTATATTATGACATATGCAGTGAGTCCCAACCTTCGAACTGCTCCGGAGGTGAAAGAGTTAACTTTCCATGCAAGGCATGGAACCTTGAGCGCGAGCTCGGTTGAACACTCTGTCTGTTGATGCTCAAACTCAAACTGTCAGATCTTTACGAGCAAAACTCACTAAGGTTCTGTGTGGAAGCCGAAAACCTACACTAGCCCACTGGCTACTTAACTACAAAAACACATTTTTGTTCTTGATCCCAAAACAAAGACTCAAGTCAGGGGATTCAAGAAGAAAAATATAAAGACACCTAAGCACCCTAAGAAGGGTGAAAATAAAGTGGGAATCTATGAAATGCCAACATTGCCCTGCCCACCCACATCCCAAAAGTGAAGGTTCTGAGAGGGGCAGGCTGGGGGGGAGGTCATAATATAGCAAGACTCCATTAGAAGAAACAACATTACTAAGGTGAGTAATTTTTTCTTCAAACAACATGAAGTCTTGCTATATTATGACATTATGCAGATTACACAGCAGTACCTCCATGGAGGAGGGACAGAACCTACTTAGGAAATAGGCTCTGAAGCACAGCTGTGCCAAATCGAGCATCACTCCTAGCCTGGATGTCCAGGGAGTAGTGCTTAGTAAAAATGTGAACTGTTTTCCAGGTAGCTGCTTGACATATCTCTAGGATAGGGATGTCCCTGGCAGCAGCCAGAGACGCAGCTGTACCTCTGGTAGAGTGAGCCCTCAGGCCTGAGGGGGAACCCTACCCAGTTTTTCATAACAAAATTGGATACAAGAGACAATTCACCTGGCAATGGATCTTTAGTGGCAGGTTTTCTCTTACCAACCTCACCATAAGTGAGGAACAATTTGAGGAGTCAAACCTAGACCCTTGGTACGTTCTATATAGTAACTAAGGGCTCTTTGACATCTAAACTGTGCAATCTCCTCTCGCCAGAGGAGGAATGGTCAGTGAAGTAAACAGGAAGAGACATGGATTGATTAAGGTGGAAGTCTGAAACCACCTTAGGCAAAAACTTTCTGTTAGTCCTGAGGACCACCTTATCTCTGTGAAAGGAGATAAAATCAGGCTCCACTGACAATGTTTGCAATTCACTTATGAGCCTGGCAGAAGTGATGGCTACCAAAAACACAGTTTTCCAAGTCAAGTACTTAAGCTCTGCTGAAGACAATGGCTCAAAAGGGGGTTGCATAAACTGGGCAATGCAAATATTAAGATCCCAAGCAGGGGCAGGGTCCCTGAATGGGGGATTGGTGTGCAGCAACCCTTGAAAAACTTGGTGAATACAGGATGAGCTGAAAAGGAAGAGGTTTACCTGCTGATAGGAAAGCAGACACGGCTGCCAGGTGCACTTTTAGGGTAGCTGGTCTAAGCCCCAATGAATTCAAATGCACCAAATAATCTAAGATTGTGGGCAAGTCAGCAGATTCTGGGGGAAATGTGCTTGCCAGAGCACCATATGGAAAACCTCTTCCATTTGGAATTATAAGTGGCCCTGGTGGAAGGCTTTCTAGAGGTCTTCAAAATATCCAATACACCTTGGGAAAGGTGTAGGTCAGCAAACTCTAACTCCTCAAGAGCCAAGCCTTGAGATTGAGAGATTTGAGGTTCGGATACCAAACCCTCCCCTGGGCACAGGATAACAGGTTGTGATTCCTGGGAAGGCACAGGGGAAGGTGGACTGCTAAGGACAAAAGGAGAGAGTACCAGGGCTGCCTGGCCCAATCTGGGGCAATCAGGATCACCTTGCAGGGTTGAGATCTGATTTTGACTAGCACCTTGAACAGGAGAGGGAAGGGGGGGAAAGCATAGAGAAACTTCCCTTCCCAACTGAGAAGGAAGGCATCCAGAGGGACTGAGCCCAACACTGGGGGCCTGCAACAAAAAAGGGGAAGTTGGTGATTGTCTGGGGCTGCAAAAAGATCTATCTGCGGGGGTGCCCCATCTGGCAAATACTACCTCCAATACTAGGGGATCCAGGGCCCATTCGTGATGGCCCTGGGAAATCCTGCAGAAAGCATCTGCCAGGATATTGTCCTTGCCTGGTAGGTGAACTGCCGTATGGGAGGTGTTCAGGGAATAAGCCAGAGACCACAACTTCATCGCTTCGGTGCACAAGGCCGTAGACAGAGTGCCCCCTTGCTTGTTGATGTACCACATCGTAGTGGTGTTGTCTGTTCTGACCTGAACCACTTTGTTCTGAACAGATGTGGAAAAAACTTGAAGTGCTAGAAAAACTGCTCTGAGTTCCAACAGATTGATGTGGAGCAGAGATTCCTGAGGGGACCACAATCCCTGGGTAGTGAGGTCGCCCATGTGAGCTCCCCACCCCAAGAGGGATGCATCTGTCGTAAGGACTAAGGAGTGAGACTGGGGGTGAAAGGGACCCCCTGTCTCAGATTGCTCTGGTCCTGCCACCACTGAAGGGCCTGGATCAGAGTCCGAGTCACTGGATCAATTTGGTTAGAGGGTCCCTCTTTGAGACCAAAAGGCTCTCAAATGGAACTGGATGTCCCTCATCTGAAACCTTGCTCCCTGCACTACTGCTATAGAGGTAGCCATGTGCCCTAGGAGCTGAAGAAAGTGCCTTGCTGGTCGAGAGACCTGAAGGGTGAAAGAAGAGGCCAGAGAGATCAGGGTCCTTGCTCTTTCCAGAGGAAGGAAGGCTCTGGCCTCTTTTGTGTTCAGTTCTGCACCTATGAAGGTGAGAAGCTGGACAGGCTCTAGGACTGACTTTGGAAGATTGAGAAGGAAACCTAGAGATGTGAGCAGTTGCTGAGTTACCTGAAGGTGTAGTCTGACTCTGATCTGGAGACTGGCCTACTATGAGCCAGTCGTCCAGATAAGGAAAGATGGCAATCCTTTGCCTTCTTAAGTGGGCAACTGCTACTGCCAGGCATTTTGTGAATACCTGGGCCGAGGTGAGGCCGAAGGGCATTGCTCTTGAACTGATAATGGCCTGAGGGCAGTTAGAATCTGAGGTACTTTCGATGGGAGCTTCTGATGAGAACATGGAAGTAGGCATCCTTGAGGTCCAGGGAGGCTAGCCAGTCCCCTGGCCTTAGAGAGGGTAAAATAATTCCCAGAGTCACCATTTTGAACTTTGGTTTTAAAAGGTGCTTGTTTAAGTATCTGAGATCTAGGATGGGCCGCCATTCTCCTGTCTTTTTTGGGGTAAGGAAGTACCTGGAGTACAACCCTTTGCCCTGGTGTAGGGGTGGAACCCTCTCCACAGTTCTGAGAGCCAGGAGGGTAGAAACTTCTGTTTCTAAGGCAAGAGCCTCTGATGGATTTGCAGGTGGAAACGATCTGATTCTCATCTTTGGAAACTTTTTGAAGCTGAGAACCAGTCCCTGGCTTACTACTTCCAGGACCCACTTGTCTGATGTTAAAGACCTCCAGTCCTGGACAAAGTAAGCCAGCCTGCCCTCTACCGGTAGAGTAGAGTCGGCTCTGGCCACCCCATCAGGGAGCCTGCTTGGCAGGGGCTTTGGGCTGAGAGGTAGAAGTTGGCTTACTTGTACCCCGTCTGCCTCTCCCTCTGAACAACCCCCTCTGGGCATAAGCAGAAGAGGAGGACTGGGCTTGGTAAAAAGGCCTATGAAAGGGCCTGCCCCTGCCCCCGAGATGCTGCCTTTGAGGGGTGGCTTGCCTTTCTTTGGCCTGTGCACTCCTATAGGTGGTCCTATATTCATCCATTTTCTTCATATAATTCTCTGTCTGCTCCCCAAACAGAGAATTACCCACAACAGGAAAATCCATAGCCTTAGACTGGGTATCCTGTGACAGGGTAGTACATCTGAGCCAAGCCATTCCAAGTGCGCCACAGATGTAGCCATGACCCTTGATGACACATCATTAGAGTCTACTGCAGCATGAAATTGCACCTTGGATGCCTCAATACCATCCGCAGCCACCTGCACCAGCTCCCTGGCAAGCTGGTCAGGGACTTGTTTCGCTAGGGCCAGCACAGTATCCCATCTGGACTTCTGGTACCTAGCAGCATGCCATATAATTTGCCTGTCTGAGTCCCAAAGATGCTGCCATGTATTGTTTCTTTGCCATGGCATCCATCTTCCTAGAGTCCTTTTCAGGAGGGTGCGAGGCTAGGAATATTTGCTTTGTCACAAGCTGCAGCCTGCACTACCCCACATGGGTGCACTGCTGAGAGAGGAACTCAGTATCAGAGCCTGATAAAGTATACCTCTTGTCCATCCTTTTATCAACAGGGAGGATGGAGTGAGGAGTTTTAGAATTTTACTGTCTGTTTCCAAAAGATTTATGCAAGGAATAGACAGTCTCCTAGACTCTGGATATCCATCATTTCTACATAATCAGGCCTCTTGGTCATCAACAGCTTCCTCAACAGGGAGTTGGAGAGTTTCAGCAACTTTCTTATAGAACATAAAATGAGAAGGGGGACTCAGATAGCCTGGGGAGACCCCAGATGGCCTGTCTGGAGAGATGTCCAGTTCAATGGACACATCCAGACCTTCAAAATCACATTCACTCTCCCCATATTCCTCCTCCCCTTCCTCCGGTTCATAAAAAATCCTCAAAATCAAAATCTTGAACCGCTGGAACCAACCGCTTTCCTGATGGTGCCGGTTCGGACGGAACCGGGGAAAGTGCCTGGACAATTTGAATTGCTTTAGCTATTTCTTCAGCGGTTGGAGAAAGAACTTTTGGCTCCAAACTAGCTGAATTTCTAGCCCTTTTAGTTGGAACCAGCTCCTCAGAGCTGGCTCTTCGTTTGCCCGAGGAAGCATCACCCTGGTCAGAGGGCACTCCCTCCGGTTCGGTTGAACCTGAACCGGGCTGGCCATCCGGGTCAGTGGACTTTTTGGCCTCCCTTTCCTTGAGCCTACCAACTCTCTTTTCCACGGTGGCAGCAGGAAAATTCTTACAAATCTGGCAGTCTGCATTGAGGTGGTCAAACCCCAGACAATATACACAACTGGTGTGTGGGTCAGCCTTAGCAAAGGCTTCCCCACAGAGACCACAGTGTTGAAACCCAGTGGGCCCGGTTTTTCTTTTGGGTTTCTCAGACATAGTGCCAGCCTAACCAAACTTGCCCATTAATGGCAATCCGCCAAGCAAGACTCCCTTATCGGGTCCCAGCAGTGTCACGGACCTTGGAAAAAAACGTAATGAAATCCGTTTTTTTTAGAACCGATAAGAACCGGGAACCGCACTCTAAAGGACTAGAAAGTCTATAAAAAAACAACCTAATTGGTTCAAACTGAACCGAAAACACGTCTACAAGTTCCACACAGAAGAAAATAAATGTAAGCCTATCTATTACTTACGATACCACAGACAGAGCTTGAACCGACCGGTTGCGGTTTAATTTTGGTTAAGAAACCGAAAAAATAAAACTTTTAACCGACAAACGAACCGAGCAGAAGGAGAAATCTCCGGAGCGACTGTTCAGTGAGGCGGAGTAAAGAATCTGACAGTTTGAGTTTGAGCATCAACAGACAGAGTGTTCAACCAAGCTCGCGCTCAAGGTTCCATGCCTTGCATGGAAAGTTAACTTTTTCACCTCCGGAGCAGTTCGAAGGTTGGGACTCACTGCATATGTCATAATATAGCAAGACTTCATGTTGTTTGAACCTTTGTTTTTGATTCAGAATTTAATATATCCGTTTAAATCAGAAAATGAAAAGAAATGGCACTGACAAAATTATTGACACCCTAGACTTAATATTTGGTAGCACAGCCTTTGGTCAAAATAACTGCAATCAACCGCTTCCTATAGCCATGGATAAGCTTCCTGCACCTCTCTACTGGCAGTTTGGCCCACTCTTCTTGTGCAAACTGCTCCAGTTCTCCCAGATTTGAAGGGTGCCTTCTCGCAACTGCTGTTTTCAGATCTCTCCACAGGTTTTCAATGGGATTTAGATCTGGACTCACTGCTGGCCACTTCAGAACAGTCCAGCATCTTGTCTTGAACCATTCCTGGGTGCTTTCTGAAGTGTGTTTGGGGTCATTGTCCTGCTGGAAGAACCATGACCTTCGACGGAGACCCAGCTTTCTGACACTGGGTTCAACACTGCACTCCAAAATGGCCTGGTAATCTCCAGATTTCATGATGCCATGCACACGTTCAAGGCACCCAGTGCCAGAGGCAGCACAGTAACCCCAAAACATCACTGAACCTCCTCCATGTTTGACTGCAGGGAAGGTGTTCTTTTCTTTGAAGGCTTCATTTTGTTTTCTGTAAACATAGAGATTATGTGCTTTACCAAAAAGCTCTAATTTGGTCTCATCTGTCCACAGGACATTCTCCTAGAAGGATTTTGGCTTGTTCAGGTGTGTTTTGGCAAACCCCAGTCGGGCTTTCTTATGTCTCTCTCTCAGCAGTGGGGTCCTCCTGGGCCTCCTACCATATAACCCCCTTTCATTGAGCTGGCGACGGATGGTGTGAGTTGAAACTGTCGTACCTTGTGTCTGAAGGTCAGCTTGAATCTGTTTGGCAGTTGATCAAGGTGCTTTCTCCACCATTCGAACAATCCTGCGCTGCAATCTTCGACCAAGTTTTCTCTTGCGGCCACGTCCAGGGAGGTTGGCTACAGTGCCATGGGCCTTAAACATCCTGATAACATTATGTATGGTAGAAACAGGAACATCAAGGTCTCTGGAGATTGATTTGTAGCCTTGAGATCGTCCATGTTTGGCTACAATCTTCTGTCTGACCTCCTCAGACAATTCTCTGGCTGTCTTTCTTTTCTCCATGCTCACTGTGGTACACAGAGTGACACAAAACAGGAGAATGAGTCCTTTTCTCTATTCAAACTGGTTGAATGAGTGAGTTTTATATTGCAGGCACCTACAACTCACCACAGGTGAGTTCAATTCCAAAGTGAAGGAGAATCACCTGCTTGAAATCTAATTATTTCTAACTACTTCTAAAAGGTGCCAATAATTTTGTCCGGGCCATTTAAGGATTTCTGTGTAGAATAAGCTAAGACTTAGTAAATTTTTCTGCTTTTTGTGTTTTATTCCACTGCAAACCAAAGAAATACATATGTGGATACCAAAATATTTTTTAATTTCAACAATTTTCTGGAAGGAATGGTGCATTATTAGAAAAAACTGCAAGGACGCCAATATTTTTGGCCACAACTGTAATATGCCATTTGCAGCCACGCTGAAGATGCAATCTGTTTTTTAAAAAAATATGTAAGTCATTTTCCATGATGTTTTTTTCAGCCCTTTTTCTCTGGCTGTCCTTCAGTTTTCTCTGAGTGCTAGCTTGAGGCCATGCCCCCAGAATGATGTCATGCAAGGGAGCTGTCAGTCACTTTCACTGGCTGCAAGGTCTATTGAAGATGGAAATGTTGGTAAGGGTTACAGCAATATAACAGTTAACATACTGATTTACATACAGCAACAAGGAGTTCTGGGCAGATTATAAAGCTGACTTAAATGTTCCTTACTCAGAGGTATAGTCTCCTAGTTTGGTAGTGGTGACTACAGCACCATGGGTACAATAGGAAGTTGTTTTCCATCTTCCTTTCTGTGAGGTGCAGTCTCCTATTTCTATAGTGGCTACAACAATATAAAAAAAAATTCATATGTTGATTTTCAAAACGAGGCACTGTGCGTACAGTATCTATCTCACAAGACTCCTTTACTGAGATATGTAGTCTCCTAGTTCTGTTGTGAGTACAGAAATATAACAGCCTTAATACTAATTTACATAGTGAGGCATTGTGGGTACAGTAAATAGCGGATAACTGCTTCTATTACATGATGTAAAGATTGGGGGTTGCAGCACTGAGAAAAAAGGGGTAGGGCTATGCAAATGAAAGAACACAAAAACAAAAGGATTTTTTCATGGAAAACAATCCTTTTTGGTAGTTTTTTTTTAACTTACAATTTATTGTTTTCATGAAAAACAATGGCAATACAGCTTATAATCAAATCAAATCAATCTTTATTTATAAAAGCGCCTTTTCAGAGAACAAAAGGCGCTTCACAGACCATAAATACATTACATTCTCTTAACTTGTGTGAGGTGAAATTCCTGGGATCGGTGCCACAAACGAAAAAGGGTGTGTGCCACATGTTTTAAGACGAACCCTGGGAATCTCTAGCAATCCCTCGTCGGCGGATCAGAGGGGACGATTTGGGGAGTAAGGAACGAGGAGATCTTTTAGGTAGTCGGGTAGTTATTCTCCTGCCAGACAATGAAAATTACTGTGTAAGAAACCATCCAATTGAATAGTTACACAAAGCAGTCTGGACAGTTAGAATTAAGGAGCTGGGGGTATGACTATACAAATTACATAACGTAAGATTAAGCTTACATTTCAATACACACCAAATAAGCTACAGCTTGCAAGACTATGGTGATTTATTACCTTGTACTAAGAGGTTACCAAAAAACATTTATATTCAACCAACCATAGTTGATATGATCACCTCCCAAACTTTTTTTAGTTTGCCTAAAATGGGAAGTACCACTCCTCCCTCCTAAAACAGACTCTTCCTAGGAGAATGAAAATTAAACATTTTAAGAGTTAACCCGGCATACTGTTATTTACCCTCTCAACGTCCAAACTTCTGATACCAACACACTGTAGTAAATATAAACATTACAGTGTCAACCAATTAACTATTTCAGAACAGAAAAGTCAGACTTCAGATTAAGCCGGAGTCCATAGTGGAGTTCCCCATATGCTGCTCAAATCGTGGAACGGCACTGCGCAATGTCTCCGCATGTAGCCCGCCATCTTACATTTTAATTAAAGACAAAAGACAGGCAGATGCGCCATGTTTCACATTATTACTTTCCATCAGTTAGTCCTGATCTAAGCCTTATTTGAACACCTCAAGAAATTAAAATTACGTACCTACCGTAATTCTTGATTTTCTCTTGTATCTTCACTATTCATTACTGCTGGGTGTAAGCCAGAGGAGCGCACCCGCTACGGGATTCTTTTTTTTTTTTTTTTGGGGGGAGTCAGCGCCGACAGTGCCACCCATGTGGCTGATGCACTGCACTGCGCAGAGCATGCGGGTTGGCAGTTAAGATGCCGCAGACTCATCCTCCATCCCAGTTCTGTTACGCTGGAGAGGAAGAAACAGAGAGTGAGGCAAGAGAGCTGAGGGACAGAAAACGGAAAAGATACAAACTGAAAAAGGCATTCACCGAACAGAGGACAGAAAGAGAAGAGAACCCTACTCGAACAGGCCTTAGGGCCTCAATCCTTGGGAGGTCTCAGAAGAAGGAAAAGGCAAGGATAGGAAGAGGAAAGGCAGAAGAGATGAGAGTAAAGGATAAAGGGGGAGGAGAAGGGCTGTCTGCCACGACCAACTGGGAGACCACTGGCTTGAGAGTTTCAAAACCCCTGCCGGACTGAAGACAAGGGAGCAGTTAAAACAGGTTAAGGAACCAAGGTCTGAAGGGGATTAAAGGACTTGTCGAAGGCAGACCTTTCCCCTCAACTTTTATCCGTGAGTATGAAGAATGTAACAGCAGTTCTAGAAGTGGTATATACAGGTTACTCACCTGTAACAGGAGTTCTAGGAATGGTATATGTTGTTCATCCACACTTATTGGCAGGTTCCTTGCCGCTTTAAATCTTGCCGGAAGGTCTTCAAGCTGGCTCCTCCCACCCACCCGGGTGGTAAAACTCTCGGCTCCGCCCCATGACGCCAGATCTGGCTCGCTGGAAGCTCAGGTTGTGCGTTGAAGCTGGGGAGGTCGGGTGGTCATGGATGAACAACATATACCATTCCTAGAACTCCTATTACAGGTGAGTAACCTGTATTTCTAGGACATGGATATGTTGTTCATCCACACTTATTGGCAGACTCCTAGCAGTTCTCCGGGAGGAGGAGGCAAGCACAATTCTACTTAGGGAATAAAGACTTGAGAACCGAGGCCCCAAAACCAGCATCCCGGCGTGACTCAAGGTCGATGTGGTAATGGGTAATAAAGGTGTGTGCTGACTTCCAGGTAGCAGCCCTGCAGATTTCCTGGATAGGGACGTCCCTGGAAGCAGCCACCGATGCAGCAGTATGACGGGTAGAATGAGCTCTTATCCCTCTGGGAGGCTCCATGCCCGCCAACTTATAGCAGAGATCTATGCAGGAGGTGACCCACCTGCCTATCGTCCGCTTGGCTGCAGGTCTGCCAGGTGCGGCTTCAGCGTAGGTGACAAACAGCTGGCGAACCTCTCCCCGAATTTCAGCCGTGCGCTCCTTATAATAAGCGAGCGCCCTTCTAGGGTCCAAAGTATGGAGCCTGTATTCGGCCTCCGAGGTGTGATTGGGGTAGAACACCGGCAGAGTCAACACCTGGTTAAGGTGAAACCGACACCACCTTCCGGAAGAAATTTCGGTGGGGGCGAAGACAACCTTGTCCCTGTGGAAGACCAGGTAAGGAGACCAATGCAGAGCGCCTGGAGTTCTCCCATCCTTCTGGCTGGCGTGACAGCCACCAAGAAAGCGGTCTTCCACGACAGGTGAGAGAGTTCACACCTGTGCATTGGTTCGAATGGCTTGCCCATGAGCTTTGCCAGTACCAGCAGTAAATCCCACGGAGGTGGAGGTTCTCACACCGGAGGGGAAATGTGATCAAGGCCTTTGAAAAAGCGCCAGACCACCTTCTCCTGAGCCACCGACTGCTCCCCGGCCCGCGCCCGGTAAGCAGAGATGGCTACCAGGTGCACCCTTAGGGTCGTCGACCTAAGCCCTTGACTAGAAAGGGACCATAAATAGTCCAAAATGCTTGCCAAGGAACAGGAGGAAGGGTCCAAGCTCCTTACTCCTGACACCAAATGGAAAACCTCTTCCATTTGAAGGCATAGCATTTCCTGGTCGACTCTCACGGACGCCTCAACAACATTGAGGACCTCGCGGAAAGACCCAAGGCCTGGAACTGCCGCTCAGGGAACCAGGCCGTCAGGTGCAGGGACTGAAGGTCCGGATGGAACACCTTCCCTGATTGACTGAGAGCAGGTCGGCGAGCTGGAAGCTGCCTCGGGAGCCTGGAGCTGAGGCTGAGGAGATCTGGGTACCAGAACTGGAGGGGCCAGTCTGGGGCTATCAGAATCACCTGCGCCTTGTCCCTCCTTGTCTTGAGAAGCACCTTGTGAATCAAGGGAAATGGGGGAAAGGCGTAAAAGAGGCCCGGGGTCCACAGCCTCGAGAAGGCATCCCCCTGCAGCGAGCCCTGCTGAGGGGGGCCGGCATGAAACAGCCTCAGCTTCGCATTCTCCCTGGAGGCAAACAGGTCCACCTGAGGTGTGCCCCAGTGGGAGAACAGATCTTGTACTACCTCCGGCAGGAGAGACCACTCGTGAGATGTAGCCCCTATCCGGCTCAGGGCATCGGCCAGGGTGTTGGAGGCTCCTGCCACATGAATGGCTAGGAGATCCGGCTCCAGGCTGCGCACGAGTGACCAAATGCGGAGAGCTTCCTTGCATAGAAGCATGGAGCGCGTTCCGCCCTGGCGGTTCAGGTAGTACATGGTCGTGGTATTGTCCGTCTGGACTCGGACCACTTGACCCCGGAGAAACGGAGCAAAGGCAGTGAGAGCTAGGCGGACCACTCGGAGCTACAGCAGGTTGCTGTGGCATCGGGACTCCCGCGTGGACCAGAGGCCATGCACTCTGTGTTCCCCCAGATGGGCACCCCAACCCATCAGAGAGGCATCGGTCGATAGAGAGACCGTCGGCTCGGGGCGGACAAACGGGATGCCCTCCTGCAGATGGGATGGAACGGTCCATCACTGGAGAGCGTTCCACATCTCCCGGGTCACTATCACTAGCTGGTCCAAAGGATCGCAGCGTTGTGACCACTGGCTGGCCAGTCCCCACTGAAGGGGGCGCATGTGCCAGCGTGCCCAATGGACCACACTGGTACAGGCCGCCATGAGACCCAGGAGGCGCAGGAAGTCCCAAGCAGGGCGCGATTGCCCAACCAGAAATGATTGAGCAAAGGAGGTAAGAACCTCGGCCCTGTTTGCCGGGAGCCATGCTCTGGCTCGAAGAGAGTCGAGCTCTGCCCCGATGAACAGGATCACCTGCTTCCGCTCGAGTTCCGACTTGGCCTTGACTAGAAGGCCGACTTGAGGAGCAAACCTGGAGGGCCAGATCTCTGGACCGCTCCACCTCCGGCCTGGAGGGGCTGCTATCAGCCAATCGTCCAGGTAAGGGTACACCCGACCCTCGGCGCCAAGGAATGCTGTCACCACTGCCATGCATTTGGTGAAGACCCTGGGAGCTGGAGATAAGCCAAGGGCATGGCTCGGAACTGGTAGGGATCCTCCTCCGGCCGGAAAGCGAGGAATCTCTCCATGTGACGGACGGATAGGGACGGAAAGAACACGCCCTGTAGGTCCAGAGAGCAGAACCACACACCGTGTTCCAGAGATGGTATTATCTGCGCCAGAGTGACCATTCTGAAGGTCCGAAACCTAGGAACTTGTTCAGGTCGTGTGGAGTCGAGAATGAAGTGGCCCCGTCGTTTCGGAACCAGGAAATACCTGCACGAACCCTGGGTCTAAAGGGGGTCCTCTACCTCCGTGATCACCTCCTTGGAGGAGGAAGCGATGTCGCTCGACGAGCCGCCAGTGAGGCTGCGACTCCTGAGGCCCCCGGGCGCGACGGCCTGAAGGGCGGGCCTGCCTCGAATTCTAGAGGTAGGCCTTTTCCCACCACCTCCAGTACCCACCTGTCCGTGGTAACAGTGGACCAGGCGGAAAGGAAGTGTCTGAGCCGTCCCCCCATGGGGGGAACCAGGGGTGAGGTGACAGGGACGGGGGCGACACCCCTCAGCCCGTCATTGGGCAGGTTTGGAGGAGAGACCGGCCGAGGGACCTCCTGGGCCTTTACCTCCCTGCTTCCTGTTGGAGGAAGCTGACGGCTTGGGTTTGGGATGCCAAGCTCGAGCCTGCTGGCCCTGATGTTGCTGGGCCAGGCGCGCCGCGGGCGCAGAAGGACGAAAGGGCTTAGGCTGTGGCTTGCGGCCTTTGTCCTTCTGAGCTGGAAGAGACCGAGTCCAAGGTAGCATTGGACTTCCTCGATCCTCTGCAGGTGACCTTCCACCCCAGGGTCAAGAGGTCAGTCCCCAAAAGGGAACATCCGCCAACTTGTGCTGGGTATCTGAGGAAGTGGATATCCTCAGCCAAGCCCGACGACGCATGGCCACTGCGGCCGCCACAGACCTGGCACATGAGTCCCGATGTTCAACGCAGTCTGGAGCTGCTGTTTGGCCACTGCCCTGCCTGGTCCCGCACCTGCCTGACTGTAGTCTGCAGATTCTGCGGGAAGATGAGGACAACCTCATCCAGGGAGCCCAACAGAGTGTGAGAAAAATGTGCCATGAGGGCGGCCGAACTGGCTGACGAAGGCCGAGAAATCGCGAGCATAGACTTTTCGCCCGCATAATCCAATTTCTTGGATTCCTTGTCGGGAGGTTTGTCCACATCCTCATGCTCTTCGCACGCCGGAAAATGCTGTCGGTAACCAACCCCTCGGCCGAGGGGTGTTCCAAAACGGACAGGGAACCGGTAGGGACCGCATACTTCCTGGCCATCCTGGCCGAAGGCGCAGGGCAGGAAGCAGGATGCTGCCAAAGTTCCAAGGCCGGACCCACTATGGCTTCAGCCACCGGAAAGGCCTCCGTAGGAGAATCCCCTCGGTCCAGAATCTCCGTGAGGGGATACCTGGCCCATTTAGAAACGGGTTCGAGCTTCATCCCGGTGGACT
The DNA here is from genome assembly GCA_016271365.2 of Neoceratodus forsteri. Lineage (NCBI taxonomy): Eukaryota > Metazoa > Chordata > Ceratodontiformes > Ceratodontidae > Neoceratodus > Neoceratodus forsteri. The sequence continues at coordinate 485,946,185 of CM057449.1, forward strand.
CCAAGATGAGTCGAAGCAACCCTAAGAAGGACGAAGGCCTATCGTCCACTGACTGCCCTCCTGAGGACTCCAAGTCCATGCGCTTGGAGAAGAGGGAGGAACCATCATCGGACTCAGAAGAGTCCTCAAAGAGCTGCCTCGGGCCTGAGCCACCCTCCACCTGCCAAGGTTTATCGGGAGTGAGGGTGACAGACAGCCTATGGGGCAAACCCAAGGCCGACCGAGAATTTTTGGTCGGAGCCCCAACTAATGGCTGTGGAGAAGGAGGTTCCACCAGAATCGGTGGGGCAGCTGGAGTTGGCAGAACAAATCGGCCTGGGAACAGGCTCCTCGGCTACAATGAGGGGTTGTTTTGGCCGCTCCGGTGACAGCCCCTTAATGGCCGGGAAAGGCGACTGGGTCAGCCTATTCCCGGTCAAAAGAATAATTGCCACACAAAAGTTCCTCGTACTTCCGCCGCAACTTCATGAAAGCCTCCCTGACCGAGGAAGAGCGTGGCCCCCGCTAGCTGCGGTGCGAGACCGAGACCGCCTATGGTAGCCGCGGTCGAGATTGGACCTTGAGGATATCCGAGACCGAGACCGAGAGACTGACTAGGCCGAGGAAGGCGAGAAGTGGCGAAATCGGCACTCCCTGGCTCGGGCGATCCCACAAGCTCCGGAGACGGAGGCACCAAGCGAGCCGGCGGATCCTCCAACTCCCACCGAGGGAACTGGGGCCGAGTTCTCAGCTTCTCAGCCGTTCAACCGTCTAGCAGGTGGGAAAAATCTCGACCGCGTCGTCGAGGTCTCGGTCAACTGGCCTGGCGGGGACACCGTGAAGCCAGTGGCGAGCTGAGAGTCAGACGAAGTGGGCTGTCGACAAGGAGGGATCTTTCCCGCTCCCAAGGCGTCGACGGAGACTTACTTTTGCTCTTTTTGGACCTGGAAAAGGTCCGAAGAAGTTGGACCCTCACAGCTTTAAGTCGAGAGGGTCAGACAAAAGCTCCTCCTTAAAGAAGCCGAGTACGAGGCACCGAGAAGCGGGACAAATGCACGCAGCCAAGGTGAGCGGCCAGCGCATGCCTCTTCTTCGAGGCGATCATCTGCCGAGCTGATCCGACGAAACCAGCTGACACACGCCAACCGGGCCTCTTTAGATTTCACGGTGGAATTCTTTTCTCCGGGCGCCCCCAGTTGTAATCGGACAGCTACGGTCTTCAGGGCGTGGAGTCGAAAAGAAGAGCACAAATCGCAGAGCCTGCGGGTCGTGCTCAAGGCCCAGGCAGTGAGCGCCGTGGAGTGCGGATCCGTCCCTAGAACCTTCTGCCGCAAGAACACCCTCAAAACCGAAATTCGATTTGTCATGGCCTTGAGGAGAAGACCGAACTTTGTAAAAACTTTTGATTTGAACTTTTAGAAGAATTAGGAACCAGTCTTAATGCAGAAGCGTTAAGGAGAAGTTCCTGAGCTTCCAAGCGGTAAGAGATCTGGCGTCATGGGCGGGCCGAGGTGTATGCACCACCGGTGGGTGGGAGGACAAGCGAGACCTTCCGGCAGATTTAAAGAGTGGAAGGACATGCCAATAAGTGTGGATAACAACATTTCTGAGGACATGGATATGTTGTTCATCCACCACTTATCATTCTTGGAATTCTAACAAAGTGTGGATGAACAACATATCCATGTCCCTAAGATGTTGTTCATCCACATGATAACATGTCCTTCCACTTTAAATCTTGCCAGAGTCTTCAAGCTGGCTCCTCCCAGTGAGCCTAATGGCTCATAGCCCCGTCCTACGAATCTTAGCCTGCTGGAAGCCAGGTTGTGTCTCGCCGGTGAGTCGGGTGGGTGCGTGTGGATGAACAACATATACCTCACCTAGAACTACTGTTTACAGGTGAGTAACCTGTTATTCTAAGATCGTGACTGATGTTCATCCACACACTAACTGAACTACAACAGTTCCTCCGGAGGAGGAGGCAGGCACAAACCCCCTACTTAGGGAACACAGATTGAAGAACTGAGGCTCCCAAACCAGCATCCCGGCGTGACTCCAGGTCAATGTGGTGGTGGGTGATAAAGGCATTTGCTGACTTCCAGGTAGCAGCCTGAGAGATTTCCTGGATAGAGATGTCCCTGGAAGCAGCCACATATGCAGCAGTATGGTGGGTAGAATGAGCTCTTATCCCTCTGGGAGACTCCTTGCCTGCCAACTCATAGCACAGGCCTATGCATGATGTAATTCATCTTGCAATAGTCCGCTTCACTGCAGGCCTGCCAGAAGCGGCTTCAGCGTAGGGGACAAACAGCTGGTGAACCTCTCCACAAATTTCCGCCGTCCTCTCCTTATAATAAGAGACAGTATGTCTCGGATCCAAAATGGAGCCTGCACTAGCTCTGAGGGTGTAATTAGGGTACTAAACACAGCAGAGTCAACTCCTGGTTAAGGTGAAACTGACACCACCTTCGGAAGGAATTTTGGGTGGTAGCGCAGGACGACTTTGTCCTTGTGGAAGACTAGATAAGGGGAGTCCACTGAAAGTACCTAGAGCTCCCCTGTCCTTCTGGCTGACGTGATAGCCACCAAGAAGGCCGTCTTCCACGACAAATGCGACAACTCACACTTTTGCATGGGTTCGAATGGCTTTCCCATGAGCTTTGCCACTATCAGCAACAGATCCCATGGAGGTGGAGGTTCACGCACCGGAGGGGATATGTGATCCAGGCCTTTAAAAAAGCGCCTGACCACTGTCTCCTGTGCCAACGTCAGCTGACCAGCCTGCGCACGGTAAGCAGAGATGGCTGCCAGGTGCACACTAAGGGTCGATGACCGTAGAACCCCTCTGGAGAGAGAGACCAGAGGTAGTCGAGAATGTTAGTCACAGGGCAGGACAGAGGGTCCAGGCCCTCATCTTGACATCAAATGGAAAACCTTTTCCATTTGAAGGCATAACATTTCCTGGTCGATTCCCTTTAGATGCCTCCACCACGGTGTAGACATCTTCGGAAAGACACAAAGCCTGTAACTCTAGCCGCTCAGGTACCAGGCTGTGAGGTGCAGGGATTGAAGGTCCGGATGGCATACCTTCCCCTGATTGAGAGATATCAGGTCCGGGTGTGTACAAAGCCGCTCCAGGGGCCTGCAGCTGAGGCTGAGGAGATCTGGATACCAGTACTGGCGCAGCCAGTCTCGGGCTGCCAGGATCACCTTTGCCTTGTCCCTCCTCACCTTGAGGAGCATCTTGTGGATCAAGGGAAATGGAGGGAAGGAGGCCTGGTCCATAGCCCCGAGGAGGCATCCTCTGCAGCGAGCCCTGCTGTGGGGGGCAGGCATGAAACAGCCTCAGCTTGGTGTTTTCCCCGGAGGCAAACAGGTCCACCATCAGTTTGCCCCAGTGGGAGAACAGGCTGTAAGCTACCTCTGGATGGAGAGACCACTCGTGGGATGTCTGGCCCAAGCAGCTGACAGCATCCGCCAGATGGTTCGAGGCTCCTGCCACACGGATGGCTAGAAGAGTCGCCTCCATCTGGCTCACGGGGGTCCAGATGCGGAGCGCCTCCTTGCACAACAAACAGGAGTGCATGCTGCCCTGTTTGTTGAGGTAGTACATGGTTGTGGTATTGTCCATCTGGACTTGAACCACTTTACCCTGGAGCTGAGCAGCGAGAGCTGACAGTGCCAGTCTGACTGCTCTGAGCTCCAGCAAGTTGATGTGGCATCAGGACTCCTTGGGGGGTCCACAGCCCGTGGGCCCTGTCGTCCCCCATGTGGACTCCCCAGCTCATGAGAGAAGCATCGGTTGTAAGGACGACCGTCGGCTCAGGGTGGACAAACAGAATCCCTTCCTGCAACCGGTCTGGGGCGGTCCACCACTGGACAGCATCCCACATCTTCTGTGTTACAGTGACCAGCTGGTGTGGTCGAAACGACCATGAGTACACTGGGCGGCCAGCTCCCATCGGAGTGGGCGCATGTGCAACCAGACCCAATGGACCACTAGGTGCATGCCGCCATGTAATCAGAAGGCATGAAAGTTCCAGGCAGGCAGAGTGCCCAACAAAAATGGTTGGGCAAAGGAGGAGAACCTCACCCTGTCCACCAGGAGCCAAGCTCTGGCTTGACAGAGTCGAGCTCTGCCCAGATGAAGCCCATCACCTGAGAAGGCACGAGTTCCGACTTTGCCTCGTTGATCAGGAGGCCGAGTTGAGAGCAGGTCTGGAGGGCCAGGTCCCTGGACCTCTCCACCTCCTGTTGGGTGGAACCTGCTAGGAGGCAATCGTCGAGGTAGGGGTAAATTTTGACCCCCCAATGCCGGAGTTAGGCTTCCATCACTGCAATGCATTTGGTAAAGACCAGTGGGGCCAATGACAGGCCGAACGGCATGGCTTGGAAGTCGTACAGGGTCCCTTCGACCCAGAAGTGGGAGGAACTGCTGATGGGGCGGACGGATTGAGACATGAAAGAACGCGTCCTGCAGATCCAGTGAACAGAACCATATGTTTTGCTCCAAGGATGGTATGATCTGGGACAGAGTGACCATCCGAAAGGTGCAAGACCTGAGATATTGATTCTCTACCTCGTCGGTTAAGAGACTGTAATGTATTCTAGAATGGGGCGCCCGCCCCCCATCCGCTTGGACCCTAGGAAGTACCTGGAGACAAAGCCTGGGTCTGCTGGAGGATCCTCCACTACAGCCACTGCCTCCTTGAGGAGGAGCTGAGCGATGTTGTCTCAAAGAGCTGACTGGGTGTGTGTGGAAAACCGTTCTTCCTGAGGGGCGCAGGCTTAGCAAGGAAGGTACTGCTTGAATTCTAGAGGCAGTCCCTGATAGACCACTTTGAGAACCCACCTGTCCATGATAATAACGGACCAGGCGGAAAGAAAGTGACGAAGCCAACTCCCCACGGGAGGACCCAGAGCTGGCATGACGGGAGTAGGGGTGGTAACCCCCAACCCGTCACTGAGCAGGCTTGGAGGAGGAGGAAGCTCCAGGACGTGAGCCTCGGCCTCCTTTAAGGCCCTGTTGGGGTCCCAGCTTGGGCCGATGGCACCAAGCTTGAGCCTGCTGCTGATGCAGCTGTCCAACTAGAAAGGAGGACTGCTGATCCGCAGGGGAAGACTGCCAAAAGGCTTGCCTTCTGCTGGCTCTTGCCTGAAGAAGTCGTAGCAGAAGTAGCGTCCAAGGTGACAATGGACTGCTCTATGCGCTGGAGGTGACCGGCCACTCCGGGGCCGAACAAGTTGGTCCCAAGGAAAGGCACATCAGCTAACTTGTGCTGAGTATCCACCAGAAAGGAGGAGAGCCTCAGCCAAGTCCTGCAGCGAGAGGCAACTGCGGCAGCCATCGAGTGGGCACAAGAGTTCCCAATGTCCAGGGTGGTCTGGAGCTGTTGTTTAGCAACAGCTCGGCCCTGTTCTCGGACCCGCTTGCCCGTGGTCTGCATGTCCGCGGTGAGATGTGGGAAGACTTTATCTAACAACCCGAGAAGGGTGTGAGAGAAGTGTGCCATGATGACGGCCAAACTGGCCTGACGAAGGCCCAAGGAGGAAGACGCATAGACCTTTCTTGCCAAATGGTCCAAGAGCTTGGACTTTTTGTCGTGAGGTCGGTCCGTGTCGGCAGAAAGTACAGTTACGTAAGAACTTACCGTAACAGTAGATCTTCAAGAACAGCTTTTGCAGCAGGTTACACCATTAGGACTGAAGCTGGCAGGCGTCAGGACCCCACGGAAAAATTCTAGCTAGCTATCTTCAGTGGGGACCACCCCGGCGTCGGTCCGCCTCCGGCGTCAGGCGTGTAATGCAGTAAGGGGCAGTCCGCCCGATTCCCCATTCTCCGCCGGAGACTTCCGGCCGCAGGCTGATTGTCGAAATGGGAGACCGAGGATCCACGTCAGAAGTCAAAGGAAAAACCCTGATAGTAAGGAAGCCATGCCTCCTCAAGGGAAGGTGGGCGGAAGGTACCTGCTGCAAGAGCTGTTCTCGAAGATCTACTGTTCGGTAAGTTCTTACGTTAACTGTACTATCTTGCCGAGACACACAGCTCTTGCAGCAGGTTACACCATTAGGACTGATTTCCAAGCAATGCTTGCGCCCAACATTCTGGGAGGAGGAAACTAGGAAATACATTCCAGGTCCTGAATCCTAGGACAGGAGACCCTGTAGCACCGCCAGGCCGAAGCCAGCTCTTTCACCGAGGCGATGTCAGGCTATAATGCCTGATAAATGTATGCACAGAGCTCCAAGTGGCTGCAGCACATATGGCAGAGGTGGAGACGTTTGGAGTGCTGCAAAGGAGGTGGCCACACCCTAGTAGAATGACCCGGACTGTACCGGGAGGGCTTTGTTTGATATCATAACAGTATGAAATACACTGGACAAGCCAGTGAGACAGGGACTGTTTGGATGCTGGTTGGCCCATCATCCTTTCAGAAAAGGAAACGAAAAGTTGCTCTGAACTACGAAGTAGTTTAGTTCTGTTGAGGTAATACCTCAAGCTGCGGTGAACATCCAGGGTGTGGAGTAGTGCCTCTCCTCTATTAGAGTAATCTGGGAAGTAGACTGGCAGGTCAATATCATGATTGAGAGTGAGTGTAGAGACCACCTTAGGCAAACATTTTGGATTCGTCCTCAGGGATACTCTGTCCCGGTGGAAAACTAAATAAGGCTCTTTGCACATGAGAGCGTGAAGCTCAGAAACTCTTCTCGCTGAAGTAACAGCAACCAAAAACAGCGTTTCTACGACAGAAGCACGGCTCACAATCTCGGCAGGTTCGAAGGGGGCGTGAGTTGTTCCAGGACAAAAGCAAATCCTCATGAGCACTGGGTCCTTAATGGGTGGCTAAGATGTAACACCCTCTCAAAAATTCCCGGGCGTCTAATTGTGCCACTGTCACGATGTGTCCACGGAAGGTGGTAGGCAGAGATGGCACAGAGGTGCACCTTGATGAAGAGTAGGCTGAGCCCGAGCGGAAAGGGAGGCAGGTGGTCCAACACCACTCCCACGGGCAACCTAAAGGGAAAAATCGTGCTCGCGACCATAAACAAAAATGGCGCCATTTCATGGCGTACGTCGCATGCGTTGCCGGCTTTCTGGCTGCAGAAAGAACATCTGCAACCTCTTGCGAGACCCCGTGACGCAAGATGGCTATGTCTCTAGGAGCCATGCATGCAGGTTCAGTGAGCGTAAGTCCGGGTGGACCAGTGAACCTTCCTCCTAAGACAAGAGATGGGAGCTGAATGGCAACGGGAGCGGAGGTTCCCGGGATAGTTGAATTAGCAAAGGGAACCAGATCTGTCTGGGCCAGAAAGGGGCTACCAGGATCATTGTTGCATGCTCCCTCGCGGTTTGAGAAGACTCTCTGGATCAGCGGGAAGGAGGGAAAGCGTAGGAATCTGTCCGCCCAGGAGAGGGACAACGCGTCTCGCCAGAAAACACCAGGCCCTGGATCTAGCGAGCAAAAATTGGGCAGTTTTGCATTGGATGGGGATGCGAACAAGTCCAACTCTGGAGTTCCCCATCGAAGAAACAGATCCTCTGCTACTTCTTGAAGAAGTTCCCACTCATGGACTCTGGCCTGGGAGCGACTCAGGCCATCTGCAATCGTGTTGTCCACCCCGGGAACATGTACAGTGATCAGATTCGCGCCGTGTCGGATTACCCAATCCCACACCCTCATGGCCTCCCTGCAAAGGGGGTAAGAGTGTGTGCCTCCTTGTTTGTTGAGGTAATACATCACCGCCGTGTTGTCTGTCTGAAGCAGGAGAGTACTCGGCGGGATTTCTGACTGAAGGGCCTGCAGGGCATAAAGGACCGCCCTCATCGCTAGGACACTGATATGGAGATGAGCCTCAGAGGTCCACGTACCCTGGGACTTCACCCGTCCAGGTGTGCTCCCACCCAGACCTGAGGCGTCTGTGGTGAGGATTACCTCCGGGACGGCGCTATAAGCGGACGCCCGTGGAGAGTGACCCTGGGTCTAGCCACCACTGCCAGTCTCAAATCACGTGTTCGTGATTCTGACCCGGATGCTGCATGTGGTCTTGCCTTTGATCCCATTGCACCTTGAGCATCCACTGAGTTACCTGCATGTGGGCGCTGCGAAGGGATGGTAGAATGGCGCAGCCATGTGTCCGAGCAATGAAGGACCCGACCCTGGCAGGGAGCGGTTTTGTTCGCGATAACTCCCTGATGAGGGATCTGATGCGCTCCGCTCTGTCGTCTGGAAGAAATGCTCTTCCCTGAACGGTGTCCAGTACTAAGCCTATAAATTGCAGCTTCTCTCGACGGTACCAGGAGAGACTTCGTGGTTGATTAGGATGCCCAGAGATGGAACAGGTTCTGGGTGCTCTGGATTACGTACAAGCGCCTCTCTGGAGGCGGCCATGAAAGCCAATCATCCAGGTGCGGGAACACATAATGGCCCTGTCTCCTTAGAGCTGCCATGACTGCCATGCATTTGGTAAAACCCCTGGTGCGGATGACAGTCCGAATGGAAGGGCTCGGAACTGAAGGTGGTGGTCGAGAAACTCGAAGCGCAGGAACCTCTTGTGTGCCTGAGCTATAGGGATGTGCAGGTATACGTCCTGCATGTCTAGAGACGCTAAGAAGGCGTCTTGCTTCAGCATGGGAATGAGACCCGGAAGAGTCACCATGCGGAATCTCTTGTATGGCGACCGACACGTTGAGGTCGCCGAGGTCCAGAATCGGACAGAGGTCCCCTGTTTTCTTTGGAACCAGGAAGAAGTGGGAATAGTATCCTTGTCCTCTCTGGTTCTCCGGGACGTACTCTATCGCTCCCTTTTGCAAGAGCGCGAGTACTTCTTGTCAGATCAGAGACTTGTGCTGACCTGGATACCGGGAGAGCAAAGGAGGCCCCGAGGGTGGCTTTTCTGCGAATTCTATAAAGTGGCCTCTTCTGACCAACTGAAGAACCCACCTGTGGTGGTTATAGCCTACCATCCCGGCAGGAAGTTTGCAATCGACCCCCGACCATGATTTCCCGTTGATCCTCGCAGGCGGGGCGAGAAGGAGTCAGGCTGTGGCGGCTGAGGTCCCGCTGGCTGGGCGGCTTGGAAATCGCGGCTTCAGCCTGCGGGTTGTTGCCCTGGGCTCTCGGCCGGAGCCCCTCTGTTGTGGAGCAGGCGGGACTGTTGCCTCCTAAGTCCATCCGCAGAATGGCTTTGGTTCCTGCGAAAGGAACTAAGCTTAGAGTCGATACATGGCCTGAACCTACCTCACCGCCTTCCGGCCTCTTGAGAGTTTGGTAATAATCTTCTCTGAGGGCTTACCAAACAAGACTTCTCCCTTGAATGGGCGTCCATGATATTCTTTTGGGCGTCGAGGTAAAACGGAGGCAGCGCAGCCAAGAGTGTCTCGGATGCATCGCCTGAAGCTGCTGCTGGGCCGAGGAGTCCATGAGTCATACGCGGCTCGTAGCACGCAGGTTCCCACATCCGAACCCGTGCGAAGGAGCTGAAGCATCTCCTCCTTCTGCTCACCTTCCGGCAGTTTCTCAGCGATCCAGACCCTGTTCCCACAAGGCATTTTGGAACTGCACCATGTGGGTCAAGTAATTCAGGGATCTGATGGCGCAGGTAGCGGAAGCATACATGCGCCTACCCATAGCGTCCAGCTGTTTGGACTCTGGGTCCGGTGGCAGGGTGCTCAGATGTTGCGGTCTCTGGGACCGGTCATGTGAGGCTGTTATGACCAGAGAGTCGGCCTGAGGCTGCTGAGTCAAGTACTGGTCTTCCCTGGGAGCCTTGTACAAGCGATCAGCTTTCTTCAGCATCGCCGGGAGTGAATGTGGACGCTTCCACGCTGCCTTGGTGACGTCCAAGAAAGTGTCTACCAAGGGTGGCAGCACCACAGGCTTGGGGTCCTTCTGCCGAAGATACTTTGCAAGGCGTAGCCTGAGATCTAGCTCTTCCGCATCCCATCCCATGTTCTCTTGGATGTGTCTCATAATATCCGAGAACGAAGGGTCATCCGGAGGAGACTTTGGCATCTCGCGTGGATCCGGAGAAGGGATGGAGAGGGGAGATGGGGATCTGGATGTTGAGAACTCTGATCCCGTGTCCTCCGTTGAAGGCGATCGTCGGCGTCTTCTGGGTCTCTTAGGGCTGGGTGACCTGGAAGAGGATTTGGACGGAGGTCTCCGTTTGTCTGGTCTCCCCCTTGGAGGTGTTCTGTGCTCCCGGGGAGGAGGTAGTCGGCCTGCCGACCCTGATGGGGAGGGGGGCGCAGGAACTGGAGAAGTAATCGGTGTAGGAGGAAGAGGAGGTAGACTGGGAACCATGTCCTTCTTTATGGTGTCCCACCAGTAAGTGAACAGCTCCTTCACTTCTACCATGGAAAGGCCCGGCGACGGTCCGGGCGCCAGTGGACGGTCGTCTGGTCCCGGCGTCGGCTCCACAAGGGGCTCGGGTAATGATGAGGGTTCCCTGGGCGTCTCGACAGGATCGGGGTCGCCCGTCTGGTCCTCGGGCTGAGTTAATTCCTCCTCGGTGATGGTCTCCTGACCGACGTCGGTCGGAGGCGTCGGGGTTCTCTTCTCAATAGAAGAGGGCGCCGGTCCCCCTACCGGCGTCCGATGAAGCGTTGAGCCTGGCGGCGACAGTCGTCTGGCCGATGGCGGCTCGAGGATCTGTGGCAAGAGGGGCGGCGGCAGGCGCACCGGCGTCGGGTCCTCGCGGTCTCTTCAGAGAGGTTAGCTCCAATGTCTTGCGAGGAGGCAAGGAAGCCGACCTGACGTCGGGTTCAGAAAGGCAGGAACCCGACTTATGGTGATGGTGGCGATCCCCAGACTTGACCAGGGCCCTGGAGGACGAGGAAGGTCTGGCAGTCTTGGCCTGAGAAGAGGAAGACTTCTTAACCGCAGCAGGGGGAGGCTGAGAGCTGGCCCGGGAAGGGGAGCGGTCGGACCTGGAACCAGAGCTGCGTGAGTCTGAGGCCCTAGACGGGGACCTGGAAGGGGCCTTCTCCCTACATTTTTCAGCGTGCTTGTGAGCCTTTTTTGAAGAGTTCCCCTTGGAAGACATGGTCTTAAGCTTTTCTTCCAGCAAAAAAGCCTGAAGGGCCTTCTGGCGGATCCGGGTTCTGCTATTAAACCCCTGGCAAAGAGAGCAGGCCCGGTGTCGTGGTCTGGGCCTAGGCACCGGACGAGGGCAGCGGAGGGTCCTTGAAGGGATCTGTTTCCCACAAGCACACTCGAGAGTGACCGAGGTCGGAGAGGACATCAGAGAAAAACTTGATTGAAGAAATTGAATTTCCGTAGGAAAGAACTTAACCACGCCGTCCACGCAGAGACTGAACCAAGGGTCGAGACAGTGTCGACGGGCGGGAAAAACTGGGGAATCAGGGCGGACCGCCCTTATGTACTACGTCTGACGTCGGAGGCGGGACCAACGTCAGGGCGGTCCCCGCTGAAGATAGCTAGCTAGAATTTTTCCATGGGGTCCTGGCGCCTGCCGGCTTCAGTCCTAATGGTGTAACCTGCTGCAAGAGCTGTGTCTCGAAGTAAGATCTGCCAGTACGCCTGAACACAGAGGTGGTCACCAGGCTCTCAGCTGAAGGGTGCTCTGTGAACCCAGCAAGGGACCCCATGGGCACTGCGTACTTGTGGGCCATGCGGGCAGATGGTGCTGGGCAAGAGGCAGGGCGCTGCCAGAGTTCAAGTGCCGGACCAACAATAGCCTTGGCCAGAGGAAAGGCCTCCGTTGGGGTATCCCCTCTTTTAAGGATGTCCATAAGAGGGTACTCCGCCTTTTTCTGGATGGGTTCCAGGGGCATCCCTGTGGACTCAGAGATGAGGCGAAGGATCCCTTGGAAGGAGGAAGGACCTTCCTCCATCCCTAGGCCAACGGAAGACTCACCATCTCCAGGATGAGAGTGAAGCCCAGTGATATCCGAATCCGAGGAGCTGGGGTACAGCGGCCTGCCGCCCAAATCACTTTCGACCTGCCGAAGGAGGTCCGGGGTGACTGTGACCGACAAACGTTGGGGAAGCCTGGTGTTCGATCGGAACTCTTTGGAAGGAGCCCCTCCTACAGGCTGCTTAGGTGGTGGTTCCACCACGATTGGTGGACAGACCAGCTTAGGCCAAACAGGCAGTGGCACCGGCCCCGCGGGTGGGGGAACAGATGGTTTCGGCTGTGAGGGGGTCGGCTTCGGCCTAGTAAGCAAAAGCCAAGTAATGGCTGGGGTAGGAGTTGAAGTTGGCTTGTGCCTGGACAAAAATCAGCTGTTGCCACATGAGGTCCTCGTAGTGCCACCGGAGTTTCTGCCTGAGCCTCTCCTCATTCGAGGAGGATGAGGACGACCTATGGTGTAGCCTCTTTTTGGAGCACTTATGGCTGTTCCTCAGCCTACCGAATGAGGGAGTTCTAGACTCGACCAAGATCAGGTGGGCCGATTCAGTCACTCGGGAGACACCGGCGGGACCGGTGAAACCCGGGGGTCAGGAACCGGGTCCGCAATGGGGACACCAGCGGGCTGGATCTCCTCACAGGGGAAGACAAGGACCGGAGTCCTCTCTAAAGAGTCGGTGACTGGGGTCAGCGACAGCAGGTGGATTGGGTCGAGAACAATCTCAACCTCAATGGCCACATCTTCGGTCGGCTGGCCCAACGGGATGTCTGAGAAGCCTGTGGCCAAAGAACCGCTCGACCAAGGTCAAGACTGCATGCTCCTGGGACTGAGACCTCATTCAGTCCCAAGAGCGCCTTCGCCGAGACAAAGGCTTACTTGGTTCCTTCTCCCTCTTACAGGATCAGGAGGAGTGTGAGACCATGGATGCCTCTCCTCAGGTGTGGAGAGACTGGCACAACTCCCTGAAGGAGCCCGAGAAGGTGGAGCCTAGGTTGAGCGGAACGAAGAAGCTTCTGAGAGTCCGCAGCACGAGCGGCTTCTTCCTTGAATGCCTGCATGCGTTCCAATTGCTGGGCGGAACCCGCAACCATGGAAACTGTTCGTCTAGCCTCCTTGGACTTCACCGGAGGATTCCTCTTCTCCAGTCTCCCCAGTTTCAAATGTGCAAGACGGTCGTCCAGGACGTTGGGATGGAAGGCCAAGCAGAAGCTGCAGGACAGGGTGTCATGGACAACACTGAGGCAGTAGACACAAGTGAGGTGGGGATTGGTGCACAACATGTTTTGGCCACAAGGACACCGGCGAAATTCAGGGGAAGATTTCTCTTCCATGATCGATGATGCAAAAAGGCGATCGCTAACTCGGACAATTTTTAATCTCAGTAAAACCGAAGTTTTGAAAGCCAGGGCCTATGAAATGCATGAGCACGAGGGAGGCAACCTGGATATTCCAGCGGAAAGGAAGATCTGGCATCACAGGGCAGAGCCGAGGTATATACCACCCGGGTGGGTGGGAGGAGCCAGCTTGAAGATTTCCGGCAAGATTTAAAGTGGAAGGGGACATGCCAATAAGGGTGGCTGAACAACATATCCACGATCCTAGAACACAACTGTAGCAAAAGATCCCAGTGCCGCTGACAAAGAGGAGAAAGGGACGGTCTTACTGGATTCCAACAGCGTTGGGATGAGAACGGGGATGAAGGAAAGGCGTCAACCGAAGGCGAAGGCCTAATGGTGTACTTAAAGCTCTGACTTGAGCAGCAGGTGCGACCTCGACGGCGGGAGAAACAGAACTGGGATAGAGGAGGAGTCTGCAGCGTCTATCGGCCAACCCATGTGCCCTGTGCAGTGCATCAGCTACGTGGGCGGCACCGTTGGCGCGGACTCCTCCACCCCCAAAAAAAAGCCTCCCGTGGTGGGTGCATGCCTCTGGCTTACACCCAGCAGTAAAGAATGGTAAATGGTGAAGATTGACAAGGGAAGATTAGATCTTTTAACCTGCCTATACCATCTGAACCAATGGTGAAGAAAACAACCCCAGCAGTGTTGAGCATGCCCTCTCACCCAAAGTCACACTCCATGCTCCCACATAGAGACAAAACTCAGTCCCAGGTTACCAGATTCAAGGACTGTCTTCCGATTCTTCATTCATCGAGGCATTTCTCTCTGTTGCCTTAAACTCCTTTTTGATTTGCTCGACTCTTTTCCCTGCTTCCATAGGGTCAGTAAATTGATATGTGTGACCCCCATACTGAATTCAAAGCCAAGCTGGCACGAGTAACGAGTGCACTATTCCCAGTCTTTTCTGATGGGCCCTGACAGCATCAAACATTTTCTGCCATGACCAGGTGGCAAAGGATAGGTCTGGGGATAGATAGAGTGTTTCTGTCGTAGTTATGGCCCACAGAAACAAAGACTTCGACGACAGATAAGGCCTGCTTGGTCCACCCAGTCTGCCCATTTCCCTACCTATTAGATAAGCTGCAGATCCTAGTTAACCAACTGCCTACTTCTTCCTACCCCCCACCAGAATTGCCTTATGTCTGTCCCACGCATTCTTGAATTCCCCCACTGTTTTTGACACCGCAACCTCCTCAGAAAGACCGTTCCATGCGTCCACTACCGTCTCTGTGAAAGAATACTTCCTCATGTTGCCCCTGAACCATCCCCCCTCTATCTTCAAATTGTGCCCCCTTGTTCTTGCATATCTCTTTTTCTGAAAGATGCTACCCTACTGGACTTTGTTGATTCCCTAGAAGTATTTGGAAGTTTCTATCCTGTCCCCCCTCTCCCTCTTTTCCTCGAGGGTATACATAGTAAGCTCCTTTGGTCTCTCTTCATATGGCTTCTGGTGCAGACCCTGCACCATTTTAGTTGCCCTTCTCTGGACTGCCTCCATCCTGTCTATGTCCTTGCGGAGATGGGGTCTCCAGAACTGCACACATTACTCCAGATGGGGTCTCTCTAATTGTCTGTAAAGAGGGATGACAACTTCCTGTTTTCTACTGGTGATGCCTCTTCCTATACAGTACATCCCAGTATCCCTCCAGCCCTCCTTACTGCCTTCTCGCATTGCTTGATTACCTTTAGGTCTTCTGATGCGATTACCCCCAGGTCCCTTTCCATTTTTGTTGTTGTTATTACCCCCCCCCCCAATTGTGTACTCTTCCCCTGGGTTTTTGTTTCCCAGGTGCATTACTTTGCACTGAATCTAAGCTGCCATACATTTGACCATTCCTCCAACCTTGCCAAGTCCCTTCTCCTCCTTTCCACAACTCCCTTGTGTATCAACCCTGTTGCAGATCATTGTGTCATCTGCAAAGAGTCATACTTTTCCTTTCAGTCCTTCCGAAATGTCACTGATAAAGACACTGAAAAGGATTGGACCCAGTACTGTACCCTGTAGTCCCCCACTAGTAACAGTTCCCGTTGCTTTGTCCACCTTCAGTTTTAGGAGTTTTTTCAGAACCCTTCGTCCTGTGAATGGACTGGTATCGACCCCCATACCCAGAGTCCTTCTATTGATTGGATTAGATACCTCCCCCTCCTCTTCTTTTGTGAATACTGAGCAGACTTACTCATTCAGTATCCCTGCCTTTTCACTGTCACCCTCCCCTTTATTAAGCCTCATTATTCCTCCCTTGGTCTTTCTTTGTTCCCTAATGTACCTATAAAAGGTTTTATTCCCCTTCTTAACCAAGTTGGCTATCTTTTCCTTTGTTTGGGCCTTTGTTATTCTGACTGCCTTCCCCACTTCCTTCTGCTTTAACTGGTACAGCTCTCTGTCCTGCTCCTTCTGCGTTTCCTTATACTTCCTGAATGCTATATTTTCTTCCTTAACCTTCCCTGCCACCTCTTTTGAGAATTATAGTGTTTTTTTCCTTCATTTTGATTTGTTTGCTTCACATAAAGGTGTGTTGCCTCTGTGATGGCAGTTTTGATGTTTCCCCATTGTTCCTCCACCCCTCCTTCTTGTCCATTTGCTAGTGCTTTTCTAAGACACTCTCCAATTTTGACAAAGTCAGCCCTCCTAAAGTCCAGAACCCTCACGTTTGTATGGCTTGACTCTACGGCTGTGTTCATCATGAACCACACTGTTTGGTGGTCACTTGTTCCCAAATGGCTACCCACTTCTAAATTTGAAATCCTCTCTCCGTTCCCGTTTGAGAGTACCAGATCTAAGACTGCTCCCTCCTGAGCGGGTTCCAACACTAGCTGTCTGAGGCATGCCCCCTGTAGGGCATCGAGAATGACCCTGCTCTTGGTTGTGGCTGCAGCAAAGGTGCTCCAGTTAACATCTGGCATATTCAGGTCCCCATCAACAATATCTCCCCTTTTTCTGCTATCCTAAGGATGCCTCCAATTATTTCCTTGTCCATTTCCTCCCCCTGAGACAGGGATCTGTATATAACACCCATGCGGATTGTGGTACCATTTCCTGTCTCCAGGGCGACTCATAGTGCCTCCTCTCCTCCCCTCCCTGTTTACTCTTCAGTTCTGTTGCTTTGATTCCTTCCCTTATGTAGAGAGCTACTCCTCCTCCTCTTCTACCCTCCCTATCCCTCCTGTAGACTGTGTAACCTGGTATGCTGACATCCCAGTCATGGTTCTCTGCATTCCATGTTTCTGTGACTGCTACGATATCCAGGCATACATCTTCCATCAAGGCCACTAGTTCAGGGATCTTGTTACCCACACTACGGGCGTTGGTACTCATTGCCCTCCATTTTGTGATGGCCTTAGCCCTGTCTTTACTGCCTTTGCCTATTTCTCCATTTACCCCTGCCCTTCTCCCTTTAGACTTCTCTATCTTGGTGTTTACCTCACTAACTACCCTGATTTTCTTTTTGGGTGGGGGCTTTGATATCCGTGCTTGATGAATTTCTTGCTGCCTGCAGCACTGTCTCTCTTGCCACCACTCCTGATGCCACACAAAGCACAGTCCTTGGTAGGTCTTGTTGTCCAACTGCTGATCTGGGTGAGACTTGCTAGACTTTCACCAATCAAGCACACGTTCATTGCTCTGTTTGCGTTCTCTATGGCCTCCAGCCGATATCAGCGCTGTGAATTCTTTTGTACCAATTTACCCACAGTGGATAAAGCTTTTGTGGCATGGGCCTCTGCTGTAGCTGTCGTTTTTGTAACAGTTTCAATTTTGATGTCTTGTTCCCCTATTCTTTTTAGAATGATTTCCACTTTTGTGACTATGGCCTTTACTGATTTCTCCAATGTTTACCATGGGGGAGCCATCGATGTAGATGACTCTGGTGCTGAGGCCCCCTTCTGATCATCATGTGGTTGCAGATCTTTTCGCCTCCTCCACCTTTTTTTTTGTCGTCCCATCGCCTTTTTGGACACAGATGTGATCCTGGCAAGAAGCTCTATTCAATGATGCCAATCTTTAGCTGGATAAATAAGTAGAAATATCAGAATTTGGAGTCAGAAGTAGTCTGTATTGTGAAGCCAAGGTGAAGTGTGTCTTATCAGCAAGACTGCTCAACAGTGCCCCCCTTTTGGCAGTTTGAATGGTAGGAGACTGATTTACAACTCCTACAGGTTACTACACCTATTTGCTATGGCAACCTTCCATGAATCACTTTAAATACTTAACATAAACAGCATGACAAGGGAACTCTACTCACTAGAACGCCTATCGGCTAGACTGCGAGATAGGGTAGAGCCTTTGGATACAAGATGGCGCAAATGGTGCTGCATCAGCTGGCATACTACTCCGACTTTATTCTTGATGTTACAAAGGGGAGTAAAGAAAGGTCGAAGATACCCGACGATGAGAGAACAAGAGAAGCCAGACTTATAAAAGAGACAAGACCAGAATGTCTGGTGGACTCGCATGGGGGGACCTGGGCCAAAGACTGACTGAAGGGCAGCCACTCCTTTCTTCTCCTTAAATAAATCATATTGAATTATATAATATTTTAGAAAACTATACTTGTATTCTCAAACCTATATCTGTTTGCCAACCTGAAGACCTGGTGGGAGTAAAGACAATTCCTACTCTAAGGAAGAAGGTTTTAAGACCTCAAAGTCAGAATAATGAAAAGAACTTGAAGAAGAAGACTATGCATATGTATAAAATAACTACTTTATATGTATATAAAACTATGAGGATTGAATAATACTATTTACGAAGTTGATCTAATTTATGTACCTGTGTAATTATATGATACCAATAAAAATAATAATATAAAAAAAACACAAAACAGCATGACTAAAAAAAAAGACAATGATTTATCTATTTACTAATAGAAGGTAGCTTTAAAGCAGGTTGGGACAGGCACACGGCCATACTTAGAGAGGCCTGGAAAAGGTAATAGAGGGGGAAGGCCACTAATGTCAGATTAAAGAAATAACACAGAAAAGGCAGTCTAGATAGGCTGGTTACTCTTTATCCGCCATTGATTTCTAGTATCTTTGAATGTGGAGGGGGCATAGACCGCTTCTTTCCAGAATCTCCTCTATTTCTGCTATGCGAGCTGCCATGCAAGAATGCAGACATGTAGCCCCTCAAGTAAGGTTGTGACCATTCCATACAGATTTACAAATCTTAACCAACACAGTAACATTATAAGGCAAATGGCAAATCCAAACTTTTCTGCTTGTCGCTACTTTCCAGTTCAGAGATGGAAAGGATTTACTAGAAAAATAAATGCAAGTTTTATGGGACTTGAAATTAAAGTGAAAATGCTATGAATGTTTAGTAAGGTGCTTCAAAATGCACTCTAATAAAGCAAGAGTCAGCTGGTGTGAGCAAGAACTGGTCCCAGGTTTCAAAAGTTATATTGAAATAGATATTAAAAAAAAAAAAAAAAAAAAAAAGAAAGGGGACTCTAACACACATGCCCAGCCTGGTGCTGTTACCGTGTTTATTAATGACACTAGATACATAGGTACGTAGAATTTGATGGCAGATGAGGACCGCCTGGCCCATCTAGTCTGCCCCTATACCCTACCCCAAGCGTCTCTTTTCTACCTTTTCCCTTTTGCCGCTAGGATTCCCTTATGACTATCCCACGCATTTTTGAATGTCTTCACTGTTTGCACCCTTATTACCTCCTTGGGTAGTCTGTTCCATACATTGATCCACCACACTCTCAGTGAAGAAGCACTTCCTCACACTTCCCCTGAGTCTACCTCCCTCCAGCCTTTTATCTTGACCCCTTGTTTTTGAACATTGTTTTTTCTGAAAGAGGCTCCCATCAGGACCCTATTAAAACCTCTGCGGTATCTAAAACTCTCTGTCATATCCCCCCTTCCCTTCTCACCTCCAGCATACATGTTAAAGAGCAGCTGACGCCATTAGGATAACTTTCACAAAACATAGTATTTAGACACAGTTCTGTTTGTATTTCCAGTTAGTTCTGTATTCCTCCTCCCTATTACTTATGTCATCTGCATGAAAACAGGATCACTGCTCCTGAAGATTTTATCTATTCCTGTTGCTTTCTCCCTAACTGAGATCATAATGCACTGCTTGTGAAATGACAGTGACTTCCATAGCAACAGATTGTGATGTCACAACAGAGAATTATGACTTGAAGTAGGGAGTAGGCTACAGAGACGAACTCTAAGGGATAAAGATCATGTTTTCGTACTGATTTCCTCAATTATAAATAATGGGGAGGAGAAATCTATAGAATATATATGGAATGCAAGCTGAATTGTACCTAATTACAGTATGCCCCAAATGTAGCAGACAGGCATGTAACGGACAGCCGCTTGTTGCGGGCAGAAGCAGCTTGCCAAACGCCACTTGCACAGAAGCCAATGTCAAATAAAAGTGTTACAGCAGCCCTTGAATTCCGCTTGTAACGTCCGCTTTCTGGTGTGTTTTGACATGTCTGACACCTCTTTGACAGTGCCACATGCTTCATATACGGAAATGCGCGTTGAGGTCCCTATTTATGACGAAACAGGAAGTTGTAAAGTATCAGTACCTATAAAGGTAGAGAGAGAACTCTGGGGCAGATGGGTTGAGGGATGAGTGGGTGGGATCAATGCCACGGCCCTCAGAAACCAATCAGCTCAGTATGGAAATTTCCCGAGTATGCTACACAAGTATGTGGGCTACCGGATCGCTTTCCTTGTTATGCAGACACCCAAACGAACCCTTTAATGCCACAAAAATTACCCCCTTCCCCACCCAAACAGCAA
Source organism: Neoceratodus forsteri (assembly GCA_016271365.2). NCBI lineage: Eukaryota > Metazoa > Chordata > Ceratodontiformes > Ceratodontidae > Neoceratodus > Neoceratodus forsteri. The sequence continues at coordinate 485,966,210 of CM057449.1, forward strand.
ATGCCCGAAAATAAGTAAACTCCAACAGAAAGCTTGATAAAAGAAAGAAATCACTTCCCTGCCCCGATGTGATCAGCCGCCTCCGAGTGTGCTGCAGTACCTCCCCCAGGGACGTCCGAGTCTCTTCTCCGACCTACTCCCCTGCCCCTTCATCTGTGAAAGAAACACTGCACTGGTGCTAAACACAAAGGAGGGCTATTTTAATACCCTCTACCTCTTAGTTTGAATTGGCGCACTTTCAGAGGTATGCAATTGGTTCCCAAGATCACCCCTTGTCACAGATGTGAATGTCGCATCTCCAATATTCCCCTGTCTCACTGAGTGAGAAACTATCAGCTATCTCTAGATGACAAACAACAGGGTTGCTTCAGTCCTTCCATGCTGTGCTGCAGGTCTCCATGGCTGCCTCCCTCAACACCTCAGAATACCGACTCTGCCCACAGACAAAAGTAAGTAAAAAAAAAAAAAAACCCCACTGAACCCAGCAGTCACAACACTTAACAGTTTCAAAACTTCAGGACAGCAACAAGGTAACTCTGGCTCCTGGCTACACCACCTAGGAGATACCCCACTACCGACAGACAAAACGAAGCCAAATCCCCCACTTAGTTTTTGAGATCATACAAGCACAAGGGATATACTAATCCAAAATAACAGGAAACTAAATAAACCCGCAAATAAAAAAAAAAGCTCACAGACAGTTCAGAGAATGCAGCAATATGTCATCCTCAGCAATCCTTTTGGTTGGTCGGTCCCTTCCCCGATCCACTCCTCTGCCCCTTCCACTGTGAAAGAAACACTGCACTCACCCTGAATCTTAGATCCTTGTTAGGGAGAAAGGATACACACCTTATCCATGATAGCAATAATATTACTAAGGCAGGCGATTCTTTGAATGAATTATTTCATGATGGTGATCTAAGTACAGTACTGCATTGTCGGACTTCCGTTGAAGTCATCCTGTTATGGAGTTGTAGAGAAGGAGAGCTCCCTGAAGCTCTAAGAAAAAGTAGAGATTTTTCCTGATACAACCGACACAAAAAATAAGTTACTATAGGCATTTTGGTTAAGAAGATGTCTACTTGTCAACGGCCAAAACCTGCGTTGGCGGGGGCCCTTAAACAGCAGAAACTGGTGCTAGTACAACAGATATGAGGTCGAAGCCGTTGCATCACAAGGCCCACTGAAGCCGCAGAACCTCTAACAGACAGCGAGGGCCAGGAAGAAGATGAAGAGGAGTTCACAATTACCTCCCATAAGCTCTGCAGTAAACTCCAGAGGCTAGGGAATACCCTGGACAACATTCAACATGAAGCTGCAGAAAACAGGAGAACATTGAAGGCCCAAGAAAAAAAAAAAAAACAGTTGCTATGGAGAAACAGATATCGGAGCAGACTTGATTCCACAGACTTGCACAATGGAGCAATATTACAGCTCCACGACAGGTCCCAACTTCTGTATGATAAAACTCAGAATCTAGAAAATAGATCACGCAGAGTAAACGTAAGAATACATGGGCTTCCAGAAAAAACAGAAACTGGGCCCATGACTGGATATATTGATGGATTACTTGACGAAGTGCTGCACTTGGACAAAGAATTCAAGCTCGATATAATACAAGCACACAGGGCACTTGCAGCAGCTCCAACCGATCCCAAGGCTGCACCGAGATCCATATTCCTAGCCTTCCTGGATTACAGAACGAAAGAAGCTGTCCTTGAAAAGGCATGGGAAAAGAGAGAAGTATTGTTTGGGGATGTGAGACTTTATTTCGAGCATGACTATGCTCCCAGAACAGTGGGCAGGTGCAAAGCATGGTTCCCGATAATCAAAGAGCTCAGAGTTAAAGGCATGAAAGCAAGAGTGGACTACCCTGCCAGTCTTTGGGTATTTTATCATCCCTGAAGCAAAAACTTACCTCAGTAGCTTGGGGCCAACCGACTTAAATAACTGGAAAAACATTTTTTTTTTTTTCCAACAGGCAATTCGAGTCGCAGTGGAGGACTGGGAAGATGGAGGGAGAGAGAGAGGGAAACAGTCCCTGGTACAAGATGTTGGATCGGCTCAAACAGAGGCAACAAGCCTTTGTGTGAAGCAAACAGACAAATCAAAATGAAAGAAAAAAACACTATGGTTCTCAAAAGAAGTGGTGGGGAAGTTAAGGGAGAAAAAGATAGCACTCAGGAAGTATAAGGAAACACAGAAGGAGTACGACAGATAACTGTACCAGTTAAAGAAGAAGGAAGCAGGGAAGGCAGTCAGAATAGCAAAGGTCCAAACCGAGGAAAAGATAGCCAACTCAGTTAAGAAGGGGGATAAAACCTTTTATAGGTACATTAGGGAGCAAAGAAAGACTAAGGCAGGGATACTGAGACTGAATAAAGAGGAAGGTGGTTGGGCAGAGAGCGACAGTGAAAAAGCAGGGATACTGAATGAATACTTCTGCTCACTATTCACAATGGAAAAGCAGAGGGAGATACCATATTCAGTCAATAGAAGCACTCTGGATAGGCGGGTTATTAGTAATTTCACAGAAGAAAGGGTTCTAAAAGAACTCTTAAAACTGAAGGTGGATAAAGCAATGGGGCCTGATGGGACTCACCCCAGAATTCTAAAAGAACTAAGGGAAGAACTAGTAACACCACTAACTACCCCTTTTAATAAATTATGGGAGCATGGTGCGGTACCTGAGGACTGGAGAAGGGTGGACGTGATTCCCTTTCACAAAAGTGGGAGCAAGACAGAGGCAGGAAGCTACAGACCTGTCAGTTTGACCTCAGTGGTAGAGAAAGTGATGGAATCGCTTCTGAAGGAAAGAACTGTTGAGTACCTAGAGGCCAGTGGGGCATAGAACCCAAGGCAGCATGGATTTACAGCAGGACTATGTCAGACAAATCTCATTGATTTCTTTGACTGGGTGACCAAAGTAGTAGACCAGGGAGGGGCTGTGGACATGGCCTACCTAGACTTTAGCAAAGCATTTGACAATGTCCCGCACAAAAGATTAATAAACACATTAGCCAGCCTGGGAGTGGGTCCCAGGGTGGAAGCCTGGGTAAAACACTGGCTGGATAACAGGTAATAGTAAATGGAGTCCACAGTAAAGAAAGGGGGGTTACTAGTGGGGTACCGCAGGGGTCAGCACTGGGGCTGGTCCTTTTTAAGTGACATTGCAAAGGGACTGGAAGGGAAAGTATGTCTCTTTGCAGATGACACAAAGATGTGCAACAGGGCTGATAAGCAAGGTGGGGTGGAAAAGATGAAAAGGGACTTGGCAAGGTTGGAGGAATGGTCAAATGTATGGCAGCTTAGATTCAATGCAAAGAAGTGCAAAGTAATAACCTGGGAAACAAAAACCCAAGGGAAGAGTACACAATGGGGGTGAGATACTGACAACAACAAAAATGGAAAGGGACCTGAGGGTAGTCATACCAGATGACCTAAAGGTGGGCCAGCAATGTGAGAAGGCAGTAAGGAGGGCTGGGGGGATACTGGGATGCATAGGGAGAGGCATCACCAGTGGAAAACAGGAAGTTGTTGGCCCTCTGTACAGACAGTTGGTAAGACCACATCTGGAGTACTGTGTACAGTTCTGGAGACCCCATCTCCGCAAAGACATAGACATGGTGGAGGCTGTCCAGAGGAGGGCAACCATAATGGTGCAGGGTATGGACTAGAAGACATATGAAGAAAGACTAAAGGAGCTTAAGATGTACAGCCCTGAGGAAAGTAGAGAAAGGGAGGACATGACAGAAACTTTCAAATACCTCAAGGGACTCAACAAAATCCGAGAGGGTAGTATCTTTCAGAAAAAGAGATGTGCAAGTACAAGGGGTGCAATTTGAAGATAATGGGGGGACGGCTCAGAGGTAATGTGAGGAAATATTTCTTCACAGAGAGGGTTGTAGATGCAGGAACAGCCTTCCTGAGGTCGTAGAGTCAAAAACAGTGGGGGAATTCAAGAATGCATGGGACAGACATAAGGTCATTCAAGTGGGGGATAGGAGGAAGTAGGCTGTTGGTTAACTAGGATCTGCAGCTTATCCGTTAGGTAGGAAAATGGTCAGACTAGGTGGGCCAAGCGGTCCTTATCTGCCATCAAATTCTATGTTTCTGAAAATGCCATTAACATATTTGAAACTGTCCCTGAAGCAAAAACTTACCTCAGTAGCTTGGGGGTCAACAGACTTAAATAACTGGAAAAAAGAAAATGTTTTTTGCAACAGGTAATTCGAGTCGCAGTGGAGGACCAGGAAGATGGAGGAAGAGAGAGGGAAACAGTCCCTGGTACAAGATGGCTTGGGTCAAACAGAGAAACACAGAACAAGGTCCTGCTCCCACAACCTCATGAAGACTCCCAGAAGAGGAAGACATCTCAACACCGGCTGCAGCAATGGTCAACACAACAGACGGTCGATCGCAGGCTTGAACAGACTTCCATTGGTTTGGTAAGCAGGCTCTAGCAGCTAAAGCGGATTGAGCTGCAGCTTGTTTTTCTATTCTCTTCTTTGTGGGACACAAAGACTTTGGGTGGCTGGAGAGGTTTCTCCCCACAATCTATCTAACTAATTGTGGATCGCTCTCAGAACCATGAGGTTTTGGGCCGGCCCATCGGTGCAGCATAAGCACTACCGCTCGCAGTGCTAGAAAACTGATTCGGGAACGAGCTCGAGAAGCTGGAGGGCCAGCCGAGGGGAGAAGACTGAGCGTCCCAAGGACGGCTCATCTTCTCCATGGAGGGGGTAGCGACTTGGTGCTTGACTGGTCCCAGGTAGAAGTCTGGGGCATAGCAAGCACCGAGATCGACATGGGGGAGGACGTAATGGACATCGACGCTATGCGCCTTGATGTCAGGGTGCACATTATGGCTGTCAAGAAAAGAAGAAAAAAAATCTTCCCACTCCGGGAAGACGGACCACTGGAGAAAGACCTCGATGTGTTCCCACCTGCCTGGCCGCCTGAAACCAGACAAAGACTAGAAGTTCAGGGTGTACGGGACCCACCTCGTCCCCACCCAGGTGGAAGAATAGCGGCTCCATGGGGGGAACTGGACAGATCAGGTAAGGTGAGAAGCAGAGGTGACTCCACAGGTGGTGCCAAGGAAGCGGAGCTGGAGGGGAGTAGGGGGAGAATAAACAGAAAGTAAAAAAAAAAAAAAAAAGAACCATGAGGTTTTGATAAGTTGCAAGAGCGGCTCCACTGCTCCTAATGAAAGGGTGAGGGATTTAAGTTAGCAAATTGCCTGACTGAATTGTAAAATACAGCTCTGGAGGAGAGAAGAAAGCTTGAGTTAGTCTCCCTACTATACAGGTAGACAACTGAATCAGAGGATGGGGGGATAAAAGACAGTCCTCCCAATGGATGTATAAAAGGATTTGATTTTTATATAGAATACTCAGGAGATGTCAGCCTTTGCAACCCACTAGATTAAGGTAACTAGAAGGTTGGGGGCGATCGTGTTTCTTTATGGCCCAGACCTCTCTCTTGGCGGGTGGAGGTGCATGGGTATGGGGGGAGAAGAATTTCTGATCACCCAGTAATACTGTGTTTTGGGAAAAGGGGGGAGATAGTTCGACATCCGTTGTATCAGGGAAAATAATCTTTCTTTCAGGGTGGTTAGAATCTTATTGTTATCTGTATGATGCCCAGGGAATGGGGGAAGGTGCCACAATTGTATACATCTGATTGCACAGTAGGTAAGATAAGAAAAGAGGCCCTCCACCTCGATGCAAAATACTATCACAGGGCAAGGGGGGGTGATACACCATTGCATTAATGATTCCATGCTTGCTGCGCTGGTTCCAGGAAGAGACCATATGGCAGCACAGTGCGGGGTACTGGTCTGCACAGCCTGCCACCAACACACACCCATTGGGTCGCAGGAACTGATGGCACAGATAGAAGCAGGAGGAGAAGGAGTTTCATTGACATTAGGTCCATATTTAGAAGGTTTTCTAAACATAGTTCAAGTTACGGTCATTCACAGAAAACTTACGTGGTTACACAGCTGTGTTATGCTTATGGCTGTACAAGCACTAAGCAGAAATCATGTATTCACCACCTGTTTGGCACGATATGGAGATCAGACTAAGCAACTGTATTTAAATAACCCAAAAAATCAGCGATGCTGGTCACAAATGGGTGCACTATGGTGTAAACTTAAATGTTGTGACATACAATGTCAGAGGTCTGAATAGCCCAATTAAAAGGGCAATAGTGCTGCAAGAACTAAATAAAATGGGAGCAACAATGGCATTTCTCCAGGAAACATACCTAACCCCTACAAGAACAAGACAAGTTGCAGCGTAGATGGGTAGGTGAGGTATCTGCATTCATAAGGCAATTCTAGGGGGTGGGGGTAGGCATAAGGCAATTCTAGGGGTGGGGGTAGGAAGAAGTAGGCTGCTGGTTAACTAGGATCTGCAGCTTATCCATTAGGTAGGGAAATGGGCAGACTGGGTGGGCCAAGTGGTCCTTATCTGCCGTCAAATTCTATGTTTCATGGGGGGACCACCCACACCGAAGAGGGGTAGCGATTCTTCTTAGGAAAGACTGTTCCTTTGTGGTGGATAGGGTAGATACAGAACCAGAAGATACGAACATACGGTGATGCTAGGAAAGGAGGGCAGGATGGGAGGAGGGGGAAAAGGGTGGAAGGTGGTTACCCTTAATGCTAGGAGCCTTGGGAGGAAAACTGCAGAGTTGCAGGTTCTCATGGCAGAGGGAGAGGTGGACATTGCAGCCATCATGGAAACATGGGCCACCCAATATAATGACTGGGACCTGTCTGTACCAGGGTACAGGTTATTTCGTAGGGACAGGGTGACTGGGAAAGGAGGGGGGTGGCACTATATGTGAAGGAAGGACTGAAGTGTGTAAGGGAGGAAGGGGAGGAGGGTAGTACAGAGTCACTTTGGGTGCAAATCCAGGATTCCAAGAATAGGAGTCTTAGAATGGGAGTGGTGTACAGGCCACCATCTCAGATGGAGGAGTTAGACAGGGAACTAGCGGGACAGATCAGGAGGACCTGCGAGAAGGGTAGTGTGGTGATTGTGGGGGACTTCAACATGCCAGGAGTGGACTGGAGCACCCCAACAACCGGGAACAGAAGGGAGCAGGTACTGCTGGATGCCTTCCAGGACAGCTTCCTGCTGCAAATGGTCAGTGAACCAACCAGGTTAGGGAATACCCTTGACCTTGTGCTGGCAAATGGGGACTTTGTGAGAGAACTTACAGTGGAGGAACCACTGTCAGGGAGTGACCACCACTCAGTATGGCTCACATTGGATATGGGCAAGAAAGGAGTGGAATCTGGCACAAGAGTGCTGGACTTCAGGAGGGCTGACTTTGGGAGGATGGGGGAAGTGGTAAAAGGGTACCTGGCCAGAATTCAATATAGTATGGATACTAACCAGAGATGGGAGCTCATAAAGTTGGGGATAGTGGAGGCAACCAAAACCTGCTGCAAAGCCCAGAGCAAGAAGGCTAGGGCTAAGAAACCGAGCTGGTTGAGCAAGGAGGTCATGGAAAAGGTAAGGAGGAAAAGAGCTGCCTTTAGGAAATACAAGAAAACAGGGAGGGGGAGGACAGAGGGAGTACTTGACAGAATCAAGGAGGTGACAAGGCAGTAAGGGGAGCCAAAGCATCTACGGAATCAGCTGGCACAAGGCATTAAGAAGGGGAGAAGGACTCTTTAAGTACATCAGGGAGAAAAGGAGCTGTAAAGACCACATAGTAAGGATTAGAAAGGAGGGGTTGGGTGGAAGCAGGGTACGATAAGGCGAAGCACTAAATGAGTACTTCTGCTCAGTATTTACTAAAGAGAAGAGGGGGTGACACCCAAGATGGGTGAAATGGCAGGACTGAGGGAAGTGGTGACAGATGGGGAAATCATGGAGAGCAGAGTTCGAGAGGGTTTGAAGGCACTGAGGGTGGACAAGGCACCAGGCCCAGATGGCATCCACCCAGGGTACTGAAGGAGCTGGCAGAGGTCCTTGCAGAACCTTTGAGCAGACCTATTTAATGCCTCACTACATTTGGGGTGTGTACCTCAGGACTGGAGGATGGCTCATGTGGTGCCCCTCCACAAGAGTGGCCCCAAGGATGAACCGGGAAACTACAGACCAGTGAGCCTCACATCCATCGTGGGTAAGCTAATGGAGACTATCCTGAAGGAGAGGCTGGTGGCCATCTTAGAGGCCAAAGGACTACAGGACAGCAGACAGCATGGCTTCATACGTGGCCGATCCTGCCAAACCAACCTGGTCGGGTTCTATGACTGGGTAACTAGGCAACTGGACAGGGGACATGCAGTGGATGTCCTGTATCTGGACTTCAGTAAGGCATTCGACTCAGTTCCACATGGAAGGCTGGGAAGGAAGTTAGTAGGCACAGGGGCAGGTGCAATGCTGGTGAGATGGGTAGGAAACTGGCTGCAGGGAAGGCAACAGAGGGTGGTGGTGGGTGGGGAGCTCTACACCCAAGGGCAGTGACGAGCGGTGTCCCCAGAGCTCGGTGTTGGGACCAGTGTTGTTTGGGATATTCATTGCAGACATATCATGGGACATCAAGAGCAAGATCAGTCTGTTTGCTGATGATACCAAGGTTAGCGGTGGTGGATGACCTAGGGGATGGCAGGGGTTGCAGGATGATCTGGCAAAGCTTGAAACCTGGTCAGACACCTGGCAACTGGGCTTTAATGCCAAAAGTGCAAGGTGATGCATTTTGGGATGAAGAACCCAAGGAGGACTTAGCAGCTAGGGGAGTGCAGCTAGCCCAGACAGAGGGAGGAGAAGGATCTGGGTGTGCTCATTACAGGGTCAATGAACAACTCGCACAGTGTAGGAAGGCAGCTGCAAAGGTCAACAAAATGCTGGGTTGTATTGCAAGGGTATATCCTCAAGGAGGGAGGAGGTGATTCTGCCACTGTATAGGTCATTAGTTAGACCACACCTGGAGTACTCTGGCAGTTCTGGCATTCCGATATCTGAAGAGGGACATTAAGTTACTGGAGGGAGTGCAGCGCAGGGCGACAAAGATGATCAAGGGTCTGGGGACTTATCATATGAGAGGAGGTTGAAGGAGTTGAACATGTACTCACTGGAGGAGAGGAGAGACAGGGGACATGATTGAAACCTTTAAATACATGAAAGGAATAAACAAGACAGGTACAGAGGGGCTGTTCAAAGTAAGAGAGGGAGGCACCAGGGCCATGATATGAGACTGGAGCGAGGAAGGTTCAGGAGGGAGATGAGGAGACACTTTTTACAGAGAGGGTGGTGGCTGGGTGGAATCGTTACCTGCAGAGTGGTATGCAGTAGAACAGTGGACTGCTTCAAACGAGGATGGGACAGGACAAGGGAGGAGGTTAATGAAGGGGAAGGGTGGAAGGGAGGGGCAGCTGCAGAATAAGGGGTGCTAGCTGCACATTCGAGCAGACTTGATAGACCTCTAGGCCTTTATCTGCTGGCAAATTTCGTATGTTCGTAAGGCAGATATGTCAGACTTAAGGGCACTTATAGAGACACACAATGTACCTTTTTAAACGTTTATGCCCCAAACAAATATTGAGAAGCAGCCCAGTTCCTTAGATGCATAATACAGGAGACAGTACAGGACCAAGGTCATTTATACATCATTGGGGGGATTTCAACTCAGTGTTCTCGACAAAGCTTGATAGGAAGGGGTGAGTAACTAATACAAGGCAAAGCAGGGCAGGCAACATGCTACCACGACTGGGGCAAGAATTAGGACTAGTACAGCTGTGGTGATATATGCATGGGCAAGCTAAGGACTTTACCCACTACTCAGATAGGCACAATAGCTACTCCAGGATCAACATGTTTTTCATGTCTTTCAAGTGGGCCTACATGATCACAGACTACCAAATAATGTTGAAAACACAGACCATGCACCTGTGAAGCTCGCATTACAAATCACACCAGCCACTAAAAATTCACATTGGCATCTCAGTCTAGGTCTTCTGAACTCCTCTGAATTCAAACTGCTAGTAAAAGAAGCAATCCAAGATTTTCTAACCCACAACATGGCAGGGGACACGTCTTGTGCAGTAAGGTGGGATGCATAAAAGGCAGTACTTCGGGGAGTGATCATTCGGCACTCATTGGAACAGAAGCAACAAAAGGAAGCCATAAGAATAGAACTGGAAGGCCAGATAAGAGAACTAAAGTACCACCATAAGATCACACTAAATGAACAAATTAAAATAGAGCTGGAAGCACATAAAGCTTCAATTGACAATTTGCTGACAGCCCAAATGGAGGGAAGCTAGCGTAGAATTAGACAGCAATACTATGAGTGAGGCAATAGAGCAGGGAGACTGTTGGCCTACACTCTTAGGAAACAACAATGGAACAGGGCAGTACTACAGATACGGGACCCAACAGCTGGGGGCACTCCACATAGCCAGCCAAGGGAGACAGTTTAGATATTTGCAAAATATTACAACTAACTTTACTCTCAGGAAGACATAGCTGAGCACCGGGACAAGGTAGAACATTTTTTTCAGAAGGTAGTCCTCCCAGGAATATCAGAGCAGGAATCAAGTAAAATTGAATAAGACATTAATAATAATAATAAAACTTTATTTATACTGCGCCTTACTTAAAGTCAAGGCACCTTACAATAGTTACAGATAAGAATAAGATAAAAACTAAGATTACCGAGCTCATAAAATTACAGTAGCATATCAATCAGGATAAATCTTAGACCATAAATAGGTCTTTAAGGTCTTTTTAAATTCCTCCATGGACTCACACTGCCGAAGCAGATGGGGAAGAGAATTCCAGAGGGTAGGGGCAGCATACATAAAAGCCAGAGCCCCTTAAGATTTTAAAGAAACTATCAGAATCTCTAGCAACCCCTCGTCTGCTGAGCGGAGCGATCACTTGGGGCAGTAAGGCACCAGAAGCTCTTTCAAGTAGTCTGGGCCCAGTCCGTGTAGGGCTTTAAAAGTCAGAAGACCAACTTTAAAGGTGATCTGCCACTGTACTGGCAGCCAGTGAAGATCGCGCAGAACCAGAGAAATATGACAGGCATGAAACGTACCCGTCAGTAACCGGGCCACAGCGTTCTGAACAAGCTGCAAGTGGCGGATATCAACCCCGGGAAGCCCTAGATAAAGGGAGTTGCAATAATCAAGACATGAGGTCACAAAGGTGTGGACCAATGTAGGCAGATCGCTGGATGGAACAAGGTGTTTAATCCGGGCAATGGATGGTTAAATGGTTCTCCAGCTGTACGGCCACTACTTTCTCAACAGCCTTCCCTGCAAAGGGAAGGTTAGAGATCGGTCTGTAGTTGGCATGGCAGTCTGGGTCCAAGGAAACTTTCTTTAGGAGGGGCATTACCACTGCCTCCTTCAGGGAGCTAGGAAACTCACCCATATCCAGGGAGCACCAGACTATCCGTGCTAGGACTGGGCCGATAGTATCATGACAACCCTTTATCAGGGAAGTTGGGCCAGGGTCCAAACTACAGCATGTAGGGTGCATACTCTGGACAATCCTCATGACATCGATGAACTCAGGCCAGTCAAAGGAACTCCAGGAGGGTCTAGAGGCTGTGGCCAAAAGCCGATCCACAGCCTTTCCCATAGAGGGTGCAGGCTGGAATGCCGCCCTGATGTCGAACACCTTAGCCACAAAGAAGCGAGCAAGCTCATCACACTCAACTTGTGAAAAAGCTCTTCGAACCTGTAGACAGGCTGGGTTGCACAGTCTGTCGACAGTTCGAAAGAGCTGAGCTGGTCGGTTCTGAGCAGCCGCAATCTCCCCGGACAGGAAATACAGGTTACTCATCTGTAACAGGAGTTCTAGGAATGGTATATGTTGTTCATCCACATTGTCTGACAGGTTCCTTGCCGCGTTAAATCTTGCCGGAAGGTCTTCAAGCTGGCTCCTCCCACCCACCCGGGTGGTAAAACTCTCGGCTCCGCCCCATGACGCCAGATCTAGCCCGCTGGAAGCCAGGTTGTGCGTCAAAGCCGGGGAGGTCGGGTGGGTCATGTGGATGAACAACATACCATTCCTAGAACTCCTGTTACAAGTGAGTAACCGGTGTTTCTAGGGTCATGGATATGTTGTTCATTCACACTGTCTGGCAGACTCCTAGCAGTACTCCGGGAGGAGGGAGGCAAGGCGCACACCCCCTACTTAGGGAATAATGACTGGAGAACCGAGGCCCCAAAACCAGCATCCCGGCGTGACTCAAGGTCGATGTGGTAGTGGGTGATGAGGGTGTGTGCTGACCTCCAGGTAGCAGCCCTGCAGATCTTCTGGATAGGGACATCCCTGGAAGCAACCACCGATGCAGCGGTATGGTGGGTAGAATGAGCTCTTATCCCTCTGAGAGGCTCCATGCCTGCCAACCTATAGCAGAGATCTATGCAGGAGGTGACCCACCTGCCTATCGTCCGCTTGGCTGCAGGTCTGCCAGGTGCGGCTTCAGTGTAGGTGACAAACAGCTGGCGAACCTCTCCCCGAACTTCAGCCATCCGCTCCTTATAATAAGCGAGCGCTCTTCTAGGGTCCAAAGTATGGAGCTTATATTCGGCCTCCGAGGTGTGACTAGGGTAGAGTCAACACCTGGTTAAGGTGAAACTCTGACACCACCTTCGGAAGGACCCGCAGTCTCATCCAGCCAGGTCTCAGTAATGCATGCCAGATCCACAGACCCAACAAGATCTGCAATAACTGCAGTCTTGTTCCTTATGGACCTGGCATTGCAGAACACCGCCCGGACCACTTGCCCATCAATATTGGTGGTACCCTTGGGTATGGAAACCAGACAAGAATGACCTTGTTCCAGATTCCATTTCACCCCAGGGCGTCTTCTGGTTCTCACTACCCCAATACAGTGGCCCCGCTCATTCGACCTCCACAGTTTGCACACCCCAAAACCCCTCCTTCCCCCTCGCGCAATACCCAACACTCTACAGCACTGGTATGTTGATGACTGTAAGGGGGAGAAAGGGAAGGGGGCACAAAGAGCGGAGGATGAATAGCGTACGACCTTGAGGGCAGGCCTTCTACATATATTAAAATCGATAACATTAAAACCCCTATAGTTTCTCTGAGAATCCCCACAAGCTCACATTAGGGGAGACTCAGGGAAACAAAGCATAAAACCACCCCCCAAAACAAAATCTATAATACAATAAAATACAAATCCCAAAAAATAAAAACAAAATAAAAAATCCAGAAACAACTAACAAAACAACGTCCAGATATATAAGCAGTCCAGAAGTTCAACAGCTGTTTTTAGGCAGGAGAGGCTCTCACCCTCTCCCAATCCTAAAGAAAACAAAACCAAAATATTGCAGGTACAAAAATGATTAGCACTGGATCAGCGTCCGAATATATGGAGTATACCGAAAGTTCATCAAATTGATTTTAAACAGGGGGGGGTCTCACCTTCTCCTGGTCCAATCTAATCATACAGTTCACTTTGACAGAGGGCCACTAAATAATTCCCCCAGATAGCTGAACCAGTTCCAATTTTCCTTCTAATTTCCTCTTCAAAGAACCACTCAAAATCTCAGGCCAAGACACCAATCTCAAGGCTAAAACTAGTAGGCTGCGACCAGAAAATACAGGCCCTCGAGGAGACAGCAACAGCTCCCCCCTCAGATAGCCTTAAGAATCCCCAGAGGGACACACCACCATCAACCTGAGCCCCTCCGAGTTCCCTCTAGGACACAGGCCAACCTCAGCAATAACCCCTATTTTGGTGCCATGGCCCAAAAGGTAAATAGCAAACTCCCCGCTCTCAGGAGCAACAGACCTACAATAGTTAGCAGGCTAAACAGGGACCCGATCGGAGGGGAATCTGGAGACCTCAGCCACCCACCAGCCGCATGAGTCCCTTTACCAACAACAAGAGATGGGAGAAACTTTCTGGTCTAAACCCCCTGCAGTTGCTTCCCTGGGCACCTAAATAACCCAAACTCTGCTAGTCATCCCTCCCAGGGGAAAGGAGCAAATACCTAAAGTCCAGGAGAAATACATTGCTTTCAGGTATTCCTTGGTACGCTGCAAGTAAAGTGCACTCTCACCGCACCAGCGCCGACTCCGTAAACAAGCGGTGAGGGCAGTAAACTCCACACTCCACAGCCACACTAAAATATCCCGGTCACTTGAAGGTACTTGCAGAGGCTCCAAAGACAGAAGATTCTCCCTTGATTTAAACTGTGCATGGCACTGGGTTCTCACAGCAACACTCCAGCGGCAGCTTTACAAATCTCACTGTAACAGGAACTGACTGCGGCTTTAATTTGCAAACCACAGCCATAGTAGGACATTCAAATGAGCAAACGTTAAGTCCAACATGATACGAACAAATAAAAATAGCAGCAGAGTAGTAGCGGCTTCAAAAAAGAAAATGTAGCGTTTGTAGCATTTGTTTCGAAACAACAGCAGCTTGAGATTAAAGCATGAAATTATAAGACCACGCTAAACTACTATCCCGAAAAATACGCTTACAGTTCTAAATAAACTCACTTACATGCCCTGACTAATTAAACTGAACTGAAACAAATGACTAAAAAATAAAATATAAAGCTAATAAAACAAAACTCAGAGTTCAGAATTCAAAGCAGCTCAGGCAGCTCACACATCATCGCCATCTTGCATCCTTGTACTTACAATGAGGGAAATAAATACCCGACTTGCACAGCTTAAAATGGAAAATCACCTGGTCTAGATGGCTTCCCAGCAGAGTTTTATAAAACCTTTGCTGGTCAGCTTATGCCACTATTACATCAGGTCTGTCAAGAAATCATACGAGGAGGTGTGGTCTGCGAGTCGTGGCGCTTTGCTCAAACAGCTATTATCCCCAAACCAGGTAAAGATATGCTGGAATGTGATTTATATTGACCCATTTTATTATTAAATACAGACATGAAGTTTTTTGAAGGAATCATGGCAAACAGATTACAATCTGTTGTCTATACCATAGTTCAGCCTGATCAAACCGGTTTCATCTCAGGTAGACACATACATGACAATATACGGAGACTCCTGAATATTATATCGGCTCAAAAAGGTCAAAACAATTTCCAGATTGCCATCTCCATAGACGCTGAAAGAGCTTTTGATGGGGTGAACTGGCATTTCTTGAAAACAACCATGGAGAAAATGAAATTCGGCTCCATACTTATCCAAACAATTAAAAGTATGTATAGAGAGCCCCAGGCCCTAGTGTGAGTGAATGGCAGCTCGGAATTCTTTCCCCTAACAAGAAGCACAAGACAGAGCTACCCACTGTCCCCCTTATTGTTGGCCCTATGTTTGGAAACCCTGGCGGCAACAATGTGGCAAGACCTGAGGGTCTCAGAGATAATGGCAGGTGGACGGGAGCAAAAAATACAGATTACTCACCTGTAACAGCAGTTCTAGGAGTGGTATATGTTGTTCATCCACACTTTGTGGCAGGTTCCTTGCCACTTTAAATCTTGCCGGAAGGTCTTCAAGCTGGCTCCTCCCACCCACCCGGGTGATAAAACCCTTGGCTCCGCTCCATGACGCCAGATCTAGCCCGCTGAAAGACAGGTTGCATGTCGAAGCTGGGGAGGTCGGGTGGGTCGTGTGGATGAATAACATACACCACTCTTAGAACTCCTGTTACAGGTGAGTAATCTGTATTTCTAGGGACGTGGATATGTTGTTCAATCCACACTTTGTGGCAGACAGCAGTTCTCCGGGAGGAGGGAGGCAAGGCGTGCACCCCCAATACTTATTTGGGGAATAAGGACTGGAGAACCGAGGTCCCAAAACCAGCATCCCAGCGTGACTCTAGGTCAATGTGGTAATGGGAAATAAAGGTGTGTGCTGACTTCCAGGTAGCAGCCCTGCAGATTTCCTGGATAGGGACATCCCTAGGAGCAGCCACCGAAGCAGTGGTGTGGCAGGTAGAATGAGCTCTTATCCCTTTGGGAGGCTCCATGCCCGCCAGCTTATAGCAGAGATCTATGCAGGAGGTGACCCACCTGCTTATCGTCTGCCTGGCTGCAGGTCTGCCAGGTGCGGCTTCAGCGTAGGTGACAAACAACTGGCGAACCTCTCCCCGAACTTCAGCCATCCGCTCCTTATAATGAGCGAGCGCCCTTCTAGGGTCCAAGGAAAGGAGCCTATATTCGGCGTCCGAGGTTTGACTTGGGTAGAACACCGGCAGAGTCAACACCTGGTTAAGGTGAAACTCCGACACCACCTTCGGAAGGAACTTCGGGTGGGGGCGAAGGACAACCTTGTCTCTGTGGAAGACCAGGTAGGGACGCTCGATGGAAAGCACCTGAAGCTCTCCCATCTTTCTGGCTGACATAATAGCCACCAAGAAGGTGGTCTTCCACGACAGGTGAGAGATGTCATACCCGTGCATCAGTTCGAATGGCTTGCCCATGAGCTTAGCCAATAGCAGCAATACATCCCATGGAGGTGGAGGTTCTCGCACCGGAAGGGATATGTGGTCTAGGCCTTTAAAAAAAGCGCTGACCACCTTCTCCTGCACCACCAACTGCTTGCCGGCCCATGCCCGGTAAGCAGAGATGGCTGCCAGGTGCACCTTAAGGGTCGTCGACCGAAGCCCTAGCCGAGAAAGAGACCACAGGTAGTTCAAAATACTAGCCAATGGACAGGAAGAGGGGTCCAACCCCTTGTCCTGACACCAAATGGAGAATCTCTTCCATTTGAAGACATAGCATTTTCTGGTCGACTCCTTACAGGATGCCTCAACGACGTTGAGGACCTCGTCAGAAAGACCCAAGGCCTGGAACTCTAGCCGCTCAGGAACCAGGCCATCAGGTGCAGGGACTGAAGGTCCGGGTGAAGAACCTTCCTCTTGTCGACTGAGAAGCCATCTCAGGAGCTTGGAGCTGAGGCTGAGGAGATCTGGGTACTAGAATTGGCGAGGCCAGTCTGGGGTTACCAGAATCACCTGCGCCTTGTCCCCTCTTCACCTTGAGAAGCACCTTGTGGATCAAGGGAAATGGAGGGAAGGCGTAAAAGAGGCCCGGGAATCATGGTCTCAAGAAGGCATCCCCCTGCAGCGATCCCTGCTGAGGGGGGCGGGCGTGAAACAGCCTCAACTTAGAGGCTATGTTTTCCTGGTGACAGGTTTTCTGTAGACCTTGAGAACTCCTAGCACATCCTCTGAGAGCTGCAACCCTGAGAACTCTAGCTGTTCAAGAACCAAGCTTTGAGGTGGGGGGACTTGAGGCTGGGATAGGCTATTCTGCCCTAAGACGTGGTCAGTAGGATGTCACTTAAGGGGGGGAATGGGGTGTTGCAAAGAGAGGGCCAGGAGCGGTGAATATCAAGGCTGTCGGGCCCAATGTGGTGCCACCAGAATCATAGAGGCAGGTTGGTTCCTTAGCAGGGGTCAACCTTAACTTTATTATGGACTAGCGAACAGGACAAGTTGATTCAGAATTGCACTAGCTCACAGATGGTTACATTAGCCTACAATTGTAATGGTACATTTTGATCACTTATTATACAGGAAAAAAATGCAAACCAAGAAAATACTCAGATTATTACACATTTATCCTGCTCCCACATTGCTTCTGGTCCCAGCAGAATAAAACACTGCAATGCCATCACACACAGTGTGCCCCCCCCCATTGTTTTGTACTATGTCCTCCTCTCTTCCTCTTCCTCTTTCTGCATGTCCCCAAACCAGAGGATAACACAGCAGCAAATGTTCAGTCAAGTAGTCCTAGCTCTGCACACACAAAAGATGGCGTCATCATGCACCTCACCACACTCTCACCACCACCCATAGGGCAATGAACAGAGTCAGGCAAAGAAAGACACCCTCATCCCCACCCTGTGACTAACTGTAAACCTGAACTTCTGGCAAGTTTCAGTACAGTGTCAAGTGAGCCAGAAGCACAACTAGGTATTCTTTGGGGAAGGGGCTACACAACCCTAAGGGGCTTGGGAAACAGAAAACTTTATGACATTTTTAATTTTAAAAGTACTGATTTTAGCATGCTATGCCCAACAGTAACAGATTTTTTAACATTCTCCCTTCATCAGGCCAGGGTAAACAGTACACAAGCATAATACTATATGTTTCTATACAGGGTGGTCTATGCGCCCCAGGAAATACAGGTTACTCACCTGTAACAGGAGTTCTAGGAATGGTATATGTTGTTCATCCACACTCATTGGCAGTATCCTTGCCGCTTTAAATCTTGCCGGAAGGTCTTCAAGCTTGCTCCTCCCACCCACCGGGTGGTATATCTCGGCTCCGCCCCATGACGCCAGATCCGGCCGCTGGAAGCTCAGGTTGTGCGCGTCAAGCCGGAGGTCGGGTGGGGTCGCAGGGACACCAACATATACCATTCCTAGAACTCCTGTTACAGGTGAGTAACCTGTATTTCTAGGGACATGGATATGTTGTTCATCCACACTCATTGGCAGACTCCTAGCAGTTCTCCGGAGGAGGGAGGCAAGACGCACACCTCTACTACTTACTTGGGAAAGAGAGACTGAGAACCGAGGCCCCAAAACCAGCATCCCGGCGTGACTCAAGGTCGATGTGGTAGTGGGTAATGAAGGTGTTTGCTGACTTCAGGTAGCAGCCCTGCAGATTTCCTGGATAGGGACGCCCCTGAAGCAGCCAATCACAGCAGTATGGCGTAGAATGAGCTCTTATCCTCTGGGAGGCTCCATGCCCGCCAACTATAGCAGAGATCTATGCAGGAGGTTACCCACCTGCTTATCGTCCGCTTGGCTGCAGGTCTGCCAGATGCGGCTTCACGAGGACAAACAGCTGGCGTAACCTCTCCCCGAATTTCAGCCGCGGCGCCTTATAATAAGCGAGCGTCCTCTTCTAGGGTCCAGAGTATGGAGCCTATATCGCCTCCAGAGGTGATTGGGGTAGAACACCGCAGAGTCAACACCTGGTTAAGGTGAAACTCCGACACCACCTCGGAAGGAATTCGGTGGGGGCGCAGGACAACCTTGTCCCTGTGGAAGACCAGGTAAGGAGACTCGATGGAGCGCCCTGGAGCTCTCCCATCCTTCTGGCTGACGTGATAGCCACCAAGAAGGCGGTCTTCCACGACAGGTGAGAGAGAGCACACCTGTGCATAGGTTCAATAGCTTGCCCATGAGCTTTGCCAGTACCAGCAGTAGATCCCACGGAGGTGGGGTTCCCCGACTGGAGGAAGTGATCAAGGCCTTTGAAAAGCGCCAGACCACCTTCTCTCCGCGCCACCTGATCGCTTCCCGTGCCCGCGCCTGTAAGCAGAGATGGCTGCCAGGTGCACCCTTAGGGTCGCCGACACCCAAGCCCTTGACTAGAAAGGGACCATAAATAGTCCAAGATGCTTGCCAAGGAACAGGAGGAAGGGTCCAAGCCCTTGCTCCTGACACCAAATGGAAAACCTTCCATTTGAAGGCATAGCATTTTCTGGTCGACTCTTCACGGGACGCCCAACTACATTGAGGACCTCGCGGAAAGACCCAAAGCCTGGAACTCTAGCCGCCAGGAACCAGGCCGTCAGGTGCAGGGATTGAAGGTCCGGATGGAACACCTTCCCTGATTGACTGAGAGCAGGTCGGCGAGCTGGAAGCCACCGCTGAGTCCTGGAGCTGAGACTGAGGAGATCTGGTACCAGAACTGGCGAGGCCAGTCTGGGGCTATCAGAATCACCCTGCGCCTTGTCCCTCTCGCCTTGAGAAAGCACCTTGTGGATCAAGGAGAATGGGGAAAGGCGTAAAGAGTCTCGGGTCCATTGCCTCGAGAAGGCATCCCCTGCAGCCAGCCCTGCTGAGGGGGGCGCGGCATGAAACAGACTCAGCTCGCTGCTCTCCATGGAGGCAAACAGGTCCACCTGAGGTGTGCCCCAAAGGGAGAACAGATGCTGTACTACCTCCGGCAGGAGAGACCACTCGTGGGATGCAGCCCCTATCCGCTCAGGGCATCGGCCAGAGTGTTGGAGGCTCCTGCCACGTGAATGGCTAGGAGATCCGCCTCCAGGCTGCGCATTAGTGACCAAATGCGGAGAGCTTCCTTGCATAAGAAGCATGGAGAGGCCCCGCCCCTGGCGTGTTTAGATAGTACATGGTCGTGGTATTGTCCGCCTGGACTCGGACCACTTGACCCCGGAGGAACGGAGCAAAGGCGGTGAGAGCTAGGCGACCGCCGAGCTCCAGCAGGTTGATGTGGCATCGGACTCCGCGGGGACCAGAGGCCATGAGCCCGTGTTCCCCAGATGGGCACCCCAACCCATCAGAGAGGCATCGGTCGACAGAGAGACCGTCGGCTCGGGCGGACTAACGGGATGCCCTCCTGCAAATGATCTGAACGGTCCACCACTGGAGAGCGTGCCACATCCCTGTGTCACCGACACAAGCTGGTCCAAGGATCGCAGCGTGCAGACCACTGGCTGGCCAGTCCCCACTGAAGGGACGCATGTTCCAGCGGGCCCAACGGACCACGCTGGTACAGGCCGCCATGAGACCCAGGAGGCGCAGGAAGTCCCGGCAGGCTAATTGCTCCAACCAGAAATGATCGGGCAAAGGAGGAAAGAACCTCGGCCTGTCCGCGGGAGCAGCTCTGGCTCGAAGAGAGTCGAGCTGCGCCCGATGAATAAAATCACCTGCTTCGGCTCGAGTTCGACTTGGCCTCGCTTGATAAGGAGGCCCAGTTAGAGCAGACCTGAGGGCCAGATCTCTGGACCACCCGCCTCTTCCTGAGGGAGCTGCTATCAGCCAGTCGCCCAGGTAAGGGTACACCGACCCTCGGCGCAAGAGGGAATGCTGTCACCACTGCCATGCATTTGGTGAAGACCCTGGGAGCTGGAGACAAGTCAAGGGCATGGCTTGGAATCAAGAGAGATCCTTCCGCCGAAGCGAAGGAATCTCTGGTGAGACGGACGGATAGGGACGGTGAAAACTGCCCTGCAAGTCCAGAGCAGAGAACCACGCCGCGCTCCAAGGATGGTATTATCTGAGCCAGAGTGACCATCCTGAAGGTTCGAGACCTTAGGAACTTGTTTAGGTCGTGTAGGTCGAGAATGGGGCGCCAGCCCCCCGTCCGTTTCGGAACCAGGAAGTACCTGGACACAAACCCTGGGTCTGAAAGAGGGTCCACCACCTCTCTTACCACCTCCTTCTGGAGGAGGAGAGCGATGTCGGCTCGACGAGCCGCCAGTGAGGCTGGGGATCCCGAAGCCCCCCGAGGGGCGACGGCTCTGAAGGGTGGTGCTCTCAATTCCAGAGGCAGGCTCTTCCCACCACCTTCCAAGACCCACCTGTCCGTGGTAACAGCGACCAGGCGGAACGGAAGTGGGCCGGAGCCGCCCCCACGGGGGGACCAGGGGCAGGACGGGATGGGGCGACACCCCTCAGCCCGGTCACTGGGCAGGCTTGGAGGAGGGACCGCCGAGGACCTCTGGCCCTTTCTCCCTGCCTCCTGTTAGAGGAAGCCGGCGGCTTGGGTTTGGGATGCCAAGGCCGAGCCTGCTGGCCTGACGTTGCTGGGTCGAGGGCCACTGGGGCACAGAAGGACCTAAAGGGCTTAGGCTGTGGTTTATGCCTTTGTCCTTCTGAGCGGAAGAGACCGAGTCCAAGGTGGCATTGGACTTCTCGATCCTCTGCAGGTGACCTTCCACCCCAGGGTCAAGAGGTCAGTCCCCAAAAGGGAACATCCGCCTCAACTTAAAGCTGGCATCCGGGCTAAAGGTGATATCCTCAGCCAAGCCCGCCGACGCATAAGCCACCGCGCCGCCACCGATCTGGCACATGAGTCCCCACATCCAAAGCAGTCTGGAGCTGCTGTTGGCCACTACCCTGCCCTGTTGCCTCACCTGCTTAACCGTAGTCTGCAGATCGGCGGGAAGATGAGGATGAGCCTCATCCAGGGCCCAACAGGGCATGAGAAAATGTGCCATGAGGACGGGCCGAACTGGCCTGATGAAGCCGAGGGGGCATAGTGAGACTTTTAGCCGACATAGTCCAATTTCTTGGACTCCTTGTCAGGAGGTTTGTCCATCCCTGGCGTCGCCGTAGCGGCAGCAATGATAATCAACCCTCAGCGGTGTTCCAGAACGGACAAGGAACAGTAGGGACCCGCCATACTTCCTAGCCATCCTGGCAAGAAAACGCGCAGGGCAGGAAGCAAGGCGCTGCCAAAGTTCAGTGCTGGAACTATATGCCTCAGCCACGGAGAGCCTCCGTCCGGAGAATCCCCTCGGTCAGAATCTCCGAGGATACCTGGCCCGTTTGGAAGCGGGTTCGAGCTCCATCCAGTAGACTCGAGATGAGCCGAGGCAGTCCTAGGAAGGACGACGGGCTATCGTCCATTGGCTGACCTCCTGAAGACTCCAAGTCCAGTCGCTTGGAGAAGAAGGAGAATCATCTTCGGACTCGGAAGAGTCCTCGAAGAGCTGCCTCTGGCCTGAAGCCACCTTCACCTGCCGAGGTCGGTCGGGAGTGAGGTAACTGACAGCCGATGGGAACCCTTAGCCGACCGAGAATCCTTGGTCGGAGCCCCAATTGGTGGCTGTGGAGGCGGAGGTTCCACCGCAACGGTGGGAGTTAGCTGGTTTTGGCCGAACAACCGCCTGGGTATAGGCCCTCGGGCAAGCTCGAGGGTTGTGTCGGCCGCCCGGTGACAGCACTTAATGGCCGGGAAGGCGCCCGGAGTCGGCTTATTCCCGGCCAGGAGGAGTTGTTGCAACATAAGGTCCTCGGATCGACGAGCTAATTTACGCCGAAGCCTCCCTCATCCGAGGAGGACGAGGAGCCAGCGGCGACGCCGCTTACCGCTGTGCCAGACCGAGACCGCCTATGACGGTGGAACGCTGGACCGCAAGAGGTCCGGAGATCGAGACCAGAGTCCCGGAATTTCGGGTCGGTGCAGGAGGTGTCGGCGGAACCGACACTCCTTCGCTCGAAGGTCCATCCGAGGGCTCTGGAACCGGAGGCACAGGCGAGCCCACTGGATCTCAACTCCTCCCGGGAACCCGGAGAGGGGAATCTCGCTGCTAAAGCGACAGCCCATCCAATGGGTCGAAAAATCTCGACTTCATCAGTGGGAGTTCTCGTCAACTGACCTGACGGGACACCGTGAGGCCAGTGGCCAAGCCGAGCGGTCGATCGCCGACGGTCGACGGCCCGGGAGAGGGACCTTCCCGCCCCAAGAGCGCCGACGGAGGGACTTACCTGTCCTCTTTTGGACCGAAAAAGGTCCAGCAGGACGCAGGCCCTTCTCCTTTAGTGGAGAGGGACAGACAAAGCTCTTAAAGGCCGTGTAGGAAGAACCCAGAGAGGCGGGATAATGCCGCCGAGAAGATACGCCCGCTACCAGCCTTCTTCGAGGGCTACCATCCGCCGAGCTGATCCTCACGAGCCCGCCGCCGCTGACACCGCCAACCGGCCTCCTTGGACTTCACCGAGAAGCACTTCTCGGGACAGCCCAGTTGCAATCAGACGCAGCACGGTCTTCGAGGGACGTAGGCCGAGAAAGATGAGCACAGGTCGCCAAGCCCGGGTCGTGCTCAAGGCCTAAGCAGTAGACACCGTGGAGTGTGGATCCGTCCGAGACATCTTCTGCCCGCATGGGCATCTCAAAATCAGGGTCGATTTATCCATCGCGCAGCGAGGATCAAGACTGAAGTCTTTTGCAAAATATTATTTTAAACCCAAACTGAGGAAATAGGAACCAGTCACAAACGCAGAGCTATGAGGGAACCTGAGCTTCCAAGCGGTAAGGAAGATCTAGCGCCATGGGGCGAGCCGAGTTATACCACCCGGTGGGTGGGAGGAGCAAGCTTGAAGACCTTCCGGCAAGATTTAAAGCGGCAAGGATACTGCCAATGAGTGTGGATGAACAACATATCCATGTCCCTAGAATGCTTATTTTAACCTTTCAAATGATGTGTTTTATCAAGGTATTTTGTACCATACATGCTCCAAAGCTTTGTATTTAGGATGACAGGGCATTGTGAGTAGGATAAGGGTGGCACTGTATGGATGGCATTGGCTGGCATGGTCCATTTGCAAGAGCTGGGGACACCAACTCTTTCCAGCAGTGGCAGTTATGGGTATATGGATAGTCATTTCAGAGTATGGTCTGCAGTGGTGTCCAGGGAAAGTACAGAGTTGAGAGATTTGGAGGGGAGAGGGATAAGCTATGGTTAGGCAAGGATAAAACCGACCACCTGCAGAGCAGGCCCTGTATACTTCTTAGCATTTTGTCACTGAAAAGTTGGACGCAAACACTGAAAATGTAAAGAAAATACAGAGTTGAGAGACATGACGGGAAGGGAACAGCTATGGTGAGTCCAGGATAAAACCCGCCACCTGCAGAGCAGACCCTGTATGCTTCTTAGCATTTTTTTACTGGAATGTTGAATACAGACACTCAAAATGTAGGGAAATGAGGCGCACTGATCTTAATAATGTGGGACAAATTGTCAGATAGACGCATTCAGAAAACTGGAAGCTAGTGACTTAACAATGTCTACCCTTGATCACTCTCTGGACACTAGCTATAAGGTTTAACAGCGAAGTGATAATTATTCACATTGAGCCTTCTGTGGGATCTCCTTCTTGAACTGCCAGATAACTGCAGCTCTTAATGAGGCGTTAATCACACCAGGTCATCTACAACACTGAGAGTGATTAGCAAAAGGAATAAAGCCTGCTAAAGTAGGGACATTTTTAACTTCATTAGCAGCCATGGGAAACCTACACTAGCCAAGACGGATAAGTAGAGAGTTAGCTGCACTAGCCCTGACCAATTTGCACTAGGTTTTGGGCTAGTAAAACAAAGTTAAAACTGAACCCTGCTCCTTAGCTTTAGGAGCACTCTGAGGAGTGGGAGGAAAGGCATAGAGGAATCTCCCTATCCAGTCTAGAGCCAGGGCATCCTGGGGAAGGGACCACACGACTGAGGGCCTGTAACAATATAGGGGAAGTTGATGGTTCTCCTCTGAGGTGAATGGGTCTATTTCTGCAGTACCTCATCTCCTCAAAACTGCTGCCAATACTCATTTAAGGACAACTCATGGTGCCCTTGACTGATTCCGCTCAGGGTGTCTGCCAGGGTGTTGTCTTTCCCTGGAAGATGGATTGTTGATAGCTGGACATCCAGGGAGCAGACCGGTGTCCAAACTCTCATTGCTGCTGTACAAAGCTTGGAGAACCTGGTTGCCCCCTGCTTCTTGATGTAGTACATGGTGGTCATGTTGTCTGTTCTTATCTAGACTAATTGACCTCTTATGTGAAACACAAAACCTTGCAGGGCTAGTACCACTGCCCTCAGTTCCAGCAGGCTAACATGAAGTCTTGACTCTGAGGGAGCCCAGGTGCCCTAACAGTGTGATTGCCCAGATGTGCTCCCCAGTAGGGAAGCATCTGTGGCGATGACACAGTGGGAGCCGACTGCTGGAATGGCATCCCTTCCCTCAGGGTGCTCTCTTCCTTACACCAGTCCAATGCTTTGAGCAGGGACTTTGTAACTGGCATTAGCTTGGAGACTGGGTCCCTCTTTTTGGGATCAGTACTGCCTGAGATGGTATTGAATGTCCCTCATTTGGAACCTGGCACCACAGCCATGGTTGAGGCCATGTGATCCAGGAGTCTGAGGAAAATCCTGGCTGTTCTGGGCTGACCTAGCTGAAAAGAGTTTGCCACCTCCTGCAGATTTAGCACTCTCTCTTGTGTCAGAAATGCCCTGCCCTGCAGGGTATCTAGTTCTGCCCCAGTGAACTCCAGAGACTGTACTGGTTGAGGCTAAGACTTCTGATGGTTTATCAGAAAGCCCAAGGACTTCAGAGTGTCCTGGGTGGCCTGGAGGGAGTCTTTCACGTGTTGGGGGGAATCTCCTACAATGATTCAGTCATTGAGGTAAGGGAAGACTAAGATTCCTTTCCTCTTTAAGTGAGCTGTCACCACAGCTAGACCCTTTGTGAATACCCTTGGGGTGGAAGAAAGGCCAAAGGGAAGGGCAGAGAACTGGTAGTGACCTTAGGGTAACTGGAACCTCAGGTACTTTCTGTGACCTTGTCTGACTGGGATATGAACGCATGTATCCTTGAAGTCTAGGGAAGCTAGCCAGTTTCCCTTCTGTAAGGAGGGAATTACTATGGATACAGTGACCATTCTGAATTCTGGCTTTGTCAGATACTTGTTTAAATATCTGAGGTTCAAGATGGGTTGCTATTCCCCATTCTTTTTCTTTGTGAGGAAGTGCCTTGAATAAAGGCCTAACCCACACTGAGATGGTGGAACCCTTTCTGTTCCATTTGCTAGCAGGAGTTTTTTGACTTCCAACTCCAGCAGGACCCTTTCTGCAGGAGCTGGAGAGGGAAACCCCCTCTGCCTCTCAAGCCTGGGTAGCCTTTTGAAGTGCAGAGGAACAACCCTGGCTCACCATTTCCAGTACCCACTTGTCTGTGGTGATGTTTTCCCAAACCTGGATAAAGTGAGCCAACCTCCCTCCAACAAGTAAGAAGCTGGCGATCTGGACTGAGCAGTCAAGAGTTTCTGTTTGGGCTGGGTCCTAGCTGCTGGGGAAGAGTCAGCATGCTTGTCACCCCCTTCTGCCCCTGCTTCTGAAGTATCCTGTGGCCTGAGGTTACTCTATAGTCATGGGCAATGAATAATAGGCTCGGGGACAATACCCCCTGCCCCACCTTCCTTGGGGCCTGTTAAGAAGTAGAGGTGTTCTCCTTAACTGAGTTGCTCTTGTAGATGGTTTTGTATTCCCCACATTTTTCACGTAAGCCTTTGTTTTGTCTCCAAACAGAGAACCGTTTTCACGTGGAAAGTCCATGGCCTTTGCCTGTGTGTCTTGAGGTAGGTTTATGGTGTGCAGCAGGGCAAACCTACTCATGGAAATAGCTAGAGTCACAAATCTTGATGCAGAGTCACTGGCATCCACTGCCATGTGGAACCCATACTTAGTGGCATCCAGGGCAGTTCTGGCTATATCTGCCAAGTTGTGACCTGTCACATCTGGTATAGAAACATAGAATCTGAAGGCAGATAAGGACCGCTTGGCCCACCCAGTCTGCCCATTTCCCTACTTAATGGATAAGCTGCAGATCCTAGTTAAAGAGCCTACTTCTTCCTACCCCCACTCCCTAGAATTGCCTTATGACTGTAACATGCATGCTTGAATTCCACCACTGTTTTTGACTCCACAACCTCCTCCGGAAGGCCGTTCCATGCATCCACAACCCTCTCTGTGAAAAAATACTTCCTTACATTACCTCTGAGCTGCCCCTCATCTTCAAATTGTGCCCCCTTGTTCTTGCACACCTCTTTTTCTGACAGATGCTACCCTCTTGGACTTTGTTGATTCCCTTGAGGTACTTGAAAGTTTCTATCATGTCACCCCTCTCCTCGAGGCTATACATAGTAAGCACCTTAAGTTTCTCATCATATGTCTTCCGGTGCAGACCCTGTACCATTTTAGTTGCCCTCTTCTGGACTGCCTCCATCCTGTTTATGTCTTTGCGGAGAAGGGGTCTCCAGAACTGCACGCAGTACTCCAGATGGGGTCTCACCAGCTGTCTGTACAGAGGGATAACTTCCTGTTTTCTACTGGTGATGCCTCTCCCTATGCATCCCAGTATCCTGTCACACAGTGCCAGGAGTGAGTTCCAGGGGGCCTTTTGATATTGTACCGCATAAGCTATGTATGTGGCCTGCCTGAGGAGAAGGGAGGCTACTGTGTACCCCTTCTATCCCATACCATTCAGTTTCCTGGAATCCTTGTCAGGCAAATGAGAGGATATGGGAATCTTGGCCTTATCACAGGCAGCCGCCTGTACTACACCCTCATGGCTGGGCTGGGCATAGAGGTACTCAGTACTGGTCCTATCCAGTTGGTATTTTTTTCTCCACCTTCTTATCCACTCCTGGAAAGGAAGTGGGAGTTTGGAGAATCTTGAGAATTGCCTTTCGCAGGGACTTCTGCACTGGAAGGAGCAGTCTCTTAGCTGCGGCTATGCCCATCATTGCAAGGAAATCTGCCTCTTCTTCCTCCTTAACAGATTTTTGAGAGGAGAGCCCAAGGGTGTCTACCATGTGCCTTACAAAGGCGAAAAGGAAGGAATAGCCCTCGGACCTCTGGGGGACCAAACCCCTGCTCAGGGGAGGCCTCCTGCTCTTTTGGTACCCCTTCAACATCATCCTCCTCCTCTTTAAAATATGACTCCGGACCCTGCTCTGGACGAACTGGGATCTGGGAGGGGGCCTGGTGAGGAACCAATGGGGCCACAAAGGCACCCACAGCTTTAAAGGGTTGGAAGGACCTGGAAGGCCTTGGCAATGTCCTCAGCAGAGGACAATTTGTGCTGTTCCAGAGAGAGCTCCCTTGCGTCTTCAGCAGGAGGTACAGTGATATGCTTTTCTTTTTACTTCCTTTTACCTGGAACTGGGTCAGAGCTCTGCTCCACTGGCCTCTTGTGCTTGGAATGCTCAGAGTCCCATTTTCTTTTTTTTTTTTTTTTTTTAACATACATTTTATACTCCCTGCACTCCAGGGGCGGGAACTCCTTGACCCATCCGTGAGACCACCTACCGCCAACCAACCCCTCCCAGGACCTCCACGGCTTGCCCCCATTGTGGGGCTGGAAGGAAGTTTCCTTACTAGAGCACAATCCAATTAGCAGGTGGCGGCGCAGACCAGCGGAATGGGGAGGCTCCATGAAGCCCCTGGCCGCCATTTTCACTTTTTCTAGTGACCCCCTTCCTCTCAACGTGGGAGCACATGCACGCTGTGCTCATCGACTGCCTGTCCTCCAAGCCTGCACCACCTCCCAGTCCCCACCAGAGGGCAACCGACAGGCGGGATGACAATCCCTCCCTCCCCGAGAGAGGAGAGCAGTCCTGTGGATGCTCGAACCTCTCTCGCCCCTGCAGATCCCCGACGGCCCAGGCTCATTCCTGAACCCGGGTCGCTGGCATGGCGTGAGGTGTGACATCCAGTGCCTCAACCTCCAGCGCCATTGGGCCGGCCCAGAGTCCAGATTTTCAGGGACTTCTGGTTCAGAAGAATCTTTAGAGGCTCGTTCTTTAGTTTTACTATGAGAAGGGCCCTCTTCAGACCCTTTTGGAGACTCAGAGGCAGACTGAGCACGGCCATGGCTTGTAATTTCTCAGCCCTCTTTTTTACAGTTTTGGAACAGAATTTATTGCAAAGCTCATACTTTACCAGGAAATGGTTGGGACCCAAGCACTTTAAGCATAGATTGTGGCCATCTGTCTTTGTCACAAGCTTGAAGCACTTTAGACAACTTATAAAGCCTGTGGGTCCTGTTCTCTTTTTGGGCATTTCTGACACACCAATTAGTCAGCATCGGCTGGAAAACGGTTCCCAGAACTCAATTTCAGTTCCACTAAAAAGGGGAACCAGTAAAAAGAGGAAAACAAAAAGAGTTCACTTCTGGCGCCTTTTCTCTAGAAAACATGTCTCAGTTCCCACCGCAATGAACTGAGGCAATTACTGAGTAAAACAGATTTGTTTTTTACTTAAACTTGACGGATTATTGAGCAACGCCACTAAAATAGAAGAACTTAAGAAAAGTTAATGTAAAAAGTGTTTTCTCTGGTTCCCGGAAACCAGGTTGGAACTGGAGAAAATCAAAAAATAAGCTAAAATACTGCTACAATACCACTAGAGGCAGAAATATGAGGAAAACAATCACTTTTATAACCTTTAAACCAAAATAAAAGACTTGCAGCAAAGTTGCTGAGGATAGTTCTTTGGGGAGTCTAGCTACTTCAGGCGGAGAAATGAATCTGACATTAGCCTACAGTTAGCAGCAGCGCCTAGAGGCAGAGATTTGAAATGCGTTCTAATTTCCATTTAAACGTTCCGTTATTTATACAAGTTCCACGCTCCAGGGCAGTTGAACCTACCAGGCTAACTGCATAAGTTAAGCATACTGAGGGATTCCTGGAGTTTGAACATTTGATTAAGCAATCAGGCAAAAGACAGAACAGGAGAAGACAATACAGATCCTTGCTTTTAACTCCCTCTGCATAAGAAACGGAGCAGGGTCTTACCCAACCCTGTCTCACTGATCTGTACTGAAGTGGTTCAGTTAGTGCTCCGGGACTCTAAACAGCGTCTGGGTCCAGATGGTTATCCTGTTGAATTTTATAAACCATTCCAAGACCAGATTCTCCCTCCCTTCTTTCAGAATTCCAATTAATCCTATCAGATAAGATCCCACCCCCTTTATGGCATTACACCACAATGTTGGCCCTTTCACCACAAGACAAAGAGACCAGGTTCACAGCCTTTTATAGACCTATTTCCATTTGAAACTGCCATAATAAAATCTTTGTGGCTGTTTGGGCCAAGAGACTGGAGACCCTTCTTCCTATCCTTCTGGACAAGGATCAGGTGGGCTTTATCAGGAACAGGTAGGTTCATGATAGTGTTCACCACACATTCCACCTGTTGGATTATACGGACACCCACAGGATCCCAGTGGTGCTGCTAAGCCTAGATGCGGAGAAGGCATTTAACAGGGTGGCCTAGCCATTCCTTTGGGCCACCCTGTCAACCTTCGGTTTTCCCTGGGGAGCTGGTGGAGATGCTTCAAGGTGTCCATACATCCCCTAGGGCAAGTCTTAGAGTTAATGGTTCCCTCACACTTCTCTTCCCATTGCAAACAGGCATGTGGCGGGGGGGGGGGCTCTTTCCCCTTTCCTCTTCGCCTTTTATCTGGAGCCCTTGGCTGTGGTAATTTGCTCCCATCCCAGCATAATAGGTATCCCAGTATCAGGTAGGGAGTTTAAACTTTCCTTGTTTGCTGATAACCTTCTTACCCATAAAACTCCAAGGGAATCTCTCTCCATGCAATATGGGAGGTGTTTACTGCCTTCTACAAGCTGGCGGGGTACAAACTTAACTCACTACTTCCAATAGCTTTGTATGAAGTCCGAACTATCCACTGCTTAACCTGACATAAAATGGCCGCCCAGGGGATAATGTGCAAAAGACAGAAGTTTTGTTTTATAATTACATGACCTCAGCTGGCCTGCAGTGGCAGAAAATGGAGTTTAGATACCTAGGGATAAAACTGACAAAAGCAATTATCCAATCTGGAAGTCCTAAATTATGAGCTCCTAACTCAACAGATTACATAACACTTAATCTGTTAGAACCAGTTGTTCCTTGACTTTTTCCACTGACTAGACATTATCTGGCAAAATATTTTGCCACATATGATTTATTTCCTCCAAACTCTGCCTATTATGCCTAACACTATGTACTTTAAATCCCAGAATAAACCAGACTGTAGGTTCATATGGCAGGGGGCACCCCCACATATTACTGTAGGTTTTCCATGCTCCACCTTCTTAGGGAACGAGGGGAGTTATCTACCCATTCTGCATATACAGTATATGCATAGAAGGCATAAGGAGACTGACACCTGGCATATTGCTGCGTTTTATATAAACGCTCCCAACAATTTATTTATTTATTGAGAGTACTGGAATTACAATCCTTTGAGCCAGGGACTCATTTGCAAAGGCTCCACGTCAACAGGTACACATAATAAAAGTAGAACCTAGATGCAACCAGGATACAATAGGAAGAGAGAGCAAAAGTAACAATTACTACCATCACAAGGTTATTATCGGGCAATAACATCAGGGTGAAAGTATACAGGAACACGAAAATACACTATACAGTAGGGGATTAACTCATGGGGGAGAGAGATTGTGGGAAGAATGGGTGGGAATAGGGGTAGGGCAGAGGCCAACGGGGGAGGAGGGGAAGGGAGGCAATTGAGAGGAGGGAACCAGAGGAAAAAAGGAAAAAGTGGCAGTCCGTGGGGACATTGTCAAACATGGGGGAAGTAGAGGGTAATGTGTGTTACATAAGGAGATCTCCAATGGCACTACAGGCAGTTGCAATGACAAAGTACTGTGTACAACAAAAGGACTTCAATTAAAAATCTTCTTTATTTTTAGCTTATTGGCTTCATTAAAATTTTTATTAAATGTGTGCAAAATATAATCCATTCAACTTTGTAATAGTTGTAGAAAAGCACACAAAGTCCTTATAGTTTTGTCATCAAAACTGCTCCAAAGACCCACATAAAGGACTGGCATCTGCTCCTGACGCGTTTCACTCAATAAAAGCTCATTTAACCACAAATTTTGATACTGCTGTTCTGTTTCAGTACTGTTCCTAAGGTTATTACATCCTGGCTTGCTATGGCCCGCAGCAGTAGTCTGTGGACAATTAAACATTCAGAAATCCTCAACACTATATAGAACAAATATATGAAACCAGCAGCTCATGTTATGATGAGAATTCTGTACCTACACCTTTTTATTCCATTTTAGATTGCTTTTCTTCCTGTCCTGTAAGACTGACCTCCCACACCTGTTTTGAGTCCTCTTTATTATCCTTTATTTGAAATAATTATTGGCGGTATTATTAAATATGCCTACCGCAAGGCTTTCATCAACATTACCAGCTATATTTGAACAGCAACACTTTGTTACTTTCTTGTGACTATGGCCCTGTACTCACTAGTGAAATATAAACAGGTTACTCACCTGTGACAGTAGTTCTAAGAGTGGTATATGATGTTCATTCACACAGATCCATCCATCCTCCCCTGGCATGCACACAACTGCTTCCAGCGGGCAAGATCTGGCATCAGGGGATGGAGCCGAGGGAGTCACCACCTGGGTGGGTGGGAGGAGCCAGCTTGAAAACGCTTCCGTCCAAGTCTTAAAGGGAAAGGCACTGCCACAAAATGTGGATGAACATCATATACCACTCCTAGAACTACTGTTACAGGTAAGTAACCTATTTTTCTATGGACGTGGATATGATGTTCTATCCACACTTTCTGGCAGACTCCAAGCAGTTCTCTGGGAGGAGGGAAGCAAGGCACACATCCTCTACTTGGTTTACTTGGTTAATAAGGACAAAAGAAGGCTACTGCCCATCGAGATTGTCCCCCACCACTATGGTGTGAAAAGTTATACCCGGGAGTAATAAGACTTCATCCAGAAATCCAGACCTTTTTTAAATGAAAGGTTTGAACTACATTCGACCAAATATTGAGGAAGCTTGTTCCAAATTCTGGGACTTCTCACCGTAAAGTAATTAAGCCTTTTGTTCCTTATAGATTTATCCACATTAATTTGTTTATTATGGAGATGAGAGGATACCCTTCTACGTGAATATTTTAATCCGCATTGTTGCATTAGGTCCTGGGAATTGTGGATTTTATGTAAAAGAAGTAGATCACCTCTTGTACGTCTAAATTCTAGTGAATGTAACCCAGTTTTTTGCAGTCTATTCCTATAGTCCATCTTATACAAATATGGAACCATTTTAGTCACTCTCATCTGAATTCTTTCCAGTATATTAATATCTTGCCTTAAGTATGGACTCCAAAACTGAGAACCATAATCAGAATATGGCCTTACATAAGATCTATACAAAGGAATAATACATTCCTGCGTCCTAATCACAAAAGATCTTTGTATTCTGGTAAGTATCGCATTACATATGTTAGCTATCCTTGCACAATGATCAGTTGAAGATAGTTTATTATTAACTAGTATTCCTAGGTCACGCTCTACTATTAATACCTTAAGGGGAGAATTACTTAGGTAATATGTCAAGTTTAGGATTGTTCCTTCCAAAATGCAATACATGACATTTGTCAAGATTGAGTAACATCTTATTTGCATCTGCCCATTTTTCAATAACTTTTAAGTTATTTGTAATGGATTCCCTATCTAAAAATGTAGATGCAGGCCCTCCCAATTTGATATCATCAGCAAATTTGGAGAGAAGATTGTCAGAGTTAACCTGTAAATCGCTTATAAAAACACTAAATAGAGTAGGTCCAAGAACTGAACCCTGAGGAACCCCACTAGTCACACTGTGAACTTCTGAAAGAACACCATTTATTCTGACGCACTGTTCTCTGTTGAATAACCATCCAGAAACCCACTTAATTATATACTGTGAAAATCCAAGTTCAACCATTTTATCAAGCAGCAAATCGTGAGGAACCATGTCAAAAGCTTTACTATAGTCAAGGAGTAATGCTTCCATAGGGATTCCGTTATCAAGTCCCATACTAATATAGTTATAAAAAGCTACCAAATTTGTGGTACAAGAATACCCTTGTCTAAATCCATGCTGAGTCCAATCATTTAAGTTTTTTATAGTTGTTTCATTTTCTAATAATGTTTTGACAATTTTCTCCATTAATTTACTGATGACTGAGGTTAAACTTATTGGGCGATAATTCTCAGGCTGTGAATGATTACCCTTCTTAAATATTGGTATAACAATACCCATTGCCCAATCGTGAGGAATAACCCCTTCACCTAAAGATTTGTTAAAAATGAGGGTCAAAGGCTTAGTTATAGCTTCTGCTGTTTCTAACAGAAAAGTGGAATTAACATTATCTGGTACTGGGCTAGTATTTCTTTTGAGGGAACGAATTGCCTCAAGGGTATCATTTTCAGTAATAATATAGACAGGAGAGTTTTTATCTGTTTGCATAAGAAGTTTAGGAACTGCTTTTTTTGTAAATACAGAGCAAAACTGATTATTGAATGTATTAGCAATATCCCTATCGGTAGAAATAGTAGAGTTGTTTACACATAAAGGACCCATATATCTACCATTCATTTTTTTATTATTAAGGTACTTAGGAAACAGAGATTGGAGAACAGAAGCCCTAAAATCAGCATCCTGGCTTGACTCAAGGTCGATATGGTAATGGAAAATGAAGGTGTGTGCTGATCTCCAGGTAGTAGCCCTGCAAATTTCCTGGTTAAGGACGTCCCTGGAAGCAACCAATGAGGCAGCAGTATGACGGGTGGGAATGAGCCCTTAGCCTTACAGGAGGCTCCCTACCCGCCAATCTATAGCAGAGGTCCATGCAGTAAACAATCCACCTGCCAATTGTCCGCTTGGCTGCCAGTCTACCAGCTGCGGCTTTGGCGCAGATGACAAACAGCTGGCGAACCTCTCCCCGAACTCCAGCCATGCACTCTACGTAATAAGCGGGCGTTCACTTCAGGTCCAGAGTATGGAGCATGTGCTCAGCCTCCGAGGTGTGACTGCTGGAGTACACCAGGAAATGAATCACCTGGTTATGGTGAAAATCGGACAAAACCTTCGGGGAGGAACTTTGGGTTGGGGCGAAGGACAACCCTGTCCCTGTGGAAGACCAGGTAAGGAGATTCCACCGAAAGCACCTGGAGTTCACTGATCCTTCTGGCTGATGTGATACCCACCAAGAAGGTGGTCATCCATGACAATACATGACATGAGACATATCACACCTGTGCACAGGTTCAAATGGCTTGCCCAAGAGCTTTGTGAAAACCAGCAGCAAATTCCAAGGTGGTGGTGGTTCACGCACCGGAGGGAAAATGTGGTCAAGGCCTTTGAAAAAGCACCAGACCACCTTCTCCTGCACCACCGACTGCTGACCAGCCTGCGCCCAGTAAGCAGAGATGGCTGCCAGGTGCACCTTAAGGGTCGTCAACCGAAGGCCCGACAGAGAGGGACCACAGGTAGTCAAAGATGCTAGCCACTGGACAGGACAAGGGGTCCAGCCCCTTGCCCTGGCACCAAATGGAGAACCTCTTCCACTTGAAGGCATAGCATTTCCTGGTCGACTCCTTCCGAGATGCCTCCACAACACTGAGGACATCTTTGGAGAGACTCAAAGCCTGGAACTGTAGCCGCTCAGGAACCAGGGCTGTCAGGTGCAGGGACTGAAGGTACAGGTGGAGTACCTTCCTTTGATTGATGGCAAGCAGGTCCGGGCAGAGAGAAAGATGCCTCAGGAGCCTGCTGCTGAGGTGAGGAGACTGAGGTACCAAAAATACAGGTTACTCACCTGTAACAGGAGTTCTAGGAGTAGTATATGTTGTTCATCCACACTGTCTGGCAGGTTCGTTGCCGCTTTAAGATGGGGCGGAAAGTCTTCAAGCTGGCTCCTCCCACCCATCCGGGTGGCAAAACCCTCGGCTCCGCTCCATGATGCCAGATCTAGCCCACTGGAAGCCAGGTTACGCGTCTAAGCCACGGAGGTCGGGTGGGTCGTGTGAATGAACAACATATACCACTCCTAGAACTCCTGTTACAGGTGAGTAACCTGTATTTCTAGGGACGTGGTATGTTGTTCAATCCACACTGTCTGGCAGACTCCTAGCAGTTCTCTGGGAGGAGGGAGGCAAGGCACGCACCCCAGAACCTACTTGGGAAATAAGGAATGGAGAACCGAGGTCCCAAAACCAGCATCCCAGCGTGACTCTAGGTCAATGTGGTAATGGGAAATAAAGGTGTGTGCTGACTTCCAGGTAGCAGCCCTGCAGATTTCCTGGATAGGGACGTGCCTAGAAGCAGCCACTGAAGCTGCGGTATGGCGGGTAGAATGAGCTCTTATCCATTTGGGTGGCTCCATGCCCGCCAACCTATAGCAGAGATCTATGCAGGAGGTGACCCACCTGCTTATCATCCGCTTGGCTGCAGGTCTGCCAGGTGCGGCTTCAGCGTAGGTGACAAACAGCTGGTGAACCTCTCCCCGAACTTCAGCCGTCCGCTCCTTATAATAAGTGAGCGCTCTTCTAGGGTCCAAAGTATGGAGCCTATATTTGGCCTCAGAGGTGTGACTGGGGTAGAACACCGGCAGAATCAACACCTGATTCAGGTAAAACTGCGACACCACCTTTGGAAGGAATTTCAGGTGGGGGCAAAGGACAACCGTGTCCCTGTGGAAGACCAGATAAGGAGACTCAATGGAAAGTGCCTGGAGCTCTCCCATCTTTTTGGCTGACGTAATAGCCACCAAGAAGGCGGTCTTCCATGACAGATGGGAGATATCGCACCTGTGCATCGGTTCGAATGGCTTGCCCACCAGCTTAGCCAATACCAGCAGTAGATCCCATGGAGGTGGAGGTTCTCGCACTGGAGGGGGATATGTGATCAAGGCCTTTGGAAAAGCACCCGACCACCTTCTCCTGCACCACCGACTGCTTGCTGGCCCACGCCTGGTAATCAGAGATGGCTGCCAGGTGCACCTTGAAGGTCGTCGACTGAAGCCTTAGCTGAGACCAGGACCACAGGTAGTCCAAAATACTAGCCAATGGACAGGCAGAGGGGTCCAACTCCTTGTCGTGACACCAAATGGAGAATCTCTTCCATTTAAAGGCACAGCACTTTCAGGTCGGAAAGACCCAAGGCCTGGAACGCTAGCCACTCAGGAACCAGGCTGTCAGGTGCAGGGATTGGAGGTCTGGATGGAGCACCTTCTCCTTGTTGACTGAGATCAGGTCCGGGCGAGCTGGAAGCCACCTTGGCAGCCTGGAGCTGAGGCAGAGGAGATTTGTGTACTAGAACTGGCGAGGCCAGTCTGGGGCTACCAGAATCACCTGCACCTTGTCCCTCTTCGCCTTGAGAAGCACCTTGTGGATCAAGGGAAATGGAGGGGAAGCGTAGAAGAGGCCCGGAGTCCACGGCCTCAAGAAGGCATCCCCCTGCAGCGAACCCTGCTGAGGGGGGCGGGCATGAAACAGCCTCAGCTTCGCGTTCTCCCTGGAGGCGAACAGGTCCACCTGAGGGGTGCCCCACTGGGAGAACAGGTCTTGAACTACCTCCAGCAGGAGAGACCACTCGTGAGATGCAGCACCTATCCGGCTGAGGGCATTGGCCAGACTGTTCGAGGCTCCTGCCACATGGATGGCTAGGAGATCTGCCTCCAGGCTGATCACAAGCAACCAAATGCAGAGAGCTTCCTTGCACAAAGGCAAGGAGTGCGTCCCGCCCTTCCAGTTCAGACAGTACATGGTCGTGGTATTGTCCGTCTGTACCTGAACCACCTGACCCCGTACAAACCGAGTGAAGGCGAGAGGGCTAGTCGAACCACTCGAAGCTCCTGCAGGTTGGTATGGCATTGAGACTCCTGAGGGGACCAGAGGCCGTGGGCCCAGGGCTCCCCAGATGGGCACCCCAACCCATCAAAGAGGCGTCGGTCATAAGAATGACCGTCGGCTCGGGGCAGACAAACGGGATACCCTCCTGCAGATGAGCTGGGACGAGCCACCACTGCAGGCTGTCCCATATCTTCTGGGTCATAGTTACTGGCTGGTCCAAAGGACCGGAGCACTGTGACCACTGGCGGGCCAGCCCCCATTGCAGGGGACACATATGCCAGCGGGCCGAACAGACCAAGCTGGTGCAAGCCGCCGTGAGACCCAAAAGGTGCAGGAAGTCCCGGGCAGGGCGCAACTGCCCAACCAGAAATGATTGGGCAAAGGAGGAAAGGACCTCGGCCCTGTCTGCTGGGAGCCAGGCTCTAGCTCGAAGAGAGTTGAGCTCTGACCCGATGAACTGAATCACCTGCGATGGCACGAGCTCCGATCTGGCCTTGTTGATCAGGAGGCCAATTTGAGAGCAGACCTGGAGGGCCAGATCTCTGGACCGCTCCACCTCCAACCTGGAGGGGGCTGCTATCAGCCAGTCGTTCAGGTAAGGGTACACCCGGACTCCTTGGTGCTGCAGGAATATTGTCACCACTGCCATGCATTTGGTGAAGACCCTGGGAGCTGGAGAAAGGCTGAAGGGCATGGCCTGTAACTCGTAAAGTGATCCCTCTGCTCTGAAACGGAGGAATCGCTGATGAGACGGAGAGATTGGGATGTGAAAGAACGCGTCCTGGAGATCCAGAGAGCAAAACCACACACCTAGTTCCAAGGATGGAATGATCTGAGCCAGAGTGACCATCCTGAAGGTGCGCGGCCTTAGGAACTTGTTCAGGTCATGCAGATCGAGGATGGGGCGCCAGCCCCCGTCCGCTTTGGGACCAGGAAGTACCTGGACACAAACCCTGGGTTTGGAGGAGGATCCGCTACCATGCTAATCACCTCCTTTTGAAGGAGCAGAGCTATGTCGGCTCAACGAGCCAACAGAGAGACTGCGGAACCGGTAGTCCCTCGAGGGGCGATGGCTCGATAGGGAGGAGTCCGCTCGAATTCCAGAGGCAGACCCCTGCCAACTACTTCCAGCACCCAACGGTCCATGGTGATAGCGGACCAGGTGGAAAGGGAGTGGTGGAGCCCTCCTCCCACGGGGGGATCCAGGGGAGGATTGATGAGGTTGGGGGCGCCATCCCTCAACCCATCACTGGGCAGGCTTGGAGGAAGGGACGGCCGAGGAGCCGCCTGGACCTTTCCCTCCAGGCTTCCTGCTGGAGGAAGCAGCAGGACTGGCCTTGGGGCACCAAGCGTGAACCTGCTGGCTCTGTTGCTGGTACTGCTGGGCTGGACGTGCCGCAGAGGCGAAAGGGCTTACACTGCTGCTGGCGGCCTTTGTCCTTCTGGGCAGACGTGACTGAATCCAAGGTGGCGTTGGACTTCTCGATCCTCAGGAGATGGCCCTCCACCCCAGGATCGAACAAATCGGTGCCCAGGAAGGGAACGTCTGCCAGCTTGTGCTGGGTATCCACCGTGAAGGTGGAGATCCGCAGCCAAGCTTTGTGGCGCATGGCTACTGTGGCCGCTACTGACCAGGCACAAGAGTCTCCAATGTCCAAGGCAGTTTGGAGCTGTTGTTTGGCCACTGCCCTTCCCTGATCCCGCACCTGCTTGACTGTTGTTTGAAAGTCTGCCGGGAGATGAGGAAGCACCTCCTACAGGGAACTCATAAGGGCGTGTGAAAAATGTGCCATCAACAAAGCCGAGTTAGCCTGTCGAAGACCTAGGGAGTAGGCAGCGTAAACTTTGCACCCGGAGCAGTCCAGCTTTTTGGACTCCTTGTCCTGGGGCTTTTCTACGTCCCTAGCATTTATGGAGTGCCAGAAGACACTATCGGTTACCAGCCCTTCAGCCAAGGGGTGTTCCGAAAAACTGGAGAGGGAACCGGTGGGGACTGCGTACTTGCAAGCCATCCTGGCCGAAGGTGCAGGACAGGATGCAGGACGCTGCCACAACTCCAGGGCTTGACCAACAATGGCCTTGGCCACAAGGAAGGCCTCCATGAGGGAATCTCCTCAGTCTAGAATCTCCATGAGGGGATATCTGGCCTGTTTTTGTATGGGTTCGTGCTGCATCCCAGTGGACTCTGAGAAGAGCCAAAGAATTCCCAGGAACGAGAATAGGTTCTCGTCCACCGACAGACCCCCAAAAGATTCCAGGTTGAGGGGCCTGGAATACAAAGAGGAGTCGTCGGACTCCGAGGAGTCCACGAACAGCTGTCGAGCACCTGAGCCACCCTGCACTCACCAAGGCCTATTGGGGGTGAGGGTGACCGACAACCTGTGGGGCAAGCCCTGACCTGACCGAGAATCCTTGGTCGGGGCCCCAGTCTTCGGTTGTGGGGGCAGTGGTTCCACCACAATGGGTGGAACAGCTGGTTTCGGACGAGCAATCAGCGCCGGAGTTGGTTCGACAAAGGAGCCGATGGCGAGAGGTTGCTTTGGCTGTTCGGGTGACAGCCACTTAATGGCCGGTGAAGGCGATGGAGTCTGCTTGTTGCCGGCTAATAAGAGCTGCTGCCACATCATGTTCTCATAGCGCTGAAGCAACTTGCACCAGAGCCTATCCTCCGAAGAGGATGATCGGCGACGCAGATTTCCATAATGCCGGGACTGAGACCGCCTATGTTGGCGGGACCTACCCGACACGGAGGAGGACCGAGACTGTCAGGGTCACCGATGGTGGGTGGAAGAGGGGGCGGTGGAAACCTGCTCATCCCTCAGTTCAGGGTCCTTGACTGGGGACCTCGGCTCGGGAGGCCGAGGCAAGTCCTCAGTAACCACTGGGAGAACCAGTGAGAGGGCTGTCGGTTTCACCAGTCGACAGCCTGCCCAATGTAAGCCTGTGGGCAGCCCCCGACCGCTGACGGGTGTCTCGGCTGGCTGACCTGACAGGGACACCATGAAGCCAGCGGCCTTAGCCGCAATCTTGACCGAAGTCGAAAGCAGACTTTCCGGGGAACGAGATCTCTCCCGCTCCCTCGAACATAGACAGTGGGACTTACCTTTCGGTTCCTTTATCTTCGACCTACTCGTGTGAGTTCCTGAGGGCCCTTCTCCCTTGGTGGAGAGGAACTGACAAAGCTCCTTAAAAGAAGCAGTGCAGGAGGAGCTCAAGGCGAGCGGGATAAACGCTGATGCCGAGGAAGAAGTGACAGAAGCGGGCTTGGCCGCCTCTTCCTCGAGGGCGATTAACTGCTCCAGCTGCTCCGCAAAGCCTGCAGCTGCGGACACCGCCCAACGGGCCTCCTTCGACTTCACCAGTGAAAACACTTTCTCGGGGCACCCCAGCTGAAATCCGGCAGCACGGTCTTCCAGAACCAAAGCCGTAAAAGACTTGCAAAGATCGCAGGCCTGTGGATCGTGGGCAAGCCTCAGGCAGTAGACGCACGTGGCGTGCGGGCTGGTCCGAGATATCTTCTGCCCACAAGGGCACCGACAGAAGCTGGGAGTAGATTTTGAATCCATCGCAGCCACGAGGGAAGAAGAAGACTTAAGTCTTGTAAACTTTAAAATAATTTTCGGAAACAACGAAGGATTAGGATCCAGGCCTACAAATGCAAGAGTGCTAAGGAGGGAACCTGAGCTTCCAAGCGGTAAGGAAGATCTGGCGTCATGGGGTGGAGCCGAGGGTTCTACCACCCAGGTGGGTGGGAGGAGCCAGCTTGAAGACTTTGCGGCCCATCTTAAAGTGGCAAGGGACCTGCCAGACAGTGTGGATTGAACAACATATCCATGTCCCTAGAACTGGCATGGCCAGTCCAGAGCCACCAAGATCACCTGTGCCTTGTCCCTCCTGGTCTTGAGAAGCATCTTGTGGATCAAAGGAAGGGGAAGGAAGGCATAAAAGAGGCCTGGGGTCCAGGGCCTTGAGCAGGCATCCCCCTGCACCATTCCCTGCTGAAGGCGGGCAGGCACAAAACAGCCTCAGCACTGCATTCTCCCTGGAGGGGAACAGGTTCATCTGAGGGGTGCCCCACTGGGAGAACAGACTGTGTACTACCTCTGAGTGGACAGACCACTCATGAGACGCCTCACCCACATGGCTGAGGGCGTCTGCCATCTGGCTGGAGGCCCCTGCCACATGGATGGCTAGGAGATCGGCCTCCAGGCTGCGTACAAGGGTCAACAAACCAAGAGCTTCCTTGCACAGTGGCAAGGAATACGTCCCACCCTTTTTGTTGAGGTAGTACATGGCGATGGTGTTGTCCATCAGAACCTGGACCTCCCGACTCCAGATGTGTGGAGAGAATGCAGTCAGCACCAGCCAAACTGCTTGGAGCTCCAGCAGGTTGATATGACATCAGGACTCCTCGGGGCCCAGAGTCTGTGGACTCTGTGTTCCCACAGGTGGGCACCCCAGTCTATGAGAGAGAAACTGGTTATCAAGATAACCGTCAGCTCTGGGCAGACAAAAGGGATCCCTTCCTGCAGATACTCTGGGGCTAACCACCACTGGAGGGCGTCCCAAATCCGCTGGGTCACAGTGACTGGCTAGTCGAAGTGACCCCTGTGCTGAGACCTCTGGCTGGCCAGTTCCCACTGCAGGAAGCGCATTCTCTGGTGGGCCTACCGGATCATACTGGTGCAGGCCACCATATAACTCAGCAATCACAGGAAGTCCAGGGCAGGGTGCAATTACCCAACCTGAAATGATCGGGCATAGGAGAGAGCCTCTACCCTGTCCGCTGGAAGCTGGGCTCTGGGTCTGCAAGAGTTGAGCTCTACCCCGATGAAGTGGATCACCTGTGAAAGTCCGAGTTCTGACTTTGCCTCACTGACCAGGAGGCCAAGGGAGATGCAGGTCTGGAGGGCCAGGTCCCCGCACTGCTTCACCTCTTTCCTGGAGAGACCTGCGATCAGCCAGTCATCCAGGTAGGGGTAAACCTGGACCCTTTGGTGCCTCTGGTAATTTGCCAACACAGCAATGCACTTGGCGAAGAGCCTGGGGATAGAGGACAGGCCGAATGGCTAGGCCTCGAACTCGTAAAGGGTTCCCTCAGCTCAGAGGTGGAGGAAACTTCGGTGTGATGGACAGATCGGGACGTGAAAGAACGTATCCTGACGATCCAGTGAGCAAAACTACACGTTTTGCTCGAGAGATGGTATGAACTGAGACACTTACCATCCTGAAAGTGCATGACTTGAGAAACTTGTTCACGTCATGCAGATCTAGAATGGGGTACCAGCCCCCCGTCCGCTTTGGCACCAGGAAATACCTGGAGACAAACCCTGGGTGTTCCAGAGGATAGAAACATGCATAGAAACATAGACTGACGGCAGATAAGGACTGCTTGGCCCACCTAGTCTGCCCATTTCCCTACCTATTGGATAAGCTGCAGATCCTAGTTAACCAACAGCCTAGTTCTTCCCACCCCCCACTAGAATTGCCTTATGTCTGTTCCACGCATTCCTAAATTCCCAAACTGTGACAGGAACCACAACCTCCATGTGGAAGAGTTGGGCTATGTCATCTCTGAGAGCTGACAGGATGTCTGCGGATACCAAGTCCTACCGTGGCATGTGGGCATAGCAAGGAGGGTAATGCTTGAATTCCAGAGGTAGACTCTGACCCACCACTTCGAGGACCCATCTGTCCATGGTGACAGTGGACCAGGCGGAAAGGAAGTGGAGGAGCCAGTCCTCCCCACGGGAGGACCCAAGGGAGGTGTGACTGGTATGAGGGAGGCACCCCTCATGCCGTCACTGTGCAGACTTAGAGAAGGAGAGTCCATCTGAGTCACTAGAGGCTCTGCCCCCAGGCTTACGGACGAGCAAGGCCACTGACTTCGGCCAAGCTCGCCAGGCATGGACCTGCCGACCAGCCTGGGGTTGGACTGGTTTGGCTGCAGGAGTAGAGGTGGACAGAAAGGACTTCCTTCTCTGCTGCTTCTTGAAGCCACTGGGGTACTTTTGGGCAGATGTCACAGAGTCCAAGGTGGCACTGGACTTCTCGATGCGGGTGAGGTGGCCCTTAACCAAGGGCCCAAACAAGCCAGTGCCAGGAAAGGAACATCCATCAGCTTGTGTTGAGTGTCTGCCTTGAAGGTCAAGATCCTCAGTCAAGCCCTGCAGCGCATGGCCACTACAGAGCGGGCATAGGCTGGCAATGTCCACGGCTGTCTGGAGCTGTTATTTTGCTACAGCCCGGCCCTGGTCCCAGACCTGTTTGATCGTGGTCTGGAGGTTCGCCGGTAGATGAAGAAGCACCTCATCCAGGGTGCCCAGCAAGGCACTGGAGAAGTGGGCCATAAGAAGGACCAAGCTTGCTTGGCGAAGACCAAGCAAGGACGAAGCACAGACCTTTTTCGCCACATGGTCCAACTTTTTGGACTCTGTTGGGCGACTTGTTAACATCCCCAGTGTTGCTGGAGTGCCTAAACACAGAATCTGCCACCAGCCCCTCGGCCGAGGGGTGTTTCATGAATCCAGAGAGGTAACCAGTAGGTACCACACATTCGCAGACCATCTGTGCAAAGGGTACAGGGCAAGAAACGGGGCACTGCCAGAGCTCCAGGGCAGAGCCAAAAATGGCCTCTGCCACCAGGAAAGCCTCCAGAGTGTCTCCCCGGTCGAAGATCTCGGTCAAGTGGTAATGAGCCCATTTCTGGACAGGCTCCATTTTCATACCTGTGGACTCAAAGATCAGACAGAGGACCACCAAAAAAGAGGTAGGGCCTTCATCCGCTGAGAGATCACACACTGACTCCACATCGACCGGATGGGAATGCAAGGAGGAACCCTCCGACTCCAAGGAGTCATTAAAGAGGGGTTGACCGCCAGAGTCCCCGCTGACCCTCCACGGATGGTCAGGGGTGACTGTGACCAATAGCCAATGGGTAAGCCCCTTGGCCAGCCGAGACTCCTTGGTCGGAGCACCAGCCTTCAGCTGGGCGGGTGGTGGCTCCACGGGAACCAGTGGAAAGGCCGGGG
Organism: Neoceratodus forsteri; assembly: GCA_016271365.2. NCBI lineage: Eukaryota > Metazoa > Chordata > Ceratodontiformes > Ceratodontidae > Neoceratodus > Neoceratodus forsteri. The sequence goes on from CM057449.1 coordinate 486,011,172, forward strand.
TTGACCCAGCCAGGACTGCCTTAGGAAGCTCCTGAGGCGGAGAAGGTGCCGGCCGGGAAAGGCCGGGGTTGACACAGCCAGGACTGCCTTAGGAAGCTCCTGAGGTGGAGAAGGTGCCAGCCAGCCAGGTGATGGCTGGCATGGGAGCCAGAGGTGACTTAATGCCGGTGAGCACCAGCTGTTGTCACATGAGATACTCGTAACGTCGATGCAATCTGTGCTGAAGCCTCTCCTCTCCTGAAAAGGATGAGGATTAAGTGTAGTGGTGGTGCCGCTTACTGTGTTGCCAAGAGCGGGAGCGCTGACGGTGGGAACCGCTCTATCCACAGGAAGAAGACCTTGACCTCAACTGCTGGGGGGACTGGCGGCGGGGCTTGGAGGGAGTTGGTGAACCCTGAGGCTCCTCTGGGTTTTGGTCGGAGACCAGAGGCGGCGGGTCAGCGGACTGATCCGTCCCTTCCACGGCCTGAGTCAGGACTGGAGTCCTGGATAAGAAGTGTTGGCCTCTTTAGTCGACGACTGGTCAACCGGCTCGAGAAAAATCTTGGCTGGAAGATCAACCAGCATCTCGGCCAACTGGCCCGACAAGGGTTACCGTGGAGCCAGCAGCCTGGGCCGGGGATTCGACCGAAGTCAGATGCAGAGAAGTGTGGGAATCTGAAACTCTCAACTGAGGGCACTCCCGATCCCACAAACGTCGACAAGACCGTTTTTTTAGACTTTTTCTTCGACTAAGATTTGTGTCCCAAGGGTCCCCGACTGAGGGTCGGCAGGGACTGGCACAGTGCTTTGAAGAACCCCGTGAAAGTCAATCCCAGCTGAAGTGGCACAAAGGCAGAAGCTGAAGAGGAGTGGGAAGTGGTCTGGGCCACCGCCTACTAGAATGCAAGCTGTTCGGCGGACCCTGCAGCCGCAGAAACCACCCAATGGGCATCCTTAGATTTGACCATCGGGTTCCGTTTGTCTGTCTAACTTGAGCCAAGCTAGACTGTCCTTAAGAACGTTAGGATGAAAGGAGCAACAGGGATTGTGCTCGTGCCCCAGGCAGTAGTCGCATGTGGAGTGCGGATCCGTTCGGGACATCTTCCGCCCACAAGGGCACCGGCGGAATCCAGGAGTGAACCTGTCATCCATCATTGAAGACAATCTAATTTAAATGTTTTAGGAAGTAAATCTGAAGATTAAAGATGCAAGGGCCTACAACTCAGCATGACAGCAATAAGGAGGGAACCTGCTTCTTCCAGCGGAAAAGAAGATCTGGTATTGGGGCCGGGCCGAGGAAATTACAACCCAGGTGGGAGGAGCCAGCTTGAAGAAATTTCCGGCCAAGTCTTAAAAGGAAAGGCACTGCCAGAAAGTGTGGCTAAAACATCATATCCGCATCCCTAGAAACACAGTTGAACTTTGTTACACAGATTTAAATCCCTCAACTGGATTGGCATCCACACTCAGAATGGTTCAAAGAGAAGCAGTCAGCATTAAGAACCCCACAACATTAAGAACCCCATACACAGTTGTGGGGCTGGTCCCAATTTGCGGATCTCTGCAAAAACATTTTACTTACTGTTTACTGCAGTCATACCCCTCAGCCTTCAGACCAGTCAGTGTGGGACAGAATGTGGGACAACTGGCGACAATGTTCCACCTTTTGCTGAATTAAAAATTGCATTATTTTGCTATTTCTGCTGGCCGAGACCAGGACGCCTGCCTGCAGCTCCTTGGAAGCTGCCTGCCCTTGAACGAGGCTGCTTCATCTCCCCCAAGGTCGACCGGCACCCAGCCAGCCACCGACCAAGACCAGGACACCCGCCTGCAGCTCCTTGGAAGTTGTCTGCCCTTGAACAGGGCTGCTTCAGCTCCCCCACGGTCGGCCGGCACCCAGCCAGCCACCGACTGAGACCAGGACGCCTGCCTGCAGCTCCTTGGAAGGTACGGGACAGCGCAGCCTATCACAACACGGGCGCTTCCAGCAAACCCGCTCTGATTGGCCAGGACTTTTCCCCTGCTTCAGCCACCTGGCGCTTTTTACAAATAGATTTTCAATAGAACTAAACACATTTCAACTGTGTAATACAAGTTTTTCAACTGTATTGGCTGGATTGTAATTTCTACTAGTGTTTTAAAGTGCTTACACCTCTTTTGTCTTAGTGCTCCTCCTGCACACCCCCATCCAAGCACTCTGCCTTGGCGCCGAAAAGTCTAACTACCTTTTGTCTTACTAAACTGCTCAACTCTAACCCATCCTAACCTCTATGCTATTTAAGACCTGCGCTTTTTTCTTCTCTTCAGCTGCCTGCCCTTGAACGGGGCTGCTTCAGATCCCCCACGGTCGGCCGGCACCCAGCCAGCCACCGACCGAGACCAACAAGTGGCTAGTTTTCCATTAGCAGGTTATACAGACCTGCCACTAGAGGGATTCTTGGTTTTTTTACACAAATCACTGTACTCAATTGTGGGCAATATGGCCTGCATTATCATTCTACTTCTAATCCTGGCAAAAATTATGACTCATAAAGCACTGATCCATGCTAAGTCAGAAGTCATCCCAGTCTGGGAACCCACAATCATAGTTCCTGCTGCATCTTCATATTGCTTCCCTACTCTTAATCTGTCAGGTTTTCATTTTAATTCTCATCCCTCTCCTCTGGCCCTCCACCCTTCACCAATGTCATTCCGTGCACTTCCCCTGCTAGCCTTGAACGGCCATGTCAGCATCTCCTATGCCCTGGCTAGACGTACCTCAATGACTGAACACCACACAAGAGCCCATACAAAAAGAGCCCACTTCTACCTGATAAATGCCCTCAAGAAAATGTTTTTAATTCTCCTTTTCTGTTCAGGCAATGTCAAACTAAATCCAGGTCCCCCCAACTCAAATCACTTCTCCGTCGGAGTTTGCAGCTGCTCCTGAGATGAAACTGATGATGGTCAATATTCTAAGCCTGCTCAAAAAACTTGATCATCTTCAAGTTTAGGCAGCCCATACTGACTCAGATCCAATTACAATTACCGAGTCATGGCTAAAAAAGACCAACACTGATCCGCAAATTACTATACGGGCTTCAAGCTCTTTAGGGCTGATAGGGATTCGAGGGGAAGGGGAGTGGTTGTATACGCCAAATCAAAATCTGATGTTAGCAGCATTTCCTGTAGAACTAAGCCCAAGGAATATGAGATTGTCTCACTTAAACTTCACCTTCCATCCTCAGAGTGCATCACAATCATTGGTGGCTACAGACCCCCGTCAGGAGGCACAGAAATTCTTAACGTGTTGAAATCCATAACTTTGGCTGCTAACACGGAAACAATAATCTTGGGGACTTCAATATGGATTGGCTCACTGCTAAATCCACTCCCTAAAAGCCATCTGTGATGAGCTGGATCTTACACAGATAGTAACTGAACCCACAGAATCAATGCTTCTAACTCTGCCAACAGCTCACTCTTAGATGTCATCTTAACTTCGCATCCCCATAAAATCTCACATTCTGCAGTTTTCCATAATGATATGAGTGACCACAGTACCGTTGTATGTAAAAATTCCAATGTAAAACCCAGCAGCACCCTAAATTCAGAATCAAACGCTTGTTCCGTAAATTCAACTCAGTAAACTTCCTAACCGATTTAGCTACAATCAGGTGGCAAGACCTATATCTTGCCAAATCTGCTGATGCCACCGTCTCTGTCCTAAATGACAACCTTACCACCCTAATTAACAAGCATGCTCCTCTTATTAAAATGAGGGTGCGGAAAATCTCGCATCCATGGTTCACCCAAGAGCTCAAATCTGCACTTACCAATAGAGGCAAGCTATGGGCTAGGGCCAGGCACACAAAGGACCTGGCAGACTGTCAGGCATTTAGAACTGCCAGAAATGCCTGTGTTAAAAGTGTATGTGCTACTAAAGCAAACTTCTACATCTCCACTCTGGAGCAGGCCAAAGGGAACTCCCAAAAAATCTGGAAGACACTGAGATCCATTGAAGGCCATCCTGCTGCTTCCTCCCTTCCCACCAAGATTCAGGCCAAGGACGGGATGGTTGAAAATAAACTGCAAATCCTCGAAGAACTTAACCTTCACTTTGCCACTGCCGGGTTGGCATTCGACTCCTCCCCATATGCTAGCCGAGTGAATAGCAACACTAGCCCAGATACTACACATGCTACTCCACCTCATCCCTTCCAGTTGTGCCTGTTTAGCTACAAAGAAGTCGAAGACATAATTCTTAGCCTTGACACCAAGAAAAGTGCAGGGGACGATGGCCTTGAATCATTTTCTTGCGGTTAGGCTATGCCCAGCTCACAGCCCCCATCCTTCACATCTTCAACCTCTCTATTACCACAGCCACTGTTCCATCCTGCTGGAAATCTGCCCATATTCTTCCTCTCTTCAAATCAGGAGATCCTTGTGACTTTAACAACTACCGTCCTATCTCTATCTTGCCCGTTCTCTCCAAAGTACTGGAAAAACTTATATACAACCAACTAAAAAATCACCTCGAAGTGCACTCACTCCTAAACCCAGCACAATCTGACTTCAGGTCGAAGCACAGTACCATCTCAGCCTTGGCTAAAGTTTCTAATGACTGGATCCATGCTATGGACACCAAGAAGGTTACTGGTGCAGTCTTTCTAGACCTCAGTAAGGCCTTCGACACTGTAGACCATCACCTCTAATAACCTGTCTTGCCTACACAGGTGCCACTCCACTTACCTTACAGTGGTTTAACCGTTATCTCACAGGAAGGATACAAAAAGTCAAAGCTGATGGCCTACTATCCCCCCCCCCTTCCAATTGCCAGAGGAGTCCCTCAAGGCTCCATCCTAGGACCAATCCTTTTTCCTGTACATCAACAACCTTGACTCCCACATAAGAACTCTAGCATACATTTCTTTGCGGACAATACGGTTTTGTACGCATCAGGCTCATCCTTAACTGAAGTCAGGGAAACACTCCAAGCTGACTTTATCAAGTTAGAAAGCAACCTTATCAATGCCAAGCTTCTCTTAAATGCCAAAAAAAACAAGACAATGATTTTCTCGAGACTTGCCTTGTCTGGTGCCCTACCTACCCCACCTAAAAACTTCAGAGTTACCTCCCTAGGTGAACCCTTGGAAGTCGTACCTAAATTTAAATATCTAGGTATGTGGATAGACAACAAGCTTTCCTTCAGCGACACATGGGATCTATCAAAGGCGCTTAAAAGCACGCTGGGTTTCTTCTTTAGAAATAGGACCCTCTTTTCTCTCATGACCATAAAGACTTGTCCAAGCAACATTCCTTCCCTTGCTTGACTACGGAGACATTATCTTTATCTCCTCCCCAACCCTGAGCCTATCTAAACAGGACGTACTCTATCACCATGCTCTTCGTTTCATTACTAACTCTGCGTACAGGACCAACCACTGTGATCTTTATGCAACAGTTGGGTGGACCTCTCTTGCCACCAGACGCTTCCTGCATGCTGGCATTTGGACCCTCAAATTACTACTCCACAAACTGCCTGTCTATTTAACGTCTCTCATACACATCTCGCATAGCGCCTACTCCCTAAGGAAATCCGACCTTATCCTACTAGAAGTTCCCAGGACACATATCACAGCTGGCCAAAGAGCTGTCTCATATGCCCTCCCAAACATTTGGAACCAACTACAAGCCATGCTGAAGCTAACCAGCATAGTATCAATTAACTCCTACAAAACACTAGCTATCTCTAAATTAAAAGACATATGTAGGTGCTACTAGGCCCCCAGCACCAAGTCAACTTCCTAGGTACCAACTGGCCTTCTACTTATTAAGCTGAAATGTGTTGCATAATTTAGGGCAAGGTTAAAGCTGGAATGTACTTCATATATAGCATGAGGACTTCTATTGTGTGTACCTCTTGTATTATATACTTTTTTTTCTTTGTTGTTCTACATTTTATATCTCCTGTCTATGTAATTGTGAACTGTATGTGTATGTGCCTCAGGACCTCCTTGTGAATGAGCTTGCTCAACGGAGTCTTTCCTGAAATAAACTTGAACTTGAACTAGAGTGAGTTCTGGTAACATTCAATTCAACCTTCAGTTCAGTGATGTCCAAGTTCTGTTCTGCCACGTGGGTCTTGTGTAACTTTGGTGAAATATAGGTAACTTTGAGGTCGATGCATAAGCTGCCAAAGTTTGCACCCTCCTCCTTGCCTTACCTGGTTTACTGCTTGATGCTTAGTTACAAGAGAAGGTGGTGGTCGCTTTGCTGAGCCAGCAGTAGGTCCATCAAATGCTGTTTGGCTGCGTTCAGACTTGTGGTGTAGACATGGAACATGACTGCATTGTGATCAGATTCGAGGCAGGGGGGCGGAAAAAAGTTCCCTGACAGGCAGATGGCTTTTCCGGTAGTGATAGAGTGGTAGGCTTACTCGTAGAATGCCAGGGAACGACATGGAGTGTTCATTGTGTGACTCCGGCTTGGGGACACAAAATGGAGCAATCAGTTTCTGTGAGGCAAACAGGGGCAAGGGTGACAACCGGTGAGCAGCAGAGCTTACCATGCCATGTGGCCATCACTTGGTGCTCTCTTCCTCCCCTTGAGGTAGACAGTTTTGACTGTGTGATTGGCCCAACATCTAGTATCAGACTGCGGATGCTCGCCTGAAAAAAGGCAGCTCAGGGTATAGGAGCAATTGTTAAATAAATTACAGAACTTTTTGCCGGAGCCTGAAGTTTTGTTCACTCACAAGACCACTGCCACTTGTTAAAGCAACAGTACATGCAAAAAAAAAAAAAAAAACCTGGATAGCCTTTTATTTCACAGCCTGGCAATTTAAAAAAAAAAACAATATATTCGCAAACATCCATTTATTACATTGTTTTCCAGGTAACAACACTTCCCAAAACTCAACCATGAGGGAATCATGAGGACAGCCCGACTACCAGGCAGCTTGTTGCTGTAAGCAAACCCACCTCCCTCCTTTACCATTAGTACTGACCAGCTGGACTGCTTTAAGTTACTGGGGGTGGGGTTTAATTTTGCACATTTGAGGGGCTTTTAAGTTGTGCACAAAGCCGGGTTGCCTGTGATACCTGCTTGGTTTGCCTGCCTGGAATAGGGCAGCTTGCAAGCAGTAGCTGCTATAGTCGCTTGCGGTTTACAGAAAATTTAAAGTAACAACCCCCCACCAACCAGGACTAACTGGAGCATGATGAGGTACAGTATGGAGGGGGGGTTAAATTAAAGGGAACCCCAGGTTATGGGTTCAGTATTACCAAGCATGCTACATTGGCACCTCCTACGGAAGTTAAAAGTGATTCTCCTCATGCATCACATACAGGTATACCTCTTTAATGCTTTTAGGTGAACCCTGTTCTCATAATTCTGTGTGAGGTGGAGGCAATGTGGCAGCAAATGATACGATAAGAACATGATGTGTATGACCAAACCCCATTATGTGCATATAGAAATTAAAATAAAAAAAAAAAAACGTTGTGGGTCCCCAGCAGGGAAAATGCACAAGGGCCTGGGGGGAGCGTTAGTGGAAAGCCAGGCTGCCACGACAAGGCCCTCCCCCCGGAGCCCGGATTAACTTATAGACAGCTTGGCACATGATTAAAGGTCATGACAACAACATTAACACGGTTTTCTTTCCAGCAGCAGTAGCTTCCTGTCATTTCAGCCATTTGCAGAATAAGAATGGCCAGCAAACAAAAGAAGATACCATCTGGCAAGGTGGCAGCAACCACCAACTGAGGGCCATGTATGCAGAGAAAAGTCGAGCCTGGTTGGATGCATGCCAAATGGGCACCCCAATGCCTGAAGAAAACTCAGAAAAAGAAGGGACCAGAGAAGGAGCTGGCAGCCCCTCTGAGCAAGGCAGCCAAGAAACCTATGGAGAAAGGTAAGGCAAACCCAGGGGATAATGCATTGTCTAATGAGGAATTCAGGCAGATGGTCTTGAGAGTGTTTGGAAGTGCGCACTCAGCGACACCTTCCCCAGTTTGATCCTCACCCAATACCAGGGCAAAGAAGACCTCCAACTACAAAGAACCTGAGCCAACGTGGTGGTGGTATAGGATTTCCAACCCCCCTACCCCCGCAAGAGTCGACATGGTACAGCCACCCTCCACCAAAAGCTACTAGGGTCCACCCTGCCCTGGACCAGAAGCTAGACTAGCTACTGGAGGTGGTAGTGAGGCTCGCTGCTGCAGTTCAGGCCCAGCAATAGGGAGGATCCAGGGTCCAGACAGCATCAAGTGCAGGTGCTATCAAAGCAGCACCAGCAACAGTGGCCCCTATCCCAGGTCACTACGTAACTGCAGCCAAGCCAGTGGGAGCACATCTGTCAAACAAGGTCCACAGGCGCAAACATGTGACTTTTCTTTGCTGAACCAACCCAAAGAGCCAGAGGAGAAGAATAAGAACAGAGAAGACCCGGACAAGAAAATGGTTGAGGAGGATAGGTCATGCAATAATTGGTTGGTGGGGTTCATAATTTTCGCCAAAACAGTTTGTCAGATGGCCATGGAAAAAAGCGTTAGCCTGTTTAATTATCTGAATAGGATCATGTGTGCCAACAGGTGCAAAGGAGCCACTGCCTGGTTGGACTATGGCAAGGCATTTCACAGGGTTTTAAATCACTGATTAGCAGTTTTTTTCTTTGGACAATACTAATGGTACAGAAAGTATTTATATAGGTTTTCCAGAAGTGTTATGTTTGTTAAACACAGTGAGGTATGTGCAATGCATTTTCACAATGTTTTAGCACTATTATGAGCAAAACGCTAATCAATTTTTAGAGTTAAATAAAACCCTGTTTCAGTGTAGTATGACCCCTCAACAGGACTGTGGTGTCCTGGACATGCCCGTATTGGCACAGGTCATGCAAGAGAGGTCCTCCATACAAATAGCGGGTTGCCGGTTGTAGCGTCTCAGTCCCATAGGCCAGAGCCAAGCAGGTCCCAGACTCAAGTGTGAATTGGGTTTAACAGGGGGACTTGCAGCAAGACCTCTTGCAGGTACAGACATGTGGCCAGAGGCACCACTTCAGCCAGTGTAAGCCCCACCAGGGAGGGCACTGGTCCTTTCAGAGGAAGCAAGACAAGCCAGAACACAGCAAGCCTGCCCAATCCAATAACACTAAACCAGCTTAGGCCCTGTACCATGAGGCAGCCACCCTGTTGGCAGATGATTCTGTCTTCTTTAGGATCCTTTATGAGGGACCAAAACAGGGTTATGAAGTGAAGAACCTTAAGTCGGCCAGGGACAGGTCACAGGTGGTCTGGGACAAACTCCTTAAAGAGCCGAGTCTGGGCAGGATCAGCACTCCTTATTCCTTCCTGCAGTTCCTGGTCTTCAGGTCTCTCCTACTGGCCATGTGCCCAAGAAAGTTCTGGGCAAGTACTGCATGATCAACCAACTGTCATACCTAGAGGGTGATTCAGTAAATGACCACACTGATCAGTGCTACACAGTAGCCCGGTATGTGTCATTTGAGAGGGCAGCTGAGGTGGTCCCTGCAGCTGGACCTGGGGCTCTTATGGCCAAAGCAGACATTGAGACAGCATTCCAACTGCTCCCCGTCCACCCAGATGACTAAGACCTGCTGGCGATAAAATATGAGTGCCAATACTTTATAGATAACTGTATGCCTATGGTGGGGTGCAGTGGCCTGTGCAGTGTTCGAATGCTTTACAACGTTCTTCCCCATGGCAGCTGCCAAAGAAGCTGGGGGGGGGGGGCGCGCAAGGGACTGCTCACTATCTGGACAATTTCCTATTCATTTGCCCAGCCGATTATCTGCTCTGTGTACAAAAATTGGAGACCTTCCTGCATTTGTGCCAATGCTTTGGCACCCCATTGGCCCCTGGTAAGGTGAAAGACCTGATCCATGTAAGGGCATTTCTGGGACTCAAGACAGATGCAGGGGCACAGGAATGTCACCTGTCCTAGCATAAGATCGAGGCAATAGGGATCTTCAGGGGCACACAATGGCAGCCAAGAAGCTCACTCTAAAGTAGCTTCAACTGCTGGTGGGTCACTTGAACTTTGCCTCCTTGGTCATCCTGATGGGAAGGAAATTACTGCAGCAAATGGCAAAATCAGAGTCAGGCGCCCAGAAACCCTACCACTGGACAGGTGTGACAGAAGGCTTCAGGGAAGACTTGGGAGGTCTGCCACACATTCCTCGCCCACTTTATTATGTATATTTTGTTTACTACAGTTTAAATAAAATTAATATGCTGACCCGGTGGCGATGAGGGTTGAGGCGCTGGACGCCACACTGGTGACCCAGGTTCAGGAACAAGCCTGGGCCGGCGGGGGTTGGCAGGGGGAGAGAGAGGATCTAGCATCCAGAGGACTGCTCTTCTCTCTCAGGGAGGGATCCAGGGACAGCCTGGCACCACAGCGGCCTCTGGTGGAGACCGGAGGCTCTGCAACGCCCAGGGCCAAAGCAGTGGGACGCAGAGCCGCGACGGACGTTCCTGGCATCACTGCATGCTCGGGGGGGGGGGGCGTAACAAGGAAAAACCCCTTCTCTCCCGACAGGCGATGGCTCCCTACAGGGCTGGCTGCCACACGCCCAGTACCGGGTACTCTCTCCGCCCCTTCAGCCTCTCGTCAGGTCAGTCAGGCGATCTAGATTATAGACAGAGCACTGGGAGTGGTTCACGGCCCTGCCCCGAGGGGCTCACAGTTGGGGGGCTTGTCTGGTGTGGGTCCATCGAGAAGCAGAAACATATATGAGGAGGAAAGGACCACAGTGGGCGGTAGAGCAGACCAATGAGCTGGGGCAGGCTGAGAAAGTGTGGGGGATTAGGAGATAAAAAAAAAGAGTTTGAAAAGAAAAAATAAATAAATAAATAAAATTAATACAATTTTACAGTTTTCCATAGTAAAAGACAACCTGGGTTTAATCAGATATCACCCAAGTATATTTATGGTACTTACATATAGCAGTTATATAGGAGGGGCAGTCCGAACAGAGTTTAAAATAGCAACTGCTACGTCTCACTTGCAATCATCCAATGAGCCACATTTGCCATAAGTCATTGACAAAGTCTGCAAAACAGCCCGATCTGTAGTGAAGGGCCAATTATAGCCACAGTTGTCATGGTCCCAAATCTGAAAAAAAGTTTTAACATTTCCAGAGCTATAACCTTGTAATTTTATCTTTCAATTGTACTTTTGGTGAGACTTATGGATCTTGATATGAAGGTATGTGTCCTTCATACCCAAAGTTAACATCCAGTCCCCTTTCAGTAAGGGGGGGAGGAGGGACTGCAGACAGACCAGCTGAAACTTTATGTATTCGATGAATAGATTCAGTTCTCAAAAGTCTATGACAGGCCTGAAATCCCCGGTGCATTCTGGCACCAACAAGTACCAGAAATAGCAGCCCATGTTTTGTTCTGGAACCAGGACAGGCTCTACAGACCTCTTGTGGAGGTAGGTTTGAATATCCCCCAGCAGGAGGGCAAGATATTCCAGAGGCAAAGTGAGAGGTTGCTGGAGGAACAAGAAGGAGTTCTGGGGCACATCCTAGCTAAACTACTGGTTGTGATCACACTCCACTTTGGTAAGAAAGAGGAGATGTGGCCTCCCAGCAGAACTTCCTAAGGCAACATGGCTAGAGGAAGGGAGTAAGAAAGCACTGGGGGTGTGCCACTGATATCATGACCTTTTGTAAGCTGGGCATGGGGAGGCAGGTTTGCTGCCAGAGACTGGTAAGGATGAAGATGCTGGGAACCACAGCCTGGACGAGCATACAGTAGGGCTGGTGAAAAGAGCCCCTACACTGACAATGGGCTTAGGATTCAGGGTGTGTAAGGACCTTAGGGTCATCTTTGAGGACTGCAGGTCCCGCAGGGCATTCTTTAAGTCGGAGGCCAACAACTATTTCCCTCTGAAGGGGCACGGAGGACTGACTGCTGTACATCAGAAGCAGAACCTGTGACACACAGCCAGGAATGGCATCAATGACAGCTCCCAGAAGCAGCAGCTCTGAAGCATCATAAGCAGATCTAAATAGATGCTTACTTGCTTCCAGGTCATAAGCAACTGTCTGCTGTTTTGCCATAATCCTGTCAGGACCGACAGGCAACTTTTCAGCCAAGGAGGACATGGACCTCCACAGGCAGTTTCGATACGTGATCACATATGCCTTATAGTTAGCAAGTCTCAGTCTGAGGGACGCAGAAGCAAATATCCCCACCCCCCATCACATCTGATTTCCTTGACTCTGTTGGGAGGAAGAGAACTTGTGTGTTTTAGTGCCTTTGGCTGATCATGAGCAGCCATTTAAACCACTGAGTCTGCTTCTGGCTAAGAGGAATAGTAAGATTTGCTAGTAGGGGCAGGATATTGTTTATCTGCCTTTCTAGGAACAGCAGGCAGTGCAAAAGGTCTCTGCCAGGAAGTCAAAGTTGCATCCTCCAGAGCTGAGTGAAATGGAGGTATAAAGACTGTTGGGGAGACAAACACCTTGAAGAACCCATTTAGGTTCTTCTCAGAGGAATCCTCAGTAACAAAATCTAGTTTGATCTGAACCGCCTTGAGAAAAGCCTGAAATGAGGCATCCTCAGGAAGACCCCGGGAGTGTTTTTAACACTATCCTCAAAGCAAGAGGACAGAATAGAGCGGGAACCTACCACATTCAGAGTTTCCAACTCTTCTTCCATTCATTCGTCCTCCTCTTCTACATATTCTTTGTTGAACTCCATCTTGTCATTGATGTCTTTTGCCATTGGTACAGGGTTAATGGGACGAGGGGTCATAGAAGGAGGAACCATTGACAGGGGCACCATTGACAAGAGTACATTCATGCCCTGGCACAATGGCAATGACACTGAATTCCTGTGTAGCTGATGTTGACAGTGGCATATCGATGACAGGGGCAATGGCATCAGTCACTAAAATAGCTCCTACATAATCTGGTGCAGGAGCTGCGTGTCATGTGTCCCAAGGGGGGCGACGATGATGGGACAGTGCCACATACCGACCTTGTGTCTGTGAGATGGTCGGGGGCAGGGTAGCAAGAGCTGGGACCCTGGTCTGGTATCTGTCTTTCTTGTTTGACATATCTCTTTTTAAAGGAGCTCGTGAACAGCCTGGAGAAGCAGCCTTTTCCCTATGAAACTTCTCCTTTTCAGAGTGGAAGTGTTTTTCTGCCAACTTTGGGGATGCCATCGGATGCCGTCGACCCCCCACGAGCAGCGGCAAACTGGGAAGAGAGGCATCTGACAATGGTGAAGCCATGCAATCTGTTTCTCCTCCACTGTTTTAATCTTTAGATGCAGTTCTGAAGCTTTCTCGTAACGTCTTGTGGGCAATATTGGGTCGCATATTTTTAGGTCAAGTTTGAACTTGAATTATGGTCCTGTTCACTTAAAAGTGATAGGAAATGTCATTTAGTGTTGATTTACCAATTGTCATTTGATTTTGTCCTTGATGTTTCAAGCACTGTTTTTGTGTGTAATTTATTTGTTCTAACTCATCCTATACTTATACTGTGTCTGTACAAAAGTGACATTTTTCTCTAGTTGCTGTCTGAGGACCACAACTGATGCTCAAGCTAGAAGTTCTGAATATTGACGTCAACAACTCCTTGCTTCACATGCTGCCTTCTGCCTAAAATAACTGATGAATTTTTAACCTCGTCGCCGGTGTAATTTAAGCCACAACTTTTTTCTTTTACATTTAATATTTCTTTGTCAGCTGGTCCTAAATCTTGCCGCCTTTGAAGGTAACTTGTTTTCTGTTATGGTAAAGAAAAAAAATGAAAAGTGTACTTACTGGACTATGAATGTGCCAGTTCGACGCTGCCTCTGCTTGTTAACTGTCAAATCGTTATTTCACATGGACAGATTTTACTGAGCTGATGTTTTAGTGACCTATTCTCCATGTAGTTTTTTCTTTTACCCTTTTTTAATTCTACATTTTTAATTATATTATCTCTTGTAGATTATTTATGTAGAAATCCATTTTTCCTTGGTTTTTGTTTCATACCTGTCTACACACTTGCCATGGGCTGCTGCTATGAAAGGTATGTGAAACCGAATCTGTCTGATGGCTCCAAGTACTGTAGTTGGGAGCAATAACGTGGTTTTGATCACAATTAAACACTTATCCTGAACACTGATAATTAACCATGATAACTAGTTTTCCCCAAATGCCTCGATCGTCAGACATCGATGCTGAATTCACTTTTGTGGTGGCTAGTCTCTACCCCCAATCCGCACCAGTCCTGATCCACTGCCCATGTTATAATTTTAATGAGACACAAACAAACAGCCCTGATACCTCCCAGCATTTTATTTTCTCAACTTTGTTTGTGTCCTGCGTTTAGCATTCAGGTGTTACGGACTCCCATGTAAATGTTAACTTCCCCTGTTATTGCATCCGGTGGTCTGCACACCGCTTTTTCCTATCACTGCGGATGTAAACATATAATACTTTTTATCCATCAATTTCATTACATGTCTGTTGCTACACAACCACTCATCTCCCACATTTCTACAGACCCGTGCTCTCTGCCCGGCTGCCCCACCACACACATGCACATCTCACTAATTACCAAGTGGTACACTGGCCTAGTAAACTGAACGGTACCAAGCAAATCGCAATTTCGTCACTCTCGGCAGAGATGTTCCAGACATGCCGATCATCAACTCGAGGTCTGTGTGTGTGTGTGTGTGAGGGGAGGGTCGGGTACATGACTGGGTGCTAACTGCTGTGGTTGGGTAGTGGTTGGTGTCTGTTCGGCACCTAGAAATTACATTAAATGCATGACTTGTAATCTGTGAAATGGAGTCGAGGCGTGGTGGTGGGGTGCACATCCAAACACTTTAGGGGTGTGCTCATTTCGCTCTGCATGGAGATGTAATAGGGAGAGATAACATACCAGACACTGGAAGTAGTGATACATTTCTCTAAATGTGATAATACATAAGACTGGGTGTGGGACCACTGGACACCAAGGAAGTGGTACAATTATTATACTTGGGTATTTGGGTGGTGCTGTTTTTGAGTGGTCGATGGGTGATACCTCGTCATGCAGATTGACTTTCTCAATATTATGAACACGTGTCAGAATATTTCATGATTCTGAGTTTGTATCAAAAAAGTATGCAGCAAGACTTGCATGCAGGTGTACTTATTTATTTATTTATGCCTTTGATAACTGGGTAGGTGCACTGATCCAAACGGACCGACTTCAGCCACGACCCGGGCCAACAGGAAGGCAACAAAAAATGGAAAATACAGTAGTAATACATGCATATCCAGGGCCCCGTGTTTACTGCGGCAAAGTGGACCTACATTCTGCGGCACAACAATTGCTGATTCTGCGGCTATTCTGTGGCACATAAATTGTGGCTAAACAGCATACCTTCAAAGGGATTAGGTCTTAGTTAACCCTTTGACTGCCTTCGTGGCAACCACTCTGCTACACTGAAAGTGGAACTGCAGGCCATTTAACAGTATGTAGTCTTCTTATCACAAATACTGAACAGCAGTAACCCAAACCTGGCACAGCTACAGTATGGGCACCAGTGCTCTCTTTTAATGAATTTTCCCTCCCACCCCGAATTTGAAGGCTCATCTGTTCTTCTGGAAATTGGTGGCCTTTGCTGTTCTACTAGGTTATAATCAGAGGAGGACATACACACTTAGCTAAAACTACACAGAAGGCAAAACCTGCTTGGATTTCTTCTGGTTTATATTTACAGTTAGCAGATATAAAGAGACTCCAACTTGAAGGCCATTTTTTTTGGCTGATTCTGATCAATGTTCTTTTAAAAATTATTATTTTTATAAACTAGGAATACTCCAATTGCCTTGCAACAAACATGTTGAGTGCAATGTACAAATCTGTTTTGAGGGGGTGGTAACTGTCTTCCTATAATAGTGAAGGAGGGTGTAACTTGCAGTGTCTGTAGGATTTGTTGACTTCTGATTTTTCATTTGGGGAACACACTAAAAAATGCAAGCAAGTCATTCTTATAAAGCTGGAGTAACCTTGGTTAGCATGTTCTCTTATCCTCACAACTTAGGGTGGTGGTGGTGTTCTTCAGTCAGTGACCCTCATTTCACTTATGTATAGCAGCAATCAAACTCTCCATTCTGATTTTTTTCCATACCTGCTTGCTCCAGTTCTAGTATACCCTGGTCCCCACCTCTGCTGCAGCTGGGCAACTTGACCCTCCTTAAGAATTGAGCTTGATGCTGCCACTTAGGCTGCAGATTCAGATTCGCCAAGAAATTACTCTCACACTTGCAGGTACAGAACTGTAGCCCACAAATCAAAACTGTGATAGATGTCCACCAGTGGGGACCGAGTCCTCTGCTCAGTCTGCTGCCAGCCCTATGTTTCTGAAATCAGATCCTCCTCCAACACCTGTCACCACACTGAGATCAGTTCCACCTCCACGGGCACCGCTGAATCTTCTTACTTCTTGACGACAGCTTGCCTTCCAGTTCTTCCTTCCAAATTCATCTTCCAAGGATTCAGCATGCACCATGAGCAGCCTCATAATGAAAAATTAACATGGCTGAGATACCCACACCTACAATGCATGCAAGTCATAACTGCCGTGGACCTAATCAAGCTCTGCTACTATTGTGTCAGTCACCCCCCACACACACACACACACATAATACTGGCTGGAAGGAGTTATGTAACAACAGCCAGCATGAGTCAAGATGCCATGCAGCCACTAGCTTTTTGGCTTTCTACCAGATGGCATCAGTTTCCTGCTCCTTCTAATGAGCATGTGTGCCATGGCATACTTAACACATCAATAGCTATGCCCTTGCCTTGTGTGACTGCATAACATAGCTAGCATTTCTTCAGCTGTGTGGCTGGTTGTCCTGCTTTCTGTGGCAAGCACCGATTTCTGTGGTCAGCCCTGTTTTCTGCGGCCACTGCTGCAACCGCAGAATCGCAGAAAACACAGGGCCCTGTGCATGTCCCAACAGTAAATACAGGTACATTGGAACACATAGGAACAACTGGTTACAGAGAAGCAGGCTGGGTAGACAATACGTAGTTAACCCCTCCCAGCCCACCCCACCCCCATGCACAACAGTTCATACAAGCACTCGAAGATGAATCTGCAATTTAGAGCTAAAACATCAAAAAACATATTTTAGAATTTTTACTAGCAGAGTCGTGTCAAAAGAAATGAACAGGTTCCGGGTCTGGAAATTAGGATCTAAGTTCTTAAGAAACTACATTTCGTGTTTTTCTATTTAAAAGAAAATCTGACACAATGAATACTTGTAACTATTGAAGTTATGTACTGCTTACTTCATGTGAGATCTTATTTTCTTCACAGCAAGCCAAACTGCATCCATGTTCATTAGAGAATCCCTTGCACCGATTGCGCCCGGTCCGTATCCTGGTCTCATGTGGGTCCCCATCCCTTCCAGTCAAATCCTTGGACCCACAACACAACATTAAATCTATAGCGGTCAAGGTCTAACCACACCATGCAATAGGAGCCTGGAACACATTGGACATGATACCAGTATGTTTGCGCTAACTGCTACTGACTACTTTACTAAAGTGGGATTCTGGCCAGGCATTGGATACTGCAAGTTCAAAAGGACTACCTTATGTGACACTTGGACAGCTGGTTCTGATTAATCTATGCTTTTTGTAATATAAAAATGTGTTATTGAATGTCTCTCTTGAGACATGCTGTGTTATAGGATGACCCCGGTTCAACTACAAGCTGTTATCCTAAAAGTCAGGAGATCATTACAGGCTAGAAGAGACTTAAATTAAGGATCTCCTGTTTATCTAGCTTAATTGTAGCTGCCAGTTGCTAGGCTGGAAATCATAAACTTTTATGAGGTTTAGAGGAAGAATACAGGTTATGTCACTTTGGTGCGAAGTCATAAATGCTCCTTTGATGTCTGTGAAAGAGCAGGATGCTGCTCATTGATGAAAGAAAGAACTTGGAAAATTACAGACTTGATTGGGAAGTCATGTGGGGAAATGAGGTTTTGCTGACGTCACCTTAATTAATTTACCTTCAGAGGGATAAGACATCCTGTTTGTATGATTTTTAATAAACAGAAGAGAAGCTGGGTGACATCATGGACAACTAAAAATAGTGCAGAGTCTGCACCAGAAGACATATGAAGAGAGACTAAAGGAGCTTAATATGTATCGCCTCGAGGAAAGGAGGGACGGCAGGACATGATGGAAACTTTCAAGTACCTCAAGGGAATCAACAAAGTCCAAGAGGGTAGCATCTTTCAAAAAAAGAGGTGTGCAAGAACTAGGGGGCACAATTTGAAGATGGGGGCGGCTCAGAGGTAATGTAAGGAAGTATTTTTCACAGAGAGGATTGTGGATGCATGGAACAGCCTTCAGGAGGAGGTTGTGGAGTCAAAAACAGTGGCTGAATCCAAGCATGCATGGGACAGCCATAAAGCAATTCTAGGAGGTGGGGGGGGTAGAAAGAAGTAGGCTGCTGGTTAACTAGGATCTGCAGCTTATCCATTAGGTAAGGAAATGGGCAGACTGGGTGGGCCAAGCGGACCTTATCTGCCGTCAAATTCTATGTTTCTATGGAGAAGGCAGGTTCAAGACAGTTTTCTTTAATTATGCTGTGACTGACCTTTAGAGAGACACACATGTTTGGACCCTGAAGCTACAACATCTACTTTCTTTAGCACTATTAGAAGAATACAGTAGATCGGCAAGTCTAAGTGTATGGTTGGTAGGAAATTGCACTTTTAAATCTTATTCTTTTAAGTGAGTGTACGTTTTGTGATATATTGTTCTGTATTTACATTTTACATATTTTTTGTATCTATTTTAAGTAAAACCTCTTATTTTAAGAGACTACTTGGTGTGCCTTTGAAATTCTTTATTTGGCAAGTGAAGCATATATGGTTAAAGTTGACACTGTGAAAAGCTTACTGGTTTACCAAACTGGGAAAAAGGTAAGAGTTTATCTGAGGTCTTTAATAGAGTTTTTAAGGGTTCATTTTGTACACCTGGTTAGGTGCCCGCAGGCGAAAGATATCTGCCCCTCCCAAACAGCAGAATTATCTGAGCCTGTATATGGGGTACGCTAGCAAGAAGTTTACAGTTTGAATCCCTCCAGAACTTGAGACCAAAGATTGATTCGAACCCACAAAACAGACAGGAGGGTTACCCTGTTCTGCTCCTGTTCACAATACTGCGCTCGGAGGTTGGCACTGTGGAAGCAGAGGGCCTGACCTGCTGAGTGGGGTTGTGACACCTTCTACATTGTTTGTGCATTTTTTCTTCTGCATCGCAGTAACTAATATTAGGGAGGTAGATGAGAAACTGGATGGTAGGGATTGCAAGCAGGTTAACACTAAGGTACACCACAAAAGGGACTTGCTTGCGTTTGCACAGAGCCTGACACCAGCCATGACAGTAGCCTCCTCACATAATAAAATGATGACCCGTGTTTCACATGGCTAAACAACATATCAGAATAACAAAGCTCTTTATAGCAACTGCCGTCAATTGAAAAATATTTCTTGGGTAGCACCAATCGCACAGCAGTACTGCCATTTATCACTATGTTGGTGACCTGTACCTTAGCACTTGGCATCATTAACCCGCACTCCCCCCCCAAACACCACACAAAAGCTATTAACGGTAGGTGGCTGCAGTAAATCTTCAATTAACAATAACCAATAAATAAAACAGAAAGAAATTAAAGAGTCTAGACATCAACACACCAGTCGGAAACTGCCTGAACTTCCTGGTTACCACTTGTGGTAGAATAGTAAAATCTTGCAGGCATTGTGTGTTTTTCTTTTCACTCTATACTATCTTCTTTCTTTTTCTGACTATCCTTTCCCTTTTTCATATCAGGGTGGCCAACCTGATATTCTTAGTCTTTTCTTTTCCATCCCCTACTTATTAAAAGCCTGTAAAATAACACCCCTTCACAGGAAACCTTTATCCTGTTACTTTGTTGTAAAGCCAGGTTTTGTTTTGTTGTTGAAAAATGTGTAAGGGCTGTTGACTGAAAGGTCCGGAGCCATGTTCGCATGATAGCACATGTGCATGATCGTGAAGGTAGCAGTGTGCACGATCGTGCAGGAAACTAGCGCATATAAAAGTTTAAAAATGTTTAAAAACATTTCCCCTGTAAGCTTAGTGGCTCTAGGTTTGGAAAATGAGTCAACTAAGCAACAAACAAGTACACTCGATTCTCGAGTGTTTTAAGGCTCTGGGCAATGCTCCAAGTGAAGGAGTTTGTGCTGACAAGGTAATCTGAGTTAAGAAAACAACAGGGAAGTTAAAGAAAATAAAGGGGAAAGAGTAAAATGGTGTTGTTCATATGGTGCCCATAAAAGGAGGTGGACTGTGCTTAGGACAGCTAAGGAGGTTTACTTAGGCTGTTTGTTTTAAAAGCAGGGCCAAACTGAAAAGTTTTAACTAAAGGGTTTCAGCAGTATGAAACTTATTTACAAGTGGAAGGAATTATGTAAAAAGAAAACTATGAAACTGGAAGCAATGTTTGCAGGAAATTGCGGAACGAAATTTGGAAATTAGCCCAGAACATGGTTATTCCTAGGTCTTGCAAGAATAAATGGATAAAGAGGCATGCACTTATCTGATTAAGTCTTCCAAGACTAGTGATAATTTGTAGAGTAATTTTATGGTTACAAACAAAACATAAATAGTTAGAGTAAAAGTAAAATAAAGTAAAAGTAAATAGCAGGCAATGCAGTGTGTAGTAGGAGGTCCTGCTTTAGGGCTGGCGGCCCCTGAAATGCCTGTTTATATAGTACAATGGGGAGTGATGTCACATAGTGGAAGGAGCTACTGTAATGCTGTGGTGTCATCTGTGATGTCATCACTTCATAATTAAGAGAATTTTGCCTTGTTCTTTTCAGTTTATCTAGATATAATATATCCTAGGTAAGAGAAATAAGGATAGCATTGGGCTACAAGTGCTAGAACTTGGTTTTAATCAATGTAATGGTTATAGAAAGTGTTTTTCTTGTTAATTAGATGATCACCTGACCTCTGATGTAACCACAGGCTGATATAAAAAGGGTTCCACTAGAGAGCTAAGGTAGATAGGTGGTCAGTAGCCTTCTGACCACAAAGTAAGGAGGACCTGAGTGTGCTAGCTTCCACACTAAAAAGAGAGGAAACTACAGGAGTTCTTTTATTGCCGATTTTTGAAGAAGAATGATATCCTGAAGATTGCATTAGTGTGATGGACGAACACTAATTTTCCTTTCTGTAAATATATATATATATATTTTTTTTATTTGGACTATTTTTTCAAAATAAAATGATAAACGCGAAGTTTGTGTTTTTTATGCACTTGATTTATGTCTCTTGGTCTGTTATTTGAACCCACACGGTTACACCGCTAATAGTCTGCCCATCTGGGACTAAATGCATGCCAGTCTCGGTATTTCTGTGCACGATATTACGAGGCACAGGTTCAAACATGTAGGGCTGAATAATTCTTTCTGCCCGGTGATAGACATTACTGCTAGCCTCGTCTGAACAGCCCGAAAATTCACCAGCATCTTCGGTGAATTCTTCCACACCGGTTTCTTCAAAGCTACAGACCGTGTCTAGAGGTTTGTTTATGGTGTGTGTGATGTCACAGGATGCTTGCTGGTCATGTGGAAACTAACACAAAAAACTGAAACGGCGATCAGGGCCACTGACAGATGCTGGTCACTTCAGAAATGGAAAACAATATGAATTACAGGCATTCTGGAACTACATATTGCCTCGCTAAACTCAGGGACAACCTGGACAGCAAAGACAGCCCATGAAAATTCTAATTTAATTTACATCCCCTTTAATGGAAGTAATATTATTTTAAGTTTGTTCTGTTTTCTGCTAAAAGCAAGCCTGTCATTTTAAGATTGAAATGGTTGTGTAGTTTATTTACGTGTAACCCCCCTGCAAATGGGGGTTCCCAAAAGACTTCCAGGAGCTTGCTTGAATGCTCCAAGCCTGAATGGTGTTTGGCATTTAAGCCATTTATCAGTGAGTGTTTTTAGAGCCTCTGGTACTGTCTCTTTAAGAGCTGTCTGCTTGCAGACATAATTAGTTGTATGGGGGACTGTGTGCTTCTCTGAGTACCACTCGAGCTGCTGCCAATTCACTTCATTTTGCAGTCACTAGGAGTGCAAAGGAACCTATCTGAAAGATGTAACTGTTTGCCAGAAATTATTTAGAGTAATAATGAAATTACAGTTTGTCTAACCTGCTTTCTTTGCAGTCAGAACTGTGTCTGCTAGTTCCCCATTCTAGTTTTGAACTGCTGAACTGGACCAATCAGTGTGGGGTAAGCTAGCTCTAAAATGATGCCTTGGACGAATCAGAACTTGGACTCATAATCTGAGCCAGCCACAAGAGGATTGTATGGGCAGTGACTCTGGGAGATGTAGTTTAGACTTCAGTGCCTTTTTGGACCAACAGCAGCAGTCTATTGTGAGTGACAGCCAATCCAGTCAAGAACTGGGAGGAACTCAAAGGAAGTGCCAGTTTCGTCAGTTGGAGTTCAGTTGAGCTTTGGCAGTGAAGAAGGAAGGAGCCCTGTGCTTTTCAGTGTGCATTTTAGTCAAAACGTGTGTAAGGCCCAGAGTTCGGTCTGCAGCTTGTGTAACAGCTTGTTAGGACTGAATCCATCCTGTGAAAAGAATCAAAGGATCTCTGAAGAGTAGAAACCAGGCTCACCCTGTAGAAGACTGGAAGAATTGCTGAAAATTGCACTCGGTCTGTCAGGAACTGAATCTGCTGTGTGTTCTCCGGGTATTGTGCAGTAATGCGATCGGGATACAGATGCAGCCTGCCTGGTATAGTGCTTTCTTTTATATAAATGTGTGAAGAGGTTTGTGTACCTCAAGTGAGCCCTGCTGACATTGAAGGACCCTATCTTATTTGGAGGTCGTGAGTACTAATTCAGGGTCGCTCCCTGTTGAATTGCCACATTAAATCCAAATGGAATTACTGTACTGCTGACTGTTTAATTCTCCTTTTCTCTGTGTGAAAGGCCCCTACCAGCTGCCACCGTTTGGACTAGCCACTAGGGCTTGGGTACCCAGGGACAGTAACTGATAGGGATAGGCCTGTGCACAGAGCCATAGGTAGATTATTAGAGTGATAAGCTAATTAACCTGATTTCCCCTGTCCTTGTTATATCCCCTAAATAAATCAGAGCTGCTTGTTTCAGCAAAGTTATACTGCCTGAGGTATTTGTCTATGTTAAAGTACTGTACTGTGATTGTTGCACTGTATCTCATTTCACAGGAGGTCCCAGTGCGGAACCAGACCTGGGGTAAGTGTATATAAGAAGGTAATTCTGATATATTGTGTGGGCCACTAGTGGGAAGAAAGGGGTTGCAGTGTCCCAGAGGGCTGTGACAAGTTAGTTTAACTATTGCAAACCCTGACCTCTGGGTGGAGGCACCCGCCATTGGATCCAGGCCCTCAACCTGTTAGTGGCAAATCAGGCAGGGTAGTAGCCCCTGGGATAGCGCCATCTAGGGGTTACATCTTGGAGGCTCACCGCTGGGATTGTGTGTCCTCTAGTGGCCATATTCTGAACCACTGTTAAGAAAAAATGGGTACCCGACAGAAGTGGCTGTGCACCGGCTGGTGGAGTGGTGTACTGGGAGGAGATCGACCCCAAAATGCTATGCTTATCCTGGACATCCCCTGGGTATCAATACGGACACTGTGCAGGAGTACTTTCCAAGGTGGAAGGTTTACAAAACCCTGTGGTGGTGGGTGGCATGCTAATCTGCTCACCCACACTTTCCTGGCCTAGTAGAGTTTAAGGATCCCATAGATAGCTCCAAAGTGCCACAGACCATTACCCCAGAGGGAGCCCTCACTGCTTGGAGAGTGATAACTAAGGATAGTAAAGACCGGAGAATCAGCCCCACCACTATCTGAAACTTTTGAGGAGAAATTTGCTGAATGGTTGCTGGGAGGGGAAAACTGTGGAGGACTTGAAGAAACTATTCTTTCCACCAGGGGTGTTCCTCCCCAACACCCTCTCCTGCTCCAGTGCCCGTAATGGTGGCTGAACCAATGCAGACTCCTATTTCTGCACCTGCCATTAGTCACGACTCTTACCGAAGGTTGAGGATCTTCTCTGGCACCTCCCACCCCCAAGGGAGGATGACTGGGAGACCTGGATAGACTATGTTGCCCCAAGTGCTAGAATGGCAATGCTGGGAAGGTGAAAGCGAAGGGGTTGATGAGCCTCCGAGGTCCTGCCCTGGCTACCATCCGTGCCCCATGGGCCAGTAACCCTGAACTGACTGCAGGCCTATCTTGAGGCCTTGGAGAATGTATGGGAGCCCAGATTCTGATGAGGACCTATGGTGGAGAGTAAGAGATGCACAACAGTACCAAGGGAGTTGTTGTCTGTGTATGTATCTCGGCTGGAAAAATTGTTGCAAGAATGCCTCAGAAAAGGTAGTTTGCCAGCGATTGAACTGGACCGAACCAGGCTGGACAGGATCCTTAAGTCTGCCCCTTCTCAGAACTGCTGTTGCTTCAGTTACACCTGGCAGATCGACTGGAATCCCCACCCTCCTATGATGAGTTAATGAGAGAAATTCGAGGTTGAGAAAAGGCGACCTCGGGAGGACCTGCACCAATAGCTGCGGCTACGACCGAGTGACTGAGGGTGACCCATCAAGTGAAGTTCAGGGCAGAGGTTGGCAGTCAATGAGTGCTCTGACAAGGAAAAGATATGTCACAATGGGGCGAACTGTTGAGAGAGATCCGGAATTCAAAACAGTCCCTTTATGAAGGCCACGCCTGCAAATGCAGGCCCCTGACCTATATCCGACTGCATCTGCTATGGGGTGGGGTACCCACCATGTATCTCCTGCTGATAACAGCTCGAACTCGATTCCTTGACCATGGAAGTGGAGAAACTGTGAGATGTCTCCAAATGCTTATCACGCCGCGAGACAGAGATGGCACCAAGGTTTCCAGTTAGTAATACCCGCCCTGGCTCCCAGTGTGGCGCCTCGGCCAGCTCAAACTCCAGAAAGTATGTTTTGCTATAATTGTGGGAAAGATGGGCACATGAAAGGGAATGCCAGTCCCCAAAAGACACTGACAAAGTTGCATATAGGCTACAAGGAGGCTTGGAGAAGAAATCAGTGGTTAAGAGGTGCCGACATGATCCCAGTGAGGGCACCAAAATGCTAATTCACGTCCTTTTGTGGCAGGTCAGTTGCCCAGGCCCCCACTACGCCTCTCCAGACTGGTCCAGAATAGTGGGTCCCTCCATGGAGACCACTGTAAAGGTGAGCAGAGTGTCTACAAGAGCTATATTAGACAGTGGCTCCCAAGTGACAATTATGTTCCAAGATTGGTATCAGAAGCATTTGTCAGACATACCCTTACAACCATTAGAAGGACTGCATGTATGAGGGTTAAGTGAGAAGGCCTACCCTATTCGGGTATATCCGAATTTGGCTGTCTTTCCCCACCTCCGTGGCTGGAGTGGCGAACAAGTAGAGACCCTAGCCTATAGTGTCCCCCACTGGACTGTATGATGGTGTCCCTTTGTTGATTGGAACAAATGCTCATATGTTGGAAGGCTGGCACAGTTGTGTTATGAAAAACAGGGTCAAAGACTAGTAGAGCTTTAAGAGTTCGGTTTTAATTAAGAAGGCCTATGAGGCACAGAGAGATGCTGAAAAAACAGAACCAGAGGAACGGTGAATTGTATGGAAGAAGGATCCTGAGTCTCTGATCCTGGCGCCAAATGCCCAGTGTACCTTACAGGAGAGGTCCGTATCAGAAAGGATGTTAAGAATAAAATATTAATGTTGGATGCACCAGGCGATGGAAAATTGCCAGAGGACTGCTGGTCAAGCCTAGTATTTTGCCTGCTAGAGCCCATGCTTATGCCAGAAGGGTAATGGTCCAAGTTCATAATGTGTCTGAAAGAGACATTCGAGTAAACAGAGGTTGCATCCTGGCTAATGTGCATTGTGCAGACACTGCAGTGCTACCCAGCAGCAAGAGTTCAAGGAAGAATGACAGAGTACGCCTGACTTGTTTGATTTGGCGACTCCGCTGCCAGCTGAATGGAAAGTGAAGATCAGTGAGAAGCTTGCCCAGAGAGACCAGGTGTTTTCTTTAAAGGAATGGGATGTAGGATGCGTGCAAGGAGCTGAGCACAATATCCGGCTGCATGACGAAAGACCATTTCGTGAGAGGTCTCGCCGCCTGCACCTGCTGACATAGATGATGTGAGGCGGCATCTGCAAGAGATGTTAGCTGCTGGTGTAATACAAGAATCCAGAAGCCCTTATGCTTCCCCATTGTGGTAGTGAGGAAAAAGAATGGAACAGTAAGGATGTGTGTGGATTATCGCACCTTAAACCCGGCGGACTATCCTGATCAGTACACAATGCCCCGCATTCAGGATGCTTTGGACTGCCTAAGCGGGAGCAAGTGGTTCTCTGTGCTGGATCTCGCGGTGGGTACTATCAGATCCCGATGGCCCCAGAGGACCGTGAAAGACAGCCTTTATCTGTCCGCTTGGCTTCTATGAATTCATGAGGATGCCTCAAGGGATTTCAGGTGCCCCAGCCACTTTTCAGCGATTGATGGGCGTGCAGTGGGGACATGAACTTACTAGAGTGCCTGGTATACCTAGATGATGTTATTGTGTTTGGCAGCTCACTGGAGGAACATGAGAGCAGATTATTTAAGGTATTGGACCGACTGGAGGACTTTGGCTTAAACTGTCCATTGATAAGTGTCAATTTTTTCAAACATCAGTAAAGTATGTGGGACACATAGTATCCACGAGGAATAGAGACCGACCCAAGTAAAGTTGAGGCCTTGACCACCTGGCCACAGCCAAAAATCTAAAGAACTGCAAAGATTCCTGGGATTCTGTGGTTATTATCGGCGCTTCATCAAGGACTATTCAAGAGTGATCCGCCCTTTACTTAACCTTACTCAAGGGTATCCCCAACCCACAAAAATACCAAAAGTCAGCATCCCTCAAGACTGAAAGAGTGTATTTTCATCCGAGTGAAGTATTTGGGGCCGCTGGACTCCTGATTGTGAGACTGCTTTTCATGAGATCATATATCAACTACCCATGCTCCAGTGCTGGCCTATGCCGATCCAAGAAAACCTTACGTCCTGCACACACTGATGCTAGCTTGCAAGGGTTGGGGGCTGTGTTGTACCAAAACACGAGAATGGCCTGAGACCAGTGGCCTTTGCCAGTAGAAGCCTGACCCCATCCGAAAAGAACTATCCTGTACATAAGTTAGAGTTCCTAGCTTTGAAGTGGGCTATTGTTGACCAATTCCATGAGTACTTGTATGGGGCTAAAATACTAGTAAAACTGACAATAATCCTTTGACCTATGTGCAGACCTCAGCTAAGTTGGATGCCACTGGCCATAGGTGGCTTTCTGCATTATCTACATATGACTATGCTCTCGAATACCGAGCAGGTCTGAACCACATAGATGCTGATGCTCTCTCCGGAGGCCTGTTCCCCAGAATGATTGGGTCCGACTGGCAGAACCTGACATTCGGGCACTCTGCGGAAGTTTGATGAGGGAGGAACAAATGTCCGCAGACGCAGTGGACTGCATGGTGGATTGCTTGGGAGCCTCTGAGAATTGCATACCTGCTGCTTATTGCCACTTTTCTGCAATAGACATTGGTGCACTGCCTCAGCTGGACAATGACAGTATTGGCGGGCTCAATCCCGCGATCCCATGATCAAAGCAGCTTTAGAAGCCCCTATGCAGGAAAAGATGTGTCAAATTACGCTCCACTGATTTGAGAACTGCACTGTTATATAAAGAAGGTCCTAAGTTGAAACTGATCAATAGACTGTTATACAGAGAAACAGTAGACAGAGGGGACAAGTAGACAAACAACAACTAGTGCTGCCCACTGCCTTTCGAGACTCAGTATTGAGGTCCTTGCACAACCACATGGGGCACCTTGGTATAGACAGAACACTTGACTTGGTGAGATCCAGATTCTATTGGCCTAAGATGGGGCTGATGTGGAGCAACACATTCGAACTTATAGTCGCTGCTTACAGAGGAAAGCTTTGCCCCAGAGGGCTGCCCCTTGTTAACATAACCACCAGTGCACCCATGGAGCTGGTCTGTATTGATTTTCTAAGTTTGGAGTCAGATCAAAGAAATATCAGTAATGTGCTGGTGGTCACTGACCATTTCATCGAGATATGCAAGCTTTCCCCACCAAAGACCAGAAAGCATCCACTGTAGCCAAAGTACTTGTAGAAAACTTTTTGTTCACTATGGGGCTCCACAAAGAATCCATTCTGATCAAGGGAGAGACTTGAGAGTCGTCTGATCAAAGAGATGCTTTCTCTGTGGGGAGTCGAAAGTCCAGAACCACTCCTTACCACCCCAGGGGACCCACAGCCTGAACGTTTCAACCGCACTTTGCTAGATATGCTGGGCACCCTGCACCCAAAGGACAAGCCTAGATGGAGCCAACAAATTAGCACCCTGGTACATGCTTATAACTGCACCAAAAGTGATGCCACTGGATTCTCCCCCTACCGCCTGATGTTTGGAAGAGAAGCTCGACTACCAGTAGATGTGTGTTTTGGGGTCTCTCCTGATGGGGTTCAAGCTGACAACTATTTACAGTATGTGCAAAAGTTAAAGGCCCAGCTAACTCATGCGTACCAACTGGCTCAAACCATGGCTGCCAAAAGAAATCGGCCAACAAAGAAAGGTATGATAAAGGTGAAAGCACAGGAACTCCAGGAGGGAGATCGGTATTGCTAAGAAATCTGGGACTGCATGGCAAGCACAAGATTGCTGACAGATGGCACCATCTCCCTCACATTGTAGTGGGCAAACTAGATGATCTGCCAGTGTACAAAGTAAGGCCTGAGAATAATTCAAAGATGTAAAAACAATGCATAGAAATCATTTACTGCCCATTGGACAAATCTTAATTGAGTCTGAGCCCTAGAAGATGCCCCTCTGGACCAGTGACTAGAGCTGCTGCTAAGAAAAGATCAAGAAAGTCTGCACCTACAGAAGCAAAGTTAAAGTGTTCCCTCCACAAGTCCCAGTTGAGCATGACTGTCAGTCCATATCAGAAGAAAGTGAGAGTGACTTTGAATACTATCCTTCTTACGAACTGAGTCAATTGTTTGGGGCAATCCCTAGTCAATACTGGAGACAAAGCTGGGCCTTCTGGACTGTCTAAGCCCCAGCTTCATCCCTGGAGCCAATGCTCCCAGAAAGTGAAGTGCAAAGCATCAGATCAGATGAAATGGAATCATTGTGCATGGTTGAACTGTTTGAGCTTTCAGGAGGAAAATGATAGATTGGGGCAGACTGGTGATACACGAACAAGAAGAGTATTTTGAGTGCCCTGACAGTCCACTGCCAGTGTCCCAAAGCTCTCCATGCGAGCCAAATGTTGTGGACTCAGAAACTGTAACTCCTGGAGCTGAAAGTGCCCCAAGTTCTAGCTCTCTACCCCATGGAGACTCCCTGACAAGTGAGGACAATGCTGAAAATGAGGCTCAGAGTGCAGAGACTATAACAGTTCCCCTAGAAAGACTGGTCAAGCTGTAAAGCCTGTGGTGCACCTCAGTTATGATTCACTTGGGAGGCCTGTGGACTTGCCTCTCAATGTTGTCCATAAAGGTGTATGTGTCCCAGGCTCATTGCCCAAACTGAGCATCAGTGCTAACTCCAAGTTACTTGTGTTGCCCTCTAAGTATGGTGCCCTTGCCCCATCCAGCCCCAAGGTAACTGATAGGGAGGGCCCCCTCTCTTCAGAGTTTCATGTACAAGAGATAATAACTTGAGTTATGGTACAATGTGTATGTAATACTGTGTAAAAGTGACGTACTGCAATGTTTCAGAAAATGTGTTCTTGGTAAAATGATATATTGACTAGTGATTACGTATGGAGCCTAATGCAAATGTATATGGTTGCAGTTGAAACTTATAGAGTGCCTTGTGCGGACGTCAAGCTTTCCAAACCAGGAAGGGTGTAACCCCCTGCAAAATGGGGGTTCCCAAAAGACTTCCAGGAGCTTGCTTGAATGCTCCAAGCCTGAATGAGTGTTTGGCATTTAAGCCATTTATCAGTGAGTGTTTTAGAGCCTCTGGTACTGTCTCTTCAGAGCTGTCTGCTTGCAGACATAATTGGATTTAATAGGGGACTGTGTGCTTCTCTGAGTACCACTAGAGCTGCCAATTCACTTCATTTTGCAGTCACTAGGAGTGCAAAGGAACCTATCTGAAAGATGTAACTGTTTGCCAGAAATTATTTAGAGTAATAATGAAATTACAGTTTGTCTAACCTGCTTTCTTTGCAGTCAGAACTGTGTCTGCTAGTTCCCCATTCTAGTTTTGAACTGCTGAACTGGACCAATCAGTGTGGGGTAAGCTAGCTCTAAAATGATGCCTTGGACGAATCAGAACTTGGACTCATAATCTGAGCCAGCCACAAGAGGATTGTATGGGCAGTGACTCTGGAGATGTAGTTTAGACTTCAGTGCCTTTTGGACCAACAGCAGCAGTCTTGTGAGTGACAGCCAATCCAGTCAAGAACTGGGAGGAACTCAAAGGAAGTGCCCGGTTTCGTCAGTTGGAGTTCAGTTGAGCTTTGGCAGTGAAGAAGGAAGGAGCCCTGTGCTTTTCAGTGTGCAGTTTTAGTCAAAAAGCGTGTGTAAGCCCAGAGTTCAGTCTGCAGCTTGTGTAACAGCTTTTAGGACTGAATCCATCCTGTGAAAAGAATCAAAGGATCTCTGAAGAGTAGAAACCAGGCTCACCCTGTAGAAGACTGGAAGAATTGCTGAAAATTGCACTCGGTCTGTCAGGAACTGAATCTGCTGTGTGTTCTCGGGTATTGTGCAGTAATTGCGATCGGGATACAGATGCAGCCTGCCTGGTATAGTGCTTTCTTTTATATAAATGTGTGAAGAGGTTTGTGTACCTCAAGTGAGCCCTGCTGACATTGAAGGACCCTATCTTATTTGGAGGTCGTGAGTACTAATTCAGGAGTCGTCCCTGTTGAAGTGCCACATTAAATCCAAATGGAATTACTGTACTGCTGACTGTTTAATTCTCCTTTTCTCTGTGTGAAAGGGCCCTACCAGCTGCCACAGGTTTGGACTAGCCACTAGGGCTTGGGTACCCAGGGACAGGTAACTGATAGGGATAGGCCTGTGCACAGAGCCATAGGTAGATTATTAGAGTGATAAGCTAATTAACCTGATTTCCCCTGTCCTTGTTATATATCCCCTAAATAAATCAGAGCTGCTTGTTTCAGCAAAGTTATACTGCCTGAGGTATTTGTCTATGTTAAGTACTGTACTGTGATTGTTGCACTGTATCTCATTTCACAGGAGGTCCCAGTGCGGAACCAGACCTGGGGGTAAGTGTATACTGTGAAGGTAATTCTGATATATTGTGTGGGCCACTAGTGGGAAGAAAGGGGGGTTGCAGTGTCCCAGAGGGCTGTGACCAAGTTAGTTTAACTATTGCAAACCCTGACCTCTGGGTGGAGGCACCCCGCCATTGGATCCAGGCCCCTCAACCTGTTAGTGGCAAATCAGGCAGGGGTAGTAGCCCCTGGGATAGCGCCATCTAGGGGTTACATACGCATGCTTATGTAGGACTCAATGTAATCTGGAACCTTGTTTTGGAACAGACCAGATAAGTGGCTCTGAATACACAAACAAGGTCCTAAGAGGGAGGCCTGACCTGTATAAGGAGAAGTTTTGTAAGCTGAGATAGGATACTATAGTTGTAATGCCATTATATAGATGTCTTGTCAAACCTCCATTAGAGTGCTGTGTCCAGTTTGGGAGTCCGCAGCACAGAACTGAGGTGACATGAACTGAGGCAGTGCAACGAAAGGCAAAAAGATTTGGAACATAAGAGGGAAGGGATAAGATACTAGGCTAAGGGAGTTGGATTTGTATTCAGTGGAGAGGAGGAGAAACAGAGAACACCTAATTTTGGTTTAGAGAGCCTCCGGAGATAGTGAACTACAAAAGTGTCTTATCTTTATGCTCCAAATCAGTCAGTCTAAACTTAAGAGGACACATATCAGTTGAAGGTGGAGTTGTTCAGAACAGAAAGGAGAAAACACTTGTTTTCACCAAGAGTTGTAGAAAAGTGAAATTCACTACCCAGCAAAGTGGTGGAAAGTAAGAATACAGCAATTTTTAAGAACAGACTAGACAAATATATGGGTAATACGCACTAGACATAACAGCAGTGATAGTAATGTGCAAACTCAAAGAGCTATGTGCCTATTTTTGCCTGAATTGCCTACAAACCTATAAGTATTATCAATTTTGCTCAGTGGAGGTGTTTGAAACAACAGTGCTCCATAGCGTGTCTTTTAATAAAACCAATGTTATTCAAATGTAATGAATTAAAACAAGGTTCACACACTGTTTAGTTAACTTGGATGAAAAGAGAAATTCCTTCATAATTACTGCAATTTCCTTTCCTGTTAGCGCTAACATTGTCAGTGTGTAATTAATACATATGGGGTAATGTACACACCTACCAGGGGTAGTGGCACAGCCAAAAACTGTAAATCAGCATGGAATACTGAGCACATGAACATTCCGAATAGCAGAGAATCCCCAGTCACTACTGTCTTCAAAGTACCTATAAAGTCATATGTTAGCAAAAATACATGAAAGGCCCCAAAAATCAGATTTCCCCACTTGTAGTCTTCCAACACAGCATATATACAAGAAAAAACTGTCACCACAACAACAATAAGTTTATGTCCTGCCTCGCTCTGGACAGCTGGATGTCTGTCAGCATCGACCTTTCCTACCTCAATGCTGTCGCATCCGTGGACTCATGATGGTTCTGGTATGCTGCTTATAATGCTGGTAACATAGAAGGTATATAATAATAATAACACTAAGCATGACTGTAGAAAAAATAGTATAAGTACTAACCTGTATCAGGGAGGTACCACTTCATGTTCAGAAATATCAACCTGTCAAACTCAAGCTACGTGCTTATAATCCAATAAACTGTAACCTGATTTGTTTCATTGGCAGATTAAATCTGGGTATGATGTGGACAATATTTACAAACCATCAATTTCTGAAAATAACTTCCTAGAAACATATCGTACAATATACTCCAGAAGGAGCCAAGGCTCCCTAGTGAGGCCCCATTGACAACGCTGGAGTTAACAGAAAAGGAAATTACAGTAAGTATGAAGGAATTTCTCCTTTCTGTAGCACTGTCAATTTGTAATTAATACATATGGGTTCTAAGAAGCAGTACGTTTCTCTTAACTGGGGGGAAAAGAATACTGGCCCATACAGAGACCCATGCAGGCAAAAATAATTGTCTGCTAGCTACTGCCTACAGAACTCTGTGAGTAAAAGTCACATTGATAGAAATTTGAACATTCAATCTGCACTGCTTAGTGAATGTGTGGACGGAGGACCATATTTCCGCCTGGCACAATTCTAACCCAGATGCCTCCCCTCTCTCTGCCCAGGAAGAGCCCAAAACCCTGGTGGAGGGAGCCTTGATGAGACTCAGAGCCGCTTTTTTTTTGCCACGTAGGCCTTAGCAATACAAGCCCTCACCCAGCTGGCCAAAGTGGCGTTGGATGCTTTTTGACCTTTTTTTCACTGCTCTGAAGAGAACAAACAGACTTTCAGATTTTCTGGACTCCACAGTTTGTCTGAGGTATGTCCTGACTGCCCTGTGCAAATCTAACTTGTGTAGGTCACATGCCTTAGCGCAATCCAACTTCTGAAATAGACGGCAGACAGATTTCATGGTTTACATTAAACAGCTGTGGATGCCTCAATGAAAACTTTGAGAAGCATAATAATTAGGTACAATTCAGCTTACATTTGAAATATATTCTATAGATTTCTCCTACCCATCTTTTATTACAGAGGAAATTTGTATGAATACATGATCTTTATCTGTTAGAGTTCATCTGCCTCTATAGCTAACTCCCTACTTCATGTCATAATCCTCTGTTGTGACATCACAGTCTGTTGCCATGGGAGTAACTGTGATGTCACAAGCAATGCATTATGACCTTCAGGTGGGAAGAAAGTAACAAGAATAGATGAACTCTTCGGGAGCAGATCCTGTTTTCATGTAAATGGACTCAGTACTAAATAATGGGGAAGAAAACTACAAAAACTAATGTGAAATATAAACTCAACTGTGTCTAAATATTATGTTTTGTGTAAGTTATCCTGAAGGCATCAGCTGCTCTTTAAACGCTGTAAGAATTTTAGGTACAAAGGACAGACCTGTCCTCAGGACCACCTTTTCCTCATGAATAAGGTAAGGTCTTTGTGTGACCCCGCCTGAAGTTCGCCAATCCTTCTGGCAAAGCAGACTGCAATCAAGAAATGTGTCTTGTAGGACAGACTGTCCAGCGGTACTGAAGAAAAGGGCTTCAAAGGTGCTCTACAAAGAGCATTTAAACCAAATTCAGATCCCATGGGGGTACTGGGAATAGAAACAATGGCCTACTTCTGCCAACCATTCCAGAAAAAGAATGACCTTACCATTTGTCCCCAGAGATGAGTCCATGGAGGTTCCCAATGTTGCTCCTAGTGCTGACACTTGACCTCTTACAGTACACAGTGCAAGCTCTTTGTCTACTCCTGCCTGCAAAAAAATAATCCAAAATCTGCGGGACCATGGCCTTAGGAGGTCTAACCTCTCTCTCTGGCCCAAGCTGAGAAGGTTCTCTACACTCAGTCATAAGCTGCAGATGTAGATACTTTCCTGGTGGTCATCCGCTACTTTTCTTGAAAAACCCTGTTTTAACAATGTCCTCCTCTCAGGAGCCAGGACACCAGCTGCACTGCCTCCAGGTCTGGATGCCAAATGGGTCCTTGAGAGAGAAGCTCCCCCCCCGAATGGCAGTCGGAACAGCGCATGCAGAGCTAGACTCTCTAGTTCTGAGAACCAAGGCTTTCTTGGCCATACTGGTGCTATCAGAAGGAAAGCTTCTTCTGAGTGTCTCATTTTGCAAATGACCTTGGGGAAGAGTGGCAGAGGAGGAACAAATATGCTCCGAAGAAATCCCACATCTGGAACACAGCATCCACTGCTTCCACCTGTGGACACCGGTACCGAATGAAGAACCGTGGTACCTAAGCATTTTGACTTGATGCCACTAGGTCCTGCCGGGGACAACTGAACCTTCTGCCCAGAAGGTTGAACAGCTCTGGATTCAGCATCCATTCCCCTGGATGGACAGGCTCTCGACTCAGCCAATCCGGGTGGATGTTTAGCTCTCCTGCCTGATGCACTGCCACTGACAGAAGGTTCTTCTCTACCCAAAGCAGCACTTCAGATGCTTCTGCTAGCACCTTCTTGCTTCTTGTGCCCCCTTGCTAATTTAAATATATATATATATATATATATATATACATACATACACACACGCCACTTGCAGTAGCTTTTCTCGACCTGACTTTTACAGCCTGACCAAACTAGATTATGAAAGGGAAGAACAAGCCATATTGCACCCTCTCTCTAATATGTTTATCTACAGTTACTGCTCTTGCAAGGTCCAAGTGTCCTGTACTGGAATTTGATCCATAACAGCACCCCAGCCCGAAGGTTAGTTTTCAGAATCAGTTCTGGTGGGGATTCTAATGGGGCCCACTTGCATAAGTTCTCTGAACTCTCCCACCAGGTCAGCAACTGCTAAAGTGACTGAGGAAGTGGGATAAGGACTTGGTAGTCTTTTGAGACTAGATTCCAGGATACTAGCACACCGTTTTGAAGGGCCACATGTGTAAGCATGCCCACGGTACTAGCTCATCCACCCCTGAAAACAGCACCCAAGTGTCCCAGACTCTGATTGGTTGAGGGAGTTCCTCTCCTGACTGACTACCCAACTGTGTGAATCCAGTACCTCCAGGGTCCTGGACACGGATTTCCTCACCATTTGGTCAGGTGACACTCTGAAGAGTAAGACATCCAGGTAGTGGATATACGATGTCCCTCCTGTCTCAGTTGCACCACAAGGACTATGAGGACCTTCGCAAACACCCTGGGTGCTACTACCAACCCAGAGTGGAGCGCCCCATAGTGGAAGTGCTGTCTCTCACAAATCCCACAAACTTCTAGTGAGACTGGGGGAATAGTGATGTGGAGATATGCATCCCTTAAGTCTGTGGATGCTAGATAACCATGGCTGGACAGCCCTTATGACTGACCATAGAGACTCCATCTAGAAGGGTGTGTGGCGGACAAACTTGTTTAGGTGCTTCAGATCCAGAAGTGGTCTGGAACCCCCACCCCGACGTCTTGGGGATCACAAAGGAAATCAAGTAGAGTCCCTACCTGCCTCATTGTGAGGCAGCAGAACAACTACCCCAATCTGCCTGAGGTGGTACAAGGTTTGATATACTGCCTGTCTCTTCACTGGTTCTTTTGGTACAGGGGAAGATGGGAAGAGCCCCATTGCGGGTACTGTCGCAAAGTCTACTGTAAAACCTAGCACTAGTATCTCTACTACCCATACGTCTGACATTATTTGTGCCCATCTCATAAAAGGTTCTGCAGGCTTCCACCAGGGAGGCAGAGATGGGCCTGCAGACTGTCACTGAGAGTTACCTCCTCTTCATCCTGCATCCCCGTTATGCCTGCGGGCAAAGAATCCTCTGTTACTGTTGCCCCTAAATCCAGAATAGGCTCCTCTATTCCTCTGGGTCCCAGAAGTCCAAAAGGCACGGAAAACCACAGTGAGACTACTGCTGGCAGCCACCTCCTCGACTCCTTGGCACTGAACTTCTTTTTTTTTTTTTTTTTAATACTTTGTATTTTATTCATTTTACAGTTTGCACAAAATACAAGCTTAGCAAGTAAGGAACATCAAGAATTCAAGACAGCATAGAAGCATGATCAATTCTTATACAGTTTGGCAGTGTTCCATACTTTTTCCATAATAGGGGAGGCCCCTTTATTATTCATCATCCACAATATAAGTTCAAATGGTGCCATGGAATTTTAGCCCAAGAGCACATGGCAAAAGTTTGAAATTAAATAGTCCAGAAATGGTGTCCAGTCAAACCCACACCCAAAAGGGCAAATGGTGCCATAGCTTCATGTAAATTTACAAGCAATTTTGTCAAAACAGGCAAAACAGCAATTTCGATTCCATAACTCAAGAGGACATCTGCTTAATTAGATACAGGCACAGTTATACCTTGAATTACCCCCAAAACGTGTTAAAACAGATAAATAATATTGTCCCTTTAATTACAAAGGAGTATACACGGCGACCTGGGTTAGGGAACCGGACTCAGGATGCCGAGACTGCTGGGGAAAGGAGGGACTGAGCGTCCGTAGGACTGCTCTCCTCTCCTGGGGTGGGTACAGGGATGATGTCGCTCTGCAGCAGCCCCCGGTGGAGACCGGAGTCACTGCAAGATGCAACATAGGGACTGCAATGAAAAGCGGAAATACCCGCTCCTACTTCAGGTCCTGGATCAGGTCATCACCCCTATCACATGCATCTTTAACAAATCCCTCTGCCTCAGACAATTTCCTGCTGTCTGGAGGGTTGCTACGGTTACTCCTGTCCACAAAGGTGGCGACAGGACTCTGCAGGTAATTACCGACCCATTTCAATCCTCCCCCCTTCCCCCAAGCCCTGGAGAAAATTGTTGCCACTCAAGTCTCTAACTACCTCTCGAAGTACAATGTTCTTTGCCCTGAGCAACGTGGGTTCAGAGCTGGTCATAGTACCAATACGGCACTCCTGGAGTTTGCCAACTTCCTCCACACCTCCTTGGACACTGGCGCCCTGGCTGGCGCGGTATTCATTGACCTGTCTAAAGCTTTTGATACCGTATCGCATCCACTCCTGTTAACCACCCTTGACCACATAGGCTTTGCCACTGGACCAGTCTCCTGGTGCGCCAGCTATCTCTCAGCCCGCTCCCAAGGTGTGAAAGTTAGTGGAAATCTCTCCAGCACCTGCCCTATTCACTCTGGAGTCCCTCAGGGCTCTATTCTTGGACCTCTACTCTTCTCCCTTTTCCTCAACTCGCCACCCAGTAAATGCGTTGGTAAGATCCTGCTATATGCTGACGATGCTGTACTCGTTGCCTCTGATAGTAACCCTCGCTGCTTCAGAGCTCTCTCCAACTTGCTTTGATTCTGCTGAAACCTGGTTCTCTGAGCATCGACTCGTCATCAACCTAAAGAAAACGAAAACAATGCTCTTCTCCCACCCCCAAAACAAGTTCAGCAAATTTCCCCTCACTGTTCACTCCACCCTCAAAATCCCCATCGAACCTGTGCATTCCTATAAATATCTGGGAATTATCTTTGACCCTGCCCTCTCCTTCCATGACCATATTTCCACCTTGAACTCTGCCGCCAACTTGCGGCTGGGCATTCTCTACCGGCACAAAAAATGCCTCCCTTTGGATGCCCTCCGCCTGGCTGTCACCTCTTCTGTCATATCTCTCATCTACTATGGCCTCCCGGTCTATGGGTCAGCAGATCAGACAGCCCTCAGCAAGGTTCACCTTACACTTAACAAAGCCTGCAGACTTATCACCAGTGCACCTAGACACACACACATACGTCAGCTGTACGCTTTGGCTACCCTACTCAACCTGGATGAGCGGCTCATGTATCAAACCTGTCAGCTCACCTTTAAAGCCCTGCATGGCCTATCTCCCACTGGCCTATCTGGCTCTATTCGCTGAACTACCCCGACTGTGAACACCCGCAGCTCATCCAAAACAACTCTGGTCATACCAAGGGCTAGGACTTCACAAGGCCAAAGTGCATTCCCCTACAGAGTGCCTACCTGGTATAACTCACTCCCTACCAGTATCTCTGACTCTCCCACATTAGCAAGCTTTAAACTCAGCCTCAGAAACCACCTGTTCATCTCACGCAGGTGCTGCTGCCGCTAAATAAATAAATAAATAAATAAAACCTCTGACAATGCTCGCTGAGCTGCACTCCCCCCCCCTTTCCTACCTACCTCCTCCCTTTAACACCCTCCTTCCCTGGCCTTCCCTCTTCTTTCTGCTCCCCATCCCTTCTCCCTCTTACCCCCTCCTCTCCTACTCTCACCCCCCAACCCTAACTCTTAACTTATTTACTATCATATGTATTGAGCCTACTGTAACCCTGAATGGTAACTTTCTTGAATCTGTATTAACTGTTGTTTCTTGTACTGCTGTCTGTTGTCCTCTATGTGACGAGGTACCTTTGTAAATGAGCCCCTGGCTCAAAGGTTATTAAACTGATGTTTAAATAAATAAATAAATAAATAAAATGTTCAGCTGGATGATGGCTGCCTGGCTGTCCGAGGCCATCTATCTCCCGCGAGCCATCCGTTCCAGCAGCACCCTGGGGCGAAGCATTAGCACTGGTCTGTCCCTCAGGCCGGTGCCTTTCCCCTCGGAGGAGGGGGACCCGCCCCGTGAAGGGTTACATCGGGGTTACCCTGGGGTCGGCTGCTATCTGGAACGGTGACTCGGGGAGTGAGATGGGTTGGATTCAGCCTTGGCTCACGCCTGAAGGAGTGGCTGAGATGGGGCATGTAGGAGGGATAAAAAGATAAAGCAAAAAAAAAAAAGTAAGAACAAGCGAGGAGTGAGAGATCCACAAAGGAGTACTCAACATTTCCCCGCCAACATTTGACTTTATTAAACTTTTCCACTATAATAGCCACCAAAAAGTATGAAATTATACTTATTTTAACTCTACTGAGATCAGACACAGGGGGTTCAGAACCTTAGCGATATAATGTGTACAGCAGAGTGGTAAACAGGATCAAAAAGGGACAGTCTGTCATGGAATATCTTCTGCCTCCTTGGCTGTAGGATCATTAGCCTTCTTAGTTACAGCAGCCATCTTCGAGGCCCACTTCCCCGCATCCCCCGGATCAGTAAAAATAAAATCTTACTGTTACAGACAATCCGTAACTTTGCTGGGAACTGGATGGTGTGGGGAATGTTGCACTCTCTAAGAATGGCGCAAACCCCATCAAACTTCTTTCAACGAACACGGGTTGCATAGGAATAATCAGGAAACATGTGTACCGTCTCCCCATCCAAGGTTAGCGGGCCAAATCACTTTGCCAAATTTAACAAGGTGTCCCGAGTCCCCATGTTATCCAAAATGACCATAAGAACCCTTGGGAGTTCCATCGTTGGTTTACCTCAATGTGGGATCTGGTATACCTTGATGATGTTAAACTCCAATGCAGAGATATGCAATCAGAACTGATCAGCGAACCAGTCCTTGACAAATAATTTAGCAGAGTCCCCTTCGGCACCTTCTGGTATACCAATCAAGCGGATATTTTGGCTCTGCACTTGATTCTCCAATATTTCGATCCGGTTATCAGCATGCTGTTGCTCCTTAGCCCGCTGTACCATGACACTTTTACAGGCCTCCGAGTGACGTTTCCCCTTCTCTATGTCCCCATGGTGAATCTACTGTGCATTCTCCACCGTGACTAAACGGCCTGTTAATAAATCCAGTTTTTGATTCATCGCCATCGACGAGGCCAGAAGTTGTTGCATTTTAATAACCAGCGATTGAATAGTTTCCTCGGAGTCGGCTCCCCCTGCTGTGACATTTTGTGCAGAGCACACGCACGAGGGCCCAGTACCAGACCTTTTCCCATCTCTTTTCTGCCATCTCCAGATGGCTGATTTTTATGAGTTTTACCCATTTGGTTGCAAGAAATTTGAACTTTCTGTTAGTTTATCTGAAGCTCACCTTAAAGTTCAGTATTAAGTAGTTTTCAAAGTTTAACAAAGCTTATTTACGAAGCCGAAATGCAGAGCAACTTCTCAGTTCGGGCTCCCCCATTGAACTTGCTTTCTATTGTTGTTTTGAAACTGAAGATATCTGTTTTTATTTTGGATATCTTTAAATAAGTAATCCAAGCCCGAGCAGAATCACAGTCATCCCTCAAAGGACAAGTAAACAGTCTAGCCTTCGACTCCTGGTATGCGACCCAATGCCTGAGGTATACACCTTGGATGGCTGAGAAAAAGTGATAAAAGGAGCATGCTGACATTCAAAAATTGCCCACTGTGGCATCCGCTAGAAAGGTGGAAGCCTTGGATACCAGCTGTAAAATGTTTGCCCACTCAGAGACCAGGGGAAAGAAACTGCCCAGAACCGTAATCCATTAATCTAAGGCTCTGGAAACAATAACAACGCACAGAAAGTGCTAAGATTTACTCCATTCGAGGGAAAGGCTCTTCTGCACACAATGCCCATTCACTTATCGTGTGTATCAATTAAAGCCAAAGATCCTTCAATCGGAACAGTCCTGTGCTTAACAGAATTATTCACAGCCTTATCTGCCACGTTAGGGTTTCCCACTTCTGGGGCTTCTCCTCCAAAAACAGATAACATCATACTTGTGGCCTGGGTAAATATTTCCATTGGCCCATGCCTGCCCATTCCTGTTCAATAATCTGATCGCAGTGTACAAAGTATGGAAAAAACACTTTGATGTGGAAAAGGACGCGGACAGGATCATACTCGAGACCAGTGGTCCCTGACTTGCACTTCCTGCAACTGCAATGTCCTAGAAGTCTCCTTTATGAGGCAGGACAGAGATTTTGTATCAAACATGGGGGAGGAGTATCAGAACCTCTCTCTTAGGCTCCATCCACTCACCCTCCTCCTCCTCAGAGGGGTCCTCCTCCCTGTCAAAAAGTACACTTGGGTCAGGGTTCTCCCTATGGCTCTCTGTATTGTCATCTTGACCCTCCATATAGCCAAGGTCGGGAGTTGTCTGCAGTGGCCAACAGTACAGCAACACCAACATCCCGAAACCAAAAAAAAGACCATTACAGCGTTTCCTGACACAGCATCTCCTGGTTTTGTGCTCCCTTCCCAAAATAACTCTGACCTGGAGTTGATTATATTTAAATGCAGGGGGTTCGTCCCCCCACAAAAAAACATATTAGTTACTGATGGCATGATACCAAGTGTAGGCAGATTTACTGTCAACAAAATGTGGTGCTTCCAGTTATCTGCTAGTCTTGGTGAACAGTGGTGTCCTGCTCCGGAGCACCTGGACATGCCTGTAAGGCACCCTCCCAGGAACTAAGGGCCTCCTTGGGTTCAGATGTGATGGTGAAGATGTCCTGAGGGACAACAGGGCACAACAGCTCGTTTAAGACTGACAGAGGAGATTTACACAACTCAGCCTTGCCACTCCCTGTTGTCATCCCAGGTGCACCCCATTTCCCAGCTCTGGGTTCAACTTGGGGGGCACGAAGTAGACATATTAGATTGCGTTACACAATTAGGACAATAAAAGCCTAAAACAGAGGGTCTCATCACCCTCCAGCACGTCTTACATTGTTTGTATACTACAGGTCTCAGATAAGTTATGGTACTAGTTGTTTTAAAAGAACAATCATTTCACACACAAATAAGTACTGAAAATGAAGAAATATGCAAGCCTATTTATGAGGGTTGCCTCTCTTAATCCCCTCCCTATGCTGGCAGAGTGCAACAAGTACAAATACTTACTGTGATCAATCCAGCTGCCTATGGGGAAAAATGCTTCTTAGTACAAGTGTATGACAGTCAATGTCAATCCCAATATTCAAACAAAAACGCTTTTTAGTATGGCATTCAGTTATAATTCTGAAGTATTACTACGCCAGAAAACGCTGAAGGAGCATTCCCTTTTGCTGTGTCCCAGAGCGCTAATGTACTGCTATAGCACTTGTGCATTGTAAGACATCATGCAGATGCAAGTGGCGTCGAGCCCTTTGTGTGAGCATGCCCAGATAGCAGAATGCAAGACTGGCCCAAGAAAGTGAGGCGCCTGCGAGAGAAGGCACGAAAAACCATTGACAAACTGCCAACAATGGTCATCTGACCATGCGTCTCTGTTCAAATTCACAAAACGTGCTGTCAAGCACAATAGCAGAAGAGTGCAATGGAGCACTGTAGCCAGAGTCTGGAGTCGGGCAGGCACAGAAACACCACTTCAAGGGCCTAACAATGTAGAGGCTCAAGATTAAAGGGGACAAAAAACACACCATTCCTGCTCTGAGTAACGCAAGAAACGAGCATTCTCATAAGACAAAACACACAGGCCCTGTATGAAAAGCACTCTCCACTGACTAACAACAAAAAGAAAATTTCAAACAGTCCCTGCCAAGGGAGGGTCCAACGTTGTAATAGATGCTGTGGGGAGATTGGGAAGATTTAAAAGGCAGACCAAAAAACTGACTATGCCCCCCAATAGAAAAAAAAAAAACAACAAATAACTCACTTAGCTGAGGCACGAAGCTAAATAGAAAAAAGGAGACCTTAACACCCTAAGTCGAGATAGTGGCACCTGGCCCCCAATCCAATGCACACAGGGCGCTGGAAATGTGAAAGAAATTAGGAAGGTTATCCAATTTGAAAGCTACAGCCACTATTTCTAAATTTAGAGGTGCTCCCTGTCACCAGGCAGCCCCAACCTGCTCCTGAGTTGCGTCTTTTACATAAAAACATCAAAATAATAAAGACTTCCTTGGAGAGAATCATCCATGCTGTTTATCCCAGAGTGGCCCAGCAAAGACTGGAGAGTCTCTGACATTCAAAATGTTCATGTGCTCAGTGTTCCATGCTGATTCACAGCTCTGGGCTGTGCTACTACCCTTAGTAGGGGTGCACATTACCCCATATGTATTAATTACCCATTGACAATGTGGAGCACTACTGAAAATATGTTTATCCAATGTCCTTAGCTTAAATGTAAGCAAAATTCAGCTTAGTCGCCTTAATGTCTGATGATGTGAGATGAAAAATGTTTGCTCTGTAAAAAATGCACTGTATAAAAATACAACCATTTCTCGACAGAGATTATGGTATCCTGAACATCTCACGTCATCAAG
Organism: Neoceratodus forsteri; assembly: GCA_016271365.2. NCBI lineage: Eukaryota > Metazoa > Chordata > Ceratodontiformes > Ceratodontidae > Neoceratodus > Neoceratodus forsteri. The sequence goes on from CM057449.1 coordinate 486,055,078, forward strand.
ACATGTGGTATTCTAAGCATCTCATGCCATCCAGAGATGTGGTGTATGACTAAACAACAATACCTTCAAGTTGGTATTTCAAAATCTAATGCCATCAAGAGATATGGTATTTCTTAACATCTAATGCTATTATCACATCTTCTACAGCAACAAATCTATCTGCAACAAGTCAAAGTTATGGGACCTCAGGAGAAAGACAATATGCAGAATCCTGTGCCATTTACCACGCATCAAAAATCACCATGTGAAAAGTCATTCAGGAACAAGACTCCACCAGCTCCAAACATCTGCCACAGGATCACACCATCGAGGGAAAAATGCCAGCATCCATCACCCCCACCGCCACCATCACGACCAGGTAAAAACACGTGTCTGCCATTGACTGTAAGCCCTTGCCATATAGACTTCCTAGTGAACAGCTCATCTGTGGGAAATGACTAAAAGGGCTGGGAGTGAGATATTACCTGGGGGCTGCAGGTTCAACAATTGGTTAATATGTTTGTGTGTGGCTTGCTAACAACTGTACAAACTGTCATCATCTGGACTGGTTATATCTATGACAAGCAGAAATTAAGACGGTTGTATGGAGGGTATCAACTAAAAAGGAACTTTTCAAAGAACACACCTTTCCAGTAACCCCCAGGAGGCAGCCAAAGACTGTCAGCAATGTTATGTTCTTCTACCGAGGGTGCATTGGTGCAAATGTATTTGAAAGAGACTGTTGCTTAATTACTTGCTAAATGCTTATATGTCATCTTTTTCAAGTCTGTTGCTTAAAATAAAACCAGCTGAACGGTTTCTTATCTGCTTGTCCTGTGAAGTTCATAACATTGTGGGATTTACATGAGATCCACTACAGAGGGATTAAGATTTGCTCTTGGGTTGGTATAAAGTAAATTGGGATGCCTGTCACATTCTCTTTGTAAATCTCAACATTGCTGCAGTGACAATATCAGAACAAAGGTTCCTCATCTTTTGGCGGTGGCATAAATGTTTTAAATAAAAACAAACTTCAAGAAGTAGCACTGTTAGTCAATACTTGTAGAGCTCGACAGCATTCTTCAGCCGCAGTGGACTGACAAGTGGTTGATGGTGGGTGAAAGAACCAAGGCATGCTATGGATGCTCATGTTATCAATCAATCAATCAGATCTTTATTCAGGCAAACACGATTGAGCAAGCTCATTTACAAAGTGGACCTGCATCACGCAAGGTCGAGATACAATGCATTTATGTACAGGCAAGAAGACAAAATATGTGTATACATAATAAAAACAAGCTATATAATAATAAGATAAGCAGTATAATATTTGAGCACATAATGTAATATTTCTAACTATATACATATATTCAGGGAAAGAAAAAAGGGGATATTGGTAAGGGAGCTATATAAAGAGAGGAGGATGCAGTATCAAATTAACAGAAACCTCACACAAAGCGCAGGTATCAAGGGGTAAGGGAGTGAGGGGGCATGGGTGGGAATGATTCAGGGAGTCCAAACTCAGAAAGGTTAGAGGGTTAGGAAGACGGAAGTAGAGGCAGGGTAGGAATTAAGGTACGGGGTTATTAATTGGTATAGTCTGTAGTGGGCAAGGAGAAGTGCAGAGCGTGATAGTACGTAGATGGGAGCAATTAGAGACGGTGGAAACAGTGGCATACTTCTGTGACCGTTTTAGCATACAAGGTCTTGAACACTGCAAGACTAACTGGGGACCTTAATTTCAAGGATTTCTGTAGCTTATTCCAGAGAGTCGGCAGTGAGAAGCCTATGGCCACTCTCCCAAAACGCATGTAGACCCCAGGAACCTTCATATAACATTCAAAGAATTATAAAGGGTGAGCGCAGTGAGATTTAAAAAGGGTAAGCCAGCACCAGTGTCAACCTATATAGGCGCCGAAGAAGTGTGTCAATGTGGGTGACCCCAGCCCGCAAAGAACACAGCACTAAGGTATTTAATGACTGGTTGAAGGCTTGGTGCAGGAGTAGGGGTTTGGCTAACTCACTGATTGAGTCATACCTGGGCGGATAAACGCCCGTACAAGGAAGATGACCTCCATTCATCCTAAAGGGGAATAGCAGTCCTGAGCGGAAGCTTTAAATGCTACTTTGATGGGCAGAAAGTAACGGAAGGGCCAGAAATCCCACAACAGTATGGAGCCTCACAGAGGAGAGGGCAAGGGGAAATAAATTCCACTAGGGTAGAGGACCCTGGGGAGTTGCAGGGTCAGCAGGTGGTCCTAAGGTTGAGAAAAGAATTAAGAAGGGTGGGCAGAGTGAGATTTAAAAGGGGAAGCCAGCACCAGTGTCAAGGGAAGGGTGAAGGATGGTCCTCGGTTGGGGGGGGGGGACAAAAGTATGGGTGGGGAAGAACATAAGGAGTACAGAGCCATGTGTGCCAACACAAGAAGACTAGAAAATAAAATTCCTGACCTTGAGGCAACCATTGCGGAGATTAACCTGGATCTGGTGGCCATAATAGAATCATGGAGCACTGACAACCACAGCTGGGAAGCAGCCATTCCAGGTTACAAAATGTTTCAAACGGATAGGGCAAGGAGAAAAGTGGGGTGAGGGAAAGTATAAAGGCCACGGAGTTACAAGGACACAATGGGGATAATGAAGGGCTGGAGGTTCTTTGGGATGGCCTGGAGACTGGGTCCAGGGCCTTTATATGCATTGGGGAGGGGTGTACAGACCACCAACACAGAGGGAGGAGTTAGATGGGATTTTGGGTGAGGTCACTGGCAGAATGGCAAGAAAAGGGGAGGTATTGATTATGAAGGACTTTTATCTGCTGTATGTAAACTGGAGCATTCTGGCAGCAGCTACAACTAGAAGCAGGGCCATTCTGCACATCCCTAGAAATGGCATTTCCTAGGCAGCTGGTTACAGAAGCAACTAGAGACTGGGCAGTGATGGATGTGGTGTTTACAAACAGGGACTGCATTGCAGATGTCACAGAGGGTAACCCCCTGGGTACAAGCAACCATCGTATGGTGTGGTCTTGCATATGGATTGGGCAGGAGTAGAACCACATGAAAACAATGATTAAGAGTCTGCCTTAGGAAATACCTGTGGGGGAAGGCGGGGGGGGGGGCCCACAATGGAAAAGAATAAAGGAGGAAATGCACAAGGCAACGGCAAGCTATTTGAAACAGACAAGCAATGGTAAGAGGTGGAAGAGGCCACTATGGTTCTGTAAGGAGGTGGCTAATGCTGTAAGAGAACAAAAATAGCTTTTAAGAGGCACACGGAGACCCAAATAGAGGGGGACAGGGAGGTATATCTAGTTAAACAAAGGGAGGCAGGGAAGGAGGGTGAGGGCAGTAAAGGCTGAAACAGAAGAGATGATCACCAAGGAGGTCAAAAAAGGGGATATGACTTTCTTCAGGTACATGAGCGAAGAGAGGAAAGCACGGGGAGGGATAGTGAAGATCAGGAGAGGGGGTGGTGTTGTGCAGAAGAAGATCAAGAAAAAGAAAAAATGTTAAACAAGTACTTCTGCTCAATCTTTGCGGTGGAGGGGGAAGAAGACAGGCCGGCATGCATTAGCAGGCACAGGGAGAGGGGAGTGGACACAAGTCCATTTTCACAAGATAGAGCCCTCCGGGGACTGGAAGCCCTGAAGTAAAAATAAGGTGACGGGACCAGACGGAATCCACCCATTGGTGCTAAAAGAACTGAGCAGATGCTGCCAGAGACACAGAATTAGCCCTTGTGGAATGGGATCCTAGGCCTTCAGGTGGAAGTCTGCCAGCTTTGCCACAACAGACCTGTATATGCATGTCACTATCAAGCGAGATGGTCCTCTTGGATGCTGACTTTCGTTGGCCCACATGCCCATAGGTAAACAGTCGCGTTGATATGGACCTAACATCCTTTGTTAGGTTCAAGTAGTAGCTTAAAGCTTTTAACATTCAGGCTATGAAGCCTCTTGTCCCCCTGGTGTGGATTTTTCACTGAACAACACAGGGAGTGTGATAGATTGGTTGAGGTTAAATTCTGAAACCAATTTAGGAAGACATTTCCTGTTGGTCCTCAAAACTACCTTATTTCTGTGGAATATAATGTAGTCAGGATCTGTACTCAGAACCTGGAACTCACTCAATCTCCTGGCTGCAGTGAGGGCTACCAAGAACCAGGTAACATATTTCAGAGCACCAGTTGCCACAGGCGCGAAGAGAGCACCCATGTGTTAGCCAATTTATTTATTTATTTCGGGTTTGGGATTAATACCCATGAGTCAAGGACTTGTTTACAAAGGTTCCAAGTCAGTCCTATATAGTACGTAATGAACAAATACACTTAATAAACAGTATAAAAGAGTAAGTCAATCTCGTAGTACAGAAAATTACATCAGGTAGTTACACAGGTGTAAATTAACACATAGTGAGGGAGTTACAGATACAATGAGATATAACATTAACCTGTTGGCACAACTGCGTGTGGTCTAGGTTCTTGGAGGCATTGGGTACAGTCTAGGGGTGAGATTCCTGTCTAAACAGGAAAGATAGCTGAAGATGGTACTAGCCAGTTGTGAGGGAGCATGGGATCATGGGTGACCGGGGAGGAGTGGCCAGATGCAAGCTTTGTAGTTAGTTAGTAGCCAGATGCAGGCTTTATCATTTTTTAGAGTCATAAATAATGCTATAAAATGTAGTCGGTGGGACTTAGGGAGAGGAGAGTAGTCAGGAGTAGGGGTGAGCTCATGAGGGTATGGAGGGTAGAGGTGGTGGGGGTGAAGTAGTACTTATAAGTAGGAGCGTAGTGGAGGAGGGGGTAGAAGGGTAAGATGACATGGGAGAGGGTTGGGTAGGAACCAGCAGTGCACATGATGGTGATTTAGCTAGGGCATCGGCAGCCCTTATCCAGCTCCAAGTGGGAACAGAGCCCAGTTCTGAAGAGGCTGATCTTTGCGCATTCAGTGAGGGCAGTAGGTAGCTCACTGTACCACCTGGGACCCTGGGAGGAAAGGGATTTCTGGGCCAGTTTTGTATGTTTAAATGGCACCAAGAGACCTCCTTTAGATACACACTACTAGTTTGTTTAGAGGGTTGTGCCTTGTTAAACAGTCTGCTCATGGACTCAGGCATCAGTCCTAGCATTGATTTTTTTGCCAACAAGCAGGTCTGGTATTGAGCTCTGAGGTGGAGCAGGAGCCACCCAGTCTGCTCGTACAAGTCACATGTGTGAGTCGAGAGATCAGCACCTAGAGTCAGACGGCAGGCCATGTTAAGGATGGGTCTTACTCTCTTGAGTGCGGTGTCAGAACCAGCACCATAAATGGGTAGGCCGTAGTCGATGGAGGAAAGGAAGGAGCTGCTCGTGGCTAGTTTCAGGGCCACAGGCGTCACTGAGTGCCTGTGACGATAAAGAACACCCAGTTTCATGTTGGCATTCTTGACAATGTAGTCAACATGGGAGGAGAAGTTGAGTGAGTCGTCTAGGTGCACCCCAAGGTACTTGAATGTGTAAACCTGCTCCAAAGTGTCTTTCATTTATCCGTATTTGTAAGGGGCTGAACTTCTTTTTGTTCTGAGGAACAGCAGATATCATGCATTTAGTTTTTTTATGGTTGAACAGGAGTTTGTTTTGAGTGAACCAGGACTCAAGCTTAAGGAAGCTGTTCTGCAACCGAATAGCGATGGCAGATTAATCCCTGCCAGATACAGAAATTATGGCATCATCAGCATATAGTACAATATGTGCCAGGCAGACAGTGTGAAGGGTGTTTATGTAAAGGCTGAAGAGGAGTGGACCAAGGATGGATCCTTATGGGACTCCTAGGCTCACTTCTTTGGGTTCTGAGAGTATTCCATCTATCTTGACGCATTGCGTTTGATGGGAAAGGTAGTTCTCAAACCAGCCCACAGTGTCAGGGGATAGGCCAATTGTCAGCAAGCTGCTAAGGAGGAGGTGGTGATTAACAGTGTTGAATGCCTTGGTGAGGTCTATAAATATAGACTCCAAAGCTGACCTGTTATCCAAGGTGTCATAAAGCTGGGAGGTGTAGTCAACCAGAGCAGAGAGGGTGGAGTGCTTTTTATGGAATCCATGTTGCTGTGGACCGAGGAGGTTGTACTTATTTAAGTATTCAGTGAGTTGGTCAGACACCACCCTCTTCAGAGCTTTGGAAAGGGGTGGAAGTATAGATATAGGTCTGCAGTTACTTGTGTTCGTTCTGCCTCCAGCCTTGAAGACGGGTGACAAGAGCCGACTTACAGCTGTTGGGGAACACACCGGATCTTAGGGAAGTGTTAAAACACCTTGGTGAATGGGGTAGCTAGCTCATCTAGAGTTACTGCGACCAGCTTCATATCGACTTAGTCACACCCCATCCTGGTCTTACTGAGGACCCGCTTGACGTATTTGATGGTTTCAGATCTTATGATCTGTTTGAAATAGAAAGATGGTATTCCGCTGCTGGAAGAAGGGGGGGTTGCGTGGGCAGGGGGGGATCTGCTGGAGATGCGAGGTAATCACTTGGTAACACACCTGTGAGGTCCGTAAAGGCAGCGTTGAATGCATTTGCAATGTCAAGGGGTTCCTGTAGCATTCCCGATGCAGTTATCATCAGGTCAGGTGGTGTCCTGGGCGCCTTACCCATCAATGATTTTATGGAGTTCCAGAACTCCTTTCTGGAACCCCAGCTTTTGTTAAGAAGGTCCTTATAATAATTGGCTTTGGCTTAGCGAACGAGCCTAATGCTGTTGTTTCTGGCTGCCTTGTAGGCGATGAAGTAGCCTGCTTTCCAGATGCCTTGGCCTTGTGCCACAGCTTGTTCCTATGACACATGAGCTCAATTAGGGATCCTGAGAGTCATGGGTTAATGCTCCCTTTTGCTTTTTTGGTTTTGAAAGGGGCAAAGATGTCGCAGGCCCATGTGGAAGTCATGAGGAAGTAAACCAAAGCTTGACTGCCGTCCTTGGCTCTGTCGCGCGGAGACCAGTCAGCTTGAATCAGGAACAACCTGAAGGTATCCAGAAGCCCTGTTCTCAGGGTCCGGTTTCTGGAGACATTTGGTGGCCTCTTAGTAAACTTATTAGTCCAAGTGCATATGACCGGTGAATGGTCGCTGAGGCTATCGGGCAGAACAGATACCTCAGAGATGTGTTCCGGGTGGGAGGAAAGGAGCCAATCAATAAGGGTGCTTGTACTGGTTCAGTAGTTTTGCCTAGTAGAGTGATTGACCAGCTGGGTGAGGCAGAGGCTGGATATTTGGTCTATAGTAGATTTTTCACTCTTGGAGTGTCAGTTAACGTTAAAGTCGCTGACAACAACCAGCTCCCATCTTTTCCCCAGATGTTGTTGGTTGTTAATTAACTGCTTTATGCCTGTGGTTTGCTGGCCAGGAGTAAGTATACCGTAGCGAGTAGGAGGACCTTGCTTTGCAGGCCTATGGACAGTTTCAGATAAAGAATTTGAGCCTCCTCAGTGGGCAGACTGCAGGGTAGTCCTGGGCTTTTAAATCGCTTCTGAGGCAATCCATAAGTTCAAGTGCCAGGGAGGAACTAGATCTTTAAAAGGAGAGTTCAAGTGGGTCAGACCCTTAAAGAACCTTTTGAAAATAGCCAGAGAGGTTACTGACCTCTCCCTGACAGCCAAAGCTTAGGCTGAGACTGCTGCAAGATGCACCTTAAGGGTAGAAGGGCAAAGACCCAGAGACTTCAGAGGTATCAGATACTACAAAATGCTGAATAGACTGGCCTGGAAAGGATTGATCTGCCTGGAAGAACACCACAGAGGAAAACCTTTTCCACTCTGAGGCATACTGTTTTCCTAGTGGCTGACTTTCTGGGAAACTTACATTTAAAACCTTTTTCGAGATGTTGAAACTAGAATACTCTTACCTCCTCAAGTACCAGGCACTTAGTCGCAGAGTGCTGGGGTCTGGAAATGGTACCCTGCTCTGAGGCAAGGTCAGCAGATTGTACCTCAGGGGAGAGACAGGAGGTTTTCTGGACAAGGCCAAGAGCAGAGAAGAAAAAATTACTTACCACAGTAATGTTGTTTCTTCTAATGGAGTCTTGCTGTATTCTGACAATATGCAGTTAGACCGACCAGTTCAACTGCCCGAGAGAACAAAGAGTTAAACTCTATGCAATGCATAGAACGTTGGGCTCGAGCTTGGTTTCAAACCACTGTCCTCGGTACGTTCTAGTAACTGATCAGATTCTATGAAGCAAACTGGATAAATATGTATATAATGGCCAGAACTAAGCCTAAACAGGACCCCAACAGGGGCAATATAAGGAAAAAACACCAAAGAGCATATAAAGACTCAAGTCACAGATGCCCATAGAAAACCATTACCCACTAATGGTTTAAATGATAAAATGCTGCAGAACAGCCACCCTTCTCCAGTTTCTTTAGGGGAGGTAGGGTGGGAGGTCAAAATACAGCAAGACTCCATTAGAAGAAACAACATTACTGTGGTAAGTAATTTGTTCCTCAAATAACATGAAGTCTTGCTGTATTCTGACAATATGCAGACTATAAAGCAGTGCCCCCAGGCGGTGGGCACAGAACCTATTTGGGGAATAGGCTCTGCAGTACTGCTGTGCGAAACCTGGCATCACTCCTTGCCTGGATATCCAGGTTGTAATGCTTGTTGAATGTATGGACAGACTTCCAGGTGGCAGCCTTACATATCTCAAGCAGGGGGACTTCCCTGGCAGCCGCCAGGGAGGCCGCAGTGCCTCTGGTGGAATGGGCCCTAAGACCTGCTGGTGGGTTCTTACCCAGATTACTGTAGTAGAACTGGATACAGGCCACAATCCATCTGGCTATAGTTCTTTTTGCAGCTGGTCTGCCTTGACCAGCTTCACCATAAGTAAGAAAAATACAGTCGTGGCCAAAAATATTGGCGCCCTTGCACTTTTTCAAATAACTCACAATTTCCTCTAAACATAAGTTGAAATTAACAACAGTACAGTATTTGGTCTCCACAATTCTTTATTTCTCTGTTAATATTACAGAACCTTTGTTTTTGTTCAGAATTTAATATATCCTTTTAAATCAGAAAATGAAAAGAAATGGCATTGACAAAATTATTCACACCCTAGACTTAATATTTGGTAGCACAGCCTTTGGTCAAAATAACTGCAATCAACCGCTTCCTATAGCCATGGATGAGCTTCCTGCACCTCTCTACTGGCAGTCTGGCCCACTCTTCTTGTGCAAACTGCTCCAGTTCTCCCAGATTTGAAGGGTGCCTTCTCCCAACTGCTGTTTTCAGATCTCTCCACAGGTTTTCAATGGGATTTAGATCTGGACTCACTGCTGGCCACTTCAGAACAGTCCAGCATCTTGTCTTGAACCATTCCTGGGTGCTTTTTTGAAGTGTGTTTGGGGTCATTGTCCTGCTGGAAGACCCATGACCTTCAACGGAGACCCAGCTTTCTGACACTGGGTTCAACATTGCGCTCCAAACTGGCCTGGTAATCTCCAGATTTCATGATGCCATGCACACGTTCAAGGCACCCAGTGCCAGAGGGCAGCACAGCTACCCCAAAACATCACTGAACCTCTTCCATGTCTGACTGTAGGGAAGGTGTTCTTTTCTTTGAAGGCTTCATTTTGTTTTCTGTAAACATAGAGATGATGTGCTTTACCAAAACGCTCTAATTTGGTCTCATCTGTCCACAGGACATTCTCCCAGAAGGATTCTGGCTTGTTCAGGTGTGTTTTGGCAAACCCCAGTCAGGCTTTCTTATGTCTCTCTCTCTCAGCAGTGGGGTCCTCCTACCATATAACCCCCTTTCATTGAGTTGGCGACGGATGGTGCGAGTTGAAACTGTCGTACCTTGTATCTGAAGGTCAGCTTGAATCTATTTGGCAGTTGATCGAGGTGCTTACTCTACCATTCGAAAAAATTCTGCGCTGCGATCTTTGATCAAGTTTTCTCTTGCGGCCATGTCCAGGGAGGTTGGCTACAGTGCCATGGGCCTTAAACATCCTGATAACATTACGTACGGTGGAAAGAGGAACATCAAGGTCTCTGGAGATTGATTTGTAGCCTTGAGATTGTCCATGCTTGGCTACAATCTTCTGTCGACCTCCTCAGACAATTCTCTGGCTGTCTTTCTTTTCTCCATGCTCATTGCAGTACACACAGTGACACAAAACAGGAGAATTAGTCCTTTTCTCTATTCAAACTGGTTGAATGAGTGATTTTTATATTGCAGGCACCTGCAACTCACCACAGGTGAGTTCAATTCCAAAATGAAGGAGAATCACCTGCTTGAAATCTAATTATTTCTAACTACTTCTAAAAGGTGCCAATACTTTTGTCCGGGCCATTTAAGGATTTCTGTGTGGAATAAGCTAAGACTTAGTAAATTTTTCTGCTTTTTGTGTTTTATTCCACTGCAAACCAAAGACATACATATGTGCATACCAAAATATTTTTTTAATTTCAACAATTTTCTGGAAGGAATGGTGCATTATTAGAAAAAACTGCAAGGGCGCCAATATTTTTGGCTACGACTGTAGCTAATAGCTCTTTTTACATCCAGGCTGTGCAGCCTACATTCACCTGAGCTAGAGTGATCGGAGAAAAATACAGGCAAAGTAAGGGACTGGTTCAGATGAAAATCAGAAACCACCTTAGGGAGGAATTTCCTGTTAGTTCGACACAATTTTATCCCTGTGAGGTGAAATATAGTTGGGCTCCACAAACAAGGCCTGAAGCTCACTGATTCTTCTAGCAGAAGTGATAGCCACTAGAAAAACAGTTTTCCAAGTGAGAAACTTGAGATCTGAAGAAAACATGGGTTCGAAAGGAGGTTGCATAAGCTGACCTATACATATGTTCAGGTCCCATGCAGGGGTAGGTTTCCGATGTGGGGGATGAAGATGCAACAACCCCTTGAAAAACTTTCTGAAAATTGGGTGTGCAGCCAGAGAAGGTGCCTTCCCTGTTGAAAGGTAAGCAGAGACAGCAGAAAGGTGTACCTTCAAGGTAGGTGGCTGTAAATACAGAGATTGAAGGTGGACCAGGTAGTCCAGAAGTTCTGGTACTGCAGATTGCTGTGGATCCAAATGCTTCTGTGCACACCAGGTGGAAAATCTTTTCCGTTTAGAGGAATAAGTTTTTCTGGTAGCAGACGTTCTGGCACCTCTCAGAATATCCAAGACAGATTGAGACAGTTGTAAATCTGCTTATTCTAGGTATTCAAGAACCAAGCCCTGAGGTGAAGGGACTGAAGATTGGGGTACATTATCCTGCCCTGAGAGGATGTCAGCAGGTTGTACCTCCTGGGTCGTGAAATCGGTTTGGTCATTGACAGTGCCACGAGCATTGAATACCATGACTGCCTGGCCCAGTCTGGAGCTATAAGAATCATTATGGCAGACTGAGACCTCAGCTTGACCAGGACTCTGGCTATCAGAGGAAAAGGAGGGAAAGCATAAAGGAACCTGTTTGTCCAGTCCAGAAGGAGAGCATCCAGTGGCACTGAGCCCTGGAGTGGGGGCCTGCAACAATACAGAGGTAACTGGTGATTGTCTGGGGCTGCAAAGAGATCCATCTCTGGAACCCCCCACCTCCTGAATACTGAGAGAAGGACCTGCCTGTTCAGTGTCCATTCATGATGGCCCTGGCTGATTCTGCTGAGAGCATCTGCCAGTACATTGTCCTTGCCTGGCAAGTGAACTGCCAACAGTGACATGTTGAGAGAATATGCCAGCTTCCAAATCCTCATGGATTCTGTGCACAGCAGGAGGATCTTGCTCCCCTCTGCTTGTTGATGTAGTACATGGTGGTGGTGTTGTCTGTCCTGACCTGTACCACCTTGTCCTGTAAGAGACTGGCAAACTCCTGAATTGCCAGGAGCACTGCCCTGAGCTCCAGAAGATTGATGTGCAAGAGAGACTCCTAAGAGAGCCACGTACCATTTACTGTGTGATCCCCCAGGTGGGCACCCCAGTCCAGGAGAGAAGCATCTGTTGTCAGCACCAGAGAGGTTACCTAAGGGAAAAAGAGGACCCCCACTCTGAGGTTGTCCATCTCCTTCCACCACTGAAGAGCTAACAGAAGGGTGGGAGACACTGGAATCAGTTTGGACAGAGAATCATTTGTCTGAGACCAAAAGGATCTCAGGTGGAACTGAATGTCCCTCATCTGGAACCTGGCTCCCAGGACCACAGTTGTGGTGGAGGCCATGTGTCCAAGGAGCTGTAAGAAGTACCCTGCTGGACAAGGAACTCGAACGTGAAAGGATTTTGCCAATTCTATGAGGGTCTGTGCCCTTGCAACGGGCAAGAAGGCCCTTGTCTGAATGGTATTCATTTCTGCCCCTATAAAGTCTAGTACTTGTACAGGGGTTAAGACAGACTTTTGAAGATTTACCAAAAACCCCAGAGAGAGGCGAGTATCCTGGGTGAGTTTTAGGGCTTCTGTGACCTGCTGGGGGGACTGGCCCACCAACAGCCAGTCGTCCAGATAGGGGTAAACTGAAACCCCTTGCCTTCTGAGGAATGCCACCACTACTGCCAGACATTTTGTAAACACCCTTGGTGCAGATGTCAGGCCAAAGGGCATAGCCCTGAATTGGTAGTGGCCTGAGGGCAGTCAAAATCTGAGATATTTTCTGTGAGACTGTCTGATATGGATGTGGAAGTAAGAATCCTTTAGGTCTAGGAATGCCAGCCAGTCCCCCTGCTTGAGAGTAGGTAGAATGGTAGCCAGGGTTGTAATTTTGAATTTTGGCTTTGTAAGATGTCTGTTTAGGAATCTGAGATCCAGAATGGGCCGCCACTCCCCATTTTTCTTTGGTGCCAGGAAGTACCTTGAGTACAGTCCTTTTCCCCTGAGCTGATGTGGCACAGGTTCCACTGCTCTTGACTTGAAGAAGTGTGAAAACCTCTGCCTCCAGCTGAGCTGTTTCTGCCATGTTGGAAGGTCTGAAATTTCTTGCTGACAGTTTTGGGGGCACCTTGAAAGTGAGAGCAAGTCCCTGGCCTACTATCTCCAGGACCCATTTGTCTGAAGTGATGGAATGGCAAGCCTGGAGATAGTAGGTCAGCCTGCCCCCAACACGGTAAGGGGAGGCGGCCCGAACAGAGCTTTCAGGGTGTCTGTTTCGCTGGGGTAGCAGACTGGGGGGTGGAGGCGGCCCTACTAGCACCCCTCCCTCTAAAGAACCCCCTGGGTTGTCGATAAGAGGGAAAAGCTTGGGCCTGGTGAAAGGTCTGCCCCTGCCCCTGGCCTGCTGCTTCTGAGGAGTGGCAGCTTTCTCTTTTGCCGAAGCACTCCTGTATGCCACTCTGTACTCATTCATCTTCTTCATATATGCCTCAGTCTGTTCCCCAAACAGAGAGTTCTGGACAAGGGGAAAATCCATGGCATTATTCTGTGTGTCCTGGGACAGGTTAGTACACCTGAGCCAGGAAAAACGTCTGAGGGATACAGCTGAAGCCATAGCCCTGGAAGCTGCATCACTGGAGTCCACAGCCATGTGGAATTGGGACTTAGATGCTTGCACCCCCTTGTTGACCAGCTCCTGAAGTTCAGCAGAAAGCTCAGGAGGGGCCTTTTTAGCCAGTTGTTCAACAGCTTCCCAAAGGGACTTTTGATACCTGGAGGCATAAGCCATATAGGAGGCTTGCCTGATACCCAAAGAAGATGTCAGGTACCCCTTCTTGGCAAGAGAATCCACCTTCCTGGAATCCTTGTCAGGGAGGTGAGAGGCCAGAGGGATGCCAGCCTTCTTGCAGGCTGCAGTTTGAATGACCCCTACATGGCTACAATGGCTAGTTAAAAAGTCAGTACCATTGCCAGCCAAAAAATACTTCCTGTCCATCTTCTTATCTAAAGGAGGGACAGAACTAGGGTTTTGGAGGATCTTTAAAGTCTGCTTCTTAAGGGACTTATGAATGGGAATCGAAAATCCCTGGGATACAGGAAGATCCATCATCTCCCTGTAATCCTCTTCCTCATCATCATCCTGCCTGGCCTCTTGTACAGAGAGCTGCAGAGTCTCAGCGACCTGCCTCATAAAAGAAAAATGGGAGGTAGCCTCAGAGACAAGCCTAGGAGGGGATTCGTATGAGGATGGTCAGGGGAGACCTCAGGGTCAATGGTTTCCCCTTCATCCTGTTCCTCATCATCCTCCTCATATTCAGAAAAATAATACTCACCAGGATCAATGTGTCCTGAAGGAGTTGAACCAGTATCCGGAACCACGGTACCTGCGACAGTTCGCCAAACCCAGATTGCAAAGACTGCACTATTCGAATGGCTTTTGCAATCTCATCCGCGGTTGTAACCGAGACTGACTGCTTACGCAATTCCGAACCGGAGCATTTGGCTTTCTTCGACGAGGCGGGTTCTGAAACAGACTCCGAGCGTCGTTTACCCATCAACGGTTCACCCTGGCTTGAAAGGCTGGTTGTCAGATCCGAAGGTTCGGTTGACCCGGAACCGGCCTCAGCAGTCTTGTCCATTTTTTCCTTCAGTTTACTGAGGCGACTGTCTAAAGTAGACCGAGGGAAATTTTTTACAAATATCACAGTCCGTTTGGAAGTGGTTAAAACCCAAACAGTACAGACAAACCAAATATGGATCAGCTTTTGCAAATTACTCCCCACACACTACAACGCTGAAACCCAGTGGGACCGTTTTTTCTCTTCGGTTTCTGTGACATAACCCTAAAATTTGTTGCTTAACCCAGAGGCTTAGTTAGGCCGGTTAAGCAAAAATCAAATGTCTACTTTATCCGCAGTGGCTTAGTTTGACCAGGATAAAGAAATGAAGAAATAAAAGATTTACCCGAAAGCTTAGTTAGGCCAGGTAAAAAGGAAGACAAAGTCCAAACTGGCCAACGGTTTAGCGCCAGCCAAAAATGAACCGAGAGCCCTCGGTTCTGGTCAGGACTTTGCACCGGTACCCTAATATAATGAAAATCTGAAGGAAAAAGGAAATTTAGAAGTTCGGTTCCCTCACGGTCACAGAACTGATCGGAAACTGAACATTTACCCAACCTAGGAATGTACACTATACCGAAGACAGTGGTTTGAGAACGTACTAAAATAAAAACAACAAAGCGGTTTGAATAAACCGACGAAACTCAGCTTTAGACCGAAGAAAGCAAGGAGAAATCTCCGAGGCATCTTCACTGGTGAGCGGAGTAAAGAATCTGATCAGTTACTAGAACATACCGAGGACAGTAGTTTGAAAACCGAGCTCGAGCTCAACGTTCTATGAATTGCATAGAGTTTAACTCTTTGTTCTCCAGGGCAGTTGAACCAGTCGGTCTAACTGCATATTGTCAGAATACAGCATGACTTCATGTTGTTTGAAAGTAGAGTTACGTAAGAACTTACCATAACAGTAGGTCTTAGAGAGAAGCTCTTGCAACAGGCCACAACAGTAGGACTATGCCATCAGGCACTAGGACCACATAGAAAACTTTTAGCTAGCAGTCTATCATGGACAGCCCATCGCCATCAGTCAGCTGACGTCAGCCAAGCCTACATGGGTGGCCAGTCCCCCACACCTACCTCAGTTCTCCTGCCAGAGACGCTATATGGGCAGCTAAAGAAGAACCAAGGAGGTTTCCCCTGAGAGTCAAAAGAAAGGCAGTAGAAGTGCGAGAGAAAAAGAGGAGCAGGGAGAAGGAGGGAGGGAAAGCAGGGTATGCTACAAGAGCTTCTCTCGAAGATCTACTGTTACGGTAAGTGCTTACATAACTATTCTATCTTACTTCGAAGAAAGCTCTTGCAGCAGGCCACACCAGCAGGATTGAGTCCCAAGCAGCACCGGGTATCACCAGGATAACACCAATGGGAAGAGGACAGATCAGCAGCCAAGAGTCCAGGAGAGAAGGCTCTGAACAACTGCTAGGCCGAAATTGGCCCTGCGCCTTGATGTGATGTCCAGACTGTAACGCTTGGTGAATGTGTGGACAGAACTCCAGGAGGCAGCTGCACAGATGTCAGCAACAGAAACATCTTGGGGGACGAATGAAACAAACAACTGTTCAGATTTTCTGAAAGGTTTTGAGCAGTTTGTGTAATACCGCAACATCCTATGTACATCCAACGTATGGAACAATGCCTCTCCTGGATTAGAATACTCAGGAAAATAAACTGGCAGGTGGATGGAATGATTAAACTCCGACATCACCTTAGGTAAAAACTTAAGATCAGTATGCAAAGACACCCTGTCTTTGTGAAAAAAACGAATGAGGCTCTTTAGACATAAGAGCCTGTAGCTTAGAAATGCTTTGAGCAGAAGTATCAGCAACTAAAAAGAGTGCTTTCCACGACAGAAAGCGCAGCTCGCAACTCACGGCTGGCTGAAAGGGAGGAAAAGTGAGTTTCTCCAACATAAAGTTGAGGTCACATGGAGGGACCGGGTCCTGAATGGTGGGGGGGTTCAGATGTAAAATGCCCCACAGGAATGTGCGGGATACCTCAAGCTGGGCAACAGCTTTGCCTTCAATAGGTGCATGGTAAGCAGAGATGGCGGAAAGGTGCACCTTAAGGGAGGAGTACCCCAGGCCTGAATCCAAAAGGAAAAGTAGGTACTACAACACCTGATTGACTGGGCAGGTGAAAGGATCCAAATGGTGAGCAGCGGCCCAAATGGAGAAGTGTTTCCTTTTCATAACATAAGTGGCCCTGGTGGAGGGTTTCCTGGCAGCCACCAGAACGTCTGTGACCCTAGAAGATACCCCAAAGAGGGGTAACAATCAATCAGTCAATCACACACTTTATTTAACCAGGTGTAAACACCATTGAGCAGGCTCATTTTCAAAGTGGTCCTGGACATCAATACAATTTGCAAAATAAAGTGGACAAAAACAAGACATTATACATGTGAAAAGATAGGTTAGGCCTATAGGTATGGAACCATCATAGATAACAGCAGTTATGACATATCTCAAGAGTGAGAAGGGGAAGAGGAGAAAGTATGTGAGAAGGGTAGAGAGGTAACAGCTAGGTCCGCAGGAGCCACACATGGAGATGCAGGGACTTGAGGTCCGGATGGATCAGGGTGCCCTGGTCCTGGGACAGCAAGCCGGTGCAAAGGGGCAGAGGCGCCGGAGGCTCCACTCCCAGCTGCTGCAGCAAAGGGAACCAAATCTGGCATGGCCAGAAGGGGGCTATACGAATCATCTCTGCCCCTTCCAACTGGAGCTTCAGCAGGACCCTCTGCAGAAGCAGAAAGGGAGGGAGGAAAGGCATACAGAAACCTCCCCTTCCAGGTGAGGGACAATGTGCCTCACCAGAAAAATCCAGGCCCGGGTTTGGGCGAGCAAAAAAGCGGTAGTTTTGCGTTGAGTGAGGACGTAAAGAGGTCCAATTCTGGATTTATTTATTATTTATTAGCTTTTGGTAACTGGGTAAGTGCGCTAAGCAACAATCCTGCCTATTTTCAGGCACGACCCGCGGGAGAGCACAGGACATTGGTTACAGAGTACAGTAGTACATAATAACATATTACAGTTGTACATAATAACAATCAGAGTAGACATAAGACAGAAAGAGCAATTAACAACATTAGGATTTAGAGCATCATGGCCCCACCTATCGAAAAGATCTTCGACCACAGAGGTTAGAAGCTCCCACTCATGAGCCTGTGACCTGGAGTGGCTAAGACTGTCAGCCAAGACGTTTTGAACGCCTGGAACATGAACGGTCGAGAGCTCCAGATCGTACGCGATGGCCCAATACCAGACTCTCTTCGCCTCCCGACACGGGGGTAAGAATGGGTCCCCCCTTGTTTGTTGATGTAATACACCACACACATGTTGTCCATCTGCATCAGCATCAGACCCAGGAGGAGATGAATCTGAAAGGCCTGCAGGGTGTAAAGAACCACCTGCATGCATCTCCAGGATGTTGCTATAAAGACCCTGCTCTACATCCATCCAGGTACCCTGGATCTGGTGATCGGCCAGATAAGCACCCCAGCCCAGGCCGTATGCATCTGTCGTGAGAATCTGCCGGGGGGGGGGGTCGAGAGCTGAAAAAAGACCCCTGAAGGAGGTTGGCCGGATCCAGACACCACGACAGAACCCTCCGGACTGGGTCGGAGACCAGGACCAACTCAAGATCCACTGAGGAATCCACATATGTAGGACCAGGACCAACTCAAGATCCACTGAGGAATCCACATATGTAGGTGAGCCAGGGGAATGGTGGCAACTGCCACTGCCACGTGGCCCTAAAGCACAGGAAAACCCCGGCAGGGACCTGTCGGCTGGAGGAAAATAGATGTGCCTGTTCCATCAGTCGCTCCACTCTGTCCTCTGGAAGAAAAGCCTTGCTCTGGCTGGTGTCTAGGACCGCTCCTATGTATTGAAGGCACTGGCAAGGGGAAAGGCAGGACTTCAATAGATTTATAGTGATGCTTGGGGCCTGGAAGAGATGAAAGGTGTAGTCCAGGGTCTGAACTAAGCGGTCACTGGAGGGGGCTGCTGGCAGCCAGTCGTCCTGGTAGGGGAACACATAGAAGCCCTGTCTCCGCAATGCAGCTGCCACCAGTGCCAGGCATTTGGTAAATACCCGGGGGGCCGAGGAGAGGCTAAAAGTGAGGGCCCTGAATTGAAATGGGTCCCCTGAAAGTGGAACCAGAGGAAACGATGATGGGAAGGAAAGACCTGGATGTGAAGGTAAGCATCCTGCATGTCCAGAGAAATGGAAATTACGTACTTACCGTAATTCTTGATCTTCTTGGATGAAATCTCCACCACTCACTCACACTAATGGGACTATGCCGGAGGTGCTAGGACCCTGTGGGAGCCAAAAATCTTCAGGAGTGCCGGCACCAGGACAGGACCACGCATCCGCAGCACCGCGAGACTAGCTCACGCTGTATAGGCTATCTCAGCGTCGACCCTCCAACTGCCTCAGTACCTTTTCGACTGAGGAGGTGCAGCATAAACTAACAAAAGAAAACCTAACCCTACCTTCCGGGCATATGAAGGCCCGGATGACCCATGTAAGAAGGGTCAATTCAACAATGTCTTCACAGCTCGAACAAGGAAGTGAAGACCAAAACAGAATGAGTGGGCTCAGAAGATGGTAGGTGGCCATGTGAATGAGTGGTGGAGACTTCGTCCAAGAAGATCAAGAATTATGGTAAGTACGTAATTTCCATATCTTACCAGACTAAAAGTCTCCACCACTCATTCACACTAATGGGAGAGTGCCGAGCTGAAAACCAAACCCCCAAGTAGGGCGGTAGGAGACAGAGTTCGCTCAGGACAGAAGTCCATAAGGAGTGTCCTGCCAAAGAAAGTGAACTGTCTGGCATGGACATCATGAACATAGTGCTTTTACGAAGGTATGCACTGAGCTCCAACTTGCTACCTTGCAGAAGTCTGCAACGGGTACATTACGAATCCCCGCTAGGAAAGCTGCAACCACTCCGGCAGAGTGGTGTGAACCCGGCCTTCCAACCTGACCTGTGCCATGGATTAGTAGTGTCAAAGACATGCAACTAACCATGCCGAAATACATCTTGTGGCAACAAGATGACCCAGCCGAGGCATGCTGAAAGATACAATAGTTGCTCGGAGGCGTATCTCTTCGTTCTGTCAATGTAGAATCACAGAACCCTCTTAACCTTCAGAGAAATGAAGGGAGCGCTCTCCTTCATTCTGCAGCTAATGAAGTAAGTAGGGAGAAGTAAAACTTGACTAACGGTAACTGTGCCAGTGACATGCTGTCTACTGGCTCAAGATAGACTGAAAATGCGCAGAGGAGTACCTTCACTGCTGAGTAATGCAGACCTGCGTTTGATAGATTCAAGAAGCACCCTAACACCTTACTTGGTGGGCAACCGGAGGGTCCAGACAGGACTTGCACCCCAGAAGAAGGGTTTCCACAATAGCTGCGCAAGCCCTCCTGGTGGAAAGTCTATGCGTGTCTTAGAAGATGTATGCGATGGTTTAGGAAACCTAAAACTTGCCCACTTCCATTTCCTGAGGAGCGTGGCATGGAGGTGAAGGGAACGCAGGTTAGGATGGATTAAAGTCCCTGTGTCAGAGGTCCGCTCATAGAGGGAGTCACCTCGGGGGAACTTCTGACAGACTGCTGATCAATAAAATCATATCTGCCGAGGCCAGTCTAGGACGATGATAATCATCCTTCCCCCCTGTGCCTACAACTTGTGCAGCACCCTCTGAAATAAGGGAAGAGGAGGAAAATGTATAGGGAGTATCTTGTCTACTGCAGTGAATACACCCTGACAGGAAACACCAGGGTCTGGATTTCTGAAGCAGGACAGAGGCAGTTTCGCGCTGAACTGGGATGCAAAAAGGAGCAGATCTGAACTGCCCCATTCGCTGAAAGCAACTGCACGAAATCTGAACTGACGCATCGTGCTTGAGGTACCACATTCACAACCTCACAGCCTTCCTGCAGAGAGGGTGGGAGGGTGTCCCACCCTGCTTACTGATGTAATACATCATATCTCTGTCGTCTGTCCAAAGCAGCATAACTTCGTGGCAGAGGACACCCTTCAGGACTTCGTTTATAAGATAGCTCTCATCTCTAAAAAAAATTTATGAAAAGATGAGGTTCCTCCTGGCTCTACACCTGAGTATGGAGGTCTTGACAGTGAGCTCCCCATGAGAGATTCTGTCCGAGGCTCCGTCATTTTGAACGGAGGATTGCGGATGCATGGTCGGAGACCACTGCTTGCTGCGGGGGACGCCCCGAGTCCCAGCATCCTCTCAGCCGAAAGGGGCCCGAAAGATCATTTTCCATGATGTAACGAGCCATCTGAAGATGTAATTTCTCCCGTCCTCTGGAACGAAAAATGATGTCCTGGAGGTATCCAGGAGGGCTCCTAAGAGAAGGAGCTGCTGGGAAGATGAAACTGGCACCTTCCTCGAATCAGAAATCCCCCTGAAGAGAACAACTGAGAAAATGTGGCAACTGCCTCCTCTGTCTCTTGCCCGGATGGGTTAGCTAGGAGCCAAATGTCCAGGAAGTGAATACTTGCATGCAGAGGTTTTAGTAACTCCTCCCTGAACAGGTACTTGTTTAACCTTCCAAGGTCGACAAATGCCAAATGCCACCTGTTAGCTTGGAACCAGAAGCAATGGAAATAGGAAGGTGTGCTCCGTTCCGCTGTGGAACAACCTCTACTGCCCAGTTCCCACAGAGGCCCCGTATCTCAGAAGCAAGAGAGTGTGACCGAGAGGCGGATAGACTGGGCTGCCATCTGGGTGGAAGGTCTGGGGAAATCTGCGAAACTGGGAGAGTATCGCTCTCGGACAATCCTGATGACCCATATGTCCACTGTAATGGACTTCCACTGACTGTAAAACTGAATTAGACACCCCTCCTACTGCCGAAAGGTGTCCCCCTCAGACAGCGGAAGTGGGACCTGGGCTGGATCCACAGAGGTTGTACAGGGCACTTTGGGGCCCTGTGTCCTCTACTGGGTTGGTTCCTGATAAAGGCACTTAGGCCTTCACCTTGAAAGGACTAACTGCATAAGAATGTCGAAGGTCCCATCCCTCTAAGAGCCAGCAGGCGCTGCCTGTTGTTTAATTGGCAGCCATATTGTTCTGAGTGGTTCCCAAGGGTCGAACAGATAAGCACTGTCAAGGAGACATTAACCACCTGTTGCCAGCAGCAGCTGCCCTAGAGGCAGAGTCGTGGGTGTCCGTAAAAGCTTTCAGCTGATATTGGGCTATAAACCCCTAGCAATGGAGCGTTAGATTCAGGGAGGCTCCCGACCATTGCATTGAGTGTGTTCCACAGTGTGTACTTGTACTGAGGAATGTAGGAACTCAAGACGTATAAGTCTGCTTTGGTCCACAGATGAAGACCGAAATGTTATGGTGGACTCTATATCCCTGAGGAAAAAGAACTGGAAAGAAGATCTTCCATCACACTGATATAGAAGGTTTGCATTCCAGCCCATAAAATGAGTCATCCGCTGCATCTTCGACAGAGCAGACTAGGGAGAGACTCATCCAGATCCACTTCTACCCCCAGAATAACCTCCAAAAGGCAGGTCTAGACCAGGAACACTGGAGATGCTACCACCTGGATCAGCAAAGAGTTCAGCGCCATCCGTGGCGACAGACCCGGCACCACACACAGTGCCAGCACCAAACATGGCACTGGCACCACACCAGAACCACCACTAGACCGGAAGAAAAGGGAGAGAAGGAAAGCAGTACCCGTGCCGGCCCCTGAAGGGGAAAAAGGAGAGGGGGTAGGTACGAGGAGTCGGGGGCGATGGCGTTGGCAATCGAGAGGCACCCACGCACATCCTGGTTTGACCGACCTGGTTGTGGCCTGGCTGCCCGATAAAGGCCCCGGAACCAGGTCCACTGGCCAGGACAACTGGGCAGACGCCATATCCCTACTGGTTCTCTTCCACCAACGGGAGGAAGAAACTTGAGGTCAAGCCGGAGCCGATTCCCCGGAACTGCTACTTTGTGCTTCGGGCAGACTGCACTTCCCCGAGCACCGGAATGCCCATGGTCAGACCCCCCCTCTGCAAAGAACAGCGGACCAGACAGCCCCATTGCTATCACAGCTTTCAAACAAAGTCTCCCTACCGGCACCGCCTACAGTCAACTCTGTTGATGGCAGGCTGAGAATTTCTTCTTTTTCATCATTTTTTTTTTTTTTTTTTTAAGTAAGAAAAAAAACACTAAAAATGGTAAGTTAAACGAATACTGAATGGCTATAGCCGCTGTCGTATAGACAAAGACTTGACTCACAGCAGGCGCGCGACGTCGTCATCGAAGTGCACTTGACAGCGGGAGAAAAGGAACTGAGGCAGTTGGAGGGTAGACACTGAGATAGCCTATATAGTGCAAGTCAGTCTTGCGGTGACGCGCATGCGTGGTCCAATCCCGGCGCCAGCCCTCCTGAAGATTTTTGGTTCCCGCGGGGTCCTAGCTCCTCCAGCGTAGTCCCATTAGTGTGAATGAGTGGATGAGACTTTTAGTCTGGGAAGATCAGAGCCAGTCCCCCCGGTGCAAAAGGGGTAACAACCCCTGGAGGCTTACCATCCATGAAGCGCTTGTACTCAATGTACAGATTAAGATGGCTCAGGTCCAAGATGGGCTGGAGATCCCCGGTCTTTTTGAGGACGAGGATGCCATGGGAGAAAAAAACCCTTCCCAGCTGAGCCTCAGTGACAGGCTTTATGGCTCTTTTTTGAAGAACAGCCTGAATTTCCTCCCAAACCAGAGACAGCTGTGGGGGGGGGGTAGGTGGAGTGGACCCAACTGTCTGTGGTTACCCCCTGCCACCCCCCTAGGTGGAGAGAGAACCGACCCCGACTGCCTCAGTTGGATCCTCGGGGGGGCAGCTAAGGAGTCAGGAGGTGGGGTGGGTGCAGACAGGAGGGCCATGGGAGCCCTGATGGTGGCAGAAACAGGAGCATCTGTGGTTTATGCTTGTGTTGACCCTTGGTAGGCTGGTTCAGAGACTGCTTGCAGGAGGACCTGCGAAAGGACGGAAAATGGCTCGCTCTAGGCTGGGTGTGTGATAGAGTGAATGGACCGACTTGAGGGCCTGCCCTGATTCCTGCAGGGTAGAAATGACGTCTTGTACATCCTGCCCCCAAAAAGGATGGCTCCCTGGAAGGGGGCATCCATAATGCTGGTCTGCACGTCCGAGGCAAAGCCGGACACCCGGAGCCAAGAATGGTGCCGGAGACAGATCCCAGCAGCTGTCGCACTCCAGGAATTGTCTACAGCATCGTAGGCTGCCAGGAGGACATGACTGCCAATGTCTGAGCCCAACCTCATGAGTTGGGTGAGCTGCATGTTAGTGGGGTCCTCTGGTAAGTTTGTTACCAGGACCCTGGCCTGGTCCCAAAGAACATTCTAGTACTGGACCATGTGGGCCAGATAACTTATGGCCCGAACAGCCAGAGTAGTGGAGGCAAAAACCTGTTTGCCAGGATGATCCAGCTGCCTGGACTCCCAGTCCGGTGGGAGAGTATTATAGTGCTTGAGCTGCTTAGTACGGTCGTGCGCCGCATTAATTTCCACCGAATCTGCCTTAGGGTGGCTCCCCAGAAAGGGCTTGCCAGCCAGGGCGTGGTAAAGGTGGTCAGCGTTTTTAGGTAGAGGAGGAGTGGTTCCAGGCTTCCTTAGTGACATCCTCATAGGAGTCAATCAAAAGGAACACCACCACAGGGAGGGCATCCAGCTGCCAGAGGTAGCTGGCTAAATGGCGTCTCTCCAGGTCCTGCTCCTCTGTCTTCCAGCCCATGACGGACTGGATGTGGCGCGTAACATCCATAAAGGATGGATCATTGGGGGGGTTGGCATCTCTTTGTCATCATCATCCCCCTCTGAAGACTCACCAAGAGATTAGGATGACCCAAAGAATCGGAGTCATCCACATCAGTATCACCATCTGGGACTGACGGCGGGGCCAGCTATTGTCCCTCCGAGAACCTGAGCCAACATCAGGTCGAGCCCCTGAAGACCCTGATGTATGACGATCACTTAGACCAGCCCAATCTGGATTCTGGGGCTGGGAATCCTGGGGAGGGCAGTGGTGGGATGCCAAAGGCGGGCCCCGAGGGGTGAGGGTCTACTTCTGCATAAAGGACCACCATGCTGAAAAAAAAAATGTTACTCACCTGTAACAGTAGTTCCAGGAGCGGTATATGTTGTTCATCCACACTGTTTGGCATGTCCTTTCCCTTTAAGAATCTAGCTGGAAGGTCTTTAAGCTGGCTCCTCCCACCCACCAAGGTGGTATATACCTCGGCTCCGCCCCTTGATGCCAGATCTTGCCCACTGGAAGCTTAGGTTGTGCGTCAAAGCCAGGGAGGTTGGCTGGGTTCATGTGGATGAACAACATATACCACTCCTAGAACTACTGTTACAGGTGAGTAACCTGTTTTTCTAGGATCGTGGATATGTTGGTCTAGCCACACTGTTTCGCAGACTCCAAGCAGTTCTCCGGGAGGAGAGAGGCAAGACACACACCCTCTATACTTACATGAGGAACAGAGATTGGAGAACTAAGGCCCCAAAACCAGCATCCCAGCATGACTCAAGGTCGATGTGGTAGTGGGTAATGAAGGAGTTTGCTGTCTTCCAGGTAGCAGACCTGCAGATTTACTGGATAGGGATGTCTCTGAAAGCAGCCACCGATGCAGCAGTATGGCGGGTGGAGTAAGCTCTTATCCATATGGGAGGCTCCATGCCCGTCAACTGATAGCACAGATACATGCAGGATGTAATCCATCTGCCAATCATCCGCTTTGCTGCAGGTCTGCCAGGTGCGGATTCAGCGTTGGTGACAAACAGCTGGTGAACCTCTCCCTGAACTTCAGCCGTCCACTCCTTATAATAAGACAGCGCTCGTCTCAGGCCCAGAGTATGGAGCCTGTACTCTGCCTCCGAGGTGTAGTTCGGACAGAACACTGGCAGAATTAACACCTGGTTAAGGTGAAACTCCGACACCACCTTCGGAAGGAACTTTGGGTGGGGGCACAGGACAACCTTGTCCATGTGGAAGACCAGATAGGAAGACTCGACAGAGAGCGCATGTAGTTCCCCCAGTCTTTCTGGCTGACATGATAGCCACCAAGAAGGCGGTCTTCCATAACAAATGTGACATCTCACACCTGTGCACATGTTCAAATGGCTTGCCCATGAGCTTTGCCAGTACCAACAGTAGATCTCATGGAGGTGGAGGTTCACGCACCAGAGGGCATATGTGATCGAAGCCTTTAAAGAAATGCCAGACTACCTTCTCCTGCGCCAACATCTGCTGACCATCCCGCGCCCAGTAAGCAGAAATGGCTGCCAGGTGTACCTTGAGGGCCGCTCAGGAACCAGGTTGTCAGGTGCAGGGATTGAAGGTCCGGATGGAGTACCTTCCCCTGAATGACGGATAACAGGTCTGGGTGCACTGGAAGACACCTCGGAGGCCTGGAGCTGAGGCTGAGAAGATCTGGATACCAGAACTGGCGGGGCCAGTCTGGGGCTACCAGGATCACCTGTGCCTTGTCCCTCCTGACCTTGAGGATCACCTTGTGAACCAAGGGAAGTGGAAGGAAGACATAGAAGAGGCCTGGGGTCCACGGCCTCGAGAAGGCATCCCCCTGCAGCGAGCCCTGCTGAGGGGGGGCCGGCATGAAACAGCCTCAACTTTGCATTCTCCCTGGAGGAGAACAGATCCACCTGAGGTTTGCCCCAGTAGGAGAACAGGCTGTGTACTACCTCTGGATGGAGAGACCACTCATGGGACATCTCGTCCACACGGCTGGGTGCGTCTGCCAGTTGGTTTGAGGCTCCAGCCATATGGATGGCTAGGAGATCTGCCTCCAGTCAGCTCACGAGGGTCCAGATGTGGAGCACTTCCCTACACAGTAGCCGGGAGTGCATGCCGCCATATTTGTTGAGATAGTACATGGTCATAGTATTGTCAGTCTGGACTTGCACCACTTGAACCCGAAGGAGAGGAGCAAATGCTGAAAGTGCCAGTGTGACTGCTCTGAGCTCTGGCAAGTTGATATATCATCGGGATTCCTTGGGGGTCCAGAACCCGTGGACTCTGCAATTCCCCAAGTGAGCACCCCAGCCCATGAGAGAGGCATCAGTCATGAGCATGACTGTCGACTCGGGACAAAAAAACAGCATCCCTTCCTGTAAATGTGCTAGGATGGTCCACCACTGGAGAGCGTCCCACACCTGGGTCACTGTGACCAGTTGATCAAACTGACTAAGACGCTGGGACCACTGGCTGGCCTGCTCCCACTGAAGGGGGTGCATATGCCACTGGGCCTATCGGAACACAGTGGTGCAGGCCATGTACTCCAGAAGGCGCAGAAAGTCCCAAGCAGGGCGCAAGTGCACAACTAGAAATGATTGGGCAAAGGAGGAGAGAACCTCTGCCCTGTCCGTCAGGAGCCGGGCTCTGGCTTGGCAAGAGTCGAGCTCTGCCCCAATGAAGCATATCACCTGCAAAGGTACGAGTTCCAATTTGGCCTAGTTGACCAGGAGACCAAGGTTGGTTCAGGTCTGGAGGGCCAGATCCCTGGGCCTGTCCACCTCTTGTTTGGAGGAACCCGTTAAGAGCCAGTCGTCAAGACATGGGTAAACTCTGACCCCTCGACGCCGAAGATGGGCCGCCACCACTGCAATGCATTTGGTGAAGACCCGTGGGCCGATGATAGACCGAACGGCATGGCACGGAACTCGAATAGGGCTCCTTCTGCTCGGAAGTGAACGAATCTTTGGTGAGATGGATGGATCAGGATTTGAAAGAATATGTCCTGGAGATCCAGAGAGCAAAACCACGTGTTCTATTTGAGAGATGGCATGATCTGGGACAGACTTACCATCCTGAAGGTGCGTGGCCTGAGAAATTGGTTCAGGTCGTGCAGATTTAGAATGGGGTGCCAGTCCCCCATCTGCTTCGGGACCAGGATGTACCTGGAAACGACCCCTGGGTTGACAAGGGGGTCCGCAACTCTGGCCACCACCTCCTTGTGGAGGAGTTGGGCAATGTTGTCTCGAAGAGCAGACTGAGTGTGTACAGACACTATCTCCTCCCATGAGGCACAGGCTCGGCTTGGTGGGTACTTCTTGAATTCCAGAAGCAGTCCCTGGCCGACCACTTCTAGAACTCACCTGTCCGTGGTAACAATGGACCAGGCAGAAAGGAAGTGGCGGAGCCAGCCCCCCACAGGAGGACTCACAGCTTGTGTGGCAGGTATGGGGGTGGCCACCCCCATCCCATCACTGGGCAGGCTTGGAGGGAGAGGATCCGAATTGGGTACCACCTGAGCCCTGTCCTCCAGGTTTATGGGTCGCCGGGGGCCTGGACTTGGGCCGAAGGTGCTAAGGTTGTGCCTGCTACTGCTGCTCCGGTTGGAAATGGGTCTGCTTGGCCGCAGTAGCAGAATGCCGTAAAGGCTTCTTCTTCTGCTTTTTGGAACTCTGTGATTCCTTCTGTGCAGAAGTAATGGAATCCAAGGTGGCATTGGACTTCTTGATGCATTGGAGGCGACCATCCACACCTGGGCCGATGAGGTCAGTACCCAGGCAAAGGACGTCCGTTAGCTTGTGGTGGGTGTCTGCTGTGAAGGTGGAGACCCTTAACCAAGCCCTGTGGCACATGGCAACCGCGGCTGCCACGGAGCAGGCGCAAGAGTCCCCGAGATCCAGAGCCATCTGGAGTTGTTGTTTCGCAACAGCCCGACTCTGATCACGGACCTGCTTGACCGTGGTCCGGAGGTCTGCGGGGAGGTGAGGCAGAACCTCATCAAGACAGCGCAGAAGAGCATGAGAGAAGTGCACCATGA
Organism: Neoceratodus forsteri; assembly: GCA_016271365.2. Taxonomy (NCBI): domain Eukaryota; kingdom Metazoa; phylum Chordata; order Ceratodontiformes; family Ceratodontidae; genus Neoceratodus; species Neoceratodus forsteri. The sequence continues at coordinate 486,083,345 of CM057449.1, forward strand.
TGATGGCCAAGCTTGCCTGATGAAGGCCCAGCGAAGAGGCGGCATAGACTTTCCAGGCAGAATGGTCCCCTTTTTTTAACTCTTTGTCCAGGGGTCTATCGGTGTCTCCAGAGTTACCCGAGTGCCTGAACACAGATTCGGTCACCAAACCCTCTGCAGAGGGGTGCTCTACGAATCCCAAAAGGGACCCGATGGACATCGTGTATTTGCGGGCCATACGGGCAGAAGGCGCAGGGCAGGAAGCAGGGTGCTGCCACAGCTCCAAGGCCAGACCAACAATGGACTCGGCCACTGGGAAGGCCTCCATTGGGGAATCCCCTCATTTGAGAATGTCGGTGAGGGGATATTCGGCCTGTTTCTGGAGGGGGTTCAGGGGGCATCCCCGTAGATTCGGAGATGAGACGGAGGATGCCAATAAAGGAAGAGGAGCCTTCCTCTGTTGAGAGACTACTGACCAATTCCTCATCCAAGGGACAAGCATGAAGGTCCGAGTCCTTGGACTCCAGGGAGTCAGGATAAATTGGCCGGCCACTGGAGTCTCCCTCCACCCACCTAGGACAGTCAGGAGTGAGGGTGATGGAAAGCCTATGCGGGAGACCTGGAACAGGCCGAGACTCTTGGGAAGGAACCGCCAAAGGAGGCTGTTTGGGTGGCGGCTCCACCAGGATTGGCGGAGAGGTCGATTCTGGCCAAACCGGAATGGTCTCGACTGGCTCGGAAGGTGGAGGAACAGTGCAGGCCAGCTCCCAAGGAGTTGGCGTCAGCCTAGGGGACGACAGCCAGGTGATGGCCGGGGTAGAAGCTGGGGCCAACTTCTGGCTGGACATAATCAGCTGCTGCCACATTAAGTCTTCATAGCATTGACAGAGTTTCCATTGAAGCCTCTCCTTATCAGAGGAGGATGAGGAAGAATGGCGGTGGCACCGCTTCCTTGAGTCTTGTGCCTCTTCAGCCTATCGGGCCTGGCAACCGGAGACCTCGACCCAGATTATCGGGGACTGATGAGGCCGATCGAAGGTGCTGGGGACTGTGTCTCCGAGGGGATTCCCAGCAGGCTAGGTCTCCTCCTCGGTGACAGGCAGGACCGGACTCCTGAATAAGGAGTTGATGGCCTCATCGAGCAATGAGTCGACTGGGTCGAGAATGATCTCAATTGGATCATCGTCCAGCATCTGAGCCAGCTGGCCTGACAGGGAACCATGAAGCCAGAGGTCGAGGCCGTAACCTCGACTGAAGTCGAGACAGGCGATTCCTGGGACCGAGATCTCTCACAATCCCAGGAACATCGTCGGCGAGACAAAGTTTCTCTCGGCTCCTTGTCCTTTATACGGGACCGAGAAACATGTGCGCCCGAGGGCCCCTCGCCCTTAGTGGGAAGGGATTGGCACAGCTCTCAAAGGAACCAGAGAAAGTGGAGCCCAAGTTGAGCGGTACGAAGAAGGACATCAAGGACTGATCTGCTTGCCCGAGCCACCTCTTCCTCTAAAGTCTTCATCTGTTCGAGCTGCTCAGCGGATCCCACAGCCGCGGAGACCGCCCATCGGGCTTCCTTAGATTTGATTGGCAGATTCCCTTTCTCCATTCTGCCCAGTTGAAGCCGTGTGAGACGATCATCTAAGACGTTCGGGTGAAATGTGTGGCACATCTCATAGGCCCAAGTGTCATGGCTGATACCCAAGCAGTACACGCACAAGGCATGCAGGTCGGTGCGAGACATCTTTTGCCCGCACGGGCAGCGGCAGAAACCAGGTGAGGATTTATCCTCCATCGTGGTCAATATCGCAAACGATTTGCTGCAACTCTAGCAAGTCTAAGTTCAGGTAAATCCGTGGATTTGAAAGCCAGGGCCTACAAAACGCATGAGCGGTAAGGAGGGAATTTGAATCTTGCAGCAGAAAGGAAAATCTGGTATCAAGGGGTGGAGCTGAGGCATATACCACCCAGGTGGGTGGGAGAAGCCAGCTTAAAGACCTTCCGGCAAGATTCTTAAAGGGGAAAGGATATGCCAAACGGTGTGGATAAAACATATATATGATCCTACAAAAGGGCATTATAATCCACCTAGGGTGCTATATTATACACTGGCAGGAATGGAAACAAAGGCGCTGCTGAAGGGTACGATGGCAGAGGACCCCACAAAGCATATCCCGGCATGGGTCCACCCAGCACTGTTTGGGAATCCGGCCACGGGCCAGCAGGCATCGGCTGCAGCACAGGTTGCGGCCGGGGTGACAATGGAGTCTGGCCCAAAGGCTAGGGTTGCAGCAGCACTGCTGGCGGCCCAGCAGGTGACAGCCTGAAGCGCCCTGGTGAAGGAGCCACTGGTGCAGGCCCAGATGGGGAAGCTGGCGCCTGGGGGGGATGGAGACCCCTGAGTTAAGGGCACAGGAGACACTGGTGAGGAAGAGATGGCGGCAGCTAGCTGCAGGTGTTGCCTGGCAGAGCTGTTGTCGGTCCTAGTGATAGGATCTCAGGAAGGCAATGTCGTGGCCAGGGGTGGGGCACGGCTGAAGAACCAACGCCTGAGAGACCAACACTGGCCAAGCTCCCTGACAGAGCTTGTGGAGAATATGGGCTTGAGCGCCAGGGGCTGGGGAGCAGGAGACTAAGTCCCTTGCCTCGAAGAGCCACTGCTCAAAATCGAAACAAGGACAGGTGGCAGGGAGTCCGGAGGAAGTGAGGTCTGGAAGGGCAGGAGGAGCCAACCCCACTCTCCCACCATAGGGGGATGACCCAGTCGCGGTCGAAGGTTTGTGGGGCAACTGGGAACGGGAAGCTGACCGGGCCCAATCCTGGTGTTTTTCCCGGTGTTTATGCTTCCTGGACTTCTCCTTGTGAGAAGATGAAGAGGCCCGGGAGACTGAAGAGTATCTGTCCTGCAGCTCCTTCATCACAACCAACTTCTGCTTCAAAAGATGGCTCTCAAGAGTTTTTAAATGATGTTTCCAAGTGGCTTGGTTGAATTTCTGGCAAAACTAGCAGGCTTCAGTGTCATGGTCATGGTTGGGGTCCAGGCAGATAAGACACACAGAGTGGCCATACTTTTCAGGGATCTGTTTGCCGCAGGCACACTTTGAGGAGCGGTCAGAAGACGAGGCTGGTGTAGAAGACAAACTTGTTGAAAAGAACACCGAAAATTTGATGTTTTACACTAGAAAAAAATGAAAATAAAAAGGCGCAATAAGCGCAGGAAATGGCAGTCGACTGTAGCTGCGGGGTCCGCTAAGGCCCAACGTGAGCGGGTCAACAGCGGGAAAAGAACTGAGGTAGGTGTGGGGAACTGCCCACCTATACATGCTAGGCTGACGTCAGCTAACTGATGGCAGTGTGCAGTCCCCCATGACAGACTGCTGGCTAGAAGTTTTCTGTGTGGTCCTAGTGCCTGACGGCTTAGTTCTACCAGTGTGGCCTGCTGCAAAAACATTCCTCAAAGTAAGATTACTAGGTCTGCTTGGCCCAGTCTGGAGCAATTAGGATCACTGTTGCATGTTTCCCTTCTGAGCTTTAGCAGCACCCTCAGCAGTAGAGGGAAAGGGGGAAATGCATAAAGGAATCTCTGTCCAACAGAAGACCAAGGTGTCCTCTAGGACAGTCACCACTCATGGTGGCCAGCAACAAAAGAGGGAAAGCTGTTAGTTTTGCCAAGAGGTGAACAGGTCCACCTCTGGTGTGCCCCACCTTCTTAACGCTGTTGCAAGCACTTGCTTGTTCAAGGTCCATTCGTGGTTGCCTTGACTGATTCTGTCTTTCCCTTGTAGGTACACTGATGACAACTGCACCTCTAGCTTGTATGCCAGGCTCCAGATCTTCACTGCCTCTGTGCACAGCTTGGAAGATCTTGTTACTCCCTGTTTGTTTATATAGTACATGGTGGTGGTGTTATCTGTCCTGATTTGGACTGACACCTGAGGTGGAAAGAAAAAGCATGCATTGCCAGATACATAGCACTGAGTTCCAGGAGGCTTATGTGCTCCTGGGACAATAGTGTGGTCTACACCCCACTTACAGTGAGGTCATCCAGGTGGGTGCCCCATCCTAGGAGGGAGGTATCTGTAGTGAGCACCACTGTGGACAACATCAGAGGAAGGGGATTCCCTCTCTGAGGTTCTCCTCCTCTTTCCACCAGTCCTGTGCCTTTAGAAGGCACTCTGTAACTGGTACCAACTTTGACAGAGTGTCCCGCCTTCAGGTCCAGTGGGACCCTAGGTGGTACTGAACATCCCTCATTTGAAACCTGGTGCTTGGGACCACAGCTGTGGAGGCAGCCATATGCTTGACCAACTGCAGAAAAACCCTTGCTGGTCTGGGCTGCCCAGCTTTGAAAGACCTTTCCAGTTCTGTGAGGCTTACCACTCTCTCCTGAAGGAGGAAAGCTTTCCCCTGCTGTGTGTCCAGCTCTGCTCCTATGAAGTCCAGTATTCTGGGTAGGTTCTGTCTGAGACTTTTGGATGTTTATCAGGACCCCAGATCTTCCAGGATTGGCTGAGTGAGCTGGAGGAAGACCTTGGCCTCCTGGTAGGACCCTCCTGAAATTAGCCAGTTGTCCAGGTAAGGGAAGACCACCACACCTTGTCTTCTCAAGTGTGTTGCGACCACTGCTACACACTTTGTGAAGACCCTTGGTGCTAAGGAAAGGCCAAAGGGTAGGGCCGCAAACTGATAGTGGCAGCTCCCTACCCTGAATCTGAGGTACCATCTGTGGGAGGGTCTTAGTGGAATATGAAAGTAGGTGTCCTTCAAATTCAGTGACCCCAACCAATGTACCTGCTGCAGAGATGGGATCACTGTGAACAGTATCACGATCTTGAACTTTTCTTTTTTTCAAATGTTTGTTCTGAAATCTTAGGTCTAAAATGGTCGCCACTCTTCATTTTTTCTTGTGGGTGAGGAAGTATCCAGAGTACAGAGCCTTGTCACATCAGGCAGAGGGAAATGGAAATTATGTACTTACCGTAATTATTGATCTTCCCAAATATCTTCACCATTCATTACCAATGGGTCCTACCAGAGGTCAGGACTTTGCCCGAGGAGGGGGAAAAAATTTTCTGAGCTGGAGGAGCAGACGTCGGGATGGCACCACCACGAGGCCAGAGTTCTACGTGGTGCTCACGGGCTGGCCAGTAACAGACACGACTCCTCCGATAACTCAGTTCTTGTCCACCAAGCGAGGAAGAAAGGATAAGGACAGGGATAGAAAGAGGGCAAGGGTGCCCGAATGATAAAGGGGAGGGGAATAAATATAAAGCCGACTAAAAGAAGGGGTCATAGCCAAAAGGGACAAACTAATATGGAAGGGGTGACCAGTACACTGGGCAGCCCAAAAGGCAGAATAGAAAAAAAAAATAGACAACAAAGAAAGAAGAAAAGAGACGGAAAAAAACAGGCTCCCCCTGAGGAGGCTATCAACTCCCCATTCAGTTCCTCTCCCTCCTAGACCTTCAATCCCCTGCATGGGGACCAGACAGGCCCCTCAGACTAAGAACTGAACGGCAGAGTTTGAGGATGTAAGGGCCAGGGGCCCCAAGAACTTCACCAGTCCCTGACCAGAGATCTTCCACAAGACAGGAGGGAGAAGGACAAGGGGAAGGGGAGGAAAGAGATAAGTATCCCTGATCCCCAGGAGGGAAACCACAAGAGGCCTAGCTGGCCACCCTTTCTTCCAACGGTTTCAAGAGGGTTTCCAGGAGAAGATCCTAAAGAAGGAAAAAAAAAACCCAAAGAGACCTTGTTCACACTGGCATCTTCCCCATTCGTCTTCCTTTTTTTTTTTTTTTTGAAAAGGAAGTCACAACCGTGGACCCCTACATCCAATTTAAGGAAGAGTCAAAATAGCTTGACGTTACAGCCAAAGAGACCAAGGCAGGAAGGCTAACTGGTATCACACCCACTAGCCGTAGGAGATCCAGGGGATTTTTCAAGAACAGCTGCAACAGATCCCTGAATTTGAAACATCTGCCAAGGCTGTAGCGTTGAAAACAATCCTGACCTTTGATGGAATCAGACAACCTTAGACACCAGAACAGAAGATCCTTTAGAAGGATACTCCCTACCCCTACAGGGAGTGAAACAGGGAAAAAAAAAGGGATCAGAAGGCCAACCAGGGAAGGGCTGACAGAGCCGTAAGAAAAAATTACTCGCCATAGTAATGTTGTTTCTTCTAATGGAGTCTTGCTGTATTCAGACATAATGCAGTTAGCCCCAGCACTTGAACTGCCCTGGAGAGGAAAGAGTTAACTCTATGCAGAAGCATAGAACGTCGAGCTCGAGCTGTTTTCAAACCTCTGTCTGTGGTACTTCTCAGTGTAACAGTCAGATTCTTACTAGCACACTAACTAACATACTATAGTATGGAAATTGTTCAACATATAGCCAAAGGGCAAAAAATTATTTTTGGGCCCAAAAGACTCAAGTCAAGAACCCAAGAAGGAAAGGTAGTGACAATCAAGGAATCAACAAAGTCCAAGAGGGTAGTATCTTTCAAAAAGAGGTGTGCAAGAACAAGAGGGCACAATTTGAAAGATGGGGGCGGCTCAGAGGTAATTTAAGGAAGTATTTTTCACAGAGGGGTTGTGGATGCATATAACGGCCTTCGGAGGAGGTTGTGGAGTCAAAATCAGTGGTGGAATTCAAGCATGCATGGGATAGTCATAAGGCAATTCTGGGGGGTTGGGGTAGGAAGAAGTAGGCTGCTGGTTAACTAGGATCTGCAGCTTATCCAGTAGGTAGGGAAATGGGCAGACTGGGTGGGCCAAGCGGTCCTTATCTGCCGTCAAATTCTATATTTCTATATATATTTAATACTTAAGTATAAAACACCAGAAAAATAATAACAACATCCACCCCACCCAAGAGGGAGGGTACAAGGTACACCCCTGAGGTGCAACACTGCACCTGCCAGCCCACTTCCCAAAAACCCAGGTTCTGAGGAGGTGGGAGATTGAATACAGCAGACTCATTAGAAGAAACAACATTACTATGGTGAGTAATTTTTCTTCAAACAACATGAAGTCTTGCTGTATTCAAACATAATGCAAACTACCAAGCAGTTCCCTATGGAGGAGGGAATGCAGAACCTACTTTGGGAAGAGGCTCTGCAGTACTGCTGTGCCAAACCTAGCATCACTCCTAGCCTGGATGCCCAGGGAGTAATGCGTGGTAAACGTATGTACTGTTTTCCAGGTGGCTGCTTTACAGATCTCTAACAAAGGTATATCTCTGGCTGCAGCTAGAGAAGCAGCTGTACCCCTGGTCGAATGAGCCCTCAGGCCTGAAGGAAGCGTTCTACCCAACTTGTCATAACAGAATTGTATACAAGAAACAATCCACCTGGCAATAGTTCTTTTAGTGGCAGGCTTACCTTTCCCCACTTCACCATAAGTGAGAAACAATTGAAGACAGTCATTTCTATGTTGAGAAACAATTGAAGACAGTCATTTCTATGTGCCTTAGTATGCTCAATGTAGTAGCTAAGGGCCCTCAACGTCCAGACTGTGTAACCTTTCACCTGAAGAAGAATGATCAGTGAAAACCACAGGGAGAGATACAGACTGGTTCAGATGAAAATCTGATATCACTTTGGGCAAGAACCTCCTATTGGTTCTTAGGACCACTTTGTCCCTATGGAAGGAGATGAAGTCAGGTTCAACTGACAGAGCCTGTAACTCACTAATCCACCTGGCAGAAGTAATAGCTACCAGGAACAGTTTTCCAGGTCAAGTACTTCAATTTGGCCAAAGCCAGAGGTTCAAAGGGTGGCCGCATAAGCTGAGCTATGCAGACATTAAGATCCCAAGGCGGAGTGGGTTCCCTAAAGGGAAGGTTAATGTGAACCAGTTCTTTGAAAAACCTTTTGAAAACAGGATGAGATGCCAAGGAAGAGACCTTCCCTGCTGAGAGGAATGCAGAGACAGCTGCTAGATGAACCTTCAGAGTGGCAGGCCTAAGGCCTAGACCATTCAGATGAAATAGATAGTCTAAGGTTGTGGAAACGTCTGCAGAATCAGGCAGGATGCCTTTCTGGGAGCACCAAATACTGAACCTTTTCCATTTGGAGTTGTAAGGTTTTCTAGTGGAAGGTTTCCTGGAGACCTTCAGAATATCCAGAACTCCCTGAGAAAGATGTAGTGCTGCATATTCTAACTTTTCAAGAGCCAGGCCTTGAGATTGAGAGACTGGAGACTGGGGTACCAGATCCGCCCCCTGGGAGAAGGACAGGAGATTGTATGTCCTGGTCAGAGACAGGGGACGTGACACTGACAAGGACAGCAGTAGAGGATACCATGGCTGTCTGGCCCAATCTGGAGCCACCCGTATCACTGTGCAGGGTTGAGTCCTGATCTTGATCAGAACTCTGAACAACAGAGGGAAGGCATAGAGAAACCTGCCCTACCAATCCAAAATGAGAACATCCTGGGGAACCATCCCCAGGACTGGAGGTCTGCAACAAAGCAGAGGAAGCTGATGATTGTCCGGAGATGCAAAGAGATCTATCTCTGGAGTGCCGCACCTGGAGAAGATGACCTTCAGTATGTGAGGATCCAGGGACCATTCGTAGTGTCCCTGTGATATTCTGCTCAGAACCTCTGCTAGTATGTTGTCCTTCCCAGAAAAGGTGAACTGCTACCAGAGAAGTCTGAAAAGAATAGGCCAGAGACCACAGCTTCATGGCTTCTGTGCACAAGGCCGAGGACAGAGTGCCTCCCTGCTTGTTGATGTACCACATTGTGGTGGTGTTGTCCGTTCTGACTTGGACCACCTTGCCCCTGACTGAAGCCGAGAAGCTCTGCAGGGCTAGAAAAACTGCCCTGAATTCCAGTAGATTGATATGAAGGTGAGACTCTTGTGGGGACCAGACTCCTTGAGCTGTCAGGGCTCCCAGGTGGGCTCCCCACCCTAGGAGAGAAGCATCCGTAGTTAGAACTACTGATGGGACTTGAGGGAGAAATGGAACCCCTTGTCTGAGGTTGTCCTGGTCCAGCAACCACTAGAGAGCTTAGACCAGAGTCTGAGTCACTGGGATCAGTTTGGTAAGTGAATCCTTCTTTTGAGACCAAAAAGACCTTAGATCAAACTGAATGTCCCTCATCTAGAACCTTGCTCCCTGCACCACTGCTGTGGAAGCTGCCATGTGGCCCAGGAGCTGGAGGAACTGTCTTGCTGGGCGGGAGACCTGAGGTCGAAAGGAGGAAGCGAGATCCACTAGGGCCTTCACCCTTGCCAGGGGAAGGAAGGCTTTTGCTTGTACAGTGTCCAACTCTATGCCTATAAAGGTGAGAAGTTGAACTGGTTCAAGGACAGACTTTGGCAGACTGAGAAGAAACCCCAAGGAGCCGAGTAGGTCCTGGGTGGTTTGAAGAGCTGACTTGACCTGTAAAGGTGACTGCCCCACTAAGAGCCAGTCGTCCAGATACAGGAAGATGGTGATACCCTATCTTCTGAGGTAAGCCACCACTACTGCAAGGCACTTTGTGAACACCCTTGGAGCTGATGTTAGACCAAATGGCATAGCTCTGAATTGGTAATGGCCTGAAGGCAACTCGAACCTGAGGTATTTTTTGTGGGAGCACCTGACAGGAATATGGAAGTAGGCATCCTTGAGGTCCAGAGATGCTAGCAAAACCCCTGGCCTTAGAGAGGGAAGGATTATTCCCAGAGTTACCATTTAGTATTTGGGCTTTGAAATGTGTTTGTTCAAATACCTTAGGTCTAGAATGGGTCGCCACTCCCCTGTTTTCTTTGGGGTAAGGAAGTAACCTGGAGTACAGTCCTTTTCCCCTGTGCTGAGTAGGAACCTTCTCTATAGCTCTGAGAGCTAGAAGAGAGGAAACCTCTGCCTCTAGGGCAATGGTTTCTGAGAGTGATGCGGGTGGAAAAGACTTGGCCCTTTTTTGGAAATTTTCTGAAGCTGAGGGCCAGTCCTGGCTTACTACTTCCAGGACCCACTTGTCTGAGGTCACAGACTTCCAGGCCTGGAGTAGTCACCAGCCTGCCTCCTACTGAAATGGGGAGTCGACCGGGCTGACACATCAGGGTGTCTACTTGGCAGGAGCCTTAGACTGAGAGGAGGAGGGAGCAGCTCTGCTCATCCCCCTCCTGCCCCTCCCTCTGAAGAACCCCCTCTGTGGGAAGGGAAAGGAGGCCTGGGCTTGGTAAAAAGGCCTTTGAAAGGGCCTGCCCCTGTCCCTAGACTGCTGCTTGTGCGGAGTGGCTTGCCTTTCTTTGGCCTGTGCACTCCTGCACGTGGTCCTGTTTCATCCATTTTCTTCATGTAAGCCTCTGTCTGCTCCCCAAACAGAGAGTTACCTACTACAGGAAAATCCATAGCCTTACTCTGGGTATCCTGTGAAAGGCTAGTACATCTGAGCCAAGCATGTCTTCTGGGAGACACAGATGTAGCCATGACTCTAGATGCCCCATCACTGGAGTCCACAGCAGCATGAAATTGCATTCTGGATGCCTGAATTCCATCAGCAGCCACCTTCTCCAGCTCCTTGGCTAGCTGGGGAGAGGTCTGTTTAGCCAGTTCCAGAACTGTATCCTATCTGGATTTCTGGTACCTGGCTGTGTAGGCCATATAAGTAGCCTGCCTGAGTCCCAAAGAGGATGCCAAATACTGTTTTTTGACCATGGCATCCACTTTCCTGGAGTCCTTATCCGGGGGGGGGGTGAAGCCAAAGGAATGTTAGCCCTGTCACAGGCTACAGCCTACACTACCCCAACATGGCTGCAATGACTATAAAGGAATTCCGAAGCTGAGCCTGATAACAAATACCTCCTGTCCATTCTCTTATCCACAAGGGGTATTGAATTAGGGGTTTGTAAAATTTTGTGTGTCTGTTTCCCCAAGGATTTATGAAGAGGGATAGACAGTCTTTTGGACTCTGGGATGTCCATCATTTCCACAAAATCAGGCTCTTCATCCTCCTCTGCAGCTTCAACCAAGGGAAGCTGCAGGGTTTCTGCCACCTTTTTGTAGAACAAAAAATGTGAAGGGGACTCAGAGAGCCTGGAAGGAGAGACACCTGAGGGCCTGTTTGGGGAGATGTCCGGTTCAATGGGCACATCCAGACCACCCCTGGTCATCGTCATCATCATCATCCTCGGGATAGTCTTCGTCTCCCTCCCACTCCTCATAAAAAGCATCTGGATCATAATCCGGAGGAGACAGATCCGACCGAACTGACCGCCTAACCAGCGGTACCAGTTCGGACGGAACCAGCCTAAGTGATTGAACAATGCTAATACGCTTTGGCTATTTAGATCCTTGATTTGGAGGTACAATACCCGGATCGAACCGGCAGACTTACGGTTCTTTTTGATGGAACCAACCCCTCGGGATTGGCTCTCCTTTTGGCCGAGGAGGTATCGCCTAGGTCAGTACGCACCTCCTCAGGTTTGGCCGCAACCGAACCGGGCTAGCCATCCAGATCTACGGGCTTCTCGGCTTCCCTTTCCTTCAGCCTACTCAGTCTTTTATCTAGAGTGGATTTAGGAAAGTTTTTACAGATTTGGCAGTCTGACTTGAGGTGGTCAAACCCCAGACAGTAAACACAGATGAGGTGGGGGTCAGCCTTAGCAAAGGCCTCCCTACACTCAGTACAGTACTGAAACCCAGTGGGACTGGTTTTCTTCTTGGGTTTCTCAGACATGGCCAACCTAACAAATTACCCTATTGCAGCTTTCAAGCCAGGTAATACAATCGGTTACAAACCGTGTCACAGGCATTTTAAAAGAACCGGCCAAAAACCTTGGTTCTTTTGAAATTGATCGGCAGAGATGTAAGTTTGTCATGGATGAGGTTTTAATGACTCATTGTTTGCTCATGAAATCATTAGTAAACAGTAGTAAATGTTGTGGCACTGTCATCATTGCTACATTCTGATGACGCTAGTGAAAGTCATGGAAATCCTGAATAAAGATCAAACGTTATGGAATCAATGACATGTATGACTGCCATGACAAACTTACATCCCTATCAATCGGTACCGGAACACCACTCTAATCCCAGAAATAAATTTAAACAGAATGGGTCGGTTTCAAACCGGACCGACCGGAAAGAAACCAAAGAAAAGAACAATTTCCAACTTATTCACAGAATAAAACACAGTCACTACTTATCTACACACTACCTGTATCATAGACAGAGGCTGGAAATCCAAAAATAAAAAAAAATTATACGGTTTAAACCGAACGCTTCACTTTTACCGAACCCAGCAGAGGAAATCTCCGGAATGACTTCACTGTTAGGCGGAGTAAAGAATATACAGGTTACTCACCTGTAACAGGAGTTCTAGGAATGGTATATGTTGTTCATCCACACTTATTGGCAGGTATCCTTGCCGCTTTAAATCTTGCCGGAAGGTCTTCAAGCTAGCTCCTCCCACCCACCTGGGTGGTATAACTCGGCTCCGCCCCATGGCGCCAGATCTGGCCCGCTGGAAGCTCAGGTTGTGCGCCAAGCCGGGAGGTCGGTATGGATGAACAACATATACCATTCCTAGAACTCCTGTTACAGGTGAGTAACCTGTATTTAGGGACATGGATATGTTGTTCATCCACACTTATTGGCAGACTCTAGCAGTTCTCCGGGAGGAGAGGCAAGACGCACACACCCCAATACTTACTTGGGAAGAGAGACTGGAGAACCGAGGCCCCAAAACCAGCATCCCGCGTGACTCAAGGTCGATGTGGTAATGGGTAATGAAGGTGTTTGCTGACTTCCAGGTAGCAGCCCTGCAGATTTCCTGGATAGGGACGTCCCTGGAAGCAGCCACCGATGCAGCAGTATGGCGGGTAGAATGAGCTCTTATCCCTCTTGGAGGCTCCATGCCCGCCAACTTATAGCAGAGATCTATGCAGGAGGTGACCCACCTGCTTATCGTCCGCTTGGCTGCAGGTCTGCCAGATGCAGCTTCAGCGTAGGTGACAAACAGCTGGCGAACCTCTCCCCGAATTTCAGCCGTGCGCTCCTTATAATAAGCGAGCGCCCTTCTAGGGTCCAAAGTATGGAGCCTATATTCGGCCTCCGAGGTGTGATTGGGGTAGAACATCGGCAGAGTCAACACCTGGTTAAGGTGAAACTCCGACACCACCTTCGGAAGGAATTTCGGGTGGGGGCGCAGGATAACCTTGTCCCTGTGGAAGACCAGGTAAGGAGACTCGATGGAAAGCGCCTGGAGCTCTCCCATCCTTCTGGCTGACGTGACAACCACCAAGAAGGCGGTCTTCCACGACAGGTGAGAGAGAGCACACCAGTGCATAGGTTCGAATGGCTTGCCCATGAGCTTTGCCAGTACCAGCAGCAGATCCCACGGAGGTGGAGGTTCTCGCACCGGAGGGGAAATGTGATCAAGGCCTTGAAAAGCGCCAGACCACCTTCTCCTCATGCCACTGACTGCTTCCTCGCCCGCGCCTGTAAGCAGAGATGGCTGCCAGGTGCACCTTAGGTCACGACCTAAGCCCTTGATTAGAAAGGGACCATAAATAGTCAAAGATGCTTGCCAAGGAACAGGAGGAAGGTCCAAGCGCTTCTGTTTCGACACCAAATGGAAAACCTTTTCCATTTGAAGGCATAGCATTTTCTGGTCAACTCCTACGGGACGCCTCAACTACATTGAGGACCCGTCGGAAAGACCCAAGGCCTGGAACTCTAGGCAGCCAGGAACCAGGCCATCAGGTGCAGGGATTGAAGGTCCGATGGAACACCTTCCCTGATTGACTGAGAGCAGGTCCGGCGAGCTGGAAGCTGCCAGCGAGTCCTGGAGCTGAGACTGAGGAGATCTGGTACCAGAACTGGCGAGGCCAGTCTGGGGCTATCAGAATCACCTGCGCCTTGTCCTCCTCGCTTGAGAAGCACCTTGTGGATCAAGGGAAATGGGGAAAGGCGAGAAGAGGCCCGGGTCCACTCTCAAGAAGGCATCCCCTGCAGCGGAGCCCTGCTGAGGGGGCGGGCATGGAACAGTCTCAGCTTTATGCCTCCCTGGAGGCAAACAGGTCCACCTGAGGTGTGCCCCAATGGGAGAACAGATGCTGTACTACTCCGCAGGAGAGACCACTGTGGATGCAGCCCCTATCTGGCTCAGGGCATCGCCAGGGTGTTGGAGGCTCCTGCCACATGAATGGCTAGGAGATCCGCCAGGCTGCGACGAAAGTGACCAAATGCGGAGAGCTTCTGCATAGAACCATGGAGCGGCCCGCCCCTGGCGGTTTAGATAGTACATGGTCGTGGTATTGTCCGCCTGACTCGGACCACTTGACCCCGGAGGAACGGAGCAAAGGCGGTGAGAGCTAAGGCGGACCGCCAAGCTCCAGCAGGTTGATGTGGCATCGACTCCGCTGGGGACCAGAGGCCGTGAGCCCGTGTTCCCCAGATGGGCACCCCAACCCATCAAAGAGGCATCGGCGATAGAGAGACCGTCGGCTCGGGCGGACGAACGGATGCCCTCCTGCAAATGAGCTGAACGATCCACCACTGGAGAGCGCTCACATCCCCTGCGCCACTGACACAAGCTGGTCCAAAGGATCGCAGCGCCAGACCACTGTCTGGCCAGTCCCCATTGAAGGATGCATGTTCCAACGGGCCCAACGGACCACGCCTGGTGCAGGCCGCCATGAGACCCAGGAGGCGAGGAAGTCCCGGCAGGGAGCAATTGCCCAACCAGAAATGACTGGGCAAAGGAGGAAAGAACCTCGCCCTGTCCGGCCGAGCACGCGCCTGGCTCAAGAGAGTCGAGCTGCGCCCGATGAACAGAATCACCTGCTCGCTCGAAATCACTTGGCCTCATTGATAAGGAGGCCTAGTTGAGAGCAGACCTGAGGGCCAGATCTCTGACCACTCCACCTCCTGCCTGGAGGGAGCCGTATCAGCCAGTCGCCCAGGTAAGGGTACACCCGACCCTCGGCGCCTCGCAGGGAATGCTGTCACCACTGCCATGCATTTGGTGAAGACCCTGGAGCTGGAGACAAGTCAAGGGCATGGCTCGAACTCAAAAGGGATCCTTCCACTGGAAGCGAAGGAATCTCTGGTGAGACGGACGGATAGGGACGTGAAAACGCGGCCCTGCAAGTCCAGAGAGCAGAACACATGCCACGCTCCAAGGATGGTATTATCTGAGCCAGAGTGACCATCCTGAAGGTTCGAGACCTTAGGAACTTGTTTAGGTCGTAGGTCGAGAATGGGGCGCCAGCCCCCATCCGCTTCGAACCAGGAAGTACCTGGACACAAACCCTGGTCTGAAGGAGGGTCCTCCACCTCTTATCACCTCCTTCTGGAGGAGGAGGCGTCGGCTCGGGCGAGCCGCCAGTGAGGCTGGGGACTGCCCCCGAGGGGCGACGGCCTGGAAGGGCGGTGCCTGCTCTAATTTAGAGGCAGGCTCTTCCCACCACCTCCAAAACCCACCTGTCCGTGGTAACAGCGGACCAGGCGGAACGGAAGGCCGGAGCCATCTCCCCATGGGGAACTAGGTAAGGTGACGGGGATGGGGCGACACCCTCAGCCCGCCACTGGGCAGGCTTGGAGGAGGGACTGGCCGAGGGACCTCCTGGGCCTTTTCCTCCCTGCCTCCTGTTAGAGGAAGCCGGCGGCTTGGGTTTGGGATGCCAAGGCCGAGCCTGCTGGCCCTGACGTTGTTGGGTCAAGGCTGGGGCTAGGATGACTAAAGGGCTTAGGCTGTGGTTTATGGCCTTGTCCTTTTGAGCCGAAGAGACAGAGTCCAAGTAGCATTGACTTCTCGATCCTCTGCAGGTGACCTTCCACCCCAGGGCCAAGAGGTCAGTCCCCAAAGGGAACATCCGCTAACTTGTGCTGGGTATCCGGCAAAGGTGGATATCCTCAGCCAAGCCCGCCGACGATAGCCACCGCGGCCGCCACCGACCTGGCACGAGTCCCCATATCCAAAGCAGTCTGAGCTGCTGTTTGGCCACTGCCCTGCCCTGGTCCCGCACCTGCTTGACCGTAGTCTGCAGATCCACGGGAGATGAGGGATGACTCATCCAGGGAGCCCAACAGGGCATGAGAAAAATGTGCCATGAGGATGGCCAACTGGCCTGACGAAGGCCGAGAGGACGCAGCATAGATTTTTCACCGACATAATCCACCTTTCTGGATTCTTTGTCGGGAGGTTTGTCCACATCCCTTGGCGCAGCCGGGCGCCGAAAACGCTGTCGGTAACCAACCCCTCAGCAGAGGGGTGCTCCAAACCGACAGGGAACCGTAGGACCGTGATACTTCCTGGCCATCGTGGCCAAGGCGAGGGAAGCCGGGCGCTGCCAAAGCTCCAGGGCCAGACCCACTATGGCCTCGCCACCGGAAAGGCCTCCATTGAGAATCCTCGTCCAGAATCTCCGTGAGGGGATACCTGGCCTGCTTGGAACGGGTTCGAGCTCCATCCCGTGGACTCCAGATGAGCCAAGCAGTCCTAGGAAGGACGACGGGCTATCGCCCATTGACTGTCCTCCTGAGGACTCCAAGTCCAGTCGCTGGAGAAAAAGGAGGAATTATCTCGGACTCGGACGAGTCCTCAAAGAGCTGCCTCTGGCCTGAGCCACCCTACCTGCCGAGGCCGGTCGGGAGTGAGGGTAACCGACAGCCGATGGGGTAGACCTTAGCTGACCGAGAATCCTGGTCAAGCCCCAAATAGTGGCTGTGGAGGCGGAGGTTCCACCGGAATCGGTGGAGCAGCTGGTTTTGGCCGAACAACCGCCTGGGTACAGGCCCTCGGTAAGTCGAGGGGCCGTGCGGCCGGCCCGGTGACAGCCACTTAATGGCCGGGGTTATACTGCGCCGCTTATTCCCGGTCAGGAGAAGTTGTTGCTGCTACGATCCTCGCACTGGCCGACGTAACTTACGCCGAAGCCTCCTCGCCCGGGGAGGACGATAGGACGAAGCGGCGACGTTGCCATCAGCGAAAGCGAGACCCCAAGGACGGCGGATCGGCTGACCGCCAAGAGGTCCGAGACTGAGACTGAGAGCCTCGCTTTTCCGAGGTCGGTGCGGGAAGTGTCGGCCGAACCGCACTCCCTTCGCTCGAGGGTTCATCCGAGGGCCCGGAACCAGAGGCACAGGCAAGCCCACGGATCTCAACTTCGGGGAACCGGGGAGAGGGAGTCTCGCCCTATAGGCGACAGCCCGTCCAACGATCGAGAAAATCTCGACTTTGCCGACAGGAGTCTCGTCAACTGACCTGACGGGACACCGTGAGGCCAGTGGGCCGAGCGGTCGACAACGGGAGAGGAACCTTTCCCCGCTCCCAAGAGCGCCGACGGAGGGATTTACCTTTGTCCTCTTTTGGACCGAGAAAGGTCCAGCAGACGCTGGCCCTTCTCCCTTAGTGGAGAGGGACAGACAAAGCTCCTTAAAGGAAGCTGTGGGAAGAACCCAGAGAGCCCGGATAAATGCTGCGGCCGAGGAAGATAGGTCTGACCGCGCGCCTCCTCGTGAGGCGATCATCTGCTCGAGCTGATCCGCCGAGCCCACCGCCGCGAGACACCACCGACCGGGCCTCCTTAGACTTCACCGGAGGGAACGCTCGGACGGCCCAGTGCACCGGCAGCACGGTCTTCGGTGACGAGGTCGAAAAGAAGAGCACAGGTCGCATTCCTGTGGGTCGGCTGAAGGCCTAAACAGTAGACACGTGGAGTGTGGATCCGCCCGAGACATCTCTGATTCCACAGGGCATCTCTGAAAACTGGAGTCGACTGTCCATCGCAGCCGCGAGGAATCGAAGACCGAAGTCTTTTTAGCAAAAAACTTTCCAATTCGCAAAACAGAAGAAAATAGGAACCAGTCTCAAACGCAGAGCGTTAAGGAAGGAACCTGAGCTTCCAAGCGGTAAGGAAGATCAGGCGTCATGGGGCGGAGCCGAGAGTTATACCACCCGGGTGGGTGGGAGGAGCTAGCTTGAAGACCTTCCGGCAAGATTTAAAGCGGCAAGGATACCTGCCAATAAGTGTGGATGAACAACATATCCATGTCCCTAGAACTGACGGTTACACTGAGAAGTACCACAGACAGAGGTTTGAAAACCGAGCTCGAGCTCAACGTTCTGTGCTTCTGCATAGAGTTAACTCTTTCCTCTCCAGGGCAGTTCAAGTGCTGGGGCTAACTACATTATGTCTGAATACATCAAGACTTCATGTTGTTTGAAGTTGGGAAGCTGGGAAACAGGGTTTGCCTCCTAGAAAAGCTATGTCTTTCCTTGACTCTCGTGCCAAATCAGGGAGTAGGGAGAGAGAAAACAGAAGGGACAACGCCTGGTTACAGGGAAGGTGTAATGAATGATGAAGATATTTGGGAAGATCAGTATTTATGGTAAGTACGTAATTTCCATATCTTCCTCAAATTAATCTTCACCATTCATTACCAATGGGTCCGAGTGCCAAGATGGTAAACCCTGAGTGAAAACATTTTTCTTCCAGCCCCCTGTGGGGGATAACCACAGTAGGAGAGGGCCGTTTACAGGCCTGGTGAGGCCCGAGAACTGGAATGAAGCGGCGAAAGCTACGAGACCCGGGAGATGGAAGACACCCCTGCAGTACCCGCCGTGCCCTATGAGAAAAGAAGTGGGCCCCCCAGAATGGTGAGGATTTCACCCTATGCTAGGCTAAAGGTGACAGCCTTGACAGGTGAAGCCACGAAGTCTGCATAATGCAAACTGAAGATCCCACCAGCCTGGAAGCCACCTCGCTGGCGTCACAGACTGCATTAGAGAGATTTCTTGCCATCTCCAGGCCTTGAGTGGTGAGGCAGACGGCTTGCCGGGTTCCCCCACCATTAGGCAGAGCTCCAGGACCTGTCCTAGTAGCGCCAAAGATATGCCTAGCACAGGCCACCTGGTGTGCCACTGTCCACAGAAGAAGGCATGCCGACAAAAATACCCTCCTTCCCCATCGGTAAAACTCAGCCAACTCCTTGCCAAGGGGTCGGTCCGTGATGAGGGCGACAATGCCCAGATGGGGTGTCCAGGAACTCCACTTCCGAAGTGGGGTGGGGCATGGCACCTGGAGACCCCGCAGCTGCGCAATACCTGTGCATACAGTCCCTAGGGGCAGGCGAAGGGGCGAAGGGATGCTGCTAGATGATGTGTGAAGCCTCCACAAATGGCCTCGGCCAGGGAGGTATGGCCAAGGTGTCAGCACTGTATTCTCCCAGGAATGAGTGTCGCATGTCCCGGATTCCGTCTGACAAAGTGGGAAAGACTGAGCTCCTTCATCATCTCTGTCAGGAAACGCTGGTAGGACGTGAGGTCCCCGTCAGCTGAGCAGAGGCAAGAGGAATCCCCTTCCTCGTTAGAGGAAGTTGAACATGTGGAGAAGTTCAAGTCAGAGCTTGGTGGCACAGAAGTCTGAGGTCTGAAAATGACCTCGGAGATGACCCTGAGTGACGGGATGGGGGTGGGGCCTGTCTGGAGGAATGTCTACGAACTCTATAGAGTGCCCTGCTCTATGAGTTTGAGGACCCATTGGGCGGAGGTCACCGTTCTCCAGGCCTCTGCATAAAGAGAAAAACGACCTCCTACCTCCTCTCCCAACGAGACATCGCAGTGAGGTGGGTTGCTCTGAGAGTCATGCTGTTGGAGGGGGAGGGAAGGCGGCGTGGGCAGGTTTAGTCTGGTGAGAGGCGGAGCCCATCGATCCTCTGGGGCCACTTCTCCAACTGAAGCCTCCTTGTTGAGTCTGAGGTTGCTGAGGCTGTTGACTCCCTCGGCCATGAAAACAAGACCTTCAAAATTGTCTCTGTTTCTGGCAGTACACAGACTGCACGGTGTGGACAGCCTTACCGGAGTCTTGTAACTTGTTGTTCATCTTCTCCGTATCCTCACCAAAGAGGATGGAGCCTCTGAAGGGTGCATCTAGGATGTTAGACTAGACATCCTGAGTGAATCCAGACATACGGAGCCAAGAATGGCGCCATAAACAAATGCCCGTGGCAGCTGCCCTTGCCACTGTGTCCGCAGAGTCATAGGCAGATAGTAGTACTCTGACCCAGTCTGTAATAGCTTGGCGAGTTCTGCCTTTACGGGGCAGTCAGGCACACCCTGCAAGATGTCCATTCCTTGTTCACAAAGGGTGTTCTGGAAGTGGACCATATGAGTCAGGAAGTTAAGGCTCCTGATGCTGCAGGTGGCAGACGAGTACACCTTTCTGCCCATAGAATCCAGCTGTTTAGACTCTCTGTCCGGAGGCTGGATGCTCAGATGTTTGGGTCTCTGCGAACGGTCGTGAGCTGTTGAGATGACCACCGAATCCACAGCGGGGTGCTCAGCTAAATAAGATTGTTCCTTGGGTGCCCTGTATAAACGGTCTGCCTTCTTAGGGACAGTCGTGGAAGAGTGAGGGCATCTCCAGGTGGTCTGAGTGACATCTTCGAAGGTGTCGACTATGGGGGAATGACTACTGGCTTGAGATCCTTCTGTCTGAGGTATTTGGCAAGCCTCATACGCTCAGAGTCCAGATCCTCTGTGTCCCAGCCCACTTTAGCCTGAATGTGCCGCATGACCTCCATGAAGGACAGGTCGTCTGGAGGTGACTTGGGCGTGTCCTCAGGCTCCCCAGAAGGTGGCTCCTCGGAGGACAAGGTGGAGGAGTCTGACGGGTGATAAGAATCAGAAGAGGAGACTGATGGGGACCTGTGCCTCCTGCATTTGTGGCGATGCCTACCCAAGGAGCTGGAAGAACTGGGGCTCCTCGACCTGGATCTGTGGTCCTTTCTTTTAGCTACCCTCTTGTGTGGCCTCTTGGGGGGAGGCTGATTTTCCTGACCCTCATCCGAGGGGGGGTTGAGGGACCACTTTTTCTGAGGGCAGGGGTTACCCCTGTCCGGGTTTGGAGCCCGATCCGGTTCTACCGCCGTAACCAGTAGAGGTTTCGGTGGGAGGATGTCACGCGTGATAAGTCGCCCACCAGCAGGAGAAAAGGTCCTTCACCTGGTTCAGGTTCAATTTCGGGGAGCCTGTAGCCGGTTCCAGCAACGGGCCAGGGGCTCAAACGCCAGTACCAACGTTGGTTTTGGCTGGCGTCAGTGGATGCACTGGAGGTGACCACGGGGTATCGGGAATGGCGTTGGGTCCAGAGGAAACTCCAGGAGGCAGCGTTAGGTCTTCTTGTGCCAGTGTGTCGTCCACCCTGACATCCAATGGGGGGAGGGACGCTGGGGGCGACTGAGATCTAGACAGCAGCAGTGGCACCTGGGAGTCCTTAGGGGCGCCCTTTCACAGACCGTCATCGGTGAAAGTCTGACATGGGCTTGGAAGATTTTTCAGAGTGGCACTTGTCTGACGGCAGGACAGAGCATTTCTCTGCTGATTTAGAGGCCTGCTTAGGCGGGAAGGAAGAGGACCTCCCTGCCGACTGGCCTGAGGACTTAGCCTTCTCCCGGGAGTCAGCACGGCATACAGAGGCCAACCGAGGGGCGGAATGGATCTTACCTGGGTCTGACAACCGGCCACACTTCAGAGTAGGAGGCCAAATCTTAATTGGCTGGAGTGTCGCACCAGAAGACCCCGTCTTCTCCTTTGCATCCAAACCACCAGAGGTGGCCAGGGCTTTGACTACACTCAGCCAGGAGTGATGGCCTGACAACTTGGACCTAGAGGCAGTAAGAGATCCGGAGGATTGCGACCTGAAGTGGGACCGCTCCCTTTCTTTTTCCTTCTCCCTGCGCTTCTCCTTGGACTTTGAGGAGCGATGTTTCGCGGCGCTCTTGTGAGGACGGTGGGAAGAGTCCCTTTGAGAGGAGGAGCCCCTCTGCATGGCTGCCAACTGCTGCTGTGCGAGAAAGGCCAGGAGGGACTTCTGGTGATGGATTCGAGTCTAGCTATTGAAGGCGTGGCAGTGGGAGCAGGACTGGGTGTCATGGTCTGGGCCTAAGCACAACAAGCAGGCCGCATGGCCATCCTTGACAGGGATCTGTTTCCCACAGGCGCACTTGTTCGTGTGCCTCAGTGAGGGAGAAGACATGCAGGAACAACTGAAGAAAAAAGTGAAAAAGGTTATTGAAAATTTTGAAAGAAGCAAAAAAAGCGGTCGAGCTGGCGTGAGTCGGGCCGTGGAGCCGATGAGCGTGTGTCAACAGCGGGAAAAGAGCTAAGGCACACTGGGGACCTCCGCCTCTTATACCACGTGGGACGCCAGGGGTGGGCAGATGTCAGGGGTGGTGGTCCCTGCTTGGTACTGCTGGAAGAAGTTTGCCTTGGGGTCCTGTCGCCGGCTGGCTATAGTTCTATATGTGTTACCTGCTGCAAGAGCTCTCTCTCTCTCAAAGATCCAACTTTACACTTTTTAAAACCTGTAGGTCCCATCCTCTTTTTGGATCTGTTAGGCCAAACACTGACAAACCAGGAAAGACAAAGCATTTTCCAAAAGGACATTTAAAAAAGGGTTTAAAGTATGAGAAATGTGGTTTGATTCCCTTAAAAATGAAACCACAATTTCAAATAGCCTAAGAGGTGATTTGTTAGGCTAAATTGTCAAATATCAGCTTGGTTTCCAAATAAAGAAGAACTGAGAATAACAGACAGTAAAAACAGCAAAATGGTTTCATTTAGTAATTTTTTAGTGAAATAAAGATGTTTTAAAGCAGTTCCCCGAAAACTGGAACTGTGTCGAAAACAGCCTTCTCCGGTTCTTGGCAACAGGAGAAAAGTTATATTATACAATGAAAACCTAACGCAAAGTTATCGATAAGTAACTAACAGTATACTATAAAGCTGCCATCATTACCCCTATCCACAAAGGGGGTGACCGAACCAACCCCGCTAACTATCGCCCTATCTCAATACTTCCACCCATCTCCAAAGCCCTAGAAAGGATAGTCTCAGATCAACTCAAGGACCTCCTTGACAAATATAACCTCCTCTGCAGTGAGCAGCATGGCTTTCACAAAGGTCACATCACCACTACTATGCTTGTGGAATTCACCACTGCTATCCACACTGCCCTTGAGGATGGGCTCCTCCATGGTGAGGTCTATATCGACCTCACCAAAACCTTTGATACTGTCAACTACTCTCCTACTCTCTGCCCTGTCAAACACTGGCCTCTCTCAGGACGCCCACAGCTGGTTCGCTGATTATCTCTGCAGGAGATCCCAATGAGTCAAAATCGGTACGTCCCTCTCCTCCTCCCTCCCTTCCTGTCGCTCTGGGGTACCTCAGGGATCCATACTGGGGCCCCTACTCTTCAGTATCTTCCTTAACACCCTACCCAAGGCTTGTGCTAACCAGCTGCTGCTCTACGCAGACAATGCTGTCCTCTTCTCCACCCACTCAGACCACGGCTCTCTCCAACAATCCCTCCAAACCTTTTTCTCTGCAGTTGAGTCCCAGTCCACTACCCATCGCCTAATTCTAAACTACAAAAAAACTAAAGTAACGACTTTTTCCCACTACCAAAGTCACCACCATGGTACCCCACTGACGATCCTTAACTCACTAAATCAACCCCTTGACCAAGTAAACTCCTTCAAATACCTTGAACTCACCCTCGACTCTTTGCTCACCTTCCACAAGCATATTAACAATCTCTGTACTACTGTCAACAGCAGAACTGGTCAGCTACACCGGCATAAACACTGCCTCTCCCCCCCCCCCCCAAAGGCCCTCCACCTGGCTGTCTCCTCCTCCATACTGTCCCTCATAGACTATGGGATACCCATATACAGGGCAGCACACACCACCACCCTCCATAGAGTCAAATTATCCTTAAACAAAGCCTGCCGCTTAGTCACAGGCTGCGACAGGCTTACCCATACCTGCTCACTCTATAGCCTTTAACCACACAGGATTGCTCCATGTAGGGAAGGTGCTCATCAGTCCTGCTTCAGCTCAATGCAAACAAAAGGGACCCAACACTCATTATCTTCTGTTACAACCTGCAATACTCGCCAGTTTCTTTCGAAAAATATTTTGTTTTACTTTGAAACAAACACAGATATCGAAGAGGTGTAGCCCAGGGAGAACTCCACACAAACGACCAACGTTTCACAATCCTTGCAAATGCTTTATCAAGGTGTACTGCACCACATAGTGTTCAGTATTTATACTACAATCCATTAACACCATTATTTAAAAAACATGCAAATTCCTACATTTTTAATTTCATCAACCATTTGACATGAAAAAAATCTTAAAATGTGGGCAGGATACGCTTACAAATAATATTCTGTTTATAAACTTTCTTAAGTTCCCATAAAAAAAGGAATTGGGAGAGAAAAAAAATAATGTATATAAATATATCTTGATAGAAGGAAAGGGGGAAGGGGGAAGAAAAAGTTCTTAATTACAATATCAAATACAATAATCAAAAATTCATCCTTTTATGCTTCCCATATTCTTTTTCATGATATAATTTACTTTCAAAAAATGTTTTTTTCTTCTATATTATAACAATCGTGACAGTTCTATTTGATCATTTAATTCTGGCCACTCTGGAGATCCCAACTGATATATCCAGTAAGCTTCCCTATTTGCTAGTCTATTTTCTACCCCCCGTCCTAAAGACATCCTATCTATATTTATTAAAAAGAGGAATAGGTTTTGAATCCTCCCTTATGCTATTTATATGTTGTGCCATAGCATATTTCAAATCTTTTATTTTTTATTGCCCACATATGTTCCCCCATTCTTATAAGATGTAATATTTTATATTTTTTTCCCTCTTTCGGACTAATAAAAGAGTCCGTTTGCTTAACACATTGCAATACTTGCACCTGCCACATCGTGTGCAGCCCAGGGATGGTGAACCAAAGAAACTTTTATTATTCTTTAACTTTTCTACTGGTTGTATGCTATGGACAACCCGGTCCTTAATGTTTTGTGCCCTTCTATATGTAACTCTAGGCAAATTACTCTATCTCCTTAAGACGCAATTCCGTTCTTAAAATTCCCCAATTACTATGTATTATGCCTTTAACAACATGGGCACTATCTGAAAAAGTTGTTACAAAATTCAACTTATTTTGTTCAATTGCATTCCTTACTTTTTCTTGCAACAGCGGTTCCCTAGGCATCAAATCCACTTCTATTTTCGATTTTTCTATGACCTTGTGACCATACCCCCTCTCCCTTAAGAGATCTGTCGGATCTGCTGCACATTCAAAATAATCCCCCTCTTCTGTACAATTCCTTTTCATCCTCATATATTGTCCTTTGGGAATATTCTGTATAGTATGTTCAGGATGACAGCTACTACCTTTTAAAAGTGTATTTCTATCAGTGGGTTTTCTGAAGAGGGAGGTCACAAAGTCACCTTCCATTGTTTTAGTGATAACCAAATCTAAAAAATTAATTTCCTCCACGTCATACTTAAATTAAAAATTAAACTTTGGTTCTTGTTCAATATATTCTTTAAAGTTCAATAATTCATTCTCAGATCTATGCCAAATCATAATACCATCATCGATGAAACGTTTATGAAATTCTATTTTATCTCTGTATGGATTCTTTTCTGTATGTATATATCACTTTTTGTTCCCAATAGACCATTGCCAAATTGGCATAGTTGGGGGCAAACGTTGCCCCATTGCTGTTCCCTGTTTCTGCAAATAATGCCGTCCCATGAAGCTAAAGGCATTACATTCCAACACCAACTTAGACATTTGTGTTAATATTTTTGTTTCTGGAATTCTATTTTCCCTCTATTCCAGGAAATAGGCCATACTTTGTAATCCATAATTATGGGGTACATTCATGTATAAACTAACAATATCCATTGTAACTAAGAATCTATTTTTAGCCATAAAAGTTTCCTTGGTTAAATTTATAACATCCCTGCTGTCTTTTAAATATGACCTTAACCCCTGCACACATGATTTTATGTGGCAATCAACAAAGTGGGAAAGAGGTTCAGTTAATGACCCATGTCCTGAGACGATCAGCCTCCCGGGCAGATTATTTAAAGTTTTGTGGACTCTAGGTAATAGGTAAAAACTGACTGCAACGGGTATTTAGTTATAAGAAATTCCAACTCTTTTTTTATTAATGTGTCCTTCCTGATATGTTTTTATGATGAATACATCTATTTTCTTTTTAAACTCACAAGTGGGATCACTAGCCAGTGGTATGTATACATTTCTGTCATCAAGTTGTCTGTTCGCTTCTTTGTTGTAGTCATTAGTATCCATGACTACAACACTTTATCAGCAGCTTTTATTGTTATTTCACAATTATCTCCCAGATCTCTAAGTGCTTTTCTCTCTTGATTGGATAAATTATTAAAACCCTTTCTATGCAAGTTACTTTTATAGAAATGTTCTAAATCCACCATACACGCCTTGAAGAAAACATTAACCACTGGATTCACTGGAGGAATGAAAGTGGATCTTTTTCTCAGACCCAAATCATTATACGTTACTTTCCCTCCCATTGCATCCAAATTTACTAAATTTTGTGAGTCGTACTGTTCCTGGTTACATTCCCCACTTATCCTATGATCCCCTTCAATTTGAAAAAAACACTTCAAATTAAGTAACCTAATAAATCTGTTCAAATCCAAAAACATTTCAAATTTACTTATATACGCAGATGGAACAAAATTCAAACCTTTATCCAACACTTCATTCTCTATGCTTGTTAAAACGTAACTTGACAGATTTATTACATTATTCTTCTATTCTATATCTCGCTACCAGATCTACATATTTGACTCCCCCCGGGGCCTGTTTGTTTTTTATCTGGATTTATTACAAACTCATTATCATTTACTAACATTTGCGTATCTCTTAAAGCCCCATTTTCCAACCTTTCATCAAACATCACATTTAAATTCAGAGAGAAATCATTATTACAGCTACTTGAGTCATTCCATGAGGAGCATATTCTCTTATCCAGATTGTCACGATTGCTATAATAAAGGAAAAAAAACATTTTTTGAAAGTACATTTGATCATGAAAAAGAATATGGGAAGCCATAAAAGGATGACCTTTTGATTATTGTATTTGATATTGTAATTGAGAACTTTTTCTCCCCCCCTTTCCTTCTATCAAGATATATTTATATACATTCTATCTTTTTTCTTCTCCCTATTCCTCTTTTTATGGAAACTTATCAAGAAAGTTTATAAAGAGAAAATGATAAGCAAGCATGTCCTGCCTACATTTTAAGATTTTTTTCAAAATTAAAAATGTAGGAATTTGCACGTTTCTTTCAATAATGGTGTTAATGGATTGTAGTATAAATACTGAACATTACGTGGTGCAATACACCTTGATAAAGCATTCGTAAGGAAAGTGAAACGTTGGTCGTCTGTGTGGAGTTCTCCCTGGGCTACACCTCTTCAATATCTATGTTTGTTTCAAAATAAAAAAAAATATTTTTCTAAAGTTTGTAACAGAAGATAATGAGTGCTGGGTCCCTTTTGTTCACTCTATAGCCTCTCCAGCTGCCTCAACTTTGAAAGCAAGCTCAAATCCCAGACCTGCCTGCTAGCCAAAAAAATCTCCTCTGGTTTACCTGCCCCTGGCCTCTCTAACATCATCCGTCCTAACACTGCCCCCAGGGCTACCCGCAGTTCCACCAAACTGTCTCTCCTAGTCCCCTGCTGCAAGACGTCCTTAGGGCAGTGCTCCTTCTCCTATAGCCCCCCCCCGGATGAATGCTCTACCCACCTGGGTCACCTCTGCTTTAAACCTTGGCTCCCTCAAAACAACCCTCTGATCTCATCTCCTCTCCTCCTGCTCCTGTGACTGTAACTAATTCTAGCCCTCTCTCTCCTGCTTTCTCTCACTCTCCCAACCTTGCCAACTCCCCCTATGACAATGGATTTCACTTAATCCAGTTTATGTTTGTTGACCTTGTATTTTAAGCTGCGGCTATCATTGTCTTCCACCTTGTTCTCTGTATCTCCTATGTAATCAAATTCTGACATGGAGCCTTTGTAAAGGAGTCTCTGACTCAAAGGGTTGTAATTCCGATTTCTCTCTAAAATAAAATAAATAAACATTTTTTTAAATATAAACTGTAAACCAATCTGAAGTTGAAGTGAAGATTTCGGGGCAACTGCTTTCTTCTTTCGGAGAAATAAATCTGATGATATAGTGCAGGGGTGAGCTAGATCACACAGCACAGTTTGAATTTAACTCTAAATTCCATGATTAACATAAAACCCTAAAGCTTCTAGGGGAACAACTGCACTTGTTAAACTTAACGGAGGGATTCCTGGAGTCTGAAATGTGTTATTCTACTGCAACCAATTATGTGTTGGATATTATTCCACACTTTGTAATGATTTTGTTAGTGTTTACCTTATAACTGCTTTTCTTTCCACTGTAAACTGTATTGCCCATTGTTCCCTGTCCAGACTGTAAGTGGAAATAACATGTTCTAAGTGAAATAAATGGTACTGTAAGTGAAAATAATTATGTTCTAAGTGAAAATAAATATGTATCCCAAAATAACCTGATTTATTTACCCAATTTATTCACCACTGGCATGGTATATATAAAGGATATGAATGGGGACGAGTTAAATAAATGATTCATATGCACAAGAGCAGTTTGACCTTGGATAACGTCATGAGTGACATAAGCCACAAGTGAGTTGTCAGAGTTCAACTGCTCAAATGCACACAGATCATTTACAGAATAAATGGACCACGTTTTTTCCCCATAGAACAAGCCGGTTGTAATTCGCTGTTACAACCCACTGCTTGTCCTATGAGAAAACTGTCATCCACACAGAGGCTCATGCTACCCTGTTTTTTTTTTTGTTTGTTTGTTTTTTCAAAAGATCTGAGGGGCCAGTATAGCGCAGTGATTTAAGGCTCTGAACTGCAAATCTGGTGACATCCAGCAGACCAGACCTGGGTTTGAATCCCACAGCTTCCACTTACATACTGTATGACCCTGAGCAAGTCACTTAACTTCTCTGTGCTCCCAGGTTGCACCTGTAAAAAAAGTTTTCAGCTTAATGTGCTACTCCTGGTTAAACAACTAAATAAAAAAAAGTTAAAAATCACGCACTGGTTCTCCCTTTCATGCCTCACACAGGCTTCCTGGATGACAAGACTCTTCACAAAATCACCGGGTGCACAAAAAAACTAACTTTCTGCCACACACTATTCACACTGCATTCCAGACCCTCTGTAGAAGAGCACCTATTTTATAGAATTGCTCTGGCAAAAAAACGTAACCTCAACAATTATATAAAGTAAAACATGAAGTGGTGTGTAAAGCTCAAATTTTTCATGCACCCTCTGTGCTGAATGTTTAAATACCTCGAACTTCACTCTCGGGGTTTATGTAGCTTCTAACACCTCGGGTGTGTGTAAAATTCTCGTTAAACACACCACCCCACATGCTATTATATATTTAACAAGTTCTCCACTGAATAATCCATTTATGCAACAGGGATATATTATTTTGTGGGGTTTGTATTTATTTTTTTATTTAGTGTTTGTGTTGTTTTGTTTAAATGAATGGGATTTTTTGTGGTTTGCTTTGTGTTAATACAGGCTGGAGGACTGGTTACGAAGGTAACCATGCATTTGGTAGGGATGTGACACTGAAATTGAATCTATTGGTTGGCTGCTTTTTCACGTGTGGCAGGCCGGAAAGTTTCAAAAAAAGATGATGGCTCTGTGTCTCACTTAATGAGAGTAAATGGTTACCACAGTGGTTTCAATGTGTTGTTTTTTTTAATCCATTATATATGTTCATCTAGTTGATCTTGCCTTTGTAGTCAGTGTAATCATTTTGATTCAGGGCTGTGATGTGTTGAGTCACACGAGCAGGAAGAAGAGAATGTGAGGCGGAGAGCCAGTAGTCCTGCGGAGCAGTTGCAAAGGTTTGTTTAAAAAAAAAAAAAAAAGCCTTTTTTTTTTTTTACTTCTGCACTGATCCACACTGTACAGATGAAAATATGCGTCTGTATGGGACATCTAATGCACAGTTGATTTTCAAAGCCATGCTTATTTTCTGAGCAAGCAGTGAGTGTGTGATCTGGCGGGTGAGTGTGCAAGCCAGTGGGATGGGGTGAACAGAGTGGATAGGGGTCTGGAGTGCTACAACAAAAAATGTAAACACTTTGGGGGAAAAGGTATAATTTGATAATGAAATGCAGCACGAAAAGGTATAGGGTAGTGAAAACTGGACTTGGGGAATACCACTGGCATGGGGCAGATGGGGTCAAGGAGAAACTGTATAAAACTGAAATCCAGTAGTGGGAAGTAAGAAGTGCCTGCAGGTGGGTGGATGACTGACAGAGGGGGGTGTAATAAATCCAAGGTTCCACAATTTATTTTAACAGTGGAAATAAATGGATTTATTACACTCCTACAGGGTGCACATCTATTGCATAAATATCTATATCTATAATATATGTAAGTTGCAAAAAAATTAGCTAATGATCCAGTTAGGGTCAAAGCAACAAAAGTTGGGAAATGAGGCGTTAGGGTTTCCCTAACACCCCACCCTACCAAACTAGGCAGGAGATCAGGTGTGGGGTGTGCTTTGGGCTTCTCAAGTCTAATACTCACCCCATTCCATCTGTAAATAAGGTCACATATGTAGATTTTATGAGAATGGGGAGAGTTAGGCTTGAAAAGTCGAAGGCACACTCCATTCCTGATCTCCTGCCTGGTTTGGGAGGGTGGGGTGTCAGGGAAACTCTTAACGCCTCATTTCCCAACTTTTGTCGATTTGACCCCAACTAGAGCATTAAAGTTTTTTGCAACTTATTTCCTTACTTTTTTGAGATGGTATAATATTTATTAATTTACTGAAGTCTACGAATTACAACCATTTGAGCCAGGGACTCGTTTTCAAAGGCTCAGTACAAAGTGTGGCAGGCAAGTATTACAGACATCATGGACAATGACAGTAATTATATACCGAGAGAAAATTATGCAATAGGGAGTTATCCAACAACGATACAATACAGTAAGCATTGTCAAATGACATGGGAGTAACCAAAATTGCTGAAATAAGTCGGAGGAGAAAAATAAATATTGGAGACAGGAGCAACGGAGCTGTGGAGGAGAAAGTGAGAAACAGGCCCAGGAAGTGGACCAAAGGAGAGCTGGAAATATAGTAGAAACCAGAAAGAAACCCAATGGGCATTGCAGTGGGGCTAATGTGCTGGAGAGGAAATAGCTGGAGGGTTATGACAGTGTCACGGGCAGTCAAAGTTTGATGAAACCAGGATGTAGTCCCGCAGTTCTCTTTTGAAAGGGCCCAACCTATACATATACTTTTATGTACCAAGATTTTTTGTATGCAATTTTCTTTGTCTGTATACATTCCTCAGGACCTCCTTGTGAATGAGCTTGCTCAATGGTGTTTTCCTGCAATAAACCTGAACTTGAACATGGGAATGGATAGGAGGGAACCGGGGATGGAGTTCATCCATAAAGGGGCCCTATATTTGAAGGACCTTTGACCGGCGGTGGTTCTACAGAGGGGGACTTAGAAAGCAGCTTTGTCAGTGTGTCTGCTCGCCCGCCTGTGCTGTCCTGGAGAGAGGAGAAGGCTACAACCAGGGGGTGAGTGGCCCATAGAGATTTTTTTTTGCTGGTAGGCAAGTCTGACAGTAGAAACGCCCTTGGAAATTTAGCCAGGCCGAACGTTGATAGAGATCGCAAGTATGCGTCAGCCTGTCGCAGCCAGTGGCAAGGGGGCAGGCTTTGTTTAAGACAAGTTTAATTTTTCTCAGGGCAGAGTCTGAGGCAGACCTGTAGATGACTATACCATAGTCTACCAGGGATAGAATAGAGCTGGAGACAGCCAGACTAAGAGCAGTGTGGGGGCAGGCCTAATTCTGTACAGGAGGCCAATTCTGGCATGAACTGTGGAGCAGGTAGCGGTAATGTGTTCATGGAAGGATAGGGCAGGATCAAGGGTAATACCAAAGTATTTAAAAATGGGGGAACAGATTCCAGGGGGATGCCATGAGAATTGAGGATGGAGAGGGTGGAGGACTTGTACTTATTTTGGTGATGGGAGAATAGCATTACCTTTGTGTTTTTATAATTGAGAATAAGTTTATGGGTTGAAAACCAAGATTCAACCTCCTTGAAGGAGTGCTGCAGGTCCTGTTGAAGCACGGTGGTGTCAGGGTGGTGACTGAAAATCACTGCATCATTCACACAGAGGAGGAGACATCTGGTGCAGACCAAGGGAAGAGAGTTCAGGTACAGGGTAAATAGGAGTGGGCCAAGAATGGAATCCTGGGGTACCCCAGAGCGGACCTGCAGACTAGTGGATAGGGTGCCATTCATCTTCACTTCCTTACATCTTCCTTGCAGGTAGTGGGTGAACCAGGCAGTGGCCTCCTGGGACAGGCCAGTGGAAAGGAGAGAGTCTGATAATAGGGAATGATTGACCATATCAAAGGCCTTGGTGAGGTCTATGTACACAGACCCAACCAAGGCCCCTTGGTCGAGGGAGTCGTGGATGTATGAGCTATACTCCAGGAGGGCAGTGGTGGTGCTGTGACCCTTCCTGAATCTGTTCTGTTGCTGGAAGGGGGGGTTATGTGATTCCAGGAAGTCAGTGAGTGTGTCAGCGACAATTTTTTCAAGTGCTTTTGAAGGGGGGGGGGGGCAGAATGGAGATAGGCCTGTGGTTATTATGGGAGGTTTGATCGCCGCTCTTGTGGATGGGGGTGACCACCATCCATTTCCACTGGGAAGGGAACTGACCAAGGCGTAGCGATATATTCAAGACAGCATCCTTATTTAACTGTGGGAGCGCAGAGTTCTTCGGACTCTGTGATCCCATCCCTCCATAGATGCTATATATGTAGCTGTGGAAGCAAAGGCCCTGCGCTTCCATTTATAGCAGAACAGTGACCAAATTGTCAGCATAGCCTTATTACCCCGCCTCATGTACCCATCACAGAAAATTTGCGAATACCTGCCAAAACATAAATCTGCACAACTGCAATGCCATTCCGTGCCACAGGTGCAAAAAGACATTTTGGGCAGGATTTGAAAAACGACAGCTGTGACATACATGAGGCTGAGTAATAAGAAGGCTACGTTGAAAATCTAGGGTCAAAATATTTAACATTTCAAAAGTTAAGAGCAGGCATACCGAAATTGAAACGAATGGTCATAACCTCGGCATTTTTTCATATTTTGACCCGAAATTTTCAACATAGTCTTATGACCCCACCTCAAAACTCCATTATGTGAACATTTTCAAATCATAGCAAAATGCCATTCTATGCCACAGGTGCAAAACACATTTTGGGCAGGATGTGTGAAAAATGACTGCTGTACTGTTCATGAGGTGGTGAGAAAAATAGCTATGTTGAAAGTTTGGAGTCAAAATATTGAAAATTTGATTATCGCGTGTATGTGAAGCCATTTCAACAAACGCTCGTAACTCAGCCATTTTTAGTAATTTTTTCACCAAAATTTTCAACATGGGCTTTTTGGGACCCCGCCTCACGAACACTGTCATTTCATTAATTGGGCCTGAAAGGTGATTTCATGCAGCAAATGCGAAATCAAGTTCTGAGCCCGATTAACAAAATGACAGTGACAGTATTCGTGAGGTGTGGTCCCAAAAAGCCCATGTTTAAAATGTGGTGAAATGGCAAAGATATCAACATAAGTTCAAAACGTTATTGAAATATATTACACGGCACTTACCTTGAATCCTCAGTTTGCGGTTTGTCTTTGAAGAGTGCAGACTTGTCCTGATCCAATACTGATGACAGCGGACGACCTCTGGAGGCAAATATAGGGTAAGGGGGGTGGGGTGGTGGTGCTCAGTGAGAGGGTTGGGATGGGGGAAGGTAGGGACAAGGGATCATTTTTCCCTTTAGGTTTTACAAAAAAAAGACAGCGGGAACCGCTTCTTTTACAGGTTTAAATTAAATAAATATTTTGGGACACTGGGGTGGGCTATCCAGTGTCCCACACTGCCGAGGGGGGGTTTAAATGCCAACACATGATTGGGCCCCGATGTTGGCTCATTAATAAACAATGGGGGGGGGCACCTGACACTGGGGTTGGGCATCCCAGTGTTGGAATACATACATAAAGAAAGGACGGTGTTCACTTTCTTAGATATTTTTCTCTTTTTTATGTTCTTCCTTTATACAGTCTTACACATACTTGTATTAAATTACAGCATAATAGAAGTAAAATCACAGCTACTCATATTTCTTGTTTGTATCTACTCCTTTTACCCCTTGAACCATAAATTGTCATATTTCCTCTCTATCATACAGATTGTACTGCTACATATTGTTTTCTCAACATTTGTTTTCCCCTTTAATATCATTGTATAATACTTCAGACATGTTTTTTTCCTTCTTCCATTACAAATTTATGTAAGTGTATACCGGAGAATGTAATGTATTTGTATGTATAATTACAACAACTACAATAAAAAGATTAACTACAAAAAAATAAAGAAGGGACAGCGATCTGAGGGAAGGGGTGCCACTAGACATCAGGGAATATATAGGGCAGTGATGGGGGAGTGAGGAGTGCCACTAGATTCATTAATAAAACAACAGGCTACCAGCATTAGAAGCCCCTTGATACCATAAAAAAATGTTGTTTGACTGTACTGCCTGTAACTTTTGGGCTCCGCAACACAGTATAATTTTAGGGTGTTGCTTTTTTCTGTGTGACCAAAATCCTTTTTCGTGACTCGTGATCCTTCTCGGTTTGAATGAAAAAGGATTCACGAAAAAGGATCTTCGTGAGTGACAGAAAAAGATTTAAAAAATAGAAAAAAAATTCCTGGATCATTTTGATACCAGACAACAGCAGAATCCAACTAACAGAGTTCCAATGAGCAAGATCCAGTTTTATGTTTGCTTGCACGCGTGTGTAAGAAACATAATGCCACCGTACGACTGTATGTAGGTGCGCCACCCCCTCCTTCCAATGCCGTGATCCTTTTGCAGGCGCGACCACACCGCACCAATGAATGGCCGAGCTGTCTCTGACAGCCGTTCAGATGCAGTGGCGTGCAGTTGAAAGAGAACCACCGCTACAATCAGCAGTGATAACGTGTAGGCAATTTGCATACTGCCCTCAACTGACTCTGATTCAACAAGTAGTTACGGTAACGGTAACTAAGATGTAGCCCGTGTCTGCAACACTTGCGAGTTCAAATCCACACTTTATCACTGTAAATAGTTTCCTTCCACGAGTGAAACACAGTCTCCATCCCCCCGTTCCCAGTCCTTTAACAACTTTCTCAGCCCACTGTTTACTCCTCAGCTGGTATTCTTACAGCAGAAGTATGCTGTTTGTCACCACACAAACTAATGGGTCATCAAGTGGATCCCGACTCCCCACCCTACTCTCTTCTTCTTCTGTATTTTTTTTTTTTAATAATTAAAGCAACAGTGCAGCGAACATCCATAAAAAATAAAAAGGGTAGTCTCTAACCTGAGTGTCAGTCTGACATTCCCTCAAATAAATGGTTGGTAATCAGCAGCTTCCTTTGACATTTACTTCTCAGCTCCTCACTTCTCCCACTGCAAACTTGTCTATGGGGGCAGGTGTCAGAAGATGGCTCAGCAGTTATTTTGTAGGAGGTGTCTGTGCCACAGGACAAGTGTGTGCTCTTCACCCCACTGCTGCATTGTCACTTACTAGGTGGGGGAGCGAAAGAATAAGCGACCTGCTGGCTGCACATCCCCCACTGAAGCAAGTGCATTCAAGCACTTACAAACTGTATCTGTGCCCACCAGCCCTAGTGTCAGTTTAAAAAAGGGTCGAGAGAGCAAAGAATGCTAGCAGCTCCAGCAGAAGGCAGCTTAGGTGAAAACTGATGCTGGCAGGTAAGCTCCTGACACAGAAGTGGGAGAGTGGATACATGTGTTTTTTTTTTCCTTTGTTGTTTTGAGAACTACTACAGAGCAAGACAGTAGGGTAGAGAATCTGATCACCCTATTTTATGGGCAACAGCAATACTGGCGCTTTATGATGAGTGGACGATTGAGAGTAAAGACGGGGTGATGGAGAGTGTGTTTCACTTTTCGAAGGAACCTTTTTCAGTGATGAAGTGTGGATTTGGACTCTTGAGTGTTGCATACAGTACATGGCGTACATCTTAGCTACCGTTACTGTAACTGCTTGTTGAATCGGAGTCAGTGTCATAGGCTTATCAAAGCTGGACACGCGCTGACTCTTGAAACAGAAAAGGACAGCACAACCAATTGGAATTACAAAAACAGCAGCAGACAAGTGAACATTTTAACCACGTATTCACTACAACAGACACACAACGATAATCAATGAATGGTTCTGTTTTATTTAATCGAATAAAAAATGCAATAAATCATTTCCTATCTCTTTTAACTGGAGTACATAGATACTGTTAGCTGATAAGGGCCTATGGCCCACCCAGTCTGCCCATTTAATTAGTACCATTGTCTGCACTGGTTTAAACTGTCACATCTGCACATCCCTGAAAGGAAAAAAAAAATCATCAGGGACAGTCGAGAGGTATGCCTCAGGCCTTCAAAAATAAAGTTTAGCCTATACGGTTGTAACTGCCTCTCTGATGCATTGTCCGGCACTAGCCAGTAACTGGCCGGCCCCCTGTCCCTTTAATCCCCTGCAAACGTTGTGATATTTCTGAACATCCGAACTACAAATGGATTTTAGCGCAGAGCCGACTGGGAGGCACTGCACTCTGCCCTCTTAGGCTACTGTTGCTGTGTTTGGCAGTTTCCAGAAGTGCCGTTTAAAACTCTGAACATTTTTACAGAAACCACAAGCGATTAACGTGATGTACAATACTCCCC
This sequence comes from Neoceratodus forsteri, assembly GCA_016271365.2. Lineage (NCBI taxonomy): Eukaryota > Metazoa > Chordata > Ceratodontiformes > Ceratodontidae > Neoceratodus > Neoceratodus forsteri. Next base: position 486,120,056 of record CM057449.1, read on the forward strand.
AACCTGCCATACAATACTCCGTCACCACCACCAAAGGGGGGCACGTTAGATCAGCAAACAGAAAAGGATGCAATATTTGAAAAAGGCAGTTGAAAAGCCCCTTCCCCTTTGAAAGGTGTTTCTGCATTTTAGCAGCATCAGACGTAGGTTGCATACTGTTAAACCTTAAAAATAAAAAAGCCAGTTACACAGATCTAGGCACATTTTAGGAGTCAGACAAAATATTGGTTGGTTTTACCCATCTGTGGCACAGTTCAAGCACCACAAACACGAAGTCGGTGTTCTCGAAGAAACCGTGGAAGCCAACCACATGCAGGTGGCTGAGGCTCTTGTGGATCGAGATCTCCATTGACATCTTCTCCTTCTGGTGCGGTTTCAGCAGCATAGGCTGAGGCACGATCTTGCCGGTGAACACCTCCTTTGTGTCCATGTCGGTGATCTAGTAGCACTTGGTGAGGCCTCCCTTGCCCAGGAAGTGGCCCTGCAGGTAGAGTTTCTTGTTGCGGGGGTCCACCAGCATGTCAGGGATCTCCTTCATGACCGTGGGTTTGGTGGGGATCGGCGGCAGCAGCTCTGGCGCCTCCAGCCTGCTTGGCCAACAGCTTGCCTGCCACGGTGGCCATGGTAGCCCCTCCTGCAGTAATGTCATGGTACTTGGGGTTCAATGCAAAGCCCACACCCCTAGCTCAGCCCAGGACAAATGATCTGAAGGAGTGCAGCGAGGTCTCGGTTCACAGCTTGGTGTGCACGATCAAGCCCAGATATCCTATCCCACGTTTCAAGAACTCAGAAGGGAGGGAGCTCCCAATATGAAACCGACCGCGTAAAGAACCCTTCTGCTGGTTTTGATCCCCAGTCGTCTGCTGCTCATCTGGTAGGTTCCTGCAGCAGGCCCTCCTGTACCGATCCGTACTGTGCCAGCACTGACCCGCTGGGCTGCAGTGATTTCAAAACTAGAGCTGTGTTCATTACGATCCCGACGTCCTGTGATCATCGGCTGATTGGATTTAAAATCCAAGCTCTGCCATTCCTATTCTGCTTCTGCCTAAGTCCTGCACTTCCAGTGCTAATACCAGCAAGCAAACATTCGGCATTGACAAATGCTTGTTTGGTATCCCTACAGCACCTCATTTTCATGGGTTTTCACTTTTTTTTTTTTTTTTTTTTAAAACAACGGAAAACAAGATGGCAGCTCACGAAAAAGGAATTTTCTCATGAAAAAGGATCATTTACTCTTGAAAAAGAAAATGCTCTTGCAAGACTAAATCATTTTTTGTGGCATCAAATCCTCTGTCGAACTTTATACATCTTATTCTGAAAACTTCCCATAGGATATAATGGGAACTTCAAAACGTAATCACTTTGCAACAGTTTAATATTTTTGCCCCAAGCTAACAGTAGCAGTTCTGTTACCCAAGTTCTTTCCACCATAAAATATTAAAAGAAAATTCCACACCATCTGGGTGCAAGGCGATGAGGAAAAAGCTGCAAAAAATTGTGACTTGCTGTTTTTTCACTATCCGGATCTCAGAATCCACACATCCAACCAGAAGGAAACCTGCCACATCAACAGATCTACCCCACAGGACAGTGCATACCAAAGTTTGTGCAAATCCAATGATTGGTTGCAAAGTTAATAAAGTTCAAAATCTGAGGTTTAACATTAAACAAGCTACACAACCCTAACTATAGGGGCACGACCGTGTCCCTATAATATTAACATGAACTGCTGCTTTAAGTGTTAGGTGTACTGGTTAATTATTTGGTTGTTTTCATTTTATTACATGGCTGCTCATTAAACAAATAACTGTACAGTATACTGCTTACTCCCTTAATTTTAATAAAAGGGGTGGTGATGGGGGTTACCCAATATAAAGCCTTTGGTATGAATCTGAGAGTTCTTTGTGTACCCACCTCTCTAACCGGCTCACTACCTTGTTTTGTTTTGGAAGGCTAGGCACATTATTCGCTCCTCCTCCTTTCTCGTATATTCTGCTGCTCTTCACTCCCCTGCTGCCTCCCCTCACTTCTCTCTCTTCCCTTCTCAGTACCTGCCCCCACATATGCTCCTCTTCCCTTTCTGCTCTCAATGCCCTAATCAGGGGTCAATTTGCCCTATCTTGTCTTTGCATCTAACCTCCCTCCTTCGCCTCATTCCTCCTTCTAGAGCAACTGCTCCTCTGCTCATTCACTGCTCCTTCTTTCCACCCCCTGCCCTGTCCTTCTCTTATTTATTTAGTTAGTTTTTGTTAATCAGATAAGTACACTAGACAAATGAATGCCTATTTTCAGGGCCGACCCAGGCAGTTACTACAAATTAAGGTATAGGAGGCAAGGCAGTTTTTATGTATAGGCCAAGTAGACTGCAGCCTAGGGGCACCGACTGTTTAGGGGTGCCCATGAATAAGGCACCAAGATATATATGTTTTTGATTGCTTGTTCATTATCTCTGCTGGCACTGCCTGAGTCCACTGAGTACTGCGAGTCTGGCTTTGCAGCACACTGCACGTACACACACACACACACTCATTCACTCACTCACTCACTCACAGTGCAGGTTTAACTAGCGTGATAAGTCGGAGACTGCTCCAACAAATAATAATAACGCCAATCCTAACTCCCGCTGTGACCCCCTGCCATCATTCAGCTCCCCTGCCTCCTTCTTCCCTTCCTCTTCATCTCTGCTGAAAAAATGTTTATGCTGAGTTGTCTCTTGTCCCCCCTCCTTGCAGCAAACGTCCCTAACTCCCAATCCCATTCCACCATTCACGGACATGGTACTGAACCTCCCTAATCAGTGACAGATTTGGATTTCAAAATCCCACTGGTGCAAAATTGCTTCCAGCGGCCAAGGAATGCTGGGCCGGGTGTGCTCAGTGTATAAGAAGGCCATATTTCAGGAAGCTTTTCTTTCTTTCAGATGGCGACTTGGCATCGATTCAGTTCAGATGGGCTGTGACACATCAGCACTGTTGAGACTCAGAAACATAACTCTTGGCACCGATGACTGACTACAATATTTCTGCTTTTTGGGAGCACTGAGCAGAAAGAAGAGGTTTGATTTTTTGCTTGGTTTTCCCTCAGACGAGGAAAAATACTGAAGGATTCGAAGAGATGACCCTTTAAGTTATTAACTCCTTGTGTAAATGTCCTGGATCAAGCTCAGCTAATGAACAAAGTTCAAGTGCCTCTTCCCACCTTGACTAGTACCAACTATCCTTGCAAGAGCCACCCAATGGTCCTTTGTCACTATGCAGACCTGACTGGGAATCCATTGCTTTTCCATGTATTTCTTCAGTGAGAAACAACTGTAATAAGTTAGTTTCACTTATTTTCAGCTTTTTTAGTCTGAAGAAACTGATCTTTCACTGATTCATGCACTTCAGCGCTGAGGCAGACTTAGAAATCCTCTGAGAAAATCCTGCAACCTCTCCATCTAACAGATGCTACCATCCTTTCAAAGTCTCTGCCTGTGCTCCAGGTTTGTTCTTGTTATGTTTCATATACAATTTCTGGCTTTGAGTCAGAGTCAGTGCTCATGCCTTGGCGGGACGAACAAAAAGAGGCAGAGATAAACCAGTCAGTATGCAAACTGCACCAATGGCTTTTCAAACAACCGTTGCACACAAGGGGGAGATGGTAATTAGTGAAATACCGAAGAGACTCCTGGCTGATTAACAAATCAGTAAGGAAACCAACAAAACCCCACAGCAATAAAACTAAACTATGTTCTGTACAAAGGAGAGCAGTTGGGCTCTAGCTAGGCAGCTAGCAGGCAGGCAGACACCACAGTAATGGCATTTGATTTGGCAGCCAAATATCCAAAGCCTGTAACACATAAAAACATGCAGTACTGGTCCTCTGAGACAGAGCTGCAGTAATAAACTTGATCCATAAGCAAAACAAAACTGCACTCCAAGAACAAAAGCTGTGGCCAAAGTGGTGCAGTGAAAAAGGTGGTTTGTTCAGGAGTCATGGAAACAAAAAGACGGTACTGTATGCATTGTTGCCATGCGATCCCCTAAACTGAGCCATGTTTGGGGGGGGAAGTGCATGAAGTTTCCAGCCTATGGGCACCGTCTAAGTTAATGCAGCCCTGATAGGAGGCAGTATGGCGCTGTGGTCTAGGACTCTGAGCCACAAACCTGGAGACCCGGGTTTGAATCCTACAGCCCCCACTTGCATACTGTGTGACCCTGAGCAAGTCACAACTTCCCTGGGATCCCGGGCTGCACCTGGAAACAAGCTTTGGCTCAGTGTGCCTTTCCTGGTTAAACAATTTCCCCTTCTCCTTCCCTTTCTTAAAGTTAACATGGAACATGTACAGTACAATCAGCATATATAACAGATAACAGTAAGCAAAATATATATACGCAAAATATATAACATTATAATTCATGGTACCATACACACAGAATACATGACATTAATAGCTCTTCTAGTAAAGCACTAACATACAAACCCTGGGTAATAATGTGGACAAGTGGGCATAAATAGGGAGCATACAGTAAACTAGACTCAAACTACATGCAACCGAATCTAACTTAATAAGCTATGCACAGAAGCATACAGATAACGTGAGGAGATAGCTGTGGTATCTTTTTTTAAACTTGGGCACAGTCGGACAATGATGGAGACTTACCAGAATGGAATTCCATAAACGTGGAGCAACAACTCTCTCTGCCATGTCTTGGCCAAGCTTCAAGAATCCCTTGTCCACGCCAGACTCACCAATTTCCTCACCTCTTCAAATTTCCTGTCCTCTTATCAGTCAGGTTTCAGAAAAAAACATTCCACTGTCTCCTCTTTACTCCACGTGACAGATGCCATCCTCACTGGCATGGACCAAGGTTACCTTACTTCAGCCATATTTATAGACTTTGCCAAAGCCTTTGATGGTTTCCCATTCACTCCTACTTGCTAAACTAAAACTAGCTGGTCTCTTCCCCCAAAACAGTCAAATGGTTCTGCTCCTACCTTTCAGACCGATCCCAATGCATCCAGACTAGTGATACTCTCTCCCCCCAATCCTAGCAGGAGTATCCCGAGGCTCTATCCTGGGTCCCATCCTCTTTTCCATCTTCCTAAACGATCTCCCCCTAGTGTGCTCTCACTCCCATATTCACCTCTGTGCAGACAATACTATCCTCTATACTTCTGGCCCTTCAGTCTATGAGGTATCCCCCTACTACAAGCAGATTTCAATCGCATCCTGAACTGGTTCCATAACATACGAATTTGCCAACAGAAATAGGCCACCTTGTCTATCAAGTCTGCACGAGTGTGCAGCTAGCACCCTCACCTTGCAGCTGACCCGCCCCCTCACCCTGTTCCATCCTCTTCTGAAACTACCCACTGTCTTACAGGCTACCACCTCCTCCAGTACAGAATTCCATTCTGCCACGACCCTCTCCATAAAAAAGTGTCTCCTCATTTCCGTCTAAATCTTCCCCCTCCAATCTAAGGCCATACCCTCTTATGTCCCTCCCCCTCCTCAGCCTGAGTATCCCCTCAGTGCCTGCCTTGTTTATCCCCTTTACATACTTAAAGGTCTCAATCATATCCCTCCAGTCCCTTCTCTCCTCCAAGGAGTACACTGTTCAACTCTCTCAGCCTCTCCTCGTATCGTCTGTCCGCCAATCCCTAGATCATCCTTGTCGCCCTGCGTTGTACCCCTTCCAGTAATTTCACATCCTTCTTTTTATTATTTATTTTTTTTATTTCATTGTTTAACCAGGTATAACACACTAAGTTGAAAGCTTTTTTTTACAGGAGCGACCTGGGAGCACAAGGAGGTTACGTGACTTGCTCAGGGTCACACAGTATACAAGTGGAAGCTGTGGGATTCAAACCCAGGTCTGGTCTGCTGGATGTCACCAGATTTGCAGCTTAGAGCCTTAGACCACTACGCTATACTGCCTCCTTCTTCAGCTATGGGTGCCAGAAATGCACACAGTACTCCAGGTGTGGCCTGACCAGTGCCATGTAGAGAGGCAGGATCACCTCCCTGCTCCTGGAGGAGATCCCTTTCACGGTACAACCCAGCATCCTGTTGGCTTTCACTGCCACCCTCCTACACTGCTCTGTATTGTTCATCTTCCCCGGTACAACCACCTCTAGATCCTTCTCCTCCTCAGTGGAACCTAGCCACACCCCTCCCGGCTGGTAACCTCTCCCCAAGTTCTTTGCTCCAAAGTGCAGGACTTTGCACTTTTTCGCATAGAACCCCCAAACTACCACACTTCCGACCACTCCACCAGTTTGGTCAGGTTGTCCTGCAGCCCCTGCCAACCTGCTATATCGTCCACCACCACCCCCAATTTGGTATTGTCAACGAACAGACCAATCTTATTCCTGATGCCATATGAGGCGTCAGCTATAAATATTCCAAACAGCATTGGCCCCAATGCCCCAGCCCTAACTTGCTCATAGCCCTTGGAGATGAGACCCCACCCACACGACTACCTCTGCTGTCTCTCCTGCAACCACTCTCAATCCATTTAACCATCTTAGTCCCCACCCCACGTATCTTAACTTCCTCCCAACTCCCATGTGGCAATCGAATCACATCTTACTGAAGTCTAAGTATATGACATCCACCCCATGACCCTTGTCCAATTCCCTTGTGACCCAGTTGTAATAATAGATTTATCATTGTATTTATAACTTGTAATAGATTTATCATTGTACTTATACCTTTCAGCATTTTTAACTCTTGGCACTTCATTTCGATCCTACCTTCGAGCCTTTTCCCCCTCCACCCCTCACCCCTGCTTCTTCTCTGCTCACACATCTTCAAGTTCTTCCCTTGCTCCTCCTCACCTTCCCTCTTCCACCCTCCACCCATTCTCTTATCTCATGCCACCTCTTTTGCAACTTCTTCCCCTCCTTCTCCCTACATTTCCCTCTCTTACCTCTCTTCCACCCACATTACTCTCTCTCTTGGGTTTTCGACAAGGCCTGCTAGGCTGCCCCCTCTCCTGACTAAACATCACCTCTTCTCCTTATACTATTAATTTGTCTTCCTTCCCCTTATTTCATCAGCACTCCCCCCTTCTCTCTGCACTCACCCCATTTCCTTCCTTCCACCTCCCCATCCTCTCATCTCTCCATCCCCATTACCTCCTTTGCAACTCCAATCCTTCCCTCTCCATCTCCTGTGCAACTCATTTCCTTCTCCCTCTTGTTTCTCCCATCCCCCACCTTACACCCCATTACTTTCTCTCCTAGATTTTTGACAAGGCCTCCCAGGCTGCCCTCTCTTCTAGCCCACTCTACTGTTATACTGAGCAACATTGAGTGCTATTTTGATTGCTTTTGATCTATTAATTTTTTTTTAAGTATATTCTTGATATCTGCTATTTACTTATCTATTGTTTACCCTGTTTTGTTTTTGTACTACTGACGTGGAACCGTTGTAAATGAGTTGTATTGCTCAAAGGTATTGTAATCCAAGACTCAGTAAATACACATCTAGGTTAATCTGGCAGGATTCTCCGGAGACAGACCCATGCTGGTGACTGTCCTGGAGCACACCATCTTCCATAAAAGTTACCAACCTTTCCTTAAATACTGTCCCCATCATCTTCCCCACGACTGAAGTTAAGCTTACCAGCCTGTAATTACCCGGCCCATCCTTTGGTCCACTTTCATGGATGGGTACCACGTGGGCCATCCTCCAATCATGCAGTACGCACCCTGTGTCCAGGGAGGTATTAAACAGTTCCGCCAGCGGTACAGGCAGGATCTCGGCCATTTCCCTCAACATCCTGGGGTGTATGCCATCTGGTCCTGGTGCCTTATCGACCCTCAGAGCCCCTAACCCCTCCAATACCCTACCCTCAGTGATCACCCCATCCGTTACCCCCTCTCCCCCCCTGCCCACCCCTGCGGTAGCTCCTTCCTTTCACCCTTGTGAATACAAGTACTCACTCTGTGCTTCTGCCTGATCCACCTTTCTCTGCCCCCTTCCTGATCCTAACCATCTGGTCCTTGCAGCTCCTTCTCTCCCGTATGTATCTGAAGATGACCTTTTCCCCATCCCTGATGCCCTGCGCCAGTCTCAATGCCCTGGAGGCCTTAGCTGCTCTGCCTCCCCTGATAACTTCCCTGGACCTCTTAACATACTCCTGTCTATCCTCCCCTTCCCGGATTTCTTACGTTTCTTGACTGCTGCTTTTTTATCCCTCACCATTTCTAAGACCCCTCTACTTAACCAGCTCAGTTTTTTTAGCCCTTCCCTTTTTGCTCTGCAATCTGGTACATGTCTCAGTAGCCTCCAATGGTATATCAACTGTACCGCAACAATTTTACATTGCCAGACATTACTGCAACAACAGCGCCAGGTCGCTGTAGAGTCAGCGCGGGACCCTGGCACTGCTTTCTGGGGTGTGCCCCCTCACCCGCAAAACCCTGACTTGGGTTGATTATTTTAGTAGCAGGGGTGTGGGGGCCATGTGGGGTTTGGGGAGCAAAGCCCCCAAAGAAAAACAATGTGTCCTGTGACTCCATTTATGCCAACCGCAAATGAGGTCAACATAAAGGAGTCGCTGCAACATTGGTGAACAACTAAATTGCCTACCAACTGTCATAAATCTGCCTCCAATATCCCCAATTTGATTTTTTCCCCATTTCTAACAACCAGATAAAAGTAAACACAACTAAAACAGTCTCAATGAACTTCAGTACACCATAAAAACTAGCCAAACTCCACCCCCCTTTCCACTCTTGACGGCACTACTTTAGACACAGTCCCTGCATATAAGTATCTAAGGAGTCTTGCTTGACAGTCACCTTGATTTTTCCACTCACATAAACCACATTCATTCCAAGCTCTGCCCCAAACTGGGAGCACTGTACAGAAATAAAGATGCCCTCTTCTTCCCCGTTTGACAGATCCTCCTTACCAGGACAATCCTTCCTCTTTTCCACTGTGCAGATGTTGTATTCAGGTCTGCCTTCGCATCCACCCTTTTCAGACTGGATGTTCTTTTCAATGCATTCTGTTGATCTGCCTTAAACACCCTTCCCAGAACTCACCACTGCTCTCTCTCTCTAGTATTCCCTTTCAACTTTCCTCCCTATCCTCCCATCGAGACCATCACATCTCCATCATCACTGCCAAATATTGGTTCAGCACGCTCACTCCCTACCTAGCCTCCCTTCTATCCAACTTCCTATCGCCTCCGTATGTGGGACCCTCGCTCCTTCGCCCTTCCTCAACCTCATTCCAACTCAGGCAAATCAGCTTTTTCCTTCCACTTCCTAATTTGTGGAACTCCCTACCCTCTCACTCTGAAAGCTTCCTTCACTAAACCTTTTCAAAAGGACCCTATTGCACTCACCACCTTCCACCCTGCTCATGCCCTCAATCCACCCAACTCATTTCCTGAATCCCATGCCCCCTAGCACACTGCTAGCACTCTGCTCCCTATGTGAGCCCCTTTAATGTGAAGCAACTGCTTGTCCTGCACTGCATTTTGAGCCTCCCACTAGGTGGTCACCAACTTTCTTAACACTGCTGCTTGTTGTACGTGTAAACCTGTACATTGCACTTGCCTCTGCCAGGGATATACTCACATCTTTATCCTTGGCACTGTCATTTCACTGTATGTCTACCTGCACACTGTTACTCGTATTCAGCCTCATACACAGGCTTGTCTTGTTACCCATTTTTCTGTCACGTAATTCTTGTGTATGGTACTTTTATCTATCTCATTGTTTACTGATTATCACTGTTGTATTTTTGATTTCTACTGTACCTCCAATTATCCTCCCTCCCCCGGGTCGCACCTGGAAACGAACCTCGGCTCTGTGTGCCTTTCCCAGTTATGAACTTTAAACAAATAAACAACGGAGAAGGCAGTATCTCCCAGTCTCATTTTGCTTCTTGATATGGATAGAACATCTAGATTAGAGGATCTTAGTGAACAGGCAACCGGGGCTGGAGAAGCTCTGCTAGAGATGATGGGGACTGATTGTGCAGTATGTTAAAATTATCTCACTTAAAGTTAGATCATGTAGTTTAGGACTTTGGTAAGTTAAATGCAGCTATGGGCATACTGTTTTTTGGGGGTGGTTAAGCTATGGACATGGTATTTCAATTCTGCTTTTTTGCTATTTCAATTTTACTTTGTTGTGGCATGCTTTTTTTCATACACCCAAGGACAAGCTTTTTTTTTTTTTTTTAGCTAGGGACATGCTGTTTCAATTTTGATACAATTTATTTCCTGGTTAAACAATTTCCCCTTCCCCTACTGTACAGTACAATGCTGGAGTACGACATGCTTTCGCTGTAATCTGGGCATTTTAAGCAATTATTTGTACTTCTGTGCAAGAACACGGTCTGTTATTTTATTTTCTCTTTTTGCCTTTTATGCGCCTTACTCTTTCATTCCCAATTTTAACCCTCCTCCAGGTTGAACCTGGAAAAACAAGCTATGGCTCAGTGTGCCTTCTGGGGCAATGTCAAAAAATCGACCCACCCTCAGGTATTTCTTTCTGTATTATCTTTGCTCCAAATTTTAGATATGTAGTAACATGGACTACTGCTCCAAGTGATTATTATAAATTCAACCCTACTTAAAATTCAGAAATAACATAACGACCCATTTTGATTCACTAGGATGGAGTTTCCTTAGCAAACCTCTGCACCTAATGAGCTAAAGGAAGAACTGAGTGCTTGTTCAGATAATTAATTTTCTTGTTAGACTTTTCAAAATGAGCTGCTCCTGGGAGGGGAACGGTAGTGTAGTTCAGACACTGGCAGCAATTAATATTAACTTCCTCACCATACTTGTTCATAGTTCCAGAGATGTTCTTCTAACATTTAACTATTTGCTTCCCAGCTTACCACACAGTCCCCCAGTGCACTTACTTTCTATTTTTGTACATTGTGGACTTGACACTTTTACAGCCTCCTTCTTTGGCCTCATTGGACACCAGGAACCATCTTCCTGGAATTTAATCTCATCTACATCTGTACATTCGTTAAGGATTTCCATAAACAGCCTAGAAAATAAGAAAGCAAAAACCAGACAAGAGCAACTCATTATTTCTGTAGGCCTCCCAATGAGATGGACTAGGAATGGAGTGAAGATATTGGTCTGTATGATCTAGCTGTTACCAATGACTAGAAGTCTGATTTGTTCAGACTACCAAATAAATTCATAAGGCTAGAAACCACATCATTAACATAATATTGCAGGATATCTAAAGTTTGAGATAACGGCTCTCCTTGCTCTAAAATATTCTAAAATATTTTTACAAACCAAGGCTCCAATGAATTTGTACCACAGAGATTTATCCATTAGTCTTATGTTTTTCAACACTCTCTTGGTCCATTTTTTTTGTGTTCCTTTCTTCCTTTGATTTCTGGGGGCTTACCTTCTTGCCCTGTGCACTACCAGTACCTCCTAAACTCAGCAGATTAGAACCACATCAAACATACCTCACAGGGGTGTTGAGACACGCTTTCTCATTATATATTGTATTGTACGCTTTATTTACCCAGTTACATGCCTTAAGGGATATACAGTTTAGACAAGAGCAATCCCTCCCCATTTTGTTCCTGGAACTGATTCAGACTTTTTTAATTTTACTCCTGGAACCAACCCCCAAAAAAAAAAAAACATTTCCACCACTGTCCCTATTAGGGCCTTCAGACCAGGATCTTACCTACGTAAGGACACAGACAGGGTAGAGAAGGTTCAGAGGAGGGCAACAAAGATGGTGCATGGATTGCATCACACAAGTCCTATGAGGACAGGTTGAAGGCACTGAACATGTACTCTGGAGGAGAGGAGGGAGAGAGGGATATGATAGAGACATACAAGTATCTTACAGGGAGGAACAGGGTGCAGGAATGCACTATTTTAAGCGAAAAGATGTTCCAGGACTAGAGGGCATGGGATGAAGTTGGAGGGAAGGCGATTCAGAGGAAGCGTTGGGAAGAATTTCTTCACAGAGCGGGTGGTGGACAAGTGGAACACCCTGCCAGAGGAAGTGGTAGGGGCTGAAACAATCACAGGATTTAAGAATGCATGGGATAGACATAAAGGAATTCTGGAGGTCGGGGTAAGGGGCAACAGACTTCTTGGAAAACATAAACTGAACTTACAGACTTAAATGGGCAGACTGGGTGGGCCATAGGCCCTTATCTGCCGACACTGTCTATGTATCTATGTATGTATGTATCTTCAGAGAAGTGCTGGGATACATAGTGCAAGGTCGATGTCCAGAGTGGTTATTCATAATCAGTGGGTATTCACTGCCCCCCCCCCACACACACACACAGTTCCAGTCTCTCCCACTTCCCTCTCAGTTCTAAAGTGCCTCTCAATAACCAATCTTGTGTTGCTGGGTTGAGCCTTAAAGAACGGATGTGTGTGTCCATGGCACCAATGATTAGTTCAGAAGGGGCTACCATCGCAGTAACTACCCCCTTCTCCCTGGAGTCTGAGCATGCTGCCTCTGCAGCCCACTTACGACTTCACTGAGCCAGGTGCTAAGTTGGGGTTGAGAATTGCACAATGTGCCTTACCACCACTATTTCATCGTTGTACCTTACAAACTGTTTTAAGGACTGGTCTGCATAGCACACCTGTTTCTACTGTGCTCAATGTAAGGAAGTAGTTACTGACCTCTGTCGTTAAAAAGCACTGGAGAGCGGGACATGTTTGCCAAAATGACTGAGTGGTGTCCTCCACTAGTGGTTGCTGTTGTTCTTAACAGTTTGTTAACTATGAACCTCTCAGGAGCATGTCGGCAAATCTCTTGGGTGTGCGCTGGCACCTTGGACTAGTACTGTGTATGCAGTTCTTCTCTACTGATGACACCTGAGAAGAGCCCCAGCACTTCCCATTGCAGGAGCTTCCTCAGCCCCCCCCCCCCCAATCCCGAGGAAGCTCCAGCCAAGAGAAACACCAGAGCTCATTGTTAGCAATGGCCTCTCTAGGACTGGGGTATTTATTCCTACTGCTTGAACTTTTGTGGACTTTCATGTAAAGGAACTATAACTGTGCTCAATAGCACTAAAAGTACAGTTACATGAGAACTTACTGTAACAGCAGATCTTTGAGAGGAGCACTTGCAGCAGGCCAACACCAGCAGGACTAAGCCACCAGGCGCCAGGACCACATGAAAAAAGAACAGTTACATAAGAACTTACCGTAACAGTACATTTTTGAGGGGATCTCAGCCATCAGGTTACACCTTAGGAACTTTTGCGGCAGACAGGGAATCCACATGGAAGGTTTTCGGCAGTACAACTGTGGCCGCCCATGCTGTCGACGTCTACCGACGTCACAAACCCTATACAGGCGTGGGCGGAACCACTCCCTCCCCAGTTCTTTCCCTTCAGAGACAAAGGGAGCAAGGCTGACACCCTGGGGAACAGAGGACAGACCGAGGGACCTGGCTCTAAACAGAAACGATGGAATACAGCAGAAAGCCAGGTCCTGAATAGGAGCCCCAAGAAGGGGGACGGTGGGAGGGAAATCGGACCTGATGACTGAGATCCCCTCGAAGATCTACTGTTACGGTAAGTTCTTATGTAACTGTTCTATCTTCTTCAGGGGTAGCTCAGTCATCAGGTTAGACCATAGGAACAAGTATCAAGCAGTGACAAGTGCAAAAAAAAAAAAAAAAGCAGGCAGTCTGGGAGGCTGGAACTCCATAAACTTAAGACAGGAGTCTTGCAGCACAGCCCTGCCAAATCCTACACAGGCTCATGAAGCAATGTCTACACTGTAATGCTTTGTAAAAGTATGGACTATACCCCAGGTGTCAGCAGCGCAAATATCAGCGGCTGAGACCCCCCTTGAAATAAGCCATACCTCTGGTGGAATGAGCTTTGACAGCACCAGGCAATTCTTTGCCGTACTTGTAGCAGAACACAATGCAATTTGCCAACCATATGGATAAACTTTGCTTAGAAGCAGAAGCACCCTTTCTACCCAGGGCGAAAGAAACAAACAAATGCTTAGACTTTCTGGATTCCTTAGTCCAAAGCAGATAATATTTCAAAGTTCTGTGCACATCTAGTGTATGGAGCAGAGCCTCCCCTGGATAGGCACACTCAGGAAAATAAACAGGAAAGTAGATAGACTGGTTGAATTGAAACTTTGAAACCACCTTAGGCAAAAATTTAGGATTTGTGCGCAAATATACCCTGTCTGCAAAATCAAATAAGGCTCCTCGCAACAAAGGGCCTGAAGCTCTGAAATTCTTTGAGTAGAAGTAACTGCAACTAAAAACAATGCTTTCCAAGAGAGAAGGCACCAATTGCAAGTTGCAACTGGCTCAAAAGGAGACAGGGTCTACTTTTCCAAAATAAAATTCAAGTCCCAAGCCGGGACAGGGGGAACAGATTGGGGGTTTCAGATGCAGGATGCCCCTAAGGAAGTTATGGGAAACATCCAGCTGAGCAATTGTGCAGTCACCCACAGGGCTCATGAAAGGCAGAAATAGCTGAAAGGTGGACCTTGAGGGAGGAATACTGGAGGCCTGAGTCAGACAAAGAAATCAGGTAGTCCAAGACATGCTTCATAGGACAGGTGAAAGAGTCTAGGGAATACTTGGCAGCCCAGATGGCAAACCACTTCCACTTCATGGCATAAGTGGCAAGGGTTGAAGGCTTGCGGGTGGCCAACAGGACGTCCGCCACCCTGTTAGAGACCCCAAACCTGGTGATGGCTACATCCTCAGGAGCCACGCATGCAGATGGAGGGACCTGAGGTTGGGAATGGACCAGAGTCCCCCAATCCTGCGTCAGCAGATTCCTGCAAAAGGGCAGAGGGCCCGGAGGTTCCTCTGCCAGCTGCCGAAGCAGAGGGAACCATATCTGGCGAGGCCAAAATGGAACTACTGGAAACATGCTAGCCCCCTCCATTTGCAGTTTGAACAGCACCCTCTGAATTAGAGGAAACAGAGGGAATGCAAACAGAACCTCCCGCTCCAAGAGAGGGACAATGCATCTCACCAGAAAACTCCAGGGCCTGGATCTAGCGAGTAGAAATTGGGCAGTTATGTGTAGAGTGGGGACGCAAAAAGTTCCAACTCTGGATGACCCCATCTGTCAAACAGATCTTCTGCTATGGATGACAGAAACTCCCATTTGTGCATGCTGGACTGAGTCCTGCTGAGACTGTCCACCAGGGTGTTTAGGATGCCTAGCATATGGACTGCCGAGAGTGTCAGATTGTGCTCCAATGCCCAATAGCCCAATACCACGCTCTCATGGCCTCCCTGCAAAAAGGGTAAGAGCAAGTCCCGCCCTGCTTGCTGATGTAGTAGATTACACTCTAGTTGTCCAACTGCCCCAGCAATTGGCCTGGAGTGAGGTGTTCCTGAAAACATACACAGGAGCATATATGAAATATTAAAGCTGGTCTTATAAACAAATCCCTTGGAAGACATTATCTGGAGACACATAACAACAAGGCAGATAGCACCAAGTTCATGGTCCTAGAATTTATTCAGAGGTCAATGGGGGAGACAGAGTTAAATTGTTGCAAAAAGAGAGCTACTGGATTTTCCACTTGGGGAGTTTACAACCACGTGGACATAACACTTAATTGGATTCAACACCATTCTTAAAGAATGAGAAAACATTTAAGTATTCATTCCACGCCTTTGTGACCTCACGTCTGGATTATTGCAACTCCTTTTACTTTGGGCTTCCGGGGATTGATATCCGCCGCCTGCAGCTGGTGCAGAATTCCCGCAGCCCGGTTGTTGATGGGGACTTCCCGGTCCTCTTACATCACACCAGTGCTGCGGGAACTGCACTGGCTGCTAGTTCAGTGATGGATCACCTTTAAAGTCAGATTACTAATGTACAAAGCCCTACACGGACTGGGCCCGGACTACATGAAAGAACTTCTGGTCCCTTACCACCCTGTGCGACCACTTCGCTTGGCCGACGAGGGGTTGCTAGAGATTCCGAGGGTGTCTTTAAAATCTTCAGGGGCTCAGGCTTTTATGTTCGTGGCCCCAACCCTCTGGAATTCTCTACCCCGTCGATTAGGGAGTGCGTGACCGTGGGGGGTTTTAAACAGGCATTAAAGACGTATCTATGGAGCAGGGCATATGGTGATGAGGAAGACAGATTTTAACCGTATAGTATATTTATTACTGTGATTGCAGCATTGGTTTTAAATTGTTTTAATCTGTACTGTGCCTTGATATTTGAAAGGGCGCATTAAAAATAAAGATTATTATTATTATTGCATACTTTTGAATACTTGATAACAATGTTGTTCTAGCATAATACCGAAGTTGTTTAATCTTTCTTCCATCTAGCATAATACCCAAGTTGTTTAATCTTTCTTCCATCTTTCTCCTTTCTTTCAGAGCTGTTTGGAAATAATGGTTGGTGACCGTGGACAATGTAGATCCCAAAAATGTTTGACTAGAATGGCGCTCCAGAAATTGCTGAAACTGAAGACTCCTGTTAGTCTTACGGTGTTTAAGACCTTATATACAAACTACATCACAGAAGCCTGTAATTGCTTCAAGTGATGCTAGCGTAGTTACACTACCCTCTCCCGCACCTCTACAGCCCTTCCCAACCTTACTCCTTGCATCTGGCAAACTCCATCCCCGAGTCACCTATGAATTCACTGCCTGCAATCCTCCCTTCCTCACAAACCTATCCTTGCTTACCCTCAGTCTCCCGTCCCTTCACTTCTAGTATTTTCCCAGTACCCGACCCCCCAACCCCACTGTCTTCCCACTACCCCAGACACGTCTCCTCCTTATGCATTTTTGTTTTTTTATCTTGACTATGTATTTCCATTCGCTGATAACATCCAAGGCAGCTATCTCTTCGCTGGGAAAAATGCTTTAACCTTACAGGAATACTAAACCATTTTTGTTTTGTTGAAACTAGTACCAATTTTCACTGACCTGCCACCTTATTGTTATACCTCCGTGCTTACCCATACCGACTGTCTATTATCTGAACATATATGTACTCTTACTTGGATTGTCTGCTGCAGGCCTGCCTGCACTGTTGTACATTTTTATTTACTGTTTATTTGCCTGTATATAAATGCACTGCCACTCGACTTGTACGATGCAGGTCCACCTTGTAAATGAGCTTGCTCAATGGTGATCGCCTGGATAAATAAAGACTGTGATTGATTGATTGATTGTTAGGTGATCCCATCTCCATACTTACCAAACTAATCTATACTTACCACTTTAAACACTGACTGTGCTATCTATCCTAAACAGTTTGAAAAACTGAATAAGATATTATAATATTGGTAACAGGCAGTGTTTACTGTTTTTCCTTACTGTTGTGGCAGATGTTATTTTTGTAACTTGCATTAAAATAATTTTTGTATTCTACTTAGAAGTTAAGAAAAATACAAAAAATGATTATTATTGATATCTAGGTTTGAGTCCCACTACATGCCACTTAGTATAAACATTTCATTTTGAAATTGTTATTCAAGATGAGAACTATGGTGGCAGCAGTGAGTTATTTCATGTGTATAAAAGGACTCTAGTGTCACAGTAAAATCAGCCCCCTTAGGGAGACGAAAGTCGAAGAGCAGGGGTTTTCTGCGGCATAGCAGAATTCAATCACGTCTGAATTATCTGTTAAGAATACATTTGGAGTATTCCTAACTTAATATTATGAACATAAGAACATACGAAATGGCCAGCAGAAAAAGGCCCACAGGTCTATCAAGTCTGTCCGATTGTGCAGCTCGTGGCTTTATATCACTACAGCTGCCTCGCCCCCACACAAACCCCTCCCTTCCTCCTCTTTCCTGGTCCTTCTCCCTTTGTGTTTTTGTCTGTACTAACCCTGCCCTTGACTCTACCCCAACCCCACTTAAAGCTATCCACTGTCCTTTGAGCAATTAACTCCTCTGGCAGTGCATTCCAACCTGCCACCACTCTCTCTCCGTGAAGTAGTGTCTCCTCATCTCCCTCCTAAATCTTCCCCCTTCCAACTTTAGACTGTGCCCCCTAGTGACCCTTCCGCCTTTACGTGGAACAGTCCTCCCTCCCCGACTTTGTTTGAACTGGACTACGTGGCACTTCTTTCTGAAATAATCAGGTGCCAGTGAGTGCTTCCTTGCTTGATTGTACCTGTTGTCATTTCTGGGGTCAGCAACCTCTGTGGAGAGCACCAGACTTCACTCTGCAGAGCACACCTTTCCTTGTTTTGCTTGGAGTGAGTTGCTCCTGAAAAGCCTGCAAAGCACAGAGCACTACTCTCATCTCCAGGACACTGATATGCAGGGCGGCTTCCCACTGGGACCAGGAACCCTGGGTTTGGAAAGGACCCAGGTGTACTCCCCAACCTAGCCCCGAAGCATCCGTGGCTAGAATCTGATGTGGGGCGGAGATCTGAAAGAGAACCCCTTGAAGAAGGTTTGAAGGGTCCATCCACCACTGCAGTACCTTGCGAACTGGGGAGGAGACCACAACTTGATGGCCTAACTCATCTGTATGCTGGTCCCATTGCACTCTCAGGGTCCAATGAAGGGTGCGCATGTGAAGCTTGGCCAGTGGAACAGTGGGAATGGCCACAGCCATTAGCTCCAATAGCCTGAGGTACAGTCTGGCAGGAATAAACAGACTCTGGGCCACTCCTTGAGCCTGGGCCATAAGACATTCCGCCCTGTTTTGGGATAAGAAGGCCTTCCCCTGCTAGCGAGTCCAGAACTGCCCCGATGTACTGCAGTCTTTGTGACAGAACTAGTACCGACTTGGGCAGGTTGACTGTTATGCCCAGAGAGTGGAAGAGCTGTAGAATGCGCTCCAGAGTCAGCAAGAGCTGCTCCCTGGATGGGGCCTTGAGAAGCCAATCATCCAGGCAAGGAAAGACGTACAGTCCTCTCTTCTGAGAGTTGCTGCGACTGCTGCTAAGCATTTGGTAAAGATATGCGGCACAGAAGATAAGCCAAAGGACAGCACTTTGAACTGGTAATGTTTGCCCTGAAAGGCAAAGCGGGAAAACCTCCTGTGAGGAGGAAAGACCAAAATGTGCAGGTAGGCATCCTGCATGTCCAGTGAACAGAGCCAGTCTCTGGTCTTGAGAAGGGGCAAGGGGCCTGGCAAAATTACCATTTGGAACTTTTTGTACCGGACAAAGAGATTGAGGTCCTTGAGATCCAAATGGCCTCAGATCTCCAGTCTTTTTGGGGACCGAGAAGAACCTGGAGCAAAACCCCTAATATCTCTGATGCTCTGGCATTTGCTGTATTGCCTGCTTGTGCAGCAGAGACTGCACTTCCTCCCAGCAAACAGATAAGTGGGCCAGGCGGTAGGTGGAGGGTGGAGGAGGGTATCTGGAGGCTGTTGGATGAGCTCCAGGGTATGACCACTCTATAATCTGTCGGATCCATGCATACTGATTCAGATGGAGGGAGAACCGATCTCCAACCACCACCTCCTGGGTCTGGGCCAGAGGAGGGGGGTATGACAAGGAGGCAAGCTGAGGCAGGGCCAGTTGTGGAAGCTGGTCTGCCATGTCAGGGACGCTTGGCCGCCACTCTGGCGTTAAGAGGAGGCGGGCAAAGAAGGCTAGGCTCTGCACTTACCCTGGGGGCAGGGGCCAGAGCCTGGTCTATAGGCCTGTCTATGAAAAGTAGAGCATCCCCTACCACGGGTTGAGTGTGGTAGAGAGAGTGGACTGATTTAACAGCCGTGCCAGAGACCTTCATGTATTGTTTGGTAATGTACTGGAAACAGCGGATGTTGATCCTACTGACATTACTGTAGCCCTGGTATTATACTGTAATGTCCTTGGTAACCTAGATTTCTGCATATGATACCCACAGAAAATGAGCCTCGGCTCAAATGGCGTCTGACCATGTTCCTATCATGTAACAATGACTGTGAATAAAATTTTACTACTACTACTAGAAAAGTTTCTGTGTGGTCTTAGAGCCTGGTGGCTATAGTTCCACAGGTGTGGCCTGCTGCAAGAAATACCCTTGAAGTAAGATCTGGCAATTAGGGTTCAATGCTAAAAAGTGCAAGGTAACACACAGAGGGCGTAAGAACTCCAGGGCAGTGTATAGTCTTGGAGAGGGGTGAAGATCTCAGTCTCTGATTAGGGGAAAGACCTGAGAACAGCAATTACAAGTAACCTGAAACCATCAATGCAGTGCAAAAAAGGTGACAGGGAAGGCAAACAGGATGCTGGGTTGCACATCAAGGGTGTTCTCCAGCAGGAGAAAAGAGGTAATTCACCTCCTGAACAGGCCCATGGTGCATCCGCATCTGGAGTACTGTATGCAGTATTGGAGACCCTACCTTAAGAAAGACAGACCATATGGAAGTAGTACAGAGGAGGGCTACCAAGATGATTCTGAGGCAACAGAGTATCTCAAATGAACAGAGGCTGATGAACCTGAATATGTATTCACTGAAGAAGAAAAGAGAGAAAGGGGATATAATCGAGACCTTCAGATATCTTAAAGGCATTAACAAGGTCAACACAGTAGATCTTTTTTCAAGTGGGAAAGTATACACTAGAGAGCCAACTACAAATTGGGAAGGGGGCAGGAAGGCATTTCTTCACGAAGGGTGGTGGCAGGATGAAATGCACTGCTAAAGAGGGTAGTAAATCACAGTACAGTTTGGAGGGAAGGGTTTAACAGAAGGTGGGATGGATTTAAGAAGGATAGGGAGACGGGTGGGGGAGAAGAGCAACAAGTAGCATACGCACCTGAGCTCTGCATCCAGCAGACTTGATAAACCTTCAGGACGCGTTCTGATGGTCTTTCCTATGTTTGTATGTAACTCTGTTACTACTCACAGTACACAATCTGCTGCAGTAGAGTCCATTTTGAAAAAGAATTGGATGATCTCACAAACAGAACTAAAACTGAAGTCCACAGTACAACAGTTTCCACGTATGGTTTCCAAAGCTTTGGGTCATCAGTTAACCCACACGTAACAGTTAATACAATGACCCTCTACATGGTTACCACCTCCGACACAAGGATGTCACAGGTGTGGGCACTGGAAGTACTCTGAGGTTATTCCCATAATCAACCACTTTGTAAACCCTAGCTCTGGGTAGGCATATATACTCCACAAGTTTATTAAATGTGACACAATCAAAGTGGTGCATCCGGCCATTTTTATGCCTACTACATGGGTAGGACCAAGAAAAAGCTCAAAGAAAGAACTGGGTGATCATGTAACTTAAGGGCAATCTTGCATGGCAACATGGGAAATGCCACAGCTTCCAATATATATCACTGCCAGGTTCGGAGCCTTCATGAATGGTCCTTTGAGGGCACTGAAAAGCTTACTGTAGGTCTAAGAAAGGGGGATGTAATGGCAACCTCGTCACAAAGAGGGGGCTTCTGGATATTTACGCTACATTTCCCCAGGACTACACCAAGTTAGCACCTTTCTTGTCACTACAAGTTGCTATGATATCAAAAATGCATCAGACCGATACTATATGATAAGAGCCAACTTATTTTTCTTCACCTTTTTAGACTGTTACGGCATCTGCCTCCAGTCTCACGCATTGTAACAACTTTTGTACTGTGTCTGTAATCTGAGATCATGTTGTTTTTATCACCGTTTGCCCTTTTTATATACAACTGCTGCTTCCTCCTTATGATACAGATACACAGCAGGCGGCAGCCTCATCTCTTAGAGCACAGCTTTGCAAAACGCTGAAGTATTGGTTGTGCGGGTCGTGATGCTCTCAATATTTCATACATTTTAATAAATAGCACTCAAATTCAGGACCTGCAACTTGATTCTGTGCTGGAGTGCATGTGCAAGTTTTTTTATTATCATCCAGATCAAAAACTCTAACATCCTGCTCAATGATGATATCAGGGCTGTGTTCCTCCTCTTCATTTTCAGTCTGAGGATGAGGGAGCACAGGGTCCACCTGCTGTCTAAAAGGCCGGGAAGGATGAGTCATAGTGGAAAACATGCCCCAAATGACCCACAAGCATGGTCAATGGCTGGGGAGGCAGCAATGACGGGGGACCGTCAATGGCACCGACGGCATCAGGTGCCTTAATATTTCGGGGACATTAGCCATCCTAGCTTGAGCATCGACTGCACCAGCCAGAGGTGATGATGGGACAATGCATTCATCAAACAGCACATACCGCTTTTAGCAGATGAGCCAGACATGCCACGTTTAAGTAAAACCCATGTTCTAAGTACAATAAGACACTTCAGGGATGCGTAATTATGGTAGATAATCACATTTTCCTCTTCAGTGTTTAAAGGCACTCGGCGCAAGTGCCTTATGCCTAACAACACACTTGAGGTGTGCAATTACTGACCCATAATTACACATCCTGGTGTGTCTTACTGCATACTTATACTATAATTTAGTGTGGTACTGTACTGTGTGATGTAATGCAATTTTGTCAATGATGCTTAGTTTTTTTTCCATGGGCATGAATATGTATGCCCCTTTGTGAATCATTTTGCAGTATGCATATGCGAAAAATGCAACAATAAATATACATTTATATTAAATTAAAAACATAAACTAAGAGAAACTGAGCAAGGTGGTAAAAAAGGGAAGCCCTGCAACTACATCTAGCCCTATTACAAAAAATCCCTTGTGTCGTGTCTTGATATATTATTAAATTTGGGAGATTTCTTCAACAGTGGTGCAGTAATTCAGTGAAAGTGAATGGAACAATGACCAGACAAATATTAGATCAGAATGCCAGTCTCATGAGTTAAAATAAATTTGAAAAACTACATTTCTGTTAGCTTGCAACAGTGTCAGTTTATAGTTATTTTTAATAATAAAATAAAGATCAAGACAATTTCAAATGGAGTAATTTTCCACCCTATGGGCCTGAAAACGGAAGTATTTCATATTCTGTCAAATTGCCTTTGAGCTCTGACAAAAAATGGAGTGTCTGTGTCCCCACCCCACAATTTATGATGTTGTAGAAGTGTTGTTTGTAGCTCTTCGGAGGGCACGCTACCCTTGGTTATAAGTAATGTACCAATGCCCCCAAACATGGTGTTAGGAGGACAATGTGCTGTTACTAAGTGCCATCTTTCAGATGAGACATTAAATTGAGGTCCCACCTGCCAGTACTGGTAGAAGTTAAAGATCCCATGGCACTTCTGAGAGAGTAGGGGAATTTTCCTGGTGACCCAGGCAAATAAACAGGTTACTCACCTGTGACATATGATGTACTATCCACACTTCTGGCAGTGTTGCTTTCCTCTTTAAATCCTGCTGGAACATCTTCAAGCTGGCTCCTCCCACCTACCCAGGTGGTAACTCCCTCAGCACCACCCCATGACGTTAGATCTCACCTGCTGGAAGCAAGACTGGTGTGCCACTTGCCAGGGGAGGTTCAGTGTGTCAGTGTGGATGTACATCATATGCCACTCCTACAACTACTATTACAGGCGAGCAACCCGTTTTTCTAGGGTTGTGGATATGATGTACTATCCACACTTCTAGAAAACTTCTAGCAGTTCTCTGGGAAGAGGGGTCAAGCTGCACACCCCCTATTTACGGAACAGAGATTAAAGAACTGAGGCCCTAAAACCAGCATCCCAGCGTGACTCAAGGTTAATGTGGTAGTGGGAAATGAAGGTGTGTGCTGACTTCCAGGTAGTAGCCCTGCAGATTTCCTGGATAGGAACATCCCTGGAAGGAGCCACCAAGGCAGCGGTATGAAGGGTGGAATGGGCCCTTAGCCCTACAGGAGGATCCCTATCCGCCAACCTACAGCAGAGGTCAATGCAGGATACAATCCACCTGCCAATCATCCACTTAGCTGCCGGTATGCCAGGCATGGCTTCATCATAGGAGACAAAGAGCTGGCGAACTTCTTCCTGAACTCCAGTCGTGTGCTCCTTGTAACAGGCAAGCGCTCGCCGTAGGTCCAAGGAATGGAGCCTATGCTCGGCCTCCAAGGTGTAGTTGTTGAAATACACCGGAAGACTGATCACCTTGTTAAGGTGAAACTCAGACACAACCTTCGGGAGGAACTTTGGGTTGGAGTGAAGGACAACAGGAAACTGAACAAGGAGTCTCCACCAAGAGCACCTGGATCTCACTGATCCTTCTGGCTGACATGATAGCCACAAAGAAGAAGGTCTTCCAGGACAGGTGTGATATGGCACACCTGTGCATCAGTTTGAATGTCTTGCCCATGAGCTTTTACAACACCAGCAACAAATCCCACGATGGAAATGTGATCAAGGCCATTGAAAAAGTGCCAGACCACCTTCTCCTGTGCCACTGATAGCATACCAGCCCGTGCATGGTATGCAGAGATGGCTGCCAGGAGCACCTTAAGGATCACTGACCAAAGGTCTGACAGAAGTGACCAAAGGTAGTCGAGAATGCTAGCCACCAGGCAAGATAAGGGGTCAAGCCCTTACCCTGGCACCAAATGCAGAACCTCTTCCATTTGAAAGCATAGCATTTTTGGGTAGACTCCTTCAGAGAAGGTTTGACCATAGTACGGACAGCTTTGGAGAGACCCTAAGCCTAAAACTCTAACCGCCCAGGAACCAGGTTGTCAGGTGCAGAGATTGAAGGTCCAGATGGAGTACCTTCCCTGACTGAAAGAGAGCAGGATCTGGACACAGAAGAAGACACCAGTGAAGCCTGCAGCTGAGGCTGAGGAGATCAGGGTATCAAAACTGGCTGGGCCAGTCCGGAACCTCCAGACCTTGATCAGCACTTTTTGGATCAGTGGAAATGGACATGAGGTCCAGGGTCCAGGGCCTCAAGAAGGAAGCCCCTGCAGCATTCCCTGCTGGGGGGGGGCGGGCACAATACAATCTCAGCTTTGCATTCTCCTTGGAAGCAAACAGATCCACCAGAGGGGTCCCCCATCAGGAGAACAGATTGTGCACTACCTCCTGACGGACAGACCACCCGTGAGACGCCTCACCCACCCAGCTGAGGGCATCCACCAGCTGGTTGGATATGCCGACCACATGGAACAGCAGGAGATCGACGTTCAAGCTGGGCACGTGCATACAGATATGGAGAGCGCGTCCCACGCTGATTGTTGAGGTAGATCATGGTATTGGTATTGTCTGTCTGGACCTGAATGACCTGACCTCAAATGTGTGGAGCAAAGCCCGTCAGCACCAGCCGAACTGCCCAAAGATCCAACAGGTTGATATGGCATCAGGACTCCTCGGGGTCCCAGAGTCCATGTACTCTGTGCTCCCCCAAGTGGGCACCCCAGCCAATCTGGGAGGCATCAGTCGGGAAGGTGACCGTGCACTCTGGATGAATAAATGGGATTCCTTCCTGCAGATCTTCCGGAACTATCCACCACTGGAGGGCGCCCCACATCAGCTGGGTCACAGTGACTGGTTGGTCGAAGTTGCCCTGGCACCAAGACCACTGGCGGGTGGGCTCCCACTGCAAACAGTGCATTCTCCACTGGGCCCAACGGACCACGCTGGTGCATGCCGCCATGAATCTCAGGAGACGCAGGAAATCCTGAGCAGGACGCAACTGCCCAACCCGAAATGATCGGGCAAAGGAGGGGAAAACCTCCACCTGGTCTGCCAGGAGTCAAGCTCCGCCCCGATGAAGTGGATCACCTGTGAAGGTACAAGCTCTGACTTGGCCTCATTGACCTAGAGGCCAAGGGTCATCCAAGTAGGGGTTCACCCAGACCCCTCAGGGTCTCAGGTAGGCTGCCACCACTGCAATGCATTGGTGAAGACCCTGGGAGCTGAGGAAAGACCAAAGGGCATGGCCTGGAACTCGTAGAGCGTCCCCTCTGTGTGAAACCAGCGGTGGGATGGATGGATGGGAATGTGGAAGAATGCATCCCAAAGATCTAGGGAGCAGAACCATGTTTTGCTCCAGGGATGGAATGATCTGAGACAAACTTGGCCATCCTGAAGGTGCACGACTGAAGGAACTTGGTCAGGTCATGCTGGTCTAAGATGGGGCACCAGCCCACCGTCCGCTTTGGGACCAGGAAGTACCAGGAGACAAACTCTGGGCTTACTGGAGGGTCCGGGACTTGAGCCACTACACCCTTCTGGAAGAGCTAGGCAACATCCTCCCAGAGAGTGGACAGCATGACTGCAGACACCATGTCCTCCCATGGGGCATGGGCTTGGCAAAGCGGGAAAGCCTCGAACTCCAGAGAAAGACCCTGACTAGCCATTTTGAAGACCCACCTGTCTGTGGTGACTGCAGACCAGGCAGAAAGGAAGTGGCAGTGCCGGCCCCCACAGAAGGACCCAAGGAAGACAGGATGGGCGGGCATGGGGGAGGTACCCCATCCCGTAACTGGGCAGGCTTAGAGGAGGGACCAGATGAGTAAGCAGCAGGAATTCAACCCACGTGATTTGCAGACAACCAAAGCAACTGACTTTGGTCAAGGACGCCAAGCTCATGACTGCTGCCCAGCCAGGAGCTGGAACAGCTTGGATGCTGGGGCAGAGAGGGCCCGAAAGGGCTTCTTCCTCTGAATCTTGGAGCCCTTGGGATCCCTCTAGGCAGAGGTGACAGATTTAAAGGTGGCACTGGACTTCTCAATCCTAGTGAGGTGTCCTTCCACCTCAGGCCCAAATAAGGTCAGTTCACAAGAATGGAACATCCACCAACTTATGCTGGGTATCCTGCCATAAAGGTAATCTGGTAAGTCCTCGACATAATACCTGTGACCATGAACCAGGCTGAGGAATCGTGCAATGTCCACGGCCATCTGGAGCTGCTGTTTAGCCATGTCCCAGACCTGCCTGAATGAGGTCTCTAAGTCAGCCTTGACCTGGGGAAGCACCTCATTGAGAGTGCCTAAGAGGGCATGAGCGAAATGGGCAAATAAAAGGGCCGATTTAGCCTGCTGAAGGCCGAGAGAAGAGGCTGCACAGACCTTTTTGGCCATGTGATCCAATTTTTTTGATTCTTTGTTGGGAGGCTTATCCATATCCCCGACGTTGCCGGTATGCTGAAAAACTGAGTCAGTCACCAGACCTTCAGCCGAGGGATGCTCCCTACAGGGAACCAGCAGGGACCGTGAACCTGTGGGCCACCAGTGCCAGTGGTGCAGGGCAAGAAGCAGGGTGCTGCCAAAGTTTCAGAGTGGGGCCAAGAATGGCCTCTGCGACTGGAAAGGTTATCCAAGGAGGGTGTCACCCTGATCAAGAATCTTGGTCAAAGCGTACCCGGCCCATTTCTGAAACGGCTCCATCTGGAGACCTGTAGATTCTGAGATTTAACTGAGCAGGCCCCAGAAAGAGGTGGGCCATGCTCTGTGGACAAATCCTCCCCGACTTGGTGTCCAATGGACGGGAATGCAGGGAGGAGTCCTCAGACTCTGAGAACTCATCAAAAAAGCAGTCAACCACCAGAGTCCCTACTGACCCTACGGGGTCTGTCGATAATCACAGTGACCAACGGCCAACAAGGAAACCTAGAAGCGGTACAGGCATCCTTAGATGGGGGCTCTTCTTCAGCTGCTTAGGTGGCGCCTCCACCTGGATTGGCGGAGAGGCCTGACTAGGCCAAGCTGGAACCAGCTGAGCCGAAATAGGCCAAGGCCTTGGTGGCAGGAACCACAGAAGAGCCGGGGTGGGGGCCAGAGCTGGCTTAACCCCGGTAAACATGAGCTGATGCCACAGGAGTTCTTCATAGCGCCGGCTTATTTTGCGGTGCAGCCTCTCCTCATCCGAGAAAGAAGAAGAATAGCGGCGGTGCCACTTGCCTGAATGCCAAGAGTTGGATGCCGATGGCGGCATAGGCTGCTCAGCTCTGGACTTCAGGATCGTGATCTCAACCTTGACCATCAGGGACGCTGACAGCACGACTCAGAGGGAACCCACGAAAGCCATGGATCCTCTGGAGTAATGGGATCCTAAGGGTTAGAGACCAGATCAGTGGGCTGGTCCGATTCACCCTGAGAAGTGACAGGTAGGGCCAGAGTCCTAGAAAGTGAGCTATTCACCTCATCCTGTGACAGCGCGTTGACCAGTTTGAGAAAAATCTCGACAGGTTGGTCACTGGGCGTCTTGACCGACTGGCCCGATGGGGGGACTGTGGTGAGCCAGCGGCCTGGACCAAAGGATTGACTGTAGTCAAAACCTCCAGAGAAGCATGGGGATCCGAACCCCGAGAGCACTCATGATCCCACGATCAACAACGAGACTTCTTTTTAGCCTCCTTTTTTGAAGATTTGGAGGATTTCGTGCCCTTAGAGGGGCCCTGCCCACAGGTGGAAAGGGACTGGCACAAATCATAAGCAGCTCCCGTGAAGGTGGCCGCCAATGGCAGCACAAGGCCAAAGCCTAAGAGGTATGCTCCTGGCCTGGCAGCCACCTCTTCAAAAGCATGAAGTTGTTCTGCATGGACCCCACAGCCAAGGAGACTACCTGACAGGCACTTTCGACCTACGGGAGGGTCCCATTCATCTGAATGCCCTAAAAGCAGCTGGACGTGCTAGTCTTCCAAAGTTCTGGGATGCAAGGTGCAACACAGGCCACACGCCTGAGGATCGTGTTCGTGGCCTAGACAGTAGATGCACAAGGTATGCAGGATCCGTCCGGGACATCTTCTGCACGCACTCACATTTTCCAAAACTGGGCGCTGACTTCGAGTCATCCGTGATGAGGATTCAAAAAGATTCGAATATCGCTTGAAGACAAAAGTCATTTCAAAGAGTTTGGTAAAATTTTTAAGCAAAGGGCCCTCTCAGTGTGGAGAGCGGTAAGGAGGGAACCTTCTTCCAGCAGATAAGAAGATCTGACATCAAGGGATGATGCCAAGGGAGTTACCACACAGGTGGGTGAGAGGAGCCAGATTGAAGACATTCCAACAGGATTTAAAGGGGAAAGGAACACTGCCAGAAGTGCGGATAGTACCTCATATCCATGTCCCTAGAACAGGTATTTTAAAAGGAAAAATTTAAAAAGAATTGAACAGTAACTATTTGACCCTATTAACTCACCTCTAAGAGGAACCAATGTTCAGGTGGAGGATGGCACAAGAAGACAAACAAGGATTGCCACACTGGATTTGAAGGTAAACATTCTTCAGCCCAGGACAGCAGCCTTGTGTGCCCCTGACCTGCAATGAGCTCTCACTTCTCCACATTTTGCCCAATCCCACACCCCAATTCAGAAAACAACTCAGTTTACAAATTTCAAACAGTACTTTGTAAATTATTAATCCATACTTGTAACTGCAAAGAATGGGAGTTTTACTGTAACTTAACCTATGTACTGTATATGTCTTTGTATCTTGTTGATATTCTGTGCAAGATATTGTTCATTTGACTGTTTTGTGTAATCAAATGGAGATCTACTAAGTCAGCCCAGTGGTGCTGAGACTTGAGGTGCCAGATGCTACATCTTGTACCACGCCGGCGACCTGAGGTCGGGAGCGAGCTCAGGCTGGGATAGAGAAGATCGAACATCCAGAGGACTTCTCTCCTCTCTCACAGAGGGTGGGATGTGGCTTCCATGCTACCAGCGACACCCAGTGGAGACTGGGAGGAGCAACAACAGGGACCACCAGGGAAAGGGGAGGAGGCAAAGGCGGATGTCTGCGGACTGGTGTGGGAGCATGTCCATCACGCGCTAGACATCACTGCACATCTGTGCCTCAATGGGGGAACTCAAGCTCATGAGCAAGGGAACCCCCCAATGGCAGGAGGAGATGACGTGCCACCAGCCCATGCCCACCAACGGATCCTGCACTCCCTGTGTCCAGATATCCTCCGGCCTTCACCCTACCTGCATGGAAACTGGATTCAAGGAGCACCAAGGCAGTGGATGGTGGTCCCACCATGGGGGGCACAAGCCAGGGGGTCTCCTGCAGGTTGGGGGTGACAGGTCAGAGTTCCAAGGGGATCCAGGGCTGGAGGAGGGGGGGGTCTCAGGCCGGGTGGGAGCAGCTGGATGGGGACATCTGAAGGATGCCCCTGAAGTCGATGACTAGAGGGAAAAAAGAATTGGAAAAAAAAATGGACGTCTAATGTTGTAAATAGGATTTTCATATCCTAATCGTACTTGGGCAAAAATAAAGTTTTATAAGTTTGACAATGATGAGTGCGGTCACCATGGCTGCTCCCTCCCTCCTGCCAGGAGAGCAGCTGCCATCTCTGCCACTTAGTGGGCTGGCAAGGAGCTGCCAAATGACAGGCAGCTCCTGTTCTCCCCAAAAGCTGAATACTTCATCTCAACACGCCGTCCTTTGTGTCTTAAGCCATGCCACGGTTCTCCCACACCACGGCAGGCTCCCTATGGACAGCAGTGATCCCAGAGGGAGAGAAACATAATTACTGGCCACTGATGGCCATTGTGAGGTGTGCCACTTCAGTGGAAGAATGCACACTGGGAGCTCAGCTTGGAAGATTCTGTTCTGTGTGAATCCCGTCTCCCTGGCTTACCAAAGAGAAGCCATACAGCAACAGAGATTATGCACCCTCACAGGACGAGTCACAAATTTGAGTAGACTACGCTCAATCTCCTGCTGGTCCAGACCAAAATTCTGGACAGGAACCCAGGTCTCCAACGTGGAAGTTGGGCTCTTTCACCACAATGCTATCAGGGCTGCTCTATTTTTTTTAAATCTATTTATGCTCCCTTCATTTCTATGGAGATGTGGGACACCCATCCACCCTAAATTGCTATTCCACTCCAGGCCTACCTGCTCAGGTGTTGGACCGCACCATACCCACCACGGCAGGGCAAAGAGGAGAGACTGAGATCCTAAGAGTCCTGGCTGGTCATTCTGGGTTTCAGATGCAGGGAGAAGGAGGGGCCTCCGGTGTCATGCTATGCATCTGAAGCGGTTTTCACTTTCTGGTTCACCCAGGAGCACAGACGAGCAATGACAGCAGCATGCCACCATCCATGATCCAAAACATGGTGCGTAGACCTTTGAAATGCACCTGTCCTCTGTTTTGCAGATACAGGCTCCCTTGCCTCCATCAACCACTACAGTTCAGGCAATTGCAAGATGCCACAGCCCACACTCTCTTGAGAAGAGCAGTCCAGCGTACAACACTCAATCCCTCCTCTTCCAATGGCCCGGCCCTCTAACGCTTCAAGTTCATTCCCAAACCTGGGGGGTCAGCGTAGCAAGTGGTAGCATTACTACTGCGCTGGGCTCCCATATTTTAACCACTCATATGTATTTTACAGTAAATCTAGAAGAGAATAGTCCATATACAGACATGGCCATATTTACACAGTTTTATTTCCATGAAACCAAAGTGGAGCACGGCATGGCTATTAAACTTACCCATCTATTATTAAACTTTCATAGGTTGCTTTTTTATCACACACAGGGCAAATCCATGTGGGCTTCTTTTCATTCATTTGTAAGTAAAGAGCTGCATCAAAACACTGCAGATGTGAGCAGGTAACAGCGCGACAAGGAATTGAGAGTCTCATCTTTCCAAGCTGCAAGACAGATTTCAAATAATCAGGGGTAAGCTTAATATATACTGCAAATAATGGTCTATGTCTGAAGAGCTAGAGCATGCAAAGCACAATGACAAATCTCCAACTGTTTTTAGTAGTACAATGACGAACCCACTCAAAAAAAGGGCATTCCTCCTTTTGACATGGACACTGCTCTTCAAGATCTTAACTTTATACAAATAATGACAAACTCCTATACTCTTTGAAATCAGCAATTTATTGTACAAAACAGAATTATAGTTGAGCGTACATATGTTGCCATTGGGCTGTAACCAACTGATTGTGCTTAAAAGGATATCCTGTTGAAATATCTTTCAATAAATAAATGCTTCCTTGATGATGAGGGTGGGCTCTAAACCCGAATACAAGGCCAGACTGACCATTACAAGTGCTGGAGAAGAAAAAAAATACTCATCATAGTAATGTTGTTTCTTCCAAGCGAACCCTCACTATGCTTACTAGTGCAATCAGCCTGCAGGTCTGAGCTGCCTCAAAGAGTGGTATTTTATGCAAATTAGAGAATGCTGGAGTGAAGTTCAAATCTCTGCTGAGTGGTCATGTTCCACCCTGCCCTCTAATGTCATATTTATTTCAACAGCTAGGGGAGCTGTGACCACTAAACTAGCTAAACCTAAACCAAAAAAACCAAAAGCACAAAAAGTTTTTGGTCCCTGCTGGGGCAAAATAAGGCAGACCAAAAAGTGCAGACTACTTAGGTAAAAGGTTCTACAAGATAGTACTGCCAAATCTGGCATCCCTTCTGGACTATACGACCAGAGAACAGTGCCTTGTGAAGTTGTGTACTATTTTCCAGGTAGCTGCATTTCAAATTTCCACCAAAGGGATATCCCTTACAGCTGCACAGAGGCAGAAGTGCCACGTGTGGAGTGTGCTCAGAGGCCTTGTGATGGAAGCTTGTCAGCTTTGCTACAGCAGAACTGGATGCAGGAGACCTTCCAGCAAGCAACTGTTCACTTGGAAGCTGGCTTACCTTTACCCACTTCACTTTATGTACTAAACAGTTGTGAATGGGAGCACCAGACTTCCTTAGTGCAGTCCAGGTAGTAGTCGAATACCATCTTGACATACAGACTCTGGAGCCTCTGCTCTTCAGAGCTGGATTTTGCTGTAAAAAAACACTGGAAGGGTGATGGACTGGTTCAGGTGAAATTCGGACACCACCTTAGAAAGGAATTTTCTGTTTATTCTTAGTACTACCTTGTCTCTTTGGAAGATGATATAATTTGGGTCTGTGCAGAGAGCCTGCAGCTCTCACACACCCTTCTGGCAGAAGTCATGCCCACCAGGAAGACTGCTTTCCAAGTGATGTACTTTAAATCAGCAGTAGCCATAGGCTCAAAAGGGGGGAGGGTCCATGAGGTTAGCTATGCACGGATTCAAATCACATGGAGGGGCTGAGTCCCTGACAGGGGGATGCAGATGCAGAAGCCCTTTAAATAACTTTTTGAAAATGGGGTATGATGCCACCGTTTTCCCCTTACCTGTCAAAACATAAGCTGATACTGCTACCAGATGCACCTTAAGAGTTGAGGGCCTGAAGCCCAGGGACTGAAGGAGGATTAGGTAGACCAAGACTGTGGGCAGATCTGCTTCCAAAGGATTGAGCTGCTTATGAGCACACCACAGGGAGAACTTTTTCCACTTGGAAGCATAGATTTTCCTAGTTGCTGGTTTCCTGGAAACCCTGAGGACTTGCAAAACCTCTTCAGAAAGGTTAAAGTCAGAGTACTTTAGCTCTTCAAGAACTATGCTTTGAGGTGCAGAGGCCTGTGATTTGGGAAGGTTATCCTGCCCTGTGACATGTTCAGCAGGTTGTGTCTCAGTGGGAGGCGGATGGGCTGCTTGATGGATAGGGCCAGGTGTAGGAAGTACCAGACCTGCCTGGGCCAGTCTGGGGCTATTAGCATCATTGTTGCAGAATCGCTCCTCAGCTGCAAGAGTACTCTCAGCAAGAGAGGGAGAGGAGGGAAGGCATACAGGAACCTCCATGTCCAGCCTAGAGTCAGAGCATCTGATGTGACTGAGCCCACTGCCAGAGGCCTACAATAAAATAGGAGAAGCGGATGATTCTTTCAGGATGCATACAATGCAGGGTACTCAACAAGGTATGAAGAAAGTGGGCCATTATTAAAGCCAAACTAGCCTGTCTAAGGCCGAGAGATGAAGCCACATATACTTTCTTGGCCAAGTGATCCAATTTCTTGTCAGAAGGCTTGTCAACATCCCCACCATTGCCCATCTGCCTTAACACCAAATCAGCAACCAAGCCTTCAGCCGAGGGGTGTTCGGTGAACCCAGAGAGGGAATCCATAAGAATCAAATACTTGTGGGCCATATGGGCAGACAGCATGGGGCAGGAAGCTAGGCATTGCCAGAGCTCCAACATGGGCCCAAGAATGGCTTCAGCCATCAGGAAGGCGACCCCAGAGGAGTCGTCCTGGTCGAGGATTTCTGTGAGGCGATACTTAGCACTGTTTCTGAACTGGCTCCACCTGGATCCCTGCAGCCTCCGAAATAAGGCAGAACATAGTCCCGAAGGAGGTAGGGTCATGGTCCGTTGACAAATCCACCCCCGACTCCAAGTCAACAGGGCAGGAATGCATGGAGGAAGCCTCCGATTCCAAGGCTTTGTCAAAGACAATCAGACACCCCAAGAGTCCTCATTAACCCTGCGGGGCTCATCGGCCTGAGTGACCGTAACCGACAGCTGTCGAGGAAGCCCAGGGGCAGTACGGGTGTCGGGGGGAGCCATCCTTCAGCTGAATCGGCAGGGGTTCCACCCGAATTGGCAGAGAGGCCGGGAGCGGCCAAACCAGAAAAGGTGTGGGCAGATATGGCAGCAGCCAAGGGAGTAGCGGCGGTGCCGCTTTTCCAGAGTGCTGACAGCGAGACCAGCAACGCCAAAGAGAGCTACTCTACCTCAAGCTTCAGGACCTCGACTTTGACTGCCAGGGAGAGGCAGGAACCAGAGAGGGATGTTTAGGATCCCCTGAGAGCTCAGAGTCCCAAGGATTAGGGACAGGCTCAGGAAGCTGATACGACCCCCGCCCTGGGACTGGAGAAGCAGGACCAGAATCTTGGAGAGGAAAGTATCCTTCTCAGCCTGCTTGGTCTGTGTCTCAGCCAACAGGCCCAACAGGGACACAGTGAGGACAGCGGCCTGGACCAAAGCATCAGACAAAACCAACTCGTCAATGAAGGTCAACGAAGCAGGAGCACAGGAATCCAAAGCTCCAGAACGCTCGTGGTCCCACAACCTGTGATGGGACTTTTTAGTTTTCGACTTGGAGTCCTTCTTTGAAGATTCGGACCCATGGGAAGGGCCCTTCTCGAGAGTAGGAAGGGACTGGTATAAGTCCCGTAACACCTAGTAAAAGAGGTGCCAAAGCCCAGTGGAAGCAGCGCAGATAATCAAGAAGCACCTGTCTTGGCCAGGGCTGCAGCTTCCTCAAAAGCCGCTAACTGTTCGGCGGACCCCGCAGCTGCAGAGACCGCCTGATAGTCATCCTTGGATCGAACAGAATGACCTGCTCAGTCGCACAACCCAGTAAAAAAGTTGCACATACCGGTCCTCCAAGGTGGAGGGGTGTAAAGACTGCAAATCATATTCCTGGCCATTACACACATGTGGCATGAGGGTCCATACACATCTTCTGCCCACACGGACATTTAAAAACAGGCGCCAACTTGTAATCAGTCAAATCCATATTGCTGCAATGGTGAAAACCGCAAAGCAACTCGAAGACCAATATTTTCTGAACTGGAGAACGAAAGAGCCTACAAAAATGTAGAGCGCAATAGAGGGAACCTTCTTCTCCCAGCATAAAGGAAGATCTGACATCACAGGGTGGTGCCGAGGAGGATGTCACCCAGGTGGGTGGGACGAGCCAGCTTGAAGACCTTCTGGCAAATCTTAAAGGGGAAAGGAATTCTGCCAGTAGTGTGGATAGTACAGCATATCCACACCCCTAGAAGAAGAAATTAACTTCATACTTACTGTAATTTCCTTTTCTGTTAGATCTGACATTGTCAATGGGTAATCATAACAACTAGGCATAGTGCACCACTACCAGGGGAATGGCATAGCCCAAGTTTTAGAATGTTGGGCACATGAGGATTCCATGCAGTAGCAGTAACTCCCTAGTCACTACTTACCTCGCAGTGCCATGAGAGCTACACATATATACAATAAAAACAATTACATACTTGTAATAATAAAATTCTCTTTTACCTTCCTATCTGACATTCGGGGAAGGGATGAATTTCATGGCCCCAAAAGGAGGCCTTAAGTATTCGGTTCTTCTTGTAGAGAAAACCATGGGGCCATAACATGCTTCATAAGAATCACCAATTTGTGAACAGAAGCGAAGACACAATAAGACATGTCCTGTATGTTTTGGTTTTTTTAAATGCGGATAACTAATCTGCAACAAGAAACACACCTCTAATAAACCAACGAAACTTGCTAACCTGCAGTCGCAGATAAATGACAAATGAGCCTATAAATATACAGAGTATAGTGCAGCATGCAGG
Source organism: Neoceratodus forsteri (assembly GCA_016271365.2). Lineage (NCBI taxonomy): Eukaryota > Metazoa > Chordata > Ceratodontiformes > Ceratodontidae > Neoceratodus > Neoceratodus forsteri. Next base: position 486,156,014 of record CM057449.1, read on the forward strand.
AGATTTTTATGAAAAACAGACCTCTCTCCTAGTATGCAGGATAAGGTTCTCCCTCAGGAGCCAATCTACTGTGTGGGTCCCACTGACATGTTGCCGCCAATAGAAAAGGAAATTACGGTAAGTATGATGTTAATTTCTTCTTTCTGTAGTGCTCCACATTGTCAATGGGTAATCATAACAGCTGGGTTTTAAGAAGCTGTACCCAGACAAAAATCGGGAAGGGGGAGAATATTATCCCATACACCAGATGCTTCAGAATTACTTGTTAACTGCAGCCTGCAACACACTGCAACCAAAAGCTGAATCAGCAGAACTCTGAACATCCAATTTATAATGCTTCGTGAATGTGTGGACTGAGGACCATGTAGCTGCCTTGGATAGTTCTGAAACTGTGGCTTCGCCCTTCTACACCCAGGAAGTTGCCATCGCCCTGCTGGAGAGAGCCTTGAGAAGAGCCAGAGGCCTTTTCTTTTTCGCCACATAGGCTTTAGAAACACAGGCCCATACCCACCTAGCTAGGGTAGGTCTAGAGGCCTTTTGTCCTCGTTTAGCTGCCCCAAAAAGCACAAATAGACTTTCTGACTTGCGTTATTCAGATGTACATTTAAGGTAGATCCTAGCTGCCCACCTAAGGTCCAGTTTATGCAACTCCTTCTCAATGGGATGAGAAGAATGAGGACAGAAGGATGGAAGGCAAATTTCCTAGTTCACTTGAAAAGTCGTGGGCACCTTAGGGATGAAGAACAGAACCGTCCTAGGCACCACTTTGTCCTTATATGTGATAAGGTAAGGTTCCTTATGAGACAAGGCCTGGAGTTCGCCCACTCTCCTAGCTGAACACACTCTCCTGGCTGAACACATAGCCACCAAGAAACAGACCTTGTTTTTTTTAATTTTTTATTTTATTGATTTCACCAGGAAATGGACTGGATCTTAAGATCCTTTTTCAGCCACACCTGGGGAAGGGGTACAAATGTTCAACATATTAAATACAATGTATACAAAATACAGAACTAATTTAAGCACAGTAAAATTACACAACTTTTATTCACAACCAAGCAAAACATACACAACATCACCCCACTATTAAAAAAAAGTTCAGGTACAATCATACATACAATACTTAGCATCACATTCTTAGGACAAAGAGCTACTTCCTTATTTTAAAAATCCTTATACACATGTAACCCCATCACACCTACAGTTTGAAGCTCTTTCAAGATTGCTCTTTAATGTTCTCATAAAGATAGCTTGTCTGCTATTGATGTCCACATTCATGTGTGTTAAACTGTTAAATCATTTTTGGACCATATGTTATTGAACATCCAGCTGTTTTTGTTATTTGTCTTTTTTTTCTAAGAATAATCTTGTTGAGGTAGCTCTCAGTACTCTTGATGTAGTTGTGCGCTGAAAATGCCTTGATAAGCTTAATGGAGTATTTGTTTGAAGTAACTTATACAGAAGCATGTAAATTGCTTTAGTAATTCTCTGTGTTGGAGGAAGAGTCCCAGATACACAGTATACTGTAGGTTGCAATGATGTTCCCTTTTATTTGTGCAGCCTATAGCAAACTTTATGATGTTATTAAAAGGTCACTATATATTTTTACAGCACAGTATCCGGAGGCGTTTACTAGCAAGACACAATTAAATTACAATGCTGGTGACAACACATCCAGTGGCACGGATGCCAGTGGCTCAAAGGGTTCAACACAGAGAGCATTCAGAACCAAGTTAAGATCCCATGGTGGAACCAGGGCTCAAAACAGCAGTTGGCTCCTGCCAACCACGCACAAAAAACAAACTCCCTATTTGTTCCTACGGAGAACCACAAGGAAGCTCCGAGAACGGAAACCTGACCTCTCAGTGTTCTCAATGCCAGTCCCTTATCCACATCCTCCTGAAAGTAGTACAGAATGTGAGGAATGGAGGCTTTAGAAGGTTTAAATCCTTTCCCTCTGGACCAAGAGGAAAATACTGTCCAGACTCAGGCATACACAGCCAAAGTAGAGGTTTTTCTTGCCACCATCAACGTTTCAACTACCATCAGCGAAAAACCTAATTTTAGGAGTCAGGCTGCAAGTTGCAATGAGCCAGGGTTAGGGTGGAGAATGAGGCCTTGCAGCAGGAGGTCCCTTCATACCAGAAGGGTACTTGCTGGGCTAGGTTCACTAGATCTGAGAACCACGGTCTTCTTGGCCACTCCAGGGCTAACAGAAGAAATTTTCCGCTTGAGCGTCTTATTTTTCTTAAGACTTCCTGAAGGAGAGGCAGTTGAGGAAAGGCATATGCTCTGCGGAAGGACCACTCCTGAGTCTGATGTGTCCACTGCCTCTGCCTGTGGACACCGATACTGACTGATGAACCTGTGAGTCTGAGCATTGTGGCTTGAAGCAAACAGATCCATCTGCAGCTGTCCAAACTGATTGCTTATTAGTGTGAACACTTCTGGGTTCAACTGCCACTCTCCAGGGTGAACATTTCTGCGACTTAGCTAGTCCACCTGAAAGTTAAATTCTACCACCAGATGTACTGCCCAACAGAGAGAGAGAAGGTTCTCTTCTGCCCAGCTCAGGAGTTCGGAGGCCTCCTGAAGCATTACCCTGTTTTTTGTGCCTCCTTGGTTGTTTGTGTATGCCACTGTGATGGCGCTGTCTGACCATACCTTTACTGAAGTGTTACTCAGTCTGGACTGAACAAGACTGCAGAGCTAAGTGAACTGCCCACATCTCCAGGATATTTACGTGGAGACGCTGTACCTGGAGGGACCAAATCCCCTGAGTGGGAAGTTGGTCCAGGATTGCCCCCCACCTGTACAGACTTGTCCATTGTGAGTCCCACCTCCAGTGATAGTTCCAACGGAACCCCCTAGCTGAGATTCCGCACAATCATCCACCAACTCAGGGAGTGATGCAGCTTAGGGGTGAGGAGAATCCTGGCTTGACAGTCTTCCAGTGATGGGTCCTAGGCTGTCAGCAACCCCATCTGAAGGAACTGCATGTGGAAGCAGGCCCAGGGAAATAAGTCTACTGCTGCCACCATGAGGCTGAAAATCCGCAGCAGACTGTGGGCCGACCCTGAGGACTGATTCCTGAGTCACCGTAACTCCGACACCAACATCTCCTCCCAGGAGAGTGATAGGAACACCCTCCCTACTTTCATGTCAAAGACTGCCCCAAGTGCTCCAAGGACTCAGACGGTTTGAAGGAGCTCTTCTCCCTGTTCACTATCCAGCCATGTGATTCCAGGATCTCCAGGGTCCTGGACACTGACTTCCTTGCAAGAAACAATGTTGGTGCCTGAATGAGCAGGTCATCCAGATAAGGGTAGACATGATGACCCTCCTGTCACAGTTTAGCCACCAGAACTATCAACACCTTCCAGAAAACTCAAGGGGCTGTTGCAAGGCTGAACAGAAGTGCCTTGTACTGGAAATGTTGGCCCAGTATCAAGAATCTGAGGTACCTCTGGTGGGACTGCTGGATGGGGATGTGAAGGTAAGCATCCATCAGCTCTAGTGAAGCTAAGAAGTCCCACAGTTGAACACCCCGAATTATTGACCTCAGAGACTCCATCTTGAACATCTTGTGGTGAACAAACTTGTTCAGATGCTTCAGATCCAGAATGGGCCTGAAACCCCCGGACTTCTTGGAAACTATGAAATAGATGGAGTAGAATCCTTGATCCTGCTCATTTGAAGGAACCAGTACAATGACCCAATCTGAATGAGGTGGGTCAGAGTGTCTGACACTGCCTGGGGTTTTGTCTCTTGCTTTGAAACCAAGGACGGCAGAAAACGTCCCCTTGAGGGAACCATTAAGAATTCTATGGCATAGCCCAGCTGAAGGATTTCCAGAACCCAGGCATCTGTCATTGTTTGGAACCATCTTGTAAGAAATTCTTGTACTCTTCCACCAAGGGAAGGGGAGGCAGGGATGGGCCCGCGTACCTTCATTGTGAGGTACCAGGCCTTTGTGCTAGTCCTCCTCTGCGGCGCCTGGGAAAGGATCCTCTATTGCCGTAACCTCTATTTCCGGAATAAGCACCTCTCTTTCTTTGGGTACCAAAGTTCCGAAAGGGACTATACTCTCCCCAGGACTGCCTGCGTCAACCATCACCCTGACCTCACTGAGGAGCTGTGGCTTTGCGCTGCTGTTTTGACAATGGGAGGTGGCCCTTCTTATCCTGCATGACCTGCAAGATACAATCCAGAACAGAACCAAATAATAAACGATCATCAAAAGGAAGGCTAAACTGTTTCGACTTTGAAGACTGATCAGCAGACCATGTCTGAGCCACACGGCCCTCATGGCCGAAGCAATGTGGTAGGCAGAGCGGGATGATATGCGTAACTAGTCCACTGTGGAATCACCAAAGAAAGGAGGATTCCATGGACACCAACTGCAAAATGCCTGTACCTTCCAAATCAGGAGGAATGAAGTCGGTCGGCGTAGTGACCCAGATGTTTAAGGCTCTGGCAACAATAAATGAAGCACAGGAGGTATGAATGTTTGAGCCTGTAGAGGCAAAAGCCCTCCTGCATGCAGTGTCAATCTGCTTGTCATGCAAATCTGATAGTGCCAGAGCACTCTCCACTGGAATGGTGGTGTGTTTTATAGAATTATAAACAGCCTTGTCTCGCCGGGGCTCCACTTGCGAGACCTTTCCCCTTAAAAAGGATAATTCCTAGTTTTTGGTTTGGAAAGATTTTTTCTCTCATCTACACCTGCCCATTCTTGCTCAATAATTTGGTCACAATGGAGAAAACCTGGGAAACATTATGGAGCAGAACAGGAAGCTGACAGAACTGGATTAACATCAAGTGTCTCCTCCATGGACTGCTCCTCCTTGAGCTGTAAGGACCTACAAGCCTCAGCTATCAAAAAGGACAAGGACTTATTATCAAAGAGGGGTGGAATAGGAATCCTGGTTTTGGGCTCCGTCCACTCTCCTTCCTCTAACTCCTCCTCAGAGGGGGTGGTGTGCTTGTCTGAAAGTAATTTTTTAGGGTCAGGACTTTCCCCAAAATCCCCATAATCCACATCCTGACCTTCAAATAGGTCAGGGTCAGGGTGTGCCTGCATATATGATTCTGCAGCCTGCTCTTGCTGCGTCTCACCTGGATGTGCCTGTGTGGGCCCTCCCCAACCCAAGGGGACCAGTTTTGGGTAGGGTGTATCTGTAGGGATGTCCTGTGGGACATCAGGGCTCAAAAGCTCACCAAGGAGCAATAATAGAGATTTTCACAATTCTGCTTTGCCACTGTCAAGAGACAGACCAGGTGTCCTTCCCTCTAGCTTGGAGGACGGGCTGGTGGGGGGTGTGGGGGTACCGTGAGAGAAATATTATGCTGGGCAACACAATGAGAGTAATATGTACCTACGGGAGAGGGCCTCATAACCCTTCTGCAGATCTTACATTTTTTCATAATTAAAGGTCTCCTGCAAGCCATAGTGCCAATAACTGAAAATTGTGACAGGAAAGAAAAAAGAGATTATTTTATTTTATTTTTTTAATATATTTATTGAGTTCTAGGATTACAAATACCTTTGAGCCAGGGCTCTTTTACAAAGGTTCCGCATCATTAGGTACAGATTAGACAGAGCATTACTGGCAACACAAATTAAACTGTTGTACAAACATAAATCACAGATGAGGAACATAAATTGAGGCAAACATTCAATGATGGGAGGAGGAAATAAGTGAAAAAGAAGAGAGAGGAATAAAGGAAGGAAGGGCGGGGGGAGGGTGATGGGCGACAGCATGGGAGATAGGAGAGGCAGAGGGAGGAAGAGGAGGGGTGGCGGTGGAGGGAGAAAGGGATGCAGCCAGGAGGGCTTTGTCAGAGAAACAAAGTAAAGTGCAGGAGTTCGGTATGGTGATGTCACAAAGTGCTAGAAGGCTGAAGCTCTTGAGGTTATAGGCAGAGCAGTGGAGCCACGATGGGGTGAACTGATTAAGTAATCTGGGTGGCCACCCAGTGGTGCATCTGCGGTTAGACATTACAGTCACAGGTGCTGGCGGCAATGAGAGAGTGGCGGAGCCTGGTTTTGAAGGCACCAAGTGTGGGAGCGGCAGTAATATCACTAGAGAGTCCATTTAGCCAGTAGGCGGCCTGGTAGGCAAAAGCTCTTTGACCTTGGGTTGTGCGGGAGTAGGGGATTTGGAACTGCTGCGGTTTGGTTCCTCGGGTGCACCGGCTGCTTTTCTTAGGGTGTAGGAGGGTGGCAACACCAGGTGGGGCGAGGCCCATCTGAATTTTCATAGCCACAATGCAGGTTTGGTATTTAATATGCTTGTCAAGTTGCAGCCAGTTGGTTTGGGAGTAGAGGTCACAGGTGTCTGTATAACGTTGAGCGCCGGTGATTAGCCGACAGGCCTTGTTGAGGGAGGTTGTTACCCGTTTGAGCACAATAACCGTAGCTGAGCCGTAGATCATGAGGCCATAGTCAATGGTAGCAACGATGGTGCTCTGGACGGCAGCAGCCAGGGCTGCAGGGGGATGGTGTCTCCTGAGGCGGAACAGCAGGCCTAGTCTGGAGTTTGCAGCTTTGGCAACGTTGTTGATGTGGTCAGTGTAGGAGAGGTACGGGCCAAGGGTGATTCCAAGGTATTTAAAAGTTTGGACTTGTTCTAGCAGGTTGCCTTGGCTGGTCGATATGGAGAGGTGATGGAGTTTCTGTATGTTATGGGCGCTGCTGAAAATCATGGTCTTAGTTTTTTTTTCTGGTTGAGGATCAGTTTGTGTTGAATGAACCAGTTCTCAACAGTGTAGAAACAATGTTGGGAGGTTGCTTTGCAGCTGGTTTGGGTCCTGGTGTGAGGCTAGAATTACTGCGTCATCGGCATAGAGTATGATCTGTTGGGAGCAGAAGGTAGGCAGTGTATTTAGGAACAGACTGAAGAGGAGTGGTCCCAGGATGGATCCCTGAGGGACACCAGAACAGACAGGTTTGGCACGTTTGCAATTTTTACACACTGTGTCCTATTAGCAAGGTAGCTTTTGAACCAAGGAATAGAATCGGGGGAGATCCCAGTTTTTTGAAGCTGGGCAAGAAGAAAGCGGTGGTGGACAGTATCGAAAGCCTTGGTTAGGTCAATAAAAATTGCGCTAGTGAGATGACCTTTATCCAGGGAGTTGTGGATGGCCCCAGTGACTTCAAGTAATGCGGAGGCAGTGCTATGGCCTTTCCGGAAACCATGTTGTTGCCTGCAGAGGATATTGTGCTTGTCCAGGTATTCGGTAAGCTGGTCCGATACAATGCGCTCCAGGGCCTTTGAGAGGGGTGGCAGGATTGAAATTGGACGGTAGTTCCCATGGTCAGTCTTGTCACCACTTTTGTGGACTGGGGTGACAGTGGCTGACTTCCATTTTTCTGGGAATTGGTTGAGGGAGAGGTTGAAAATCTTGGTAAGGGGGCCCCAGCACCTCTTCAAGGGTGAGGGCCAGGAGCTTGAGGTCAAGTGTGTCTTTGCTGGCTCTGGATTTGCTGATGACTTTGGTAATGTACTTACGAACATCATTCTTATGGACTGCTTTAAAGTAGAAGGGAGGGTGATTGGCGAGAGTTGAGGAGTTGGGGGTTTCGGGAGCGTCATCATTGCAAAAAGAAGTTGAGGGGGAAGGACACTGCTAAGATCAGTGAAAGCGGTGTTGAAAGTATTAGCAATGGTTTAAGGGTCAAGTGTGGTATTCCCATTTATCTTTAGCATGGCTGGCGCAGATTTAGGTTTCTTCCCAGAGATTTTATTTAGGTTGTTCCAAAAGTCTCTCCCATTACTCCTGGAGTCAGTGAGTACTTTCTTGCAGTAGTTAAGACTTCTGGGACTGGATGATTTTCGTACAGTCGTTGCATGCTCATTTATAATTTTGGATGTCTCCTTGTTTCCCGGTGGATCTAGCCAGTTCCCAGAGGCAGTCCCTGGATTTTAGCTTTTTAAGGAGGTCTCCGGTTATCCACGGGTTGCAGAGGGTTTTAGTTTTGCGCTTCTTTTGGGGTGCAAATTGGTTACAGGCTTTGTCAATGAAGTGGTCTAGGGCCAGGTTTGTATCTGACGACTGGAAGATAGGAGTCCAGTCTTGTTGGAGGAGGTGGGCTTTGAGGTGGGTTAATTGGCCATGGGGGAGGACTCTACTGTAGATGATTTTGGGGGGGTTGTGGAATTTGTTTGACCAAGTGCAGCTGATGGGAGAGTGATCACTGAGTGAATCAGGAAGGACGGCAGAGTTTGAGATCCTAGAGGGGTGGCTAGTAAGAATCCAGTCGAGCAGGGTGCTGGTTCCTGTTTTATAGTTCATTCTGGTTGGGGAGTCCAGCATCTGCGTAAGGTTGGCCAATAGGACAGAGTCTTTGAAAGTATCCGCCTCAGCCGAGAGTCAGTTGATGTTGAAGTCTCCCAGCAGAATGCTTTCAGAGTCAGGGGGTTGTGATCTGACAAGGTCCAAGACGGCATTCATGCCTGAGACCTGCTCCTTTGGAGGAATATATACCATAACGACTGTGAGTGCCTTGTCATGGGCCCCTAGTAGGATCTTGAGAGGGAGAATCTGTGCAGGACAGGTCGCAGGGGCTGGTTCAGTTCGGTGGCCCAGGATAGTGTCTTTCAAGTACATGGCACAACCTCCCCCTCTTTTAGACTTGCAATTGAGCCTAAAGACATTGTATCCTGAGATGGCAATTGCCTGGTCGGGAACCAGTGGGGTGAGCCAGGTTTCAACAACTGCCAATATGTCCGGATTATGTTGGCTAGCAAAGGCTTGCAGGGAGTCGATCTTGTGGAGTAGGCTGCAGATATTTAGGCACATGATAGAAAGAGTGCGGATGAACTGTGTTTGGGCGAAACCTTGCTGGTGTACAGGCCAGGGTTCGGGTGGACATTTCCCAATAACAGTAGGATCAGCAGCAGAAGCTTCAGAGTGCAGAGACATAGTTTCCTAAGTGAGAGTTTAAGCTTTTTTCTGTGATGGGGGCATGCCATGGTGTGGAAGCTGTAGTTCAACATGGAGGTAGCAAGGTAAGCCAGTGTTGGCGACCAGTCTGCAAGTGGCAGTTTATTTGATGGAGGCTGCCGCCTGTGGTCCGGGTTGGAGATCCCTGGGGAGGTGCCAAGGTAGCGATAAGCAGGGCTCAGCTGGAAGGTTTGGGGGGCGGAGGGGAAACATGGGAAATAACTGTGTTATTGAAAATTTTGTTCCCCACAACAGTCAGTGAACTGTAAAAATGTTCCAGGAGCTTCAAAAAGCTCCAACTGCGTGTGCCCCCTGGGCTCGTGCAGGCACTAGAGCATGTGCGCATGCGAGCATGCACCTGTTCTATGCATGCACACACTTGCACAATACAATTCAATGGCACTTAGCACTGTGCAATACCATTAACGGTGCGCACGTGCGAGCACCATGGGCGTGCGCTCTGGACACTGGTTGGAAGCTGAGGGGATGAAGAAGCACACAACCAGTCCTAATGGCGGCCACGCAAATGGCAAAAACGTTGATTGAGGTGGAAAATCACCAAAAAACCTCCCAAGTGTCCTAAATTCACAAGTCGGCCCGGTAACAGTAAAAAACACACAAAACTTCAAGCTGAAGGGGGGGACGGCAAGGAACTGACTCCAAAGATGAGTGACCCCAGAGACCCTAAGCTCCCAATAATTTAAATTTGTACGTACCTGTGGCACCACCTTTTTTCTTTTCCTTTTAAATTTTTTTTTTTCTTAACAGGAGACCATAAAAACACCCTAAGTCAGCCCAGTGGCGCTGGATGTCACACCTAACGCCATGCCGCGCCTGGGTTCGAAGCAGCCTGGGACATCAGTCAGCGGGGAGAGGATGTGAGGCTGCAGTCGGCAGCCCTCCACCTCGGAAGGGAGAACTAGGTCTCCTCAGAGCTTGGCCACCCCTGGTGGAGACCAGAGTGGCTGCGATACTCTGAGGAGTGCCAGCGTTAGGCCGAGGGAGGGCAGACGAGACGGATACTGGAGCTGCAGTGCACATGTGCACCTCCACGCGCATGCGTCATCGCTTCCAGGGTGTCGGAAGTAAGGACCATCCAAGGGGAGATGTCGGGGGCCACCAAAGGATGAAGCCTACGGGCCGGCTTTGGGGTTCTGCCGGGGCGCGCATGGCACTACAAGTCCCCGAACAACCCAGAGTCCGGTAGGCTGGCAGACGACCGGGCGGCCCGCTGGGGAGGATAAACACATTTGTCAAAAAAACAACAAAAAAACACCCTAGCAAGGCAGAAGTGGCTCCCAATCCACACAGGGAATGAGAAAAAAGGCAAGTTATTCAATTTGAAAGCTGCAGCTTAACAGGCATGATTTTAAATTTAGGGGTGCTCCCTGAAACAGGTATCCCCACCCTGCAGAACAGAACTGCAGCCCCCAACAGAAGTCCTGAATCTTAATACTTGAAATCTTCAGAGAAGAGAAAAATAGCTCTGTCTCCTTTGAATGGCACAGCTTAACTGGGAAGTTGCTGCTACTGCAAGAAATCCTCATGTGCCCAACATAAAGCTTGGGCTGTGTCATTCCCCTGGTAGGGGTGCACTATACTCAGTTGTTATGAATACCCATTGACAATGTGGAGAACTATAGAAAATAATATTGTTAAGCAGGACAGAATCAGGAAAGAGGGAAGGGTCTGTGCTGTTCATAAAACATTATTTAGGCGGCTACAATGTATTTCAATCTGATAACACAGGTCGTATGGATTGTCTGTTAATCTACATTCACTCCATAAAATTAGCTGTAGGAATAATTTATTTCCCCCACGGACAAAGGTAACATTTTTTTAAATTTGACAGATCGCCTAAACGAGAAACTAAGATGACAAAAACATGATCCTAATTGGTGATTTTAATTTGAATTGGCTTCAAATTAGGGATAAACATTTACAAAATAATCTGGCCCCTTTAGGATTGAAACTAATAATACAGGAACCCACAAGATGAGTACATACCCTTATGAAAGGCTCCATACTTGACTTGATATGTGTGCCTGAATGAAGTATTGCCTTTAAACTTAGGCGATCATTTTCCCACAAGAGCAACAGTTAAGATTTACAAAAGCCAAAAAACCCTTCATTATAGCAGGTCTTAAAAACCAACGTGCAAACTTTAATCCAGATAAATTTAAGACTAGTCTCATGAATAAATGTTAGATGGGACATATATGAACTAATACTGAATTCTGACTTGGCAGTAGAGGACTTTACCTCTGCTTCTGTGCGTATCTGTGATATCTATGCACCCAAAATAAAAAGAACTACAAAACAGGAACACCAGCTATGGGTAACTGAAAGGATCCAAACTTATACCAGAATCAAAAATCGGATATAGAAGAAAGCTAGACGCACAAAGGATACTCTAGATTGGAAAATGTATAAATTTTGGAGAAAGGTAACAAAATGTTAAAAATTGAAAAAGTCAAGTATTACAAAACAAGGATATATCAATCAATCAATCAAACTTTATTTAACCAGGCAAAATCATCCTTGAGCAAGCTCATTTGCAAGATGGTCCTGGACAAGTAGGACATATACTACAGCAAAATTACCCGATAAGCAGCGTACACACAATAAGCAAATACAAGACAGTAACAGAGAAACAAATAAGATCAGGGCTGGGGAGTACATATGGTGAACACTATCTGGGTTGATAATTGACTGTATATATAAAGGATTCCCTCAAGACATGGGATTATTCCGACAAAGGTCACAACGTTACAATAAGACGAGGGATACCAGGTAAGGTAAGTGAGGGAATAACAACCGGAAGGTTTATGGGTGGGGGAAAAACAAAGGAAAGGGTCGGTGAGGGGTGGAAATAGATCTAGTTAAACAAACAGGTCGGAGTTGGCAGAATAATCCCAAGGTGGAAAGAGGAGGAGAAGTGCTAGGGGAATACATGTAAGTGCCAAGAGTTTGGGGAGCCACAGGAGATGGAGGAGGTGGTTATTTGTGGCATACACACAGGGCTCTCAGTTTGAAAGCGAGCAGCCTCCTGAAAGAGTGAGGTCTAGGGAGGGAGGGAGGACAGCCTGAGAGATTTTTGCATGACATTCCAAAGCGTGGACAGAGAAAAGATGATAGCCACTGAGCCATGTCGTGTCCTTATTTTGGGTACTTTAAGAGAGACAAGAGACAAACTCCTTACACCATACGTTCCCTCAGTACGCTGAAACAGCATAAAAATACAGGTTGGTAGTATCAAACTAGTGATCCCAAAAAGTTCTGGAAACTGATAAAAACTTCAAAAGGCAGTAAAATCAAAACAAGAGATTCAAAAGAATGAAGAATATATAATCCGAGAACCCCCCCGGCAGGGTTCTCAATATCCTGAAGGGGGAAATCAGGAAATGGCTACCACTTCTCCTCATATTCAGTTCTTGCCTCTCCCCCATCTCTTCTCCACCTGCCCTTCTGGCTCACCAGTGTGCACAACCTAACCCCATCCTTTTTACTCCAACAGCACTTGCATACTACCTCAAGTGCTCTTGGTACACTCATGCACTATAAATGGCTCTATTGCATTATTACTGTTTTGTATGTTCATATGTTCTTTTGTATGATTTTGGACATGTATTGTAATTTAACCAATGTTCCACTACTGTTTATTGTACAATACCTTGTGTTCCAACTGTTGCACAATCTTATAATGTTGTATTGTTTGTACTACCCACATACTATTGTAACTGATCATCTTTCACAACCCTATGTAACCCCTCCCCCCAGGTCGCACCGTGAGACAAGCAGCTTGTTGTTCAATGTGCCCTCCTGGTGAAACATTTCAATAAATAAATAAATAAACAAAAAACAGACAGTCATGGACATTTTTAATTATTTTGTTGACCTGCCAGATCTAAATTTGACATCATGTAAAGACACTGCACAAGATAACATTTTGCCAGAAATAAATGAAGAGCAGCAAATAAATTCTAACAACTGGATAGCAGGAACTAAAAGTATTCCTCCATTTAGATTCCAGACTAAAAAAGTAAAGGAAATCATAAAACAGTTACAAATTATTAAAAACAAATAAAGCTAAAGGTTTACACAATATCGAAGCAACATTTTTAAAAAGTGGAATGGATATAATAGCCCCTACTATGACATACTTTTTTAACTGGAGCCTTCAACAATGTATTTTCCTGGTTACTCGAAAATAAGTAAAATAATTCACATTTTAAAGGGTGGAGATTCTTTAAATCCTTCAAACTATCATCCCATTTCCTTGTTGCCAATCATGTCAAAAGTCTCTGAAAGACTGGTGCACCAGCAATTATGTTCACATTTGGAACAAAATGATTTGTTGATGAAGTATCAGCATGGATTCCATTCTGGCTGGTCCACGGACACTGCTCTAGTTCATTTCAACAACCCTGTCTCCAAGTCTTTGGATGCAGGACTGTGCATTGGGGCAGTGTTCATGGACCTGAGTAAAGCCTTTGATCTGGTGGACCACTCCATCCTACTGGACAGACTGGTTCTTGAGGGGGTCCATGGTGAGCCCCTAAAATGGTTCTAGTCATATTTAAACTAGAGGAGATAGTGTGTTACCCAGGAGGACTTTAGATCCTCGCCACATCTTGATGGACAGAGAGTCCCCCACTGCTCCATTTTAGGACCCCTACTTTGTAACATCCACGTAAATCACTTGTATTAAGTGGTAGTGAGATACAACTTTACACTGATGACACCATTCTGGTCACCTTTGCCGATAATTATAAAAACTTGGAGACCAAACTGCAAAAGACTTTTACAGTTTGGAGAAGTGGTTCTCCAGATCGGGGCTGCAAATGAACGGTAAAAAAAACAAAAAAACAACAAAAAAAAACACATTTTTGTATGTTGGACCTTTTTCCAAAAAAAAAAAAAAATCTCACAATAAAGAACATTTGGAAACAACCTATTTTAAACAGGGCCAGCAGGTTGTGAAGCCAACCTGGTATAAATACATAGGGGTCATAGTGGACAATAGGTTAACCTATGTGGACCACATAGACAATTGATTAAAAAACAAATGTGAAATTGGGAGTTCTTAGAAGAATATTGTCATGCTTACCCTAGTATCTAGAACTAAACTTGCACAGCAGCTTTTGATTCCAGTCCTTGAAGAAGCAGCACAGGTGTACAGAAATTCAACTCAATTACCATTGCAAAGAATAAATAAAATGTATAATAAGGCAGTCAGAGATGTATCATCTTGCAAATCTGAAACTCATCACTGGGAGATGTTTGTTCAATCAGGTTGGTTTCTGCCATCAGCTAAAAGGGATCTGATTTGGTCTTTATGGATTTATAAACTGCTAAAACATGTCTCAAAACATCCTATTAGGGACTTTAAAGAAAGTGAGTAAACATAATTTACGTTACCAATTCAGACAAATAGAAAATCGAAGCCTTCCATATCCAAGAACCAACACAAGGTTTGCAGACATTATCCTCCAGGCATGTGTGGCCAAAAAGTACAGTTACGTAAGAACTTACCGTAACAGTAGATCTTCGAGAGAGGCGCTTGCAGTAGGTACTCACATATAGGACTAAGCCGCCAGGTGCTAGGACCACATGGAAAACTTCTAGCTAGCAGTGTCTGGCAGGGGACTGCCTCCCCCGATGTCACGTGACCATCATCAGCATAGTGCCATAAAGGGAGCAGTCCCCAAACCCACTCTCCAGTTCTCCTGCCGGAGACCTAGAAAGGTGTGACAGGAGAGAAAGAGTGGGCTCCTGGAGCTAAAAGCTATTACAGGAAAGAAAGAAGAAGAAGAAACCCAGGTGTAGGTGGGAGAGAAAACAGTACCTACTGCACAGAGCCTCTCTCGAAGATCTACTGTTATGGTTAAGTTCTTAGGTAACTGTACTATCTTACTTCGAGAGGGCTCTTGCAGTAGGTACTCACATATAGGACTGAGTCCCAAGCAGTAACACGAGACAAGACTGAGACATGGGAGGTAGTAATGGGTTTGCAGAAAATACAGGTTACTCACCTGTAACAGGAGTTCTAGGAATGGTATATGTTGCTCATCCACACTTATTGGCAGGTATCCTTGCCGCTTTAAATCTTGCCGGAAGGTCTTCAAGCTGGCTCCTCCCACCCACCCGGGTGGTAAAACTCAGCTCCGCCCCATGCGCCAGATCTGGCCCGCTGGAAGCTCAGGCATTGCGCCGACCGGGAGGTCGTAGGAACAGGGATGAACAACATATAACATTCCTAGAACTCCCGTTACAGGTAAGTAACCTGTATTTCTAGGACATGGATATGTTGTTCATCCACACTATTGGCAGACTCCTAGCAGTTCTCCGGGAGGAGGGAGGCAAGGCGCACACCCCCTACTTAGGGAATAGAGACTGGAGAACCGAGGCCCCAAAACCAGCATCCCGGCGTGACTCAAGGTCGATGTGGCAGTGGGTGATGAAGGTGTGTGCTGACTTCCAGGTAGCAGCCCTGCAGATTTCCTGGATAGGGACATCCCTGGAAGCAGCCACCGATGCAGCGGTATGGCGGGTAGAATGAGCTATATCCCTCTGGGAGGCTCCATGCCCGCCAACCTATAGCAGAGATCTATGAAGGAGGTGACCCACCTGCTTATCGTCCGCCTGGCTGCAGGTCTGCCAGGTGCGGCTTCAGCGTAGGTGACAAACAGCTGGTGAACCTCTCCCCGAATTTCAGCCGTGCGCTCCTTATAGTAAGCGAGCGCCCTTCTAGGGTCCAGAGTATGGAACCTATATTCGGCCTCCGAGGTGTGATTGGGGTAGAACACCGGCAGAGTCAACACCTGGTTACGGTGAAACTCCAACACCACCTTCGAAGGAATTTCGGTGGGAGCAGGACAACCTTTGTCCCTGTGGAAGACCACATGCAGGAGACTCGATGGAAAGCGCCTGGAGCTCTCCCATCCTTCTGGCTGATGTAATAGCCACCAAGAAGGCGGTCTTCCACGACAGGTGAGAGAGATCACACCTGTGCATTGGTTCGAATGGCTTGGCCATAAGCTTTGCCAGTACCAGCAGTAGATCCCACAGAGGTGGAGGTTCTCGCACCGGAGGGAAACGTGATCAAGGCCTTTGAAAAAGCGCCAGACCACCTTCTCCTGCGCCACCGACTGCTTCCCGGCCCGCGCCCGGTAAGCAGAGATGGCTGCCAGGTGCACCCTTAGGGTCGTCAACCTAAGCCCTTGCTGAGAAAGGGACCATAAATAGTCCAAGATGCTTGCCAAGGAACAGGAGGAAGGGTCCAGGCCCTTGCCCTGACACCAAATGGAAAACCTCTTCCATTTGAAGGCATAGCATTTCCTGGTCGACTCTACGGGACGCCTCAACTACATTGAGGACCTGGCCGAAAGACCAAGGCCTGGAACTCTAGCCACTCAGGAACCAGGCCGCCAGGTGCAGGGACTGAAGGTCCGGATGGAACACCTTCCCCTGATTGACTGAAAGCAGGTCCGGGCGAGCTGGAAGCTGCCTCGGGAGCCTGGAGCTGAGGCTGAGGAAATCTGGATACCAGCATTGGCGGGGCCAGTCTGGGGCTACCAGAATCACCTGCGCCTTGTCCCTCCTTGCCTTGAGAAGCACCTTGTGGATCAAGGGAAATGGGGGAAAGGCGTAGAAGAGGCCCGGGGTCCACGGCCTTGAGAAGGCATCCCCCTGCAGTGAGCCCTGCTGAGGGGGGCGGGCATGGAACAGCCTCAGCTTCGCGTTCTCCCTGGAAGCAAACAGATCCACCTGAGGTGTGCCCCAATGGGAGAACAGATCTTGTACTACCTCCGGCAGGAGAGACCACTCGTGGGACACAGCCCCTATCCAGCTTAGGGCATCGGCCAGGGTGTTGGAGGCTCCTGCCACATGAATGGCTAGGAGATCCGCCTCCAGGCTGCGCACGAGTGACCAAATGCGGAGAGCTTCCTTGCACAGAGGCATGGAGTGCGCCCCGCCCTGGCGGTTTAGGTAGTACATGGTCGTGGTATTGTCCGTCTGGACCTGAACCACTTGACCCCGTAGAAACGGAGCGAAGGCGGTGAGAGCTAGGCGGAACGCTCGGAGCTCCAGCAGGTTGATATGGCATCGGGACTCCCGTGGGGACCAGAGGCCGTGCACTCTGTGCTCCCCAAGATGGGCACCCAACCCATCAGAGAGGCATCGGTCGATAGAGAGACCGTTGGCTCAGGGTGGACAAACAGGATGCCCTCCTGCAGATGAGCTGGAATGATCCACCACTGGAGAGCGTTTCACATCCCCTGGGTCACCATCATTAGCTGGTCCAATGGATCGCAGCGTTGAGACCACTGGTTGGCCAACCCCCATTGAAGGGGGCACATGTTCCAACGGGCCCAACGGACCACGCTGGTGCAGGCCGCCATGTGACCCAGGAGGCGCAGGAAGTCCCGGGCAGGGCACGATTGCCCAACCAGAAATGATCGGGCAAAGGAGGAAAGAACCTCGGCCCTGTCCGCCGGGAACCGTGCTCTGGCTCGAAGAGAGTCGAACTCTGCCCCGATGAAGAGAATCATCTGCTTTGGTTCGAGTTCCAACTTGGCCTCGTTGATGAGGAGGCCGACCTGAGAGCAAACCTGGAGGGCCAGATCTCTGGACCGCTCCACCTCTTGTCTGGAGGGGGCTGCTATGAGCCAATCGTCCAGGTAAGGGTACACCCGGACCCCTCGGCGCCGCAGAAATGCTGTCACCACCGCCATGCATTTGGTGAAGACCCTGGGAGCAAGAGACAGGCCGAAGGGCATGGCTCGGAACTCGAAAAAGGATCCTTCCGCTCGAAAGCGAAGGAATCTCTGGTGAGACGGACGGATAGGGGCGTGAAAAACGCATCCTGCAGGTCCAGAGAGCAGAACCACATGCCGCGTTCCAAGGATGGTATTATCTGAGCCAGAGTGACCATCCTGAAGGTCTGAGACCTTAGGAACTTGTTTAGGTCGTGCAGGTCAAGAATGGGGCGCCAGCCCCCCGTCTGTTTTGGAACCAGGAAGTACCTGGACACAAACCCTGGGTCTGAGGGAGGGTCCGCCACCTCTCTGATCACCTCCTTCTTGAGGAACAGAGTGATGTCGGCTCAGCGAGCCGACAGTGAGGCTGCGGACCCCGAGGCCCCTTGGGGTGCGACGGCTCTGAAGGGCGGGGCCTGCTCGAATTCCAGAGGCAGGCCCTTCCCCACCACTTCCAACACCCACCGGTCTGTGGTGATAGCGGATCAGGCGGAAAGAAAGTGGTGAAGCCGTCCCCCCACGGGGGGAACCTGGGGTGAGGTGACGAGGTTGGGGCTGGCACCCCTCAACCCGTCACTGAGCAGGCTTGGAGGAGGGACCGGCCGAGGGACCTCCTGGGCCTTTACCTCACTGCTTCCTGGAGGAGGAAGCCGCGGGCTTGGGTTTGGGATGCTACCGCGAGCCTGCTGGCCCTGACGCTGCTGGACTGGACGTGCAGCAGGCGCAGGCAGACGAAAGCGGCTAGGTTGCGGTCTGCGGCCCTTGTCCCTCTGAGCGGATGAGACCGAGTCCAGAGTGGCATTGGACTTTTCGATCCTCTGGAGGTGACCTTCCACTCCAGGGCCGAAGAGGTCGGTCCCCAGGAAGGGGACATCCGCCAACTTGTGCTGGGTATCCGCTGTGAAGGTGGATATCCTCAGCCATGCCCGACGGCGCACAGCCACTGCGGCCACGACTGACCTGGCGCATGAGTCACCAATGTCCAAAGCAGTCTGAAGTTGCTGCTTGGCCACTGCCCTGCCCTGGTCCCGCACCTGCTTAACCGTGGTCTGCAGGTCAGCCAGGAGATGAGGGACTACCTCGTCCAGGGAGCTCAACAGGGTATAAGAGAAATGTGCCATCAGCACGGCCGAGCTGGTCTGACGAAGGCCAAGGGAGGACGCAGCGTAGACTTTTCGCCCGGCGTAGTCCAACTTCTTGGACTCCTTGTCGGGAGGTTTGTCTATGTCCCTGGTGTTTCCGGCACGCTGGAAGACGCTGTCAGTAACCAACCCCTCGGCTTAGGGGTGTTCCGAGAAACCGGACAGGGAACTGGTAGGGACCGCATACTTCCTTGCCATCCTGGCTGAAGGCACAGGGCAGGAAGCAGGACGCTGCCAGAGCTCCAAGGCCGGGCCTACAATGGCCTCGGCCACCGGAAAGGCCTCAGTAGGAGAATCCCCTCGGTCCAATATCTCCGTGAGGGGATACTTGGCCCGCTTGGATACGGGCTCGAGCTGCATCCCGGTGGACTCCGAGATGAGCCTAAGCAAACCCATGAAGGACGAAGGGCTATCATCCAGTGACTGACCTCCTGAGGACTCCAAGTCGACCTGCCTGGAGAACAGAGAGGAATCGTGGTCGGACTCAGAGGAGTCCGCAAAGAGCTGCCTTGGGCCTGAGCCACCCTCCACCTGCCGAGGGCAATCGGGAGTGAGGGTGACAGACAGCCTATGGGGCAAACCCTGGGCCGACCGAGAATTCTTGGTCGGAGCCCCAAACAACGGCTGTGAGCGGAGGTTCCACCCGAATCGTGGGCAGCCGGTTTCAACCGAGCAACAGGCCTGGAAGCAGGCGCTCGGCTAAGGCGAGGGTTGCTTGACGCTCGTGACAACCCACTTGATAGCGGGGAAGGCGACAACGTCGGCTTGCTCCCGGACAGAAGAAGCTGTTGCCACATGAGGTCCCGTGTCGTCGATGCAACTGCGTCGAAGCCTCCCCTCGTCCGAGGACCCAGGACGGCAGTGGCGCCCGCCACAGTGCAGAGACCGAGACCGGGTTTATGACGGCGGATCGGCTGGACTGAGAAGAAGTCCGAGACCGCGAACCTCGGCTTTTCCGAGGAGGGTACAGAGGTAGGGCGGGGGAAACAAGCTCTCCCCTAGGCTCGGAGGGCTCAACCGTTGACTCCGGAACCGGAGGCACGGGCAAGTCCATGGACACCTCAACCACCGCCGGGGGAACCGGGGAGTGAGGGTTTTCGGCTTCACCGGTCGACAGCCCGTCCAACGGATAGAGAAAAATTTTG
This sequence comes from Neoceratodus forsteri, assembly GCA_016271365.2. Taxonomy (NCBI): domain Eukaryota; kingdom Metazoa; phylum Chordata; order Ceratodontiformes; family Ceratodontidae; genus Neoceratodus; species Neoceratodus forsteri. The sequence goes on from CM057449.1 coordinate 486,176,012, forward strand.
ACTTCGTCGACGGGAGTCTCGGTCAACTGACCTGAAGGGGACACCGTGAAGCCAGTGGCCGAAGCCAAAGGATCGACCGAAGTCGATGGTCGACTACTCGGTGAGAGGGACCTCTCCCGCTCCCAAGAGCATCGACGGAGGGACTTACCTTTGTGGTCCTTCTTCTTGGACCGAGAGGAAGGCCCTGAAGATGTTGGTCCCTCTCCCTTAGTGGAGAGGGACAGACAGAGCTCCTTAAAAGAAGCTGAATAGGAGGATCCCAGGGAGAGCGGGATAAAGGCGCGGCCGAGGAAGACGAAGATGCGGCCTGCGCCGCCTCCTCCTCGAGGGCGATCATCTGCTCAAGCTGTTCCGCCGAGCCCGCCGCCGCGGAAACCGCCAATCAGGCCTCCTTCGACTTTACCAGAGGATAACGTTTTTTGGGTCGCCCATGTTGTAGACGGGTGGCACGGTCTTCCAGGACGTAGGCCGAAAAAGAAGAGCACAGGTCGCAAGCCTGCAGGTCGTGCCCAAGGCCCAAGCAGTAGACGCACGTGGAGTGCAGATCCGTCCGAGACATCTTCTGCCTGCATAGGCACCTCCGGAAACCAGGAGTCGATTTGTCCATCGCAGCCACGAGGGAAATAAATGACCGAAGTCTTGAAAACCTTAAAAGTAATTTCGGGTAAACCGAAGAAATAGGAACCAGTCTTATACGCAGAGCGTTAAGGAGGGAACCTGAGCTTCCAAGCTGTAAGGAAGATCTGGCGTCATGGGGCGAAGCTGAGAGTTTTACCACCCGGGTGGGTAGGAGGAGCCAGCTTGAAGACCTTTCGGCAAGATTTAAAGCGGCAAGGATACCTGCCAATAAGTGTGGATGAACAACATATCCATGTCCCTAGAAAAATAGGGTACTCATAATAAGAGTCCCTGCAGAACAGCAAGGCCAAATTCCGCTCTGCGCCTTGAAGCGATGTCCAAACTGTAATGTTTAGTAAAAATATGGACAGAACTCCAAGTTGCAGCCGCACAAATGTCTGCACCCGAAACATTCCTAAAACAAGCAGTAGAAGCAGCCATGCCACTGGTTGAATGTCCTTTGACCTCCCCCGGAAGGGGTTTGTTGTACTTCTTTTAACACAAGGTAATGCAGCCAACCATTTGGACAAACACTGTTTTAACACAGCAGCGCCCTCTCTTTTGGGTGCAAAGGAAACAAAAAAAAGGTCAGTTTTATGGACAGGTGTCGTCCTGTTCGTGTAGTACCGAAGAATTCTGTGTACATCCAGAGTGTGCAAAAGTGCCTCACCCCAGTTGGAGTGCTCTGGGTAGTACACTGGCAAGTCAGGTGACTGGTTCAAGGTGGATTCTGATACCACCTTAGGTAAGAACTTCAGATTGGTTCCTAGAGCCACCCGGTCTCTATGAAAAATCAAGTAAGGTATCTTACACATTAGGGCCTGAAGCTCGGAAATCCTTCAAGCTGAAGTGATGGCCACCAGGAAGAGCACTTTCCAGGAAAGGTAGCACATGTCAGAACTCGCTGCAGGTCGAAAGGAGGCAGCGTGAGTTTCTCTAGGATGAAATCTAAGTCCCAGGATGGAGCAGGGCTCCGTACTGGTGATTTTAAATGGAGGATTCCCTTTAAGAAGGTTTTGGATACCTCCAGCTTGGCCAGAGTCTTGTTTCCAACAGGGATGTGGTAGGCAAAAATGGCAGATAAATGGACTTTCAAAGTCGAGTAACTAAGACCCAGATCGTAGAGATGCAGCATGTAATCTAAGACCTGTGCGACTGAACAGGAAAAGGATTCTAGCCCCTTCGAGTCTGCCCATATGGAAAACCTTTTCCATTTCATGGCACAAGTGGCTCTAGTGGAAGGCTTTCTGACCTCCACCAGAATTTGTGCTACCCTCGGGCAGACCCCGAAATGTGCAGCAGCTATGTCAGTACGTGTCATGCATGCATATGAAAGGACCTGAGACCTGGATGTACCAGGGTCCCCTGTTCCTGTGTCAAGAGATCTTAAGAAACTGGCAGTGGAAATGGAGGTTCCACTGACAGTTGTTGCAGTAGAGAGAACGATATTTGTCTCGGCCAGAAGGAGGCAATGAGAATCATTCATGCTCCTTCTGTCTGGAGTTTCATTAGTACTCTCTGAATCCATGAAAGTGGAGGGAAGGCGTACACGAATCTCCTCTTCCAGCATAGAGACAGTGCGTCTCGCCAGAAAACACCACGCCCTGGAGCGAGCGAGCAGAAGGCTGGTAGTTTTGCATTGGATGGTGAGGTGAACAGGTCTTTCTGTGGCCTTCCCCACCTTCCGAAGATGTCGTCTACCGCTGACTGACTGAGCTCCCACTCGTGTGCACTGGCTTGTGTGTAGCTGAGTGCATGTGCCAGGATGTTCTGAATGCCTGGCATGTGGACTGCTGTCAAATGAAGGTTGTGGTTGGCTGACCAGTACCACACTCTCACTGCTTCCCAACAGAGGGGGATAACAGCGGGTTCCACCCTGTTTGTTCATGTACCAGACTATGCACATGTCTGTCTGAATCATGAGTTGACCCGGTTGGATGAGGTGTTGTAAAGCCTTTAGGGCATTCAACACTGCCCTAATCTCGAGTACACTGATGAAGGAAAAGTTCACTGTGGGACCAAGGACCCTGTGTCCTGTGGTTTTCCAGGTGTGCTCCCCATCCCGGGCCTGAGGCATCCATTGTCAGGGTTTGGGAGGGAATATCTGAGCAGAATGGGACACCCTTGGAGGGGCTGTCTAGGTTTTGCCACCACGAGAGGTCCCAAGCCATCGGGTCTGAAACCAGGATCTTGTGGTTTATTTTTTTATCATGTCACTATTTACGCCTGCTGTGGCATCTAACCAGCGGGGGCATCCAGCTGCCAGCCCTGCCTGCCAGGAGAGCAGCAAGCTCACTCGCATGATGGGGGGTACCGGTATGGCTGTTGCTGACCTGCTGGAGGGCTCGGCATATGGTCGATTTGTCGCGGTCAAACTGTAGCACCGATAGCCTCGATATCTTGTTGCCGGTACAATACGTAGCGGGCACAATGCAACGGCCACAACCATATACCTGCAACATTACGTCCACTGATGTATGGCGACAATATTAACAAGTGGCTGTGCATGGTACTTTCTTACCTCCTCATTTTCCCCGTTTCTCTTCTGACCTCTGGTGGTAGGAATCAGCATAACATAGTGTGTCATGGCGTGTCATAAAACTGGAATTCACCTGTATTTAGCAGCACTGTTACACGGCTACTTAAGCCTACGATCCGACGGCATTGCATTTCATTTGCGATTGAGTATGTATCTACACAGAAGGGCAAGCAGAAGCTTGCACTAGATAATATTCTGTACACTAAAGAAAAAGATGGAGCCGATAACAAGATGATATGGCGATGGGAGAACAGAACATGCAGAGCACGGCTACACAGTAAGGGTGACTCCATTGTCGTTCCCCCTACTGAGCATAACCATGCATCTATTCATGGTAGGGCTGAGGTGCTCACGGCCCGTGTGAATATGCGCCAAACAGCATGTGAGTCAGAGGAGTCTACACGAAATGAAGTTCATACAGGGCTACAAGAAGTTTCAGTAAGGCATGCTCGCCAGCTTCCATCACAGGAAACCCTGAGGCAAGATGTACGTCGCCACAGGCAGCATGGTGGCCCAAATGATAGTGATGTTATGCAGTACTCTGAAACTACAGGTGGGGAGACCTTTTTGAGAGTCAATGAAACTGACTTGTTAATATTTGCCAGTGACTCAGACCTGAAAGTCCTTAATGACAGTGAGCACTGGTTCTGCGATGGGAGATTTTCAGTTGCCCCATATGAAGATGACCAAACGTACACAGTGCATGCGCTGGTAAACGGTGTGAACTGACCCTGTGTATATGCCATTCTGCCAGGCTGCAGTGAGGCAATATATATAGAAAGGTTTTCATACACCTACTGTACAAACCTTGCTTGGTGGGAAGTTAACACCACTCAGTGTCATGACTGACTGTGAAATTGCAGCAATCAATGTTTTAAAGGAATTATTGCCACACGCTGAGCTGTCAGGCTGCAACTTTCATCTCGGACAGGCATTATGGCACAGAGTACAGCAAGAGGGTATGCAGCAAAGATATACTCATGACGAAGAATTTGCACACAAAGTGAGATGTATCTTGGCACTAGCATTTGTACCAGTTGATAGCGTGGAAAAGTGCTATGGAATGCTTCTGGACGACCCCAAGTTTGAAGATGTTGAATGTCTGATGGATTACTTCGAGGATAATTACATTGGGCAATTGACAAGGAACCGCAAAAAAAGGCGACAGCCTAGGTTCTCCATCAAGTTTTGGCACCAGTATGCCCGAGTAATAAATGATTTGCCGAGAAGCAAAAATGCGCTTGAAGCCTGGCACAGGGCATTTTCTAGGACCGTATCTATTAGCCACCCTACCCGTGGTCGCCTAGCGAGGAAATTAAGGAAGAAGCAGCACACAGTAGCATTGCAAAGGCGACAGATAACTCTCAGTCAACAACCGACGAGAAAGCATGCTAAATATGTATGGGTAAACAAAGTGTTTAAATCGATCTGCAGTGATATTGCTTCTCGCGACCCAAAGCAATACATAATGGATATAGCCACAGTAATTGAAATAAATGTTGTTTAGAATGTTTAAAAGTAGAGTAAAGCACGGATTTGCACATTTTTGCCTTTTTAAATGACTCTTGTACTGTAATTATACGATTTGCACATGATTTGAGAACTGATTTGCACATTTCTGTCTTTTTAAATGACACTTGCACTGCAATAATGTGATTTACACATTCCTATAGTATTAAATGACTCTTGCACTGTAATTAGGTGATGTATTTTAATGCATGTTTAATCGTGGCACAGTGCTGTTCTGGAGAAGAGCTTTAAAAAAATTAAATAAACACTTTTGAATTGATCAAAAACACCTGTGTTTGTATTGATTAAGCAGCAATAGCAGGTAACGACGACGTTTTGTCTGCCGACAACTTAGTTTGTACAGCAATATACACTTGCGACCTGTGCTAGCAGAGACTTACAGTATGAACGGTGTTCTTTTGTCCACATGGTATTTTGACCGCGTCATTTTAACCATAACAATCTGTCCAGGGACAAAATGACTGTACATGGGAGGGCTCCCCTTACCCTACCACATCAGGCTGGCCCCAACCCCCCAGCACGATTCCACGACAGTCCTCCCAGCACCACAGGGCACAGCCATCAGGCTGTTCGGTCGTGCCCAGTCACTTTTTCCTCCAGGTTTTCTCCCAATCGGGAGTGCGGACGTGCAATGACGTCTGTGCACATACGTGCAGACGTCCGCCGCGCTCCCCCCCCATCACACCAGCATGTGCAGTGCCTCTGGACGTCCCCAGGGGCCGCCACAGCATGGTGTAGTTTCCCAAGCCCACCTAGGGACTAGGAGAGCTGTCTCCCAACGCTCAATCCTACTCCTCCCTTGCCGACCCTCGATGACCTGAGCTTGTTCCCAAACCCGGGCCGCTGGCGTTGCACGAGGTGTTACGTCCAGTACCTCAACCCTCAGCGCCACTGGGCTGGCATCAGGATCTTGTGGTTTAGATTGTCTGCTCTCTGGTCCCACTGTACTCTGAGTGTCTACTGACAGACTTTGTGTAGTCTGGCTAAGGGGACCAAAGGGATGGTCGCAGCCATGAGTCCGAGCAGTCAAAGGATTGACCAGGCTGGCATCCTCCTTTGCGATACTACCAGGCATGCCTGTCGTTGTAATGTTACCATCCTGTCCTGTGGCAGGAAGGCCTTGCCCTGAACTATGTCCAATACTGCTCCAATAAATTGGAGCTGTTGGGTAGGAAAGAAGTGGGATTTGGCATGGCTGACTGTAATGCCCACCCACTGAAAAGCATACAGGGTAAGGGCCAAAGAGTTGTCCAGAGTATCTCTCGACGGAGCTGAAATCAGCTAATCATCAAGGTATGGGAATACTTTTACCCCCTGTCTGTGCAGAAAGGCTGCCACCACCGCAAGGCACTTCGTGAACGCTCTGGGTGCCTACGAAAGGCCAGAGGGAAAAGCTCTGAACTGAAAACGTTCTCCCTGAAAGGAAAACCAGAGGAATTTGTGATGTGGCTGAAAAATCGGGATATGCGGGTAGGCATCCTGCATGTCCAAAGCACAGAACCAATGACCCTTCTGTAACAGAGGAAGTAGACTGGGAAGAAGCAACATTCTGAACCATTGTATTCCACAAAGATGTTCAGGGAGCTCAGATCGAGAATGGGTCTGAGATCACCTGTCTTCTTGGGTACAAGGAAGAAGTGTGAATAGTGCCCGTTCCCTTGATGTTGTTTTGGAACTAGCTCTAGTGCTGCCTTTGTCAGCATGGAGTTTATTTCCTCTCTTACCAAGGGTATGCGATGAGGAGGATAGAATGAGTGACCTGGGGGAATTTTTGGTGGTCTCTCTCTGTGAATTCTATTGTGTGGCCTTTTGCCACCAATTGCAGCACCCATGAATCTGTTGTGATTTTCTCCCACTCCGGAAGGTGGAGGGAGAACCTTCCCCCTACCGGTTCCTTTGGAAAGCGATCCAGTGGAGGTGGGAGGATTAAACAGTCAGGAGGCAGTGGGAAGGAAAGAGACTGCAGCGCTCGAGGCCTTTTGGGATTTGGCTGGGGGGGGGGTGACGTAGACAGCCAGTTCTGAGTGCTGGATAATATTTTTTTATATAAAATGTATTATGACTGTCTCTGCTGAAAATCAAATGCTCTAGGAATGACCTCTCTCATCCCCCCCCCCCAGATTTTAGCTGACAGATGCAGGCCAAGAGAACTGCTGACAGTTACTGGAAGACTTGTATTAAGGATCCTGTTTCTCTGAGCTAATTAAAGAGTTGTTAAGTTAATGTTAAGAGAGTTCATAAACTAGGTTTATGACATTAAAATAAGGGAAGCTAGGATGTTACATAAAGGTGTAAGGTTGCAGATGCTCCTATGAAGCCTTTGTAAGGAGGGTACAGCATGACATCAAAAAAGATGTCATTTGACACACTTGAGTTATGCTAAGGTTGCAGAATTAATGCTCTGAAATTACATCCTGTGGTTGTATAAAAATATATTTTTTGGTAGATATTTGACAGAGGAGGGGCTGGATGACTTCATCCAAAAAGGGGTTGGCTAATACTGCTTGTAAAGATTATTCTCTTTCACTACAGATGAGCATTTTGTATCTGACACTGACCAAGAAAACATCTGAGCACTGAAAAGAGGTATTTAGAAAGCTAGATAAATCTAAATATAGTTGTAGAAATTGCACTGTTTTAAACATTGTTTTGTTTAAAGATATGTATGTCTTGTGATAAGAGTTCTGTATTGTATGTTTGACATATTATTATATATTTTAGTAAAAACTCTAATTTTAGAGAAAACCTGGTATGTCTTTGAATTGCTTTCTTTTGCTAAGAAATATGTATGGTTCAACAGACATATAGCTTGTATGGTAGTATCAAACTAGAAAGAAGAGAAGAGTTTTAAATCTGAGGTCTTTATAATAGTTTTAAAGGGTTCATCTCTGAATACCTGGTTAGGTGCCCGTAGGCAAAGATATCTGGCCCCCCGAAGACAGATACATCTGAGCCTGTGCATTGGGTATGCTAACAAGAAGTTAACAGTTTGAATCACTCCAGAACTGAGACCAAAGGTTGGTCCAAACTCACAAAAACAGACAAGAGGGTTACCTTGTATGTTACATTTTCACAAGACTGCACTCAGAGGATGGCACTTTGGGAGTAGAGGGCTTGACCTGCTGAGTGAATCTGTGACAGGGGCAATACCAGTCGAAGGCGCCCGACGTTTGTTTTGGCGTCGGTTTTGCGGCTGTCTTTGCTGATGGCACTGCTGTCTCCAAAATGGCTCGTTTCTGGGGTGGCTTGTACATAAATTGTACACAGCGCAAGGCTTTGTCCTTGTCCTATAAATCAGTTATGGTGTCCTTGACATCTCTCCCGAACAGAACTGAGCCTCTAAAGAGGGCATCCTGTATGGCTGTCTGTACTTCAGGTGCCAGGCCTGAAATCCTAAGCCAAGCATGGCGTCGGAGGTGGATTACAGATGCCAAGCCCCTTCCAGCAGCATCCACCGCATCATAGGTAGCTCTTAGCACATGTCTAACGCAGATCTAGCCGACCTGACTAGATCTGCCATTTCTCCTTTCAAGGTTGAGTCTTAGCAGGAGTCTGTTTTGGACTCCAGCTGCCCTAAGACTGATTTTTGGTAATCCCACATGTGGGCGACATAATTTAACGCCCTAATCCCCAGTGTGGAAGAAGAATAGATATTTTTCCAGTACTGGTCGAGAACCTTAGATTCTTTGTCGGGAGAAGAAGCACTAAGGTGTTTAGGTTTTGCAGACCTATCATGGGCCGCGCTGATGACCACTAAGTCAGCCTTGGGACGGAGGCTAATGTGGTCCTTGCCCTCTGGGGTCCGGTAAAGTCTGTCTGCCTTCCTGGTCACTGGAGCCAGGGGAGGAAAGTTATTTCCAAATTGTTGTGACCAAATCCTCATGTGGCTCTATCCAGGGCAGAATGAAGGTTGATGAAGTATCTGCCAAATCCAGGTGAGCAGCCAATCTCTGTCTCTGTAGATCCTGGGTGACCGTACACCAGTCGTATGCTGCTTGGATCTTCTGGAGGAGCTCCAAAAAGGAAGGGTCCTCAGGTGGGAATTTGGGAGATTCTTTCAGTCCGCGGTCTTCCGGCATAGGAGACTCAAAGTCAGAGTCCAAGGGAACCGAATCACTGTCAAGAGTCTGACGATCGGCCATCATTAGGAGGCACAATGTCCATCGGCCTTGACAATTCAGATGGCCGGGAAACGTCCATAGGCTGCGGATTAGGCGGCAATGACTCCTTTCGTCAGTCCGATGGGATCCAAGGTTCCAACATCGGAGGTGGTGACAGAGAAAGAGGTCTAGGTTACGGCGAAGGGGTCATCGCCAGTTGGCGTTTCTCAAGCTCTGACGTGAGCTACGACTTTGCTTCCATCCACCACAACTTAAGGACTACCTGCAAATCTACTTGCAGTTGTGGAGGCGGTGGGTTATGGAATCCGTAACTTGAGCACCCATAATAAGAGTAATTAAGGCCTGACAGAAGATAACCCTGCATCTGAAAATACAGCATCGGGTACCCACGCGTGCGGTAGTGCGGCGTCAGATAACCCAGCGTCGGGAGCCACAAGGGGTTGCCAGATGGTCCTGGCATAGGGCCTGACGGAGGGGTGGAGGGGCCCCACATCGGTCCTGATGGTGGGACTGCAGGTTCCGGAAAACTCCCTAACGAGGGTGCAGAGGGCCCTGATGGGGGATCGAGGAGCAGGGTAGGAAACCCCAAGGGTCCCGATGGTTCAGGCATCGGGCCCAACGGTGGTTCATGAAGAGCCGCCCGGCCTAAGGGAGTCGGAGGGACCTTGGTCTGATTCGATGGCGGCTCTGGCGTAGGGGGTGGTGAGGCGCCCAACAGCGGGCAATCTCTGCTCTCCAGTTCCCCTGCAAGGGGAGCTGGAGGTACCATCTCAATCAGCGGTAAAGGAGAAGTCGGAGTAATCTCCGACGTTAGCTACATTTCTATTGTCAGCTGGTCCGTTACATCATCGTCAGGCCTGTTATCGGGGCCTGGCGGAGGATCCGGGGCCATGCGTCCGTCAGAGGAGCCGGAGGACGACTTAGCGGCCGCAGCCGTGCAAGACCCGGAAGAGCTGGAAGAAAAAATTACTCACCATAGTAATCTTGTTTCTTCAAAGGGATCACTCATTATGATTAAACTGATGCAGTCAGCCTCCTGTGTTGAACTGCCCAGAGAGATGGAATGCTATGCAAATGATGGAACTCTCAACTGGCCCGTGCCAATTTCAAACTGCTGCCTTAGTAACTGCTGCACTAAGTGCTTCTGATTCTTGCGTAGCCTAACTGGGTATAGGACCCACTAGCTAAACCGAACACATTACAAAAGAATTTTTGTCCCCTCGGGACAAAAACATCCCTAAGAGACAAGCCTAAAACTCGAGACCACAAGGAAACCAACTGGTTAAAGGGTGAGTCTTCTAACTTGGCTCATATACAAAAACCTTAAAGCAGGGATGCAGAACAACTTTCCCTCCTTTATACGACCCCCTTTTTTTTTTTAAGGTTCTGGTAGGGGAGGCAGGGTAGATGCTTTAATCATAATGAGTGATCCCTTTGAAGAAACAAGATTACTATGGTGAGTAATTTTTTTTTTCTAACCCCAGGAATCACTCATTATGATTAAACTGATGCAGACTACCAAGCAGTACCCTTGGAGGTTGGGTAGAGAACCTATTTGGGAAACAGGTTCTGCAGAACTGCTGTGCCAAACCTGTCATCACTTCTGGACTGAAGGTCCAGACTATAGTGCTTTGTGAAAGTGTACACTGTTTTCCATGTAGCTGCTCTACAGATTTCTAGTAGTGGAATCTCTCTTGAAGCTGCCACTGAAGCAACTGTGCCCCTGGTGGAGTGTGCCCTCAGGAACGAGGTGTCTGTTTACCCACTTTACTGTAACAAAACTGTATACATGCCACTATCCAGCGAGCAACTGAACGTTTTGTAGCAGCTCTGCCCTTACCCACTTCACCATAGGTGAAGAAGAGCTGTGTTTGATTTGATCTGTAAGACTTGGTTCTGTCAATATAGTGGCTAAGTGCCCTTTTGACATCAAAGGAATGAAGTTTCCTTTCTGGAGAACTGGAGTTCTCTGTAAAGAAAACAGGTAGAGTGATTTAAATGAAAATCGGATACCACTTTGGGAAGGAATTTTCTATTGGTCCTGAGGACCATCTTGTCCCTGTGAAATGAGATGTAGTCCACATTTGAGCACGGGGCTTGTAACTCACTGATCCTTCTGGCCGAAGTAATAGCAACCAGAAACACAGTTTTCCAAGTGATATAATTCAGATCTGCAGTTGCCATGGGTTCGAATGGTGTATTCATTAGCTTTGCAATGCAGATATTCAGATTCCAAGCCGGGACCAGTTCCCTCAGGGGAGGGTGCAGGAGGTTGAGGCCTTTAAAGTATTTCCTGAAGACTGAGTGAGAAGCCACAGACCTCTCTTTACCAGCTGATAGGTAAGCTGAGACTGAAGCCAGGTGGACCTTGAGGGTCAAGGGCTTCAGGCCTGAGTGTAGATATGTCAGGTAATCCAGGAGAACAGCCAAGTCCGCCCTGGAGGGGCCAGTACCCTTACCTGATCATCATATGGAGAACCTCTTCCACTTAGATGAATATGTTTTTCTAGTGGAAGGTTTTCTGGAATCCCTAATCACTGTCAGCACATGTTCTAACAGTTTAAGGTTAGCAAATTCTAAGTCCTCAAGAGCCAGGCCTTGAGTCTCAGTGTGATTTGAAGTTGGGATACAGGATCCTGCCCTGAGAGGAGGTCAACAGGTTGTGCATCCTGGGCAAGTGATTTTGGGGGGGGCACTGACAGGGTCAGTAGAAGCGAGTACCAGTGTTGCCTCGCCCAATCGGGTGGCACCAGTATCACTGTTGCTGGTTGGGACCTCAATTTCAGCAGGGTCCTGAATAACATTGGAAAAGGAGGGAAGGCATACAGAAACTTCCCTGACCAGTCCAGGGCCATCTCATCTAGGAGAAGTGTACCCCAAGAGAATGCCTACAACACTACATTGGTAACTGGTGATTTTCCACAGAGGCAAAAAGATCCACCTCTGGAGTGCCCCACCTCCTGAAAATTGTATTGAGTATCTGGGGATTCAGACACCACTCATGGTGGTCCTGACTTACTCTGCTGAAGGAATCTGCCAGTACATTGTCCTCCCCGGGAAGGTGTATGGCTGATAGGGATACTTTCATGCAGTATGCCAGGGACCACAGCCTCATTGCCTCTGTGCACAGTGGGGCTGACCTGGTTCCTCCCTGTTTGTTGATGTAGTACATAGTTGCAGTGTTGCCTGTTCTGACCTGCACCACATTGTTTTGAAGATGTGGGGCAAATGCCTGTACAGCCAGGTACACTGCCCTGAGCTCCAGCAGATTTATGTGCAACAGGGACTCTTGGGGAGACCATGTGCCACTTGCTGTGTGGTCCAGCATGTGTGTTCCCCAACCCAGAAGGAAGGTATCTGTTGTGAGAATTAGGGAAGGCTGTTCCCTTAGCAAAGGTATGCCTACCTGAAGGTTGTGCTTGTCCAGCCACCAATGTAGAGCCTGTAATAGGCTGTGGGTGACTGGAACCAGTCTGGACAATGGGTCTGTCCTTTGTGACCAGTACTGTCTCAAGTGAAACTGGATGTCTCATTTGGAATCTGGAACCAAGCACCACTGTGGTGGCAGCTGCCATGTGGCCCAGCAGCCTGAGGAACTCTCTGGCTGGTCTGGGTTTTCCTAGTACGAATGACTTTGCAATCAGCAGAATGCTGTCTACCCTGGCCTGGGGCAGAAAAGCTCTGCCTGGGCTGGTGTCCACTTCTGCTCCAATGAACTCCAGTATCTGTACTGGCATTTGTTGCAACTTTTGCTCATTTATGAGGAAACCCAAGGACTCTAGAGTAGATTTTGTTAGTGCTAGGGGATTGCTCTGCATTTTGCAGGGACTGACCCACTACTAGCCAGTCATCCAGGTAGGGGAAGATTTTCACCCCCCGTTTTCTCAGAAACTCTACCACTATGGCCAGGCACTTTGTGAAGGCCCTTGGTGCAGAAGTTAGGCCAAATGGGAGTGCTGTGAACTGATAATGGCCTGAGGCCAGCCTGAATCTCAGGTACTTTCTGTGAGATGGTCTGATAGGAATGTGGAAGTAAGCATCCCTTAGGTCTAGGGAAGCTAGCCTGTCTCCCTTCTGTAATGTGGGGAATGATTATTGAGAGAGTGACCATTTTGAATTTTGGCTTCAGGATGTGTTTGTTCAGAAGTCTTACATCCAGGATAGGTCGCCAATCCCCATTTTTCTTCCTGGTGAGGAACTATCTGGAGTAGAAGCCTTTGCCCCTCTGGTTTAGGGGCACTGGCCCCACTGCTTTGATTGCCAGGTGTTTTACCTCTGCTTCCAGTAAGATTCTGTCTGCAGATGTAACTGGTGCAAAGGTTCTTGTTCTCAGCTTGGGGAATGATTTGAAGCTGAGTGACAGACCCTGGCTCACTACCTCCAGGACCCACTTGTCTGTGGTGATGGTATGCCAAGCCTGGTGGTAGTGAGCCAACCTGCCACCTACTGGTGGTTTTACGATAGGGGACGCAGCCTGTACCAGCCCATCAGGGATTCTGTGTGGGCTGGGCCTGAATCTATGGGGAGGGAAAAGCTCTTCTCATAGCTCTCTTGCCCCTTCCTCTAAAACAGCCTCTAGGCTGCTGTTGTGGCTGAGAGGCCTGTGCTTGGAAAAAAGGTCTGGGATAGGATCCCATACCCCTGCCTCCCCTAGTTTGGGCCCTATAGGAGGTGGAAGGCCTCTCCTCAGAGTTACTTCTACAGGCAGCTTTGTATTCCTCTACCTTTTTCATGTAGACCTCTGTTTTTCACCAAAGAATGAGTTTTTCTCAAATGGGAAATCCACTGCCTTGGCCTGAGTATCCAAGGTCAGGTTGGTGGCTCTGAGCCATGCAAATCTCCTCAGGGAGACAGCTAAAGCCATTAGCATGGGTGCAGTGTCATTTGCTTCCAACACCATGTGAAACTGGTATTTAGTGGCATTCAATGCAACTCTTGCTGCATCCTGCAAGTCGACTGCCACTTGACCTGGCACCATGTCAGCCAGGGTTGGAACTGAATTCCAGAGTGTTTTCTGGTATTGCACTGCATAAGCCATGTAATTGGCTTGCCTGACTATCAGAGAGGCAGCCGTGTATCCCTTCTTTCCCATGGCATCCATTTTCCAAACATCTTTGTCCGGAGGATGGGTAGCCAAAGGTATCCTGGCCTTGTCACAGGCAGCAGCCTGAACCACCCCTTCAGGGTCAGGATGGCTGAATAGGAGAGCAGCTGCGGTTCTATCCAGCTGATATTTCTTATAAACTTTTTTGTTTACTCCAGGTATTGAAGTTGGAGTCTATAATATTTGCAATGCTACCTTTTTAAATGACTTACAGTGCCTTCAGAAAGTATTCACCCCCCTTGGATTTTGTCAAATTTTGTGATGTTGCAAACTCAAATTAAAATACATTTATATGGGATTTTTTTGTCACGTATCTACACAAATAACTCTATAATGTCAAAGTGGAATGAAACTTCTGGAATTTTTTGTACATGTAATTTAAAATAAAAACCTGAAATGTCTTGAGTTGATAAGTATTCACCCCCTTTGCTATGACACTCCAAATTGAGCTCAGGTGCATCCAACTTCCTTGTGAGATCACTCTAAAACTTGAATGGAGTCCACCTGTGGTCAGTTCAAATGGTTGACATGATTTCAGAGGAAATACACCTGCCTATAAAAGGTCCCACTGTTGACAGTGCATGTCAGAGCAGAAACTCTACCATGAAGACCAAGGAGCTGTCAATAGAACTCCGTGACAGAATTGCGAGGAGGCATAGATCTGGGGAGGGGTATAAAAACATTTCTAGGGTGTTGAAAGTTCCCAGGAGCACAGTCAAGTCCATCATTAGGAAATGGAAAGAGTACGGAACCACCCAGACTCTTCCTAGAGCAGGCCGTCCTCCCAAACTGAGCAACGAGCAAGAAGGACCTTGGTCAGGAAGTGACCAAGAACCCAATGACCACCCACCCTGACAGAACTACAGAGTTCCATGGCTGAGATGGGAGAACCTGTCCAGAGGACAACAATCTCTGCAGCACTTCACAGATGTAGCCTCTATGGGAGAGTGGCTAGACAGAAGCCACTCCTGAGAAAAGGCCACATAATAGCATGCCTGGAGTTTGCAAGAAGGCACGTGGCAGACTCTGAGACCATGTGGCAAAACATTTTCTGGTCTGATGAAACAAAAATTGAACTCTTTGGCCTGAATGTAAAGCGCTATGCCTGGCGCAAACCGAACACAGCTCATCACCCGTGTAACACCATCCCTACCATGAAGCATGGTGGTGGCAGCATCATGTTATGGGGATGCTTTTCAGCAGCAGGGACTGGGGCACTTGTCAGGATAGAGGGAACAATGAATGGAACCAAATACAGGCATCCTTGAGAGAACCTGCATCAGTCTGCAATAGACCTTGGACTGGGAAGATTTACATTCCAACAGGACAACGCACCCCAAGCATACAGCCAAAGCAACACTGGAGTGGCTTCAGAACAAGAAGGTGAATGTCCTTGAGTGGCCCAGCCAAAGCTCAGACTTGAATCCCATTGGGAATCTGTGGAAAGACTTAAAGATTGTGGTTCACCGCTCCCCATCCAACTTGACAGAGCTTGAGCAAATCTGCAAGGAAGAATGCGAAAATCCCAAATCCAGATGTGCAAAGCTGATACAGACATACCAAGAAGACTCAAAGCTGTAATTGCTGCCAAAGCGCTTCTACAAAAGTATTGATTCAGGGTGAATACTTAAGTAAACAAGATATTTCAGTTTTTAATGTTTCATAAATTTTTGTTACACAATACAAATATTTTTGGCCCTTTAACTTGAGTATGCTGTGTGAATCAAGGGGGAAAAAAATAATTTCAATGCATTAAAAATTCTGGTAGTAACACAACAAAATGTGACAAAATCCAAGGGGGGTGAATACTTTCTGAAGGCACTGTATGCATAGGTAGCAAAAGGCGCTTTGTGGGAGCTAGCCCCATCATGTCAAGGAACTCTTTCCTCCATATCCTCCTCTGTCTCCTGCAGAGGAAGGTTGAGGGTCTCTACCATGTTTTTTACAAAGGCATAGTGGGAGGTATAATGCTCTGGTTCCCTAGGAGGAGATCCAAACTCTTGTTCCAAGGAAACCTCCAGGTCTATCGGTTCCCCTTCAAAATCCTCCTCACCATAAATAGCCTGCGGTTCCTGAGGAGCTGGTACTGGCCCAGGAACCGGTGCTGCTGGTGTGGGAACTGGGACTGCAGCCTGCAGGTCTTTAAGGCTTTAGTAATGTCCTCAGCCGAGGGCATATTGTGTTTGTCTGGTGGAAGCTCCTTAGCCTTCTCAGCCGGAGGCACAGCGACATGCTTTTCCTTGTATTTTTTCTTAAGTGGGGCAGTTTCAGCCCTTGTCTCCACAGCACTTTTTGACTTACCTTGCTCAGTCTTGTCTGACCCCTTGTCAGAGTCTTTAGCTTTACCTCCATCCTTTCCCCTGTAGTAGCAGAAGCAATTTCTTCTAACTTCTTGGCCCTTTTCCTCAATGTTTTAGGACAAAAAGTTTTACAAATATCACAATTGGCAAAAATATGGCTAGTACCCAGACAAAAAACATAGAGGGAATTGTCCGTCTGCTTTTGCTATAATCTGCCCACAAGACTCACAATACTTAAAACCAGTGGGTCCTGTGCGTGTTTTAGGTTTGTCAACAGGGACCTCTGACACTGAGCTGGAAGCGGTAAAATCAAATTAAATCATTTTTATCGGTTCCTTGGAACCGGAGATTTCAAATATAAACAATCGCTAATGGTTCCTGAAAGAAAAAGGGAACCAAAATTAATGTAAATATAAATACTATAAAGCGGTCAAAAGAACCAACCGCAAAATCACTTTATATCTTAAAGAATGAAGTAAAAACCTCACCTAAAACTGTGGAGGAACCGTGATGGAACCGTGAACAGCGTAAACAATTAATACAAACTACAAAATTAACTAACTCTAAGGGCAGCAATTTAAAATTAAATTTAAAACATTACATATCAACCAAGACAACGAATTTGAAGAAAGCTGAAGGAGAGCTCTCCGGGATGTCTTCACTAGGCAGGCAGATTAAAGAATCTAAAGCACTCAGAGTGCAGCAGTTACTAGGGAAGCAGTTTGAAATTGGCACAGGCCAATTGAGAGTTCCATTATTTGCATAGCATTCCATCTCTCCGGGAAGTTCAACACAGGAGGCTGACTGCATCAGTTTAATCATAATGAGTGATTCCTGGGGTTAGAATTCGACTTACCAGTCCCACTCGTACCGCTAGGCCTCTGAATCTTTGAGACCTTAGAGCAGGTGGGTGCCTCCTGATCCCTGGAGGCTCCCGTCGGGCACGAGCCCGGGCTAGACAGGGGGCTGACAGCTGTTTGGTAGCCACTAAAACGGTCGTCAAAGATGGATCCCCAGGAGGGGAAGTTAGCTTTAGGGCTGCGACTCCGGCTGGTTTGATGGGGACCCTTCCCCCGGTCCCTATGTCTCTCCTTGTCCTTTTTCTTCTTACAACGGCCCTCCGAAGAGGAAGAAGAGTGCCTGAGTTTCTTCAGCTCCTTTTCCATGTTGGCCATCTTTTCTTTCAAAAGATGAACTTCCAGGGACTGCTGACGGCGTTTACGTGTGGTCTGACTGAATTTCTGGCAATGCTCAGAACCCTCGATCTTATGGCCTGGGCCCAGGCAAAAAAGACAGAGGGAATGGCAGTTCTTGTGAGGGAGCAGAGTTCCACAGGAGTCGCACTTGTTCTTATGCAATTCTGAAGGCATCGGAGATGACATGCACGATCGATAATACATACTTTTTTAACAAGAAAAAAACGATGAGAAACAGTTGAATTCAAACGCTATACTTATCCAAAGATGGCGTCGACAGTAGCAATGATCTTCCACGAGGTCCAACATGCACAGGTCGACGGGGGGCAAGAACTGGAGGGTGGGCGCGGGACCACTCCCTTTATGGCGCCACACTGTCATCGGTCACGTGATATCAGGGGCCAGTCCCCCACCAGACACTGCTAGCCAAAAGTTTTCCATGTGGTCCTAGCGCCTGGTGGCTTAGTCCTATATGTGAGTACTTATGCAAGAGCCTCTCGAAGTAAAATCTTGGAATCATATTCCTCTCAATATCTGGGCTAATCAAGAAAGCCTTAATGAATCATCTGATCAAACCAGGTATATGTAAACTTGTAAACTGTGATACAGTGTTGTATCTCGTAAACTGTGCTGTTTCTATGTTTTAATTATCTGTATTGTTTTACACATGCGTGTATCACACAGGTCTACAGCTGAAAATAGGATTTTGTACCCCAACAGTATATACCTGTATAAAAATAAAGTTTCATGAAATGAGAAAAATGAAAATAGAAACTGAGGCACCTGAGCATTGAGAGACATAAGAGGCCTAATGATGCATGGCACTCTTGCCCTGTTCTAAACATTCTAACTCCCTTGATTGCTCTGCCTTAGTGTAGAAAGCAGAAAGAGCCCCCTAACCCAGCAGCACTAGATTATGGTGGTGACTTGTGGGCTGGTGTCCTACAGGGAGCCTCCTGCCAGATGATGCCCAGATGATCACCAGGTGGCCCTGCTACAGGGTGCAAACAGGATCCGAAGATAATGCCAGAGCCAAAACTGCTGACAACACCAATGTAGAGCCCGGGCTTGGCATTGTAAATCTGTGTGATTTCTATGCCAAACCTCATCATGGATTTGTTCTTAGCGAGTAATGACATCTCAGAGACACAGCTACCACATAAAATATTTATTATCAGCTATGCCAAATGACAGGAAAAGTATACATACCATCTTCAGGATGCCAGAGGGCAGCGATCCCATCTGCAGTTTATGGGCTCTGACTTCAAACAAGAACCCAAACTGATCCTGTATTTATACAGTATTTCATGAATGGGGCTATTGTTCCAGTTTTCCTTAGCTACGTACAATATAAGCACTTTCCCAGTACAGAACATCAGCAGCTGTTAACTGCCATGTGCGGCTGCCTCATATCAAACTAGCTAACCTTGGGTTTTCTTACATTAGAGAACAATACATTCTTGTCTCCTGCCACTACTTCTCTACATTCGGCATGGTCAATAAAATTCAAATCTCACTAAAATCATAGCAGCATATACAGTATATTTTCAGCTTCTAGTAGGGGAGGCAGGATGGGTGCTTTAATCATAATGAGTGATCCCTTTGAAAAAACAAGCTTACTATGATGAGTAATTTTTACTTCTAACCCCAGGAATCACTCATTATGATTAAACGAAAGCAGACTACCAAGCAGTACCTTTGGAGGTTGGGCAGAGAACCAATTTGGGGAACAGGTTCTGCAGAACTGCTGTGCCAAACCTGGCATCACTTTCTGGACTGTAGATCCAGGCTGTAATGCTTTGTGAAGGTGTGCACTGTTTTCTACGTAGCTGCTTTGCAGATCTCCAGTAGTGGGATAACTCTTGAAGCCAGCTGATGCAACTGTACCCCTTGTGGTATGTGCCCTTAAGCCTGAGGGTACCTGCTTATTCACTTTTTCATAACAAAACCTTGTACATGCCACTATCCAGCGAGCAACTGTACTTTTTGTGGCAGCTCTACCCTTGCCAACTTTCCCGTGAGGAAGAGCTGTGTCTGCCCTGGTCTGTATGCCTTGATTCTGTCAATGCAGTGGCTAAGTGCCCTCAACATCAAGGCAGTGAGTTTCCTTTCAGAAGACCTGGAATGCTCTGTAAAGAAAAAGTGCAGAGTCATGGACTGATTCAAATGGAAATCAGATACCACTTTAGCAAGGAATTTCCTACTGGTCCTGAGTACCACCTTGTCCTTGTGGAATGAAATGTAGTCTACATCTGTACACAGGGCTTGCAATTCACTGATCCTTCTGGCTGAGGTAATAGCCACTAGGAACACCGTCTTCCATGTGACATACTTCAGGTCTGCAGTTGCCATGGGTTCGAATGGTGGTTCTATCAGCTTGGCAATGCAAAGGTTTAAACTCCAGGCCGGAATAGGTGCCCTCAGAAGAGGGTGGAGGAGGTTAAGACCTTTGAAATACTTTCTGAACATTGGATGAGAGGCAATGGACCTCTCTCCTTATCAGCTGACAAGTAAGCTGAAACTGAGCCAGGTGAACCTTAAGGGTCGAGGGCCTCAGTCCTAATGAGTGAAGTTGTGTCAGGTAATCCAACAAGACAGCAAGGCCCCGCCCTGGAAGGATCAATACCCTTACCAGAACACCAAACGGAGAACTCCTTCCACTTAGAGGAATATGTTTTTCTAGTGGAAGGTTTCCTGGAACCCCTGAACACTGTCAGGACTTGTTCAGACAGCTTGAGAGTAGCAAATTCTAAATCCTCAAGAGCCTGGCCTTGAGTATCAGTGACTTGAGGTTGGGATACAGGATCCTGCCCTGGGAGGATATCAGGAGGTTGTGTCTCCTGGGCAAGGGAATTGGTGAGGTCACTGATAGGGACAGCAGGAGCGAATACCAGTGTTGCCTCACCCAGTTTGGTGCCACCAGTATCATCTTTGCTGGTTGGGACCTCAATTTCACCAGCATCCTGAGAATCACTGGGAATGGTGGGAAGGCATACACAAATTTCCCTGACCAATCCAGGGCCACTGCATCCAAGGGAACTGTACCCTTATGAGGGGGCCTGCAACAGTACAGGGGCAATTGGTGATTTTCTGCAGAAGCAAAGAGATCCACCTCTGGAGTGCCCCAGTGACCACTTATGGTGGTCCTGACTTATCCTGCTGAGAGAGTCTGCCAGTATGTTGTCCTTCCCTGGAAGGTGTATGGATGACAGAGAAACTTGCATGGAGTATGCCAGGGACCAGTTTCACTGCCTCCATGCAAAGTGGTGTGGACCTGGTTCCTCCCTGTTTGTTGATGTAATAAATGGTTGTGGTGTTGTCTGTCCTGACCTGTACCACTTTGTTTTGCAGATGGGGGGCAAAAGCCAACAGGAGCCAGGTACACCACCCTGAGTTCTAGTAGATTTATGTGCAATAAAGACTCTTGCGGGGACCATGTGCCACTTGCTGTGTAATCCAGTATGTGTGCCACCAGCCAAGAAGAGAAGCATCTGTTGTGAGAATTATGGATGGCTGTTCCTTTAAAAAAGGTACGCCTACCCTGAGGTTGTGTTCGTCCAGCCACCACTGAAGTGCCTGCAATAGGCTGTGTGTGACTGGTACCAGTTTTGACAGTGAGTCTGTCCTTTGGGACCAGTACTGTCTTAAATGAAACTGGATGTCCCTCATCTGGAACCTGGAGCCTGGCACCACTATTGTGGCAGCTGCTATGTGTCCCAGCAACCTGAGAAAGTCCCTGGCTGGTTTGGGTTTTCCCAACATGAAGGAACTTGCAACCTGTATGATGTTGTCCACCTGTCCTTGGGCAGGAAGGCTCTGCCCAGGGTAGTATCTAACTCTGCTCCTATGAAATCCAGCACCTGAACTAGCTCGTGATGTGATTTCTGCTCATCTACGAGGAAGCGTAGGAATTCCAGAGTAGCTTTTGGGAGAGCCAGTGACTGTGTGGCATGCTGCAGGGACTGGCCTACTACCAACCAGTCATCCAGATAAGGGAAGACTGTCACACCTTGTTTTCTCAAGTATTCGACTACCACTGCTAGGCATTTTGTGAATGCCCTTGGAGCAGAAGTTAGACCAAATGGGAATGCTGCAAATTGGCAGTGACCTGAGGCTAATCTGAACCTCAGGTACTTTCTGCAAGTTAACCTGACAGGAATGTGGAAATAGGCATCCCTTAAATCTAGAGATGTTAATCCCCACACTGCAAAAAGGGGATTGGTTATTAATGATAGGGTCACCATTTTGAACTTTGGCTTCAGGATGTGTTTGTTTAGAAGCCTTAGATCCAAGATAGGTCACCAATTCCCATTTTTCCTTTTGGTAAGGAAGTATCTGGAATAGAAGCCTTTGCCTCTTTGTTTCAGAGGCACTGGTTCCACTGTTCTGATTGAAAGCAGGTGTTTTACCTCTGCCTCCAGTAGGATTCTGTCTGCAGAGGTAACTGGAGCAAAGGTTCTTGCCCTCAGCTTGGGAAGTGATTTGAAACTGAGTGGCAGCCCCTGGCTCACAACCTCCAGGACCCACCTGTCTGTGGTGATGGTATGCCAAACCTGGAGGTAGTAAGCCAACCTGCCACCCACTGGGGGTGGTGATGGAGATGATGGTGGGGAGGCGACCTGTACTAGCCCGTCAGGGATTCTGTGTGGGCTGAGCCTGGGACTGGGACTGTGGTGAGGGTGACGCCCGTCTCACAGATCTTCTACCCCTACATCTGAAATAACCTCTCGGCTGCTGGTAGGACTGCGAAGCCTGTGCCTGGAAAAAAGGTCTGGGGTAAGACCCTCTACCCCTGCCTCCCCTATTCTGGGCCCTATAAGAGATGGAAGGCCTTTCTTTGGAATTACTTCTACAGGTGGACTTATACTCTTCCACCTTTTTCATGTATGCCTCAGTTTTGTCACCAAATAGTGAACTGTTCTCACAGGGAAAATCCATTGCCTTAGCTTGAGTGTCCAGGGTTAAGTTGGTAGCCCTTAACCAGGCAAACCTCCTAAGAGAGACAGATAAGGCCATCAGTCTGGCTGCAGTGTTGTTGGCATCCACTGCCATGTGGAACTAATACTTGGTCGCATCAAGTGAAGCCCTTGCAGTTTCTTGTAAGTCAATTGCCACTTCACCTGGGACGTTATCGGACAAAGCCAGTACAGAATTCCATAGTGCTTTCTGATACTGTACAGCATAAGCCATATAACTTGCCTGTCTCGCAATAAGTGAGGCTGCCATATACCCCTTTTTACCCATAGTATCCATCTTCCTCGAGTCTTTGTCAGGGGGATGGGTAGCTAGAGGGATTCTGGCTTTGTCATAGGCAGCTACCTGGACCACCACCTTAGGGTCAGGATGAGTGAATAGGAAATCAGTACTGATTTTGTCCAGCTGATACTTTTTGTCTATCTTTTTATCCACTCCAGGTACTGAAGTAGGAGTCTAAGATTTGTAGCACAGCCTTTTTCAAAGATTTGTGCACTGGCAACAAAAGGCGTTTTGTGGGAGCTAGTCCCATCATATCCAAGAAATCTGTTTCCTCCACATCCTCCTCCATCTCCTGGAGGGGGAGACTGAGGGTGTCTACCATATTTTTGACAAAGGAGTAACGCGAAGTGTGGTCCTCTGGTCCCTGGGGGAGAGTCCTGCTCCAAGGAGACCTCTGGCTCTATACATTCCTCTGCATCCTCCTCTTCCTCCTCCTCTGGGTTATCAAACAGAGGTTGGGGCTCCTGTGGTGCTGCAGCTTGCACAGGAACCGGGTAGCCATTGTGGGAACCGTTGACACAGCTTGTAAGGCTTGTAAAATCTGAAGAGCCTTTGCAATGTCCTCAGCTGAGGGCATATTCTGTTTGCCTGCTGGGAGCTCCTTAGCCTTCTCGGCTGGAGGCGCAGCGACATGCTTTTCTTTATATTTTTTCTTAAGTGGGACAGTTTCAGCCATTGTCTCCACAGCCCTTTTAGATTTACCTTGCTCTTTCTTTTCTGACACTTTTTCAGTGTCCTTGGGCTCACGTTTTTCCTTACTGGAAACAGAGGAAGAAGGGTTCTCTTCTGTAGTACTAGCAGAGGCCATTTCTTCTAATTTCTCGATTTTTTTTTTTTTTTTTTTTTTTTAAGAGTTTTAGGACATAAAGTTTTACAGATCTAACAGTTTGAAAAAATATGGCTAGTTCCCAGACAAAAAACACAATGAGAATGCTTGTCTGCTTTAGCTATAACCCGACCATAAGACTCACAATATTTAAACCCTGTGGGCCCTGTGCGTTTTTTTAGGTTTGTCAACAGGGATCTCAGACACTGAGCAGAGAGTAAGATTTAAATGCTAGCAAAAAAATAATCAGTTCCCTGCAACTGACCCAATCCAACAGAAACACCCGCTAGCGGTTCCTGGAACCAAGCGTTAACAAACGTGAACAAATGGAACAGAGAAAAATTTAATTTATAAAATAAAATTTAAACAATAGCTGGATCCGGAGCAGAACCATCTAACAATCACAGAATAACGTTAACTTTGAGGTAAAAACCTCACAGAAATAGTGGATCCCTCAGTTCCACGGAACTGTGAGGGAACCGCAAAAAAACTTTAAAAACCAGTAAAATACTATAAAGACTATACCAAATAAACCTATAAGGGCAGGAATCTAAAATTACTAATTAAAGAAGTACTTATCAATCCAAATAAGTGATATTATAAGTAAGCTGAAGGAGAGCTCTCTGGGAGGTCTTCACTATGCAGGCAGAGTAAAGAATCTAAAGCACTCTCAGTGCAGCAGTTGCTAGGGCAGCAGTTTGAAACTGGCATGAGCCAATTAGAGTTCTAGCATCTGCATAGCATTCTATTTTCGCCAGGCAGTCGACCACTGGAGGCTGACTGCATTAGTTTAATCATAATGAGTGATTCCTGGGGTTAGAATGATCACTCAGCAATTCTAAATAGCACTTAGCACTAAAACTAATAACTAGCAATGAGTTTCACAAAAATTAACCTACATCAAACAGCAAATACGTTTCAATCATTAGTAACGCACATATAGGGAATGCTAGTATGACAATGTGTATATATGACAGATCACAAGCATATATATGACAAATCCACACACGTATGTTAACATCATGGACACCATGAGCAGTCTAGATACCAGTGTCCAAAATACAGCAAGGTGGTAGGGCACCACAGGCTGCTGTATCATGTTGGGTGCTCCCCCAACTGCCCTAAAGATGTCAAAAGTTCTCCCAACATCATCAGTTGCAACCTTAGCGGGGGGGGGGGGCACTCCATATCCTGGCCAGGACATAACAGTGGCACAGGGATCGGGGGCATGGTCTGACAACTTGTATGGTGACCTCTTGTCAATTCCCACCCACAAGCTCAGGGACAGAAGGTCCCAGCCTCATATCCCAAAGCTCCACCATCCAATGGTCAAAGTGGCTGCAGGTGACACAGGCCTGTCTCTCATGGTCAGGTTTCAGGCAGATGAAGCAAAGAGTATGATGGTCAGAATGGATATTCTTCCCACACCTGTAACACCAAAAAAAGGGCCCCAAAAGTTTAAGCTTTAGAGACTGCCTCTCTAACCTGACGTATTCAATGAAAAACAATAGTAAGAACAAGAAAAACGCTGGAACTGAGTATTCAATGCACAGTCAACAGCTGGAGAAAAAAATGAGGCAGTCAGGGCCTCGTTTGCAGTTACTGGATGCAGCAGACAGTAGCACATGCACAGTGCTAGCACCATCGGCTAGAGCCCTGACAGGAAGTTTTACTCCTGCGGGCACCTAGCCCCTCGGGCTCAAGACCAAAGAGTGGGTCTCTTTGGAGAAGACAGATTCTTAGACAATTTGGGGATACGGAGGCCCAAAATGAGAGAGGTGAAAGTCTTTTAATAGCTGAACTTAAAATAGCATGACCATTTTCACTCATCTTACACCTCTGAAGAGTTCTGAGTAGAACTCAGGCAGAATCGTCAGACCAAGGCAAGGACAGGGAGGAGGCTGGCACAGGGGATCAGGAAGGGTGATAAAGGGTTTTTTAGGTATATTGGGGAAAGGAGGAGAGTGAAGGGGCAGATTAGCAGGTTGCGGTCAGGGAAGGGGTGGGCAGAGGAGGCAGGGGATCAGGCGGAGGTGCTCAATGAGTACTTTGCAACGGTCTTCTCCAGGGAGGAGAATGGGGCTGCACAGAGTCGTGTGGGGCAGGGTATTGAAGTGGACGGGAGCAATGGCTTGAATGTGGAAATACCTGTTGGTTCAAGGCGGCAGGGTGGGATGGCACAGTATGGGGGGAATTAGGCGGGCTCTGTTGCAAGGGACTGGGCTCATGGATGTGGACTTCTCTGTAGGCAGGGTATGGCAAGCTCACAAGTTCCTTAAAAAGAACAAAGCCCCAGGTCCAGATGGAATTCACCCCAGAGTGCTATGGGAGTTGGCAGATGTACTGGCTGAACCCCTGGCAGCCTTATTTAACACTTCCCTGCAGACAAGGAGGGTGCCTCTGGATTGGAGGATGGCACACATTGTCCCAATCCACAAAGGCGGGTCTAGGGAGGAGCCTGGTAACTATAGGCCTGCCAGCCTGACGTCTGTGGTGGGCAACCTGATGGAGGCCATCCTAAAGGAACGACTGTGGGTGTTCTTGGGGGAGAGGGGGTTCCTGGACAATTGCCAGCATGGCTTCGTACCGGGCAGATCGTGTCAGACAAACCTTGTGGAGTTCTATGACTGGGTGACAAAGGCGCTAGATCAAGGTAGACCAGTCAATATCCTCTTCCTAGACTTCAGCAAGGCATTTGACTCAGTACCTCACTCGGGTCTGCTGGTTAAGCTGAGGAGCATGGGGGTGGGGGCTGGTTGTCAGGTGGATTGGGAACTGGCTAGCTGGTCGTTCTCAGAAGGTCATGTTTTGGGGGGGGTTGTTTCATCTCCCAGAAGAGTCATCAGCGGGGTGCCGCAGAATTCAGTCCTGGGCCCGTTCCTTTTTAACGCTTATGAATCCAACATCAGAAAGGGTATCAGGTGTGAAATGAGCCTCTTTGCAGATGACTCGAAACTGGGGGCAGTAGTGGATGGGGCAGAGGGTAGGGAAACCCTGCGTAGGGACCTGGAGGTGCTGGAGCAGTGGTCATGCAACTGGAAACTGAAATTTAATGTAGAGAGGTGCAGGGTTCTTCACCTGGGACCTAGGAACCTTACCCATGTGTATACCCTGGGGGCAGTGACGGCTTTATCATGCACCAAACGGGCAAAAGTTGCATCCTTTCCAAAACGGACCCCTCTTTCTTTTGTCAGTGGGTCCAAATGGATGCACCCACTCTATAATAATATCTAAAGGAAGGGAATGTGAGCTGTTCAAAATCTGCCACTGATTATGTTTTGACCCAGTAGATTCCTCTTTAGACCCACATTTTTTTACACCAGTGGGTCCAATTTGACCCATATTTTAAACCCCTCAGCACTGTCACTGCCTGGGGGGGGGGGTTGCATTGCTGACTTATAGTGTGGAGAGGGATCTGGGGGTGATGGTGGACGCCAGAATGAACAACTCTAAGCAGTTTAGGAGGGCTGCGGCTAAGGCTAATAAAATGGTGGGATGCATCACCAGGGGATTACATCACGAAGCAGGGAGGTGATTCTGCCGCTGTACAACGGCCTGGTTAGGCCGCACCTCGAGTACTGCATGCAGTTCTGGCGGCCGCACTTAAAGGAGGACATTATGCTGCTGGAAAGCGTCCAGAGGAGGGCGACTAAATTGATTCGGTGTCTTGGTGATAGATCCTATGGGGACAGGCTTGTAGACCTCAACCTGTACTCGCTGGAGGAGAGGAGGGACGGGGGATATGACTGAGGGTTTCAAATATCTAAAAGGGGTTAAATGGGGAGGACTTGATGAGGTTCTCCAAAGGAAGGAAGGAAGGAGGGAAGGGACACCAGGAGGCACAGCTTGAGGCTGGAGCGTGGGAGATTCAGGGGGAGAGGAAGAGGCATTACTTCACAGAGAGGGTGGTAGAGCCATGGAATGCTCTGCCAGAGGAACTGGTGGAGGCTGGCACAGTGGAGGGGTTGAAGAAGGGCTGGGACAGGTATAGGAGTAGGGTGAAGACTGGAAATGACAACCCCGGGAAGGGAGCTCGGGGGGGCTTCTGGGGGGAGGCAGGGGGGATGGCAATGGTACCCATTACAGGTACTGAAACTCAAGCAGACTCGACAGACCATTAGGCCTACTCTGCTGGCATTTTATTATGTTAGAATAACAAAGCACCCAGACTCCAATAGGAATTAGAGGGTTAACAGCAGAAGCCACTTAAAGAACAAACAAGATTCTCTGCTGAGAGTTACTGTAGTCTGATAAAATAAAAAAAGGTTTGAAGAAAATCTTTAGGCAGGCGAGCTAAAGCACTTATGCCACCCCTAAAGCCAACACACTTAAGACTAATGATTCGAAGCTGTCATAGAACGGGGTGGAGCCTAGGGTTCCATGATGATGTCACAGTGTTGGAGAGTGTTGGCCTCTACTAGGAGAGCATGTATTACACAGAAATGAGTAGCCCAGTGACAACGTGGAACAACACAGAAATCTGTGTTTATTCAAAGTTACCCAAGATGTCAGGGGTTGTTTAAAGCAGCAGTCCAATATTTGTATATTAACACTGCCAGAGAGACCACTCTTATGGTTCCAAGAATGTCTCACAAATAGGAAAAAGAAGTAAACTGACTGGATGACAGGGCTCCCCTCTGTCTATAATTATTTCAAAAGACAATAGGTTAAGGTCAAGAACATACACCATCAGTTTTTCAGACCTCTCTTAAACGTCTCTTTGCACACAGAAATAATATCAGTTGATCATCTCTAATGAGCCGGTTTTTCAGTAGACATTTTCTTCATAAACATACATAAAAACATATTTACTCCACACTAGGCATGGAGAAAGCCAACTCAATTCATCATAAAAAAGACAATGGCATTGCTATAAATTAGCCAAAAAGAAATCTACTTACTGGGCACATCAGTGACACTCGTAGACTTGTAGTTGCAACTTCACTATCAGGATCTGCAGTAAGCTTTTCTTTAACTAAACAAAGAAAAACATGGCTGTCAAGACTTGGAAGACCATCCCCTGAATTAGCAGCTAGGCTAGGATATACCTAAATGTCACATGACCAATCAATATCCTGCGGTGCTGCTTAAAAAGCTATCTGCTCATTTAGTTTCACCAAAGGATCGATTTATTCTACCTTCAGCAGTTATTCATTTAAGAAAAAAAGCTAAGAAATTCAACCTTCTAGGCTGGGATCGATGAGAATACCAAAAGAGCCGTGCACACAACCTACCGCTGCCTAAAGCAGGGATGTACAGGAGGTGTCAGGGAGTTGAAGTTTTAATTTTTGTTGAAAAAATGCCCCCCAAAAATCCTTACCACATGGGAAGCAACTCTGATGCGACTGGTTGTCACACTGAAGACACGATGACCGGACAGTAACCCAGCCCCACTGTGCTTTACCACTAAATGTATGTGATTTTTATGATTATGCAACTTCTGAATTCATTTACACGATATGAAAACAGAAGCACAATCTGATTCTTACTGCCATAAAGACAAATGTAGACAGCGGCTCAAAGGACACAGTTTTAAAAAGTTGTACTCACTAAGCGCTCTGGAATGATCGGGATTCCGAATGCCTTTCATTTTTAACCGCTGTAATAGCACTGCCGATGTGAGCTGCCGAACTAAATACACAGACATGGAGTAATTCTGCAAAGAATCATCAAATAATTCAGGTTAGAAAATGTACAGTGTAAACTTGGGCATTAGTTACCAGCGACTTCTCAGACAGCATTTTGGAAAAAATGTTTTCTAAATTATTATGGTCATCATGACGCATCTCCTGGCCAGTAGCTACTGGAAAAGTAAAACACATTTCCTTTAAGGCTACTGAAATTCACTTCTACAGTTAACCTCTAAAACTGAAACAGAAAACTTTACATATGAACTGTGTTAAAATAACATTACGGTTGGCATTCCAAACTGTGGGGGAAACCCCAGCCCTCTCTCATACAGATCTTTTCCACAACTTTTAAGCCCAAGCTTATGTAATAAGATTGCTGTGTAAGAGTCTCTGTCTGGATGCACATTACCCTTTGAGTCAATTATCTATCAAAGACCTGAATGGTGCTCCAACCCCACATTTAATTTCTCAACAATATACTGTTCTGCAGAATGAAGGGATGTTGCCCCTCCTAAGGGCATTTGGGTTATAGAATCGACAAACTGGACATGCCATCTCTCCAAGCACTGGAAAATAATTTACTCCAATACTCATAAAGTGTCCTCCTTCATGATATGGCGTGAATATAACTGACAGTGCCTGATACAGTACTTTGTTACCCAGTGCAGCAAGTCCATAGGGGTGTGACGCTCTGCCATCTGCTTACTGTTATACTGTATAATATTTGTGTTATAAATAAAATGTGTATGGTATGTGACTGCCTCCTTAAGGTTATCATTCAGTGAGAGAGAAGTGACGTTTGACCTCCAAGGGGTCAGTGTTGCTGAAGCAGCACTATGTTAAACTGACCAGGGAAACCCTTAATTAAAAGCTTTCCTTCCAGAGGGGCAGTTTATTACCCTTTATAACCTGCTCCTGCTTTTGAAGTTGAAAACTATATATGAATTTTATGACCCTGGCAGGAAGGGAAGCCATCTGGCTGATCCTTTATGGTTTTCTCATCTAGCAAAGAACTAGTGACATAATTGTGGGATTGTGAAACATCAAAGGGGATGTTTTGATCAAAAACTGTCATATTTTGGGAAATGGCTAGTTGCTGATTTTCACAGTAATAACATACATCCTTGTGTTAAGAAGTTAGTTATAGGAGGTTCTAACTGTGACCTCACCAAAAGGGGTGGTAAGATGGATTTTGAAATGGGCAGGCATCTGAGGAAAATATAGCTTTTTATTCTGGATTCAAGAGAGACACTTCTCTGAACTTAAGAATGCACTTTATGGTAACATCTAGCTAGGCAAGAACTTTTAAGTATTTGTGCTCAGTAACTTCCCATATATTTTATGTGACTGTAAGTTATTGATATAATTTTTCTGTGTTTGATTTTACCTGTCTTACACTTTTTAGTAAACAATATTTTCTTTAAAATATTGCTTGTCATTTTTCTCAGTTCTTTTACATGTGAATGCTGAACCTGAGTTTTAAGTCTGACAGCTGTTAAGGGCTTAAATGTGTTACTAATCTTGCCAACGGTAAGAATATACCCAGGTCTCATATGGAGTCGATAGGGTACATTTTGGAAACCTGGCTGAATGCCACTGGCGCAGGATTGTACTACATCCCCTGAACAGGGTACATATCTGGGCCTGTTCACTGGGTGCACTAGCATAAGGTTCACATTTGACCCCCAAGGAATTGAGACTAGTAGGTGATTCAGACCCAAAATAGACAGGAGGGTTACTCTGTCTGTCTCCTGTTCACAGTATTGTATTTTGAGGTTGGCACTGTGGGAGGAGAGGGCCTGACCTGCAGAGTGCATTGTTGATAAGGGGTACAGCACTACCAATCAATGTAGGAGAAATCATGGGGAAGACAGGGCTACACATTACCACATCATGTGGATCTGTGATAAACTCCTTCCTCTTTTTCCAGAGACTAAAGAAGGCCCTGAAGGACATCTACAGTCCTGCTCGAACCCTTGAAGAATGCTCGTTTCTATTTACTTTTCTTTCCTTAGGGTGGAAGGATACAGCCCAAAAATATTTATTGGACATACTTCTGGTTGTGGCAAAAAAACATCACTAAATGCTGTCTAGTCCCAAAGATCCCTACCCTGGAGGAGTACATAGCTGTAGTTAATGGTTATTTATAGGATGACAGGTCTCACCTTCTCCGTAAGGCAACAATCACAGAAGGGAAGCAACAGATGGAATAAAAGGATCATCTATGTAATGAATACAGACCTGCATTTTGTGCTGCAGACCGATGTGGCAACATGGGGCAATCCAGGTGGGATGGGAAACTGGAGACAGGTGACTTAAGATGTGTATTTATTCACATCTTCAATTCCACAGTCTGTAACCTTTGATTTATGCTGCTAGCTGACGTTATTTATTACTGTCTTTCTGTCTGGTTGTGTTTAAAGAAAGCAATACACTTTAAATATATACAAAAAAGTAACATTACGGTTCGCAAACAACTTTGAAAAAGCAAGGACGATAGGGTTCAAAGATTGACTGCATCATTTTGTTTCTTAGTGTAATTATTTGCAATAATCTAGTTAAGCCCAGTACAATGTGCAATTTTGCATAAATAATGTTTAATTTTTTTTTAGTTTGTTGTCTACATTTTGCCAAATACTAACTCAGTCTGAAGCTTCTGATGCTGGCTCTCAGTGTGCAATGAGTGTTGCCTACACCACTCTTGTCTGGGTCTTATTACAGCAAGCATGCAGACTGACTTTTTAAGTTATCTGCTGTACTGACATAGCAATGTTATCTGCAGGAGCATTCTGTGGGAAGCCTAACAGCTTGATAAATAACCACTACAACCCCCCTCCCCAAAAAAGAAAATATTAAGAGACAATAATAGGCATACAATAAGAGATCTCTCTCTATTGGCTGGTATTTCTTTTTCCTGGTTTTATGCACTTGTAAATGCCATTTAAAATTGCTAAGTAAATATATTTTTTAATTAGCCGGCCTGCCGGCACAGAGACAGTGCATCCATTTGTGACGCTGATGACCCAGGTTCAAGAATGGACTCAGGACGTCAGAGGGCCGGCCGGGGGTAGAAGGATCCAGTGTCCTAGGACTGCCTCTCTTCTCTGGGGGTCATGTCCAGCACACTATGGACCCCTAGCGAAGGCTGAGGAGATCCACGTGCCAGCGCTGTACTAGTGGGGGCTGGGACAGATCGTCATTGCACATCCCCCCCCCCCCGGCGTACAGCACATAAAAATACCGGCAACAAGTGTGAAGCCCCACTCCAGCACCACCGCTGCCAACAATGTCCGCCTGGTGAGAGTCCCTCTCCCATGGCCCCACCCTCGGAGGTAAGCCACGGCACTTTACCATTGACCTTGGGGAGGGGGTGCCCGCCCAGGGGAGTAAGCCTGGGCATGGGGAGGCAGCGAGCGGAAGGTGAGATCCTCTGTAGGGGATCAAAATAGAACCACAAAAAATATATATATATATACTGTATGTGTGTGTGTGTGTGTGTGTGTGTGTGTGTGTGTGTGTGTATATATATATATATATATATATATATATATATATATATATATATATATATATATATATATATAACACACACACAGCTATATATAATAAGAGAAACAAAAATCACACATCACCCATAATGCAAAGCAGCATGTGATGTATATGCAAATCACCATGAACATTTAGGCTGGTTCAGCTTTAAACAGGAAGGCATGGTGCCAAAAGGCCTCTCATACAATCTGGAAAGGGTGAGAACAGAAGACTCAGACACCTGTATTGTCCTACACAGGACTCTGTGCGCCTTGTCTGTATCTCACCCTAGTGGAAAAGGAGCCAGCCCTAATGTGGTCTTACAGGTTTAGGTTATGGTGGGCCCAAAATAAGAAAGCAAGCTAAAAAGTCAAGGAATCTCAGCACAAAAGCAGTGCCTCAGTGTTTCTGCGCTGAGGTTCCTTATCCTTTTAGCTTATCTATTTTTTTTTTTTTAATGTCGCATGGACAAGATTAATTACATGAAGCAAGACAAACTTGGCTTTAGCATACGACTGAAGCATATGCTGTACATAATACATTAGTTGGCTTTTTTGCACATCATCTACACAACATCTGTCACAAAGCAGTTTCAGGTTATATTTTACACAGGTAATAATCAGTGATGAGCCAAATGTATTTCTCATTATGCACTTAAGCTTAACACACAATACCGTAATACAAGCAACTAGTCTCCAACAATGACAACTCATTACTGCCCTGATGGCCAGTGTTTCCAAACAAAAATATATTAGCAGTATTTTCCCCGACTTCATTACTGTCACCCATTTCGCTATCTGAACTGAACGACACATAAGGATCATCCCTATAAAGATCTAAATCAAGCATCTCATTATCTCATTCAGTAAATCAAGAAATAATTTTCAGCGGTGACAAAGGGCCCAATCCACATGATGGAGGACAGACGGATGTCAAGAGTTGTCTCCTCTGCAAATGCTAAACACCCTGTGGAAACTGCAGTATGTGCTGCACCAATCCTCTATAGCCTGTCCCACCCTGCCCAAGTTAATGCACATACCTTGGACTGGGGCAGACATGTGCATCCATGTGACATACAACACTGCTCATGTGCCATGGAATAAAGGGCGGTAGAGTTACTTGAAGGGCGACCCTGCAGTAGCGCGTGATTGTCCTCTATGCAATTCCTCACTGGAACTATCTTCCTGTGGCCCAACTGGCCATGCAACGTGGTACCCCCACCCTCCGAGCAAAAAAGGAGGGCTGGGAAAAATTAACTGATATTTTATTTCCATAAGAAGCAAAAAAAGAACAGTTGCTCCCTCTACAGGGATATGGCAGTCCTTGGAGGACTGCAAAGGAGAATAAGAGAGTTCTACTCCTGGTTGAAAAAAGAAAAATACAGGTTACTCACCTGTAACAGGAGTTCTAGGAATGGTATATGTTGTTCATCCACACTTATTGGCAGGTTCCTTGCCGGTTTAAATCTTGCTGGAAGGTCTTCAAGCTGGCTCCTCCCACCCACCGGGAGAGTAAAACTCTTAGCTCCAGCCCCATGGCGTAGATCTAGCCCGCTGGAAGCCAGGTTGTCTTTGTCGAAGCTGGGAGGTCGGGTGGGTCGTGTGGATGAACAACATATACCATTCCTAGAACTCCTGTTACAGGTGAGTAACCTGTATTTCTAGGGACATGGATATGTTGTTCAATCCACACTTATTGGCAGACTCCTAGCAGTTCTCCGGGAGGAGGAGGCAAAGCGTACATCCCCGATACTTACTTGGGAAAAGAGACTGAGAACCGAGGCCCCAAAACCAGCATCCCGGCGTGACTCAAGGTCGATGTGGTAGTGGGTAATAAAGGTATGTGCCGACTTCGATGTAGAAGCCCTGCAGATATCCTGGATAGGGACATCCCTTGAAGCAGCTACTGAAGCAGCGGTATGGCGGGTAGAATGAGCTCTTATCCCTCTGGGAGGCTCCATGCCCGCCAACCTATAGCAGAGCTCTATGCAGGAGGTGACCCACCTGCTTATCGTCCGCTTGGCTGCAGGTCTGCCAGGTGCGGCTTCAGCGCAGGTGACAAACAGCTGGTGAACCTCTCCCTGAACTTCAGCCGTCCGCTCCTTATAATAAGCAAGCGCTCGTCTAGGGTCCAAAGTATGGAGCCTATATTCAGCTTCCGAGGTGTGATTGGGGTAGAACACCGGCAGAGTCAACACCTGGTTAAGGTGAAACTCTGACACCACCTTCGGAAGGAATTTCAGGTGCGGGTGCAGTACAACCTTGTCCCTGTGGAAGACCAGATAAGGAGACTCGATGGAAAGTGCCTGGAGCTCTCCCATCCTTCTGGCTGACGTGATAGCCACCAAGAAGGCGGTCTTCCACGACAGGTGGAAAAAAATCGCACTTGTGCATCGGTTCGAATGGCTTGCCCATGAGCTTGGCCAATACCAGCAGTAGATCCCACGGAGGTGGAGGCTCTTGCACCGGAGGGGAAATGTGGTCAAGGCCTTTGAAAAAGCGCCCGACCACCTTCTCCTGCGCCACCGACTGCTTCCCGGCCCACGTCCGGTAAGCAGAGATGGCTGTCAAGTGCACCTTAAGGGTCATCGACCGAAGCCCTTGCTGAGAAAGGGACCACAGGTAGTCCAGAATGCTTGCCAAGGGACAGGTGGAAGGGTCCAGATCCTTCCCCTGACACCAAATGAAGAACCTCTTCCATTTGAAGGCGTACCATTTCCTGGTCGACTCCTTACGGGGCGCCTCAACAACGTTGAGGACCTCATCGGAAAGACCCAAGGCCTGGAACTATAGCCGCTCAGAAACCAGGCCGTCAGGTGCAGGGACTGAAGGTCTGGATGGAATACCTTCCCCTGGTCAACTGAGATCAGGTCCGGGTGGGCTCGAAGCCGCCTCGGGAGCCTGGAGCTGAGGCTGAGGAGATCTGGATACCAGAACTGGCGGGGCTAGTCTGGGGCTACCAGAATCACCTGCGCCATGTCCCTCCTCGCCTTCAGAAGCACCTTGTGGATCAAGGGAAATGGGGGAAAGGTGTAGAAGAGGTCTGGAGTCCACGGCTTCGAGAAGGCATCCCCCTGCAGCGAGCCCTGCTGAGGGGGGCGGGCATGGAACAGTCTCAGCTTCGCATTTTCCCGGGAGGCAAACAGGTCCACCTGAGGCGTGCCCCAGTGGGAGAACAGATCATGTACTACCTCTATCAGGAGAGACCACTCGTGGGACGCAGCCCCTATCCGGCTTAGGGCATTGGCCAGGGTGTTGGAGGCTCCTGCCACGTGACAGGCTAGGAGATCCGCCTCCAGGCTGCGCACGAGGGACCATAGTGGACAGCTTCCTTGCATAACAGCATGGAGCGCATCCCGCCCTGGCGGTTCAGATAGTACATGGTCGTGGTATTGCCCTTCTGGACCTGAACCACTTGACCCCGCAGAAACGGAGCGAAGGCGGTGAGAGCTAGACAGACCGCTCGGAGCTCCAGCAGGTTGATATGGCATCGGGACTCCCGAGGGGACCAGAGGCCATGCGCTCTGTGCTCCCCCAGATGGGCACCCCAACCCATCAGAGATGCATCGGTCGATAAAGAGACCGTCGGCTCAGGGCGGACGAACGGGATGCCCTCCTGTATATGTGCTGGAACGATCCACCACTGGAGAGCGTCCTACATCTCCTGGGTCACTGTCACGGGCTGGTCCAACGGATCGCAGCGTTGTGACCACTGGCTGGCCAGTCCCCACTGAAGGGGATGCATGTACCAACAGGCCCAATGGACCACGCTGGTGCAGGCCGAGATGAGGCCCAGGAAGTCCCGGGCAGGGCGAGATTGCCCAACCAGAAATGACTGGGCAAAGGAGGAAAGAACCTCGGCCCTGTCCGCCGGGAGCTAAGCTCTGGCTCGAAGACAGTCGAGCTCTGCCCCAATGAAGAGTACCACCTGCTTCGGCACGAGTTCCAACTTGGCCTCATTGATGAGGAGGCCAATCTCAGAGCAAACCTGGAGGGCCAGATCTCTGGACCGCTCCGCCTCCACTCTGGAGGGGGGCTGCAATCAGCCAGTCGTCCAGGTAGGGGTACACCCGGACCCTTCGGCGCCGCAGGAATGCTGTCACCACTGCCATGCATTTGGTGAAGATCCTGGGGGCTAGGGAGAGGCCGAAGAGCATGGCCCGGAACTCGTAAAGGGATCCCTCCACTCTGAAGTGGAGGAATCTCTGATGAGACGGACAGATTGGGACGTGAAAGAACGCGTCCTGGAGGTCCAGGGAACAGAACCACATGCCTCGTTCCAAGGATGGGATTATCTGAGCCAGAGTGACCATCCTGAAGGTCCGAGAGACCTTAGGAACCTGTTCGGGTCATGCAGGTCGAGAATGGGACACCAGCCCCCCGTCCGTTTTGGAACCAGGAAATACCTGGATACAAACCCCGGGTCTGGAAGAGGATCCGCCACCTTCCTGATCACCTCTTTTTCGAGGAGCAGGGCAATATCGCTCAAGGGCTAACAGCAAGGCGCACTGCAGACTCCCCCGAGAGGCGACGGCTCGAAGGGTGGAGCCTGCTCGAACTCCAGAGGCAGGCCCTTTCCTACCACCTCCAACACCCAGCAGTCCGTGGTGATAGCGGACCAGCGGAAAGGAAGTGGCAGGAGCCTCCATGGGGGAACCCGGGGTGACGAGGCTGGGGGCGGCACCCCTCAACCCGTCACTGGGCAGGCTTGGAGGAAGAACTGGCCGAGGGACCTCCTGGGCCTTTACCTCCTTGCTTCCTGTTGGAGGAAGCCGCCGGCTTTGGTTTGGGATGCCAAGCGCGAGCCTGCTTGCCCTGTTGCTGGTGCTGTTGGGCCAGTCGAGATGCAGGGGCCGAAGGACGAAAGGACTTCTTCTGTTGCTGATGGCGGCCTTTGTCCCTCTGGGCAGAGGTGACCGAGTCCAGGGTGGCACTGGACTTTTTTTCGATCCGCTGGAGGTGTCCCTCCACTCCAGGGCCGAAGAGGTCAGTCCGCAAGAAGGGGACGTCCGCAAACTTGTGCTGGGTATCTGCCGTGAAGGTGGATATCCCCAGCCACGCCCTGCTGCACATGGCCACCGAGGCCGCTACTGACCTGGCACAGGAATCACCTATGTCCAGAGCAGTCTAAAGCTGCTGCTTCGCCACCACCCTACCCTGGTCCCACACCTGACGGACCGTGGTCTGCAGGTCAGTCAGGAGATGAGGGACAACCTCATCCAGGGAGCCCAAGAGGGTGGGGGAGAAGTGTGCCATCAGCACGGCCGAACTGGCCTGTCGGAGGCCGAGGGAGGATGCAGCGTACACCTTGTGCTCCGCGCATATCCCGAGCTGCTACCGAACGCTGAAAACGCTTGTCGGTGACTAACCCTCGGCAGAGGGGTGCTCCGAGAAACCGGGCAAAGAGCCAGTAGGGACCGCATACTTCCTGGCCATCCTGGCCGAGGGCACAGGACAGGAAGCAGGCCGCTGCCAAAGCTCCAAGGCTGGGCCAACAATGGCCTCAGCCACCGGAAAGGCCTCCGTGAGGTATCCCCTCGGTCCAGTATCTCCGTCAGGGGATACTTGGCCCATTTGGACACAGGCTTGAGCTGCATCCCGGTGGACTCTGAGATGAGTCGAAGCAGACCCAAGAAGGACAATGGGCTATCGTCCAATGACTGGCCCCCGGAGGACTCCAGGTCGACCTGCCTGGAGAACAGGGAGGCGTCGTCGTCGGATTCTGAAGAGTCTGTGAAGAGCTGCCTCGGCCCTGAGCCACCCTCCACCTGCCGAGGATGGTCGGGAGTGAGGGTGACCAACAACCTGTGGGGCAGGCCGTGACCGGTGCCCCAGACTTCGGTTGTGGAGGCGAAGGTTCCACCACAATCGGTGGAGCAGCTGGTTTTGGCCGAGCAACCGGCCCTGGAATGGGCAACTCGACTGAGGCGAGTGGTTGCTTCAGTCGTTCGGGCGACAGCCACTTGATGGCCAGGGTCTGGACCGGAGTCGGCTTAGACCCGGACAACAGCAACTGCTGCCACATAAGCTCCTCAGCGCCCGATGTAATTTACACTAAGCCTCCTCATCCGAGGAAGAGGACGCAGGAGGAACAGTGTCAATGCTTACTGGTATCGAGACCGCCGATGTCGGGCGGAACGGCTTGACCGAGATGAAGTCTGAGACCGAGACCTCGGGGACCGAGGGCAGGTCTGGAAGGCGGGGACATGCGCTTCCTCGGCTCGGGCACTTTAACCAGGGACTGCGGCCCCGAAGGCGCAGGCAGATCCT
Organism: Neoceratodus forsteri; assembly: GCA_016271365.2. NCBI lineage: Eukaryota > Metazoa > Chordata > Ceratodontiformes > Ceratodontidae > Neoceratodus > Neoceratodus forsteri. The sequence continues at coordinate 486,214,929 of CM057449.1, forward strand.
CGGTATCCACCGGGGGAACCGGTGAAAGTGGGTTGTCGGCTTCACCAGTCGACAGCCCATCTAACGGATCGAGAAAAATCTCGACTGCATCGACAGGTGTCTCAGCAGGCTGGCCTGACGGGGACACCGTGAAGCCAGCGGCCTCAGCCGCAACTTCGACCAAAGTCGACGGTTGGCTGTCCGGGGAAGGGGACCTCTCCTGCTCCCATGAACGCCAACGGTGGGACTTACCCTTTGACTCCTTCTTCTTGGGCCAAGAAGAATGTCCCGATGGCCCCTCTCCCTTCGTGGAAAGGGACTGACAAAGCTCCTGGACGAAGCCGTATACGAAGAACTCAGAGAGAGCGGGATAAATGCCGCGGCTGAGGAGGAGGAAGATGCAGCCCAGGCCGCCTCCTCCTCCTCGAGGGCGATCATCTGCTTCAGCTGCTCAGCCGAGCCAGCCGCCCATGGACACCGCCCGGCCGAGCCTCTTTGATTTTACCGGCGCGCTTCGGGCCCGAGCTTCAATCAGACTGCGTGATCATCCAGGGCGCTGGCTGAGAAAGAGCGGCACAACTCGCAGGCCTGCGGGTCGTGATCTAGGGCTAGGCAGTAGACGCACATGGAGTGCGGATCCGTCCTGGACATTTTCTGCCCGCAGGGGCAACTCCGAAAGCCGGGAATAGATTTGTCCATCGCAGCTGAGAGGGAAGATGAAGACCGAAGTTTAGAAAACTTCAAAACCAATTTCGGACGAACCAAAGAGGTAGGATCCAGTCTAAAATGCAGAGCGCTAAGGAGGGAACCTGAGCTTCCAAGCGTTAAGGAAGATCTGGCATCATGGGGCGGAGCCGAGAGTTTTACCACCCGGCTGGGTGGGAGGAGCCAGCTTGAAGACCTTCCGGCAAGATTTAAAGCAGCAAGGAACCTGCCAATAAGTGTGGATTGAACAACATATCCATGTCCCTAGAACCAATTATTTTATTTTCAAGTAAATACAGATTACTCACTTGTAATTGTAGTCTTATGAGTGGTATACAGTTCACATCCACACACTGGCAGTCTTCCCAGAGACAGCAAAGTCATTAGAATATCTTCAAGCCAAGCTTCTGTTCTCCCATCTCCCAGGTGATATATCCTCTGGTTCTGTCCTGTAAAGTCAGATCTTTACATGCTGGAGATCCGGGTGTCACAATGGCAGGGAAGGTCAGGTGGATGGTGTAGATGCGAACTGTATATACCATTCCTAGAAAGTACAGTTACGTAAGAACTTACCATAACAGTATATCTTTGAGGAGCATCTGTTGCAGCAGGTAATACACTTGGATCGTCGCCAGAGGTCGCTGTGGTGCATAGCAGCTCTTCTAGCAGTCTTTTCCAGAAGACGCCCACACATGACATCATCTTCCTGTTTCCTATATAAGTGTGGGCGGTCCCTGGCATCCTCAGTTTCCCCTGTCAGATTCAGCTCGATAAGCAAGGACCGAGGGGAAGCAGAGGTACCATACGTATCCCAATCCAAAAATCGATGGACCAGAATTTGTCCTCCTAGAGAAGGAGGGGGACAGAGAGTGAGAACACACCTGCTGCAAGAGACACTCCTCAAAGTTAGTACAGTTACGTAAGAACTTACCGTAACAGTAGATCTTCAAGAGAGGCTCTTACAGTAGGTAATTACATATAGGACTGACGCCGGCAGGCGGCAGGACCCCATAGAAAAATTTCTAGCTAGCAGTCCCTGGCGAGGGACCGCCCCCACGTCCGGTGACTGGCGTCAGGAGACGTCGGTATAAAGGGGCGGTCCCAGACGCCCGCCTTCCAGTTCTTTCCCGCCACAGGCCAAAAGAGGCTGGACGAGAGAGGAGAGAATATTTCCATAAATAGAAAAGGAGCTGGAGGGCGGGAAGGTATTATCTACTGCAAGAGCCTCTCTCGAAGATCTACTGTTATGGTAAGTTCTTATATAACTGTACTATCCTATTTCGAGAGGGCTGTTGCAGTAGGTAATTACATATAGGACTGAATCCCAAGCAGTCTGGAACAAAGAAAAGGCACCGGGAGGAGGAAAACTACTCCAAGAAATAATCCTAGTCTTGCAAGTCTCAAGATAGGAGGCCTTGCAAAACAGCCAGCCCGAAGCCTGCTCTACGGTGAGAGGCAATATCCAAACTGTAGTGTTTCGTAAAGGTATGGACGGAAGTCCAGGTGGCGACAGCGCATATGTCTGCTGCAGACACATTCTTGGAACAAGCCGCAGAGGCAGCTACTCCTCTTGTGGAGTGGTCTCTGACTTGACCCGGGAGGGTCTTGTGGTATTTGTCATAACAGAAAGTGATGCAATGAGCCAACCACTTAGACGGGCATTGCTTGGATACAGCACTGCCTTCCCTTTTGTAAGCAAAAGAGACGAACAACTGATCAGTCTTTCTCAGATCCTTCGTCCTGTTGGTGTAGTATCTCAGAATCCGGTGAACATCCATAGTATGGAGTAAATATTCCCCTTGATTAGAGAACTGTGTAAAAAAGGCAGGTAGCTCTATGGACTGATTTAAGGTAGACTCTGCTACTACTTTAGGTAGAAACTTAGGATTCGTGCGAAAAGCAACTCTTTCCTTGTGAAAAATCAAGTAGGGGATTTTACACATCAGGGCCTGGAGCTCGGAGATTCTTCGAGCCTAAGTAATGGCCACCAAGAAGAGCATCTTCCATGAAAGAAACTTCAAATCTGCAGAAGCTGCAGGTTCGAAGGGAGGAAGGGTAAGTTTCTCGAGAACAAAATTCAAGTCCCAAGGGGGGGCAGGAGTACAGATGGGGGGCCTCAGATGGAGAACCCCTCTGAGAAAGGTCTTGGAGACCTCCAGCTGAGCAAAGGCCTTGTTTGCAAAGGGAACATGATAGGCCGAAATGGTCGCCATGTGTACCTTCAAAGAGGAATGGCTGAGACCCAGGTCAAACAGATGGCATAGATACTCCAGCAGAAGCCCCACTGAACAGGAGAGAGGTTCCACGTTCTTGGAAGCGGCCCAAATAGTGAATCGTTTCCACTTCATGGCATAAGTGGATCTGGTGGAGGGTTTTCTGGCCTCCACTAAAATCTCTGCCACTTTGGGAGACACTACAAAACGGGATTGGGCTAGGTCTGCAGGAGCCATGCATGCAGTTGAAGCGATTTGAGGACTGGATGGACCAGGGTCCCCTGGTCCTGGGTTAACAAACCTCGAGGTAGAGGAAGAGGAAGAGGAGGATCCTCTGAATATTGTTGTAGAAGAGAGAACAAGATTTGCCTGGGCCAGAAAGGAGCGATCAGAATCATTCTCGCTCCTTCTGAAGATAGTTTCTGCAAGACTTGTGGAATTGGGGGAAAGGCATAGATGAATCTGTCCTTCCAGTCTAGAGACAGAGCGTCGCTCCAGAAAGCGCCTCACTCTGGAATGAGCAAGCAGAAGGTGGGAAGTTTTGCGTTTGGGGGGATGTGAACAGGTCGACCTGTGGTGTTCCCCAAAGATAGAACATATTGTCTAAGACCCCTTGGTCCAGTTCCCACTCGTGAGTTACAGCAGAAGAGCAACTTAGCTTGTCTGCCAGGGTGTTGTCGACTCCTGGAACGTGAATCGCCATGAGGTGAAGGTCGTGTTGTGTTGCCCAATCCTAAACCCTCATTGCCTCCCTGCATAGAGGGTAAGACTGAGTCCCTCCCTGCTTGCTGATGTACCACACCGCGCACATACTGTTCATCTGGACGGCAAGGTGGCCGGGAAGGATGTATTGGTGAAGGGCTTGGAGAGCGTGCAACACTGCCCGAAGCTCGAGCACACTGATGTGGAGAGCTTGTTCTAGCCTGGACCAGGAGCCCTCAGTCCGATGAGGGCCTAGATGGGCTCCCCAAACTTCGCCTGAGGCATCTGTGGTTAGAGTCTGGGAGGGGGGAGGATGAAAGAAAGGAACCCCCCGAAACAGGTTCTTTCGAACCATCCACCATTGTAAGTCTCGTATCATCAGCGAGGAGATCAGAACTGAGTGATCTAGGTCGGCCACTAGCTGATCCCACTGAGAGCATAGAGTCCACTGAGAAATCCTCATGTGGAGTCAAGCACGAGGGACCGTTGGGATAGCACCCACCATGAACCCGAGAAAGCAAAGGACCGACCTCGTCGAGACCATTCTGCAGTTGGACAACAGACTTATCTGGGTCTGAAGGGAGGCCGCCCTGTCCGGAGGCAGGAAGGCCTTGCCCAGGGTCATATCGAGGAGCACCCCAATAAACTGTAGCCTCTGGGATGGGTCCAGATGAGACTTGGAATGGTTGATGGTAATACCCAGGCAAGCAAAAACCTGCTGGGTAAGGGAGAGGAATCGCAGGAGTTCCTCCCTGGACGAGGCCGCCAGGAGCCAGTCGTCCAGGTAAGGGAAAACCTGTACTCTCTTGGTATGCAGGTGGGCCGCCACCACTGCCAAGCATTTGGTAAATACGCGGGGGGGCCGAGGATAGACCAAATGGGAGCGCCTTGAACTGGTAGTGGTCCCCCTGAAATGCAAAACGAACGTATTTGCGATGAGATGGGCGAATGGGAATGTGCAGATAAGCATCCTGCATATCCAGAGCACAAAGCCATTGACCCGGCCAGATGAGGGGCAGAAGGAGCATCCTGAACCTTTTGTACTCTACATAAAGATACAGGGAACTGAGATCTAAAATCGGTCTGAGATCTCCAGTCTTCTTTGGGACCAGGAAGAAATGGGAATAGTAACCCGTCCCCTGAAGATGAAGGGGGACGGGCTCTATCGCTTGCTTCAGCAGAGGAGCTGAGATTTCCTCCTGGACCAAAGGAAGATGTTCCTGTGAATACAAGGACTTCAGAGGGGGATGGCGGGGTGGTTTCTGAAGAAACTCTATGGAGCGTCCTTCTGCTATGAGCTGGAGCACCCAAGAATCCATGGTTATCCTCTCCCATCCTGGAAGGTGGAGGGAAAACCTCCCTCCTACCAGTTCCTCCGGGGAGTCCGGAGGCAGTGGGAGAGGAAAGGAGTCAGGTGGTGTGGGGCAGCGCCACAGCTGAAGCACCCAATGCTTTTTTGGACGGAGGGGGACTTAGCAGCAGCGAGGGCCTGAAGTTTTGTGGCCCGCCTTCCCTTGGGTTTCGCCTTTGGCCGATTCCGTCTGCAAAAAGGATGGTGCTGCTGCTGATGGGGACGGTACATGGAATCAACTGACTTCAGAGCCGTCCCCTTCTCTTGCAAATCGGTAATGATGTCCTTGACATCACCCCCGAAAAGCACCGACCCCCGGAAAGGTGCTTCCTGGATAGCAGATTGCACCTCCGAGACCAGACCGGACACGCGGAGCCAAGCATGATGCCGTAGGCCTACGGCGAAAGCTGAGCTCTGCCCAGCAGTGTCCACTGCGTCGTATGTCGCACGTAACATGTCGACTGGACGAACGAGCAGAGCGGACGAGATCAGCCAACTCCTGTTTGACTTGGGAGTCAGGCAAGGAGTCCAGCTTGGCTTCCACCTGAGTAAGGATGGGCTTCTGGTAGTCCCCCATGTGGCCGACACAGTTCAGGGTCCTAATCCCCAGTGTGGAGGAAGCGTAAATCTTTCTCATATACTGGTCCAGAAGGCGAGATTCCTTATCAGGAGGTGACGAGCTAAGATGTTTAGGGTTCGCCAACCGGCCGTGAGTGGCGCTAATCACGATGGAGTCGGCATGAGGGTGAGAATCCAGGAAATCAACACTCTCTGGAGCCTGATATAGCCTGTTCAACTTCCTAGGAAGTGGAGCTAAGGCCGACGGTTGTTTCCATATCGTGGTAACAAGGTTGGCGTGAGGCTCTATGCAGGGTGGCACTAACGTAGGAGCTGTCACGGGCAGATCCAGATGTTCAACGAGCTTCAGACGCTGAGGATCTGGTTCCAAGGTGTGCCACTGATGAACCTCCTGGATTTTTTGAAGCAACTCCGTAAAAGAAGGATCCTCTGGAGGAGACTTCGGAGGAGTCCTTGGCCAAGGCTTCAACGGAGAGCGAGGCTTGTAGTCTCTCTCGGAGCAGCTGTCAGAAGAGTCCGAGAGTGAAGAGTAAGACTCCCTTTCCCGACCCGGGGAGGAACGGGCCCCTTGGGGAGTCCCCGGGGACACATGTCCTGCCCCTCTCTGGATCCAGATGGAAGAACCCTGGAGTCCGGAGGTGGTGAGGGAGTGTGCCGCCTAGGGCGTATGGGAACCTGGGATGGCACTGTCGCCGGAAGGCGGCTGTCGACCTCTTTGGTGAGCTGAGCCTTGGCCTCAGTCCATCAGGAGGCCAGAGTCTCCTGCAGGTCCACCGGCGGCTGCGAGGATGGTAGAGGAGGAGGAGGCGGGGGATAAGAATACGGGTTATACCCATATGGAGCATATCCAAAACCCGGCTTCGGGTAACCCGGCGACGGGTATTGAGGCGTCGAGTACTGCGGCGTCGGGAAGCCCGGCATCGGGTACTGTGGCACCGGATACAGCGTTCCCAGGTATACCGGCGTCGAGTAAGACGGAGGATACCCAGAAGCCGGGGGAGCTGCCTGAGCAGACGGCCCAGCCGGGAACCTCACAGGCGGGTCCGTAGTGGAGAGCCCGGAGGGCCCGATGGGAGCAGAAGATCTCCCTGAGTCGGTAAGACCAACGTTAGGGCCAACGGTGGAAGCCCTGACGCTGGAGGTACCGACGTCGGAGGGGCCGGCATTGAAGCCGGCATCCGGGGAGCAGACGTCAGGTCCAACACTCCAGATGGAGGAAGGACTGATGGAGGCAAAAGATCCCCAGCTTCGCCCAGGGACGGAGAGGAAAAGTCCCCGGGTTCAGGTTGGGGGGGGACTCTGGTTCCCCAGACAGCAGCGAAGGCTGCAGTGAACCAGGAACGATGGACGTTGGGGGGTCCGTCGTCAGTTCTCGCCGGCGGACGTGGGACAAGCCGGACGTGAGGCGTAGAAGGCGGATACGCTGGAGGAGCCGGACGTCCTTACACGAGCCGCACCAGAGACAAGTCAGAGGAGGGGTTGGCCTGGTCCGGTGGGGAAGAAGCCGCGCGATCGCCCGGAGGTCAGACGTCTAACCAGCGCTCTCCGGGCGGACGTCGGAGGAGCCAATGCCCAGCTTACTGGAGTCGCCCATGATGGTAGGCTGCGAGCCTGTGGCCGAACCAGGGGCGGAGGCCTCCAACTGCCCGGAGGCGCCCGCAAGGCCCGAGCACGAGCCAGACGGGTGGGCTGACGCCGGCTCAGAAACCTCCGAGGCGGCCGTCGAGGAGCGATCCCCCGGAGGGGATGTTACCTGTGTCCCAGCGGCTTGTGAGGGAGACGCAGTGGAGGAGCCTTTGTCCCGGTGCCTCTCCTTGTCCTTCTTCTTACGATGGCCTTCGGGGGAAGTGGACGCCTGCCTCAGTTTTTTAAGCTCCTTCTCCATGGAGCTCATTTTCTTCTTTAGAATATGGGCTTCCAGGGATTGCTGCCACCTTTTTCGGGTAACCGCGTTAAAGCTGAGGCAATGCTGGCACTTCTCGACCGGATGATCGGGGCCTAGGCAGAACAGGCACAGGGAGTGGCCGTCCTTGTGCGGTAGCTGGGCGCTGCATGAATCGCACTTATTCTTGTGTTCGGAGGGTGTAGGGGACGACATACACAGACGCTAGTACTGACGTTAGTTGAAAAAATAAAGTTTTTTCGGTACAAAACCGATGAAGGAAGGGCTGATGAAGCACAAACCTTTCCATGAGGTGCTACACGAGCTAACGGCAGGAAAGAACTGGAAGGCGGGCGTCCGGGACCGCCCCTTTATACCAACGTCTCCTGACGCCAGTCACCTGACGTGGGGGTGGTCCCTCGCCAGGGACTGCTAGCTACAAATTTTTCCGTGGGGTCCTGCCGCCTGCCGGTGTCAGTCTTATATGTAATTACCTACTGCAAGAGCCCTCTCGGAAGTAAGATCTACTGTTATGGAAAGGTCTTATTGAACTGTACTATCTTCCACGGAGTAGTTTCTTGCAGCAGGTAATACATGTGGGATGAATCCCAAGCAGTAAACCCAAGAAAGGTGGAATCATGAAAGTAGGCCTTGTAGGACAGCTCGGCCAAAGGTCAGCCTACGGCATGAAGCAATGTCTAAGTTGCAATGCTTCCTGAAAGTATGAATCGTGGACCAGGTAACTGCGTTGCAGATATCTGTGACAGAGGTCCCTTTAAAGCAGGCTGCAGCAGTGGCCATAGCTCTGGTAGAATGGGCTTGAACAGGTCCTGGTAATGGTATGTTGTATTTTGAATAACAAAATGTTACAAGTATGTTAACCAATTGGAAAGGGTCCATTTAGTGACTGGGAGACCTTCCCTGACTGAGGCGAAGGTGACAAAAAGTTGAGAAGTCTTCCTAATCGATTTAGTTCGATTAGCATAGTATCATAATATACGATGAACGTCTAGAGTATGTAAGAGGTGTTCACCTCGACTGGAGTGTTCAGGATTATATATTGGTAACTCTAGGGACTGATTTAAGGTGTGTTCTGACACTACCTTAGGTGGGAAGCAAGGGTTGGTATGAAGTGCCACCCTGACTTTGTGAAAAATCAAGTAAGGTTCTCTGCTCACGAGGGCATGGAGCTCAGAAACAGGCGGAGCTGAAGTGACAGCCACTAAGAATAGTGTTTTCCAAGAAAGAAAACGGAGGTCAAAAGTAGCCACCATTTCAAAAGGTTCAAGAGTTAATTTCTCTATTAAAAAATTGAGATCCAAAGGTAGAATAGAGACCTTTGTGTCTCTGTGGAACCCCTTCCTAACAACATTAACTATGGAGGAAGCAGTGATCCTACAGACGGAGGCCTGAGGTATGAAAGTAGGGATTAAAGGTGTTTAATCTAAAGGGAAAAATGGGGAAATGTGGCATAAATGGATTTCGAAATCTAAACGAAAGCTTATGAAATGGATAAAGGATATGGAGTGATTAGCATGGATTAGAGCATATGAGTTACTAGGAATATGTGGACATATGTAAATAGTTAGTAGAGCCTGTTTTTGTTTTGTTAGTGTATAGTTTCTGTATGATTTTTCTTTTTGTTTACTTTATTGTATGTACCTGTTTGTATATGTGCAAAACTCTAGAAGCAGCCCAGATGGAAACAGTTTCCATTTGGAATTATAGGTTTCCCTGGTCGCTGGTTTACTTGAGGCCAGTAATATATCGGCAACAGGGAGGACACTTGTAAACGTGCTGTGAAAGCATCCTCAGGAGCCAAGCATGAAGGTGTAATGCTTTCAGTTTGGGATGTAGTAGGGTCCCTTGATTCCAAGTCAAGACATCTGGTCTGATTGGCAACAAAGCAGGTTCCACTGCTGAGAACTGATGAAGAAGGGGGAACCACCCCTGCCGAGGCCACAGAGGGGCTATGAGAATAATGGTGGCAGGTTTGAGTTGTAATTTCAGTAGAGTTCACTGCAGGAGTGGGACGGGGGTGAATATAAGAAGAGTCCTGTCCATGCTTGGAACAGGGCATCTATAGACCGTCCCTCCTTTTTTTTTTTTTTTTAATACTTTTATTGCTTTTTTTCCTTGTAGATATTTAAAACATCACTTTATCATACAAATGCCTTTGCTCCTTAATTCAGGAGTTTCAGGTAACAATTGATTTTTATACAGCCTCTAGAAAGTGCAATTTTCCAGCTATATATGTAAAATACATAAATACAAAACTAAAATACATAAAAAACCAATCTTGTCAGCTAATTGAGTCTTTTTTTATCCCAAGGAGTAAATTACAATCCTATTCATGGGGTACAAGTTTTCCTTTACTGTTTGTCGTATCTAATAAAACTTCAAGTACATTTGATTCCTTTCACTCTTTTTATTTCTTGAGAGGACTAAAAAGAGTATATAAATAAAAGTTGGCTTATTAATTTATTTTAAAAAGAGACAAAAAAAAGGGGAAAAAAGAAAATTTCTAAGCTTCCCTAGCAGGGGAGCAACACTTTAATGTCCATAGGGCTAACCAGTTTCCCCAGAAATCCCCACCCTAGTTCCCTTATTCAGATCCCATCTAGTCCAGCAGTTCTGATATATTGCAGTCCTGTCCTGTAAATTGTGTGTTGGCTGTTCCAAATGCTGTATTGTAGGTTACTATTTCTTGCCATTCCAATAAAGTCAGGGGTTTAGGGAGCAGCCAATTCTTAGTAATAGCTTTATAGACCACTGCTAAACATATGGCCCAGAGATATTTGGTATCTTTATCTTTAAGGGTTTTGGGAGGTATGCCTAATAGAAGATTTTGAGGAGTCAAAGGTTCCTGTGTGGACAAAATTTTAGATATGTGATGAGTGATTGCTTGCCAGAATTTCTTTTTTTCTCCCCTCTAGCTGGGAGAGAGCTGGGGGTAAATATTATTCTTTCTTTTTTTTCTTTTATTTTTTGTTAAGTAGGGGTGGTGAGAGAACCCTTATATTTATATATTTATTTATATTTATTTTATTTTTGAGTCCTCTCGCCTAGTCCAGACTGTTTTCTGTGGGGTGGGGTGGTTTTTTAATTTTTTATTTTTCTTATTTATGTTGGTTAAGTTGAGATTATTTGGTTAATTTTATGTTGTTATTTTGCTAAAATTAATTATTTTGTGTTAACCTGCTTAGTAGTGACATGTGTCGGCCTTCAGTCCCCATGGTGCTGCGCTATTCATCCTCCTCTCTTCGTGCCCTCCACCTTTTTTATCCTCCTCCCCTTCAATTTGATACATTCCAGTGTTGTAGAGCGGTGTTAGAACAGGGGAAGATGAATGAGGGGGGTCCACCGCATCGGGGTCGTTAAGTCCAGAAGGTGCCCTGGGGCAAAATGGAATCCAGATCGTGGTTTACCATGTCTGGAGCCCATACCCAAGGGTACTTTTGAATTCAGTAGGCAGATAGGCCTGACAAGCTCCGAGGTTCGTCCAACTCGGGCGGTGTTATGCAATGCCAGGTCCGTCAGGAATAAGATCGGCATTATTGCCGATCTTGTTGGCTCGGCGGACTTGGCTTGCATTACCGAGACCTGGCTGGATGAAAATCCAGGCCCCATATTGGAGGCCATGACTCCGGCCGGGTACTTGGTGATACACGCCCGAGACTGGACCCTGGGGTGGCAGTCTGTTTTAAGACTGAACTGGGCCTCACAAATGTGGTAGTGGGAGAGACTGAGTCCTTTGAGTGCACAGTAGTAGTGGGTGTTGGTGTTTGAATCGTACTCATCTACTGTTCACCCGGAGATGGGAAACGCTTCTTACAGGAAGTAGCAGACTTCATCGTTGACATGTCATTTGAATTGCCCAGATTGATGGTGCTGGGTGATTTCAACGCCTGTGTCGATGATGAACTTTTGCAATTTGGTAATTACTTCCTCCAATTAATGTCTTCTTTGGGCCTTACACAGGTAGTTTCCATGGCTACTCATAAATCTGGGCACTCTCTGGACTTAGTCTTTCTCCTGGGGATTGATGCATCCGACTTGGGGGCGGAACCAGTCGCCTGGTCAGACCACTACACCATGAGGTTCAGTTTTTGCACCCCCCCGAGAAGGCCTTCCCCTGTGGAGATGGTCAGGTACCACCCTTTACGGGATATTACCTTCCAAGGCCTTGCAGTGGTCCTTGACCTCTCATCCCCTGTGTTGGCGAGCAGTAATCCAGAGACTTTGGTGTCAGCCTATAGTACGGCTGTTACAACGGCCCTGGATCTTATTGCTCCTGTTCGTGTGCGCCCTCTATCCCTTCACCCCAAGTCCCCAAGGACTGATGGGACATTAAGGGAGATGCAGAGACAGGGGGTGAAGGTTACAGCAGTGCTGGCGCAAGTCCACCCTTGAAGCCGACCACCTTAGATTGATGGAACATTATTCTGTCTATCAATCTGCAATCACTCTTAAGAAGGCAGAATTCCTGCCCATGGAGATTGCAGTTGCTCGGAATCGACCGGCTCAGCTATTTCGAACTGTAGACAGACTGTGCAATCCAGCCTGTCTGCAAGTTCGAAAAGCCTTTACACAATAAGAATGCGAGGAGCTCGCTCGTTACTTTGCAACTAAACTGGCCGACATCAGGGTGGAGTTGTGTCCAGCAATCTCTAAGGGTGATGCTGTGGAACAGTGTGAGTTCACAGCACCTCAATTCTCTTGGAGTTCCTTCAGTTGGCCTGATTTTGTGGATGTTATGAGGATCGTCCATAGTGTGCATCCCACAAGCTGTAGTTTGGATCCTGGACCAACCACCCCTAATTTTGGGCTGTAGTGATATCATCGGTCCAGTCCTAGTGCAAATAGTCTGGTGCTCCCTGGAGTCAGGTGAGTTTCCTAGCTCCCTGAAAGAGGCAGTGGTGACACCTCTCTTGAAGAAAGCTAACTTGGACCCAGACTGTTTCACAAACTACAGATCTATCTCTAACCCTCCCTTTATTGGGAAGGTTATTGAGATGGTAGTGGCAGCCCAATTGGAGGACCATTTAACCACCCATAACATCCATGAATCCTTTCAATCTGGTTTTCGTAAAAGACATAGCACCGAGACTACGCTGGTTTGGATGCTTAATGATCTTTTGAGGGCGAGAGATCAGAAAAAACATTCCATTCTGGTTCTTCTTGATCTTTCATCAGCTTTTGACACTGTGGATCACTTGGTGTTGATAGCATGCCTGAGGCAGATTTGTGGAATTTCGGGAATTGTTCTACAATAGTTCACCTCATTCCTCACTGGGAGATAAGAAAAAATTACTCACCTTAGTAATTGCTTTTCTTCTCATGGAGTCTTGCTGTATTAGGACTATAGCAGTCAGCCTCAGCCTCTGAACTGCCCCAGAGAGGAAAGGGTTAACTCCAGAGAAGTCTGGAGTTCCACAGAGCGAGGGCACTGTTCAAAGCTCTATCTGTGCAGTTTGAAGTCAAACTGCCAGATTCTTTACGAAGCTAAACTAATATAGCAAGTCTGTGTGGAAAAACCCTACACTAGCCATTGGCTACCACCAGTAGTAGAACTACAAAACACACAACAATCACAAAATAGCAACAAAATTATTAAATATTGTTAGCATCACTGAAAAGAAGCATTAACAGACCCCTCTCCCCAAAAGACAAGTCCAGGGAGGGCCACCTACCACTCAACGAACAACAGAATTACCTAGTTCCTAAACCCAATAAGCAAAAAAAGGCATGACACAGTGCGCACTAATTTGCCAACCCCATACCCAAGGAGGAGTTCTGAGCAGGGTAGGAGGGAGGGTTGTCCTAATACAGCAAGACTCCATGAGAAGAAAAGCAATTACTAAGGTGAGTAATTTTTTCTTCAAACACCATGAAGTCTTGCTGTAGTGAGACTATAGCAGATTACACAGCAGTACCTCCATGGAGGAGGTCAGAACCTACTTGGGAAATAGGCTCTGAAGCACAGCTGTGCTAAAGCGGGCATCCCTCCTGGATTGAACATCCAAGGAGTAATGTTTGGTAAGGTGTGAACTGTTTTCCAGGCAGCTTGACAGATCTCCAAAATGGGAATATCTCTAGCAGCCGCTAGAGATGCAGCTGTACCTCTGGTAGAATGAGCCTCAATCCTGAGGGGGCTCTTACCCAGTTTTTGGTAACAGAATTGATACAAGAGACAATCCACCTTGCAATTGTCCTCTTAGTGGCAGGTCTCCCTTTGCCGACTTCCCCATAGGTAAGGAAGAGCTGGAGGGATTCAAACCTATGACCCTTGGTGCGTTCCAAATAGTAGCTTAGAGCTCTTTTGACGTCCAGACTGTGCAATCTCCTCTCCCCTGAAGAGGAATGCTCAGTGAAAAATACTGGGAGAGAGATGGATTGGTTGAGATGAAAATCTGAGACCACCTTTGGTAAAACCTTCTATTAGTCCTAAGGACTACCTTGTCCCTATGGAAAGAAATGAAATCTTCTTCCACTGACAAGGCTTGCATCTCACTTATACGCCTAGCAGAAGTGATGGCCACTAGAAAACAGTCTTCAAGTCAAAAACTTGAGGTCTGCCGAAGACAGGGGCTCAAAGGGGGTTGCATTAGCTGAGCAATGCAAACATTCAAGTCCCAAGCAGGAGCTGGTTCCCGAAAAGGAGGGTTAGTGTGAAGTAACCCTTAAAAACTTGAAATTACAGGGTGAGAAGAGATGAAAGCAGGTTTACCTGCTGACACACATGGAGACTGCTGCCAGATGAACCCTTAAGGTAGCTGGCTTAAGGCCTAGAGAATTTAAGTGGACCAGATAGTCCAATAAAACAGTCAAATCAGCAGATTCTGGGGAGATTTGCTTCCCAGAGCACCAAATGGAAAACCTCTTCCACTTAGAATTATAGGTGGCCCTAGTAGAAGGCCTCCTGGCCTCTCAAAATATCCAAGACACCTTGAGAGAGGTGTAGATCAGCGAATCTAGCTCCTCAAGAACCAAGCCTTGAGGTGGAGGGAACTGAGGTTCGGATACTACACTCCCCCTGTGCGCAGGTCAACAGGTCGTGGGTCCTGGGAAGCTCAGGGAGGGTGGACAATCAGGGACAGAAGGAGAGAGTACCAGGGCTGTCTGGCCTAATCTTGAACAATCAGAATCACCTTGCAGGACTGAGTTCTGATCCTCACTAGTACCCTGAAAAGGAGAGGAAGGGAGGGAAGGCATATAGATATTTCCTCCCAATCCAACTGGAAGGCCCAGTGGGACTGATCCCAACACTGGAGGTCTGCAACAAAACAGAGGAAGTTGGTGGTTGTCTGGGGCTGCGAAAAGATCTATCTGAGGGTGCCCCATCTGGCAAAGACTGACCCCAGCACTAGAGGGTTCAGGGCCCATTCAGTGGTGGCCCTGAGAAATCCTGCTGAGGGCATCCGCTAGGACATTGTCCTTCCCTGGAAGATGAACTGCTATCAGGGAGGTATTCAGGGAGTAAGCCAGAGACCACAGCTTCATTGCTTCGGTGCACAAGGCAGAAGACCGAGTGCCCCCTTGCTTGTTGATGTACCACATTGTTCTGGTGTTGTCTGTCCTGACTTGAACTACCTTGTTCTGGACAGAAGCTGAAAAGGCCTGGAGAGCTAAGAGGACAGCCCTGAGCTCCAGAAGGTTGATGTGGAGCAGAGATTCCTGAGGAGACCACACTCCTGAGTGGAAAGGTCGTAAGTGAGCCCCCATCCCTAGGAGGGAGGCATCTGTGGTAAGTGTGAGAGTGAGGAATGGGTAAGAAGGGGACCCCTTGAGTTACATTGCTCTGGTCCTGCCACCACTGAAGGGCCAGGATCAGAGATCTTGTCACTGGGACTAATTTGGTGAGGGGGTCCTTCTTTTGGGACCAAAAAGATCTCAGGTGGAATTGGATGTGTCTCATCTGGAATTTTGCTCCCTGCACAACAGCTGTGGACGCAGCCATGTGTCCCAGGAGTTGCAGAAAGTGCCTTGCTGGCCGAGAGACCCGCATGGTGAAGGAAGATGCCAGGGCAATGAGTCTGTCCACTCTCTCGGAGGGAGATATGCCCTGGCAGACTTGTGTTCAACTCTGCACCTATGAAAGTTAGTACCTGAACTGGTTCGAGAACTGACTTTGGAAGATTCAACAGGAATCCCAGAGAGGTGAGAAGCTGCTGGGTGACCAACAAGTGAGATTTTACGTGATCTGGAGACTGACCCACTATGAGCCAGTCGTCCAGGTAGGGAAAACGCCACCTTGCCTTCTCAGATGAGCCACTACCACAGCCAGACATTTTGTGAAAACCCTTGGGGCAGAGGTAAGGCCGAAGGGCATTGCTCTGAACTGATAGTGGCAGAAGGTAGTTTGAACCTGAGGTACTTTCTGTGAGAAGGCCTGATCAAGAAATGAAAATAGCGTCCTTGAGGTCCAAGGAAGCTAGCCAGTCTCCTGATCTCAGGGAGGGCAAAATCATTGCCAGAGTTAACATTTTGAACTTTGGTTTCAGAAGATGCTTGTTCAGGAACCTTAAATCTAAGATGGGCCGCCATTCTCCTGTCTTTTTGGGGTAAGGAAATACACTTGAATAAAGACCCTTGCCCTGATGGCAAGGGGAACCCTCTCTACTGCTCTGCATCCCAGCAGAGAAGAAACCTCTGTTTCCAAAGCAAGGGCTTCAAAGGATTAGCTGGTGGGAAATGTCTGGCCCTCATCTTTGGGAACTGTTTGAAACTGAGGACCAGACCTTGGCTTACCACCTCCAGAACCCACTTGTCCGAGTTAGGGACAACCAGTTCTGGCTGAAATAAGCCAACCTGCCCCACGGTACAGGAGATTGGCCCTGGGCACCCCATCAGGTGCCTGCTTGGCAACTGTTTTTGGCTGAGAAGAAGGGGACGGTCTGCCTGAGCCCGTCTGCCCTGCCTCTGAAGAAACCCCTCTGAACAAAGGCTGAAGAGGCTTGAGCTGATAAAAGGCCTGTGGAAAGGCCTACCCTACCCCTGGGGGCATGCCTTTGGGGGCATGCCTCTCTTTAGCTTGGGCACTTTTGTAGGTAGTTCTGTATTCATCCATTTTTTCATGTAATTTTCTGTCTGATCACCAAACAGAGAGTTACCTACTACAGGGAAATCCAAGCCTTTGCCTGAGTGTCTTGGGACAAATTAGTGCATCTGAGCCATGCCAACCTACGGAGGCTACAGAAGTGGCCATGACCCTAGAAGAAACATCATTAACATCAACAGCAGTATGAAAATTGAACCTTAGAGGCCCAATGCCATCAGCAGCCACCTGTTCCAACTCACTAGCCAGCTGGCCCTGGGCCTGCTTGGCTAACTGCAAAATAGTGTCCCATCTACACTTCTGATATCTAGCCACATAAGCCATGTAATTAGCCTGCCTGAGTCCCAAAGAAGCTGCCATATATTGCTTTTTGCCATGGTATCAATCTTCCTGGAATCTTTGTCAGGGGATGTGATACCAAGGAATATTAGCCTTGTCACAGGCTGCAGCTTGAACAACACCTACATGACTACACTGCTCAGTGAGGAAGTCTGTATCTGGGCCTGATAAAGTATACCTTCTGTCCATTTTTTGTCTACAGGAGGGACAGAATGAGGATTTTTAAAATCTTTGTTGTTTGCTTCCTAAATGATTTATGCAAAGGAATGGACAACCTTCTAGACTCTGGAATATCCATCATTTCAACAAAATCAGGCTCCTCTTGCTCATCCACAGCCTCCTCTAAAGGGAGCTGGAGGTTTCTACCACCTTTTATAAAACACAAAATGAGAAGGGGACTCAGACAACAGAGGGGGAGACTCTAAGGGTCTGTCTGGAGAAATGTCCGGTTCAATGGGCACGTCCAGACCTTCCCAGTCACAAATGCACTGATCAAATTCCTCCTCCCCCTCCTGTGGTTCATAAAACTCCTCACTAACATAATCTTGAACCACTAGACCTGGACGAGCCACCCCTCTGCCACTTGTGGAGGGCTCTCCAAGTCCCTGAGACAAAGACTGAACAATCTGTATGGCTTTTGCTATTTCTGCAACAGTTGGAGAAACTATCTTAGACTCCAAACCTGCTGATTTCTTTGTCTTTTTTGCTGGTGCTGGTTCCTCTGAACCAGCCTTTCTCTGCCCGAGGAAATGCGCCCTGGTCAGAGGGCACTCCTCTGGTCCAGTGGGTACTGGACCGGGCTGGCCATCCGGTCAGCGGACTTTTGGTCTCTCGCCCCTGAGCCAGCCCAATCTCTTCTCCAGGGTGGCTGCAGGAAATTTTACATATCTGGCAGTCTGAAAGGAGGTGGTCAGCCCCCAGACAATAAACACAAGTGGTGTGTGGGTCAGCCTTGGCAAAGGCTTCCCACAAACATCACAGTGTTGAAACCCGATGGCCCGTTTTTCTTTTGGGTTTCTCAGACATAGTGCCAGCCTAACCAAAACTTGCCCTTTTCTTCAGGCCGTGCCAGAGCAAGACACCCTTATCGGTTCCTAACCGTGTCACGGGTATTGGAAAAAACCCTATTAAAATGAGGTTTTTTTAGAACCGATAAGAACCGGGTACCTCACGTCTAAAATTCATCAAATACAAAGCGATCGGTTCAGACTGAACCGATAATTATTCACACAGACTAAATTTTCGTTTTACTTACGGTTACCAGATAGAGCTTAGCGAAACCGCGGTAATTTTGAGACTTTTGCCGGTTTTCTGAACCGAAGGAACCGACCGAAAACCGCGTAGTGAACCGAGCTGAAGGAGCTGATCTCCGGAGCGACTGTTCAGTGAAGCGGAGTAAAGAATCTGGCAGTTTGACTTCAAACTGCACAGATAGAGCTTTGAACAGCGCCCTCGCGCTGTGGAACTCCAGACTTCTCTGGAGTTAACCCTTTCCTCTCCGGGGCAGTTCAGAGGCTGAGGCTGACTGCTATAGTCCTAATTACAGCAAGACTTCATGGTGTTTGAACAAAGAGTTGTGTCAGGGATTTTTCCCTCTGGCTCAACTCTTTTGTTGAGTGAGGTGCCTCAGGGTTCTGTGCCATCTCCCATGTTATTCGCGGTGTATATGCTGCCCCTTGGAAACATTACAAGATGGTATGGGATGAGGTTTCACTGCTATGCAGATGATACCCAGCTATACCTGTCTTTTGCACCCAACCAGGATGGAGCTCTCGCGGTGTTTAACAATTGTCTGGAAGACATCCAGGAGTGGAGATATCCTTGGATGCAGCCAATGAGGCAGCAGTATGTCTGGTGAAATAAGCCCTATGCCCCTTAGGCATCTTCCTACCAACAAACCCGTAGCAGGATGTTAGCCAACATAATCATTCACTCGGCTGCAGGTCTGTCAAGCACAGATTTAGTGTAAGAAATAGCTGGCAAGCCTCTCCCTGGGCTTCTGTCATGCACTCCTTGTAATAAAAGGGTGCCCCCTGCACCTACAATGTGTGGAGCATGCGATCGGCCTCCAAAGTCGGATGAAATACACCAGAAGGTTAATCACCTGGTTAAGCTGAAACTCCATCATGACCTTCAGGAGGAACTATGGTGGGGCAAGTATCACCTTGACCTTATGGAAGACCAGATAGGGAGACTACAGCAACAGTACCAGAAGCTCACTGATGCTTCAGGCTGATGTTATGGCCACCATGAAGGCAGTGTTTTACGACAAATGTAACATCTCACATTTGTGCACAGGCTCAAACAACTTGCTTATGGGCACTACCAACATTAGCCGGAGGTCCCCACAAAGGCAGTGATTCACACACCAGAGGGGATGGGTGGTCCAGGCCTTTAGAAAAGTACCTGACCACCTTCTACTGGGCTGTCAGCATACCAGCTTGAGCATAATATGCAGAGATGGCTGCCAGGTGCACCTCAAGGGTCGTCACAGTCCCAACTGAGACAGGAACCAGAAGTAGTTTAGGATGTTAACCACTGCGCTAGAAAGTGGCCTTAGGCTTCTCACCCTGGCACCAGATCAGATCGAGAACCTCTTCCACTTAAATAAACAGCATTTAATGTACAAGTCAGCTCCTTATGGGATGCCTCCACGACAAGGAGGACGTCATCCAAAATGTCCAAAGCCGGGAACTCCAGCCACATATGAACCAGGGTGAGATGTGCAGCGAATTAAGGTCCAGATCCAGGACCTTCCCACTGTCTGGTCAGCAGGTCAGGGTGAGAGGCAACCTCCATGGTGGCTTACTGTAGAGGCAGAGGAGATACAGGTGCCAACACCAACCATCTAGGGCTATCAGGATCATCCATGCCTAGTCCTTCCGGGCCTTGATCACAACCTTGTGAACCAAGGGGGCAGGGGAGACATGGCCTTGAGAAGGTATCTCCTTTGTGACAGGGTTGAATAAGATCCTGGCCCATTTGTTATGCACGGAGAGATAAAAGCAAGGTTCTATTATGTTCTCTCCTTTCCTATAACTTGTCCGTCTGTCTGTCTGATTGCACAATCACATATTTTTCCGGGACCTTGTAGGATATGGCCAATCTGAAAGGTCCCATGTTTTCCCCCTGCTACCTCCCTTTCTTCACTTACTGTTTCTATTTATATTTTCTCTCCCTTGCTTCTCTGTGGTTATAAAAAAAATATATGTGGATCTTTATTTGAAACTGAGTTTACTCATCTACAAATGTTTATATAGTTAAGTTATTTGAAATTTACTGCAGAGGGCTATTTGGGCATTTGAAAAGATAGCAAGCTGTAGCACAGAGAATTGACCTGGAGAAACCTTTTGACCTACTCAAGCTTGTTAACGGAACTGTCTACAGGAGACACCCCTGCAACAAAGAGACTGAGAAACAGATAAAAAAAAAAAGGAAAAAAGATTCCATGTTTAGAAGTGCAGAGAAGAGATGCAGCGATAGGAGCAGCAGAGAAAAACAAACTCTGGCCAGAACCGATAGGGCTGCAGGAGAGGAATCTGGTTCAAAAATATTGAAAATTATTTTTCTTTTTATATTTTTACACCTACTTTTCAACACATTTTTGTGATGAACCTGCCTCATAAAGAAGGGCATAGAAAATGTTCAACTCCTGGCCTAAACGTGATGTCATGCGGGAACTGCAAAATCAACTTTTGGGCTGCAAATACACATTTTAAGCAGGAGTTGAAAATGACAGCTGCCACATTAATGAGTCGCTGTACCAAAATGGCTATGTTGAAATGTTATGGTAAAAATACTGAATATTACCAGTTATGAGCCTGCATTGCAAAATTCAACATAGCCTCATAACTTAAAGCAGCAGTGCAACAATCGGTGAAAATTCTGACCTATACTTTTTTATGCTATTTTAGATTGCCACTTACCTCCTGACTTGTATGATACTCTTCTTTCCACAATTTGAGTCTGCTTGAGTACCTTTTTTCATGTCTGAAATAATAAAAGGAGCACTCCTTTTATTGTGGCTCGGACTAGGTTTTCATCGGAACTGGTAGCTGTTTTTGGACAACTGTTGTTCTGTAAGGTCAGAGAGCACTGCTTGCCTGCATAATAGTTCATTTTAGTCACAACAGAAGTGATATATAAACAGATGGTCAAAAACAGCTGAAAATACTGATGAAGACTTGGTCCACACCGTATTAACCCTTAAGCTGCCGAAAGAATTAGAACATACAGGAATTCTGAACTATCAAGTCTGTGGCATAGCAAGGGTTAAAAGGGGTGCTCCTTTTATTATTTCAGACATGACTACATATGCATAGTTTAAGTCAGCAACAGTAAAAGTAAGACCCCACTGAAAATGAGACACTGCATCTTAGCCAGGCTAACGTGCATCAGTACATTGTTGAAGTGGATAAAATTAGGAGCACTCTGAAAATGAGATCCTGCATCTCATCAAAGCTATCATGTGTCAGCACATTGCCAAAATGGATAAAAGTATGACCCCATTGAATCTGACATACTGCATCTCAGCCAGGCTATCCAGCTGTGTCAGTACATTGTAACAGTGCTATAATACCATCGGTTCTGGAGACATGTGAACATTGAGAGCAAAGCTTGAGAGATTCCAGCATTTTTCCATAGCCTCTGTGATATGTTGCAGGTGAGTTTTACCATTTAAAATAAATAAAAACAGCCTTAACATTTGTTATAGTGATTTTACTGACAGGCATAATGAAGTCAGTTGTGAACATGTATTGCTCTGAACATACAGAAAAATGTACAGGAGTTTTGTCCCAGTTTTACATGGAAAATACATGGAAAAGGAGGGTGCCCTACAGAGAAATGCCTTTTTCAATCTGGGAACACTGCAGTTAACACAGCTATCATTCTTTGTAATTCCCTCCCTAACACATTAGCTGCCTAGCATTTAAAACCCTTCCTAAATACAATGCCACTAATTAGGTCAAGAAAAGGTTAACATCAATCAACTATTCAGAGGAAATGCTATAAATCATTGCCACACACACACACACACACACACACACACACACACACACGGAGGGTTGGCTAAGACTGTCATTTGACACTACTCTGTAGTTAGATGCTGTTATCTGTTGAATGTCATGTCAGTAAATTATTAGTCTCCAAAGATAGCAAGTTACATTGCAATAAAATAAAAAAAAGCTGAGAAAACAGTGTTGACATTGGTCTACTCAACAACCCTCCTGCATTAGCTTTAAAAATGATATTTACCAAGTTGAATTCAAAAGAAAATGTGTTTCTTGTACTCACTGAAGCACTACAAGGTTGGGGAGAAGAGGTGATTGTCCAGAGCATTTGTTTCTTAATCCCAAGGCTGCCAAAAGAACTAAAATGAATCCATTTGATTGAGCCCTGGACAGAGGTTCAGTCTGCAGCACTGCAAGGGTTAAATTGAAGGGCTGCACAGATGTGGAAGGATCATTCGAAAACTCCAGAGGAAGTGTTCCACAGTCTGAATCCGGTAGCTCATTTGTAGAGCTGATACAAGGGAGCTGCAGGCTCCGCCTACCTGCAGCCCTAAAAAGAAATGCAGAAAAAGGAGCAGGAATGGATGGATGCCTCACAAGCTCTATCAAAGCTAAAGGATCTGGGTACATGTCCAGCAGGTCTACAAAATATAAACAACTTAAAAGACATTAAACTTACTAAGATTTGCCCCTTTGAAGCATAACTAACAACTTTTGAAAGGGTTGCAGGAGCCTGCCGATATCCAAAATAGCAATGGGCAACTGGGCTGGTATCTTAACTTGACAGGTAAGTCCAACTTGCCTTCAGCAATATGGACACTGCACAGTCAGAAAACTATGATCTTGTGAAAAGACAAATCCTTAAAAGCTATGACAACTCAGGACAACCCTACAGGCAGGGATTTCAGTCCCTTGAAGTACAACGCAGTCGCCAAGCCTCAAGAAGCCTCCACCCACCTCAGAGAACTCATCATTAAATGGCTCCAACCAGAGGGCAAAACAGTCCCACAGATTGTAAACACACCTGCAATGGAGCAATTCATTAACATACTATCTACAGATGTGCAGCTCTGGGTAAAAGAACACTGACCAGAAAATTGGGAAAAGGATGTTTCTTTGGTAGCAGTCTATCAGATGACCAGGCAGACCATGTAACAGCCAAGGACTGGCAAGACCCTCTTTTTCCCTGATTTAACTCCCAATCAGATAAGAACATTGGTGGGGGTAACAAATCTGCACTCAAAGACCTCACTTGCTAAAACTGTAATAAGGCAGGTCATTTTTGCAAGACACTTCCATAAAGCTAAGGAGGGTAACACTGGAGCAAATTTAGCCTTAGCAAATTGGGGCAAGTATTTAACAAATGTCAACATGGGAGATAAGACTGTGAAGGTACTTACAGATTCAGGAAGCAGACAGACCCTGGTGTACGTTGGAAGTTCTGGGAAAGAACTGTGCAAAAGAACCAGGTAATGGGGTCACCTGCATCCATGGGGACACTCAATACTATTCCACCACCCAAGTGACTGTGAGCATTAATGGGGTGTCACACCAAATGAAAGTGGGGGTATCAAAATTACCTGAACTTGTGATTATTGGAAATAACCTTCCAGGATTTGCTAAGAATCACAGAGGGAGCAAAACCTGCAGTTTCAGCAGCTGTGATGACAAGAACACAGGCAAAGAAAATTTCAGATGGTGGAGACACTTTTCCTTTCGGTGACTTTGATGCAGACTTGTTTTATTTATTTATTTCGTTTTTGTTGACCAGGTAAGTACACTACACAAATTCTACCTATTTTCAGGCATGACCCAGGGGAGGGGATACATATGAATGCCAACTGACTTTGAACCAGATTAAACTGTTGAGCCCAGCTCCAAGATCCAGAAGCCCAGGAAAGAAAGAGAGCACCTGAAAAAAAGAGTGGCAACAAAAGACTGATGGACATAAGGGGTTAACCTGTATATGAATATGCTAAAACTAAATTGATAACTGACTGTGATTTTGTTTCAGAGCAACTAACAATGATTCTCTCCAAGGTTATTTTAAGCAGGTGGGGGGTGAAACAAAAACAGGGAGAACCAACATGAAAAAAAAGTAATGGGCTACTGTACAGAGTTTGTGCTAATCCTCAGATGCAGGACTAGACAGAGAATTGAGTTGTTACAAATAGCACATGACAGTCCTATGGCTGGTCACTCGAGGAGGGATCGCACTCTTGCCCAACTGCTGTACAGATTTTACCGGCCTATGATTCACGAGAATATTGCAACCTAGTGTATAGTTCTTGTGCTGAATGTCAAAGAAGCCCCGGCGACTAAAAAAAAAGACAAGGTGCCCCAACCCTTGACAGATGTGCCTTTTGAGAGAATTGTAATGGATGTGATTAGCCCCTAGACAAAAGTAAATACGGTAATCAATTCATTTTGGTAGTATTTTTACTGCTGTAGTATTATTATTTCCATTTTACTGCTGTATTTTATCTTAGCCTTTTTATGATGTTTTGCTATATTTTCCCTTGCTTGTTTTGATGCAAGGCACCCAGAGCCTCTGGGATTGGACGCCCTAGAAATAAGTTTTGCCTTGCCATTTGACTATGCCACTCGATACCCAGAGACAGTTCCAATGTGTACTGTCACAGCCCCAA
Source organism: Neoceratodus forsteri (assembly GCA_016271365.2). Classification (NCBI taxonomy): domain Eukaryota; kingdom Metazoa; phylum Chordata; order Ceratodontiformes; family Ceratodontidae; genus Neoceratodus; species Neoceratodus forsteri. Next base: position 486,239,397 of record CM057449.1, read on the forward strand.
AGGTGGCAGCAGAGCTTGCCAAATTCTTCAGCAGGGTGGGCCTACCTACAGAGATTATTAATGATCAGGGTAGTAATTCTGGTGTTGCCCTGCTGAAGGAGCTGTACTAATTGCTAGGTGTTACTGCCATAAAATCTTCGGTCTTGTTGAGCATTTTAATCAAGCCCCAAAAATGTATGCTAAAAAGGTTTGTGAAAGGTGAAGGGAAAGATTGGGACCAGAATTTTCCTCATCTGCCTTTTTTTTTTTTTTTTTTATAAACTTTATGTTTATTAGTTTTTCAAGCAGTAGCATGCAATACCATCTACATGCAGGTAAAATGCAAAATGACAAAAGAAAAAACAAAAAGGGGAGGGGAGACAACAGTAGTTGACATTCTGGGTTTTACATTAATGAAGATATGGATGGTTTCCGAGTGTATTGTTCTTCTAAGTTTGTCTGTCTGTTACTTTGTCAGGTTTCAAGCTGAAAAAGAATGCCGTCATGTCTTCCCCAGATGGAGAAACCACAGATATGGATTCCCGATCATCATTCAGAGGTCGAAGTTGTACACTGGGTGCATTTATAGAGGAATTTTATACAAGCACTGAGCCTGCAACACACTGTTTCGATTCCTTTTGTATGTTGCATACTGTGAAAAGAGGGGAAAATAGTATATACAGAGAGTGAGTAGCTATAGTCCACAGTGAGGGTAACAGGAAGACAGAAAAAGGTTAGATAAAAAAAGACAGGTTGTAAGGTAAATAGAAGTTTGAGTGGAGGTCTTCTCCCCTATGGGATACATTCTGAGCAATGGTCCAGTTGGTAAGTACCCACTTCCTCCAGCTGATTTCAAATTGTAGAAGTCTGTCCATGTGTCCGTAAGTCATACTTTCATATTATAGATTCCCCCGTTATGGAATGCCACGTTTCAAGGGTAGGACTTTGGGTGTATGCCAAAACCTAATGATGGCTTTTTTGACTGCTACTGCGGATATCAAAAGTATATGAAGCGTGTTGTGATCCAAGCCCATCCCCGCTGGTGGTATCGCCAATAAAAGCAATGAGGGAGTGATAGCCACTGGACACACGTATATTGCCTCCAATTCCTGTGACACTGCTTGCCAGAAGGGTTGCAGTATTGGGCATGTCCAAAAGATACAGGTTACTCGCCTGTAACAGGAGTTCTAGGAATGGTATATGTTGTTCATCCACACTGTCTGGCAGGTTCCTTGCCACTTTAAATCTTGCCGGAAGGTCTTCAAGCTGGCTCCTCCCACCCACCCGGGTGGTAAAACTCTCGGCTCCGCCCCATGATGCCAGATCTAGCCCGCTGGAAGCCAGGTTGCATGTCGAAGCCAGGGAGGTCGGGTGGGTCATGTGGATGAACATATACCATTCCTAGAACTCCTGTTACAGTTAAGTAACCTGTATTTTTAGGGACATGGATATGTTGTTCATCCACACTGTCTGGCAGACTCCTAGCAGTTCTCCGGGAGGAGGGAGGCAAGGCGCACACCCCCTACTTAGGGAATAAAGACTGGAGAACCGAGGCCCCAAAACCAGCATCCCGGCGTGACTCAAGGTCGATGTGGTAGTGGGTAATGAAGGTGTGTGCTGACTTCCAGGTAGCAGCCCTGCAGATTTCCTGGATAGGGACGTCCCTGGAAGCAGCCACCGATGCAGTGGTATGGCGGGTAGAATGAGCTCTTATCCCTCTGGGAAGCTCCATGCTCGCCAACCTATAGCAGAGATCTATGCAAGAGGTAACCCACCTGCCTATCGTCCACTTGGCTGCAGGTCTGTCAGGTGCGGCTTCAGCGTACGTGACAAACAGCTGGCGAACCTCTCCCCAAACTTCAGCCGTCCGCTCCTTATAGTAAGCGAGCGCTCTTCTAGGGTCCAAAGTATGGAGCCTATATTCGGCCTCCTAGGTGTGACGGGGTAGAACACCGGCAAAGTCAACACCTGGATACGGTGAAACTCTGACACCACCTTCGGAAGGAATTTCGGGTGGGGACGCAGGACAACCTTGTCCCTGTGGAAGACCAGATAAGGAGGCTCGATGGAAAGCGCATGGAGCTCTCCCATCCTTCTGGCTGACGTCACAGCCACCAAGAAGGCGGTCTTCCACGACAGGTGAGAGATGTCATACCTGTGCATTGGTTCGAATGGCTTGCCCATGAGCTTAGCCAATACCAGCAGTAGATCCCACGGAGGTGGAGGTTCTTGCACCGGAGGGGATATGTGGTCAAGGCCTTTGAAAAAGTTCCCGACTACCTTCTCCTGCGCCACCGACTGCTTCCCGGCCCGCGCCCGGTAAGGAGAGATGGGTGGGGTGCACCTTAAGAGTCGTTGACCGAAGCCCTTGCTGAGAAAGGGACCACAGGTAGTCCAGAATGCTTGCCAAGGAACCGGAGGAAGGGTCCAGCCCTCCTTCTGACACCAAATGGAGAATCTCTCCATTTGAAGGCGTAGGCATTTTCTGGTCGACCTACGGGACGCCAACGACGCTTGAGGACCTCGTCGGAAAGACCCAAGGCCTGGAACTATAGCCGCTCAGAAACCAGGCTGTCAGGTGCAGGGATTGAAGGTCCAGATGGAATACCTTCCCCTGATTGACTGAGATCAGGTCCGGGCGGGCTGGAAGCCGCCTCGGGAGCCTGGAGCTGAGACCGAGGAGATCTGAATACCAGAACTGGTGGGACCAGTCTGGGGCTACCAGAATCACCTGCGCCTTGTCCCTCCTCGCCTTGAGGAGCACCTTGTGGATCAAGGGAAATGGGGGAAAGGCGTAGAAGAAGCCCGGGGTCAACGGCTTCGAGAAGGCATCCGCCTGCAGCGAACCCTGCTGAGGGGGGTGGGCATGAAACAGTCTCAGCTCCGCATTCTCCCTGGAGGCAAACAGGTCCACCTGAGGCATGCCCTAGTGGGAGAACAGATCTTGTACTACCTCCGGCAGGAGAGACCACTTGTGGGACGCAGCCCCTATCCAGCTTAGGGCATCAGCCAGGGAGCTGGAGGCTCCTGCCACATGGATGGCAAGGAGATCCACCTTCAGGCTGCGCACGAGTGACCAAATGCAGAGAGCTTCCCTGCACAGAGGCATGGAGCGCGTCCCGCCCTGGCGGTTTAGATAGTACATGGTTGTGGTGTTGTCCGTGTGGACCTGAGCCACTTGACCCCGTAGAAACGGAGCGAAGGCGGTGAAGGCTAGACAAACCGCTCGAAGCTCCAGCAGGTCAATGTGGCATCGGGACTCCCGAGGGGACCAGAGGCCGTGCGCTCTGTGCTCCCTCAGATGGGCACCCCCAACCCATCAGAGAGGCATCGGTCGATAGAGAGCCCGTCGGCTCAGGGCGGACAAAAGGGATGCCCTCCTGCAGATGTGCTGGAACGGTCCACCACTGGAGAGCATTCCACATCCCCCGGGTCACTGTCACTAGCTGATCCAGAGGATCGAAGTGCTGTGACCATTGGCTGGCCAGCCCTCACTGAAGGGGACGCATGTACCAACGGGCCCAATGGACCACGCTGTTGCAGGCCGCCCTGAGGCCCAGGAGGCGCAGGAAGTCCCGGGCAGGGCGCAACTGCCCAACCTGAAATGATTGGGCAAAGGAGGAAAGAACCTCAGCCCTGTCCGCCGGGAGCCGTGCTCTGGCTCGTAGAGAGTCGAGCACTGCCCCGATAAATTGGATCATCTGCTTTGGCATGAGTTCCAACTTGGCCTCGTTGATGAGGAGGCCAGCCTGAGAGCAAACCTGGAGGGCCAGATCTCTGGACCGCTCCACCTCCGTTCTGGAGGGGGCTGCAATCAGCCAGTCATCCAGGTAGGGGTACACCCGGACCCTTCGGCACCGCAGGCGGGTTCAGCTGGACCGAGAGGATGTCCGAGACCGAGATCCTCGGTGTTTCCGAGGACGGGTTTGGGAAGGAGCGGGGACACCCGCTCTTCCCTCGGCTCAGAAGCCTTGACCGGGAACTCCGATACCGGAGGTGCAGGCAAGTCCTCGGTCTCCACCGGGGGAACCGGTGAAGAAGGGTTGTCGGCTTCACCAGTCGACAGCCCATCCAATGGGTAGAGAAAAATCTCGACCACGTCGACGGGTGCCTCGGCCCGCTGACCTGACAGGGACACCGTGAAGTCAGCGGCCTTAGCCGCAACCTTGACCGAAGTCAAATGTCGACTGTCCGGGGAAGGGGACCTCTCCCGCTCCCACGAACACAGACGGTGGGACTTACCTTTCAAGTCCTTCTTTTTGGACCGAGAAGAATGTCCTGATGGCCCCTCTCCCTTCGTGGAAAGGGATTGGCAAAGCTCCTTAAAAGAAGCTGAACAGGAGGTACCCAGAGAGAGCGGAATAAATGCCGCGACCAAGGAACAGGATGATGCGGCCTGTGCTGCCTCCTCCTCGATGGCGATCATCTGCTCGAGTTGCTCAGCCGAGCCAGCCGCGGCAGTCACCGCCCAACGGGCCTCCTTCAACTTCACCGGCAGATAGCGCTTCTCCGGGCGCCCAAGCTGTAACTGGGCAGCGTGGTCTTCCAGTACATTGGCCGAATATGAACGCCATAACTTGCAGGCCTGCGGTTCATGGTCCAGGCCGAGGCAGTAGACGCAAGTGGAGTGCGGATCCGTCCTGGACATTTTCTGCCCACATGGGCACCACCGAAATCCGGGAGTCGATTTGTCCATCGCAGCCGTGAGGGAGTAATTTGACCGAAGTCTTGCAAATTTGAGAATAAGTTTCGGGCGAACCGAAGAATTAGGATCCAGTCTACACGCAGAGCGTTAAGGAGGGAACCTGAGCTTCCAAGCGGTAAGGAAGATCTGGCATCTTGGGGCAGAGCCGAGAGTTTTACCACCCGGGTGGGTGGGAGGAGCCAGCTTGAAGACCTTCCGGCAAGATTTAAAGCGGCAAGGAACCTGCCAGACAGTGTGGATGAACAACATATCCATGCCCCTAGAAACGTGTGCTATGTTAGCCATAGGATGACTGCAGTCTCTCCAGCACACAGCTAGGTTTTCTCCCGCATATTTGGCCACAATATTGAGTGCTCTCAAAAAAAACGGTAATGGCATTTCCAGGAGAATTCTCTCCAGTATGTCGATGATGTGAGGCGGTATACTTTCAAGTCGAATTTGCCCCATTCCTCCAACGCGTGTGCTGTGTGCAGTTCGCTGTTCCACTAATTTAAAATAGACTGAGTAGTGTGGAAGTCTCCTTCATTACCTTGTATGCTTGCCTAATAAGATGAGGTAAGGTGTTACCCTACCTGTAAGTAGGCAGTAATAAGCTGGGTAAGCAAAGACAGCCTGGGCGGCAGACTGTGATATGGGATCAGGAGAGTCCTCACATAGGAACGCAACTGGAGACATCTACAGTGATCCGAAGGTCTAAGGTGGAACACTTTTTGTAGGTTGTTGAAAGGCAGAACTCCATGTGAGTCTATAATTTGAAAACAGAACCTTAGACCCATTCTGTCCCAATTCCTCATTGCTACATCCAATAAGTTTGGCCCATAGTCCCTATCGTGAACCATAGCTCATATGGCATGAGCTTGAGACAAGAGGAACAGTTTATGTATTTGCAACCACTGGTTGAGAGTGGTGGCTGTATACTGGTAGAAATTGGAGAGGGGGTGCAGCGTGGAGGATTACCCAGCAAATAGGGGTCATAGTCGTGCAAGTTTTTTTTTTTTTGTACTGTTTAGCCTCCCCTACCCCTTGCTCTGCTTCCCTGAGAGTCACCTATGGTGTCTGTCCCTTGCCCCACATCTGGAACCTGCGGTAGTCCCCCCACGTAGCACTGGTTTGCCCCCCCCAGGCGGGAACGAGGTGGGGCCCATACACCCCCGAACATCTTCCTGTCGTCGGGGCACCAGTCTGGGACAGGCAGGACAGCTGTGGATCTGCACCTGGGTGCTCAGTCTCCCCGGAGTGCAAGGAGCCATTTTCCTTGTTCTGGGAGTGACATGTGCCCCAACGTCAAGGCATGACTGCCGACGTCCGTCATGCCTCCCCACTCTACGTGACTGGGTGCTTGCTGTAACGCAGGCCTCTGCCTGGGGCCAGTCAGGCACCAAGACTCAGCCCCCTTCCTCCCTGGAGAAGGTCGCCTGGATGCTCAGCCTCCTCCCCCCATCTGGCTCTCTGACTACCTGGGCTTGTTCCCGAACCCGGGTCACTGGCATCGCGAGCGGTAGCACTACCGCCGCGCCGACTCATGCAAGTCATTTAATACAAGTTCTATTTGCTTCCAGTATAGCTGGAGGGAAGGGACTATCCAGGTACACACCGTACGCATGTGGGCTGTTCTGGCATAGTTGCTAAGGTTCAGGAGATTTAGGCCTCCCTGGTGTCTTGGGAGTTGAAGAACTGAATATCTAATTCACGGAACTTTCCATTCCAGATGAATCTAGAAATAAGCTTGTCCCAGGCCCTGAAATATGATTTGGCATCAGAGGGAGTGTCTGTAGACTGTATAAGATACGAGTCAGAATATTTTGACATATAGCGTCTACTCGTCGAAAGAAGCCTAGGAATAGCTGAGACCAGCAAGACAGGTCTTCTGTGATTTGTTGTGTCAGTGGTTCGAAGTTGAGAAGTTCTAAATGGTCTAGGTTCCTGGTGGTTTTGATTCCTAGGTAACAGAACTCAGATTTAGACCATTTGAAAGGGAACACAGATTTAAGGTAGGGAGAAGGGGCATAGTTGTACAAGATCATGTCAGTTTTTAGTCATTTTAAGTTTCTAATCCGATATCTCCCCAAATTATTGAAAACTCTCCCATAAGCTGGTATCGAACATTCAGGGAAGGTTACTGTCAGTAGCAGGTCACTGGCAATAGGGAACTCTTATATTCTCAGCCTCCTAGTGCGATTGCTATGATTTGGGAGTTCTGTCGTATGGGGATGGCTAAGGGTTCTAGATATAAGGCGAAAAGAATAGGTGATAAGGGATAGCCCTGTCTGGTCCCTTGTTCCAGTGGGATAGGTCCCGACAGGGATCCATTAAGTTTTATTAGAAAATTGGCTTTTTTATTTGGAGACATCTGATTGGCTGGTACCCATTCCACAAGGGTACATTAAATTCCAATAGACGCCCACCAAATAAAAAGCCGCAGACCAAACCTGCCTCATGACCAGCCAAGTATCCTAGTGCCTAGCCTGCTTCATGACTGGTTGGAGCACTGGGCACAAAATGTAAAACTGCCACTATTTTTTTCATCGCTAAGCGAGATGGCGAGTAAAAGCCCCCCACACACATACTCACCACCCAGTAACCGCCCAAAAGAAATCTGTGCCCCTATTTTCCCTGCTACAAACTTCATTTTTTTTCTACTGCGAGTAAAAACCCCGCTGTCATCGCTCGCTCATCAAGTGGCTCCCTAAGCTCTCTGCATAAAACTCCACATACCGTGCCATTAGCTGTCAAATGGCTCCCCGCCCTTTCCACTGTACTGCACACACTTTCGCCCGTCGCCCCCACAGCTTAAATCCCATAAATGGGACACGTTTGCCAGAAAATAAAACTACCTTTGCCCTCTTTCTTTTTCTCTCCTGACTCCTGTCATGCCGTCCAGTCTCAGTCCTGATCCCCGATACATTTAGCTTTCAAACTACACCCTTGCACTTCCAGCACCGTGTCACACATTTATTTTTTTTTGTTCATTTAAACTGCCCCTCGTAGCACCTTGAATCCTTCTGACACGTCACCCGCTCATCATTCTGAGTGTGAGCAAACTGCTCATAAGAGTGGATAAATCAATACACTACTCTGCATGAAGGGGCAAGAAACATTTCCGTAGTCATTGGTGCTCCTACCTGCCTTTCTGCAGACTTAGTTTCCCTCATACTAAAACCATGCACCTTCTGTTCATCCTTGGCAGCTGACAAAATAAATCTGTCTCCCACCCGCCACCATGCTACTCAGCCCAACAATCCCGATTAATAGATTTTTTAAAATGGTAGCCCTGCTTACCTAAGCAGCACAATAATCCTGCCAACCACCCACCACCGTGCTCCTCAACCCAATTTACAATCAATGGATTGTTTTTTTTTTTTTAAATGGTAGTAGCCCTACTTATCTAAACTATAAAGGTAACAGCAAAAGCATGAAAAGGCTCAGCAAGGGACAGGGCATAATGCATTTTGACAATATTAAGCTGTGTGTCGGGGTTACCATGACAACCAGCTCCCAAAAGATCACTGTTACAAAGGCTGTACTAGGACAAAACATCAGAGCTCAAAAAGAAACATATCATTGTAATAATGGCAGAGAACTATATTTTTACAAAATAAATATAGCACTTAACAGTTTTAACATGTTAGCATGTACATTTATTCTTTCAAACATAGATAATACAGTGGCCCATTTTCTAAGCGCAATAATACTCTCCAGGGTCGGTGGTATGGGCCTGGGGCATCGGGCCTCATTACGCCCCTGGGCAGACCAGTATTGCCCGATACCGTTCACCCTGTCAGGTATTATTGCTTGCTTTAAGCCTGTAAGGCAGTGGTACTCACACCGTGGCTCACGAGCCTCTAGCGGCTCTTTAACACTTTACTTGTGGCTCCTTTAAGAAGCACAAACTTTTATTTACTAGCAGCTCTTTAAATGCCACCAGATCAATCACGTTTGATACCTCATTTAGTATACATTGAAATTAACATTACTGTTTAGCGCTATCAATGACTGTCTGATTGCGCTAAATGGATGATGTTAATTTCATTGTTAAGTGTCTGCTGTCTGCCACAAGCTGGGGGGGGGGTGAATGCCTCGACACTCCTGTTCCTGTATTAATTGGAAACACTGGTTTAGGGCAGCTGGTTAACTTAAATAAATAAATAGCAGCCTTGACAAGGCAAGTCCTGCTACACTGTTTTATGCCCTTAGTGTGTCTGTGCTCATGTCACTGTGCTTCTCCCGTGGACTAACTTGTGCTGCGTTAGCTCACTTCGCTTCGGTATATTCAGAGTGGCAGCTGGGAGGAGGCTTCGGTATCAGCACTCCATCCATGTCTGTGTGCTTTTGGTGCTGTCTTCCCTTGCAGTGTACCACCCGTGGACTGACTGCTTCGGTGACTGGGTGACAGACTGGAGGATATCTAATTGCAGGTACAGCAATTTGCCAAGCTATTTTTTTGTTTCACAAGACCTAATTTTATAACAACTAAGAAGTGGGTGATCTATTTTGCTTTCTCTGCAGTTTTCAGTGAAAGCCTTTGATAGAGACAGCACTTCATTAAAATAGAGAAGGGAGCATATCTAAATGCAGGTACTGCAGTTTTTAATGACACTTAACTGTTTGGAGAGCTTTACAGGAGTTGGCTATGTTACATATTTTTTTTTCATTCTGCACTGGGTGTTTGAGGGACCACAGCACTGTTAAGAAGGGTGTTCTTTCTCTCTGTAATTGGTCTCACCAGTTTGTGGTGATGTGCACTGTTGTGGAGGCTTTTCCATGACTTTTGGTCCTTTAACATTGCTTTTCTTTCAGCACTGTGTGTGTGTATGTAGTGCTGTGCAATGGTAGTGCTAGGATTTGGGGGGGGGGGGAGCCGTATGTGACTGATCTTAACACATGCGTGTATGTGTGTTGTGGCTCCCTAGCGAACCATATTATCAAATGTGGCTTCCAAGCCACACAGAACTGAGTACCACTGCTGTAAGGCTTCATATATATGTATATTGGAGGGCAGTAATGAATGCTTTCGAGAGGCCAAACGCTGTCAGGGTGGCCCACAGAAAAGACCAATCTACACAGTCGAATGCCTTCTCTTCATCCAAACTAACTAATGCGAGAGGAATTTTATGGGTGGTTGCATAATCCAACTGCAGGAACGTTCTTCTTGTACTGTCGTGGGCTTGGCAGTTATGTACGAATCCCACCTGGGTCAGGATCTATCAGAGATGGGATCAAATCTTCTGGTTTATGTACTAGGATAGTCATATAGAGTTTGTAATCAAAATCTGGTAGTGAAAAGGGTCTGTAAGATGGGGCATACCTGGGGTCCTTATTAGGTTTTGGGATGGTTGAAACCACCGCATGGTGCCAGGTGGGTGGAGGGGGGTCCCCATCTTGGATGGACTGGAAAACTGGTATAAGTAGGGGTGTTAGTTCTGCTCGAAATGTTTTACAGAATTTGGCAGGACAGCCATCCAGGCCTGGGGACTTCTTTGATTTAGCATCTTGAATCACATAGTGGATTTCTTCTCCACGACAGGTGGCTCAAGGCGTCCCGCCCTGTCCTCCCTGAGTTTCCGTATTGGTAAAGCACTAAAATATTCCAAGATTTGTTGGGGGGCAGTACTGTGCGCCTTAGCATACAGCTTTTTATAGTTCTTGGCCAAAATGGTTCTGACCGCTGATGGGCGTGAGGCGAGCTCGCCTGTGTCTATGTCAAACATTTGAAATATGCACACACTAGCTTTTTGCACTCTCAATGTTTGGGCTAGATTACGAGCTCCCCTACTTCATAGTAGTGCTGTTTGAGATAAAGAAGTGATTGCTCTACCCTGGAGTCATTTATTTTTTTGCAGGTCTTGTTTGACCTGTTTAAGGTGGGGCAGTATTGATTTATCTCCTTGCTGGTAAAAGGAATGAAGGGTTGCAAGTTGATAATTAAGTTCCATGTATCTACGTTCCCTGTCTTTTTTTTTTTCCATAGCAGAATATTTAATAAATCCCCGAGGACCATCTTCACAGTGTCCAATAACATGGCCTGGGGGTGTGCAGGGATGTGAGTTATCACTTAGAATCTGGGGGGGATTAAATCTTTTGTGAGCTGTATAAATTCCAGATCCTTCAGAAGGGTCAGATTCAGTCACCAGGATGTACGAGAAGGGGGTTTGCCTAGGTCTAATTTAGTCCATACTGGGGCATGGTCCGAGAGAAGTATCGGGCCATGAGTGATGTCATGGACAGAGTCAAGGTGTTTGGCTGAGGTAAATAAGTAATCCAAGTGCGTAGAGATACCAGTTCTATGGCAGTAAAAAGTATATGCCTGTTCTGTCAGGAAGAAATGGCGCCAGAGATCTGTAAAACCCAAATGGGCCAATGTGTCTCGTAAGTATTTTTGCAGCAGAGTTGCTCTGTGCTGCAGAGCTCCGGTATAATCCAGGGCAGGTGAAAGGGTGGCACTTAGATCCCCACCCATAAGCAACTGTCCCTGAAGCATGGGGTGACAGCTTATTAAAGAAACGTTGTACAAGTACCTTATCAGCTCTGGGGGAAGTATACAGTATGTTAGCTAGGGTGACCTGTGTTGAGAGTATCTGTCCCACTACCACCACCACGAAGCATCCCTCAGGATCTATATACTGGTCTTGTAGGATAAAAGGTACATGTCGGGGGATTAATACTGCTATGCCTCTATGTCGTCCCGATTTGTGTGAAGCAGCTATCACAGTTGGATAACCCTTATTTTGAAATGTATCGTGTTACAATTGTTGTAGATGTGTTTCCTGTAGAAACAGTACGTCAGGTTTTTCGCGCTTGAGATACCTTAATATTTTTGTTCTTTTGATTGGGCTATGGATGCCATTGACATTCCAGGATATTTTGGAAATGAGAATCATTTTAATACCCTAGGATCAGGGCGGAATGTATTCGGGCGTTGGGTCCCCACTCCAACCATAATAGTACAGTTGATATAGGCAAAGGTGATAGTATTTATGTTGGAAACCTGTGGAGGAGCATGTAGTAGAGGAAGACATCTAGGAAAGAGGACAGGGTAGAAAAAGTGGTACAGGTTTAGTAATTCCTGACCACCAAGCCAGGAACTGGTGGCTCTAACTGTTATACATTTGTCTTTTAACATATGCCAACAGGGCAAACACAAGGTAACTAGTAATCAACATGATGTTTTTTTAGTATTAGCTTCTCCTTGGTAACAATGGGAAAAGTCAACAAACAAACAAGGCAGGGGTTTGAATTCCCCTTCTGGAAATTTGCGAAGTGTTGCTTCCTAGGTAGGGAGAACCTTTGTTCCCCTATGGGGGACCGTTGGAATGTTCCCTGGGGGTAAGGCACAGTAGCCGCTGTGGGCCCCCTGTAGCAGGAGTCTGCTACAAGAAAGGAGAGGGAGAGCTGAAAACTCGTAACCTCCTCTATTCTCCTATACAATTATCCAGCGGCAGAGATACAGGCACTTAAAGCTTACCAGCTCCCTCACACCTTTACGCCTCCTCCATATGGTTGGTGGAGGCGGGGGGGGGATCATATTTTAAATTTGCTTAGTTTTTAGAGCTCCACTGCAGGACCTAGAGAGGTAGGAGATTAACCGCCTCAGCCCCTGAGAGTTCAAGGACCTCCCAGGGAGGAGCAGAGCCAGGCGTACGGAACCTATAGGCTGTCTTCTATTTCATTTTTGGTCCACTCCTCCTACCTTTCCTCTATTTCTCTATTCCATCCTACCCTCCTTTATCTGGCACCCCTACTCCTATTCAATTCCTAGCTCTCCTAAATCTACCCCGGTATGACTATTATAATGTGTACAGTCACCTCTGTATTCAACCTACCCAGATGTTTCTGGCTTGTTGCTCTTATTGAACTTACTTACTATGTTACCTTCCTATATACCCATTTTCTAAGTGTACTGTATTTTACCCTACCTTTTGTATGCTTGTACTGTATTTTTACTCATCAACAATTGTCAAATTATGTACTATAATTCATTGTACTGTCACTGCTTCCAATTGTTTTGTTCTGTAACTTCCCGGGTCGTGCCTGAAAATAGTCAATGCTATGGCTAGTGCACCTTACCCGGTAAACAAAAAACAAAATAAATAAAGACAGGATACATTTGCCTCTTGTTTGCATTACCCTTATTGGGCACTAGAGGGCAACAGCCCCATTAATATCAATGAAGCATATACCAAAGGACGCCGTCCTTCAGGTCTAGTTCTTGCAAACAGTCAATCAATCAATCACTTCATTTTACCAGGCATAGACACCATTGAGCAAGCTCATTTTCAAGGTGGTCTTGGACAGATAACAATACAAAGCAAAACAAGCAGTACAGTAAGTACAAGGCATAGAAGGAGCAGAATTTTACAGCATATACACAAATGTCCAGTAAATAATTGACCTGGCAGGAACTACAGACAATGTCAATACAGATTTTACTTTGATAAAAACTGTGGATGGGTCCCTGGTGCTTCTCCCTTGTTGATTTATGATCTAATGCAACTTGGATGGTACTTGCCTCGCCTCACTTAAGTGACTCCCTCCTTAATATGGAGGTAATTTATAATGGGTCTATGATGCGGAGCTTTTTGTCAGCTACCATGGTTTTACATCTATTTATCTTTACCCCTCGGGGTTCTGCTGCACCAACAGGAACTGTGCCTGGAAGGGGGAGCCGGTCATTGCCCCCAGTCCATTCGCCAGCCACAGGAAGGGAAGGTCCCTCATTCATTCTCCCAATGAGGTCTCCAAAGTGGCAGGTGTCTGGGGACAAGCCCTGACCCAATCCTCTACATAATTTTTTGTGTTAGCTCCAGGTTTGTGGGATGGCAGTCCCTGAAAGGTGTTTTTTTTTTTTCATCAGTCAGGTTTCACCTGGTATCTTTTGAATTTGTACATTAGGGTTGGGTTCTGTAATCTCTTATGTGTACCTGGATACTCGGTAATAGGTATAGGGCATTCGAATAGGGATCTAAATTATCCAGGCCACCACAGACCAAGGATAGTATATATTGGCAGGATACCACTGTTATCCGAGACCAGAGTAGCCCAAATGATCTTTGTCTGTACCAAATGAGTACACGATTACTAAGTTAGAAGCTGTCCACCCATCACCCCATAAGCAACATTCTTCATGACATAACATTGTGCAGCAACACCAAAGCACTAGTTTGGAATTAAATTCACTGCTCTTATTTCTAGGGTTGCAGAAGACACTAATACATGAGATTTGGACACTGCAAGTTAAAAGGTTGCTGTCAAGGGGAGAAGAGAGAAAAAAACGGGGGGAGGGAGGGAAGGGGGTGCAAGAGACCTGCTTCTGAGATGTAGTAGCAGAAACCTGGGTCTCCCTTCAAGGGCAAAAGCCCTCCCCCGACACATGGCTGTTCTACTGCATGCACCCCCACTGCAGGTTGCAATCCAACTCCCCATGTGAGCAGGCAAGACGCCAGCATCACACGAGGATGGCAGACACATAATGGTTTGGACTGTCAGGAGATCGTGGGTCGATCGGCCACAGTTTTGGAGGTGGGGAGCATGTGGCACCCACAACTTGCGTCCTGCAGCTAACCTGCTACAGAGGTGCCACCCCACCCTCAGAAACCATTTTGGCACCAATGTCCTTTGCCTGCACCAACCGGGACCAGATTCCCCAAGCCATAACATCTCCCCTCAAATAAACTACAATTTGCATCTTGTAATCCCTGCAATACTGCAATGCATAAGTGCTGCCAATGATCAAATCTGGGGTTCCCTATTTTAGGCAGGCACGGGGCACCAATGAATATGGTTTAGGCATTGCAGGTTGAGAAACTGCTCTTGCCAGGGGTGGGGTAACGATATGCCGACCAGATGACTTTGGGACGGCGAAGTCCTGAACACCGACAGTGTCGACAGGTTTTGACACTGCCAATGTTAAAGACCCGAGGGCGGAAATCCGCACTTTCGCTGTCCGTTCTCCCCCCCCCCAAACTAACTCTAACTCACAGTTAGTTACTAAGAAGGGGGTGCGAGGAGCACAGCCCCCCCACATGGGGGTGCAGCCCCCTGAGAGACATACACCAATGTCTGACAGGTGAAATTCCACCTGTTGACACTGGGGATCTCGCCATGCTAACTTCAACAACACTGTTGTTGTTTCAGCATGGTAGAACCGGGGGTACAGGGCATTCGCCTCCAAGATCAAGCAGCTTAGCCAAAAAGTGCAATGGTTCTACCCCCTGTTGTCAAGCTAACATGGTTATGTGTATTCTGTACTAATTGGTACTACATTTTATCCCCCCTTACAAACATTCTGCAGTTCCCTCAAACATTTGCACAGTTTACTGGGAGTGTCACAGTAGTAGCAGCACCCTGGGTCCCTATTTGAGGGCAAAAGTCCCCGACACATGGATGTTGTATTGCATGCACCCCATTTTAGGTCGCAATCCCATTCCCTGTGTCAGCAGGCATGATGCCATAGTCACATGAGGAAGGCAGATACATAATGGTTTGGACTGTCGGGAGATTGGGCGGTGGGGAAAGGGAGGAGCATGTGGCACCCACAACTTGCATCCTGCAGCTAACCTGCTACTGAGATGCCACTCCACTTTTAGAAACCATCTTGGCGCCAGTGTTCTTTGCCTGCACCAACCGGGGATGGCTTCCCCAAGCCATAACATCTCCCCCCAAATAATTTGCAGCATGTATTTCTTGCAATACTGCAATGCACAAGCACTGCCCCATGATCCAAATCGGGGTTCCCCATTTTGGGAAGGCACAGGGCACCAATGAATATGACTCTGGCCTCGCAGGCTGAGAAGCTGCCGTTGCCCGTGGGGGGGTGGGGTTCAGGGTATCCACCTCCAAGATCAAGCAGTTTAGCCAAGAAGTGCAATGGTTCTACACCCTGTTGTCAAGCTAACACAGTTATGTGTGGTCTGTACCTATTGGTACTACATTCCACCCCCCCCCCACAACCATGTCACAGTCCCCCAAACATCTGCAGTTAATCGGGAGCGTCTCACAGTAGGAGCATTGTTTTACTCCCTATCTTTGGGTGAAGTCAGACCTAGTTCGACAGTGACAGCCTGGGTTGCGGACTTCAAATATGGGAGATCTAGACAAAATGCTGCAGTGAAAGATCTTTATCCCCCAAAGCCCACCATGTTTAATGGGAAACATGACAAAAGTTAAATATCCAACCTGCTGTTCGATGACTGCGCATGTTGCCTCTCAGGAGAGGTCTCATGAAACTGGAAAGCAACGGTCCTTTGCGGGCCCCATTCAGGACATGTTGGGCCTGGTGAAGGTTTGCAGGAGTTTCTGCACTTCTGCCATTGTCGCAAGCCCCTACTTTCTCCTCTCTGCTCCTGAAGACATGGACCACATGCTGCCTTGCAAATCGGATACATTCTGGTTGTGGTGGGAGGGATACTTCCTTGCCTCTTCCCCAACAGCTCCTTAACTGCTTCTGTTGGCGTGGAGAAACTTTTTGGCCCTTCGAGAAACATCACCACGATGTGGGCTGGGCATGGGGTCTGAAAGCGGTGCCTTTGTGAGTATAGGACTTTCAAGATGGGTGAGTACGCTCTCCCACTTGCGGTAACAGCCACAGAGTAGTCGCTCTCAAAGTATAACCGCTGGGTTTTGAACACTACCTGCCCCATTTGCCAGGCCCATAGCAGAATGTCTTGCTTTGTAGTGAAATTTAAGAAGCAGATGATGGCCAACATGGGCCAATCAGTCGCATGCTGCGGCTTGGGTTGGAGAGCGCGGTGTGCTCTTTCGATATCTAATGGGTACTCAAGGTCCAACTGTAATAGCTCCCGCAGTAATCCCTCGATGTATGCCCCCATGTCTCTGCCCTTGACATCTTCTGGTAGCCCGTAAATCCTTAAGTTATTTCATCGGGATCTATTTTCTAGGTCCTTGCATTTTCTATGAAGGGCTTGGCACTCCTGGATTGTATGGACCACCAACAATTTTTTTTTTATTTTGGTACTTTGTGTTTATTGTTTTCATGGCAAAACAATACACCAAGTATTTTTTATCTAAGGCCGGCCCGGTGGCACTGAGGGTTGAGGCGCTGAACACCACACCTCGCGCCACGCCGGCGACCCGAGTTCGGGAGCAGACCAGGGTCATCAAAGGTTGGTAGGGGAGGAAAGGATTGAGCATCCAGAGGACTGCTTTCCTTTCCTGGGGGGGGGGGAACGTTGATCTCGCTGTCAGGTGACTCCCACTGGAAACTGGGGACTCTGCAACAGTCGGGATCCAGACAAGGGGGGCATTGGCCATGGCGGTGCTCCTGCAGGCATGCAAGGGAGCGTGCACGCGCCGCGCTGGAAGGCGCTGCACTGCCGGGCCAATGGAGGGAAAAAAAAGGACAAATACCCCCCCCCCCATTGGTAGGCGAATGTGGGTCTATGGGCATAGCACCACATCCATTTCCAGGCCCAAGTAGTCCTCTGGGTTCTCCTCTCATCCTCTCCCACCAGACACTATAGATAGAGCTCCAGTTAGGAGATGGTGGTCCTTGCTCCCGGGGCGCTTAGATCTGGGGGTTCAGGAGATGTGGAGAGAGTTGCTGCTGGGAGAGACGTCTGAACTTCAGGAGGACAGGATAAGCCAACTAGCCACACAATCCAGCTGGAGAGAGTCCAGTGGGGTAGGGTGAAGAAACAGAGTTGCAGGGGAAAAATAAAAGTATTCTTGTAGGAAAATTCAAGTAACATTTGACATTATAGGCATAATTAGAATAACAGATATGTATTCCTACATTCTGGTACAAAAGGAGTGAGGGGAAAAACATGTAATCAGGCAACTCTTGGCCTAAAGTCCCAAAAACAGTCCAGTGAATGCCAGCTGCTTCAGTGGCCCAGGTTACTTATCCATGAATACAAATCGAAGGGATGATTCTGCACTAACCAGTGGTGCTATTAACCTATACAGTACAAGTTAAGTAAACAGTAAAGTTTATACCCACTATCTCCCATCCAAACCCCATACAGCCTTTAAAAAAAAAAAAAAATAATAATATGAACAGGTAAACAAAGGCATTCCAACAGAAAGGGTTTCAAAAACCAATAGTGCTCCTGAGGGTAATAAGTGCCTGGATGAGGGTCATTAAAAGGAGTGGGGTACACACACATAACAATATAATCTACCATTACAATATATTGCAGAAATTCTCCCCCACTTCCAAACATACAACCCCTCCAACAGTGAGACATGGTAGTGCAAGTTAAAAGTCACTAACGAATCCCCAGGAATTGGAGCATCAATATGGCAGTTTGATAAGTCCCAAATTATCATACTCAGCCATCGTCTGAGTCTGAAGCTTCATCTCTGTTCCCTTGTGGCTGCTGCAACTGAAATTCAACTTCAGTTTTTTTGATCCAGTGGCCAGCATCCTTCAGATCCATGAATTGCCAGCTCTTGCCTCCGTATGTAACACGGAGCCACGCGGGAAGCAAAAATGAATGTACGATCCTCAGAGTATGGAGTTTTTTGTCAGATCGCATCAAATTGCTTGCGGCAGGCCAGAGTCTGGAAAGAGAGAGAGAGAGATCAGGGAAAAGTTTTATGTCCTTCCCCTGGATGGTCAGAGGGAATGCAGCTCTTGCTGCTGCAAGTAAGATGTCTTGCACCTCCGGGCTGAATGTTTTCAGTAAGATCGTCCAGGGCTGGTCACACTCTGGAATTAATCCTGCAATGCAAGGCTCAACTCAGTCTAGTCGAAGTCCTCCGATTGGGATAAATTCTCAGCCATCCAATTCTTCAGAAATCTGAGGAGATGTACTCCCTCTGCTCCTTCTGGTAAGCCAATTATACAGACGTTCACCAGCAAGCGGACTCCACCGCTACCAAGCGACTCCATAGCTGCTGATTCTCCTTTGTCAAGAGAGCCGTCGCAGCCTGTGTAGTAAGGGATCGCTTATCTGCTTCCGCCACAGAGATGGTTAGAGTGGTGAAGGCGGCATCGTGAGTCTCTAACTTGGTGGGGGGGGAGGATTTCTCCAGTTTAGCGTCCATTGCCCTCACTGACTCCAAAATGGCTTGCCGTGGCGGTTCCTTGGAGATTGCAGAAGGGGAGGGTTCAGACAAGTCTAAGCCCATGCCTGCTGGAAGTTGTGATGCAAGGCCACAAAGGTCCCGATGCTTTCTGCTGTGTATTCTTAGTGCGCCCCATAACAAATTTGGTATCTTTTCAAAGCCCACACACTAAGGAAGCCGATCGTCCTGTTCAATTTAGGATACCAAAATTCTGGCAGGGTAAATTAAGGCTGAAAAGGAGCTCTAGATGCAGAGCTAGTGAAGGAAGCGTCCTGCCTGGAAGCTAGCTCTCTGGTGCCCCCCACCACCAGTCTTTTTAACCTGTCAATCCTCGAGTCAGCTGTCCCAGCTTGATCTTCCAGTGTTTGTATTTTGGTTTCAGTTTTGGAAATGTCCTCCTTCAGCTCCGTTTTGAATGAGTGAACCTCCGCTCAAAAATCTTTGAGCTCTGCCGGTATGGCAGCGTTTGAGGGTTGCTGTTGAGTAGCTCCTGCCTCAGAGGCCATGTCTTGGTGTAGTGTGGCAGGTGTCTGGCAGGCCGGGTTGCTTTTTCCGATTCTACTATCTCAGTCGCTGCCGGAGTTTTCCTCCTCCTGCCCATTTACTTATATAAGCTCCACGGTATACATATAATTCTGTTTATAATTTGCCATTTGTTCCGTTTGTGGAGCTTTGGTTAGAGGGTAAGTCAGGAGTTGATGTAACCACGTTACATTCCTTCTACTGCCAGAACCGGAAGTCACCTTATTTGCTTTTTGAGCACACAGAAGTGTCACAACCACCAACAGATTCCTCACCCTTGCTGTATGATAAGACAACTTAGATGGCCACTAAATGTAATAAAGGAAACATGGGAAGACAACCACACTCAGAAAAAAATCGATTACATCTTATATGTGTGCACTGAGAAAGAAATTGGCAAAATATGTTGAAATTGACCATATTATCAGGAGGAGGCCCAAAAATAGCAGAAGGTGCATTATAACCACGGGGTTAGTTTTTGAGCCAGGTGAAAAGGTCTTGCTACTGTTACCCACTACAGAAAATAAACTGTTAATGAAGTGGCAAGGGCCTTATAAAGTAATTAGGCATACTGGTACAGTTAACTAGGAGACTGAGAGCCCTGATAAGAAAACTCCAACCAAGATATACCATGCTATCCTCCTACAGAAAGAGGTTGAAAAAACACCAAAGGTTGCTTTGCTAGTATTACCATAAACTGCTAAAGAAGATATTGATATAGCTTATGACAGACTGAAACAAACTGCAACTTCCAATGCTGCAAAGGTGATTGTTTCCTTAACTTCAGAACAGACGAAGAAATTCGTAACTTGGTAAAGACATTTCAAAGTAGTTTTACCACAGTGTCAGGCTGAGCAAAAGAGGTTGAGCACGTGATACTGACAGAGAATGCTCACCTTATCAGACAAAAGATACCCCTGGACACGCTAGCAGGGACCAGCCTGAGCGGCGCAATGGAACAGTTGGCGGAACCTGCAATGGCCGGTTCTGCGGATGCCGCCAGCCCGCCTGCACCTAAGTCCAGTAGCCGCCCTCCTGGATCTCATCCCTGGACACGCTAGCAGGTATAGCTGCTAAAGCTCCAGCTGGAGCCAACCTGATACTGCTACCACCCGATTGGTGCAGCATCTGCTTACTGCTCCTGATTGGTCCATTTTTGACCACAGACACTACCCGAGTGCCCTTCTCCCCGCCCCATGGCCTGCTAATTCTTCTTACAGATGAATCTGTAGCCAAGGGGCCACTTTGTTAAAGTAATTTCACGCAGACTGTTAATTTTAAATTGTGTAAGGTTTTCTCTTAAGCCACAGTGAGTTTTAAACTGCCATTTGCTACACTGCATGTTGTTTTCACTTAAACCTGCTTAGCACTAGCACAGGCTGATTAAGACGTTACTGTACTAAACTATTTTCAGACAAGTATTGCAACTGCTTTCTAATCCTAGGTCCCCCCTGGTGTGCCCTTAGCTCTGCCCCCTCCACCTAGGCTGCTCATCTCTCCTCCTTTTTCTTCTTTGATTCTGCCCTCCCCCTACTTAGGTTTCACTCCACTGAACTAGGTCTCACTTCTCACCCCCTAGCCTGCTTCTAACTTCCACCCGTCTGCACTCATTAATTACCTCCTTTTGTCCTGTAGCAACCCCGCCCCTGCCAATCTTCATGCTTGCCTCTGTCTCTTCCCAACTCTCTCCTCCACCCCCCACCGCTGCTGTCGGCCTGCCGCCAGCTCCTGCCCAGACTGCACTGTTCCAATTTCCCTTTAAACTCACAGTCTTTCTCCCTTGCCTCACTAGGGACCCGCCTGAGCGGTGCAATGGAACAGTTGGCGGAAACTGCAATGGCTAGTTCTGCATCCACCGCCAGCCCACCTGCACCCAAGTCCCGTAGCCGCTCTCCTGGATCTCATCCCTGGACATGCTAGCAGGTACGGCCGCTAAAGCTCCAGCTGCAGCCGACCTGATACTGCTGCCAATTGACTGGTGCGGCGTTTCCTTACTGCTCCTGATTGGGCCATTTTTGACCACAGACACTACCTGATTGGAGTGCCTTTCTCCCCGCTCCACAGCCTGCTAAATCTTCCTACAGACGAATCTGTAGCTAAGGGGTCAGTTTGTTAAAGTAATTTCAAGCAGACTGTTAACTTTCCCACCCAGGCCTCCTTTAAATACACTCTAGCCCCTCCCTCCACATTTTGTGTACAGCCCATTGGCTCTCCACTGCCTCTACTGAATACTGGCAACCTATAGTCTTGCTGAGAAAGACCTATGGTGCCCTGAGACCTCTCACTGCGCTGCCTTCAGGGATTAATCCTCGCTTACTATTTCTGTTGACCTACTGTTGGGTTTCTAGGGCCCCGTACTCGCTTCCTGCTCACTCGTTTTCTCCATCTCTGTTGGTCCAATAACTGCACACCTATAAAGCTCCCCGTTTGGGCAAAGCACACTCACTAACTTCTACCCAACAGTTGTTTACATCCCCGATATGTTGCTCTAACAGCCACAAAATTACCTATTGCACTAAGTCTGCCCTAGACCTCCAACTCTCTGAGCTGGCTTTTGGTGAGACCGCTGCACTGTCCCAGCCCAAGTATCAGGGCTCTGCATCTGAGACACTGCTTGCCACAATCATGGACGTCCTAAACCAGGCTCTCAGAATAATTCTGGTGATGGCAGTGACCTGCCCTAATGTCCTATGTGGCACCATGAAACAACCTCCATGTCTGCACACTCTGCATAAAAGCATGCACTACGATCCTGGCATGGTCACTGGAATACCTGCACATAACAACGTGGGCCTCGGCACTTCTAGCTAGATCTTATTATACCTTCGGAGGTTACTTACTCCAAGCACTACAGTGTACTACCCCCCTTCAGTTCTACCACTCTGCCTCACAGTGCATACGCCCAATTGTCGTCTTAAAGTTAAAAGACAACTACCCCCAAGCTCGTCTGTAAAATGCTCAAAGGTTACCTCTTGAGAATCCTGCTAATGCTACTTCTCCTGTCTGGCAATATCCACCCTAACCCTGGACCAACTGCACTACCTGGTCAAAGGAAGGGCGGGATCCTCACGCTTGCTTCTCTCAATGTCTGCAGCCTCCTCAGCAAGCTTAATAATCTCTGTACCAGGTTTCAGCAACACAATCCTGATATCCTCTCTGTAGTTGAAACTTGGCTTAACCCAAAAATTTCTGACTCTGCAGTCTCTATCCCTGGATATATTATATACAGGCAGGACAGGACTACAGAAAGGTGGGGGCTGTGTCATTTATCTCAGGGACACTTACATAGGACACGTCCTGCCAGTACCAAACCCTGGGTCCCCATCCTAGGTCCCTGCCATAAAAGTACTCCTTGGGGCACATAAAGCGCTGACAACAACCTCTGTGTACCTTCCCCCTAAGGAGCAATCTATAGGTTTCAACAACATCTTGGAATATCTAAGGGGACAGTGTCTTAACTCAGAAACAATAATCCTAGGAGACTTCAACATAAACTGGCTCTCGCCTGATGCCTGCTCCTATAAGGACGCTGCCGCAGCACAGCACCTCACCCAGCTTGTCACCACCCCCACCAGATACAACAATAAGGCAAGTTCTCACACCCTGCTTGACCGGATCCTGTCTAACCGTCCAGAACATATTTCCCAGGTGGATGTGCTCCCTGACACCATTAGTGATCACTCCCCCATTACCTTTGTCTGGTCCAACAAGTTCTGTAAGCCCCCCTCCTAAGTTTATATATGCAAGGGTATTAAAGCGGGGTCACCTTGAATCTCTCAGATCTCATCTCCGAAATTTGGACTGGTCCCCACTAGACACTATCACTTTTATTAACACAGCGCTGGAACTCCTCATCTCACAATTCACTACAGCCTGTGATACCTTTGCACCTGTCAGAAAGATGAAGGTAAGAGGGAACCCAAACCCATGGATAACACCCAAGCTAATATCTCAGATGAAACTGAGGGACCACCTCTGGTACTGCGCAAGAGCCTCATCTAGGCAAATGGACATCCAAAAATATAAAGCTGCCAGAAACAAATGTACGCGTGCTATTCGAACCTGTAAAAGAAACTACTTCAGGGAAACACTCACTAACTCTTGGGGAGTTGGGGAAAAAGTTTTGGTGTAACCTGAAAGATCTCACGGGAAAAGATCCCAAGCTACCACCCACAATGCTTAACATCAATGGAGCCCCAGTTCTCAATCTCGGGAAAATTGCCAATACCTTCAATGACGCTTTCTTGGATCTGGGTAGTGTACTGCCGTCTGATTTCTTTGACACACTCAACACTAATTCTCACCCTGTTGACACATTCGTTGACAGAAGCATCCCACAGTTCCATTTTAAAGAGACTCCAACTCACCTGGCAAGAACCTACACTCGCAAGGCCATCCATAAAACTTGTATCAGCAGTGACTCTCTTGCTCTCAAACTAATCTCACTCGTCCTTGAAGAAATCCTTTTGCCTATCACAAAGATCTTTAACCTCTTACTTAGATCAGCACAGTTCCCATCTCTCTGAAAACAGGCGCTTGTCACACCTGTGCATAAGAGTGGAGACAGGGCACTTCACACCAACTACAGGCCCATTTCCATTCTCCCTCCATTTTCCAAAACACTTGAACGCATAGTCTTGGACCAGCTAGTTGAATATCTGGAGAAATATGAAATCCAATGCCCTCAACAGCATGGATTTAGAAAAGGGACAGTACCACCACTGCCCTTTTGGAGTTTACGGGTTTCATCCACAACACACTTGATCAGGGAAACTGTGCTGGTGCAGTGTTCACTGACCTAACTAAAGCTTTCGACACTGTCAGCCACCCACTTCTACTCAGATAGCTTTCCTCCATTGGTCTCTCCAATGGTTCGAGAGTTACCTTGTGAGCCAGTTCCAACAAGTCAGGATTGCCAATACCACCTTGGATCGGAAGCCAGTCCTCTTAGGAGTACCCCAGGGCTCCATCCTGGGACCATTACTGTTTAGTCTGTTCATGAATAATCTCCCTAGTGCCTGTCACCAGAGAATGTTACTATATGCAGATGATGTTGTCATCTTTTCCAGCCACCATGACCCAAAATTCACTGAGCATCATCTACAGCTTGACTTTGCGAGGGTACAAGAATGGTTCAGTGACCACAAATTGATCCTTAACCTCAGTAAAACCAAGGTTATGCTTTTCAGCAGTGTGCGTAGCAAGCATAAAGCCCATTCCCTCATCATCCAGAACAGCTCTGGCGCCCTGCTCGAGCAGGTCAAGCATTTCAAATACCTTGGAATCATGTTGGATAACTTCCTCTCCTACACACAACACATCAAGAATGTTACCAAGGCCGTAAACATTCGAATTGGAATGCTACGTAGGCCGAAGCATTGTATGACTACAGATGCTCTGCGTCTAGCAATCCACAGTTCAGTCACCTCTGTCATTGACTACGGTCTAGCCATCTATGGCTCTGCCTCCCCTACTGCCCTCCACAGGGTAATGGTGGCACTAAACAAAGCCTGTAGACTACTCGTTGGTGCTGCCTGCCTTACTCACACCTATGAACTATATGCCCAATCAGGATGGCTCCCACTCCTTTGTAGGATCCAGCATCAGACCTGTCTGCTAACAAAAAAGGTACTCCTAGGCCTCATGCCACCAGGTGTCGAAAAGCTCCTAAACACGCACTGTACCACTCAGCATACCCGTGTAACGCCAGCAATCAAACCTTCCAGGTTCCCAGATGTCGGACCTCTATGGGACAGAGATCGTTTGCCTACACTACAGGGATCCACACTGATATAATGCTCTCAACTGGGATATCCTGACTACTCCCAAAACTGGCCTCTTCAAACGGCTGCTCCGGGTACACCTCACCTCTCCTCTCCTAGTAGCTGCGACTGTTTCACTTAGAGCTTTGCCTCCCTTAGCACTCTAGACTTTCCTGCTCCTCTCCAATAAATTTCTGCTACATAGTCCACCTCTTTGTTCCCCTCCGCTATCCCCACCCCATCACTAGCACTTATAGCACCCCTGTCCCCTACCCAACTAGCACTTCTCAATCCCTCCTCGACAATGGCCTTCTAGCCTGCCCACTCCTCTGGGGCTACCCTCCCTACTGTTCTTCCCCCAACTGCCATCACATCTAGTCTATTGATGCACTGCTTAGTTCTCAGTCTGAGACAGTCTCTTCATGTCTATCACTGGTCTTAGCTCTACTCCTACCTAACCTGTGTAGTCTTGAATAATGAATAATGATGTGCACCCTTCTATGCTCTCTACCATGTGTGTAACCACTGTATATTTTTTTGTAATGATGGTCACCCTGTTTGTCTACCGACATTCTTAAGTGGAACCTTTGTAAATGAGCTGTTCTTGCTCAAAAGTGTTAATCCTAGAGTTAATAAATAAATAAAATAAAAAATACAGATTACCAGAGCGGTTAAGAGCATGTGATTAAAGAAATATAAAAAATGAAAGAACTGGGCGTTATTGAAGAACTGAGAAGCGCTTGGTCACCACCAATGGTGACTGTAAAAAGAAGGGAGTGCAAAAATCTGCTTTGAACTTAGGAAACTTAATCAAGTGTCTGAATCTGACAGCTATCCTATGCCCAGAACAGATGATTTGGTGGACAGAATGGGAAGTGCCAAGTGCATCAGTACCCTCGATCTCACCATGGGTTATGGGCAAATCCCTTAGCTAAAGAATCCAGAGACAAAACTGCATTTGCCACTCATACTGGTTTCTATCAGCTCGCCACCATACCACTTAGTTTACATGGCACACCTGCTACATTCCAGCAGTACATGGATGTAATTCTGGCCCATCACACTGGTTATTGTGCTGCTTACCTGGATGATGTGGTGTACAGTTCAGACTGGAACACCTACAAGCAGTTATTCAATCTATCAAAAATGCAGGTCTGACCATTACTCCTACCACATGTGCATTAGACATGCAAGAAACCAGATATTAGGGTTATATTTTGGGAAATGGAGACGTAAAACCAGAGATTTGCAGGTAACAGCCCTGTCCCTAAAACAAAAATACATGTCAGGTCAGTTTTAGGGTTGGCTGGTTACTACCAGAGATTGGTTCCCCACTTTGCCCAGTTAGCTACTCTCCTCACCGAACTCACAAAGAAACAGTGCCCGAATAATGTGAAATGAAGAGTGATGAGGCTTTTCGGGCCATCAAGGCTACATTATGTTCAGCCCCCGTTTTAACATGTCCAGACTTTAAGACAGAGGTAGGCCTAGATGCAGCCTAGAGTCAGAATACAGATGGCAAGGAACATCCCATTCTGTAAATCAGTAGGAAATTATGCGACAGAAAGTAAAGGTACTCCACCATTGAGAAGGAATGCCTTCCTGCAAAATGGGTGATGAAGTCCCTTAAGTTTTATTTGCTAAAAGGGAACTTTGTACTTATAACCAATCATAATCCTCGCTGTTGGCTTACTGAAATAAAGGACAATCCCAGAACCACAAGGTGGTATCTGGCACTACAGCCATTTAAATTGAAAGTGATGTACAAATCCGTAAAAGAGAAAGTCAATACTGATTTTCTGTCAAGATATGGATCAGGGATTGAGAATTCATAAGGTTAAAAAATGTGTGTGTTTAACTGCTTGCTGTTAAATGTGATATGGAATATGGATACTGCATATGCAGAAAACTGTAAATGATAAAAAGTGATGTTAATAAGAAAATGAAAATGAATGTTTTAGAAGCCCGTTTTCTCTTTTGAAAAAAAATCACAGGTTCTCTCTTAAAGAGAGGGGTATGTGACAGGGTTGAATAAGACCCAGTCTCATTTGTTATACACAGAGAAATACAATCAAGGAACTATTCTATCCTCTCCTTTTCTACCACTTGTCTGTCTTTACCCGTCTGACTGCGCAGTTGCATCTTTTTCCAGGGCACTGCAGTATCTAACCAATTCGTATGGTCCTATGCTTTTCCCCTGCTATCTCCCTTGATTCACTTGCTGTTTCTATTTATGCCTTCTCTCCATTGCTTCTCTGTGGTTATAAACATATACAGCAGACCCTCACTGTAATGAACGTCTCTGGGTCCATCGAATTAGCTTGTTATAGCGAGGGTTCGCAATAATGGAAATATGTATCTGGCAGGAAAAAGGCGGCATTCTGTGCATACCCAACACCCCCACTACAGTACCTCTATCAGATCCATATTGGGAAAAGGAAAGGGAGGGAGTTTGTAATTTAGGGACCTGCGATCAGCACTGCTGCATGTATGCGGCATTTACTTTTGTACTGAGCATTGTCAGATGAGAGCAGAACGTGAAGTGGTGCTCCATACTGAAAGGGTAGGGAGTACAGAATAATTTATGTGAGTCATTGAGATTCTGTGCACATCTCACGCCCCTACCACAGTACCTATAGCAGATCAGTACCAGGAAAAGGAAAGGGAGGTTTTTGTTTTGTTTTTTATTAGTTTTTTTCTCCTCCTTGCTTTGCTCCCTGTCCCAGACACGAACTGGGATGCCCTTCTGCCTATGTTACCCACCGAACCTCCACCTGGTGGGAGCGGAACTACGGGGGGCAACGACCACTCCGGGAGAGGAGAGCTGCCTTTCGGCTGCTCAGTCATAACACCCCCGGCTCTCCAACGACTAGAGGTCATTCCCGAACCCAGGCTGCCAGCATGGCACGAGGTAAGGCAACCAGCGCCTCAACCCTCAACACCGGGCCGGCCAAAAGGGAGCGAGTTTATCATTTAGGGACATGAAAACAGCTCTGCCGCAGGACATGAGAATGATGCCGTTGGACTGGAGAATGGCGCGTGTAGTGCCCATCCAAAAGAGTGGACCTAGAGATAAGCCGGAAAACTACAGACCGGTTAGCCTGATGTGGGTAAACTACTGGAAAGCATACTGAAGGAAGGGCTGGTGAAGTTCTTGGAGGTAAGTGGACTTCAGGATATCAGGTAACACAGGTCTGCAAAGGGGAGATCTTGTCAGACTAAGCTGGTTGAGTTTTTTGACAGGGTGACAGGATCTCTGGACAGTGATAGGTGCTGCACAGGAGACTGCTGAGCAAGCCGACTGATTTCAGGTCAGGGAAAAGGTTGGTAAAGTGGATTGGGAACAGGCTGAGGGACAGAAAACACCAGGTGGTGATAGGGGTGAGTTCTCATCACCCAGGAGGGTAATCAGCAGGGTATATCTCAGGGTTCGGTTCTGGGTCCATTGTTGTTTAATGCTTTTATTTCAGACACTGCGGTGGGGGTTAGGAGTATTATGAGACTGTTTGCTGATGACTCCAAGCTAGGTGCGCAGGTGGACAGTGAGGAAGAAAGGTGGATGGATGACACTCCAGGAAGACCTACAAAGACTAGAACAGATGGTCAGTCACATGGCAGCTGGGGTTTAACACTAGGAAGTGCAGTGTACTTCACTTGAGATCTAGGAATCCAGGGTACAGCTACAAATGGCGGGGTAACAGTCTCTGAGGAAGAAAGGGATCTGGGAAAAGTGATCACTCAGGTCAACATAGGAAAGCAGCGGCTAAAGCAAACAAAATGCTGGGGTGAACTACTAGGGGGATCACTTCAAGAAGAGAGGTGGTAATTCTGCTGCTATATAAATCCTTAGTGAGGCCGCTCTTGGAGTACTGTGTGCAGTTCTGGTGCCCTTACTTAAAGAAGGATGTTATGCTTCTGGAGAGGGTTCAGAGGAGGGCATCTAAGATGATCCTCGGAATGAGGGATAAGCCTTATGAGGAGAGACTTAGGAAACTGAACATGTACTCCCTGGAAGACAGAACGGACAGAGGGAACATGGTAAAAGTCCTTTAAATACTTAAAGGGTATTAACAGGGTAAACACCGAGGGGGTTTTCAAACTGAAGGGGGAAGGGACCATGAGGGGACATAGCCTGAAACTGGTTGGTGGGAATTACAGAAGAGACCCGAAAAAGCATTACTTCACAGAAAGGGTGGTGAGGCCTTGGAATGTGTTACCTGAGGATTTGGTATCAAGGGAATCAGTGGAAGGTTTTAAGAAGGGATGGGATAGATACATGGGCAGGTACAGGTAGGGAGGGTAAAGACCATGGGATTTAAGAATGGATATCAGGGGAGGGATGGAAAGGAGAGGGCGTGGGGGCAGCAGCAGTTAACAAGCTGCGCGCTGCATCGCGGGCAGACGCAGCAGACCTCATAATCTGCTGCCATTTTCGTATGTTCATATGAAACAGCATTGTGCTGAACTGTTTTCAGGGTGAGAGGGTAAAGGGTACAAAAGGAATAGGATCTGTGCACAGCCTGTCAGTAAAAGCAGTTAGTTTTGGGACACGGAAAGAGAGTTTGTTTTTGCCTAGTGTGGAGTTAGAGAAACAGAAGAGTTGCTCCAGTAAGGCAATCCAAAGAAGCCACAGTAAAAAAAACAGCAATAGGGAAAGTCTGGCATCTTTCAGTAGTGAAATATGAAAAGGCTGTCAGGGAATAAGGAAAGGCTCAGTAGGGACAGCTTTGATGGCACCCATGGTTTTCTCTTTAACCATTTAACACTCATTGACGTTTATTAATGGATTAAGCTGAAAACAGTGGGAGCCATCACACCTGTTCATTATACCCGGGATTCATTATAACTACGGAGTACTGTATGTGGATCTTTATGTGAAACTGTGTTCCCTTGACTACAAATGTATATAGTTACGTTATCTAAAATGTATTGCAGATGGCCATCTGGGAATTAGAAAAGATAGCAAGCGGTAACACAGAGAGTTGACCTGGAGAAACCTTTTGACGTCCTTAAGGTTGCTAACAGACCTGTCAACAGGAGACATCTCCAGACATCCTGTTGTATTTTATTACACCTGTGGAGCCTGGATGTAATTCCAGTCAGGAAAGAAATTGACAAACTTGTTACATTTTGTGAAAACAGGATGC
Organism: Neoceratodus forsteri; assembly: GCA_016271365.2. Taxonomy (NCBI): domain Eukaryota; kingdom Metazoa; phylum Chordata; order Ceratodontiformes; family Ceratodontidae; genus Neoceratodus; species Neoceratodus forsteri. Next base: position 486,269,537 of record CM057449.1, read on the forward strand.
AGTTAGAAACTACCAGATCTTATATAAATACAGCAATGTGTTTGGGCTTTCAGGAGACGTGGAGGTTGATATTCTCTCAAAAGAAGGACTTTTGCTTGGACTGCCTGTGTTAAAAGCCATCCTGTACAAATGTTATTATTTTTATAATATAAAGTTCTACTTGTAAATTTTTATAACTGCTCCTGGTTTGCCTGTGCTTCCTGACCTTAGCCTCTGCAACACTTTGTCGGCATCTGTTTCTCGGACTTGGGAGAATCTCAATAAAAGATTAAAACTACAAGCCTTAATTCCTACTTCTAGGTTTAAAAATCATATTACAGGCATACTACCTAAGCAATGTGAATGTTTTGGATGAACTGTTGTATTTTCAGTGCAACTGTTGATTTTCATTTGCAATATGTAATGTATATCAAAACTTGTTTGTATATCACATATCCTGCTGTTTTTGACAGAGAGCTTTGTTTTCACGGCAAATATCAGCAGTCTAGAACTTTACAGCTTTCTTACTGATAAATCAATTCTGTCTCAGCAGGAGTTAGTACCCGTTTGGATTAAGCAAACAGATACTCTATTAGAAGAAGGGGGTCTCATTTAAGTTAAAAAAAAAAAAAGAAACGCTGTGTGTTTCTCTGAGGAAGGGAGCTATATCAGCTTAATTTACATAGAGCAGAGGGTGAATCTAATTGGGGGTGTGGCTTAGCAGCACAAAAGCAGCTGTCTCCAGTTACAGCTTCCTGCTGTTTTTGACAGAGAGCTTCGCTTTCACAGCAAATAAAAGCAGTCTAGAACTTTACAGCTTTTTTACTGATAAATCAATTCTATCTCAGCAGGAGTTAGTACCTGTTTGGATTAAGCAAATAGACACTCTATTAGAAGAAGGGGGTCTCTTTTAAGTAAAAAAAAAAAAAGGGAAGAAAGTCACTGTGTGTTCTCTGAGGAAAAGAGCTGTATCAGCTTAATTTACATAGAGCAGAGGGTGAATCTAATTTGGGGTGTGGCTTAGCAGTACAAAAGCAGCTGTCTCCAGTTACAGCTTCCTGCTGTTTCTGACAGAGAGCTTTGCTTTCACAGCAAATAACAGCAGTCTAGAACTTTACAGCTTTTTTTTCTAATTGCCCTCCTTCCCACCCAAAGCCAGTAATAGTTTTACAGCCACTGAATTTGACTGACAACAGGAACTTCCTGTTTGGCAGTAGGAAGAGAAGGATCACTGAGACACATTAGTTTCAGCAACCTTAAAGGAACCTAAAAAAAAAAAAAAACTCTTTATTCCCCGGCTGCTGGAGGTCTGAATCCAAACATGGAAGAAGGAGACTACTGAAGACTACAGGAAGTTCCTGCTGTCCCAGAAGAGGAAGGCGAGAGATGCAAGGGCACATAGGCAGTAGGAAATTACGTGTAAAAATACACAGAAGGAGGAGACAGTGAGCATACAAAGCAACAGGAGAGGGGACACAAAACAAGTCAAGATGGGAGTAGTGCAGTGCAATGGCTGTGAGGCAGCAGTGTTCTGGGAAACATTCTGGAGGCTGCAATGCTGCCCTGTTTGCAGGTACCTCTCTGGTCTGAGGGAGGAGGTTGCCCGTCTCCAGGCTGACCTGGCTAGGATCCATAAAACCCCTTTCCCCACCCAGGGACCACCAGGGCCACCACCGTTACCTCAGAGATTGCCAAGAAACAGGAGCAGATGGACCAAGGTGGGCTCAGGGAGGGAAGGAGAGGGTGGTGGAACAGAGGTGCATCCCTCCAGTTGTACCTCCACAATTCAAATGCTGTTCTGGCAAAGAGTAGTTCCTCTATGGAGGCACCTGCAGTGGAGACCAAGGAGGATGCTGGGAACCTCCACAAAGGAGACCCACAGGAGGGTGGCACGAGACATCAAAGGGGAAGGAAACAACTTCTGGTGGGGGACTCAGTCATTAGGGGGGCTAGAAGTGGGGGAGGAATGGGATAGGGAGGTAAGGTGCCTGCCTGGCGCCACGGCTTGGAGGAACAGGAAGCAAATCCTCAGGATCACGGGAACAGCTGCACGAGGGAGGGAGCTGGATGTCATTGTCCACCTAGGGACAAATGACCTGGCTGTGAATGGGATCAGAGCGGTGCAAAAGGAGTTTGTGGAGTTGGGGAGGAGCCTTAGACAAGTAGCATGTACGGTAACCTTCTCAGAGGTGCTGCCTGTCTATGGCAAGGATGATGCTAGGGTATCCCGCACTATGGGATTCAATGACTGGTTGAAAAACTGGTGTGGAGCTCAGGGTTTTGGCTTCACTGAGGACTGCACAGCCACTTGGAGGGATGCAGGCTTATACTGGCATGATGGTCTGCATCTGTTCAGGGATGGAACCAGGATCCTAGGTGACAGGTTTAAATGCTTCATTGGCAAGTATTTAAACTAGCTAACAAGGGAGGCACTGAAAAGGAGCAGGGAAATCCCAGCCTCCCCCACAAAACTCAGTAGTTAGAGAGGTAAACACCAAGCCAGAGAAGTCAGTAGGGAGCAGGACAGGGATAAATGCAGAAAATGGTGTCCAAGGACAACGATGGGGCTAAAAGGGGTAAGGCTATAAGAAATAAATAGAAGGTGATAAGTACCAATGCCCGCAGTCTGTGCAACAAGCTCCCAGAACTAGTGGCTTTGATGGAAGAGGGATGCCTGGATATTGTGGCAGTCACTGAAGCATGGTACACAGAGAACCATGAGTGGGATGTCAACATACCAAGATACACAGTCTACAGGAGGGACAGGGTGGGTAAAAGAGGAGGAGGAGTAGCTCTCTATATAAGGGAAGGGATTAAAGCAACAGAACTAAAGAGTAAACAGGAAGTTGATGAGTCACTATGGGTCACCCTGGAGACAGGAAATGACACCACAATCCACAGTGGGGTTGTGTACAGACCCCCATCTCGGGGAAGAAATGGACAAGGAAATGATAGAGGTCATCCTTAAAATGGCAGAAAAAGGGTGCTATTGTTGATGGGGGACCTGAACATGCCAGATGTTAACTGGAGTACCTTTGCTGCAAGCACATCCAAGAGCAGGGTAATTCTTGATGCCCTACAGAGGGCATGCCTCAGACAGCTAGTGTTGGAACCCACTCGGGAGGGAACAATCTTAGACCTAGTACTCTCACATGGGGAAGGAGAAAGGATCTCAGATTTAGAAGTGGGTAGCCATCTGGGAACAAGTGACCACCAAACAGTGTGGTTCACAATAAACACAGCCACAGAGTCAAGCCATACAAAAACAAGAGTATTAGACTTTAGGAAAGCTGACTTTAGGAAAATGAGAGAGTGCCTCAGAAAAGTACTAGCACATGGACAAGAAGGTGGGGTTGGGGAATAATTAAAACAGCCATCGCAGAAGCAACAAGCCTTTGTGTGAAGCAAATCAATAAAACCAAATGAAGGAAAAAAACACTATGGTTCTCAAAAGAGGTGGCAGGGACGTTTAAGGAGAAAAGGATAGCATTCAGGAAACATAGGGAAACACAGAAGAAGCAGGACAGAGAACTTTATCAGTTAAAGCAGAAGGAGGCAGGGAAGACAGTCAGAATAGCAAAGGCACAAACTGAGGAAAAGATAGCCAACTCTGTTAAGAAGGGGGATAAAACCTTTTATAGGTACATTAGGGAGCAAAGAAAGACCAAGGGAGGGATACAGATACTTAATAAAGGGGAAGGAATGTGGGCAGAGGGTGACAGTGAAAAAGTAGGGATACTGAATGAATATTTCTGCTCAGTATTCACAACGGATGAGGATGGGGAGGTACCTAAACCAAACAAGGGAGAAACTCTGAATAGGGGGTCGATACCAGTCCATTCACAGAAAAAAGGATTTTGAAAGAACTCTTGAAACTGAGAGTGGACAAAGCAATGGGGCCTGATGGGATTCACCCAAGAATACTAAAAGAGCTAAGGGTAGAACTAGTAACACCACTGACTACTCTCTTTAACTTATCATGGGAGGATGGAGTGGTACCTGAGGACTGGAGGAGGGCAAATGTGATTCCACTTCACAAAAGCGGGAGCAGGGCAGAGGCAAGAAACTACAGACCAGTTAGTTTGACTTCAGTGGTAGGGAAAATTATGGAATCACTTCTGAAGGAAAGAACTGTTGAGTACCTAGAGGCCAGTGGGGCACAGGACCCAAGGCAGCATGGTTTCACAGCAGAAAGGTCATGTCAGACGAACCTAATAGATTTCTTTGACTGGGTGACCAAAGTAGTAGACCAGGGAGGGGCTGTGGATATGGCCTACCTAGATTTTAGCAAGGCATTTGACACAGTCTCACATAAAAGATTAATATACAAGTTAGCCAGACTTGGAGTGGGTCCCAAGGTGGCAGCCTGGATAAAAAACTGGCTGGACAACAGGACACAAAGTGTAACAGTAAACGGAGTACCTAGTGAAGAAAGGAGGGTAACTAGCAGGGTACCACAGGGTTTGGTACTGGGACCGGTCCTCTCTAATATCTTTATAAGTGACACTGGAGAGCACCTGGAAGGAAAGGTATGTTTCTTTGCAGATGACACAAAGATCTGCAACAGGGTTGATACACAAGGTGGGGTGGAAGGAATGAAAAGGGACTTGGCAAGGTTGGAGGAATGGTCAAATATGTGGCAGCTCAGATTCAATGCAAAGAAGTGCAAGGTAATGCATCTGGGAAACAAAAACCCAGGGGAAGAGTACACAATGGGGGGTGAGTTAATAACAACAACAAAAATCGAAAGAGACCTAGGGATAATTATATCAGATGACCTAAAGGTGGGCAAACAATGTGAGAAGGCAGTAAGGAGGGCTGGGGGGATACTGGGCTGCATAGGGAGAGGCATCAACAGTAGAAAACAGGAAGTTGTTATCCCTCTGTACAGACAGTTAGTGAGACCCCATCTGGAGTACTGCGTGCAATTCTGGAGACCCCATCTCTGCAAAGACATAGAGTGGAAGCTGTTCAGAGGAGGGCAACCAAAATGGTGGAAGGTCTGTACCAGAAGACATACGAGGAGAGACTAAAGCAGCTTAATATGTATACCCTTGAGGAAAGGCAGGAGAGGGGGGACATGATAGAAACTTTCAAGTATCTCAAGGGAATTAAAGTACAAGAGGGTAGTATCTTTCAGAAGAAGATGTACAAGAACAAGGGGGCACAATCTGAACATAGAGGGGGGACGGCTCAGAGGTAAAGTTAGAAAGTATTTTTTCACAGAGAGGGTTGTGGATGCATGGAACAGCCTTCCTGAGGAGGTCGTGGAGTCGGGAACAGTGGGAGAATTCAAGAATGCATGGGACAGGCATAAGGCAATTCTAGTGGTGGGTAGGAGGAAGTAAGCTGTTGATTAACTCGAATCTGCAGCTTATCCATCAGGTAGGGAAATGGGCAGACTGGGTGGGCCAAGCGGTCCTTATCCGTCGACAAGTTCTACGTTTCTATATTTTATGTTTTATTTTTTGTACTGTAACTATATGTAATCCAAATGGATGCAACTGTAAATGAAACATTTTCTCAACTTGCTTTACAATAAAACTTGATGATGATGATGCCTCTACGAAACCCAATCAATGTCCCAAACTGAAGGGGGGCAGGCACAGAACTGCCTCAGTTTTCCATTCCCCACGATACAAATGGATCCACCACAGGGATGCCCTACTGGAAGAAATGAAAATTACGTACCTACTGTAATTCTTGATCTTCCTGTATGTATCTTCACTATTCATCACTGGTGGGTGAGTACCAAGCCCCTCAAAGGGGACCTGGCACATCCCTGAGGGTAGCAGTTTCCTCAGCCCTCTGTGGGGGAGGACCACAGGGGGGAGAAGCCCCTTACGGGCCTGGAGAGACCAGAAACTGGTCAGGATGAGACAGCGACTCCCAAGACCTGGGAGAAGGAAGGTGCCCCGCTAATTCCCGTCTCACCCTGTGGGAAAAAAATTGGCTCCTTGGAAAGGGAAGGCAATCACCATACGCCAGGCCAGGGGTGATAACCTAGAAAGGCGAAGCCATGCTGCCCGTCTCACACAGACTGCAGATCCTGCCAACCTAGAAGCTACCTAATTGGTGTCATGAGACACCCTTGAGAAGTGCCTTGCTAGCTCTAGGTCTGAAGCAGAAAGACAGATGGCTTGCCTGGTTGCCTCCGTGTCAGGCAAAGTGGCTAGGAGCTGTCCCAGCACCATCCACAGGTGTCTAGCATAGACAGCCATATGGGTCTGGTGTGCCAAAATACATAAAAGGATACACGCTGAGGAGAAGAGCCTCCTCCCCTAGTGGTTAAACTCAGCTGAGTCGAACTCCAGGGGACGGTCATATCACAGGCAACGATGCCCAGAGGGGGTATCCAGAGACTCTATCCCTGAGGTGGGATGAGGCTAGGCACCTGGAGACCCTAGGAGGGCATGATACCTGCACCGGCAATCCCTCAGGGCAGGAGAAGGGGAAGAGGGGAAGTGGGAGACTGCCAGACCCAATGGGACACTTCCTGAAAAGGAACAGGCCAAGCAGGAATGACCACATTCTCAGATAGAAACCCTTCCAGGAGAGCCCGCGTCCCATGGGCAGGATCACGACTTGAAAAATTGGAAATGTGGAGCTCCTCCATCATCCTAGACAAGAACTGCTGATAGCTGGCGATATCAGCGCCTGAGGACAAGTGGACCAAGAAGTCTTCTTCCTTCAGTAAGGAAGCAGAGGAGCCTGATTCAGGGCTGGGTGCAGCAGGGGGTCGAGGTCTAAAATTGACCTGGTCCAGAGCTCTGAGGTAGCGAGGAAAAGCTGCAGTTGAGCCTCTGAAATTATCCTATGACAGAGGCCCCTTAGGGCCCGAAATGCCTGGGAGAGCAGAAGGGTTGTGCAAAGGATCCGAAGAAGGAGGAGGAGGAGGAGGAGAAGACTGGTGAACCAGAGGAGGATCCCTGCTTGGGCTTAGGGAGCATTCACGCGACCCCTCCCGGAGCATGGAGCTGTGCAATGTAGCCACAGAAGGTTGCACAACTGTGCAGGTGCAGCCTGAGTGGTGCCCTAAAGAGGAAGCCCCAAAGTGAGAAGACCAGGACTGGTCTGGCCCTTGCGGGCGGCCCCTAACCCCACCAGATGCAGGCCCTCTCCGCTGATGAGTGTGAAAACGTGAGGGATCGGCACTGCGGCTTCTACCAGAGCCACCAGCAGCTCTGAGAGAAGACCACTTGGCCATCCCAGGTGCTCTCAAGTCCTCCCTTTCAGAAAGAGACTTGCCCCTCATCCGTCCCTGAGGAATCAAGGGGTGCAACACTGTAGGAGCCACAGGTGTCTGCAAACCTGCCCCAGCAATCCCCATGTTAACCCCTAACAAGGGAATAGAAACCGCGCCGCTCCCAGCTTCAGCGCCAGATCCGGCCCCTCCAGAGGTGCCAAACTCTGACTCAGCATCGGGCACAGTGCCGCCCCCAGACCCAGCACCGTCCACTGAGCTTGCTCCATCATCGGCGCCGACCACCCCCATGGTGACGCCCTCTTCCACGGCACCGGGAATTGCGCTGCCTCAACCTACGGCACCGAGCAAGTCCCTGGCACCACCAACAGTGCCAGAGGACTCGGAGATGGTGGCCTCAGAGACAGAGCCAGTCGGAGGAGGAGGAGGAGAAGAAACCGTCAAAGCCGTGCTGCTAGAATCTGAAAGCTCCTCAGAGGGGGGTAACCAGTTCGGGTTGGACCCATTGTCCTCCTCGAGGAGGAGGCAGAGGCGACAGGGAGAGGCCACCCACACCCTACTGGGTTCAGAACTGCCTGCGGTACTGAACGAAGGCCGCACTGCACGTTCGGCAACACCCTGCTCACCGGCTCTGGAAACTGTGCCAGGAGGTGAAGCGGAGCCGACGGACGGAGTCGAGGGCCCCACTGGTACGGTTCCAGCACATAGCTCTGATTGCGACACCGGAGGCAGTTGTGGCTCCGAGGAGGCCAACGACCGAGAGGGGTGCTCAACTGACACCCCCCCCCAGGAGGAGGCCGACTGTTCACCCGACCCCTCTAGCGAGACGAAGGCAAAAGTGAGGCCGGCACCACTAGCCCTCCAGTACGTATGGTAATGGAGGGCGACCTGGGAGAAGGGTCCAGAGTTCTCACCTTGGTGTCCTGGGACTGACGGCACCCTCCGAAGGTAGGATGTTTCCGACCCACCTTCAGTGCACGTGTTTCAAGGACCCAGCGGTCCATGGAGAAGCATGCATCGCAGTTGTCCATGTGTTGAGGACCAAGGCAAGAAAGATATCGGTCATGGCCATCGTTACGGAAATGGACTTGCCGCAGAGGCACCGATGCATTGGGGCATGTCCCATCTTCGCTCTCGACCTAGGCCCCAGACCAGACATGACTGACTGCATACAAAAACAAAACCAGAAACAGACTCGGCGCCATAGAAATAATTTACAATAAAATAAACAAAAGAAAGGAATGGTCTCACCAGTTTGCAGATCTCTACAGTGTCAAGAACGAAAAGAACTTCGGTGGCAGCGAACGACAATGAACTATGCAGTTGCTCTTCAGGTCCCACGAGGTGCACACTCGATGGCGGGAAAAATAGAACTGAGGTGAGGGAGGAGTCGGCGTCAGTTACTGGCTGACACTCCAGCAGCACGCTGTGCGTCATCCTCGATGCGCCGGCCTCGACACCGACTCCTCCCCCAAACACAAAAAAAACTGTAAGCTAATAAGCTCCTGCGGGGTCATAGCTCCTCTGATGTACATCCACCAGTGATGAGTACTGAAGATACATACAGGAAGATCAGGTAATCTGCAAATTCCAATTTAAGGACCACTTGTGTGAAGTCCCTCCGACCCAGCTGAGAGTATCCACCAGCTGGCTGCTTGCTTTTTATGATATAACTCGCCAGGAGATCCACTTCTAGGCTGTACACCATGATCCATGTAAGGAAAGCCACTTAGCACAATGGAAAGGAGTGTGTCGTGCCCTGTCTGATCAGGCAGAACATAGTCAAGGCCCTGTTCACCGCAGTTCTCTGGAAACATAGTAGTTGTCGGCAGAAAAGGACCCCCTTGGCCCATCCAGTCTGCCCTAAAAAAAAAATCCTACCTGTGTCATCACAGACCCTACTTGATCTGTGGCCATAACCCCCCCAAGCCCTGTTACTAAGGTTCCTTTGTGTCTATCCCATGCATGCTTGAAACCCACCACCGTTTTGGTACCTATTACCTCTGTTGGTAGTCCGTTCCAGGCGTCCACCACTCTTCCTGTGAAGAAGTATTTCCTCGCATCTCCTCTGAGCCTCCCCACTTCCAGCTTCATATCATGCTCCCTTGTCCCCGAGCATCTCTTTCTTTGTAGAATGCCACCCTCCTGTACCTTATTGATACCCTTCAGGTACCTGAATGTTTCTATCATGCCCCCCCCCTTCCCTTCTATCCTCTAGAAGTGTACATATTTAATTCCCTGAGTCTTTCTTCGTAGGGCTTCTGATGCAGGCCATGCACCATTCTGGTTGCCCTCCTCTGTACTGCCTCTACCCGATCTATGTCTTTCTTGTGATGAGGCCTTCAGAAATGGACACAGTACTGGGCCTCACCATCGATCTATACAGGGGAAACACCACTTCCCTCTTTCTGCTTGTGATAGCCCTTCCCTATGCACCTCAGCATTCTAGTAGCCTTACCTACTGCCTTATTACACTGCCTTGCCACCTTCAGGTCATCAAATATGATGACCCCCAGGTCCCTTTCCTGTATTGTAATTGCCCCCCATCACCCACACACACAGGTATGTTGCCCTAGGGTTCCTATGCCCGCCCTATGTGCATAATTTTGCACTTTTTGGCATTAAAGCCTAGTTGCCATATCCTATACCATTCTTCTAGTTTTTTCAGGTCCTTCCTCATTCTTTCTACCCCCCCAGGTGTGTCCACACTGTTGCAGATTTTTGTGTTGTCTACGAATAGGCAAAACTTACCTTCCAGCCTCTCTGCAATGTCGCTAATGAAGACATTGATGAGGACTGGTTCCAGAACTGACCCCTGTGGCACCCTGCTAGTTACCTTTCCTTCCTCAGAGTGTACCCCATTTACCACTACCATCTGGCTTCTGTTACTCAGCCAATGCTCTACCCATTTTACTACCTCGGGACCCACCCCCTGGCTGCCCAGCTTGTTTACCAGTCTTCTGTGTGGAATGGTATCAAAGGCCATACTGTAATTTAGGTAGAACACATCCACCCCCGATCCACTTCCTGGTCACCCAGTCAAAGAAATCAATCAGATTTGTCTGGCAAGATCTCCCTTCTGTGAACCCATGCTGCCTTTGATCCTGCAAACCATTAGCTGAAAGGTATTCCGCAATCCTGTCCATTAGTAGTGTTTCCATAAGTTTGCCCACCACCAACGTCAGGCTTACAGGTCTGTAGTCCCCCCCCCATTCTCATGTTTGTGAAGTAGGACTACATCTGCCCTCCTCCAGTTGCTTGGTACCTCCCCCGTTACCACTGATAGGTTGAACAGGGCTGTCAGAGGTGCAGTGATCTTTCCTAAGTTCACTTAGCATCCTGGGGTGCACCCCATCCAGCCCACTGCCTAATCCACTTTTAGTTTCATAGATACATAGATACATAGACAGTGTCGGCAGATAAGGGTCTATGGCCCACCCAGTCTGCCCATTTAAGTTTGTAAGTTCAGTTTATGTTTTCCAGGAAGTCTGTTGCCCCTTACCCCTGACCTCCAGAATTCCTTTATGTCTATCCCATGCATTCTTAAATCCCGTGATTGTTTCAGCCCCCACCACTTCCTCTGGCAGGGTGTTCCCTTGTCCACCACCGTTCTGTGAAAATTCTTCCTCACGTTTCCTCTGAATCGTCCTCCCTCCAACTTCATCCCATGCCCTCTAGTCTTGGAACATCTTTTCGCTAAAAATAGTGCATTCCTGCACCCTGTTCCTCCCTGTAAGATACTTGTATGTCTCTATCATATCCCCTCTCCCCTCTCTCCTCCAGGAGTACATGTTCAGTGCCTTCAACCTGTCCTCATAGGACTTGTGATGCAATCCATGCACCATCTTTGTTGCCCTCCTCTGAACCTTCTCTACCCTGTCTATGTCCTTCAGTAGGTAAGGTCCAGAACTGCACAGTGTGCTCCAGGTGCGGCCTCACTAGTGTCTTGTATAGTGGAATTATGACCTCCTTTTCCTGCTGGTGATGCCCTGCCATGCATCCCAGCATCCTATTTGCTTTACCTGCTGCCTTGTCACACTGTTTCCTGCCTTGAGGTCATCAGAGATGATAACTCCAAGATCCCTTTCCTGCTTGGTGCATGCTATATCCTCACCCCCCAACTGATATATTGTGCCAGGGTTTTTGTGCCCCATATGCATTATCTTGCACTTCCTTGCATTGAATTTCAACTGCCAAACCCCTGACCATTCTTCAAGTTTCTGCAGGTCCCTTCTCATTCTGTCTACACCCTCTAGCTCTTTGAGAACTCTCTCCTCCATAAAAGAGCTAGGGTATGCCTCTCTTCCATTAATGACCCTATCCCCCCACCTAATCTTTTGTAAACACTGAACAAAAGTACTTGTTCAGTAAATTTCTTCTAGTCCTCTTCCACGCACTCTCTGCCTTCCCAAATTAGTCTTACTATCCCTGCCTTATTTTTCCTTTTCTCACTTATATACCTAAAAAAATGTTTTATCCCCCCCCCCTTTTTTTTTTTACTGACTTGGCAATGTTCTCTTCTGTTTGCGCCTTAGCACTCTTAACTGCTTTTACTGCCTCCCTTAATTTCTCCTGATAACCCTCCCTGTCCTATTTCTTCTGTGATGTCTTGTACCTTTTGAATGATAACCTCTTTGCCTTTACTTTCCTTGTTACTTCTCTGGAGAACCACAGTGGTCTCTTTCTCCTGTTCTCTGTAATCTGCCAGACACAGAGGATTGTTGCTCTCTAGATAGCTTTCCTTATTTCTGCCCACTTTCCCTCTGCACCCCCCTCCACATTCCCTAACTCTGCTAGTGCTTCCCTTAGGCACTCTCCCATTTTACAAAAAATCAGCCATTCTGAAGTCCAGGACCCTTATTTTAGCGTGGTTTGTTTCTGGCCCTGTTCTAACCCTGAACCATACAGTGCGATGATCACTTATCCCCAGGTGATTCCCCACTGAGACATCAGTGACACTGTCCCCATTTGACAGTACAAGGTCTAGTATGCCCCCCCCCCAATGAGTGGGTTCACTGATTAATTGCCTGAGGAATGCCCCCTGCATTCCCTACTTCTATCAGCTGCTGCAACTGGGATGCTCCAATCAACATGTGGCATACTGAAGTCCCCTAGCAGAAGTACCTCCCGCTTGTTAGCCATCCCTTGGATATCTTCCATAATGTTCTTATTTACCTCCTCCCCTTGTGTTGGAGGTCTGTAGATTACCGCTGTTCGATTAACAGCCCCCTTCCTTGTTTCTAGTGTAACCCACAGCACCTCTGCTTCTCCCTGTTGCCTTTCTATGGAGGGAGGAAGTTGACCGCCAGGCTGGGCGGCAGTCTACAGTACTCTTTAAAGCACTGAATAATGCTACCCTCCTCAGTGCTTCTTGAGCAAAATGTTTAGTTAAAAGCACTGAAGAATCCTCAAGGTTTCTCCTCAAAACACTGTAGGGAGAATCCTTTTAGCTTGGCCAAAACATTTTTTTTGTTTGTTTGTTATGGGCATCCTACCTGTGCAAATGCTGTTTTTTATGGTATTGTAGGGCTGGTCTAGTGACAGGTAGGGGTAAAATGAGGAAGTGGTAGGACAGCAGTTTTATTGTTTACGTTGTTTTTCTACTGAGGCTCCAGTTCTGAAAGTTTAATTGTTCTCACACTCTGCAGTTATAATTCCAGTATGGCATCCCTGACCTGATTTGAAGTGGCTTCCCCAAGACAGGCATCAGCTTTTTGAACTTGCAGAGGTGGAGTTATGGAGGGGGAGTCGTGAGCAGTTAAAGAAATCATTGGAAAGTCCTGCCAAAGCAGAGTAGGCAGGTGAAGCTGGTCAACTGTGACAGTTGGTGTGTTTCGACCGGGTGAGAGCTGCCACTACCGACTGGACCCTAGAGCTGTGTATCATCAATAGCACAAGCAAGCTAAGAAGAACAAGCAGCAGCCACTGAACTGGACCGTGTGTGACGAGGTCTGCGGTTGTGGACTTAGTGCAGTGGGGTCAGTGGTTGGTGAGTGTGACTTTGATCGTTTGTGGACTGTTTCTTCGGGGCAAAGACACTGCTTTTGGAAAAGATACTTTCCCAGTCATGTGGAGCAGTGACAGAGCTCCACAAAACTGCCTTCGACTTCTCCCCAATCCCCCTTTTCCTGGCTTCAAACTGCAGTCAAACTATTGCATTTGGCAGTGAGAGTGTCTTACTTTTTCCCTGGGCTGCAATTTTCCTAGGCTATATGCCTCAAGTTGCTCGGGACTGGGATTCTAACACCTTGGAAGTGGTGAGAGCACTGACCATTACCTGGCTTCTTAAAAGCCTGAGACTCAGTGCTTTTTATTTAGCTCTGCATTTGGATTTTCATCCCAATTACATATCACTTTGTTTAACTGGTCTGCCAGATACTGGGCCTCTGGAGGATTCTGTCACTGGTTTTAAGAGACTGTATTTTGGGGTGGTTGTGGAAGGGTGTTTAGGTAGTGTATGACTGTTGTGATTGTATAATTAGGATAACTAGCTGTATTAGAGTGGAGTGGATGTTTGGATGTATATGAAGAGTTAGGTTTTGGAATAATTTTCGTGGGTTTTGTTTTTGGGAAATTGGTTAGTGTTTTTAAGGGTACTGTGCATTAGGGCTCTGGTAGGTGCTGAAGATGTGCTGGAGTCTTGAACCCCATCGTACAGTGTATGCCCCATCCCAGCTGTGCGACCTCTGCCTCTTTGCTGACCTCCCTGTTCCAGCTACAGCAGAACAGCGCTGTAGGGAGGTGGGCATTGCAAGGGAGCATGGAGATTGGCGGTGGGACATGGCGAGCTCAGCGGAGGGGAGAGGTATTGGGATGGTCAGGTGCAGGAGGCGCCCTGGGTTTAGACGGATCGAAGACAGGCCAGTCGTGTTTAGTTTCCCTCTCCAGGGTTCCTGCTGGACTGAGTGGGCAGGTAGCCACAGGGGCTGCAATGTCTACCAGTCCCCTTTGGGCAGTGCTATGCAGTGCCAGATCGATGAGGAACAAGACCGCAAATTATGACGGACTTGATTTTCTTCGGTCGATCTGGTTTGCATTACAGAGACCAGGTTAGGTGATGATGCTGTTCCTGTTTTGGAGGCAGCCATCCCCGCTAGGTACTCCGTGGTGCACTACCCAAGGTGGGAATGCAGTGGCGGAGGAGCAGCCATCTGTTTTAGATCTGACCTGGGCTTCACTGTGAACCCGGTGGGAACCATCAGATCTTTTGAGTGTGTGGCAGTGCATGGGGTTCCGGGTGCAGGCTGCAGGATTCTCCTTATTTGCCACCCTCCTGGGGTAGGGGGAGATTTCCTGCAGGAGTCTGAGGACTTTGTCGGCGAGTTAGGTGTCCCCTAGATGTTAAGTTCTGGGGGACTTCAATGCCTGGCTCAACGACGAATCCTCGCAATCTGAGTCCTGCCTCCTCCAGTTGATGTTATCACTGGGCCTGACACAAGAAGTTACTTCTGTGACCCATCACCATGGCCACATGTTGGATCTGGTGTTCTCACTGGGGCTTGAGGTATCCAACCTCAAGACTGATCAGGTTGTGTGGTCTGATCATTGCACGGTGAAGTTCTAATTTGGGGCTCTCCCTCCCCCCCAATGAGATGGTTGACTATCGCCCTTTAAGAGGACTGTCCTCGGAGGGACAACTGGCAGTAGCTGATCTATCTAGTGTAGATGCTGCATGTGGGATCGGTGAAGTGGTTGCCGCATATAATAGGGCAGTTTCGGGGGCTCTCGATACCCTCGCACAGGTCCACGTACAACTCAAATCCTCTCACTTGAAATCTCTATGGTTCAATGGTCACCTCAAGGTAGTGAAGATCAGGGGTCAGAAGTTGGAGCGTTGTTGGCGGAGTTCCCGGTCGGATGTGGATAAAATGGCCCTGTGTGCTCACTATGTTGAATACCAGGGAGCAATCAACCGTAAGAAGGCAGAGTTCCTGTCCAGGGAGACTGCTGCAGGGAAGAACCCACCATCTCAGCTTTTTCAAACTGTAGACATATTTCTTTATCTGGCCTGTCTGCAGCTGAAAAAAGCCTTTTCAATCACTTTATGTGATGAGTTTGCTCAGTTCTTCACTGACAGGGTGTCCTCTATCTGGCAGGGGATCCTGTCATTGAGTTGCGTTGCAACTTGCAGTGATCAGTCTGGGAGTCGCAGAGGTGCACCGCCTGTCTGTGATGAGTTCAAACCAGTGGAGGTGGCTGAAGTCACTGAGGTCACCTCAAAGCTGAAGCACACATATTGTTAGCTGTACCCAGCTCCAACACATGTTTTAATGAGATATGTTGGTTCTGTTGGCCCAGTGTTCGCCATGATTGTCCAGGGTTCACTGTCAGAAGGGGTCTTCCCAGATTCCTTGAAGGAGGCTCTGGTGAGGCCCCTTCTGAAGAAGTCATCTTTTGACCCAGATATCTTGGCGAATTACCGTTCTATCTCCAATCTTCCCTTTTTGGCTAACGTTGAGAAGACTGTGGCGCAACAGCTTGAGAAGCACCTTGTGACTTCTGACATCTATGAGCCACTCCAGTCAGGTTTTAGAGCCAGGCATAGCACCAAAACGGCATTAGTCAGGGTGCACAATGACCTTCTCGGGGCTAGGGATAGAGGAGATAGATCAGTTCTTGTTCTCCTCGATCTCTCTTCAGCTTTTGATACTGTAGATCACATTGTGCTTCTCGATCGCCTCAGAGAGTACTATGAACTCACCAGTACTGTCATCAACTGGTTTGAGTCCTATTTCACTGGTAGGAAGCAGCAGGCAGTGATGAGGAATTTCTCCTTATCCCCAATGCTCCTGCCTTGTAGAGTACCTCAGTGGTCAATCTTGTTGCCGATGTTATATATGCTGCCCCTGGGAGCACTCATTAGGTGATACAATGTGGGTTTTCACTGCTATGCAGATGCTACCGAATTGTATCTGCCCTTTGTCCTTGGAACACCGGATGCTGTAGAAGTGCTTAACATCTGCCTGGTCGAGATTAATAACTGGATGTCCTTCAGCTGGCTGCAACTGAACCCTGATAAGATGGAGGTGCTGGTGGTTGAGTCAGGTCAAGGGCGTGATGGGAGTGCTTCCGGCGGGGCCTCGGGTCTTTTCCTGGGACCTACACAGTTGACTGCCTCCTCTAGGGTGCAAGATCTTGGTGTGATCCTGGATGACAGGCTGACATTTGAAGCTCAGGTTTCATCTGTTGTCCACAGTGGTTTTTACCACTTGAGGAACACTGCCAGGATCAAACCCTTAGGTCCGCCTGAAGACCTGCCCACACTAGTTCATGCCTTTGTGACATCCAGGCTTGATTACTGTAACATTCTTTACTCTGGGATCTCTGGAGGTACACTCCGCTGACTGCAGCTGGTGCAGAATGCTGCTGCCAGGTTACTCACTGGCTTTTCTAGGTCCAGCCATGTGACCCCAGTTTTGTGGACTCTGCACTGGCTGCCGGTCAAGTGGAGGGTTATCTTCAAGGTGAGTCTTTTCACCTATAAGGCCCTACATGGACTAGACCTTCTGACACTGGCTGTCTCAGTCCGATCACTCTGCTCCTCGACCAGGGGCTTCCTGGAGGTTCTCAGGACCGGACTTAAAACTGCCGGTGATCGGCCCTTTAGTGTCGTTGACCTGGTCTTGTAGAATATTCTTCCACCTCAGATTAGGGAGGCCCCATCGGTTGAGTGTTTTAAGAGTGGTCTCAAGGCCCTTCTATTTTCTTTGGCCTTCCCAGATGATATGATTTAACCAGCTTTTAAGTCTGATTTTAACTGTATCTGCTGTTTTAATAATTTTTTTGATATTTATTATTCTTTTGTTTTTAATGCAGTTGCTGTTATTTCACCTGCCTTTGTGTGAGTTAGGTGCCCAGAGCTTCCAGGATTGGGCACCATACAAATAAACTTTGTCTTGCAGGGATTTATTTAACTCTAAAAATTGATTAACGTTTTGCTCATAAAAGTGCTAAATCTTTGTGAAAATGCATAGCTCTTGCCTCACTGTGTTTAACAAACACAGCACTTCTAGAAAATCTATATAAATACTTTCTGTACAGTTAGTATTATACCAAGAAAAAAAACTGCTAATCAATTATTTAAAACCCTGTCTTGCCTTTGTACTTATGTGGCCTTTATGCCCTCCATTACACAAAGAGCCACCCCTCCTCCTTTTTTGCCTACCCTGTCCCTTCTGAATAGCGTATACCCTGGTACAACTGCACCCTAGTCCTGATTATCATTGTACCAGGTCTCTGTACCTGTGACTATATCTAGGTTTGCTGCCACCATTGTGGCCTCTAGGTCTGCGAGTATTTGCACACATGGCTCTCCAGTTATTACTGCCATCTCCCTTCTTTCTGCCCATTTGCCCTCCCCTATCACTTCCCTTATTTCCTTTCCTCCCTCCTCTGCCCTTGCTTACCAGACTTCCTCCTTGCACACGGAATACAAACATAGAATTCCCAGTCAACCACAGAAGATGCAGCCACACGTTTAAACTCATGCATTCACAGGTTCTTAATTTTGTAAGCACATTTTTTGTTGTTAAGATTTATGGAAAGCGGTCAGTATCGTGAACAAAATAAACTAAATGTGAAGCCATAATACTGTGAAAATGTGTTTTGAAAACTAAAGCCATGAGTCCAGACATGTGCATCAGCATCGAAGGAAATACGCATGCCCGGTCTCACAAATTTTAGTTTTAACATATTTTCACAGTGTTACAATCCTCGCTTTGACGTTATAGTTTATTTTATAAATGTTACTGACCACTTCCCATTAATATTTAAAAGAAAATTGTGCTAAGCCGCTCATGTTGTGTGCTCTCACTATGTAGTGTGCCCCCTTTTAATATGTGCAAACACCAGGGTGCCCACCCCCAGTGCTACCAAACATCGGTGACACTGGAGTGCCCAATCCCCAGTGTCATCAATGGACCTGTAACCAGGACCAGTAATGAGGAAAAAAGCCCCTCACAGTCTTTTTTTGTTATTGTTAAATACATGAAAAACAGAAAAACACCCATCAATGTCTTTTGTAGCCTTCCTGAACCCGACCACCCACAACCCCCCCCACCATATCCCTCACCTACCGAAAACCTGTTCAACACCACAGATCCACTCTGCAAGGAAAACCAGTCCTCCTCCTGAAACTGGGACTGCGAACTGAGGAAACATGGTACATGTGGTCAATGCATTTTTAACTTTTACTCACAGCTTGGTCTTTTACAGTATTAGTATTTTTTTCACCCAATTTTCAATATAGCCTTTTTTGCACTCCACCTCGTCAACAAGATAGGTGACATTTTTCAAATCTGGCCCGAAGACAGCTAAATCACCTTTCAGGCCAGATTTGAAAAATTTCACCTACTAGATTCATGAAGTGGGGTCATAAAAAGAGTATGTTAACATTTTGGGGAAAAAAGCTTAAAAAATAAAGTTATGAAGATGCACCGGAAATTTTCAGTGTTCATTCATAACTGGTCATTTTCAAAATTTTGACCACAAATTTTTAATAAAGCCTTTTTTTCACATCACCTCATGAACGTGACAGCTGTAATTTCTCAAATCCTGGCAAAAACATGTTCTCGCACCTGTGGCATGAAATGACGTTTCAGCCAATATTTTATAAATTATACCTGTCATGCCTTGGGGAGTCAGTCATGAAGAGACAATGTTGAGCGGTAAGGCACCTGCTCAACACACTGGTGATCCGGGTTCATGCCCTGCACCTGGGACAGCAGGAGCAGAGACGTGCAGGGAGGGTTAAGAGCATTTGCACGCATGTTATTCACCCTGGGAGGGAGGGTTCGGCCTACACCGCCACAAACGTGCAGCCGTCCAATGGGAGAGGGGAGGGATGGAGGGAGAAAACAGAAAATGGCATGATAGCCGAGCATGGTGTCCCCTACACTGCCATCCGCCCACCGTACCATCCTTGCCCGCCACCTCCTGACCATCACTCCCAATGGCTCAAGCACTTCACGTCTGGTGGTAGCGGGAGAGTGCGGCATCAGGGATAAGTTGGAACATTGAAGGGTGTCAGCAAAGCATGGGGCGTCTGGAGGCAGAAGACGGCAGCACAGTAGAGGATGTTTGGTCAAGGGGCCAAAGCTTGGGAGTTCAAAAGAGTGGGGCCCCAGGAGTTGTGCAAAAGACTTTTCATGCTCATGTTCCCTTGGTCTCCGCAGCTCACCACTGGGGACGTGGCAGGGGTCACGAATCTCGGCGCGGTCCTTGGTCCCCATCCTGCCTTGTATTACCCCCTGGGAGAAGAAGCAGGGAGGAGGGACTACCCCCACCTGTGCCACATGTCAGGCCTCTGACTGACCCGGTCCGCACCTCCCCCCACCAGTCTTGAAATCAGACAAGCTACGGGGCCATTTTCCTTTTTTCTTCCCGGTACCCGAGGATGTAGGCAGTCGAGGGGGGCTATGGAGAAAGCACACGCTGCAACGTTACGCCTGTCTGGACCCCAGCCAATGTCTTCCCCACCCACGTGGCACCCTGCTGCACCTCCATCCGTGTGCACCTAGGTGGTGGCTTTGCAGCGGGAGCGGCATCTCTCTCTTCCCGGAGGAGAGCATCCCTAGGGTGCTTAATCCTCCTCCTCCCCCTAGCCGACCCTCCAGCTGCCGGGCTCATTCCCGAACCTGGACTGCCAGTGTCGCAAGCGGTAGCACTACTGCTGTGCCGACAGGCCAGCCCAAAACACTATATTGAAAATTTGAGGTCAAGATGTCCATCCAGCTGGCACAGCAGTAGCGATACTGCTCGTGATGCTGGCAACCAGAGTTCAGCTGCGGACTTGGGTCATCTGGGGCAAGCCGGGGGGCCGGAGATAAAGCGTCTGTCAGATCACTCTCCTCCTCCAGGTAGGGAGGAATGTAATCCCTGCTGCAATACCTCCACCTGGGCAACTACAGGTGGAGGTGCAGTTTGGGGATGTCATGGGTGGGGTGGATGTCAGCCAAGTTCCGGGACGGCCGTCACGTAGTGATGTGCCTCCCTCGGAGTTCCCAGAGTGCTGACATCCTTGGGGCTGGGAGAAAGCAGAAAAATACCCCCGCAGCCAAACCTGGAGACAGCCTCCAGCACACAGCCCTTCTAACTGAACAATCCCTGAGAGGTGCCTGACAAAACTTCAGACAGGTTGGGGGGAGTGGTAAGGGGAAGGCCACTCCCCCCTCCTTGCCAGGGGGCAAACCAAGGCAGCATGGAGGTAACCCCAGCAGGGAAGAGGTTCGGGTGCAGCCAAGCCTAGGAGAGCCCAAGGGACAGTAAGGCTGCAGGAGAAGGGGTGTATAAAACTGCAAATTAAAAAAAAAAAAGAACATTTGAGGTCAAGATGTAAAAACAAAATTATGAAGAAACATGTGCAGGTCCTGCTGTTGGCCCAGCAGGTAGCATGTTGTGGTCCTGTGCCAGCGACTCGAGCCTAAACAGAAGGCTGGACAGCAAAAGGATGGGGCCTGCACGGTCATGCGCCACCAGTCCTAGCCTGGAAAGGTACTGCGCAGTATTTGATCGCACTGGTGACACCCTGTGGTGGGCCATCAGAGGTCGAAAATAAATTTCGCAGCCAGTAGCCAGCAGGGCTAGTGACTGGGAAAATCCACTACCACCACACACCTTTCCACTGGCCTAGCTGGTGTACTTATTGAAATGTTACCTTCTCCAGCACAAGCCTGCAGGGCTACTTAAAGGAAAATCTTACTAGACCGATACTGAATCTACCAGCATTTGGCTAGTGGGCCGGTGCCAGTTTCGACCCCAGGGCCATGGAGCCTTTCCTCACAAGGGGTTGACGTGCATGTCAAGGCCTGATTGAGCCATGTTTTGCATAGGTAATAGTAAGCTGGCATGAAAAATGGAGCCTGAAATATCTCCACTATTCTAGAGGCCAACCCAGTAGAACAGCAGTAGCGCTACCACTCACAACACTGACGACCCTGGTTGGAGAAGTAACCTGGATTGCCAATACTATGTGCCACAGAAGTTCAGACTCCGAGCCTTAGAAAAACAGGTTCTCACCTGTAACAGTAGATCTCACTTCGAGATAGAGCTCTTGCAGCAGGTAATAAACATTAGGACTATGCCGCCAGGCATTAGGACCCCACAGAAAAATTCTAGCTTGCAGTCCAAGGTAGGGGACCACCCCCTTACGTCTGCCCCACCCCTGACGTCACCACTGGTATAAAAGGGCAGTCCCCCGGCACCACCTCAGTTTTTTACCCACCGTCGACCCATGCATCTCTGCTCCACAGATGCCTCCTGCTTCCAGTCAACCACCATTTTCACACAGTTATCGTTTTTTCATCGAAATTACCGAATTTGTTGTGTATGTCTATCCAGCCATCTTCATCCACAGAGCGACAGAAACCGAAGCATGTGTGTGGCAAGCAGATCCAGGCAAAAGACGCCCATTCTGCCTGCCTGCTGTGTCTAAGCCCCAACCATAAGCTGGACACCTGCCCACATTACCTCAGCTTCAACAGGAGGACCCACATTCGCCGCCTACAGACTATAAAAGCATACCTCCTTGAACAACAAGTGGCTGCCATACAGAAGCCCCACTCAGGGCACAGCTCACCTTCCTCCTCCACCAAGGATTCCTCCCATAGAGAGAAAAAAATCGAGCAGGAAGCACTATTATCAGTACAAGGACAGGTCCAGGTCAGAATCCCGTCCCAGGTCTCTACATAAGGTTTCCAAACGTTTTGCCTTCGACGCGAGGTCAGACTCAGCCCCTCCGGTTTCCCTCGCTCTCCCGAGATTACTATTAAGGAAGCCCCCCACCTCCACTCAGATGTCCGTCGGGGAGTCTTCAGGGCTAGGGCCTTCCCAGGCTCCCATTTCCTTGGCTATCAGGCCCCAGACGCTTGCGCTAGGGTCTCAGCCAGCAGGATTGGCCCATTCTTTGTCAGACAGCAGGTCGGAGCCTGCTGTCCACAAAGCCGTGTCCTCTGGGTCGTCAAACAGAATGCCAGGGTCCGACGACACCAAGAGGTGTCAGGAACATGAGCGGCACAAGAAATCACGCTCGCCTTCCAAGCAGTCGTTGGCCAGGGCTCCAGACCAATATCAGTCCTCAACGCCCTATGACTCCACCACGAGCCAGACCAGATGTCACCCTCCAAGCCACCGTCTCATTTGCAGGGCTCTGAAAAGGGTCTAACTACAGACTCGACATCGGGGAAACCGATGCCTGTCTCCGAGGGAACTATGGATCAGGCATCACTCCCTCCGCTTCTACCTCCCCCTCGGAAGCCCGATAAGCAGATGCAAAGGCACCCAATGCCAGGGGATGGCATACCACCAGACCCAACCTTCGATACAGCGGCACCATCGGACCCAACACCAGGAGGAACTATACTGCAGGGTCAGACGGCAGGCGACTTGGGCGCCCCTACCCCAAAGCCAGAACCCCAGCCAGGCTCCGTGGTCCCTTTGGCTGAAGTCAGCGCTCTTTTCACTAGCTGGTGGAACACTATCAAAGGGGATCTTTTGCCCAGACTGCCGGAGCTGAACCCTACCTCCACGGGGACCCCTCTCAGCTCTGCCTAGGCAACCGACTCCTTCACGAAGATCACCTTCACCACCCTAGATGCCAGCCTGCGCAGCTCCAGGGGGCGATGGACAGGAACCTCCCGAATCATGTCGGCACAGTCATCACCCATTGTCCACATCCTCCTCTAGATGCCAGAGTATCTCTAGAGGACGTCGGTCTACATCTTCAGAGGAATCCACTAGAGGCTCCTCCTCCTATGATTCATCAGAAGACTACTTATTTTTTTCCGGCCCTGGATCCACAGAGGGATTCCCCAAGATCTCCTCTGGATGATCCATCCTTCCTAGATGTGATGAGACACCTTCAGTTCCTCAACCACTGGGAGACGGAAGATTTAGACCCCAAGACACCCCGCCTGGTAAAATTCTTAGGGGCCACTGACCTGAAACCATTAGTCATTCCACCACTGGCAGAGCTCTTCCAGGATGTTATGAAAGTAGCCTGGAAACACCCTTCCATGACCTCGACGGTTCCTAAGAAGACTGACCACTTACACAGAACCCCGAGGGAGGAACTACATTTGAGCGAGCAACCCAAAGCAGATTCAGTGATCCTTACGGCTGCTCATGTGAAGACAACAGCCAAAACATATGAGCTCCCAACCACCGGATAAGGAGTCCAGGAAGATGGACCATTTTGGCTGGAAGGTGTACTCTTCGGCCACCTGCACTGTCTGGTCACTAAGTTTTCTGGCATACATGGTGATGTATCAGAAATCTCTCTGGAATAAAGCCATGGACCTGGCTAGGTCACAGTCCGCCTCCACTAATAAGTCAGAGCTCTTAGTTATAACACATTACCAAAGCAGCAAAAATCTTAGTGCCAGTCTAATAGTTTACCCCACCCAGGGTCCTGTTGGGATGCCTAATCACGGATTAAGGTTAGTTTTAGGACAGAAAAAAGATTGAGTGTGCCCAATTCAACAGTGACAAGTTTCTAACAGCAAAGAAAATCTAGGTTCTCAAAGCACTGTAAGAACATCCAATAAATATGTTAGGAGCTTATCAAGGTTTCACAAGAACGTTTACACTAAGACTGCAACTGTGATGTTGTCAGAGATTTAAAGGAAGGCTGTCACTAAGTGAATCTCCACCCCCCCAGTTCCCAAAGCCTTACCCTCTCGATTAGGTTTTTTGCAAGCCAGAAAAATGTTTAACTGTTTTAACTTACTTTACTTTCTAGTTGTAAACTCTGTGATGAGGTAACATGGTAGACGCTGCATGGTGCCATTTCATGTGACAGTGCGGAGCTGCGCCGCTCGCGTGTATTAAAAAGCAATACAAGCGAGTGTTGCTGTGCCCCACTGTCATATGAAAGGCACTGTGCAGCATCTGCCATGTTGCCTTGTCCCGGAGTTTACAACTAGAAATTAAAATAAGTTAAAGCAGCAACTTTCAGCAGCTCCCAGGGAATTTTCTTAAAAACAGCTATTAAATTTGTAACTCTCGCCCCATATAGTTCCCCAGTAGTGTAAAACAACCGGTAGAAGTCTGCTGTGGGTAAAAACCAGGGAGCTGCTGCCATATCCTCCAATTTTTTTCGCCCCTAAGACACCACAGTCACAGTGGGAAGAAAGGCCTGCGTCCTCTAGTGATGCGGCAATCTCCAGTGATCCGCCTCAAGGGGGAGCGTCGCTGATTACTATTCAGGCTACGCTCAATCAGCTGGTCCGGTCAGTGCAAGAAATTGATAAGAAGCTTGACTCCCCGGGTCTCGGCCTTAAGAGACCAGAATGGATCAATGTTAGCAGGTGACCCAGAGGACTGAGGGCACTATGCTGAAGGTGTGTGATGCCACTGCTACGCTCATTAAAGAATACTCCTTGCTCCGTCAGTGGCTGTAGGGACTAAAAAAACTAGGCCCATGACAGGAACTTACGGGTAGTGGGCCTTTCCGAAAATGCCGAAGGGGAAGACTGCCTTTTGTTTGTTCAGTCCTTTTTGCCCTTTATTCTGGGCTTATCAGAAGACGACCCACCTATCTCTATAAAAAAGGCTTACCGGATTACCCCCAGGCAGCTGTTGAGACAAGTGAAGGCTCCTAGGATGCTGCTGGTGGTTTCCACAGGAGTTGGGGACAGTGATAAGAGTGCTGGCTCCGGCACGAAGGAAGCGATCGCTTAAATATGGAGAGGATAGTGTGTTCAACTTCCCGGATTTATCTTATACTACAAGGTAGAGGCGCAAGGCTCTTGACGATGTCTGAGGTCGACTCTGACAGTTGAAAATTCAGCACCAACTCCTATTCCCTGCGCTTTTGAGACTGACCTGGCAGGGCAATGTTTACAGTTTAACGACCCCAAGGACGTGGAGAAACTGCTTGGTCTTACTGAAAAAGAGCTAGGGGGGTGGGAGAAGAAAAAATTACTCACCGCAGTAATCTTCTTTCTTCCAAGGGGTCCTTTAGCATCAGTAACTTTAGCAGTTAGCTGGCTAGGTGCAACTGCCCCAGAGGTGTGCCTTTAACAGCAATTTAAATGAGCTTAGGGCCATAGCTAATCAGAAAACAAGAAGGGTAGTGAGCGGAGTGAGAGCTGCTCAAGGCTTCAGAATTTTTTCAAAGGAAAAACGAGGGCACATGCCCCAAAAAGAAGTAACAGGATTCAAACAACATGCAAATGTCCACAAAAGTGGAAACAGAAACAACACCACAAGATAAAAACTCATCAATAAGAAACCCCAAATTTGGTAAGAGATGTGATAAAGAGCCCTTCTCCGATAGGTGAAAAGGGGAGGAAGGATGAGAGCTTACTGATGCTAAAGGACCCCTTGTAAGACAGAAGATTACTACAGTGAGTAATGTTTTCTTCTTATCCCAGGAGTCCTATAGCATCAGTAACATTAGCAGACTACAGAGCAGTACCAAGTGGGAGGTGGGTAGAGAACCTACTTGGAAAGAGGCTCTGCAGAACCGCCCTGCCAAATTTGGCATCAGATTTGGTCTGCACCTCCAAACTGTAGTGATTCACAAAGGTGTGTACAGATTTCCAGGTAGCTGCTTTTCAGACATCCAGTAGAGGAATGTCCCTTGCTGCTGCAAGCGAGGCTGCCATGCCCCTGGTGTAGTGGGCCTGAAGACCCACTGGAGGTTGGCGACCAGCTTTTTCCTAGCAGAATTTAATACAAGAGACATACCCCAGGAAATAGTTGTCTTCGTAGCTGGTCTTCCCCAGCCCACATACCAGTAGGTGGGGAACAACTGAGAGGAACAGCCTCTGGACTGTCTAGTATGCTCTAGGTAGTAGAAGATGGCTCTTTTGACATCCAAGCTGTGGAGCTTTTGCTTGCCAGGAGTTGATTTCTCAGTAAAGAAGACAGGCGAGTAACGGACTGGTCCAAGTGGAACTCTGAAACCACCTTTGCAGAAATGCCTATTTGTCTTAAGCCCAACTTTATCGTTGTGAGGGAAAATGTAAAGTGGCTCAGTGCACAGGGCTTGTTGCAACAACTTGTTGCTCAGCGTGCCTTCCTGGTGAAACAGTTCAATAAATAAATAAAAACAGGGCCTGTAGCTCTGAAAACCTCCTGGCAGTGGAACTGGCTACCAGGAAGCCTGTCTTCCAAATTATGAACTTGATGTGGGCTGTGGACACAGGCTCGAAGGGTGGCTTCATGAGCCTGTCTGTGCAAAGGTTAGGGCTCCAAAAGGATCCTGGATTGGAGGCTGGGGATGCAAGAGGCCTTTGAAAAACTATTTAAATATGGTGTGGGGAAAAAAGAAAAAATTACTCACCTTAGTAATGTTGTTTCTTCTAATGGAGTCTTGCTATATTCTGACATATGCAGTTAGGTCCTGCCTTTCAACTACCCCAGAGAACAAAGAGTTACAGTACATTTTCTATGCTTAGCATAGAATGTTCATCACGAGCTCGGCTGAAGCACCTGTCTGCTGCTGTTTAAACTGCAACAGTCAGATCTTTACGAGCAAAGACTCACTAGGTGTTCTGTGTGGAAACTGTAAAATTCGTACTAGTCAACTGGTAAACATATAAAAGTTTTTTGGTTTCAAAGGAAGACTCAAGTCAGGAAACCCAAAATCAAAAACACATCCAAAACACAACCTTCACCCAAACAAAAAAGAGGGTGCAAAAAGGACACCCCTAGGGTGCCAACACTGCTCCTGCCCACCCACATCCCGAAAACTAGGTTCTGAGAGGGAAGGCGGGGGGGAAGTCAGAATACAGCAAGACTCCATTAGAAGAAACAACATTACTAAGGTAATTTTTTTCTTCAAACAACATGAAATCTTGCTGTATTCTGACATATGCAGACTACTAAGCAGTACCTCCATGGAGGAGGGGCAGAACCTACTTTGGGAACAGGCTCTGAAGTACTGCTGTGCCAAACCGAGCATCACTCCTAGCCTGGATATCCAGAGAGTAATGCTTGGTGAAAGTATGGACTGTTTTCCAGGTGGCTGCTTGACAAATTTCTAAGAGAAGAATATCTCTGGCCGCAGCCAAAGATGTGGCTGTACCTCTAGTGGAATGAACCCTCAGGCCTGAGGGTGGATTTTTTCCCAGTTTCTCATAGCAGAATTGGATACAGGATAAAATCCACCTGGCAATAGATCTCTTAGTGGCAGGTTTGCCCTTCCCAACTTCTCCATAAGTAAGGAACAACTGGAGGGATTCAAACCTGTGACCCTCGGTACGCTCTATGTAGTAGCTAAGGACTCTTAACATCCAAGCTGTGTAGCCTCCTCTCCCCCTGAGGACGAATGGTGAGTGAAGAAAACAGGGAAAGAAACAGACTGGTTGAGGTGGAAATCTGAAACCACTTCAGGTAAGAACTTTCTGTTAGTTCTAAGGACCACTTTATCTCTGTGAAAAGAGATGAAATCAGATTCCAATGACAGGGCTTGCAATTCACTGATACGTCTGGCAGAAGTCATGGCTACCAAAAACACAGTTTTCCAAGTCAAGTACTTAAGCTCTGCTGAGGACAAAGGCTTGAAGCGGGGTTGCATAAGCTGAGCAATG
Source organism: Neoceratodus forsteri (assembly GCA_016271365.2). NCBI lineage: Eukaryota > Metazoa > Chordata > Ceratodontiformes > Ceratodontidae > Neoceratodus > Neoceratodus forsteri. The sequence goes on from CM057449.1 coordinate 486,297,254, forward strand.
CAAACATTAAGGTCCCAAGCAGGAGCAGGATCCCTAAAGTGGGGAGTGGTGTGAAGCAATCCCTTGAAAAACTTACAGAATACAGGATGGGATGAAAGAGAGGAAGACTTGCCTACTGACAGAAAAGCAGAAACAGCTGCCAAGTGTACTTTAAGGGTAGCTGGTCTGAGGCCTAGGCCATTAAGATGGACCATATAATCCAGAACCGTAGGCAGGTCAGCAGAGTCTGGAGAAATATTCCTCTTAGAACACCAAATGCTGAATCTTTTCTATTTGGAGTTGTAAGTCTTCCTGGTGGAAGGCTTTCGAGAAGCCTTAAGGATATCCAGAACCCCTTGGGAAAGATGCAGATCTGCAAACTCTAACTCTTCAAGAGCCAAGCCTTGAGATTGAGAGACTGAAGATTCGGGTACCAAATCCTCCCATGAGAGGATGTTAACAGGTTGTAATTACTGGGAAGAGACAGGGGAAGGTGAACTGTTAGGGACAGCAACAAGGGATACCATGGCTGTCTGGCCCAGTCTGGAGCAATCAGAATCACCTTACATGGTTGTGACCTTATCTTGACTAGCACCCTGAACAGGAGAGGGAAAGGGGGAAAGCATACAGAAATTTCCCTTCCCAGTTCAGAATCAGAGCATCCAGGGGGACTGAGCCCAAGACTGGGGGTCTGCAACAAAAGAGAGGAAGTTGGTGATTGTCTGGGGCTGCAAAAAGATCTATCTCTGGAGTGCCCCATCTCGAGAAAATCTCTTTCAAAACTAGAGGATCCAGGGTCCATTCGTGATGGCCCTGGGATATTCTGCTCAGTGCATCTGCTAGGACACTGTCCTTCCCTGGGAGGTGAACTGCTATCAGAGAGGTTTGCAGGGAATAGGCCAGGGACCATAACTTCATTGCTTCTGTGCACAAGGTCATAGACCGAGTGCTTCCTTGCTTGTTGATGTACCACGTGGTGGTGTTGTCAGTTCTGACCTGAACCACCTTGTTCTGTACAGATTTAGAAAAAGCTTGCAGTGCCAGAAACACTGTTCTGAGTTCCAAGAGATTGATGTGAAGCAGAGATTCCTGAGGTGACCACAGTCCTTGGGAGGTAAGATCCCCCAAATGGGCTCCCCCAGCCCAACAGGGAAGCATCTATGGTGAGTATCACTGAATGAGACTGAGACACAAATGGAACCCCTTGTCTCAAATTGTCCTGATCCTGCCACCATTGCAAGGCTTGGATCAGGGTTTGAGTCACTGGGAATAGTTTCGTGAGGGAACCCTTTCTTTGGGACCAAAAGGCTCTTAAATGGAACTGAATGTCCCTCTTTTGGAATCTTGCTCCCTGGACCACTGCTGTGGAAGCTGCCATGTGGCCCAGTAGCTGAAGGAAATGCCTTGCTGGTCGAGACACCTGAAGGGTGAATTAAGAGGCCAGTTCCATAAGGGTCCTTGCCCTTTCCAGGGGAAGGAAGGCTCTTGCCTTTACTGTATCCAGTTCTGCACCTATGAAGGTGAGGAGCTGTACTGGTTCGAGAACTGACTTTAGTAGGCTGAGAAGGAATCCTAAGGAAGTGAGCACTTGCTGGGTCACTTGCAGATGTGACTTGACTTGGTCTGGAGACTGACCTACTATGAGCCAGTCTTCCAAGTATGGGAAGATGGAGATCTTTTGTCTTCTTAGGAAGGCAACAACTACTGCCAAGCACTTTGTGAAGACCCATGGGGCTGATGTTAGGCCAAAGAGCATTGCTCTGAATTGACAGTGGCCTGAGGGCAACTCGAACCTGAGGTACTTCCCATGGGAGCACCTGATGGGAATGTGAAAGTAGGCATCTTTGAGGTCCAGGGAGGCTAGCCAGTACTCTGGCCTTAGAGAGGGAAGGATAATTCCCAGAGTTACCATTTTGAACTTTGGCTTCAAAGATGTTTGTTAAGATATCTTAGGTCCAGGATGGGCCGCCATTCTCCTGTCTTTTTGGGGGTTAGGAAGTACCTGAAGTACAATCCTTTGCCCCTGTGTAGGGTAGGAACTCTCTCTATAGCTCTGAGAGCTAGGAGAGAAGAAACATCTGCCTCTAGGGCAAGGGTCTCTGAGAGATTTGCAGGTGGAAAAGATCTGGCTCTCATCTTGGGAAATTTTTTGAAGCTGAGAACCAGACCCTGACTTACTACTTCCAGGACCCACTTGTCTGATGTAAGAGACTTCCAGACCTGGACAAACTAAGCCAGCCTGCCCCCTACTGGGATGGGAAAATCAACCCGGGCAGACCCATCAGAAGGTCTGCTTGGCAGGGGCCTTAGGCTGAGGGGTGGATGCAGGCCTGCTCATCCCCCTTCTGCCTCTCCCTCTAAAGAACCCCTTCTGCGAAAAGGAAGAAGAGGAGGCCTGAGCTTGGTAAAAAGGCCTTTGGAAAGGCCTGCCCCTGCCCCTGGACTGCTGCCTTTGAGGAGTTGCTTGCCTTTCTCTGGCCTGAGCACTCCTGTAAGTGGTCCTGTACTCGTCCATCTTCGTCATGTAATTCTCTGTCTGCTCCCCAAACAGAGAATTACCAATTACAGGAAAATCCATGGCCTTAGCCTGGGTATCCTGTGAGAGGCTAGTACATCTGAGCCAAGCCATCCTCCAAAGAGCCACAGATGTAGCCATGACTCTTGATGATACATCACTGGAGTCTACAGCAGCATGAAACTGTACTGTTGATGCCTCAATCCCATCTGCAGCCACCTGCTCCAGCTCCTTGGCAAGCTGGTCAGGGGCCTGTTTAGCAAGAGCCAGCACAGTATCCCACCTGGACTTCTGTTACCTGGCTGTACAGGCCATATAGTTAGCCTGCCTGAGTCCCAAAGATGCTGCCATGTATTGTTTATTTGCCATGGCATCAATCTTCCTGGAGTCCTTGTCTGGGGGGTGTGATGCCAAGGGGATGTTTGCCTTATCACAGGCAGCAGCCTGCACAACCCCAACATGGCAGCATTGCTGAAAAAGGAACTCCATGTCTGAGCCTGAGAGAATGTACCTCTTGTCCATCTGTCTGTCCACAGGGGGTATAGAATTAGGAGACTTAAGAATTTTTTGTGTCTGTTTCCTAAAAGATTTGTGGAGGGGAACAGACAGTCTCCTGGACTCTGGGATGTCCATCATCTCAACATAATCAGGCTCTTCCTGATCCTCTACTGCTTCCTCCACAGGAAGCTGAAGGATATCAGCCACTTTTTTGTAAAACATGTAGTGTTAAGGGGATTCAGAAAGCCTAGGAGGAGAAACACCTGAAGGTCTACCTGGGGAGATGTCCGGGTCAATAGGCACATCCAGACTTTCACCATCACCATAATCATCCTCATACTCTCCCTCCTCCTCCTCCGGTTCATAAAATTCTTCCAAAGTATAATCTGGAACCGACCGAACCGAGCCCCTGCCAGATGGTGCCAGTTCGGTAGGAACCAAACTAAGCGACTGCATAATCCTTATCACCTTGGCTATCTCATCGGCGGTCGGAGTATGAAATTCTGGGTCCGAACCGGTCGATTTGTCTTTTCTTTTTATCGGAACCAATTCCTCGGAATTGGCTCTCCTTTTGCCCGAAGAAGTATCACCCTGGTCAGAGGGCTCTCCTTCTGGTTTGGTCGGAACTGAACCAGGCTGCCCATCCGGGTCAGCGGACTTCTTGGCCTCCCTTTCCCTCAGTCTACCTAATCTCTTTTCCAGGGTAGATTTGGGAAAATTCTTGCAAATTTGGCAGTCTGAATCGAGGTGGTCAAACCCCAGACAATAAACACAGGTGATGTGGGGATCGGCCTTGGCAAAGACCTCCCCACACACACTGCAAGGCTGAAACCCAGTGGGCCCGGTTTTTTTCTTGTGTTTCTCAGACATGGCCAATCCTAACCAAAACGCATCTTTTTCGCCGCAATCCGCCAGGCAAGACTTCTATCGGTTCCTCACTGTCATGGGTCTTGGAAAAAAACGTAATTAAATCCGTTTTTTTTTAGAACCAATACAGACCGGTTACTGCACTCTAAAGTAAGCACAGTTTTTTTTTTCTCAAACTGATCAGTTCAGCCGAACCGATCCACAGTTTACAAGTTCCACACAGAAACAGAACAAAAACCTATCTAGTACTCACGGTACCACAGACAGAGACTTGAATTGACTAAGTGGAAACAGCAATTCAGTAGAAACCGACCGAAAACCGACACTTCAACCGACTCTTTGAACCGAGCAGCAGGAGCAATCTCCGGAGCGACTGTTCAGTGAGGTGGAGTAAAGAATCTGACGGTTGCAGTTTAAACAACAGCAGACAGGGGCTTCAACCGAGCTTGAGATGAACATTCTATGCTAAGCATAGAAAATTTAACTCTTTGTTCTCCGGGGCAGTTGAAAGGCAGGACCTAACTACATATGTCAGAATACAGCAAAACTTCATGTTGTTTGAATGATTTTTTCTTTCCCACCGAAAAGTAGGCTGAAATTGCCGCCAGGTGTAGCTTAAGGGAAGATGGTAGCAAGCCTGACACCTGTAAGAGTACCAGGCAAACTAGCAACTGGGGGTCTGAAACTGAATGGGATTCAACCTTCTTGCTCTTGCACCAGAGAGAAAACCTTTACATTTGGCTGCATAAGTCTTCTGAGTGTTTGATTTTTTAACCACTCTCAGTATCTTAAGGACCAGTTAAGAGTACTGTGAGGATGCAGACTCTAACTGTTCTAGAACCAGGCCTTGAGGTGAAAGGAGTGTATGCTTCGATACTGCACTCCTGTCTGAGGAAGGGTCAGCAGGGAGTGAGCTGAAGGCAGGCGAATGGACTGCTGCAGAGCACTGAGAGAAGGAGAGGGTACCAGGCTTGGTTGGACCAATCTGGAGTCACCAGGATCCTAGATGCAGGCTGTTGTAAGAGTTTCAGAAATACCGCGAGAATCAGGGGGAAAGGAGGGGATGCATATAAGAAGCTCCCTGAACAGACCGGGATGAAGGCGTCCACAGAAGGTGAGCCCAGAACTGGAGCCTGTAACAGAACTGAGGAAACTTGAAACTGAGGAGAGACAAAAAGATTCACTTCTGGGTGCCCTACTGCCTGAACACTGTGGCTAATACTTGTTTGATGACAGTTCATTAACTCTGGCCTTTACTGATGCAACTAGAGCCTCTGCCAGAGTACTGTGTTTGCCTGGGAGGTGAATCGCTGAAAGGCTGACTCCCAGTTAGAAAGCAAGAGACCAGTTTTTGTAGTGCCTGCGAACAGAGTACTCGTGATCTGGCCACTGCAGTAGTGTCTGTTCGACTCTGTAAGCCTGTCCTTTTATGACAGGAGAAAATGCTTTGAGCTAGAAAGATTTCTCTGAGTTCCAAAAGAAATGCGATTAACTGTGACTCTTGGAGAGTCTAGGTGCCACTTACTGAGGCAGTGTCCAGATGCGCTTCCCACCACAGGGGGAAGGCGTCTGTGGAACTGCTCTGTCAGAGATTTCTGCTTTGAAAACTGTTGTTTACTGAGATCAGCAAGCAACAAGAAGACCTGTGGGTGACGCATCCTGTATCTGAACCCTGGGACCACTGCAGGTACTGAAGCCATGTGCCCCAATAGCCTGAGGAAATGTCAAAGTTACGTGATTTGCTCAGGGCCGCATCATATACTGGACCAGCGAGGGTTAATGATTCAATTCCAGTCAAGTGCTTGCTGGCTGGTCTTGCTGTCCCTGGATGAAGAAAACTGCCAATGAGGGACATTTTGAATATTTGCCTGTGGAAGGAAGGCATATCCTTCCTGGATGCTGGGAGGGTTCCCGGTGAGACTTTGTTTAGATTTACCTGGGAACTGGAGACTACAGATAGAACCCTGTAAGTGGAAAAAAAAGGGGACTCCTTGACCTGACGAGGAGACTTTTTTATTATATTTTTTTTTTTATTAGTTGTTTAACCAGGAGTAGCACACTAAGCTGAACACTTTTTCACAGGTGCAACCTGGGAGCACAGGGAAGTTAAGTGACTTGTTTAGGGTCACACAGTATGCAAGTGGAAGCTGTGGGATACAAACCCAGGTTTGGCAACTTTGGCAGGCTAATCGGCAACTTAGGTGTAGCTAGAGAGACGCCCAGATTCCTGAGGTGTGCTGCTACCACTGCCCAGCACTTTATAAAGACTCTTGGGGCTGAGGAAGGCTGAAGGGCCGCAGTGAGCCCACCCTTATGTGAGACCTCATTAAAGGTATATAGAAAAAAGGGGGGGGGGGCCCTTTTTGGACCAGGGAGGCTAGCCTGTCTCCCTATTGTAAGGGCTGTATGAATAGTAACACAGTGATCATCTTAAATTTGGGATTTAACAGCAAGGTGGGAAGCCACTCCCCAGTTGTCTTTTGTGTCAGGAATTACATTGCGTAGATGCCCTTTCTTTTCATGGCCAGGGAACCTCTCCACCATTCGCAAAGCTAGAATGGTTTTTGCCTCCCACTCCCACAGTAACGTCTGTGTTGGGGATAGAGGCTTAAGACACCTGGATATGCATGAGGTATGCCCACACTAACATCAGACTTTAGACTGTGAAAACATCCCTGTACTGAGAGAAGGCTGGGAAAAATCCTCTGCCCCAATGCCCTCGGGAGGAATTTCCATGGGGCAGGGGGCCTTGTTGCAGCAAGATGTTCTGGAATCGAACAGTAAGTTTTGATCACAAGGAAAGTCCATGGCTTTAAACTGGGAGTCTGAGGGCAGACCAGTAGTTCCAGGCCAGACAAAGCGCCTCAGAGAGATGGCATAGGTCGCGACTCTGGAGGCGGCATTCTTGTTGTCGTCCCATGGAATTGGTACTACATAGCTTCCGGAGCAGGTTAGCCATAGCCACTGGCTCCTGCACCAAGAACCAGGACAGAATTTTCCGCAGTGCTTTTTTTTTTCCTTTTTTTAAATATTTGGCCGAAAAGCCAAGTAGGTAAAAATTTTGACAAGCATCTGCAGGTAACTAAGAAATCTATTTTCTCGAGTCCTCATCCGGGGGATAAGGAGGACAAGGAGACCCCAGCTTTCTCGCAGGCTGCCTGATGTGCTATACTCACATGGCTGGGATGTACAGACAGGCACTCAGTATTGTTAAACAATTGATATATTTATGTATTTATTTATTAACACTTCAAGACTGCTTGTAAACCTCTGCCACAGAAATGGGGGTTTGAAGCAGTTTCGTGGTATTTTATATATATATATATATATATATATATATATATATATATATATTTTCCCCTCATTATAGACAGGGCTTTTAGGAGGTGGAACCTTTTATCTCCCTATAACCTTTTCTTTTCTTATCCTCATCCTCTCCTTGGAAGGGCTCCTGAGAAGGGAGGTCCAGGGTGTCCGATATGTTTTGGATAAACAAAGGCATAAAGGGAGAACCTCCTTCATCATATAGGGTTCTAGACCATCCACATCATAAAAATTATACCTGTATCACCCTCAGTCTCAGAACTGTGGAACAGTGTTCCAGTAAAGAAAGGACCCATCTTTTGTAGGGTCTGAAACAGTTGCCATGCCTTTTCCATATTTTGCACAGGCGACATACTGCGCAGACTTTGCAAGTACTTTGTTTTTTCTGCATGCTTTAAGCTGCCTGTTGTCTCGCTACTGGCTCTCCCAGGAGCAACAGAAGCATTTATGTCTAGACAGAGTTTCTTTTTAGCCACTTCATCAGCGGCTTCATAAAGCTTCCTTTCTTTGTCACTTCTATTATTTTTTAATTTGTCAGGAACTTCATATTTGGAAGCTTTCTTTTTGGCTGGGATCTGAAGGGTTCCTCAGCACCTCCTTACATTTTTATTACTTTTTCATGGCCCCAAGTCAGAAGCCTTTGATATGTCCTCAGACATAATAATTAAAGTTCTGTCTGCTACGTTTGCCAATTTAAGCAGAGCAAACCAGTCCTGGACCTTATGAACTGAGTGCAGGTTTCTGTGAAAATGCCGCCGGGCAGTCCTGCCCAGTTAATTAACTCTGTCTGTTGCCAGTGTCTTTTTCTTTTTTTTTTGGTTGTAGAACTGGGATCTATACCAGTGCCAATCTTAACAGAAAACCCAGCAATACTTGTCAACTTCCACAGGTGGCTGCTGGACCCTTACGGACAATCCTGTGACAAAGATACCTTAGGCCCAGTTTCTTTATAGATATATATATAAAACAAAATCTATAGATGGGTTTCTCTTAATATGCCAATCCCGAGAGAAACCCCCAGGCACTGTTATGATCTGAATTCCAATTGGGGGCCTCGTGGTAAAACCTGCGAGGTCTGAGGTAAACAACAAGGCAACTGTCCCTAATTCAACGGTTCCCACAAGTATTTGACCAGAAAAAGACAGAAACCGTTGAAATTAAGCATCCGAGGAAAATTTAACATTTAAAATGAACAGTTGCGGTTAAAATAAAGTCAAAATAGCACGGTTGTATTAAAAATACAAAATTAGCGTGGCGCTAACGAATTTGTAAAACTTTCACTCAGCACACTATTAAAAAAGAAATATGAGGAAAACTTTACCCAGATAAGCACTAGGAGGCTGTCAACAGATTCTATATTGTACATTCGAAGAATTGTATGACCCATGATGCCTGCCATCCTAGGACTGTCTTGGACACTCCCCACTTATGACCTGCTATAAGTCCTGTTCTGGCATCTACTGGGCCTTGAGCTGCATATTTTGAATTTTGGCTTTTATGTTAAGGCTTTATTCCCCGGTGTGGAATTGTTTTATCATTACCAGGGGCCATACCTCTCAACCTTTTGTCCCCCAAATGTGGAACATTGCCTGTCAAAATGTGGAACAAATGGGCAAAATGTGGAACACTTAATCAAATGTTTACCTAAGAAGCTCAAAACACTGTTAAAATGTTGCATTCATGTTCAGAAAGTCTGTTACTAATTGAATAATATATTTTTTGCATCATTTACTATGGATTTTGTGCTTTAAAATGTTGGCTTTGAATGTGGAACAAGTCCTCACAATGTGGAACAGGGAGCTTTTGTGAAGTAAAATGAGGAACGTTCCTCGTAATGTGGTACAGTTGAGAGGTATGCCAGGGGCACTGATGGACCTTAGATCAGAAAGGTCTAACATTATATGGTGTCCCCTTTGATCTTCCATAGGCTGTATGCTCTGGGGACTCTATGACTAGTGCTTATTGTGTTATTCCCCCATGTGGTAACTGCTGGGGAGGTACCTTTGGCAAAGAAACATAGAATTTGACGGCAGACAAGGACTGCTTGGCCCACCTAGTCTGCCATTTTCCTACCCAACAGATAAGCTGCAGATCCTAGTTAACCAACAGCTTACTTCCTCCTACCCCCCACTAGGCCTGCCTTATGCCTGTCTCATGCAATCTTGAATTCCCCCACTGTTCTTGACTCCACGACCTCTTCAGGGAGGCTGTTCCATGCATCCACAACCCTCTCCGTGAAAAAATACTTCCTCACATTACCTCTCAGCCGTCCCCCCTCTATCTTCAAATTGTGCCCCCTTGTTCTTGCACATCTCTTTTTCTGAAAGATGCTACCCTTGGACTTTGTTGATTCCCTTGAGGTACTTGAAAGTTTCTATCATGTCCCCTCTCTCCCTTCTTTCCTCAAGGGTATACATATTAAGCTCCTGTAGTCTTTCTTTGTATGTCTTCTGGTGCAGACACTGCACCATTTTGGTTGTCCTCATCTGGACAGCCTCCACTCTGTCTATGTCTTTGCGGAGATGGGATCTCCAGAACTGCACACAGTATTCCAGATGGGGTCTCACCAACTGTCTGTACAGAGGGACAACAACTTTCTGTTTTCTACTGTTGATGCCTCTCCCTATGCATCCCAGTATCCCCCCAGCCTTCCTTAATGCCTTCTCACATTGCTTGCCCACCTTTAGGTCATCTGATATAATTACCCCCAGGTCCGTTTCCAATTTTACTGTTGTCAGTATCTCGCCTCCCATTGTGTACTCTTCCCCTGGGTTTTTGTTTCCCAGATGCATTACCTTGCACTTCTTTGTGTTGAATCTGAGCTGCCACACATTTGACCATTCCTCCAACCTTGCCAAGTCCCTTCTCATCCTTTCCACTCCATCTTGTGTACCAACCCTGTTGCAGATCTTTGTGTTGTCTGCACAGAAACATACTTTTCCTTCCAGTTCCTCTGCAATCTCATGTATAAAGACATTTAAAAGGACCGGTCCCAGTACTGAACCCTGCGGTACCCCGCTAGTAACCCTCCTTTCTTCACTGTGGACTCTGTTTACTACTACCCTTTGCGTCCTGTTGTCTAGCCAATTTTTTATCCAGGCTGCCACCTTGGGACCCACTCCAAGGCTGGCTAACTTGTGTATTAATCTTTTGTGTGGGACTGTATCAAATGCCTTGCTAAAATCTAGGTAGACCATGTCCACAGCCCCTTCCTGGTCTACTACTTTGGTCACCCAGTCAAATAAATCTATTAGATTCATCTGACACGACCTTCCCATCGTGAATCCAAGCTGCCTTGGGTCCTGTGCCCACTGGCCTCTAGGTACTCAACAATTCTTTCCTTCAGAAGTGATTCCATCATTTTCCCTACCACTGAGGTCAAACTAACTGGTCTGTAGTTTCTGCCTCTGTCCTGCTCCCACTTTTGTGAAGAGGAATCACATCCGCCCTCCTCCAGTCCTCAGGTACCACCCCATCTTCCCATGATTTGTTAAAGAGAGTAGTCAGCGGTGTCACTAGTTCTACCCTTAGTTCTTTTAGAATTCTTGGGTGAATCCCATTAGGCCCATTGCTTTGTCCACCTTCAATGTTATTAGTTCTTTCAGAACCCTTTCTTCTGTAAATGGATTGGTATCGATCCCTGTCTTCAGAGAGTTTCTCTTGTTTGGTTTAGGTACCTCCCCCTCCTCTTCCTTTGTGAATACTGAGCAGAAATATTTGTTCAGTATCCCTGCCTTTTCACTGTCACCCTCTGCCCACATTCCCTCCCCTTTATTAAGCCTCAGTATCCCTCCTTTGGTCTTTCGTCACTCCCTAATGTACCTATAAAAGGTCTTATCCTCTTCTTAACAGAGTTGGCTACCCTTTCCTCGGTTTGGGCCTTTGCTATTCTGACTGTCTTCCCTGCCTCTTTTTGCTTTAACCGATAAAGTTCTCAGTCTGCTCCTTCTGTGTTACCTTATATTTCCTGAATGCTATCCTTTTCTCCTTAATCTTCCCTGCCACCTCTTTTGAGAACCATAGCGTTTTTTTCCTTCGTTGTGTTTTGTTGATTTGCTTTATACAAAGGCTTGTTGCCTCTGTGATGGCTGTTTGATTACTCCCATTGTTCCTCCACCCTCCTTCTTGCCTGTTTGCTAGTGCTTTTCTGAGGCACTCTCTCATTTTCCAAAGTCAGCCCTCCTAAAGTCCAATACTCTTGCTTCTGTATGGCTTGATTGTATGGCTGTGTTTATCGTGAACCACACTGTTTGGTGGTCGCTTGTTCCCAGATGACTACCCACTTCTACATCTGAGATTCCTTCTCCACCCCTATTTGAGAGTACAAAGTCTAAGACTGCTCCCTCCGGAGTGGGTTCTAGTACTAACTGTCTGAGGCATGCCCCTTGTAGGGCATCAAGAATGACCCTGCTCTTGGATGTGTCTGTAGCAAAGGTGCTCCAGTTAACATCTGGCATATTCGGGTCCCCCATCAACAAAATCACCCCTTTTTCTGCCATTCTAAGGATGCCTTCTGTCATTTCCTTGTCCATTCCCTCCCCCTGAGATGGGGGTCTGTATACAACCCCCATGTGGATTGTGGTGCCATTTTCCATCTCCAGGGTGACCCAGAGTGCCTTATCTGCTCCGTTTACTCTTTAGTTCTGTTGCTTTGACCCTTCTTTTACACAGCGAGCTACTCCTCCTCCTCCTCTTTTCCTCTCCATGTCCCTCCTGTAGATTGTGTATCCTGTTATGCTGACATCCCAGTCATGGTTCTCTGTGTACCATGTTTCTGTGACTGCCACAATATCCAGGCAACCCTCTTCCATCGAGGCCACTAGTTCAGGGAGCTTGTTACACAGACTACGGGCATTGGTACTCATCACCCTCCACTTTTTGATGGCCTTACCCCTTTTAGCCCCATCCCTGTCCTTACTGCCTTTGCCTTTTTTTTTTTTTACATTTACCTCTGTCCTGACTTCTCTACCTTGGTGATTACCTCACTAATTACCGTGTTTTGTGGAGGAAGGCTGGGATTTGCCTGCTCCTTTTCAGTGCCTCCCCACTTGGCTAGTTTAAATGCTTGCCAATGAAGCATTTAAACCTCTCACCTAGGATCCTAGTTTCCCCTCTGGACAGATGCAGACCATCGCGCCAGTATAGGCCTGCATCCCTCCAGGTGGCTCCCCAGTCCCAATGAAGCCAAAAACCCTGAGCTCCACACCAGTTTTTCAACCACTCATTGAATTCCTTGGTGAGGAGTACCCTAGCATCACCCTTGCCATGGTCAGGCAGCACCTCTGAGAAGGTTACCATATGCGCTACTTGTCTGAGGCCCCTCCCCAACTCTACAAACTCCTCTTGCACTGCTCTGATCCCATTCCTAGCCAGGTCATTTGTCCCTAGGTGGACAATGACATGCAGCTCCCTCCCTCGTGCAGCTGCTCCCACGATCCTGAGGATTCACTTCCTGTCCCTCCAAGCCATGGCACTAGACAGGCACCTTACCTCCCTTTTCCCTTCTTCCCCCACTTCTACCCCCCTAATGACTGAGTCCCCCACCAGGAGTTGTTTCCTTCCCCTGTTGGGTCCCATGCCACCCTCCTGTGGGTCTCCTTTGTGAAGGTTCCCAGCATCCTCCTTGGTCTCCACTGCAGGTGCCTCCATAGAGAAACCACTATTCACCAGAAGAGTGTATGAACTGTGGAGAGGTACAGCAGAAGGGATGCAACTCTGTTCCGCCACCCTCTCTCTCCCTGAGCCCACCATGGTCCAGTTTCTCCTCTTTCTTAGCAACCTCTGAGGTAGTGGCATTGGCCCTGGTGGTCCCTGGGTGGGGGAGGAAGTTTCATGAATCCCAGCCAGGTCAGTCTGGAGACGGGCAACCTCCTCCCTCAGACCAGAGAGGTGCCTGTAAATAGGGCAGCATCGCAGCCTCCAGAATGTCTCCCAGAACACTGCCGCCCCACAGCCATTGCACTGCACCGCTCCTATCATTTCTTATTTTGTGTTCCCTCTCCTGTTTCTCTGTATGCTTACTCTCTCCTATCCTTATGACTCTCATCCTTCCTGCTCTGAGACAGCAACTTCCTATATTCTTCAGTAGCCTCCTTTTTCCTTGCTCAGTGTCAGACCACCAGCAGCTGGGGGGGAGAGCGAGCTACTTTTTTCCTTTAGGGTTGACAAAACTAATGTTTCTCTATGATCTTTCCCTTCCTACTGCCAAACAGGAAGTTCCTGTTGTCAGTCAAATCCAGTGGCTATAAAAGAAGAACTGGCTTAGGGTGGAGGGGTGGGATGGAGGGCAATTAGTAAGAAAAAAGGCTAGCTACAGGAAGTTGTAATTGGAGTTACCTGCTTTTATATTGTCTATGCCACACCCCCAATTAAGCTCTCTCTCCTCCTAATGATTTAGCAAAGTAAGTTGATACAGTACCCTTCCCAGCACAGAACACACACTGACTTTTTCTTTTCTTTTTTTTTTTTTTAACCCTAAATAAGATGATTTATTACCTTTTTTGATATACTGTTAACTGTGCTATCCTCCTGTGGGTACAATGTTTCGTAAGTCTGACTTAAACCAATAAATATATAATACAAAAAACAAAATTACCTTTCCAATCTCTGGTGCCCAAGAAATTGAAATTTGGTTCGGGACAGCCGATGACAACCTGACTAATGAAGTAATGTTTAAGGGACGTCCAGGTCGCTTCTGTTCTACGCCATTTTTAATAGGTGGAGTATAGCCCTTTACATACAAATACAAAACAAAAATCATCAAGATAAACATTTGTCTTAGAATATTCCAATAACGTTAAATAATTTTTACCTTTCAGAAAAAAGGACAGGAAATCAAGTCAAGGAATACATTCTGAATACAAAAATCAAACTGCTAGATCTGTTGGTCTGCATGCTCAAATGCAGGATTATGGGGCATGCAAAAGAGCACAAATACAACTAAGTCCATGCAGTTTTAATGCAATTTCTGGCAGTCTTTAGAGTCAAGATTTGGGTAATCCCTCCTGCGTAGGTATCTACCTTGGCAAGCAAATGGGACAGGTTAAGGGGAAAATCTTCAGTACCCTTAGACGTCTGGTAGGTTTCAGAAAGCTGTTCTGTTCCCATATGATCGTCATGTCTTTTAAAAGATGGCCCTGTCTACTTTGGAAGCAGGCAGTCAGCATGCTTTGCCATTATTTTAAGGCAGGCAGTGACCTGCAAAAAAAGTTACTATAGGTGGCCAACTGGACCATGGTCTGTCTCTTGTGCTCCACCAGTATATGACAGAACACTAAAGCAAGACTATGAGAACTGGTCAGATTTGTATGAGGATACAGTGCCGATAACAAGCACTACACACTTAAATCCCCCAATTATCCTGCTCATTTTCCTGCCAGTACCCCCATTCCCTCCTAGCACAGATGCAGCCCATTTTGGGCATATCTGTCCCTCGCCCCCATGGACTCTGACACTGCCACCTCCATTAAGAGACTCCTCAATCTGTGAGCTGGTGGTGCTGGAACAGCTGACAGCTTGAGGAAGGAGAGTAAGGACATTGGTGTTCTGTTCTGCGATCTGGACATTTTTCCACTTAGATGTCTGGACCCCCCCTTTTTTTTCTTCTAATTGCCAAAGCAGAGGCTCCCACAGTGTACTGCAGCTGGATGAGACATCTTGGAGGCCCCAAAAATGCCAGTGCCACAGCCCAGCTGTCATAGGCATCACTGAAGTACTCCCACCCTCCCAGGACCAGTGGGCATCACCTCAATTTCACGTCCTGTCCTCCAGTTCTGGGCATAGGTGTCCGGATCAATAACCTATCCAGGGTCTCCCACATAGTAGTGCAAGGCGCTACTAGCCAGCCCCACTGGTCCAGACAAATGCTGCAAACGAAAATGGATACTAAATGAAGAAGCGCAGCACCGTTTTGAAGCCTCCTGGTAAGTGTAAACGAGGTTTATGAATAAAATTATTTATACAGTGATGGGAGATCATTCCCAGATAGAGCAGCTTGTTGGAATATGTTAGAATTAGCAAGCAGCCTGGCTGTACATAGGGCAAAGTTCATGGTGTATGGGCTGACGCAGGATTGTGGGGTGGGGGGGTCACCTGATTTCTTGGTGCACCTGGGGACAAATGATATCAAAGGAAATAGTGTGCTAGAAATTCAGGCAATGTTACGCGAACTGGTCAGGGCCTGTCAGGACAACAGCTGTACAGTATCCTTCACAGAAATCCTGCCAGTACCAAGGGTGACTGTGGAAAACAAACAGAAGATCAGAGAGATAAACAAATGGCTCAGTCAGTGGAGTGAAACCCAGGAGACTGGGATGTTGGGGGGACTGGGGGGAAGTTTGGGGGAACAAGGGGCTGTATGCCAGGGATAGGCTTCACTTAAATCTGGTAGGAAAGGAGGTTCTAAAACAGAGAATGACAGAATTTATTCAGACTAGGTGGGGTTTAAACTTGTGAAGGGGGGGGCAGAGCTGATCCTGCCATATCTATCGAGGGTAGGACTGGCCTTCGACCCCAAAAAGAAGGGCCAGATGGAGCCTTAGGGGAGGCCAGTGGGCAGCCATATGTTTACTTTGGAATGGATAGGGGAAGGGGGGGGGTAGGGACAAGGGATGGAGGGTGGCGATAATAAATGCCAGGAGCCTGGGGAATAAGATGCCTGAGTTTCAGGCCATGTTGGTGGAGGGGGGAAGGTGGATGTGACAGCGGTCACTGAAACCTGGGTCACCCCTGGACATGACTGGGATCCAAATCTGAATGGGTATATTATGCTTAGGAAGGACAGAAAGGAGGGCAGGGGGAGGGGTAGCAATGTTCATTAGGGACAACAGCGGGATTATTAGAGTAGAGGAAGTTAAGGGCAACGTGGAGGCCTTATGGGTCACCTTGCGAAGGGGAAAGATTAAGATGGGGGTGGTTTATAGGCCCCCAGGGCTGGATGACAATCTGGAGGATTGCCTGCTGACTAACATAAAGAGTCAATGTGGGCAGGAGCGGGAAGGGGTGGTGTTGATGGGGGACCTCAATATTCCGGCTACTAATTGGGATACTATGACTTCCACTGTAAATAGGGAGCAAAGGTTGCTGGATGGCTTCCTGGATGCATTCCTAAATCAGCAGGTAAGGGTACCAACGACGGTGGGTCGTATCATGGATGTGGTTCTAGCAGACAGGGACCTGGTGAGGGATCTAGTCATAAAGGATCCCCTGGCTGGGAGTGACCATAGCATGGTCTGGTTTCTGCTCGACTTGAGGGTGAAGGGGGTTTGTACAAAGACTGAGATAGTTGATTTTAGGAAGGCAGATTTTGGGAATATGGGGGAAATTCTCAAGGGGCATTTGGGAGGGACAAAACCAAATATGGATGAAGAGATTAGGTGGGGTATCATCAAACGGGGGCCACAGGAGGTTACCAGGACCTATGCGAGAGTGAGGCATAAGGGTGGCAGGTCTCAAAAACCATGCTGGTGGACCAAGGAGGTACAGAAGGTGGTGAGGGAGAAGAAGGCTGCCTACAGTAGGTACAAAAGATCGTTGAGGGGTGTTGGATGAGGATGACTATTGTCTTGCAGCCAGTAAGGCTACCAGAGTAGTGAGGAGACAAGGGCTAGGAAAGAGCAGTGGCTTGCGCGGGGATAAGGGGCGGAGACAAAGGGTTCTTTCGGGTGAGAGAAGGAAAGCTAGGGGCCAGCTCAGTAGGTTGAGGACAGTGGGGGTGGGGTGGGTGGCGGGGGCTGGTGAGCAGGCTGAGAGTACTTTTTTATTTATTTATTTAGTTTTTGTTGACCAGGTAAGTGCACTAGACAAATCCTGCCTATTTTCAGGCACAACCGGGGAGGGGAATACAGATGAATGCCAACTGACCTTGAACCGGATTAAGCTGTTGGTGGTATTTTTTTGTGAATGGAGGAAATTTGGCCATTGCACTGGGGAAATTCCCCTACTCTGCTGTTGCACTGCTGCCAGCAGGGGGTCTGGTCATCGTCAGGATGGCCACTCTGCAGCTGACATCGAAGGAGGAGGTTGCTGGTTTACTAGGAGCATTAGCCTCAGCTCCCACAGACGGTGTTATGGAGGCAGTTTCACAATCGGATTTTGATTCGGACAATGATTTTCAGGATGCCCCGCTTGTATGGGCAGATTCCGCACTTCAGACAGGCTCTGGCAATTTGGCTTTGCATTCATCTCGAGGACCTGGTGCTCTCAACTTAAAATGTGTTGTCCCGACTAGCTCTGTGGCTTCAAAGGAACAGCTGCAAGATTCAGAGATATCCCCGGTTAGCAGCGCGGCTACTTCCCCTGAATTTCCCACAGATGTGACCTTGCCTGGTGATTTCGCGTTGGGCGGTAAGACTGTATTAAATATGGCTATTTCTGATCAAGTCCTTGGTGTTTTACCTTCTCCCGTGGCAGCTTCGGCTGCGCGTGTGGTGGACGGCTTTGAGAAAAAAAAAAACTCTAATTTTGACCGATGCAGAGTTTTCCGACTTTGATATAGCTCGGTCTGGGGATAACGCTAAGTTACTTGCAGTATCAGTGGAGGCTACGTCTGAGATACGCTCGCAAGCACGAATTGGTTCTGTTGAAGCAGAGCCTCTGCCTGTCATACAGTCGGCAGTTTCTGCATTTGGAGCTCCCGAGGGGAGCGGTTGTATTCCCAAGACAGCTGTGTGTAGTAATAGCACTCCTAGCACAACGGCAGCACTATTACAGGCTAGCAGTAAAATCGCGAATTGTAGCGAGTGCCTACAGCCTGGGGGAGCGCTTGTTGCACAGCTGGAAGAGGTTTCTTGTGCTAAGGTGGGGTGTAATATTGCTTCTGCAGGGGTGAACTCATCGGAGTTTGCCCAGAATAATTCAGCCCCTTTACTGAAAGCTGCCGGGTTCGTTTTCAGAAAAAATCTTCCTCCTATGAATATTCAGAAGAATTCTGATATTATTTATCAATCATCGGCTACTTCACAAACAGGGGTTACTGAATTCACTTTTGGGGCCTCCAACATTCAGCAGCCTAAACAGGTTATTAAACAACCTGCAGCGCCAGCCTCTATTTCCCTCTCAAGTGATATACTTCAGGAATCCTGGTCTCCGGAGCAAGCTCTTTTGGGGGCAGGTTGGTCACAAACTCCCTTAGGGGTGTGGAAGCCTGACCCAGTTTGGGATTCGGAGTTTCTTCTCAACATTCGCCTGAATGGAAACCGATTCCACAGCCTAAGGACTTGATAGCAACATGCATACTACATCTTCAGGAACTGGGCCTTTACCCTTTGCTTCTCCTCCTCAGGTTACAGACTCCCCCCCTTCCCCTTGCAAGTACTGATTTGCCACTTCAGGAGAAGGGTGCCCCCTCACAGGATTCTCCCTTGGCTCAAACTCCCACAACTGCAGGATTGCTTCCTTTGGAAAATGAAGTACAGAATCAGGTTTTCTCCGTGCCTAAATCTTCTTCCCAGAAACCCCTTATGTTCGAGCTTTTTTCTTCTACTAAAAGGGAAGCGGCACCCCAATGAAATGCAGTTCGAATACGATATAAGGGGGACCTACCGGACAGGCCTGATAGACATTATGTGGGTAAAACATTACTGAAGGATTCTTTGCATTTCACTCCCCAAGATGTGTATGCTTTTATTAACATATCCGGTGAAGATAACTTTGATGTCAGTTTTCGTACCCCTAGGAGTTTGGAATTATTTTGGGAACGTTATGGTCAGATAAAGTTTTCTCCCACATGGACCCCCTTTATGGCAATACCTCTTTCTAAGCCCTTAATTAAATATGTTACAGTGATGTTTAGAAATGAGGGGTCCATGTGGAAGATATTACTTTTGTTAACACAAAAGTGTGAGGTCCTAAGCAGCCCTGAACCTATTTTAGATTCAGAAGGTTTTTGGACAGGGGGTTGGAAATATAAGGTCAAACTGAGGCAATCTGAGTCTGGGGTGGCCCATATTCCAAATACCTTTTTGCTTAGAAGGGACAGGGGGGTCTGCTTTTATGAAGGTCAACCACATGCTTGCTATAAGTGTGGGTCTAGAACTCATCTTTCTAGCATCTGTGATCGACCTCGCTGTGAAAATTGAGGGGAGGTAGGGCATGTTATTATGCAATGCATTAATATCTCTAAGTGTGACCTCTGTGATGAATCTGGCCATAGTTTTGGGGTTTGCCCATGGGCGGCCAGGAATAAGGTTAATTGTGTTAATTCAGACCTTCTTATTCAGAACGCCAAGATGCATTTACCCTCCCCTTCTTCCCTACTTTAGGAAAATCTCCGCAAACCTTCCCCTCCTTCCCTTCCCTTTAAAACATTACCTCTTCCCTCAGATGTAAAACAAGTGGTGGCTATAGGTAAAGTGCCCTTTCCCTCCCTCATCAGTTGCAGCAGTCTCTGTTGCACTGGTAGAGGAAAACCTTATGGGCCCTCCTGTTCCTTGACTTTCCTCCTGTGTGTTATAATGGAGGAGGTTTCGAGGTTGCAGGGAAGAAGTCTAAATTCCTGCACTTGGACCATCTTTGCCCAGGCGCAGATCCTCCCGGAATTTGCACTCTAAATCTCCCCCTTCTGCTACTGACCTTGAAATCAGTAACTCATATGCGGCACTCTTTACTCCTTGGGGGGGACACGGAAATGGATTTGGGTGACTCAGATTCCCAGAAATCTTCCTTGTCGCAGTCCGTGGAGAATTATAAAGAGAAAAAAATAAGGTGTTGGATTGTATTTTTCTTTTTCTCCACTCTATTCATAAATGAGGTTCCTTTGGGACTCTCTGAATACCCATAGCTTGTTGAATAAAGCTAAACGACAGGCCCTTTATCATCAGGTTCATGAACGGTATGTATCTGTTTGTTTCCTGCAGGAGACTTGGATGTCTTCTGTGGAACAGTTAGCTTCTTTTAAACATGATTGGGTTTGGGGCCCTTCTTTTTGGTCCTTTGGCTTGGATAGGGCCGATGGCATTGGTATTTTGTTTAATTCATTTTCTTTTGTTTTACACAATTTAATTGATCTTATACCTAGTAGGGTTTTAATTCTAGAACGGAAATGGCAAGGTATTTGTTGCCGACTTATTAATATCTATAGCCCCCAAACGGAAGCTGGTAGAGTGGCCTGTTTTAAATCCATACAACCCTATTTGGTCACCTCAGTTAAGATTTTTTGGGGTGGGGACTTTAATTGTACCATTCCCACTTTTGCAAAAAAAGGTAATAAACTTTATTGCGATTCCCAGGCATTGGCCAATATAGTCAAGACAGCTGGCTTATTTACCTGTTTGCATCCCCCTACTCAGGCTGCTCAATTTTCATTCCATAAAGGTAAGATTTTTTCAGTCATTGATTACATGTTTATTTCCCCTGGTTTATTGGTACATTCCTTTATAATGTCCCCTAGTGAATTTTCGGATCATTCTTTTTTGTTATGTACATTTCAGGTACCTAGTCCCATAGAAGGTAGACGTGTTAGGTGGAAACTTAACAGTTCTATTTTAGGGTTACCCTATGTGCAGAATGGAGTAAAAAATATTTTGAAAGCAAGATTGTCAGTGGCTTTTTTGTATCCCGATTTAGGGGAATAGTGGCTGAGGACTAAGGCTGATTTACGCAGTTGGTTTAAAAACCAAGGAGTAAAGAAAAAAAATTTAAATTTTTTTAAGTATTTGTCCCTTAGGCATCAACTTCAAAGGCTCACTACCGTGGCGTACTCATCACATTGGGATTACTCGGCTCAAATAAGAAATGTACAAGAGCAAATGAGGATTTATCAGTATGATCGAGCTAAAACCTTACAAGCCATTTTAACTAATGGTATAAAAAAATCCCCATTGGGTGACCCCTTTGAAGCTTGTAAGGTTTTGAGGGATTCCTCTAATATGGTCTCACTTCTTAAACCTGATTTGTCTATAGCAGATACTGTCCACAGTTAAGAGAATTGATTGTGTCCCATTTTAAGTCATTGAAACCTTCTTCACAGATTTTGAAGACTCCATACATTCTTATTTGAGCAATTTAATTATTTCACAGAGGTATCTGAAACCTTACAATTATTAGAGCCCTTTACTCAGGGAGAAATCTTGAAGGTTATACAGGCCTTGAAGCCTAATATTTCCCCTGGTATAGACGGTTTGTCTAATTCTTTATATAAAGTTTTTTCTGATGAATTGGTACCTTGCCTTTTCCTTTTATTTCAGTATTTTGTGAAGCATACTGTGTTTTTTCCTACTTTTTCAGATGGTTTATTGATCTATTTATTTAAATCTGGGGATAGACAGGATATTAGGAACTGACAGCCTATAACTCTCAAACTCGGATTATAAAATTTTTACTAGTATTTTGAATAACCGATTAAAGAACTATGCTAGATCAGTAATTCCTCCCTTCCAATTTTGCGGGATACCAGAAAGGAAAATTCAATCAGCTTTAATGATGTTGAGAGATGTTATTGAGCATCTATCAATTTCGGGTATTAGTAGCTGTCTGGTTGCTGCAGATTTGGAAAAGGCTTTCGATCGTGTCCATTTACCTTTTTTGTTCTTAACCCTGGAAAGCTATGGGGTTCCGGTACGACTGGTTGCCTTGCTTAGGCAACTGTATCAGCATAATGTAGTTTTTCCCTTTTTAAAAGGGCACATGGCCGCCAGTTTCTCTTTGTTTACTGGAGTGCATCAAGGCTGTCCCCTCAGCCCCCTTCTCTATGTTTTTTCTTTAGACCCCCTTTTACAAACCTTGGTTCAGGTTCCACGCTGGACTGGGGTTTCGGGAACGTTATCTCAGGGTCAGCATCTTTTACTGCAAGCTTATGCTGATGATTTAGTTTTATATTTTTCTGATCAAGCCTCTGTACCTTTATTTTTGGAAGCTTTTGATGATTTTTCTAGTATTTCGAATGCCAAATTGAATTTACAAAAAACAAAAGGATTAAGCATTGGGGCTGCAGGCTTGGTAGAGGCCATTCAGGAGGGAATTCATATTTCCAGAACTCCTCTTAAAATTTTGGGGGTTTGGTTTGGTTCTCAGAATTTGCCAGTAGAGAATTGGGAATTGGCCCTTCAAGCTGTGGAGTACAAAGTTACTAGATGGAAGAAGTGGAAATTTTCTAAACTTAAGCGTGTGCAGGTGATTAAACAGTTTCTTTTGCCAAGTTTGCAGTACATCGCAATGATTTTCCCTCTCCCGGTAACCTGGAGACAAGAGTATATAGTTTGTTTTTCCAAATGCTGTGGGGTAACCGCTTAAACCCGATTAAAAGGGCCTTTACTTATTTGGCTGTTAAATCTGGTGGCCTCGGGATGATTGATCCTGTCTTTTTTTTACATACATTATTTGTTATGTGTACAGTTAAAAGTGGCTTGGGTGTAGCTAAAGGAAACATGGAAGTATGGGCTCCGCAACCATTAATAAAATATTTCCAAAATTGGCTTGTTCTGCCCCCTAAAATTAATCCCCGATTATGGTTTCCTGGTTATTTTCAGCCTGCTGCTCAGAGATTATATAAGTGGGGTATCACTAAAGAGATGATTTTAACATATAAGAATAAAGGCCTTTACCACTACATCATGTCAAAAATACACCCTCAGGAGCCCTGTTTTAAGAATTGTCCTGCGGCCTTGAACTCTAAAGTGCTAGCTAATTTGAATAGTCTCAGATTGCCTTATCACCAATGGGAAACACAGTGGCTAATTTATCATGGACGTTTAAATGTCCAAGGTAATGCTAAATATAAGGCAATCGAGGAAAGGAATTGTCCTTATCTTGAGTGCATTAATGTAATGGAGACTATGGAACATTTTTTTCTTCAGTGCTCCTTTTCCACTGGTTTGTGGGCCTTTTTGGCTCACTTATGGGGTTTGCCTTGGTTGACCACACTTTCCTACGAAATTTTGGTCTTAGGATGTTACCCGGTGGGCCTTTCTGGTTATCATGATGGGACCTTATCATTATTTTTTTGTTGTTTAAAATTTTATTTATGGCAAGCTAGATGCCAATGGGTATTGTACCAAAAAAAAGATGACTTATAATGTCTTTAGTATGTTAGTTGTGAAAGAACTTTCATAAATGTATTCACAGGATGAGCAGCGATTGGCTCCTGCCACTCTTTTGAAGTAGTGGAAAGGGTTTCTTTATTTAATAAAATTCAAATGATGTATTGGGTTTATGGTTATTTTCTCTCCCTTTCTAGTTGTATTATTGAAATTTGAGTGATTTATGAGCTTTATTGTGTTGTCTTATATGTTTATTATTATAATAAAAACTCCCCTACTCTTTTCAAGAAGTGCCATGGGATCTTTAACATCCACCTGAACTACTACCAGAACAGGCAGATGGGACCTTGGTTTAACGTCTCATCCGAAAGACGGCACCTCAGGAGTGCAGCACCCCCCTCATGCTGCACTACAGTGTCAGTATTGGGATATAAACCCAAGTACCTGGTGTGGGGACAGAACCCACAGCCCACTGGTCTCCTGGCCTCAGAGGCGAGTGTGCTACCTGCTGAGCCACTGACACTGCTACACACTTTGCCTCAGTATTCATAAAGCAGGATGCTGGGAAACTTCCAAATAAAGGGTTACAGGAAGCAGATGGGGCAGCAGACCTGACTGTTAGGATACCTGCTGCAGACCTGACTGTTAGAGTGCCTGTTGGTGAACAGGTCATTGGGGGAGGAAGATATTGGGGGGTATCAGGCTGGATCTGCGAAGGGGATTCGGATGCTGATATCCCTATTGGCCGGGTGTGGGAAGCCCTTAAGTCCCTTAAAAAGGACGAATCTCCGGGTCCTGATGCTATCCATCCCAGAGTACTGTGGGAGTTGGCTGATGTTTTGGCAGCACCACTGGCGGACCTTTTTAACATGTCACTGCAGTCAGGGAGGGTACCCAGGAATTGGAGGCAGGCACATGTTGTACCCATCCATAAAGGGGCTTCAAGGGAGGAGCCAAGGAATTACAGACCCGTCAGTCTGACGTCTGTGGTGGGTAAGACAATGGAAAGCATACTTAAGGAGAGGCTAAGGGGGTTCCTGGAGAAAAAGGGATACCTGGATGACTGGCGGCATGGATCTGTACCAGGGAGATCGTGCCAGACTAACCTCGTAGAGTTCTACGAGTGGGTGACATCAGCACTCGATCAGGGGAGACAAGTGGATGCACTATTCCTGGACTTCAGCAAAGCGTATGATTTGGTCCCTCATACGGGACTACTGGGGAAGTTGAGGAAGACAGGGGTAGGACTGCTGATGGTTAGGTGGACTGGAAACTGGCTTTCTGAGCACACCCAGAGGGTAGTGATGGTGGCGGGGGTCTCATCTCCTAGGGAGGTCATTAGTGGGGTCCCACAGGGATCTGTTCTGGGGCCGCTCCTGTTTAATGCCTACATCTCCGATATCAGGGAAAATATTGGGTGTAATATGAGTCTCCTTGCGGACGACTCCATGCTGGGGGCTGTGGAAGAAGGGGAGGAGGGGAGGTCAGCACTGCAAGGGGATCTGGATACTATGGAAAGGTGGTCATGCACCTAGGGGATGAAATTTAACTCCTCCAAGTGCAAGGTGCTACACCTAGGGCGAGGAACCCCAAATATAAGTACACTCTGGGAGGGGATGTGTTACACGCTACGGCAGGGGAAAAAGACATGGGAGTACAGGTGGACGTCAACATGAATAATTCGGAGCAGTACGGGAGGGCCTTGGTCAGGGCAAATAAGATGCTGGGCTGCATCGCCAGGGGGATTACCTCGAGGAACAGGGAAGTGATTGTGCCGCTGTACAACGGCCTGGTTAGACCACACCTTGAGTACTGTGTGCAGTTCTGACGGCCGCACCTAAGGAGGGACATCCAACCCCTGGAGAGGGTTCAGAGGAGGGCAACCCGAATGATCCAGGGATTGAGAGAGATATGACATACGAGGAGAGACTGGAGGAGCTCAACCTGTTCTCGCTGGAGGAGAGGAGGGACAGGGGAGATATGATGGAGGTTTTCAAGTACCTAAAGGGAGTAAATAAGGTAAACCACGATAGGATCCTTCAGCTGAAGAAGGGTGGAGACACCAGAGGGCACAGTTGGAAGATCGAGGGGGGAAGGCTTGGGGGGAAAGGAGGAGGTGGTACTTCACCAAGAGAGTGGTGGAACCATGGAATGAGCTGCCCAGGGAGCTGGTACAGGTAGCTACGGTGGAAGAGTTCAAAAAAGGATGGGACAGATATAGGTAAGGGGTGAAGCAGAGGAGGGCTTACCCGGGGGTGGGGTGGAGGGTAATAATGAAAGGAACCTGAATGATGACTACGGAACCCAATCAGGGTACTGAGGCCCGTGCAGACTCTGCAGACCGTGTGGCCTACTCTGCTGGAGTGTTTAGTATGTTAAGCTGAAAAGAAAAATCCAGAGCAACTACACTCTTATGGTGGAGAAATAAATCTGCTGTTAGAATGTTATGGCGAGCATGAACATACAGAAGAGTTTTGAATTTAATTCTATGATTCTCTAATTAGCATGAATTCTAAGCTCCAGGACAGCTCAGACCTGCAGGCTGAATGCACTCATAAACATAGTGAGGGATTCCTGAGGTCTGAATGTAAATTTACTTAGATCACCTCAGCTATCAATGCAGTAATTATAACTAGTGCAGGATCTGGGTCCTGGTTACATGAAAGACCACCTGCACTCCTATACTCCTGATCGCCCTCTCCACTGGGCTGAATCTGCTCTAAGGGCCCATCAAATCTTTGGGGGGGGGGGGGCAGAGGCTTTTCTGTGGCTGCTCTCTGGCTGTGGAACACCCTTCTATCTTACTTGTGCTGCATCTCCCTCGAGAGGCCTTTAAAAAACAAAAAAAAAAAAAAAAGCCTTGAAAACCTGTTTGTTAACATACTATAATTCTGGTTGAAAGTTCTCGTTTTTCCATGTACGTTCTATCACTGTTCTGTATTTATTACTTATGCAGTTTTATGTGTTTGCTTGGGTTTTTATGTGCAGCACCTGGAGCCTCTGGATTTAGACACTTTAAAAATTAAAAATGACTGACCTAGAAACATACTACTTTAGCACATCCCTCCCCCAAACTGCCATTTGAAGATTTTGGCTCCCCAAAGCATAAGCGCACAGAACACAATTATAAACATTAATAAAACAATACCAACAAATATCTGAGGCCAACACTGTGAAGTTTTCGAAGACAACGTTTAAACTGGGCCCCAGAACCTCCCCAAAAAACTCCACGTATTTTAATGTGATGAAGCAAACCATGTAGTGGACTGAAGGAGAAACAGGAAGATGCGCCAGAAGCAATGTGCTAATGAAACCAGAGGTAGAACTTTCTTTGGCAGTTTTAGCCCTGGCAGGCTAGGTTAACCTGCGAAGGTTAATTTAGACAACAGATTGACCGAGGATTGGTGCTTAGCAGGACTCATGTGAACACTTGCCACAAAAGCATGCTCAGGAAAATAAAACATGATGACTTACCGGTAGTGGAAATAGTTTCCCATTCACTTTGACACACAAAGCACTAGGGAAATTGTCATCTTGAGGGCAACTCGTCTCAGCTAGGCATAACCTTAATTCAGACAGAAAAAAAAAAGGAGAATTTACAGAACAACAACTATGGCTAACATTTCAAGGCTTTAAACATTCAGACCCAGTATACTAGAAAAAGGTTAGGCAGTAAGGATTTCTACAGCTGCTGCAGTATAAAGTTTTACTGGAGGTGTGAACCCAAGTTGCCAGTGGCCAGAGCAGTCCCCCATCGCTTGGCACTCCAGAGCCAGTTTTATTTTTTATTGTTAGTAGTCCTTTGTAACTATCTTGGTGACACCATTTGTGGATTGTTAAATCTCATTTATTCCTGGGATCAGTGAGAGAATGATGTCATGGTAACCATCTACCCAATTTATATATATATCTATGCAACAAGAATACATTTCCTGAAAAACTCCAATAAAATACACCAAGTGTAAGCAATGTCAAAGAAAAAAATTGTACTGTACCATTCCCTAAGATGGTTTTGTAGGCAAGAAAAAAATTACTTACCATAGCAATACTGTTTGTTCTAGGGGATTCCTCAGTATGCTCAACTGAAACCACCTGTAACAGTCACAGTGCCAAAGAAACGGTCTCTACTTCCTGCTTCCTTGACTGCACCGGAGATGGTGGAATGTATGCAAATGAGAGAATGAAGCCTTAGAATTTAGAACACTGTTCAAACTGGTGCCTCTAGGTGTAGCTGTTAGGAGATCAGATTT
Organism: Neoceratodus forsteri; assembly: GCA_016271365.2. NCBI lineage: Eukaryota > Metazoa > Chordata > Ceratodontiformes > Ceratodontidae > Neoceratodus > Neoceratodus forsteri. The sequence goes on from CM057449.1 coordinate 486,324,661, forward strand.
GTTTTGGAGGTGAAGAGCAACAGCCCTGCGTTGAAGTAGCATGCCCAGACAAGGGAGAAAAAAACATCCTAACTATATTATTCGAAACACAGTATAAGAAAGGAATGAACAACCATGGCCTGCATGGGCGAGGAGTGGCAGACACTTAACTATGTACATATGAGTGCAGAAAATTCAGAAGGGAGAAGGCTCAAGGCCCCACAACCTATATGCCCAGTATGCCTCTGCTGATTGGCACCGAGGACTGTGGAACCTTTTGCTAGTTTCTGTTTGGGGAGGCAGGGTGGGAGAGTTAAATATACTGCGGGATCCCCTGGAAGAAACAATATTACTGTGGTAAGTAATTTTTTCTTCAAGCTCCAGGAATCCCTCAGTATGCTTTACTGAAGCAGACCACCAAGCAATACCCTAGGGAGGTAGGGACAGAAACTATTTTGGAAAAAGGTTCTACAGAACTGCAGTGCCAAACCTGGCATCCGACCTGGACTGGAGGCCCAGGTAATAATGTTGTGTAAAGGGGTGTACAGATTTCCAGGTGGCTGCCTTACAAACGTCCTGCAAGGGTATGCCCCATGCTGCTGCCAGGGAGGCTGCAGTACCATGGGCGGACTGCGCCCGGAGGCCTTGTGGAGGCTGCTCGCCAGTCTTAGAATAACAGAACTGGATACAGGAAACTACCCAGCAAGCGACAGTTGTTTTGGACACCGGCCCACCTTCACCCACCTCCCCATAGCTACAGAACAACTGGGAGTGGGAAGAACAGAGTCCTTAGTGTGCTGCAAGTAGCAATAAAGTGATCTTTTGACATCCAGACTGTGCAGGTTTCTCTCACCTGAGCTGTAGTGGTCTGTAAAAAAAATAAAAAAAAAGACAGGGAGGGTGATGGATTGATTCAAATGAAACTCAGACACCACTTTAGGTAAGAATCTCCGGTTGGTCCTGAGAGCTACCTTGTCTCTGTGAAAGATGATGTAATTGGGGTCAGTGCACAGGGCTTGGAGCTCTGACACTCTTCCAACAGAGGTGATGGCCACTATCTGGAGCCCATCCTATAACAGCACTTTCTTCCTCCTGGTTAGGGCTAAAACCCGATCCCTCGTGACAACACCTTCAGTTACCAACATGATCGCCCAAGGAGCCTCCAGACTGTCTTGACGTCCTCAGGGTGGGTGTCCCGATAGACCTTTTGCATGCCCACTGACCTGGTAAGAATGTCTTCTCCAAATTGCTGTTGAAACCATTCATTTAAGAACAGAAGTAAAAGATCAGCTCCCTCAGGCACGCCTATAATCCGAAGGTTTGCAGATCTGGCCTTGTTTCCTAGTGTCTCCATCCTGGTGCATAAATGCTGATTTTCTTTTACAATGTTGGCTACCGCCCCCATAGCTGAGTCTGATAATTTGGCAGCATCAGTAGCTGCAGTTTTTATGGCTTCCACCATCATCTCCAGATTAGACACATGACCAGCAAGCATGCCAAATTTTTCTGAAAGTTCGGTGACAGATTTTATTAAAGTAGTGAGTTAACACCCAAGGTTTGGAGCGTTTCCTCCCCCCGCTCTTCCGCAGTGGCTACTGTAGTTGGAGTATTTTTGGGGTTCACTCCTTCATTTGTTTGCTTTTCCTTCTGAGATTTCCCCATTGTAAGGTAAGGAGCTTCAGCAACCAACTGCAACACTTTTATCCGCTACTGGTATCCAAGAACAGAGCCTTAAAAGTACTTTTGTAAGCAAAGTTATATGGAGCTTAAAACTGGAGTGACCATTTTACTCTGGCTCCACAGCTCCCCATCTAAATACATTTTAAATTAAAAAAAAGAACAGAAAAGGAGATGCAGGTAATCAAAGCTGGAAGACTACCTAGGAGTAAAGAGCTATGGGGTATTACAAGGACCCAAGTCACAGTCTGCAACCAACCTAGGTGTCATTGTAACAATCACAGCGGACAAAAAGACAGTGAAAACTTAGACGGTATGGACGGCAACAGCCTCCAGATTAGGAGAGAGCCAAAACATCAGCAGGAATGGTGAAGGGGCAAAGTTACACAACTGGCTGCAAGCAGAGAACAGTGGACCAAAATAACAATCTGAACCCTGAGCCAGCAACCAACCTTGGTATTATAACGAAAGACAAGATGGCAAGAATGGAGCCAACCATGAGGATGGCAAAGAAGGAAACTTGTCTCTATAATAAAACAGAGAATCAGATGCAAAACAACAGTACGAGTGATGCAACAAAGCCTGGCAAAAAACAGTATGCAAAATGCTGTGGACAGATAAACGCCGGGAACCTAAATCAGGAATCACCGGGACAAAACCAGCATGGCAGACAGCCAGTAGGACAACAACATAGCCAGAGAAAAATGCCAGAGAAAAATGTACTTGCGCACAACTCTAAGGCAGCACTGCAGTCCACAACTGTACGGCAGCTGCCCACAGAAGGCTGACTAAGATTAAGTCAAACTGAAAAAAACAGAAATAGAAAAAAATCATGTCCTGTGCTGCAGTCAGCTAGTGACAGTAGAAACTGTGTTCTAAGCTGCCTGACTCTATGCTGGCAGTTAGAAGACTGGCACGATGAACATGAGGGCAGTCCTGTACTTCTGGGTCAAACATTTTATTGTGCCTCTATAGAAGCAGGTATCCTGGTGACACACAAGCCTTGTAACCAGAACAAAAACAGTGGAAAACCTATACAAGTAGCACTGGAAATAGCATCAACAAAGCCTAGTCACACAGCTACACTTCCAGTTGCAGATGAAAATGGAAGATGGTCTAAAGAGCGGTGGAAGGCTGTTCATATGTGAGCTATCCTGTAGTATAATGCCACCTGCCCTATAGCTCTTTTGCATCCTGGGGTGAGGAAGGCGTGATGGTCACAGAGATTATTTCTCTCAAGGACAGACAACAAGGGAGGGTAATAGACCAGAACATGTGGATGAAGAATACAGTATGCATGAGACAGTCCCCTCTGTAGATAGGTAGCATAAATAGTTGTACACTGCACCATGGTAGGTGCATATGGGCATCTTAGAAGACAGAATGCATTGAAGATGGGGTCCAGTCTTGCCTGGGAGGCTTTGGGAGAAGCTCTATAAACAACATCTCCACAGTTAATGAAAGATGATCATTTTACAAACGACCTCTTGCCTGGCTGCAGGGGGGAAAATGCCTTCTTCCAGTGGAGGGTATGGAGTTTGAGAGGTAAAGTAGCTTGGAACTTACTGAGTCTGCATGCTTGTGTATGTCAAAGTACTCGTCTAATCAAACTCCATGGCATTTGAAGGATGCAACATTTTCCAGTTGGGAACCTTCTATGGTCTTTAAGAGGAGAAGGGAAAGGAGTCTAAATAAGCAAACAGCAACACACAACGAGGTGTGGGTTATGTCCTGATCAGAACACACCCAGGTGCATTATGAGGCATGAGGCGTTTGCGCAGAATGGTTTATGCACCTGGGCGTACTCTTATCAGGATATAACCCACTCCTCAGAGTGTGTTAGTGCACTTATAAAATGGGACCAAGTAAATATTTAAAAAAGGAAAAAAATTCAAAAAATGTTTTAAAAAGGAGCTTTTCAATACTGGTGATAGGAAATACAGGTTACTCACCTGTGACAGGAGTTCTAGGAGTGGTATATGTTGTTCATCCACACTGTCTGGCAGGTTCCTTGCCATTTTAAATCTTGCCGGAAGGTCTTCAAGCTGGCTCCTCCCACCCACCCAGGTGGTAAATCTCTCGGCGCCACCCCATGAGCCAGATCTAGCCCGCTGGAAGCCAGGTTGCGCGTCAAGCCGGGGAGGTGGGGTGGGTTGTGTGGATGAACAACATATACTACTCCTAGAACTCCTGTTACAGGTGAGTGACCTGTATTTCTAGGGACGTGGATATGTTGTTCAATCCATGCTTACTGGCAGACTCCTAGCAGTTCTCCGGGAGGAGGGAGGCAAGGCAGGCACCCCCTATTTAGGAAATAAGGACTGGAGAACCGAAGTCCCAAAACCAGCATCCCAGCGTGACTCAAGGTCGATGTGGTAGTGGGTAATGAAGGTGTGTGCTGACTTCCAGGTAGCAGCCCTGCAGATTTCCTGGATAGGGACATCCCTGGAAGCAGCCACCTTACCCCTTTGGAAGGCTCCATGCTTGCCAACCTATAGTGGAGGTCTATGCTTACTGTCCACTTGGCTGCAGGTCTGCCAGGTGCGGCTTCAGCATAGGTGACAAACAGCTAGCGAACCTCTCCCCGAAGTTCAGCCGTCTGCTCCTTACAATAAGAGAGCACTCTTCTAGGGTCCAGAGTATGGAGCCTATATTTGGCCTCCGAGGTGTGACTGGGGTAGAACACCGGCAGAGTCAACACCTGGTTAAGGGGAAACTCCGACACCCCCTTCAGAAGGAATTTCGGGTGGGGGCGCGCAGGACAACCTTGTCCCTGTGGAAGACCAGATAAGAAGACTCGATAGAAAGCGCCTGGAGCTCTTCCATCCTTCTGACTGACGAGATAGCCACTAAGAAGGCGGTCTTCCACAACAGGTGAGAGATGTCACACCTGTGCATCGGTTCGAATGGCTTGCCCATGAGCTTAGCCAATGCCAGCAGTAGATCCCACAGAGGTGGAGGTTCTCACACCGGAGGGGATATGTGATCAAGACCTTTGAAAAAGTGCCCAACCACTTTCTCCTGTGCCACCGACTGCTTTCCGGCCCACGCCCGGTAAGCAGAAATGGTTGCCAGGTGCACCTTAAGGGTCGTCGACCGAAGTCCTAGCTGAGAAAGGGACCACAGGTAGTCCAGAATGCTAGCCAAAGAACAGGAGGAAGGGTCCAACCCCTTATTCTGACACCAAAATGAGAATCTCTTCCATTTGAAGGCATAGCATTTTCTGGTCGACTCCTTACGGGATGCCTCAACAATGTTGAGGACCTCGTTGGAAACACCCAAGGCCTGAAACTCTAGCCACTCAGAAACCAGGCCGTCAAGTGCAGGGATTGATGGTCCGGGTTGAGTACCTTTCCCTTTTTGACTGAGATCAGGTCCAGGCGGGCTGGAAGCCGCCTCGGGAGTCAGGAGCTGAGGCTGAGGAGATCTGGATACCAGAACTGACGGGGCCAGTCTGGGGCCACCAGAATCACCTGCACCTTGTCCCTCTTCACCCTGAGAAGAACCTTGTGGATCAAGGGAAATGGAGGGACGGCGTAGAAGAGGCCCAGGGTCCATGGCCTTGAGAAGGCATCCCCCTGCAGCGAACCCTGCTGAAGGGGGCGGGCATGAAACAGCCTCAGCTTCGCATTCTCCCTGGAAGCAAACAGGTCCAACTGAGGGGTGCCCCAGTGGGAGAACAGATCTTGTACTACCTCCGGCAGGAGAGACCACTCATGAGATGCAGCACCTATCCGGCTGAGGGCATCGACCAGAGTGTTGGTGGCCCCTGCCACATGGATGGCTAGGAGATCCGCCTCCAGGCTGATCACGAGAGACCAGGTGCGGAGAGCCTCCTTGCACAGAGACAAGGAGTGCGTCCCGCCCTGATGGTTTAGGTAGTACATGGTCGAGGTGCTGTCCGTCTGAACCTGGAACACTTGACCCCGTACAAATGGAGCGAAGGCAGTGAGGGCTAGTCAGACCACTCGAAGCTCTAGCAGGTTGATGTAGCATCGAGACTCCTGAGGGAACCACAGACCGTGAGCTCTGACCTCCCCCAGGTGGGCACCCCAACCCATCAGAGAGGCGTCGGTAGTTAGAGTGACCGTCGGCTCGGGGCAGACAAATGGGATACCCTCCTGCAGATGAGCTGGAACGAGCCACCACCGGAGGCCGCTCCACATCTCCTGAGTCACTGTTACTGGCAGGTCCAGAGGACTGGAGCGCTGTGACCACTAGCGGGCCAGCCCCCACTGCAGGGGACGTATATGCCAGCGGGCCCAATGAACCATGCTGGTGCAGGCCGCCATGAGGCCCAGAAGGCGCAGGAAGTCCCGGGCAGGGCGCAATTGCCCAACTAGAAATGATTGGGCAAAGGAGGAAAGGACCTCAGCCCTATCCACCAGGGAGCCATGCTCTGGCTGGAAGAGAGTCGAGCTCTGCCCCAATGAACTGAATCACCTGCGAAGGCATGAGTTCGATTTGGCCTTGTTGATGAGGAGGCCAATCTGAAAGAAGACCTGGAGGGCCAGATCCCTGGACCGAGCCACCTCCAACATGGAGGGGGCTGCAATCAGCCAGTCGTCCAGGTAAGGGTACACCCGGACCCTTTGGTGCTGCAGGAATGTTGTAACCACTGCCATGCATTTGGTGAAGACCCTGCAAGCTTCAGAGAGGCCAAAGGGCATGGCCCATAACTCGTAAAGGGATCCTTCTGCCCTGAAGCGGAGGAATCGCTGGTGAGACCGACGGATTGGGACGTGAAAGAACGCGTCCTGAAGGTCCAGAGAACAGAACCACATGCCTCGTTCCAAGGATGGAATGATCTGAGCCAGAATGACCATCCTGAAGGTGCGAGACCTTAGGAACTTGTTTAGGCCGTGTAGGTCGAGAATGGGGCACCAGCACCCCCGTCCGTTTTGGGACCAGGAAGTATCTGGACACAAACCCTGGGTCTGGAGGAGGGTCCGCCACCTCCCTGATCACCTCCTTCTGGAGGAGCAGGGCAATGTCGGCTCGACGAGCCAACAGAGAGGCTGTGGAACCCGTAGCCCCCCGTGGGGCAGCGGCTCGATAGGGTGGGGACTGCTTGAATCCCAGAGGCAGACCCCTGCCTACCACTTCCAACACCCAGCAGTCCGTGGTGATAATGGACCAGGTGGAAAGGAAGTGGCGGAGCCGTCCCCCCACGGGGAGGAACCCGGGGAGGAGTCACGAGGTTGGGGGCGACACCCCTCAACCCATCACTGGGCAGGCTTGGAGGAAGGGCCGGCTGAGGAGCCGCCTGGACCTTTCTCTCCCGGCTTCCTGCTGGTGGAAGCAGCAAGCTTGGCTTTGTGAGCCTGCTGGCCCTGATGCTGGTGTTGCTGGGCCGGACGTGCCGCAGGGGCTGAAGGACGCAAGGGCTTACACTGCTGCTGGTGGCCTTTGCCCTTCTCGATCCGTTGAAAGTGACTCTCCACCCCGGGACCGAACAATTCGGAACCCAGGAAAAGAACGTCTGCCAACTTGTGCTGGGTATCTGCCGTAAAAGTGGAGATCCGCAGCCAAGCTCTGTGACGCATGGCCACTGCGGCCGCTACTGACCAGGCACACGAGTCAGCGATGTCCAAGTCAGTTTGGAGCTGCTGTTTGGCCACCGCCCTTCCCTGATCCCACACCTGCTTGATCGTTGTTTGAAGATCAGCTGGGAAATGAGGAATCACCTCATCCAGGGAGCCCAAAAGGGAGTGTGAAAAGTGTGCCATCAGGAAGGCCAAGCTAGCCTGATGAAGGCCTAGGGAGGAAGCAGCACAGACCTTCCTCCCAGAGTAGTCCAATTTCTTGGACTCCTTCTCGGGTGGCTTGTCCACATTCCGACCGTTCCCGGAACGCCGAAAAACGCCGTTGGTCACTAACCCCTCCGCAGAGGGGTGCTCCGAGAAACCGGAGAATGAACCGGTAGGGACAGCATACTTCCGAGCCATCCAGGCCGAAGGTGCTGGACAAGAAGCTGGCCGTTGCCACAGCTCCAGGGCCAAGCCAACAATGGCTTCAGCCACCGGGAAGGCCTCCATGGGAATCCCCTCGGTCCAGTATCTCCGTGAGGGGATACTTGGCCCATTTTTAAACGGGATCGAGCTTTATCCCAGTGGACGCTGAGATGAGTCGAAGCATTCCAAGGAACGAGGATGGGCTCTCGTCCACTGACTGACCCCCAGTGGACTCCAAGTCAAGTGACCTGGAGAACAAGGAGTCGTCGTCAGACTCCAAGGAGTCTGCGTGTTGCTTCCTCCAGCAGGAAGCCGGGACAGAAAGGTCCAGGTAGATTCTCGGCCAGCCCTTCCTCCGAGGAGTCTGCGAACAGCTGCCAAGCACCTGAGCCACCCTCCATCTGCCGTGGTTGATCGGGAGTGAAGGTGACAGACAACCTATGGGGCAAACCCTGACCCGACCGAGAATCCTTGGTCGGGGCCTCAGTCTTCGGTTGTGGAGGCGGAGGTTCCACCACAATGGGTGGCGCAGCCGGTTTCAGCTGAACAACCGGTGCCGGCTTCGGCTCCTCGACCACTACGAGGGGTTGTTTTGGCTGTTCAGGTGACAGACACTTAATGGCCGGGGAAGGCGACGGAGTCCGCTTATTCCCGGACAATAAGAGTTGCTGCCATATTAAATCCTTGTAGCACTAACGCAACTTGCGCCAGAGCCTATCCTCCGAAGAAGACAATGAGGATGGGCAGTGCCACCACTTTCCATGGTGTCGAGACCAAGACTGCCGACATTGGTGGGACCGGCTGGACCTGGAAGAGGTCCGAGACCGAGACCTTTGGGGATTCCGAGGGTGGGTCAGAGAGGGGGCCGGGAAACCCGCTCCTCCCTCGGTTCAGGGACCTTAACCAGGGACTCCAGCACAGGAGGCACAGGCAAGTCCTCAGTTTCCACCGGGGGAACCGGTGAAGAAAGGTTGTCGGCTTCTCCAGTCAACAAACCATGAGACGGGTCGAGAAAAATCTCAACCGCGTTGACGGCTGTCTTGGCCGACTGACCTGATGGGGACACCGTGAAGCCAGCGGCCTTAGCCGCAACCTCGACCGAAATCGAGTTTCGAATATCCAGGGAAGGGGACCTCTCCGCCTCCACAAACGCCGACGGTGGGACTTTACCATTGAGTCCTTCTTTTGGACCAAAAGCAATGTCCCGATGACCCTTCTCCCTTGGTGGAGAGGGACTGGCAAAGCTCCTTAAAAGAAGCTGTATAGGAAGAGCCCAAGAAGAGTGGGATAAATGCCATGACCAAGGAGGATGATGATGATGATGCGGCCTGGGCCGCCTCCTCCTCGAGGGCGATCATCTGCTCTAGCTGTTCTGCTGAGCCCACCGCCGCGGACACCGCCCAACAGGCCTCCTTCAACTTGACTGGAGGATAACGTTTTTCAGGTCGCCCCAAGTGCAATCGGGCAGCGTGGTCATCCAAGACCTAAGCCGAAAAGGATGTGCATAACTCACAAGCCTGTGAGTCATGGACAAGTCCAAGGCAATAAAGACAAGTGGAGTGCGGATCAGTCCGGGACATCTTCTGCCCACAGGGGCACCGAAGAAATCCGGGAGTCGATTTGTCCATCGCAGCCGCGAGGGAAAAGGAAGACCGAAGTCTTTTAAACTTTAGAATGAGTTTCGGTTTGACCGAAGAGTGTGGATCCAGGCCTAAAACACAGAGTGCTAAGGACGGAACCTGAGCTTCCAAGCAGTAAGGAAGATCTGGCATCATGGGGTGGAGCGGAGAGTTTTAGCACCTGGGTGGGTGGGAGAAACCAGCTTGAAGACCTTCCAGCAAGATCTGAAGTGGCAAGGAACCTACCAGTAAGTGTGGATTGAACATATCTACGTCCCTAGAAAGAACGGTTACGTAAGAACTTACTAACAGTAGTTCTTCGAGGGGATCTCAGTCATCAGGTAACACCGTAGGAACTTAGCCGTTGAAGAAAGGGAATCCACACAGAAGAATTTTCAGCAGTATAATTGGGCCCAACCACGACGTCAGTTGACGTCGCCAGTCCTATATAGGCGCAGGCGGGACCGTCCCCTCCTCAGTTCTTTCCCCCGGAGAACAAGGGAACAAGGCTAGCGCCCTGGGAAATGAGGAGAGCAAGGGACACAGCTCTCAGATGAAAGATGGAAACAGCAGACAGCCAGGTCCTGATTGGTAATCCCAAAGAGGGTCAGAGGGAACAGACCTGATGACTGAGATCTCCACGTAGATCTACTGTTATGGTAAGTTCTTACGTAACTGTTCTATCTTCTTCAGGGGTACAGTATCTTAGTCATCAAGTAACACTGTAGGAACGAATCCTAAGCAGTGACAAATGTCAACAGACAACCTAGGTGGCTGGATCTCCATAAACTTAAGACAGGAGATTGAACCAACCTACCCAGTCAAAGGACCTTCTTAAACTTAAGACAGAAGGCCTTGGAAACAATCTGTCAAGGAGTGCCATAAACTTAAGACAGAAGTCCTTGCAGAACAGCCCTGCTGAAGCCTACACGGGCTCTAGAAGCAATGACCAGACTGTAATGCTTGGTGAAAGTGTGGACTGTATTCCAGGTGGCAGCAGCACAGATGTCAGCTGCCGAGACCCCTTTGAACCAAGCCACAGAGGTAGCCATGCCTCTGGTGGAATGAGCTTTGACAGAACCAGGCAACTCTTTGCCATGCTTATTATAGCAGAACACAATGCAATTTGCTAACCATTTGGATAAACATTGCTTAGAAACTGCAACGCCCTCTCTACCTGGGGCGAAAGAAACAAATAACTGCTTAGACTTTCTAGATTTCTTAATCCTAAGCACATAATACTTCAAAGATCTGTGCACATCTAGCATACTGAGTAGTGCTTCTGCTGGACTGGCAAGCTCTGGAAAACAGGAAGGTGTACAGACGGAGTGTAAACTCATCTTGGGATTTGTGCACAAAGATGACCTGTCTTTGTGAAAAATCAAATAGGGCTCCTTACACCAGAGGGCCTGAAGCTCTGAAATCCTTTGAGCAGAAGTAATTGCAACTAAAAAGAGTATTTTCCATAACAGAGAACGAAAATTGCAAGTCACAATAGGTTCAAAAGGAGACAGGGTCAACTTTTCCAAAATAAAATTTAAGTCTCAAGCCAAGACAGGGGGAACGGATTGGGGGTTTCAGATGAAGGGAACTCCGGAGGAAGGTGAAGGAAACATCCAACTGAGCAACGGTACAGGCATCCACAGACTCATGGAATGCAGATATGGCTGTAAGGTGGACCTTAGTGGTATAATACTGGAGGCCTGAGTCAGACAAAAATCTAGTAGTCCAGGATATGCCTTACTGGGCAGGTAAAAGGGTCCAAGGAGTGTGTGGCAGCCCAAATGGAAAACCGCTTCTACTTCATGACATAGGTGGCATGAGTAGAAGGCTTGCGAGCAGCAACCAAAATGTATGCCACCCTGTCCGACACTCCAAATCTGACAATGGCTACGTTTTCAGGAGCCACGCATGCAAATGGAGGGATCCGAGATCGGGATGGACCAGAGTACCTTGATCCTGAGTCAGAAGATTTCTGCAAAGGGGCAGAGGGACCGGAGGTTCCTTCACCAGCTGTTGAAGAAGAGGTAACCAAACCTGGCAAGGCCTGAATGGGGCTATGAGTATCATGCCGGCTCGCTCCATCTGCAGCTTGGCCAGTACCCTCTGTATCAGAGGAAACAGAAGAAATGCATACTGGAATCTCCCACTCCAAGAGAGAAACAACACATCTTGCCAGAAAACTCCAGGCCCTGGATCTAGCAAGCAGAAATTGGGCAGTTTTGCGTTGTGTGTGGACTCAAAAAGGTCCAACTCTGGATGACCCCATCTGTTGGACAGATCTGCAATGGATGAGAGAAGTTCCCAATTGTGCATGCTTGAAAGAGTCCTACTCAGACTGTCTGCCAGAATGTTCAGGATGCCTGGGACACGGACTGCCGAGAGTGTCAGATCGTGGTCTAGTGCCCAATACCACACACTCACTGCTTCTCTGCAAAGGGGGTAGGAGTGAGTGTCACTCTGCTTCTTGACATAATAGACAACACTCAGGTTGTCTGACTGCACCAACAACTGGCCTGGGACCAAGTGGTCCTGAAAGGCCTGCATGGTATAGAGCACTGCTCTCATTTCCAGGACATTGACATGGAGGGTGGCTTCCCACTGGGACCAGGACCCCCGCCCCTTCCCCGAGACTGGAAGGGACCCAGGTGGGCTCCCCAGCACAGATCCAATGTATCTGTGGTTAGGATCTCAGTTGGGGAAGAAATCTGGAATGGAACCCCTTGTAGAAGATTGGAGGGATCCATCCACCACTGGAGTACCTTAACTACCAGAGAAAAGACTAGAACCAGCTCATCCAACCGTTAGTCCCACTGCAGGGTACACATTTGGAGCCTGGCCAGTGGAACAGTCAGAATGGCTGCAGCCAGAAGCCCCAGGAGCCTCAGGTACAGCCTGGCTGGGATGTAATGCCTCTTGGCCACTTCCCGCACTTCAGATATAAGGCACTCTGCCCTGTTTTGGGGAAGAAAGGCCTTGCCCTGCGCTGAATCAAGGACTGCCGCAATGTATTGAAGCCTTTGGGACGAATTAGGACCAACTTGGGCAGGATGACAGTTATGCCCAGAGACTGGAACAAGTGGAGAGTGTGCGCCAGAGTGACCAGAAACTGTTTCCTGGATGAGGCCTTGAGTAGTCAGTCATCTAGGTAGGGAAAGACACACAGTCCTTCCCTCCTGAGTGCCGCTGCAACCACAGCTAAGCATTTGGTAAAGACTTGCAGCACAGAGGACAAACCAAAGGGCAACACCTTGAATTGGTAGTAGTCCCCCAATAATGCAAAGTGAAGGAACCTCCTGTGGGAGGAAAACCTGCTATGTGCAGGTAGGTGTCCTGCATCTCCAGTGAGCAAAGCCAATCTCCTGCTTTGAGAAAAGGAAAGAGGCCTGGCAGAGTTACCATCCGGAACTACTTCTACTGCACTTAGAGGCTGAGGTCCTTTAGACCTGGGATTGGCCTCAAATCTCCAGTCTTCTTGGGGACCAGGAAGAACCTGGAGCAGAAATACAGGCTACTCATTTGTAACAGGAGTTCTAGGAGTGGTATATGTTGTCCATCCACACTGCCTGGCAGGTACCTTGCCGTTTTAAGATGGGCTGGAAAGTCTTCAAGCTGGCTCCTCCCACCCATCCGGGTGATGAAACTCTCAGCTCCACCCCATGATGCCAGATCTAGCCAGATGGAAACCAGGTTCAGCACCGAAGCAGGGGAGGTTGGGTGGGTCTGTGTGGATGAACAACATATACCACTCCTAGAACTCCTGCTACAGGTGAGTAACCTGTATTTCTAGGGGCATGGATATGTTGTTCTATCCACACTGTCTGGCAGACTCCTAGCAGTTCTCCAGGAGAAGGGAGGCAAGGCACACATACCCTACTTAGGGAACAGGGACTGGAGAACTGAGGTTCCAAAACCAGTATCCCGGTGTGACTCAGGTCAAGGCAGTAATGGGAAATGAAGGTGTGTGCTGACTTCCAGGTAGCAGCCCTGCAGATTTCCTGGATAGGGACGTCCCTAGAAGCAGCTACTGATGCAGCGGTATGACGGATGGAATGAGCCCTAAGCCCTATGGGAGGCTCCCTTCCTGCCAACCTATAGCACAGTTCAATGCAGGAAGTAATCCACCTGCCAATTGTGAGCTTAGCTGCAGGTCTGCCAGGTGCGGCTTCAGCGTAGGTGACAAACAGCTGGCTTAACCTCTCCCCGAAGCCCGCTACCGGCAGACACTCTTCTCGTAGGAGCAGTGCTCTTCTCAGGTCCAAAGTATGGAGCCTGTACTCAGCCTCCGAGGTGTGACTGGGGTATAACACCAGCAGAGTCAACACCTGGTTTAGGTGAAACTCCAACACCACCTTCAGGAGAAATTTCAGGTGGGGCACAGGACAACCTTGTCCCTGTGGAAGACCAGGTAGGGAGCTTCGATGGAAAGCGCCTGGAGCTCCCCTATTATTCTGGCTGACGTGATGGCCACCAAGGCGGCGGTCTTCCACGACAGGTGAGAGATGTCACACCCGTGCATCGGTTCGAATGGCTTGCCCATGAGCTTGGCCAAAACCAGCAGTAAATATCATGGAGGTGATATGTGATCTAGGCCCTTGAAAAAGCACCAGACCACCACCTTCTCCAGTGCCACAGACTGCTTGTCGGCCTGCGCCCGGTAAGCAGAGATGGCTGCCAAGTGCACCTTGAGGGTCGCCGACTGAAGCACCTGCTGGGAAAGGGACCACAGGTAGTCCAGAATGCTAGCCAGCAGACAAAACAAAGGGTCCAACCCCTTGCCCTGACATCAAATGGAGAATCGCTTCCATTTGAAGGCACAGCATTTTCTGGTCGACTCCTTGCAGGACGCCTCAACGATGTTGAGGACCTCGTCAGAAAGACCCAAGGCCTGGAATTCAAGCCGCTCAGGAACCAGGCCATCAAGTGCAGGGATTGAAGGTCCGGATGGAGTACCTTCCCCTCACTGATGGAGAGCAGGTCCGGGCGGGCTGGAAGCCACCTCGGGAGCCTGGAGCCGAGGCTGAGGAGATCTGGATACCAGAACTGGCGAGGCCAGTCTGGGGCTACCAGGATCACCTGCGCCTTCTCCCTCCTGATCTTGAGGAGCACCTTGTGGATCAAGGTCAGAGGAGGGAAGGCGTAGAAGAGGCCTGGGGTCCACACCCTGGAGAAGGCATCCCCCTGCAGCGAGCCCTGTTGCGGAGGGCATAGTAAAGCCTCAGCTTGGCGTTCTCCCTGGAGGCGAACAGGTCCATCTGAGGTGTGCCCCAGTGGGAGAACAGGTCTTGTATTATCTCCAGCAGGAGAGACCACTCATGAGATGCCTCGCCTATCCAGCTGAGGGCATTGGCCAGACTGTTCGAGGCTCCTGCCACATGAATGGCTAGGATATCCACCTCCAGGCTGAGCACGAGAGACTGAATGCGAAGAGCTTCCTTGCACACAGGCAAGGAGTGGATCCCCCCCATCTGTTGAGATAGTACATGGTCATGGTACTGTCTGTCTGGACCTGGATCACTTGACCCCGAACAAACGAAGCAAAGGTGGTCAGGGCTAGCCAGACCGCTCGGAGCTCCAGCAGGTTGTTGTAACATCAGGACTCCTGAGGAAACCAGAGTCCATGGGCTCTGACCTCCCCCAGATGGGCACCTCAACCCATCAGCAAGGCGTCGGTCATCAGGAAGACCGTCGGCTCAGGGCAGACGAATGGGATTCCCTCCCGCAGATGAGCTCGGACGAGCCACCACTGCAGGCCGTCCCACATCTCCTGGGTCAGAGACTGGCTGGTCTAGATGGCCTGAGCACTGAGACCACTGGCGGGCCTGCCCCCACTGCAGGGGGCGCAAATGCCAACAGGCCCAGTGGACCACGCTGGTGCCAGCCATGAGACCCAGAAGGCGCAGGAAGTCCCAGGCAGGGTGCAATTGCCCAACCAGAAATGATTTGGCAAAGGAGATAAGGACCTCGGCCCTGTCCGCCGGGAGCCAGGCTCTGGCTCGGAGTCGAGCTCCGCGCTCCGATTAACTGAATCACCTGTGAGGGCACGAATTTCGACTTGGCCTCATTGATGAGGAGGCTGAGTTGAGAGCAAGCCTGGAGGGCCAGATCTCTGGACCACTCCACCTCCAACCTGGAGGGACCTGCTATCAGCCAGTCATCCAGATAACGGCAGACCCGGACCTCTCAGCACCGCAGGAATGCCGCCACCACTGCGATGCATTTGGTGAAGACCCTGAGAGCTGATAAAAGGCCGAAGGGCATGACCCAGAACTCGTAGAGGGTTCTCTCTGCCCAAAAATGGAGGAACCGCTGATGAGATGGATGGACTGGGACGTGAAAGAACGTGTCCTGGAGGTCCAGGGAGTAGAACCATATGCCCTGCTCCAGGGGTGGTATTATCTGAGCCAAGGTTACCGTCCGAAAGGTGTGCGACCTTAGGAACTTGTTCAGGTCGTGCAGTTCGAGAATGGGGTGCCAGCCCCCGCCCGTTTTGGAACCAAGAAGTACCTGGAAACAAACCCTAGGCATAGAGGAGGATCCGTAACCTTGCTGACTACCCCCTTGCAGAGGAACTGGTCGATGTCATCTCAGAGAGCCGACTGGGAGGCTGCAGACTCGGTAGCCCCCCCGCAGGGAGTGGGCACAAAAGGGAGGGACCTGCTCAAACTCCAGAGGCAGACCCCTGCCGACCACTTCCAGCACCCAGCGGTCCCTGGTGATAGTGGACCAGACCGAAAGGAAGTGGCTGAGCCGGCCCCCAAAGGGGGGACCCAGGGGTTGGTGAGACAAGGTTGGGGGTGGCACCCCGCAACCCGTCACTGGGCAGGCTTGGAGGAGAGACCAGCCAAGGAGCTCCCGGGGCCCTTCCCCCCGGGCTTCCTGAACAAGGAAGCAGCAGACTTGGCTCTAGGGTGCCAAGTTTGAGCCTGCTGGCCCTACTGATGATGCTGCTGGGCAGATCTTGCCACAGGAATGGAGGGACGTAAGGGCTTACACTGCTGATGGCGGCCTTTGTCCTTCTGTACAGATCTGACCGAATCTAGGGTGGCATTAGATTTGGCAATGCGCTGGAGATGGCCCTCCACAATGGGCCTGAACAGGTCGGTACCCAGAAAGGGAACATCTGCGAGCTTGTGTTGGGTGTCTGCTGTGAAGGTTGAGATCCACAACCAAGCCCTGAGGTGCATGGCCACTGCGGCCGCTACCAAACGGGCACAAGAGTCTCCAATGTCCATAGCCGTCTGGAGCTGCTGCTCTGCCACCGCCCTACCCTGATCCTGGACCTGCTTGACCGTGGTCTGGAGGTCAGCTGGGAGATGATGGAGCACCTCATCCAGGGAGCCCAACAGGGCATGGGAGAAGTGTGCCATCATAACAGCCAAGCTGGCCTGGCGAAGCCCCAAAGAGGCGGCAGCGTACACCTTTCTCCCTGAGTAGTCCAATTTCTTGGACTCCTGTTATAGGTGAGTAACCTGTATTTCTAGGGGCATGGATATGTTGTTCTATTCACACTGTCTGGCAGACTCCTAGTGGTTCTCCGGGTTGCCAGAGTGCCTCAAGACAGAATTTGCCACCAACCCCTCGGCTAAGGGGTGCTCCAAGAAGCCAGAGAGAGAGAGAGAGCGAGCCAGTAGGGACTGCATACTGTGGGCCATCCTGGCCGATGGCACTGGGCAGGAGGCTGTGCGCTGCCAGAGTTCTAATGCCAGGCCCACAATGGCCTTGGCTATGGGGAAGGCCCTGTCCAGAATCTCCGTAGGGGGATATCTGTCCCGTTTCTGCATGGGTTTGAGTGGCATCCCGGTGGACTCGGAAATGAGCCGAAGAATACCAAGAACGAGGTGGGGCTCTCATCCATAGAAAGATCCCCCCCAGAGGATTCCAGGTCTACTGGATGGGAATGCAACAAGGAGTCTTTGGACTACGAAAAGAGTCCGCATACAGCTGGTGACTGCCTGAGTCACTCTCTGAGGGCGATCGGGGGTGAGAGTGACGACAACCAATGGGTCAAACCTTGAGTCGATCAAGAATCCTTGGTTGGCGCCCCATTCTTTGGCTGAGGAGGCGGTGGTTCCATCACAATGAGTGGGGCAGCCGGTTTTGGCCAAGCCATCAGTGCCAGGACCTCGACCAGGGAACCGGCGGCAGGAGTCGGCTTCAGCCATTTGGGCAAAAGCCACTAACTGCCGGTGTGGAAGCCGGCGTCGGCTTGCTGCTGGCCAAAAGAAGCTGTTGCCATATTAGATCCTCATAGCACAGCTGCAACTTGCGCCGGAGCCTCTCCTCAGCCGAGGAGAATGAGGAAGAAGAGCGGCAGTGCTGCTTTCCACAATGTCGGGACCAAGACCACCAACATCGGTGGGATTTCCCCAAAGCAGAGGAGGATCAAGACCATCGGCGGGCCAAGGAAGGAGCGGGGGAAACCCGCTGCCCACCTGGGCCGGGGACTTCAGCTCAATGATCTGGGGCAAGTTCTCGGAAGCACCGGTGTCAGAGAGAAAGTTGTCGACCTCCATGGTCAACAACCTGTCAGTGGGCTCGTGAAAAATCTTGGTTGCATCAACAGGAATCTTGGCCAGCTGGTCTGACAGGGACACCGTGAAACCAGAGGCCCGGGCCACAACATCGACCGAAGTCAAGAGCCAACAGTCTGGAGAACAAGATCTCTCCCGCTTCCAAGAGCATAGACGGTGGGTCTTACATTTTTTGGGATCCTTCTTCTGGGACCAAGGGGTGTGAGACCCAGAAGGATCCTACCCTTTAGTCGAGAGGAACTGGCACAGCTCCCGAAAGGAAGCCATGTAAGAAGAGCCCTGTTGGAGCAGAATAAATGCCAAAGCTGAAGAGGAACTTGCTGTGGCCTGGGCCTCCTCCTCCTCGAGGGCCGTGAGCTGTTCAAGCTGATCCAGTTGTTCTGCAGGGCCCGCTGCTGTGGACACTACAATGGGCCTCTTTCGATTTGACCGGCCGGTACCGTTTCTCCAGACACCCCACCTGGAATGGGGCAGTGCGGTCTTTGAGCACCGATGGAGAAAAGGACAGACACATCTCGCATGCCTGCGGATCGTGGCTGTGGCCGAGGCAATAAACGCACGAGGCATGGGGGTCGGTATGCGACATCTTCTGCCCGCAGGGGCACCGGCAGAACCCAGGGACTGTCTTGTCCTCCACTGCAGCTGCGGGGGAAGAGGGTGAAGACTGAACTCGAATGAGTTTCAAAGTAAGTTTAGGAAAAAAAATTGGAAGTTTTTAGAGCCAGGGCCTGCAAAACGCAAGAGCGCTAAGGAGGGAACCTGATGCTTCCAAGCCATAAGGAAGATCTGGCATCATGGGGTGGTGCCAAGAGTTTCATCACCCGGGTGGCTGGGAGAAGCCAGCCTGAAGACTTTCCAGCCCATCTTGAAGCGGCAAGGTACCTGCCAGACAGTGTGGACAGAACAACATATCCACGCCCCTAGAACCCTTGATTTCTTTGTCTGATGGGCACTCTTTCTATTGCCTGTTTCTGCAGGAGAGTCTGAACTTCTTCCCTGAGAACAGGAATGTGCTCTGGAGGGTAACTTGCAGGTGGCAGGGGGCAGTCAGGAGGCTGCTAGATGAGCTCCAGGGTGTTGCCACACTCAATCTGCAAGATCCAGGCATCTGAAGTTATGGTTCTCCACTGATTCAAGTGGAGGGAGAACCGACCTCAGACCACCATCTCCTGGGTCAGGGACTGAGGAGGGGGTCTAGCAAGGAGTCACGCTGAGGAGGGACCATCGGAGGAGACTGGGCCCTCTGCTCTAGGACGCTTGGCTGCCGAGGCAGGTGAAGGTTGCTGGGCTCGGCATTTGGCTTGGGGGCCAAAGCCTGTGCTCTGTCTGTTAGGTTGCCTATGAAAAGTAGGACATCCTCTACCACGCTGTTGGGAGTGACAGAAACATAGAAACATAGAATTTGACGGCAGATAAGGACCGCTTGGCCTACCCAGTCTGCCCATTTCCCTACCTGATGGATAAGCTGCAGATCCTAGTTAACCAGCAGCCTACTTCTTCCTACCCCCAACCCCTAGAATTGCCTTATGACTCTCCCATGCATGCTTGAATTCCACCACTGTTTTTGACTCCACAACCTCCTCCGGAAGGCCGCCCATACATCCACAACCCTCTCTGTGAAAAATACTTCCTTAAATTACCTCTGAGCCGCCTCTTCTATCTTCAAATTGTGCCCCTTGTTCTTGCACACCTCTTTTTTGAAAGATGCTACCTCTTGGACTTTGTTGATTCCCTTGAGGTACTTGAAAGTTTCTATCATGTTCCCCTCTCCTCCTTTCCTCGAGGCTATACATATTAAGCTCCTTAGTCTCTCTTCATATGTCTTCCGTGCAGACCCTGCACCATTTTAGCTGCCCTCCTCTGGACAGCTTCCATCCTGTCTATGTCTTTATGGAGACTGGGTCTCCAGAACCGCACGCAGTACTCCAGATGGGGTCTCACCAGCTGTCTGTACAGAGGATAATAACTTCCTGTTTTCTACTGGTGATGCTCTCCCTATGCATCCCAGTATCCCCCCAGCCCTCCTTGCTGCCCTCTCACATTGCTTGCCCACCTTTAGGTCATCTGATATGACTACCCCCAGGTCCCTTTCCATTTTTATTGTTGTTAGCATCTCACCCCCCATTGTGTACTCTTCCCTGGGTTTTTGTTTCCCAGGTGCATTACCTTGCACTTCTTAGCATTGAATCTAAGCTGCCATACATTTGACCATTCCTCTAACCTTTGGAGGGCTCTTCATCATCGGCTGCAGCTAAGATGAAGAGAAAGCCTGTCCAGGTCCTGGTTCACTCCAAACCCAGGGAATGAACCGACTTAACAGCTGTACCTGAGGCCTGCAGATCATTAATGATGTCTTGGACATCAGGACCAAAGAGCTTGACCCCATTAAATGGGGCATTCAGCACTTTGTTTTGCATATCTGCTGCACAGCCTGAGACTCTGAGCCACGAATGCCTACGGAGGCATGTTCCAGTGGCTGCAGCTCTGGCCACAGTATCTTAAAGGCCATAAATAGCTCAAAGTAAATGCTTCCCCACATCCTCTGAGGTATAGAGGCACTGGAGAAACTCCTGCTTCTGGGCAGTGTCAGGAAAGGGCCTCGGCGGCTGCCTTACCTTTTCTGGCACTGGCATTTTTAAACTTGACCATATGAGACAGGCAGTTAGCAATCCTCTGGCATGGGGTCAAGGAGGCATAAGCACACGTGCCCCACAAGTCAATCCTCTGGAATTCCTTGTCTAGGGGTAAAGAACTAAGGTGCTTGGGCACCTTGGGAATGTCACGGGCCATCTTAATGATCACAGAATCGTTTTCCACCTGAGTGGCCAGGTAAGGAGTACCCTGGGGAGCACTGTAGAGTTTATCTGCTCTCCGAGGCATGGCTGGCACCGCATCTGGTCTGTGCCATGCTGCTATAAGTAGCATTTCTCAAAGCTGAAAGCATTGGAAGAATAATCTTTGGATTAGATTCTGGAATCTCCACGTAGTCTGCTAAATCTTTTCTTGTTGCATCCTCCTCCTCTGTCTGGAACCCCATGGTAGCAGACAGCTGTTTCATAATGCTGAAAAAGGAAGCATCCCCTGGTGGAGACCTAGGGGTATGCTTAACAGATTCTTCACTAACAGAGGAGGAAGTAGACCTATCAGTGGTGTAGTACTGCTCTTCCTCACCTTCACCCACTGCCTCGTCTGGCAGGATAAGGTCAGGGTGATAATCCTCCTCAATGTCGATGATCTCCTCTGATTCTGGTGACAGCACTGCTGATGGCCAACCTACTGGGGACTCCCTAGGAGATCAGATGAGGGTCGACATCAACAGAACCTACGAAGGAGCAGGCGACAATGGCCTAGTCGTAGCAGCAAACAGCTGCATCATAGCATTGGTGAAAACACACAAGAACCTCGTTGAGGTCGATGGCACTGAAGCCAACGAGCCTGGCTGTGCATCCAATGGGCCTGCGTTGCTTGGCTGAGAGAGGTCGGGACCTGAAGGAGCTATCATCAATGACAAGCCCGTCGTCAATGGAGAAGGAGCCAAAACCCAGAGGCCGCCAGCTCATCTCCATGACAATCTGACAACGGAGCTGTCAGTATGGGTTTGGAGTGAACCAGGACCTGGACAGGCTCTCTCTTCATCGTAGCCGCAGCCGATGATGAAGAGCCCTCCAAAGGTGGAGAAGCGGACAGGAAATGGGCCAGCCTCCCGGGGGGAGTGGTCCCGGTCTTTTCTGTGACTCTTCCCCGAGGATCCGTCTTTGGCCTGTGATTCTCTATAGCCCTTGGACCCAGAGGACTGCTTGGTAGTGGAAGTCCCCAAGGACCTCAACTTGGAGGTGGCTACCTGCTGTTCCATGAAGGTGCGGAGAGCCTTTCTGTGACACCGGAGGGTGGTCTGGTTAAACTGCTGGTAGAGCTCACAATCGGAAGCATCATGGTCAGGCCCAAGACAGCAAATGCAGACTGAGTGCTCATCATTAGAGGCTATCTTCTTTCTGCAGCGGCAGTGACAGAAAAGAGAGGTAGACAGATTAACTCTTGACATAAAAGGAAAAACTAGAAAAATCCCTAAAAGTGATTTTGGAGGGTTGGAGAAAAAAGGGCCATAGGCCACAAAATGGCACGAACACTGCGACAGCATCTTCGCGGAGACTGTGCTTGCAAGTCGAAGGTGGGAAAGAACTGAGGAGGGTGCGGGCCCGCCACATCGACTGAGATCGGCGTGGGCGAGCCCAGTTGTACTGCTGAAAATTCTTCCATGTGGATTCCCCATCTTCAACGGCTAAATTCCTATGGTGTTACCTGATGACTGATATACCCCTGAGGAAGACAAATAGTTCCCCAATTACTTTACTATACTGTGGTGTACTGAAGAATGGCTGGCTGACCAGCAGAGGGCTCCCCTTCCTCCAAAACACACAGTGCTGAGGTTGGCTTCCCCACCCCCACCCATACAATATTTTAATGTTTCTGTCATTTATCTTTTTTTGTTTTTCATTTTCCTGTGGCCGTTATTCTTTCACACAGACCAAGCCTGTTTACGAGCATGTCCCTTTGCGGCCGCCATAGTTTAGAGTGGCTTTCTGTTTCCTTTCCTGGCGTCTCTTGGAGCAACCGCATCCTGGGATCATGTCTTTCAAAGAACAAAGCTGCAGCACGGTAATCTAGAAGCTCCTAGTGAGGAGAGGGCGGGCTTAGACTACCAAGCAGTTGGGGTGGGGGAGGCTTTAGGAATGGAGCTTTAACCAGACACTGGACAGTGATGTAACGCCACACATTACTGTGGATTGGGTAAACAGAGCGCATACTGCATTGGGGTTTAAGTATCTGCTGGTGATTCAGAGTGGATTCCCCCATTTTACCGTGTCTGGATAAACAATATCAGTGGAGAGCAGGTCTGGAGCGGTGTTTTCTTTCAAAGGTTGTGTCACGCTCACTCAGTAATGGACCACTGGGTCTGTATCTGCAGTTGAAAGTTGCGGGCTTACACTTCAGTGAGGTTTAAGAACAGCAAGCAGCAGAGACACTTCACTTAAAAAAGTGGTCTGGGCAATAATAGAGGGATTTTGTCAGAGTGTGTGTGTGTGTGGGGGGGGGGGGGAGAGCTAATTTCGGACAGCAGTTCTGCCAGTAGAACGGTCTGTGAGATCGCAGTGGCTTACAAAGTGGCATAAGGTAGTACACTGATATCTGTTGTGATGGGGCACTGCCTGGCATGAGTAGGGCCAGTTGTGAAGTTATTGCATGATAAGGACATGGTTGAAATGAGCTATTAGCCAATCAGAGTCTTAGAAGTATTCTGCCAATTTTATTACCTCAAGTACGCAGTCATCATGACTTATTTTCTTTGCATTCAATGTAAGTTGTTAAGAGAAACTGTTGAGAAAAATGCACAACAGGATGGGCTTAGGAGACAGATCCCAGGGGCACACTGGACCCAATTTGGAGAGGAATCAGAGCCACCTCTATGCACCACGTACTGTAGCAGTAGTATGTAGCCAAATATGTTTACTGTTGATGATACACCAACTGAGCAAAGCTCATTTTATATAGTTTCCATGCTTACTTAAAATACAAAGATACTAAAAATACCACACAATATGTTATCAGCTAGATATATGAAACCAATTACTTTACCAGGTGAGACACACTAAGCTGAAAGCTTGTTTGCAGGTGCAACTGGGAGCACGAGGAAGTTAAGTGACTTGCTCAGGGTCACACAGTATGCAAGTGGGGGCTGTGGGATTCAAACCCAGGTCTCCAGATTTGCAGCTGAGTCTTAAACCACTGCGCCATACTGCCTCCTACAAACAAAACAAGAAATTCTATCAGACTTACTGTAATTGCTTTTTCTGTCAGTTCCTACATTGTAACTGGAGAGTCACAACATACGGGTTATATGCTGTCCTACTAGGGACACTGGCACAGCTCAAAGCTGCAACATCAGCATGGAATGTTGGTGACATGGAAGTTCCACTCCTCTAAGTGATCGGTCCACACATCCTGCAATGCAGTATATCCATACTGACAACAATGTTAAAAACCCCTTCTAATAACATGACTGTCACTGAAAGCACAGCACTGATAACATAAAAGGGATACAAAAAATATATATAGTGCCTTGAGGATGAAATCAAAATGTTGAACCTTGTCTGACTTTTGAACAAAACATACAATGCTGGATTGTCCGACAATGCCAGAGACCCATGAGCCGTCAATGGAAGTTCAGTCGAATAAGATGAAAAACCTGGTGCTTCAACAGATGTTCGCCAATTGGAAGATTAACCAATCTGTCTCTATAGGTAACTAAATGCCTGAACAAAACAATGTTTCTGCATCAGAATAAATTTCAAAACCAAACTTTGGCAAGAAAAACAAAGAATGACAATTTACTGTGTCATATCGACAATAGTCTCCACGACAATTCAAAGCAACTCTCGGGTACAGTCCCAGTGACAACACTGCAGCTAACAGAAAAAAAAAGAAAATAATAATGGTAAGTCTGATACAAGTTCTCCTTTCCATATCACTCCACGTTGTCACTGGACGTCAGAAGCAGTGCCCATCAAATTCTGATTGGGGAAGAATATTGCCATGTATCTTCCAGAAAGAGTTTTACCTTCTGATTGCTGCCTGTGGTACGTCATGCCCCAAAATTGCATCAGCGGAACTTTAAGTGTCAAGCCAATAGCGCTTGGTGAAAATATGTAGGAAAACCATCTGACTATCCTGCAAAGCTCTAAAGAACAAAAAAGTCTCAGGTAGTGCACCCCTTTAGCCTCGAACAGCAGGTACCAGTGATGGGACAGGGGAACTGGCACGTGGAAGAATGCATCCTGGAAGTACAGTGAGCAGAACCATATTCCCTGCTTCAAGGATGGTACGATCTGATTCAGCATGACCATCCACAACCTGCACTTCTGTATGAACTTGTTTAGATTATACAAGTCCAGTATGGGACACCAGCTCCCCCTCCCCAGTCCATTTCAGAACCAGGAAGTACTCGAACTCATATCCCTGAACAGTTAGGGTGTCTGGAACATGAGTTATCACCCTGCACTCCAGGAGCTGAACTACATCATCCCGAAGCATGGACATGTCTTTCAGCACCCTGGACTCCAGGGGAGCTTGGGAGTCGGTATGGCCACAGAGCTTTCAATTTCAGAGGTAACCACTTCTAGAACCCACTTGTCTAAGGTAATGGCAGACTACTGTGACAAGAAGTGGCACAACCAACCCCTGATTGGGTGCTGGGACACCGAGAGGTCGGGATGGGGAATGGCACCTGGCAATCTGTCACTTATTAGCCTTGTAGGGGGCTCCGGCAGATGGGGCCCCGGAGGCCCCTTCATCTCCTCCCTTCCCATTTTGCCCGATTGCCAAACTTAGGTTTTGGACACAATGCTGAAACTGCCCCTGCTGGGGCTGCTGCTAAGGTCCAAAACTGAAAAGCCTTCATCTTAGACTTGGAGGTAGTCACAGCCTTCTGGGAAGAAACCACAGAAACCAAAGGGGCACTGGACTCCTCAATGCAAGTGAGAAGTCCTTCCACCCCAGGGCCAAAGAGGTCAGTGCCCAAGAAAGGTACACTGGACAGCTTGTCCAGAGTGTCTGCAGTGAATGTGGACAATCTTAGCCAGGTCCTGGGACCCACTGCGACAGCCACGGCATGCGCACAAAAATCACCCATGTCCAAGGTGTTCTGTAACTAGTTTTTAGCCAGCAGCTTACCTTGGTCAGTGGGGAGCAGAGGAAGTCCAACAATCTCCAAAATGGAATGACCAAAATTAACCATTATGACTGTGTAGCTGGACTGCCAGAGACCCATGGAGGTGCCCATGTATACCTTTTTTTTTTTTGCCCTCATGGGCCAACTTCTTGGATTCCTTGTCAGGAGGTTTGTCCAAGTATACCTGGCTTCTCAACTTGCAGAAGACAGAGTCCAACACCAGACTGTCAGCCACGGGGTGGTTGGAAATCCTGAAATGGGGCCCCTGGGGATCACATACTTGCAGCCATTCAAGTACGGGGTGCAGGGCAGGGTGCTGGATGATGACAAAGCCTCAGGGTCAGCTACAAAATGGCCTCAGCCAAAGGGAAGGTGACCCCTGAGGACTCATTCCTGACATGGATATTGATGAACTGATACTTTGTCTGTTTCTGCACTGGTTCCAAGGACACATTTAATGGACTCAGACATGAGCTGGAGTAAAGTCTCATAGGATGTTGATCCCACAGCTGCAGACTGATCCACCAAGGATTGTTGGTCGAACTGCTGAGATCTAGTTGAGGCTTTAGAGCCCGAAGATTTTTCCAAGATGGTCCCCGACCATTTTCCACCATGGATCACTAGAGTATCCTCATCATGGGAGAACTCCACAGACAACAAGCCTCACAAGTTGGTGGCAAGGCGGACTCCTTGGTCGGTGCCCCGAAATGTGGCTGAGGCAGAGGCACCTCCACTTCAAACACCATGGTCTACTGAGTCCGATGGACTAGAACAGGAATGGCTAAAGAAGGCCAAAGGATCCATCAGCCCAGGGGGCAAAGCCCCGTCGCTCCCTGAAATGGCCCATTGCTGCCAGACAAGCGCTTTAGAGCCTCAACGCATATGCCATCAATGCCTTTCCTCACCTGGGGATGAGGAGGTATAGGAGCACAGATGGCTATGCCTCCTGGTCTGGAGGAGTTAACAGCCTGAGCAGCACCTTGACTGTTGGCCCGAGAGTCGACATTGACAAGTGTCCTCCAGAGGGACCATATGAACCACCTGCTTGAACAGTAAGACCAAGAGCAGTCTAGGAGACATGACTGCTGATGGAAGCAGCTCTCAAAGCACCTTGGCTGGGGGTTCTGACTGGTCCTCATCCTTTTAGTTAAGGCAGGGAGCACTGGCATCCAGGAGACTGACTCCTCGCTCTCCTCAGAGAGCTAGTCAACTGGCCTGAAAAATATCTCAGCCACTTGGTCGATTGGAGAAGAGGTCAATAGGCCCGACAGGGTTACTATAGAACCTTCGACCGGGAACTCAACCTAATGAAGCACAATCAAAGTCAAGCAGTTGGAGAGTCAAGGGAGCAGGAAAAGTAAGACTTCCCAGTCCCACAACCTGCTGGGACAATGCACTTATGCTTTTTGCTAGGGTGGGAAGTGCTCTCCCCAAAGGTCTGGAGGGCCATGCACATTTCCTTTAAATCATCAGAGAATGACCCCCAATTTCAACCACAACCAGGAACAGCGTCATGACCAACAAGGTCCAAGCCGCAGCCATCTCTTCTTCCAACACTGCAAGCTAAGCAACCAACCTGGCAGTGGCGAATTTGCAGACTTTAGTCCTACTGTGGCCCAGCCTGGCCCTCCATTCCTTGATGGATGCTGGCAGCATGGCATTAACTGCAATTTCTGACACCGTGCTGGAAGCCTAAGCAACAGACACGTGTCATGCAGATCCATGTCTAATATTTTCTACCTGCACTAGGTCTACAACTTGAACCCTGGTTTCTGCTTTTCCAACATGACCATGGTTGACGAAAGCGATCTCGGAAGTTGCTGGAGCAACTTTAATTCAATAGCAGACCGGTAAAGCAGAAACTCACCACAGAAAAGCTCTCTGAAAACTCTAAACCCTTCTATGCATGCAGAGCTGCGAAGGAGGAGACCTGCCCCTTCCAGCAGAAAAAAAGATCTGATGTCACAAGGTGCAGCCGGAGGATACACCACCTGGGTGGTGGAAGCAGCTCAAAGAAGATATTCTGATGACTCTGCTGTCTCCAGGGAGAATTGCCTATGTGTGAAAAGTGAAGCCAATCAATGCCTTCAGAATTCCGTGTTTTCCTTACTACTGTAGGAAAAAAAGACATTCCTCTTGAACGAGTATCTTCTTATTGCTATCTGGGATATTATATAACTTCAAATAAAATAAACTAAACACACAGAATATACCATGAATAGATTACAACTAAGCCAAAATGCACCAATTAGATTCAATGACAGATTTGGGGGATATTCCCTCTTGTCCATATTACGAACAACTGAAACAAAAATGACTCCTATTGTGCTATGTGCCGTTGAAATTTGGGTATGATAAAGCAACAGACGTTCTTGAAAAACTATTCACACAACTGTATAGAACATTGTTGCAACTCTCTATCTACTTCACCATACAGCAAGAGCCGAATTGGGAAGGACTCAGATAAAGTATTTGGCCATAGCAGCAAAGCTAGCTTATTGGATAAGAAGCACCAACTTAGATTCAAACAGACTTGTATAAATATGTATGCAAGAAAAATTGTCATGGTTAAGCAAAGGCACTGCATCACCTTGGTTAGAACAGATAAAGGAAGTACTTAAATACCTGCTTAAGTTAAGTCACTTATTGGATGATTCCACACAGGAACTGTAATTTCACAAACTTACAATACAATAATCAAAGACAGACCTAAAAAGCAAAAATTTATATAGATGACCTAACAAAAATAAGTTTCAAAATTACATAATTGGTATACTAAAAACAAAATTAATCATGTTTTAGAACCATATCTTTTACACCTAAAGAACAAAAAAGACCAAATTATATCTGTAAAGTTTAGGCTAGAATTATACCCATCAAAAATTCTTAAAATATTTATTCTTTAAAGGGAACAATAGTGTAAAGATGTACTTTGTGATTGCAAACTAAAGCAACTAGAAACTTTGCCATATGTTTTACTTTATTGCCATAAATATCAA
This sequence comes from Neoceratodus forsteri, assembly GCA_016271365.2. Taxonomy (NCBI): domain Eukaryota; kingdom Metazoa; phylum Chordata; order Ceratodontiformes; family Ceratodontidae; genus Neoceratodus; species Neoceratodus forsteri. The sequence goes on from CM057449.1 coordinate 486,353,149, forward strand.
ACCATGAGAAGCAAATTTATTGCACTGTACTTTCATTAGATACACTATAGAAAGATGAAATATTACGCATACTGATAAATCCACAAATAGATTTCATTTCCCAGGATGTGATACAGTATCTGAAATGGATCTTTGACCTGATGACCTCTAGGGGAAATTGATAACTTAAATTACAACTTTCAGTGAATCAAGATTGTATTTCCTTGAATCATGCAATTTTAAAAACTATAAATGTTTTAAACTGTATAATGATAAATGGATGTAAACTTGATGACAGGTATCAACACCAAAGAATTACAACATGGTGTAATATGAGGGATGCTTATTTTTTTTTAACAAACTGTATAATTGATTTTGTAACAATTTCTTTTTTTAAATTGTGTTTTTCTCTTTTTAATGTATGTAAAACGTTGTAATGATGTAAAAGTCGACCAGATAAATTATCTGAACTACTATTGCAAATTGGAAAGCACCACCCACAGGCTAATGCCACATACTTTTCAAACATACTCTGCAACTTTTGATTCAAAATAGTCTGTGAAAGCCATGGTAGAAAATGTACTTTTTTTCTTTTTCTTTTTATTTAACACTTCAGAAATAACCTTTGAACTGTGAGCACTTTTACAAAGGTTCCACGTCAGTAGCCAATGCAACAGATACAATGGTACAATTCACATAGGCAGAAATACAGGCATCTAACAGAGGAATACTACCTGGTCACGACATTAGCTAAGATGTTGATTACATGCAGTTGCAAATTATAAGACTGAGAGGTAAAAATAGCTGCATTGGGACCAGGCATTGTCACATGTTTCCAGTCCCAGTTCTTCTAAATAGTAACAGGTATTGGGAGGGTGGAGAAGGGGTTCAGGGGCCAGAGATAAACAGGCTCAGTCCCTGAGGTGTGTTGGAAAGGCTGGAGCTAGGAGAGCACCAAGGTGATGGGCGAAGTAAAGTGGAGGTGAGCAGTAGGTAAGAACAGTTTAGGGTGGCAAGACAATAGGGAGATGGAGAGTTAAAAATGTGGTGGTAAGGGCATGAAAACAGAAATAGGGATGGAACTGAATTATTGGAGCTAGGGCATGAAGAGAGAAGGAGCGGGAAGAAACACAGGATTAGGAACTAGTCTGCGGTTGGACAATATCCTAACGGGTGGGTTAGGGTGCCCTATTTCCCACAGTGGAGTTACTTAAGAGGACCTCAAGTGAGTTTCAGTGGAGGTACAGTTGTGGCCAAAAATATTGGCGCCCTTGCAGTTTTTTCTAATAATGCACCATTCCTTCCAGAAAATTGTTGAAATTAAAAAATATTTTGGTATCCACATATGTATTTCTTTGGTTTGCAGTGGAATAGAACACAAAAAGCAGAAAAATTTACTAAGTCTTAGCTTATTCCACACAGAAATCCTTAAATGGCCCGGACAAAATTATTGGCACCTTTTAGAAGTAGTTAGAAATAATTAGATTTCAAGCAGATGATTCTCTTTCACTTTGGAACTGAACTCACCTGTGGTGAGTTGCAGGTGCCAGCAATAGAAAAATCACTCTTTCAACCAGTTTGAATAGAGAAAAGGACTCATTCTGTTTTGTGTCACTGTGTGTACCACAATGAGCATGGAGAAAAGAAAGACAGCCAGAGAACTGTCTGAGGAGGTCAGACAGAAGATTGTAGCCAAGCATGGACAATCTCAAGGCTACAAATCAATCTTCAGAGACTTGATGTTCCCGTTTCCACCATACGTAATGTTATCAGGATGTTTAAGGCTCATGGCACTGTAGCCAACCTCCCTGGACGTGGCCGCAAGAGAAAACTTGATCGAAGATTGCAGCGCAGGATTGTTTGAATGGTGGAGAAAGCACCTCGATCAACTGCCAAACAGATTCAAGCTGACCTTCAGACACAAGGTATGACAGTTTCAAGTCACACCGTCCATCGCCAACTCAATGAAAGGGGGTTATATGGTAGGAGGCCCAGGAGGACCCCACTGCTGAGAGAGAGAGACATAAGAAAGCCCAACTGGGGTTTGCCAAAACACACGTGAACAAGCCAAAATCCCTCTGGGAGAATGTCCTGTGGACGGATGAGACCACATTAGATCTTTTTGGTAAAGCACATCATCTCTATGTTTACAGAAAACAAGATGAAGCCTTCAAAGAAAAGAACACCTTCCCTACAGTCAAACATGGAGGAGGTTCAGTGATGTTTTGGGGTTGCTGTGCCTCTGGCACTGGGTGCCTTGAGCGTGCATGACATCATGAAATCTGGAGATTACCAGGCCATTTTGGAGCGAATGTTGAACCCAGTGTCAGAAAGCTGAGTCTCCGCTAAAGGTCATGGATCTTCCAGCAGGACAATGACCCCAAACACACTTCAAAAGCACCCAGGAATGGTTCAAGACAAGACGCTGGACTGTTCTGAAGTGGCCAGCAATGAGTCCAGATCTAAATCCCATTGAAAACCTGTGAAGAGATCTGAAAACAGCAGTTGGGAGAAGGCACCCTTCAAATCTTGGAGAACTGGAGCAGTTTGCACAAGAAGAGTGGGCCAAACTGCCAGTAGAGAGGTGCAGGAAGCTCATTCATGGCTATAGGAAGCGGTTGATTGCAGTTATTTTGACCAAAGGCTGTGCTACCAAATATTAAGTCTAGGTTGTCAACATTTTTGTCAGTGCCATTTCTTTTCATTTTCTGATTTAAAAGGATACATTAAATTCTGAATCATAAACAAAGGTTCTGTAATATTAACAGAGAAATAAAGAATTGTGGAGACCAAATACTGTACTGCTGTTAATTTCAACTTATGTTTAGAGGAAATTGTGAGTTATTTGAAAAAGTGCAAGGGCGCCAATATTTTTGGCCACGACTGTATGAGTGCCTTAAGCATTCCTGCATTCACAAGTTCTAGTAGTGATTGGTGATTGCCTCAGGTCATGCTTAAAGATAGAGAAGTTCTTTGCACTGATTACTTCGACTGGGAGCTCATTTAGCCAAAGGGAATCCCTGTAAGTGAATGAGCGCTGGCCGAGAGATGTCCTCATGAAGGGGACGCATACGGTACCTCTAACCGTGCCCCTTATGTTATACTGCTGGTGAGCTGGTAGGATGAGTTGTTGGATGAAGGTGGGTATAAGGCCTAGTTGGGCTTTTTTTTTTTAACCTAGTAGGCATGTTTGAAATTTGATCCTGCCACTGCATGAAAGCCAGTTAGTTTGTTTGTACAGGGCGCATGTGTGAATAAGTTTACCTGCACCAAGGACTAGCCTACACGCTTTATTTAGTGTCATAGCCACCAGTTTTAGGGTAGATTATGAGGCAACACAGTACACTACCAGGCCATAGTCAATAATTGATAGGATGGAGATGGTGATGAAGAGGCAAAGGGCTGTGGGCATAAGGTACTGATGGTGCCTATATAAAACCCCAAACATGATAATGTCTGCCTTTACTACCTGTTCAATGTGCTTTAAGAAGGATAGAGTGTCATCTATTGTGACCTATAGGTATCTGAAGCAGTCTACTTGCTCCAGTGGGACTGCCTTGTTGTTAGTAATGGTGAGAAGAGGGTTTCTTGCCTTGTGTTGGTAGCTTGAGATGAGCATGGTTTTCATTTTTTGTTTTTTTTTTTGTAGTTGAGTACCAGCTTTTGTTGGTGAAACCATTCTTCAAGTTTTTGAAAGGTGGCCTGGAGATTTTGTTGTAGCTGAGCAAGCTAGTGGTGGTAATGCATAATGACTGCATCATCAGCATACAGAATGATTTTGCTAGTATAGGCATCAGGGAGTGCATTTAGAAATCAACTAAAAAGCAGCGGGCCAAATATGGACCCTTGGGGGACTCCCAGGGAGACTTCTCTAGTGGTAGAGACCGCAGCCACAACTGTGACACTCTGATCTACTGGAGAGGTAGTCATGGAACCACCTTACAGAGGTAGTTGACAGTCCTAGAGACTGCAGCTGCTGTGGAAGAAGAGAGTGGTTGACTGTATCGAATGTTTTGGTGAGATCAATAAAAATTGATCCCACAAGCATGCCTCCATGCATGAAGTCAGAAAATTCTATCAAGGCAGTTGACGTGATATGGCTCTTCCTGAAGCCAAATGCTGAGTACACTGAAGATCGTATTTTTGCAGGTAATCGGTGATTTGGTCAGCCACTATTTTTTCCAGTGCTTTGGTGAGGGGGGGGGGAGAATCGATATAGTCCTATAGTATGAGGTGCTTGTGCGATCCCCCCCTTTGTGCATCAGGGTCACTAGGGCAAGTTTCCAAACTGAAGGGAATTTAGCAAGTGTGAGAGATTTACTGAATAGTTTAGTAATGGGGGCAAGCACTTCTTCCAAGGTGACAGCAACCATTTTCATGTAAAGCTTATTGCTACCTTGTCTGGTTTTGCCAAGTACATTTTCTACACATTTCACAGTCTCCTTGATGAAGATGCATTTAAAGCAGACGTTGGGGTGCTCGTTTTCCTTGTATGCGATTGGTTGAGGAGGTTCAGAGGCATTAAGATCGTCCGGGGGTAGTACAGAACTGAGGTCTGTAAAAGCTTTAATGAAGGAGTTGGCAATGGTGAGAAAATCTTGGGTGACAGTTCCATTTACGTTGATCATTGTAGGATGCTTTTTTCTTCCTTCCCTAATAGTTCCTTTATGTTCCCCAAAATCTTCTGCCATCACCCCACAAACTCTCAAGTTGGTCCTTACAGAACTTTGCTTTGGCTAGTCTTATAAGGTTTGTACACTTATTCCTGGCTGCCCTATACTTCTGATAATCATCTCTCTTGCCTGTGCCCTTGGCCCTGCTCCACAGATTGTCCCGGTCCCTCATTTGGTCAAACAGGTCCCTGGTGATCCAACCATTACAGGATCCCTGGGTTTTTCTCCTTACTTGAGCAAAAATGTCACAAGTTGGATTGAACTTGTCTATGAAGTACTGGAGAGCAAAGTCTATGTCCTGGATTTTGTCCAGAGGTGATCAGTTGACTTGGGCAAGAGCTGCCTTAAAGGAGTTAAGTAGCCCTCTCTCAAAGACCCTGCTTTCTGTCAAGGTTGAAGCAGCCTTCTTTATTTTATTAGACCAAAAGCAGGTGATAGGAGAGTCTTCACTTAGGGAGTCTGGGTGAACTGTGATCCCCAATATCCTTGAAGGGCGGCTGGCCGGGACCCAGTCTATGACCGTGCTATTGCCACTCTTGTATCTAGTGGGTTCCATTACCAATTGGAAGAGATCCAGACTGGTAACCAGGTCCTTCAGAGGATTGATTGATCTTGCTGAGCCAGTTAAGGTTGAAGTCACCAGTTATTATGACTTCATTGTTCAATATGAGCTGACTGAGCACCTCAATCACTTTTTCAAGTCCCTCTTCTGCTTTCCTGGAAGGTAAGTAAACTACGGCTATTATAAGGGACTTGTGTTGTACACGGAGAAGAAAACATTACATACCATAGTAATCTTGTTTCTTCCAAGGGAATCTTACTGTATTCTGACAAATGCAATATGGTCTCACCATAGGACTGCCCTGGCGCCGAAATGGTAATAGAACCTATGCTAATAGTGGAATGTTAGGCTCGAGCTTGTTTTTCAAACCACCGTCTCTGGTTGCACTTCCTGCAACCATCAGATTCTTACGAAGCATGCAGAAGCTAAACAAACTAGCTAATTAATCTAAGCTAACAAAAACAGTCAATACCCCTTTCTGGGGCAAACACCTCAAATAACAGACGGCATCTCCTAAGACTCAAGTCAACAGATGCCCAAGAAATTAATAGGTACCCACAGGTTTCCAACATCAGTTGTACAGACAGTATGCAGTGCCCTGTAGGTCCTAGCAGGGGAGGAAGGGTGGGAGCTCAGAATACAGTAAGATTCCCTTGGAAGAAATAAAATCACTACGGTAAGTAATGTTTTCTTCAAACCCCAGGAAATCTTACTGTATTCGGAAAAATGCAGACTACCAAAGCAGTACCTTTGGAGGTGGGCAGAGGACCTCGTTTAGAAACAGGCTCTACAGGACTGCTGTGCCAAACCTGACATCACTCCTAGCCTGGGTATCCAGGCAGTAATGTTTAGTAAATGTGTGAACTGTTTTCCAGGTAGCTGCTTTGCAGATTTCCAGCTAAGGAATGTCCCTTGAAGCTGCTATTGATGCAGCTGTTCCTCTGGTGGAGTGGTCTCAGAGACCCTGTAGGGGTAGCTTGCCCACTTTGCCATAATAGAATTGGATAATGCCACGATCCACCTTGCTATGGACCTCTTCGTGGCTGGTTTACCTTTTCCTACCTCCCCACAGGTCAAAAAAATAGTTGGGTCCTGTCCCCTCTGTGGACCCTTGTATGCTCCAGGTAGTAGCTGATAGCTCTTTTCATGTCCAGGCTATGCAGTCTACGTTCTCCTGAAGAGGAATGGTCAGTGAAAAAGACTGGTAGTGTAATGGACTGATTGACACGGAAGTCAGACACCACCTTAGGGAACAACCTCTTTTTGGTCCTAAGGACTACCTTGTCCCTATGAAATGCAACATAATCAGTCTCCTTGGACAAAGCTTGGAGCTCACTAATCCTCCTGGCTGAGGTGATTGCAACTAAAAACAGTTTTCCAAGTTACTTACTTGAGATCAGTTGATAACATAGGCTCAAAGGGTGGCTGCATGAGCTGTGCAATACATGTGTTCAGGTTCCACACTGGAGTGGGAGTTCTATGTGGTGGGTGCAAATGTAGCAACCCTTTAAAGAATTTACTGAACACTGAATTTGAGGCCAAAGATGATGCCTTGCATGCTGACAGATAAGCTGAGACAGCAGCCAAGTGCACTTTCAGTGTGGATGGTCTTAGCCCAAGAGAATGAAGGTGGGTTAGGTAATCCAGAACCACTGGCAACCCCACCTGAGTGTGTCCAGATTCTTATTCTGACATCAAATGGAGAATCATTTCCCTAGGATATGTAAGTCTTCCCAGTGGAGGGCTTTCTAGAAACCCTAAGGACCATCATGACCCCTTCAGAGAAATGTAGCTCAACATACTCTAAGTCCTCAAGAGAGACCGGAGGCTGGGGTATAGGATCCTGCCCTAGGAAGAAATCCGCAGGGTGTGCCTCCTGGGGAGGCCAATTGGTTTGGCCATGGATAGTGCCAGAACCAGGGAGTACCATGGCTGCCTGGCCCAGTCTGGAGCAATGAGGATCGCTGTAGCTGGCTGGGATCTGAGCTTGTTCAGAACCCTCAGAAGCAAAGGGAATAGAGGGAAAGCATACAGAAATTTCCCTGTCCAGTCCAAGATCAGTGTGTCCAGTGAGACTGAGTCCCTCACTTGTGGCCGGCAGCAAAATTGGGAGAGCTGAAAGTTGTATGGGGCTGCGAAAAGGTCAGTGTCTGGAGTGCCCCTTTTGAAAACTACCTGCAGCACCTGCCTGTTCAGGGGCCATTCGTGATGGTTCTGATTTATCCTGCTTGGTGCATCTGCCAGCACATTGTCCTTTCCTGGAAAGTGAACTGCTGACAGGACAATTCCTAGACAGTAAGCCAGTTTCCACATTTTTATGACTTCTGTGCACAGGAGTGTTGACCATGCTGCTCCGTTTGTTGATGTAGTACACTGTGTTCATATTGTCTGTCCTGACCTGCACCACCTTTCCCTGCAGCATGCTGGCGAATGCCTGCAGTGCTAGGAAGACTGCTCTGAGCTCCAGCAAGTTGATGTGAAGCAATGACTCCTGTTTGAGCCATGTACCATGAGCAGTGTGCGCCTCCAAGTGTGCCCACCACCCCAGTAGGGAAGCATCTGTGGTTAGCACCAAGGAGGGTTGTTCCTCTAGGAATGGAACTCCCTGCCTGAGGTTGTCTATGTCCAACCACACTGAAGTGCTTGCAGAAGCACTTGTGTGACTGGAACCAGCTTTGATAATGGATCTGTTTTCTGTTGCCAGTAGAGTCTGAGATTATACTGGACATCTCTCATCTGAAACCTTGCCCCTGACACTGTAGCTGTTGAGACTGCCATGTGGCCTAACAACTGCAGAAAATGCCTGGCTGGCCTTAGGCTTTGAAGCTTGAAGGTGCCTGCTAGCTGCACCAGGCTGTCTGCCCTTGTCTGGGGAAGAAAACACTTTCCTCTCATTGAGTCCAGTTCAACACCTATGAATTCCAGGAGCTGCACTGGCTGTAACACTGACTTTTTTAGGTTGACCAGGAACCCCAGTGACCATAGTAGTCCCTGTGTGAGTGCCAGAGACTGCTTTACCTGCTGAGGGGACTGCCCTAAGACTAACCAGTCATCCAGGTAAGGGAAAACTACCACTACTTGCCTCCTGAGGTGTGCCACAACCACAGCCAAGCATTTTGTGAACACCCTTGGAGCAGAAGTACGTCCGAAAGGCATTGTCTTGAACTGGTAGTGGCCTGATGGCAGTCTGAATCGGAGGAATTTTCTGTGGGACTGTCATATGGGGATGTGGAACTATGCATCCTTTAGATCCAGGGATGCCAACCAATCCCCTTGTCTTAGGGTTGAAGGATTGTTGTCAGGGTCACCATCCTGAGCTTTGGCTTCAGCAGATGCCTGTTAAGTGCCTGACATCCAGTATGGGTCACCACTCCCCTGTTATCTTTATTGTGAGGAAGTACACTGAATAGAGTCCCTTCCCTCTCTGTGCCAGAGGAACTGGCTCTATTGCTCCCAAGGATAAGAAGTTTAATACTTCCCTTTCCAGTAACACGGTTTCTGATGGGGAGGATGGTTTAAATACCCTTGCTCTCAGCTTTGGCCCGAGCTTGAAACTGAAAGTGTTGGCCCACTACCTCCAGGACCCACCTGTCTGTAGTGATGGTATGCCATTCCTGGAGGTAGTAGGCCAACCTGTCCCCTACTTGGGCTGGGGAGGCGACGCAAGCAGACACCTCAGTGTGCCTGCTTCGGTTGGGATGCTGTCTGGGTGCTGGGGCTGGTTCAGTTGCCACCTCTTCTGCCCCTGCCCCTAAAGTAACCCCTCTGCTGTTGGTATTGGGGTAGGCCTGAGGCTGGAAGAATGGCCTATACTGCCCTCCCCCGACTCCCTGGCTTGTTGCTTCTGGGGAGAAGAAGCCTTCTCTTTGGTTGCAGCACTTTTATAAGCTGTCTTGTAATCATCCATCTTTTTCATGTAGACCTCAGTCTGTTCACCAGACAGAGAGGTAGGCTCACAAGGGAAGTCCAAAGCCTTGGACTGTGTGCCCTGGGTCAGGTTAGTAGTCCTGAGTCAAGCAAATATTCTGAGTGACACAGAAGAGGCCATTTGTCTGGCTGCAGTATCATTTTGTCCACAGCCAGCCTGAACTGTGCTTTTGAAGCCTCTATATCCCTTTTTGCAGCTTCCTCCAGATCAGCTGCCACAGGAGCTGGGACACATTTTGTGATCTCCATCACAGTGTTCCACAAAGTCCTCCGATATCTGGCTATACAGGCCATGTACGAAGCCTGCCTGATGATCAGAGAGGATCCCAAATATACTTTTTTAGCAATGGAATCCATCTTCCTTGAATTTTTATCTGGAGGATGAGATGCCAAGGGGATGCCTGCCTTAACACAAGCAGCAGCCTGCACCACTCCCTCATGGCAAGGGCTCCCAAACAGGAACTCTGCTCCACCCTTAGCCACCCAATACTTCTTATCCACCTTTCTGTCAACCAGTGGTACAGATGTAAGGATCTTGTTAACCTGCTTATTCAGGGATTTATGGATTGATAGTAGCAGTCTTTTAGAGACTGGCACATCCATCATCTCCAAGTAATCCTGTTCTTCTTCTTCATTGACTGACTCCTGGGTAGGAGGATCGAGGGACTATGCCACTTGCTTGATAAATGCAAAGTGAGAGGTATAATCCTCATTCCCTTTGTCAGGACAAAGAACCAAGATTAGGGACACATCTTCAAAATTGGTGAGATCCACTCAGGAAGCTGGTAGAAGCATTTTCTAAGGAAGAACAAGTCTGTAACTTTAATGTTTGCTAATATTTTGTGCTCACAACCCCCACTGTTTGGTCACAGAAACACAATGTTTAGGAGGGAGAGAGTAAAATTTTGAGGCAAAAATCAGGGACATCTGAGGGGTATGCTACAGACATTGTTTTAATTTCAATAGTGAGCATAGGAGCCGGGTTTATAAAATTTTTGGTGGGGCCCAGGGGTCAGGGGTCAAAGTCACACCCCATGGGGGTCTATGGGAGCAGAACCCCCAGATTGCAATGTAAATTGGGGTTAAGCCCCTTGCCTCAGGTATGAGCAAAACATTGAAAATACTCTTTAAAACTCTACTGCAATGGGGCAATGCAAACCCCAAATAAATACTAATTTATTCAAAAGCTTGAGAGACTATCCATAACTTGCACTATGCAGAAAAGCTTCCTTCATGCCTCTTAATATCTCAGAATAAAAATGTGTAACACTAGTGGCCCTTAAAATATGGAGGAAATTGCCAGAAATCCAGGCAGGACAACAGGGTAGTTTCATTTGGAAATTCACCATAAGCTAGAAATATCCTCATAATTGATGGATGCTTTCTTTGACCATTGACACAGCCAAACTACCAACTGCCGGACTTGTTACCGTGATTGGTGACAGGATTTTCTAATGAGAATGTGGTTCGCCAGGACCCTGCCAATGTGTGAGAGCATCCAAGTCCAGCATCATTCTGAACTCAGAGTTGACAGCACATAGTCTGACATATAAGGATAGGGGCCCAGTTGGTACTGGGGGTCTACTTGTAAGCATACCTCTCAACTGTTTGCCACAGAAATGAGGGACATGGACACTCAAAATGAGGGACAATGACCCCCAAAACGAGAAGCATATCCTCAAGATAGAGATACAAGCTCAGACCACAGTGGAAACCACTGTGTTAACATGACACAAGCTTATTTTTGAATTTGCAGCTTGGAATAATGTACCTTGCAGTTTAAAAAAAAAAAACTGCACTGAATCTACAAGTCCTTTTTCACAGCAGAAGCCTATTTTTAAATACTAATCCAAATTATGTAATTGTTTTCTATCTCTACAGGATATTTAGTTATCCTACTATGTGTGTCTGGTTTACACACAGCTGGAAAGGACCATTTTAGAAATGTATAATGTGCAATATGAACTGGTTGCCATAAATGGAGAAAGCTGATTGGCTGAGAGGTCTTGGAAGCCATGATGATATCTGGCTACATCATCATGGCTTCAAAAATCCTCCGGCCACCAGCCTCCTCACTGACAACGACAAAAAATGCAGTCGCACTTAACTTGTGCTCGGTAGGGAAACAAAAATCTTGCAACTCCTCCAGAGAACAAGAAAAGCCCTGAGTTGTCCTCAGCACTTTCAAAAACAAACTGTTACTCACAAATCTGGCTCCGGTGTCCCGAGACTGCGAATTTTACTTTCAGTCAGTATGGGGCACAAGAATTCAACTGGACAGCAGCTTCAGCCAAAAAAAAAAAAAACACAAGTGTTTCAGTAACTACTACCAAGCGTTGCTGCCAACTACTACACGCGGGCGACCACCAGAAATAAACAGGAGAGCACACACAGCTTCACCTGGTCCCAGAGCAGGCAGGGGGACTGGGTCAAATGCAGAAAAACACGGTTCACATCCTAAAGCAGTGCTTGGAGGGTGAGATACACTTCACAGCTGCACGTCCTCTATGACTGCCACATGTAACAGCGCCACCTGCTGCCCAGAGCCCTCCAGGAACTATTTTATGGAAAGGTACTTCTGTAATACCCCCCAAAAAGTCATTTTTCAAACGTTTCAAAACTGTTCTTTAATTCTCTTTACTAATCTTTTAAGCCAGTTCATAATGGAAATAAGGCACTCCAGGGTATGGTATATCATGGGATATCATCACTTCTCGGATGGTTGGATGCATTCGGCCTGCGGCCTCGTGCCCAATCACCCGAGGTGTGACGATATCCCATGATATACTACACCCTGTCATGCCTTATTGCTTAATTATGTCCCTTGCTCTGCTCTTCCATTGTTGGCACAATGCATTTGTGTTCTACTACAGAACTCTGTGGCTGGAAGGGACATAGCAACTACATCACACAGTCCTAAACCTCCACATTCCACCAGTGTGTTAATCAAAAACAATCACTGTGGTTACTGACACTGACTGGTAAAGACAAAACAATACCAAACTTGGAATTAGTTCTTACAAAACAAGTTCTACTGTGAAAATTATTTGCAAGTCCAGTGCAGTTCTCCTTTACTGTCTGGATTTACAGCACATTATCTGTGATCCTGTGTGATGGCAGCACATTTTCTTTGAGGGACTGTCTGGACAGGGCAATTCTGAGGGGTAAAATGAGGGATGTCCCTCATAATCAGGGACAGTTGAGAGGTATGGCTGAAAAGTCAGACTCCGAGCGAGATGCAGGGTTGGGGTGCCAGGGCCCAACTGACACCCGGAAAAATAAATGAAGTCCTCAGAGAGTGAGCACAGCACACTTACATCAGCATTCCAGGCCAGTGGAATACTAGTACTCTGCATATTACAATCTCTTCCAGAAACCCCTTAAAATTAGAAAAGAGGATTTATAGGCACATATTTTCATAGTTCTAATGGTGGGCAGGTACCCAACAGAAGGTGCACACAGTGCAGGAATTGCAGTGGGCTTTCTAGGGCTCAGCACTATAGCTACATGAACTCACAATATCAGTACCATTGACTTATAATTGAATAGGGTGGGTGTTGGGGGGCCTAGTTTTAAAAGTAAGGCCCTCGTGCCTCCCACCCGCCACACACTCCTAAAGCTCAGAATTCTAATTCCAGCACTTGGAGAGCTCCTGATTCTGCCAGCTAAAATGCTCACATCATGTCCCTCCTACTGAATATAAGAAATGTAGCGCTGTACCCACTCAGTCCAGCGTCTGCTCTTTAATGATTCTGCAGGACTGCAATGATGACATTGCCATAAGAAGCATGGTCAAAATCAGGGAGACTCCCAATAAGGAGACTTTGAAAGTATGGTCACTGGATCGGACCTAGCCCCCTGGGCCACAATCAGGGACGTCACTACCACACACATCTCCCCATACAACTGGAGTGACCCCCCCCCCGGATGCCCATTCAAGTGGCATTACTTTCTAGCATAACTAAGATAAGGGCACTATAGATGAGGGCATTGCTGTTAGCGGGCCCACAAATTGCTGACACTAGTGACCACTACCACATTCCACATACCGGCTCTGAGGTTTTGGGCCTTTCTACTTCTGTCCCCAAATTCACTACAAATTACCTTTCACTCTTACTGTATTAACATTTTCTCCTACTGTAGGTCTTATTACCCGAAATTACAGCTTTGTTCACACATGCCTTTTTAAATAATTTTACTTATTTTTGCTATGATTGTATTATGACTTTGTATTGAGCACAATCAGGCACTTGTTCCTGGACCTCTCTGCATATCTGTTTTGCACTGTGTTAGCACATCTATTCAGGTTTTATATATTCTTATATACATTTCTCTTCAGTGCTGAACACTTTATTGTCCCATCATGTCCATTTCGTTTCCCCAAATATGTTTTGTCAGTACACACACATCTAGAAGTAAGCTGTTCTCCACCCAGTATGGTTTCCTGGTGAAACTTTCTCACTAAATCAGTAAATTGGTTTGCTGGCCAAGGCACCTAGCTTCACCTGAGCTCTTTCCTTCCAAGACTACTTGAAAGGCAGAGTAGAGAACCTTACCAGAGCAAGGGAAAAGGATTAAGACTTCTTTTGGCTAAGCAGATTTACTGCGTGGTGTTGTTTTTAATTTTTACTCACAGGGATTGCTACTGTTTGCTGCTAACATTTCATTGCTTTATTTTTCTCTGTAGCAAAGTGTTTCTTACAGCGTATATCTTCTCTGAAATTATTACAGGTGGTTGTTTACAGTTTTATCTAACATTAGGATAAGTTTTCAGGGTTACTGCATTTGTTGTTGACTGATTGTTTCTGCTCTTACCTCCTTGTTCTTTCGTCCGTGGTTCTTCTTTTTCGGCAGGGGAAGGGCCCAGCCACCCACCCCCATCCCCAAACACCCCAAACTGCACTCCTTTTATAGGGTACCACAGTTGTGACATTTCCTGTGGCAGAGCAGGAAGGGGCGGATCAGTGGGGCATCCACAAGGTGAGCTCATTTACAGGGGCACTAGTAATTTAACTTGTTATAACAAGTTAAACAAAACAAAACACAATCAAACCATTACTTGCATTTTTTTTCCTTCTAATTACTCTGACTAGATTATAAACCCAGCAACTTATCTGGAATGGATATCATTAACTGCAGGTACTGTGGAACAATTTTCAGAAGGTCAGTCTTACAGGATTTAGGACACTGTCCTACATGCTGGGCCATTGGAGATCTTAAGGCTCAGCTCCGGGCAGCATGGGCAGAGATTGCACGCCTCAAATTTCATATTCAAGAGGAAATACATTATAAGAACCACCTGCCATTTCCCCAGCATCCAACAGAAAAACCTCGACCACAGAGGGTAGTTGGACCAGGAGGTTGGCAGGTGGTTAGGAGGGGCAAATCGAGTGCCCCATCACTTTCTGCTCTCCAACATATTACCTCCAAAAACCATATAAACACTACAAACAGGTATCTGCCTCTATCTCTGAAAACAAACAAAGAGGCAGAAGACACTGCAGAGCAGGACACTGCGGCACAGGAGCTAGCACAACAAAACTCACCCAAATCAGGAACCAAAACAAAAAAAGCAAAAAGGGAACCCAAAAAACTTCTGATCATAGGAGATTCCATGATTTGGGGAGTTGATACCCATCTCCAGCAGGGGTAATGGTCAGATGTCTCCCAGGTACATCAGCATGGAGAGACACTGACCGTATTATAAATTGTTCACAAAGCAGGAGAAAACACTGATGTCCTAGTACACATAGGGACTAATGATCCTCGCCAGCCGGTCAGTTGCGAGACCAAGGAACACCTGACCAGGCTGGATGACAAACTATCATCCATTTCGTCCGGCATCTCATTCTCTGAGATCCTGCCAGTCTGGGAGAGGGGGGCAGATGGACGGAAGGTCAGAGAAGGGGAGATAGGGGAGCTAAACACGTGACTGAAGGGCTGGTGCCAGGAAAAAGGACACAGATTTGTAGGGAACTGGCAACAGTTCTGGGAGTGAAAGTTCTTTAAATTTGATGGACTGCACCTGACTAAGGAGGGAGTCAGTGCATTGGGGAAGAAGTTTGACGTCTTTGCAGAATATCTAAACTAGCAAATGGGGAAAGGGGTGCAGCACCCCATACGTCGAATGGGAAGAACATCCCTCTCCCCTCAGCTAGTGGTCAAACAGGGATTCAGCATGTTTGCAGTTCATTTGCATCACCAGGTAAGAAAAAGGTTTGTCTCCCCATACAACGACAGGGGTAATGCCAAACCTCACCCAACAACTAACACACCAAATCTGGCCAATGGAAAATCATGTACACAATGCTCACAGCCTGGGAAATAAGATCCCAGACCTGCAGGCAATAATGTCAGAGGCTAAACTGGACATAATAGCAATTAGTGAGACATGGTTTACCAGTAACCACACTTGGGAGACTTCAGTACCTGGCTATGTACTGTTCAGAAGACCGAGGTGCAAAGGGGGAGGAGTGGCCCAGCAAGTCAATGAAAATGTCAAAGCTACAGAAATTCAGAATACACATAAGGAGCCAGAAGAACTGTGGGTCACCCTGGAAACAGGAAATGGGATAGCCATAAGAACTGGGGTTGTCTACAGACTCCCAGACCAGGGGGGAGGACACAGACACATTACTGTTAGAAGATATACAAAACATGACAGCTAAAGGGGAGGTTCTGATAATGGGAGACTTCAACATGCCGGATACAGATTCAATTCAATTCAATTCATGTTTATTTTTAGAGCGCCTTTCAAAATCAAGGCGCTGTACAGATTAAATAAAACAGGAAAATCCAACATTAAACAATCAGAACTATAAAGAAAAAGCCAAAGTGAAAAGATGTGTTTTTAAAGCAATTTTAAAACTGTCAGCGGTCGGCATTCTCTTAACCAACGAGGCAGAGAATTCCACAGGCAGGAGCTGAAAAGGCAAAAGCACTAGATCCTGACAACTTCAAACGGACCCTGGGAATCTCTAGCAATCCCTCATTGGCGGAGCGGAGGGGTGGAGGGGCAATAGGGAACCAGAAGATCTTTCAGGTAACTGGGTCCCTGATCGTAGGGGCTTTAAAGGTTAGTAAACCAACCTTAAAGCAGATCCGCCACCGCGACAGGCAGCCAGTGCAGTTCGGGGCGAAGCACAGGCGCAATGACCGGTTCCTATGGCCCCAGTCAAAAGCCTGGCTGCAGCGCTCTGCACCAGCTGAAGGCGGCAGATATCAACCCCTGCAGCTAGGTAGAGGGAATTACAGTAGTCCAGACGGTGGTAAAAAAGGCGGGACCAAAGTCGAAGGTCCTCCTGGGAATCAGATGTTTCACCCGGCGATATTCCTCAGATGGTAAAAGAGGATTTGACAACAGCTGACACTTGTGATTTCAGGTCAGACCGTCATCAAAATAACGCCCAGATTTCGCACCTGTCGAGAGCTAGAGAGCGTACACCACCAAGTAATAAACCTGATGGTTGTCCCAAGACCCAAACCTCTCCCAGGATGACCTGGATCCACAACCGATACCTCAGTCTTATCCGATTAAGTTTTAACCAGCTCGAACTCATCCAAATTCTGATCTCATCCAGGCAGTTGTTAAGGACGGAGAGTGCATCACTCTGATCGGGGAGAAAGGATAGATACAGCTGAGTATCATCTGCATAGCAGTGAAAACTCAAGCTGTATTTCCTGATGATTTCTCCTAATGGCAGCATATACACTGCAAACAGCATGGGAGCTAAAATGGAGCCCTGTGGTACCCCACATGGTAGGGAGAAGGCGTCAGAGGAATAAATTCCGGTGACAACTCTCTGAGACCTACCAGTGAGGTAAGAACGAAACCATTTGTGGACTGTACCAGACAGCCCACAAAACCTCAAGAGTCGCTCCAGTAGCACCTCATGGTCTACAGTGTCAAATGCAGCAGAAAGATCAAGAAGGACCAGAATGGTACAAGCCTTTCGATCTCTGGCCATTAGAGGTCGCCAATACCCTAACAAGGGCAGTCTCAGTACTATGCCTTTTCCTGAAGCCAGATTGAGAGTGTCATAGACATTATGGGAGGTGAGATGATCATCCAATTGCAGTAACTGTTTTTAATAACCTTACCAACAAATGGCAGGTTAGAGATAGGCCAGTAGTTAGCTAGACAGTCTGGGTCAAGGAGGATTTTTAGGAGTGGTCAAACTACTGCCTCCTTAAGGGGGTTAGGAAAAACCCCCCTCTCCAAGGATTTCCAGACAATGTCAGCAAGGATTGGGTAGATAACTTCTACACAACCTACTAACAGCGGTGTAGGACCCGGATCCAAACTACAACTAGTTGGACGCATTGTTTGGATGATCTTCACAATGTCAACGAATTCCGGGCAGTGAAAATCCAACCAGATAGGCCGAGGATTAGGTACCACCCATCGTCCACCATAATCCCCTGAAGGAGAGGTCGGACCAATGCCGGATCTGATGCTGGCAACCTTATCTGCAAAGAAGCGAGCGAACTCCTCACATCTAAGTTGAGAAAAGGCTTCTCTAGGCTGAAGACAGACTGGATTGCACAGTCTGTCCACAGTCCGGAAAAGCTGAGCCGGTCGATTCT
Organism: Neoceratodus forsteri; assembly: GCA_016271365.2. Taxonomy (NCBI): domain Eukaryota; kingdom Metazoa; phylum Chordata; order Ceratodontiformes; family Ceratodontidae; genus Neoceratodus; species Neoceratodus forsteri. The sequence goes on from CM057449.1 coordinate 486,370,876, forward strand.
TTGCAGCAGAAATCTCTCTGGACAGGAATTCTGCCTTCTTCGAGTGATTTCTGATTGGTAGCCATCATAATGGGCTAGCATCTAAGCCTGTCAGCATCAAGGCCCGATTTCGCCAGGCTCTTCCAGCCTCGCCACTTCCGCTTTAATTCCTTCAAGGAGCCATCAAACCATGGACTCCTTGGACGGATGGTGAGAGGCCAACACGAACAGGAGCAATTTTGTCCAGAGCATCTCCCACAGCCTTATTATAGGCAAGTACAAGACCATCTGACTCATGCATTCACCCGACAAACTCGATAGGTCCAGCACCGCCATTAGTCATTGGGGCCAATACCCCTTAAAGGGCTGCATTGGACCATCTCCGTAGAGGCAGACCTATTAGAGGGGCCCTGAAACTGAACCTATGGTGTAATGGTCCACCAACTGACTGGTTCCACCCCAGGTCAGTGATCTCATACCCAAGAGAAAGACCAGATCTAGTGAATGACCTCCTATATGGGTAGAGGTGGTAACAACCTGTGTCAGGCCCATTGTATTCATCAACTGGAGGAGACTTTGACCAAATGGAGAGTTCATCTGCTCACCCAGGCGTTGAAGTCGCCCAGAAGTATTAATCTGGGAAACCTCAACACAAGGCTTCCACAATGAAGTCTGCAACTTCCTGTAGGAATTGCCGTCACCTGGTGGACGGTAGACAAGGAGAATCCCACAACCTGCACCTCGCCCCAGGATATATTCAAAAGATCTGGTGTTCCCCAATGGAACATCCACAAGGCCCAGTTCAGATTTAAACATAATGGCCACACCTCCGCCCCTACGATCCAGCCTTGGACGGTGTATTACCGAGAACCCAGCTGGAGTTGCCAAGGCCAATATAGGGCCAGCATTTTCATCCAGCCAGGTCTCGGTAATGCAAGTCAGATCAGATGACCCAACAAGATCAGCTATAATAGCTGTCTTGTTTTTTATAGATCTGGCATTGCACAACACCGCCAAGGCAGGATGAGATGTCGGGGAAGACCTCGGCACCTGTCCGATATCTTCGGGACTCTTGGGTATGGGGACAAGATAAGAGCAACCTCTATCCTGACCCCATTTTGCCCCAGGACGTCTTCTGGACCCTAAAACCCCAATCCGCCCTCCCCTCTCCTGTCCCCCACAAGGCCCAGCTTTCCACCTTCATCCTCGCCTCTTCAGAATGCCCAATGCTCGACACCTAAAATAGGTGTCGGATGATAATGGTGGGCACTCAAATGGACGAAGTTCCCTGAGCCTAGTGGGGGAATAATGCCCAACCGTCACTAATAAATAAATCACAAAAATAAACCTAAAAATCAAACCTAAAAGTACCACACTCATTAACACACTCTCCCCACTCTCTCTCACAGAGGAAGGGCGAGTAAAACAAATAAACTAACATCAACCAAAAATCAACTCAAAAAATAACCAAACAGTAAAATTAAAATAAAAATCCAATAATCGAAAACACAGTAAAATAGCTTATTAAATATTAAACAAATTTGAATTTTAAAACAGATTTGTATTTTAAAACAGTGCAGCACCTCTCACGTGCAGTACTGCTAAAAATATTAAATAATTTCCTAGTACCACCTCTCACATGGCAGGGAGTCGAATAAATAATTCAAATTTGTAATAAAATTAAAATAAATAAATATCCATCACTCTCACCACCTTTAATCCAGGAATTAATAAAGACTAGAAAAACAGTACTCTGGTGATCCAAAAATAAAGTCCAGACAGGTCAAAAAGGTCTCAGCAGAAAGTCTGGATATTCAAATAGACAAACAAGGAGGCTTAAATAATATCCAAAAAGAAACAATTACTCACCTTAGTAATGTTGTTTCTTCTAATGGAGTCTAGCTATATTATGACAATTGCAGTTTGTCCCACCATTAGAACTGCTCCGGAGGTGAAATAGTTAACTCCATTCCATGAATGGAACTTTGAGCATGAGCTCTAAAATAGAAGCTCTGTCTGTGGAGATTCAAACCTGAACTGTCAGATCTTTACGAGCAAAAACTCACTAAGGTCTGTGTGGAAGCTGTAACCTACACTAGCCAACTGGCTACCTAAATAATAACACCCATTGCTGGTCCCAACACCCAATACTCAAGTCAGGGGACCAGAATTACTAATACAATTTTAACAAAATGAGAATAAAACAAGAGAATAATAAAACACCACACCCCAAACCCCAAAAAGGGGTGAAACGCTTAAAAGGGCATAAATAGTGCCCACACTAGGTTGCCTCACACCCTACCCAAGTAGAGGTTCTGAGAGGGGCAGGTTGGGGAGGTTATAATATAGCAAGACTCCATTAGAAGAGACAACATTACTAAGGTGAGTAATTTTTCTTCAAACAACATGAAGTCTTGTTATATTATGACAACTGCAGACTACAAGCAGTACCTCCATGGAGGAGGGGCAGAACCTACTTAGGGAATAGGCTCTGAAGAACAGCTGTGCCAAACCGAGCATCTCTCCTAGCCTGGACATCCAGGGAGTAATGCTTGGTGAAAGTGTGTACCGTTTTCCCAGTAGCAGCCTGGCATATCTCCAATATAGGGATGTCTCTGGCAGCAGCTAGAGACGCGACTGTACCTCTGGTAGAATGAGCCCTCAAGCCAGAGGGGGGATCTCTGCCCAGTTTCTGATAACAAAATTGGATACAAGAGACAATCCACCTGGCAACTGATCTCTTAGTGGCAGGTTTCCCTTTCCCAACCTCACCAAAAGTGAGGAAAAGTTGGAGGGATTCGAACCTGTGACCCTTGGTACGTTCTATATAGTAACTAAGAGCCCTCTTAACATCCAGGCTGTGCAATCTCCTCTCACCAGAAGAGGAGTGTTCAGAGAAAAATACTGGAAGGGAGATAGATTGGTTAAGATGGAAATCTGAAACCACCTTAAGCAAAGACGATCCCCAATACTTGAGGATCCAGGGACCATTCGTGATGGCCCTGGGAAATCCTGCTGAGAGCATCTGCTAGGACATTGTCCTTTCCTGGAAGGTGAACTGCTATGAGGGAAGTGTTCAGGGAATAGGCCAGAGACCACAACTTCATTGCCTCGGAGCACGAGGCCGAAGACCGAGTCCCCCCCCGCTTGTTGATGTACCACATTGTTGTGGTGTTGTCTGTTCTGACTTGTACCACTTTGATTGAACAGATGCAGAAAACGCTTGAAGAGCTAAAAGACAGCTCTGAGCTCCAGCAAATTGATGTGAGCAGAGATTCCTGGGGACCACACCCTGAGGGGGAGAGAGGCGCCATGTGGGCTCCCCACCCCAGAAGGGGAGACATCTGTAGTGAGAGTCAAAGTGTGAGCAGGGGGAATGAAGGGACCCCAATCTCAAATTGCTCTGATCCTGCCACCACTGGAGGGCCTGGATCAAGGTTCGAGTCACTGGGACCAACTTGGAAAGGGGGTCTCTTCTCTGAGACCAATAGGCTCTCAAGTGAAACTGAATGTCTCTCATCTGAAATCTTGCTCCCTGCACAACAGCTGTGGATGCAGCCATGTGCCCCAGGAGCTGCAGAAAGTGTCTTGCTGGTCGAGAGACCTGCAGAGTGAAGGAGGAGGCGAGCCACTAAATTCCTTACCCTTTCTAAGGGAAGAAAAGCTCTGGCTAGGTTTGAGTCCATTCCTGCCCTATAAAGGTGAGTACCTGGATTGGTTCCAGAACTGACTTGGTAGATTTAAGGTGAAAGCCCAGGGAGGTGAGAAGCTGCTGGTGACTTGCAGGTGAGATTTGATTCTGTTCTGGGGACTGGCCTACAATGAGCCAGTCGTCTAGATACGGAAAAACAGCAATCCTTTGCCTCCTTAATTAGCCACTGCTACTGCCAGACATTTTGTGAATACCCTTGGGGCAGAGGTAAGGCCGAAGGGCATTGCTCTGAACTGGTAATGACCTGAGGGCAGTTCGAATCTGAGGTACTTTCGATGGGAGCTTCTAATTAGGACGTGAAAATAGGCATGCTTGAGGTCCAGGGAAGCTAACCAGTACCCTGGCCTTAGAGAGGGTAAAATCATTGCCAGAGTTACCATTTTGAACTTTAGCTTCAAAAGATGCTTGTTCAGATATCTGAGGTCTAAGATAGGCCGCCATTCTCCTGTCTTTTTTGGGGTAAGGAAGTATCTGGAATACAGACCCCGGCCCTGGTGCAGGGGAGGAACCCTTTCTACTGCTCTGACAGCCAACAGGGTTGAGACCTCTGCTTCTAGAGCAAGGGTCTCTGAAGAACCTGCAGGTAGAAAAAACCTGGTTCTCACCTTCGGAAACTTTTTGAAGCTGAGAACCAGACCCTGGCTTACTAGTTCCAGAACCCACTTGTCTGAGGTTAAAGATGCCCAGTTCTGACTGAAGTAAGCCAACCTGCCCCCTACTGGTAAAGGAGAATCGCCCTGGGCACCCCATCAGGGTGCCTGCTTAGCAGGTGCTTTAGGCTGAGGGTGGGAGCAGGCCTGCCCACCCCGCCTGCCTCTGTCTCTGAAGAAGCCCTCTGAGCATAAGCAGAGGAGGCCTGAGTCTGATAAAAGGCCTGTGAAAAGGCCTACCCTACCCCTGGGGGTATGCCTCTGGGGAGTGGCTTGCCGCTCCTAGCTTGGGCACTTTTGTAAGTGGTCCTATATTCATCCATCTTTTTCATGTAATTCTCTGTCTGCTCCCAAACAGAGAATTTCCCACCACAGGAAAATCCATAGCCTTAGTTTGGGTATCCTGGACAGGTTATACACCTGAGCCAGGCCAACCTACTAAAAGCTACAGATGTGGCCATGACTCTAGAGGAAACATCATTAACATCCACAGCAGCATGAAACTGCACCTTAGAAACCTCAATGCCATCGGCAGCCACCTGTTCTAGTTCGCTAACCAGCTGGCCATGGGCTTGTTTGGCTAATTCCATAACAGTATCCCATCTAGATTTCTGATACCTTGCTACATAAGCCATATAATTTGCTTGCCTGAGTCCCAAGGAGGCTGCCATGTACTGTTTTTTTGCCATGGCATCAATCTTCCTGGAATCCTTGTCAGGAGGATGTGAAGCCAGGGGAATATTAGCTTTATCACAGGCTGCAGCCTGAACTACCCCAACATGACTGCATTGCTGTGAAAGGAATTCTGTATCAGGACCTGACAATGTGTACCTTCTGTCCATCTTTTTATCTACAGGAGGCACAGAATTAGGAGTTTTTAAAATTTGTATTGTTTGTTTCCTAAAAGACTTATGCAAAGGAATAGACAATCTCCTAGACTCTGTATATCCATAATTTCTACAAAATCAGGTTCCTCTTGCTCATCCACAGCTTCCTCCCATGGGAGCTGGAGGGATTCAGCAACCCTTTTTATAAAACAGAAAAGAGAAGGGGACTCAGAAAGCATAGGGAGCTTGTGAGGGTCAGTCTGGGAGATGTCCGGTTCAGTGGGCACACCCAGACTCTCTCAGTCACATTCACACTGATCATCATCATGCCCCCATGCTCTTGGTTCATAAAAATCTCCAATAACATATTCCTGAACCGTGGAACCGCCGAACCAACCTTTACCAGACAGTGGCGGTTCGACGAACCGAGAAAGTGACTGTACAATTTGTATAGCTATTGTTAGTTCTGCAGCAGTTGGAGAAGGAATTTTGGACCCATACCTGCTGATTTCTCTTTTTTTTTTTTTTTTTTTTATTTTCTTTGCGGAAGTCTCGCCCGGTCAGAGGGCATCCCTCCGATTCGGCTGGCACCGAACTGGCTGGCTATCCGGTCAGCGGACTTTTTGTCCTCTCGTTCCCTGAGCCTGCCCACTCTCTTATCCAGGGTGGCTGCAGGGAATTTTTTACAAATCTGGCAGTCTGAAATGAGGTGGTCAACCCCAGACAATAAACACATGTAGTGTGTGGGTCAGCTTTGGCAAAGGCTTCCCCACAGACACTACAGTGTTGAAACCCAGTGGGCCCGGTTTTTTCTTTTGGGTTTCTCAGACATGATGCCAGCCTAACCAAGAAACTTGCCCTTTTAACGGCAGTGTCAGGCAAGACACCCTTATCGGTTCCCAACCATGTCACGGGTCATGGAAAAAAACGTAATGAAATCCGTTCTTTTTAGAACCGATAAGAACCGGGAACCGCACTCTAAAAGCTTTAAAATGCTTCATTTTATGTTTTAATTAATCTGATCGGTTCGAACCGAACCGATAAACATTTACAAGTTCCACACAGAATAAAACCTGTCTATTACTTACAATACCACAGACAGAGCTTGAACCGATCGGTTTGAGGTTAAAATAATTATACTCGAGGTTTAATTTAACTGAGAAAATACTGTTTAAACCGAGAAATGAACAAAGCAGTAGGAGAAATCTCTGGAGCGACTGTTCAGTGAGGCGGAGTAAAGAATCTGACAGTTCAGGTTTGAATCTCCACAGACAGAGCTTCTATTTTAGAGCTTGTGCTCAAAGTTCCATTCATGGAATGGAGTTAACTATTTCACCTCCGGAGCAGTTCTAATGGTGGGGCAAACTGCAATTGTCATAATATAGCAAGACTTCATGTTGTTTGAATCTTCCAGCGGCTGCTCCTCAAACGCCAATAATTAATTATCCAAGGCAATAAAGTACTTTCAGGAGACAAAATATGTTTCTGCAGGGGAGTGTACACTCGGTCAACCTGCTGCTAAAGCTGTCTCGCAGGTCAGCCCCACAGCTGACCCCGAGGCAGCCTAGAAGAGGCCCTGTCCTCCCAGCTCCCTGGGAAGCACCCAGGGCGACTCCTGCCCGGCTGGAGACCAATAGGTGGACAACACACCCCACAAATTAAAACAAAATTGGTCAATACCAGCAGGAACATCTGCCAGAACTAGACACATAGTGGATTCCCTGCAGGGGGAGGGCCTCAAACAACTGGTACAACAACCCACAAGAGACAGGGCTATCCTAGATCTAGTACTGACTAACAGAGAAGGGATCACAGATCTCCAGGTAGAAGGTCACCTGGGGGCCAGTGACCATCACATGGTATGGTTCAATTTGGCTACTACATCTAAATCATCCCATTCCAAGGCAAAAATATGGGACTTCAGAGGAGCTGACTTTGATAAGATGGCCAACAGAGTTAAGCTAGCCCTGGCAAAAGAAACACAGGTGAGGGGTACAGGCAAGTGGGCAAGCATTAAGGATGCAATACTTGAAGCAACATCCCATTGTGTTAGACAGAAAAGGAAGTGCAAAAGAAGAAGGAAACCACTTTGGTTCTCAAATACAGTAGCAGAAAAGGTCAGAGCCAAAAGGCTGGCCTTCAGGAAATATAAGGGAACACAGCAGGATGAAGATAGGGAGGCATACCAAACTGCCCTAAGGGAAGCAGGAAACGAGTAAGGCAGGCAAAGTCCCAAACTGAGGAAACACTAGCACTTAACAGTAAAAGAAGGTGACAAGACTTTCTATAGATACATTAGTGAAAGGAGAAAGTCCAGAGGGGTATTGCTAAGCTTAATGGAGAAAAGGGAGCATGTGAGGAGGAGGACTGTAAAAGCATCTATCCTAAATAGATACTTTTGCTCAGTATTTACTGAAGAGAAGGTAGGGCAGGGCTCACAGCTCAGCACCATGGACACAGGGGGGAAGGAGGTGAGCACTACTCCCTTCACAAAAGAAAGGGTCCTACAAGAACTTGCTAAGCTCAGGGTGGACAAGGCAATGGGACCTGATGGCATACATCCCAGGGTACTTAAGGAGCTAAGGGTGGAACTAGCAGAGCCATTAACAGAACTGTTTAGTGAGTCTCTGAGCACAGGAGAGGTCCCAGAAGACTGGAGAAGGGCTCATGTGATCCCGATCCACAAGAGTGGTAGCAGGGAGGAGGCAGGGAACTACAGACCAGTCAGTCTTACCTCAGTAGTGAGCAAGATTATGGAGGCACTCCTTAAGGAAAGGATAGTGCAGCACCTGGAATCCATAGGGGCACAGGATCCAAGACAGCATGGGTTTACAAAAGGAAGGTCCTGTCAAACTAATCTCATAGATTTCTTTGACTGAGTAACCAGAGTGGTGGACCAAGGGGAGCAGTTGATGTCACCTACCTTGACTTCAGCAAAGCTTTTGACACTGTTCCACATAGAAGATTGATAAATAAGCTGGGTAGGCTTGGGGTGGGTCAGAAGTTGGTCAACTGGGTGGCAAACTGGTTGGCGGGCAGAAAACAGAGAGGTGGTGGTAAATGGTATACAGTCAGAAGAGATGCAAGTCACAAGTGGGGTACCTCAGGGATCAGTCCTGGGGCCAGTCCTCTTCAACATCTTCATTAGTGACCTTGCAGATGGACTAGAGGGTAAGGCTTGTCTGTTTGCAGATGACACCAAGATCTGCAACAGAGTAGATGATCCAGATGGGGTTGGCAGAATGAGAAGAGATCTGGATAAACTAGCAAAATGGTCAGAAGAGTGCAACTGGAGATTTATGCAAAGAAGTGCAAGATCATGCACATAGGGAAGAGAAACCCTGAAGCCACCCATAGGCTGGGAGGGGAGTTGCTAGCAGTCACAAAGGAAGAAAGAGACTTGGGCATCATCATCACTGATGACCTGAAATCTTCCAAGCAGACCTCTAAAGCAGTAGGTAAGGCAAGGTGGGTGTTAGGGTGTATTAGTAGAGGTATCACAAGTCGTAAGAGGGAGGTAATAATCCCTCTTTAAAAGACACTGGTTAGGCCCCATCTGGAGTATTGCGTGCAGTATTGGAGGCCACACCTTCACAAGGACATTAACCAAATTGAGGCAGTCCAGAGAAGGGCAACCAAAATGGGGTAGGGACTGCATCAGAAGACATATGAGGACAGATTAACAGAGCTCAATATGTATACCCTTGAGCAAAGGAGGGAGAGAGGTGATATGATCGAGGCATTCAAACACCTTAAGGGCATTAACAAGGTGAAAGAGTCTAACATGTTTAAATATAAGAAAAATAGCAGGACAAGAGAACACAGCATGAGATTAGAGGGGGCCGATTAAGGGAATGTGAGAAATTCTTTTCACAGAAAGGGTGGTGGATGCATGGAATGGCCTACCTCAAGAAGTGGTGGCTATGAATACAGTGCAGGGCTTCAAACAGGCATGGGATAGGCATAGAGGAGCAATACAAATGAGTATGAATAGATAGGCCACTGACAGAGCAAAGGCCAATGGCACATTTATAAGGTAGAAAAAGAAATGGGCAGACTGGATGGGCCTTGAGGTCCTTATCTGCCGACAACTTCTATGTTTCTATGTTTCTAAATAAAAGATCTCTTTCAGGACAGTGTGAAATTTCAACAATTCCACCTAATTACAATGATTTTTGTCAGAAGTGGAATGGGAGAATTCTGCCACATAAAGGAGGAAGCTGGAAGGATATTCCACAGAACCAGTTTTCCATGTCAATCTGTGGCTTGTTCATGGAAAACATCCCATGACCATTTATTTCATGGTTGTTCCCCCTTTAAGTTACCAAACTTGATCTGAAATGTACCCGATTGCCATTTTATGCCTCCGACAAATGGAAACATACTGACAAAATTCTGCATGGTAATTTTATATGGATGCATATTCACATAGTAAAATTTAGGGACAAATGAAAACATGAACTAAAACATTAATAGAGACAACTAAGTAAACAATAAGCCATGACAGGGTGTGTGTTAGACATTTTAACACACGGCTAGGACACGTTGCGAGGCACGAGGCCATCGGCCAAGTGTCTCCAGCCTCCTAGCCGTGTGTTAAAATGTCTAACACACACCTTGGAGTGGTTTATTGCGCTTATGAAATGGTGCATAAAAATTAGAGAAATAAATAGTGAGACCACAACTTTTAAAACTCAAGATTTCTCAATTTATTGTGATAACATTACGCCACTTAAAATAGTCCCATATAGATGGACATTTTGCAACTGTATTTCAATTTAAACAATTTTTTTTTTAACCTGCAAAACACATGTAGTGTAACTTTAATGAAGAACTATTAACTTTTTGACCATTTCGTTTTTGGGTGGCTAACAGTGTTTCATTGAGTATAGCCTGAATTTATTTTCCAAAATGCACTGTCCCATTGAAAGTCATGTTGCAGTTAAGCATGCTTACTCCTGCAAATTGTGGACTTTGGGGCTGGTTTTCCTTTATTTCATTTGTTACTTGCCCTGTTGTGAAGTGCTCTGATGTACTGGCTTGGGGGTATCAGTGTGGTGCATATTAACTTTTGATTTTCAATTGGGGATTGGTTCATGCAACTTGCTCGTTTCTGCGGTGTGACGTTTTCCGGTTTTGGGGCCAAGATACTGCTCCATTTCTTTCGGTCCTCTCGCTTGGCACGCCAGTAACTCTGGAGGCTCGATTAATTTCTGTGCCCAGTCACAGACATTATTTCGCGGCTTTGCAAGCCGGCGTCGGACAAAAGTTGCACCGCGGTTGCTCGCAGACATTGATTAGTATAGCGCTGCGAGAGGCCGGCTTCCTCACTTAAGCGGGACATCGTGGACAAGTAATTGACTCCCATTGGCTCTGAGGAATACCATACTGGTAGGTAGTCCAGCTGCATTTGTGGAAGTCTTCGGGGGTGCAAGTATAGCGCTTTTGGCTCTGGAGGCAGCTTACTGAGGTAGAATTTGAAACTTTCAACCGGGCAAAGGGGATTGCCTGGCTGAGAATACATAAATCCTCGATGTCCTGATTTTACAGTTTCAAGTGGGTTGGTATGATTTTTTGTGTGTACGTTAAAGTTGATGATTACAAATTCAGCTCCATTTTCGTCTTTTTTAATTTCAAAATGATACGGTTTTAACTGTTGCAAACCCTCCCGGCCACGCCTGACCATATACAGTTGAATATCTAGCCAGACTTTCCTGACTAAGCCAGGCGCGGTTCGCGGAGAACAAGTTGGCGAGTTTCTCAGTTTGTTTAAATCAGGATGTGTTAGTGCTTCATGGTGGGTTGATTTATCTTTTTGGGCTCTTCGGTACATTTTTAGCTTTGCTTTGAAAACATCATTGCGTGATCGGAATTCAGGGTCTGTCATGAGGTTGAAGGCCCTTCCGATGCTCGGCAACCCCAGGTGGCGGTTAAGTGCAGCTCGCAGACCGCAAAAGCTCGAGATAGCGTACTCGAGCCCTGTGGTTGTGCGAGCCTCCGCGTAAAACTTTCAGAGTGTGGCATTCTTTTATCAATTATTTTACCAGGTGAGACACACTAAGCTGAAAGCTTGTTTGCAGGTGCAACCTGGGAGCACGAGGAAGTTAAGTGACTTGCTCAGGGTCACACAGTATGCACCTAGGGGGCTGTGGGGATTCAAACCCAGGTCTCCAGATTTGCAGCTCAGAGCCTTAACCCACTGCGCCATACTGCTTGTATCTCAGCTCAGCTCAGCTCCTGCTTTGAAACGGAGTGCCAGTCTGTTTCTGTTTTTGTAGTCATAGCCCAATCGTTGAATACTCCTAGTGCCCATGCAGTCGATCTCTCAGTATTTAGCTAATTTTTTTGTTGTTCCAGTACGTCGACTTGGTTGGCACTGTAGCTGGAGAAATGGATGGGCACTGTGGCATTCATGGGTTTGCTTTTTATTTTGCTGTCGCTTGTTTCCTGGGCAGAGCTGCTCGGTTCCGAGGCTGTGGATAGCTCATCTGCTGGCTCATTGTCTGTGCTCATTAAGTTTTCCAGATTTTCTTCTGTTAGGTTAATTTCAAAGTTTGTTTCTGGTAATGACGCCATGCTGTCAAATTGAAAAAGCTGTCACTCGCAGTTGGTGATAAACAAGATGGCTGCTTTTCAATTTGCCAACATTCTAACTGGCATCATTACTAAAATCAATGCCCACATGGCACTGCTGGAGCTTTTTACAGTGCATAAGAACCAATATCACATCCCTAACAGCCAATCAGAACTACTAATTTATGGTGCCTATTTCATAATTCTCATTATAGACTATAATGACAATGAGTCATCTGTTAATGTTTTTAGTTCATGTTTTCATTTGCCCCTAAACTTTACAATCTGAATCTGCATCCATACAAAATTACTGTATCATGCAGAATTTAATCAGTACGTTTTAGTTTTTCAGAACATTTTTTTCACATATTCAGTATCTTTCATTTTATTTAACAGCATGCTTTACTGTGGTTCATTTTTTTCCTCATATTTTTGTAACCACGTCATTCAGCAGAACATCTACCAGAGGACTTTCTCATTTCACTCACTGCAGACCTTGCACTTGAGAAGACAGATAACTCTGGAGCTGCTCAGTTGTGTCCTGTAGCCTTTCACACAGACACATGTGGCCTAGTGTAGTGGCCTGTCACTGGCCTGGGAACGAGAGCAGTCCCCTCTCCCTCCTCCGGCTGCCAGGGGGTACTTAACAACTGGACTTCGGGCATATTTTACAGATCTAAAATTGGCAACAGGAATAAGTGTTTGCTTGAGCATCTGACCTCAAGTTGTAGAACCACAGTAGTATTGTGATCCATCCCCTAGCCTACACAATTGTGACCCCCACCTTTTGGTATGCTCCACCGCCAATGTTCTAAACTCCAAATGCTTACAGCAGTGAAGTGGCCTCAAACAGTTCCCAGCCTGAGGCTCAGTTGACTGCCCAATAATTTGTGGCATTATAATGCCAGGTGTAGAGTTATGACAGACATCCTAATTTTGAAAGAGTTTGTGGCTCTGTACTGGCACAAGAGTCAAAATAAAAGTACAGCAGCTAAGGACATATTGCATTAATTTACTGTGAACCTGATACTCAACAAATGGCATATATAAAAATGCAACAAAAGAACACAACAGCCTTGGAGAGGTTTCACATGGACATTACATTCTCAACACCACCCTTAAACAAAAATTAACTAAAAGTAGGAAAAGTCATGTCAATGTGAGTGCTATAACTGATGCTTGCCATTACTGTACCACTACCTGATTAAAATGCCTGAAATTTGTTTCATTTTAACAGCATGATCCTTCCTGCAGCTACAGCCTCGTTATATAGCATCCTCAAACAAGGTAACTAAACAAGGTTGTATGCAACTACAGTAAGCAGACCGGTGGCAGCCTATGATGGTGCCACTTACCGGGCATCGCAGCAATGACAGAGACAGATGGGCAGCCGCAAGAGAACTCAGTTACCAGCAGGACCTACCCTGCACTGCCAGCCTGTTGGTGTGGTGGTCGTCCACAATGGTCCTCCTCCTTAGCATGTGTCCTGTCCTGATGATGAGAAGGATGAGAGAATGATAAGGACTACTCCCCCCCCCCCAGCAGCTCATGGCCTACAGACTCCGGAGCCAGTCCACCCCTGCCACATCTGCTACTCTTCCGGCCCCTGACTCACGCCCACACCGGTCATCGACTGTGCACTTGCATGTCCCACCATGCCAGAACATTATTTACATTATTATTTAGCAATTCTGTGCCTGCTGGCAGCTGCCTACCTTTGCTGGGGTCGGGGATGATGCTGGCTGTGCTGACGCTTTCCTCCTCTGCTGCTCGCCTCACTTCCTCCAGTTGACCTGCTGCTCTTTGCTGGTGCCGCCGGCCACCCAGACTGAAGGACCCCACCCAGACACTTGTAGGCCTGTCACCTGCTTAAACCTCCCTGACCCTAACCCCACCTGGCGTGCTCGAGTCCCCCACTTGCTCTACACCCCCTCTGTTGCAGCGCTAGTCTGCTGCTCAGCCTGGCCCTCCTTCTCTTGTGTTTGTTGTTGCTACTGCCTGGCTGCTGCCCTGTCCTGCCGGTGACCATCCACGTCCAGACCACAACTGGCTGGTTCCATACCCCGGCCACTCAACGTCGGGCCCTCCCTCTCCCTCTCCAACCTGACTCCTCGGACTAGTAAGACTGCTGGGCTGGCCACAGGTGGGCCTGCTGCACTGCCTCACTGCTGCTGGTGATGTGGTGTCCCAGACTCTCGACTCCCACCCGACTGCTGACTCCCACTGCACCGGCGGTCTGCTCTCTCCCTCTCCGGCTCGGCTCCTCTCATCTGGGCTGGCTGGACGTCTGGACCACCACCTCTTCTTCCAAGCCAGCCCACCACTCACTCTCTCCCATCTCCCAAAGCATGATGAGTGCCTCCTCACACACACAGAATCGCCCTGACGCATACACGCTTATCGTATTTCCATTAGCCTCCCAGCCGTGGCCAATCACAGTGCGCAAGCTGACCAGTCACAATGATGGGGAGGCAACAAATCAAATCAAGGGTAAGGCAGCAAGGTAAAGGTGGTGCCAATTTTAAATAATGCCAGCCGCGCCGCCCCCGCCAGCCCAATTAAATAGAAGGGGGGGTGCAGTCAGTTAGCAGAGGGCGCGTGCACAGAGAAACCAACCGGGGGCAAAAAATAAAAAGGCAGCATGTTGCAAAATATTGCTGGGGCCAATGCCCCACAGACCCATATAACCCAGCGCCTATGATAGTGAAGAGTGGGTTTGCCAAAATGCAACCGTTAATAAGAAGCAAGAGTGCTATAAACAGAAGGCCCAGCTGAAAAAAAGACATTACTTCCAGTAATGCTTAGTAAGTCATTTGTGCTGGATCAGAACTGATCACCTGCCGGCTCAGAGAACCCTGCACCAGCCAACTTTTTCAGGAGGTGGTGATGTGCAACTGTGCTAAAAGCTTTCAAGCAGGCTCTGAGCCAATGGTACTATACAACCTGGGAGAGATTTTACCAGTGTGTGAACAGTTAGGAGCAGAAATAAATGTACTTCCAGTTCTGTTCGCATGTTTTCTTTAACAAGGTTGGGCAGGTACTGTTTTGTTCAATTTGAATGGGGATATATGAGGACCCAACTGCTGGAGTTACTTCTGAAATTTCCTCGATTCCCTCTTGCAAAAATGAAAGAATTCCGCTCAACAGCTGAGACTGCTGATGGATTTTCTGCAAAGCCAGTTTCTAGCTCAGAATGTTTTATACTATATCCAGTTCCAACTATGACAATCACAAAAAGGTCAAAGCCAGAAAGAGAATAAAAATAACTCACCGAAGCTGGACCTGGACAGTGTAATCTCTTCTGCCACCTGGCAGAAAGTCCCTATTGGAGGAAAAACCAAACACAGGATGAGCTCAAATAAAAAACATGCTGTACTATATTTAGCACTAAGACCACCAGGGAGACCAAATTAATTTAATTTGCCTACAACCTTCAGAGCAATCTAAAAACAACCAATAGGTTCTGAAATGCTATTCCTTCCCTTCTCAACCCCATCAGACTAGGAAATTCACCTGTTTCTGACCCAACTAAGGTCACCAGCATCTTTAACAATTTTTTTCCAGATTCTGTGACCTCTGTCTACTACCTTCCTCATCTTGTTTTCCCCTGCTCCTTGCCACATCTCCCATAAATGCAGGGCTATTAAAATGGAAGTTTTTAGGGCTTGTCCAGCCAAGACTGAGTGTAGCTGAATTTGTAATTGTCCCTCACTCTTTACAATAAAATCAGCTCTCTGTACTTGGCAGTCAAGAAAACTTTCTTATCCTGGACAGGGGGCAACAGGATTTACATACCCCTGCCCACCCCCACCCTCAAAAACACACACACACACACACACACACGCGCACACACGCCTATCCTGTATCCCAGCATGTTTTTCCTCCTCCCCAGTCTCCTCTGAAATCCCCCTCACTGCCTAGCTCTCTCTCTTTTTTTTTTTAAATATATTTTTATTGCACGTTTTTCCCCACACACAGGTCAATTCACAAGATTACAGAATATACAGGTAACAGAACAGCGATTGGTTAAGTAGTACCTTTTACATCAGCTTGAGAAGATTAACATTAATTCCCTATGCAGTACTGATATAAAATTCTCAGAAATCATTTACAATTAATTTTACAATTTCCCATTTATATCAACCTACTGGTTCCTTCAACCCTCTTTCTTGGTTTTGTCTCGATACCTCATTTAAGCATTGTTCAACCATCCCCTTTCATCCTTTTCTGCTAATAAATTGATCATGGGTTGAAATCTGGGTCTATCACTGACTGATAAAGTATCCATTTCTGCCATGTTGAGATTTGGGTTTGAGTTTTGTTTTGTATTTTAGCATTAAGATATTCTACTTGGTAAATGTCCTTCATTATTGTTCTCCAGTCTTTAATGGACGGGATAGTCTCCAACATCAATCGCCTAGGGATAGCTTTCTTAGCTGCCAAGAGGCATATAGGAAGGAGGGTATAGACCCGGGGGGGGGGGGTGATACCAATAAATTGCCAGTATGACTTGCTCTGCCGTAAGCTCAGTTGGTTTGCCCATACAGAGAGAGAGAGAGAGAGAGAGAGATCAGTCTAAAAGGTAAGCCAAAATGACATAAGAAGGGGGCACTGCCAAAAAATATGGCCCAGGGATGCCTTTTAGCATCCGCACCTTCTCCAGCAGAATCCGTATTCCTCAGGAAGATATTTCAGAAGAACCTCTGGAGAGCGGAAAAATCCTGATCTGCATTTCCATGCAAATTCCCTCCAACGAGGGGAGGAAGTCGTTTTCACTACTTGCAGTGCCGTCTTGCGCCATTCCTCCTTCACTATCTCTAGGCCCAAATCCGCGTTCCACTCTGCCATTATTGACTCTGTGGATTCCACCACCTCCTCCTCCCTCAAGCCCTTGTACAAAGAGCCGATAAGATGGATGCCCAGTTCCCCTTGTACAATGTCAATAAAAATTTTAAGTAATGCAGGTATCGGGGAAGAGAGCTTTGCCTGAATTATTCTATACAGGACATGCTTTCTTATTTGGAAGTACCTGAAAAGATCTGCTTTGCAAATTTTATATTTGTCCATGAGCTTATCAAAGGGGAGAATCCCTTCCTGAGACACCAGTTGGTAAAAATCTGATAGGCCTAGCTTTCTCCAATTGGTAAAAGCTACATTGGCATGCGCTGGGAGGAAGGTTTCCTCCTCAGATATTAGATTGCAGTATTCAAACGTGGAACAGAGGGCTCTGCCCCGCCTCAATCCCTTCCAAAGTCTGAAAGTGTTAGTCGTGATGTTCATGAGGTCCCTGGGTGAGAGGGATCTCCCCTCTGAGGAGAAGAGAATCTTATTAATATCAAACAGATCGTTCAAGCGGAATTCAAGAGTTTTCCAAGGGGAAACGTAGGCATCTGTCAGCCATAGCACAACAATCCGAAGGGAAGCAGCCTTTGCATACAATTTAAAGTAGGGAGGATTAACTCCTCCCTGAGAAAGGGATAATTTCAAAATAGACAGATGTATCCTCAGGTGCTGATTCCCCCCAAATAAAGTTTGAGATTAACTTGTCCGAGGATTTAAAGTAATAAGCTGATGG
The DNA here is from genome assembly GCA_016271365.2 of Neoceratodus forsteri. NCBI lineage: Eukaryota > Metazoa > Chordata > Ceratodontiformes > Ceratodontidae > Neoceratodus > Neoceratodus forsteri. The sequence goes on from CM057449.1 coordinate 486,388,192, forward strand.
GAAAAAAGGTCTATTTTGTAGAAACATAGACTTTGACGGCAGATAAGGACCGCTTGGCCCACCTAGTCTACCCATTTCCCTACCTAGAGGATAAGCTGCAGATCCTATTTAACCAACAGCCTATTTCTTCCTACCCCCACACAAATTGCCTTATGTCTGTCCCATGCATTCTTGAATTCTCTCACAGTTTTAGACCCGACAACCTCCTCAGGAAGGCTGTTCCATGCATCCACCACCCTCTCTGTGAAAAAATACTTCCTCACATTGCCCCTGAGCCATCCCCCCTCTATCTTCAAATTGTGTCCCCTTGTTCTTGCACATCTCTTTTTCTGAAAGATGCTACCCTCTTGGACTTTGTTGATTCCACGGAGGTACTTAAATGTTTCTATCATGTCCCCCCCTCCCTCCTTTCCTCAAGGGTATACATATTAAGCTCCTTTAGTCTCTCCTCGTATGATTTCTCTTGCAGACCCTGCACCATTTTAGTTGCCCTCCTCTGAACTGCCTCCATCCTGTCTATATACTTGTGGAGATGGGGTCTCCAGAACTGGACGCAGAACTACAGATGGGGTCTCACCAACTGTCTGTACAGGGGGATAACAACTTTCTGTTTTCTGCTGGTGATGCCTCTCCTTATACATCTCAGTATCCCCCAGCCCTCCCTACTGCCTTCTCACATTGCTTGCCAACCTTAAGGTCATCTGATATGATTACCCCAGGTCCCATTCCATTTTGTTGTTGTTACTCCCCCCTGCATAATCTTCCCCTGTTTTTGTTCTGTAGTAAGTAAAGAAGTCTAGAACGAATATTCATACGAATCATCTCTATTCTCTGATGGAATGGGAGGACACAAGTGGACCACCTTGTGAGCGCCATTTGTACTGAGATAGATAAAGGTTCGTAATTAACTATTGCCATGACTTCTGGGTTCAAGAGGATAAATATCCCTAGATATTTAATTTTGGTAGTTAACCATTTAAAGGGGTAAGTCTGACTTAGTGATTTTTTCTTGGGGGGGGGTAGTTAAATATTAAAATTTCGGTTTTGGTAATATTTAATTTAAATCCCGCTATCTCTTCGTATTGTTTTAGTATTGTCCAGGCTGCAGGTACAGAAGTATTAGGTGACGTCAGTGAGAGAAGAACATCATCCACGAATAGACTGATCTTATATTCTTGTTGGGCTATTGGGATGCCTTCCACTTCAGCCACCTCCCTCAGGACTACAGCCAATGGCTTCATGTAAAGGGCGAACAGTAGCAGGGAGAGGGGACAACCCTGTCTGTTCCCTTGTTGTAATGCGATCAGGGAGGACAGACCGCCATTTATTCTGATAAAGGCCTTAGGAGATGTGTATAGATTTTTTAACCAAACTATGACGGAGGGAGGGAACTGAAAGGCCTTTAATATGTTCCACAGGAAAGGCCAAGAGACCCTGTCGAAGGCCTTTTCAGGATCTAGGCTTATAAAGGCTGCTGGTATTTTCCTGATCAGGATAGATTCCTGTAATATAAGGATCTTACAGATATTATCCGCTGTATTTCTACGTTTGATAAATCCAGCTTGGTCACGATGTATAATCTGGGGAAGTAAAGTTTCCATTCTCGTTGCCCACACTGCCGAGAATATTTTTTAGTCTACATTTAAAATTGAGATCGGGCGGTAGGCCGAAGGATCAGATGGATCTTTATTAGGTTTGGGTAAAGGTGCCAGGGTGGCAAAGTCCCAGGAGGGTAGAGGAGCCCCAAGCTACTTCAGTGTATAAAGAATGCAATTTAGGAAGCAATTCTTTCAAAAACACATGTTACCATTCTGAAGTATACCCATCAGGTCCCAGGCACCGCCCTGAAGCTAATTTTTTAATCACTGCTTGGATTTCCAATTTGGAGATCGGGGCTTCTAAAGTTCTGATCTGGGTCTCATTTCGTTTCGGGAGATTTAAATGATTTAGAAAGGATGTTTTGTTGTCTGACGTGGACTGAGTCTCATCCTTGTATAAATTTAAAAATAAGTCAGTAAATATCTGTTTAATATGGCAATCTGTATGATGTATTTTTCATGTATTGGGATTTCTAAGTTTGAGTATGGTGGGCTTGTGCTTTCAGGCTCCGAGTCTCTGGGCCAGTCTCCAGGATCCCCTTGGACCTCCCTCGTGTGTAGTTTGTCTAAGGTATAACATAGTCTGTTGAATTTTGTTGTCCATTATCTTTTGTAGGTCGGCTTTAATCTCCTTGATTTTACATTGAAGTTCGTTGTCCCCATCGCTAAAACGCAATTGATAATTAAGGAGCTCATTTGTTAATTCCTGATATTTGGCGTCCCCTTCTCTTTTCTTTTGAGTAGTATATGCAATTATCTCCCCTCGAAGAGTGGCTTTCATGGCACCCCACTGTATTGCTTCAGTTATGGTTTTTGAGAAATTTTCAGTAATGAATTGGGATATCCTTTTTTTAATTGAATTTTGGAATTCTTTGTCTTTTAGAATTCACGGGTTAAGTTTCCACATGGTCTTTACAAGTTATCTCCCTACATCCAGTTTTAATATTAAAAAGTGATGGTCCGATAATATTTTGGGGCCAATCGAGATGTACTGTCAAGAAATGTTCGTATGTAGTAAGGAAATATAGTCTAATCTGGAGTAAGACTAAAACCTGACAGAGTGGAATGTACAACCTGGTGAGGATGGAACTAACCGTCGCCAGATATCCACAATTCCCAGGTGGTCCAGTAAGTCCCTGAATTCTGTTACTGTTTTAGTGTGTCTGTGTTTTTCTTGGTTGGTGCAGTCAAGGTGAGGGGTCAGTGTCATATTTAACCCCCCAAGATCAGCTGGCCCTGTAGGTTGTCCATTAGAGTGAAGATAAATCCTCTAATCACCGACATCTTTGTCTGGGGGGAAGGGAGTAGACATTAGCTAATGTAATTTTTCATCCATACAAATGGCCCTGTAAAATTACATAACGTCCCTGGGTATCAATGTGAGTTTTCTGGAACTCTATTGGGTGGATGAAGGGATAAGGATCGCTGTTCCTCTTTTTTGCCCCCAGGGTAAGAGGAGGCAAATACCATGTATCGTTTCCTCCAAATTAGTTTAAGATGCTCCGGGTCAGAGAGGTGCGTTTCCTGGAGGAAATAGGCATCTGCTCTTTGGTTATTGAGGTGCTGCATGATGCAGGATCTTTTAATTGGATCATGAAGACTGCTGATATTCTGGCAAAAAATTCTTTATCGGGCTATTAGCCATGATGATGTAATGTCATTAATCTTATTTCTTTCCTTCTGTCCTAGGGTAAACAGTACCTGATTTATCCGAATCACTTGCCCCCTGGTTGAAAGACATGGCCGAAGAGCAATCCGAACTGACCAGCTGATGTACTGTATCAATATGAATAAAGATTCTTCCAACATATTATAACTTTGACTCGTGTGTTTTTTCATTCCCCTCCACCTCACTCAAAACCCTAATCCAAATAAACATTAGATACCACAGCCGGTATCTGTTGGTAAACTCTAAACTTTTGTAATCTATAACTACAAACAACTTAACTATGTACAGTCTGACTCCCAACAAGAATGTGGTTGAGTGAACCAACCTCAGAAAAGTCCTGTCCTTATTCCTCAAGGGAGTAGGAGAGGACATTGGGGTTCCACTGTTCTCCGAAAGGGGAGAACACCCTGAGGGAAACAGGAAAACCCCAAAAAGGGAGAGCAGCCAACCAGACCGCACTCCCAGGTTGGGATCCAGCATAAGGGAAATAAAACAATACTGGGGGGTTCCGGGCTCCCCTCCGATCATGATGGATGCTTGGTTGGCCCTTTATCTTAGCCAGGAATTGCTGGGTCTATAATAGAAGGGCACGGAGGGGTAGCCATCAAACCTCCTCTTGAAGATATGTAGGAGGACTGTAACTGGGAAGTGACAATGCCAGCTTGGAAAAATTATAATCTGTTTAGTCCATTTTCTTCTCATAACCCCGCCCCAAATCCACTCCAGGACCCTTCAGCTATATCAGGTCACATTCTAGATATCTGACCCTTCCAATAATCTGGGCTATATGGGGTAGATGAGGTACAGAGTGAAAGAAAAAAATTACTCACCTTAGTAATTGTGTTTCTTCTAATGAAGTCGTGCTGTAATCTGACATATGCAGTTAGCCCCAGCACTTGAACTGCCCCAGAGAGGAAAGAGTTAACTCTATGCAGGAGCATAGAAAGTTGGGCTCGAGCTCGGTTTCAACCCTCTGTCTGTAGTGCTTCAGAGTGTAACCGTCAGATTCTTATGAGCTACTACTAGCTAACTACACTCCTATAGCGGAAATTGTAAAAGAACATATAGCCAACAGATTGGGTCCCCCAAACACTCAAGTTGAGAACCCAAGACAAAAACCAGGCAGTGAACCAACATATAACTATAAGTAAAAGCATAACAATAACCAACCCCCCCTCCTAAAAAGGAGGGGTGCCAAGTACACCCCTGAGGTGCAACACTGTACCTGCCAGCCCACTTCCCAAAAACCAGGTTCTAAGAGGGGAGGCAGGGAGGGAGGTCAGAATACAGCAAGACTCCTTTAGAAGAAACACAATTACTAAGGTGAGTAATTTTTTCTTCAAACAACATGAAGTTTTAGTTGCATGACATATGAGTACACGTAAGCAGTACTGGGGGCACTAAACCTATTTTGGGAATAGGTTCTGCAGTACTGTTGTTCCAAACCAAGCATCACTCCTAGCCTGGATATCCAGAGAGTAATGCTTGGTGAAAGTATGGACAGTTTTCCAGGTGGCTGCTTTGCATATCTCTAGTAAAGGTATATCCCTGGCAGCAGCCAGGGAAGCAGCTGTACCCCCAGTCGAGTGAGCCCTCAGGCCTGAGGGAGGAGTCTTATCTAGCTTAGTATAGCAGAACTGTATACGGGAGACAATCCAACTGGCAATAGTTCTCTTAGTGGCAGGTCTACCCTTACCCACTTCACCGTAGGTTAGGAACAACTGAAGACATTCATTCCTGTGTGCCTTAGTATGCTCAATGTAATAGCTAAGTGTCCTCGTAACATCTAAACTGTGTAATCTTCTTTCTCCTGAAAAAGAGTGATCAGTGAAGAACACAGGAAGAGACATGGACTGGTTCAGATGAAAATGTGAGACCACCTTGGGAAGGAACCTCCTACTGGTTCTGAGGACCACCTTGTCTGTATGGAATGAGAAAATCTGGCTCCACTGACAGGGCCTGCAATTCACTAATACGCCTGGCAGAAGCGATTGCTACCAGGAACACAGTCTTCCAGGTCAAATACTCGAGTTCGGCTACAGCTAGAGGCTCGAAAGGAGGTTCCATGAGCTGAGCAATGAGACATTGAGATCCCAAGCAGGAGTTAGGTCCCTAAAGGGAGGGTTAATATAAACGAGACTTTTAAAGCACTTATAAAAAACAGGGTGAGATGCCAGGGAAGAGTTGTTCCCTGCTGACAGAAATGCAGATACATCTGCTAAATAAACTTTTAAAGTGGCTGGCCTGAGGCCTAGGCCATTAAGATGAATCATGAAATCCAGAACTGTAGCAAGATCAGCAGTATCCCAAGATATCCTTATGGGAACACCAAATGTTGAATCGCTTCCATTTGGAATTATAAGTTTTTCTGGTGGCCGGTTTTCGAGAGGCCTTAAGAATATCCAACACCCCCTGAGATAGGCGCAGGCCTGCATATTCTAACTCTTCAAGAACCAGGCCTTGAGATTGAGAGACTGGAGATTGGGGTATCAGATTCTCCCCTGAGAAGAGGTTAGCAGATTGTGCCTCTTGGAAAGAGAGAGGGGGAGATGGACGGCTAGGGACAACACCAGAGGATACCAAGGCAGTCTGGCCCAGTCTGGAGCAATCAGGATAACCCTGCACGGTTGCTACCTGATCTTGACCAGGACCTTGAATAACAGGGGAAAGGGAGGGAAGGCGTAAAGGAATTTGCCCTCCCAATCCAGAACCAGAGGATACAGGGGGACTGTACCCAGGACTGGAGGCCTGCAACAGAAAAGAGGAAGTTGGTCATTGTCTGGTGCTGCAAAGAGATACATCTCTCGAGTGCCCCACTTGGAGAAGATTACTTTCAGTATGAAGGGACCCATGGGCCCATTCATGATGGCCCTGAGAAATTCTGCTCAGGGCATCTGCTAGCACATTGTCCTTCCCTGGTAGATGGACTGCCACTAGAGATATTTGCAGGGCATAAGCCAAAGACTAAAGCTTCATGTCTTCCGTGCACATGGCCGTAGACAGAGTGCCTCCCTGCTTGTTGATGTACCACATGGTGGTGGTGTTGTAGGTCCTGACCTGAACCACTTTGTTCCTCACTGAGTCCGAGAAAGCTTGGAGGGCCAGGAATACTGCTCTGAGTTCCAGGAGATTGATATGAAGGAGAGACTCCTGAGGAGACCAGACACTTTGTGCTGTAAGAGCTCCAAGGTGGGCTCCCCAACCCAGGAGAGAGGCATCTATGGTTAGTACCACTGAATGAGTCTGGCTGATGAATGGGACACCTTGCCTGAGACTGTCCTGTTACAACCATCATTGGAGAGCTTGGACTAGAGTCCGAGTCACTGGAATCAATTTGGTTAGGTGATCTTTTTTCTGGGTCCAAAAGGACCTCAGGTGAAACTGAATGTCCCTCATTTAAAATCTGGCTCCCTGTACCACCGCAGTGGAAGCTGCCATGTGGCCCAGGAGCTGAAGAAAATGTCTTGCTGGTCAAGACACCAGAGGGCGGAAAGAGGAAGCAAGATCTGTAAGGGCCCTCAACCTTGCCAAGGGGAAGAAGGCCTTCGACTGCACAGTATCCAACTCCATCCCTATAAAGGTGAGGAGTTGCACTGGTTTGAGAACCGACTTTGACAGATTGAGAAGAAATCCTAGAGAAGTGAGCAGCTGTTGAGTGACTTGTAGGACCTGGTCTGGAGACTGCCCCACAATGAGCCAATCGTCCAGGTATGTGTAGGCCATATAATAAGCCTGCCTGAGTCCCAAGGAAGATGCTAAGTACTGTTTTCTGGCCACAGCATCAACCTTCCTAGAGTCCTTATATGAGGGGTGTGAAGCCAAGGGTATGTTAGCCTTGTCACAGGCTGCAGCCTGCAGTACCCCAAAATGGCTGCATTGGTGGAACAAAAACTCTGTACCTGAGCCTGAAAGCATATTCGTCCTGTCCATTCTTTTATCTATAGGAGGTAAAGAATTTGGAGTTTGAATAATTTTTTGTGTCTGTTTCCCCAAGGATTTATGGAGGGGAATAGACTACCTCTTGGACTCTGGGATGTCCATCATCGCTACAAAATCAGGCTCCTCTTGTTCCTCGAAAGCTTCAACCAGGGGAAGCTGGAGGGTATCAGCCACTTTCTTATAGAACGAATAGTGGGATGGGGACTCGGAAAGCCTGGGAGGGGAAACACTGGAAGGCCTGTTTGGGGAGATGTTCGATTCAATGGGCTCATCCAGACCTTCATAACCCTCGTCGTCATCACCATCAGTCATCCATCTCCATCTCCATCATCATCGTGTTCTTCCTCCCCCTCCCACTCCGGTTCATAATATTCCTCCGTAACATATTCCGGAACCGGGGGAACTGACCGAACCAAGCACCTGCCGAGCAGCGCGGGATCGGGCAGAACCGAACGGAGCAATACCACTATGCTTATCACTCTGGCTATTTCTTCGGCGGTTGGAGTATGCGGTTCTGGATCTGAACCAGCCAATTTCCTTTTGCGTTTTGATGGAACCGACCCCTCAGAGTCGGATCTCCTCTTGCCCGAGGACGTAACGCCCAGGTCAGTGGGCACCCCCTCAGGTTCAGTAGGAACCGAACCGGGCTGGCCATCCACATTAGCTGACTTCTCGGACTCCTCTTCCTTGAGCCTACCCAACCTTTTTTCCAGGGTGGCCTTTGGGAAATTCTTATAAATTTGGCAGTCTGAATCGAGGTGGTCAAACCCCAGAGAGTAAACACAAGTGTTGTGAGGGTCTGCCTTAGCAAAGGCATCCCCACACTCACCACAGTGTTGAAACCCAGTGGGCCCGTTTTTTTTCTTGGGTTTCTCAGACATGGCCAGGATACAAACTTACCCTTTACAGCTTATTTGCCAGATAAGACACTCCTATCGGTTACCAACCGTGTTACGGGTCATGGAAAAAACGTGTGAAATCACGTTTTTTAAAACCGATGGGAACCGGCACCTCACACTAAAACCCAAAAAGGAGTAAAACCCCACAAGCAATCGGTTCCGAACAAGACCGACCAAAAGCTTTACAATTTCCAAACAGAGAATTAAACAATACAGTCCACTACCTTACTACCACTTACTGCACCATAGACAGAGACCTAAAACCGAATAAAAAACAAATCGATTGAATTAACCGACAAATTCTGAACTTTACAGAACCATAGCGAAGAAACAATCTCTGAAGCGAATGAACAGTTAGGCGGAGTAAAGAATCTGATGGTTACACTCTGAAGCACTACAGACAGAGGTTTGAAACCGAGCTCAAGCCCAACGTTCTATGCTCCTGCATAGAGTTAACTCTTTCCTCTCCAGGGCAGTTCAAGTGCTGGGGCTAACTGCATATGTCAGAATACAGCAAGACTTCATGTTGTTTGAACTAGAACAACATGCCATGTACCCTCAGTTATCAATATTATTAAATGTATCTGATGCTTTTAGCAGACATCTTAACTCATGACGAGTTAATGATAGCTTGTTGTACTGTCCCAAAACTCTCCTGATGTCAGAGCAGATAATTATTTATTATTTTGGTCAAGGAGATTAATGTCAGTTTTGAGGCCAGAGGATTCCATATTTGTCCCAGGGACTCCATACGAGGGTTCCGCTATGCAGCCCTATGTAATCCCCCCTCCCCCCGTCAGCCAGCACCCACACCCCAGAGTGGTTAGAGGAGCGCAGGCGGAAGGAGCCAGCTGAGGGTAGGGAGCCACTAAAAGGAAACCAGGGCAGGGGAGGTAATAGTTTCAAGAGGCAATCCCCCCCAGCCAGGTATGCAGCCCGCCATCTGAGGGATTAAGTGAGTCCAAAATGGCAACCAAGGGTCGAATTTAATTCCAGAGAGAGGAGAGAGGAGAGAGAGAAGACATGAAAAACAATTCATATGGTTGCCTTGGATTCAGGAGAAGCACCCCCCCCAGTCCCGCGACAGCGATCCCCCCCATACCAGCCCCAATACTTAGCCAACCAGGGGGAGGTAGAGGCCCACCTGGGTGGAAGAAAGGATACCAGAGGTTCTTAGTTTATCTGTCTTTTTCAGGTGTTCAAGGTCAGGTTCCTATATTGGTAGCGTTTGCTCAGGATTTCCTCCAGCTGCAATGTGAATAGCTGATGCCTCTCTGTGTCAGCGTGCTGGGGTTGTTTCAGGTGAGATCTCAGGGACTCCAGGGCCTGCTGATTAATTATACCTCTGCTCGCCAGGTCTTCAACTGCCCCAGATGCCGAATTGTAAGTCTGTATACCAGTAGGCAGGTGGACCATCAACCTGGTGGGGTATGGCATGCGGAATTTAATTTTCTGAGATCGCAGCAGAGGAAATAAGGGGTTGTATTTCCTGCGCTGACACTGGGTGCATAGTGCATAGTCGTTATCCAAGAGCAAGCATGACTGTCCCAACATTATGCGGCCTTTCTGCCATGCCTTCCAAAGTAATTGCTCCTTAATCTGGTAACTGTGAAATCTTATTATAAAGGAGCCGGGCCGGGAGTCTAGACAGGAGGGTCTGGGTCCCACAGCACGATGGGCCCCCTCAATGTCTAGCTGGAACTCTGGATCCAACTCAAGGACCATATGTAACAGATAGTCCGAGAAGGCCAAGGGGGTCCCTCCCTTCACCCTCCGGTAAGCCAAAAAGAACAGGTTACTCACGTGTAACAGTAGTTCTAGGAGTGGTATATGTTGGTCATCCACACTCTTTGGCATGTCCCCTTCCACTTTAAATCTCACTGGAAGTCTTCAAGCTGGCTCCTCCCACCCACCCATGTGGTATATACCTTGGCTCCACCCCATGACACCAGATCTTAGCCCGCTGGAAACCAGGTTGTGCGCGTCTGCAGCCGGGGAGGTTGTGTGGGTCCATGTGGATGAACAACATATACCACTCCTAGAACTACTGTTACAGGTGAGTAACCTGTTCTTCTAGGAGCGTGGATATGTTGTTCATCCACACTCTTTGGCAGACTCCTAGCAGTTCTCTGGGAGGAGAGAGGCAAGGCGCACACCCCCTACTTAGGAAACAGAAATTGGAGATCTGAGGCCCCAAAACCAGCATCCCAGCATGACTCAAGATCGATGTGGTAGTGGGTGATGAAAGTGTTTGATGATTTCCAGGTAGCAGCCCGACAGATTTCCTGGATAGGGATGTCCCTGGAAGCAGCCACCGATGCAGCATTATGGCAGATAGAATGAGATCTTATCCCTCTGGGAGGCTCCTTGCCCGACAATTCGTAGCACAGACCTATGCATGATGTGATCCATCTTGCAATAGTCTATTTGGCTGCAGGTCTGCCAAAAACGGCTTCAGCGTAGGTGACAAACAGCTGAAGAACCACTCCTCAAATTTCCGCCGTTCTCTCCTTGTAACAGGAGAGTGCTCGTCTCAGGTCCAAAGTATGGAGCCTGTACTCTGCCTCCGAGGTGTGATTAGGGTAGTATACCGGCAGAGTTAACACCTGGTTAAGGTAAAACTCTGACACCACCTTCGGAAAGAATTTCAGGTCGGGGTGTAGGACAACCTTGTCCCAGTGGAAAAACAGATAAGGAGAGTCCACCGAAAGTGCATGGAGCTCCCCTGTCCTTCTGGCAGATGTGATAGCCACCAGGAAGGCCATCTTCCATGACAGGTGTGACAACTCACACTTGTACACTGGTTCAAATGGCTTGCCCATGAGCTTTGTCAGTACCAGCAGTAGATCCCACAGAGGTGGAGGTTCACGCACTGGAGAGGACATGTAAAGCGCCCCACCACTGTCTCCTGCACCAAAGTTGGCTGACTGGCTCGTGCCCGGTAAGTAGAGATGGCTGCCAGGTGCACCCTAAGGGTTGATGACTGTAGACCCCCTTTGGAGAGAGACCAAAGGAACTCAAGAATGTTAGCCACTGAACAAGACAAAAGGTCCGGGCTCTTGCCCTGACACCAAATGGAAAACCTTTTCCATTTGAAGGCATAACATTTCCTGGTCGATTCCTTTCTGGATGCCTCCACCACAGTGTAGACATCTTCGGAAAGACTTAAAGCCTGGAACTCTAGCCGCTCATGTACCAGGCTGTGAGGTGCAGGGATTGAAGGTCCGAATGGAATACCTTCCCCTGGCTGTGATATCCGGTCCAGGCGTGCTGGAAGCTGCTCCGGGTGCCTGCAGCTGAGACTGAGGAGATCTGGATACCAGAACTGGTGCCACCAGTCTGGGGCTACCAGGATCACCTTCAACTTGTCCCTCCTCAGCTTGAGGAGCACCTTGTGGATCAAGGGAAATGGAGGGAAGGCGAAGAGGAGACCTGGGGTTCACGGCCTCGAGAAGGCATCCCCCTGTAGCGAGCCCTGCTGAGAGGGGGGAGGGCATGAAACAACCTCAGCTTGGTGTTTTCCCCTGGAGGCAAATAGGTCTACCATTGGTTTGCACCAGTGGGAGAACAGGCTGTAAGCTATATCTGGATGGAGAAACCACTTGTGGGATGTCTTGCCTATGCGGCTGATAGCATCCGCCAGTTGATTCGAGGCTCCTGCCACATGGATGGCTAGGAGATCCGCCTCCAGTCAGCTCACGAGTGTCCAGATATGGAGCGTTTCCTTGCACAGCAGCCAGGAGTGCGTGCCGCCCTGCTTTTTGAGGTAGTACAAGGTTGTGATGTTGTCAGTCTGGACTTGAACCACTTGTCCCCCGGAGCTGACGAGCAACTGCTGACAGCGCCAGTCTGACCGCTGTGAGCTCCAACAGGTTGATGTGGTGACAGGACTCCTCGGGGGTCCAGAACCCATGGGCCCTTTTGTCCCCAATGTGGGCTCCCTAGCCCATGAGAGAGGCATCGGTCGTGAGGATGACCATTGGCGCAGGGCAAACAAAAGGGGTTCCCCTTCTGCAACCGGTCTAGGACGGTCCACCACTGGAGAGCGTCCCACATCTTCTGGGTCACAGTAATCAGCTGGTCGAAATGACTGTGGCACTGAGTCCACTGGGCAACCAGCTCCCACTGAAGGGGGCACATATGCCACCAGGCGCAGGCCGCCATGTAACCCAGAAGGCACAGAAAGTCTCAGGCAGGGCGCAATTGCCCAACCAGAAATGATCGGGAAAAGGAGGATAGAACCTCCACCTTGTCCGCCGTGAGCCTGGCTCTGGCTCAGCAAGAGTTGAGCTCTGCCCTGAAGAAAAACATCACCTGAGAAGGCATGCGTTCCAACTTGGCCTCGTTTATCAGGAGACAGAGCTGGGAGCAGGTCTAGAGGGCCTGGTCCCTGGACCTCTCCACCTCCTGTTGGGTGGAACCTGCTAAGAGCCAATTGTCGAGGTAGGGATATATTCTGACCCCCCAGACACCGGAGATGGGCTGCCACCACTGCAATGTATTTGGTGAAGACCCGTGGGGCCGATGACAGGCCAAATGGCATGGCTCGAAACTCGTATGAGGTTCCCTCTGCCCTGAAGTGGAAGAACCGCTGGTGGGACAGACAGATTGGGATGTCAAGAACGCGTCCTGGAGATCCAGTGAGCAGAAAATACAGGTTACTCACCTGTAACAGGAGTTCTAGGAATGGTATATGTTGTTCATCCACACTTATTGGCAGGTTCCTTGCCGCTTTAAATCTTGCCGGAAGGTCTTCAAGCTGGCTCCTCCCACCCACCCGGGTGGTAAAACTCTCGGCTCTGCCCCATGATGCCAGATCTGCCCGCTGGAAGCTCAGTTGTGCACAAAGCCTTGGAGGTCGAGAGTCAGGATGAACAACATACCATTCCTAGAACTCCTGTTACAGGTGAGTAATCTGTATTTAGGGACATGGATATGTTGTTCATCCACACTTATTGGCAGACTCCTAGCAGTTCTCCGGGAGGAGGAAGGCAAGGCGCACACCCCCTACTTAGGGAATAAAGACTGGAGAACCGAGGCCCCAAAACCAGCATCCTAGCGTGACTCAAGGTCGATGTGGTAATGGGTAATAAAGGTGTTTGCTGACTTCCGGGTAGCAGCCCTGCAGATTTCCTAGATAGGGACGTCCCTGGAAGCAGCCACCGATGCAGCAGCATGACAGGTAGAATGAGCTCTTATCCCTCTGGGAGGCTCCATGCCCGCCAACTTATAGCAGCGATCTATGCAGGAGGTGACCCACCTGCCTATCATCCGCTTGGCTGCAGGTCTGCCAGATGCGGCTTCAGCGTAGGTGACAAACAGCTGGCAAACCTCTCCCCGAATTTCAGCCGTGAGCTCCTTATAATAAGCGAGCGCCCTTCTAGGGTCCAGAGTATGGAGCCTATATTCGGCCTCCGAGGTGTGATTGGGGTAGAACACCGCAGAGTCAGCACCTGGTTAAGGTGAAACTCCGCACACCACCTTCGGAAGGAATTTCGGTGAGGGCGAGGACAACCTTTGTCCCTGTGGAAGACCAGGTAGGAGACTCGAGCGCAAACGCCTGGAGCTCTCCCATCCTTCTGGCTGACGTGGATAGCCACCAAGAAGGCGGTCTTCCACAACAGGTGAGAGAGATCACACCTGTGCATTGGTTCAATGGCTTGCCCATGAGCTTTGCCAGTACCAGCAGTAAATCCACTGAGGTGGAGGTTCTCGACCGAGGGAAATGTGATCTAGGCCTTTGAAAAAGCCGCCGAACACCACCTTTCCTTGCGCTTACCGACTGCCCTCGCCCGCGCCGTAAGCAGAGATGGCTGCCAGGTGCACCTTTAGGGTCGCCGACCTAAGCCCTTGACTAGAAAGGGACGATAAATAGTCCAAAATGCTTGCCACAGAACAGGAGGAAGGGTCCAAGCCCTTGCCCTGACACCAAATGGAGAATCTCTTCCATTTGAAGGCGTAGCATTTTCTGGTCGACTCCTTACGGGACGCCTCAACAACATTGAGGACCTCGTTGGAAAGACCCAAGGCCTGGAACTCTAGCCGCTCAGGAACCAGGCCGCCAGGTGTAGGGATTGAAGGTCTGGATGGAACACCTTCCCCTGATTGACTGAGAGCAGGTCCAGGCGAGCTGGAAGCTGCCTCAGGAGCCTGGAGCTGAGGCTGAGGAGATCTGGGTACCAGAACTGGCGGGGCCAGTCTGGGGCTATCAGGATCACCTGCGCCTTGTCCCTCCTTGCTTTGAGAAGCACCTTGTGAATCAAGGGAAATGGGGGAAAGGCGTAGAAGAGGCCCGGGGTCCACAGCCTCGACAAGGCATCCCCCTGCAGCGAGCCCTGCTGAGGGGGGCGGGCATGAAACAGCCTCAGCTTCGCGTTCTCCCTGGAGGCAAAACAGGTCCACCTGAGGTGTGCCCCAGTGGGAGAACAGATCTTGTACTACCTCCGGCAGGAGAGACCACTCATGAGATGCAGCCCCTATCCGCCTAGGTATCAGCCAGGGTGTTGGAGGCTCCTGCCACATGAATGGCTAGAGATCCGCCCAGGCTGCGACGAGTGACCAAATGCGGAGAGCTCCTTGCATAGAAGCATGGAGCGCGCCCTGCCCTGGGCGGTTCAGGTAGTACATGGTCGTGGTATTGTCCGCCTGGACTCGGACCACTTGACCCCGAGAAACGGAGCAAAGGCGGTGAGAGCTAGGCGGACTGCCGGAGCTCCAGCAGGTTGATGTGGCATCGGACTCCCGGGGACCAGAGGCCGTGCACTCGGTGTTCCCCCAGATGGGCACCCCAACCCATCAGAGAGGCATCGGTCGATAGAGAGACCTGTCGGCTCGGGGCGGACAAACGGGATGCCCTCCTGCAGATGGAATGGAACGGTCCACCACTGGAGAGCGTCCCACATCTCCTGGGTCACTATCACTAGCTGGTCCAAAAGATCGCAGCATTGTGACCACTGGCTGGCCAGTCCCCACTTAAGGGCGCATGTGCCAGCGGCCCAACGGACCACGCTGGTACAGGCCGCCATGAGACCCAGAAGGCGCAGGAAGTCCCGGGCAGGGCGCGATTGCCCAACCAGAAATGATTGGGCAAAGGAGGTAAGAACCTCGGCCCTGTCCGGGAGCCGTGCTCTGGCTCGAAGAGAGTCGAGCTCTGCCCCGATGAACAGGATCACCTGCTTCGCTCGAAGTTCCGACTTGGCCTCGTTGACGAGAGGTCAACTTGAGAGCAAACCTGAGGGCCAGATCTGGACCGCTCCACCTCCCGTCTGGAGGAGGCTGCTATCAGCCAATCGTCCAGGTAAGGGTACACCCAGACCCCTTGGCGCCGCAGGAATGTTGTCACCACTGCCATGCATTTGGTGAAGACCCTGGGAGCTGGAGATAAGCCGAAGGGCATGGCTCAGAACTCGAAGAGGGATCCATCCGCTCGAAAGCGGAGGAATCTCCGATGTGACGGACGGATAGGGCCGTGAAAGAACGCATCCTGTAGGTCCAGAGAGCAGAACCACACGCCGTGTTCCAGAGATGGTATTATCTGCGCCAGAGTGACCATCCTGAAGGTTCGAGACCTTAGGAACTTGTTCAGGTCGTGTAGGTCGAGAATGGGGCGCCAGCCCCCCGTCCTTTTCAGAACCAGGAAATACCTGGACACAAACCCCGGGTCTGAAGGGGGTCCTCCACCTCCGAGATCACCTCCTTTTGGAGGAGGAGAGCGATGTCGACTCGGCGAGCCCCCAGTGAGGCTGCGGACCCCGAGGCCCCCCGAGGTGCGACGGCTCTGAAGGGCGGGGTCTGCTTGAATTCCAGAGGTAGGCCTTTTCCCACCACCTCCAGTACCCACCTGTCCGTGGCAACAGCGGACCAGGCGGCAAGGAAGTGTCTGAGCCGTCCCCCCATGGGGGGAACTAGGGGTGAGGTGACAGGGATGGGGGCGACACCCCTCAGCCCGTCACTGGGCAGGCTTGGAGGAGGGACCGGCCGAGGCCTCCTGGGCCTTTACCTCCCTGCTTCCTGTTGGAGGAAGCCGACGGCTTGGGTTTGGGATACCATGGCCGAGCCTGCTGGCCCTGACATTGCTGGGCCGGGCACGCCGCGAGCGCAGAAGGACGAAAGGGCTTAGGCTGTGGCTTGTGGCCTTTGTCCTTCTGAGCGGAAGAGACCGAGTCCAAGGTAGCATTGGACTTCTCGATCCTCTGCAGGTGACCTTCCACCCCAGGGCCGAAGAGGTCAGTCCCCAAAAAGGGAACATCCACCAACTTGTGCTGGGAATCCGAGGTAAAGGTGGATATCCTCAGCCAAGCCCGACGACGGATGGCCACTGCGGCCGCCACAGACCTGGCACATGAGTCCCCGATGTCTAACGCAGTCTGCAGCTGCTGTTTGGCCACTGCCCTGCCCTGGTCCCGCACCTGCCTGACCGTAGTCTGCAGATCTGCGGGAAGATGAGGGATAACCTCATCCAGGGAGCCCAACAGGGCGTGAGAAAAATGTGCCATGAGGACGGCCGAACTGGCCTGACGAAGGCCGAGGGAGGACACAGCATAGACTTTTCGCCCGGCATAATCCAATTTCTTGGATTCCTTGTCGGGAGGTTTGTCCACATCCCTGGCGTTTCCGGCACGCCGGAAAACGCTGTCGGTAACCAACCCCTCGGCCGAGGGGTGTTCCGAAAAACCGGACAGGGAACCGGTAGGGACCGCATACTTCCTGGCCAACCTGGCCGAAGGCGCAGGGCAGGAAGCTGCCAAAGTTCCAGGGCCGGACCCACTATGGCTTCGGCCACCGGAAAGGCCTCCATAGGAGAATCCCCTCGGTCCAGAATCTCCGTGAGGGGATACCTGGCCCGTTTAGGAAACGGGTTCGAGCTTCATCCCGTGGACTCCGAGATGAGTCAAGCAACCCTAAGAAGGACGAAGGGCTATCTGCCCATTGACTGCTCCTCCCGAGGACTCCAAGTCCATGCGCTTGGAGAAGAGGGAGGAACCATCATCGACTCCAGAAGAGTCCTCAAAGAGCTGCCTCGGCCTGGTTTCACCCTCCACCCACAGTAGGTTTATCGGGAGGAGGGTGACAGACAGCCCATGGGAAACCTAAAGCCGACCGAGAATTTTTGGTCGGAGCCCCAACTAATGGCTGTGGAGGCGGAGGTTCCACCAGAATCAGTGGGGTAGCTGGAATTGGTCAACAACCGCCTGAGAACAGGTCCTCGACTACAACGAGGGGTTGTTTCGGTTGGCTCCGTGACAGCCACTTAATGGCCGGGAAGACGACTGGGTCGGCTTATTCCCGGTCAAAAGGAGCTGTTGCCACATAAGTTCCTCGTACCTCCGACGCAACTTGCGCCGAAGCCTCCCCTTGTCCGAGGAAGAAGAAGAGCAGCGGCGCCGCTTGCCGCGGTGCCAAGACCACCTGTGGCGGCGGGATCGGTTGGACCGCGAGGATGTCCGAGACCGAGACCGAGACCGAGAGTCTCGACTAGGCCAAGGAAGGCGACGAGAAGTGTCGGAAATCGGCACTCCCCTCGGCCCGGATGATCCCACTGAAGGCTCCGGAACCGGAGACACAGACGAGCCGACGGGATCCTCAACTCCCACCGGGGGAACCGGGGAGAGGGGATTCTCAGCTTCTCCAGCCGACAACCCGTCTAACGGGTCGAGAAAAATCTCGACCGCGGTCGACGGGAGTCTCGGTCCAACTGGCTGGACGGGGACACCGTGAAGCCAGTGGTCAAGCTGAGAGGTCGACCGTCGACTGTCGACAAGGAGGGGATCTTTCCTGCTTCCCAAGAGCGCCGACGGAGAGCTTACTTTTGCTCTTTTGGACCTGGAAAAGGTCCCGAAGAAGTTGGACCTCACCCTTGGTCGAGCTGGTCAGACAAAGCTCTTAAAGAAGCCGAGCACGAGGCACCGAGAGAGCGGGACAAATGCCGAGCCGAGGTAGAAGCGGCCCGCTGCTCCTCTTCGAGGGCGATCATCTGCTCTAGCTGATCCGCCGAAACGACAACAAGCGGACACCGCCAATCGGGCCTCTTTAGATTTCACCGTGGAATTCTTTTCTCGGGCGCCTAGCTGTAATCGGGCAGCACGGTCTTCAAGGACGAAATGGAAAAAGGAAGAGCACAAGTCGCAGGCCAGCGGGTCGTGCTTCAACGCCCAGGCAGTAGATGCAACGTGGAGTGCGGATCCGTTCTAGACATCTTTCAGTTCGCAAGGGCACCTCCGAAAACCGGAGTCGATTTGTCCATCGTAGCCGCGAGGAGAAGAAGATCGAAGTCTTTTAGCAAAAACTTTGATTTCAATCAAGAATTAGGAACCATTCTTAAACGCAGAAAGCGTTATGAGGGAACCCGAGCTCAAGCGGTAGTGAGAGCCTGAAAGACAGCGAAAGTTTGATCGTTGGAGGATTGTTTTAGATTCTTCCGCAAGATGTAAGCGGCAGGAACCGTTATTAGTGTGGATGAACAACATATCCATGTCCCTAGAATACAGGTTACTCACCTGGAAACTGGAGTTCTAGGAATGGTATATTTTGTTCATCCACACTTATTGGCAGGTCCCTTGCTGCTTTAAATCTTGCTGGAAGGTCTTCGTTGGCTCCTCCCACCCACCCGGTGGTAAAACCTCGGCCCGCCCCCATGATGCCAGATCTAGCCCGCTGGAAGCCAGGGTTGTATTGAAGCCGGGAGGTCAGGAATGGAGATGGAACAAACATATACCATTCCTAGAACTCCTGTTACAGGTGAGTAACCTGTATTTCTAGGGACATGGATATGTTGTTCATCCACACTTATTGGCAGACTCCTAGCAGTTCTCCGGGAGGAGGGAGGCAAGAACACCCCTACTTAGGTAGAAAGACTGGAGAACCGAGGCCCCGACCAGCACCCCGGCGTGACCCAAGGTCGATGTGGAAGGGGAACGGTAAAGCCTGCTTCCGGGCAGAAGCCCTGTGGATATCCTGGACCGGAGTATCCTCGGAAGCAGCCACCGATGCAGCGGAAGGACGGGTAAAAATGAGCGCTTATCCCTCTGGGAGGCTCCATGTCTCCCGCCTATAGTGGGAGACCTATGCAGGGGTGACCCGCCCGCTCGTCGTCCACTTGGCTGCAAGTCTGCCAGATGCGGCTTCAGCGAAGATGATAAACAGCTGGCGAACCTCTCCCGAACTTTAGCTTTACGCTCCCTAGGTAGGTGAGCGTTAAACAGGTTCCTATGGAACCTGTATACGGCCTCCGAGGTGTGAATGGGGATAAACCCCGGCAGAGGCAATACCCCCGAAGGGAAGACTCCGCCACCGCCTTCGGAAGGACTTCGGGTGGGGCGCAGGACAACCTAGTCCCTGTGGAAGACCGGATAGGGAGATTAAAGGAGCCTTGAACTCTCCCGCCTTCTGGATGGCAGAGTAGCCCCAAGAAGGTGTTCTTCCACAACAGGTGGGGAAACTCACACCTGTGCAAAGGTTCGGATGGCTTGCTCATGAGCTAAGCCCATACCAGCAAGGATCCCACAGAAACGGGGATACTCTCCCAAAAGGGGAGGCGTGATCGGGCCTAGAAGTGTCAGGACCACCTTCTCCGCACCACCAGCTGCCTCCCGGCCCGCGCCCGGAAGACAGGGGTGACCCGCAGAAGCACCTAGAGGGTCGTCGGCCGAAGCCCTGGTTTAAGGATGGAACGCAGATGGTCTGGAATGCTCGCCCAGGGACGGGGGAGGGCAAGGCCCTATCCCATCATCAAAAGGAGAACTTGTCCCAGAGGACGAGCATCTTGGCCGACTTCTTAGCAGGATGCCTTGAAAGGTCAAGGACATTGCCGAAGGACCCTAGGCCAGGCCCCTAGCCGCACTGGGATCGGCCTACAGGTGCACAGATTGAAGGTCCAGATGGATAACCTTCCCCTGAAAAGGAAAGACAGGACCGGGTGGACTAGAAGCCACCTCGGGAGCCTGGGGCTGAGTCTGAGGAGAGCTGGATACCAGAGCTGGCAATCCAGTCTGGGGCTACCAGCATCACCTGCGCCAAGTCCCTCCTCGCCTTGCCCGTAAGTCAAGGGAAATGGGGGAGAGGCACGGAGGGGCCCGGGGTCCATAGCCCCGATGGCATCCCACAGCAGGCCCCTTGCTGAGGGGCGGGCATAAAACAGGCCCTGCCTCGTGGATCTCCCTGGAGGGAAGAGGGAGAAGATCCTGTGCTACCTCCGGCAGGGGAAACCACTCATGAGGTGCAGCCTATGCCTGCTTAGGGCAGCAGCCAGGAAATTGGGGCTCCTGCCGTCAAATGGCTAGGAACCTCGACTAACGCCAAAAACCCAATGCGGAGAACCTCCTTGCGCCAAGGCAAGGATCAACGAACCTGGCAGGAGTGGGTAGCACATGGTCGTGGTGTTGTCCTACTTGGACTTAGACCACTCAGACCCGTACAAACGGAGCGGTAGCAGTGCTTAAGCGGACCGCCTGGTGCTCCAGCGAGCAGGAAGGACATCAGGACTCGCGAGAGGACCAGAGGCGAAGCACTCTGTATTCTCCTAGATGGGCACCCCACCCATCCGAGAAGCATCAGTCGGAGAAGACCGCCGACTCAGGGTGAACGAACAGGATGTTCTCCTGCCGAAGATGGAACGGTCCGAAGGGAGCGCTCTCTTAACTCCTGGGCTGTAGTCGCGAACTGGTCCAAAGGACGCAGCGCTCTGACCTCTGGCTGGCCCCTCCCACTAGGGGAAGGCTGCCCTGGGGCCCAGGAGGTGCAGGAGGTCCTGGCAGGACATAATTACCCGGCCAACCCAACTGGGTAAAGGAGGAAGAACCTCAGCCCTGTCCGCCCGGAGCCGAGCTCGGACTGAAGAGTCGAGCTTAGTCCCGAAGAAGCCTCACCGCTAAGGCACGAGTTCCCACTTGGCTCCTGTAACGGGAGACCAGTCTGCCTTCCAGGTGGGGTTACGTCCGGACCCTTCAGTGCCACAGAGACTGCTGAACAAAAGAAGGGCCTGGCTAGGAACTCGTAAGGAGATCCCCCGCTAAGAAGGGGAGGAGCCTCCCCAGAAACGGACGGAACGAGGAGTAGGTACATCCTGGAGGCCCAGGAAACAGCCACACGCCACGTTCTGAGGATGGAATATCTGAAGCAGAGAGACCATCCAGGCGTGCGGGAGAATGGGCGCGAGCCCCCGTCCGTTTGAGGACAGGAATACCTGGACACGAACCCAGGGTTGGAGGGAGGGTGGGGTCCAGCCTTCCTGATCACCTCTAACTAGAGGGCTTGTGCGTGTCGGCACGACCGACAAAGAGGCAGTGGACTTAAGATCCCATGGGGCAACGTGCCTGCAGGAAACCACTCAACCTGCTACAGGATCTACCCTCAAATACCTCCAGAACGAGGTGCAGAGCCGCCCCCACATGGGAAACCTTGGCTGGGATGGCTGGGGCAGTGCCCCTTGGCCCGTCACTCAGCAGGCTTGAAGGAAGGAGCCAAGGGGCTTTCAGTTTCCTGCCTCCTGCTTCCTTTTGGAGGAAGATGCTGGACTGGCAACAGGCCGCCTATGCCTGCTGGCCCTTGTGCTGGGCGGTTGAGCCGCAGGGCTCAGGGGCAAAGGGCTTACTCAAAGGCTGGCGGCTGCCCTTGGCCTCCGGGCGAAGTGACGAGTCCAGAGTGGCATCCAGACTCTCCGGCCCTTGGATATGTCCCTCCACTCCAGGGCCGAAAAGGTCAGTCCCCAAAAAGGGATGTCCGCCAACCGTGCTGGGTTTCCAAGGAAAAGGAGGATAACCTCAGCCACGCCCTGCGGCGCATGGCCACTGCGGCCGCCCACGATCTGGCACAGGAGTCACCCAGATCCAGAGCCGTCTGGAGCTGTTGTTTTGCCACCGCCCTACCCTGGTCCCGTACCCGCCGGACCGTGGTCTGCAGTTCGGCCGGGAGATGAGGTAGAACCTCGTCGGGGTGCCCAGAAGGGCGTGGGAACAGTGTGCCATAAGAGCCGCCGAGCTGGGCTGACGGAGGCCTAGGGAGGACGCAGCATAAACCTTGCGCCCGACGTAGTCCATCCTTTTGGACTCTTTGTCAGTGGGTCTATCCACATCCCCAGCATTTCCAAGACATTGGAAAACGTCGTCGGTGACTACCCCTTCAGCCGAGGGGTGCTCTGAGAAAGCGGGCAGAGAACCGACAGGGACAGGGTACCTCCGAGTCACCCTGGCCGAAGGCGCAGGGCAGGAAGTAGGCCACCGCCATAGCTCCAAGGCTGGGCCTACGATAGCCTCAGCCACTGGGAAGGCCTCCGAGGGAGAACCCCCTCGGTCCAGAATCTCCGTAAGGGGGTAAGGTGCCCATTTGGAGACAGGCTCGAGCTGCATCCCAGTGAATTCCGAAATGAGCTCAAGCAGACCCATCAAAGATGATGGGCTGTCATCTACGGAATGTTCCTGGGAAGACCCCGGGTCCTCCCTGCTAGGAAACATAGCAGAGCCGGCTTCAGGCTCTGAAGGGTCTGCAAAAAGCTGCCTCAGGCCCAAGGCACTCTTCGTCTGCCAGGGGCGGGCAGGAGTGAGTGGACCGAGTAACCTGAGGGACAGGTCATGGCCTGGCATGTGCTCCGCCGGAGTCGGAGGGGCAGCGAGGGTCGCACGAGCAACCGGCCCTGGAGAGGGCTCCTTGACTGATTCGAACAGCTGCCAACCGAGCGGCGGCTGCTTGCTATCCGGAGAATGAATCGGGGTCAATTGATACCCGGACAACAACTGCTGTCGCCACATAAGCTCCTTGTAACGACGACGCCAACGGCATCGAAACCGCTCCTCATCTGAGGAGGGGGACGAGGAAGAACGGCAAAGCCACTTAACTCGGTGCCCCGACCGAGAACGCTGAGATCGGCTGGCGTGACTAGGACCGAGAGGATGACCGAGACCCAATCCTGGGGATCGAGGGCGGGCCTGGAAGGAGCGGATGCGCCGCTTCCTCCTCGCTCGGAAGAAAGGCCCGAGGCTGTCAACCCAGGGACGGGCAGAACTCAGCCTCTGTCGGGGCGGAGGGATGGCGCACCAGAAGACCACCCAAAGACGGGTCGAGACTCGACAACGCCGCACGGGGTCCTGGCCGGCTGACCTGGCCGGGGACACTGTGAGGCCAGTGGCGGCCGCATCCTCGACGAAGCGGTGTCGGCCCGATGAGGGAGGGAAACTTCCGCTCACGCCGACGAAGAGGCCCGCCTGCTGCCTTAGACTTAGGGCCGAGCGGCGGGGCTCCAGGGTCCCTCTCCTTGGAGGAGAGGAATGACAAGCTCCTTGAACGAAGCTGCATGAGTTGAACCCAAGGAAAGCGGGATAAGCGCCGCAACCGAGGGGGGGGGAAGCCACCCCCTCCCCAGCAGGATCGAACTGCTGAGAAACAGTCGCAGCGGACACCCGCCGGTCCGAGGGAATCTCCGGAGCGGAAAAAACTACCGGATGTCCGAGCCCCGAACGGGCCACGCGGTCCTCCAGAGAGCTGACCGAAAGGGCAGAACAGAAATTGCAAGCCTGAGGATCGTGGTCCAAGTCCAGGTAATAAACGCACGTGGAATGCGAGTCTCTCCTGGAGGAACTAATTGTGCACCTCCCGGGGCCGGAAAAGGACTGAGCCATCGCCGTAGCGAAGAAGAAAAGATCAAAGTTTCAGAAAACACACTTCCAATGATTTCGAAGACCGAAATTTTCAGGAACCAGTCGAAAACGCAGAGTGCTAAGGAGGGAACCTGAGCTTCCAAACGGTAAGGAAGATTTGGCGTCATGGGGCGGAGCCGAGAGTTTTACCACCCGAGTGGGTGGGAGGAGCCAGCTTGAAGACCTTCCAACAAGATTTAAAACGGCAAGGGACCTGCCAATAAGTGTGGATGAACAACATATCCATGTCCCTAGAACCACATGTTTTGCTCCAGGGATGGTATGACCTGGGACAGAGTGACCATACAGAAGGTGCGTGGCCTGAGATACTGATTCAAGTCATGCAGATCTAAAATGCGGCACCAGCACCCGTCCGCTTCAGAACCAGGAAGTACCTGGATACGAACCCTGGGTCTGGTGAAGTATCTGCCACTCGAGCTACTGCTTCCTTGAGGAGCTGAGCAATGTCGTCTCAAAGAGCCGACTGAGAGTGGGCAGAAACTCTTTCCTCCCATGGGGCGCGGGCTCGGCTTGGACTGTACTGCTCAAATTCCAGAGGCAGATCCTGGCCGACCACTTCTAAGACCCACCTGTCCGTGGTAACAGCAGACCAGGCGGAAAATAAGTGGCGGAGCCGGACTCCCACGGGAGGACCCAGACCTGGCGTGATGGGAATACGGGTGGCAGCCCCTAACCAGTCACTGAGCAGGCTTGGAGAAAGAGGGTCCAGGGCCTGAACCCAGACCTCCTTTACAGGCCTGGAAAGGTCCGGGTTTGGGGCAGGGGCGCCAAGCCTGAGCCTGTTGCTGCTGCTGATCTCCCTGAAAGAAGGGCTGCTGCTGCTGAGCCGCAGGGGAAGAGTGCCGAAAAGGCTTCTTCTTCTGCTGCTTCTTGGGACCAGAAGAACCCTGAGCAGAAGTGGCATCCAAGTTGGCACTGGACTGCTCGATGCGCTGAAGGTGACCGGCCACACCTGGGCTAAAGAGATCAGTGCCCAGAAAAGGCACATCAGCCAGTTTGTGCTGGGTATCCACCAGGAAGGAGGAGAGCCTCAGCCAAGCCCTGTGGCTGGAAGCAACTGCGGCTGCCAATGAACGGGCACATGAATCTCCAATGTCCAGGGCCGTCTGGAGCCCCTGCTTAGCAACAGCATGGCCTTGGTCTCAAACCTGCTTGATAGTGGTCTGCAAGTCCGTGAGGACTTCGTCCAAGGACCCCAAAAGGGCATGGGAGAAGTATGCCATGATGATTGCCGAGCTTGCCTGACAGAGGCCTAAGGAAGAGGCCGCACAGACCTTGCAGGCTGAGTGATCCAATTTCTTGGACTCTTTCTCTGGAGGTCTGTCGGTATAAGAAGAACTGCCTGTACATCTGAACACAGAGGCAGTCACAAGGCTCTCGGCCGGAGGGTGCTCTGTGAACCCCGCTAGGGACCCAATGGGCACCGCATACTTGCGGGCCATCCGGGCAGACGGAGATAGACAGGAGGCAGGGTGTTGCCAAAGTGCAAGGGCAGGGCCAAGGATGGTTTCGGCCACAGGAAAGGCTTCCGTCGGGGTATCCCCTCTCTTGAAGATATCAGTGAAGGGTACTCTGCCTTTTTTTGGATAGGTTCCAGGGGCATCCTTGTGGACTCAGAGATGAGGCGGAGAATGCCCTGAAAGGACGAAGGGCCTTCCTTCGTCATGAAATCACCAGCCAACTCATCCTGTGGATGAGAATGGACGCCAGTGTCATCTGAATCCAAAGTATCCTGAAACAGCGGTCGACCACCCAGATCACCCTCAACTCGCCTACGGCGGTTGGGGGTGAGGACCAAAAAACGTCGGCGAGCCTGGTGTCCGGCCGAGCTTCCTTGGAAGGAGCCCCTCCCACAGGCTGCTTAGGCGGTGGTTCCAACAGAATTGGAGGAGAAGGCCGGGCCTGGAGAGTCGACTTCAGCCTGGGAGGCAAAAGCCAAGTAATGGCCTGGGTAGGAACCATGGTCGGCTTATGCCCAGACAAAATCAGCTGCTGCCATATGGGGTCCTCATACTGTCAACAAAGTTTCCACCGAAGCCTCTCCTCATCCGAGGAGGACAAGGACAACCGATGGCGTCGCCTCTTTTTTGGCGTGCTTGTACGCCTTTCTCGGCCTGTCGGTCAAGAGGGTCCGAGACCCCAATCGAGATCAGACAGGCTGACTCGGTCGCTCAGGAGATGGCGGTAAAACCAGAGACTTCCGAGGGTTGGGGACCACTTCCTGAGCGGGTTTCCCCAGCAGGCTGGGTCTCCTCATTGGGGAAGGAAAGGACTGGAGTCCAATTGAAGGAGACGTCGACAAAGGGTCGATCGGGTCAAGAACAATCTCAACTTCGATCGAAACTTCCGCTGACTGGCCTAATGGCAAAGCCGAGAAGCCGGCCACTGAAGAGGCAATTTCGACCGGGCTCGAAATGCCCAGCTCCTGGGACCGAGATCTCTCCCGATCCCAAGAGCATCTCCATCGAGACGAAGACGGTTCCAGGTCCCTTTCCCACTTACAGGTCCAAGAGGAGTGTGTGCCCGCAGGACTCTCACCCTTAGTCGGGAGAGAGTGGCACAAATCTCGGAAGGTACCCGAGAAAGTGGAGCCCAAGTTGTGTGGAATGAAGAAGCCCTGAGATGAAGATTCCACGAAGTGAGCCGCTTCCTCCTTGAAGGCCTGCATATGCTCCAACTGCTCGGCAGAACCCGCAGCTGCAGAAACCACCCACCGGGCCTCCTTAAATTTCACCGGTGGGTTCCGTTTTTGGGCCTGCCCAATTTAAGGTATGCAAGATGGTCATCGAGGATGTTAGGCTGAAAAGCGGAGCAGAACTCACAGGTCGTGGTGTCATGGCCAACACCAAGACAGTAGACGCATACAGCGTGCGGGTCCATGCGTAACATCTTCTGGCCACACAGGCACTAACAAAATCCGGGGGAAGACTTGTCTTCCATAACTGAGAAGCAAAAGTCACAATCGCTAATGCGAGTAAGTTTAATTTTTGGAATAACCGAAGGTTGAGAAGCCAGGGCCTACAGAATGCAAGAGCATGATGGAGGCAACCTGAATCTTCCAGCGGAAAGGAAGATCTGGCGTCATAGGGCAGAGCAGAGGGTTATACCACATGGGTGGGTGGGAGGAGCCAGCTTGAAGACCTTCCAGCAGATTTACAGGGGAAAGGGACAATGCCAATAAGTGTGGATGAACAACATATTCACCACTCTAGAATTCTTATATTCTTCTTTCTGCCCCAATTTTCCGCGTCTTCCTGATGCATCGACATACGTAGTTGCTCAGTGGCCAGCGTTTTAATGGTATGTTCCAGGAAGTCTATCCAGTCGGTGTTCTGTGAAATCTGTTGATCCGCTTCTGCGATTTGATTTTGCAAACGTTCCAATCTTAGATCTTAGTTCTTGGATGGATTCTTGCATTTCACCCCCGAAACTGGTGACTGCTTGGAGGACAGCTTCACCCGAGCTCAGTCCCAAGCTTTTTTTCTTATTTTTATCATTAGCGTTACATTTTCATTGCTCAGGCCCAGGGGAGACCTAGGAAGTAGCTCTGAGTCGTGATCCCTGCGATCCTCCAAATTAGCAAGAGGCTGGAATTTGTTGCACTGATTTAGGCCATTTCTGGTAGTTGGGCTTCAGTATGGCTAGCGGTACCAGATTACCGGTAAGTTATTTCATTTGCAAGAAATTTTAGCCCATTTTATTTGAAGATGGTGGGGGGGGAGCCACATGAATCCGATGTTTAGCTGATCATGCCAGAACCGGAAGTGTGCCTTGCTCTCTCTTAATTCCTCTAAGAAGAACAGCTGTGACGGGCTGAATACTAATCTTCATCCCGCTGTGACGACCATCACTACCCCTCCTGACTCCCTTTTCAATCGTTCTTTCCAACTTGGGTCCATTCCCCAGTCTTGGGTGTTGCTTTGAACAAAAAATCTGCACTTAACGCCATGAGTACCCAGTTCTCTCACTGTGCCCCATCTTGGTGTGTCTGCAGCAGTTTGGTTTCCCGGGAGTTCTGTTAACCAACAGCACCACCTACTCCCCGAGCAGCCTCTTTTGTTCATCTTAGCCACTATGCACCCTTGACTCTATCCCAGGTGTGTTTAAAGCTATTCATGGCTTTGGCACCCACCATCTCTGCCGGCAGACCATTTCATGGCTCTGCCATTCTTTCAGTAACTTAATACGTCCTCACACCTTTTTTAAACTTTCCCTCAATTAAACTCCACTTGTGATCCCGTGTCCTAGTTTCTCTGCTCCTGGTAAATAGCTCCTCACAACACACCGTGTTAATTCCTGTCAGGAACCTGAAGGTCTCCATGATATCCCTCCCTCTCTCATCTTTTTTCAAGTGAATACATATTAAGCTATCTTGGCAAATCTCATAGAATCTGCCCTCCTGGCCCCGAATCATCTTGGACACCCTGCATTACTGTGCTTTCTCTAGACTGTCCCTGTCCTTTTTTAGGTGGGGACTCCACGACGGGCACAGTACTCCAGGTTTGACCTCACTAGTGATCTACACAGTGATAACAGTACCGCCTGCTTTCTACTGTCACACCCTCTCGGACGCACCCTACATCCTGTTAGCCTCATTGAAGGCCCTGTTATATTGTGTCTGGCCCATTCAAGAACTCCTAGGTCCCTTTCCTCTGATGTTGTTTACAGCTTAACTCCTCCCACCCAAGGTTTTCGTTCAGTGGTACACTGTACAGTAAACAAGAAATCTTACATACATACATACATCTCAGGTGTAAGGTCACAGGTATAACAATGCATACATTATTCTAGAAAAACAATAAGCACAGGGCGGATAGTCAAGTAGTTATCAACCTTTCATTTAGTGCCCAAAAAGTGGTAGTCCTTATGCATCAGCTGCTATTCTCGGTCTTAGCAATGAGATCTTTATGATCTTGGTCTGTCCAACCCAGTCTACAGTATTACCATTACAGGGTTCTGTGATCTCCAGTTCTATAGACTATATGGGACAGCACAGTTTCTGTGGACCATAATATAGAGAAGCCAGGTATTCCATCTACTGTATTTTCTAGGACTGGAAGTTTACTTTGTAGCTGGGCTGTTAATTTTTCTAGCTTAC
This sequence comes from Neoceratodus forsteri, assembly GCA_016271365.2. Lineage (NCBI taxonomy): Eukaryota > Metazoa > Chordata > Ceratodontiformes > Ceratodontidae > Neoceratodus > Neoceratodus forsteri. The sequence continues at coordinate 486,417,042 of CM057449.1, forward strand.
AGCCAGCCCAGTGGCATGGAGGGCTGAGGCATCATGCCTTACCTCCTTGCCATGCCGGTGACCCATGTTCGCGGTGTGAGCAGGCCGCCGGGGGTCGGCTGGGGAGGGAGAGGAACGAGCGTCCGAAGGACAGCTTTCCTCTCCCAGGGAGGGATGGAGATGGAGTCCACTACCTGCCTGACCCCTAGCAGTGGCTGGGGGCTAGCACAGCAGGCTCACACATAAGGGGCAGTTGCAGGGCAGACACCCGATGTGCAGCGTGCAGAAGCGTCTTGTGACTCGGCCGACCAAGCGTCACTGCACACCACCACACTGGGGGCTGGCACCAAAAGTGGGAGAAATGTCAGCCAGCAGGATGAAAGCCGGCCCCTCGCAGGCTCCACACCCAGGTAGCTGGCACCTGGCTAGGGTGAAAGGTGAGTCCAGTGGACACCAGGGTAACAGGGCTGGGGGGCCGGATGGACAGGGGGCCAGGAGGGAGCATAAAGAAACTGGGGAAAAAAAATGAGTACATTTTTTAGCTTATAAATATCCAAAATATTTGTGTGTGTGTGTGTGTGTGTGTGTGTGTGTGTGTGTTTGTGACAGGTTTCTGCCAAATCCGGGTCATGGCCTTTTACGCTGCTGCAAGTAAAATTCCATGGATATACTGAGTCTGTTTATCTCTGCTATGGGAAGGGTAGTGGAGCAATAAAGCTGCCTCAGGGCTAGTGTGCCAAATTCTGTGAAAAGAGGTTTTTTTTTTTTTTTACTTTATATTTACTGCTTTAAAATTAAAACGATGCTTACATTTCCTCATACAAGACCATCACAGAGTTACATAATCATGACAGTTGATATACATTTATCTCTCCTCGTAATCTGGTACAATAGGAAGCGAGGGTATCTAATATAGTGTCCATAAAGAAAATCCCATTATGCCAGCCATCTCAATAGCTAGAGTAATGTCCAACTTAGGTAGTATCAGCAAGAAGAAATTACTGCAATCTTAACCGACTGCTGTTGTTCCATGTAAAACTGTGGAAATTTAAAAGTAAAGTTTTGCTTCTCAGATCATGCACTATTGCAACACAGATATTTATTTATTTATTTAGTTAGTTTTTGTTGACCGGGTAAGTGCACTAGACAAATCCTGCCTATTTTCAGGCACGCCCCGGGGGAGGGGGATACAGTTGAATGCCAACTGACCTTGAACCAGATTAAGCTCTTGGTGGTATTTTTAGTGAATGAGGGAAATTTGGCCAGGACACCGGGGAAATTCCCCTACTCTTTTCGATAAGTGCCATGGGATCTTTAACATCCACGTGAACTACCACCAATCTAGGCAGATGGGACCTAGAAACCCCTTCTACATTAGTACTAAATAAAGTAAATGTGGGCAAAATGGAAACAGAACTCCATCCCAGTTTAGAACACACTCCAGTTTGGGATTAACATTTAATAGAGCCCAGAAGACTATTCGTAACCCACACCTTCCTCTCAAAATCAGATACTTACTGAGACTATAATTTTCCCAACAACCTATATGCTTTCCTAAAATAGGTAGCTTTCCAATATATTGATCATTAAGTGGTCTCAAATAATTATTCAGGGAGGAGGAAAATGTATCAAACCTTTAAGCTCCAAATAAAGATGCATCTCTCCAAGATAAGATGACTACTACATTGATAGCCCATAAAGCTCAGGTCTTAACATTTAAAGCCAGTTCTCCAGAATACAAAAAAGTAGTTCAGTCATTATCAGAGTCCTCTTCAGCCAAGGTTCCCTCTGCCTTTGCTTGGAACTCCTCCTCTATTTTCTCAATCCAGCGCCTTGCATCTTTAGGCTCATCAAACTGCCAACTCTTTCCCCCATAGATTATCCGCAAGCGTGCTGGTAAAAGAAAGGAATGCACTATTCCCAGTGCACAAAGCCTCTGTCAAATACTACTGAATTGTTTGCAACAAGCTCTTGTTTGGTATGAGAGATCTGGGAAGATTTTTACATAGTGTCCCCCCTCCTTCTATGTCGATCGGATATACCGACTGTGCCGCAGACAGCAGCATGTCCCAAATCTCAACTCCCATCGTGCGCACCAGGACAGTGCGTGATTGATCCGCAGCTGTTGGTCTAACCCTTGGATTGACTCTGTATGCCCTTCTGAGGGCATTCCATTCAAAGGTTTCTGGGACCGGGATAGTTTCTGTCATCCAATTAATCAAAAAGTTCAGAAGGTTAGCACCCTTTATCCTCTCCGGGACACCAACCAGTCTTAGATTGCCAGCACAAGTCTCGTTCTCCAAGGCCTCTAGTCGGCCATGCAACTGAGCGTTCTCCTTAGTCAAGGAAGAAATGTCTGTCAACGTGGAAATAGAGCATTTCTCTGTTTCAGCAACAACGCCACTGAAGTCTTTTATAGCCACCTCATGCTTCTCGAGTTTAGCTAATGTTCGTTCCATTTTACTATCCATAGACTTAACTGTCACCAGGATTTGTTGCCAAAGTGGGGCTTGCGATCCATCTGTTTCAGGCCTAGCCTTGTGGGTTGCTGTATCTTCACGGGCCTGCCCCGGTTTTCCTCCGGGAGGTTTAGAAGCTCCAGAACCCGCTGATTTCGGTTTCCGCATAGTAAGTCAGGGTTCGTTGAAAAGCTGAGTACCTCAGAAATACCATTTTTAAACTTTTATTCTGCTCTTTTGCCTTTAAAAGGAAATAATAGGGTTTTCTATCTGCTTCAATGTAGAGCTGATCAGTGAAGCATCCTGCTGGGAGAGTGGCTCTCTAGCGCCCTGTGAAAACAGTGTTTTATTACCTGCTCCACTTCCGTCCAGAAGGGTCTCAACTGGAGGCATGAACAAAACACATGCATATGAGTTGCCATCTCATTTTCACAGTTTCTCCAACAGGATGCATTTTTAGTGGATAGGAACCTGGCCATTATCTGAGGGGTTCAGAAGAACCTAACTACAGATTTCCAGCCAACTCCTTCCATATGTATGAGCTAGGAGGTTTATGCTGTCTGGACCATATGGTGGACCATGCCATGGCTGAGATTATTATGATGAGTTCTACCACCCAAAGCGATTTTGTGGAGCCAGTGGAGGCTTTGTGCCCTGCCAAGAAGGCCTGATAACAGTGGGAAATAAAATGAGAATTGTAGGTGCGACTGAGAGATTGTTTGAGAAATGTCAAGATTGGGGGGAATGTCCATCACACTGATTGTGCTGCTAGGTATGCTCACATTTATAAGCATCTATAATGGTCCCTTCTGTCCAGCTGGAACTCTGTGGTTAAGTGTTCATACGTTTTAACATCTCCATTGTGACAGAACTGGTAGGCATAAGTCAGTCCTCTATTCATTCATTATCTGAATGTATAGTCTAGCTGAGCTGGAAGAAATCAGGATCCAGAGCTGGTCTGCACAGCCATCTTGCCTCCTTATTACTGTGTATTTGGGACAATAAACTGCTCCAAATTTGAAGTATTCCTGTTGTCAGGGTTGTGGGAGTAGGAAGAGATAATGGATCTGCTAGGGTATATAAAGAGTACCTGGGATAAGTCAGTTAAATCAAGCTCTCTCTAGGTCTGTGTGTGGGCCAGGTCCAGGTAAGGGCATGTTGTAAGTGCGATGCCAAAAAGAGTACAAGGTGCAGGGGGTGAGAGTGCCAGACTTCCTCTGGATTTCGGTATCTGAATATTTTTTACATGCTATTCTGGGCCCCATCCCACCCCCGAAGAAAAACAAGATATGGACCTGTTCCATTTCTGGAACTCAGTGGCCAGTGGCATAAGTTTTAGAAGGGCATTCATCTGGATAGTTTGTATTCTGTTCATTAGGGAGAGGGTTAAGGGTTGCCATTGCTGTAGGTCTTCCTTAATTCTATGTACTATGTCCAGATAATTACCTTTACAAAGGGCTGGGATGTTAAGCACTTATGTTCACATCCACATACTTAATGGTAGCTTTGTCCCATTTGAATGGGTAAGATGATTCAGGAACAGTGTCTGGTGGAGAACACCGCTGTGTTATTTTTATTGATTTTATAGCCTACCATGTTTTCTGTGCTCCTGAGGCACTGCCTGAGGGTTGGAAGGGAAAAGGTAGGATTCGTGATATACAGGAGAAGGTCATCCACATTGTAAGCTAATTTGTGTGTACGTTTCTTCGTTGTTATGCCCTCAATTTCCTATTGTTGGCGTAGTTATTGCGCCAAGGGTTCCACATATGAGATAAAATAAATATGGTGAGGGGGGAAACCCTAACGTGTACCCCTAGTAAGTGAAAATTGGGCTGAATAAGAGCTGTTGGCTTTAACCATAGCCTGAGGGGACTTGTACTGGCCGGTCACTATTAACCAAAATTTGTCGTGGAAGGAAAATTTTTACAGGGCCTGATGCAAAAACACTCCAGGAGATCCCGACAATAGCCTTTTGGGCATTTAAGCTTAAAATGAACAGGGGAGTGCACTGTCTGGTTGCTCAGTCTATCAACAGTAGTGTCCATTTTAAGTTGTCTGTAGTTCTACTTCTTATAAAACTTGACTGGTCTGGGTAAATCAGGGAGGGAAGAATGTTATCTATCGATGAGTCATGATTCAAGTGAAAATGTATAGTCCTAAGGAGGACTGACATAGGGCGATAAGAGTTGCAATGAATTTCTGCTTTCTGCAGTTTCAGCATGGTGGAGGTATTAATGTAAAGCCAGGAATCGGGGCACTGGGCTGATTTCTGCTATGCTCTGAAGGTGGCCAAAATATATCACGGCCTTATAAAATTCCATGCTATACCCATCTGGACCCAGACTTTTACCATTTTTGGACTGTTTAACTGTGTTAATAATTTCTGTTGGGAAACTGTTTGAATAAGAGATGTACATTATTTTTCTATTACAGAAGAAAAAATTACTTGCCATAGTAATCTTGTTTCTTCCCGGTGATACTCAGGTATTCATAACTTCTGCAGTATCCCTCTAAGTCAGAACTGCCTGGAGAAGATAGAACACATGCAAATGATGGAACTATGCACATGACAACTATTCAAATGCTGCCTTGAACTAACTGCCTTAGTTCTAAACCCCCTCAGATTTCCAGGACACCTGGAAAGGCACGCCCCCAAGGACTATGAATACTGAACAACAATAATAATAATAATAATAATAATAATAATAATAATGATAATCGGGCCCATAACCCCCCAAATAAACCTCCCACCTGGAGGGGAAAACCTTAACAGGTACCCCAAAAATGTCAGAATCACATGAAAGAAGGGGGGAAAACAACATGAACCTAGTTTGAAAAAATGGTGCCAAAAAGTGGTATTTATACTCATGAGAGCATTAGTACTCAGGAGTGCAAAGGCTATATGTTCTAGAAAGGGAGGCAGGGTGGGAAGTTATGAATACCTGAGTATCACTGGGAAGAAACAAGATTACTATGGTAAGTAATTTTTTCTTCTAACCCCAGTAATACTCAGGTATTCCTAACTTCGGCAGACTACGAAGCAGTACATTTGGAGGTGGGCACAGAACCTTATTTTGGAAACAGACTTTGCAGGACTGCTGTGCCGAACCTGGCATCACCCCTGGACTGATGTCCAGATTGTTGTGCTTTGTAAAGGTGTGTACTATTTTCCAGGTAGCTGCTTTACAGATATCCACCAGAGGAACATCCCTGGCAGCTGCTAAAGTAGCAGTTGTTCCTCTTGTGGAATGGGCCCTCAATCCTGTTGGGAGTTCCCTTCCAGCTTTAGTGTAACAAAACTGGATACAGTTAACTATCCATCGAGAAATGGACCTTTCCAATGCTGGGTTACCCTTTCTCACATCCCCATAAATCATTAGCAGTAGATCTTCAAGAGAGGTTCCTGCAGTAGGTCTTCACATATAGGCCTGCGCCCCCCTGGCATCACAACTGCACGGCAAACTTCTAGCTAGCAATCATTAGCAGGGGAGCACCCCTGAGATCACCTGATCGGACATCAGCATGACAATATATAGGGGGAGGTGCCCACGCCTACCCTCCAGTTCTCCCGCCATAGACCTCCGAAGAGGAAACAGGAGAAAGGAGTAAAAAAACAACTTCTTAGGCCCTGGGCTCCGGAAACAAAGCCTTGGTAAAGGAAAAGAGGACAAAATAACAGGAGCTGGGGGAAGGTGGGTGGGAAATCTAGACCTACTGCAGGAACCTCTCTCAAAGATCTACTGTTATGGTAAGTTCTTATGTAACGGTCATATTTTACTTCGAGAGGGTTCCTGCAGTAGATCTTCACATATAGGACTGAATACCAAGCAGTTAAAAAGAATGAAGGAATCGGAGACTAAGTTCCGGGAGGAAGGACTGCCTGCCAACTAGAGACCTACTTAAGAAAGAAGGCCTTGCAGAACGGCGAAGCTGAAACCGGCTCTACACCTAGAAGCAACGTTCAGACTGTAATGCTTGGTGAATATATGGACAGAGAACCAAGGGGCCGCTGCACAGATACCCATAGTGGACACATTCCTGAGAAAGGCTGTCAAAGCAGCCATGCCCCGAACAGAATGGCCTTTCACTTCCCCCAGAAGTGGCTTCTTGAACTTGTGGTAAATGTACAAGATGCAGTTAGCCAACCATTTTGACAAACCCTGTTTGGATATGGCCTTGCCCTAACATTTGGAAGCAAAGGTCACAAACAGCTGGTTAGACTTCCAAGTCTCTTTGGTCCTAGAGATGTAACATCTCAGAATCCTGTGCATATCTAAAGTGTGCAAGAGGTATTCCCACCCTGATGGAATACTGTGGGTAATATACTAGCAGTTCAACATTCTGGATCAAAGTAAATTCCGAAACAACTTCCGGAAGAAAGAAAGGGTTAGTCCTCAGAGCCACCCCGGTCTCTATGGAAAATCAAATAAGGCTCCTTACAAACAAGAGCCTGAAGCTCTGAAATCCTTTGAAATGAAGTTATAGTGACCAAAAAGAGCATTTTCCAGGACAAATAAAGCAATGTCGCAACTTGCTGCCAGCTCAAAAGGAGGAAAATACAGGTTACTCACCTGTAACAGGAGTTCTAGGAATGGTATATGTTGTTCATCCACACTCATTGGCAGTATCCTTGCCGCTTTAAATCTTGCCGGAAGGTCTTCAAGCTTGCTCCTCCCACCCACCCGGGTGGTATAACTCTCGGCTCCGGCCCATGACGCCAGATCTGGCCCGCTGGAAGCTCAGGTTGTGCGTCGAAGCCGGGGAGGTCGGGGAAATGTAGGGATGAACAACATATACCATTCCTAGAACTCCTGTTACAGGTGAGTAACCTGTATTTCTAGGGACATGGATATGTTGTTCATCCACACTCATTGGCAGACTCCTAGCAGTTCTCCGGGAGGAGGGAGGCAAGACGACACCCCAATACTTACTTGGGAAAGAGAGACTGGAGAACCGGGAGGCCCCAAAACCAGCATCCCGGGCGTGACTCAAGGTCGATGTGGTAGTGGGTAATGAAGGTGTTTGCTGACTTCCAGGTAGCAGCCCTGCAGATTTCCTGGATAGGGACGTCCTGGAAGCAGCCACCGTTGCAGCAGTATGGCGGGTAGAATGAGCTCTTATCCTCTGGGAGGCTCCATGCCGACAACTTATAGCAGAGATCTATGCAGGAGGTTACCCACCTGCTTATCGTCCGCTTGGCTGCAGGTCTGCCAGATGCGCTTCAGCGTAGGTGACAAACAGCTGGCTAAACCTCTCCCGAATTTCAGCCGCATGCCCTTATAATAAGCTGTAGCCCTTCTAGGGTCCAGAGTATGGAGCCCATATTCGCCTCCGAGGTGTGATTGGGGTAGAACACCGCAGAGTCAACACCTGGTTAAGGTGAAACTCCGACACCACCTTCGGAAGGAATTTGGTGGGGCGAGGACAACCTTGTCCCTGTGGAAGACCAGGTAAGGAGACTCGATGGAAAGCACCTGGAGCTCTCCCATCCTTCTGGCTGACGGATAGCCACCAAGAAGCGGTCTTCCACGACAGGTGAGAGAGAGCACACCTGTGCATAGGTTCGAATGGCTTGCCCATGAGCTTTGCCAGTACCAGCAGTAGATCCCACGGAGGTGGGGGTTCCCGACTGGAGGGAAATGTGATCAAGGCCTTTGAAAAGCCAGACCACCTTCTCCTGCGCCACCGACTGCTTCCCGCCCGCGCCGGTAAGCAGAGATGGCTGCCAGGTGCACCCTTAGGGTCGCCGACCTAAGCCCTTGACTAGAAAGGGACCATAAATAGTCCAAGATGCTTGCCAAGGAACAGGAGGAAGGGTCCAAGCCCTGCTCTGACACCAAATGGAAAACCTTTTCCATTTGAAGGCATAGCATTTTCTGGTCGACTTACGGGACGCCTCAACTACATTGAGGACCCTCGCCGGAAAGACCCAAAGCCTGGAACTCTAGCCGCTCAGGAACCAGGTCGTCAGGTGCAGGGATTGATGGTCCGGATGGAACACCTTCCCTGATTGACTGAGAGCAGGTCCGGGCGAGCTGGAAGCTGCCATGAGTCCTGGAGCTGAGACTGAGGAGATCTGGGTACCAGAACTGGCGAGGCCAGTCTGGGGCTATCAGAATCACCTGCGCCTTGTCCCTCCTCGCCTTGAGAAGCACCTTGTGGATCAAGGGAAATGGGGGAAAGGCGTAAAAGAGGCCCGGGGTCCATTGCCTCGAGAAGGCATCCCCCTGCAGCGAGCCCTGCTGAGGGGGGCGGGCATGGAACAGACTCAGCTTCACGTTCTCCATGGAGGCAAACAGGTCCACCTGAGGTGTGCCCCAAAGGGAGAACAGATGCTGTACTACCTCCGGCAGGAGAGACCACTCTGGGATGCAGCCCCTATCCGGCTCAGGGCATCGGCCAGGGTGTTGGAGGCTCCTGCCACGTGAATGGCTAGGAGATCCGCCTCCAGGCTGCGCACTGAGTGACAAATGCGGAGAGCTTCCTTGCATAGAAGCATGGAGCGGGTCCCGCGCTGGCGGTTTAGATAGTACATGGTCGTGGTATTGTCCGTCTGGACTCGGACCACTTGACCCCGGAGGAACGGAGCAAAGGCGGTGAGAGCTAGGCGGACCGCTCGGAGCTCCAGCAGGTTGATGTGGCATCGGGACTCCCGCGGGGACCAGAGGCCATGAGCCCGGTGTTCCCCCAGATGGGCACCCCAACCCATCAGAGAGGCATCGGTCGATAGAGAGACCGTCGGCTGGGGCGGACGAACGGGATGCCCTCCTGCAAATGATCTGGAACGGTCCACCACTGGAGAGCGTTCCACATCCCCTGTGTCACCGACACAAGCTGGTCCAAGGGATCGCAGCGTTGTGACCACTGGCTGGCCAGTCCCCACTGAAGGGGACGCATGTTCCAGCGGGCCCAACGGACCACGCTGGTGCAGGCCGCCATGAGACCCAGGAGGCGAGGAAGTCCCGGGAGGAGCAATTGCCCAACCAGAAATGATCGGGCAAAGGAGGAAAGAACCTCGGCCCTGTCCGCGAGCCGCTTTGCTCGAAGAGAGTCGAGCAGGCGCCCGATGAATAGAATCACCTGCTTCGCTCGAGTTCGACTTGGCCTCGCTGATAAGGAGGCCCAGTTGAGAGCAGACCTGGAGGGCCAGATCTCTGACCACTCCGCCTCCTTCCTGGAGGGAGCTGCTATCAGCCAGTCGTCCAGGTAAGGGTACACCGGACCCTCGGCCCAGAGGAATGCTGTCACCACTGCCATGCATTTGGTGAAGACCCTGGGAGCTGGAGACAAGCCGAAGGGCATGGCTTGGAACTCAAGAGGGATCCTTCCGCCGGAAGCGAAGGAATCTCTGGTGAGACGGACGGATAGGGACGTGAAAAACGCGCCCTGCAAGTCCAGAGAGCAGAACCACACGCCTGCTCCAAGGATGGTATTATCTGAGCCAGAGTGACCATCCTGAAGGTTCGAGACCTTAGGGAACTTGTTTAGGTCGTAGGTCGAGAATGGGGCGCCAGCCCCCGTCCGCTTCGAACCAGGAAGTACCTGGACACAAACCCTGGGTCTGAAGGAGGGTCCACCACCTCTCTTACCACCTCCTTCTGGAGGAGGAGGCGATGTCGGCTCGGCAGAGCCGCCAGTGAGGCTGGGGATCTGGCCCCGAGGGCCACGGCTCTGAAGGGTGGTGCCTGCTCGAATTCCAGAGGCAGGCCTCTTCCCACCACCTCCAAGACCCACCTGTCCGTGGTAACAGCGGACCAGGCGGAACGGAAGTGCCGGAGCCGTCCCCCCACGGGGGGACCCAGGGGTAAGGTGACGGGGATGGGGGCGACACCCCTCAGCCCGTCACTGGGCAGGCTTGGAGGAGGGACCGGCCGAGGGACCTCCTGGGCCCTTTCCTCCCTGCCTCCTGTTAGAGGAAGCCGCGGCTTGGGTTTGGGATGCCAAGGCCGAGCCTGCTGGCCCTGGACGTGCTGGCTACGGCGCTCGGGGCACAGAAGGACGAAGGGCTTAGGGCTGTGGTTTGCGGCCTTTGTCCTTCTGAGCGGAAGAGACCGAGTCCAAGGTGGCATTGGACTCTCGATCCTCTGCAGGTGACCTTCCACCCCAGGGTCAAGAGGTCAGTCCCCAAAAGGGAACATCCGCCAACTTGTGCTGGGTATCCGAAGTAAAGGTGGATATCCTCAGCCAAGCCTGCCGGACGATAGCCACTGCGGCCGCCACCGATCTGGCACATGAGTCCCCTATATCCAAAGCAGTCTGAGCTGCTGTTTGGCCACTGCCTGCCCTGGTCCCGCACCTGCTTAACCGTAGTCTGCAGATCGGCGGGAAGATGAGGGATGACTCATCCAGGAGCCCAACAGGGCATGAGAAAATGTGCCATGAGGACGGCCGAACTGGCCTGACGAGGCCGAGAGAGGACGTAGCGTAGACTTTTCGCCGACATAGTCCAATTCTTGGACTCCTTGTCAGGAGGTTTGTCCACATCCTTGGCGCCACGGGCGCTCCGGAAAACGCTGTCGGTAACCAACCCCTCAGCAGAGGGGTGTTCCGAAAAACCGGACAAGGAACCGGTAGGGACCGCATACTTCCTGGCCATCCTGGCCGAAGGCGCAGGGCAGGAAGCAGGGCGCTGCCAAAGTTCCAGTGCCGGACCCACTATGGCCTCGGCCACCGGAAAGGCCTCCGTCGGAGAATCCCCTCGGTCCAGAATCTCCGTGAGGGGATACCTGGCCCGCTTGGAACGGGTTCAGCTCCATCCCGTAGACTCGAGATGAGCCGAGCAGTCCTAGGAAGGACGACGGGCTATCGTCCATTGACTGACCTCCTGAAGACCCAAGTCCAGTCGCTTGGAGAAAAGGAGGAATCATCTTCGGACCGGAAGAGTCCTCTAAGAGCTGCCTCTGGCCTGAGCCACCCTTCACCTGCCGAGGTCGGTCGGGAGTGAGGGTAACTGACAGCCGATGGGTAGACCCTTAGCCGACCGAGAATCTTGGTCGAGCCCCAATTGGTGGCTGTGGAGGCGGAGGTTCCACCGGAATCGGTGGAGCAGCTGGTTTTGGCCAACAACCGCCTGGGTATAGGCTCTCGGATAAGTCGAGGGTTGTGTGGCGGCCGTTCGGTGACAGTTCATTAATGGCGGGAAGGCGACGGATCGGCTTATTCCCAGCCAGGAGGAGCTGTTGCAACATAAGGTCCTCGCATCATCGACACATTTACGCCGGGCTTCCTCATCCTCGAGGTGAGGAGATCGGTACGCAGCGGCGACGCCGCCATCAAGGGTACCGAAATCGGCTTATGACGGTGGGACTGCTGGACCGCGAAGAGGTCCGGAGACCGAGACCGAGAGTCCCGGAATTTCCGAGGTCGGTGCGTGGAGGTGTCGCCGAACCGGCACTCCTTCGCTCGGATGGTCCATCCGAGGGCTCCGAACCGGAGGCACAGGCGAGCCCACGGATCCTCAACTCCTCCCGGGGAACTGGGAGAGGGAATCTCGGCTGCTAAGGCGACAGCTCGTTCAATGGGTCGAGAAAATCTCGACTTCATCGGTGGGAGTCTCGTCAACTGACCTGACGGGACACCGTGAGGCCAGTGGCGGGCGAGCGTCGACCGAAGCCGACGGTCGACGGCCCGGGAGAGGGACCTTTCCGCTCCCAAGAGCGTCGACGGAGGGACTTACCCTGTCCTCTTTTGGACCGAGAATAAGGTCCAGCAGACGAGGCCCTTCTCCTTTAGTGGAGAGGGACAGACAAAGCTCCTTAAAAGAAGCCGTGTAGGAAAGACCAGAAGGCGGGATAAATGCGCTGACCGAGGAAGATCGACCCGCTGCCGCGCCTCTCTCTTGCGGCGACCATCCGCCGAGCTGATCCACTGAGCCCACCGCCGCTGACACCGCCAACCGGCCTCCCTTGGACTTCACCGAGGGAACGCTCGACGGCCCAGCTGCAATCGGGCAGCACGGTCTTCGAGGACGAGGCCGAGAAAGATGAGCACAGGTCGCAAGCCCGGGCGGGTCGTGCTCAAGGCCTAAGCAGTAGACACACGTGGAGTGTGGATCCGTCTGAGACATCTTCTGCCCGCATGGGCATCTCCTAACCGGAGTCGACGGTCCATCGCAGTCGCGAGGGATAGAAGACTGGAAGTCTTTTGCAAAATTTTATTTTTAAACCGCAAACGGAGAAATAGGAACCAGTCACAAACGCAGAGCGTTAAGGAGGGAACCTGAGCTTCCAAGCGGTAAGGAAGATCTGGCGTCATGGGGCGGAGCCGAGAGTTATACCACCCGGGTGGGTGGGAGGAGCAAGCTTGAAGACCTTCCGGCAAGATTTAAAGCGGCAAGGATACTGCCAATGAGTGTGGATGAACAACATATCCATGTCCCTAGAAAGTAAGTTTTTCTAAAATAACATTTTAATCCCAGGGGGAGACTGGATTCCACACCGGAGGGTTATGGTAGAGGATCCCCTTAAGAAAAGCTCTGGAGACCTCCAACTGAGCAAGGGTTTTGCCCCCCACCGGAAGGTGGTAGGTGGAAACCGCAGATAGGTGGACCTTCAGAGAAGAATAACTGAGGCCCGAATCAGATAGGTGCAAGAGGTGCTCAGGGACCTGGGGGGCCGAGCAAGTGAATGGATCCATGGCCCAGATAGAGAATCTTCCACTTCATAGCATATGTGGATCTGGTATAAGGTTTCCTGGCCTCTATTAGAACCTGAGTGACTCGAGAAGAGACGCCACAATGAGAGACAGCTATGTCCAAAAGTGCCACGCATGCAGTTGAAGAGACTTGAGGCGCGGGTGCACCAGGCTACTCTGCTCCTGAGACACAAGGTTGTGGAAGAGAGGAAAAGATGCTGGGGATTCCACAGTCAGCTGTTGCAGCACAGCAAACCAGATCTGCCAAGGCCAAAAGGGGGCTATGAGAATCATGTGAGCCCTCTCTGCCTGTAGCTTCAGCAGAACCTTCTGCAGAATTGGAAAGGGAGCGAAAGCGTACAGAAATCTTCCTGTCCAGGATAGAGACAGCACGTCTCGCCAAAAAACACCATGCCCAGGAATGAGCAAGCAAAAGCTGGATAGTTTTGCATTGGATGGGGAGGCAAATAAATCTATTTCTGGCTGACCCCACTGAAGGAAGAGAACTGCCACTACTTCCTGCTTCAGCTCCCACTCATAAGCCCGTGCAACAGTGCGACTGAGACTGTCCGCTAGGACGCTGTGAACTCCTGGAACATGGACTGCTATCAATGACAAGCCGTGCTGGACTGCCCAGTACCACACCCTCATTGCCTCCCTGCAAAGAGGGTATGATCGGGTGCCTCACTGCTCGTTTATGTACCAGACTGTAGCTGTGTTGTCAGTCTGGACCAACAGTGTTCCTGGAATCAAGAGGGACTGGAATGCCTGGAGAGCACAGAGCACCACTCTCACCTCCAGAATATTGATATGTAGATGTTCCTTTAGTGGAAACCATGTCCCCTGCATTCGGTGGTCTCCCTGTTGAGCGCACCATCCCTGGCCTGAGGAATCCGTCGTCAGGGTCATGGAGGGGGATGGAAGGTGGAAGGGGATCCCCAATGAAAGCTTGGAAAGATCTTGCCACCACTGGGATCCCTCTTCAGGCTGCTGGAAACTAGGACCATGTGGTCCATGTCATCCAGGCGTTGATCACACTGAACCCAGAGGGACCACTGGGTCACCATCATGTGCAGTCTGGCCAAAGGGACTGTGGGTATGGCAGCAGCCATTAGAGCCAACAGGTGAAGAACAGAGTGTGCCTTGGTCCGCCGAGAGGAGGACACCAACGCCGCTTGTTGCAGCAGAGTTTCTGCCCTGTCCACAGACAAGAAGGCCCTGCCCTGAACTGTGTCCAGCACTGCTCCGATGAACTGGAGCCACTGGGAAGGTGAAAGTTGAGACATGGGAACATTCACAGTGATGCCAAGTCTGGAGAATAGGTCTAGGGTGAAGGACAGGGAAGCCCTCAGACTATCCTGCAATGGTGCTGACAGCAGTCAGTCATCCATGTAACAGAACACATACATCCCCTTGTGGCATAAGGCTGCAGCCACTATGGCTAGGCAATTGGTAAAAACCTGAAGTGCTAAAGAGAGGCCAAATGGAAGAGCCTTGTACTGATAATGGTTCTCCAAGAAGGAGAACAGAATCTCAGAAAACGGCGACAGGTCTGGAGAATAGGAATATGCAGGTAAGCATTCTACATATCCAGGGAGCACAGCAACTGGTTCTGTTGGAGCAGGGTTAAGAGTCCCTCAAGCATCAACATACGGAATCTCTTGTATTCTATGAAGAGATTGAGTAGACTGAGGTCTAGAATAGGTCTCAGATCTCCCATCTGTTGGGAACTAGAAAGAAGTGGGAATAGTATCCCCTTCCTATTTGCCCTGGCGGAACCGGCTCTATGGCTGATTTTTGAAGTACAGCCTGGATCTCCTGATGGATGCGGCATAGATGGCCTGATGGGTAGTGAGACATGCCCCGTGGGTTGTTCGGGGGTCTGCCCAGGAACTCGATAGGGTGTCCTCTTGCTACTAGCTGAAGGACCCAAGCATATTCAGTTATCATCCTCCACCCTTCCAGGTGGAAGGCGAACCTTCCTCCCACTGGTTCCTCGGGAGGAGGAGGAGGACCCTCTCGCATCAGGATGCTGAGGGGAGTGCCACTTTACCGCCTCCGGGGGTCTTATGAAGCTTTGCCTGAGGAGTCTGGGAGCCAGAACCAGTGGTGCAATGTTCATCCTGTCACCTACCTTGGTTCTGTCTGTTCCACCTCTTCTGGGGGTGATGAAAGGACTGCTTGGGTTTTTGTCCCGAGCGGTACATGGAGCGGACATCCTCAAGAGACCTGACACTCTCCTGTAGCTCAGTGATAATGTCCTTTGCGTCTCCCCCAAACAGGATGGAGCCCCTGAAGGGGGAGTCCAGTAGGATGCTCTGGACGTCTTATGCCAGTCCCACAAGACGGAGCCAAGCCAGGCACCTCAAGCAAATGCCCATAGCAGTGCACCGGGTCACTGAGTCAACCGTATGGTAAGTGGCCCTTAAGGCATGGCGGTAAGAAGACTTATTCAGTCTTACTTTCTCCAAGAGCCAATTTCTGAGGTCCTCGTCCAGAATCTCCTGTGCAAGTCCTTCTCTAAATTGGACAAAGCCAATTTCTGGAAGAACACCATACAGGCTACGTAATTCAATGACCAGATGGCACAGGTCGATAAAGAACAGACTTTGAGCCCATACTGATCCATTTGTTTGGATTCCTTAACCAGAGGAGAAGCGCTCAGATACTTCCACTGTGCCGACCTGACAAGGGCTGCGGTGATGACCATGGAGTCAGCCTTTGGTTGACTGGTCAGATGACTAACCCCTTCCAGGGGTGATATGTTCGATCGCCCTTTTTTTGGATACAGCCAGGATAGAGAATGGCTGTTGCCAAATTGTAAAGGTAAGTTCCTCATGCGATCCCATCCATGGGGGAATAGGGCAGGGATCCACACTAGTGAGGTCTAGGTGCTCAACCACACATTTTCTCTTGAGGTCCAACTCCTGAGACGCCCAGCCACAGGCCTGTTTGATGGACCTTAAGAGTTCCACGAAGGATGGATCCTCCAGTGAAGACTTCGGGGACTCTTTAGGCTGGGGTTTAATGGGGGAGTGAGGTTCAGAGTGACTAACGGGCTCTGAGTCCGAATCAGAATCTGAGGACTCCGGCCTGCTGGGCAGAGAGTAACATCTGGGACCGTCTCCATCACCCATGCTCCTGAGGGAGGCTCCAAAGAACGCCTACCCAATCCACTGTCTGACACCCTGTCCGGTGGGGGGAAGGGCTCCTGGTAATGGCCCTATGAGTCGGGATGGGGACCACGACCATATGGGGTTGTCCCAGTTCATGCAGGAGCTGGGATTTAGTATCCTGCCACCATGACCGAATGGAAGTGGGTGGTTCCAGCTAGGGAGGTGGTGGAGGAGGAGGAGGAGAAGGTGGAGGGGGTGGCGGAGGCTGGTACCCTGAAAAGTAGGAAGGTAGCCAGGAGACTGGAACCAATAGTGATACAGATGGTGACCCTGGTAGAAGTGACCCGGCGTCAGAGCTTGCGGCGGGTACCCCAGTGACAGCCCCCCGGTGCTGGGTAATAGGGAAACTGCGACGGCAGATAGCTGGGATAGTGACCGGTAGGACCTGAAGGGGGAGGGCAGAGAGTCCAGGGATAGGCAGTGCTGAGGGACCACTGGGTGGGATGGGGTCCATCAGCAGGCCTGGGGTCTCTAATGAGACCCCAGAAGGCCCATAAGGTGGCTCCAGCATCGGAGCAGGAAGGTCCTGGTCCATGTTAGGAACAGGAGTATGGACCGGGGAATGGCCCAGTGTCGGGGTAGGCAGGTGACCTGATGTCTGGTCCGAGACCGGCAAGGAGATAGAAAGCCCCATGTCCTGATCTGGCTCTAAGGCAGGAGTCTCAGAGTGAGTGCCCGATGCAGGAGAGGTCTCCAGGACAGCCACATTGGGGAAAATGAGTCATCGGGCAGGGTCAGTAATCCCGTGGAGGGTAACTCTCGCGGGATGAAGGAGGGCCTGGAGGCTCACCCTGTGCAACACTGGAGACCACAGAGGTGTCCGATGGAAAAGCACCCGCTAGGCGGTCGACGGACAAGCCGACGACCAACTTAAAAGCAGAGACCTGGCGGGTGTCGGAGGAGCTGAAGACCGACTTACAGGCGGCAGTTGGCCCACAACAGCCGGGGTGCTGTAGTGTGGCGGAGTGCCTGAAGCCGTGATCCTGATGGGGAACCAGGGAGAGGCTTAGCGGCCAAACCTTCAACAGGACCTGAAGTGTCCTCCAGAGAGGAGCCCCCTGACTGCCCACTGACCAAGGGTGGAGGAGAGAAGGCATCCTCTGATCCGCCGGAACGGACGGAGACCCTTGAGGCAAAGTACTCACTGAGGTGGAGGCCTCAGTCGCAGTGGCATTGGCTATCTGACGACGATGGAATGGAGAATGATCCCACTCCTGGTACTTCTCCATCTCCTTTCATTTTTTTCTTGGGAGTGGGTGAAGAAGCACGTTTCCTTAGCTCCTGGAGCTCTTTTTCCATCAATGCGAAGTGAAGCTTCAAGAAGTGAGCATCGAGGGCCTTCTGGAGACGGGTACATGTGGCCTGGTTAAACGACTGGCAGAGCTCTTAATCTGCCACCCAGCGCTTAGGGCCCAGGCAAAGAACGCAGCGGAAGTGGTCGTTCCTGTGCGGGATTTGAGCGCTGCACTGCAAGCACTTTTTCTTTATTTTTCTCGAAGACATACACTGAGATGAAAAGGGACAAAACACTTGCACTTGGTGAAAATAAACAGTGGATGACTGAACTAGTTCAACTGCGAGGATCCGACGAAGTTTAGGTCGATGGCGGGAAAGAACTAGAGCGCAGCGTGGGGACTGCCCCCCATATACTGTTACGCTGACATCCGATCAGGTGATGCCGGGGGCAATCCCCCACTAATGATTGCTAGCTAGAAGGCTGCCATGCGGTCCTGATGCCAGGGGGCACAGTCCTGTAAGTGAAGACCTACTGCAGGAACCTTCTCGAAGCAAGATCAGCTATTTCCTGTCCTGATTATGGTCCTTAGTGGCTGTCATATAATAGCTGAGAGTTCTCTTGACATCCAGACTGTTGAGTCTCCTTTCACCAGAGGTAGAATGCTCAGTGAAAAAGACAAGTAGGGTAATGGTTTGGTAGAAATCAGAGACCACCTTAAGGAGAAATTTTGTGTTTGTTTTCAGGACCACCTTATCCCTGTCAAATGAGATGTGGTCCTGTTCAATGCAGAGAGCCTGGAGTATCACTGATTCTTCTTGCAGAAGTCATTGCCACTAGGAAAACTGTTTTCCATGTGACATATTTCAAATGAGCAGAAGACATGGGCTCAAAAGGAGGTCCCATGAGCTTAGCTATGCACACATTCAGTTTCCATGCTGACACTGGTTCCCTATGGGGGGTTAAAATGGGCCAAGTCCTTGAAGAACCTCCTAAAGATAGGATCTGAAGCCACTGACACATTCCTCCCAGCTGATATGTAAGCAGATGCTGCAGCCAGGTGGACCTTGAGGGTACTGGACTACAAACCCAATTAATGTAAATAAGAGAGGTAATTAAGAACAGCTGGAACCCCAGCCTGTGCTGGAGCCAGCTCCCTAGTTGAACACCAAATAGAAAACCTTTTCCATTTTAAAGCGCCATAGGTTCTCTTAGTGGAAGGCTTCCTGTAACCTCTTAGAATGTCTAAAACACTTTCAGACAGATGCAAGCTTGCATATTCTAGGTCGTTAAGAGCCAAGCCTTAAGCTTGAGAGGCCTGAGGTTCAGATACAGGAGTCTCCCTGGTTGGAGGTTAACAGACTGTGCCTCCGAAGAAGGTGTATTGGCTCGGCCACACACGGAGAGCAGCAGAGTGTACTATGGCTGCCTGGCCCAGTCTGGTGCTATTAAGAGCATTGATGCTGACTGGGACCTGAGCTTGAGCAATACCCTGTACACCAGAGGGGAGGGAGGAAAAGCATACAGGTGCTTCCCTGACCAATTCAGAGCTAGAGCATCCAGGGGGAGTGTACCCCGATCTGATGGCCTGCAACAGTACTGTGGCAAGTGGTGGTTCTGGTGGGATGCGAACAAGTCTATTCCTGTACTAGTGATGTAAAGGCCTTTAGTGCCAGAAACAACACTCTGAGCTCCAGAATATTTATGTGCTGGAGTGATGCTACACTTGGCCAAGTGCCCTGGGCTGTGTGGTCCCCCAAACAGGTGCCCCACTCCAGTAGAGATCACCACTGAAGTGCCTGCAGCAAGGTTTCTGTTACTGGGATCAGTTTCGAGAGGGAATCTCTTCTTTGGCACCAGTGTGCCCTTAGGTGGAACTGGATGTCTCTCATTTGGAACCTGGAGCCCAGGACCGTGCCTGTGGACGCAGCCATGTGGCCCAGCAGCTGTAGGGACTGCCTTGCAGTATTCAACTTGTGCAGGCTGAAAGAATTTGCAATTAACTGGATACTTCTTACCCTGTCTAAAGGCAGGAAGGCCCTGCCTTGCAGGGTATTGATCTCTGCTATGAACTGCAGCACCTGTGTAGGGAGAAGAAAAAATTACTCACCTTAGTAATGTTGTTTCTTCTAATGGAGTCTTGCTATATTATAGACATTAGCAGTTTGTTCCAGCTCTAGAACTGCCCCAGAGTGAAATGGTTAAAACCATTCCAAAATAGAATTTTGGCACGAGAGCAGCTCTATCTGTGTCATTTCAAACTTGAACTGTCAGATCTTTACGAGCCAAACTCACTAAGGTCTGTGTGGAAGCTGTAACCTACACTAGCCAAATGGCTACCTAAATAATAACAACCATTGATGGTCCCAACATCCAAGACTCAAGTCAGGGGACCAGAAATACTAACACCATTCTAATAATATGAAAATGGAACATAAGTATAATAAAACACACACACACGCGTACACATACACACCCCCAAAGTCCCAAAGGGGACAAAATGCTAACAGGACATAAGTAGTGCCCACACTAAGTTGCCCGCACCCCACCAAGTAGAGGTTCTGAGAGGGGCAGGTTGGGGGGGAGGTCTATAATATAGCAAGACTCCATTAGAAGAAACAACATTACTAAGGTGAGTAATTTTTTCTTCAAACAACATGAAGTCTTGCTATATTATGGACATTAGCAGAATACACAGCAGTACCTCCATGGAGGAGGGGCAGAACCTACTTAGGGAATAGGCTCTGAAGAACAGCTTATGCCAAACCGAGCATCTCTCCTGGCATGGACATCCAGGGAGTAATGCTTGGTAAAAGTGTACCGCTTTCCAAGTAGCAGCCTGGCAAATCTCTAAAAAGGGATATCTCTGGCAGGAGCTAGAGATGCAGCTGTACCCTGGTAGAATGAGACCCTCAAACCGGTGGGGGGGCCTGCCCACTTTCTGATAACAAAATTGGATACAAGAGACAATCCACCTGGCTATTGATCTCTAGTGGCAGGTTTGCCTTTCCCAACTTCACCATAGGTAAGGAAAAGTTGGAGGGATTCAACCTGTGACCTTTGGTACGCTCTATATAATAACTAAGAGCTCTCTTAACATCCAGGCTGTGCAACCTCCTCTCACCGAGAGGAGTGATCAGTGAAAAATACTGGAAGGGAGATAGATTGATTAAGATGGAAATCTGAAACCACCTTAGGCAAAACTTCCTATTAGTCCTAAGGACTACCTTATCCCTGTGGAAAGAAATAAAGTCAGTCTCCACTGACAAGGCTTGCAATTCATTTATGTGTCTGGCAGAAGTGATAGCAACTAGAAAACAGTTTTCCAAGTTAGGTACTTAAGCTCTATGGAAGACAGAGGTTCAAAGGGGTTGCATTAACTGGGCAATGCAAACATTAAGGTCCCAAGCAGGGCCGGTTCCCAAAAGGAGGATTAGTATGGAGTAATCCTTAAAAACTTGGAAACACAGGATGAGAGGAAAGAGGGGATGACTTTCCTGCTGACACAAAAGCAGACACAGCTGCCAAATGAACTCTCAGGGTAGCTGGTCTGAGACCCAAGGAATTAAGATGTACCATGTAATCTAACAAAATGGGCAATTCAGCAGATTCTGGAAATATTTTCCCAGCACACCAAATGGAAACCTTTTTCATTTAGAACTATAAGTAGCCCTAGTGGAAGGCTTTCTGGAAGCCTTTAGGATCTCAAGAACACCCTGAGAGAGGTGTAAATCAGCAAACTCTAACTCCTCAAGAGCCAGGCCTTGAGGTTGAGGGATTTGAGGTCCGGATACCAAACCCTTCCCCGGGCACAACTCAACAGATTGTGATTCCTGGGGAGGCACAGGGGAAGATGGACTGTCAGAGACAGAAAGAGTGGGTACCAGGGCTGCCTGGCCCAATCCGGGGCAATCAGAATCACCCTGCAAGGCTGAGATCTGATTTTGACTAGTACTTTGAATAGGAGAGGAAAGGGGGGGAAAGCATAGAGGAACTTCCTCCCAATCCAGAAGCAGGGCATCCAGGGAACTGAGCCCAGCACTGGAGGCCTGCAACAGAACAGAGGAAGTTTGTGATTGTCTGGGGCTGCAAAAGATCTATCTGAGGATGCCCCACCTGGCAAAAACAATCCCAGCACTTGAGGATCCAGGGACCATTCGTGATGGCCCTGGGAAATCCTACTGAGGGCATCCGCTGGGACATTGTCCTTCCTGGAAGATGAACTGCTATGAGGGAAGTGTTCAGGAATAGGCCAGAGACCACAACTTCATTGCCTCGTGCACAAGGCCGAAGACTGAGTGCCCCTGTTTGTTGATGTACCACATTGTTGTGGCGTTGTCTGTTCTGACTTGTATCACCTTGTCGTGGACAGATGCAGAAAAAGCTTGAAGAGCTAAAAGACAGCTCTGAGTTCCAGCAAATTGATGTGGAGCAGAGATTCCTGGGGACCAAACTCCTGAGGGAAAGGTCGCCCATGTGGGCTCCCAACCCAGAAGGAAGCATCTGTAGTGAGAGTCAAGTCGTGAGAAGGGGAAATGAAGGGACCCCGCCTTAAATTGCTCTGATCCTGCCACCACTGGAGAGCTAGGATCAAGGTTCGAGTCACTGGGACCAACTTGGAAGGGGGTCTCTTCTCTGAGACCAAAAGGTTCTCAAGTGAAACTGAATGTCTCTCATCTGAAATCTGGCTCCCTGCACAACAGCTGTGGATGCAGCCATGTGCTCCAGGAGCTGCAGAAAGTGTCTTGCTGGTCGAGAGACCTGCAGAGTGAAGGAAGTGCCAGAGCCACTAAATTCCTTCACCTTTCTGGGGAAGAAAGGCTCTGGCTAGCTTTGTGTCCATTCTTGCCCTATAAAGGTGAGTACCTGGACTGGTTCCAGAACCGACTCTTTGGTAGGTTTAGCAGAAAACCCAGGGAGGTGAGAAGCTGCTGGGTGACCTGCAGGTGAGATTTTACCTGTTCTGGGGACTGGCCTACAATGAGCCAGTCGTCTAGATAGGGAAAAACAGCAATCCTCTGCCTCCTTAGTGGGCCACTGCCACTGCTAGACACTTTGTGAATACCCTTGGAGCAGAGGTAAGGTCGAAGAGCATTGCTCTGAACTGGTAATGACCTGAGGGCAGTTCGAATCTGAGGTACTTTCATGGGAGCTTCTGATTAGGACATGGAAATAGGGCATCCTTGAGGTCCAGGGAGGCTAGCCAGTCCCCTGGCCTTAGGGAAGGTAAAATCATTGCCAGAGTTACCATTTTGAACTTTGGTTTCAAAAGATGCTTGTTCAGATATCTGAGATCTAAATGGGCCGCCATTCTCCTGTCTTTTTGGGGTAAGGAAGTATCTGAATACAGACCCTGCCCTGATGCAGGGAGGAACCCTTTCACTGCTCTGAGAGCTAACAGGGATGAGACCTCTGTTTCCAGAGCGAGGCTCTGAAGCACTTGCAGGTAGAAAAAGTCTGCTTCTCAACTTGGGAAACTTTTGAAGCTTGAGAACCAGACCTGGCTTACTACTTCCAGAACCCACTTGTCTGAGGTTAAAGAAGCACAGTTCTGACGAGGTAAGCCAGCCTGCCCCCACTGGTACAGGAGAACCGGCCCTGGGCACCCCATCAGGGTGCCTGTTTCTGGAGCTTTAGGCTGGGGGTGGGAGCAGGTCTGCCCACCCTCGTCTGCCCACTGCCTCTGAAGAAGCCCCTCTGAGCAAAGGCAGAGGAGGCCTGAGTCTGGTAGAAAGGCCTGTGAAAGGCCTGCCCCTACCCCTGGGGCATGCCTTTGAGGAGTGGCTTGCCGCTCCTTAGCCTGGGCACTCTTGTAAGTAGTCCTATATTCATCCATCTTCTTTCATGTAATTCTCTGTCTGCTCTCCAAACAGAGAATTTCCCACCACAGGAAAATCCATAGCCTTAGTCTGGTATCCTGTGACAAACTAGTACACCTGAGCCAGGCCAACCTACGAAAAGCTACAGATGTGGCCATGACCCTAGAGGAAACATCATTAACATCCACAGCAGCATGAAACTGAACCTTAGAGGCTTCAATGCCATCAGCAGCCACCTGTTCTAGTTCACTAGCCAGCTGGCCATGGGCTTGCTTGGCCAATTGCATAACAGTATCCCATCTAGATTTCTGATACCTAGCTACATAAGCCATATAATTTGTGCCTGAGTCCCAGAGAGAGTTGCCATATACTGTTTTTTTGCCATGGCATCAATCTTCCTGGAATCCTTGTCAGGAGGATGTGAAGCCAAGGGAATATTAGCTTTATCACAGGCAGCAGCCTGAACTACCCAACATGACTGCATTGCTGAGAAAGGAATTCTGTATCAGGGCCTGACAATGTATACCTTCTGTCCATCTTTTTATCTACAGGAGGCACAGAATTAGGAGCTAAAATTTTAATTGTTTGTTTCCTAAAGACTTATGTAAAGGAATAGACAATCTCCTAGACTCTGGAATATCCATCATTTCTACAAAATCAGGCTCCTCTTGCTCATCCACAGCCTCTTCTAAAGGAAGCTGGAGGGTTTCAGCAACTTTTTATAAAACATAAAATGAGATGGGGACTCAGACAGCATAGGGGAGATTCTAAGGTCTGTCTGGGGAGATGTCCGTTCAATGGGCACACCCAGACCTTCCCAGCCACATTCATACTGTTCATAATCCTCCTCCCCTCCTCTGGTTCATAAAATTCCTCAATATCATAATCCTGAACCACTGGGACCGGACTAACCGACCTTTTACCAGATGGTGGTGGTTCGGACGGACCCTGAGACAGTGACTGGACAATTTGTATGGCTTTTGCTATCTCTGCAGCAGTTGGAGAAGGAATTTTGGACTCCAGACCTGCTGATTTTCTTGTTTTCTTTACTGGAATTGGTTCCTCAGAACCAGCTTTTCTTTTGCCCGAGGAAGTCTGGCCCTGGTCAGAGGGCACTCCCTCTGGTTCGGTTGGCACCGAACCGGGCTGGCCATCCGGGTCAGCGGACTTTTTGGCCTTTCGTTCCCTGAACCTGCCCAATCTTTTTTCCAGGGTGGCTGCAGGGAAATTCTTACATACCTGGCAGTCTGACTGGAGGTGGTCAAACCCCAGACAATAAACACATGTGGTGTGTGGGTCAGCCTTGGCAAAGACTTCCCACAAACATCACAGTGTTGAAACCAGTGGGCCCGGTTTTTCTTTGGGTTTCTCAGACATAATGCCAGCCTAACCAAAAAACTTGCCCTTTAACGGCAGTGCTAGGTAAGACACCCTTATCGGTTCCTAATCGTGTCACGGTAGTTGAAAAATCCGTAATAACCGCTTTTTTTAGAACCGATAAGAACCGGAACCGTGACTCTAAAATAGTAACTTTTAGTTTTAAATGAGTTTTAAACTCACGGATCGGTTCAAAACCGAACCAATAACTTTCAAGTTCCACAGACAAAACCTTCATTTACTTACGGTTACCACAGATAGAGCTTGAACCGGACGGTTTTGCGGTTAAAATAAAACTATTCTCGGTTAAATCCAACCGAGAAAACACTTTTAAACCGAAATGAACCGAGCAGAAGGAGAAATTCTGGAGCGACTGTTCACTGAGGCGGAGTAAAGAATCTGACAGTTCAAGTTTGAAATGACACAGATAGAGCTGCTCTCGTGCCAAAATTCTATTTTGGAATGGTTTTAACCATTTCACTCCGGGGCAGTTCTAGAGCTGGAACAAACTGCTAAAATCTATCATATAGCAAGACTTCATGTTGTTTGAAGAATAGATTTCTTGTGGTTTATCAGGAACCCCAGGGATTCCAGAAGCCTCTGGGTGATCTGCAGATACTGTCTGACTTGCTGTGGTGATTTTCCCACTACCAGCCAGTCGTCCAGATATGGGAACACTGTGACACCTTGCCTTTAAAAGTGTGCCACAACCACTGCCAGGCACTTTGCGAACACTCTTGGAGCTGAAGTGAAGCCGAATGGCAGGGCTGAAAACTGGTAGTGACCTGATAAGAATCTGAATCAGAGATATTTTCTGTGAGACTCCCTTATGGGGATCTGGAAATAAGCATTTTTTTAGGTCAAGTGATGCCAACCAGTCTCCTTTTTGGAGTGTTGGCAGAATCAATATCAATGTTACCATTCTGAATTTTGGTTTTGTCAAATGCTTGTTTAGTACCTTGAGGGTTAAGATAGACCACCACTCCCCATTATTCTCTGTAGTAAGGAAATACCTTGAGTAAAACCCCTTTCCTTTCTGCTGAGCTGGGACAGGTTCCACTGCCCTTGACAGTAGCAGGTTTCAAACCCCTGCCTCCAGCAGTTTCTTTTCTGCGAGGGAGGATGGTCTGAACACTCTGGTTCTCATAAGAGGGAGGGAGTGATTTGAAACTCAAAGACAATCCCCGACTCACTACCCCCAGGACTCATTTGTCTGCGGTGATTTTTTGCCAAGCCTGGAGGTAGTGAGCCAGCCTGCCTCCGACAGGTAGACAGGAGGCGGCCTGCGAAAGCAGGTCAGGCTGTTTGCTTAGTGTGGGGCTGAGGCTGTGTTTGAGATCCCCGCCTGGAGCCCCTTCTGCCCCTACCTCTGAAGTACCCTTGCTGGGGATACTGTTGGTATTGGGGTGCAGCCATTGTCTGGAAAAAGGGCCTGCAGTGAACGGACCTGCCCCAGCCTCCCTTTCCACGGGGCCTGGTGGATGGAGAGGCTTTCTCTTTAGCCGAGTTACATTTGAAGGGGGCTTTGTACTCGTCCACCTTCTTCATACAAGCTACTGTTGTCTCTCCAAAATGGGAATTACCCTCCAGAGGGAAATCTATAGCCTTTGTTTGAGTGTCCTGGGTCAGATTTGTGGTGCTTAGCCAGGCAAAGCTCCTTTGGGCAACAGTACTGGCCATCCACCTGGCTGCTGTATCGTCAGTATCAGCGGCCATTTTAAACTGATATTTGGCTGCCTCCAAGCCAAACCTAGCAGTTTCTGAGAGGTCACCCGACAAGGGTGATGAGGCCTTATCTGCCATAGCCAATGCAGAGTGCCATAATGACTTCTGATACTGGACTGCATAGGCTTGAAAATTAGCCTGCGTGATGGCCAAGGAAGCTGACAAATACCCTTTCTTGGCCATACTGTCGATTTTTCTGGACTCCTTTTCTGGTGGGTGAGAAGTCAGGGGCACCTTAGCCTTGTCAAAGGCTGCTGCCTGCACCACCCCCTAGTGGTCAGGGTGGGAAAACAGAAACTCTGCACTCTCCCTGTCCAACTGATATTTCTTGTCCAGCCTCTTATCAAGAGGGAGGACAGAGTTAGGGGTTTGTAAAATTTTCAAAGCATCCTTTTTGAAGAATTTATTCACTGGTAAGAGGAGCTTTTTTATGGGGGTTAACCCCATCATCTCAAATTATTCCACCTCCTCCTCCTCCTCATCTTCAATTTCCTCACATGTGGTGATGTCTAAGGCATCAGCCATTCTTCTAACAAAAGTAAAGTGTGAGGAGCAATCTTCAGTGGTTCTGGGAGGAGAACCAAATTCTTGCTCAGGGGAAACCTCAGGTTCGATGGGTTCCCCCTTGTCCTCCTGCTCACACTCACCATAATCCTCCTCTTCAACAATTGAAGATTTATCTGAGGTGCCAGCCTGTCCAGCTGGGGCTTGAACTGTTGGCTGCTGGCCAGTGGAGAAAAGTCCTTGCAAGGCTTGCACCACTTTGAAAGCCTGTGCTATTTCTTGAGGAGAAGGAAGAGCCAGAGCACCCACAGAAGTCCCCTTTTTTTCCAGTAGGGGGCTCTGTGTGCTTTACTTTCTTAGTCTTTTTTGAGAGAACTGGGGAGTCAGCCAGTTCAGCAGGCCTCTTAGTCATTTTACCACCTGTCTCAGGGGTTAAATGAGTCACTGCAGTAGTTTCACCCACAACAGAAGAGGGTGTCAACTGGTCAGAGCCCAAGTGACCCTTAGGTGGAGGAAGTTTTTTCTTTAGCCGTTCCACTGTTTTCTCTGGGAAGGTTTTACGAATATCACAGTCTTCCTTCTGGTGATCATAGCCAAGGCAGGGAATACACAAACTGTGCTTATCCCCACAATTAGCAAAATTTTTAAAACCAGGTTCACCGGTTTTCTTTTTAGGTTTTTCCGACATTTTATCAGGAACCGATAAAAAATGTAAATTGCTAAATAATTTAAAAGTTTTAACTAACATTTAGCGGTTGCAGTTGGTTCCGGAGCTGATAAGGAACCGACAGGAACCGGAAACCGAGGTAAAAAGTGAACCGAGGTCATCAGTTCAATAACCGATAAAGCAGTTACAAAAACAAAAGATTTAAAATAAAATTAAACTATACTAACGGAGTTTTTTAGTCAGAAAACCTCGAAAAGAACTAAAATAACTCTGTTCCCCACCGGTTATCCCAAACTGGGAGGAAACAATAAAAATACCCAAATTAACACTAAAACTAAGGTTTAGCTAAACAATACAATGAGTAAAAGGCAAAGATACTTATATAGATTTGTAAGTTTCTTCACGTAACAGGTAGAAGTTGAGGAGAAGAACGCCGAGCGACTAGATTCAACATGCGGAGAGTGAAATCTGAGGGGGTTTAGAACTAAGGCAGTTAGTTCAAGGCAGCATTTGAATAGTTGCCATGTGCAAAGAGTTCCACCATTTGTATATGCTCTGTCCTCTCCGGGCAGTTCTGACTTAAAGGGACACTGAAGAAGTCAGGAATACCTGAGTAGTACTGGTGTTAAAAGGGGAGATTTAACTCTGCCATGAAAGCTTGAAGACCACCTGGTGAAGGCTCCTGTTCTTGGGTGTACAGTACTGTATAATTCATAGCAAGTCCCTTAGTGTGGCTATGATGCCATCCTGTGACGGGGTCAATTAGTTTCTTTATGGTGGCCGATTTACATGGCAAGTCAAAATCTTGGCCATTCTGATGCCCCCTCTGTAACATGATTGCCATAGCCAGTGCAGAGCTTGTTTGGTCTTGTGGGTAAGAAGATCTTGAATTTTAGCTTGGGTCAGTTGTATCTGTTCTAAAAGAGGTTTCTCTCCCTGCATGTGGGCCATCTACAGAAACTGTAACTTATTTTGAAATTGTGTTAGGCTGTTAGCTGCTCCTCTCTTTTTTTTTTTTTTGTTGGTCGCAAAGGCAATGATCTCTCCCCACTCTCCTCACAGGGCTGTTTTAGTTGTGTCCTCCAAGAGTAAATCAAAGGCATCTCCCAACTTTCTCAGATGATCCTAGGTACTTTATATGTTCTTGCAGCACATCCTGCAAATTCAGGGTACCAAAGTAGGGAGGGATTAAATCTCCACTGGGTTTGTTTCTTACTGGATGGAGTAGAGTGCTGGATGGATACAGAGACATGGTCCGTTAGGGCTATGGTATCGATATCCACATCCATAAACCAGTCAACAATGGTCACACTCTCACAAGAATAATTTAACCTGGAATATTAGTGATGGGAATTTGAACAGTACGACTGTTTCCCATCTCTTGAGTGGAAATGATGCCAGGTGCCTATAAGCCCTGTGTCTTTTAAAAGGCACTTAAGGTGCCTCTGACCTGGAGTGGAAGGGGGTTACTGGAGTCCACTGTAGGATTTAGATGGAGGTTAAGGTCCCCCCTTATAATTACAGCTCCCGACTGATGACTGAAAATAGCATCCATTAAATGCTGCACCCTTGAGACATCGCTATAAGAGGGAAGATATAGGCTGCAGATGGTGAGGGGTGTTTAAGTGCCAGAAGCGAATGCTAAGCAGCCCTCCCTAAATGTATAATGTCTCCAATTTAAATAAGGAGTGGCAGAGGATTAAAATTACTGCTCCCCAGCATCTGCCATTTTTTAATTCAGATTCCACAAAGTGTTGAAAACTAAACTTTAATACTTTATGGTGTTCTGCGCTATTAAGGTGAGACTCCTGTAAAAGAAGCAGCTGATGGTGTTGTTTCTTTAGGGCTCTAATAATCTCAGAGCATTTGACTGGGCTGGACAGGCCATTAAATCTGTGAGAAATAATCCTGAACACAGACATTAACAGAGTTTAAGGGGGGTTATGCATATTCACTGCCTCCGGCTTTGGGCCCCTATAGAGGGTTTCAGGTATCCCATCCCCTCTCTCAAAAGCTGAGGAAGATTGTAACCTAAGTCCCCCCCCCCCCCAATAAGTAGACTGTTCACATATCACCTGAGGCAAACGCTGCTAGTGTTCAAATGTGGTACTACCAACTGCTATAAGGGAAAGGTGGTGGGAAATAAAATCTGTAAGGTAATGATCTTCAAACTGTGTGGTCTGGGAGCCAATTAGGGGTCCCTCGGACCAAGGCCAACTTGGCCAACACGGGGGGGAGGATGACGGGACCTGAACAATACCTAGACAGGCGCTTGTCAACCCCCAAAACTGGGAGACATATGTGTTTCCAAGATGGAGGGAGGTAAATTTAACCCCCTTGCCCATAGCGTCCGAAGGCACCATCGTAGGAGATCTCCAATGTAGATGTGAAATCTGGTTCCCCTGAGAAAACTCTACAGTATCTAAAGTAGGGAAGGGGTAAAAGTAAAAAAGATACATAAAGAAAAGGCGGAGAGAATGGGGGTGGGAGAGAGTAAAAAAGAACAGTACAATGGATATCATGACTGCGTCTCAAAGACATCTCACCCAAACCCAGAGTGACAGAGTTTAACAAAGGTGTAGAAGCATATCTTAGTAATACAGGAACATCCTGTCACGCAAAAACAGTGTTAGTTCCTACTAAAAGTAGAAGGGGGGAAAAATAGAAGTCTCCCAGAGACCTCCTAGTCCAGCCAGGAAATGAAATCTAAACAGCTGTCAATAAATACAGGTTACTCACCTGTAACAGGAGTTCTAGGAATTATATATGTTGTTCATCCACACTGTCTGGCAGGTTCCTTGCCGCTTTAAATCTTGCCGGAAGGTCTTCAAGCTGGCTCCTCCCACCCACCGGTGGTAAAACTCTCGCTCCGCCCCATGATGCCAGATCTGGCCGCTGGAGGACTCAGATTGTGCATCGAAGCCAGGACGATTGGAGTCGTGTGGATGAGACATACCATTCCCAGAACTCCTGTTACAGGTGAGTAACCTGTATTTCTAGGGACATGGATATGTTGTTCATCCACACTGTCTGGCAGACTCCTAGCAGTTCTCCGGGAGGAGGGAGGCAAGGCGCACACCCCCTACTTAGGGAATAAAGACTAGAGAACCGAGGCCCCAAAACCAGCATCCCGGCGTGACTCAAGGTCGATGTGGTAATGGGTAATAAAGGTGTGTGCTGACTTCCAGGTAGCAGCCCTGCAGATTTCCTGGATAGGGACATCCCTGGAAGCAGCCACCGATGCAGCAGTATGACGGGTAGAATGAGCTCTTATCCTCTGGGAGGCTCCATGCCCGCCAACTTATAGCAGAGATCTATGCAGGAGGTGACCCACCTGCCTATCGTCCGCTTGGCTGCAGGTCTGCCAGGTGCGGCTTCAGCGTAGGTGACAAACAGCTGGCGAACCTCTCCCCGAACTTCAGCCGTCCGCTCCTTATAATAAGCGAGCGCTCGTCTAGGGTCCAAAGTATGGAGCCTATATTCGGCCTCCGAGGTGTGACTGGGGTAGAACACCGGCAGAGTCAACATCTGGTTAAGGTGAAACTCCGACACCACCTTCGGAAGGAATTTCGGGTGGGGGCGCAGGACAACCTTGTCCCTGTGGAAGACCAGATAAGGAGACTTGATGGACAGCGCCTGGAGCTCTCCCATCCTTCTGGTTGACGTGATAGCCACCAAGAAGGTGGTCTTCCACGACAGGTGGGAAATATCGCACCTGTGCATCGGTTCGAATGGCTTGCCCATGAGCTTGGCCAATACCAACAGTAGATCCCACAGAGGTGGAAGTTCTACGCACCGAGGGGAAATGTGGTCAAGGCCTTTGAAAAAGCCCACCACCTTCTCCTACCGACTGCTTCCGCCCGCACCCGTAAGCAGAGATGGCTGCTAGGTGCACCTTAAGGGTCGTCGACCAAGCCCTTGCTGAGAAAGTGACCACAGGTAGTCCAGAATGCTTGCCAAGGGACAGGCGGAAGGGTCCAAGCCCTTCCCCTGACACCAAATGGAGAATCTCTTCCATTTGAAGGCATAGCATTTCCTGGTCGACTCCTTATGGGACGCCTCAACGACGTTGAGGACCTCGTCAGAAAGACCCAAGGCCTAGAACTCTAGCCGCTCAGGAACCAGGCCGTCAGGTGCAGAGATTGAAGGTCCAGATGGAATATCTTCCCCTGGTTGACTGAGATCAGGTCCAGGTGGGCTGGAAGCTGCCTCGGGAGACTGGAGCTGAGGCTGAGGAGATCTGGACACCAGAACTGGTGGTGCCAGTCTGGGGCTACCAGAATCACCTGCGCCTTGTCCCTCCTCGCCTTGAGAAGCACCTTGTGGATCAAGGGAAATGGGGAAAAGGCGTAGAAGAGGCCCGGGGTCCACGGCCTCGAGAAGGCATCCCCCTGCAGCGAGCCCTGCTGAGGGGGGCGGGCATGGAACAGACTCAGCTTCGCATTCTCCCTGGAGGCAAACAGGTCCACCTGAGGCATGCCCCAGTGGGAGAACAGATCTTGTACTACCTCCGGCAGGAGAGACCACTCATGAGATGCAGCCCCTATCCGGCTTAGGGCATCAGCCAGGGTGTTGGAGGCTCCTGCCACGTGAATGGCTAGGAGATCCGCCTCCAGGATGCGCACGAGAGACCATATGCGGAGAGCTTCCTTGCATAACAGCATGGAGCGCGTCCCATCCTGGCGGTTCAGATAGTACATGGTCGTGGTATTGTCCATCTGGACCTGAACCTCTTGATCCCGTAGAAACAGAGCGAAGGCGGTAAGAGCTAGGCGGACCGCTCGGAGCTCCAGCAGGTTGATATGGCATCGGGACTCCCGAGGGGACCAGAGGCCGTGCGCTCGGTGCTCCCCCAGATGGGCACCCCAACCCATCAGAGATGCATAGGTTGATAGAGAGACCATCGGCTCGGGCTGGACGAATGGGATGCCCTCCTGCAGATGCGCCGAAACGATCCACCACTGGAGAGCGTTCCACATCTCCTGGGTCACTGTCACGGGCTGGTCCAACGGACTGCAGCATTGTGACCACTGGCTGGCCAGTCCCCACTGAAGGGGACGCATGTACCAACGGGCCCAACGGACCACGCTGGTGCAGGCCGCCATGAGGCCCAGGAGGCACAGGAAGTCCCAGGCAGGGCACGAGTGCCCAACCAGAAATGATTGGGCAAAGGAGGAAAGAAACTCGGCCCTGTCCGCTGGGAGCCGAGCTCTGGCTCGAAGAGAGTCGAGCTCTGCCGCGATGAAGAGTATCACCTGCTTCGGCACGAGTTCCAACTTGGCCTCATTGATGAGGAGGCCAATCTGAGAGCAAACCTGGAGGGCCAGATCTCTGGACCGCTCCGCCTCCACTCTGGAGGGGGCTGCAATCAGCCAGTCGTCCAGGTAGGGGTACACCCGGACCCTTCGGCGCTGCAGGAATGCTGTCACCACTGCCATGCATTTGGTGAAGACCCTGGGAGCTAGGGAGAGGCCGAAGGGCATGGCCCGGAACTCGTAAAGGGATCCTTTTACTCTGAAGCGGAGGAATCTCTGATGAGACGGACGGATTGGGACATGAAAGAACGTGTCCTGGAGGTCCAGGGAACAGAACCACACGCCTAGTTCCAAGGATGGGATTATCTGAGCCAGAGTGACCATCCTGAAGGTCCGAGACCTTAGGAACCTGTTCAGGTCGTGCAGGTCGAGAATGGCGCACCAGTCCCCCGTCTGTTTTGGGACCAGGAAATACCTGGACACAAACCCCAGGTCTGGAGGAGGATCCGCCACCTTCCTGATCACCTCTTTTTCGAGGAGCAGGGCAATATCGGCTCGGCGGGCCAACAGCGAGGCTGCGGACCCCATGGCCCCCCGAGGGGCGATGGCTTGAAAGGGTGGAGCCTGCTGAAACTCCAGAGGCAGGCCTTTTCCTACCACCTCCAACACCCAGCGGTCCGTGGTGATAGCGGACCTGGCGGAAAGGAAGTGGCAGAGCCGTACCCCAACGGGGGGAACCCAGGGGGGAGTGACGAGGCTGAGGGCGGCACCCCTCAACCTGTCACTGGGTAGGCTTGGAGGAGGAACCAGCCAAGGGACCTCCTGAGCCTTTACCTCCTTGCTTCCTGTTGGAGGAAGCCGCCGGCTTGGGTTTGGGACGCCAAGCGCGAGCCTGCTGGCCCTGTTGCTGGTGCTGTTGGGCCAGTCGAGATGCAGGGGCCGAAGGATGAAAGGACTTCTGTTGTTGCTGACGGCGGCCTTTGTCCCTCTGTGCGGAGGTGACAGAGTCCAGGGTGGCATTGGACTTTTCGATCCGCTGGAGGTGTCCCTCCACTCCAGGGTCGAACAGGTCAGTCCCCAAGAAGGGAACGTCCGCCAACTTGCACTGGGTATCCGCCGTGAAGGTGGATATCCTCAGCCACGCCCTGTGGTGCATGGCCACCGTGGCCGCTACTGACCTGGCACAGGAATCACCTATGTCCAGAGCAGTCTGAAGCTGCTGCTTCGCCACCGCTCTACCCTGGTCCCGCACCTGGCGGACCGTGGTCTGCAGGTCGGTCAGGAGATGAGGGACAACCTCATCCAGGGAGCCCAAGAGGGTGTGGGAGAAGTGTGCCATCAGCACAGGCGAGCTGGCCTGTCGGAGGCCGAGGGAGGATGCAGCATACACCTTGCGCCCGGCAAAGTCCAGCTTTTTGAACTCTTTGTCGGGGGGCTTATCCACATCCCGAGCGTTACTGGAACGCGGGAAAACGATGTCGATAACTAACCCCTCGGCAGAGGGTGCTCGAGAGACCGGGCAAGAAGCCAGTAGGGACCGCATACTTCCTGGCCATCCTGGCCGAGGGCGCAGGACAGGAAGCAGGCCGCTGCCAAAGCTCCAAGGCTGGGCCGACAATGGCCTCAGCCACCGGAAAGGCCTCCGTGGGGATCCCCTCGGTCCAGTATTTCCGTCAGGGGATACTTGGCCCGTTTGGACACAGGCTCAAGCTGCATCCCGGTGGACTCCGAGATGAGTCGAAGCAGACCCAAGAAGGACGATGGGCTATCGTCCAATGACTGGCCCCTGGAGAACTCCAGGTCGACCTGCCTGGAGAACAGGGAGGAGTCGTCGTCAGATTCCGAAGAGTCTGCGAAGAGCTGCCTCGGCCCTGAGCCACCCTCTACCTGCTGAGGACAGTCGGGAGTGAGGGTGACCGACAACCTGTGGGGCAGGCCGTGACCCGACCGAGAATCCTTGGTCGGTGCCCCAGACTTCGGTTGTGGAGGCGGAGGTTCCACCACAATCGGTGGAGCAGCTGGTTTTGGCCAAGCAACCGGCCCTGGAACGGGCAACTCGACTGAGGCGAGTGGTTGCTTCGGTCGTTCGGGCGACAGCCACTTGATGGACGGGGTCTGGACTGGAGTCGGCTTAGATCCGGACAACAGCAACTGCTGCCACATAAGCTCCTCGTAGCGCTTGGCGTAATTGCAGCTAGGCCTCCCTCATCCAAGGAAGAGGACGAAGAGGAGCGGTGTAAGTAACACTTGATGCTCGAGACCGAGAGACCATGAAATCCCGATGGGAACAGCTTGACCCGAGATGAAGTCGAGACCGAGACCCTCAGGGGACGAGGGCGGTCTGGGAAGGGGCGGTACACCCGCTCTTCCCTCGGCTTGGGCACTTTAACCGGGGACTGCGGCCCCGAGGGCGCAGGCAGATCCTCGGTCTCCACCGGGGGAACCAGGAAGGTGGGTTGTCGGCTTCACCAGTCGACAGCCCGTCTAACGGATCGAGAAAAATCTCGACTGCGTCGACGGAAGTCTAGGCAGGCTGGCCTGACGGGGACACCGTGAAGCCAGCGGCCTGAGCCGCAACTTCAACCGAAGTCGATGGTCAGCTGTCTGGGGAAGGAGACCTCTCCCGCTCCCACGAATGCCGACGGTGGGACTTACCCTTCGACTCCTTCTTCTTGGGCCAAGAAGAATGTTACTAATGGCCTCTCCCTTCGTGGAAAGGGACGACAAACTCCTTGAATGAAGCTGTGCACGAGGAACTCCAGAGAGCTGGATAAATGCACGGCTGAGGAGGGGAGGAAGATGCGGCCTGGGCCGCCTCCTCTCGAGGACAATCATCTGCTCAGAGCTGCTCCAGCCAAAGCAACCGCCCGGACACCGCCCAACGAGCCTGTTTTGATTTTACTGGCGGGAAACGCTTCTCAGGGCGCCTGAGCTTCAATCGGGCAGCGCGATCATCCAGGACGTTGGCTGAGAAAGAGCGGCACAACTCGCACGCCTGCAGGTCGTGATCTAGGCCTAGGCAGTAGACGCACGTGGAGTGCGGATCCGTCCTGGACATTTTCTGCCCGCAAGGGCACCTCCAAAAGCCGGGAATAGATTTGTCCATCACAGCCATGAGGGAAGATGAAGACCGAAGTTCAGAAAACTTCAAAATCAATTTCGGACGAACTGAAGAGTTAGGATCCAGTCTAAAACGCAGAGCGCTAAGGAGGGAACCTGAGTTTCCAAGCGGTAAGGAAGATCTGGCGTCATAGGGCGGAGCCAAGAGTTTTACCACCCAGGTGGGTGGGAGGAGCCAGCTTGAAGACCTTCCGACAAGATTTAAAGCGGCAAGGAACCTGCCAATAAGTGTGGGTTGAACAACATATCCATGTTCCTAGAAATGAAAATTACATACTCACCATAATTCTTGATCTTCT
This sequence comes from Neoceratodus forsteri, assembly GCA_016271365.2. Lineage (NCBI taxonomy): Eukaryota > Metazoa > Chordata > Ceratodontiformes > Ceratodontidae > Neoceratodus > Neoceratodus forsteri. Next base: position 486,453,288 of record CM057449.1, read on the forward strand.
CAAATATCTTCACCATTCATTAAATATGGGTCTAGCCAAAGATCTGGACTCTGCTCGGAAAAAAAAAAAAAAAGAGCTTGTGTCCTTAAATTTTTGGTGAGAGCCGACATCGGGACGGCGCCACCCACGAGGCCTGCATTCTATGTGGCGCTAGTGGAGTGGCAAGTAACCGACATCGATTCCTCCCAGTCCTCAGTTCTATCCGCCAGGACAGGAAACTAGAACTCAGTGATGCAGTGAGGGCAAGGGAGCTCGAACGATACGGAGGGTGGGGAGAAAATAAGAATAAAGCCAACTGAGTAGGTGGTATAGACAAGAGAGGACTAGGAAAGGCAGGGATGGCCAGTGCGCTGGGCAGCCATAGGAAGAAGAATAAAAGAGAAAGAGCTAGTCCTCCTATTATCCTCCCTCTATTTTTAGGCAGGACCCCAGAGAGAGCGCAGCTAAGGTGCCTAATTTAAAACAGATCAGAAGTCCAAAGGAGGAGAGTGGAGAACAACTTGGCCCATCCGGGCTAAGTGAGGGAAGGGTTCAGGGTGCATTCATATACCTCCCCACCCCCATTGCAGCTTGAGTGCTCCCCAGATTGAGCTGAAACACTCGAAGGGTAAGGTAGGAGGAGGACAGTAAGAGATCTCTGATTAGAGGGATCTCCTTACGAGAAGAAGGCACCAAGTGATCCCTTAGAAGAACTCTCTTGTCCTCTTGCTTTTTTTTGGTTTCTGAAAAACATGGAGGAGGAGAACACACAAGGAGTGTGAACCCTCCCTCTACACCTAAGAGCCAAGATGCGCCCTTTAATTTAGCAAGGGGACCTCGGAAAGGAGGAGGTAGAGAAAATACCCTGAGGATAGCTTCTCACTCCCTCATTACTGAGGTCTTAAGTACAGCTTCGAAAAGTAGGCTAGGAAAGAAATGCAGGATGGCGCGAAGGAGCAGGGTTTGCCCCTAATAAAAACTACCACCCCCCCTTAACTCCCACCCTTGAAGATCAAGTGAGCAGATAGAAGAGAGAGAAGGGGGGAAGGCAATGCCCAGTGCCTGGCCATAGTGAGGGAGGGTGGGCCATAATGAATGGTGAAGATACTTGGGAAGATCAAGAAGTACAGTGAGTACATAATTTTCATATGTTACCCAAGTCAATCTTCATCATTCATCACATCTGGATCAGAGTGCCGAGATGGCAAACCCTGAGGGAAAGAGATTCCCCCAGCCTCCTGTGGGGGAGAAGCACAGGAGGAGAGGGCCCTTTATGGTCCTGGAGAGGTCAGAGGACGGCCTTGGCCAGCGGAGACTCCCGTGCCTTGGAAGGCGCCCCTGCAGTTCACGCCGTACCCTACTAGAGAAAAAGCGGACCCCCAGAAGGGTGAGTGTTAGACTTGGTCCCATCACCCTTATTAGCAACCCACTGTGCACCTCTGACAATATTTATTATGTTATATGCTAGGTTGCACTTATAATCAGTACTAATATTTAGGGCATTGGCACTTACCATATAAGAGTAAGTTACCAGAGATATAATTATGATTATTGCCAATATTATTATTATGCTTATTATGGAAATGTGCAAGTAAATTTTCTGTGTTCTTTGTCTATTCTTCTGAGAAGTTATTGTATAGCCTACACTGTCATCATGCAGATTTATGTAGCACTGCATCTATTTCCTGTATTTTGTATGAGTCCTTTGTTCTTATTTTAGCTGATTTTACACTTTTTATCTCTCTCTCTCGATACACTGTGGAGCCACCTAACTTTTGGGCAACAGGGCCTGTTTTAAGTGTCCAACTCTTGCACAAAGTAATAGTTGCTATAGTAATTATCACAGTATATAACCTGCTGTATTACATTTTCTCACAGAGACCGTCTTCATACCCTGGTGTATTGGGAAACTCTGGCTCCCAATGTATTTGGTAAGACATGTTTTAGGGCATAAGTCTGCTTTTTTGTGTAATAAACAAGTTTATTACAGCATATGCCACTTGTCTGTTTTTTCTTTTGCTGGTTTATTACCATCAAGAACCTGAGAAGGGCTTAGACCCCTTATATTATTGGCAATCGTGTGCAGGTGGTCTAAACTACTTAAGATTCACTGTTTGCTGGCTTTTCCCCCTTGGGGGTAGTAAGTAGGTGCACACACCCGTATCACCTCGCCTGTGTTTTTTACTCCATAGCATCATGTAAAGTCTGGCTGCTTACTGGGCAAGGTTGATGCAGTCTCACCTTGTTCAATGGCAGTTTTGAGTTGCAGGATTGTGTGAGTGCAGACACCTGACCGTCTGTCTGGTTCAACCACTGTGGATTGATACACAGCAGGGTAACCCCTGATGGGTTAATTTGGGTTTTCCAACCTTTTCTACCATTGTGGGGGCATGTGTGATTTTGCATTTTCTTGAAACTTGGCTTCCCAGCCAAATGCCCTTTGGGGTAACCCTTGCCTCAGTGTTTACGCACAGAGGTTCTTTGTCTTTTCTACCATGTCCAATATCTGTGCAGATCTGAGACTCACGTCTCTAACTTTGTCACTTCCCATGGAGGTTGGAGCAACTTCGAGCTGGATGTGAAAAACTCCAATAGCCCCGCACTGGGGATCTCAAGCCAATACTCAGAGGCAAGACAAAAAGCGTGATTCTAAAGGGCTGTTGATCGCAGCTCTCTATGCTGCGTTGGAAATCTCCAAGGCGTGGTTTCGTTCCCTTGAACTGTAACACTCAGCTCTTACAAAAGAGAGGGGCTTGCAGGCATCTGAAAGTCTTAGGAAAGAGCAGAGACTGGAAGAAGAACTTCAGTCCCTGCATAGGAAGAACAAGACTCTTTTGCACTGTACTGTACAAAATAATGATCGAGAGTTATGCACGTTGAGAGAGGACTGTGATAGGTGGTAGCAGGATAAGAGACAGGTTTTACAAATGAATGATTTGTTGAGTGAAACGAATGAGTCTTTGCGAGAGGAAAATGAGAAGTTGAGAGACGATCTGAAACGGGTAAGTGATGAGTTGGATAGAGAGCTTAGGGACAACTGCAAATTGAATGCCGCGTAAAGAGTGTTACAGAAAAAGGTTGCACAAGGTATTGGGCAGAATAATGCAAAAGTTAGTCAAATACAGTGCAGAGCTAAGATGGTGAAACTGCGTCATCAGCGAGAGGTGCTGGCTGGTCACGTCAAAGCAATGGGCGGATTCCATTACACTCGTCGACTTTATATCATCCGGAGATGATGATTCTGGTGATGACAGCAGCCAAGATGGCGCTCAGCCACACCCTCAATATGGCGCTTCCTCCACCCGCCATTCACAAGATGGCAGCTCCCTATGCTGTAACTGCATGACTCTACGTCATGAGAAATATGGCGACTCATGTGCGACACCAAGGTGGTGACCCCCATGACAGGGGGGAGGCGGAGCCCCTCAGATTGCCATCCTGAAAAAGAAGAACAAAACAGAGATCTATCAAATAATCCAGGCAGCCCTAAGAAGGTCTTCTGGGAACACTGCTACTCAGCAGTCACTTGTCCACTCTGTGGCTGATGCCGCCCTTCGTGGCGCACACTCCAACCCTTTTCCTGATTTGAGTTCCACAGTTCAGACTAATCCCCTTTAGGTGTCTCACTATGTACAGCAGATCGCCGACAGCATAGGCCACATGACTCCCAATGATGATCTCAGCTGTCATTTGGAAAGATTTGTTCCAAATGTGAGATGCTCAGTCTACCGACAGGCTAACAAGTACAGATCCTCCGACAGACTGTAGACCCCAGCCTCTGGGCAAAATTCTCAGAGAAGATCCGACAAGCCACGGATGCGACTTTTGAGGACATCGCTGCAGAACTCATTGCTGCACACTCCCCAGGCATGGTTGGTGTTATGTTGGCCCATCCTGTCAAACAGTATGCCAAGAAAAGTCCAACGTCATACCACAGGTTATGGTTGGCCTACCATACTTGCAAGGTACTCTCACAAGAGATAGTGGACAAACAGCAAATTGAATACAAGACTTTGTTTATTCAGAACATAATTCCAGCCATGCGTGACAAGGTTGAGCACATGACCCCCCCCCCCCCCGAGAACCGACAAATTCTCAGACATTCTCGGGAGGATGGAGCATGTCTACAGCTCTACCTCCCATATTTGAATTCTGGCTCAAAAGCTAAAGTAGCCACAGTACAACCTGCCAGTGAGCCCACAACTCACTACAAAGTGGAGGGCAAGGCCCAGGACAATATGGCTGCACCCTCTGATGACAGACCTACAAGAGAGGGGGGAACCGCAACAGAAATAGGGACAGAGAAACTAGAATAATCCTAATTCCGATCAGAATGACAACCAGGGCAATCAAAAGTATCGACAAGGCCCTTTCTACCATGATGCAACAGCAGAGAACAATAACCTCCGCACACTCCTTGGGAAAGTCCAATTAGTGGCTGAGCCTATCCCAAGACAGACTGTTGTAGCTTTACCTCCGGTAACAGAGTCTCTACTAGGCCAAGGAGATAATGGAACCTCCTCTGGCCAGGCTGCGGCAGGTCCTAATCATGAGACCTTGTCCACTGCAGCTACTACCAGTACCCAGGCTTCCCTGTGTCCTGTGTAGGGCCTGGAAGATGCCCGGCAAGATCCTACTGGCATGCATTTTCAGGACCCACCTGAAGTAATAGTTAAGGCTGACAATCACTGACCCCAGTCCATATTGTGAACAATATTACTACTGACACAAACCATGTACCAAGGCCACAGTCGGAGGCCGCCAAATTGTTGTATTGCTTGATAAAGGCACGGCTGTGTCTGTACTACATGATGAGGATCCAGCTAATTCCTCTTGGTCCACCAGATGAAGGACCAATGCTCAAGGTGCGGACTGCGTTAGATTGCCTACCTATCACTCCATTGTACTCTCGGTGGTGTTGGGAACCCTCAACAAGAATCACATTTTTGACCTCATGGTATTACGTCATCACCCCAGCATCCTAGGAATTTATTTCCTAGCACTGCACGGCTGTGTAGTAGACTTGGCCAATCGGCTCCTGATCCAAATGAATGGACAATACCATACAGTCATGATTCCTACATGGTTGCTGCCATTGCGGTCAATGACAGGGACTATGACATCATAGTTCTATTCCAGACACATGAATTCTTCAAAGACCTGTTACCCATTCCGAAGAAGCACCTCGATGTTTTCGCAACACGCAAACATGATTGTGGGAGGTTGCAAACCATCACTGAAGTTCCATGCCCTGAACACAACAGGCAAAGGCAATACCCTTTCCCTGCAGAAGCCTTACCATCACTCAGTGAAACCATTCAGTCACCTCTTCAGCAAGGTGTGATCAGGCCTTGTGTCTCAACCCTCAACTCGCCCATCTGGACAGTGAAAAAGCCCAATGGATCTTGGAGACTCATTATTGACTACCGAAAGTTTAATCAAGTCACTCCTAGCTACTCCCCTACAGTAGCCTCAACACCAGATGTGCTCAAATTGCTAGCACCAGATCATAAGTGGTTTAGCGACATTAATATCTCCAACGGGATTTGGTCACTGTCACTTGGCTCAGGAAAGCCAATATAAGTTTCCTTTCACCTTTGAGGGTCGTCAGGATACCTGGACCTGCCTCCCGCAGGGCTTTCAAAACAGCCACTCCCTCTTCCATCTACACATGATGGATATCTTAGAGTTTCTTTGCCCCACAGTGTCTTCTGCAGTATGCAGATGACTTACTCCTGGAAACTGCCACTAAAGATGCAATATTTTGACCTTTTGACCTCCTTGATGAGTTACTGACTCTCCTACAGAGAGCAGGCCTCAACTGCAATCCTGCAAAAGCACAACTGTGCCAGAAAGATGTTATCTTCCTTGGTCAATGTATCACAGAACAAGGCAGAAGCCCAGCCTGGAAGAAGATCCAAGGCCTACAAGATTTGCCACTTCCTACCAATGTAGCAACACTCACTCAGACATTTCTTAGGACTGGTCAACTACTCCAGGGATTTCATTCGTGACTTTGCACAAAAGGCTGCCCCTCTGTATGAGCTCTTGAAAAAGGATGTCCCCTGGACTTGCGGTCCCAATCACACCAATGCTGTGACCCTTCTAAAACAGGCTCTGGCCTCTGCTCCAGAATTGGTTAACCCCAATCCAACCTTACCCTTCCATCTGGAAACGGCTACTTCAGACACTGTCATGTCTGCGGTACTTACTCAAAAGGTTAATGGCATTCTGAGGCCTATTTGCCTATGCTTCCCAGATGCTGTCCCCAGCAGAACAGAAGTATAGTCTTTGTGAAAGACACCTTCTGGCTACCTACTGGGCCATTAGGCACTCTCTGTACATCACTGGGTATGCACGCATAATTTTGCATACCAATCACACCCCTACGAACTTCCTGCTGTCAGAGTGAAGGACGGCTCTGTATCGAATACCAGATTAACTCACTGGTCTCTTCTTCTCCAGGACCGTGACATTCAAATCCACACTTCCAAAATGCCCTCAGTTCTGGCCCATGGTCTCCTATACCAATAAGCCTCACATGATTGTGCACTCCAACCTCTTGACTTGGCTGATCCAGGGCCCTTTCTTCCCGCTACTCCAATACTCCTGGCTGACTACTTCCCTGTGTCATGTTTTTACTGATGGCTCTGCCTCGTACTACCAAGGAGAACAGATAGCTGGATTTGGAGTGCTCATTAAGTACCTTGATGGTAACACTGTCCACGCATCCAAACGCTGCAGTGTTGCATCTTCTTAGTACACAGAAATGGCAGCTGTGACCTGTGCTCTTGAACTGATACACCATGGTACCACAGGTACCATCATCTTTATAGACTCAAACTGGGTCTGTTGCTCTCTAACCAAATTCTTACCATTCTGGGAGAAATCCTTCGCATCTTTTGATGGCACCCCCATGAAGTACAAATCACTCTTCCTATACATTTACACTTTGACTCAACAGTTTAAGCACAAGCTGTTCATTCACAAGGTCTGATCCATACCACTGTTTCAATGACCGAGCAGACCCACTTGCAAGAAGAGGGTGCGGGGGGGGGGGAAGATACATGGGATATGGCTCACCCTGCATCTCTGGCAGCTATACACATAGCTGCTAAAAGAAAAAATAATCTTTTGTGCCACTGGACTTGTCCACAGCACAGAAATCTGATCCTCAGCTGAAAGAAGTGTTCGGATACCTAGACAAAGGAACTGAACAAGAATTGCCGACCAACAACCCCTACAAAAGGCATGCAGACAAACCGCATCTATCACATAAACTAATACAGTATCAGCCTAACGACCTGAACCACAGGTAGTGGATAGTTCCTAAATCACTGCAATCTGAGTTCATCCATCAGGTCCATGACACCCCGACTAGTGGACACCAGGGGGTGGAAAATACAGTCCAGAGACTGAAATCTGTGGGTTGGTGGCCTGGCATCACTCATTACATCCACAACTGTTTAGTTTGTGCGCAAAACAGCCCTGCCCCAACCAAAATGAATGCTAAATTATTTCCCCAGAGATAGTCCCTGGCATGCAATTCAAATTGATTTCATTGACCCTCTGACCACTACAAGCAGGAACAACAAGTTCGCCCTTGTGGTCACGGACCTATTCTTCAAATGGGTCGAGGCTTTTCCCACTCGACAATGCATAGCGAAGGCAACTGTCCTGGTAGAACAATTGTTTTCCAGGTGGGGCCTACCTCTTAAGGTAGACTCTGATCAAGGAACTAGCTTAACAAGTCAGCTGATGCAACACTCTTTTTGGTATACACCAGAAGTTTCAAATTCCCCATCACCCACAATCTTCAGGTCAGGTAGAAAGAGCCAACAAACGGCTAAAGCAAATGCTATCCAGATTCACTGAGGATAATCCCAAAGATTGGGATTCACTTTTGCCTTTACTCCTTATGGCAATTAGAGGTACTTCTTCAGCCACCACCCAGTGCACACCCTTCAGGGTAATGACTGGTAGAACCAGAAGATTACCTGAAGACCTGTTGATTGATCTGAACACACCCTCTGCAGACAGAGTGCCCGTGGACACGTGTGTCGCAAAACTGTCCTGTCCAGGAGGGAAAACAGGATCCTAGATGATAGGTTTAAATGCTTCATTGGCAAGTATTTAAACTAGCCAAGGGGGGAGGCACTGAAAAGGAGCAGGGAAATCACAGTCTCCCCAAACAAAAACAGGGCCGTTAGTGAGGTAAACACCAAGATAGAAAAGTTGATGGGGAGAAGGGCAGGGGTAAATGGAGAAACAGGCAAAGGCAGTAAGGACAGGGATGGGGCTAAAAGGGTAAGGTCATCCAAAAATGGAGGGCAGTGAATACCAACGCCCGTAGTCTGGGTAACAAGCTCCCTGAACTAGTGGCCTTGATGGAAGAGGGACATCTGGATATTGTGGCAGTCAAAGAAACATGGTACACAGTGAACCATGATTGGGATGTCAACATACCACGTTACACAGTCTTTGGGAGGGTAGAAGAGGAGGAGGAGTAGTAGCTCTCTATGTAAGGGAAGGGATCAAAGCAACAGAACTAAAGGGTAAACAGGGAGGAGAGGAGGCACTGTGGGTCACCCTGGAGACAGGAAATGGTACCGTAATCTGCACGGTGTTGTATACAGACCCCTGTCTCAGGGGGAGGAAATGGACAAAGAAATGATAGAAGGCATCATTAGGATGGCAAAAAAGGGGAGATATTGTTGATGGGGGACCTGAATATGCCAGATGTTAACTGGAGCACCTTTTCTGCAGCATCATTCAAGAGCAGGGTCATTCTCGATGCCCTACAGGGGGCATGCCTCAGACAGCTAGTGTTGGAACCCACTCGGGAAGGAGCAATCTTAGACCTGGTACTCTCAAACAGGGACGGAAAGAGGATCTCGAATTTAGAAGTGGGTAGCCATCTGGGAACAAGTGACCACCAAACAGTGTGGTTCACCATAAACACGGCCACAGAGTCAAGCCATACAAAAGTGAGGGTACTGGACTTTAGAAGGGCTGACTTTGTCAAAACGGGAGAATGTCTCAGAAAAGCACTAGCAAACGGGCATGAAGGAGGGGTGGAGGAACAATAGGGAAATATCAAAACTGCCATCACAGAGGCAACAAGCCTCTGTGTGAAGCAAATAAATCAAAACGAAGGAAAAAAACCCTATGGTTCTCAAAAGAGGTGGCGGGGCAGGTTAGGGAGAAAAAGACAGCATTCAGGAAGTATAAGGAAACACAGAAGAAGCAGGACAGAGAACTGTATCAGTTAAAGCAGAAGGAAGCGGAAAGGTAGTCAGAATAGCAAGGCCCAAACCGAGGAAAAGATAACCAACTCGGTTTAAGAAGGGGATAAAACCTTTTATAGGTACACTAGGGAGCGAAGAAAGACCAAGGGAGGGATAGTGAGGATTAATTAAGGGGAGGTGGGTGGGCAGACAGTGACTGTGAAAAAGCAGGGATACTGAACGAATATTTCTGCTCAATATTCACAAAAGAAGAGGAGTGAGAGGTACCTAATCCAATCAATAGAAGCACTCTGGGATTGGGGGGTCGATACCAGTCCATTCACAGAAGAAAGGGTTCTGAAAAGAGCTCCTAAAACTGAAGGTGGACAAAGCAGTGGGCCCGGATGGGATTCACCCCAGAATTCTGAAAGAACGAAGGTGAGAACTCATGACACCACTGACTACCCTTTTTGACAAATCATGGGAGGACAGTGTGGTTACTAAGAATTGGAGGACGGCGGATGCGATTCCCCTTCACAAAAATGCGAGCAAAGCAGAGGCAGGAAACTACAGACCTGTTAGCTTGACCTCAGTGCTAGGGAAAATGATGGAATCACCTCTGAAAGAAATAATTGCTGAGTACCTAGAGGTCAGTGGGGCAAAGGACCCAAGGCAGCATAGATTCACAGCGGGAAGGTCATATCAGACGAATCTAAAAGATTTCTTTGACTGGGTGACCAAAGTAGTAGACCAGGGAGGGACTGTGGACATGGCCTACCTAGACTTTAGCAAGGCATTTGACACAGTCCCACACAAAAGATTAATAAACAAATTAGACAGCCTGGGAGTGGGTCCCAGGGTGGTAGCCTGGGTAAAAAAACTGAATGGACAACAGGACACAGATAGTAGTAGTAAACGGAGTCCACGCTGAAGAAAGGGGGGTTACTAGCAGCGTACCTCAGGGTTCAGTACTGGGTCCAGTCCTTTTTCATGTCTTTATAAGTGACATTGCGGTGGGAGTGGAAGGAAAAGTATGCCTCTTTGCAGATAACACAATAATTTGCAGCAGGGTTGATGCACAAGGGGGGGGGTTGGAAAGGATGAGAAGGGATTTGGCAAGGTTGGAGGAATGTTCAAAAGTATGGCAGCTTAGATTCAATGAAAAGAAGTGCAAAGTAATGCCCCTGAGAAACAAAAGCCAGGCGAAGAGTACATAATGGTGGGGGGTTGCTAACAACAAAAATGAAAAAGGACCTGGGGGTAGTCATATCAGATGTCCTAAAGGTAGGCAAGCAATGTGAGAAGGCAGTAAAGGGCTGGGAGTATACTGGGATGTACAGGGAGAGGCATCACCAGTAGAAAACAGGAAGCTGTTATCCCTCTGTACAGGCAGTTGGTGAAACCCCATTTGGAGTACTGCGTGCAGTTCTGGAGACCCCATCTCCACAAGGACATAGACAGGATGGAGGCAGTCCAGAGGAGGGCAACTAAAATGGTGCAGGGTTTGCACCAGAAGCCATACGAAGAGAGACTAAAGAAGCTTAATGTGTATACCCTCAAGGAAAGGAGGAGAGGGGACATGATAGAAACTTTAAGTACCTCAAGGAATCAACAAAGTCCAAGAGGGTAGCATCTTCAGAAAAGAGATGTGCAAGATCAAGGGGCACAATTTGAAGATATAAGGGGACAGCTCAAGGGCAACGTGAGGAAATAGTTTTTCACAGAGAGGGTAGTGGACGTATGGAATGGCCTTCCTGAGGAGGTCGTGAGGTCAAAAACAGTGGGGGAATTCAAGAATGCACGGGACAGACATAAGGCAATACTGGTGGGGGGTAGGAAGAAGTAGGCTGTCGGTTAACTAGGATCTGCAGCTTATCCAATAGGTAGGGAAATGGGCAGACTGGGTGGGCCAAGTGGTCCTCATCTGCCGTCAAAGTCTATGCTTCCATGACATCATCAAGACCCACCTGTACGCTGCACATCATATGGGTAAAATCCAACAGCAATCTAAGATTCACTTTGACAAACACGCACAAGAAGTGGACTGGCAAGTCAGAGGCCAGGTAATGGTACTCAGATTTGCACACCCTACTCATCCCTTCTCCAGTAAGTGGGAAGGACCCTACTCCATCATTAACAAATTCAGTCCCACAGTCTACCAAGTTAGACTTACCAACCAGAAGAAACCTACTGATAAATGTCTGCATGCTAATCAGTTCAAATTGTATAAAGGAGAACAATTACTTTCATAACCCCATTGGGAGGAGTAGTACATATTACCTTTTCTCTCTTTCTTACAGGTACCTGTGCAAGATGGCTATTTTGCATTTGATCCTCCTACTAGGCGCGCTCCCCACTGTCCATGGCAAGGATACTAAAACTATATCCGACTACAACAAACGTCTAAGGAAACTCCTTTCACTTCTTGAACATCCTCAGGAGAAATATAACACCCTACAAAACAAACCCACCACCATCCCTCAAGGAGGCAGCACAGATGTTCCCAACTAATTAATCACTGTTCAGGAAGGCACAGACGCCAACCTGACTGCCATGGTCGTGGCACCTGACAAATCGTCCCTCCAAATTGAATGGCAAACTGACAGTCATGGACAGATGCTTCCTGTTGCCCGCCTTTACAAAGCACCTTCCAAGGATGATCCAATACCAGAATTGCCACAAATGATACCCTGTCTATTCGCCAAGCTAATTATAGACATTTGGGTCTATACAATCTTACTGCTTTGATTGATCTCACCTTTTGTGATAAACACCCAGAACATTCTGCAAGAAACTTTTGTGTTTGCAATTACATGGCGACAGCAGCTATGTTTTTGTCTGTAATACCCCTTACTGAAGTAGAACTTACTGACTGTCCTGTACAGGAACCTGGACCACTTAGTGGTCTGACTGCCACCTCACTTCCAGGCATACTTGTAAACAATACACAATTTATACACCGTCTAGTCATTTTTAATCTCACACATTGTAATATAGCTGAATTTGGTATTGTTCTAAAACTAACAAGTCTAGGTTTTTCAGCACTATGTTACTTGATAGTCTTGCAGCACATAAGACACGCACACACAAGACCCTGTGGCTGGTCCACACACTACTGAACACTTTGTATTATTCAGGTCTAGACCTAACCCTGATAATAAGAAAATCTCATCATGCAGGAGGCATGCCACTGATGTCACTGGTGTAGCTGGCACCATATCCGGACTTCTTGGATCTAGTATGTCCATCTGGAACTGGGCAGACATTGCTGCCATCAAAAGCCAAACAGTTAAATTCCAGACTGGTATGAAGAATGATATTTTACTCCCTTTATTGCATGGTGTAGATGGGCTTAGTCGGGAAGAGCGATACACCGTGTACAACATGCATGATATTGCTAAAAGTTTTAATGACACTAAAAATAAAATCAATTAACTTGTTTTCCAGAAGAACAAGGAGGCAGAGAAGCAATATATTGCCAGGGAACATTTATGTTCTGCTTATGACCACTTTTGACCACAGCATTGCACCATGATCATAAGTTTGTCTATGAACATCCGTGCCCTGGGGTGCTAAACTATGTAGTTATAAGTTTAAGTTATAAGTTATATTATGACCTACCATTCCTGTGGACAGTGCTCTACTCCTGTATGTTACTCTTATTTGTCAATGATGTACCTTATTTCCCTTATGTCTTGTTATATTTGTCATGATGTACCTGCAACCTTTATGTGCAGCTATTTGTATTCCTTTGTTGTATTCTCCTGGGTTGTTCCTGAAAATAGGCAAAATACTTGTCTAGTGTACTTACCCGGTAAACAAAAGCTAAATAAATAAATTATGGCTCTTACGTCATAACCACTATCAATAATCTCTTCCGGGATTTGGAATCTGGACGTTTTCTAGATATTATCCATTACAGAAGACTTGCTAAATGGTACTGTCCACATTGTAGATTCACTGCTTGTATTACAGTGTGTATGTCTAGATCTGTTGCTATACCAATGTCTAATGCTAGAGATCTAGGTTATGTCACATGCCATCCCAACAGGGGCCCATGTTATATTGCCATCTGCTGCACCATCCATGACACCATGTTCGTGACCTTCTCTGTCTCCTTGACACATTTTGATCTGGAGACTGTCATCTTCAACAAACTGGCCTCCATCCACTCCACTGGGCATCTCAACGAGGACATCTACGAGAGAGAATCTACCATCTACCTCTTTTGGTCTTCCATCCGACCCTGGAAGCTTGGGTGGCGCCTCATACAGACTATTGTGCCAAAAATGGGATACCACTACTTATGTCATTATGACATATTTGACGTTACCAAGACGGTTTGTGGATACTCACTGGACAGCATTGACTGGTCTTTTACTTTGGACTTGGACATTTCTTCGACTCAAACTGGTACGCCATGGCAACAGCATCTTCAGCTTCAGCTACATCATCACCAGTGGGCAACACTGGATGTCTCCACCAGAACTACGTAGAAGAGGTTCATCATTTTACTACCAGACTCACAAATCAATCTTTCGCCTGCCCAATTCGACTGCAGAAATGGTGGATCCCTACAGTGAGAGTGTCATACAATTCTGATGGAGAATATTGTGCGGTTACTAATCATAAATCTTTCTCCTATGGGTCCAAAACTTGTGACATACAATTTCTTAATTTCTTTTTTATTCCTCAAACTACTGTAATCGACAATTTTATTTATTTTTTATTTATGACTTTGTTAACCAGGTAAGTGCAGTGATCCCAGGGACCGTTTTCAGGCACGTCCCAGGCCACGTAATGCGGCATAGAGTAAAAACATCAAAATAACAAGAACATAAGAGCAGGTAATACATAGTGAAAGGTTATAGTTGTTACATTTGGCAATCATACAGTAATTACTCCTGTTCCCATTCTGGAACCTGGCGTTATAGATACTGACCCTGAATATTTGCTTGCTCTGTCTCAGTATTTACCCATTTTTCATGTCCATATTGATCCCGACTTCATCACGTAGGACACTTTTAGACAGAAAGGATACCCATCTCATCTATATCAGCAATAATATCTCCAAAGCTAGAGAAGCCCTTAACATCATCCTTATCCATAATGGTGATTTAAGCAATACACTTTCCAATACATGGTTAGAGTTAACTTTTAAAGGTTTTGTTATTGTACAATTGTTTTGGATTATCGTTTTGATACTAACACTTTGCTGTCTATGGCGCACTTCAAAACACCACCACGAACAACTGAAATTCCTTTACAAGGCTCGTACGTCGGGTCTGCAAACGATCGCTCTTGCACCCCCAACTTTCCTGTTAATTGTTGCCTTTTCAGTAAGGCAAAAAGGGGGGGGAATGTTCGGCTTGGTCCCCTCACCCTTAGTGGCAATCTACTGTGCACCACTGACAATATTTATTACGTTATATGCTATGTTGTACTTATAATCAATACTAACATTTAGGGCACTGGCACTTAAGAGTGAGATACCAGAGATATAATGATTATTGCCAGTATTATTACTATGCTTATTACGGAAACGCATAAGTAACATGCAGAGAATATATTTCTGTGTTCTTTGTCTATTCTTCTGAGAAATCATTGTATAGCCTACACTGCCATCATGTGGATTTATGTAACACCGCACCCAATTTCTGTATTTTGTACAAGTTCTTTGTTCTTATTTTAGCTGGTTTTACACTTTTCGTATATCTCTAGATACACTGTGGAGCCACCTAACTTCTGACCAGTAAGGCCCGTTTTTATGTATCTAAATCCTGCACAAAGTAATAGTTGCTATGGTAATTGTCATAGTATATAACCTGCTGTATTACATTTTCTCATTGAGACCATCTTCATACCCTGGGGTATTAGAAACATAGAAACTGCCGGCAAACAAGGACTGCTTGGCCCATCCAGTCTGCCCTGGGGTATTAGAAACATAGAAACTACTGGCAAACAAGGACTGCTTGGCCCATCCAGTCTGCCCGTAAGCCCTAAACATTGTATGTGGCCACTGACCCTATGTGATCAATGGCTTTTTATCACTCCCTCCCCTCTCAGGCTTCCCATGTGCCTGTCCCAGGCATGCTTAAACCCCTCCACTATGCTTGCCCCTACTACCTCCTGTGGCAGACTATTCCAAGCATCGACTACCCTTTCTGTGTAAAAAAAAAAAACTTCTTCACATTACCTCTTAATCTACCCCCTTCCAGTTTCATATTGTGCCCCCCTTGTTCTAGTACTTTTTCTACAGTGGAAAACATCCCCCCGCCTGCACCATTTATGCCCTTGAGGTACTTGAAAGTTTCAATCAAGTCCGCCCACTGTCTCCTCTCCTCCAGTGAGTACATATTTAGGTCCCTTAAGTCTCTCCTCATGTGTTTTGTGGTGCAAGCCCTGCACCATCTTTGTTGCCCTTCTCTGGATAGTTTCTTCTTCTTGCCCTGACAGTGAGATAACAGAGTCCTCTGTTCCCCCTAGGGTTTCAAAATTATTAGCCACTGTGGCCAAACAGACCGAATATTTTTAGCTACAACAAGAGACCCTTAGCCACACACGCCAACTAATGGTAACATTTTCTACAGACTTGTATTAACTACAGATCATATTCGATTTAAGTACTTAACATGTTTACAGCACTTTTGTAGTGGTTAAACACAATCACAGGTTTCTGAACCAAAATTTGAAATACATGTTTTTTTATATTATCAGGTAGGCGCTGAACTTGTAATGTGTACAGCAATAAGCATACAAATTAAACGCATACACAGGAAAGACTGAGATGTGGTGGCCAGCCCATTTTGAAAGAAAAAACAAATTATTCCAGCACTTTAATTTGTGCACATGTAGTTCAGGCAAACAGTGAGTCTGAGACAAAACAGAATGTCGAGACGTCAGTAATGGGAAGGCCTTTACCACATATTGTTCAAGCAGGAAAAGCAGCAAAACTCTGTAAAAGTTAAGTCATTTCTATGTGAAAATGACAAGGCACCCTAGTAGAGCCGTATTAACAGTAAGTTTTTTTAATCTCTGTCGTCGTCCCCCACCCCAAAAAAAAAAAAAAAAAAAAAATTGGCAAGGTCATGCAGTGTAAGCCTAAAACTCAGGGCAGCAAGGCAGCCAGAAATAATTTGCAAGAAAAAAATTAAGCAACAGTGTTTTAAAATAATTCTTAAAAGCAGAACATAAATTGTGTTTTTATATTTTAAGCCCTCTGGTATTGTTATTTGAAAAATATAAGGCAACAGTGTCATGATGCCTATTACTAAAATCATAAGAAAAGCAGTAAATTACTGTTTTTTATGATAACATATTGCCAGCCTGTAAGTTTGAAAACAACATGGCAACGTGCCTACTTCAAAAATCAGCAAACCCACTAACTTTGAATCCTCTGGGTTGTCTGTCATCTGGGACAGCATGAGGGCCGAGTCAGAGAACTGCCGGCCCGGTGGTGCTGACGGTTGAGGCGCTGCACACCACACCTCACTCCACGCTGGTGACCCAGGTTCGGGAATGAGCACAGGTCGCCAGGAGTCGGCCAGGGAGGGAGCAGATCGAGCGCCTGTGGGCTGCTCTCTGCTTCCTGGGGAGGGTCTGGGGCTTGTGTCGAGCTGCAGTGACACCCAATGGAGATTGAAGGTTATGCAGGTCGCAGTGCAACTAGAGAGGGATGGCTGCAGCAAACGTCTGCAAACTGTGCATTCAACGTCATTGCACGTCTGTAGTCCTAGGGAGTAAATCACGGCGGAAAATGGTGGTCGGTCATAGCGGCTTCTTGGCCATGCCTCTGCACTCCTCTAGGCCTGCGCCAAGTTGTGTCTGGGTATTAGATCTGGGCCCGGTGGCTGGGAATTAGGGGGACCCCCATTTGAGGGCACTGTGCATGCTAGCCCTGTATGAGCTTGAGCAGACAGGTCGCTGGAGCGCAGGGGACAGTGGACAGAAGATTGCAGACCAAGCCATAGAAGGGGATAAAGTAAGTAGTGTTAAAAAAAAAAAAACATTCCCTATATATCACTGATGAACATATTAAATAGGACCAATCCCTGCGGCACTCCGCTAGTGACTTCTCCCTCCTCCGGCCTCAACCAATTTACCACCACTCTCGGTTTCCTTCCCTCAAGCCAATTACCCACCCACTTGACAATATTTGGGGCTGCTCCAAGATCCATTTTTTTCAACAGGCACCTGTGCAGCACGGAATCAAAAGCTTAACTGAAGTCGAAGTACAGGAGATCCACTGGGTGACCCCTGTCCACTTCCCTGGTCACCCAATCGAAAAATGTAATCGGATTCGTCTGGCATGACCTACCCGCCATAAACCCGTGCTCCCTGCTGTCTTGAAGATTGTTTTTCTCCAGGTACTCTACTAAGTCCTGCTTGATTAGGGACTCCAGGATTTTCCCCGGAATTGAAATGAGGCTGACCAGTCTATAGACTCCCACCTCCTCCCAGAGGACACACAAAGGGGAGTGTGACACATTTTAAAGCACAGGCGGACTGTGCATAAAACAGTTGGTTGTTTTTGGACAGCCCCCCGGAACACTGACTTTTCTAGCACGTTTTACTTGACTTATTGAAGCATAATTTTTAGAGACTAACAACTTGAGTGAGTCTCTATTTGTTAGCAGCATTTTAAGTTCATAGTTTTCCATCTATGTATGATCCAACAGTGGTCCAATAAAACGTTATCACATCACACTATCAAATGAATCTAGTTTTCCCAGATAAATATGGCTAAGAACATTCTTTCTTGTATGCATAGACGTACATCATAAAATGTATGTGAGCTACTCTTACCTGGATATGCATATTTCTCTTACTTGTTGAGGAGTCAATGCAAAGATAAAAAACTTCTCCTGAAAACGCTGATTATTTTGCACTAAAGAAAACATATACAAATTCTTTTAGTACAGCAAAAATCATGGCCTGAATCTAGAACTTGAACTGAAGCTACAAACAATTATGGATATACTGACTAATACTGTACTTAAATTTCTAGAGCTGGGCCGAAGATACTTTTCGCGGAACATTCACAAAATTTCAAATTCCATTAAATTTTTCAAACTTTCACCGTTTGCAGAGATCAGAATCTTCCAAATAAGTCTGGCGAACTTTTTGCTCTGTTCTGTGGAATTTTCATTTCATTTTTAATTTTTTATGCTGATGAGCAAAACTGCCCGTTTTCATAAATGACAAGTTAACAGTCTTAACTGACACTACAAAATGACATTTGTACAAAATAGCACAGACATTAAACATTAAATACAAGTGCATTCATTCAACAGGGCAAGCCATTGTTTTAATCTAGTTTTGAATGTTCTGATGATTTTACCATTGGCAATTTCTTCAGGTATGGAATTATACAAAGTTGGTGCCCAGTATGAAACAGTTTTTTGTCCCTTTGATTTTTTTTAATAATGGGATTCTAAAAACATATTTACTCTGGGACCTAGTCCCCTGTGAATTTATGGCTCTGGGGAACAAAGATATAACTGTTTGTAGTAACTGGCCTATAAGCATGATACCCATTCTTTAGATTTTATCTGTTTTCTAATGAAAGACTGTATGCTACCTTTAACAAAGTACAATGGTGTATTCTCCTTGGGAGATTGGTTAATAACTCCAAGCACAATATTTATTACGAGTCACTTTTCATTTTGAAAAAAATCTATCACTTGTAGCTGAATATACAATCAACCCATAATCAAGTACACTAAACAACAGACTACGTGTCAGTAATCTTCGCAATTCAGGTACGAGATAAGACCAAACTAAATAATAACCCCAACCTCTGCTGGATCAGTTTAATAATATTACTAACATAAAGTTCAAAAGGACAGATTGCTACCTTAATCCCCAAGTATCTAAAACTATCAACAATTCCAATAGGTTCACCTTTTAGATCCACTATGGAAAAAAATAAATTCTCTTTTCTTTCATAGTCCCATAAAAATCATGACCTTTGTCTTTTTTGGTGTTCAACACCATGCATCTAGACAAGAGCCATTCCCGAAATGAATTAAAATCTTTTTGTACAACCCTCAGAACATCCTCAGACTGAACTCCAGTACTAAAAATAACTGAAATCATCTGCATAGAGGGTTATTCTCAGATTTGTTTTTACAGGATCCAGGGGCAGAATTCATGAACAATGAAAAAAAGAAGGGGTCCTAAAATTGAGCCCTGCAGTACCCCACATTTAATCAACTGGGATTCAGAAACACTTCCCACAATTCTAGGTACTATGCATCCTGTTACCCAAGTAGTCATCAAATCACTTTATTATATCATTTGAAAAATGTAATTCAAAAAGAGTTTAACATCAGGCTATGATCAACAAGGTCGAAAGCCTTTGTGAGATTCACAAATGCCACTGCGGCAGAGTGCCCTTTTATCAATGGCACCTTGCATGCAACTTGTGAACCTCACCAAAGCCGTCTCAGTATTATGTTTTGAGTATTATATTTTCTGTCTGAACTACGGAATAATACACATTAAGTGCAGAACAACAGTTCCAAGGAATTTTATTACGCAGTTTAATGGCTCCTTCCACAACACATGTATTTGTTCCACAGTTCGGTGATCAGGTCTGTGGAATTTCTTTCTGCAGTATAATTCATTAATCCACAATTCATACATTCATTCCACACTTCAGTGAGTCACTGAACTGCGGAATGAATGCAAGAATTGCGTATTAATGTATTAAACTGCAGAAAGAAATTCTGCATAACTGACCAATGACAGTGATCAGTTCTGCAGGAATTTCTTTCCGCAGTTTAACACAATAATTCACAATTTGCACATTTATTCTGACAGCCTAAGTCAGAATTTCTGCAAAAGTTGCCATAGCGCATTTCAAAATTTTGCAAAACTGAAATTCTGACTTTCGCCAAAATTCCTCCAGCGGAAGTTTAATATGACACAGCCATACAAATTTCACCTGTCCTATATTACTTCTGCAATTTTAACATGTGGAAAAGTTACTCACTACAATAACAGTTTTCCTTCTAAAGGATTAGAACAGCCAAACTTGTGCATCACCTCCATGAAGTGCATGGTGCCCCAGAACATAGAATCTTTTTCCCTAAGGTTCACTAAGGTAATGGAAAAGGAGCAGAAAGCGTAGCCCATAAATGCTCTTGTTGATCATGCACAATAGGATATCTTGTTATTACACAGCAATATTTTGTCTAATCTGTTCTTGAAAACTGTTTTAGTCTCACTAATGACAACGGGGGCAGGGAATTCCATAGCCTAATAATTCCTTGTGAGAAAAAATAGCAGCGTTTTTGTGACCTAGATCTGGGACTTGTAAACTGTAAGGGGTGACCTCTGGTATTCATGAGTATTAGTTTAAACTTTAGTCTCATTGTAAACATCAAGAATTTATCCCTTATTATGTCCCATGTCAACATTAAATCCCCGTACAGTCTTCTCTTTTCAAGTGACATTAGGCCCACTATGCTGACGTTCTCTCTGCCTCACTGTCCTGACATCAAGCATCCCAGCACTCCAAAAGTAGATTTTCGAGTTAGAGACCAGCAGATCCAAGACCTAATTTAATTATTCAAATTAAATATAAATTTCAGATTAAAAAATGGTATTGACACAGAACGTGCAACAGCAATCATTAAAAGCGTGCGCTATAAACAACAATAAATCATTCTGAAGAACCTACATTTTTTTTTTAGTTGTTTTAACCAGGAGTAGCACACTAAGCTGAAAACTTTTTTACAGGTGCGACTTGGGGGCACAGGGAAGTTAAGTGACTTGCTCATGGTCAGAGGAGCCAGGGAAGTTACTTTGACCGGCTGTTCTAATCCTGTAGAAGAAAAGCTATTACTACGGTGACTAACTTTCCCTTCCAACTACAATAATTACAACAGCTTAACCAAACTAGTGCAGGCTTCAAGTAGTACCCTGGATTGGAGCATTTTAGGATTACTTGTTTATTTTATTTATTTAACACATCGGAGAGACCTCTGAGCCAAGGGCTCTTTTACAGAGGTTCCACATCAAGTCACAAGAATAACAAATTACAATGGTTTCAGTAAGTAGTACAACATGAGGAAAGTAATTACATAAAGGAATAATATGACAAGATAAATATTGTGTGAAGTGTGGCCAGTGGCCTTGTCTGAAGAGGAGTGGAAGGGATTACAAGGAGAGAAGGATAGGGGGTGAACTGGGGGTGGAAGGAGCAAAATAAGAGCAAGGAGGGAGCTGCCACAATGTAGCTTATGCAGGAAAAGCCCCTCGGGGGCGGGGTGTAGAGGGAGAGGGAGAGAACAAGGTGAGGAAACAGAGAGGAGGGAGGGGGAAGTGGGAGTGGAGGGGTAGAGGAAGGTGGGTTGAGGTAGGATGAAAAGAGGGCAGGGATGGGGACAGGAAAGGGATGGAGGAAGGAAATGCTGTATGTGGAATAGTGCAGCAACAGGGCAGGGCGACACAGGGGCAAATGGTAAAAGAGGGAGGTCCCAGTGCATTTAGCTGTCTGCAAAGATTAGGTATAGCAAATTACAAGATACTCTGGAAACTAGAAATTGATGCAGCTTCCGCTTAAATGGTCCCAAGGTTGCAGTCGTCGCAATCTCAGGAGGAAGGGAATTAAATAAATCAGTCGTTCTAACTGCAATGGATTGCTGTCAGAGCGAGGTTCAACAGCGAGGGACAGGAAACGTTTGGCTCACAGAACTTCGTGTGTTACGAGTGCCCCGGTAGGGACTGAAAAGCTGAAGGGAACCTGGTGGTAGGAGACTAAGAGCTGCCTTCCTAGCCAGAAGGCAGGCTTGATATTCAATGCGAGCCTGGAGTTGAAGCCAGTTTGCTTGTCCGTAAAGGTCACAAGTGTGAGTACAATACGCTGCACCAGTTAGTAGACTGCATGCCTTATTCAGAGCTGTGGCGAGCCGCCGTAGGGTTGTGTCCATGGCAGTACCATAAATTACCAAACCATAGTCAATAATAGACACAACTGAACCTTGGATAGCCAGTCCTTGGGAACTGGTTGAAGTACAAGTCACAGATCTCACAACCTAGCTTGTCTGTATGGCCAGGCAGTAATGAAATGTGAATGTGTAGACTACGGACCAGGTAGCTAGCTTACAAATTTCTGTCAGTGGCACATTGCTTCTAGCTGCCACAGATGTTACTGCACTCCTACTGGACTGTGTTTTATTGCCTTGCAAGGGTACCATCCCTACCCTGGTGTAGCAGAGGTGTTGTTATGGATACCATCCATCTCAATATTGTCAGTTTATAGCCTGGATGCCCCTCTGACAGCTCACCATATGTTAAAGAATTGTTTATCTTTTCTAATGTCCTCAGTTCTTAAGGAGCCCTTTTGACATCTAACGTGTGAAGTTTTTCTCAACATTATTGGTATGTGGATTTGGAAATACACTAACAAGGTAGCCGTCTGACTCAAGGCCAGACCCTGCGTCACTTACCAAGCAGACGATAGTGGTCTTCTGCTGGCTCTTTTCGTATACTTATAAGTATAAGTCTAACACTACTTCGAGGAAGAACTGTAGCTTGTTCTAAACACAACAGTCTCCTTGTGGAAAATCAGTTATAAGGGATCAATGCAGTGTGTGTAGCTTGCTGACCTTTCTGATATGAGAGCTACCAGGAAAGATGGTTTCCAGGTGAAGTATTTTAATTAGTAGTGGCCTTGATTCAAACGGTTAGGTCATTAATTAAGTAGGGATCAGCTCCTTCATGGGGATAGATATGTGGGAGGCAGTTAAACAATGGATGTGCAAACAAAGACTGTGCTGAAGTCCTGGGCCTAAAATGCAGAAACTGCAGATATATGTACTTTTAAAGCTGCTGGCCTTAAACCCAATGACTAACTGTAAAAAATAATCCAAGATTATTACAATCTCTGCATTCTCAGCTGAATGGAAACAGTTCCTGCATCAGACTGGTAAGTCTTCCCTGTGGATAGATTTCTGGCCACCTTAAGGACCTGTATAAACTGGGTAAAAAGTTTCAGCTCTGAAAACTCAATTTATTTTTTATTTAATTTTTGTTGACTGTGTAAGTACACTAGACAAATCCTGCCTATTGTCAGGCACAACCTGGGGGAGGGGGATACAGATGAATGCCAACTGACCTTGAACCAGATTAAGCTGTTGGTGGTATTTTGAGTGAATGAGGGAAATTTGGCCAGAACACCGGGGAAATTCCTCTACTCGCAGTCTGAGTGTGGACTGCGATGGAGGAGGACGTGCAGACAGAGGCTCTGCAGAGGGAACTTTCTAAGTCTATGGTGCAGGCGCCACCTGCTAAGGAGCTTACCACAGAGTTGTTTTCTGGAGTAATGCAGGCTACTCAGCATGCAGTCGGGAGTTGTGAGGAGGAAGATGTTGTTTCGGGAGTCGTGCGGCAGGATGCCTTCGACATTTTGGCTTCTTCTGGGACGGTACTTGATGGGGATTGCGGTCCCATTGCGATGCCGGAAACACTACTGACTGCAGAGCAGTCGGAACCCTCAGATATCGCGAGGGTAGCGTCAATGGATGAGGAAGTGGTCGAGTCAGTTGAGATGGAGAGACGCACTGGTGGTGCAAAGATGGAATCTGTTTCTGTTACAGACTGGTCCGAGGAGGTTGCTTTGTCACAAGCTGGGTGGATGCAGCAACCGAATGAGCGATGGATTCCGGATCCCACCTGGCTGTCCTTTTCGCCAAAGGAATCGGGTCCTCCCCGAAAGACTGTGAAGGAGGGTGAGTCGTCTTGTTTGGGAACTGAGTCTATGTTGGGAAGGCCTTCTGATACACCTGGGAGTGATAACTCTGACAGTGTTTTGGGGGCAGGGGCGGATATTCCATTGCGACGTCCCTCTGTGCAATTGCAAGAGGAGCAGGAGACTAGGAAGGGTCCTCGTTTTGCAGACCTCTTCAAACGTAATAAATTGGAACAGGCCCTGAGAAGGAATGCGGTCCATCTCCGTTATAGGGGTGGTTTACCTGAACACCCGGATCGGCTTTATGTGGCAAGGAAACTGTTATTGGACTCAATGCAATTTCTTCCTGTGGATATTTATGCTTTGATTAACATTCGGCGGGAGGATACGTTTGATGTTAGCTTCAAACAGGTGGCTGGTTTGGATAAGTTTTGGCATAAATATGAAAGTTGTAAATCCTTGCCCTATGGCTACCTTTCTGGCTATTCCATCACTAAACCTTTATTTAAAACTGTTAACGTGATATTTGAATGAGGGGTTAATGTGGGGGATATTTTGTATTGGCTGGAGCATAAATGTATGGTTCTGGGCCCTCCTGAGCCGATTTTGGATACTGAAGGGATTTGGACTGGAGCATGGCGTTTTAAGGTTAAATTACATGTGATAAATAGTGAAATCCTACATGTTCCAAATAGCTTTTTTTTGGGTAAGGACCGGGAAGTGTGTTTCTATCCGGGACAACCTAAAGCATGTTATCGGTGTGGTAGCCGACGACATTTAAGCAGTGCATGTGACAAAGTTAAATGTGCACTATGTGGGGAATTTGATCATGATAGCGAGGTATGTAGAAATGTGTTTCAAGTTAATCTCTGTGAGGAGTCTGGCCATGCATATCATCAATGTCCGTGGGCTGGCCAGAATAAACAGGGAGGTTTGAATAAAGAGGAATTGATATCCCAGGCTCAGGGTACAGGCCAGTCTCATCTGGCCCCTCCTCAGAGTAGGGAGAATGCTACTACTACTGGTAGAGGTCAGGCGATGGTCCATGCAGACCCAGTTGCAAACCACTGTGAAGTAGGAAATACTGGGGATCAATCAGTACTTTTGGCTCCACAACAGACTTCTGATCCCCCCCCCTTCACAAGCCTCTGAGCCCTCTGTTTTACATCCTCTTGTAGAGACTCCTGTGGTGGGGCCCGCTTCAGACGCTCTTTTCCAAACTCCTAGGAGGGTTACAAGGGCCAGTAGTCGCACAGTGGGGATGGGAGGAGTCTGCCCTCTTCAGAATTCCTTTTCAGCATTATGTGACCTCGAGGGTGAGGTTGGTACTGAGTTGCTGAAATCTGATGAGGCTTCCAGCATGGAAATTGAGGATGATGGGGGTACAGAGTTGTTGGAGGGGAAAAAGAAAGCGAAAAGATAAACCCTGATTTAACAACCTTTGTGTTTTATGGCCTGTTTGAACATTGTATTTCTTAATTGTTGTAGCATTAAGAGCTTCAGGAGACGCTTAATCTGCCTGCAGCAGTGTAGGGATTTCAATGTCGATGTCATCTTTTTACAGGAGACGCATTTATCTTCTTTACTTGAGGTGACTCAAGTTAAAAAACTCTGGTGGGATGGCCCTTCTTTTGGTCATTTGGGGAAGATGCTGCGGATGGGTGGGCATTCTGTTTCGCACCCTTCGGTTCGCGTCCTGCAGTTAGTTGATATTCAGCCTGGCGAGTGTTACTTTTGGACTGTTTATTGCACGCTTTAGTTTTAGATTGATTAACACCTATGCTCCTCAAACGAAGACATCTCGTATTGCTTTATTTAACCAACTAAAACCTTATTTATTTACCTCTAAACATGTGGTTTGGGGAGATATGAATTGTAGTTTGGATTTTCGAATTAAAAATGATACTCAGCAAAAAACGTATTGTGATACTCATGCTCTTTCACAGACGGTTGCGGTGGCTAAGCTGAAAGATGCTTTCAGGGGTCTACATACTTCTCCTGGTTTTACTTACAGACGGGCTTCTTTTCAAACTAGAATTGACTATCTTTTTCTTTCTCAATATTTAGTCCCTTTGGTTTGTTCAGTTTTGCCTTGCGATTTTTCGGACCATGGGGTTTTACATGGTAAACTCAGTTTACATCAAATTCCTGCTTATTTTCCTGCTTTTGCTAGTAGATGGATGCTGAATTCCCTCTTATTGTCTGAGGCTGTTTTTTTGGCCCAGCTGAAGGATTTCATGATCCTTAGGAAATCAGTGGCTGTGTTTTTTTCTGATTGGGTTACATGGTGGACAGACACCAAGTTAGCACTAAAGAATTTTTCTATTGCTTATGGTAAATGGAAATGTTCTTCGGAATATTTACAATATTTAGATTTCAGGAATCAATATTATAAATTACAGTCACATTCCCAGTCTCGGGATTTGGAGGTTCAGTCTCAGCTGAAGTTTGCTAAGCAACATATGCTGCAGTATCAATATCAGAGGGCTGCTTCACTTCACGCTGGAATGAAATTTGGTACCCATAAGCAACCCTTTCAGGACCCGTACATGGCATGTAAACATAAGATAGAGAAGAAGCTATGACAGGGCTTTGGATTCTTTTGGTAGTTTGAAAACTTCCTTAGCAGAAATGCTGGCGGTTGCTGAAAGTCAGGTTTCCTCACAGTTTGGTGTGGAATTTATTCCGACTGCATCTTGGGAGGATGTTCTGCATTTTCCAGTCCCTGCTATTTCCCAAGCTGATGCTGATCTACTACAGGGGCCCATTACCTCACTGGAGGTGCATGCAGTTATTGGCTCACTCCGTACTGGGGTTTCACCAGGTGTAGATGGATTGACGAATGAATTTTATAAGGTTTTTCTGGAAGATATGTGTGTCATATTGACCGCTGTCTTTAATGATATTCTTCATTTTGGTTTCGGTGATTCAAAGTTTAATTTGGCCATTCTAACATTTATTTTTAAAACCGTGATGCTTGATTCGATGGTGGAGGCCTATTAGTCTCCTTAATACCGATTATAAGATTCTTTCTACCATATTGTGTAAGCGGCTTCAGGTGGTAACACAAGGTGTGCTTCATCCGGCACAGACATGTTCTATCCCTCACCGCTCCATTCAACAGAATTTGAAACTTTTAGAGATGTGTGATTGGATCTCAAAAAAGCTATCAGGTTTTATTTTGGCCCTGGATCAAGCAAAAGCTTTTGATTCTGTATCCCATGATTTTCTTTTTCAAGTATTAAGTAGATATGGGTTCCCTAGGGTTTTTATCCAGTTCCTTAGCACTTTATACACCCAGGCAGCCTCTTGCCCGCTTATTAATAATTATTTAGGCTCAAAACTTCTGTTGAAGCGCGGGGTTCGGCAGGGTTGTACTGTCAGCCCTTTATTGTATGCTTTTGTTTTGGACCCCCTTTTACGGGAGATTGAATATAACAGGTCCATTCAGGGTTTATCCCCTTCACTTACTTTACCTGCCCAAAAAATTTCTGCATATGCGGATGATATTTATTTATTGGTGGAAGATGCCTCTTCTGGGTTAGAGGCACTACAAGTGGTTACCCGTTTCTCGGCCTTAAATGGCACTAAGCTAAATTATGGGAAATATAAATGTTTGGCTATTGGAGATGCTCCAGGTCTTCATGATGTTGGGGGTATTTTAGTCTCTGATTCCCTTACCATTTTGGGTCTCCTTTTTGGAAGAGGGGATTTCGCCTTTTCTAATTGGGAGAAGTGTCTTGTTGCAGGAGAACGGAAGGTACAACAATGGAAATCCTGGGGTTTCTCAAAAAAGAAGCGGGTATTAATTATTAAGAAATTTTTATTACCCATTTTTTTTTTACACGTATGTTCAGTTTTTCCGGTGCCAATTTCCTTAGAAACAAGATTATATAGTTGTTTTTTTCAGACGGTGTGGGGTAGTCGTTTGAACCCGATTAAACGTGCTTTTACTTATTTAAAGTTGAACCAAGGGGGATTAGGGATGATAAACCCTATCGTGTTTTATCATTCCTTTTTCATGATTGCTTCTTTTCAGACAAAGGTCATGCCTCAGGATCATCCATGGTCGGCGTGGACTCAGTTGTTGTTTTCTCCTTTTTTGTCCCATTGGGAGGGAGGGGTGTTCTAAAAGAATATGCAACTGCAGCACCTTCCTATGCTGACTCTGCAGTTAGAAAACTCATGAGAATGGAAATTGGGTAAAGCACAATTACATGAGGTGCCAAGAAAGGACTTTTATTTGGAAATTATGAGGAATTTTTTCTATGTTCAAGTGGATTTCCCTTTTTGTACCCCTACTAAACTCTCACGGGCCCTTCGTTTATTAATGGACCATAGGGTACCTCCTAATATGTGGGATGTACGATGGCTTTGTTGTCATGGGAAGCTGGGCGTCCGGGGTAACTTAAAACATAAACCAATTGCAGCCAGAGTGTGTCTGAGTTCAGGTTGTGTCGAACAGATTGAAACATTGGAACATTTCCTTTTACTCTGTCCCTATGTTACCTCCTTTTGGTCGGACTTGGCCATTCGGTGGGGCTGGAGTATGTTAAGACACATTACATATCAGAGCTTGATTTTGGGGGATTATTCAGGTTTTCTAAGGAGGTATCATCCAAGTACATTGAATGTGACTTTTGCATGTATTAAATATCATTTATGGCAAGCCAGATGTCAGTTCTCCTTGCAACACACACTTCTTCCAAATAGTGTTATTATTCATCGTATAGAACTGGCGTTAGGAAATCAAGAGAGTTTTGAACAGCGAACCTTGGATAATCAAGTTTTCCTTAGTTTTTGGAAAAATATTATTTGGCTTTTATGGCTGCTGTAAAATATTTTCTTTCTGTCTGACTGTATAGCAGTTCCTCAGGAGTTATGATTTCTGTTCATGAATTATGTTGTTCCTATTTTTTTTTTCCTACTGTTTTTTTTCTGTTGTTTTCTTTATTGATGTATGGTTTGTTTTCAAATAAAAAATTCCCCTACTCTTGCTTCCTGTGAGCAGGGGGAACCTTTTTCCTGTGGGACCAAAATGGAGGCTGACAGCAGTGGAGGTTGGACGGTTGCTGTGCATTTGCAAGAATCGGTTTGCGAGGGGGAAGGTACAGCTGGAATGCATTCACAAGATGGCCAGCTTTAACATACCTATACCCTCGCAGCAGGCGTCCCCGTTTCACGATGCAGGAGTCATCGGTAATGAAGAAATGGGCGAGGGCCCAGTTTATCGGGCGGAGCCTGTGAATCCAGTTTTGAGTCTAGCAGAGGATGTTCTTTCTATGGTGCCTCAGGACCAGTCAGCGTCTTCCTCTTTGGTTGTTGCTACGCAACTAGAAATCAAGCATCAGGTTTTGGAGCTCGCTCTAGCAGACTACCGGCAAGCCCAGCTTTCCGTGGAGGAGGAAAAGCGGCCCAAATTGGATTCCCCCTTGGGCCCTCCAGGTAACATTAATAAAGTGTTAAGAAGTTATTCTAATACACAAAGCGAGGATTTGCCCCCACCCCAGATGTCTTCTTCGGGACATACATGGTCCCCTCAGCGGGCTTTACAGCAGGCAGGTTGGATAAGGTCCAAAACTGGCATTTGGGCCGCCGACCCCGAGATCCCGATTCCGGGGGTTCCTGGGGTGGGAGAGCCATCAGCAACTGCAGATACTCCTTTGGAGGAGTTTTCCGTTCAACAAGATCCCCTGCCCGCTGATGTTTTGGTACAGGAAACAGCACTTCCTGCCTCGGAAGCCACCTCAAAAGTGGTCAACCCTGATCCCTTACAGAATACAAACACTGCATCTCAGGACTCTGTTCTTGTTGATGGCTTAATTTCTTTCTCCCCCCTTATTGATTCGCACCTTATGATGACTCAGGCCACAGAAGACAGTATGGGGATGGCTGGGTTGATTGTTGAACATAACGAAGAATCTAATGGTTTGCCAGTGCCTCCTGCTACATTTGCTAGTCTATTTAAGAAACCAGTGACACTGGCTAAATGACGGAAAGCAGTTTGCTTAAGGTTTTTGGGAACTACCGAAGATATGCCTGACCAATTTTATGTTGGCAAAGTTTTGATTAAACAGTTATTGGGTTTTTCTCCGGGTGAAGTTTATGCTCTTATTCACTCCCCTGGGGACAACACGTATGATATTAGCTTCACACCCCTGATTTATTGAACAGATTTTGGATGAAATATGCTTTACTTAAAACTAACCCTGCTTTGTCTCATTTTCAGGCGATTCCACTGACAAAATAATCCTTTAAAGTTGTAACTGTATTATTTAGGAATGAGGGGGTAAACGTCGAAGACATTACATATTGGCTAGAACATAAATGTACGCTCCAGGGTAACCCTGAGCCTATATTGGATTCTGAGGGGTTTTGGAATGGAGGATGGAGGTATAAAATTAATTTACTACAGACAGAGGATGGCTTACAGCATTTGCCGAGTTGTTTTTACCTGGGTAGGGATAAAGGTTTTATATTCTAGCCAGGCCAACCGAGGCATTGTTACAAATGTAGTTCTCCTAGGCACCTTAGTAGGACCTGTGATATTGTGAAGTGTGTGCAGTGTGGCGAAAGGGGACATGTTTTTACTGATTGTCATCACCCAGTGTTTGTGAGGATGCTCATGCTTTCATTGACTGCCCTTTTGCAGCCCAAAATAAATCTAATGGGGATTTTTGTATACAGGATTTTTATATTAATACTGCCGTTAAGGCTGCAGTGAAATAACGCCGAGACAGGTGAGACCACAAATGTTTGGTACAGAAACAACCCAGGTACAGATTTTACTGGAGCTGATATGTCTGTTGTAGACCGGCTCCTGTGCCGGCCTCTTTGCCTCCTGTAGTATCCACTGTTGTAACCCTTATATCAGTAGATCCTATGCCCCCACCTATGCCTCCTGAAGGGGAATTTACGGTGGCTTCCACTAGGCACCGTAGTCTTCGTTCTCGGGGTGTGGAGAAACCTGTGTCGGATACTGAACCCTTGGTTTTACAGAACAACTACCAGGTACTTCTGGATGATGGTGGAACTGAGTCTGATTCTACCTCGGTTCTCTCATCTCAACCAGAGGGTGCCTCTGATTTTGACCAGCCCCTGGAGCAACTGGATACTGGGAAAAAAAAAGGACTAAGTTAGGGATGAGGAAATCTACAAAAAAAAAAATTATGTTTTTTTAGGTTGGCTTGTTTAAGAAAATTGTTATGTTCATTTGGATATTTTTGCATTGGTATTTATTTTCTTTTTCTGTATATGCCTGTGTCTTATAATCTTTCTGTGGCCTCTCCGAATGTTAACAGTATTCAGTCAGAGAGGAAGAGGTTGTTGATTTTTTCTTTGTTTGAAAACGAAGCTTATGAATTGGTATTCCTCCAGGATACCCGTTTATATTCCAGGGAAGATGTAAATACGGCAACGGTTGGTTAGAGGTGGGGAATTACATATTGGTCCCTGGCTGACGTATTATGCAGTGGCATTGGTATTGCTGTGAATACTCCAACAGCTAAATTAATTTGCCTGGTAGATCTCTATCCTGGGCATGTTTTGATGTTAGATTTAGAAGTGAATGGATTACAGTGGCATTTCATAAATGTGCATGCCCCACAGACGAAATTTGACAGGGCTGGCCTCTTCAAATTAATTTTGCCATATTTATTTACATCACGACATATTTTTCTGGGCGGAGACTTTAATTGCAGTAGATATCAGAAAGATCGTGGCCTTCGCACAAACAACATTTTTTGTGATGCTCATTGTCTTAATGACCGAGTGACACAATCTGGTTTACAAGATGTTATGGCAGCTCAAGTTCCACCTGCTAAAACATTTTTCCAGGGTACTAAAGCTACCCGTATTGATTTTTGGTTTCTCTCTGATTCCTTGAATGTTATTCATACTAAAACTATTCCTGTGACACCTTCTGATCATGCCATTATAGAGGTTACAGTTTCTAGTCATACAGAGATGCATCGTGGTCCAGGTTACTGGAGATTAAATTTAGACTTACTGCTTATTCCTATGGTTGAGGATGGTTTTCTAGCTTTATTAAAAGCTAGGAAATCAGTTTTTTGCCTCTATGACTGTTCTCAAGATTGGTAGATAGACACCAAACAGGATATCCAACTTTATTTTTCATGTATTGGTAAAATTAATGGTAAATATAAAACCAATGAATATGCCCTTCTTAGGGCACAATTTCTAGATGCACATTTTCGAGCAGTACAAGGGGATGTTTCTATTCTCTCCACTTTACATACACTTTGAGAACGACTGAACAAAATACAATCTGATCGGGCTAAATCCTTGGAGACTGAAAGACGATTTGGGACTCAAGGGGATAAAGCCTTTATGAATACTTCTCATTTTTTTTGCTTACCAGAGGCAGCAAAAATATATGTCAATAGTTAAAAATCAATATGGGCAGAGGTGCACAAAAACAAAAGATATTCTTTCGGCTGTGGAGTCCCATATACAATATTTGTTTAGTCCACCTGAAACGTCTGTGGTTTTACATGTCCCTTGGTTGGCTCAGTGTGTGTTGCCCCAATTATCTGTTCATGATAAATGGATGTTGGTTTCAGATATCACCCCATTGGAAGTCACCACTGCCTTCTCTCAAACGAAGTCTCGCACAGCCCCAGGCTTGGATGGACTTCCGTATGAGTTATACAAAATGATTTTTTTCTATTTTATTATCAGAATTTACTATGATGTTGAATGATGCATTACTTATGGGAATTTTGCCTTCTAGTATGTATGAAGGTTTGGTGTGTTTTTTGATATAAAAAAGGGGATCGAGAAGACTTGTCGAATTGGAGACCTCTTACATTGTTGAACACGGATTTTAAAATTTTGACAAAAATTTTGAACAACCAACTATTAGTACATGCTGAGTTTTTATTACAGCCTTCCCAAACTTGTTCAATTCCTGATAGGCGCATTACTGACAATGTGATCCTTCTCCGCGAAATTATGCAAAAAGGAGCATCTGGGGGAACTCACAGGTTTAATATTTAGTATGGATCAGGCTAAGGCTTTTGATAATGTGAGGCATACATATTTATGGGACTGCCTGGAATCCTATGGTATTCCATGCATCTTTGTACAATGGTTACGGACATGTTATGCTCAGGCTATAGCCCAAGCTTACTGTTGGTTGGGTAAAAAGTTTCCGGTTTTAAGGGGTGTGCGTCAAGGTTGTCCCTTAAGCGCACTTTTGTACTTATTTACATTGGATTCATTAATTAGAACTGTACACGCTTCTTCTGATGTACATGGTGTTTCATTTTCTAGTAGTGACCCCGAAATTAAATGTACAGCATATGCGGATGATATTTGTTTTATTATCAGTGACATCCCTTCTGCACATTGCTTAGAAATAGTTTTACATGAATTTTCTTTATGTACAGGTGCTGTTATAAATTATAATAAGTGTAACTGTATACCCCTTCAAGTTTTAGATATCTCAGTTGCACATGTAATAGGTATTACAGTTGTACGGGAAACCTGTTCGATTCTTGGCGTGCATTTTGAAGCGGGTGATTTGGATTATATCAACTGGAAAATTAAATTACAGGAAGCCCAAGCTAAGGTAGACATATGGAATAAGTGGCGGTTATCCAAATTAAAGAGGATTTTTATGGTTAAAACCTTTTTGTTACCCCTGATTTTATATTTAAGCTCAGTTTTTAGTCTCCCCTTGAGTCTGGAAACACAGATTTATAGTTGTTTTTTTTTCATGCATTTGGGGTAGCAGATCAAACCCTATAAAATATAGTTTACTTCTACGAAATTGTAACCAGGGAAGTTTAAATATGATTCAACCTGTTATTTATTTATTTTTTTACTATGTTTCTGTATACAAATCTACCGCCTATAATTAATAGAATTCCCAAATTCTGGACACCATGACTTCAGGATTCAGTGGGGGAGATGGTATCTATTTGGCCAGAGAACGCACCAATCCCTAGACAACGGTCCATAGCTGCTCTTTCTCCCACTATGAGAGTATGTTTTGGGAAAATAAAATTATGGGCAATTTCCAAAGGCTCCTTTATCCAATTTTCCAGAAAGGAATTGTATGCATTTATAATACAACGATATTTTCAAGATATAGCCCCATTTGATATTTATGCTCCACATCAACGTTTGGCATTTGGTAATATGCTGACTTCCCCTCGGATACCCCGTAATATGTGGGATTTGTCATGGTTGTCCCTTTATGGAAAACTTAATGTTAGAGGAAATTTGAAACATAAACAGATTTTGGAACGATATTGTCCAAAAGAAACTTGCTCCCATATAATTGAGACCATGGAACATTTATTTTTTGAATGCCCATTTATTATAGAATTTTGAAGTACTGTCCAATCTAAGTGGCCAATATCTCCTTTTTTTCAGTTAACCACAGAACTATTGTGTGTAGCTATTTTACCCTTTTTGTGGACTAAACACGATAGGGTTACTATGTGGTTATTTCTTGTGTGTTTTAAATGTTATATCTGGTTTGTCTGGTGCCGGCTCACTATTCAGCAATGTCTCTTTTCTACAGAAGAATTGTTCCATTTGGTGGATACTGCTATGAAGAATTTTCGACTTCACGATCTGCATAATGTTTCATCACCTTTATTTAAATCCAGATGGGACTCTGTGGCTTGGTTGTGACTTTTTGTACACCTTAAGGTGCCTTTAATTTAATAATATATACTGTAATTACTTACAAATATAGGTTATACTGTCGGTATTTCCTTTTCTTTTAATTTAGATTTATCTTGTGAGCTGTATCATGAGTTTGAATGTGTTTTACTTTCCAAGTTATGTTGATTTTCCCTACTCCTGTTAATGGAGGTTTAGGAATTTGTACTTTTGTGACCCTTTAAAAACTGTTTCTTTAATGTATACCATAATACTTTTTTATGTTTCCCCATGTTTTGTAATTATATTTGTGAGTTGTATCACATTGTGTTTATGGTTTACTTTTCAGTTTAATAAAAACCCCTACTCTTTTCGATAAGTGCCATGGGATCTTTAACATCCACCTGAACTACCACCAATCCAGGCAGATGGGACCTCGGTTTAACGTTTCACCCGGAAGACAGCATCTCAGAAGTGCAGCACCCCTCTCACACTGCACTACAGTGTCAGTACTGGGATATTAACCCAAGTGCCAGATGTGGGAACTGAACCCACAGCCCTCTGATCTCCCGGCCTCAGAGGCGAGTGTGCTACCTACTGAGCCACTGACACTGCTATCCCTTCAGGATCCAAGCCTTCAGGTAAAGGGATCCCCTGTCTAGATGGTTCAACTGGCCTTTTAAGATTGACAGAGGGTCTCAACACATGGGCAGAATGAGAATCCTTTTGGACATTTGGAGTAACAGTGAGTACCATGGATGTCTGGGCAAGTCTAATGCTATCAAGATAATGGTTACCTGCCGACCTACTGGTTGGATTTCTGCTTGCGATGCCAGTGACCCGGGTTCAGGAACAGACCCAGGAGTCAGAGGGTCGGCCAGGGGGAGAATGGATCGAGCATCCTAGGGACTGCTTCTCCTTCTCTGGGGGTGGGAGGAGGTGTCTGGTGCTTTATGGACCTAGGCGGGAGGCTGGAAGTGCAGCTGTGACTAGCACGTAACATTAGGGGGGCAGGGCAGACACTAGACGTCATTGCATATCCCCGCCCCCAGGGAAGCAAGTATCCACAAAAAGCCATCCCCCCAGCATGATGACCTGCTTTGCCCCACTGCCCACTGCCTCCAACATCTGTCAAGGGCAGCCCGCTACCGTGGCCCTATCCTGTGGGGTAAGCCAGGGCTTGCCAACAGTGTCCACTGGGAGGGGCAAGCCTGGGCAGGTACAAGAATAATGGGGGGTGCCGGACCAAAAAAAAAAAAAATGGTTACCTAATCCATTCTCACTTTCAGAAGCACTTTCTGGATCAAAGGAAAAGGTGAAAAGCATAAAGGAACCCATATCACCAATGAATGCCAACAGCATCTTCTGTAACTGTTCTCAGAGAGATGGGGTGCTGAAGCAGAACAGTGGTGGCTTCTTGTTCACCCATGAAGCAAAAAAGATCCACCTCTGCAACACCCTCTTTTCCTGAAAACTGACCACAGTACAGTTTGTTTCAGAGACCACTCGTGTGACATGACTCAACCTGTTAATTGAGTCTGCCAGTACAGTGTCCTTCCCTGAAGCATGGACTGCAGAGATTTATACTCATATAGGCCAGATCTCAAATTTTTTGTGCTTCCTTGTACAGTTTTGAGTATCTTGCCCCTCAATGTTTATGTAGTGCACTGTTTTGGCACTGTCCGTCCTTATCAGTAGAACTTGGTCCTTCACCAATTCTGCAAAGGACTTTAGGGATAGAACACACTGGTTGGAGTGCCAGTAGATTGATATGGTTCTCTTTCTCTGTCTCTCTCCATCTCTCTCTTGCGTGGGTTCCACACCCCCATTACACCGTGGTATCAGATATGTCCTCCAAATCATAGGAGGGAGGCATCTATAGTCAGGGTGAAATTGTGCAGTGCTGACAGAAAAAGGGAGACCGTTTCTTGGGTGATGTACCTGCTGCAACCCCTGTAGGGAGCTTGGGAGTCAGATAATCCCTGGGTTAAGACAAGTACCCTGACACCACTGAAATCATTTAATGTGCTGCCTTGCCACAGAGGTTGTTGCGGACATGAGATCAAACAGTCTGAGAATTCTTGTCCCCATGTGGAAGAAGGCTACATACTGTAACAGTATCTGGGTCCTTTCTTGTGAGAGAGAAAGGCCCTTTTTTGAAGTGTGGGTTCCTGGTTTAATTTCCGAACAAAATAATAAATGTAAGTTCATTATTAGAAGAACAAAATTAATTTTTTCTTAAACAAACAGCATGATTTTCAGGGCAAGGACATGGCAGCTACATGAGACCTCCCTATAATACACTGGAGGGAAGCGGATGGATATAAATGTGATCTCCACCGACTCAGGTGCTTATACAGAGCTCTTGGACAGCACCAGTATTTTTATTTATTCATTTATTTTTTTAACTGATTTTTGCCAAATATATCCCCAGTACTGGACTACCTAGTCACTCCTCAAATCAAATCTCCATGTCCACAGCTATGTCCATTTTTCCAAAATGTTATCACTTTCCTCAATAGAAGTGTCGGATTATTGGTCAATTATGAATCCAAGGCCCCTGAGGGGCTAGGAGAGGCTGATTTTAG
Organism: Neoceratodus forsteri; assembly: GCA_016271365.2. Taxonomy (NCBI): domain Eukaryota; kingdom Metazoa; phylum Chordata; order Ceratodontiformes; family Ceratodontidae; genus Neoceratodus; species Neoceratodus forsteri. The sequence goes on from CM057449.1 coordinate 486,490,415, forward strand.
ATTAGTAAAAATGTCACCTGAGCCGACATAATTCTGTTTGCCCTCACTAAACCTTTTAACTACTCCTTTTGTCACAGCCAAGGCCCCAATTTTTTTCACAACGGTTGCCAGAATCGCTGTGGAAGTGTAAACATGGAATCGTTTTCTGCAGTTTACAATGTAAAGTAAATATACCATAAACAGTGAAAAAAAAAAAATCAGCAGTTTACATGGACTCTTCATTGTAAACAGAGGAAAATGATTCCATGGATCATATAAACTGTGGAAAACTATTCACTGGTTTATATTAAAATCCACACAAAGCTTTTAAGAATTCTGTGGAATTAAAAAAAAAAAAAAAATCTGAAAAGCATTTTGGAACAGCTCCTGCACAGTAGTTTGCCTGCTAGTGCTTTACCTTTAAAAACAAAATAGGTAAAACCTGCCCAGCTCATTTCAACCACCCTCTCTACGATGGCCCAAGAGAGCCTGCCGGAGTAACCTTACTTAAAGTAGTAATATTTTTTATCAGGTACCAAACTGTGTGGCGATCCTCACCCTTCTAATTTCACCACCAACCACAATTTCAGGTTTCTTGTCCCAGAAGTGCTTTGTGCGCAACCACACAAAGCACTACTGGAGTGAGAAACCGGTATTCTGGCCCAGCAGTGAAACTATAAGGATATGGATCACTGTGCACCATGGGACCTAATTAAAATATTACTGCTTCAAATATGGTAACCCTGGAGGCTCTCAGGGAAGGGTGATAGGGCTGAGATGGATCAGGTCTTTTTTTTTTTTTTTTTAAACTTTACGATACCGTGTTAGGAATTAACTAACAACGTGCATTGATTTGTGGAGCCCAATCCCCAAACAAACATTTTTCCTCTACCTGGATGCTTGTGGGGAAGAGGGAGCTGTCTGCTGCCAAAGCCCCCAATTGCCACCATAGAACTTCTGCAGAAACAGGAAACTAATGCCGCAGACGTTCTGCAGCAATAAGACTTGCCACACAACTTAGACCCAAACTGTCGCCAAGAAACTGGGCCCAGGTCATAGGCATTTTCCTGCCATCTGGAAACTGGCGGCAGTGATCCCTACTTTCCAAGCTGGAGACCCAAAGGTTAATAATTACCACCCAATGTCATCTTTTTTTTTTGTTTTTTTTTGTAGGGCCCCATCTTCAGGTCACTACAACCCCCATCACTCCGACTTCCCCTGGGACTTACTGGCCACAACTTCCCCCAAGGCTTACCCCCTGGTGGGGTCTGTGGGATCGCCAACCAAGCAGGGTCCAGTTTGTGGCTACTGGTCCAGGACATTGGTTACAGGGCCTGCAGGTGAGCAGAGTCATCTTGCTGGCTGGAATTTCCCCGATTTTCTTCCATGGGAGCAGCAGATGTGCAATGATACCATAACACATGTCAAGCGGTGTGACACGACGTACACCAATGTCTGCTACTACACCCTCCATGATGGCTGTCCCAAGCTGCCTTTCCCTTCAGCCTCCTCCAGGAGCCAGATACATGTCAGGCTCCACAACACCCAACCCCGAGAGCAGCTCTACTGGTGCTCGATCTCTTCCCCTCGGTCAACCCTCCGATGCCCAGAGTTTGCTCCTGAACCGAGGCTGACAGCACTGCACTGGCAAGATTGGCCATACCACCCGATATCATTGCTAGCTCTTCTGGCTAAAGTTTTGGCACATACAGTCTTTGATCAACTTTCTGACCATCTATCCAAGTATGAAATTCTGATCCCTGCGCAGCATGGATTTTCCCCTAGGCACAGCCCAACAAAGTTCTCTGTGGGGTTCATACAGATGCCATATTGTGTGAAATTTTGGCCATTTTTCAACTGCCGTCTTTGTGGACCATTATCTGGTGCCTCTGGATTTACCCAGAGATGTTATTTTTCTATGAGAATTCCATGCATACAGATTTCCAATGTTCCGTTTTCCTTTGCTCCTTTGATTGTGGGTGTGCCCTCTGGGCTCTATACTGGGTACATTACGTTTAGTTTATTTTTGAACACCCTTCCTTCTGTTTGTTGTCATACTGACATATTATTATAGACAGATTCATAGGATTATTACAAGTCATTAGCATTTAGCCATACTGACTTGAAATAGAAATTACGTACCTACCGTAATTCTTGATCTTCTTGGATGAAGTCTCCACCACTCATTCACACTAATGGGATCTACACCAAAGGAGCTAGGACCCAGTGGGCGCGAACTTTTTTAGAGGGTCAGCGCCAGAGATGGAGCCACAAGGAAATGGCACCACAAGCCATGGCTCACGCAGTAAAGACTACCTCAGCGTCAATCCTCCAACCGCCTCAGTACCTTTTTTCCAAGGAGGTGCAGCGTAACTAACCTAGAGGTCTAACGTAACAAAATCGGACATAAGATAGTCCAAATGACCCGAGTAAGAAGGGTCAACAATAGAGTCTTCATAGCCCAACACTGAGGGAGTGAAGATCAAGAACAGAGATGTGAGCTCGGGGGATGGCAGGTGGGCATGTCAATGAGTGGTGGAGACTTCGTGCAAGAAGATCAAGAATTACGGTAGGTATGTAATTTCCATACCTTCCTGGCCATAAAGTCTCCACTACTCATTCACACTAATGGAAGAGTACCGAGCTAACAAACCGCCAAGACGGGCAGTGGGAGAAACTAAGAGCTCACATACTTAGGACAGAAGTCTGTTAAGAATAGTCCTACCAAACGACAGATGTCGTCTGGCATGGATATCTAAAGCATAGTGCTTAACGAAAGTATGCACTAAGCTCCATGCAGCCGCACTGCAAATGTCTGCAATGGGCACATTGCGGATTTCCGCCAGAGATGCCACGACTGCTCTAGTAGAGTGTGCGTGCACTCTGCCTTCTAGCTTAACCTATGCCATAGAAGAAAAAATTACTCACCTGCAGTGAGTCCCAACCTTCGAACTGCCCCAGAGATGAAAGAGTTAACTTTCCATGCCAGGCATGGAACGCTGAGCTCGAGCTCGGTTGAGACTCTGTCTGTTGTTCTTCAAACTCAAACCGTCAGATCTTTACGAGCTAAACTCACTAAGGTCCTGTGTGGAAGCTGTAAACCTACACTAGCCAACTGGCTACTAAACATAAAAACACATTTTTTGGTCCCAAAACAAAGACTCAAGTCAGGAGACCCAAAAAATGAAAAACATAACACCAACTCAGCCCAAGAAAGGAGGGGTGAAAACAACAAGGTGGGCACCTACTAAGTGCCAACACTGCACTGCCCACCCACATCCCAAAACAGAGGTTCTGAGAGGGGCAGGCAGGGGGGAGGTCAGAATATAGCAAGACTCCATTAGAAGAAACAACATTACTAAGGTGAGTAATTTTTTCTTCAAACAACATGCAGTCTTGCTATATTCTGACACATGCAGACTACAAAGCAGTACCTCCATGGAGGAGGGACAGAACCTACTTAGGAAATAGGCTCTGAAGCACAGCTGTGCCAAACCGAGCATCACTCCTAGCCTGGATGTCCAGGGAGTAATGCTTGGTAAAAGTGTAAACTGTTTTCCAGGTAGCTGCTTGACATATCTCTAGGATAGAGATGTCCCTTGCGGCAGCCAGAGAAGCAATTGTACCTCTGGTAGAGTGAGCCCTCAGGCCTGAGGGAGGAACCTTACCCAGCTTTTCACAGCAAAATTGGATACAAGAGACAATCCACCTGGCAATAGATCTTTTAGTGGCAGGTTTCCCTTTACCAACCTCACCATAAGTGAGGAACAATTGGAGGGAGTCAAACCTGTGACCCTTGGTACGCTCTATGTAGTAACTAAGGGCTCTTTTCACATCTAAGCTGTGCAGCCTCCTCTCGCCAGAGGAGGAATAGTCAGTGAAGTACACTGGAAGAGACAGATTGATTAAGGTGGAAACCTGAAACCACCTTAGGCAAGAACTTCCTGTTAGTCCTGAGGACCACCTTATCTCTGTGAAAGGAGATAAAATCAGGCTCCACTGACAAAGCTTGTAATTCACTTATGCATCTGGCAGAAGTGATGGCTAACAGAAATACAGTTTTCCAAGTCAAGTACTTAAGCTCTGCTGAAGACAAAGGCTCAAAGGGGGGGGTTGCATAAGCTGAGCAATGCAAACATTAAGGTCCCGGGCAGGGGCAGGGTCCCTGAATGGCGGGTTGGTGTGAAGCAATCCCTTGAAAAACTTGGAGAATACAGGATGACCAGAAAGAGAAGAGGTCTTACCTACTGAAATAAAAGCAGACACAGCTTCCAGATGCACTTTCAGGGTAGCTGGCCTCAGTCCCAAGGTATTTAAGTGGACCATATAATCCAGGACTGTGGGCAAATCAGCAGATTCTGGGGAAATATGCTTTCCAGAGCACCATATGGAAAACCTTTTCCATTTGGAATTATAAGTAGCCCTGGTGGAAGGTTTTCTAGAAGCCTTCAGGATATCCATTACACCTTGGGAGAGGTGTAAATCAGCAAACTCTAACTCTTCAAGAGCCAGGCCTTGAGATTGAGAGATTTGAGGTTCGGGGTACCAAACCCTCCCCTGAGCACAGGTTAACAGGTTGTAATTCCTGGGAAGACACAGGGGAAGATGGACTGTTAAGGACAGTAGGAGTGGATACCAGGGCTGTCTGGCCTAGTCTGGAGCAATCAGGATCATCTTGCAGGGTTGAGATCTGATTTTGACTAGCACTTTGAACAGGAGAGGGAAGGGGAAGGCATAAAGAAACTTCCTTCCCAACTGAAATAAGGCATCCAGGGGACTGAGCCCAACACTGGGGCCTGCAGCAAAAAAGGGGAAGTTGGTGATTGTCTGGGGCTGCAAAAAGATCTATCTGTGGGGTGCCCCATCTGGAAAATACCACCTCCAAGACCAGGGGGTCCAGTGACCATTCGTGATGGCCCTGGGAAATCCTGCTGAGAGCATCTGCCAGGACATTGTCCTTGCCTGGGAGATGAACTGCCGTAAGGGAGGTGTTCAGGGAGTAAGCCAGAGACCACAACTTCACTGCTTCGGTGCACAAGGCCGTAGACCGAGTGCCTCCTTGCTTGTTGATGTACCACATTGTGGTGGTGTTGTCTGTTCTGACCTGCACAACTTTGTTCTGAACAGATTTGGAAAAAGCTTGAAGTGCTAGAAATACTGCTCTGAGTTCCAACAGATTGATGTGGAGCAGAGATTCCTGAGGGGACCACAACCCCTGGGTGGTGAGGTCACCCATGTGAGTCCCCCACCCCAAGAGGGATGCATCTGTAGTAAGGATTAAAGAGTGAGACTGAGTGACAAATGGAACCCCTTGTCTCAGATTGTTCTGATCCTGCCACCACTGTAGGGCCTGGATCAGGATTCGAGTTACTGGGATCAATTTGGCCAGAGGGTCCTTCCTTTGAGACCAAAAGGCTCTCAAATGGAACTGAATGTCCCTCATCTGAAATCTTGCTCCCTGCACTACTGCTGTAGAAGCAGCCATGTGCCCTAGGAGCTGTAGAAAATGCCTTGCTGGTCGAGACACCTGCAGGGTGAATGAGGAGGCCAGAGATACTAGGGTCCTTACCCTGTCGAAGGGAAGGAAGGCTCTGGCTTTCTTTGTGTCTAGCTCTGCGCCTATGAAGGTGAGGAGCTGGACAGGCTCTAGAACTGACTTTGAAAGACTCAGAAGGAAACCTAAGGAGGTGAGCAGTTGCTGAGTTATCTGTAGGTGTAACTTGACTTGGTCTGGGGACTGGCCTACTATGAGCCAGTCGTCTAGGTAAGGGAAGATGGCAATTTTCTGCCTTCTTAGAGAAGCAACTGCTACTGCCAGGCATTTTGTAAACACCCTTGGAGCAGAGGTGAGGCTGAAGGGCATTGCTCTGAACTGGTAATGGCCTGAGGGCAGCTCGAACCTGAGGTACTTCGATGGGGCTTCTGATGAGAATATGGAAGTAGGCATCCTTGAGGTCCAGGGACACTAGCCAGTCCCTGGCCTTAGAGAGGGTAGAATAATTCCCAGAGTCACCATTTTGAATTTTGGTTTTAAAAGGTGCTTGTTTAAGTATCTGAGATCCAGGATGGGCCGCCATTCTCCTGTCTTTTGGGTAAGGAAGTACCTGGAGTACAACCCTTTGCCCTGGTGTAGGGGCGGAACCCTTTCCACAGCTCTGAGAGCTAGGAGGGAAGAGACCTCTGCCTCTAGGGCAAGTGCCTCTGATGGATTTGCAGGTGGAAAGGATCTGGTTCTCATCTTTGGAAACTTTTTGAAGCTGAGAACCAGTCCCTGGCTTACTACTTCCAGGACCCATTTGTCTGATGTCAGAGACTCCCAGTCCTGGACAAAGTAAGCCAGCCTGCCCCCTACAGGTAGCTGAGAATCGGCCCTGGCAACCCCATCAGGGTGCCTGCTTGGCAGGGGCTTTGGGCTGAGGGGTGGAAGCAGGCCTGCTTGTACCCCATCTGCCTCTCCCTCTAAAGAACCCCCTCTGGGCATAAGCAGAAGAGGAAGCTTGGGCTTGGTAAAAATGCCTATGAAAAGGCCTGCCCCTATTCCTGGGAAGCTGCCTTTGAGGAGTGGCCTGCCTTTCCTTGGCCTGTGCACTCCTGTAGGTGGTCCTATATTCATCCATTTTCTTCATGTAATTCTCTATTTGCTCCCCAAACAGAGAATTACCCACAACAGGAAAATCCATGGCCTTAGTCTGGGTATCCTGAGACAGGCTAGTACATCTGAACCAAGCCATTCTTCGAAGTGCCACAGATGTAGCCATGACTCTAGAAGACACATCACTGGAGTCTACTGCAGCATGGAATTGCACTTTGGATGCCTCAATACCATCAGCAGCCACCTGCTCCAGCTCCTTGGCAAGCTGGCCAGGGACCTGTTTTGCTAGGGCCATAACAGTGTCCCATCTGGATTTTTGATACCTAGCAGTATAGGCCATATAATTAGCCTGTCTGAGTCCCAAGGATGCTGCCATGTACTGTTTCTTTGCCATGGCATCAATCCTCCTGGAGTCCTTGTCCGGGGGGTGTGAAGCCAAGGGAATGTTTGCCTTATCACAGGCTGCAGCCTGCACTACCCCAACATGGCTGCATTGTTGTGTAAGGAACTCCGTGTCTGAGCCTGACAATGTATACCTCTTGTCTGTTCTTTTATCCACAGGAGGTATAGTGTTAGGAGTCTTTAAAATTTTAAATGTCTGTTTCCCAAAGATTTGTGCAAGGGAATAGACAGCCTCCTAGACTCTGGGATATCCATCATTTCTACATAGTCAGGCTCCTCCTGGTCATCCACAGCTTCTTCCATAGGAAGCTGGAGGGTTTCAGCCACTTTTTTATAAAACATGAAATGGGAGGGGGACTCAGAAAGCCTAGGAGGAGACACCCCTGAAGGTCTGTCTGGGGAGATGTCCGGGTCAATGGGCACATCCAGACTTTCAAATCCACATTCACTTTCCTCATACTCCTCTTCCTCCTCCTCCGGTTCATAAAACTCCTCTAACTCATACTCTTGAACTGGTGGAACCAGCCGAACCGAGTGCCTGCCTGATGGTGCCGGTTCGGTCGGAACCGTGGAAAGCGACTGAACAATTTTGATCGCTTTGGCTAGCTCTTCAGCGGTTGGAGAGGAAAGTTTTGGCTCCACACCAGCTGATTTTTCTTTTCTAGTTCTTTTAGCCGGAACCGACTCCTCAGAATCGGCTCTCCTTTTGCCCGAAGAAGTCTCGCCCTGGTCAGAGGGCACTCCTTCTGGTTCGGTTTGAACCGAACCGGGCTGGCCATCTGGTTCAGCGGACTTTTTGGCCTCCGTTTCCCTGAGCCTACCAGCTCTCTTTTCTAGGGTAGCTGCAGGGAAATTCTTGCAAATCTGGCAGTCTGCATTGAGGTGGTCAAACCCCAGACAATAAACACAGGTGGTGTGGGGGTCAGCCTTGGCAAAGACTTCCCCACACACACTGCAGTGTTGAAACCCAGTGGGTCCAGTTTTTCTTTTGGGTTTCTCAGACATAGTGCCAGTCCTAACCAAACTTACCCTTTTATGGCAATCCGCCAGGCAAGACCCTCTTATCGGTTCCCAACCGTGTCACGGGTCTTGGAAAAAAACGTAATAAAATCCGTTTTTTTTAGAACCGATAAGAACCGGTAACCACACTCTAAATCACAAATTAAGATTTTTTAAACAACTTGATCGGTTCAAACAGAACCGATAAACCGTTTACAAGTTCCACACAGAATAGAATTAATGTAAAACCTATCTAGTACTTACAAATACCACAGACAGAGACTGAACCGACAGGTAGCGGTTTAAATTCGGTCGAAAACCGAGACAAACGGTACTTTAACCGACAAAATGAACCGAGCAGAAGGAGAAATCTCCGGAGCGACTGTTCAGTGAGGCGGAGTAAAGAATCTGACGGTTTGAGTTTGAAGAACAACAGACAGAGTCTCAACCGACCTCGAGCTCAGCGTTCCATGCCTGGCATGGAAAGTTAACTCTTTCATCTCCGGGGCAGTTCAAAGGTTGGGACTCACTGCATAAGTCAGAATATAGCAAGACTTCATGTTGTTTGAATAGAAGTGGCGGAGACATGCTACCAGCCACGCTGAAATGCACCTAATAACGACAGGCTGACCCAGCCGGGTCTCGCTGAAGGAAACAAACAGTTGTTGAGCCTTGCAAATTTCTTTTGTTCTATCCAGATAGAAACGCAGTGCTCTCTTAACATCCAAAGAATGCAGAGTACGTTCCCCTTCATTCTGGAAGTTAGAAATTAGCAAAGTAGGTAGGTAGGACTAAAGGTTAGTTTAGATGAAATTCTGAGACAACCTTGGGAAGAAACTTAGGGTGAGTCCTAAGAACTACTTTGTCCTTGTGAAATACAGAGTACAGGGGGTCTGTGACAAGAGCATGTATTTCAGAAACTCTATGGGCCGAAGTGATGGCCACCAGGAAGGCCGTTTTCCAAGTGAGAAACTTCAACTCGTAGGTAGCTAGAGGCTTGAAAGGTTTCTGAGTGAGCATGTCTAGCACAAGGTTAATGTCCCAGGCTGCGACTGGACATCTGATAAGAGGTCTGAGATGCAGAATGCCATTAAGAAACCTCTTAACTACAGGCAACTGAGCCAGAGACAAGGAATGTACCGGCTCATGATAAGCTGAAATGGCACAGAGATGAACTTTGACAGTAGAGTACTGCAGACCTGAATTTGAGAGGTCTAAGAGGTACTCCAATACTTTATTTGGTGGGCAGAAAAAAGGGTTCAAATAGCATTTTTCACACCAGAGAGAGAAACGCTTCCATTTGACTGTGTAGGTTTTTCTAGTGGCTGGTTTACGTGCAGCCAGGAGAATATCTGAAACCCTACGGGAAACACTGAACCTATTCACCTCTGTCTCTTCAGGAGCCAAGCATGAAGGTGAATCACCTTCAGATTGGGATGGACCACAGGCCCATGTCAGAAGGTTCGTCTGAAGGGGAAGTGCCTTTGGAAGGGTTGCCGACAGACAAGTGCCGTATACAACTGGATCACCACTCTTGAATCGGTGCTCTTAATATTTCTCCCTATATATCCCAGTACTATACATTTCTTTACCACTTCTCTACAGTGGAGGTCAAAGGTTAATCTATTATTGACCAAGATCCCAAGGTCTTTTTCCTCTTTGGTTGAAATTAACTCCCTGCCATTCAAACTGTATTTGGCTTTCACATTTGCGGAATCAAAGTGCATTACCCTGCACTTATCAGAATTGAAGGCAAGTTTATTACAATTTGCCCAGTTAGCTAAATTATCAGTACCGTCTTCAAATCTTCTTGTATCCCCATCACAGTCAATAATTGCACTCATTTTCATGTCTTCTGCAAATCTGCAAAGCCAAGCCTCTTTTGGACACTGGAAGGTGGAAATAAAAATATTAAAAAGTACAGGTCCCAGGCCGGCCCGGTGGAACAGAGCTGAAGTGCTGGATGCCTTACCTCGCACCATGTTGGCAGCCTGGGTTCGGTAATGACCTTGGGTCATCAGGGAGCCAGCATTGGGTGTGGGGGGGGGGGAAGAGTGGGACTGAGCAGCCGAAAGGCAGCTCTCCCCTCCTGGGATGGCTGTCTGCCCTTCCCATAGTTCCACTCCCATCGAGTGGAGGTCTGATGGGATGTGTCGGCAGGAGGGGGCAGCAGCAATTGCCAGGGGTGGGGCGGAAGGGGCAGAGTCTGTACCTGGCGTGCATGTGCACCTCCATGCACATGCATGCACGTGTCTGGGTCCTGGGTCGGAGCGAAAACCAGGGGAAAAAGCACATAAAAATCTAAATTAAAAAAAAAAAAAAGTACAGGTCCCAGGACCGACCCCTGAGGGACACCACTAGTCACCTCTCCTCCCGCTGTGGTGACCGCAACTACTCCCTCACTCCGACCAGGCTGCACCCCCGGATCTAAGCCCCCACAGGGAAGGGCTGCCCTATCCTCCCAGGGCACTCTATCTATAGTGTAGTGAGCCTGTCGGAGTGGAGGGCCCGGGAGAGTGAGGAGCCCAGCACTGGGAGTGTGGAGCTGGCAGCAGTGCCTTCGCCTATCCTCTGGAGGTTTTTTTTTTTCCTGTTTTTCCTCCGTTTCCCCTGATGCTCGGTCCTGCAATGGCGTCAATGGCACTAGTGACGACGCCTGCCGCAGCACAGCACCGCCCCTCGCAATGTGTGGCGACGCAAACTCGGCTTTCCCCTGGTCTCCACCAGAGGTCACCCCTGTGCAACGCAACCCCTAGAGCCCTCCCCGGGAAGAGAGAGCAGTCCTCCGGGTGCTCAATCTCTTCCCTCCCCTGCCGACCACCGATGAATCAAGCTCGTTCCCGAACCCAGGTCACCGGCGTAGCGCGAGGTGCGTCATTAGTCACCTCTCCTTAATCGAAGTAATTACCCATAATAGAAACTCTCAGATGCTGTGATTTTCACTAGCAGTCAGGATATAAAGAATCTTTTCTCCTTTACAACAGAATTACTGTAACATTCAGAACATTCAGAACTTGTTTTTGGACAATAATATGGTGTTAAATGCCACCAAAACAGTATGACATTTTATAATCCTAGAAAAAAAAATTCTGACACACTTTTGACTACCTTGATTGTGTTCTTACTGAATAGGTTTCCACATTCAAACACTTCTTTCTCTTTCTTAGTGCACATTTATATGATTTCCACATTTCTTCTTTGATTAAGTCACTACAGTACATCAATGATTTGAAATTTTATATAATTAAACTCACGTTTTTTGCCATTCACCCATCTTTTTACTGGCACAAAGTTTTCTTTGGATTATTCTTGATTACTTTTTCTGTACTACTCAGCAAGCAAGGTGCTAGGTCTGCACCTCAGTTACCTTCTTGTACTCATCACTGTGTATTGTTCAAACATTTGAATTGGCTGGCAAACATAGTATTTCAATTTGGGTCTACATGCAGGAAAAAACAAAAGGCACAACTCTGGCCCTGGTACTACCCCATTTCTCAATTTTTTTCAGTAAAGTGAACAAGTCATTCGAACTAGATCAGTTGCTTCCAAGCATCTTTTTGTCCTCAGGATGAGCACTTCAATTGGTCAAGGGGCAGTTAGGTACGAAATATTTTTTTTCTGTTAACTTTTTGCCACCAATGACTGCACAAGCTACTTCTGTTTTTTGCTTTAAGCATTTAAGAATGCATCTTCTTTCTAACAATGTATACAACTGTAAATAATGATAATTTGATTTTGTATTGTCTTTTACACGCACAATAGTCCGCCATGAAAACTGGTCAATAAGCTAATGGACTTACCAGTTATCAAAGTAAAATGAAATGAAGATTTGTCTAAATTCAAAACAAACCCAAACTTTTTTTTTTCCACCAGGAGCATTGTTTGCTTCATTGAGAACAGGGCTCTTCCTTGGTTCTCCCAGACACCAACCAGTTATCTAAGTGGACAGACTGTCACTCCACATTGACGTACTGCTGCTACTATAGCCAGGCACTTTGTGAATACTCTTGAGACAGAGGCAAGTCCAAAGGGCACTGCCGTGTACTGGTACTGATCCATTCCTATTCTGAAGTATAAGTATTTTCTAGGACTTGTTCTTGGAGTGTGGAAATAAGCCTCCATCAGATCTAGTGAGCAAAGCCGGCCGGTGGTGCTGAGGGCTGAGGTGCTGAGTGCCACACCTTGCGCCACGCCGGCGACCCAGATTCGGGTGCAGACTCAGGCTGGTGGGGGAGGAGAGGATCGAGCATCCAGAGGACTGCTCTCCTCTCCTATGGTGGGAACCAGGGGTTTCCCCGCCCTGCAATGATCCCCAGTGGAGATCAGGGCACTGCATCAGGTGGGGATGTACAAGTTGGGAGAGGCGGCAGAAGATGTCTGTGGGAGGGGGCGGTCTGTTCCCTCGCTATGCCGTCATTGCACATCCACCGCCTCAGGGGCAACCAAGACAGAAAAATCCTCCAGCACCAGGACGTAGACGACGGTCCCCAGGGGCAGACACACACGTCCACCGCTGGTCCCTGCCCGGTTGACTCTCCCGGGTCTTCTCCTCTCTCCGGAGCCTCGGAGGGGAGGACTCTGTCCCCGATTCCTCACTGGATGAGGAGTCAGGCAGGGCAGTAGTGTCCATTGAGCGGGTCACACCCAAAGGGGCTCTGGTGTCCAGGGTGAATAAAGAAATTTGCCCCCCCCCACAAAAAAAAGGAGGATCTAGTGAGCAAAGCCAACCATGCTGTAAAGACAAAACTACTGTTTGCAAGATGACCATTTTGAACCTTTTCTTTTTTGTGCATCTGTTCAGACACCTTAGATCGAGAACTGTCACCACTCAACTGATTTTTTTTTTTTCTTTATGAGAATATACCTTGAGGAAATAACGTTCCCATTTCTATTACTGGTACCTTCTGCACAGCATTCAGAGCTTGCAGCTTTTGAACTTCCAGTTTAATCTGCTGCCACTCTACTGATGAATTTGGCCTGACATTTTTTTAATTTCTTTTGCTTTGGACTTGTAACAATACAGACTAAGACTATTCTCAACTTCCAGAGCCTATTTGTCTGCTGCAACAGACTGCCACTGCTGGAAATGGTGAGGCAGAATGGGGTGCCCCTCAGCATACATCAGGAGCATTTGTTTGTGGTGAAAGAGCTGGGACGGATGTTTGCCTCATCCACCTCTAGTCTACCTCTATTTGAACCTCTGGTTGCACTATGGTTGATGGGGGTACTACCTGTGATAGTACCTCCTTCCCATGCCTACCCTGCCATTGGGTCGATGGTGCCCTCTGGAATTTTCTTTTTTAACAAGGTTTTCAAAAGTAGCTTTGTTTTGATCAGTCTTATTCATATAGCACTCTGATCTCCAGTGAGAGATGCACTTTCAAATGTGATGTCACAGAAGAAAAAATTACATATCATAGTAATATTGTTTCTTACAGGGGATCTCCCAGTAGGATTAAACCACGTCAAGTCAGCAGCTTTATTTTGTAGATACACAGCTATAGCTGTGATTCTTAACCATGCAAACCTTCTGGTACATACTACATTTGTCAGGGCCCTGTCTGCTACTGTATATCATTAATGTCCACAGCTATTTCCAACCGGTGTTTAGCTGTATCAAGACCTGCTTTTACATTCTACAGCAACTCAGGCCTCTCAGAGGGCAGACTGCCACAGAAAGGTAGCCCAGCTTCCCACAGTTCTCCCTGGTAATGTAATGTGCAACTCAAATATGCCATTTCCCTCATTAATGTTGAGGGTGGCAGAACAGTAAGATTCCTTAAGAAGTGTGTCCATTGATCTGGAATTCTAAAAACATTTGTGGTGGTTTGGGTTTGCACTCAGAGTCAAGATCAAAGGGCAACCCAGGGAAGAATGGGAATCCTAAATGGCATCTTCCGTCAATGAATGAGGGTAGTGCGACCCACTGCTTTACTGCCACTTTGGTAACCGTAGATGGCAGTGCAGTTGAAAGCTTGCAGACATCACTGGCTAGGAAGAGCACACGTGTTGGTGCAACAGGTGTGCCAGCACCTGAAGATACATGCATGCTCTCAGTGGGAAGGCCCAATATGGGGAAAAATTACCACTGTCTGTGCAGGTGACTGCCCTTCCCCATGTCTATCTTGGGCTGCTGCCTGCCTGATAGAGGGCCCCAGGAGTCCTTGGCCACTGGCGGCTTAATCATGTGAGGGGAGTCTGCTATGGTTGCCTTGGAGCAAATGGCAGAACCCTACGGGGGGGGGGGGACAGCCCAGTGATGTGTCATGGGTCCCAAAGGAACAGACCAAAAGGAACTCCGTGGATGGAAGAAAGCACTGGTGGGGACCAGAGGAGGCCCTGTTGAGGGGGCCAGTAAAAAGAAAAATAAGAAAAAACAATCTACCTCAACCCACTATCAAACCCCTTCTTGATCCAACACAGATGCACCATAGCTCCCCCCCCGATCTATACCTATAAAGTGACACAGCAGGACAGCAAGACCCTTTGTCTCTTGTTATGTAGCTTTTAAAATGAAAAATCTGTGAAGTGCCAGCCACTCCTTTGGGCCGCCTGGGATCTAGGGTTCTCCTCTTCAGAGGATAAAGTGCTGACAGGTGTAACCAGTTGGCCCGTGTGCTGCTGGGGTCAGTCTGGACTCTCCGGTGCTCCAAGGTGGCAAGGGCCCGGTGCCTATCATCCAGTTGTCCGGGGCACCATTTTCCGTTTTCTCCCTCAGGAGCGTGGTGTGCCGCTGACATCAAGGCGCACACAGATGTCTGTCATGCTCCTATTCAGTGGGGGCCCGAAAAAGTGCTGTTTCCCCGGCCTCCACCAGGAGCCAGCAAACACCAGGCCACAGACCTCCCCCTTCCCCCCTGGGAGAAGGCAAGCAGTTGTCAGACGTTCAAGCATTCTCCCCCAGCAGGCCCTCCGGCACTTGAGTCCATTCCAGAACCCGGGTCGCCAGCGTTGCAAGCGGAAATCCAACCCCTGCGCCAATGGGCTGGCCATAGTGCCATTTTTCAGTCAATTTATTATAGCTGAGATCCCAACATTTGTTTCACCCTCAGAATTTTGCTTGAAACATTAAAATATGCTTTGCATTCTACAATCACAGTAGTTCAAAGGCAGCATTAGGTGGCAAACTTACATTTACATAGTATGTTTATAATTACTAGCTAAATCTTACCTAAACTTGTAGGTTTAAGAAGAACATCCAGCACATCATAAAATGGAAGGCTTTTCAGCTGAACATCAGGGTGAACAGGTGGAATGGGAGGGGACAGCTGCTGCATCTCAAAATGAGGCTTTGTATCTTGCAGAAGTACTGAAGTAACTGTTGACGAGGGGGACTGGGTCGTTGAAGAGGAGGAAAGGGAACGGATTCCAGCCACAGTCAAATCAGAGTCTACTGAAGAAGGGTTGCTATCCGATGGGAACCCCGAAGACTTTAGGGCTGACAAGTCTGAGAGGCTTTCACCAGTCCTGGGGTAGCGCCGCCTATACAGCTCTCTGATTTTAATCTGGACAGCTGGGCTGCAGCCGCTCTTTAATAAGTGCAACGCCCTCACCAAGAGGTCATGCTTTCGTCCACTTTTATTGCGTCCGGCAAAGCCCAGCAACACCTGCAGCTCGGAAACACGAAAACTGGAAACCATGTTCTGAAATGGAGAAAACAGAACAAATAACTTTGAGACATGAGCTTGTAAAGTACAGCCTTATTTGTGTATTTCATGGTGTACTTCACTGTCTAGAACCTTCCTCACTTATTAACCTTGTTATTCAAGTGGTGGGTTTGGAGTTTTTACCAAAAGACCCTCTAAATCATAAAAGTGTACCAGGAAAAAAAAAAAGCCCATTAAATGGCATGGGGTCAGGACACTTACTATAAGAAGTGGAATGGATCAGTCAGCTGGTTCCTCTGCCAAAACACAATTCCAGCTCCTCCTTTCTGCATTATTTAAAAAAAATTATGCTTTTAAGGCCTGGCAGCACAGTCTGGTAATGCACTGCATTACTAAGTAGAGAAACAAGGGAATGAATATGATCCCAACTCCCTCACTCTGGGGTGGTGGAGCTCTGAGCAATTTGCAGGGACAAAGGAGTGGGAATAATAATAATAATAATAATAATTTTATTTGTATAGCACCTTTCAATATGTCAAGGTACTGAACAATTTTAAAAACAGTTCAAAACACTACATAAAAACAGAACATGTACATAAAAATCAACATACCAACAAAATAGAATATTTATAATAAAATCCAAACATTAATAAATAACTTAATTATCTAAAAAAGCCATATTCCACAGGTAAGTTTTCAGATCTCTCTTAAAAAGCTCCACGGAGGTGCACTGCCGTAACCGATATGGTAGAGAGTTCCAAAGAGTGGGTGCAGCATTCGAGAACGCTCTGCTGCTGGAAGATTTTAAACTCACTCTTGGGATCTCTAACAACCCCATATCGGCCAGCGAATGTCAGTCAGGGCAGTAAGGAACCAGGAGGTCTTTCAGATAGGCTGGACCCTGAGTCGTGAAGGGCTTTAAAAAGTCAGTAAAATGACTTTAAAGGTGATCCGCCCACCGCACAGGAAGCCAGTGCAGTTCAGCATAAGGGAGTGATATGACAGGACCTACTTGTCCCAGTCAATACCCGGCTGCAGCGTTCTGCACCAGCTGTAGGTGGGTTTCAACCCAAAGCCCAAAGTACAGGCGTTGCAATAGTCCAAGCGTGAGGATACAAAAGCGTGAACCAGAGTAGGCAGGGTCGGACGGAACAAGGTGCCTAACCCTGGCAATATTCCTAAGATGATAAAAGGAAATCTTGACAACGGCTGACACCTGAGCTTTAAGAGTCAGCCTGTCATCAGAATAAACCAAGAGCTCGCACCCGTTCTGAGGGCGGCAGAGATACTCACCAAGGACAATTCCAGATGGTGCACCAATACCCGGCCTCACCATCCGACCTCCTGGGCCCACTACCAGCACCTCTGTTTTCTCGAGTTCAACTTAGCCAACTAGAATCCATCCAGTCTTGGATCTCCCCAGACAGTTGTTAAACACCGAGAAGCTCCATCCTGGTCGGGTGCAAAAGACAGATAGAGCTGGGTATCATCAGCATAGCAGTGAAACCTCAGCCCATATAGTCTAATGATACCCCTCGAGGGGGCAGCATATACACTGCAAACAACATGGGTGACAGCACGGATCCTAGGGCCTCCACACAACAAAGAAATTGGGTCAGAGGAAAAAATTCCCGACACAACTCTCTGCGATCTCCCGGTAAGGAATGACGTGAACCATTGCAATACGGTTCCAGATATTCCACAGATTTGCCCCAGGCGAGCTAACAACACCATGTGGTTCACAGTGTCAAAGGCTGCAGAGAGATCAAGAAGAACAAGAATGGAACATCTCTTACCAGTTACAGCTGCCCACTCTACAGTTCCTACTGTGGTCCGTGGAGAGTGCCGATGACATGGGTAACTGTGCAACTTCTGCTCCACCCCTTCCTACATGCGGCATGAGTGCAGCACATCAACATCTACCATTACAGTATGAAGGGCAGGCTCACAAATAGTGGATAAAAATCCACCCATGCTGTAAATGACTGTTGATAACACACACACACACACACACACACACACACACACACACACACACACACACACTTTATGTCATTGCCTCTGCTGCTACTACTACTGACTGTGGATGATGGACGTTTCTCCTGGGTCAGCACCACCTGAACATGGGGGCCACCACAGGGGTCACACCTAAAAAAAGAAAACACTGGCTCAAAAAACAGTTTGCATAGAAGAAAAAGTCCTCACTATAGGACACAATTTATACTGATTTTAATAGTTAAAAAGCAGTAAATACAAACAATTCAATGAGTGAAAAACAGGGGTAGCACCCTCCTCAACCGTCAACGTTTCATGTCATCAACAGACGCTTTTTCAAGATGTTAGCAGCATACACCAATAACATTTAAATAGTGTTTACACCCCCATTTTTTTAGCTTTAGGGGACTTGAACAAGATACACTAGGTCCAAAAGGAGGAGATCTGGACAATAAACTGTTGTGCCGAGAAACTTTTTGGCAGTATCGATTCAGGTTGAGCTGTTTCCCAGGACTAAATGATGTGTTTCAGTTAACCCCATTTTTGAAACAGCGTAGATAGAAACCAGTGTGAATAGTATAGGAATTCAGAACTTGCTTTTCTTCAACTAAATAAGCTGCACAGGCTGATCATTTATTGCTCACTGTAGTAGTAGATAAAAAAACATTTTTAAAAATATATGCAGTCCTTTAGCTATTCTAGCATGAATTTGAATACCTATTTCTTGCATATTATGCTCCTTTTTTAGGATATAAGCACTGTAATATATAGTAACAAATGCTTTATGTATGATGTATTTAAGTCTTTAAATGTTTTTCATATTTTGGGGGGTTGGGGTGTAAACACTATTTAAATGTTATTGGTGTACGCTGCTGACGTCTTGAAAAAGCGTCTGTTGATGTGAAACGCTGTTGGCTGAGGAAGGTGCTACCCCTGTTTTCCACTCATCGTATTGTTTGTATTTACTGCTTTTAGCTATTAAAATCAGTATAAATCGTGTCCTATAGTGAGGACTTTTTCTTCTATGCAAACCGGTTTTTGAGCCAGCGTTTTCTTTTTAGATTTGTTACATGTTTGTAGCGAGGCTCCGGTTTCTAGCATACGACCTGAGCCACTCGGTGTGAAGTACCCCACAAGGGGCAAATAACAGTGCACTATCAGCTGGCAAAAAACTCCAGTTAGGGTTCATACCACAGTGGTTACCACCCCTACCACCCCATCCCCACCCTCCACACATGAACAAGCACTGGGGTAATCAGCCTAACTCTCACCCCATTCCATGTGTAAACAAGCTGAGGTGGTGTGGTATAGGAGAAACATAGAAACATAGAATTTGACGGCAGATAAGGACCGCTTGGCCCACCCAGTCTGCCCATTTCCCTACCTACTGGATAAGCTGCAGATCCTAGTTAACTAGCAGCCTACTTCTTTCTACCCCCAACCCCCAGAATTGCCTTATGACTATCCCATGCATGCTTGAATTCCACCACTGATTTTGACTCCACATCCTCCTCCGGAAGGCCATTCCATGCATCCACAACCCTCTCTGTGAAAAAATACTTCCTTAAATTACCTGAGCCCCCATCTTCAAATTGTGCCCTCTTGTTCTTGCACACCTGTTTTTGAAAGATGCTACCCTCTTGGACTTTGTTGATTCCCTTGAGGTACTTGAAGTTTCTATCATGTCCCCCCTCTCCCTCCTTTCCTCGAGGCTATACATATTAAGCTCCTTAAGTCTCTCTTCATATGTCTTCCGGTGCAGACCCTGCACCATTTTAGTTGCCCTCCTCTGGACAGCTTCCATCCTGTCTATGTCTTTGCGGAGATTGGGTCTCAGGAACTGCACACAGTACTCCAGATGGGGTCTCACCAGCTGTCTGTACAGAGGGATAATAACTTCCTGTTTTCTACTGGTGATGCCTCTCCCTATGCATCCCAGTATCCCCAACCCCTCCTTGCTGCCCTCTCACATTGCTTGCCCATCTTTAGGTCATCTGATATGACTACCCCCAGGTCCCTTTCCATTTTTGTTGTTGTTAGTATCTCACCCCCGGGGTTTTGTTTCCCAGGTGCATTACCTTGCACTTCTTAGCATTGAATCTAAGCTGCCATACATTTGACCATTCCTCTAACCTTGCCAAGTCCCTTCTCATCCTTTCCACCCCACCCTGTGCATCAACTCTGTTGCAGATCTTAGTGTCATCTGCAAAGAGACATACTTTTCCTTCCAGTCCTTCTGCAATTTCGCTTATAAAGACATTGAAGAGGACTGGTCCTAAGACTGAACCCTGCGGTACCCCACTAGTAACCCTCCTTTCTTCTGAGTGGACTCCATTTACTATTACTCTCTGTGTCCTATTCTCCAGCCAATTCTTTACCCAGGCTGTCATCTTGGGACCCACTCCCAGGCTGGCTAACTTATATATTAATCTTTTGTGTGGGACTGTGTCAAATGCCTTGCTAAAGTCTAGGTGGCCATGTCACAGCCCCTCCCTGATCTACTACTTTGGTCACCCAGTCAAAGAAATCTATCAGATTAGTCTGGCATGACCTTCCGCTGTGAATCCATGCTGCTGGGGTCTTGTGCGCTCTGGCCTCTAGATACTCGACAATTCTTTCCTTTAGAGTGATTCCATCATTTCCCTATCACTGAGGTTAAACTAACAGGTCTATAGTTTCCTGCTTCTGCCTTGCTCCCACTTTTGTGAGGGGAATCACATCTGCCCTCCTCCAGTCCTGGGTACCACCCCATCCTCCATGATTTGTTAAAGAGGGTAGTCAGTGGTGTCACTAGTTCTACCCTTAGTTCTTTTAGAATTTTGGGATAGATCCCATCAGGCCCCATTGCTTTGTCCACCTTCAGTTTTAAGAGTTCTTTCAGAACCCTTTCTTCTGTAAATGGGCTGGTATCAACTTCTGTATCCAGAGTGTTACTACTGTTTGTTTTATGTACCTCCCCCTCTTCCTTTGTAAATACTGAGCAAAAATATTTGTTTAGTATCTCTGCCTTTTCACATTCTCCCTCTGCCCCCCTCCCTCCCTTTATTAAGCCTCACTATCCCTCCCTTGGTCTTCCTTTGCTCCCTGATGTACCTATAAAAGGTTTTATTCCCCTTCTTAACTGAGTTGGCTATCTTTTCCTCAGTTTGGGCCTTTGCTGTTCTGACTGCCTTCCCAGCCTCCTTTTGCTTTAACTGATACAGTTCTCTGTCCTGCTCCTGCTGAAATTCCTTGTACTTCCTGAATGCTTTCTTTTTCTCTTGAACCTTCACTGCCACTTCCTTTGAGAACCATAGTGGTTTCTTACATCGTCTTGTTTTGTTTATTTGCTTCACACAAAGGCTCGTTACCTCTGTGATGGCAGTTTTTATTATTCCCCATTGTTCTTCCACCCCTCCTTCCCACCCATTTGCTAGTGCATTCCTTAGGCACTCACCCATTTTGGCAAAGTCAGCCCTCCTAAAGTCCAGTACTTGACTTTATTGCTGTGTTTATTGTGAACCATACTGTTCGATGGTCGCTAGTTCCCAGATGGCTACCCACTTCTACATCTGTGATCCTCTCTCCATCTCCATTTGAGAGTATCAAGTCTAATATTGCTCCCTCTCGAATGGGCTCCAGTACTAGTTGTCTAAGGCATACCCCCTGTAGGGCATCTAGAATAACTGCACTCTTGAAGTGGCAGCTGCAACTACGCTCCAGTTAACATCTGGCATATTCAGATCACCCATCAGCAATATCTCCCCTTTTCTGCCATTCTAAGTATACTTTCTATTATTTCCTTGTCCATTTCCTCCCCTGAGAGGTTCTATGTCACAACCCTGTGCGATTGTGGTGCCATTGCCTGTCTCCAAATTTACCCACAGTGCTTCTTCTCCTCCCTGTTTACCCTTTTGTTCTGTTGCTTTTATTCCTTCCCTTATGTAAGAACTACTCCTCCCCACTTTTACCCTCCCTGTCCCTCCTGTAGATAGTGTATCCTGGTATGTTTACGCCCCAGTCATGGTTTTGTGTGTACCATGTTTCTGTGACTGCCACGATATCCAGATGTTCCTCCTCCATCAAGGCCACTAATTCAGGAAGCTTGTTACCTAGACTACGGGCATTGGTACTCATTGCTCTCCATTTTTTGATGGCCTTACCTTCTGTTGCAGCATCCCCCACTGACCGTTCTACCTTGGTCTTTTTCTCATTTAGTACCCTGTTTTGTAGGGAGAGGCTGGGATTTTTCTGCTGCTTGTCAGAATGGGGTGAGTCAGGCATGACGACCCCAACACACACCCCAATGCCTGTTGGTGTGTGGAGGGTGTGGGGTGGGGTGGTAGGGGTGGTAACCGCTGTGGTATGAACCCTAACTGGAGTTTTTTGCCATGAATAAATATGTATGTATAAAATATGTAGTTTGTGTGTGTGTGTAATACCACATTTCCATACTTTTGTCGCTGTGCTATGAACCTTAACTGATGCACTGACGGAGTTTTTTGCAATGAATTTCCCTTCTTTTTGATAAAGTATGGTGGGAGCGCAGGCCCTCCAGGCCCTGTGCTCCCTTCATATTGACCATTTTTTGCGTAATGGCATGCGTATGTGGGAGCCCCACTTACATATAACTACGGAGCCATACAGCAGCACTATAGGGCAGGAACCCTTTTAACAGTAATTTGCCAATATCTCAGCAACTGTAGCACCTAGGAAAAAAATTCCAGTGCCGTTGTGATCATGACAGTGAGTACTCCACACGACATAGATCGACCAAATCCATATCTCGCATCGTTTACAAGATATGGCCACTGAAATGCACTGAAAAGGCACCCATAGAACTCTTGTAACATGTTTTTGCCAATATCTCCATAACCGTAGAAAGTAGGGAAAAGTTTCCACTGCTGGTGTAATCTATGATTTCCAAACTTGTTTCTGCAGGTGAGCTAAGCTGTAGGTAGCGAAACCTCCGTATCTCGCTTCGTTTTCGAGATATAGGCACCAAAAGGCGTAACGGACGCCATAATGTTTATCCTATGGGACATTTCTCAACTTCGTAATGCTGTGACTTTGGGCCCTTCGAATGTTTTGGCACCAAATCACAAAAAAGGCACATCTGTGGGACTAGGGCTTGCCACCCCGCAAATTTCAGCCCAAAAGACCCAACTGTTTAGTTGCAGGAGGATGGCAAAGATTTGCAGTTTTTTTGGCAAAGCTCTTTCGCAAATCACGAAAGTTTCACAAAACACAGCACAAAACTTTCGCATTTGCAAAAGTGTCGCAGACGTTTTTCCCGCAATTTGCGAAAGTACTGTACTAGTGGCTCAGAGTTTGAAAACCGCATTTCTGGGGGGGGGTTACCCCCAAAATAAGATAGGGCTGGCATCCTCAAGACCCGACTAGGTAAGCCCAACAGTCAGTATTTACCAAGAGGGTCCCAAATTTAAAACGGCAGGCATTTTTCTCTCTCGCTAACTGAAAACAAGATGGCAGCAGCACGAAAGTAAAAGGGCCATTTGTGAAAAGAAAACTGTACTTGCGACACTTTCGTGAGACACATATATTTTTCCCCAATGACTATAATGGGAAATTTGTTTTCTGAATAACTTTTGAACGGTTTAATATTTTTACACCAAATCTTCGAAAGGCACATCGGTGACCCGGACTGCATCTTTCCCGAAGATTTCAGACCGGAAGGACAAATTGTGCAGGCTGTGGGCATGAGCAAAGAAACATGTCAAACGTCCTTTTTTTTTTTTTGCGTTTTTTTGGCATTCTGCAGCTCCACAACTGTACATCCGACCACAACGCAACTTGACAGATCCAGAGATCTATGGTACCAGACCACGCATGCAGAATTTCAGGCAAATAAGTCACACGCTGGCAAAGTTATTAAGGTACAAAATTTGAGGTTTAACATTAAAGTGCTTACTCAACCCTAACTACAGTGCCACTACCGTGGCACTATAATATACACATATATACGTGGATGATACAGTTATTTCTGCATCTGGCTCCTGTTCCCATGATCTTACCTCACAGCTTCAGCTGGTTTTCGACAATATTCAGCTCTGGTTCCAGTCTAACCAACTATCGCTCAATGCCCAAAAAAATAAATAAATGAAAGTCTCCATGACTTCTGGCACCCATCAAAGGCTTTCCAGACTCACCCCTCTCCCTTCTTTTGACACCCTTGATGGTGCTATTATTGAGGATGTATCCTCTTAAGTACCTCGGGATCTGGCTCGAACATCAAAAGCAAGTATCCCTCTTCCTGTCAGCCATGAAATTGTTTTAAAGATTATTCTCCCTATTGTTGATAATGGTGACAGTCTATAGTGGAACTCCCAAACTGGACCCCCACTCCACTCTTTTTGTCATTTTGCTTTAGATTGTTCCTCTCATACCCACCACTGCTCACTCTACTCTGCCCTTTCACTACCCTCTCTTGATGATAGGTGCCCTTCTCATTGCACTTCCTTTACATCTAAATTCTGGTTTGGTCCTCTTTCTTCCTACCTTACATCCCTTGTATTCTCCCTCAATTTCCTGCTACCCTCTACACAATAACACTTCCCTCACTATTTCTTCCAAAAATCTACTGTTGGTCAATCTGCTTTCTCATACTGCTTCCCTAAACGTTGGTCCTCCCCTCGCTTGGCAATATGCTCTGCCTCTTCAGTTTTCTCCTTAAAGTCTCTACTTCATGACTTTTCTTCTCCCTCCTGCAACTCAGCAACTGTCCATGACTCTCTTCCTCACCACACACACATACACACACTCACAAAAGTTCTGCCCTGACCACTTGTTTCCTTCATTGTGTGCAACTCTAGTATAGGGAATAAGGAATAGGACATGCTATAAACAACTTGCAAGCAAGAAACATTAGAAACACATCCCCCTCACCCCCAGAGCACATCTGGAAACGAGCGGTTAGCACCTCAGCATGTCTTTCCTGCTGAAACTTTTGAAGTAATAAATACATAAAGTATACAGATGTATATTTTAAGCGCTGAAATTTGTGCTCTTTAAATAAGGTAACCCCAGGCAATTTTGATGGAGGGGAATCAAGCAAAAGAACTTTCAGTGACAGTGTATTGGAGAGATTTACAAAACTAAAATGCATTAAATTCAACCTTTAGTATGGCCTTTTAAAGGCTTGGGATATTGTATCTAAAAATTTCAAGACCATACACTAGCCTCCAAAAAGTTATTCAGTACATTTATTTTATTTTATTGAAATCTAGGATTACAAAAACCTTTGAGTAGGAACTGCTCATTTACAAAGGATCCACGTCAAAGGAATGGGGGTATACATACAGTACATACAAAGGTCAACATAATAATACATAGTTACACAATAAAAAGAAGTAAGAGACTGAGGCTTAGGAAATTCCAGTAATTCAAAATGTGTCAAATGTCAGGTACCATGACATACCAGCCAAGGGCAATCTTGGAAATAAGCAGTGCAAGTGAGAGGGAAGGGGGTATGCAGGCAGGAAGGTCACTGTCGGAGGGTAGAGGGTGAGGGTAAGAGCTCTAAAGGGGAGGGATGAAAGTCAGGAAATGCCTGGGGGGAGGAAAGGGAGAGGGGGCAAGGCGGGGAGAGGTAGCTGTCAAGACTGAAGTGGAGGGCAGTGAGCGGTGGGCCCCTGAATAAGCGAGGCAGTCGCAACGACTAGTTAAAATGAGATGAAGTCGGAGTTGTGTCTTAAAAGGGCCAAGAGCAGCAGCAGTAAGGGTTTCTTTGTTGAGAGTAGTGTACCACTGTGGTGCTCTGTGGGCAAAGACCCTCTGGCCCATGGTAGTCCGGCATCTGGGGACAAGGAAGGTTAGTTGTTGTGAACTTCTAGTTCGCTGGGTGCTGTGGTGGTCAATGAGAAGCTTTTCAATGCCCGAAGGCAGGACCCCAAGGAGGACTTTTTTGGCTAAGAGGCAGGTTTGATACTGTATCCGGCTGATGAGAGGAAGCCATCCTGCCCGAGTGTACAGGTCACAAGTGTGTGTAAGTCGGTCAGCCCCAGTTAGCAGCCTGCATGCTTTGTCGAGTGCAACTGTAATTCTGCGGAGGGCAGAGGCAGAGCCATAAATTGCTAGCCCGTAATCGATGATGGAGGTGACAGAGTTGTTGATAGCCAACCAGAGAGTGTCAGGAGTCATGCAGTGTTTGTGCCTGTAGAGCAGGCCTATACGGATGTTGGTGGCTTTGGCGACCGAATCTATGTGCCGATGGTAGGAGAGTAAGCTATCCAATGTGACACCTAGGTATTTAAAATCAGGAACGTGTTCAAGTAAGGTCCCTGTTTGGTTTAGGATGGTGAGGTCACAGGATTTGTACTTGCTCCTGGCATTGTAGAAGGTCATAACCTTTGTTTTGCTGTAATTCATGACCAGTTTGTGTGACTTGAACCATTCTTCGATGCGCATGAATTCAAGCTGTAATTGTTTTTCAAGGAGCTCTGCGTTTTGGTGGCTGGTGAACATGACTGCGTCGTCGGCATAGAGCAGTAATTTCTGGTGGCAGACACTGGGAAGGTCGTTGAGGAAGAGGCTGAAGACATGGTTAGATGCTGTTGTGTATGGATTTCAACACTCAAAATCCTTGCTGTGCATGGGCAAACGTTGTTGTCCACAGTTCAAATAACAAAGAGTTGCAGTGTATGGTAATATCCTGTTAAGTCAGTCATCGACAAAAGTTGTATTTAATATATTAACCGATTATAAGCAATGAAAGGTAGGTGGGTGGAGAACGGATGGGTCCTGGTTACTACTACTATATGAAAACTGATATTTTTGCCTTTTTATTTCCTTAATCTCGGCTCTATACCCCTTCGGTCCAAGGGGTGGCTGTTCAACCTTGCCCCTGCTGTCCCAAGCTTCCCCAGCACTTACCTGTATTCAGGACCCCCCCCCCACAAATTCCCCCTCATGGTGGGGCTGGAGAGGGGAGGACCATCCTCCCCCCCAGTACAGAAATCCAGAAGGGACCTTCAGCGAGCACTGGCAATGATGCGGACCCATGATCAGCAGACAAGAGCTTCATTAAGCCACCCCAACCACCATTTTCCACATTTTCTCCGCAGCCACGGTGGCACGGGATATGCTTGTGCCTGGAGGCACACATGCATCCCGGAGCTGCAGTTTCCCCACCCTTGACCGCAGTCAACTGCTTGTGCACTGGTGCCACAACCACATCTCCACCTGGTGGCAGCCAACAGCAGAGTCAACCTGCCACCCCAATCTGAGAGAGGACAGCTGCCAGGCAGCTACTTGATCCACTCCTATCCCTTCCCCCTGCCAAACCCTGGTGACCAAGCTTGTTCCCAAACTCTGGTCACCAGCATGGTGAGAGGTAAGGCACTAGGCACCACTATCCTCTCCACCACCAAGTCGGCCTGAAATTTTCACTTCAGACATACAGTAAAACCATTATACTATTAAAAACAACATGGAAAACCATGCCCAAAATGGCTCGTGTTTCCATCTTGGGGCTGAGATGACAACATGGGCCCCTTGAGCTTCCCTGTAGAGGTCTACATGATATCATCTCAACCTCAGGATGGAAAAACAGCCTCACTGTGTATGGATGCCCAGGCATTATTCTCCATTATCAATGTTAGGAGACAGGAGTGGGAAAAGTGGAAGGAAATTTGGGATAGATGGAAGATCACTCAGAGAAGACAGGGTGGGACACATGGACGATCATTCTGATAATTCAGCGAAGAATCACATACTGCAGTAAGACACAACTTGCTTATTTGGAAATCAGTTCCAGAAGATCAAGCATTAGAATGTATCCAATTTGGAAAGGAAAAGAGAAGTGGAACGTGACTATCAGTGTGGTTACACAGCCTAAGTATTGGAAATACTGAGTATTTTGAATAAATACTCAAATACTGCATTCACATGGTACTCACTGGAACATATATTCTACTTGTATTCTCTATGCACATGTACGCAGCAGTAGCTGGAATATTCAGCAATTCAAGCATGCTCAACGCACCACTTGGTGCAACACAGAAATCACAGAAACATAGAAAAGGACAGTAGAAAAATGTTTAGTAGTCCATCCGTGTGTTCAAGCCAGCCTAATTCTGGGACTGTGTCCTTGTAAGTCCCACCTACCTCCCCTCATCTGCCCCATCACACACCATTCCCACGTGCCTGTCAAATACCCTTATAAATCTCACCACTGTTTCAGCACAAATTATCTCCTCTGAAAGCGTGTTCCTGTCAGTCACCACTCTTTCTGTAAAAAAGTCCTTCCTGATATCCTTCTTGACCCTTCCCCCTGCCAGTTTCTGGAAATTACCTCTGGTGCCCATGTTACCACTCCTTGTGCCATCTCTCTGCTGTTTGCTATGTTCATGTGGAGCTACTTGATCATCTCAATTATGTCGCCCCAACTGCTCCTGTTCTCCAGAGTGTGCATGTTTAGATCTTCCAAGGATATCTATCTACCCTGTTGCCCCTGTATAATTCTGAGCTCGTCTCTGCACTACCTCTATCCTTACCAGTCCTTCGTCAAGGAGGGGCGCCAAAACTGCACATAATACTCCAAATGAAAGCTAACAAGGGATCTATACAGGGGATGTATCATCTCTTTCCTGCTAGTGATCTCTCTTCCTGTGCATCCCAGGAACTGATCTACCTTGCCAATAGCCCTCTACATTGTACAGATACCATGTTATCCATTAATCAAAACCCTCACGTCCCTTTCTTCTGATGAGCTCTCCACTACCACTCCATTCCATTCTCAGCCCCTATGTCATTTACCTTGCTCTTTGTCAAGATTAAATTTCAGCTGCCACCCCTTGACCACCTCTCAAGGTCTCCCAGAGCTTATCTTAAGACCCTTATCCAGTGCCCACTCTTCAACAGATGTTGGTGTCATCTGCAAAGAGGCATATCTTTGCCTGAATCCTAGATCTGATCCCGGGGAACCCTGTTCATGACTTACCTTTTCCCTGATGGCTCTCCATTAAGGAACACCCTCTGGATACACCGACTTAGCCAATTTTCACCGACCCCATAATCATGTCCCCACCACCAGGTCACCCAACGTCTTTATCAGTTTCCCATTTGGGACTGAGTCTAAGGCTTTACTAAAGTCTAGGTACAAGAAATCAACCACCTGCCCCCTAGCCACAGCCTCTGTCACACAATCACAGAATTCAATTAGGTTTGTTTTCACACCAGGGAGAAGGGCAGACCAGTGCCTTCAGGAGAGAGAAGAGGAGTGGGGGGGGGGGACACAGATATAGTGATAGAGGAAGACAGGGTGAGAGAGGAGCAGCTAGCATTGAAGGTGGACAAATCAACAAACCTGGACAGAGTACATCCAAGTGAACTGGCTGAGGAGCTGGCAGGCCTATTTCACTATTCACTGGAATCAGGCATAGTACCACAGGACTGGAGAACGGCACATGTGGTGACCCTCCACAAAAGCGGTCCCAAGGATGATCCAGGGAATTACAAACCAGACAATCCGACCTCAACTGTGTGAAAGCTCATGGAGACCATACTTAAGGAAAGGTTGGTAGAATATTTATTTAAAATTTGATAACAGGGAAAGGCACACCAAGTCGAAGCTTGTTTCCAGGTGCCACCTGGGAGGGGGGGGCTACAAATACAAAAGAGGGTAGAATATCTAGAGGAGCATGGTCTCCAGGATACGAATCAACACGGGTTCATGGCAAAGGTGGGGGGAGATTATGTCAAACGAATCGGATTGACTTCTTTGACTGGGTCACTAAGGCAGTAGATGGGGCCAAGCAGTAGACATCCTCTATCTGGATTTTAGCAAAGTCTTTGACTCTGTGCCCCACAAAAGGTAGATCAGGAAATCCACAGATCTCAAGGTTGGGGAAAAGATGAACAAACAGGTGGAAAACTGGCTGAGGGACAGAAGAAGGTGGCTGTAAGGGGAGAGTTATCTTGCACCAGAAAGGTCACCAGTGGGGTCCCCGCAGGGCTCGGTGTTGTTCAGTGTCTTCATCAATGACATTGGGAATGGCATAAAGGGCAAAATGTGCCTATTCGTGGAAAACACCAACTCTGCAGGAGAGTGGACACAGTGGAAGGGATACGGGACCTACAGGACGATCTGGAAAAGCTGGGGAGGTAGTCCAGGATCTGGCAGCTTGGCTTCAATGCCAAGAAATGCAAAGTTATTCACACTGGAGCCAAGAATCCCAGCACGAAGTACTACCTGAGTGGAGTCCAGGTATCTGCATCAGAGAAGGAGAAGGACTTGGGAGTGATGATCACTAGAGACCTGAAGCACTCCACACAGTGCAAGAAATCAACAGCAAAGGCAAACAAGATGCTGGGATGTATAGCTAGAGGGAGGCTCAGTAGTAGGAGAAAGAAGGTTATACTGCCCTTGTACAAGTCACTGGTGAGGCCACATCTAGTGAGTACAGACTTCAGTACTGGTGCTCACACCACAAAAAGGACTTTAACCTGCTGGAGAAGGTCCAGAAGAGGGCAACAAATATGACAGCAGGTCAGCAGGGTAAGGCATACGAGGAGCGGTTGAGGCATTGAACATGTACTCCCTGGAGGACAGGTGAGAGAGGGTGGGGACACGATTGAGACCTTCAAGTGCTTGAAAGGGATGAATAAGGAGGATAAGGAGGGTCTCTTTAAGCTAAGTGGCAACCATGACACGAGGGGGTGCAGTCTTAAGCTGGAGAAAGGTTTAGGAGAGTGGTCAGGAAGCACTTCTTCACAGAGAGGGTAGTGGACACTCGGAATGTGCTGCCAGAAGACGACTCATTAAAGAGGGTGAGCAGCTTCAAAAGAAGCTGGGATAGGCATATGGGTAAGGTAAGGAGCATGGGTAGGGAGAATGGAAAGGATGGCAGGAGTGGGGGGCAAGGTCAGTAGCTCAAGTAGTGGACTCTGCAATACGAGCAGACTAGACAATCCAAATGGCCTTCTTCTGCTGGCTTCTTCATATGTTCTTATGTCTGACATGACTTTCCTCTGGTAAATCAGTGCTGTCTGTTATTATGCATTATTGGCCTCCAGAACTCCACTATCTTCTGCTTGAAGGAGAGCATCCCTGTACGAAGACAGGTATCCATAGTATTTATAGAAATGTTTTATCAGGAAGGCACACTGAACAACAAGTTGCTCGTCTTCCAGTGTAACGGGGGTACAAAAAGGATAAGAAAGGAACGTGGAACATGTAGATAAAAGAAGTACAAACAGTTACAATTAGGTTGAAGCATTTAGACAATTTAAAATCACAGTTGGTAAGCAGCACAGACATTACAGATTGTAAAATGGATTCAGCCAAATTAGGTTCCAGGACAATGATGTAATAATGAAGGCAGTGCAGTATACTACAAATACAATTAAAGTACAATGATGTACATGTGCAAGTTATAGGCAGTTTGCGAGTGCTAGTGTAAGGTTTGGGAGGGAGAAGGTAGTACCATTTGCAGAGACTGAATGGAGTTAGCTAGGAAGTGCTGGAGAGGGGGTGAGGAAGATAGAGGAGGAAGAATGGGGGGGCAGGAGGGAAGACTACCAAAAACCTAGTCCCCTTCAAGATCTGGAAAAACACCTGTAGGGGGGTGAGGATTTAGCACTCTGGGGAAGACTGAAGGAAAAAAAAATGGGTGCCGAGAGATGCTAGCACCCTAGTTCATCTACAGGATGCTGAGAGCCCAGCAAGGGGGGGGGGGGGTGTCAAGACACAGGCAGGTTGGATCAAGTAAAGAGGAGTTAGGAGGAATTAACTCAGGGGGCAGCTGGATAGAGGGTGGGGAGAGCATCCAGCAACTTAGTTCCCTTCCAAGATGCTGAGAACCCTGCTAGGGGTGCAAGGAGCTGGCGAGAAGGAACAGGTAAAGAGGAATTAAGGAGGACTGAAGCAGGTACAGCTGGAAGCTGGAAATTATGAAGTGCTGTAGCAAGGGAGTTAGTGGTGGAGGAGTGTCGTATTTGTAGGGGTAGAGCATTCCAGGTATGAGGGAAACGGTGGGGAAAACCAGACTGGCCAATAAGGGTAGAATGGCGAGGGATCAACAAGGTGCGTGTATCGCTGGAGCGCAGGGAATGAGAGGGTGGCAGGGGAAGAAAGGGAGGAAGACAGATAAGTGGGTAATTCACCGAGCCAGAATCTGGAGGTCAGTTTGGCACAGTACGAGAGTCAACGGTGCGACAATGGGGGAAAAGCTAAGGCATGATAGAGGTCACAGTGGTGGGTCCTAGGGTGGGCATCAAGGGCAAAGCGGCAGAAGGAGTTAAAGAGAGTGTCCAATTTGGCCAGGGAAGATATGGGAGTGACACCATAGACTACACTGCAGTAGCCAAAAATGGGGAGTATTATCTTCTGCACAAGTACTCGGCACGCAGAGAGCGGAATGCAGCTACGATTCCAAAACAGGGCACCAAGCTTGGGCCGCAGTTTCTTCAGGATGACGCTGGTGTGTACAGAGAAACTGAGGTGCTTGTCCAGCCAGACCCCAAGTTATCTAAATGAGGACGTGTCCTCAAGGACTGTCCCATCAAGGGTGTGGAAGGAGAGAAAGGCAGTAAGCCTAGAGAATCTCTGCCTAGTGCCGAAGGTCATGGGGACTGTCTTCTTGGCATTAAGGGAGAGCTGGTGAGAGGCAAACCAGAGCTGGACCTGGAAGAAGTCATGCTGTAAGCTGGTAGCCACGGCATCAGGGTTGTTGCCGGAGCTGTGCAAGACAGTATTGTTGGCATACATATATATGGAGGTGGTGGTACAGACTGTAGGAAAGTCCTTTATGAAGACTGAGAAAAGCAAAGAACTAAGCACTGAGCCCTGGGGGACTCCAGTGTTGACAGGGAGGGGAGGGGAGAGGAGACCAAGTCAGAGATTTTAACTGACTGAGTCCTTCCAGTGAGGTAAGGTTTTAAACCAGTTTATGGCAGACCAAGCCAGGCCTGCAGCTGAGAGAGAATCTAAGAGCAGAACATGTGAGACACTGTCAAACGCTTTGGCAAGGTCAACAAAGATAACTGATGTGATCAGGCCATCGTCCATCCCAGCAAGGATGGAGTCCATGAGTCTGAGGAGGGAGGTGGTGGTAGAATGGTTCTTCCGAAAACCAGACTGGAACAGGGTGAAAAAAGGAGGAATCTGAGAGAAATGTGGAAAGTTGGGAGAGAACCAGGTGTTCCTGAAGTTTAGCTAGGGTGGGAAAGAGAGAGATGGGGTGGTAGTTACCAAGAACAAAGGAGTCACCACCCTTAGGGAGAGGGAGGGAGGACTAAAGCGTGTTTCCAGGAGGTAGGTACCTGTGCGGACGTAAAGGAGAGGTCTAGAATTGGGGAAATAGGGTGGGCAATGGCAGGAGCCGAGAGGTAAAGAAGTTTAGGATCAAGGTCATCCGGTGATGAGCCTTTTGAAGGGGTGAGGGAGAGGATGGCGTTTAGAACTTCATTGGAAGAGAATGCAAAAGTGTAGGGTGTGGACATGAGGAAGGGTGGTGAACACAGTTCGGGGGTAAGGGGAGGAGGGAACAACTATTTTAAATCAACTGTTGTCTAAACTTGTAACTCTATTTAGACTGAAACATAATATATTTAGTGTCCCCCCTTTACAACTGCAGGCATCCAATTCTGCAACCACTAGCACAGGAAATGCCACCACATATGGGAAAAACTGAAGCAAAATATTGTACAATGTTGCCAGTAATTCCTAGTGGATGATTTCCTGATCCCCACAGCACTAAGTGAAGTTATTAGTAATTTATGTTGATGGCACTTGCACATACCAGTACTCCTTCAGTCTTCAAGATCTATAAAACCACCATTTCAGGAAACTACATTTCGAAACATTCTGAGAAACATTTTATGCTGTCAGTGCCAACAGTTCCCTAAACATTTTGCTGTCCTGAAACTTCCCCTCACCAGCTTTAGGCTATCCCAATAATGGACTTGTTCCCACTAAAGCAGAAGAGGTCCTCAGCGCTCACCCCGTTTATACCTTTAAAAGGGAACAGTCACCACCAAGTGCCCCCACACTCACGTGTGGACTGGTCCCAATGTGCACTTTGTGGGCAAAAACATTTTGGTTTACTTTTATAGTAGATTATCCCAGATTATTTTTGCTTAGTTGCAGGCTGACATCTTCTGTCACTATGAATCCCAGAATCCTCTGCAGATGGCATCAGAGCAGTAAGTCGGCAGTGAGAAAATTCAATAGCCTGCAGTGCATGATATTGACTTTATATAAGCTCTGATCTTTTCTCTTCTTGTCACGCTGTCCTCCATGGGCTATGTACAGTCACCGAAGACTGTACTCAGCCCCTGGAGAAAAGCAGTGCCGGAAAACATCTGATGGGAGATTATAAAAGCTCTATCATGCAGTGCAGGCTATTGAATCGCCTACTGGTCTGATGTCAGCTACAAGGGATTCTGAGATTTGTAGTAGAAGATGTCAGCCTACAGCTAACCAAAATTCGTCTGATATAATCTACTATAGTACAGTAAACAGTAAGTAAGCTAAAATGTTTCTGCCCACAATGTGCGCACTGGGACAAGGCCTACACTTGTGTGGGGTCCTGTGTTGACTGTTTCCCATTAAGGCACTTGAAGGTCTCAAACTTGTTCCCCCCCCCGCTTTTTTCCTTCTGTCTTCAAGTGAGTACATCTTGAGCACCCTGAGCTTCTCTTCAAAGATCTTGCCCTGCTGACCGCGAATAATCTTGGTTGGCCTTCATGGACCCGTTTCCAGCAAGTTTATATCCTTCTTAAGATAAGGGCATAAATACTGCACACTGTACTCTAGGTGCAGTCTCACCAGTAATAAGTACAGTGGCAGTATGACCTCCGCCTTCCTGCTGGTAATCCTCCTGACTATGCAGCCCCGCATTCGATATGCTCTGGCTGCTGCTCTCCTGCAGTGTGCTGAGTGCTTCAGGTCACTTGCGATGATTACTCCCAGGTCCTTTTCTTCCACTGACATGGTTACCTGCAAACCATCCAACCACTATTTGGTCCCAAGGTTCTTTGCCCCAAGTGCATAACCTTATACATTTTAGTACCGAACCCCAGTTGCTAAATTCCAGATCACTTCTCTAGCTGAGCCAGGTCTTCCCCCAAGTTCCTGTCTCCCCTCCTCCATATCTACCTTTCAACTAAGATTTGTGTCATCCACGAACTGGCAGATCTTACCTTTCATCCCATCTGCTAAGTCACTGATGAAGATGTTAACCAACGGACCGAGCACCAAGCCCTGTGGGAGCCCACTTATCACTGGCCTAGCTTCTGAGAATACCACCCACTGACTACCACCTTTTGACTTCTGTCATGCAACCAACTTTTGACCCATGTAGCAAGCTTTTCCTCACTCCAGGTCTCCCAACTTCCTGACCAGCCTCCTATAAGGCACAGAGTCAAAGGCCTTGCTGAAGTCCAGATACAGAACATCAACCGCATGTCCTTTGTCCACTGTAGTTGTCACCCAGTTGAAGAAGTCCATTAAGTTAGTCTGGCAGATCTCCCTGACACAAACCCATCCTGCCTCTCATCCTGGAGCACATTTTTCTCCAGAAAGCTCACCAGTCTTTACTAGGTATTACTAGGCATGAACGGACAAAAGAAGGCCGAGGCCCATCAAGATTGTCCCCCACGTCAGTGGGAAATTAGACCCTGTTAAAATTTTCAAAAAACCATTTGCCAGTACCAGTTTTAAAGGCTTCTAAGGTGTCACAGTCAACAAGATCTTGGGGCAGTCTGTTCCAGAGCCTTGGAGTTCTTACAGAAAATAAATGTAACCTTTTGTTAGTTCTAGCTCTGCTAACTACCAGTTGTCTATTGTGGAGCCTTGGCACTGATTTTCTTTGAGACATACTGATGCCACATTGAACCATAAGAGAAGGTAATTTTAGTATTTTATACAGGAACAGAAGGTCACCTCTACATCGCCTAAACTTAAGCGAGTGGAGGCCCGTTTTCTGCAATCTATCTGGGTAGGTTAATGATGCTAAGTAGGGAACCATCCTTGTTGCCTTCCGTTGGATTTGTTCAATTATATGTATATTTTCTTTAAGCTGGCTCCCTCTATATAGCACCGCACCCTTCTTCCTTATTCTCCCTACTCCTAAAAATACAGGTTACTCACCTGTAACAGGAGTTCTAGGAATGGTATATGTTGTTCATCCACACTCATTGGCAGTATCCTTGCCGCTTTAAATCTTGCCGGAAGGTCTTCAAGCTTGCTCCTCCCACCCACCCGGGTGGTATAACTCTCGGCTCCGCCCCAGGACGCCAGATCTGGCCCGCTGGAAGCTCAGGTTGTGCGCGTCGAAGCCGGGAGGTCAGGGAATGGTGGATGAACAACATACCATTCCTAGAACTCCTGTTACAGGTGAGTAACCTGTACTTTAGGGACATGGATATGTTGTTCATCCACACTCATTGGCAGACTCCTAGCAGTTCTCCGGGAGGAGGAGGCAGAGCACACACCCCATATACTTACTTGGAAAAGAGACTGGAGAACCGAGGCCCCAAAACCAGCATCCCGAGCGTGACTCAAGGTCGATGTGGTAGTGGGTAATGAAGGTGTTTGCTGACTTCCAGGTAGCAGCCCTGCAGATTTCTGGATAGGGACGCCCTGGAAGCAGCCACCGTTGCAGCAGTATGGCGGGTAGAATGAGCTCTTATCCTCTGGGAGGCTCCATGCCCGCTAACTTATAGCAGAGATCTATGCAGGAGGTTACCCACCTGCTTATCGTCGCTTGGCTGCAGGTCTGCCAGATGCGGCTTCAGCGTAGGTGACAAACAGCTGGCGAACCTCTCCCAATTTCAGCGTGCGCTCCTTATAATAAGCGAAGCCCTTCTAGGATCAGAGTATGGAGCCTATATTCGACCTCCGAGGTGTGATTGGGGTAGAACACCGGCAGAGTCAACACCTGGTTAAGGTGAAACTCCGACACCACCTTCGGAAGGAATTTCGGGTGGGGGCGCAGGACAACCTTGTCCCTGTGGAAGACCAGGTAAGGAGACTCGATGGAAAGCGCCTGGAGCTCTCCCATCCTTCTGGCTGACGTGATAGCCACCAAGAAAGCGGTCTTCCACGACAGGTGAGAGAGAGCACACCTGTGCATAGGTTGAATAAGCTTGCCCATGAGCTTTGCCAGTACCAGCAGTAGATCCCACGGAGGTGGGGGTTCCCGACTGAGGGAATGTGATCAAGGCCTTTGAAAAAGCTGCCAGACCACCTTCTCCCTGCGCCACCGACTGCTTCCGCCCGCCCTGCAAGCAGAGATGGCTGCCAGGTGCACCCTTAGGGTCGCCGACCCAAGCCCTTGACTAGAAAGGGACCATAAATAGTCCAAGATGTTGCCAGGAACAGGAGGAAGGGTCCAAGCCTTGCTCTGACACCAAATGGAAAACCTTTTCCATTTGAAGGCATAACATTTTCTGGTCGACTCCTTACGGGACGCCTCAACTACATTGAGGACCTCGTCGGAAAGACCCAAAGCCTGGAACTCTAGCCGCTCAGGAACCAGGCCGTCAGGTGCAGGGATTGAAGGTCCGGATGGAACACCTTCCCCTGATTGACTGAGAGCAGGTCCGGGCGAGCTGGAAGCTGCCGCGGAGTCCTGGAGCTGAGACTGAGGAGATCTGGGTACCAGAACTGGCGAGGCCAGTCTGGGGCTATCAGAATCACCTGCGCCTTGTCCCTCCTCGCCTTGAGAAGCACCTTGTGGATCAAGGGAAATGGGGGAAAGGCGTAAAAGAGGCCCGGGGTCCATTGCCTCGAGAAGGCATCCCCCTGCAGCGAGCCCTGCTGAGGGGGGCGGGCATGGAACAGACTCAGCTTCGCGTTCTCCATGGAGGCAAACAGGTCCACCTGAGGTGTGCCCCAAAGGGAGAACAGATGCTGTACTACCTCCGGCAGGAGAGACCACTCGTGGGATGCAGCCCCTATCCGCTCAGGGCATCGGCCAGGGTGTTGGAGGCTCTGCCACGTGAATGGCTAGAGATCCGCCTCCAGGCTGCGCACGAGTGACCAAATGCGGAGAGCTTCCTTGCATAGAAGCATGGAGGCCCGCCCTGGCGGTTTAGATAGTACATGGTCGTGGTATTGTCCGTCTGGACTCGGACCACTTGACCCCGGAGGAACGGAGCAAAGGCGGTGAGAGCTAGGCGGACCGCTCGGAGCTCCAGCAGGTTGATGTGGCATCGGGACTCCCGCGGGGACCAGAGGCCATGAGCCCGGTGTTCCCCCAGATGGGCACCCCAACCCATCAGAGAGGCATCGGTCGACAGAGAGACCGTCGGCTCGGGGCGGACGAACGGGATGCCCTCCTGCAAATGATCTGGAACGGTCCACCACTGGAGAGCATTCCACATCCCCTGTGTCACCGACACAAGCTGGTCCAAGGGATCGCAGCGTTGTGACCACTGGCTGGCCAGTCCCCACTGAAGGGGACGCATGTTCCAGCGGGCCCAACGGACCACGCTGGTACAGGCCGCCATGAGACCCAGGAGGCGCAGGAAGTCCCGGGCAGGGCGCAATTGCCCAACCAGAAATGATCGGGCAAAGGAGGAAAGAACCTCGGCCCTGTCCGCCGGGAGCCGCGCTCTGGCTCGAAGAGAGTCGAGCTGCGCCCCGATGAATAAAATCACCTGCTTCGGCTCGAGTTCCGACTTGGCCTCGTTGATAAGGAGGCCCAGTTGAGAGCAGACCTGGAGGGCCAGATCTCTGGACCACTCCGCCTCCTTCCTGGAGGGAGCTGCTATCAGCCAGTCGTCCAGGTAAGGGTACACCCGGAACCCTCGGCGCCGCAGGAATGCTGTCACCACTGCCATGCATTTGGTGAAGACCCTGGGAGCTGGAGACAAGCCGAAGGGCATGGCTTGGAACTGAAGAGATCCTTCCGCTGAGGCGAAGGAATCTCTGGTGAGAGCGACGGATAGGGACGTGAAAAAGCGCGTCCTGCAAGTCCAGAGAGCAGAACCACACGCCCGCTTCCAAGGATGGTATTATCTGAGCCAGAGTGACCATCCTGAAGGTTCGAGACCTTAGGAACTTGTTTAGGTCGTAGAGTCGTGAATGGGGCGCCAGCCCCCGTCTGCTGGAACCAGGAAGTACCTGGACACAAACCCTGGGTCTGAAGGGAGGGTCCACCACCTCTCTTACCACCTCCTTCTGGAGGAGGAGAGTGATGTCGGCTCGACGAGCCGCCAGTGAGCTGGGATCCCGAAGCCCCGAGGCGGCGGCTCTGAAGGTGGTGCCTGCTTTCGAATTCCAGAGCAGGCCTCTTCCCTACCTCAAGACCCACCTGTCCGTGGTAACAGCGGACCAGGCGAGCGGAAGTGCGGAGCCGTCCCACGGGGGACCCAGGGGATGGGTGACGGGATGGGGCGACACCCTCAGCCCGCCACTGGGCAGGCTTGAGGAGGGACCGCCGAGGGACCTCCTGGGCCCTTCCTCCCTGCCTCCTGTTAGAGGAAGCCGCGGCTTGGGTTTGGGATGCCAAGGCCGAGCCTGCTGGCCCTGAGCTGTTACACTGGGCCGGGGCACAGAAGGACGAAAGGGCTTAGGCTGTGGTCTGGCGGCCTTTGTCCTTCTGAGCGAAGAGACCGAGTCCAAGGTGGCATTGGACTCTCGATCCTCTGCAGGTGACCTTCCACCCCAGGGCCAAGAGGTCAGTCCCAAAAGGAACATCCGCCAACTTGTGCTGGGTATCCGAAGTAAAGGTGGATATCCTCAGCCAAGCCCGCCGACGCATAGCCACTGCGGCCGCCACCGATCTGGCACATGAGTCCCCTACATCCAAAGCAGTCTGGAGCTGCTGTTTGGCCACTGCCCTGCCCTGGTCCCGCACCTGCTTAACCGTAGTCTGCAGATCGGCGGGAAGATGAGGGATGACCTCATCCAGGGAGCCCAACAGGGCATGAGAAAAATGTGCCATGAGGACGGCCGAACTGGCTTGACGAAGGCGAGAGAGGACGCAAGCTGACTTTTCGCCCGACATAGTCCAATTTCTTGGACTCCTTGTCAGGAGGTTTGTCCATTATCCTGGCGCAGCCGGGCGCTACTGAAAACGCTGTCGGTAACCAACCCCTCAGCAGAGGGGTGTTCAAAACCGGACAAGGAACCGGACCGCGTGATACTTCCTGGCCATCCTGGCCGAGGCGCAGGGCAGGAAGCAGGCGCGCCAAAGTTCCAGTGCTGGACCCACTATGGCCTCGGCCACCGGAAAGGCCTCCGTCGGAGAATCCCCTCGGTCCAGAATCTCCGTGAGGGGATACCTGGCCCGTTTGGAAACGGGTTCGAGCTCCATCCCGGTAGACTCCGAGATGAGCCGAAGCAGTCCTAGGAAGGACGACGGGCTCTCGTCCATTGGCTGACCTCCTGAAGACTCCAAGTCCAGTCGCTTGGAGAAGAAGGAGGAATCATCTTCGGACTCGGAAGAGTCCTCGAAGAGCTGCCTCTGGCCTGAGCCACCCTTCACCTGCCGAGGTCGGTCGGGAGTGAGGGTAACTGACAGCCGATGGGGTAAACCCTTAGCCGACCGAGAATCCTTGGTCGGAGCCCCAATTGGTGGCTGTGGAGGCGGAGGTTCCACCGGAATCGGTGGAGCAGCTGGTTTTGGCCGAACAACCGGCCTGGGTATGGGCTCTCGGACAAGTCGAGGGTTGTGTCGGCGTTCGGTGTGACAGCCACTTAATGGCGGGGAAGGCGCGAGTGACTTATTCCCGGCCAGGAGGAGCTGTTGCAACATAAGGTCCTCGTACGTCCGGCGTAATTCATGACCTCCCTCATCCGAGGAGGAGGGGCGAGGGCAAGCGGCTGCCCGCTTACGCGTGCCGAGACCGAGACCGCCTGGCACGGTGGAACGGCTGGACCGCGAAGAGGTCCGACGACCGACCGAGTCCCGAATTTCGGGGTCGTGCGAGGAGGTGTCGGCCAGAACCGCACTCCCTCGCTCGGAAGGTCCATCCGAGGGCTCCGGAACCGGAGGCACAGGCGAGCCCACGGGATCCTCAACTCCTCCCGGGGGAACCGGGGAGAGGGGAATCTCGGCTGCTAAAGGCGACAGCCCGTCCAATGGGTCGAGAAAAATCTCGACTTCATCAGTGGGAGTCTCGGTCAACTGACCTGACGGGGACACCGTGAGGCCAGTGGCCGAAGCCGAGCGGTCGACCGAAGCCGACGGTCGACGGCCCGGGGAGAGGGACCTTTCCCGCTCCCAAGAGCGTCGACGGAGGGACTTACCCTTGTCCCTCTTTTTGGACCGAGAAAAAGGTCCAGCAGACGCAGGCCCTTCTCCTTTAGTGGAGAGGGACAGACAAAGCTCCTTAAAGGAAGCCGTGTAGGAAGAACCCAGAGAGAGCGGGATAAATGCACGGCCGAGGAAGATCGGCCCGCCGCCTCCTCTTCGAGGCGCGACCATCCGCCGAGCTGATCCACGGAGCCCGCCGCCCGCTGACACCGCCAACCGGGCCTCCTTGACTTCACCGAGGGAAGCGCTCTCGGGACGGCCCAGTTGCAATCGGCAGCACGGTCTTCGAGGGACGTGGGCGAGAAAGATGAGCACAGGTCGCAAGCCTGCGGGTCGGTACTCAAGGCCTAAGCAGTAGACACCGTGGAGTGTGGATCCGTCGAGAGACATCTTCTGCCCGCATGGGCATCTCCGAACTCGAGTCGATTTATCCATCGCAGGCATGAGGGATCAAGACTGAAGTCTTTTGCAAAATATTATTTTTAAATCAAACGGAGAAATAGGAACCAGTCGCAAACGCAGAGCGTTAAGGAGGGAACCTGAGCTTCCAAGCGGTAAGGAAGATCTGGCGTCATGGGGCGGAGCCGAGAGTTATACCACCCGGGTTGGTGGGAGGAGCAAGCTTGAAGACCTTCCGGCAAGATTTAAAGCGGCAAGGATACTGCCAATGAGTGTGGATGAACAACATATCCATGTCCCTAGAATGGTTGTTTATATCGTATTACTGTGTATCTCTCTGTCAATCTTGTATAATGACAACAACAATCCCTGTAATTTGCTATGTATGTATTCTGTGTTTGTATAATTGAGTTGTGTCTACCATGTAATGTTCTCCCGGGTCACCCTGAAAAAGGGACCTCCGGTGCTCAGTGGGCCTACCCGGTCACCAAAATTAATAAACAAATAAAATCTTTAACTAGATATAGACTCCATACAGGTGACCCATAATCCGCATAGGGTCTAACATGAGATCTGAACAAGGTGATGATACATTCCTCTGTTTTAGTTATGAACGTGCGTCTGATTCTTCCTAGGAGTGAATTATCTGTTTTGGCTATGTGGCTGCAGTGGCTGGTGGAGGAAAGGCTGTTGTTTATCCAAATCCCCAGGTCTTTTCCGCAGGTGGAGGATTTTAATGTTATATTATTTAATGTATATGTTTGTTTAAAATTGTTATGTCCTAAGTGGAGGACTGAACACTTATCTGTGTTGAATGTCATTCTATTTGTAATAGCCCATAGTTCTAATAACAAGAGATCATTTGTAAGTGCAGCTCTATTTATATCCGAGTCCACCATACCACCTAACTTGGTGTCATCTGCAAATTTAGAAAGTGTGTTCCTGGAGCTAATCTGCATGTCAGAAATGAATATATTAAACAATTCTGGGCACAGAACTGATCCCTGCGGTCCACTGCTAGTAACCCCACCCTGTTGGGCAGTACTCCATTGATCCTGACGCACTGGGATCTGCCTGTCAGCCAGCAATCAATTCATTTAACTATGCCAGTGGAAAAACCATGGTGTATTAGCTTAGCTATGAGAATACTATGGGTTACCTTATCAAATGCCTTGCTATAGTCCAGGAGGATAACAGCTATAAGTGTATTGTCATCGAATACCTGGTTGATGATATTATAGAAAGCAATTAGGTTAGTAGTACAAGGATGCCCTTGTTTGAACCCGTGTTGGGAATGATCGTTAATGTCGAGTTCATGTATTTCACTCTCCAGAAAACCCTTAATTACGTTTTCCATTAGTTTGCATGGAATGGATGTAAGACTGATTGGACGATAATTGTTTACTAATGTACAATTACCCATTTTTAGCATTGGTACAACTATTGCAGTTAAACAGTCGGCTGAAACGGATCTTTCCAGTAGGGATTTGTTTAATAATATAGTGAATGGAACAGCTATTTCATTGATTGTTTCAATTAAGAACCTAGCGTTAATGAAATCAGGAACACTACTAGTATTTTGTTTTAAGTTTTCTAATAGGTTGATTGTATCAGTAATAGTTATAGTATAGTTATTTATTCTTGATGTGGTGAAAATCATGTTTGTACTAGAATTTCCCCCCTTAGAAAATACAGATGAAAAATAGTTATTAAAAGGTATCTGCCATCTCTTTGTCAGTGGCGATTATAGAAGTACCATCAATAATTGAACCAATCTGTCTATTGTTACGTTTTTTAGTATTAAGGTAAGAAAATAAGGACTTATGATTATCCCTAGAATGAGCTATATGAAATTCTAGGTTGCGTTTAGCTTGTTTGACTGATTGTTTTAAGTCTCTAACTGCAGCCTCTAACTGCAGCCTTATATTTCCCCAGTATTAGCTTTAAGATGGTTTTCATCAACTTCCCCACTACTGATGTCAGGCTGATTGGTCTGTAGTTCCCTGGATTTATTCACCTTCAGGGCCCTTATGCCCTCATGCACCCTGTTAATTTGTATTATGCCATCCATAACCCCCGCCCCTTCTCAGTTCCCACCCCGCTGCTCCCTTGTGGCACTGGTCCATCCTTCTCCCTAGTGAAGATGGAGTAGAACTACTTGCTAAGTTCCTCTGCATTCTCTTCACTGAGCTCTTCCCAACCCTTTTTTTAAATCTAACAATCTTGAATGCCCCTCTTCTCACTTATATATTGGAAAAAGGCCTTCTTACCAGTTTTACTCCCTGTACTTCCCTTGTAGCCTTAGCCTAACTGCTCTGCTCACCTCCTTTGTTTTAGTACAGTTATCCTCCCTATCCTCCTCTTTCTGAATACATTTGCACTTCTGGAAGGCTGCCTCATTGACTCTTCTCGTAGTTGCCACCTCCTTGCCATACAAGCTAGGCCTTTTGACCTCAGATTTCTTGTTTTTGATTTTGGCACACTAATTAGTGGCCTCCAACAGTCTCTACTTTATTATGGTTCACTTCTCTTCCACCTTCAACTAATTTTCTGATCCCAGCAAAGTGTCCTACTAGAATTTCACCCATTCTACTACAGTCAGCCCCCCTGAAGTCCAAAACACTTGTCTGGTCCTGACCATCTCTCTGCCCATGTCCAGGTGGAACCACACCATGTATTGGTCACCTCCTGCAAATGATGCTTCCACCTTTACATCCTCAGCATTCTCAATTAAACAGGACCACGTTCAGTACAACCTTCTCCCTAGCGAGCTCCACGATACCTTGTGTCAAGAACCCCATCTGGAACACATCCAGCAGTACTTGCTCCCTGGTGCAGGATGTAGCCACTATATTCTAGTCCACCCCAGGTAGACTGAAATCCCCCCTTATTATTACTCCTCCCTTGCTGGTCCATTTCCATGATCTGGGACCCCAGTACCTTGTCCAACTTCTCATCCTGGGAAGGTGGCCTAAAGACCACCCTCATCCTTATTTTTCTCCCCTTAGTGGCTTTTATGTGCACCCACAATACTTCTTACTTTTTTTTGATTCTTCTTCTCTGGTACAAGTTATCCCCTCCTTCACATATACACACTCCCCTGTCTTCACATCCCCTATCATTCCTATATATTTTGTACCCAGCGACTGCAAGGTCCCAGTCATGGTTTTGTCTGGCCCATGACTCGGTGACAGCTGTTATATCCACCTCTCCTTCAACCATCAGTGACTGCAATTCAATCATTTGGTTTCCCAGACTTCTGGCATTCAGAGACACAACTCTCCACCTCAACTGAAGCCCCTTTTCCCATGACCCTCCACTCTGCTCCCCCTTTGCCTCCCTCAGTCCCTCCTTCCATACCTCTCCTCTAGCTTCTCTTCATAATGCCCTGATTGGGAGGGGAAGGGCTACTGGCCTCCTCCAAAAAGTGACTAAGGGTGCTGTGCACCCTGCTGCACCTCCAACCCCATCAGTTTAGACTGACGTTTTTCCC
Organism: Neoceratodus forsteri; assembly: GCA_016271365.2. Classification (NCBI taxonomy): domain Eukaryota; kingdom Metazoa; phylum Chordata; order Ceratodontiformes; family Ceratodontidae; genus Neoceratodus; species Neoceratodus forsteri. Next base: position 486,535,088 of record CM057449.1, read on the forward strand.
TATGAATTCCTCCAGCTTGCCCTTCAGGACACTTGTGCCATTCTTACTTAGATGCAACTTGTCTGGTGTATACAGGGCTTTGTTATCCCAGGTCCCTCCCTAGTCACCAACTATCTTGTACCCTTCTGCTCACACCACCATCTGAGCCATTTTTTACATCATTTTGTGCCAGTGCAATTTAACACATTTTTGACTACAGTTTTACATGTTGTGCAGGCATCATTTTACGTAATCAGAAGCAGTCTTGTGGTGAAGCACTAGCTTGGGAACCAGGAAGATTACAACTCCAAACCTTAGCACAGCTAGTGTGTGACCATGAGCAAGTGACTTTACCTCTCAGTGCTCCAAGTCCACTGAGCAGTAGAAATGGGTATCTGCAGGTTCTCAGTGGAAATTAGATGTTACATCTCAGCTGGGCTATCCAAGGTAAGAAAGCTTAAAAATATTTTTTATCTTTTTGAAATTACTCTTTATCTCTCCTTACTACCTGCTAGGCCCGACCCTTCGGGACATCCAACGAGTCATCCTCCTACCATACACCCACCAGGACTCACCTCTTGCTCCTCCATGGAGCTTCGGTCCCCCCCCCCCGAGCGGGGACAAGGCGGGGTCCAACACCCCGTAATCTAATCTCGTCAGGCCGAGATGGTGGTCCCGGTGAGCGAGGCACATAGAAGGCACACTCTGGGAAGTCAGTCTTCCCGGAGCCAGCAGATGTCTTTCTTCCTTTTCTCCCTCCCCTACAGTGCGCAGCCCCCTGACATCAAGGCGGCAAATGCCGATGTCTGCACTGTAAAGCGGCCGCCCTTCCCCTGCTGTTGGGGCTTGTAGTACTCGAGCATTAAGCTCGGGGTCAGACAAGTGCTCGGGCTAAAGCCTGCAACCTCCCGGAGAGCTGTAGCTGTCCGGACTCAAGCCTATCTCCCCAGCCGACCCACCAGCGACCTGAGTCTGCTCCTGAACCCGGTCGCGGCGTGGAGCGAGATGTGGCATCCAGAGCCTCAACCCTCAGTGCCACCAGGCCGGCTAAAATATTTTTTCTTGTGTTGATGTATGATTAGAATAGTTATCCGATATTAACTGACTTTGGTTACATTCATTTGATAAGCTAAGCGTGAGAATGTAAACTCAGCCACATGGTTCCATTCAACTTAATTCTTTTACATAATTCTTTGCACCAGAACTATTTTAAATATTTTAGTGCCTACCACCACAAAAAAATTTGCTCAACATGATGTAACCACAAAGAAAGCATGAAACACTAAATGCTACAAAAAATATACAGAAACTGAAACATAGACCCAGATCATGACGGCAGAAAAAGACCAGAGGTCCCATCCAGTCTGCCCATATCCCCTATAATCCCTGGAACATTCCCTGGATCTTACTGTTCCTACAGAGTACTAACCCTCCCTGTCCTATCCCCACTCTCCTCCCTGGTCTTGTCGCCCCAGGTGACCACTATTCCCTTCATTCTATCCCACGCCTGCTTGAATCCCCTGTGTTTGCACCCACCACCTTGGCCGACAGACTGTTCCAAGGTTCCACCTCCCTTTCCATAAAGAAGTACTTCCTCACGTCCCTCCTGTTAATTTTCACTCAAGACCATGAGTCGATGTTCAGGGTAAATAATTCCCTGCAGTTTACCTTAATTCCTTTAAGGAACTTAAAGGTCTCTATCTTATCTCCCCTCCCCTTCTGGTTTCCAGAGAGAACATATTTAGTGCTTTGAGGCACTCCTCATAAGATCTGCCTTGCTGGCCCCGAATCATTTTTGTTACTCTGTGGTGCACTGTTTCCAACCTATCCCAGTCCTTTCTGAGGTGAGGGCTCCAGAACTAGACGCAGTACTCGAGGTGAGGCCTCACCAACGATCTGTACAGGGGAGGTATTACCTGTTTTCTTCTGCTATCAAAACCCCTCCTGATACACCCCATCATCCTGTTAGCCTTGTTATAAGCCTTGTTGCACTGGCTCGTTTTTCTAGGGTGTTACTAATACTTCCTAGATCCTGCATTCCTCTTCTGTAGTGCTAAGTCTCATCCAGAGACAGTGCTGAGGAGTTTAAAACGTGGGTCGAATTGGACCCACTGGTGTAAGAAATGTGGGTCAAAACATAATCAATAGCAGATTTTGAACCATTCATGTTCCCTTCCTTTAGATACTGTTATAGTGTAGGTGCACTAGTTTGGGCCCACTGGCAAAGGAAGATGGGTCATTTCTTGGCAGGATGCAACTTTTGCTCTTTTGGTGCATGTTAGTAATGTCCCTGGTTTCACCCCACCCATCCAGTACTCCGCCTTGGGGTTTTTTTATCCTAGGTGCATTACCTTGCAGATTTTGGCATTGAATTTTAACTGCCAGACCTCTGACCACCGGTCTAGTTTTTGTAGGTATCTCTGCATAGTCCTTATTCCCTCATTACTATCCACCCTCCCACATAGTTTTGCATCATCTTCAAAGAGATACAGACTGCTCTGGATTCCAGTGAACATGCTGAAGAGGACTGGACCCAGGACAGATCCCTGCAGAACCCTATTCGTACACCCCCTTCCGATGATTAACCCTGTTGACCACCACCCTCTGCAGCCTCTCTTCTAGCAAACTACCCAGGCGCTATCATATTACATATACAGATAGCAAAAAACTTCATTAATGCTCCAGTTAAGAGTTATAGAGACAAAAGTAAGGAAATGTGGCATTAGGGTTTTCAACCCTTACACCCAATCCTCACCCTGAACACACCAACAGGCGTCGGGGGGAGTGTGCCTTTGGGTCATCAGCCCTAACACTCATCCCTTTCCATAAGTAAATAAGCTGAGATGGGTACAGTCTAGGAGAGTGGGGTTAACGTTAGGGTTGATGACCCCAAGGTACACCCCCCCCCCGAGGCCTGTTGATGTGTGCAGGGTGGGGGAGGATATTAGGGTTGGAAACCCTAATGCCACATTTCCCTACTTTTGTTGCTTTAACCCTAATTAGAGCATTAACAAAGTTTTTTGCTATTTATTTCCTTATTTTTTGAGATAGTATAATTGTACTCTTATCCTCCCGTGGCCCTGTGCTCCCATACATCCATAGATGGGCATGTGTATGTAGCGGTTCCTTTTATAGGAAAACAGTGACCAGATTGTCAGCATAGCCGTCTTATTATGTGTAAATGTCTTATTACCCCACCTCATGTACCTGGTAAAGAAAATTTGACCCCACCTCTTGTACCTGGTAAAGAAAATTTTCAAATCCCTGCCAAAACATAATTCTGCGCAACTGGAATGCCATTCCGTACTACAGATGTGAAAACACATTCTGGCCACGATTTAAAAAATGACATCTGTGATATACATGAAGTGGGGTAATCAGAAGGCTATGCTGAAAATTTGGGGTCAAAATATTTAAAATTTCCAAAGTTACAAGCATGCGTACCAAAATTGCAACAAATGCATATAACTTACCAGTTTTACATATTTGGACCCCAAATTTTCAACATACTCTCTTCTAACTCCACCTCATGAACAGTATGACTGTGTCATTATGCAGCTCCAGCCTGAAAGGTGAATTCGCCAAGTGACCGCAAAATCACCTTTTGAGCAGGAGTTGCATAATGACAGTCATACTGTTCATGAGGTGGGCTCCCCAAAAAGCCATGTTGAAAATTTGGAGTCAAAATGTCAGAAAATGGCACAGTTATGCACCAAACTTCAAAACTCCATTGAAATACACTGAACCGCATTAAACTTGCTTTTTTATACTGCAGTCACCAATTCCAGCAGCAAGACGTGTGTTCCACTGGAGAGTGTGTTTCAAACCTGGGACCTGTTGAGGCGAGTGAGGGTGTGTGGGGCTCTGCGACAGACATGGGGGGTAGATCAGCGAGGGACTTTTTTTTTTTTTTTTTTTTTTAAGGTTTAAAAAACCAAAAATATAAATATCAATGGATGGTTTTCTTTATTTCAGCCGGGGATCGGGGTTGGTGTGCCACTAGACACCAGACACATATAAAACACAAGGACAGGGATGGCGATCAGAGAACAGTGGAGGGACCACTGAACTACCAACGAATATAATATTTAATGCAAAGATGGCAATCAGAGAATGGGAGGAGGGACCGCTGGACCACAAGCAAAATCAGTGTCTACCAAATGGAGAGGATCTAATGATTCTTTTTCACCACAGAACCCCCCCCCCCCCCGACAAGTCCTTTGCCATTTCGTGAGAACGGCAAAGAAATCACAAAAAGGGAAGTTAGCGAGTGGCAAAAAAAAAAAAAAAAAAGGATTTTAAAACATGAAAATAATCTTTTTCACCACACCATTTCCACCACAAAAGTACAACACAGAGCTAAGGAACTCCTAATCAACAAGATACATATATTGGTGTCTACAGATGACGTCATTTTCCCAGCTTTTTTAACCTGTTTTTATTTGAGAAAACATAAAACAAGACGGCGGATCATGAAAAAGAAATTTTTATTGGCGAAAGAGGATTGGCCCCTCATGAAAAATGATCCTCCTTTTTCATTCCATTCCTCTATCCTGGAGAATGATATTCTCATTCAAAATAATGGGAACTTAAAAATGTAATAACTTTGCAACAGATTAATATTTTTTCACCAAACAAACACAAGGCAGTTCCGTGACCCAAGCTGTTTCTACCATTAAAAAAAAATTCCACAGAGTCTGGGCGCAAGGCAAGGAGGAAAAAACTGCAAAAAATTGCAAATTTTAAGGTTTTTGCACTATCCAGATCTCAGAATTCATACATACATACAACTGGAACAAAACTTGCCATGTCAAGAGATGTACCCCACCAGACAGCACATAAAAATTTTGAGCAAATCTATCGATCAGTTGCAAAGTTATTAAAGAGCAAAATTTGAGGTTCAACCATAACTATAATAATATATAGCTAGACCATATTATGTTATGTGCAAAAAAACAATAGAAATATAGAATTTGACGGCAGATAAGGACCGCTTTGCCCACCTAGTCTGCCCATTTCCCTACCTGATGGATGAGCTGCAGATTCTAGTTAAACAGCTTACTTCATCCTATCCCCCACTAGACTTGCCTTATGCCTGTCCCACGCATTCTTGAATTCTCCCACTGTTCCTGACTCCACAACCCCCTCAGGAAGGCTGTTCCATGCACCCACAACCCTCTCTGTGAAAAAATACTTTCTAACATTATCTCTGAGCCAGCCCCCCCTCTATCTTCAAATAGTGCCCCCTTGTTCTTGCACAGCTCTTCTTCTGAAAGATGCTACCCTCTTGTACTTTAATTCTCCTGAGATACTTGAAAGTTTCTATCATGTCCCCCCTCCTTTCCTCAAGGGCATACATATTAAGCTGCTTTAGACTCTCTTTGTTTGTCTTCTGGTGCGGACCCTGCACCATTTTGGTTGCGCTCCTCTGAACAGCCTCCACTCTGTCTAAGTCTTTGCAGAGATGGGGTCTCCAGAATTGTACACAGTACTCCAGATGGGGTCTCACCAACTGTCTGTACAGAGGAATAATAACTTCCCGTTTTCTACTGTTGATGCTTCTCCCTATGCATCCCAGTATCGCCCCACCCCTCCCTACTGCCTTCTCACATTGCTTGCCCATCTTTAGGTCATCTGATATAATTATTCCTAGGTCTCTTTCGATTGTTGTTTTTGTTATTAACTCACCGCCCATTGTGTACTCTTCCCCTGGGTTTTTGTTTCCCAGATGCATTACCTTGCACTTCTTTGCATTGAATCTGAGCTGCCACATATCTGACCATTCCTCCAACCTTGCCAAGTCCCTTTTAATCCTTTCCACCCCACCTTGTGTATCAACCCTGTTGCAGATCTTTGTGTCATCTGCAAAGAGACATACCTTTCCTTCCAGGTGCTCTCCAATGTCACTTATAAAGACATTAAAGAGGACCGGTCCCAGTACCAAACCCTGCGGTACCCCACTAGTTACCCTCCTTTCTTCACTGTGGACTCAGTTTACTATTGTCCTTTGCGTCCTGTTGTGCAGCCAGTTTTTTACCCAGACTAACACCTTGGGACCCACTCCAAGGCAGGCTAATTTGTATACTAATCTTTTGTGTGAGACTGTGTCAAATGCCTTGCTAAAATCTAGGTAAGCCATATCCACAGCCCCTCCCTGGTGTACTACTTTGGTCACCCAGTCAAATAAATCTATTAGGTTCGTCTGACATGACCTTCCTTCTGTGAAACCATGCTGCCTTGGGTCCTGTGCCCCACTGGCCTCTAGGTACTCAACAATTCTTTTCCTTAAGAAGTGATTCCATCATTTTCCCTACCACTGAGGTCAAACTAACTGGTCTGTAGTTTCCTGCCTCTGCCCTGCTCCCACATTTGTGAAGTGGAATCACATTTGTCCTCCTCCAGTCCTCAGGTACCACCACATCCTTCCATAATTTGTTAAAGAGAGTAGTCAGTGGTGTTACTAGTTCTACCCTTAGTTCTTTTAGAATTCTTGGGTGAATCCCACCAGGCCCCATTGCTTTGTCCACCCTCAGTTTCAAGAGTTCTTTCGAAACCCTTTCTTCTGTGAATGGACTGGTATCGACCCCCCCATTCAGAGTTTCTCTTTTGTTTGGTTTAGGTACCTCCCCCTCCTCTTCCGTTGTAAATACTGAGCAGAAATATACGTTCAGTATCCCTGCTTTTTCACTGTCACCATCTGCCCACATTCCCTCCCCTTTATTAAGCTTCTGTATCCCTCCCTGGGTCTTTCTTCGCTCCCAACTGTACCTATAAAAAGGTTTTATCCCCCTTCTTAACAGAGTTGGCTATCTTTTCCTCAGTTTGTGCCTTTGCTATTCTGACCGTCTTCCATGCCTCCCTCTGCTTTAACTGATAAAGTTCTCTGTCCTGCTCCTTCTGTGTTTCCTTATATTTCCTGAATGCTATCCTTTTCTCCTTAACCTTCCCTTCCACCTCTTTTGAGAACTATAGTGTTTTTTTCCTTTGTTTTGTTTTGTTGATTTGCTTTACACAAAGGCTTGTTGCCTCTGTGATGGCTGTTTTGATTATTTCCCATTGTCCTCCACCCCTCCTTCTTGCCCATTTGCTAGTGCTTTTCTGTGGCACTCATTTTCCCAAAGTCAGCCTTCATTAAGTCCAATACTCTTGTTTTTGTATGGCTTGACTCTATGGCTGTGTTTATTGTGAAACACACTGTTTGGTGGTCACTTGGTCCCAGATGGCTACTCACTTCTAAATCTGAGATCTTTTCTCCTTCCCCATTTGAGAGTACCAGGTCTACGATTGCTCCCTCCCGAGTGGGTTCCAACACTAGCTGTCTGAGGCATGCCCCCTGTAGGGCTTCAAGAATGACCCTGCTCTTGGATGTGCCTGCAGCAAAGGTGCTCCAGTTAACATATGTCATGTTCAGATCCCCCATCAATAATATCTCCCCTTTTTCTGCCATTTTAAAGATGCCTTCTATTATTTTCTTGTCCATTTCCTCCCCCTGAGATGGGGGTCTGTACACAACCCCAATGTGGATTGTGGTGCCATTTCCTGTCTCCAGGGTGACCCACAGCGATTCCTCAACTTCCTGTTTACTCTTTAGTTATGTTGCTTTAATCCCTTCCCTAATATAGGAAGCTACTCCTCCTCCTCTTTTACCCACCCTGTCCCTCCTGTAGACTGTGTATCCTGGTATGTTGACATCCCAGTTATGGTTCTCTGGTACCATGTTTCAGTGACTGCCACAATATCCAGGCATCTCTCTTCCATCAAGGCCGCTAGTTCAGGGAGCCTGTTACACAGACTGCAGGCATTGGTACTCATCACCTTCCTTTTTTTTTTTTTTTTTTTTTAATGGTCTTACCCCTTTAGGCCCATCCCTGTACTTACTGCCTTTTTCTGCACTTACCCCTGTCCTGCTCCCTACTGACTTCTCTACCTTGGTGTTTACCTCTCTAACTACTGTGTTTTGTTGGGGGGAGGCTGGGATTTCCCTGCTCCTTTTCAGTGCCTCCCCCTTGGCTAGTTTAAATGCCTGCCAATGAAGCATTTAAACCCATCATCCAGGATCCTGGTCCCCCTCCCCCAGACAGATGCAGATCATCGCGCCAGGATAGGCCTGCACCCCTCCAGGTGACTCCCCAGTCCCCAATGAAGCTAAAACCCTGAGCTCCACACCAGTTTTTCAACCCCCCTTTGAATCCCATGGTGTAGAATACCCTAGCATCATCCTTGCCATAGACAGGCAGCACCTCCGAGAAGGTTACCGTACATGCTACTTGTTAAGGCCCCTCCCCAACTCTACAAACTCCTCTTGCACCACTCTGATCCCATTCACAGCCAGGTCATTTATCCCTAGGTGGAAAGTGACATCCAGCAGCTGCTCCCAAGATCCTGAGGATTCGCTTCCTGTCCCTCCGAGCCGTGGAGCCAGGATTGCACCTTACCTCCCTATCCCCTTCCTCCCTAACTTCTACCCCCCCAATGATAGAGTCCCCCACCAGGAGTTGTTTCCTTCCCCTGTGGGGTCTTGTGCCACCCTCCTGTGGGTCTTCTTTGTGGAGGCTCCCAGCATCCTCCTTGGTCTCCACTGCAGGTGCCTCCATAGAACAGCAAATGAATTGTGGAGAGGTACAACTGGAGGGATGCACCTCTGTTCCACCACCCTCTCCCTCCCTGAGCCCACCTTGGTCCAACCGCTCCTCTTTCTTGGCAACCTCTGAGGTAGCGGTGGTGGCCCTGGTGGTCCCTGGGTGGGCAAAGAGGTTTCACGAATCCTAGCCAGGTCAGCCTGGAGACAGGCAACCTCCTCCCCTCAGACCAGAGAGGTGCGTACAAACAGGGTAGCACTGCAGCCTCCAGAATGTCTCCCGGAACACTGCTGCCCCATAGCCATTGCACTGCACCACTCCCATCTTGACTTATTTTGTGTCCCCTCTCCTGTTGCTTTGTATGCTTACTGTCTCCTCCCGCTATGTATTTTTACACTTACTTTCCTACTGCCTATGCGCCCTTACAACTCTCGCCCTTCCTGTTCTGGGACTGGAACTTCCTGTAGTCTTCAGTTGTCTCCTTCTTCCGTGCTTGGATTCAGACCTCCAGTAGAGAGAGAGTAATTTTTTAGGTTCCTTCAAGGTTGATGAAACTAATGTGCCTCAGTGATCCTTCCCTTTCTACTGCTAAACAGGAAGTTCCTGTTGTCAGTCAAATCCAGTGACTATAAAAGTTGAACTGGCTTACGGTGGGAGGGTGGAGGGGTGGGAAGGAGGGCAATTAGTAAAAAGCTGTAGTTCTAGACTGCGGTTTCTTGCTCAGAAAGCAAAGTCCTCCGCTGTCAAAAACAGTAGGAAGCTGTAATTGGGAGACACCTGCTTTTGTACTCCTAAGCCACACCCCAGCACCCAATTAGATTCACCCTTGCTCCTGCCTCAGTAAATTAAGCTGATACAGCCCCTTCCTTAGAGAAACACAGTGACTTTTTTTTTTTTTTTTTTACTTAAATGAGACCCCCTTCTTCTAATAAAGTATCTGTTTGCTTAATCCAAACAGGTACTGACTCCTGCTGAGAGAGACGTGATTTATCAGTAAAAAAGCTGTAGTTCTAGACTGCTGTTTCTTGCTCAGAAAGCAAAGTTCTCCTCTGTCAAAAACAGCAGGAAGCAGCAATGGAAAAATTATGCAAAACAGTGCAGGCTGCTGATGTACCCAAAACACTACCTGTACTAAAATATGTAAAATGACACATGAACAAAAATTACTTGAACTGTAGTTGTAGTAAAGCTTTTATTCATTTCAAAAGTGAATGAAGTGGATAGCTCATCTGAGACTTGTTCATTGCCAGTGAGGTCCTTTGTACAAAGCTGCAAACAATACAGAATAAAATACCTTAACTTGTAATATAAAGGTCTAGTGTAACAAGCAATACAAAACCACGAGGAACATTAATTAATAAATATTATATGTTAATAAATGTTTAGTTCTTTAGATATAACAGCATCAGGTTGGACCCATTCAAATGAATTCCTATATTCCGGTATTGGAAAGAAAAATTGTGAGAACCACAAAGGCAAAAAACAGTTCACTAAATTGGGATGTCACTATTACACGAAGCAACATAACATTTCTCAACATGGTGCAAAACCGAGTTCTCTAAAACAGTGGCTTTACACATTTTCAAGATCACAAGAATGCTGATGCTTGCAAATGCCATCAGCACAAGTTTCCAAAGGTATAAGAAAATCTTCACGAGGAATGAGTATGTCTGGTGGTGGCAACACTTTAAGTCACCTTTCTATTCCCTTTATGTGATGTCATTTCCTGTACTAGTGATTCAGGAAATTGGGGCCTGCAGCTGCAAAGGGAGGGAGAGCTAAATGCTTGATGTGGCCCTTAAAGAGTCCCAGGTTTGCCCAACAGCTTCTCTGAAATTGATCTCTCTTGGCAACAATATTTATATCCTTCTTTGTACATGGATATTCCTCTAGAAATATAGGCTCTTTTAGTTTTCCTACTACAATCACCAGCCTGACTGGTCTATAAACAAAGCGGGGGGGGGGGCAATAATGTCACTCAAAACTTTACATTTTTTCTTTGAATGCTTCATTTCAAGTGGTTTCAAATAGGCACTCAAATCTTCCTCTACGTTTCCTAGAAGACAGCCTATGGCCTCGTGCCTCACAACGCACCCGGGTGAACATTAATCTCCAGTAACAGCACACACTGTCATGAGTTATTGCTTACTCATTGTACAGTGCTTACAAGTTGGTATTTAACCAAGGTACTGTAGTTATAAATGCACTGTTGCTGTTACTAAATTTTCAGTGCAAATAAAATCTTGTATACACACACACACACAAAAAGTGAAGCTGTAATCATGCATCCATTATGACACTTTGGCTGATCAGACCGAAGTATGCAGTCACACAACTAACATGACCATCTAATTTGCGAATTGGGCCAGCGAGCTGTTGCACTCTGCTCTGAGCCGCGATGCCACTGGTGAAACCCTCATAGGATGCCTGATAACTCCTGCTTTCAAACACTGCCGTAGTTCTTGCACTAATACTGTCTAAAAAAAAACCAAAAATCTGATCAGCACCCCACCTCCAGACACCCCCTCACCTCTGCCATTCAGCGACAGAGAGAGAGAGAGAGAAGGGCTCTCCATCACACCCTGCCCTACTATTGCATGATGACAAAAACAGCAAATACATTTTCTGACAAAAATTTGGCATTTTTACAAACATTTCTGACCACAAAGGTGCTTTTCCTCTGGATAGTGGCTCAGCTGCACTTTGAGCTATCTTCAGAGTAGTATTTGATCCTGCTCGCTTACAAAGCTATGCACGAAACTCCTTTGTGGCAGCCTTACAAGTATCTTCTTAGGAAGAGGAATCGGATTCCACCCATGAAACTACCATGGCTCTGAGAGTGAGCCCTTGTATTATCTGGCCAGTCCGGTCCAGACAACCTACTATCCTGCAAATCCTGTAACTTATCACTTACCCTAACGACAGATGTTCAACATAGCAAATATGTACAGAAGGATCCCAGAGAACCAAGAGAATGATCTCTTCCCATACCACCACCACGACACACAAAGCATTTTTTTTTGAACATGTAGTTTTGTTGCCATGAAAGAAGCACCGGACGTTATCAGAGTCCTTTTATTTAAAAGTTTGTACATTGTGAAATCTGTATTTAAGCTGAAGAGCCTAGTCCTCACATAGGTCCTGGGAGGACAGTTACAGCAGCAGGTTGTTTGCATCTCTTGGTTACATACACACATACAACATATATGTACATAATAATTAATACAGAGATTATTAAAAATGTAAAGTCTGCTCACATTATATACATGTATTCATGGAGTAATATTCACACACAATAGACAAAGGGGGCAGGGAGTATGGGGTAAAAGATGGGGATCACCCAGCAAGGGCAAATGTATGTAGCTACTTAGGAGGTGCACCAAGTATTACAAGGCAGACACAGGTACTGGAGGTTCCAAGTGGGCAAACAATGCACGTTTAAAAGTAACAGCATTGACTACTGCTTTGGTACTTGAGGGAAGGTTGTTCCAGGTGGCAGGAGCGGCTATGATGAACGCTTTTGTTCCGACTATTCTGCATACTTGCGAGACAAGTAAGATCAACTTGGATTGTGACCTTTGCATGTAGGACTGGTTGAGCATTTTAATAATAACTTTTGTAATGGAAATTACAAGCATACAGACGCAAAAAATGGTATACACTACATTATATTACACAATATCATTAAATAAAGGATTAGTGACTCACATTTCTTTGTATTAGAGCAGTCAAGAGGACATGCACATATATTCAACTTTGATTATTCACCAGGAACCAAAGTGCAGCAAAAGCATGTGCTTATAAAAATTACAAATAATACATGACCCCAGACTGATCAGATATTCCTTTTTAGCAAAATCAATTACAGTCCAAAATGATTTTCCCTTCTGGCTCCGAGTTTTGGCCCTCATTACCTGACAGATCGCACTGGAGTCAAACTACATTAGTTTTATAAAAAACAGGAAAATCTTGTAACTTGGTAGTTTAACAAACCTACCCATTAATAAATAGTACCACAGTAAAACAAAAGTGCTGTTCGCCATTATACCATGGTTCATATGTACCACCACATGCTGTCAAAAATAACTGCCCTCCTAAAAACAACAACCTCTCGGCCAACTCTAGTAACGAGAGTTAAGAGTCACTATATTGAAACATGAAGACTGCAAATTTACCAAGGAGACTTATCAGTCTATTAGCTTGTCTGGCCCACACCGTCTTACCCATGATCAAACCCCCACAAGGAAACAGTTCTAGAGTTGCTTATCAGATATAAAGCATAAACACTCATATATAAAAATGATTTGATTAAGCATTTTCATCGGATTATATTCCTTCAACAACCCCATCCCATACCCTATCATTTGAAACTATCTGGAAAAATTTCCCGTTTGTTTACTTGCTGTCTTCCCTTTGTGAGGTCATGCTATGTTGGGTTTTATTGTGCGGTTTTAATTGTTGCCATACCATAATTTTAGCCACCTTAAGTTATTATTATCAGTTGTCTGTAGCATCACAGATCTTCCTTGTCAACTTGCTGTTTCGATTTGTTCTCCCCTTCCCCCTTCCCCATGATGTGCCAGGAAATAGCCTCGGCTCAGTGCACCTTTCAGCAGACACCAATTTCCAAAGAAATAAATGTCCACAGTATACGTAGTGCAATAAACTGCAACCTGGACAAAAAAGAAAAGTCAACCAAATACCCAACAGACCAAATATTACACATCTCTCAAGAACTTGGAAGTTCTTGGGAAGAAGCAACACAAAAAAAGTCTCACCATAGTGCTACCATGATCTCAGTTCTAATGCCAAAAGTCCACAATTACGATCAACATTTCCAAACATTCTCCTCAGAGGAGCGGTTTTCTCCTTCCAATGGCTGGTCCCTAATTCAGATGCAAAGCACCAGCCTGCTTGGGGTTGGTACAGAAGTAGGCTTTATTGCCCCAGGCGAAGTGTAGATGGGCACCAAGTCCGAGACAGCAAGAAATTTCCACCTCTTTTAAACTCTACACTACAGGCTCAAAGACTTTCCTCTTCATATAAGTTGCATACATGTAATTGGGAAAGAATAAAATGCGCTTCTCTTCCACTTTTACTTCACCCTGGTTGCTGTCTGTGCGGAGGATCATGTTGCACACCCCGGCTGAGGTCATTACTATGATCACAGCCCAATGCCTTTCTCCACTTGCTTTCATTCACCATGGCATTGTCTGCTAGGCTTCCACTATTGCAGGGGCACAGCCTCCAGTAACCATCACAACAGGTAGGTAGTCAAGTCAGAGCTCTCCTTGCCCTCTGGAATCTCAATTACTCTTAACACTGGGGTCTCAGACTGCGTTTTCCAACTGTTCAATACAAGCTCTAGCAATTATTTTTTATTTACTACCATACTTTCTGATGTCATGGCCCTGCTTGCTTCAGTATCATACTGTAAACCTCCACAGCTTCCCCACAGTTTTCACCTTATTCCCCACCGTGAGCAGTCTCTCTGCATGCTTGTCTAATTTCTAGTCCCTTTTCAGTATGGGCTGAGCCAATGCATTGATTGCAATTTGCAAGGAGTCCAGTACGGCAGGATTACATTCCCCCACCCAAACTTGCTGCTGTTCGTCTGGCGCTTTGGATGGTCCTGCTCCCGACAGAAAGAATTCTGTTTTTTGCCGAATTTTTTGGTCTACCTTTCAAAGTCAAATTCGGCAGGTTTGTTCACTATTATTTACTCAAGTGAATTACCAGTTTTTAGGGAAAAAAGTTCAAAAAGGAAAATCCACAATTTTATAAAAGAATCTTTGTATTGCAGAAGGTGTCCGAAGGAAGCACGTTTCTTGTTGGCTGCTGACTCACACCGTCAAGTTTTTAGGAGGCTGCTGAGATAAGCCGGGTGTTGACCATTTACACACTTGTGGATCAGAGTTGACCATCTCGGCTCCAATCTCCTTTCAGATGAAAGTAAGCCAAGGTTGTTGTAAAGGAGAAGATCATGGTGCATACATCTGTTATAACATAGTGCAGATGAAACTGTACGTCGTAGTGACTTTTTGGAGAGCTGTTATTACAGCCATCCTATAGACTTCACTACTGTATTCCACTGCAGAAAGCAAGGACTGTTTTAGTATTTTTGTCTTTGTGCTTTGGGAGTCAGTAGAGTTTTCCAAGTTTCTGATACATTTCTCTGGTAATCTGTTATGTGGTCATTGAAGTTTGGTTTTGGGTCAAGCTACAGACCCAAGAAAGTAACAGTTCAAATGGATTCTAAAAGGTGGCATTGAGCATGGTTGTATGCATAATAGAAAGTGTTTTTTTTTGGGGGGGAGGGGTTTGAAGAAGGTCATAACCTTGGTCTTACTGTACATCAGGTGTAGTTTGTTTGCATCCATCTAGGGTGGTCTCTTGTCTAATAAAACTGTTTTTGTAGCATCTTGACAGTGCATAATTTAGCATAGGACGTGATATCAGTCATCAGGGTAAAGGTGTATTTTGGCACTGATGAGGGGAGCTCATTCACAATGAAGCTAAACAGTAGTGGCCCCAGGTTGGAGCCTTGAGAGGGATTACACGGGTGAGGGGGTTTGGAGAGCAGACTTAACCATGATCTCTACAATATGCGACCTGTTAGGTAAAATGCTAGCAAAGATACTACAATCTGATCCAAATCTAGTTTTTGCACTTCCTGGACCAGGATGGTGTAGTCCACGGTGTCAAATGCTTTGGTGATGTAGATGAATATTGCTCTTGTATGACGGTCAACGTCGAGAACAGTTGCCAGATCATGTGTTACTTTTAAGGGAGTGGTATGTTAAATGGCTTGGTTGGAATCCAAACAAATTGTGCCCCTTGTGAGTAGCACATTTTGGATAATATAATTCACTGTCTGTGTACAAGATTTTCCAAAACTTTGCAGAGAACAGGTAGCATGGCTGTAAGGCAGCAGTTATTCAGATCCAAAGGGGTTCCGATTTGACTAGCAGAGTGACTACAGCAAGTTTCCAGGCTGTGAGGATGTGTCCTTCAGAAACATAAAAGGGGGGGGGAGTGAGATGCTAGAACTGCAGCAGTTTTCAGAAGCTATGGTTCAATACCATCAAATCTTGTACTTTTCATGGTAAGTTTTTTCATTTTTATTCTTTAGTTAACAGGGTATGGCCCACTATGCACACGTGACTGTTTTCAGGGGCAACACAGAAGCAGTGTGAAGGTTAAGTGACTTGCTCAGTCACACAGGATGCAAGTGGAAATTGTGGGAATCAAAACCAGGTTTGCTGAATGTACCAACCTCATCTGCAGCCCTTCACTCTAACCTCTAGATTATACTGGCAGTTTTTGAAGTCTGAATAGTTCTCTTCAATTAATCTCTATGAAACTGAAGGAAGCAGGTACCATGGATGAAGGAGGTGCGGAGTCTTCCGGACTGTCAGATGGAACAAGCTGTTGTGATGAGATGGAACAGAAAAAGTAATTTTGAGATTAGTAAAGTGATGGTTCATGACCACGGAAGCTTGAAGAAGCACAGTTAATTGCGTTAATGGACAGACTGGGTGGGCTGAAGCCCCTTATCTGCCAACAACATCTAGGTATCGATGTACAGTATCTCACTCTTGTTAGCGCGTGGACCAGGAAGGCGAGGGTGACCCTTCTCCACAGGGTCCTCCCCCCCAGCAAGAGACTTTGAATTCTCTCCAGGCAATTGGCCTGAACCTGGGGTAGAGGCACCGGCCAGGCAGACCTCCCCCAGCACCTCTGTATCTGGACTGGCTGTACTAATTAAAATTGGGAGAAGGAGGACACACTCACCGGATCGGTGCTGCAGTGGGCGAGCCTTGCTTTCTGGGGCTGCACTGCTATCAGGGACAATACTTGGCTTGTAGTACAAGGATCTCAGAGCACAAAGGGTCAGAGGAACTGGCACCAAGCTTGAATATTGCACTTGCGCCTGTCTGGTTCCTCCAACTGCCGTGACAACCAGACAAGCTGACAAAAGGCTGCTCTCCGAGCCCCGTGGCTCACTCTTGTTAACGCGTGGACCAGGGAGGCGAGGGTGACCCTTCTCCAACAGGGCCCCCCCCCCACAACGGACTTTTAATTCTCTCCAGGCAATCGGCCTGAACCCGGGGTAGACATGCCGGCTCGTTTGCATTGCCGGGTGGACCTCCCCCGGCACCTCTGTATCTGGCCTGGCTGTACTAATTAAAATTCGGAGAAGAAGGACACACTCACAGGATCGGTGCTGCAGTGGGCGAGCCTTGCTTTCTGGGGCTGCAGTGCTATCGGGGGAAAATTTCCCACCCACCCACGCTGTTCCCTCCTCCTGTTAAATGCTTGCTAGCTCCTCCCACTAGACTGGGGGTGGCTGTCGAACTCTCCTCTCCTCTCTGGTTGGCTCAGTGCCAGGCTCCTGCCTTACTTAATGTTTCTTAACCTATATACATGTGATGTTTCACACTGTTGGTTCTAGAGCTTGCAATAGGTAACTTACTGTCTGATTATACAAGAAAATTCTGGAGACTGGAACTGTGTCCTGTAGTTTTAAGGATCTTGGCTAGGTAAGTTCCACATGTGTGGTAACCCATAAGCCTCGGAAGCAAACTGTTTGCTCTTCATAAATTTGGAGCTGGGTTACCTTCCAGTGCTTCCTGCCCTAGTGCAGAGTTACTGGCTACCCATCAATCAGCTTCTTGAACCACTTGGCCCTATATCATAGCCCCGTGGGGACTAATCTAGGGTACGGTACCATATCTCCCCACGTCTGCTGCCAGCGCACTGTCACAGTCCTAATCCACTTTTGGGCCTCCCTCTTGTGGCCACTCAGGATGCCACCACTGACTGGTTGCTCTGGGCCTCACGGTCCGCCTGGGGCCCCTGCCCTAAACCACGTACCTCAGGTCGCCAGGCCCTCTCTGAAGTCTCCTCCTACCTGGCTACCTGCCAAAGGCATGAAGCTGGTGCACCTGAACATTAGAAGCTTCCTACCTAACCTAGCGGAGCTTACAGCCTGGGTGGCTCATTATAACCCTGATATTATGGGTGACTCAGAAACCTGGCTGAAGCCCCACATCCCTGACTCTGCATGTGCCCTCCCGGGTTACATTTTTAGGCTAGACAGAGTAGGAAACAAGAGAGGGGGTGGGGTGGTCCTATACTATAAGTCACACCTAAATATATCTGTCATACGGCACACCCCACATCCACCCCTACCTCATCAAGGCCTTACATGCTCTTCTCCTGCTTGGCAACACTAAAAAGGTACACTTGGTCTGTGCCTACAACCCTCCCAAGGGTGGTGTGCTAGGGCTCTCCTCCCTTCTCGACAGTCTCAGTCCCATGGTTGGCTTGAACGAACTGTTAGTCCTAGGCAACTTCAAGCTCAACTGGGTGGGCCACATCGCCCAGCAATACGAGCCCCTGCTGGCAGGTCTCACCCTCAGCCAACTCATCAATGAACCCACAAGGCTCTCCTCACGCAGAGACAAGGGATCCCTCATTGACTGGGAGCTGAGCAACTGACCGGATAGAACTGTCTCCTGTGGTACTCTCCCTGATGCCATCTCGGATCACTCTCCCATCTACTGTATCTGGTGCATCTCCTCTGCCAAAATTCCCTGCAAAGTGATCCAGATGAGGGACTTCTCCAAACTTAACGTAGGAGACTACCTTGCAGACCTGCATCAAACAGACTGGTCTCAGGTCTTTACTGCAAAAGACCCCTTGGTGGCCCTTGACCACTTTCATGCTGTCTTTACCCCCCCCCCACAAAGCAAGCATGCGCACCTCATTAAAAGGAGGGTGAGGGGCACAGTCACTAAGTGGCTTCATGGCAGTCTCTTCTCCCTCATGAAGCAAAGGGACAAGGGCTGGGCATGCTACAAGGCCTCCCTCTCCAGCTCTAACCTCCTTGAGTACAAACGGATGAGGAACTCCTGCAAAAGAGCCATCCGCTCTGCCAAGAATTAATTTTGTCAAGCGGCCCTACTCTCCTCTGCCAGAAACTCGAGGAGCTTCTGGCAGAACATTAAAAATAATGGTTGGAGGGTCTGCCAGAGCTCAGGTCACGGACGTGCACATTGGCAGGGTCGAATGCAACAATCCCTTTACAATAGCCAGTGCCTTCAACTCCCTGTTCACTGACCTGCCAGCTCTCCCTGACCAGCCTCACATCCCCAAAGACTGGGACTCTCCTCTCGCTGGGGTAACCCCCCCCGACCTCCCTTTTACCTCAGGGTCATCTCTGTCAAAAAGACCCAGAAGCTCCTTGCTAGTCTCTTATCGTACACTGGCACCGGGCATGACTATCTTGAGCCCAAACTTATCAATCATGGGGCTTCTATTCTTGCCCAGCCTATCACCCACATTTTCAACAGATCGCTAATGTCGGGAACCATTCCGGACACCTGGAAAGTGGCTAAAATCGCCCCTGTTCACAAACAAGGTGACCCCAAAGATCCCCAAAACTATCGTCCCATAGCGCTACAGTCAGCAAGCTACTCGAAAAGGTTGTTGCCAAACAGGTCACCCACTATTTGCAGACCTATGAATTACTCTCCCCCCCGCACAACACGATTTCAGAAAAGAGCACAGTACCTCCACCGCCCTAGCTGTCATCTCCTCTGAGATCAGGTCTGCTGCAAATCAAGGCAATCTGGAGCCATCTTCGTGGATCTCTCGAAAGCCTTCGACCGAGTTGACCACTCACTCCTGTGCTCCTCTCTCCTGACCCTTGGCTTCTCCTCCCCCGCCCTTTCCTGGATCAGTAACTACCTCACAGGCAGACAGCAGTATACCGAATTCAACAAGGCCTTGTCTAAGCTCTCTCCAGTTAACCGTGGGATCCCTCAGGGCTCTGTCCTACGGCCTCTCCTATTTTCCCTCTTTATAAATGGGCTGCCCTCGGCCCCGGCCTACGGGCGTTCTATTCTGTATGCCGATGACCTAGTCATCCTGCTCAGCTCCTTGGGACATCTCTGTCATCAACACAAAGTTCATCACTGACTTCAACCTAATCCAAACCTGGCTGGAGGACCACAAACTCATTATTAACCTGCAGAAAACTCAAGCCATGCTCTTTGGCTCCACAGCCAAGACTCAAGTGGTCTCTGCCCCACTAATGATCTCATGCACCGATGGGTCCCTCCTATGAGTTGCTGACTCCGTCAAGTACCAGGATGTGACACTTGACCCACAACTGGACCTCACTCAGCACATTCACAATGCTTGCAAGGCCACAAATTGCAAATTCGGCCTTGCATACAGAGCAAAAAGCTGCCTCTCCCCGGCTGCTCGTCTCGCCCTAGCCAGAGGGGTCCTCCTACCCACTCTCTGCCACTGACTTGTTGCCTTTGCCCATGCAACTAAAACCAGTTTCTCCAAATAGGATACAGCGTACAATAGTGTTTGTCGCTTTGCATTCTCAGCTCCCCACCTCACCCACCGCTGTGAGCTCTACTCCCGGAAAAGCACCGCACCTTCATCCCAGATAACTTCACTGACAATGTTCTCAGAACTGCCATTCCCTTTGCCCTTGCCACATCCCTCTTACCACTTAAGATCCAGTGACTCCCATGTCCTTCTGGTTCCCAAAACACGCACCCAAATGGGCAACCGGGCCTTCGATGCACATGCCCCCAGGTTATGGAACTCCCTTCCAGCAAGTACTCGTTCCTCCACCTCCCATGTCTGCTTCAAAACCTCCTTCTGGGGCTTCCTCAAAGTGGCCGCTATCTGCCTCTGCACTTAATGCACCCCTTCGGGCTTGCCACTCTGTCTGGATGGGTCGATACTTAGTCGCCGCTGCTTAACTATAGTGGGTCTCCTCATCCTGTCTACTAGTGAAGTATGCTGCCTCCTGAAGAACTGATTGTGCTGGGTCCACCCTGGGCCCCACTGCTCATTAATTTGTTGAATATACTGCTGCGCTATCTCTCCAGCTGTCACTGGCCTCTCCTGTCCCCCCTTGCACCTCCTTGATGTGTCTACTACCCTTATCCTCCAGGGAGCTGCTGTCAGACTATGCTGTTTACTGCCTGCCTCGTTTGTACCGTGCCATTATCTTCCTCCCACTTGCTATGTAATCCCATGTTGATAATGCATTGACCTTACTCTGTTTGTTGCTCGTGATTATACTTGCTCTTGTTGTTGCCTGTTTTGCCTGAATGTATCTCTGTAATCTCCCGGGTCACACCTGAAAATAGGCACTTGGTTGTCTACTGTGCTTACCTGGTTAACAAAGGCAAATAAAGAAATGATCTTTGCAATTTCAGCGTTTTAAATAAGCTGATGTAACCACCCCGCCAAATCCTGGGCTTACCTGCAGCCCTGTAGCTCCTGTTTCAGCCTGCTCTCCCTTAGCACCTCCTTTTAGCCTGCAAAAAATGTTTTCTGTGCCCCTGGTACTGGCCCGAGTTTCTCTGTCCCTGGTGCCCCAGTAGCTAGCCCAAATATAAATCCAAACCCTGCAGGGCTCAAGAGTTTGCACCATGATCACCCGTTTGGCTATGCACTTCGGTGTGGCAGGGATCGCACAGGCGCGAGTGGCGCCTTTGATCTAGTGACCGCTTGTATTTGCGGTCATCCGGAGAGTGTTCCGTTGGTCCTGGGATCCCCATGTGGTAAGTGCGACCCAGGGACCACGGACAGAGCCCCAAGCACCCATTAAAGAATTGAAAAAGATCCACAAAGTGTTTTCGATCGGGGCTCATGGATAGTAATGAGCAAGAGCCCCGATCATTATAAATATTCATGAAGGTGTTTCTGCCGTCGGGGAAGCTTGTTCTCGGCTGCAGCCATCGGGGGAGGAGAAATGTTTTAAATAATGCATCTGCAATGTATGTTTGGGGGGGGCATAACATGTTGCGAGGAGAAAGTGTATTGAATAAAATAACTGAATGCTTTGCTTCTGGCTGCACCAGCAAACATTGGGACTCAGATAAGAGAGTCTATCTGCTGCTGCAAGTCGTCCTTAAATATTGGCAGCAGTGACAGGAAAACGGACTGAGCAATCTGTTTACTCTGTGCAGCGACAGCAAGTGCACACTCAGGGCTAATGGACTGTGGGACATTGGGGTGAATATTTTCTTCATTCTGGCTGCACCAGGACTTTGATTTGGGACTGTACCTATTCTGTTTAGGGACTTTGTGTTAAGCAGCCACAGCCAATCAGAAAGCCAGAGCACCCAAGCCAGGACTTATGGGACATTAGCCAAAGCTCATGGGAAAATACCAAGTACTCATGGGGAACTGCACGGACCTAATTTCAGGTGCCAAAACAGCAAACCAACTGAGCGTCAAGTGAGGTTCATGCATAATTCATTTTCTTGATCGACAGGCACTCCAGCCAATCAGAGGCCATTCACCCAAAAGATTCAGCCAATCAGGAGCATCAGGAGAGCCCTATGAGAGACCGTTTCCAA
Source organism: Neoceratodus forsteri (assembly GCA_016271365.2). Lineage (NCBI taxonomy): Eukaryota > Metazoa > Chordata > Ceratodontiformes > Ceratodontidae > Neoceratodus > Neoceratodus forsteri. The sequence continues at coordinate 486,557,049 of CM057449.1, forward strand.
GCTTTTCAGCAGATTCAAGTGGGAACCACCACAGCGGTGGTGCTCTGGCCCCCAGCCAAGCCTGGAGATCCAGCTAATCCTATTCACCCCGGAGGGGGTAATTGCCGTCATAGTAGTTAAAGTTATTTAGTTTTATGCAGTTCCTGCTAGCCTGGGGGTTACCACAATGTCCCCCAGGTGCTAGCCCTCCCTTCCACATTGGGGAAAGATGTGGACCTGCAACCAGATGACATCAAGCAGCTGTGAGAGCCAAAATTCCACCTCAGTTGTGAGAGAACTGAAGCACTCTGGAGCCTTCATTGTGGAAGATCGACCATGAAGAGCCTAAGGGAGTACTCTTGTACCCCCGGTGCAAGAAAGAAAGAAATCTTGCCAAACTGGGGCAGCATTTCCCAAGTAACTGTTCAACTAAAGATCATTCTTTGAGCTGCACACTGCTCAGCTGCACATAACCTTAGCCCAGCGCAGCTGGACCTCTACTGAACTGTTTCCGTTGATTAGTGACTGTCCATTGGGTCTGCAGCCTACTGCGGTGTATAACCTTAGCCCAGCGGGGGTGGACCTCTATAGTAAAACTGTTTACTGACTGAGACTGTTCTGGGGGTACCCACAGTGAACCCAGGACAGACTAGTAACGTGTTGATATGCACTTGTGCTAACTATCTGGTCAAGATGTTCCATGGAGACGTCAACCATAGCCACACTGCCACATCAACGGACTGAGACCCCGAAGTTAATTCGGACCATCCTATATAACCTGGAAATGACAGCTTTCCAACTAGTTCAATGTAACCAGGGTGGCCCTCCTTGCTGCTGGTGGAAGGTGTTCCCCTTCTGTGACTGTACCAGATTATGTTATGAAAGATAAATGTGCTGGATGTGACAAACGTATGAATGTACTGAATATTCAGAATTGCCAACTCAAGATCCAACCAACGCAACTGGCGGATTACCGCCACTTGAATTATTCAGTCTGCTACCTGCAGGGCAACGCCTGCACTTCTGCTAACAGTTTCGGCCTACAACCATCCAGAACTTTGGTAAATGGGTACCCGGGGGTAAAGTGTGAGATTGCGAGGTTTCATACCTATCTTTGAACTGGTACCAGTGGTGGGGAAATGAAATATGTTCCATCTGATTATCAGTATGCAGCTAGTTAGCCAGGGCTCTAGGTATCATTCCGTTGGTGTATTGTAATTCTTTTTCTGCTCAGAATAGGTATGTACCCAGCTGGAGGGTTTTTACCAGCACAAACCAAACTCAAATAAACCAATCAATTGCACATTTGTAAATATAATCAATACATAATAACCTCTGTCCTTCCTGTTTCCCCATTCCTAACTCATATGCCCCAAAATAAATTTTTATTTATTTTTATTTATTTAGCTTTTGTTGACTGGGTAAGTGCACTAGACAAATCCTGCCTATTTTCAGGCACGACCCGGAGGAGGGGGATACAGATGAATGCCAACTGACCTTGAACCAGATTAAGCTGTTGGTGGTATTTTTAGTGAATGAGGGAAATTTGGCCAGGACACCGGGGAAATTCCCCTACTCTTTTCGATAAGTGCCATGGGATCTTTAACATCCATCTGAACTACCACCAATCCAGGCAGAATGGGACCTCGGTTTAACGTCTCATCCGAAAGACGGCACCTCAGAAGTGCAGCACCCCTCTCATGCTGCACTGCAGTGTCAGTACTGGGATATTAACCCAAGTGCCAGATGTAGGAACTGAACCCACAGCCCTCTGATCTCCCGGCCTCAGAGGCGAGTGTGCTACCTACTGAGACACTGACACTGACACAATAATGTTGTTACTGTTTTTGCAAATGGTTGTCGTGAGCATATTATTAGTGTCAATTACAAAAATGTCTGAAATATTGGATCATGTTTTGCCGTGGCAAATGGTTAAAGTGGGTGGTATGACATCCCAGGGGGTTGTACCAGATAACAGCTAGCCCACTTAAAAGTTAAACTCTGGGTGGAGGCACTGCACATTATGAAACAACATGGAAAAGAACCAGTTTAAAGTAAGTTTGGTAACCCAGACCCCTCAACCTTGTTTAGGCCAGGCAAGGCAGGGGTGTAACTCTAGGAGCAATGCCGCCTAGGGCTTACACTGAAAAAACTGATTAGCAGTTTGACATGGCTCAGATCGATCAGCAAAATTAAAACAAAAATTATAGAGCATTATTAATGTTGTGTACTGTGTCACGGACTCACTCACAAAAAGGTTAGCAGTCTACTGCTAAGCATTTCTGAAAATAGTTAGAATTCCCCTATTGTGCTTCGTTATACCAGCTATTTAAAACCCTGAATTTCAGCATTTCCTGTGATTAGCGTATCATGGTAAATGAAGATAATTACTGGTGAACACTGGTCTGTATCAAGAAAGAAGCGATTACAGAGCAGACATTTCTTCTTGTTAAACTCCTAATAACTGGCATAGTAGGCAGACGTGGCCTTCCTCGTCATTGCAACGAGTCGATTCCTAAGTCCCCTGTACAATTCCCAATCTTGGTCATTTAAAGATTTTGTATTTGGCACAAGCCTCGTCTTGCAACCTGTAGTCATCTAGTAGCTCTGACATGATGCAACTGTGTTGAGCACCTTGGCACTCTCACATATTTTGCAGGAAGCAGGTTGTTACAGAAGGATTTTAGTTCAGATGCATAGTACACCTAAGCATATTCTGCATCTGGAATGAGGTTTAGTCTATCCCAGTTCATTTGATGGTAGTTCTGCATGAAGTTGGTTTATGTCTAGACACCTGAACCATGTGAGTTTAATAAGGTGCGGGTTCCGTGTTTTGGAACTCCACATACAGAAGATTGAACAGTGATCATTCATTAACTATAGGCACTAGAAGTTGTAATTCTGTCTAGCCTGTTTATAATTATCCAGTATAAATGTATGTGTGTGTGTGTGTGTGTGTTGTGTATATATATATATATATATATATATATATATATATACATATATACATACACACACACACACACACACACACACACATATACAACATACATATACATATACACACACACATACACATACACACACACACACGAGGGTGTCAGCGTGGCTCAGTTGGTAGCACATCCGCCTCTGGACTAGAAGGTCGTGGGTTCTCGTCCCACACCGGGATTGAACTTGCACCTAAAAATCGCTGGCATCTGAGTGTAGTATTGGGGGGTGCTGTACTGCTGGGGTGTGCCGTCCTTCAGATGAGACGTTAAACCGAGGTCCCTTCTGCCCATCCTGGTGTTGTCCTGGTGGGTGTCCAGGTGGAAGTAAAAGAACCCAGGGCACTCTTCGTAAAGAGCAGGGAACATTCCTGGTGTCCTGGCCAACATTCCCCTTCCCATAAACTGGTTCATGCAATTATCCAGGCTGTGTGTGGGTGATGATGTGCGATATGGCCGCCACCACACATTCAGTCACTTCACTACCAGTCTAGCATTGCTTGTAAAGTGCTTTGGGATACTGTGTATGAAAAGCGCTATATAAATACTGATTCTTCTTCTTTTTCTTCTTCACACACACGTATATGTACATACATATATCGCAACATCTATAGTAGTGGTGGGCCAGGTGATGAATATTTTCAGCTAGATGAGGGGAAGCTCAGCGAACCACTCTCTAGTTATAGTGTGTAGTGCATTATTTCATATCACATTAAAGTCGCCAGTACTAAAGCCTAAGCACTGGCAGGTCATGGTGGAAGCTGGTCCATGATTCTTAGAAGCAAGGTTTCAGGAATGTCTGGAGGTCAGGGGGCATAATGGACCTATAGTCCCCTTCTAACCTTAAATTGCTATGCATCTATGATCTACACAGAGCAATATAGTGTGTTCAGCAGATTGCTCAAACCAAGTTCCTGCTTACTGGAATCACAGGATCATGGACAGCAAGTTGACACTTGATTAACATGTGTCGGCTGCTGTCCAGGTTGGCCTTTACCACCTTCGTAACATCACCAGGATTAAATGGCATCTAGCCCCTGGTGACCATAGTGCATGCATGTGTCACTTCTAGGCTTGATTATTGCAACGCTCTATACCTAGAGTTATCTGGAGGTTTGTTGCAGTACCAGCAGCTCGGTCTGCGTGAGCTCCTGTCGTAGGGACCACATCACGCCTGTGCTGTGTGCTCTGCACTGGCTGCCTATGGGATGGCACATAACCTTCAAGATATGCCTGATAACATTCAAGGCCCTACACAGTTTGGGACTAGACTATTTAAAAGACCTGTTGTATCCTACTACCCACCTCGCTCACTCCGATCTTCCGATGCCGAGTTGCTTTCTGTCCCTATTTCTAACCTCTGACAACTGGGTACAGAGAGTTGTGTGTGGCAGCACCCACTTTATGGAATGCTTTGCTAGAATATATTAGATATGTCCACATGGTAGAGACCTTCAAGGCTAATGTAAAAACCTTCCTCTTTGCTGAGGCTTTTCCCTGAATTTTAATTATTGTTAATTACGATTTTATACGCTGCCTGTTTTAATTAAGAGTCTGTAATTGCTTTTATTGTAACGTGCCCTGAGCCTTCAGAAAAGGATGCTACAGAAATAAAGTTGGTATGCCTTACTGTCTGTAGTTCCAATCAGTTTCTAAAAGAGTTACATCCCATTCTAGGTCCAGCTGATTCAAGCACGCTACACCGATCCTAATCCTGACCCTTGGGCTTTCGTGGAGGTGGAACATAGGATCACCACCTTTGGTGTACCCACTGCTAGCCATCGAAGGACTGGCACTGGGAATGATGGCAGCTGCTCGTCTGCTTTCCTGGCCACAGTAAGGGTGAGGAACAGGTGGATAAGAGGGTAAAATCAGGAGAGAAATAATGAGTTGTGTCCCAGCAAGCAAAGGCCTGCAATAACTTTTACACAGGCCCACACTGACTGGTATGTCAACAGCAACCATGGTCTGTAATTACAAGGCACGTTAGGGAAGCCTGTTGCCCTACTGTCAAAATTAAAAGTGCAGTTCAATGGGTATCTAACTTTTTTTTGTTACACAGAGACTGAAATAACTTCGGTGGGACAGTTAAAATCTCATCTCAGCCACTCTGATGTTCTGGTTTTGACAGCTCTGCTACTGGTTGATACTGGCTTTATTTTGGTAAAGGTCTCTCTGCAGGGAAAATAAGGATATTCCAAGCTGTTCTGCACACCAATGACAGGGGTCGATCGTAACATTATATTACTGGCCCGGGGCATAGTGCAAATTGATCTGGGCCAGTGCAATGTTCCCCTGACTTTCCCTGGCTTGGCTAGTGCAATCTAGTCCATTTTGGTAAACCTGTCCCTTTAAGAAAAATGCCTCAAAGAAAATCGCCCCGTTCTTTTTTTTTGTCATCTGATTAAGTGCTTTTGCAGCCTAGCAACATCCATGGAAAGCTGTCTAACTGGAGAAACGTTTGGCATCTGTCTGCAGCCCATCCCCACTTTGTGAGCCGCTGATCTCCACACATGCCTGCAGACACTAGTGAAGGGGTGACAGTATGCAAGTGACTGCTGCTGACCCACAAAGACAGAGTGTGCTGCCAGACTGCCCCAAAACATGGTAAGCAACAGAAAACATGCATCAGCTGGCTATTTAAGCACATTGTGGAGTTTAAAATGGAGAAAAAAGGCTTATCTGACTGCCATGCTTCATCAGGGCTAGGTCGTCTAGGGATTTGTGTGGGCCACCGTAATGGGTTCCTGAAAACAGAGTTTGAGGAGACTGGATTTTGGGGGGAAGGAATTGTAGATCCGTCGTTCTGACACTGTAGTGCTGTCATAACTGTAAACCAGCATGCCGATTCTCGAGGTGTTTAGTCAGAAGTGTATTCCCCTCATCTTTGATTGCAACTCACTGTGTGTTTACATGCAGTATACTAACATACTAAAATGCCAGCAGAATAGGCCTAACGGTCTTTCGTGTCTGCTCGTTTGGTCAGTCCCCAACCTGGGTGCTGACCTTGCTGTCCCCCTCGCCTTCTCTGGCTTCTCCCTTCCCAGTTCCGGATATTCTTGCTGCATTGGATTTTGCTTCCAGAACCCTTCCCCTGTACCTGTCCCACCCCCTCTTGAACCCTCCACTGTCTCTGCCTCCACCAGCCCCTAGGCAGTGCATTCCATGGCTCCACCACCCTCTCAGTGAAATAGCACCTCCTCCTTTCTCCCTGAATCTTCCCCTCCAGCTTCCAGCCATGCCCTCTAGTGGCCCTTCCTCCTTCCTTCAAGCACCCCAACTGTTCCTCCCTATTTACCCTCTTCATGTACCTAAAGACCTCTATCATGTCCCCCGGTCCTTCTCTCTTCCAATGTGTACATATTTAGCTCTTCAAGCCTCTCCTCATAGGTCCTGTCCCCAAGCCCCAAATCATTTTGGTTGCCTCCTCTGGACTCTCTCCAGGAGGTTAATGTCCCGCTTTAGTGTGGCCTCCAAAACTGCACGCAGTACTCAAGGTGCGGCCTCCAAGCAGTTATACAGAGGGAGTATCACTTCCCTCCTTCTGGAGGTGATCCCCTAGCGATGCATCCCAGCATCCTGTTGGCCTTGGCTGCTGCCCTCCTCAAGTCTCAGAGTTGTTCACCTTGACATCCACCACCACCCCCAGGTCCCTCTCAGCCATCGAGACTTGTAGCATTTCCCAGGGTATACACTTGACCTGGGTTTCTGGCCCCCAGGTGGAGTACCTTGCATTTCCCTGCATTGAACCTCAGCTTCCACTTTCTAGACCATCTTTCCAGAGCCTCCAGGTCCCCCTGTAGGGCCACCCTCCCCTCCTCCCCATCCACCACCACCCCCAGTTTGAGTCATCTGCAAAGAGACTCATCTCACTCCTGATTCCTGTCCTTATGTCAGATACGTAGGCGTTGAACAGAAGGGGCCCAAGGACTGATCCCTGTGGGACCCCACTAATGACCCTCCTTGGGGATGAGAGTATCCCACCAACTACGACCCTCTGGGTCCGGTCCTGGAGCCAATTGCCTATCCATCTGATCATCTGGTTCCCCATCCCATTTCTCCCAGCTTATCCAACAGGCCCACGTGAGGAACAGGTCAAATGCCTTGCTGAAGTCCAGAAAGAGGACATCTACTGGTCTACCCAGGTCCAAGGCACTTGTCACCCAGTCATAGAACTCCACCAGGTTTGTCTGACACGATTTGCGGGATGAATCCATGCTGTCTATCGTCCAGGCACCCTGACTTATCCAGGTCCCCCTAGCCTCTCCTTGACAATGCTCTCCATCACCTTGCCCACCACCGAGGTCAGGCTGACAGGCCTGTAGTTCCCTGCCACCTCCCTTGATCCCCCCTTGTGGATAGGCACTATATGCGCCACCTTCCAGTCTTGGGGCACCCACCCTGTCCTCAGAGAGACGGTGAAAAGCTCTGCCAGGGGTTTTGCCAGGACATCTGCAAGTTCCTTCAGCACTCTGGGATGTAATTTATCCGGCCCCGGTGCTTTCTCCTTCTTAAGGGAGCTGAGGGCTTCCCTCACTCTCTCAGCTGTGATTTCACTTCGGTACCCCTTCTCCCTGCTTAGCCTCTCCCCACCTGCCAGTGATGCCTCCCCTCTCCCAGACCTGCCCGATCGGTAGGGTCCCCCTCTCTCAGTATCTCTGTCTCCTCCCATGTATGATGCAGCACCCCCATTTTCCCTGGTGAAAACTGAGGTGAAGTACTCATTTAGTACCTCAGCCTGCTCCCCCGGGTCTTGTGCCCATCTCTCCCCTGATTTAATCCTGCTAATCTGCCCCTTCACCCTTCGTTTTTCCCTAATGTATCTAAAGAACCCCTTGTTCCCTCTCCTAATTTCCCTGGCCAGGTTCTGCTCCTTCCTTGCCTTAGCATGTATGCCAAGTATGTCACAATCAAAAATATGGGGAATACACTTCTGACTAAACACCTTAGGAATCGGGATGCCAATTTACAAATCATGACAGCACTTGGTGTCAGAACAATGCCCCCCCCCTCTTCACCAAAATTAATTTGCAGGAACCAGCTTTTTTTTTTTTTTTTTGTGGCCAGTCAGGCCTAAAGCAGGTAAATTCATTGTATCTCTCGCTTGTTTTTAAATTATCTGCATTTGTGTCTGCTGCGGCTTGCAGGCTAGGAGTTCTGTAGGACCAGGAGGGACAGGAAGCTGAGTAATACCAATTTTTTAATGTTCTCATTAAAAAGAGCATTATGTTCTGCTTGGTTCTGGCCGAAGTATCGAAGTGATTAATTGCTATTACTATTGGGGGTGTGAGGGTGCCAACAGAGGGAAGCTGAAGGAGGGAGTTGCTGGGACTGCAAAAAGCACATTATTCTATGCTGCCTAGTATTGTTTCTGAGGAATCTCAGCTGGGCCACGTGAGAGGTACTACTTGGTGAAGTCCCGCTTCACTATGTGGTGAAGCCAAGACGGGAGCCGGAATGATTCAGGAAAAGATGTACATGCTGGCTACTGCGGGTGATGGGTATTTCCTCAGCTGGGTGACACTCAGAATCTTCTGGCCTGCTGGTGCAGAAACTGGCGTGACTGAGCCTGAGGCTCATATGCTGGGGGTTGGGGTGGAGGTTCACTGCTAGGCCCCCAAACACCACCAGATTCCCTTACATTGAAGAGTAAAGAGTGTGTCTTGTGAGAATAGCAATGATTTGAATAATAACGTGCAGATAAAACAGCCAGCAGAGATCGGATTTTGAGATATTTTTTTTAAATGTCAAGATGAATTACAGGCAGAATAACTTGTTGGCTGGGGTACTGTTGCAGCCTGGAGGTACTTAGTCACTCCTGCAGATAGAAGCATGTATGTGACAGGGTTAGGATTTCTGGAGCAGGCTGGTGCAGGAACTTGTTGCATAAATATTAATTTTACACCAGTGGGGTTTTTATTGCTGACAAACAAACTTATACAGCGGCATTAGGGCCTGGGGCCCACTGCCAGCCACAAGACCTTCCCTCACTCAGGTGGCGGCATCATGATCAGGCTGACTGGTGTTGATGGTGTTTGGCCTAGTGTTTTGTTCGGAGGCCAGATTTGCAAAATTCTTTGTGGCTCTTTGCCCCGCCCTGCCGCTTCACATAAAGGGTCAAGCTGCTCTCAGTTTGTTCGAGACACTACAGTCATTCTTGTTTTGTTGACCTAGCATAACTTGAAGGCTGCTGCTAGGGAAGGAGGGAGGACCATGGGCGGTCCATGCTGATTGCTGCAGACAGTTTATCCACCGCCAAGGATTTGCTGGTGACTCACTAGTTTACTGTGCATGTTTATGTTGGGGCTAGTGCAATCTCTTCGGGGCCAGTGCAGCTGGGGCATCACTTTCCCAGGTGGACCAGTGCAAAAAAAGAAGTTAAGCGTGACACCTGCAATTTGTTTTTCCATGGAGTACTGCTATTTTCTGTATGCTGGCATTCAAACTGGTTTAAAACTCCATAATGCCATTGCTGTGCAGTTTTAATCCATGTAATGCTCTTTTGGATAGTCGGAATACCGCACCCAGGAGGTTTCTGGTATTCCGACATTTTCTTAATTGACTCCACTCCAGATTACACACATGCTCATGGCAAGAAACAGGAGTGTAATAAAGTCTGTACCCCCCATTTTATTTTCACACCTTGACTTTATTTATTGTCCCGACCCAGTGTGTTACCCTCAACTGTAGCCCACTTACAGTGTATGGAAAAGCATGATTAAGGATGGAATTCCCAAAACTGTTGTACCATTGTAGTAGTGTCAAGAGATTATTGTACCCTCTCGACTAAGTCACTACGATGGTACAATAACTTCGAATGTCGGCACATGCTACTGCTCAAACATGGCACTGTTTAAAAAAAATAATAAAATCAAGACGTAAATAGCGGTGCAGATTAGCGAGTGGGAGTCCTGGACACGGACAAAGAGACATGAGGCATATCTACATGTCAGTCTAAACTGTACTGATTTATCGACTTCTGCTGTTTTAGTTCATTTGTTTTTGTTAAACAAAACAGTGTCAGTTATTCATTGTAGAGATGAAGACTCTGGACGGGCAGTTCTGGTAAGTGGAGAGACACGAGCAAGTAGATGCACCAACAGTAAGAGCCTGTTCACAATCCCTCAAGAAATGAAATAATGAGCAAGACAAGTACCAAAATCCTCTATTGGTCAGATTCATAGAGATCTGTTCGGAGAGTACCAAGGTGTGGATAACTCATAATAACTGGTGAGCGTTTTCTGCCCATAGTGAAACCCAGTTATAATTTTGCCATTATAACCAGCTGGTTATAACAGCAAACACGTGCCAGTTTTCCCATGCCCCACGCATGCGCCAGCTGTCTGTCTTTCCGTTCTCACGTTGAACCCTCGGGTGAACACTTTACTGCTGGCACCACTTGTACTCAGTGGTAAGCAAACTTTTTTAAAAACTGGACTTGCTGAACACTTTCCAGCATGTAATTTTTATAAATGACTTAAAAAAAAAATGAAATGTTTCAGCACCCTCTTCAACTCGACCGCAGACCAGGCTGATACCTAACTAAACTGTGTCTGAACAGCGAAGTTGTGTTTATTTTATATAACTGCTGTGGCGAAAAGACACTCACCAGCAATTATATAAAATAAAATATGGGGTGGTGTGTAAAACTCGAATTTTATACACTCCCTCAGGGTTGGATGCTTAATAAATCCCTAGAGCTTCGCTTTTGAGGTTTATGTAGCATTCAACCCCTCGGGTGTGTGTAAAATTCTTGTTGTCACACACACCACCCCATATATTATTCTATATATCTATCTATATATATATATATTAGAGGCAAAAAACTCAGTTTAATGCATTAGTTGGGGTTGTTCCACAGCAACAAAAGTGAGGAAATTCGCTGTTAGGGTTGAAAACCCTAACTCCGAATCACCCCCCAGCACCACACACACACACACACAGACACAGACACAGACACAGACACAGACACACACGCAAGTATGGGGAGGCCAAGTCAACACAACCAATGACAGACATCCAGCAGCAGGTGACAGAAATAACAAACAATTGTCTAAATGTACTACGGACATCCCCACCCACCTGACCAGGTACTGCATGCTCAGTGGAGATCAACAGCAAAACTGAGGCCATGTACACCAAACGACACATCCCTGATTGCAGCTGCACACAACATACCACACTTAGTAGTTGCATGGCCCTTACCTCCATCATGTCCCACAGCACACCACAACTGGTACTGTGCCGTTAGTCAATATAAATGCTGAAGGTGCATGATGACAGTTGTAGAAAGGTTTTAACACTAATGAGTATACATTAATTAAGAGAAGTACATAAATTAACTACAAGGCACTAGCATGCTCAAGATAAAAGTAGTGTTACATTTAGTATGTGATCTACATAGTAGTACATTTACTGCAACTGTTTACTCAAGATAGAGAGGCTTATGTAAACGTATGGAAAAGCATTGCCTGTTCAACGCTGTGAAATTCGTACTGCCAGTATCAGATGCATTCTTACTGATTAAGGTGTACTGCTGATGTACATACATAGACCTTCAGTGTGTTTCAATACTAAGGATGCAGTAAGTATTCTTTGTAAGAAACAGTGTGATTGCATGGATCAGGCCAAGCAACTTCTAAATATCATAGCACTACTGAGCCAACAATGACGTACCTGTATCAGAGATGTGTCTAGGATAGATTTTCCTGTAGGCACTTACTGAGAATGTTGTACCCGAGAAAGACAATCTCATTGCATCTGTGATGACTAACTTATTCAAATAGTGATACATTTACTATTGTTGCAATGAGTGATCTATGCCACTTATTTATTTATTTATTTGCTTTTGTTGACCAGGTGAGTACACTAGACATAGGAATGCCTATTTTCAGGTACGACCCGGGAGGATACATACAGTATGACATACAAAACATCAGTGTGAACGCAGCACACATAAACCATACAATAAATATAGAGCCACGAGAGTACAGAGCATAGAGTTATAATATATGCACACGCAAAATAGGTTATATGGAGACATGCATAACAGGATTGTACAGAAGAGATGGGATAATGGACACAGTGTAATTTTTTTTTTTTTAACAGTTGTTTCATACTCAGGCTGTATGCCTAGTGTTTGGGTTTGCCACACTTCTGTCACTGATGCTATCAAAGTGATAACTATGTTAATTGTGGTACAACAGGAATCAAGTAGGTATAGTGTAGATATAAACAGAATGTCTTTTAGTATTGATTTAACTCACAATGGGATAAGTGTACTAGGACAGCAGGGGTTATTCTCTATCACTGATCTGTCAGTTATAATCACACTAAGGTTTCGATGACTGTAATGATCAGTTACACTGTTCATCTTCATGAGTTCATATTCACAGCCATTCTCCAGTAACTAGACAGTGTATGGTGTAACTCGGTGGGACACTGTGTTGCAAAGCTGCTGCAGTGCCTAGCAGAGGGACAGTATCTACTCATAAAGACAATTAAGCAATGAGGTATGACCAACAGTTATGTTAAATGGTCTGTTAATCACCCTGTAGGGATCTAATGTTGAATGAGGTATAGCCAAGTGCCACATGTCACTAGACAATGATAAACTGACCATTAACATAATACCTGGGAGTGGCTTATTGCTATCATAATAAAACAGTTTTTTTTTAAACAGCATTAAACCATGTTCATCATATGGTTAGGCTCTACATGTATCTTAATAAAAACTAAACATAAGGCTGTTACAATGTTTACAGTCAATTAGAAAGCTGAATTTCTCAAACCCTTGTTATAATCAGAAATATTATACCTGTACAACTACTTGGTTTTGCTGAACTCTATTGCTCAGGTGGCCCACCACATGTGGTGTGGTCTGGTGTGGGGCATCGGTAGGTAAGGCCATGCAACTACTAAGTGTGGTGCGTTGTGTGCAGCTGCAATCAGGGATGTGTACGTTTGGTGTACATGGCCTCAGTTTTGCTGTTGATCTCCATTGAGCATGCAGTACCTGGTCAGGTGGGTGGGGATGTCTCGTAGTACATTTAGACAATTGTTTGTTATTTCTGCCACCTGCTGCTGGATGTCTGTCATTGGTTGTGTTGACTTGGTCCTCCCCCATACTTGCATGTGTGTGTGTGTGGTGCTGGGGGGTGAATTCGGAGTTAGGGTTTTCAACCCTAACAGCGAATTTCCTCACTTTTGTCGCTGTGGAACAACCCTAACTAATGCATTAAACTGAGTTTTTTGCCTCTAATTTCCTTTCTTTTTGAGAATGATAACGAGAAATAGTGAATGTAATGCAGCGGCGGTGGGAGCGCAGGGCCCCCGCCACATGATCTCTTGTGGCATAGTAACAGGAATAGCAACGCAAACAGAAGCACTAACAGTGGCGCACATGGTAATGCAAGCACAAATGAGAACAGAAAGGGTACCGTGCACGGTGGCATTTGACGGAAACGGTCTGCCACGTGATGTGTTGTCACATAGTAACATGGTGCCTGCAAACGGAAATGTCAATGGGCATGGTGACGCAAAGTGAGACAGAAAGAGAAACAGTACTGTAGACACAAATGGCAAAAAATAACAGAAACACAAGCGCAAATGAAAACGCAAAGGATAACGCACATAGGGCCCGCAGCTCCGTGGCGTATAAGCAGCGAAGGGCCCAACTCCCACCACATGATGTCTTGTGGCATAGTAGCAGGAACAACAGCAATACAAACAGAAGCGCTAACAGTGGCGCACATGGTAACGCAAGCACGAATGAGAACAGAAAGGGTAACACACACGGTGGTGTAGACGGGAATGGTCTGCCACGTGATGTGTTGTCACATAGTAACATGGTGCCTGCAAACAGAAATTTCAAAGGGCATGGTGACGCAAAGTAAAACAGAAAGAGAAACAGTACTGTAGACACAAATGGCAAAAAATAACAGAAACGAAAGTGCAAATGAAAACGCAAAGCATAATGCACATGGTGGCGCGGACGTCAACGGTAAGTGAAACGGGTACGGAACCGCAAGCGGAAAGGGCAACAGTAACAGTAATGTAAGCGCACAGGCTGGTTTTCCCCAAAACCTGCATAGAGAAAGGCAGTGAGTACAAGATTGTATGCATAATAATGGGTATTGGAGCAGAAAATGAGGAGTTGGAATATTAAATAGGTTATATCTCAGGAACCGTATGACGTAGAAACAAAATTTAAAAGTCATATGATTTACGACTGTCCTGGCTAGTTTCGTACTTGGGGGGGGGCTAAGCATTTTTCTGACAAAAAGTCTGTATCTCGCACCGTTTCCAAGATACGGGCCCTGAAAGGCACGGCGAATGCTGTAATGTTATCCTATGGGAAAAAAAGAGAAGTTCAGAGTGCCATAACTTTGCCTCCCTGTTATATTTGTTCACCAAACCACTGAAAGGCACATCTGTGGGCTGTTGGCTGTCTTCCCTCCAAATTTCAGGAAAAAAGATCAAACCGTTATTTTGCAGCAGGGTGCCAAAGGATTCCTGTAATGCGTCGAGCACTGTAATGTTATCCTATGGGAAAAACCGTCAACTTTGGAGTGCCTTAACTTTGCCACCGTGTAATATTTTTTCACCAAAACACTGAAAGGCACATCTGTGAGATGTCAGCTATGCTCCCTACAAATTTCAGCCCAAAACTCCTAACTGTTCTTTTGTAGCGCAGTGCCAAAGAAGTGCTGTCACTTTCCCACAGACTAGAAAACTACTGTCGCAATTTGCAAAAGCTCTCATTAAAATGTTCGACACTTTCGTGAGCACGAAAGTAATTTGCGAAAGGACTTTTTCCAGAAATTTGAAAAACATATTTCTGGGGTGTTTTACCCCAAAGTAAAGACATGACTAGCATCTTCAGGGTCCAACTAGGTGAATACAAAAAGAATTAGGTTACTAGAGGGTCCCAAATTTAAATGGCAAGTATTTTTCTGATCACCAACTGAAAACAAAATGGCGGATCTGCGAAAGTAACAGGGCCATTTGCGAAAGTAAAAATGCATTTGCGACACTGTCAAACTTTTTGTTAACTTTTCCATTGACTTACAATGGGAAATTGTTTTGAATAACTTTGAACCGTTTAATATTTTTCTCCAAATCTTCCAAAGGCACATCGGGGACCCCGGACGACGCTCCTGAAGATTTCGGGCGGTCGCTAACCGTGCGACCTGTATCTTAGCGACCGTAGAATTCCAGAAAAGCAAGCAGCGTGCAGATCCGCAACAATAACTCCGCGGCGTGTGTGTCCGACCGGTGCAAGAAACTTGGCAGATCCCAAGGCCTATAGGTCTTGATTGTATTCCAAATTTCAGGCAAATCCGTCAAACGGTTGCAAAGTTATTAAGGTGCAAAATTTTGGGGGTTAACATAGAAGTGGCTCCTCAACCTTAACTATGGTAGCACTACATATACATACATACATATAAATATAAAACATATGGTAGAACGTTGTTATGGATAGAAATCCATAACAAGAATGGAGCTGTTACGCTGCAGTAGCTATATCACCGCAACTGTTATGCTGCACTAGCTACTGCGGCATAACAACATAGAACACACATGCACATGCGTGTTTGGATAAGAGTCGCCAGATAGGAACTGGCCGCGATGGTGAGAATGGTATTGCAGGAGAGTGGCACTGATGAAATCAACGAGTAAGGACTCAGCAAGGAAAACTAACTTTTTTCCCCCCATAGTGATAGTGGCCCATACACTATGAAAGACAATGCATGGGCCACTATCCACAACAAGCGCGAGTAGCCATCTCACGGCTGTCATGGTGACCAAAACCTCTCGAACTGCGCTCTCAAGGTTTAAACAGTTGCCACAGACAACCGCTCGATGACTACACATGCTTGCTATGGATAATGGCTCGTACATTATCCTCTGTGAGTATTCTCCCATCACAAACTTTCTGCACTTAGAAGCCATACCTAGGGTAAGGTAAGGACCTCTGATGCTCTGGATGAAGAGCAGGCCTTCGGTGGAAAAGGTCCTGCCTGGTTTGGAGTTTGAGTGGTTCGTCCAATGCCAGGAGCTATCAGCTCCGAGTATCCCATTCTTTAAGGTCCAGAGGGCCTAATCAGGATCCGGATAAACTGATCCCTGCCAAGTGTTGATAGGATAGGTCATGGAAACAAAATTACTCACCATAGTAATGATTTTTCATCTAATGGGTCCAATAGTGAGTCAATACAAAAAAGTATCATCTCCACTCTGAGATGCTGCCTTAAAGTTTAGAACAGTGCTGTGGAATCAGACCTCCATTCAAATGTTGCTGTGTGCTGGTGCTCCCTCTAATGTTCTAATGTCAGATTTGTGCTGAAGAGCAGAAGGGAGCAGTAAGCTAAGCAAAAAAATGAGCAGACTTAAAACATTTTTAAATATATCAAATATTTTTAAAGATATATTTAAAATATGAATTGTGTAAACATATTCAAATGTTCAGGCCGAAAACAGCACAAAGTGTATAGTGGGGGTTTGTCCTGCATGGATTTTCATGCCAGCTGAAACGCTGTTATACCACAGTTCATAGGTCATGGAATGCGGTTGTAGCCTTCTGTTGTACAACATTCCAGCCAATCAGAAATGCTTGTGGCACCTGGTATTTTACAAGGCACTGCTGTGCACATAGCAGTCAGTTCAAGTTCTGAACTGAAACCACTGAACATTCGCTGCTGATGTAGAGCGCTGTGAGAACAAAAAAAAAAAAAAAAAATATTTAAAACAAACAAAAAACTATTCACTATAAAAAATGGTAACTGGGCAACCACATGCCCAACCAGCCTGTGATCCCACCTCGGGCTTCTGCTCTCTCGGTCTGATGTAATCAGAATCCTTCTGCGGCAGCACTAGCTGGCTGTGCATGATTGCCCAATCAGTATTCTCCCTTTAAACCCATTTTCCATTTAGGAACCTTTTTCTGATGAAGTTCTAGAAGAGGAGGTAGGGATAGGCTTGTACTGGCTTCCTACCCATTAGAAAAAAACAACATTACTACAATCAGTAATTTTGTTTGAAACAAGTCCAACAGTGATTTTAGCTTAGCTTAGATTCCCGTCTGTCAGCTTAGTCAGCGACTATGGGGCTGAATGAAGTCTCTCCACCACTTTCTGTCTTGCACCAGCTCCACAGCTTCATTAATCTTTAATCCTTTCTGCTATGGCATAAAAAAAGATGCAGACTACATATCAATACCTTTTTGATGATGGGAAGACCTGAACCTAAATAGGAAAAAAGTTCCTGTAAGACTGTGGTCCCAAACCTAGCATCAGTTCTGGAGAGAACATCCAGACAGTAGGGCTTAGTGAAAGTGTATACAGTTTTCCAGGTAGCTGCTTTGCAGATATCTGCCAGAGGGATGCATCTTGAGGCTGCCTCTAAGGCTGCAGTGCCCCTATGGAATATGCTCTAACCCCCAAGATAGGCTGCCTACCTGCAAAGCAGAATTATATGCAAGAGACCAACCACTTTAAAACAGTCTTTCTTGCAGCAAGTTTGCCCTTGCCAACCTCCCCATAGGTAACAAACTGGTTTTTGTCATAGCTGGCATTTTTAATTCTGTCAAAATAGTAGCAGAGTGCTCTCTTGACATCCAAACGGTGCAATTTTTTTTTCGCCTGGACTTGAATAAGATGGGAAAGGCACAAGCAGAGTAACTGTTTAGGTAAGGTACGTATTGAAAAGTATAGATAAAGTACTGATTGATGAAATGGCAGTTAATGATTGGGAGAAATGGGATAAAGCGTGATAAGAGGCATTTAAGGCAAGTACAGCGAGATTAAATGAAAGTTGCTTACATATTGTAATTAAGGCGTTGGAATTTAATAAAGGGTTCATTCTTAGATACTAGGCTAGATGCATTATTGAAGAGATACTCACATGTACCAAAGCGCAAAAGGGCAATTAAAAAGCCGCTGCAGGACAACAGAGGGCTCTACAGAATGTGGCATACAGGTAAGGGTTACAAAAGGAGGGAAATGGAGTATTGTGGTAGGAGTTGGTGGCAGAGAGAAGGAGAGGGTACATGGGGCAGGAGAAAGAAGACAACAAGAGTGAGAAGAATAGTGGGTTCCAATGGATGTGGGGTGGCTGTTTTTATGGACACACTATGAAAATTAGTAGGGTGCCCAATCTGTCAGAGACTAGGGAGACTGGAAGCTGAAGTAGGATGGCTAAGAAGGGAGATAGAGTGGAGGGTAGGGAAAGGCAGGGAGGGGTGAAAAGGGAGAGGGGGAGTGGTGGTAGGGAAAGTCAGGGAAGGGGAGAGGGGGCCAAACTGAAAGTAGGGTAGAAAGTTCATGGAAGGAGAGAAGGGGAGCATTGGGGAGGGACAAAAACAAGAGAAAGAAGCATGGCACAGGGGTGCAGTAATGCAAGCACAGATAGCTATACAAAGGTGTCAAACAGGTTTTCACCTTTAGCCAAAATGCAGAAAAGAGAGGAGCAAGATGAGTGCAGAGTTTATGAAAACCCGGATCTGGGATCCAGGAATAACTGGGAAGAAGGGATAGGGTGGGCAGCAAGGGTAAGAGTGGGGGGGGGGGCCAGGAAGTCTCAGCAGGACGGGGAGAGGTTTAGAAGAGGTGGGGAGGTCAGTAGATGACAAAGTGGGAAGGAGAAGTGCGGAAAGGGGAAGTGAAGGGGGAGGACAGGAACATGGGAGAAGTGTTGGAGAAAGAGAAAACAAGAAAGACACAGAGGGGAGCAGGAAGGGTAGGACAGGGAGGGAAGAAAACAAACAGTGGCACAAAAAGGGGGGGGAGTGATGGGGAGCAGGCACAGTGGGGAAGCACAGGAGTAGGATGGGCGCTGGAAGAGAATGGTGAAGAGAAAATGGACAGATCAGGGGCAGAAGTCCAGGAAAGAAATACAAGAATTACAAGGAAGGGCAATCAAGCCAGGGGCACTGGGGCAAACCCAGGGATGGAAAGCACTAAATTGGTCATGGTCTATTTTGACTCAGTCATTAAGGGAATAAACTGGTTGAGAAAGGGGGTGGCCTATAAAAGGAGATCAGTTTTCTGTGACCTGGGATGGACACAAGCAGGGCGCAGCCAAGAATAAAAGAGCGTATAACGTTCCTGGAAGGTAAACCATACCTGGTCCTGCACCTCGGAACAAATGATCTGACGGGGGGTGGGGGAAGAGGTGAAGGAGGTACAAAAAAAAAAGGGTCAGGGAGTTCCTGGCATTCTCAGAGGTCTTGCCGGTTCACTGTGCTAGTACGGCTAGACAACTGAGAATAAAAGATTTCAACCACTGCCAAAGGGAATGGTGCATGAGTGAGGGCTTCACATGCACAGGAGAGTGGAGGAACAAATGGGCAGAGGTGAACCTATATGCAAGGGACAGACTGCATATAAATGAGGGGGGGAGCTAGGGTTAAGGGGAAAAATACAAGGGTAAATCAATGGAATCCTGAGTAGGGATTTAAACTAAGGGAGGGGAAGTATGAAACTAGGGTAGGGCTAGGAGAAGAAAACAGAGGGTCTACCTAGTTAGCACTCCCCCGCAGAAGGGGGCACAAGATATCGGAAAGAAAGAAAATGAGCAAGGGAAATAGATGGAAGGGCATGCTGGCAAACGCTAGGAGTCTGGGATATAAAATGGAGGATTTAGAGGCCACAGTGGTGGGGGAGGGGCTAGACCTGGTTGCCATTTATTTAGCTTTTGTTTACCGGGTAAGCACACTACACAAGTATTATGCCTATTTTCAGGAACGACCCAGGAGAGTACAACATGAGGAACAACAGTCAAGGAGACATGGCAAAGAGAGTACAGTTTTTTTGTCACAGTAAACAAACATGTGGGAAATGCATCATTTTGACGCTAGGGAAAACACACAGTAGTAAGCACATTTCAGATTATACACTCTAGACTAGCTAGTTCAACTGACAGATATATAGAGGTCATCATACATAGGAGTGGAGCATAGCTCAAGGACTGGCTTGGTCATAATATAACTTATAACATTGTCGTATACACCCCCTAGGCTAGTTGGATCGTGGACAGGTATATACAGCTCATCACATTTTTCTAAATATGCACATGTTAGACAGAAACAGAAACACTTGGTAGTACAAGTTTCTACCAAGTGACCAAGGTGCAATATGTCATGGTTAGCCTATGACCGTGGAGCAATAATGGGTGTAAAAATGCCCAAGGCTTTTTAGGCAGGAGTAGTGAGAACTGAGCCATAACTGAGACATGGTTGACAGAAAACCACGAATGGGAGGTGGTATTGCCAGGGTACAGTCTTTATAGGAAAGGGAAAAGAGGGGTGGCACTATATGTAAAGGAGGGGATAAAAGCGATGGTGGGACAGGAAGGTCAGGGTTCAGCGCAAGTCCTCTGGGTCACGTTAACTAAAAAAAAAAAAAAAAAAAAAAGGAGGACCAAGGAGGCAGTAGGATGGGGGTGGTGTACAGCTGCCAAGGGAACTGATTCAGGAAATACAAAGGATAGTAAGAAAAGGGGAACTTCTACTGGTAGGAAACTTTAATCTCTTGGATGTGAACTGGGGGATTCCAACAGCTACATCAGAAAGAAGCAGGGAGATACCGGAATCAATGCAGGAGGCTCTCCATTAGCAGCTAGTGAGGGAACCAACAAGGGAGGAGGCTACTTCAGACCTAATTATGATAAATGGAGACAGTATTGAGGAGGTCGAAGTAGCAGAGAATCTGGGGGCTTCCTTTGCCTTTCTCCTCCCCTATTTTTATTGTTGGTATCTACTGTCGCCCTGGTATCAAGCCTTCTGATACAATGGACCTCATTCCCACCATAACGTACCTCTCTCACAAAGGTGAGTTATACATATTAGGGGACGTAGAACTAAACTGGCCATCGCCAACCACTTCCAAGACACGGAATGACATCTCTGCCCTCAATCTCTCCCTGCTCATCCAGGAATACACCTGACTAAATCATATACCCTTAATCACTCACTGCTAGACTGGGCTCTCACCTCTCACCCCAAGTCATCAAGTCAGGCACTATCCTGGATGCCCTCAGTGATCATCACCTAATAATCATTGTCAGGAAGGTCCACAAACCAAAACTGCCACACAAAATCCTGCAGCTCCAGTCCTTCAGATCCTAAACCTTAACCCCTCCTCAAAGAAATAAAACAACTCCAACTGGTCCCCAATTGCCTCTGCCCCTTCCGTTGACCAAGCCACTGATTACTTCAAGGATAAATTTCTAGCTACCTGGAACTCCTCTACCCCTTTCAAATGCACTAGAGTCTGAGGTAACCATCATCCCTGGATCACCCCCGAGTTAATGATCTGCATCTGGAAACGAGATAAAGCTTGGAGGAAACACAAGACCTCCCAGCTCCCATCAGACTATACTAAATATCACATGCTAAGAAATGCATGTACAAAAACTACCAGGTCAGACAAGCCTGAACATTTTAAATCTTCTTTCCTAAATAACATTAATTCCCCCTTCAAATTCTAGAAAGTGGTCCATTCTCTATTCTCCCCTCCTTCACATCCCCCACCCCCGCGCATAATATAAACACATTAGTGTCTGAACCGTGCATAGTGGCTCAGACCATTTCCTCAACCCTCTAAAGTCCCTCCTCCCTCTCTCCCCTCTTCCTCCCTCTCCTATCACTCAACTCTCCCATGCCCATCCTTTCTTCTCCTTCACTCCTGTCTCTCCTGAGGAGACACTAACAGCCCTCCTCTCTATCAACCCCTCCAAAGGCTCCTCACTGGATGACCATGACCCTAAACTCCTACACCTTTCAGCCTCTGCTATTGCCTACCCTCTCTCCCCAATTTTAAATCTCTCCTTTAAGTCCTCCTCCATCCCTTCGCCCTGGAAACATGCAGTAGTCCTCCTTCTACCAAAGGGTGTCAACTATGTCCAAACTCCCTCCTTCCTGCCTTGCCAAGCTCCAAGAACACCTGGTCCTCTCTCAACTAACCTCCTTTCTTGCCAACTCTTCCTTCTTCACCCCAATACAATCTGGTTGTCGGAAAAACCACTCTACTACCACCTCCCTTAGACTCACTGACTTCATCCTCACAGGGATGGACAATGGCCTCATCACCTCTGCTATTTTGTCAACCTCGCCACAGCTTTCAAGACGGTCTCCCATGTCCTGCTTCTTGACTCCCTTACAAGTGCTGGTCTGTCTGCTTCTACTCATAACAGGTTTAGAGCCTACCTCACAGGCAGAATGCAATCAATCAAGATTCAGGATGCAGTCTTCCCCCTTCCCCCCAATCTCCACAGGAGTCCCTCAGGGCTCTGCGCTCAGTACCATTCTCCTTTCCATCTTCCTTAACGACCTTCCAACAGTCTGCTCTTCCTCCTCTTCTATCCGCATATGTGCCGATGAAACGGTCTTGTTCACCTCTGGCGAATGCCCCATCGATGTAGCAACCACCCTACAGCATGACTTCTACCCGGTTCAGCTCTGATTTGCCTCACATCAGCTATTCCTAAATGCCAAAAAGACAGTCTCCATGACCTTCGGCACTAGGCAGAGACTCTCTAGACTCCACCCCTTACCCTCTTTCCATACCCTTGATGGGACAATCCTCGAAGATACCTCTTTCAGATACCTTGGGGTCTGGCTGGACCAACACCTCACCTTCTCTGGCCACATTGACGCCCTTCTGAAAAAAAAAAAAAACTGAGCTCCAACCTTGGTGCCTTATTTAGGAACGATAGTTGTAGCCCTCCTACAGCATGGCGTGAACTTGTCCAGAAGATGATCCTCCCCATTTCTGACTACTGTGATGTAGTCTATGGTGCTGCTATCAAATCCTCCCTAACCAGACTGGCCTCTCTATCTCCTTCTGTTGTTTCACCCTTGATGCTCAATCTCGCATTCATCATTATGACCTATACCATGCCTTGTCCTTTCCCCTGCTTGCTAACAGATGCCTCACTCACTGTACCAAACTCACTTCTAAATTTTGGCTAGGAGAACTTCCTCCCTACCTCTCATGCTCCCTCCCCCTTCAGATCTGCCAACACTCATACTCTGCTAGTCCCCATCAAACCACCCTCGGTCAATCAGGCTTCAACCATCATTTCCCCAAAATCTGGAACTCCCTTCCCCCCCCACCAAATTCGGCATTCCTCTTCCTCCCACTCCCTAGCCTCTCAGCCTTACATAAACGTTTGCTCTGTTAGCTGCTCCTATTTTAATCCTCCCTAACTAGTTCCCCTTCGAGACTGCTCTGCTACATGCTCCATTCTCCTGCCAAATCCTCTCTCCCCCCTTTCAGCCTGCTACGCAGCCCTCCCACACTTCTACTTTTCTTGTCACCCTTATTTCTATCTCTGCCTTTCACCTATCCCCATTACCACCTTGCGTGTGCTTGTCTTGCCCCCTGGCAGGGTTCTCAGAATCCTGGAGGGGTCTACTACTGGGCAAGCCTGTTTCCCCCCCTCCACCATCCCCACTATACTCTCAATCCAATTTTTGTCTTCCCCTAATCTGCCCTCTGGCAGGGTTCTCAGCATTCTGGAGAGGCCAGTCTTAGGCAAACTTCTTTCCCTCCCTCCTTGACCACTACCACCCATTCACCTAATCTACAGTCCCCTTACAAAATCTATATGCCCCTCCATCTTTCCTTTGCCATTCTCTCTCCCTGACATCCCCTTTTTTTAAATCTCCTGTTCTCCAACGCATTCTGCCCCAGCAGGGTTCTCGGCATCATGGAAGGTCTAGCTTTAGGCCTTTCCTGTCCTCCCTGTCCAATTTCCTCACCCCCCCCCTTGCCTGACTTCTTACCCCTCAGCACTTAAATAAGTATTAGGTCACTTGAATCTGAATACTTGCACTTCTTGCCCTGTCTGGGCAAAGCATATTTCTGTATGTATAAATTCTCAGTCATGTTAAATGATAACCTGTAAACCACTTTACAAATGTAAATTGTATGTATCATTTTAAATGCAAATAAAATGAGTTTTTCCATAGTTCCGTTAAATGTTAATTGTATGTCTATTTCACATCCTACTGTATCTCTCTCCCCCGTCGCACCAGGAGACAAGCAACTTGTTGTTCAGTGTGCCTTTCGTGACACATTTCAATAAATAAATAAATAAGAACAGTCAGGTTTAGTGTTAGGACAGGGACAGAAGAAAAAATTACTTACCATAGTAATCTTGTTTCTTCCAGCGTATTCTCCAATATTCAGAACTCTTACACTTGTCTCTTTAAGTACAGTTGCCCGGAGATCGAATGTATGCTAATGATGGAATCATAATTGGCTCATGCTAATTTTTTAAATGCTGCCCTTATCAACTGCCAGTGTTCTACTGCTTCAGATTTCATTCTCTGCCTGACAAGTACAGACGCCTCGGAGTGCTCTGCTCAAAGAACTTAAGTATCTTTATCATATATTTTCAGTTGCTGCCTATATCTGTTATTAATTTGTCAACCGCTAAGTTTGTTTTTAGTTTTTCTGTATTATTTTCTCGGTTTCTCCCAGTTCGGGATAACCGGCGGGAACAGACCTTAGTCTCTAATTCGGAGTTTTTGAAGGCAAACTCCGGTTAGTTAGTTATTTAGTTTTAATATATTATTTAAAAATGTACCGTTAAGTTGTATAAAAAGTAACCGATAACCTTGGTTCATTTGACACCAGGTTCTAGGTTCTCATCAGAATTTTTAATCGGTTCCGGAACCAACCGCAAAGGTACTGGACTTCCGGAAGGCTAATATTAAGAAAATGAGGGGTATCTTCAAAATGGAAAGAAAGGAAATCTGGGGGATGATGAGGAACTGTGGGAGGCAACAAAGGGAGAAATGTTGAGGGCAATGTAAGCAGTGCATTAGGAGGGTGGGCAAAAAAAATAAAACGCGTCAGGAAGCTGCTTTGGCTCACTAAGGAGGTGGCAGGAGCAATAAGAGAGAAAAAGAAAGCATTCAGAGCATATAAAACTACTCAAAGAATGGAGGAAAGGGAAGTATATAGGCAAAAGCTTCAGGTGGCAGGGCAAACAGTCAGGAGGGCAAAGGCAGATACAGAGGAGAAAACAGCAAGGGGAACAAAAAGTTATTCAGCTATATCAGCGAGAAAAGAAAAGGCAAGCAGGGTATAATGAAGATAAAAGGGGAGGGGCGAGCTCTGTTTGAGAGGGATGAAGAAAAAGCAAACGTGCTCTTTAGCTCAGTCTTCACAGTCGAGGAAGAGGGAAAGGGTCCGGAGCTGAGGGATAGGGAAACAGAGGTGGACACAAGTCCTTTTATGGAAAGTAGTATACTGAAGGAATTAGGTAAATTAAAAGTGGACAAGGCAATGGGTCCTGATGCACTGCATCCCAGGGTGCTCTGGGAAATGAGGGAGGAACTTGTGGCACCACTCATAAGTCCCAAGGGACTGGAAAAAGGCTGATATGGTGCCACTGCACAAGACCGGAGGGAAGGAGAAGCCAGGTAACCATCAGACGGTCAGTCTTATCTTGGTGGTGGGTAAGCTGATGGAGACACTCCTAAAAGAAAGATTAGTATAGTATGTGGCGGGGGCTACGGATGACAGCCAGCCCAGGTTTACAGGAGGTAGGTCATACAGACAAACCTGATCAAATTCTTTGACAGGGTGACGGAGATATCGATCGGGGTGGGGGGATGTGGACTTCATTAAGGCCTTTGGCACTGTCCCTCACAGGAGGCTGGTGAACAAGCTGGGTAGCTTAAAAGTGGGGAGGAAATTAAACTGAGTGGAAAACTGGCTAGAAGGCAGAACTCAAATGGTGGTTGTAAATGGGGCTCACTCCAGACAGGAGAGCATCACAGGTGGGGTACCCCAAGGGTCATTATTGGGTCCAATACTGTTAAACATCTACACTGGGGAAATAGCAGAGGGTCTAAATGGGAAAGTATGTCTACTTGCAGACAATGTATTTAAAATGCTTTGCCAGGTAGACATATAGAGATAGAAAAACAATCTTGTTTACAGATGTGACCCGGAAAAAAAGGGAAAGAGGGAGCATAATAAAAAGCAGTACACGTTACTTTGTTTGCATCACAACATATAAAAAGAAAAAAATAAATAAATAAATCAGACAACTGTTAGAAATTATACAAGACTGGCCAAGTGTGGCATGACCATGGACACTATCTGGAGAGCAGTGACACTATCTGGACAGAAGAACTGCATTAACATCTCCGAGTATATACACTCAAAGCCCACCAGTGGCTCAAAAGGTCTGTAAAGTTCAATAATATTTGTTCATAAATTGGACAAGTGCTCCTCAGAGTTGAAACTTGCGCAGTATGACGCTCACCATTATTAAAGTGTTACTCAAATAGGCCGGCCCAGTGGTGCTGAGGGCTGAGGCCCTGGACGCCTTACCGCACGCTGCGCTGGCGAACCAGGTTCGGGAATGACCTCCGGTCACCGGGATGCTGGCATGGGGGGGTGGAAGCAGGACTGAGAAAAGGCTCTCCTCCCGGAAGGGGAGGTCACCACCTGTAGTCCCGCCCACCGGATGAGGTCCAGTGATAGGCGCAGCGGCAACGGTGTGACACCGGTAAGGTGGGGGTGTCCCGCAAGGCATGCGTGACGTGCCTCCCACAAGTGCATTATGTCGGGAACGTGTGGGAGTGGGACTAAAAGGGAAAAAGTCAAAAGTACGTATGGAAAAAAAAAAAAAAAAGAGTTACTCAAAGATTAACTTCAATTCCCAGCCAGAACATAACTACATTAGGAGAAAAACAAAAATAAATGCAAACTTGAACTAACTTACAATTAAAACTTCTAGAGGTCTGTGGATTGTGTGCAGCTCTCACAGGTCACACCCACATCTAGCACATCCACCTTACAGCCATGTGATCACAGTCATTCTGACGATGGCCATTAACAGCTGAACTATCATAAGGGCTGATAAGCAAACAGAATAAAAATTGCAACTTTTACATATACCACTGTAATCATGTCCCATAGATAAGAACTGCTCTGTTTTTAAGCTCAAGTTTCAACCTCAGAGTCTGATTCAGCTGGCTGGCTGACAGAGCCTTGAATTTATTTTATTCATTCCCCCAACCCCTCTGCAGGGTCCCTCTAAAGATAGTTCTTAACAGCATACATCTGCTTAAATCGGGCTGGAAGATGAAGGCTACGTGTGACACTCAATTCACGAAGGCCTACATTAACTAAGTCAAAAGCCTTCTTCCACTGTCAAGCTGCATAGCTCAAATGAGGAAAATTAAAAATTCTTGTCTCATCTGGCAAGCTGTCCTTTAGACCAGGCAGCATTCAGGATACTGTTAGATGACAGTGCAGATCAGTTGGTAGCACATCTCCCTCTGGGCCAGAAGGCTGTGGGTTCTAGTTCCACTCCAGGATTTTGCTCGTACAATAAATGCTGGCACATAAGTGCAGTATGGGGGGGGTATACTGTCAGAGAGTGCCATCTTTCAAATGAGACATTAAACTGAGGTCCCTTATGCCCACCTCTGATGCTGTCCTGGTGGAAGTAAAAGAATCCAAGGCATTTTTCGCAAGCATAGGGAACTTCCTCATTGTCCTGGTCAACACTCCCCTTTCCCCATTAATTAAACAAAAAAAAAAAAAAAAAGTAAATTAAAAACAATTATGCAATTGTCCCAGGCTGTGTTTGGGTGTTGATGTGCAAAAACAGCTGGCACTACACATTCAATCACTTCACAATTAGTCTCTCATTGTTTGTAAAGTACAGTACTTCGGAATACAAAGTGTATGAAAGCGCTATATAAATGCTGCTTCTGCTTCTTCTTCTATCCTTAGGCTGGCAGTATAGACTGGAGGTTAGAGTAATGAGCTGTGAATGAGCCTGGTACATCCAGCAAACCTGGACTTGACTCCCACAACATCCACTTCCATACTGTGCGACTCTGAGCAAGTCATGTAACCTCCCCAATGCTCCCAAGCTGCCTTGAAAACAAACACTTTGTGCCTAGTGGGCCTTACCTAATTACCAAATAATTATTTAAAAACATAAAAATAAAATAATGGAGCCCCCCCCCAACCCGACAGTAAGTAGAGTTTGAGGCATATCAGTGTTGCTTAGTCGCTTCCTGCAGTTAAGATAACTTCAATACTTAGCTCACTACATCGAATTCCAGTAAGGTTTTCAACAGCTCTACAACCAACTCTACAGGTATGGACCCTCTGTGCCTTCTGGTACACCTAACTATTGCACACTACAACCACAGGTCCCATTCTTCAACTGCTCAAGATGCACTCTTAGAATTTTGTTCCTCTGGATCACTCCGGAGACATCATGATTGTTTTATTTGCAGAGTCCTTAGTTTCTTGCGCCTCTATGGAGACCTTATCCATCCTGGTTTCCGTGAACGTTACTCTTTGGTTGAAGGACTCAACCTATTTGTTCAGGTTGATTATCTTTTGATCTGTGTGCTTCACACAATTCTCCAATCTTTTACTGCTCACATGACCTCAGTAAGCAAGGTGTCAGCTTCCACTTCCTCTGGTGGGTTGGCCTGCTTTTCTTTCCTGGTGTCAATCAGGTTGGTCTGGCATGGTTTCCCCATCCTAGAAACCGTCAAATCTGATAATGCAGAGAGGACAGGTCTTTAGCTAGCCCAGGGTATTTAAAAGTCACCTTATTTAATCTGTAGAAGTAATGAAATCATAAAAAGTTAGACACAGATATGAAGCATGATAGAAACAAGTATGAAATCATCGTCCGCTAGCCATGCCTCCATTTGTATATTTCTGGAGTGCTTGCCATTCTCCCTAAGCAAAGCCGACTGAACTGTTTGATCCTCTAGAGTACATCTGTCCTCCAATTCTGCTATCCTAAGTTCTAAATCTTTCAATTTCTGTCCTGTCTTTCTTGATGCATAGAATGAAAAATGACCTCTCCCCTCAGAACTGTTTTTATTTTGTCTCATAAAACAGATGGACTCCGTGTCAGAGCCATCGTCAACTATAAATTCCAGTATTTTGGTCTCCAAGTCAATAAAGTCTGAATCTTAAAAAAAAAAAAAAAAAATCTGGCTCACCCTCCAAAACACATTTATTCACCTAAATTAAGAATAAGCTCTAAAGAAGCATGATCCTGAGGAACAGCTCAGTAATACAGTACAGACCTGAATCCAATATAAATAATGAGATTCCATAAAAAGTAATGTATTCCCCGAGTACAAGTTATGATGAGAGGAATAATGTGTGTAGTCTTGCTGTTTGTGATGCAATAACCACTACACAAGTGTGCTGAGCTCCCGTACAGTGCTATTTCTGTGGACCTTGCATGGTGTATAGCCATTGCTTTGCCCTAACACCAGAAGGGACTTTTTTTTTTTTTTTATGTAATCATTTTCAGATTACAAGTACCTTTGAGCAGAGAACTGTTCATTTACAAAGGTTCCACGTCAATAGTGGGAAGGGTAACAAAGACAGACAAAGGAGAGCAAAAATAATTTTACAGTTACCACAAACGTCATAGTACAAAGTTGAAACGACAGTCACTGATACATTAGCAATATAAAGATA
Source organism: Neoceratodus forsteri (assembly GCA_016271365.2). Classification (NCBI taxonomy): domain Eukaryota; kingdom Metazoa; phylum Chordata; order Ceratodontiformes; family Ceratodontidae; genus Neoceratodus; species Neoceratodus forsteri. Next base: position 486,586,516 of record CM057449.1, read on the forward strand.
GTAGTAAACTAAGTGGAATAGAAGCAAAGGTATGTTAAATTAGGTCAGAAATATAGGATGAGAAAGTTGCAGCCCGGTGGCCTTGTTGTGGAGTAGTAAGGTAGGTGGAGATCGGGGGAGAAATGGGAGGGGGCAAAATGGGGAGAAAGAAAGGAAAGAAAGATGTGCAGGGAGATCTGTAAAGGCCAGGGGTCTGACATGTTGGTGAAGTGATTTGCAGGGAATAAGAGAAGTGAAATATAGAGGGGTGGCCATAAGGGAGGGAGAAAAGGGAACAGAGGAGGTCCAGTCATGGGTCAGAACTAGGAGCACCTGAGAACACAATCATGAGGTTAGTTGGGGCAGTCACAGGTGCTTTCATTTATAATGTGCTCGTAGAGGAAACATTTAATTGGGTCAAATGAAGTAGGCTATTAAGTTCATAGTCCAAGCTGTTTAGCCAGTTGGGAGCTCTGAAGAGAAAAGACAGCTGGCATTGGGAGGTCAGGACCCATGGAACAAGTAGGTGCTCAGTGACAGAGGCCAGAGTATAACGAGCCTTGAAGGATCTGGGCAGAAGGCAGGAGATTCCAGTTGGTAGCGTACCAAGTAGCACCTTTTTGGCTAGTATGCAAGATTGGTACTTGATTCATCCTTGGAGATTAAGGTATCCAGTTTGTGCATACAGATCACACACGTGGGTGAGGTGGTCAACGTCTGTGATGAGCCTACAGGCTTTGTTCAAGATAATATTTAGCCTTTTTAGGGATGTGGCGGTGGCAGCTCCATATATTACCAAACCGTAATCAATGCTGGAGAGTATCAAACTGTAGACAGCAAGCTTAAGTGCTTCAGGGGTCAGATTCCTTATGTGCCTGTATAGCAAACCTAGTTTTGCATTCACAGACTTGGCAACTATCTCAATGTGAGGTACATAGGAGAAGTGGCTGTCCAATGTTACACCAAGATATTTGAATTGTTTAACTTGTTCAAGGGCAGCTCCAAGGTTATTTTTGACCGTTAGGGCATGCAACCTATCCTTGTGGCGAGAGGAGAACAACAGGAGCTTGTTTTTTTTGTAGTTCAGTACAAGTTTGTGCATTTGGAACCATTTTTCGACTTTGAGGAAACCAACCTGAAGGTTTACTTCAAGCGCAGAGGGATTAGGGTTGCTTGCAAAGATAACAGCATCATCGGCGTAGAGGAGCGTCCTTAGTTGACAGGCATGCGGCAGATTGTTTAGGAAAATGCTAAACAGGAGGGGACCAAGAATGGACCCTTGTGGGACACCAGATCGAACGTATTGTATCTCCAAGACAATGTTGGATATCTTTACCCGTTGCGTCCTATCTGCAAGGTAGCTTCCCAATCACTTCAGCATATTTGGTGAGAGTCCGATTGTTGCAAGTTGATCAAGGAGTAGTATGTGATTAATGGTGTCAAAAGCTTTCGTGAGGTTGATGAAAGCAGCTCCAAGGTGGTTTTTGACGATGGACTGATGGATGAAACTGGCGAACTCTAACAGAGCCGCGGTAGTGCTGTGTTTTTTCCTGGAACCATGTTGTTGGGGGCATTGTAAGGCATACCTCTCAAGGTAGTCTACTAGTTGGTTGGTTACTATATGTTCCAGGGCTTTCGATAGTGGTGAGAGGATAGATATTGGCCTGTAGTTGCAGTGTTGTGTGTGATCACTGGATTTATGCACTGGGGTGACCAGTGCAGACTTCCACACTTCAGGGAACTGTGATAAGAGTCAGAGATAGATTTAGTATCTTGGTTATTGGCAGGAGAACTTCCTCAAGGGTCAGTGCAATGAGTTTGAGGTCAAGCTAGTCTCCACTATGCCTTGATTTCCCCAAGACTTTAGTGAGGAGCTTTCTGACCTGGGTTTGGGAAACCCGATTGGAGTAAAATGCAGGGGGGGTTTAGATTAGTGGTCTCCACTGACCCCGCTGGTAAGGAGGGAGCATCTGGGAGGATACCCGACAGATTAGTAAAAGCCGAATTAAAAGTATTTGCGATTTGGAGTGAGTCCGTAATAGGATTTCCATCTTCTATAAGTACTGTGGGAGAGATCCTTTGTTCTTTCTCTGTAATGTCTTTTATGTTAGACCAAACTTTCCTACTATCACCCCATGAGTTTGACAGCAGCTCTCTGTGGTCCCTGCTTTTTGCCTGTCGAATTGCCCTAGTACAGACTTTCCTAGCTGCTTTACATGCCTGAAGATCATGCTGCTTCATTGATGCTTTAGCCAGTTGCCATAGATGGTTCCGCTGTTTCATACTTCTTACTAGTTCCAGTGTAATCCAGGAGTTGATCGTACCACGAACCTTCAGTTTCCTAAAAGGGGGGGTGGGTATCGCATGCAGTGTTGAAAACCTTAATAAAATGGTCCAGAGCGATGTTGATGTCATCAGCAGTGTCCAGAATGGACCAGTCCTGTGACCGGAGATGTTTTTTTAGAAGATCCAGGTGCCCATGCTTTAGCATGCAGTTACAGATAGTGTGTGGTGAGGGGGTATGAAATTTGTTTGACCAGCAGCAAGTGATAGGGGAGTGGTCACTGACAGAGTCGGGGTGGACTGTTACATTTGTGATGCAATCTGGGTGACTGGATATAATGCAGTCAATAATGGTATTAGTACATGGGCTGGCAGTATATCCTAGATGTTAGAGGAACAAGGTGTGAATGGGTTTGATACATCCATCCAGTAGACCAGACCTGAGTTTGATTCTCACAACCTCCACTTGCATACTGTGTGACTCTGAGCAAGTCACTTAACCACCCAGTGCTCCCAGGTCGCCCCTGACAACAGGCACTTGTGCCTAGTGGGCCTTACCCGGTTACCAAAGGCTAAAATAAAATAAAAATAAATAAAAGTACCGGTTTTATAGCATATTCTAGTAGGTTAGTTGACGAGTTGAGTGAGGTGCAGTAATGCTAATGCATCCATTATGGTACCGCTCATACCAGAGGTCCAGTTTATACTGAAATCTCCCATTAAAATTGTTTTGGTAAGGTGTTTTTGCGCCCAAAGATGGTCCAGTATCAGGGTTTTAAATAACTGATTAGCAGTTTTTTCCTTGGGACAATACTAACTGTACAGAAATCATTTACATAGATTTTCTAGAAGTGTTATGTTTGTTAAACACAGTGAAGCAAGTGCTATGCATTTTCACAATGTTTGAGAACTTTTATGAGCAAAACGCTAATCAATTTTTAGAGTTAAATAAAACCCTGCAGTATACTTAGTAAGCCAGGGGTTGGGTCCTTGGGAGGTATACATAGATACAAAGACAGTGTCAGCAAATAAGGGCCTATGGCTCACCCAGTCTGCCCATTTGAGCTTGTAAGTTCAGTTTATGTTTTCCTAGAAGTCTGTTGCCCCTTACCCCCCAGAATTCCTTTATGTCTATCCCATGCATTCTTAAATCCCGTGATTGTTTCAGCCCCACCACTTCCTCTGGCAGGGTGTTCCACTTGTCCACCACCGCTCTGTGAAGAAATTCTTCCTCACGATTCCTCTGAATCGTCCTCCCTCCAACGTCATCCCATGCCCTCTAGTCCTGGAACATCTTTTTCGCTTAAAAATAGTGTATTCCCGCACCCTGTTCCTCCCTGTAAGATACTTGCATGTCTCTATCATATCCCCTCTCTCCCTCCTCTCCTCCAGGGAGTACATGTTCAGTTCCTTCAACCTGTCCTCATAGGACTTGTGATGCAATCCATGCACCATCTCTGTTGCCCTCTGAACCTTCTCTACCCTGTCTATGTCCTTATGTAGGTAAGGTCTCCAGAAATGTACACTGTACTCCAGGTGGGGCCTCACTAGTGTCTTGTATAGTGGAATTATGACCTCCCTTTTCCTGCTGGTGATGCCCCTGCCTATGCATCCCAGCATCCTATTTGCTTTACCTGCTGCCTTGTCACACTGTTTCCTCACCTTGAGGTCATCAGAGATGATAACCCCAAGATCCCTTTCCTGCTTGGTGCATGCTATATCCTCACCCCCCAACTGATATATTGTGCCAGGGTTTTTGTGCCCCATATGCATTATCTTGCGCTTCTAAGCACTGAATTTCAACTGCCAAACCCCTGACCATTCTTCAAGTTTCTGCAGGTCCCTTCTCATTCTGTCTACACCCTCTAGTGTGTCTACTCTATTACAGAGCTGTGTGTCATCAGCGAACAGTGAAATTCTGCCTTATAGATCCTGCGCAATGTCACTGATGAAGACGTTGAATAGGACCGGTCCCAGCACTGATCCCTGTGGTACCCCACTGGTCACTCTTCCCTCTGTGGAGAGACAGCCATTTACCACCACCCTCTGTGTCCTGCCGCCCAGCCAGTTACCTACCCACCACACTACTGTCCTGCCCACACCCATATTCCCAGTTTGTGTAATAGTCTTCTATGTGGCACAGTGTCAAGGCCTTGCTGAAGTCCAGATAGGCCATGTCCACTGCCCTCCCTGATCCACCTCCCTAGTCACCCAGTCAAAAATTCAATGAGGTTGGTCTGACATGGCCTCCTTGGTGAAACCATGCTGCCTTGGGTCCTGTAGTCCATTGACAACCAGATGTTCCACCAATCTCTCCTTCAATAGTGCTACATGATCTTCCCACTACCGAGGTGAGGCTGACTGGTCTGCAGTTACCCTCCTCTTTGTTCCCACTTTTGTATAAGGGACTACATCTGCTATCCTCCAGTCTTTGGGTACCTCCCATTTCCAGTGATCGGCTAAACAGGATAGCCAGAGGTTCAGCCACCACCTCTCTTAGTTCTTTAAGGACCCTGGAGTGCACCCCATCTGGCCCCATTGCTTTATCAACTCTTATTACTTCCAGTTCCTTCAGGACCCTGTCTCGTGTAAAGGGACTAGTGTCCATTTCTGCACCATTCTCACCCCTTGTACTCCCTTCAGACCCATTACCCTCCTCTTCCTCAGTAAAGACCTGTTCAATATGTCAGCTTTACTGCTGCCATCCTCCCCCTTCAGTCTCACTATCCCTCCCTTTGCCTTTCTTTTTTCACTTATGTACCTGTAAAAGGTTTTGTCCCCTCTACCCACTGATTTTGCAATGTGTTCTTCTATCTGAGCTTTGGCTTCCCTTACTGACCTCCATGCCTCCCTTTGCTTCTCCCGGTACTTCTCCCTATCCCCTTCTGCCTGTGTCTTTTTGTATTGCCTGAATGCAATCTTTTTGGCTTTCACTTTCTTTGCTACCTCTTTGGAAAACCATAATGGTCTCCTCTACCTTTTCCTCTTGCTAACCTGCTTAATGCATAATTCTGTTGTTCTTGTAATCCCCATTTTAAATACTGCCCACTGTTCCTCAATCCCTGATTCCTGCCCCATTTCCCCTTAATGCCTCTTTCAAGTATCTTCCCATTTTCCCAAAGTCTGCCCCCCTAAAATCCAGGATACGTGTTTTTGTGTGGTTTGGTTCTGCTCTTTCTGTGATTTAAAACCACAATGACTGGTGGTCACTGTTCCCCGGGTGCTCCCCCACTGTTACCCCCATTACACGGTCCCTGTTTGTGAGCACAAGGTCCAGTATTGCCTTCTGCCGAGTTGGTTTCATGACCAATTGCTTAAGGAAGGGACCCTGAAGGAAGTCCAGGATAAATCTGCTCCTAGTTGATGCTGCTGCTGCTGGGATGCTCCAGTCCATGTCTGGAATACTGAAGTCTCCAACCAGTACTACCTCACCCTTGTCTGCCATCTTTTGGATGGCTAGCATCAGCTCCCTATCTGTTTCTTCCTCCCGGGCTGGTGGTCTATAGACCACACCTGTGTGGATGGCTGGCCCCATTTTCCTTTCCAGCTAACCCTCAGTATCTCTCCCTTTTGTTCCTCCTGGGTCTCTGTGGCCCTTATGTCATTTTTCACATACAGTGCCACTCTCCTCCCTTCCTGCCTGCCCTGTCTCTTCTGAATATGTTGTAGCCAGGTATGGCCATCTCCCAGTCGTGGTTATCATTACACCAGGTTTCAGTGATGGCCACAATGTCCAGGTCTGACTGCACCATGACAGCCTCCAGATCTTCCATTTTGTTGCTAACGCTCCTGGCATTTGCACACATGACTTTCCATGATTTGACCTCCCTAGACTGTTTCGCTGTTCTACTCCAGCCTCTTCCTTGGTTGTCCTTTATCCCTGGTTCTTCTTGCTGTCTGCCCTTCTGCTGAATTTTGCCCCTTTTCTGCCTATCCACCTCTTGGGCACTAATCTCCATCTTTTGCACACTGCTTTGTAGAGGCAGCCACTCCTCTGGTTCACTGGTTCCACTGCTAGCTGTGGGGGGTGAGTAAGTAGGTACCCTCCTTGCTGGCCTGCTAACCCCTTTGCTAGTTTAAATGCTTGTCAATGTAGCATTTAAACTTATCATTGAATGCTTGATTCCCTCCAGGATGGATGCAGGCCGTCAAGCTTGAACAAACCTCCATCCCTCCAGGTGGGTCCCCAGTCACCAATGAATCCAAACCCTTCATCACAGCACCAGTTCTTTAACCATGAGTTAAAGTTCCTGGTGCATGCACCCCTATGCTCTCCCTTGCCTCTCGCAGGTAGTACTTCTGAAAAAGTGACAGAAGTAGCTACTTGCTTGAGACCCCTCCCCAATTTCCTAAACTGTAGATGGATGTAGATGGAGAGTATATTGAGGGCTTCGTCTTGTGCCCCCCAGGAGTACTTTTATGGTTAAAGCCTGGGCAGGACATCCACGGTTAATCTGAGGCATGACCAACCCTCTGATATAATTTTTTTTTTTAGGTAAACAGAACCACTAAGAGGGGTGGCGGCTGTGCTATCAAGTCTAAAGATTATATATCCAAGCAGGGCAACTGCATTATCCGAGATTTTAAGGGATAGCCAGGTTTCTACAACAGATAGTATGTCTGGGTTATGCATAGCAATCCAGACTTTTAGTATGTCAGTTTTGTTTAGAAGACTACAAACATGTATTGTGGAAAGCATGACAGATCCCTGCTTAGAGGGTGTATTGTTTAGGGTTGTCATATGGGCCTGGGTTAGGGTGAATATTACCAGCCAGCAACAGAAGCAATAGGGCTATTCTCAGGAGGTGCTTACACTGAAGTTTGGAGAAGCGCCTGAATTGTCTTCTAAAGTTACAACGTTTCATCTTTTTTTTCCACGTGATAGATCATGCTGATATCAATGTGGGTATATGGATACAGATATAGATATAGCTATACATATATATTCATTAACTTTTGATGACGGGGTAGGCCCACTGAGCCCGGAGGTCCCTTTTTCAGGGGCGACCCGGGAATTACAAGGAGAATAGAATGTACTATACATACATATATAGACACGTATTCAGGGTGGACATGCTAATTGTAATGCCCTGGGCGCATAAAGAAGGGGGACTAAGCACCATTGTTAAGGCTGAAGAAATTTCCAATTGAGAAGCACATAATGTAATGCAGGCTACTTTTAATTACATTATTTATAGGTTGTGTACTGTCTGGGGGCAGGTATCCTGTATGTCTAATAAGCAGAGATTGTAGAATATTAAGTGGAAAGAACAATTTTATTTTATTATTTAATTAATTAATTCTAGGATTACAAATACCTTTGAGCAGGAACTGCTCGTTTACAAAGGTTCCATGTCAGAGGATGGAAGCAACATACATACAAGGTTATCAAAGAATGTACAATCTTAACACAAATCAATGTTGGCAACTTTTTTTTGTTTGTTTTTACAGTTACGACACACTTTAGAAATAGTATACATACTAGCAAACAACTTAAGTAGGCAGCTGGCTGAGGTAACAGCAAAAGACAGAGCGATTAAGAAGCAATCGGACTTCAAGTGTATGTTAGGGTAGGAGGGGGAGAGGAGGAAGTAGGCAGGCTGAGGAGGCACTGTAAGTGGGATGGTGAGGGGGAGGGTGTCTTGTACCAGGGAAGAAGGGGAGAAGGAGGAAGGGGGTCACGTAGAAGAGCAGGGGCCAGAGAGAGAATGTTACTCAGGAGGGAGGTGGGTCGCTGGATATGAGCAATCAGTTGGTGTTTGGAGCAGACCTTTTAGGAGAAACAGTCATATTGAGTGGTAGAGGTGAGGTAAAGTCAGAGATTCCTTTTAAAGGGTCCAAGCGTAGCAGAGGAAAGTGCTTCTTTGTTGAGGGTATTGAACCATAGTGGAGCCCTATGGGTGAAGGACCGCTGACCCATAGAGGTACGACATCTGGGAACCTGGAAAATTTGATATTGGGCACTGCGAGTTTGCCGAGTGCCACTTAAAGCAGTAAGGAGTGTACCAACACCAGGGGGCATGAGTTCAAGGAGAACCTTTTTGGTAAGCAGGCAGGTCTGGTATTGTATTCTGCTGAGTAGAGGTAGCCAGCCAGCCTGTGTGTAGAGGTCACAGGTGTGTGTTTGGAGGGCCGCACCCGATAATAGCCTGTAGGCTTTGTTGAGTGAAACTGAGATCCTGCGGAGGGCAGCTGTAGAGGTAGAGCCGTAGATGGCAAGACCATAGTCAATGATAGAGGTGACAAAGCTGTAGACGGCTAGTTTAAGGGCATCTGCAGACATACAGTGCTTGTGTAACAGACCAATCCGTATATTGGCGACCTTGGCAACAGTGTCTATATGTTAAGTGTAGGAGAGGGTACTATCCAGCGTAATACCAAGGTACTTGAACTCCAGGACATGTTCGAGTGAGTTCCCAGAGCGGTTCTTGATGGTAAGGGACAGAGATTCATGCCTGCTCCGTGGTTTATAGAAGGTCATGAATTTGGTCTTCCTGTGGTTCAGGACAAGTTTATGAGAGCTGAACCAGTCTTCAACACGCTTGAAGTCAAGCTGTAGCTGGGATTCAAGGACTAAAGTGTCATGGTGGCTAGAAAACAGGACTGCATCATCTGCGTATAGTAATATTTTTTGATGGCAGACACTAGGGAGTCTGTTGAAGAAGAGGGCGAAGAGTAAAGGGCCCAAAATAGACTCCTGGGGGACACTGGAGAGGACCAGTTTTTCATCAGATGAGATACCTGCTATCCTCACACGTTGGACCCGATTATCAAGGTAGCTAGCAAACCATGGAAGGGCATTATTGGAGATCCCAATGGAAGACAGTTGCCTGAGTAGCAGAGGGTGATCAACGATGTCGAAGGCCTTCGTCAGGTCTATAAATACTGTCCCTCCCAGTTTCCTTGGTTGAGCATGGCGTGGATGAAAGTTGTAAATTCCAGCACAGCAGTGGTGGTGCTGTGCCCTTTTCTGAATCCATGCTGTTCTGTGCACTGGACTTCATACTTATCCAGGAATTCAACTAATTGGTCCGAAACTATATGTTCCAGTGCCTTAGATAACAGGGGGAGGAGTGAGATAGGTCTGTAGTTGGTATGGTGCATCCTGTCACCACTTTTGTGTACCCATGTGACAGTAGATTTTTTCCAGAGTGAGAGGAATTGGCACAATCTAGGTGAGAGATTGAAGATCTTTGTCAGGGGTTCAATGATTTCATCAAGAACTTGTGCCAGCAGTTTAAGGTAAAGGGAGTCTCCACTGTACCCTTGTTTGCGGATGGCCTTGCGAATATAGTTACTAGTTACTTGTGGTGAAACCTTTTTGAAGAAAAACTGTGGAATTGTTTGATCATGTGGTGGGGTTACGTGGGAGGTGCTGGAGGGGAGGTCGAAGAAATTAGGAGGAAGGACACTGTCTAGGTTGGTGAACACATTATTAGAGGTATTGGTGATGGTACCGAGGTCTAGCGTAGGAGTCCCATGAATGTTGAGTACAGTGGGTGGTGCCTTAGGATCCTTGCCTGTGAGTTCTTTCAGGTTGTTCCAGAAGTTTTCCCCCAATCACCCCACAAGTTGGTCAGAGCCTCCTTGTAATATTTGCTTGTTAGCATTCCGTATCTTTCGAGTGCAATCATTTCTGGCTGCTTTGTATTTTTGTATGTTTCCTTGCATCAGAGTTGCATGAACACAGTGCCAGAGGTGGTCCCTGTGCTTGAGTTGTGATAACAGGTCAGAAGTAACCCAAGGGTTGGTCCGTCCTTTGACCTTCAACTTTTTTAGCGGCACATAGATATCACAGGCTTCATTAAAGCATTTGCATTATGGAAAGCATTGTGGCAGCGAAACACACAGTAAGAGTAAGGGTAACAATCTGAGTGAAACAAAGCCATGGCAGGAAGCACTAATGAGGGTGGGGGAAAGAAAGAGGCAAGTCATCCAATGGTAGTGGACTAGGCGGAGGGCGGAGCCTAGCTCTATTTCAGTGGTTCTCAAATGGTGAGGCCAGCCTCCCAAGGGAGGCCCCAAATTGTTCCAGGGGAGGCCCAGTCAAGTCTGAGAATGTACAGTATTTCAATTTTAAGTTTTGGCTGTTTTGTGTGAAAGGATAAAACACATTTAATATGGATGAATGCAGGTGAATTTCTTTACTTATGCATAAATATTTGACCAGGAAGTCCCCATTGAGCCAAAGCTTGTTTATAGGTATGTATTTATATGTAAATGAATGCCTGGGGAAGAATACTGAGTCAAAGCTTGTTTCTACAATAGATATTTATATGCAAATTAGTAACTTGAAAAGACACACTGAGTCAAGGCTCATTTTTATAGTAGGTAATTATATGTAAGTTAGTGACTGGGAAAGACACAGAGATCCGATGCATGTTTTCAGGTGTGACTTGAGGTAAGGGTACAGAAAGTTGCTTAACAACAAGGTAAGAGAGGGAGAGATGAAGTGGCTAGGTTTGGTTGTTCCAGATAGAGAGGAAACAGAGTAACAAGGGCCCTAGGGTCAGAAAAAAGGAGTGACAAGTATAACCTGGGGTGCCGGGTCAGGGTTGGAGAGCAATAAGTTGAATAAAAAGAGAATATACTCAGTCAACTTTACTAGTTTTATTTTATTCCTGGTGTACTGTGCAAAGTAGGATTTATTTTTTTCTGTGGGGAGGCCCAAGATTTTTTTTTCCAAATTTGAGGGAGGCTCGAAATCTTTTTCATGGCTTGGGGGAGGCTCACTATCACAAAGTGTGAGAACTAATGCTCTATTTAATAGCAGTCAGGGTTGGGATGGGTGGGTGAGAGAAAATGCAGAAAGTCTAGGGAGATTTGGGGAAAAAAACGCCCAGAGGCAGGTAGCTGGATAAAGAAAACAAGCCAATTACAGCTGTGTCAGCAGGTGCAGAGTCCAACCAGCAGAGAGATTTGGATGTAACAGCCAATCAAGGGCAAATCTGTACAGAGCCAAGCAGGCCCTGTTTAACATACCTGGCAGTCTGCCTAAAGAGTGCCCGAGAGCGAGCAGGAGAGGTTGCAGCCGTTGGCAGGGCACGGAGCAAAGCTCCAGCCACAAAGGGCAAGTGCCCAAGTCACAGGCAGGATTCCTGGGGAAAGAAAGAAAGACAGAGGGTGGTCAGATAGATAAGGCTGAGAGTTGGGGGAGGGTTGTTTAAAGAAAACAAAAGGCTGGGAGGGGTGAGAGAAATTTAGGGAGAAAAGAAGTAGCAGATGGGGGAGGGGCTGTTTCTGGCACCAGCTACAAACTAAAGAGATTAACTGGAGAAACAAAGGAAGGTAAAAGAGCAGATTTAGCCCGGAGCCAAGAAGGACAAAAATTAGCAGGACAAAGGCAGGAGGGGTAGGGGGTTGGTAGTCAAGTGCTCAGGAGAGCGGAGGAACAGAGAAATGGAAACTAGGATTTCAAAAAAAGGAAGGGTTGCGCTCGAGTCACCAGGCGCAGGTTACACTGCAGAAATGTCCTCACATGGATAGTGAAGGCATGGGGGTTCGGATAGGGGGAGACAAAAGATTTTGAGATAGGAGCAAATAAGAGAGGAGAGGGAAAAATAGTGCAAAGAGAGAGAAATAAAATTAAAAACAGTTGTAAAAACAGTCCATGCAGATACAGGCTGCAGAAGTAAACAACTGACAAATTTAGCTAGCTAGTTCATTTGACAGTTTAAATGCACAGCACAGGAGTGAGAAATAACATTAGAAACAGTTTAAAACAATCCATGCATATATGGGCTACAGTGTTAAAACAACTAACACATTCTGCTAGTGAGTTATAAACAGTTTAAAATGTACAGCACTTTCAGTAGTTAGATTTCAATTTGAAAATATATGTGTAGACCCTGACATGCTAGCTGTTTGTGAGTGTATGTAAGTGAAAAGATATGTAATGCTGATGGGTTGCAGTTTTAATGTGTTCTCCCCCTGAAGAAGAAAACCCACAGCCACAGATTCCTGAGGAGATTGAAATAAATCCCCTACTGCTCACCTTCACTTTTGTGCAGTTATGGAGATCTGTGGTGGAATACTTTTCTGGTACTCCTCCATGTCATAATAACGATCGTAAAACAGCAATTGCTATTATGGCGAGTGTATATCGCTGAAAAGCAAATCAGCGACATACACTTTAAGGCGACCCGACTTCTGGATATGTAAAAAAAAGAAACGCAGTGTTTTTGCAATATCCAGATCTTGCAAAAAATTAAGTGCTTCAGCTCGCGGCTGCGTAAAAATGAAACCCATTCCTGGTCTCGAACCCAGTACCTGCTCTGCCAGAGATGGCCTCCCACACCACCACGCCACATGGCTAGCTCAGTGGCAGCAGGTACACCAGTGTCTGAAAACCCCTTCCCCGTCCCTCCCTTCTGTTCGCCCTTCCCTCTAGTCACTATCCCATACCTTCGCTATTCTGCAGGGTAGTCCTCAATAAAAGCGCCCAAAATGAGTCGCTATATTTCTAGTTACTCATTTTGAATCGCTCTTATGATGTGATACCCTTGAACCGCTACCCTGTGGCCCCACAAACCAAACCATAGTCAGCCCCATCCCATGGTGAAAGGCCCCGTACTACCAGACTGCTGGGGGTATGCTGACAGGCATGAGGCCAAGTGCCTTAGGTGACCTGAGAAGTAACATTATCCCAGTGACGCACGCTCTGAATTGTCTTACTAAGATGACATGGACCCATTTCTGTGTCTACAGTCATTAGTAGGCGGTGTTGTGGACACTAGTTTCACATGTGAGGTTGTACTGGGATAACACTGCAGATGCTGATGCTGGCTCTCCACCAATCAGCTTTCAGCTATTTTCCGTCCATTTTATAAACATATATTTTTCAGGCCTGGGTTGGTTGACATGGTCACTGAGCTGATGTGCCTTGCAAACAGGTAGAGACTCCAAGGGAAGGGTCATGATTTTTTTTTGTTGGTGCTAGTAAAGCACAAGGTAGGTTAGTGATTTTCAACCTCCAGCTACAAACAAACAACAGGAGTTTCACTGTACACTAGTGAGGCCCCACCTGGAGTACAGTGTACAGTTCTGGAGACCATACCTACGTAAGGACATAGACAGGGTAGAGAAGGTTCAGATGAGGGCAACAAAGATGGTGCATGGATTGCATCACAAGTCCTATGAAGACAGGCTGAAGGAACTGAACATGTACTCCCTGGAGGAGAGGAGGGAGAGAGGGGATATGATAGAGACATACAAGTATCTTACAGGGAAGAACAGGGTGCAGGAAAACACTATTTTAAGCGAAAAGATGTTCCAGGACTAGAGGGCATGGGATGAAGTTGGAGGAGGACGATTCAGAGGAAACATGAGAAAGAATTTCTTCACAGAACGGGTGGTGGACAAGTGGAACACCCCTGCCAGAGGAAGTGGTGGGGCTGAAACAATCAAGGATTTAAGAATGCATGGGATAGACATAAAGGAATTCTAGAGGTCAGGGGTAAGGGGCAACAGACTTCTAGGAAAACAAACTGAACTTACAAGCTCAAATGGGCAGACTGGGTTGGCCATAGGCCCCTATCTGCCGACACTGTCTATGTATCTATGTACTAAATTAGCAGCCATTATTACTACAGCTCTGTCAACTTATAGTACAGTATGCTTAAGCAAAGTATTCTAAACAGAGTGGACTTCAGCTCAAAGTACCACGCACTTATTTTTGAGACAAACACCCAGTGACAGCACTGGGGGTAAAACATGGGTCGAACTGGACCCACTGGTGTAAAAAATGTGGGTCTAAAGAGGAACCTACTAGGTCAAAACATAATCAGTGGCAGATTTTGAACACTTCACGCTCCCTTCCTTTAGATACTGCTATAAAATAGGTGCATCAATTTGGACCCACTGGCAAAGTAAAGAGGGGTCCATTTTGGAAAGGATGCAACGTTTGCCCTTTTGGTGCATGTTAGCGCTGTCACTGCAAACACCTATATTTAACAGGCTTAAAATTAAAAGACTAACATAACAATGCATTTCAACCGTCATCTAACTTTTTATGAGCTTAACAATTCTACTATCAAGATAGTTAAAACAAATCTTACTTTTAGCAACTCATCTCACTCATTAATGACGTTCAGACCCCGACAACTCTGTGAAATGGGGAGAAGAAATCTCTCGCCCTTCCCTCCCCTCAATGTGATGGGATTGACCTTAAAACTATAAGAATTTGTTTTTGTATTTAACATAAATATATATATATATATATATATATATATATATATATATATTATATATTTGTAATGATAGCTGTTATTCATAAGTGCGGTATTTCTGCAATCATTTTTTTAAGCAGTAACAATTCTACATACAGCTATAAACCACCAGCAGTCTGACAGTCAGAAGCAAAAAAGAATCCCAAAATTCATCAAACCTAATATGGATACACCGTATCCGCCACCCCCCCCAAGTTCAGTAGTTACCATGGCTCTCCAGATTTAAACAAATGACAACCACCGCCAAGCCCAGCAAACTTCTGACCGATGTCTTTCTTAGTTTTCACTTAGGTGCCGAAAAATCAGTTTAAAATACACACACACGTATATCCACCTCAGTAGCGAACAGTCAACCACTTCCTCCGGACTGATTTGACCGACAAATGGAATGTAAACAGAACCCATTTACCGGACTGTAAACTGAACTACTGCTTTAGGAGGCTGACGTGCAACAACAGTAACCAAAGGAAGTGTGACCTTACAAATCATAATCGATTAATCAGACACAACAGCACTGCTCACCAAGAACAAGTAACAGCCCCGTTTTCTGCCAGCCAACCCCACCGGTGTGCAACTGCTAATTCGGTGATATACACAACACTGACATAGCTCACTTAGCCAGCACGGGTCATCACCGCGTCGCTGTCTTCGCCCCACTCAATGTCATGATGTACAGTAAAGAATGTGTACCACAAATGTCTTTTTCTCACCCTCAGTTCCTCATAATCCGCCATTTTTCGCTTGCCACCATCCTGGTTTCCATTGGTGCTCATCACGTGACCGGGACAAGGGGCGGAGTCTCGTGCAATACTTGTTTCTGGTAACAGAAAACAGAAAGAATAGAAGGCCAATACGCTCTTTTGGAGCACATAAAGTGGGTCTCCATCTTGTGGATGGCCAAAAACACAGAACTTGGAAAAAGACGTTCTCTTCTAGCTCATAAGCAAGACTGCGCAGCCTGAGGCTTAGGTTGTGATTGTCTTGCTTGAAAACCGGGCACGAAACCCACACCCCGGGCTGTGCTGTACTGGGACCAGAGAACACTCATATCATCGAAACATTAGTTTTGTGCGGCAGAAATCAGCATTTGTTTTCGGCTCCCAGGCCGTCTTTCTAGCTTTAGAATGGATCGGAGCCTCGGAAGCACAAATCAAGTTTTTCTTTGCTGGTGAGAGTATCCAGCTGCAGGAGGGGAGCAGGTAAGCAAGTTGCAGGGCATGGCAAATACGGCGCAGGAAAATTAATTGACTGGAAATTTGGGTACACGTTTTACTGGAGTGGGGATTCGTGGTCCCATGCTGTTGTAATAGTAAATCTACACTTAAACCTGACAGTTTACTGGTGTGGTGATCCATGGGTGGCGTGAACCAAATTTCCGGCTGTTTACTTTTCCTGTGCCAAACTTTTCTGTTCCGAGCTTTCGTGTGATTTGCTTACCTACGCCCCATGTTGCTGGCTGATGGGGTCTTGCTCCAAGGGTGAGGGAGGCTGGTGTTTCTGGTACAGCAGGTGAACTGAATCAGTGTTCCCTTCCCATTTATTGTTTTAGCAGGCTGGTCTACCGCCCTGTATATTTTTTACGCTATCACACTAATATTTTTTTAATAGACAAACTTGGTGATTTGATAGTTTTTGTTGGACCAGCGCATACCTCTCAAGTGTTCCCAATTTTCAGGGACTTTGCCTCAACATTTTACTTTGTCTCTCCTAAACTGTGTTTTTGTGGCTAAACAGTGGGGATTGTTAGCACACGATAATGCCAATCATTAAAGTTACAGACTTGTTCTTCTTTAGAAAATGCATTTTGCACTAAGCCCCATATTCTGCCAGCTTTCTGGGTGGATATCTCTAATTTTGAACATGTGTCCCTGATTTTGATCCTTTGTCCCTGATTATTTTAAGCCTTGTCCCTGATTTATAAGGCAGGAGGTTGACAGGTATGACCAGCAGAGATTACAGAAAGACCTTAAGCATTCACCCTCAAACATATGTCGTCTTCGGAAGAAAATGCCACTGGAGTTCACGGAGTTGGGGAGGTGTCTTAGGTGGCACGCACTGTAACGTTCTCAGAAGTGCTACCAGTCTACGGCATGGGAGATGCCTAGATGCTTCGCACCAGGGGATTCAACGAATGACTGAAGAACTGGTGCAGACTTGAGGGTTTTGGCTTCATTGGGACTGGTGGCCTACCTGAAAAGATGCTGGCTTATATGCGTAGGATGGTCTGTATCGGGGGAAGGGGGCAGGATCTTGAGTGAAAGGTTTGAATGGTTCATTGGCAGATGTTTAAACTAGCAAAGTGTGGAGGTGGAATTATGCAAGAAAAACTCAACTGCCCACCCTCCCCAAACACACACAGGTCAAGTTAGACCAACAGGAGGAACTGAGGACGAGGAACAAAGGACAGAAATGGGGTAATGTTAGGGGAGACACAAGGGGAAGGGATGGGATCAGAACAAATAGGGGCAAAGCCATCAAAACATGGAGGACCATGTGTACAAATGCCCACAGCCTGGGTAATAAGATCCCTGACCTAGTGGCATTGATGGCATAGGGAGACCTAAATATTGTGGCAGTCACTGAAACATGGTATACAGAAAGCCATGACTGCGACAGTATACCTGGGTACACAGTCTATAGGAAGGGCAAAAAGGGAGGAGGGATAGTGATCTACATCAAGGAAGGAATCAATGTGACTGAGATAAAGGGAAAGCAGGGAGGAGAAGAGGCATTGTAGGTTACACTGGAGTCAGGAAATGGCACCACTATCCTCACGGAGGTTATCTACAGACCCCCCCCACTAGCAAGAGGAGGAAACGGTAATACTACATTGAAACATAGACTTGGTTTTGCAACCGTCATTTCTTCCGAAATGCCAAGAAGACAGTCTCTATGACTTTTGGCACCAGACAGAGACTCTCTAGGCTCCCTAGTCTGCCCTCTTTCCACACCCTAGATGGGACAACTCTTGAGGACACTTCCTCCTTCAGATACCTTGGGGTTTGGCTGGACCAACACCTCAGCTTTTCTGGACACATTGATGCTGTCCTTAAAAAAACTGTGCCCCAAGCTGAAGCTTGGCACCCTATTCAGGAACCATAGTAGTATTCCTTCTGCAGCCAGGCATGAACTTGTCCAGAAGATGATTCTCCCTATCTTCAACTACTGTGATGTAGTCTATGGTGCCACTTTCAAATCCTCTCTGGCCAGATTGTACACCCTTTTCCACTTTCTGCCGTTTTGCCCTTGATGCTCCCTCTCGCACTCATCACTGCGACCTCTATCATGCCTTATACTTTCCCTTCCTCCCACTGTGCTAAATTCACCCCAAATACTGGCTGGGTGAACTCTCAGTCTCCGCCTCCTTTATCACTCCTCCCCCTTCCTTAGATTTACCGACTCTCTCACCTTGGCGATCCCTCATCACTTCACCCTTGTTGGCCAGTCAAGCTACTCCTACTGTTTCCCTAAAATTTGGAATTCCCTGCCTCCAAGTTCTCCACTCCTCCTCCATTAACTCTGCCCTTCACAACTATTTCTCATTCAACTGCGCCTGCTGTGACCCTCTTTAAACCTTGTCCTTGCATCTGACTTGGTGTCTTAACCCCATTCCCTACTTATTTCTCCCATGCCTCCTCTGCCCCCCCTTGCAGGGTTCCCAGCATCCTGAAAGACTCTTGGGGGGCTCAGCTCTCCCTTCTCCCCTCCCTCATACTTGCTAATCTTTCTTCTCCCCAGTCCTCTTCCATGTTCCCCATATCCTGAAAGGCACCTCGGCCTGTCTCCTCCACCACTCCCCTCACCCTACCTCTCTCCTCCCTTAACACTTGCCACCCTACCTGCTCCCCTTCCCTTGTCACTCCCCCTCTTCCCTAATCTCTCCTAGCCTTCCCAGCCTCTTGCAGGGTTCTCAGCATCCTGGAGGGGCCCCAGGGTTCAGCTCCCCCTTTGCCACTCCACCCCCCACCCCTTATCTCTCCTAGCCTTCCCCACCCCTTGCAGGGTTCTCAGCATCCTGGAGGGGCCTCAGGGCTCAGTTCTTCCTCCCTGCATCCTGCAGGGCCCGCCCTCAATCTTTTTCTAGCCCCCCCACCCTCTTGCAGGGTTCTCAGCATCCTGGAGGGGCCCCGCAGTTGCGACTCCCCCTTCCCACCCTCCCTGTACCCTGTCAGGGTTACCCACCCTTTCTTCCTGCCTCCCTAACCCCTTGCAGGGTTCTAAACATCCTGAAGAGGCCTCAGGGTTCAGTTCCCCATCTCCCTCCCTCCTGTATCCCAATCAGCGCCCCTGAGCCTTCCCTTCCTTCCTTCCCCCTCCAGCCCCCACCTCATCCTCCCACCCATTGCACTTGTTTACCTTCCTGCGGTATGACTTCCCTTCCATGCTGTGTCCTAATTCCCCCAACCTGCATTGAGGGTTCTACCCATGCTGCGTTATAATCACCCTGTTGGGGATCTGGACCAGACTATCAGTCCACTTCTCTCAACTCCTCTCCCCCTTGCTCTTCCCTTTGCACTGTTACCTAAAAGTCCTACCTCCCCAAGGCCCTTATAAACAAATATTCATGTATCCCACATGCTCTTGTCAGTTCTAACCATCTTTTATGCCACCTCTACTGGAAACTAACCTGCTCCATCCATACTATAGCTATTCCCTACTGCTATAACCATTCTAGTATGAGTATGTGTTAAATGCCTGGGCTGCATTTTTTGCTCCCCTCCCTTATACCCTAACTAGCCTACTGTAAATTAACAGCTATGTTCTTTGTATGGAAATGGTTGTCGTTTGTACCATAGATGTATCCCAATTACAACTGTATGTTCACCGATTGTAATTGATGCCTTGGAGCATCTTGTATGTTATTCTGTTCATCCTCATTACCCCCCCTTTCCAGGTCGCACCGGGAGATGAGCAACCATTTGCTCAGTGTGCTTTCCTGGTGCAACATTTCAATAAATGTATTTATTTAAATTTTGGTAACTGGATAGGCCCACTGAGACCTTGACAGTTCCTTTTTCAGGGGCAATCTGGGATTAGTTACATGTACCTGGAGGGGAAGGAAAAACCAATGCATTGATACGTACTATATAGCAAAGCTTACACAGAGCATACAACATACCTCACAGCAACTAGTACATCACAGAATATTACAACAATACTTTTTTTTTTTGGTTAGAAAAAGACAAAGTTATGGCAGTAGCAGGAAGGCATGTAACAGAAACCTTTTGACCTTTCACAAGCTTGTAAGCAATGTCAGTGACTCAGCAGATTGCACACTCACCTCTGTGGTCGGATGATAGGAAGGCTGTGGGTTCCATCTCCACACCAGGAACTTGGGTTATATACTAATACTGACACTGTAGTGCAGCATGGGGGGGACTGCACTTCTAAGGTGCCGTCTTTTAGATGAGATGTTAAGCTGAGATACTATCTCTTCTGATGGTTATTCAGGTGGATGTTAATGATCCCATGGTAGTTCTTGAAGACTGGGGGAATTTCCCTGGTGTTCTGGCCAAATTTCCTCCATTCACTAAAGATGCCTCCCAACAGCTTATTCTGGTTCAGTGTCAGGTGGTTTCCATCTGTATCCCTCTCTCCCTGGGATGAGGCTGAAAATAGGCAGTTTCCTAGTTCTCCTTTCCCAGTAACAAAAACTAAATAAATAACAGAATTGTCAATAGGAAATCGGCACAGGGACAGGATTTCTTAACTGGCTGCACCTGTTAAGAAGACTAATATACTCTTCAGGTTGGTCACACGAAGGTCAGTGAAAAAAGTCTTGTTGCAGTTTGTGCAAAACGGGAGATGAAACTTACAAGAACGGATGCTGAGGTTAAACTGCCAGGTAGAGATATCTCATATACAGAGAGCAGCAATGTTTTGTCAGCCTAGTGGCATGGAGGGATGAGGCACTTTGCACCTTCCCTCCTGCCATGCCAGAGACCTGAATTCAGGAATGAGCTGAGATCGCTAGGGAGGGATGATTGAGCATCCAGTGGACTACTCTCCTCTTCTGGGGTGGGAAAGGTAGCCATCTCAGCCCTTGGCTGCAGCGTGGTGTCTGTTTCCAGGGAAGGGCGGGGCTATACCATGTGCATGTGCCTCCATGCATGCTTACGTGCTGCCACAGCAGGACTCGGGGGGCGGGGGGACACAGAAACATCTGCGGGCTTCCCCTGCTGCTGCTGCCCCAGCGCTCTCCGAGCCGGCCATAGCTAACAGACCGCCTGACTAACCCCCGGACAGATTCGGACAGCCCATCTGCGGGCTTCCTAAGCTGTTGCTGCGGCCCTGGCACTCTTCGAGCTGACCGCAGGTAACAGACCGCCCGACAGATCCCTGAACAGATTCGGACAGCCCATCTACGGGCTTCTTAAGCTGCTGCTGTGGTTCCGGCACTCTCCGAGCCGGCTGCAGCTAACAGACTGCCCGACTGACCCCCAGACAGATTCAGACAGTCCATTTGCGGGCTTCCGAAGCTGCTGCTGTGGCCCTGGCACTCTCCGAGCCAGCTGCAGCTAACAGACCACCCGACTGACCCCCGGACAGATTCAGGTACACACCGGACCTCCGAAACTTGTGGTTTTGAATGCCGCTGTTTTGACTGGACGCCCAGTGGAGGAGCCAGACACTGATTGGGAGTTTCTGCTCCATGGCTGATTTTCCAACTCCTGGCGCTTCCTGATCTCGGGGAAATTTCTCTCTGTGCTGTGTTCTGGACTGAATTATTTCACCCAGCCCCCTCCCCCCACCTCCTCATGGTATTAAATAGACCCTTGCTCCACCCCTTTCCTCAGCAAAGCAGCTGATTGGTCACTGTACTGGTGCACATGCTTATGGATGTTGGCCTCCCGTCTTCAGTACCTGACTTGACCTACTTTCTTACTGCCCATTTTTAAAGCACACTCACCCACAGGGTTGCACATTTGCTATGAAGATTTTCTCCAGCTAGAAGTAAGTATTATTTGCTACTACTTGTGTGGTGTTTCTTTTCAGAGCCCTGCTATTCGCCTCTGTCCACACATTTTTCCATGATAGCTATGGCTGGAAGAATACTGCCCCTGCTGACGGTGAGCCTTGCTCTCTCTTTATTGGCTCTTCTCACTGCTAGACCTTGTTCTCCTGGCAGTGCTAAACTGCCCTCCACACTATCTGACTTTACCTACTCGAACCTACTTGTGTCACAGATCAAGAAGCATGAAGTGACTATTACTCATTAGGCATCTCTTATACTTGGCTGCTGACTTTGCCTCTAAACGCCTCTGGCAGAACATGCTACTGGTATTGTACCACCTCTTTTCCCACGGAAACTGTGGTATATTGTGCTCCTAGCTTTATTATCTGGAGACATCGAAACAAACCTTGGCCCTTAGTTACCCACTGCCTCTCCGAATATGAACTGGTTAAATATGAAAGGCCTTCTTATAGCACACTTAAACATTGGCAGCCTTCTCTGTAACTTTACTGAACTTGAGGCATGGATATCCATATATGAACCTGACATTCTGTGTCTGACTGAAACGTCTAAAGCCCTCTACTCCTGACTTTTCCTGCTCTCTTCATAACTATTCCCTATTTCAAGGAGACAGACTATCTGGAAAAAGGGAGGTGGAGTTGCGCTCGGTTTCAAAAACCACCTGACTATGTCCTTAATGCAACGTTCAGTTGCCTCTAACTGCGAGTTTTTACATACCCTGCTTCTACTTGGAACCAAAAAGATTCACCTAATATGTGCCTACAATCCTCCTAAAGCAGGTCAACTAGGATGCTCCAAACTACTTGAGTACTCTACCTGTGCAGCTGGCCAAAATGAACTTATTATTCTTGACGACCTCAACCTAAACTGGCTGGGGAAAAATAAAAGTGCACTGGTATCTCTAGTACATGGATTTAACATGCACCAGGTAACTGAAGATCCCACCAGGCTGACCCAGTCACCTGCTGCTGGAACACTTATAGATTGGTTACTCACAAATCGACCTGATAGAATTACCGTCTCAGGCGTGCTTCCTCATTCTATAAGTGACCATTCCCCTGTGTTTTGCATATGGGGAACACCGGTGATTCCAGCCCCCTCGCCATGCTACTTCACCTTCCGGGATTTTTCCACACTTGATCAAGCAAGCTTTCTACATGATATTTCTTCTGTAGACTGGATCCCTATTATCCAGTCCCAAGACACTGAATCTTCTCTCAGTCTCTTTCTTTCTATATTCTTATCCCTCCAGGACATACATACACCTAAACGGAATCTACGCGTTAGGGCCAAACAGAGTAGGTGGCTGCACAAGGAACTTCTTGCCTCCCTCTGGGCATGTGACAACAGTTGGAACAGCTACAAGACCTTGGGTCAGCAAAGTGAATATGACACTTACAGAAAGCGGCGCAATATGTGCAAAAAACAAATCGGGCTTCCCAAAAGTTCATACTGCAAAGGTATATTGCTGCACGCTGCTGGGGATCTGAAGAAATTCTGGACACATGTAAAATCCTTCCTGGGCTCAAACCAGTCTCACCACACGAATGATATGGTCCTCAGTGGTATGCACTGTAATGACCCCCAACCATTGCAAATTCATACAACAAATACTTTACTGAACTCACCAAATACACTGCCTTTTTCACAGCAAATCGCATTGTGACGCCTGCTACTCACACAAACGTGCCCATACATCTGGCTATCTATTTTAATGCTATTCCAAATGCTGATGTTCTAAAACTACTAAACTCAGTCTCTGATAGTAATAGTGTAGGCTCCGACTACCTAGAGCCTAAACTCCTGAAGCTGGCTGCTCCTTTTATATCGGCCCCATTGGCTAAAATCTTTACACTGTCTCCCTGCCATAGTCATGTTTCGGACATATGGAAATTGGCAAAAGTCACCCCAGTCTTTAAGAAAGGTGACAAAAAGGACATAGCTAATTATAGGCCCGTTGCCATTCTGTCAGTAGTAAACAAAATACTTGAGAAATTAGTGGCTATACAGGTCTCTGAGTTCCTCTCCAAATATACCCTCCTATCACCTGCTCAACGTGGTTTCCGCAAGGGGCATAGCACCTCTACTGCTCTGATACAATTTACAAGTGATGCCCTTACTACTATGGATCACGGTCGCATGACTGGTGCAGTGTTCATTGACCTCTCAAAGGCGTTTGATCTTGTAGATCACCCTCTCCTGCTTGATCGCCTTAGCTTCACTGGTTTCTCTGAGCAAGTCACAAACTGGTTCCAGAGCTACTTAAGCAATAGAAGACAACAGGTAAAATTTAACTCTGCTATGTCAGACTCTGCGCCTATCAATGTTGGTGTTCCTCAAGGTTCCATCTTGGGGCCTGTTCTCTTCTCCATTTTTATAAATGACATGTCTTATAACAACCCTTGGTGCTCAACAGTCCTGTATTCAGGTGATCTGGTGCTCCACACCTCCTCTTCAAACATAGAAGAAATAAATAGTTGACTAACAGCTGCATTTTTCGTAATGCAAGCATGGATCCACAACAAAAGGCTCATCCTAAACATAAGTAAAACTCAAGGCATGCTCTTCGGATCTGCAACCAAACTTAGGACAAACTGCAACCTTTTCAGTGTCTCCTGTGCAAATGGCTCCCCCCGTACTAAAGTAACCTCATTCAAGTATTTAGGTGTCCTGCTTGATGAAACTCTCAACTTTGAGCAACACATCGACACCTGCAAGTCAGTAAACTCCAAACTCTGAATACCTTACAGAACTAGTCAGATGCTTACCCCCTCAGCTAAACTGGCAATTTCTAGGGGTATCCTACTTCTGTCCCTTGCGTATGGTGCTGTCACCTACATAAATGCTTTGAAAACCACCCCAAGTAAGTGGGATACAATGTACAATAGTATCTGTTGTTATACCTCGGCTTCCCCACGTTTGAAGCACCATTGCTTGCTATATGCAGACCTTAGATTGCCTTCTTCATCTGCCAATCAACTCCTTGCCCTTGGTACTCTGCTGGACAACATCATTAGAACTAATCTACCTTCCTGTCTTGCAGGCATGCTGGTGCCTGTGTCCCCCACCTATGGCCTCCACTCTACTGGACTCTCTCTGCTGTACACCCCTGGGTGCAGAACCCTAAAAAGAACCTCCGCTTTCTCCTGCCTGGCCTCAAAATATTGGAATTCCTTACCTCTTGATATTCGCTCTGCACTTAGTCATATTGCTTTTAAAAAGATGCATCACACTCTCCTCCTCAAACATGCCCTATATTCCTGTTTTAAACCCTCATAGGGTGCTTGACATCCCCTTCCTCAACCCTCAAAATGTTTCAGTTTTGCTCTGACCCCTTGTTGCTGTTATATGTAGCACTTACCATGGATTATGTGTTAAAACTGTACTGCACTATGATTGTATGCTTATTATGTTTTGTACTAGTGAGTATTTTTCTGTCATAGTAGTAATACTGTTTACGTCACAGAAC
This sequence comes from Neoceratodus forsteri, assembly GCA_016271365.2. Classification (NCBI taxonomy): domain Eukaryota; kingdom Metazoa; phylum Chordata; order Ceratodontiformes; family Ceratodontidae; genus Neoceratodus; species Neoceratodus forsteri. The sequence continues at coordinate 486,611,450 of CM057449.1, forward strand.
ATTGTGTAGATTTTTCCTTGTATGGTTGATTAACTCTGAGCTATACCTGTTATTTGTTTTGTCTGCCAATTTTGTATTGTAACCCCCCCAGGTCGTTTTGAGCGCTGAAGAAGGGGATGTCAAGCACCCTATGGTGGTTTAAAACAGGAACATGGGGCATTTTGACGAGGAGAGTGTGATGCATTTTTTTTAAAACAATATGACTAGGTGCAGAGCGAACATCAAGAGATAGGGAAATCCAAAATTTTGGGGCCAGGCAGGAGAAAGCTGAGGTTCCTTTTAGGGATCTGCACCTAGGAGTGTATAGTAGAGCGGAGGCCATAGGTGGGGGACAGAGGCACCAGCATGCCTGCAAGAGAGGTAGGTGGATTAGTTTTAATGATGTCCAGCAGAGTACCAAGGGCAAGGAGTTGATTGGCAGATGGAGAAGGCCATCTAAGGTCTGCATATAGCAAGCAATGGTGCTTCAGACGTGGGGAAGCCAAGACATAATGACAGATACTATTGTACATTGTATCCCATTTACTTAGGGTGGTTTTTGAAGCATTTATGTAGGTGGCAGCACCATACATAAGGGATGGAAGTAAGATTCCCCTAGAAATAGCCAGTCTAGCCAAGAGGATAAGCATCCGACTAGTCCTGTAAGCTATTCCGAGTTTGGAGTTTACTGACTTGCAGGTGTCAATGATGTGTTGCTCTAAGTTGAGAGTTTCATCAAGCAGGACACCTAAATACTCGAATAAGGTTACTTTCGTGAGGGGGGATCCATTTGCACAGGAGACATTGAAAAGGTTGCGGGTTCTAAGTTTGGTTGCAGAGCCGAAGAGCATGCCCTGCGTTTTACTTATGTTTAGGACAGCCTTTTGTTGTGGATTTATTCTTGCATTATGAAAAATGCAGATGTTAGTCGACTGTTTATTTCTTCTGTGTTTGCAGAGGAGGTGTGGGGCACCAGATCACCTGCGTACAAGATTGTTGAGCACCAAGGGGTGTTAGAAGTTATGTCGTTTATAAAAATGGAGAAGAGAAGAGGCCCCAAGATGGAGCCTTGAGGAACACCAACATTGATAGACGCAGAGTCTGACAACGCAGAGTTAAATTTTACTTGTCTTCTATTGCTTAAGTAACTCTGGAACCAGTTTGTGGCTTGCTCCGAGAAACCAGTGAAGCAAAGGCAATCAAGCAGGAGAGGGTGATCTGCAAGATCAAACACCTTTGAGAGGTCAGTGAACACTGCACCAGTCAAGAGACCATGATCCATAGCAGTAAGGGCATCATTTGTAAATTGTATCAGAGCAGTAGAGGTGCAATGCCCCTTGCAGAAACCATGTTGAGCAGGTGATAGGAGGGTATATTTAGAGAAGAACTTGGTGACTTGTATAGCCACTAATTTCTCAAGTATTTTGTTTAGTACTGACAGAATGACTACGGGCCTATAATTAGCTATGTACATCTTGTCACTTTTCTTATAGACTGGGGTGACTTTTGCAAATTTCTGTATGTCCGGAACATGACCATGGCAGAGAAACAATGTGAAGATTTTAGCCAATTTGGGGCAAGTGTTTAACAGATGTCGAGGTGGGGGTTAAGACTGTGAAGGGAGTTAGATTCGGGAAACCAACAGACCCTGGTGCATGCCGAAGTTCTGAGAAAAGACTGTGCAAAAGGACCAGGCACTGGGGTCATATGCATTCAAGGGGACACTCGCTACTATCCCACCACCCAAGTGACTTTGAACATTAATGGGGTATCGCACCAAATGAAACTGGGGTAATACCAAAGTTACGTACACCTGTGATTACTGACAGTTACTTTCCAGGGTTTGCTAAGTTGCTTACAGGCAGACTAAACACTGCTGTTTTATCAACTGTGATGACAAGAGCAAAGAAAATCTCAGATGTTGGGGACTCTTTTCCTTTTGGTGACTTTGATGCAGATTTGTTTGAGTCCAGCTCCAAGATTCAGAAGTCCAAGAAAGAAAGAAGATGCCTGAAAAAACAGTGACAACAAAAGACTGATGGACATAGGGGGTTAATATATGGAAATGCTGAAACGAAACTAACTGATTGCGATTTTGTTTCACAGCAAACTAATGATGCTTCTTGCCAAAGTTATTTTCAGCAGCTGGGGTGGAACAAAACAGGAATGAACCAATGTTTTAAAAAATGTATTGGATTATTCTACAGAGTTTAGGTTAATCCTCAGATGCAGGAAGAGATATAACAGTTGGTCATACCAAAGAAGTATAGGACTGAGTTGTTACAGATAGCACTTGATAGTCCTGTGGCTGTTCACTCGGGGAGGGACTGCACCTTTGCCAGATTGTTATACAGATTTTACTGGCTTGGGATTCATAAGGATGTTGCTACCTATTGCAGCTCCTGTGCTGAATGCAAGAAGGTAACTTCAGTGTCTGAAAAAGGCAAGGTGCCCTTCTTGCATCTGCCCTTGACAGATGTGCCTTTTGAGAAAATTGAAATGGATGTGGTTGGCCCCCTAGAGAAAAGTAAAAAGGGTAATCAGTTCATTTTGGTAGTATATGACTATGCTACTCGGTGCCCAGAAGCAGTTCCAATGCACACTGTCACAGCAACAGAGCTTGCCAAAATTTTCAGTAGGGTGGGCATACCTGAAGAGATAATTACTGATCAGGGTAGTAATTTTGATGCTGCATTACTGAAGATGCTGTACCAACTATTAGGTATCACTGTCATAAGAACCTGCCCTTATCACCTTCATACAGTCTTGTTGAGTGTTTTAGTCGAACCTTAAAACACATTGTGACAAGGTAGAATAGGACCCTGTCCCATTTGTTTTGGAGAAAGTGTTTAAATGCAAGGATCTGTATTCTTTTCTCTCCTCTCCTCTCTGGTTGCACAACCACATTTTCCGGTGAGCCTTCGGACTTGATCAACCCGAACAGTCTCACAATTCTTTGCCTCTCACTGTCTTTCTGTTTTCTCTTGCTGTCTGTTTTTTCTCCCTTGCATATCTGTACCTACTAATGTAAAATAAAGAATGAATGTATGGAAATGTAGCTGATATTGGGATCACTTTTGTTTAGAAAATTGTGTTACTGTTGAAATGTATATAGAAAATAATGCATATGTAGGGAGTTGATATGGAGTTTTTTCACACACCCAAGTTGTGTGATAATATGTAAACCTCAAGAGCGAAGCTCGAGAGGTTTTAAGTATTATCACACAACAAGGGTGTGTGGAAAAACTTCATTTCTAATCCCTACATATGTTTTATTTTTTATAATAACTGGCACCAAAACAAATTAAATATAAATATTACCACTACGAGGGAGACGCAGATGAGTCTGCCTTACTTCCTACACAGGCACGCCCCCATGCTATTCAAAGACCGACATCACATAACGCATAGCGGTGCTTCTACCAGTAAGGAAGTAGGAGCGCTGGCAGCGGTCTCTGTGTTGCTTTTGCTGTGTTTGAAACTGTTCAGTTTGGAATGCGAAGTGCTGTAGGCTTCTTGGCGCGAGATCAAAGTCGATCAACTCATGGTTGATACGTTACTTTTTTCATATCAACCTGCGGGTTGATACGACTTTTTACAGTTCTCAAAAACGGGTTGATAACAGGGATCACCAGTTATTATATATTTATAATTTGAGATAACTGTAAAAAGCTGGGGGTTACTTGGGTGCAAATGCCTGAGCCTTTTGCTGTTGCTCTGGGGACCTCGGGAATTTCATTGTTCTAGCAGCTCCTGAAATTTACAAAGAACAGGATGCTTGCAAAGGATGGGGGCTGAGAAAGTCTTATAAAAACAGCTAAGCTGAGCTGCAAGGGAGATTTTTTTTTTTTTACAAGAAAGGTTTTATTTTTGCTTCTGTACATAGTTATTCTGAACAGGTTTATTTTATTTTATGTTACTGCAACTACAAATGAACAGTTTTGTGGAATTGTACAACTGCTCCTGGGTTTCCCCTATGCTTCCTGACCTGTGTCTCGATGACAGTCATGTTAAAAAGTTTGTGAAAGGAGACGGGAAAGATTGGGACCAATACTTACTTTACCAGCTTTTTGCTAACAGACAGGTGCCACAAGCATCAACAGGTTTTTCACTGTTTGAAATGTTGTATGGTTGACAGCCTAGAAGGCCACTAGATGTAATAAAAGAAACATGGAAAGATAACACCACTCAGAAAGAATCGATTTTCTATGTATGCACTGAGGAAGAAACTGCAAAATATATTGAAATTGCATACAGTAATTAGGAAGAAACCCAAAAACTGCAGACAGTGTATTATGACCATGGGGTAAAATAGGTTTGTTACTTTTACCCACTACAGAAAACTAACTGTTAATGAAGTGGCAAAGGTATTATAAAGTGGTTAGACATACTGGTACAGGTACAGGTACATATGAGACTAAAATTCCTGACAGGAAAAATCCTACCAAGCTATACCATGCTAACCTGCTGAAAAAAATGGGTTGAAAAAACACCAAAGGTTGCTTTATTGGTATTACCAAAAATTGCTGAAGACGATATTGATATAGCTTATGACACACTGGAACAAATTGTAACTTCTAAAGCTGTAAAGGTATATGTTTCCTTATCCACAGAACACACAGCAGAAATTTGTAACTTGGTAAAGACATTTAAAAGTATTTTTACCACAATGCCAGGCTGAGCAAGAGGGTTCGGGCATGTAATAGTGACAGAGAGTGCTCGCCCCATCAGATAAAAGACATACAGATTACCAGAGTGGTGACAAGCAGACGTGGTTAAGAAAATGCAAAAAAGGAAAAGCTGGGTATCACTGAAGAATCCAGAAGTGTTTGGTCATCACCAATGATGAATATAAATAAAAAAGAAGGAGGTGGAAGAATCTGCCTTGATTTTAAGAAACATAATCAACTGTCCACATTTGACAGCTATCCCATGTCCAGGAAAGATAATTTGGTGGACAGATTAGGACTTGCCAAGCACATTAGTACTCTTGATCTCACCAAGGGTTTCTGGAAAATTCCTCTACTGCAGTAAAGAATCAAGAGACAAAACTGCATTTTCCATTCTAGCTGGATTCTATCAGTTCACCACCATGCTGTTTGATTCACGTGATGCACCCGCTACATTCCAGCAGTACATGGATGTAATTATAGCCTGTTACATTGGTTATTGTGCTACTTACCTGGATGATGATGTGGTGTACAGTCCAGACCAGAAAAGATACCTAGAACATCTACGAGCAGTTATCCAGTCTGTCAGAAATGCAGATCTGGCATTGATCCTATGAAGTACGCATTAGGCATGCTGGAAACAAGATATTTGGTTTGTATTTTAGGAAATGAAGTAAAGCCAGAGATTTCCAAGATAGAATCTGCAGCTAAAAGTCCTGTTCTAAAATAAAGAAAGAAGCATGTCAGGCAATTATTAGGTCTGGCTGGTTACCACGGGAGATTTGTTCCCAACTTTCCCCAGTTAGCTACTCCCTTCACCGAACTCACGAAAAAATGGTACCCGAATAGTGTAAAATGGTCCCCAGAGTATGATGAAGCTTTTCGGGCTATCATGGCTGCATTATGTTCAGTCCCTATTTTAAGAAGTCCAGACTTTGAGAAATAACTTCTGTTACTGGAAGCCCTAGAAAACCAATCGCGTTCTGCTAATGTTTGTATAGTTTGGCTGCCTGAAGGGTTGGAGGGTATCCATCTGATCATGTACATAAAAGATTGGCTATCAGAGAAGTTATTGTCAGAAGGCCTGCATGAGGATTGGGATATTCAGAAGGTGTATCGGGTAACTCCCTGAGGCTGCGCACCGAATGTGGAGGAACCTTGCACTTTGATGCTAATTACTTCAGGAGTCTGGGCCAGAGACAAGATTCTCTGATATGCTCGCTGTGCTGCACCCTTAACTCAAAATGGAAGTCGGGTACATCTTTTTCCAGATATAAGTTACGCTACAAGGCAATGGCGGAAAAAGTTTAATGCAGTAAGGCGAGTGCTCAGAGACATAAATGTACCGCACACAGTCATTTTCCCTGTAAGGCTGCGGATCGTTTATCAGGCTAAAACTTGCATTTTCTTGGATCCCATGGAAGCTGGCAAGTGGGCTGAATGTAGAGTGGCTGAATCGCGAGTTTGACCGGATGAGTCGGAGGGTGAGGAGGATGTACCTTGAAGAAATATAAAATAGTGGGACTTTCTGTGAGCTATAGTTTACTATGACACTATGTGTGGCACTGATTCTCTCTGGTTTAAATGTTTCTTAGCCTCTCATTTTTTGAGAGAGCAAATTCTGCTAAGAGACACAGCTTAATCTCCTTTTTGAAAAGTTTTCATATGGTAAATTAATATCTGGTGGGTTCTTTTTCTCTTTCCCTTCCATTTGGAGAATGTGATCTGAGAGGAGATTGGGGATAGAAAGTTTTCTGGATATAGATTAGAATGTTTGTTGCAAAAATGATTATTGTTTAATGTTTCTTTTATTAAGCCTTAATACATGGCTCCAACTATCCCTTTTGGGATGATGACACTAATGTAACTGACTGCTGGACAATTGCTATGTGGCTCATGGACTCAATATAACAGCACAAATATGGATTCAATGTAGGAAATTTTGATATAATGTAGACTCTCTCTAATGATGTATCACTATACAGCAAATGCATATGTAACCCAGGGCCGGTATGCCGTTTGAATCTGACAGCAATACCAGGTGGGCTGGCTTCGGGGAAGAATAGGTTTCTCGGCACAAAGGCTAGGTTTGGCTACTCTGCACATGGGCACCCAAGTAATTCCGAACACAGGAAGCAATAACTGTAATGTCCAATACCAGAAGTGGGATTCTAAAATGTGGCTTTTTATTAACATCCAAACAGAATAAGCAAAGCATAGCTGGACCTCCACAGGGCTACACTCCTGGTAATGCAGATTAAAAGAAATAAGAATACTTCCTCAAAACTTTAGCCCTCAGGCTCTGAACCCACTGGACACATAGCCCAGACTTGCATGCTGCTTTGGGTTACACAACCTGAACTTGTACACTGTTCTGGGTTTTCCCTGGCTTGGCTCCCTTGCCGGCCACTCGGACACCTTCCATACTTCATGGAAACATTTTCTGGTGGCTCCCTAAACCACCTAAGAGCACCTTGGCTCCATCAGGGAATTCTTCCTTTCAATCCCATGTCTGGGTACTTTCCTCAGGCACTGGCCAAGTACCTGAGAGAAAGTAAAAGGTGTCTCAGAGCAAATCCATAGAGGTGAATTTGGTTACTACTGATGGGGGGTCTCCCACCTCTCGCTCCCACAGTTCATACCCGGCCATTTCTCTGGACAGTAAACACCTCATCCTGTAAAGCTTTGCAATGTAGATTCTTGCTAAATGTATTTCACATTCCATCTACTTGTCTTGCTTCCCATTTATGCTGGACTTGAACATACTTTTAAGTGGCATAGTCCATTACTCTAGACCCCCACTGAGTTAAGCAGTCCAATCCCCAATTTTCAATTGTACTTGGCTGTCTTTTCCTGACCCCACAATAACAGTCCCTTTAGTTTCTTTCTGTTCAGGTGAAAAATACTTGGCCCTTTTTCAGAGTGAACTCACCATTTGTTTGCAGGTGCCCCACAGGCATTTCATCCACAAGGAATTTCTCTCTCAGAGCTTCTGGTGCCTCAGCACAACTTGGATAGGCAGCTTCTTTCCCTTAGCCAAACCCAGGAGGGTTGTCCCTGGAAAACAGGCAAAAACCGTCCCCCCATCCCCTCAGGGATGGGAATCTTGAACCATTGAAATTGGTCTCTACCACTTAAATTACCAGTTCCTGAGTTCCTCTTCAGATGAAAACACACACCTTCCAAAAGTAGCTCTAAAACAGAGCTTAAAGCTCTGAGAGCCTGCACACACTCAGCTGTACTACTGTCTCTCCCTCAGACTGCACACAGACTGAATTCAAAATCCCCAACGTTCTACACTAACCTCCAACTGCAACATTCCAGTGTGGCTTATGCAGCTGCGAAAGTTCTATCATGATGTCATCCCTCAGTATCAGCTGAGACTGAGAACAGAGTGAGAGAGTGTGAAATCCATTTAACTGGAGTTTCACAAGCTGCCTTCCCTGCCTACCACTAGGTCTTACTGGGATTCTAGTAGCCCCTGGTAACAGGGGGGTTACACATATTATACACTTTAAGGGAAATTGTTGTTCCCAAAGGCTATTCCACTAGATGGTCTGTCTGATGTATGCAATATTTGTCATGAGTCATGATTATGATAGATTAAAAATAAAGTTTAAAAAAAAGAAAATTCAGAAGGTTGAAAAAATGTGTGTGCTTAATTGAAACGGTTGTTGTAAAAGTGAAAGGAATGTTGAATAGACAAAGAACAGAAACTATTATAAGGTAATGTTAAAAGAGAAATAAAATAAGGTTTTGGAAACCTTTTTGAACAAACATACAGGTTCCCTCTTAAAGAGGGGTTTGTGTGACAGGGTTGACTAAGACTGCCCCATTTGTTATGCTAGAATACTGAGATTTATTCTAAACATATGGATAATAGTAAGACTTGATGCAAGTCAAATAGATATTTATATACTGTATTTTTATATATATTATATGTGTTAAGGAGGTGTAGGAAGTACTTAGTATATTTTGGTTCTAGTCTGAGGGTACTAAGCAGATAGAAGAAAGTAAGAGAAGGCAGGTTAGGCACCTACATGGCACCATGGCCCAGAGGAATGGGAAGCGAATCCTTAGGATTGCTGGGGCAGCAGGATGGGAGGGAGAGATGGATGTCATTGTCCACTTAGAGACTGATGACCTGGCTTGGGACAGGGCTGGCATAGTGCAGGGGGAGTTTAGGGAGGAATCTTAGACACATGATTCACTCAGTGACTTTCACTGAGGTGCTGCCTGCCTATGACAGGGGAAAGGAGAGGGATCTCTGTACCAGAAGCTTCAACTTAAGGCTGAAGGAATGGTCCAGAGAGGTAGGGTTCGGTTACAATGGGGACTGGGGACCCACCTGGGAGGATAAAGGGGTGATTGCCTGCATCTATCCGGGAGGGGAACTACAGTCCTCAGTGGACAGTTTAATGGTACTTCAATGAGCATTTAAAATAGCCAAGGGGGCCGTGTAAGGACTCAGGGAGGCAGAAACTGCCCTCCCCCATATACACACATGGTAAAGTACAGAATAAGGAGAATCCCCCAAGGTGTAAATTAATAAAGGAAGCAGAGTGATGGAGATAAGGGGGGAGGGAATGAATGGGAGCATTAAAAAGGGAGAGGAGGAACAGGCTGGAGACGGTCCAGAAAAGGGTGACTATGAGCATGGTGGGATATAAATAGACACAGCTAGGCAGAGATCAGGTGCATAAAAGATGCAGGAATGTGCCTATCATTTTATTTCAATAAAAGTCCAAAATATTTACAGAAAGAATAACGGGTAAAAGTTAATCCAGTAACAAAAGAAATTTCCTGTCTCTACTTCCCTCATAGAGCCTGTGGCTTAACTTCAGCCAATACCGGAGTGTAATATCTGTGTGAATTGTTCAGCACACAGCACAGGTCCTTCACTGTCAGAACACCAAATGACTCAACTCAACCCCTTCCCTAGTGGTGAGCCCTATTTATAGCCCTAGAGACTACATCACACTTTTGGGGGAGTTCCTATTAGCCGTGACATCACAAGTTTCTAAACCTATAAATAGGGGCGGTTTCAGGCCAGCCAGCCCTATAGGAACACCTCTGGCTGAACAGCTACCCACAGGTAATTGCACCTTTATTAACCTTGTAATTCCACAGGCGCACTCCCTATCTTCCTTCTCCTGCCAGTTCAGGAGACCTGAGAAGCTTATTGTTTCCAAGTTAATTTATTTGTTTAGAAATATCAAAGAAAAAAAAAACTCCTAGGGTTTTTTCTGTGATACAACTAGTACATTATGTGCAGGAGATCTGTGTTCAGCTTTCTCTATGAGCCCCTGCCACAACCAACACTTCTCGGAATTTGAGCCGATTGCTGAAATGTCAAGCCATCGGGTGATATTTCATTTTGGCCTTTGCCGGTCCTCATGGCCCAAATCTGCTTTATTTTTACAGGCAGCCCCAGTTACAGCATCTCTGGGGCTACAGAAACATAATTAACGTATATTATTTTAATTATGGGACACTACAGGACTTCCTGTCCCCATGTCTGTAGTGTCCCACTAGTCGGCAGCTTCTCTGTGATATTGCCGCACTGTGCAGCAGTCTGTTAAGCTTCGGAGCATGCCTTTGCTCTGAAGCAACCCTTTTTCTTTCAAGCTCCGTGCAAGGGGCACATTTTCAGCCGCTTGGTGCAGTCAATTGTAAACGGAGCATCCTGCTGTGCTTTAAGATCTATTCCTGTGTCACATACTGTGACCAGGAGCGATTCCAGTCACCGGAGTATTTCTATATAAAGAAGCTGCATTTGCAGCAATGGGTCCTGTGCTCAGTCGCGCTTGGCGGCGGGACCATTCCGGACTCAGGAGCACCAGTGGTTACCTCTGAAGCGCGATATACACTTATTCCCTTGTGCTCCCGCTCGCGAGTTTTACAAACAGCGTGACTTGCGCTAATTAATATCTCCCTAGAGGAGATTATAAATGAGTCCATACAGCACTGTTGTGCACAGCAAAAGGGGTTCTTTGGGGAAAGAGGACAGCACAGAAGGTGAGAGGTTTTTGTCAGGTTGACCACCCTGACAAAGAAAAGAAGAAAGAAAACAAGAAGACAGACAAGGGTGAAAGAAAAGGGGGAGGGGGACTGGCACATAATTGTATTTATTTACAGGGGCTATACTTTACATATAACAGATGACACCCTGTTACGGTGACTAAGATGGTACAGGGCTTGCAACACAAGACTTAGGAGAGGTTAAGGGACCTCAGTATGTACTCGCTGGACGAAAGGAGGGATAGAAACATTCAGGTACCGAGGATTGAGCGTCCGGAGGACAACTCTCCTCTCCCGGGAGGGAGAGAGAGAGGGTCCATGGCTTGGAGCATGACTGCCCTCTGGTGGAGACCTGAGGTGCAGCATGCTTCCTGTCGTACATTGAGGAGAAAATGCATGGCAGACATTGGCCGGTACGCCTTGATGTCGGGGATGCATGCCATGCATGGAACATTGGAAAAAAACGCCCCCTAGGCTCCTGGAAGATGGAGCACCCTAGCACAGACCCCATAAGCCCACCTGCCTGCCCGATCCGGTGCCCTGATGAATGGATGTGGTTTGGGGGTGTAGATCCCCATCTCTTTTTCCCACTCAAGGGGGGGTAATCCAAGGCTACATGGAGGGACTACCGCGGGTCCAGGTAAGGTGAGGCTGGGCAGATGCAATTGGTGACTCCCGAGGTGGAGGATTCTAGGGAGCAGGGGAAGAGTATAAATAGAAAGTGGGAAAAAAAAAAGAGAAACATTCAGGTACCTCTAGGGTATAAACAAGGTGCAGGGGAGAAACATTTTCCAATACAGGAGGGGCACAAGAACGAGCGGGCATGACATGAAATTGGAAGGTGGGAGGTTACCAGGGAATATGAGGAAGTTCTTCTCAGAGGGGGTGGTGGACTCATAGAATGGTCTGCCTCAGGAGGTGGTGGGAGTGAGCACTGTGGATGGATTCAAGCATGCTTGGGAGAGGCACGGGGAACCATAGAGGTACAGCAGCGGGTGGGTCAGAATCCGTAATCCAGTACAAGGGCTTACGGGCAGACTAGATGGGCCAGGCTGTCCTTATCTGCCTACAGTTTCTATATTTCTATGAGGGAGGGCAAAAAGGAAAAATGGGGGCCAAAAGCAGAGGGCAAACAAAATCTTGACGGTCATGTGTGCGAATGCTAGAAGTCTAGGAAATAAATAAGGAAGTAAGATACTATAATTATAAAAAATTGGATGGTGATCTTACTATGAAGTTTAAAAAGGAAATTGATAATGTTTATTATAAAAGATATAGACATACGATGAAGCCAGCAGAGGAAGGCCATTTGGTCCATCATGTCTGCTCGTATTGCAGGGTCCACAGCTTGAGCTACTGTCCCTGCTCTCCCTCCCCATTCCTTCTTACAAAAAAATATAATCACAAAAAAGGAGTATGATTATCTCACTGTAGATTTTCCAGTAAGACCTACCATATATACACTGCCAAAAATCCACAAGAATTTGGAATTTCCACCTGGGAGACCAATAGTGGCAAGCCTAGGATCAGTTACTGAACCACTGGTAAAATACATGGGTGTATACTTGAAGAATATAGTACCCACTTTTGGGTCCTATATTGGAGATACATCACATATTTTAGAGGTACTGGGTGAGGTGGTAATGGAGGATGACTGGATACTAGTAACATTAGGTATTACATCCTTGTATACAAATTCCCCATGAGGGAGGAATATGGGCCTTGGAAAAAGCTTTAATAGAAAAAAGTCAAGTACTGTAAGGGGGGATCATTTGGAATTTACTTTAAAAATAACAGAAAAGGTTTTGAAGTGCAATCTCTTCAGCTTCCTGGGTGCTTATTACCATCAGATTCAAAGAACAGCAATGGGGGCATCTTTTGCCCCATATTATGCAAATACAGTATCTATTTGGGGGTCTGGGAGAATGAATATAGAAACATAGAAATTGTCGGCAAAGATAAGGAACGCTAGGCCCATCCAGTCTGCCTATAGGCCCTATACTAGTTAGTCACTTCTGACCCTACCTAGTTAATGGCTTTTCACCCTGCCTTCCCCCTCTAGTATTCCATTATGCCTATCCCAGGTATGTTTAAATCCCTCCACTGTGCTTGCTCCCACTACCTCCTGTCGGAGACTATTCCATGCATTCACCACCCTCTCTGAAGAAAAACATCCTCACATTTCCCCTTAACCGGCCACCTTCCAATTTCAGATCATGCCCCCTTGTTCTTGAACTTCTCCTATATTGGAAGATGTCTCCCCCTGCACCTTGTTTATGCCCTTAAGGTACTTGAATATTTCTATCATGTCCCTCCTATCCCACCTATCCTCCAGTGAGTGCATACTGAGGTCCTTTAATCTCTCCTTATATGTTTTCTGGTGCAAACCCTGTACCATCTTAGTCGTCCTTCTCTGGACCACCTTCACCCTGTCTATGTCCTTATGAAGGTGCAACCTCCAGAACTGCACACAGTACTCTAGGTGAGGCCTCACCAGTGTTTTATACAATGGTATCACTATCTCCCACCTTCTGCTGGTAATACCAATTCCTATGCACCCCCAGCATGCCACTGGCCCTCCCTGCAGCCTTTGTACTCTGCTTAGACACCTTTAGGTCATCTGTAATGATAACCCCCAGGCTCATTTCTTCCTTGGTGATGGTCAACAGCTCCCCCATCCTGTAGTTCTCCCCAGGGTTCCTTCATCCCAGGTGCATTATTTTGCGCTTCCTTGAGTTAAACCTCAATTGCCATACCTCCAACCATTTTTCAAACTTTCCCAAGTCCCTCCTCATTTTTTCCACCCCATCTGGAGTATCCACCCTGTTGCAGATCTTAGTGTTATCTGCAAACAGGCAGACCTTCCCCTCCAGCCCTTCTGCAATGTCACTAATGAAAACATTAAACAATACTGGCCCCAGGACTGATCCCTGAGGTGCCTCGCAGGTCACCCCCTCTTCCCAGATTGAATCCCATTTACCACCACCCTCTTCCCCCTATCCATTAACCAGTTCCTCTTGTTAATGAGCCTTTTATGTGGGACGGTGTCGAAGGCCTTGCTGAAATCGAAGTAGGCGACATCCACCCCCCACCCACTGAATTACTTCCTTCATCACCCAGTCAAAAAAGTCGGTCAGATTCATCTGACACGACCTTCCTGCTGTGAATCCATGTTGCCTTGGATCCTGGGTACCACTGGATTCCAAATGTGCCATTATTTTTTCTTTAAGCGGTGCCTCCATAATCTTTCCCACTACTGAGGTAAGGATGAGCAGCCTATAGTTCCCTGCCACCCGCCTACTTCTGCTTTTGTGTAGAGAGACAACATGTGTGCCCTCCTCCAGTCCTCTGGAACCACTCCTGTGTTACGTGACTCGATGAACATGGCTAACAGAGGCACGGCTAGCTCTCTTCACAGCTCTCACAATATTCTCAGGTGTATGCCGTCTGGCTCCATTGCCTTGTCCACCTTCAGTTTTGTGAGTTTTTCCAGGACTTTCCCCTCTGTGAATGGATTGGTGCCCACCTCTCTCCCCCCCATCATTACTGTTGCCCAGCTGGGGACCGTGACCCTCCCCCTCTTCAGTGAATACCGAACAGGAGTATTTATTCAGTATTCTGCCTTTTCTAGATCTCCCTCCTTATACTCTCCTTCATCCCCTTTGAGCCCTACAATCCCCCCTGACTTTTCTTCTTTCGTTGATGTACCTAAAGAATGTCTTGTCCCCCTTTCTTCACCATCTGTGCTAATCCTTCCTCTGTCCATGCCTTTGCGCTCCTAACAGCCTTCCCTGCTTCCCTTATACACTCTAGGTACACCTACCTGTCTTCCTCCCTCTGGGTCTCCTTATATTTCCTGAAACCCACCTTTTAGCCCTTACTTTGTTTGCCACCTCTTTTGAGAACCACAGTGGCTTCCTCCTTCGCTTGTCTTTAAATACTGACCTGATGCATTGGTTTGCTGCTTTCACTATGGCTTCTTTTAGGTGCGCCCACTGCTTTTCAGTCCCCCCTCTTACCTCCCTCTTCCCCAGGGCATCTCCCCATTTCTGCGCAGTACACCCTTCTGAAATCTAAAAAGTTTGCCTTTGTGTGACTTGACTCAGTCCCTGTCCCTATGCTAAACCACAGTGTGTGGTGATCGCTGTTCCCCAGTTGTCCTTCTACCCAGACATCTGCAATTCTGTCCCCATTGGTCAGTACTAGGTCCAGAATCACCTTGTTTCTGGTGGGATCAAGCACTAGCTGCCTGAGATCTGCCCCCTGTAGAGAGTCTAGGATGCCTCTGCTTCTTGTTGAAGCAGCTGCCAGGGTGGTCCGTCCACATCTGGCATGTTGAAATCACCCAGCAGCAGAACTTCGCCTCTAGTTGCCATCTTGTGTATTTCATCCACCAGCTCTCTGTCGACTTCCTTGCCCTGTGCTGAAGGCCTGTAGATCACCCCTGTGCGTATTGCTGTGCCATTGCCAGATCTGAGGGTGACCCACAGTGCCTCGGCCTTCCCCTGTCTACCCTGCACCTTTGTTATCTTTATTCCCTCCCTGACATACAGGGCCACCCCCTCTTTTTTAACCCCTTGTCTCTCCTGAACAGAGCACAACCTGGTACATTTATGTCCCGTAAGTGTAGAGCTGCATTATGTCTACTGGTGTTCAATGACAATAAATCAAACATACAGAAAGAAAGTCATGGCACACCAGATACACAATAAGACTGTCCATAATTGGATTTCAGATTTAGTCCGAAAAATTTATTTGCTCACCTCAGAAATACAGCCTTTGCAGGCTCTGACAGAGTAATCACCAGTAGAAAAACCTCTAGCATTTCACCAACTCATTGGCTTTCATGAACTTCCCAGGCTGCGGGCATTAGTTACCATGGTCTTCCATGTTTTGCAGTCCATCCTCCCTCTGCCCCTGTTTTTTCTCTCCTGCTTCTTCCCCCCCAACCCCTTTATCTTTCTTAAGTGGTCTCGATTCCCCTGCTTTTCCCTTTCTGCCTGCTTCAGTTGTCCATGTCATCAACTCATTTTCCTGTATCTCAGGTCTGGTTACATTGCCTTTTGGGAGCGGGTCGCTAGAGTATGTCTGCTCCCGTTGTCCCCCTTCCCCCTGCCTAATTTAAACACCTGTCAACAAAGCGTTTAAGCTGTCCATTGAGGACCACTTTCCCTTACTGGACAGATGCAGTTTATCAGCTGTGTACAGGGTTACATCTTTCCAGGTGGGACCCCAGCCCCCAATGAAGCCATACCTCTGCTCGCTGCACCAACTCTTCAATCATGTGTTGAAGGTAGTGATGTGGAGATTCCTGTCTTCTTCCCCCCCCCCCACTGCCACGAACCGGCAACACCTCTGAAAAGGTCACAGAGATTGCTATCTTCCCCGGGCACCCTCCCATTACTCTGAAGTCCTCCTGCACCTACTCCAAGCTTGTCCTGTTGCTAAGTAGGTCATTCGTTCCCAGGTGGACAATGACCTCCAGCCGTCCCCTCCTTACCACTGCTTCAGCAATCCTTTGGAGCCACTCCCCCTCCCTCCAAGTTGTTCCTCCTGGAAAGTACTTGACCTCTCTCTCCTCCCAGCTGTCCTTTTCCAGATCCATTCCCTGGACAATCAAGTCCCCCAACAGGAGTAGCTGTTTCTTCCTTTGGGGTCCTCTTCTTCCCACCACTGGGTCTCCTCCTTGGAGGACCCTCACCTCCCCATGGCCGCAGCCTCGGGTTCCCTTGTGAAATTCTCACTCTCCTCCAGAACATTGTATGAGTTCTTGAGCTGGACCAGATGGTGGATGTGCCACTGGCCCCCCCTCCTTGAACCTCCCTGAGCCACCACAGTCCACCCTGCCCTCCACCTGGACATCCGCTGCGGCATTGGCTGGGGACATGGTGGCCTCTGGGTGAGAGTGAAGGCCTCCAGTACACCTGGCAACTCGGCCCAGAGACTGGCAACCTCCGGCCTCAACCCAGAGAGGTGCTTGCATATGAGGCAGCACCGCAGTTCCCAGAACGTTCTCCTGAAGACTGCAGCCCCACATCCACCATACTGCACCACTTCCTGCGTTTTCCTTTTCTAGTCTGCTTCTGATCCCCCTTGTAATCCAAGGGTAAGGTTTTTATTTGGTTTTTATTTCTAGTTTTTCTCCCTCTCTCTCCTCTCCCCTGCCTTTTCCTTGTGCTTGACCCATTTAACTGTGCCTAGTGCCCTTAACTGGATTCCCTTTTGTTTTTCTAGTTAGATCCCCTTGTATTTAACCTGTTCGTTCATCAGCCCTGCTTGGATTGTATCTGGTTTTATTTAATATTTTTTTTCATTTCTCTCCTCTCTGTCTGTCTGTATGGTATGTCCTGTCGTCACCTGCTTTCCACCTATAAAAATCAGTTGAGCCGGAGGTCCAGAGATCCAGATCAAAATCCATTTTTGACTCAGAGCTATAGAGGACGTTTCTGGATGACATATTGCTTGTTTGGAAAAATTGGAAAGAAGAATTATTTAGATTTGTGACATGTCTGGAGAATACTATCACTCATTTGAAATTTACAGTAACATCACATGATAAAGATTCATTTTTAGATATTCTAATTAAGGAAGGTGGTAAGGGGTAGTTACAGATTTATACAGGAAAGAAACAAATAGCACTTCACTTCTACATTTCTCCAGTTGTCATCCTAGACATACAATAGAAAATATTCCTAAAAGTCAATATGTTATAATAAGAAAGAATTGTAGTCAAGAATTGGATTATCAGAAATAGGCAAGAATCTTGAGCTCCCAATTCAAAGACAGAGGTAATAGTGAGTTTTGTATATAGCAAGAGAGAGCATTTGCAAAGCGAAAAGACAACAATGTAGCCAAAAGATGGATAGGATTCTAATCAGGGATCTAGGTTAAAATCTGACACAACATATTCTTTGTGATCAAAAAAGTAATGGACATTATAAATAAAACATCGGAAAGTACAGGAGGCAAAAGATAGGGTGGCACCTTTAATACAACAAAACACATGTATGGTGTATAAGAGGGGGCAAAACATACAGATATGGTTGTGTCCAGTTTACAGCCAATACAAAGGACACAAATTAGACCTGATTGAATGCCAACACCCGGCCCCCCTGGGATACTTTTGTATGTGGTAAGTGTATTTGTAACATGGCATTAAAAGAGAAACACAAAAGAAGCAGTTTCATTTGTTAAAGTATACCATGTGGTACATCAGCAACCATGGTCTAATACCATAGTAGACCATGGTTTGTGATCTAATACCTTGGCAATCCACTATAGACAAGAAGCAGTAGACAAGTGAAAGTAATATGTAAATAGTTTATAGTTGTTCCAGCTTGTGTTTACTAAGGTTTTTTCTAGCACAGGATTTTTGACATTTTCAAGATTGTTCTATGTTGTAACTGCCACACAAGTTCATGAGTTACTAAAGATTGTACATTTAAACTCCACATATACTGTTAATTATGCTGCAACAATATTTCTATAGAAGTGAACATTTACATACTGTTACCATCCCTTCTGATCTACTGCTTTCTAAGCAACTTTGGGTGCAATGCATTGTGGATGACTGAATAACATTATCTGGCCTAGCCTTTTCTTGATGAATACACAGTTGTAAAGATGCATGCAGCTTCTATAACGAAAGCAAAAATAACAGACAGTGAGATAAACAAAGCAAAATCAAAGAGAAAGGATACTTCTATGGGTGAAAAGAAAAATAAATTGAGAGAAACAAAAATAAATCAAAGAAACGGACTAACAATACTAGTCAAAACAAGTATTTGAAAGGTGAGAGCCGTAAATGTTATGTTGTTCTATGTCCTGCTGAGTTAGATAGTTTAGAGAGGAAAAAAGTGAAAATAATATTCTGCAAAATAGTAGTTGTTCAATAAAATGTTTTTCAGATTGACTTAATTCAGTACATTTGGAGAAACAGTACTTGTGCTGCTAGGATTGTTTGACAGACACCTATTGGTCTGCAAAGGAACTGCAGGAAGAAAACTAAGATGTACCATAGCATACTCCCATCATGCAGTGCAGCCCATATCTTGTAATACACACAGAGGAAAATCAAAGCACCTAGAATAGAAAGTGAATTGCAAGTTTTTGAAAAGTTGTAAAATATGTTTTGATGTTAGAAAACTTAAAGCTTGTAATGAAAGTTATTTTAACAAAAGTGAAATAGCAGCCACGATATTTCCAATAGGTGTGTTCCAATTGTTTTGAAGTATATGTACATCATGTTTAACAGCTCAACGTACAGCATTCTGAAAGTAAATCAGTGTGACTGTACTCATCTATTCAAAGACTATTAGTCATACAATTATTGCTATGTTACAAGCGGATTAAGCCACTTGAAACGATGGGTCTACAGTGGAATTAATCTATAGTTGGTTATCCTTACATATTGTAGCAATGTTTTAGAACAGTGCACTTTTAAAAGCAAAGTCATAGGGAAGGTGTGCAAAGCCAGGGATGTTTTAATTGTGACATGGAAGGTTTGGTATATCTGGGAGAGTGTTGTTGTGGTGTTTCCTATATTGGGAAAACAAGACATGAAGATTTGAATAATGCACTGGCTTTGCACATAATAGTAAAAGGTTTGGGAACACACATGCATTTAAATGGATGGGCTTAGAAAGTGTGCACTGTAACCCCAGGGAGGGAGAGAGGGTGAGTATGACAACTTATTGCTCAAAAGAGAGAACTAGAGAACTATTGCATTTAAACATTGGGGGGAGCAAGTACTGTTGAAAGTGGTCAGTGGCCAAAGTTTTAGCAGCCAGTGATAAGTAGCTCTGAGAAGCTGCAAATGAGTAATAAATAACTAAATGATGCCAACATGTGAATTAATAGGTACGGCTAGCAAAAGATGCAGGTGGCTAGTAGATAATGACCTGACACCACCAGGATAAATGGCAGTGATATCCCCATGTAAAGTGATATGTATGTAGGTGCATAGGTTTAAAAGCTGGTCAAGGCCCTGTAGATAATACTTGTAGAACACAGGTAAAGAGCATAAGCAGTGTTTTAAAAACAAATGTTTTAAGCAAAATTAGCCTTGCTTTGCTCAGCAGAAATATTTTGTACAAAACCATCGTTCAACCCAAAGTCATAGCCAAAGATAAGGTCCAGCTGCTTCAACCCACTGCAGCTTAGATACAGTTCCTCATTTTATAATTTCTTGTGTTTAAAAAAATGTGTAACAGAGAGTTGAAAAGAAACCATTGTATCCTTGTTTTGGCCACTGTCTAGTCAGCAAGTTATTTAAAGTGAATGTGACGTCCCCTCATATGTTTTCTGTATCCTAAAGCGAGTTTGTCAGTGTCAGTGGCTCAGTAGGTAGCACACTCGCCTCTGAGGCCGGAAGATCAGAGGGCTGTGGGTTCAGTTCCCATATCTGGCACTTAGGTTAATATCCCAGTACTGACACTGTAGTGCAGCATGAGAGGGGTGCTGCACTTCTGAGGTGCCGTCTTTCGGATGAGACGTTAAACTGAGGTCCCATCTGCCTGAATTGGTGGTAGTTCAGGTGGATGTTAAAGATCCCATGGCACTTATCGAAAAGAGTAGGGGAATTCCCCGGTCTCCTGGCCAAATATCCCTCATTCACTAAAAATACCACCAACAGCTTAACCTGGTTCAATTTCAGTTGCTTACCATCTGTATTCCCCCTCCCCCCCGGTCGCCCCTGAAAAAGGGACTTCTAGGCCCAGTGGGCTTACCGGGTCAACAAAATTCAACAAACAAACAAATGTAAAATCCCCTGAGCACTTGTTTTTCCATCTAAGAATGACCACATGTCTCAGCAAAGTGTCAAATGTATCTTATGACCGAGGTATCTCATGGCCACTATACTTTTAAACCCTTGCCTCATGACCCTACTTTCTTGCCTTTTATGGTCAGAGTGTCTAAAAACTTGGAAATTTCCCTTGTTTTGCCGTTCTTGTCAAACACTGTATAAATATCAGACAGACTGTACGTCCAGTGTGTCCAAGAGGAGTAGCCAACATGGCTGCCATAGATACTTGGGTCACCCAGAGGAATGAGGAATGTTGCTTCATTCCCTTTGAACACCTGTAGCCCTGGTGGTAATAAGCCATCAGCTGTTTAGATTTGATCATGTTAGAGGTAAAATTGTTAGGGCTTATTTGGTATTAATAAATTGCAACTGATTTAAAACAACATCTGGTGTCAGGTGGCTTTATTGAATTACTGAGAATTATCAACCAGAAACCTGTATAATTGAGTCCTTTTTACAGTACTGTCTGTTTAAATGATAAATCTAGTCTGGAACCTTTTTTGAAATACTGATTTGAATCTCTCATGCTGTCCTCTTGTTCCAATATATTTATAGTTGCCATAAGAGATAATGGAGAAGTTAATGAGGGCATGTCTTTGAACCATGAAGTCGTTTCATGAATGAAAGCTGATGACATCATGCACTACAAATGAACCGATGAAAGGCACTGGATTCAAGACTGAAATAAAGCATGAAGACTGGAAAGAGATGGTCACCTATAAAAACTCATTATAATTAGAATTAAATCAATTGCTTCGTGGTAGTTAAAATGTAATTGATGAATTGCATTACTGTGGGCTTCTATGATGTTGTATGGGGATACCAGTATAAGTTTTTTGACAGGAATGTGGTAGTAAATTAATTGGTTTTATTACTATGTGTATTTAAACTGTGTGTGATGTTAGAGTATCTCGGCAGTCTTCTTGAGCACTTTGGGTGCAAAAGTGTTGAGGGATATATCCCAGTTTTTAAAATGTTTTGAAAAATAAAAGCATGTAATGTTTATGGCAATACTAATCTGCTTTTTCTTGCAGTAATAGCCAGTTAACTAGTGCCCCCCCCCCTTTTTTTTAAACTGTAGTTCAGTTTATTGTTATTTTGGGCACACTGAAGTAAAAAAAAAACCCACTGATGAGCACCTCTGACTGTATGTGTAAAGGAGTTTACCGATTTTTACTTGCCTGTACCATAAGGATGCTGGTTTGTGGTGGACATCTGGAGTGAGGCAGAAGGGTGAGTTGTCTGTAAGTATATGTTCTGGTCTGTATGATCTGTAGTTTTTGTATGCTGCAATATGGTCTTAATAGGGTTTGTTCTATGCATTTTGGGTTTGATTAGTCGTATGTCCTTGGGGTTTTCCCCAGTATGTGTCTTGGTTTGTCATTCTGTCTATTTATCTGTGCTCTTCTGCGTCCATGTGTAGTTGTAGGTCCCCCTATTTCAGGTTTATTGTTCAGATCTCCATAGTGCAAAATGAAATCCTAGGTTGAAAAAAAGCATGTGCAGTAAAGCTGTTGGGTTGTGGAGTCCAGTGGTGCCGGTGGTGTACAGTAGGTTGATTTCTGAGTCCATGAGTGGCTCTGTTTGGTGTGGCCAGTTTCCTTGTCCTTCTTTCTTCAGATATTTTTGTTTGCCAGTCATGGTTTGAATGGTTTGTTTAAACATTTATTCTATTTATTTATTGAATTGTTTCACCAGGAACAAGACACTGAGCAACTTAATGCTCATCTCATGGTACGTCCTGGGGAGGGGGATGTACAGTAGTAGCACAGACAAATCATGCAGCAATACAGAGGTGCGATTAAATGCAACAATGCAGCAATAAAGAGGTTCAATAAAAATACAATACATACATTCAAACATGGTCATGGAATATGGAACATAGTAAAAAGTACATCTATGTGCTAGGCATCCATGTACAATACATGAGGAGCATAGATGATGCAGGTATATAATACATAATACATACAAATAATTACGATCAATGCTGAGACATGGGCCTAGGTGGAGTGCAAAAGCATTATGTGGGCAGTACACTGCAGAAGTCGCAGTAGCCCGGGTGGAAACATAGGTGAGCATGTCTTGAGTAAACATGGTGGATTTGTGGTGGTATATGGAGTGTATATGATCTTCTGCATCAAAATGTCTGTCAAGGCTACCAAGTATGCTTCTGAGAATTCCAGGCTTGTATTCAGTTCCATTCTGTTTTTTTTTGGGGTGGGGGCGGGGGTAAATATAAAGTTTGCTAGGTGTTTGTCCAGTTTGGGGGGATGCTGAATAATTGTCTCTGTTCACTGCTGTTTGTAAAGTATTGCTGTATTAGTTTTTTCTTTTAATTTTGTTTATTAAAAACTTTTTGAATTTCAACATAATAGTACAAACAGTTCCCAGTTCCAGCTTTCAGAAGTTACACAGCATTTTCTATTTCAGAGTATGGATAGGTATGTTCGTTACTTTATCAATACCTAAAATGCTGGAGCAACAAATAAACTCTACAAGCACGTACAAGACACACATGTAGTGTAGGAAAAACAAACAACAAATTGTTGTGGTCAGGATTAGGCATCTATTTCATGATATATCAGGTATATTTCATATACAGCACTGCTGACTGATGTGCTCATTTATGAAAGCACCGGGGTGCCAGCATTTGTCCAGGGCTAAGGGGAAGCATCTCTGTCAAATGTAGCCTCTAGTCTGATTACTGCTTGCTCCACTGGAGGAAGTAAGTCCACGTAGAGTCCCCACTGCCTCTTGAATTTATCTATCCACCCTTTAAATTCATCAGTGAGATATTCAAGCTGAAGCATTTTGGGAAGCAGGTGTCTTCGCATTTGTAACGTTGGACAGAGATGGGGAAACCCAGCTGTTCTGAATGCACCTCCTCACTGTGGCCAGCATTATTTTTATTACCCCAGGCAACAGGCTCCACTCCTTCTCACCCCTAGATTCCATCTCTAACAGCATAGATCAGGATTAGTCTATTTTGAGTCGCATTGTTTGCAGATATATTGTGCTATCTCAGTTCAGAAGGCTCTGAGCTCTCAGCAGTACCAGAAGTAATGTATATATGTGCCCCTCTTGTCTCCACACTGACCAAAGATTCGGGATATATCTTGTAGCGGTTACAGATGGTTAATCCCATGTGGGAGTCACACAAATCCCGCCATGCTTTCTCTGGTATAAGGCATCCCTTGTGTGTTTCCCAGAGGGCCTTAATTTTTTATGGACAGATCCGGCGTACTTTCCTTCATACAGCGGTAGTTCTTGACTAATGCCCCCTTGGGGTTAGTTCTAGTTTCAATCAATCACTTTATTTAACCAGGCATAAACACCATTGAGCAAGCTCATTTTCAAGGTGGTCCTGGGTATTAATACAATACAGTACACTTCATAAGATTGCAATAACGGTGGACAGTGGTGCAAAAAAAAAAAAAAACATTGTGAATGTGCCAGTCAATATGGGCCTATACATACCGGTCAACATAATTAACATGCAAAAGTACATAATGATAAGCCTTACTGGAATGAGAAGAGACAACATCCCATATAGTCTCCACTAAGTAAGAGCTTATACCTAAATGATAAAAAATAAGGAGGTATTAAGGAGTAGGGTAGAAATTGGGGTGAAAGAGTAGGCAGCCAAGAGGGAGGCCAGAATAGGTAAAAGAGGGTAGAGAATAGGCAGGGCCATCTCGGCTTAAGGGAACTAGGCTTGTAGGTCCTAGGTTTCTGTTGTTAGGAATGTGGGGTGGATGAAATACTTAGGTGTAGGATTTGAGAGTGGCACCCGGGGCTTAGGGGTCATAGGCGTCTGAAACAGTTGCATGATTCCTTCAGATAATCCGGTAATAGAGCTTTGAATGTGAAAATGGTTGGAAGTGAGGATAATTTTAATGAGTCTTGCATAGTGTACCAAAGTGATGGAAGTGAGAAGCTGATTGTGCCGAGCCAAGGGTAGTTTTCACTCTAGGAATCTGGAAGCAGATTATGGCGAAGCATCTCAGGCCATAGGAACCTTTAGCCCATTTGAAGAGGTTCGAGGTGTATGCAAGGAAGTAATCAGATAATGCTCTAAAAAAACAGAGGAGGGCATTCCTTTTTCTCCTAGTTGAGAGTGAGGTCCATCCCAAAACCTGGTATAGATGACAGTGATGTGTACCACGGGGTAGATTTAGGATAAATCTTAAAGCCCGGTGGTAAAGGGTGTCCAGTTTGTTTAGCATCATTGATGGGCAATGACTGTAAAGGAAGTCAGCGTAGTCCAGTATAGGTAGGAATGTAGTTTTTACTAGTCTCATTCTGGCTTCTAATGTAAGTAAGTGTTTAATGCAATAGAATAAACCTAATTGTTGTCTTAGTTTCTTCGAGGTTTCATTTAAGTAGCACAGAAAGTTGAGCTTGTTATCCAGCCAGAAACCTAGGTATTTAAAGGTATCAACTACTTCAAGGGGTTCATCTAAGAGTGTTCGGATCTGTGTGGTATGTGGACATCCGGAAGTAGACTTTGGTGAGAGAATCATTGCTTTAGTCTTTTTGGCATTGAGGAGGAGCTTATGAGTGATAAGGTTGTATTGGAGGGTGACAAAGTCTTTCTGTAAGTACTTGTGGGCCAAATCCAAGGATGAATTTGTGGTATAGAGTACAGTATCATCTGCAAATAAGTGCACATTGGCTGTGCCCAGCTGCGAGTCCAGATTATTGATGTATATTGCAAAGAGGATAGGGCCCAGGATGGAGCCTTGTGGGACTCCTTGTAACAAGGATTTTTGTGGGGACAGATCTCCTATGGCTTTGACTTGTTGTAACCTATTGGTTATGTAGCTGGTGAACCATTTAATGGCAGAACTATCAAGTCCAATGTTACTCAGTGCAGTAAGCATGATGGTATGATCCACAGTATCGAAGGCCTTACTTACTGTAGATCAAGGAAGAGGGCAAATACGAGCTTTTTAGAGTCCAAGGCCATTTGCCAGTCTGTAGTTACTTTGGCAAGAGCCGATACTGTACTGTGTTTGGCTCTGAAGCCGGACTGAGCTGGGTTTAGCAACTTTTGTGAATCCAAATGTTCTCTAAGTTGGATGTTGACAATTTTTTCAAGTAATTTAGAGAGGACGGATAGTATAGAAATAGGCAAGTAATTGTTCAGATCACTCGGATCCCCAGTCTTGAATAATGATAGGATGTGGGCAGTTTTCCACGAGACAGGTAGCTCACCTTGAATCAGAGAGGTGTTGAATAAGTGTGTAATGGGGGCGGTCAGATAGGTATGGCCGAGTTTTAGGAAGTAAGGTTCAATATTATCTGCACCTGCACTCTTTTTTGTATCCAGAGAAAGGAGGAGGTCCTCCACTTGCTTGAACGTAATTGTGAGGAATCTGAAGGGGGTGGGATGCGGTTGGTTATGGTTGTGGTTATCAGTGAAGCCAACAGTGTAGTCTCTTGCCGGGCTAAGTTTGCTGATAGGTGAGGTGTCAAAGGCAAGCCATGCAGTGGCAAAGTGATCATTAAACTTCTCTAGTATATCAGCTTTGTCCGTATAGGTGGTACCATCAGACACAATTTTGTTTGGAAGGGGTGTTCCAGTGGACTGACCTTCGACTTCTTTGAGGATGTTCCAAAATTTGGCAGGGTTGTTTTTATTGTCTTCTAGTTCTTTTTGATAGTACCTAGCTTTTTCTGACCTAATTAGCTTGGTACAAGCATTCCTAGTGGTACGGAATGCTAACTAATCGGCCTCCAGGTGGGATTGCCTCGCTTTTTTCCACCAGTTCCTATCCCTAAGTGCTTTCTTCAGGATGGGAGAGAACCAGCCAAGAGTTTTATTTTTTGATTTGATCAGTCTTAGTGGGGCGTGTTTGTCTGTTAGTCCCAGTAAGAGGCTGTGAAAGATGTTAAATGCCTCGTTAAAGGTGGGGCTAGATAGAAATCCTGCCAACGAATGTTGCTTAGATCTTTCAGGAAAGTGTACTGGCAGAACTTTTTCATGCATCTTTTCAGTTTGAATTTGGAGGCTGTTTTTATTTGGGAAGGATGTCTGATGCAGGCAGTAGCGCAATGGTCGCTTATATCATTGAAGAATACTCCAGTATGCGAGATATTGTGAGGTTTGTTTACTAGCATAAGGTCCAGGAGGGTGCTGTGATCAGGGTTTTTTCTTGTTAGGTCTGGTTATAGCAGTCGCCATTTGTACAAGACCGTTAACATCGCATAGATCTTTCAATTTCTTAGAGCTGTCATCATTCCAATTTAGATTGAAATCCCCCATTAGAATACACTCAGTATTAGCAGAGTCAAGAAGGTTTTGAAGGTGTGGCAGAAGTGCCAGCCACCAGACGGTGGTCAGTAGCATGCTGCCATAAGGAGTGATTTCTCGCGCTGGAAAGTGATAATTTTAGAGCCAGGCATTCAAATTCCTTAGCCTTTGAGGTACAGTCAGAGACTGTGACTGTGGGTTTGCTTTTGACATATATTGCAACCCCTCCTCCTCTAGTCATCTATCACAGCGGTAGATGATATATCTGGGTATGTTGATAGATTTGTCCGGGGTTGAGGGTGTGAGCCAGGATTCAGTTATCATGAAGAAATCAGGAGATGCATGTAGAGCCCAGGTCTGTATAGAGTCAATCTTCTTTAGCAAACTACAGACATTGATATGGAGAAAGCTAATCCCTTTATATTGAGGGAGGTCCGCAGGGGCGTCCAGAGCAATAGGTGGGCCTGGGTTTAATTCAACATTTCCTGAACAGAGTAGGAGAAGCAGCAGTAGTTTTTTTTAAGGTGGTGTCTTAGCCTGCTAAATAGTCTTTTGTTACTCCTTCTAGCTTACATTGGTTTAGCAGTGGCTGTGTTAAGGGCAGGATTGCTATTTGCTAGGGATAAAACATAGAGAACTGATAGGGCCGATACCATCCTTGGGAAGTGCACGTGTTCTATAGTTATGGCTTGGTGGGAGGAGGGGTATGACCATAGAGGAGATGTCCCTGATGTAGGATGCCATGGTCCAATGTGGGAGGCTATATCTTGGTAGATGATAGAGGAGGGGAAACTGGCCTTTGTCTGAGTTGCAAACCAAAACTTTGGGTAGAGCATAACAAAATTGACAGCTAGGGCTCCCTTCCTGGAGGTAATCAGCTAGGGCTCCCTTCCTGGAGGTAATCAGTCCCTGAGGGCAAGTCCATACCTGCATTTCTGTGAGGGGCTGGTGGCTTCAAACCTGGACTGCGGGTGGCAGTCTGGCAGGTTGGGTTCATCAGAGAACCATGGCTGTGGCTCTCAGACTACCTGGAAGAAGAAGGCAGGGGAGAATTAAATAAGAAAGTCAGAGGGGGTGGGGCTGCTCGTGGAGCTAAAAAGAAATGCAGACTGGCTTAAACAGGGGGGGTGTTGCAGACCAAAATATTAGGCAAGGTGCCTCCAAGTCTGAATGAGCAATAACAAGGCTATTTAAAACACAATACTAGTGTAAAAAGTGAAGGGGGGGGTTCAAAGGCCTGAGCTGAGATCAGGTCTTATGAGGAACACAATACAGGCATTTACATTAAATCAGAAAACTTCAGCTATAAAATACAAACAAGACAGTTTTAACAGAAAACATAATCTAGCACAATATAATCAAACATTAACAGTGCAGAGCTATATGGAGCCAATCAGAGTGCTCCTTGGCCTGACTGCAGACAGTAGGCCACAGCAGTAAAAGACTCTGGATTTAAACCCAGAGACAACTGTCCTCATGTAAAGAAAGCCAAAATTGGCAGCTAGGGCTCCCTTCCTGGAGGTAATCAGTCCCTGAGGGCAAGTCCGTACCTGCGTTTCTGTGAGGGGCTGGTGGCTTCACACCTGGACTGCGGGTGGCAGTCTGGCAGGTCGGGTTTGTCAGAGAACCACGGCTGTGGCTCTCAGACTACCTACGTTTCTGTGAGGGGCTGGTGGCTTCACACCTGGACTGTGGGTGGCAGTCTGGCAGGTCGGGTTTGTCAGAGAACCACGGCTGTGGCTCTCAGACTACCTGCGTTTCTGTGAGGGGCTGGTGGCTTCACACCTGGACTGCGGGTGGCAGTCTGGCAGGTCAGGTTCATCAGAGAACCACGGCTGTGGCTCTCAGACTACTACTTGTAAGATACAACACTCTAAATTGTTGCAAGGAGATTCCTAGGCCTCAAGCCTATCCAACTGCCTGGCCAAGTTTCCAAACTGAAAATATCTGAATGTATGTCAGTGAAGTGCCCCTAGTTCATCTGCTAGCTGATGGAAGGACTTAAATCCCTGGTAACAGAATAGATCCCCCAGCCATTGCATCCCGCCTTCTTCCCACATTTGAATTCCTGCAGCCTCCAGGCCAAGGAGAAATTCTGGGTTGGAGTGGATAGGAGCCAGATGTGTGTGTCTCACTATGTTCCCCATCTAACAGCACATTTTCTCCCAGGCCCCAAGTGGTCTGCCTACCAACTCGCTCTTAGGCTCCACAGATCTGTAAGCTCGCTACCCACCTGGGTTCAGGTATGTAGTGATCCTGTGATGCAGCACTTCCTGGTGCAGAGATATCCAGTGTGCTTCCCTGGGCCCCGTCACCCATTCTGTCAGGAATGTCACAGCATTGACTGATACGAGTTAGTAGCCAGTGGCTACTGCCGCTAAGTGGTAGAGCCCAAAGTCCAGATATCTAAGCCCTCCCTTCTATGTGAGGGTTTTGAACCTATGTAAGCTAACTCGGGGCCTTTTTTGTTGCCAAATGAAGTCTGAGCATGCCTTCTTAAGTGCCTGGGTACTCTCTTGTGCAGTCCAATCAGAAACATCTGGATTAGGTATAAGACCCTCGGCAAAATGTTCATTTTGGTAAGGTTTGTTCTGCCTAGCCATGAGACTGGCAATCTTTGCATTCTGTGCAAGTCACCCCTGGATCATGTTTTTTTTCCATACAGATTTTTATGATATTTTGCCTTTTTCTCCCCGATCTCGGCCCCCTACCTTGGATGTGCACGTACATGTGGAGGCATGCGCACGCTGCGTCTCAATGTGCCCTCCCTTCATGTTGCCCCTGCCGCCTATGCTAACCACCTGACTTCCACCCGGTGGCAGCGGGACTACGGGGGGGGCTGCAACCATCCCCAGGAGAGGAGAGCTGCCTTCCAGCTTGCTCAGTCCTGCTCCAAACCTCCCCCCCATGCCAGCACACCCACAACCCGAGTCCATTCCTGAACCGGGGTCACCAGCGCAGTGTGAGGAAAGGTGTCCAGCACCTCAGCGCCACTGGGCTGGCTCCCCCAGATCATTTTGAGGATTGCTGTGTAATTAAGCTTACACAGTGAGTCTAGGGAGTTCCATACCTGGATGCCCAGGTACTTAATATGTGAGGTGGCCACCCTGTACTTGAGCTTTCTCAGAT
Source organism: Neoceratodus forsteri (assembly GCA_016271365.2). NCBI lineage: Eukaryota > Metazoa > Chordata > Ceratodontiformes > Ceratodontidae > Neoceratodus > Neoceratodus forsteri. The sequence goes on from CM057449.1 coordinate 486,641,310, forward strand.
CCCCAGTTCTAACATTACCTAGATATGGAAGCTCAGAGTTTTCAAAATTAATCTTGTACCCAGAGAACATGAAGAACTTCTCTATTATGTGAGTTACTGCCACGATCAAGGCCTCTTGCTGGGTTATGTACAGGTGGACATCATCCACATATAAAGAGATTTTCTGTTGTCTGCCCCGAGCACCTTGAATTCCCTTGACCCCCTGTGCCTTCCAGATTGCTTCTGCTAATGACTTGACTGCTGGAGCAAAATGGAGTGACGACAGACAGCACCCCTGGCAAGATGCCTCTGGCCAGCTTAAATTCCCAAGTGGTCTCCCTTGTTTACCAAATACATTTGCCTTTGGGTCCCTGTACAACAGCCTAACAGTATCTATAAAAAAAGTCCCCCAGCCCGAACCCCTCCAGCGTTCTAAACAAGTACCTTCATTACACCCTATCAAAGACCTTCTCGGCATCCAGGGAAAGCACACATGCTTCCCCCAGATGCTGAGATGCCTGCTCTACCACCCTCAGAAGATGCCTGGTGCTCAAGAGGGGACACCAGATGAGATTGGGGGAGGATTTAGGAGGGAAGTCAGGAGACATTATTTCACTGAGAGGGTGGTGGATAAGTGGAATACTCTGCCATAGGAGGTAGTAGCCTGTAGCATAGTAGACGGTTTTAAGAGAGGATGGTCCAGAGTGAGAGGGGATTCATTGTGAGGAGGGATGGGGTGTGTGGGGCAGCTGCAAGTTGAGGGGCTAACTGCACAATCAAGCAGACTCAATAGACCATGAGGCCTGTTTCTGTTGGCATTTTCATATGTACATTGTGGCAGCAATGGCATTGTTTAAAATATGTATCAGAGATGGTGACTGAGGTGCAGTGTTGCTGAATACCAGGAGACGGAGCCTTGTCCTCAAGCATTAATAAGCCTATTTTTATTATAAACAGGTATGCTGCCAGCCCAGTGGCGCTGAGGGCTGAGGCACTGAGTGCTTTACCCCGCGCGGTGCTGGCGACCCATGTTCGGGAATGAGCATGGGGGGTCGGCAGGGGAGGAGAAGGATTGAGCTTCCACTAGACAGCTCTCCTTCTCTGGGGAGGTGGTCCCTAAGAGTCGGCACTTGTTCACCCCCTGGCGGAGGCTGGGGGACAAGGCACCACACTCTACTATGGCGAGGAGCTGAGGCTGACGCCTGGAGAGAGCACGTATGGATGCATGCACGCTACCCTCCACCTGGCATCCTTGCACACCCCCAGCTCTAAGGGGAGAAACTCAGGAAAAATAGGAGGAGGCATCCTAGGTCGAACGGCTTGATGGCCGTCCAACGACATCGGTTCTGAGGGCAGGTGCCTGAATCTGGATCCTATTCAAGGTGGGGAGTTGGGGGCTCCCTGCCACCCTGCTGTGGGGGGGGACAAACCACAGGGGAGTGCAGGCGTGACCCTGATTCAGAATGCGGACAACGGACGGTGGCTGAATTCCCCGAGGCTGCCAGGTAAGAGGGGAAGCAGACCAGGTATGCCTCGTGAGGAGGAGGAGGAAAAGTAATAGCCAAATAAATAAACAGGTATGCCATTGTTGCCCTACTTTATACTTTTCTGACTGATTGAAATATTTTGGGAAAACAAGCAGTACCCTCCAAAAAAAGAGTGTCCTTCTCCTTTTTCTCTTACAGAGACAAAACCTTTCCTGTGTGCTGGGTGTGTTTGGAGTGGCTGCTGAGGATAGAGTGGAGCAGGACTCTGTTTCATCTATCCCTTCTGAGTTGGGGAGTCAGAGCTGCAGTGGTGACTGGGCTCTGTGAGAAAGAAGAAGCCGTGGTGAAGCTGAGGAGGAGAAGTCGTGGTGGAGAAGAGCGTATTGGTGGTGTGGATGTGCTGAATAATAGGCTCTGATTTGCAAACTGTTTTTTGGTTACAGAGCCTGTTTTAAATTGACTAAAAGCTGAACTCTGAACTTTTGTAGCAGTTTAGTAACCCAGGAGCTTTATTAGTGTATCCAGCACTTTAGAGATTCAGGCCTCTCATTATTCAGTTATTTAAAGTTTTATCAAAGGCAATGCAAATCCTAAAACCATACACTTTTAACTACCTTTAAATTATATTTCTCTGTTGTTGTATGATACTTTTAATTAGGTCCTGCATATTCTTTAGCTTCACTTGAATATGCAAGCATCTGAAGTTAGCAATTATTAAATTTATGAGCCAATAATAGCTTACACTTTTTTACTTGTATTCCTCAGAAAGCATGCTCAACCCTTTATAACCTCGGCACTCTTGAGTGGTACCTTGCTGCATCTAAACTGGAGACTCTCCATAAGAAGTTCTTTTCTTTTAAAAGCTAATGCCTTCTTACAAAAATATTTTATAAAAGCATTTTGCAAAAGACCTGGTGGCTCCCTGCTTGCTAGTGTGCAGGCTGCATGCTTTAGTATTTTAAACAAGCTACAACATGGATAGCAGCAAACATTTTGTTCTCTAAGACCGGCCCGGTGGCATTGAGGGCTGAGGTGCTGGACACCTTACCTTGCGTCACACCGACAACCCGGGTTCCAGAATGAGCCTAGGTCATAGAAAAGCCAGCACAGGGAGGGAGGGAGCAGGATTGAGCAGCCAAAAGGCAGCTCTCCTCTCCCGGGGAGGACTCTGTCATTTGCTATAGTTCCATTGCCCCTGGATGGAGGTCTGCGGGCAATGCAGGTGAGCAGGCAGCAAGCATTAGGAGGGCATCCTGGTACCGCAACATGTAAGCACCTCCAGTCAGGCATGGGTAAAAGTGGGGCTAAAATATGAACCAAAAAAAATTATTCTCTTAAGATGCGTAATAAGATGTAATCTCATTTTTATTTAATAAGAGTCCAAATAATTCCTCAGGAAAGTATGTTAAAAGTTTGTTTATTCTTAAATATTTCAGGGTAGTTATTGCCAAGCACTTGCAGATCCCAAAGTAAATCTCAGAATTATCTAATGAAGAGGTTCATTGATTCAGTAGTGAAGCCCTTTTGTTGGTGAATAAGCTTAACATCACTTGCATAGCAATAGTCTCTTTACACAATTTTAGAAAAACTTAGAGACTTTTAGAGACATTTGGTTTTATTTTAAGGATTTTTGAAGACTTCCATTTTTTTTGCAGCTATTAGCCTGGATGCTAATGTGACAAGTTGTTACAGAGACAGTATGGAAGTTTACCAGCTGTTTTCCAGTCAGTGATCACAGGTGAGCTCCTAGCCATGATGAAGGAGAGGGACAACCTCTGGTTAAAAGCCAGGGCCTTGGGTAAAGACCATGACCACCAGCTGTACCAGGCAGCTAGAAACTGCTGCATGCATGTAATACGGAGGGCTAAAGCAGATCACCACAAGGAACTGCTCGATAAAAGCTGGGGTAACAGCAAAAGGTTCTGGGGAAATTAACAATCTCTTGGAGGAAGAAGAAAAGAGAAACCCACAGCTGCTCCACATTAATGGCTCTACTACCATGGACCCACACCTCATCGTGGAGTCCTTCAACTCTGCCTTCACAGATCTAAGCACAATACTCCCTCCTGACTACCTACACCATGCCAAGGTTCCCTCAGATGACAAAGCACCCAGTACCTCTCACTCTACCTTCTACTTCAAGAGAGTTACTATAAAGGAGGCAGCATTCTACATAAAAAAAGTGCTCGGGAAGACCAGAATGGGTAGCGATGGAGTAGACATGAAGCTGGTGTCTCAAACTCTTGATGTGCTCATCAAGCCTATTACAAAACTATTCAACAAATCCCTGACCCTGGCACAATTCCTGGCCACCTGGAAGCAAACACTGGTCACTCCTGTCCACAAAAGTGAAAACAGGACCAATGTGTCCAATTACAGGCCGATCTCAATCCTCTCCCCCCATCCAAGGCCCCTGAGAATATTGTGGCAAACTAACAGACTACATCAGCAAATACAAACTGCAATGCCCCAACCAGCATGGGTTCAGTCAGGGGTATAGTACCACAACTGCCCTTGTAGAGTTCACTGACTTCACTCACAAAGCTATGGATGAAGGCAAACTAGTAGGGGTGGTGTTCATAGACTTAACAAAAGCTTTCAACACTGTCAACCACACTCTCTTACTGACCCAGCTACAAAGCCTGGGGGTGGCTGCCAATGCAACACTCTGGTTCCGAGACTACCTGTCCCTCAGGTCACAACAGGTACAAATAGGACAAACAGTGTCTGACCCCAGGGAAGTCATGCTGGGGTCCCTCAGGGAGCCATCTTTGGACCCCTGCTCTTCAGCCTGTTCCTAAATATTCTCCCTCAAGCCTGTGATGCCAAGATAATCCCATATGCGGACGACGCTGTCATCCTCAACAGCAACTCTCGAACTGAGCCACTCCAAGCAGCACTTCAGCACTCCTTCAGTAAAATAGAATGCTGGTTCTGCGAGCACAAACTTCTGCTCAGTTACAAAAAAAACAAGACCATGCTCCTTAACAATGCCTCTGAATCACTCTAAGGGGCTGCTCCTGTACACCCTTCACCCACCTCTCCCCCCTCCCCCCGGTTCCATGCTAGGAAGGGTCTCTGCCTCCCCGGCCTCAGACCTGCCTCCTTGACCACTTTTACTGGAGGCCCCCCCACTTAACTCCTGTCCTTACTGACTCTCTACCCAACCTAACCTAACCTCTAGTGCCTCTGCTCCTTACCTGCACTTGTAATCAACTAAAGTTGATGTCCATATGCTGTAACCTTTTCCTGATTGTTGTGCTGTTTAGTGTCTCAAAATGTCCTAAAACTCTGTAACCTTCTTGATTGAATGTCTGTGCTCTGTTCACATGATGTGGAACCTTGTAAAAGAGCTGTGGCTCAAAGGTTATTTTCCGAGTACCAATAATTAAAAAATAAAATAAATCTTCCAACACAGCATGTCTGTCCCTGAGTTTTATGCACTTTTAAGCTCTTTGAAACTGGACTGAATAAATTTAAATTAGCCAGACAGATACTGGCATTACTATATGAACTTTAATTTATTATACCACCATTGGTACTAAGTTTAACTAAACCTTTACGGTATATTCTCTTAGAAATACTATTAGTATTATAGGGACATGGTCACGCCCCTATAATTAGGGTTCAGTCTTCACTTCTATGTTAAACTCAACATTTTGCACTTTAATACCTTTGCAACCATTCAAGCGATTTGCATGACATTTTGCAGGCACCATCAGGGACCACAGATCTCTTGATGTGGCAAGTTTTGTTCCGGTCAGATGTGTGGGTGCGGAGATACGTAGTGTCAAAAAATGTGTAAATTACCGATCTTTCTGAATGTATATATTCACCATTCATCACTGGTGGGTTATATGCCGGAGCCGCTATGACCCTGTGGGAGCTTTCAGCTTACAAATGTTCTTCCTAGAAGAGGAGCCGGTGTCGTGGACGGCGCCGCTCACGGGGACGTCGCACAACATGCTGCTAGAGCATCAGCCAGTAACCGATGCCGACTCCTCCCTCACCCCAGTTCTGTTCTACCCGCCGTCGAGGGTGCATCTCATGGGAGCCGAAGAGTCGAATTGCGCAGTTCGTCGTTTGTTCGAAGTCACCGGAGTTCTGTTTGTTTACGCGATGCCACAGAGCTGCAAATGTGAGACCGTTCCCTTTTAATTATATTTCTTGTTTTATTGTTTCTATGGCACCGAGTCTTTTCTGTATTTTAATTTATTTTGTGTGCGGTCGATCATGTCTGATCTGAAGCCTACGTTAAAGTCTAAGGAGGGATGTGCCCCTACGGCAAGTCCATCTCCATAACGGATCACCATGATCGATGTCTCTCTTGCATGGGCCCACAGCACAACATGGACAACTGCGATGCATGCTTCTCCATGGACCACCAAGTCCTCGAAATGCACGTGTTGAAGGTGGGTCAGAAACCTCTTACCTTCAGAGGATGGCATTGGTCCAGGGATGCCATGGCAAGAACTTTGGACCCTTCCCCGGATTGCCCTCTGTTACTATACATACTGGAGGGTCACGAGCTGTCGACAGTGCTGGCCTTGCTTCCACTTCCAGCTCACTAGAGGGGTTGGGTGCATAGCCGCCCTCCTCCAGGGGGTTGGTTGAGCACCCCTCTTTGTCATCAGCCTCCTCGAGGCCACAACCACCCCAGGTGTCGTGGTCAGAGCTATACGCTGGATCCAACTGGGGCCCTCAACTCTGTCCACTGACTCTGTTCGAACTCCTGGCCGTGTCTCTGAGGCCAGTGAGCAGGATGGCGCTGAGGTTGTGGCGCGGCCTTCGTTTAGTGCAGTGCGTGGTGCCGGATCCAGAAGGGTGCGAGGAGTGGTGTCTCTCCCTGTCACCCTGCTCTCTTCCTCTTCAGAGGAGGAGGAAGGGTCTGACCAAGGGTGGTTGCCCCACTCTGAGGATCTCTATGGCTCCAAGGAGTCTCGCTGCCCTACAAGGCCTAGCTGCAAAATTCTGGAGGTATCTTCTACCTTTCCGACTGACTCTGTCTCTGGGGCTGCCCTCTCTGAGTCTTCCTACACCATTGGCAGTACCGGGGACTCTTACGGCACTGACTCTGATGCTGTGGAGAGGGACGGCACAGAGGATGGAGCAGGGTCAGGAGACGGTGCCAGGTCTGGGAGCAGTGCTGCACCTGATGTCGAGTCGGAGCTAGGCACCTCTGTGGAGGCCGAATCCAGCATTGAAGCTGGGAGTGGTGCTGCTTCTGTTCCTGAATCGGGGACTAACTCGGAGGTTGGTATGGCAGGCTTGCAGATGCCCATGGCTCTTCCAGTGTTGTCCCCCCTCAGTGTCTCAGGGATGGAGGGAGAGGGCTTGAGAACACCTGGGGTGGCTCAGGAGTTTTCTCCCAGGGCTGCTGGTGGCTCTGGGAGGACCTGCAGTTCTGACCTCTCATGTTTTCACTCTCCTCAGCGGGGGGGAGATCTGCATCATGTGGGGTAAGAGGCCGCCTGCAAGGGCCAGACCAGTCCCAGTCTCCTCACTGTGGGGCTTCCTCCTTGAGGCACCACTTAGGCTACACCTGTATGGTTTTGTGTCCTTCTGTGGATTTTTTGAGCAGCCCCACCCTTCTGGAGGAGTCGCATGAATGTTCCTGAAGCCCTAGCAGGGATCCTCCACTGGCTCGCCAGTCTTCTCCTCATTCTTTGGCTTCTCTGCCTCGCTCCTTCTGCTCTCCAGAGCATTTCGGGTCCTACAGGGCCCCTGTCTTGACCCCAGTTCAGAGGCTCGGCTACAGCTTTCCCTCGCTATTTAAGAGCTCTGGACCAGGTCATTTTTAGACCAGAAATCCCTGCTGTCCCCCGATCTGAATCGAGCTCCTCTACCTCCTTGTCTTCCTCCCTTGAAGAAGATTCTTCGGTCCACCTGTCCTTGAACGCTGATATCACCAGCTATCAGCGATTCTTGTCAAGATTTTTGGCAAAGCTCCACATTTCCCATTTTGCTACTCACAATCCTGCTCATATGACGCATGCTCTCCTGGAAGAGTTCTCCTCAGAGAATGTGGTCATTCCTCCGTGGCCTGTTCCTTTTCGGGAAGCATCCCATCAGGTCTGGCAGACTCCCTCTGCCCTCTCTCTCCTGCCCGAAGGGACTTCCAGAGCAGGTATCATGCCCCCCAGGTTCCATGCCTCATCCCATGTCGGGGATAGAGCTACTGGATACCCCCTCTGGGCATCGCCGCCCAAGACATGACCGCCTCCCCAGGGTTCGACTCAGCTCAGTTTAACTGCTGGGGGAGAAGGATTTTTTCCTCAGTGCATTTCCTTCTATGTATTTCAGCCCATCAAGCCCATATGGCTGTCTATGCTAGACACTTATGGATGGTACTAGTACAGCTCCTAGCCACTTTGCCTGACTTGGAGGCAACCAGGCAGGTTATCTGCCTTTCTGCTTCTGGCCTAGAGCTAGTGAGGCATCTCTCAAGGGTGTCATATGACCCTAATGAGGTAGCTTCTAGGTTGGCAGGATCTGCAGTCTGTATAAGAGGGGCTGCATGGCTTCGCCTTTCCAGGTTATTGCCTTTGGCTCAGCGTAGGGTGATTGCCTCCCCCTTCAAAGGAGTCCATTTTTTCTCCCACAGGGTAAGACAGGAATTAGCAGGGCACCTTCCTTCTCCCAGGTCATGGGAGTCCCCGTCTCGCTCTGATCAGTCACGGGCCTCTCCAGACCTGTAGGGGGCTTCTCCCCCTGTGGTTCTCCCCCACAGGGGGCTGAGGGAAATCCTGCCCTCAGGGAAGTGCAAGGTCCCCTTTGGGAGCCTTGGTACTCACCTACAGTGTGAATGGTGAAGATACATGCAGGAAGATATGAAAATTACGTACCTACCATAATTCTTGATTTTCTTGTATATCTTCACCATTCATCACTGCTTCATGCCCAACATCCCCGCTGGTGCCTCAACCTCCTCCCTGCTTGCTCTCCCCTCTGTGGATACCCTTGTGGGGTAAGCCTTCTGACTTCTCTGCTCCTCCAGGGTGTTAGTAGTTCTCCTTAAGGGGGGAGGACAAGTGGAGCCTTTTGCTCTCATATAATGAGGGCTCCTTGGGTTCCTTCTAGATCCCCATCTTGCCTTCTAGATGAGTCAGAGTTTGGTCCTCCTTTGGAACCTTTTCGAATCCCGGTGGACTCTGGGGGAACCCTCTCCTTGTCTTTTTTTCTCTTTGTTAACCGATCAGGTTAACCTGGGGCAGTTTCCCTCCTTCCATGGCTTCTCCTCCCTTGCCACTGGCTCGGAATGAGTTACAGGAAGTAACAACCCCCTGGCTGTGGAATGGCTGATGAGGGGTCCTTTCCTAGGGTGAGCCCTGTCCCCATCTCTCCGTCCTTGGACAACCTGTAGAGATTCTGACATCCTACTCCCCAGGGTTTTATCGGGCGTTCCCTCTTGCTTCAGCCTCAGGGTTTTTTCCTCAGGCTGTCTATTAGCTCAGTTAGCCCAGACTCATCTCAAAGGGGAGACAGTCCAGTCTCTCCTTCATGTGAAAGTGTCTGGAGAATGTAGAGGTGGAAGCCGCTCTTGACATTTTCATCCTGTGTCCTTAGGGAAAGTGGGGTGCCGTAGGGTCTCTCATAATTTATTTTCTTTCCCTTCTTCTTCCTCTCCTGAATTTTCCCTATCCCGTCCCACCTTCTATATCCCTTAGGACTGCCCAGTGGTTGGGGCCCACTTCCTATGCCACACACTCAGGTAGCCTCCCTCTCCTCTTGTGTCGGCTTTTTTCTCTTTTGTGTTTATATCCTTTCCTTTTACTATCTCTTGGGCTCCCTTGCCCTGCCCTGTCTTTTCTCTGTACTGTATCTATTTTCACTCTCTCTGGCGGACAGAACTGAAGTGAGGGAGTGGTCAGCATCGGTTACTGGTTGACGCTCGAGCAGCATGTTGTGCGTCATCCTTGTGGGCGGCACCGTCCACGGTGCTGGCTCCTCCCCCAGGAAAAAAATTTGTAAGCTAAAAGCTCCCGTGGGGTCTTAGCACCTCTGGAATATAACCCACCAGTGATGATTGGTGAAGATATACAAGAAGATTAAGAATTATGGTAGGTATGTAATTTTCATTTCTTGGTCAAATTCTTTGTCACACCACTGTGCAAAAATGGTGTGGAATTTTGGTCTGAAACTTTTAGGGTATAAAGGTCATGGGTCATAGATGTGCCTTTTGAAGATTTGGTAAAAAAACATTAATCTATTCCAAAATTATTACATTTCAAAGTTTCCCATTATTTCTATGGGACCAGTTAGATTTGAGCCTTGAAAAAGGATTCTTTATCACAAATGCGGAATCCTTTTTTGCAAATGGCTCATCCTGTCTCACAAAGGGGGAATCTTTTTTCATGCTGCCACAATTTTTTTTTCAGTAAGTGAGGCAAACAAAAATAAATAATTCAAAAAAACTATTAAGTAAAAACCAACACGTGTGTTTTGGTAGTTGGGACCCCCTGCCCTGGATTCTGCACTTATGTGTTTAAGACATGCTCTTGAATTTCTTTTTCTTAACATTATACATCTTTTTTCATGACTCGTGATATGAAGAAAGATTCTTTTTTGTATCACAAGTCACAAAAAAGGATAGTTTTTCATGATGGCAAATCCTTTCCCTGGTGTCTGGTGGCACTCCGTACCCTCCAATCGCTGTCCCCATTGTTTTGCTGATGTCTACTGGCTCCCCCCCAACCTCCGATTGCTGTCCCCATTGTTGCCCGGCTGTGTAGTGGCACTCCCCACCTTCTGATTGCTGGCCCCATTTACGTTTTATTCCCACAGCTCACTTAATTTGCTTGTGTTCCCAGATCAGACCTCAAAAGAAGCTTTGGCTTATGTGCCTTTCCTGGTTAAACATGTTCCCCTTTTCCCTGCTGTCTGCTGTCAGCCCCCCACTCTCCGCTCATCATCCCTCTTGTTTCCCTGGTGTCTAGTGGCACCCCCCTTCAATCCCGGTTTCTGTTGTTTCCCTGCTGTCTTGTGGCACACTCATCCTCCGATCACTGGCCCTGTGTGGGTTTGAATCCCACAGCCCCAAGTTGCATATTGTGTGACCCTGGGCAAGTCATTTAACCTCCTTGTACTCTCAAGTCAGACCTGGTAACAAGCCTCAACTTATGTGCCTTTCCTGGTTAAATAATTTCCCTTTTGCCCACCTCCCTGGTGTCCAGTGGCACCCTCTACCCTCGATCCCCATCCCTGTAATTTCCCTGGTGTCTAGTGGCACCCCCACCCTCTGATCACCGTCCCTGTAATTTCCCTGGTGTCTAGTGGCACCCCCACCCTCCGATCACTGTCCCTATCATTTCCCTGGTGTCTACTGCATCCCCCACCCTCTGATTGTTGGCCCCTTTGTTTCCCTAGTGTCTAGTGGCACCCCCTCACACCCTCTGATCACCATCCCCATTGTGTTTCCTTTGCCTGCAATAAAGAAAACTGTCCTTTTTTCCCCTGAAAAAAAGGTCCCTCACCGATCTGACCCCCTCACCACAACTCTCACTCAGCACCCACCACTCCGCACCCCCCACACACCCTCACTCACCTGAACAGGTGCCAAGGTAAAGATACAGTCTCTTAAGGAAGACACGTCTTGCTCCTGGAGCCGCCAACTGCAATATGAGAAACTAAGGTACAGTAAGTGTAGTTCAATGTATTTCAATGGGGTTTTCAACTTTGATGCATAACTTTGTCATTTTTGCATACTTTCACCCTGAATTTTCAACATGGTCTTTTTGGGACCCCACTTCATGAACAAGTAAGTAGAATTATGCAAATCTGGCCAGAAAGTTGATTTTGTGGTCACTTGGTGAAATCATCTTACAGGTGGGATTTGAAAAGTTTCACAGCCCTTGTTCATGAGGTGGGGTCATAAGAAGGCTATGTTGAAAATTTGGGCTTGGAATATGCAAAAAATGGCAAAGTTATGCACATGTGTTGAAATTTTGCTGTGCTTACTCGTAACTCTGGTAATTTTCAATACTTTGAGCCCAAGTTTTTGACATAGCCATATTTGCCTAGACCTCATGAACATGACAGCTGTCATTTTTCAAAAACTTACCAAACCATCAAAATGTGGCAACTGAGGTTCAATGCAAAAAAGTGCAAAATAATGCACCTGGGTAGAGGGAACCCTGGGAAGAGCTACAGGTTGGTGGGGGGAGCTGACTGTCACTAAGGAGGAAACGACCAAGGGATTATCATCTCTGATGACCTTATGGTATCAACGCAGTGCGCAAAGGCAGTGGGGAGGGCCAGTGGCGTGCTGGGGTGCACAGGCAGGGGTATAACTAGCAGGAGGCGTAAGATGGTGATGCCATTGTATAAAACATTGGTAAGGCCACACCTGGAGTACTGTGTGCAGTTCTGGAAGCCTCACCTGCGCAAGGACATAAACAAGGCTGAGACTATCCAGAGAAGGGTGACAAAGATGGTGCAGGGCTTGCACCACAAAACATATGAGAGACTAAGGGACCTCAATATGCACTCACTGGAGGAGAGGAGAGAGCGAGGGACATGATTGAAACGTTCAAGTACCTCAAGGGCATAAAAAGGTGCAGGTGGGGGACCTTTTCCAATGTACTAAAAGTACTAGAAGAAGGGGGCACAATATGAAATTGGAGGGGGGGAGATTACGAGGTAATGTGAGGACGTTTTTCTACACAGAAAAGGTAGTTGACTCTTGGAATAGTCTGCCACAGGAGGTAGTGAGGGCAAGCACAGTGGAGGGGTTTAAGCATGCCTGGGACAGGCACAAGGGAACCTTTAGAGGGGAGGGAGTGATGAAAAGTCATTGATCACATAAGGTCGGTGGCCACATGCAATGTAGAGGGCCTACAGGCAGACTGGATGGGCCTGATGGGCCTTATCTGCCAACAATTTCTATGTTTGTATGTAAACTGTGTTTTCGCACCTGTGGCATGGAATGACATTGCAGTGGCACGGAATCACATTTTGCCATGGATTCGCACATTTTCACTTCCAGGTTCATAAGGTGGAGTGATTTATAAGGCTGTGGTGACAATTTGGTTGTGGTTTTGCTAAAACAGGAAGCACAGGGTTCAAGGGGCCCTGCATTTCCACACCAACATATATATACACATCTATGGAGGCATGGGAGCACAGACAGATAAAGATATGATTACACTATTTTAAAAATTGTGGCTGGATGGGAGTTCAGGGCCCCATAGACGAATAAGGATATGATTATACAATTTCAAAAAGTAATGAAATTCTTTGCAAAAAACTTTGTTAATGCACTAGCTAGGGTCAAAGCAACAAAAGTAGGGAATTGAGGTGTTAGGGTTTCCAATCCTAACACCCCACCCCCACCCTGAAGACAGCAACAGGCCAGCGTGGTGTGTGCCTTGGGGTCGTCAGCTGTAACGATCACACCATTCTCATACACTGTACCCATCTCAGTTTATTTACTTATGGCATGGGTTAGAAAGACCAGAAACTGATCATTTCCCAGTGCAATTGATTCCTACATCTCAGGAAACTAGGACTAATGAATGAATGCACTCCAGCTGAAGACAGGGCCGCAGTAATGGGGGGAAGTGGGGATGTTGTCCGGGGCCTGGAGCTCAGGTGGGGCCCACCTGAGGAGTTGGTATTACCCCTGGCAGTAGCTGGTGTGGGAAACGGGGGCCCATTCCAAGTGATTTTTCCTGGGCCCCAAACCTCATAGCTGCAGCCCTGGCTGAAGACATAATAATCAGAAATCTGAGGAAAGGAATTCTGACTGAGGATCTGGAAGGAAAATTGGCGAGATGTTCAAATTTCAGGAGACTGACAACTTAGAGGCATTTGTGGAAAATTTCACAGCTGAGGAGATATATAAAGGAGTTCAGGGAAATAATCCTGCCATCCCTATATAAGCCAAAAAATAATGTTACAAAGAATCATAGTACCATATCATGGTAATGTGTCAGCAGAAAAGGACCATCCTGGCCTATTCAGTCTGCACATCTCCCCCCCTTCCCTACTTGTCAGCATTGCACAAGGAGCCTATCCTCTGTCCTCTTACCAACCCCATATGTCTATCTCATGCTCTCTTTAATCCCTGCATTGTTTCGACACCTGCCACCATCTCAGGTAATCTGTTCCAGGGTTCAAACACCCTCTCAGTGAAATAACACCCCCTTACATTGCCTTTAAATCTTCCTCTTTCCAATCTTAAAATATGACCTCTTGTTTTAATTCCGACTTTCCTTTTAAATAAACTTCCTTCACTCACTTTATTTATCTCCTTTATGTACTTGAATGTCACTATCATGTCTCCTCTCTCTCTTCTAAACTCCAGCGGATACAGATTTAATTATCTTAATCTTGTCTCATATGGTTTCCCTTGCATACCCTGCACCATCTTTGTTGCCCTTTTCTGAACCTTTTCTATTACATCTATGTCCTTTCTTAAATGAGGCCTCCAGAACTGTACCCCATACTCCAGGTACAGTCTAACCATGGTCTTAAATAATGGCATCAGCACCTCCCTCTTCCTACTAATTATGCTGCTTCCTATGCACGCCATCATTCTATTAGCTTTGCCAACCACCTTACTACATTGGTCACTTACCCAAAGGTTGTTTGATATTATAATCCCCAGATTCTTTTCCTGTTCTGTTTGCTTCATCAGCTGTCCCCCCAGTGAGTACTTGGCCAGTCAATTTTTACACCCTACATGCATCACCACATACTTCTTTGTATTAAACTTCAGCTGTCATGTTTCTGACCAAAACAAAAACCAAAAACATGGTTTGACGCTGTCTGCAAAAAATGTAAGGCATTTGTAACTAGAAATATAAGATTCTTTAAACAGCATCCCTCAAGAGAAAACTACTCATTATTGAACCAAATTAGGAAGCAGTATATGGCCTTTTTACAGGAACAAAGGGTATTGTATACAGAGGTCCAAGGGAGGGGAATGTTTCAAGCGGTACAGGAGACTCAAAGCAATTTTGGCTTATAGTAGCCATGGGGATGGGAAATTTCGCTGACAAAATAAAAAGATATATAGAACCTCAGGTTTGGACTATTATAGGAAATATGTTTTATTCACACGCTGAATCATATGATTACAATACTATAGTAGTAGAGCTAAAATTACCCCCCCCCCAAAAAAAAAAAAAACAAAAACAAAACCTCAGTAGATATAACACCCTTGGAAGTAATGGAAACAATTCATCAGTTAAAGGGCAACAAGGCACCAGGACCAGACAAAATGTATCCTTGTTTATAAAACAAAAATAGAATGGTGGAGCCATCTAGTGGCAATTATGTTTAATCGCATGGTTATAGATTACTTTTTTTTTCCTAGGTAATGGAAGGGGAACATTATTGTTCCCATTTTTAAACAAGCATTTGTCAATGCCAAAGTTCGTCATTTGAAATTGATGTTGGTACGCACTGATTGGCAGGACTACAGCTCCCGGCAGAAAGAATAAGTTATGCCACCAAGTTCACATTCCTCTTGAAATACAGTAGGATTACCACCTGTCCTGATTTTCGCAGGACAGTCCTGATTTGGGTAGCTGTGTCCTGCAAAAAAACATGAAAAATACTAAATGTCCTGATTTTACAGTAGGAAAAATATTTTCTAACTTTCCACTAAATGTTTTAGAAAACTACAATAGCTTAACTAAAATACCTTAAAATGATAAGAAACAATAGAAGCAACTAGGAAACTATAATACTTAGCCTTAATTCTGATTATATAGAGAAAACAAGTCTGTTGCATTGGTCGAGGTTAGGTACTGTCCTGCAAAAAATCATGTTTCGGTAGAAAATGTCCCACTTTGGGCTGCTTAAAAGGTGGTAACCCTAAAATACAGTGAAGTACATATCTATTTCCTCAATTTGTGATCTGGCTTTGAAGAGTGATGACGTGTCTGTGGTTCAGAGAAGATAAGGGTGCTGGAGCCCCACCATGAGTGGGGGGGGGAATGTTATGGTTAGAAACCCTAACGCCCCAGGCGTTTGTTGGTGTTTGTGCTACAAATTTTCAACATTGCCTTTTGTGACCCCCACCTCATGAAAGCATTTGGGACCTCTGCTCATGAATAGTGGCAATGTGATTTTGTTAATCTGTCCCGAACATTTATTTCCCACAGCGACTATGCCATTCTGCACCAGATGTGCGAAAACACAGTTTGGGCAAGACGTGAAAAATTACAGCTATACCATTCATAGGGAGTTGTGAAGAGAAGAGTGTTGAACATCTGGAGTGAAAATATTAAAAATGCTCGAACGTATGAGCATACATGGAAACTGCACAATGCACACTCATAACAGTCATTTAATGGAATAATTTCACCAAAATTTCAACATAGACATTTTGTGACCTCTACTCATGAACACCGTCACTATGATTTTCCTACTCTGCCCTGAACGTTGATTTCCCACAACGACCACGCCATTGTGCGCCAGATATGCGAAAACACATTTCAGGCAGGATGTGAACAATGACAGCTGTACTGTTCATAAGGAGGTGTGCAAAACTGACAATGTTGAAACTCTTGAGTGAAAATATTATAAATCCTCGACGTTACGAGTGTGCATGGAAACTGCGCAATGCATGCTCATAATATAGTCATTTTATGGACTTTTGTCACCAAATTTTCAACATAGGCATTTTGGGACCTCTACTCATGAACAGTGTCACTGTGATTTTCTTAATCTGTCCCAAACACTGATTTCCCACAGCAACTGCGCTATTCTGCACCGGAAGTGCAAAAACACATTTCGGCCAGGATGTGATAAATGACAGCTATACTGTTCATAAGGAGGTGTAAAAAAATGCCAGTGTTGAAAATCTGGAGTGAAAATATTACAAATTCATGAATTTACGAGTGTGAGTGGAAACTGCGCAGCGCACGCTCGTAACACAGTCATTATATGGACTTTTGTCACCAAATTTTCAACATAGGTATTTTGAGACCTCCGCTGATGAACTGTGTCACTGTGATTTTCGTAATCTGTCCCGGACACTGATTTCCCCCAGCGACCGCGCTATTCTGTGCCGGAAGTGCAAAAATGCATTTCAGCCAGGATGTTGAAAATGGCAGCTGTACTGTGCATGAGGAGGTGTAAAAAATACCAGTGCTGAAAATCTGGAGTGAAAATGTTACAGATTTCGAAATATGAGCGTGTGTGGAAACTGTGCAACGCACGCTTGTAAAACAGGACACTGTCATTTTGTTAATCAGTCCTGAAAGGTGATTCCACGCAGTGACCGTGAAATCACCTTTTGGGACCGATTAACGAAGCAACAGTGCCACTGTTCATGAGGTGGGCTCTCAAAAAGCCTATGTTGCAAATTTGGTGAAAAAATCCAAAAAATGCCCAAGACATGCACCAAAGTTGAAAAAACCCTATTTATGCTATTATACAGCTTACCAGCATTTGTTCAGTTCGTGGTCAGCTCTGAAGAGTGCTGACGTGTTCTCGGTTCACTGAAGATCATTGTGCCAGACTCCGGAGGTAAGTATGGGTTGGGGGGTGCACAGAGGGTGGGCACAGGTTGGAGGGGCCACTGGACTCAATGAGGGACTGTTTTCTGTTTTACAGGTTTTTTTAAAAAAAACTTAACATCGCGGGAAGGTTTTCTTTTTTTACAGGGACATTTGGCACGCTGGGGTGGGCTCCCAGAGTGCCACCTGAGTGTTTGTGGGGGGGCTGTAGCTGAGAGGGGATTGGGCACCCCCATCAGCACACAACAAACTAGGGGGGGAACAAGAGCTGAGGGGAATTGAGCACCCCCTCGGCACACAACAAATTGGGAGGGACATTATGTCGTCGGCAAATTAACTGACAGGGGGCATACTGACAGGGGGATTGGGCACCCCCGTAGGTTTGTGCACAGCTGCACACAAGAAATTGCGGGGGGGGCATTATGCCGATGGGGAATGAGTTGCCCCATTGGCAAATGAAATGGAAGGGGGCATGCTGACAGGGGGATTGGGCATCCCAGTCGGTTTGTTTGTTTTTTTGTTTTTTGTTTTTAACTGTGAGGGGGAAGTCTTGGGCTCAGTGCATTCACACTGCTGTAAGCTACAGCAGTGTGAACACGCAACACCAGGAATGCAATGCATGAATGCAACTTCAAAGGACCGAGCCACACCACTACTGGTGTGGCTCCATCCTTTGAAAAGTTGTCCTGCTCAGCCCGAACAGCTGAACGTGAGTCATCGCCAGCCTGCTGACTGATCTGCCTGCCACTAACCTGCCCCTACAAATGGAGCTCTCCATTGAGCACACCCCTGTAAAGAACCTTATAACAATGAGTTCGTCTGTGCCTGCGCGCCACGATGAACTCAGAAGGGAAATAGTTATTTCCCAGAAAATTATAGACCAATTAGTTTGACTGTTCAGAGAAAATCTTTATGAAAATATTCTTGGAAGATTAGCCTTTTGGATAGAATCTAATTTTACAGCAAAAAACTACATTAATGCTCATTAGGGGTGCTACTGCATAAAACACAAACTGCATAAAGGTTGGAAATAAACTATTAGGGCTGGAAACACAATGACCACAAAGTTTGGAAATGTGCTAGTATGGTTCTTATGTCCAACTCCCATTCACCTACCACATTCCTTATTCTTATGACCCAAGGACAGTCTACAGGTACAGGATCATAGATAAATGGTATGGTATCTCTTACAGGGTCAACATAGTAAAATTGGTATATAGCAACCCTAATTCCCACCCCCTTCCCTTAGGGTGGGAAAAAAATCAGTCAGTTAGCCATTGGCTACTCAAACACTTCAATTTGCTACCACATTTTAATAATTATAGTTAATGAGGTACCTGCCAATTAATTTTTGAGCTCTGGAAAATAATGGTCAATAAAAATATTGAACTGGCTAACACATCTTGAAACCTATTAGCCGAACTGACGACCAACTCACAGACTGGTTTCTTCCACCAGTATGGTGACGCAGGGCCAAGCTACAGATCTAGGATCATCCTTCGAGGCTGTGCTGGGGGTTTGTTTATCCAGCTTCAACTGGACCCTGCAAAAAAACAGTACAAATGTCCCAAACATAACTTCCTTTGACTATTTCTTTTTTTTCTTGTAATTTTTATTTATCAAGTTTTATGTAATATGTGGGACATACCATAAAACCAACAAAAAGGGTACGCAGACCCAGCTGAAAATGTACAGAATTAGATTTTTGGATATATCCACAATTAAGATGTCTATTTAACAGTTGAGAACCACCAGGTTCTAAAAAGGGAATAAAGTCCAGTAGGGTAATATTGTAGGATAGTTCACTCTCATCTAGAAATTACACTTGTGGAACAATTCACCAATATTCCCCAACCCTCACTGGACTAATAACATAGGGGAGAAACAGTCAACAACAGGCAGTGGCCAATAAGGAGATACAATAGAAACTCTGTGCTCAATTAAGTTGAGTTGCACCCCTACAATCCTAGGTTCACTAAGGAGTCACGTAGGGAAGCAGAAAGTTGAACAGGCTATTACATATAGCTCACAAACTGAGTGTAGTGGACCTGTACACCTAACTAGATATTGGCCACACTCCTGTTGAAACAACAAAGGGCAACTAAACAGTCTAGATTTAGTTAAGAGCAAAACACAGCGCAGAATATTTAGAAGACTTTCTTTTTTTTTTTTATGAAAACTCAATAGCAAGGCTACCAGCCATAAAGGTATAGCACCTCTCAGTCTAATGCAGTAATATGAGAAGGAAGAAACTAAGATATTCCAACAAAAAGTCAATCAATACCGTCTGCATCTTCACCTGCAGGTTCATTTTCGGGACAAGTTCTGCTATCACTTTAGCAGCAAAGGAGGCAGCAGACTCTAGATCAGTGAAAATGTGTTTTATTTTTGTAGCGCACCTGTAGTCATGCTGGAAAAAGTAATGGAGCATGCACATCGAGCTCAAGTAGCTCCTTCTTAGTCATCTGCAGAGGCCCCCCCCCCCAAGTCTGAGTTTGCGAAGATATATCTGGAAAGAAGGCAAGTCTATTTCCCTCCTAGACAATTTCGCCCCGTGCTCAAGCAGCTTGTAGCAGGGAAATGCGAGCATCTGATGAAGAGACTGTAGCTATGGCTGTAAGAGGTCGCTGATCTTCCAGCCCTCGTAAATGGGCCCTCATCAGGATAGCAAAGACCTTAATGATGGTGATCTCAGAGTCCTCAGGCAGTAGATTCAGGTCGGTGAAAATCAATCTTCTAAGTGCAGGTAACAATTCCGATTTCCCAGCCAAGTGGGGGGGAAGCCTACAATTCATATATTCACCTGCCATTGGGTGTTCTCCAGGGCCTCAACTTTAGCCCGTAGACAAGTAACATCCTTCACAAAGTTTGCGTTCCACTCCTTTTGTCTAGCTGATTCCTGAGTTAGCTCACTGACAGAGAGAGTATTAGCCTGGATACAGATATCCATCTCCAAATTTGGCTTCCACAGCTGCCAGCCAGTGATTTGTTTCATTATCTGTCTCCTGGAGCTTTTGGAGCATGGCTAATATTTGTGCAGTTGGCAAATCAGCAGCTTTGGAGTCGGCTGAAGTCGATGGTCCTGGCAGAGCTCCTCACGCTCTGGCCGCGTGCTGTAGGTAGAGGTCCAAATTTGGAGCTTGCTGTGAATGTTTATGGTCTCTTTTTGGACCAATTGTCACTAGGAGGTAACAGGCTTGAGAAGTGGGTGGCAAATACCTCAAATTACCGAGCACTGAGCTATGAAAATATATTATGACTGTAAGTAGCTTACAGAGCTCAAGAATCAACGTCTGCTATATTATTACTCCACAGCGCCCCCCCACTTTGACTATTTCTAGGCACAGTACTGTATGTGTCTTAATGAAAGCAACTCACAACCATGCAATGTGTATATTAGTTTCAAATTTGTAACAATTCTGATGATTTATGGAGGGTCTACAATATTGTGTTTCAGAAAGCATAGGTTATGATGCATGTAAACATTCCCAGGTATGCACTGCAAAGTATTGTAATTACAGATCTTCAATGTGTATGAAACACCAGACCTCTGTGGCATGGCTCCGGTCATGTATTTTGCCAACTTTCTTTAAATCTTCTTATGATCTTGTTCGGTCCTCTGTTCATTCCTCTGCTCCTTGATTCTTGTTCACGTTCCTCCTTTTTAGCTTTAAGGTGTCCAGCAGTACTCTCCAACAACCATCGGCACGCCTCAACTTGGCACAGGCATCCCAGCTTCTAAAAGTGAATATATAAAACAAGAGACCAATAATATTCCAAAATTCCACACAACAATAAGAATATCACATAAAATCTGGCCACAATGGCATACTGTTTATAAATCTTGCTAACAGCCTAACAATATCAGCAGTTTTGTTCCTCCACAGTTCCGCGTTTCGGACAGTCACAACCTTCAGTCAGCCTTCTCCTCCATTGACCACAGAAATGAGAAAGTGAAGCATATGTATCACATTTCATTTTTTTTCTATATACATTTTACTCTCCTTTTATCTCTGGCTGCCCCCTTCTAACCGACCCTCCCAGCCACGTCTCCCTGGAATCACCGGGCCTTACCTTCTTGCCTGGTCCAGGTGCGGAGCCTGCAAAGGGTCGGGCCATCATCCTGCTGCCAGAGGGTTTTTCCACCATTTTTCTCCTGTTCCCCTGCTGGGGTGCATGCAGCCCCCTCCCTTCTGCTGGTGTCCTCAGACCTGCACTAGCCTGTGGCCTCCACCTGGGGGTAATCGTTCGGGAGCGCCAGTCCTTCCTCCCTGGAAGAGGAGAGCTATACTCCAGATGCTCGATCCTCTCCCTCCCCTGCTGACCCATGCTCATTCCTGAACATGGGTCACTGGCGTGGTGCCAGGTGTGGCATCCACTGCCTCAACCCTCAGTGCCACCGGGTTGGTATATGTATCACATTTTATAAGTTACATTTGAGCAATTAGAATGGTTCTATCAGGAAATAATTACTCTTAATTTCTAACTCCTCTGAGGTTGCTGCTGTTTTCAACACCTGTGACATCTACTCTTCCCCATCTAGTAATTCTTCATCTCCCACTGCACCTTCCTTTCCTACCCATCTTTCTCTTTTTCTCCCGTCATTGCCTCTGAAGTACTTTCTGCCCTGCTCTCTTTCAAACCATTCCTATGTTCAAAGCCCTGATGGTCTTGACTCTAAACCTTTTCACCCCTCAGCACCCGCCATTGCTGCCCCTCTCCTCTCCTCAATCTATCCTTTTAACTCGAATCATTTTCCAAGTGGTGGAAGCAGGCAAAAATCTTCCCCTCCACAAAGGGGGTACCAGCTCCATTCCTAGAAACTACAAGTCTATCTCTCTTCTCCCTACCCTAGTACAGCTACAGGAAAAGCTTGTTCTCTTCCCGGTCTAAAACTGCCTTGATTCCACTTCTTTTCTCTCCCTTCCAGTCTGGCTTCCATAAAGCTCACTCTACTGTCATTTCTCTCACCCATGAGTCACTGACTCCATCCTTAAGGGGATGGTTTAAGGACACAGCAGCAGCTGCTATTTTTATCAACCTAGCTAAGGCATTTGTCTCAGTTTTCCACACCTTTATTTTAGATTTGCTGAGGTGTGTTGGTCTCTTAATCATCACTCTTGACTGATTTCACTCTTACCTCACTGGATGTAAATTGTTAGACCAGGCTGGTGATTCCTTATCCTCTCCCTTCCCCATTACCTCTGATGTGCCTCAGGGGGTCCATTTTGGGGTTGCTCCTTTCCTCTACTTTCCTCAATGACTTCTGCTTGGTATGTGAATCGGTGAATAGTCACATGTGAGCTGATGATGCCACAGATGATTTTCTCTCCTTGTTGGAAAAATCCTTACAGTGTGGTTTTAACAGTGTCCAGCTCTGGTTTTGCTCCAACTAACTCACAAAAATCAATGGGTCAGAAGGCTTAGCCTTACCCCAGCTTTTAACACCCTCGATGGTGCTCCCCTTGAAGTCGTCTCCAGTTTCAAGAACCTCAGAGTATGACTTGATATTCTCCACCCACACTGACACCATCCTAGTAAAATTATGCCCTACGTCTGGCACCCTTCTCAGGAATAAAGCCTGCCTTTTCACAATGTGATGACAGATCATTCTCAAAACCACTTGCGGTGCTGACATCCTGGGTTCAGAGGTGGAATTGGAAGGTTGGCCGGTGGGGGAGAAGGATTGAGCATCCCAGCACTGCTGTCCTTCTCCAGGGAGGAGGGGGAAAGTGTCCGACGCATTGCGGACCTCTGACAGAGGCTGGGAGTACCACTGCTGCCAGCGCCATATCTCAAGGGGGCAAGGCAGATGCTGGTCATCATTGCATGTCTCCACCCCCAGATTGCCACAAGTCAACAAAATTCTGGTCCCCTGAATGTGACTCCCTGCTCTGCCGCTGTCCCTGCTGCCACCAGTGTCTGCCGGGGGGGTCCCCTCTCCCGTGGCCCCACCCTGGGGGGTAAGCCCGACACGATACCACTGACCATGTAGGGGGTGCTCACTTGAGCAGCCCTGCCCAGGAGGTAAGCTGGGCATGGGGATGGCGCAGGCATGGGCTGAGCTCACTTCAGGGAGGGTGTGTGACCAGACCAAAATAAAAAAGATTTTATCATTTGACTACACAGTTATGGTCTATGGAGGTACCTCCAAATCTCCCCGTACTAGACTGGACCTCCTCTTTCACTTCTTCTGCCACTTTGCTACTTATACCCCTCCTCTCACCGATCACAGTTCCCTTTATTGAAACCTATCCCTTCTCTCTCTGTCTTCTCTCTGCCTCTCCCAAGAGGCATCCCTGTTTTCCAAATTCTGGTTTGCATCCCTCTCCTCCTACCTTTTGAACTTGCTTTCTCCCACTGTCTTGCCTTCTTACTCCCTTCACTCCTCTAACACACATTCCTTCTGTATCCCCATTGTTCAGCTTTTACTGGCCAGTTGTACTCCGCATGCCCACCATCACTTTGGAACTGTCTCCTGCCCTCATCTTTTCTTCTCATACATCTCTCTCAAACCCCTCCTGTGGTTTCATATTTCTCCATTCTGTTCTTTCCCTTAACATGCAGTTTCTTCTCCTCACACTATATCATATAATTCATACCTTTTTGTTTTGTTTTTCTGTCAATCTGTCTGCTTTTATTTGTTTACTGTGCATCACGCAGGGAGGGCCATTTCATATTTTTAAATATGTTGGTATTTTTTGCTGTGTCATTGTTATCTTTGCCTATAATCTGTGCCATTTTAATTATTCCTGTATGTACCTGTTCTTTCCCCTCTGTTACCTGCTCCCACAGGTTATGCCTGAAAATGAGCCTAAGTGCACCCCTCCAGAGCCCTGGCAGAGTGCCCTTCTCCCAGTCACCAATTTTCCAAAAAATAAATAAATTGAAGTTAAAAGCATTTAATGGAGATCTCTAGTAATTAAGTGAACTTGTGCATACAAAAAATGTAAAACCTTTAGGACAGCAATCCAAGATTCACTCTTTCTCATTACTAGTGCAAATCACCATCGTGGAAGCTTGAAGATAAGGCACAAAAAATTAACCAGTGTATCGAGGGATACAGAGGCATAAATGACCAGAAAGAGATAAGCTGATGGTGTGAAACAGGGTAGATCTACAGCATTTGGTACTAAAGAGAGAGTAAAAGTTCCAATAAAAGGAGAGCAACTAAGATGATGAGGGGTTTGGAAAACAGGAAATATGAGGAGAGACTGGAGAAAGAGAAAATTGAGGGCAGGAATGATGTTAAGAACAGACTACAAGATGGAACAGTAAGCTATGGGAAGTGCTGGAGGGGTTGTGGGTGCTCTCTAGCTGATTGGGGTCACATTATGTGGGAAGGCCCCATCCTCATGCCATTTTGGATGTATTTACTAAAACATATATCAGATTGTTTGGGGGAATCAGTTGATCTGACAGTGGAACTGTTCCTACTACACATATACCCTGAACATACCCCACCCTGGACTAGAACACTGTTGCCAGTCTACCCACTAGCCACAAAAAAAGCCATCACAAGACACTAGATGACCCAGAGGGTTCCTACGATACAAGAATACAGAGGAATCCTGGTGAACATTTATAAAATGGAAAGTTTAATAGCCAAAATGAAGGATAAGGAACAATAATTTCGAACCAGATGGCAAAGATGGATCATTCACCAAATGGCGGTAGACTGGGACTTTTGTCCCTAAATGTAGGAAATAACAGAGCTGGGGAGGTGGGGAATATAGGCCTGAGATTTATGAACTGTCTTCCTCAACATTCATATAAAGGTATTCTTCTTTGATAAATGTGGACTGTGTACACACTTGTAATCATAATGGATGTCTGTGTTTCTTCTAAGTCATTATGTCAAAAAATATAATAAAAAGAAATAAAAAAAAAGACTGCAAGATGGAAATTGGCACTTTATGCCACCGAGACTACCACCTACATACAGTAGATAGAGTCTCTCTCATGTACCTGTTGAGGCCCACCTTGAACAGCTCCTGACATTTCTGGCAAAACTTTGGAAAATATAGCATTTAAACAGAATTCAGCTTGTATTTCATGTATGTGTTATAGATTTCTCCTACCCCATATTTATCACTGAGGAAGTTTGCATGAAAACAGGATATTTATCCCAGGGCTGTGCCAACAACTGTAAGGGCCCCATGCAAAATATTTTGTGGGGCCTACCTTCCCACCAATAAACATAAAATAAGGTTTTTTTGTATCAGCCCTGCTGAGCGTCCATAGTTTGTCCATGCTGTCCCCCAGTCCCCCTTGCTGACACCATGATCACAGAACTGAACAATGTAATTTGTCCTAGCTCCTCCTGGGGACACCAGCACCAAGATTTGATGTTTTGAGTAATGGGCCCTATATCTTCTTTGTTCTGTATTCCCACCACCAGCACCACCACCATGTGAAACTAGAGTTGGTACCTTCTGATGCCACTGATGACAGGCTCAGTTTCAAATAGACAAACAATTTCCAAAGAGAAAATTTCAAGTGTGTCTATGATAAAAGGATTTCTTACTGCTGACCTCTGAGGCAGTGGGGCCCCTAACAGAGTGGGGCCTACTTCGACCGCAGCTCTTGCACCCCCCCGGTCAAAGCCCTGCTTTATCCCTTTGAGTTGATCTGTCCCAGCAGCTCGTTCCCCACTTGAGCTCATAATCCTCTGTTGTGATTATCTTTTATCAAAGGAATAACTGTGATGTCTAAAGTAGAGTACTATGATATCAGGGGAATAAGCAACAGGAGCTGATGAACTCTCATGTAACAAAAATCCAGTGTTCATGCCTATGACCTCAATAATAAATAATAAGTAGGAGGAACACAGAACTTGTGAAATATAAGCTGAACTGTGTATAAATATTGTTTTTTTTTCCACAAAGGTTTTTATTATCAGTAGGCAGGTCCAGGTAGCATATCAGCACTGTCCCTCTGCCTGATGGTTGTCCACGTACCTCCACCACATCTGGAACTAGGTACCCTTGCAGAGTTCTCCCTTTGGTGGGGTGGGAGAGGGAGGGCCCTCCTCTGCCACGTCTGACATATAATCCAGTGCAGCCTCAGGACTGGAGTGGGAGGGTGGAAAGACAGGACACAAGCAGGGCTTCATGAAGTCTAGGCCTGCATGTTCCCACTTTTTCTCCCCTGGGCCCACAAACATGCAGTGGGATCCTTTCCCTCTATGTGACTTGATTGTGCTGCCATCCAGATACCTCCAGGTGGCAGTCAACAGCTTGTCATGGCAACCCCCCTCACCGAGGGAGGACAGCATTCCTATGGACACTCAATCCTCTCTCACCTGGCCAGCCACCAGTATCCATTTCTGAACTCGGGTCGCAGGCTTGGCAGAAGATGAGATGCCCAGTGCCTCAGCCCTCCATGCCAATGGGCCAGCCCCAAAAATATATTTTAAAGTTCTCCTAGAGGAGTCAGCTGCTCATTAAACTCCTGCAATCTGATTGCATATACGACAGCTTCTGGTAATTCATTAAACACACAGGGTTTAGGTCATGGTGAGCTCATAAGATCAACTTAGGGCTGGTTCTTTTCCCCTGGGGTGCGATACAGATGATGCACACTGATGAGTCCTGGGTAGGATGAAACACATGTTTGTGTCTTCTGTTTGCATCCTTTGCAGATTATGTGAGAGGCTCTTTGGCACCATGTATTCCTGCTTAAAGCTGAACCAGCCTGAAATTTCATGGTGATTTGCATATACACCCCATGATACTTTGCATTATGGTGGCATGTGTGATTTTCTATTTTTTGAAACTCGGTCTTATTGCCAATGAACTTTGGAGTAACCCTTGCCTCAATGCTTTTGCGCTGAGGTTCTTTGTCTTTTAGCTTTTTTTTTTTTTTTGAGGGGCTCACCATGATCCAAACTCATAAGACCAACCTAGGGCTGGTTCATTTCCACTGGGGTGTGATACAGTTGAGGCACACTGAAGAATCTGGACAGGATAAAACATGTGTCTGTCTCTTTTGTTTGCACCTTTTGCAGATTGTGTGAGAGGCTCTTTGGCATCATGCATTCCTGCTTAAAGCTGAACCAGCCTAAAATGTCATGGTGATTTGCATGTACATCCCACGATGCTTTGCATGATTGGGGAATATGCGATTTTGTATTTTTTTGAAACTTGGCTTTATTGCGAATGCTCTTTGGGATAACCCTTGCTTTAGAGCTTTTGCACTGAGACTCTTTGTCTTTTAATTCATAAGTCATCTATACAAAGGGGTTGTTTGACACAAGGAGACTACAGACATGTGAATGTGGTGGCTGCCCCTAAACTGCACAGGATGTGCATTAGTGAATAACCGGTTTTGGTTGACTGCACATTTATTGGCTGCCAGTAGTCGAGCCGAGGTGCCAAGCAGGCAGCTTCCGTCTGTGCCGACCATCACAGTAGAATTGACAGTGAATGTGGTGATCGATACATTTGTCATCAGAACAAAAAATACACTGCAGAAGAAGAACCAGAACCAGGCCCATCTGTAGTTAGATTGGTGCCACCACCGCCAAAGGACTTAAACACCAAAGAGCCTTACTGTCCTGTAAACGTTAAGTTCCCAAGAGATGAAAATGGTAGGTCTTTTCAGGCTGAGTGGTATAAACGCTTCAACTGACTCAAATACTCACCCGAGAGAGACACTGCTTTCTGTTTTGCTTTTCGCATATTTAATCCCCATGGTTTGAAGGAAACATCTTTTACAGCTGCAGGATTTTGAAACTGGAAACGAGCTTTGGGAGATAAAGTAAAGGTCTCAAGTAGCATTCAGCATCGCCTGCACATATAACCACCATGTCAAAATGGACGGAACAAAATAAAAGTGTTGAAGCTGATAAAAGCATCTCAACCATGCTTTCAAGAGATATTTTGGAGGCAAACAGGCACTATATAAAATCTATTGTTGAAGTTGTTCAATTTCTCACTGTGAATGAGCTCACATTCTGTGGTGACGATAAAGAAATGTCTGAAGGACTACTTATCAGAATGTTTCAGTATACCTTGAAAAAGGATGCCAAACTAGCAAAAAAATCATTAGTGAATGCCAAAAGATGCAACATATTTGTCTCCAGACATTCAGAATGAAAGTACTGAGACTATGGCACAGCTGACAAAGGAAAGTGGGGCTGAAGATATACAAAACGCTGATGTAGGCTGGTACACTTTACTTGAGGATGGAACTAAAGACTCTAAAAACACTGAAAATATTTCCATTGGAATCAGATATGTAAAGGAAGGTAAAGTACATGAGTTCCTGTTAGATATGCCATTTCTTGGTCCTGATCAGTTGGACACTAAATCAATGGTTGATAAAACATTAACTAGCTTGTCAGATGCCAAATTTGATACCAACAAGATGCAATCTCAGTGCTACAGTGGCACAAATGTCATGTGAGGGGAAAAAGGCAGTGTTCAAGTACATATACAATGTAAACTGGGCCACAAAATTCCATATGTGCATTGCTATAATCACCGCATGCATTGGGTGATTATTTACACAATATCATTGTGTAACCTCATCTACGCAAGGACATAGACAGGATGGAAGCAATCCAGAGAAGGGCAACTAAAATTGTGCAGGGTCTATATCAGAAACCATATGAAGAGAGACTGAGAGAGCTTAATATGTATACCCTTGATGAAAGGAGAGACAGGGGGGACATGACAGAAACTTTTAAGTACCTCAAGGGAATCAACAAAGTCCAGGAGGGTAGCATCTTTCAGGAAAAGAGATGTGTAAGAACAAGGGGGCACAAATTAAAGTTAGAGGGGGGATGGCTCAGGGGTAATGTGAGGAAATTCTTTTTCACTGAGAGTGGTGGACCCATGGAATCACCTTTCTGGAGAGGTTGTGGGGTCTAAAACAGTGGGGGAATTCAAACATGCATGGGACAGACATAAGGCAATTATAGTGGGGAGTTGCAGGAAGTAGGCTGTTGGTTAACTAGAATCTGCAGCTTATCCAATAGGTAGGGAAATGGGCAGACTGGGTGGGCCAAGTGGTCCTTATCTGCCATCAAAGTCTATGTTTCTATGTTTCTATCATCAATTCCTATCCTGGGTCAATATTTCGGCCAATGCAGTTTCCTTTACGTATTTTTTTGTCAGCTAAAAGTGTCTGCAGTGTACCAGGGCAGGCATCTAAAGCATTTTCTCAAGCACAGATGGTCAGGACACTTTGAAATGACTAAGACCATCATTCTTGAATACGAAGAAATTGTAGCGACTCGAAATGAAATTTCATCAAGCACTGATATGGATGGCGATTTGGTCACTGAAGCCAGGGGACATCTGGCTACTGTTCTGCATATCAGATTCACATTTCCAGCCATTCTGATGAACTTGATTCTCAGAATTATTCAACCTGTTGATAAAATACTTCAATCATGCGTGACAGGATTGATGACTGCATTGGAATTGACTGACATTATGTACCAGGAAATTTCTAACCTCAGGGAAAATGACAAATGTGATGAATGTAAAGCGAAGGCAGAATCACTGCTTGATAATGACTCAAGTCCATCATCACCCAGACCCACCAAACCCCAAAGACCTTGCATAATATCATTTCAAATAGCAGATTCCATAGTCACAGAGACTTTGGGCCAAGGAAGGGGAGAGGAAGATATTAAAATTAAAATTCAATCTGCTTAGTTTTCTACTGTTGACCAAGTCTTGAGTGAAATGGATCTATGATTCAAAAGCGATGCTCACTTAAACTCTATGTTCAGTTCTGTCTCAGCTTTAAAAGATAAGTACTTGTCACTAGATGTCCTCAAGCATCTCGAGGAACTCTAGATTGAACTTCCTTCGAAAGAGGAGATCATTGTCAACGGGTATTTGAAAAACAAGTCAACAGAGCGGTCAACCTCAGCTCTTCTAAAGGCACTATATTCTCAAAGAGAAGCATTTCCATCAACAGTTTGACTAATAGCTACTCTGGCAATGTTTGGTTGCTCTAGTGACGTGTGTGAATCTTCATTTTCAACTCTAGCAATGATTGATCAACCATACAGGTGAGGCATGCTTCAGAGACGCCAAGCTAATTTAACTCTTCTTGCTTTTGAGAAAAAGTGGGCCATGAATATGGACATGGACAAATGATTGTGTCACTTTTCTGAGAAGCCCTGTTGAATTCAGCTGTTCTGACATTCTGACAAGCATATTTTGTTTCTGATAACTGCTCATCTTTAATGAAAGGTTATTGCATCTTTTATAGACTGCTGATCTTTTAGGGACTGGTCTTGTGTACAGGTTTTTTTTTGTGAAATATTTATTTATTTATTTTTTAATTTAGTTTTTTGTTGACCGAGTAAGTACACTGGACAAATCCTGCCTATTTTCAGGCATGACCCGGGGGAGGGGGTTACAGATGAATGCCAACTAACCTTGAACCAGATTAAGCTGTTGGTGGTATTTTTTTTTAGTGAATGAGGGGAAATTTGGCCAGGACATTGGGGAAATTCCCCTACTCTGTTGGAGGCAGAGGGCGCTGTGCTACTGTGTGACGAACTTGCTCAGTAGTGTGTGGAGCGCTGAGTGTGGAGGTTGTGTGGGATGCTAAGGAGTGAGTCTCCTCCTTGGCTCCCCTTTGTGTCATTTGGAATGGATGCTCAGATGGAAGAGGAGCTGCAACGGGAATCAGATATAGGAAATGTTTTACATACCACAGAAAATGTATTGCAACCTGCGATAAACCAGGAACTGGCTGCGGGTCCACATAATGATGGAAACTGGAAAGATTTGGATTTTACTTCGACATCTTCTTTGCAGGAAGCAGAACAACAACAGCAGGAGAGGAGGAGGAATTTTCAGGATGGACAAGAGAGTAGGACCGTTTCTATGCAGGTACAGGAAGCGGAAGTGATTTTTCATTTTGAGGGAAACAAATGGAGACTGAAGATGCTGAGAGAAATGAAGAGAGTATCATGAAATTGTGGAAGAGCCAATGTTGCTGGAATGCTGATAAGGTTTTTTCCAAGGAAAGAAGAGGAGGCTACAGATGTACAGAATGAGGTTACAGGAATTGGTGCTTGCATCCCAAGAAAATCAGAGTGACTTAACAAACTCAGGTACTGTTGCACTGCAAACTGCTGTGTTGCATACAGACTCCATTTTGTTGCAATCTTCTGTAGCACAACCGCAGACGAACTTTTCTGAAGAGGTAACAAAGGACTTACAGGATAAGGTTATGGAGGGGCAAAAGCAGCAACAAACGAGTTGCAAGTAGGAATGTCTGAAGGTGACTGGGTAGCTATGGCACTAACAGCAGCAGGATGGGTTAGAAATCCTAGGGACATGGCTGGGATGCTAACGTTAGTAAAGATGAGTTTGTTTCATTATCAGGAGTTCTATTTCGTTTCTGGGGGGGCAACGCAATCCCTCCTTACCCCCAGGACAAATTACTCCTGTACTTGACACAGCCATTTTGCAACATGATGACTCTCATCCCCTATTACAACATACAAGAGAACAGGAAGGTGATGTTTCTATGGATTTGGGAACCGGAGAGAGAGAAAGAGGGACAATATACAACAGGTTAATGTTTCCAACAACTTGCAGGCAAACTCTTCTGAGAAGGGAACTACAAACAAACCATGGCATGGGAAAGTAACTGAACATTTATTTCCATCTGAGGAAAGCCGACTGTTAGAACCGGCAGAAAGAAGAAATGCAGTTCGTTTAAAATTTAGGGGTGCTATGGAGGACCTTCCACATAGAAAGTTTGTGGGGCGGGTTCTGTTGAAAGATAGCATGAAATTTTATGCTTATGAAATTTATGCTTTAATACATGTACCGGGGGATGTTATTTTTGATATTAGTTTTAAGCATCCAGCTGGTCTTGAACGATTTTGGAAGCAATATCTTTTAATGAAGCCTTCACCTTTATGGAAACCTTTTCTGGCCATTCCACTCACTAAACCCCTAACGAAGAAAATTACAGTGCTATTTAGGAATGAGGGGGTAAACGTGGCTGACATTACCTATTGGCTAAGACAACACTGTAGGGTTCAAGGTCCTCCTGAACCAGTTCTAGATGAGGAACAGTTGTGGACAGGGGGATGGAAATATCAAATAGTTTTGAAATTAGTAAATGGCCAAACAAAGCATCTACCGAATTGTTTTTTTTTAGGCAGGGATAGGGGGGTAGTCTTCTATCCTGGCCAACCTAGGGCATGTTATAAATGTGGAGATGTGGGTCATTTAAGTAATGCATGTGACAAACAAAAATGTGGCTTGTGTGGGGATTTTGGTCACATAGGGGCTCATTGTAGGCAACCTTTAAGATGTAACTTGTGTGAGGAGAAAGGTCACTCTTTCCACACTTGCTCTTGGGCCTCCCACAATAATGTAGACAGTTCAGTAAGGGCAGAACAGGATGTATATGTAGCTTCCGCACAAAGGGAGAAAATGAGAATGGTGGAACTACTTTCAAAAGGGCCCTTACCTGCTCCATTACCTCATGGGGACTCAAGGACAGTAGGGGTAATTGTTGCTTTTGAGAATGTTGAAGGACATGAACAGGAGGGGGTAGTGCAGCATAGACAAAATGTGGTAGTGGATGGTATGGAGAGAGCGGGAGTATTGGGAATGGACAACTCTCAAGAGCCAGGTCAGGTAGGGACAGAAGGGAATGCAGGAGTTTCAATGTCCCCCCCCACTGTCCAAGGTGAGACAGTTTTCCAAAAGGTTACTAGGTCGAAGGCTAGAAAACTGACTGATTCTACAGCAAAACAAGTAAAACCTGCAGAAGAAGTGGTGGTGCACAATTCTTATGCACTATTATTTGAAGAAGGCCAGGAAGAGGAGGGTGGTGATTCTGATATGTCCTCTGTAACTTCCTCTCAGGCTGATGGTACCTCTGAAACTATTTTCCCAGAGAAACAAAAAACTAGAAAAGGAAAAAAAAGATGATAGGGTTTTTGGTAGTTTTTCTTTCTTCATGCTCTTCACGATACTCCTTGTGGTAATGGCTATCTCTATTTGCACTATTAATGTAAATAGTATAAAGGCACATGGAAAAAGGCAAAGTACTTTTTTAAGCCTTAGTCTAGGTAGCGAAACAATCTTCTTCTTGCAAGATACTAGGCTTCACTCACTATATGAAATCCAAATAGCACAACAAGATTGGAGGTGGGGGGTCTCTTTTTGGTCAATAGGAGAAGAGCGGTGTTCAGGAGTTGGGATACTTTTTAGAGACACAGTCCAAGTATTACATGTCTATGATTTGGTGCCAGGACTAGTATTGATTATGGATGTAGTCTTAAATGTGAAGTTTTCCGCTTATTAACATTTATGCACCACAAACTAAGGCAGAACGATCAGAGATGTTTAGATGTATTGACCCTTATCTACACACATCAAAGTTGGTTTTGGGGAGGGGATTTTAACTGTGGCTGTCGCACAGAGATTGGGGAGACATACAAAAAATTTATAGTGACACTAATGCACTAAAATTAATAATGCAAAGGAATGATATAAAGACATATATGACATCTTACAAAAAGAGCCTAGTCATACTTTCTTTAAAGGGACTTTATCTACATGGATTGACTTGTGGTTAGTATCTGCCAGACTCACCTGTCAGGCAGTGGGTGTTAGGCCTCTGGAAACTTCTGACCACCTTATGGTGATTTTAACATTAGGTGAAAGGCAACGACTACTTACAGGGAGAGGATACTGGAAAATGAACATTTCTCTTTTGCAGGATGCTATTATAGAAAAGGAGGCTAAACGAGTTATTCAAGCTAGGAAAGATTTATGTTTTCTGTATCCTAGTCCAATAAAATGGTGGGAAGATCTGAAAAGAGATTTGCAGGATTGGTATGGGATGTTTACTAAAACAAAAGCAAGGAATGAATATATTCAATATCTTGGCCTACGAGCACAATATTTACGTTCCTTAGCTAAAGGAGGCCTTAAGGAGGATGACAGGAAAAGGATGTTACACTTAAAGAATCAAATGAAACAATACTTAGAAAACTCAGTTAAGAAAATGGCTTTTAATCAGAAATATAACACTAAAGGCACTAGAGCAGATGTAAACCCTATGAGGAGGAATTACAGGGGTGGAAGGAGAATTTTGTTAGTCTTCGTGATAAACGGGATGCATAAAACCCAGAACCAAGACATTCTGCTTATAGTACAACAACACATGGTAGAGATTTTCAGAAAACTAGAGTTGGTGCATTAAACTGGAAAATGGATTTTGAGATACCAGCTTTAAATACACAGGATCAGGAAAGTTTAGTTGCCCCCATTTCAGAGTTAGATATTTTGGACGCCATTTCGCAGTTATCTAAACAAACAACACCAGGACAAGACGGGATACCGAATGATTTTTACAAACAGTATAGTGAAGTTTTGGTTCCGTGCCTAGAGGTTCCTTTTAATGCTATTTGGGAAGAAGAAAGATTGGCCCCCTCAATGAAGAAAGGAATACTGTTTTTTCTCTTCAAAAAGGGGGATCCCCTTGAGATTAAGAATTGGAGACCAATAACACTATTAAACTCTGATTATAAAATATTAGCAAAAATCCTCACAAAACGACTAGCAAAAGTAGCACAAACAGTGATCGTACAGGAACAGACTTGTGCGATACCGGGACGGAATATAATACAGAACTTAGTATTGATCAGAGATTTTGTGGAGCAAAGTTTAGGGAAGCAATTAGGAGGATACTTAATGACTGTGGATCAGGAAACTGCTTTTGACTCAGTATACCAAGAATATCTTTGGGAAGTTCTAGGTTACTATGGGGTTCCTTCGAAGTTCATAGAAATAGTGAAAGTTCTATATAAGGAGGCCCAAGCCATACCTTTGGTAAATGGTTTTTTAAGAATTCCAATTTTTTTAAAGAATGGTGTCAAACAAGGTTGTCCAATGAGCCCTTTATTGTATGTCTTTGGTCTGGATCCTATATTGCGGAACATAGGACAATGTTCTGAAATTGAGGCAATACGCAACAAAGATGGGCATGTTTTTTCTAAATTCACAGCTTATGCGGATGATTGTATTTTTGCAGTAGCAGATGGAGCTTCAGGTCACAAGGTCTTAAGTATAATACAAAATATGTATCAGGCCACAGGCATTAAGATTAATATGAACAAAAGTAAAGTCCTAATTTTAGGGGATAGTGAGGAAATAAAAAACTTTCCAATCCTAATGACAAAAGATCAAGTTAAAATTCTAGGTGTGTATTTTGGTACAAAAGACTCAGAGATTCAAAATTGGGATGAAGTTCATGATAAAGCCCATAGCAAAGTTCAAACTTGGTTGTCTTGGAAAATGTCTAAAAGAGAAAGTTTATCTTCTTAGGCCTATATAGCCTTATCTTTTGTATATCTCACATATATTTCCTTTGCCATATTGTATGCATACTAAAAGTTCTGGGCTTATTTTTTGGTTCTTATGGAAGCAGGCTAAACCCTGTCAAAAGGAATCATACATACAGACCAAGAAAGGAGGCGGTTTAAATATGTTAAACCCATAGTATACTTGTTCAGTAATTTTTTCTTTAGCTCTGTACTTTCTTTAATAAAGCTGACACCAGGGACCGGGCAGACCTGTATGCAGTTATGGGGCAAGTCTTTTTTTACGGCATGGGGTAAAGGGAAGTGGACTCCAGCAGAGCGTAAATTACCTGGATATGTTCAAAGTACACTTAAATACATTAGGACTTGGAAATTAAACTTAGCATGGTGTGGGAACGGAGGAAAGTTTTTATAAAACAATTTTGGATACATGGTATCATGAAAATCCTGTCTTCAGGTGCCTAATAGCATTAATGTTAGTCTATTATTGATAACATGTTAGAGGCCAGGATACCTTGGAAAATGCAAGATTTTGCATGGCTTTGTGGTCACCAGAAATTGTAAGTGAAACATAATCAGAAGTATAAGCAATTACAGGATAGGGAATGGGGAAAAATAATGTGCTGGGGTTGTGGAGACAATGCAGCACCTTTTTTGAATGTGTTCATATGCAGGATTTGGAAATTATTATCAGATATGTGGGGTGAAAAATTAATTTTATTAATAAATTATGATGTCTTGGTTTTAGGGCAAATTCCGGCCACCTGGGCAAAATGGGCACACAGTACAATTCATGTTATGCTGGTATGTATTAAATGGTCCATATGGCAGGCGAGATGCCAAAGATCTTTGCAAGGTAAGGTAATTTTGCAACAAGATGTTTTGTTTAATATTCAGAGGGAACTGGATAGCATATATACATACGAAATGAGCACGCTTGAAACAGATGTGGTTGTAAAATTATGGAAAAATTTTGATTGGCTGGGATAAACTTTCTAAGCAGGTAATAGGATTCTATTTTCAGTTTTTATGTGGTTTCCTTTGTTTATTATTTCTTTTGTATAGATTTATTTTTTGATCTGTGGATAGGTTTCTCGTGATGAGATTTCATTATATGTAATTTTGTTGGACTGTTTTTGAATATGAATAAAAATTTCCCCTACTCTTTTCGATAAGTTCCATGGGATCTTTAACATCCACCTGAACTACCACCAATCCAGGCAGATAGGACCTCGGTTTAATGTCTCATCCGAAAGACGGCACCTCAGAAATATACTTTTCTCTATCTTCAAAGTTGTTAAACACATTGATATTTTTTAGAGAGACAGCAAAATACCTGTTGCATTATTGTAATGTGATACGCATATAATACTCACCCCCCCCAAATGTTCTGCCAGCCCCCCCCCGCTGTCAGAGTCTGGCTACAAGCCTGTTTGTATTGTAACCAGGTAACTGCACTAGGCAAGAAAAAAAATGTCTGTTTTAAGTTTCAGTTTTAACTGTGGGGTAGGTAATAATTAATTATATGCAACATGGGTAGTTTCACTGTAGTTACTCATTTGTTGCATGTAACTAAGTTGCAATTGCAATGCAGTTACACTGTAACTACAGTGTCATTAACTCATTTGCTCCCGGTGGTCATTTTGGGTCAGATCTAGCAATGGATGGTTCTGACACCATATGGTGTCTATGGGAACAAATATGTTTTAAAGAACTTAAATTACTATCAAAATGTGTATTTTCGGGAATGGCCTGGGATGAACAGAGTTAACAACTAGACTACAATGAATATAATAAAATGTGACATAAATCAATCTCTAAAAGCAGCCCAGTTTGTCTTTTTAATGACCTCCTTACACAAATGTCTCTGTTTTGGGTTGTCTGCTATTATCACCCCTAAATCCCTTTCCTCTTCAGTCTCTCTTTGTAGTTTTCTCCAGTTAGGAAATAACTGGCTCCCTTCTACCCAAGTACAAAACTGACCACATTCTGACACTGGATTTCATATCTCACTTTGCCTTCCAGCTCACTAACCTATCCAAGTTCCTCTGGAGCCCATTTGCTTCTTGTAGCTAACCACAGTCCCACCCACCATGGGTGCAGACTAAAGGGGGGGGGCTGCAGGGTTCAAGTCCCAATCAAAGTTACCAATGATTTCCTCTGTAAACTGGTTATGAGCACTCCCAAATCCCAGTGACTTATAGTTAGGCCTCCCACCATGGCCTCAGTAAAAGTCAGCACCCCGTCACCCACTGTACAATATGTTAATGTACCAAATATTAAAAAAAATAATTTAAGGCAGGCCCAGAGTCGCTAAGGGTTGAAGTGCTGGACGCCACACCTTGAGCCATGCTGGTGACCTTGGTTCAGGAACGAGCCCGGGCCACCAGGGGTCGGAAGGGGAGAGAGAGAGAGAGGATTGAGCATCCAGAGGACTGCTCTCCTTTCTTGGGGAGGGAGGGATTACCATCCCACTCGTCAATCTCCCTCTAGCGGTGGCTGGAGAGAGATGTGGGCTGGAAGGCACGTAGCCGACATATGCTGTTGGTAGGGAGGGGGGCAGAGGAAAAAATGGAGGAAAATGGAGCTGGCAGGCTCTGTGATGACCTTCCAGTGCCCGTCTGGCTCCCCTAATATTTGGATTTCTGTTCAGGGGTGGGTGGAAAGCCAGCACCCCTTTGCCTCAGCCCTGTCATGGGTGGGGAAACCCGTGGGGGATCACAGGGGATGTCAGATGGGGGAACGGGGGGTCGGAGACTGAGTCTCTCCAAGGGAGAGACTGAAGCCACCTGCCAGGCTCCCAGAGGGATAAACAGATAATAGAAAAAACAAAAAGAATAATTTATTTATTTAGTTTGTATTTACCAGGTAAGTGCACTAAACATTCAGTACCTATTTGCAGGCACAACCTGGAAAGAGACAACAATGAACACTAGGGCCCACATATTTAAAGGAGATGCACTGCCCCAAATGGATATGTGCAGCACATCTCAGAAAATCCATGAAAGCACGATATTTGAAAGAGAGAGATGTGTCAAGCATTGCCAAATACACGATTGTGCAGAAATAATGTATGCATCTCAAAAAAATGGGATGGGTGCATGAATATGCCGCGCATCCATATATTCAGCCAAAATGTGCAGCGTATCTGCCACGCATCCCAGAAGTATGCCGCGCAAAGTCAGGCAGACAACAGGATGGCCTAAATCGGCCAGCCACCCACAGGAAAACAGCGGAACTGTAGACAGGTCTTCCTGAGATAACCCTTGTAGGTGCACCAGGACTTGCTCCAGGCACCCATACACAGCAGTCATGCCAGAAAAGAAGTACCCAAAGCAACAGGTGCCAACACACCATGGGCACCGCCCAGAGAGCCATCCCACACCCCACACCCAGGATGCAGACACCGAGGTGCCACATGCCAATGCTGTCGGGTGCTCCAGCACACCAGTGGAGCAGATGGCCACACAGTAGTATACGTACATGGGGCCATGGCCTACAACAATTTGGCCTGCAGGGCACCACCCTGTGGTGGCATGCACCCAGGGTAATGTCTAGGGTAATGGTGCCCAGGTAGCCTGGTGGTATGAGTTGCAGCCTTACACAGGGCAGGGACTGACCTGTGGCACACACCCATGATGGTACACCACAGGTGCACACAGGTGGGACTCACCCACTCTGGTACCTAGTTACCCTCTGTACATTGCCATTCCATGCAGTTATCACCATGTTCCTCTCATATGGGGGTGTGGGGGACTGGGAGGTGACTGTACATTGCATACGGAGCTGGTGTATCACATGCATGTGGTATACCAATCAGACTGTGTCACCCTGTGCCCTCCCCATTGCTTGTCTAGGTGGGCCCCTGTGGCCATTGCCCAGGTGAGCCCACTGTACCCCAATCCAACCCTGTACATGGTTATGGGTAATAGCACTGTATCTAGGCCAAAGCAGTCCACCCACCCACACACAAGCATTCCATTACACCTGCCTGCTAGGCTGCAGTACCTCCTATTCACCTTTGTGGAGTGCTGGGGCAGCCCTGCAAAGCTGGAACTGCACATGCCTGAGGTATGCAAATGGCCGGAATACATTCCAGTAATGAGCACTGCATGTAGGGAATGGGCTTGGAATGTGCAATGAGGCCATTTGCATATCCCAGCTGAATATTGCAATTTTGCGCACTGCGCATGTGGCCGCCTATCTCGCATTTCCCTATGCTCCGTATAGGGCTCAGGTCACCTGTTGCACTATGCATCTCCTACTGCATGATCGCACATGTTCAGGATATTGAGCCAGACATGCGTGATCGCATCTCTCGGCGCATCTTCTGAATATACCATTATTTTGTGCCAGTGCATCTCAATTGCACAGTGCAGGCACTTGCATGATGCAGCCTGGGACTTTTGAATATGGGGCCCTATTACAATACATTACAAATAATGCAAATCAATACATAGTGGTACATCAAGATGACACATTTACAGTGCATGACAGGGAGTCTACAGGAACGACATACGGT
Source organism: Neoceratodus forsteri (assembly GCA_016271365.2). NCBI lineage: Eukaryota > Metazoa > Chordata > Ceratodontiformes > Ceratodontidae > Neoceratodus > Neoceratodus forsteri. The sequence goes on from CM057449.1 coordinate 486,681,096, forward strand.
GTCACAAATCCGCTCTGGGGGTCAGGTCCTCTGCTCCCAGAGTGCCCAACCTTGAAGTGCAATTCGTCATCAGGGAACAAACAGGGACACCCTCCTGTTTGTTTTGGGTCTGAGCAAACTACCAGTCTCAACTTCTGGGGTTAATTATGAACCCTTTTTAGCTAACACATCCAGGTAACAGGTCCAAATATCACACTGTCTTTGGGGAAAGCAGTGCAATGCTTGACCCAGCGGGCATACAACCAACTTGGTTCACAACCCCCTGCCGACTCAAGTGAGACACCAGTATTTTCTTATCTTGCTGGATCTTTACACAGATCCTAGTTAGCGTGGCTGCAGATGGCGACACACTAAGCAATTTAACAATTATGTCAGAATTATCAATACTGTTCCACCATTCACACTCAAAATGAGAAAATGTCTCAGCAGGTTTTATGGAAAAACAAAGTTTATGAAAATTAAAAATAGTAAATAAATACAGTACGTAAGACAGAGATATATACATTAAGGTTACAATCAGAGAAATAAACTGAAAATTTCAAATTAAAGTGCCTTGCAACTGATTAGCTAGTTCTACCTTAGTGTTCAGTTGGCAAGGGGTTCACACTTGAATTACCAGTCTTAGCAGAAGTGGTCTCTCTTGAGTCCAGGAACAAAGTGTCCCTTAAAAGTCCAGAACAAAAGTGTCTGTCTTGGAAGACAAAACACAGAAGTATACAATGTTCCCCAGCAACTTGACAATATCGGGGGGAGGTGTCCCACCCTGCTGTGAGGTCTTATTTATTTATTTATTAGTTTGATAACCGGGTAAGAACACTGGACCATTTTCAGGCATGACCCGGGCCAAGACAATGGCACAGGAGCAAATGAAAGCATCATACATGAATCATGAAGGCAAGTTACACAAATAATGTCCGGAGGAAAACAAATGATAGACGAAAGATACAGCAACAGTCCTTTACAATAAGTTGGTGCAGAAAACATAATACATGGTAAACTTGGTTTAAAGAACAGCAATACATACTGGGTGTAGGTAAGCAGGGCAGGCAAAACAAGAGGAGGGAGTGGTAAAAGCTAAGGTGGAGGGCAGACAAATGAGAGATAGGGAGGATAACACAGCAAACACCAGGGATGATGTTCAGGGGTAGGGAAACACTACCCAGGGAAGCAATGGCAGAAGGATGCAGATAATAGCCAGTCCTTGAGATGTGATTTGAACAGGCACTGGGTGTCCAGGGCATGGAGCTTAGCAGGCAGTCGATTCTATAGTGAGGGGGCTGCAGCCAACAGTGCCCTCCCACCCATGTTTGTAGATACTCTGGGAATATGGAGGGGGGATAGTGTTAGAGCGAAGACAGTGATTCACAGCTCTAACTTTAAAAATCTCTGCAAGAGGGGATTCTTGTCTGGTGCGGATGGCATTATCAACCAAGCAGTAGAGAGAAAAGTCAAAGCGGCCTTGTAGTGGGAGCCATCCTGTGCCTGATACAGGGCACAGTGGTGGTGGAAAAAGGGGCCAATAAGGCAAAGTGACAGGCACTACTGCAGGCAGTGGAGAGTTTTGCCATGAGGGTGGAGGTTGACCTAGTGTAGATGGTGGAAAAGTAGTCGGGTATGGGGAGTAGGTTACCCTGGACTATGGCTAGTCGGGCCTCGAGGGTGAGGTAGTGTCTCGAGTCTGTAGGCAGCACCCAGTTTTTGGTGTATCCTGTGGTATCACAGCTCTGTGATGATGCTGGCTGTGAGGTCAATTTCATTCCTGCATAATTACTTAGTAGCATGCAGTCGCACAAGACAAAATGTTTCAGCTTACTACCCTTTTGAAATCTGCAGCCTCAGCAATATTCCAATGATTAAAAAAAAGCCTGTTTTCTCATAAGTGAATCACAGAACATGGTTTATGGCTAAAGCCACCAATTTTCCAAGGCCTAAAACTGGGATGGGCCATCCTGACCATGACCCCCCCATGTCACTCCCATGGGCACCGCCACAGACAATGCTGCACACAATCAATTACATTTTTGCTGCTTGTTCTGGTCATGCCGCCCCACAGTAACACCAGTAACAAACATCCACATTAAAACAATACATCATTCTGCTGCAGCAAGTTCCAAAGCATGATGTACAGAAAGTTCATTAGAAGCAAACCTGTGTTCAATTGTGATCAGATATTTGAGCTGCATGTATTGCTCCTCCTGATAGTCTCATCCAACCCACTTACACTCATCTCAATTGCTGAGCAAACTTAACTTCAGTGACTCCCCCCACCTTCCACAACAGATTATTTTCACACACTTCCCTACAGCTGATCAGGTTTGGGTACCTTAGTTCACTGCTGCCGGCCCCTTCTCTGTCTGGAGTCCCTCTCAGCTGCTGGCAGGCAGACGTCCACATGTGCTTGTTTGCACTACTACTCAGTCTAATCTAACAGAAAGGAACATGCTTTACTGTGCTCCCACTGACATGCTTGCAGTGCAACACAGGCACAGGGATTAAAGTTGCAAATTGCTGTCCAGCCTGAGCAGTGCCACAGTGGTGCTGAAATAACTGTCACTCACGGATTAGCAGTCTGAAAAAAAAGGGACAAAACTAGGACAAGTAAGCAAAAACCAGGACAAAAGTGACATTTTGCAAAACCTGCGGGGACACTGGGACATGCTGCTTAAAATAGGGACTGTCCTGGGAAAACAGGGACTGTTGGTAGCTTTATTTGTGGCAGGTTAGGATTACCACCTTTTGATGTTTCAAAAAAACATCCTGATGAGCTATTTCACATAGCTGGTTAAAACTTAACATAGCTCTGCCAGAAGAACAGCTTCCCTTTTGGTAAGCCATAAAATGCAGCATTTTCAGTGATCAAAGCACCAGATCTCAGAGAACATGAGTTTTTTAACAGTTACACAGCTTTCGGCAGATCTGTGTGAAAACAGGAAAAGGAAACCATGGCCATCTAGCTCTAGCAAGCAACTGCCGTTGGGGTCAAAAGATCAGGCCTCTTTAAAAACTAGTATTTTTCCATCGGCCTGCTGACCCTGCCATGTTCCACAAGCAGAACTCCCATAAAAAAAAACATATATATCAAGATTATGTACAAATAACTGGCAGACAGCTATTCTTGCCTCGCACAATACATGCTGTGAATAACAACCAACTCCACATAAGACGTTAGAATGCAACTCAGGAAGTCAAACATCAACCATAGTTACACACAGGAAGTGATATTCTCAGTAGTGAAATGTAAACAACAAAAAAAAACTCGCGCTCGCTTCCTCTATGTGCTGTGCCACCCCTACTCTCTGTTCCCATCCCAACAGGAAGAAAAAAAACATCCCACTCCCTCCCTCTGTGCGCTGTACTGCCCCAACCATCCATTTCCATCTTGACAGGAAGAAAAAGACCCTCCCACTCACACAGTTTAGTTTAGTTTAGTTTATTAGTCTAGGAATTAATACCTTTGAGCCAGGGCTCTTTTACAAAGGTTCCATGTCACAAAGAACATTTAACAAAGCACGATACACATTACAGGTAAAACCAGACAGGAAAGTTACATCATAAATTTGCTATTAACGGTTTAAGGCAGTAACGTTTTTAAGTTTCATAGAAAAACAAGCTATAACAGGTTCAGCGAGTAGACAATTTTGAGTTAAGGAAACTTCCAGGAGAGGGTGATCATTAGGCGCAAAAGGAGGCTAGAGAGGAGGAAAAGGTGGTGAGCGGGAGAGTAAGTGAGAGGGACAGGAAAAGGGGGGAGTGAGTATGGGTGGGAGACAGGAAGTAGTAGAGATACCAGAGGGTTCATTAGTCAGGAGGAAGAGGTCTCAGATGTGAGGATGGACATGAGGAGTAGTAGTCTTTATCTAGCGCAATCACAGTTGCTAGTGGTGGTGAGGTGGGCATGAGCATGGATTTGAAAGCTTCAAGCGAGGTTGAGGATAGAGTAGGTGGACTAAGCATCGAACCATGTTGGGGCCCTGTGTCTGAAGATCTTTGTCCCTGTGCAGTCCGGCATCTCGAACCAGGAAAGGTTGGCGTCAGATCTGGTGGAGGGTCGTGAGCCAGGATTCAGTCAGAGTAGGTTTTGAATACATAATGGAGTCAGTCCCAAGATAGATTTTTTGCCATTGTGCAGGTGAGATAAAGACGATTTGATAGGTTCAACCAGCCTGATTCATAGTACAGATCACACATGTGAGTCAGTCTTTGAGCCCCTGAGGAGTAGCAGGCCTTATTTAGAGTGATTGAGATACTTTAGAGCAGTGGAGGTAGCTGAGCCATAAATAATAAGGCCATAGTCAATGACTGAGATTATGGAACTCTGTATAGCTATTCTCAATGCAGTGATTTAGAAATTGACGGTTACGGAATAGTATTCCAAGGCGTTGGTTCACTGTTTCGTAGTGTTGTCATTGTGGATAAAGGTGAGCCCTTGGTCAAAAGTGATGCCAAGGTATTTGAAAGTATTTACTTGGTCCAGTGTAATTCCCGCAGAGGTTTGTATGGTGAGTGGAGTATGCCTATTTTTGTTTTGGTGATTGGAGACGAGCATGGCTTTTGTTTTATTGTGGTTTAGCACAAGCTTACTATCCAGGAACCACCTTTCAACACTAGAGAAAACAAGTTGCAGGCTTTTTCGTAGGGAGTTTGGATCCTTGTGGGAAGAGAGAATTACAGCATCATCAGCGTATAAGATTATTTTCTCCTGGCAGATATCTGGGAGGGAGTTAAGGAACAGGCTAAAGAGGAGCGGTCCAAGAATTGATCCCTGTGGTACACCCGAGAGAACTGGTTTGAAGTCGGAGAGTTCATTAGAGATTTTTACAGCCTGTGACCGATTGGACAGGTAACTTTTTACCCAAGCACAAGGACCTTCAGCCAGACCTAGGCTAGAAAGTAGGGAGGTAAGTAGGCCATGATGGACTGTGTCAAAGCTTTTGTAAGATCGATAAAGACTGCACTGTTTGGCACCCTTTGTCCAGGGCTGAGTGGACTTCTCCAGAGAAATCAAGTAAGGCTGTTGTTGTACTATGTCCTTTCCTAAAGCCGTGCTGTTGATTACAGAGTAGATTGTATTTGTCCAGGTAATGAGAGAGTTGGTCTGCCACTATTCGTTCAAGTGCTTTGGAGAGGGGAGGGAGTATTGATATTGGTCGATAGCTTCCTGTTGAGGTTTTGTCCCCCCCCTTTGTGCACTGGCGTAACTATGCCAGATTTCCATTTGTTGGGAAATTGACTTTGGCAAAGTGACAGATTAAGAATTTTTGTAAGGGGGTGAATTACTTCATCCAGGGTGAGAGACAGGATTTTTAGATCTAGCGTGTCACTACTTGTTCTGGATTTGGAGCAGGCCTTTCTTATGTACTTGTGTGCTTGTGCACTTTGATTTTCTTGAAGTAAAATTGTGGTTTGTCACGAGGGTAGTTTTGTGATACTAGGCTAGGCGAGATTAGTCCGAGAAGAAATCTGGGGAGGACCCACTAAGGTCTGTGAATGTCTTATTAAGCGCATCTGCAATAGACTTTGGGTCAAGAGTGGTGGATCCATCAACTTTCATAATGGTAGGTGACGATTTTGATTGTTTACCCATTATGTTTCAGATGTTGTCCCAAAAAGCTCTTCCATCACCCCAGCTGGATTCAAGGGCATTTTTGAAATAGGCACTCTTCATTTGCCTAATTTGTGAGGTACATCTATTTCGTGCCTGCTGTGCCAGTCTGTGTGCTATGCCACCCCCACCCTCTGTACCCAACCCGCTAGGAAGAAAAAAAATCCTATCGCTCCCTCCCTCATTGCTGTGCCACCCCCACCCTTCTTTCCCATCCTGGTAGGAAGAAACAAAAACTCCCTCTGTGCACTGGGCTACCGTTTGTCCCCCACACCCGTGTGTGTGTGTGTGTGTGTGTGTGTGTGTGTGTGTGTGGTCTCCACTCTTCCTGTTCTCTTTGATTCCACCATTGACACTCTGCAGGATTTGTGCATGCCCCAGTGTTTTTTTCTTCCTTCAGCTCCCACTAATCAGACTCCACAAAAAATTACCCTGTGCAGTATGTAGAAGCAATCACCCAATCCTCTCCTTCCTCTCAGGACATCACAGTACTCTGGAACACTCAACAGTCAGCAATGTCCTCAGCAGCAGGTAAAAGAGACTTTCTTCCCAGGGCTCACTGGACAATAGAAGATAAAACAAAATACTTGGCTAAATACAGTAACTCCAAACACATCACTGTCTAAAATATGTATTTTTCAACCTCTCACAAGATGTACTCATACCTGGTATAAAAATACAGTCAACCATATAAAATTTAATCACAGCACAGCTATCCCTCAGTGTTGCCTCGTTGAGTTTAGAATAGGTAAAATAGTTATAATTTAGATGATTTATTTGTGGATTGGGCTATATAATATGTAGTATTGTTTTGCAGATAAGTATTATTATCACCTTTATCAAAATCAATACCTAAAATTTGGACCGAGCCCAGTACAACAAGAACGCCTTGCAGCTCTGTAACCTCAGGAAAGGCAATGTGCAGAGGATAAAAAAAAACTCTTAGATTTATTAAGGTAGGAGCCTGCAACATCCAAAAAATTAGAAAAATGATGTAACACCTTATCTCCAGAGGTCAAATCGGCAACAAAGACACAGACATCATCAGCATAAGCTGAAATTTTGGCCTCAAGGGTACTATGAGGGGAAGCAATACCAAGAATCCACACATCTTGGGCAATTGTACGTAAAAGTGGATCCAAACTAAAAACATAAAGCAATGGACTCAGAGGGCAGCCTTGTCTCACCGCCTGACGAATAGGGATATAGGAACCCAAGTAACCATTTACCAGGGGCATAGCATAAGCATGACTATAAAGCAAAGCAATCCAGGTTTTAAAGTGATCAGGAACTCCATAGGTTCGTAAAACCTGAAACAAATAACTATGCGGGCCCTGATCAAAGGCCCTTTGTTGATCCATGGACATAAGAAAACCCTTTATAACATCAGCTTTACCAAGCTCTATTAGTTCCCGAAGCAAAAGGAGATTATTATAGATAGATCTGCCCGGTACTGAACAGGATTGGTGTAGGGAAATCAAGTGTGGAGCTATGGACAACAATCTGGTATTCAATATTTTCATTAAAATTTTAAAATCCGTATTAAGGAGACTTAAAGGCCTCCAATTGGAAAGTAAAGTTCTATCACCTTTCTTATATAACAAAATTTGAATTGAAGTACAAAAATGGAAATCGAGAGTGTGACGTTGCAAAACCCAATTAAACGCTACTGTGAGCACATCACAAACCAAAGGACTACAGGTTTTATAAAATTCTGCAGGCAAGCCATCAATACCAGGCGCCGTGTAATTCCGTAAACGGGAAATTTCTCTTTTAACCTCATCAACACTAATCGGAACAACTAAAGCCCGTAATAGTATATCAGAACAAGGGGCAATATGGAGAGAGGAAAGGAATTGTTCTACACCAGCACTATCCACTGGAGATGCAGCATATAAGTCTGAAAAACGCGAGGAGACTGCTCGCAAGATATCCGGAAATGCAATGTAACTAATACCAGCAGTATCCACAACTTCAGTCAGAAGGCGATCCACAGAATGCCTGTGACTACAATCCAAAACATCCCCCAAAGCAGATTTATTAGCAGAACAAACCCTATGTTCATGTAACAGGGAAGTAGCTCTAGTATACTGTAGGGCAGTCATTTCTTTTTTCACATTCTGTACCTGTGCTGTCAAAGATAAGCCTTGTGAGTGTATAGCTGAATATAATGTTTCCAACTGCATACATAAAGACAAATATCTCTTATATTTAGTCACTGCAGCATATTTAGATGTTCTCCTAGCCAAAGTAGAGATTTCAGATTTAGTGAGTAGCCACCAATCTAACAAATCTTGGAAAGTCCAGCTAGTGACATACGAGCTTTCAACAAATCATGAACTTGGGCCAAAAGCCTGTCATCAAGTAGCAGTAAAGAATTCAGTTTCCAATATCCCTGCCCCAATTTAGCATGAGGGCCTACCCCTAACATAGCAGTTACCACATTATGGTCTGAAATCTCCACTGGAATCGTTTGAGCTTTAATCACCCTCAAAGCTGCAGAGACAAAAAGAAAATCAATCCTAGTGGATAAGGCGCCCTTAAAAAAAGTATGTCCACCAGTAGGATGACAAACCCTATAAACATCCTGTAAATGACCTTGGACAACAGTATGATTGAGACAATGAGTATCACAGAAATCCTTATCAGTCCAGGCCCCCCGATCTGATTTATGCACTACACAATTAAAGTCACCACCCCATGTGAGAAAGTATGACATGAACAAAAAAGGCTGCACCTCACGAAAGAGATCCACTCGACCTTTCTTCATAACTGGTGCATAAATCACAATTAATCTCCAAGTGTAAAGTAAATAAGTAAAATCCAATATTAAGGCCCGTCCCATAAGAAGTTCAACCCACTTGGTAACATGAAATCCATCACCCCTAAACAACACCCCAACACCACTACATGTGTCTAATCCTAAAGAAAAAAAAGAAGGACCCCATCGGCAAAGCTTTTTGGCCATATTAACCAAAGGAAGGGTACTGAGACGGGTATCCTGAATAAGGCAAATATCACATGCCAAATCACTCAAAAGTTGAAAAGTAATCAGGCACCTACGAGCATTTTTCACACTGTTCACATTGAGGGTGGCTACAGTGAGATGAAATGCCATGGTCATGAAAGAGAATCAGATAAAGGGTAGAAATAAAAATAAGTCAACATCAAGTAACCCTTCCCTTTCTAGTACTTCTCCGGGATCTCACCCCAACTGCGAGGGTCGAGTATCCATAGGCAACTCCTTTGATTTATCATTCTCAGAATCAGAGGATACCATAGGTTGTGAGGAGGTATCAGAATCAGCTTCCACATCGGAAGACTGAGTGTGACGGGACAGGACCTCAAATTTATTGCTTAAGGGAACAGAGCCACAAGGAGAAGATGCTTTAGCCAATTTGGCCCTACCTGTAGTCTGTTTTTGAGCCCGCTTTTGTCTGGAACGCTAGACTCAAGAGGGGCATAATAATAATATCCAGAGGTTTGTCAGGGACAGGCACAGGTTCAGCAGGAACTGGAGAAACAACAGAAAGAGGGGAGGGGTGGACGTAGAGGAAGGGTCCTGTACAACCAGTCATGGAACTTCCTGTAAAGGAGGCTCAGAGGAAGGTTCAGATACAGAAACCACTGACTGGGGAGCAGGCACCACAATATCAGGGCATAAAGGGGGACCAGTGACTACCTTAACATGCGAAGAAAGGGACTTCACCGTAGCAATATCCTTTTTCTGGGCATTAAGAAGGATCACATCCTGATCCAGGCTATCTTCCCTGTTATGGGAAGCCCAAGGACAGGATCTAATACCATGACCTAGTTCTTCACACAGGTTACACTTTAGTTCAGAATTACAATCTGCACTAGCATGGCCAAAAGATAAACAAAGGGAACATCGTAATCTATCACAGGCTGCACTGAGATGGGAAGGGGAGCCACATTTAAAACAGGTACGAGGCTGCCCCACATAGAAGCAATGCCCCCGTTCCCTACCTAAAAACAAACTATTAGGTAAGTGTATGGGACCCACATTCGTATTTCTAAGTCGCACCCTATAACGCCAACCACCAGTCCACAAGTGTTCAGAGTCAAATATAGGCTGTGGCAACCCCAAGACATCACAGCGTTTAGCTAACCAATGCATAATATTACTAGCTGCTACATTCTCATTTCGAAACAAAATGGTGACAGTTTAATAGAAGGTCTAGTAAGTGGGATAGCCCGAAATGGTAGCCACAACTCAATGTATTTAAGAGTATCGTACTTTGTCCAGAATCGATCTAATCCTCTAGGGCTTTGAAAACTAATGCCATATAAGGAAGAACCTGATACATGAATCAATGCAAATATTTTGTTTGTAAAAAAAAACAAAGATCCTTTCAAAAGTGACTTTCCCAAATAGAGACGGTCTGGAGCTACATCAAGACCCCCAATATACTGAAGGCGGACCGCATTCTGTCGTTGAAGAGGAGGGGGGGAGTTCCGAAACGTATCCCTTCTATGAAATTCTTTCCAAGTAGATTTAGCCTTGTCCCCAGGGTCAGGAGAAGGGCCCAGAAGAGGGTCAGGGAGCGAGACATCCATGTCCATTCTATCACCCCATGCTGGTCCCTGAGAGCTAGGGCCTTCATCACCCGAAGAGGAGGGAGGCAAAGAAGGAATTTTATCCAGCAGAGTAGTATCCAGTGCAGGATGCTGAACATCCTCAGCACATAAATCCAAATCCGGGCTACCAGGCAAAGGTGGAGGCATGTCCATCAAGGAGGGCTGTTGCCCTCCACAACCAGGTATCGGGCTATGGGCAGGGTCAGGCATCCAGTGCCCTGAACTGCCTGGTTTCCAACCTGTACTCCACAGGGAGGCCTCTAAAGTCACAGGTAGTGGGCTAGAACAAGGCAACAGAGCAGGAGGAGGCAAAACAGACAAGACAGTCTGCGTATTAGGAGGTGAAACACACGGTCTAGGATGCATAGTACTCACAAGTTCACCAGGCAAAGTCGCCGCCGAGTTCAAAGACATAGAAGACACTGCTCAATCCAGATTTGTAGGAACCGAAAATTCCAACGGAGCATGGTGCAACACTGGTAGGACCGGTGCTACAGAAGATTGTTGCCGACTCTGCACCTCCAAAGAGCCCGAAGATACCGCATCCGTAATGAAAGTAGGAAGATCCTCCACAGCCTCTAGTTCTGGCGACAGAGTCCGTGTCTCAGGAGAGGCCGACTCAAAAGGGCTAACGTCATCAACAACAGCAAGTACCTGGTCCCAATGTGCAGCAAGGAGGGACTTCAACCAAAGTTCATCCGCAGGCAAAAAATCTGATGATGCAGATGCAGACTAAGCAGGTAAAGATTCATCTGGTACAGCAAGATCCACAAGCATATCAACAAAATGGTCAGACATCCTCAGTACTTCAGGCTCCAAAGCTGGACCTGCAGGAGCGGAGCTCTGCTCTCCTGCAGGTACACCAGCAGACTGACTGGGTCCCACGAATGAATCCATGATATAACAGTGCCCCCACACAGAGTAGGGGAATTTGCCCGGTGCAATGGCCAAATTTCCTCCATTCATGAAAAATACCACCAACAGCTTAATCTGGTTTGAGGTCAGTTGGCATTCATTTGTATCGCCCTCCCCCGGGTCGTACCTGAAAATAGGCAGGATTTGTCTAGTGCACTTACCTGGTCAACAAAAACTAAATAAATAAATATCTGGCAGAGATAAAGCTCGGTGAGTATTGACTTCCATGGAATAGGTGCAAAGCTAAGCCCCCCAATTTTATATTTTTTGTTACAGCTATAGTCAAGGCCCCTACTTTTCTGCAGCACAGTGGGACCAAGTTCTACGGCAAGACTACCATTTGCCGTAGAACTTCTGCAGCGGTGGTTTGTAATTTCTGTGGAAGTTCTGCGGCACTAACAAACTACCACATCACAGTGTCAGCTCGTCATCCTGACTTCACTTTCATGGCAGTGGTTATAGCAATCAGGATGGTGGAAAGCACAGTAACACTAGTTCAAAAAATAACAGACCTATAAAAATAATTTTATGCCTAAAAAAGCAAAACAAATGTCTCTCCCTTAAGGTCCTAGCCTGTTGCATAAATGACATATGCACAGGGGATCTCATGTGATAAATAAGGTATTTCTTTATGCATGCTATCTATCCCACTAATGAGGTTTCCACTGTCTATCACTTATATATTTGTATGTGCTTTCTACACCACTCATGAGGTTCCCACTGTGTATCACTTATATATTTATATGCAATCTGTAACATACATACAAATATGCATATGTGTGTGTGTGTGGTGAGAGAGACAGAGATACTCTTGTGTGTGTGTGTGTGTGTGTGTGTGTGTGTGTGTGTGTGTGTGTGTGTGTGTATTTTTTTTAATTTCCATGAACTTGCATCCTCATTCATACAGGTCCCATTGGAAATGGAATAGAGGAGTTATTGCAAAACTCATTTTTCTTGTCAACCTGCTTTCCCAGACACACTGTGTAACACCATTAGGCCATGACATGCATGTGAACGAATTGTGAGATACAGCTCTCCGGACCATCACAATGTGTCCACCATGTGACAGAACACTGCACCATACCTTCCCAGGCTCCGAGCAGTGATGTGTTCCACCAATCCTTGTGCTGCCCAACCAGCTCCCAGAGCTAATCTCTGAACCTGAGTTGCCGGCACGGAAACACAGCATGCTACCCTCTGGCCCAACAGCTGTCCCTGCACACAACATTTCTCAATAACTTGTAGGTGATTCTATCAACCAATGACAATATGTAATCAATAACCCTGGCAAAAATGCGTACAGTGCAATTATTTATTTAACAGGTCTATTCTTTCAACAGGTCTACACATTATTATATTTCACTTTTCTGGGCATAATTACTTTGTTTTTTCTTAAAAACTGAGACAGTTAAATTCATTTTACCAGTTATTAATTTCAGATAGCGTCTCTATACCTTAAAGGCAAAATAGGTTTGTACAAAGTGAGGTATGGACTTAACAGGTCTGTGCTATTGACAAGATTTTGTTTAAGCTGGCCCTAGTGCAACAATGTAAGACTAAAAATTGTATTAGGCTGTAGTGCAGGTTGAGCAAATATCACCATGCATGACGTGCTGTGCCACCGTCTCTGGCAGTGGGAGCTGTGGTAGATAAGTGACTGTTCATTTCTGTTGCAGAATGCAGCCATTTCATTAGCTAATGTATGATGTTATAGCAATGATAACATCACATTCTGAACATATAGGGGGGTTTTGGATATAAAAAGAGGGGAAGGGAACCAGATTATATGTATAAACAGAAATATTAATAAAAAATCACCAAGATGAGTTAATTCTATGGCAACCGCAGAACTTGTGGTAGACTGCAGTTCTATAAACCCCATGTACGAGAATTCTAGGAGCCTTGGGTATAGTCAGTAGGCCATGCTCAGCTGTTTGCAGTGGGTAGGAGTTCTAAAAGGCTGAAGGTGCGAGGCAAGGGAAGCTGGCATCTGCTTGTGAATGATATTAAATATGACACCCCCTACTGTAAAATCACGCAGGAGGGAGGGAGGGAGGAAGGAGCCACTTCAGTATGTCACAGTGGTGTATTTGGTGACTGGCAGCTAGGGCAAAGTGGCAGATATTATTGAATACCATGTCCCATTGCTGTAGAGTGGATTTGGTACAGAAGGCAAAAAACAGGTAATCCATATAAGACCTTCTAGGGAACTGATGCACATTCTGAACATTGAAATGAAGGGGGTTAAAACAACAACATGCGGCTGCGCTTCAGTGCACCTTGTCGGTGCATATTCAGGGACAGCTAGCCCCGGCTCAGATCGTAATCAAGTAAAAGAAAATGCACTCTTAATAGAACTGCACTACTCAGCTTTAAACTGCTGACAGAAAATTTATTTTAAAGCACATACAGTGCCCTGTCCCTTACACAGCAACATAGGGTTCAGTGATTTTAGTGCACAAGTGCAACATAACAACCCTGAGCAGACAACCGGTCACAGTAAGGGAGACCAGTTACCAAGACAAGTAGGGGACACAGCCTGTGGCTCTAGGAGCAACCATTTAAGAGAAACTACAGGAAGTGTTTCTTCGCACGCTGGATTGCTGGGGTCTGGAATAATCTGCCAAGTAATGTAAGAGAGGCAGAAAGATTAAAATCCTTTAAATCTGGAAAGGTGAATGAAGAAGGTAGATCTCTATGACTGCTGTAAAGCAGCAGACAGTCATAATGTGCTAAATGGTATACTTCTGTCTCTAAATCCTAAGTTCTTGAAAAGCCTTGAACTGTCCCCAGCTGACTGCAGAATTATTTTTTTGTTTAGTAAGCTTTTTGTGCATCCAGTCTTCCCCTTAATGCCCTAACACAGCTTCTGCCCCACCCCACACAACAACTCACCATACCCAGGCCTACCCCCAGGTGGGCCGCCGGGTGGGTGCCCCTTCCCCATGGTCAATGTAGGCTAGCCCTGGCCTACCCCCCAGGGTTGGGCCATGGGAGAAGGACCCCCCGGCGGACACTGGTGGCAGTGGGAGCAGCGCCAGAGCAGGGGTGTCATGGCCGAGAGACTGGAGATTTTGTTATCTGTGCAGCAGTACCTGGGGGCGTGGACATGCAATGATGTCCCACATCCACCCTGCCCCCCACAGGTAATGCCACCGACACAATGGGTCCCCCCAGCCTCCGCCAGAGGTATGCTGTGTGTGTTGGACACTCTAACCCCTCCCCCCAGAGAAGGAGAGCAGTCCCTAGGATGCTCAGTCCTTCTTGCCCCTGCTGGCCCTCTGATGTCCCGAGTCCATTTCCGGATGCTCTGCCTCTGCAGCTGACTGCACAATTACCTTTGGGACATCACAGACTGTTGGGTAAGCACAATGACGTTATAAAAAAATCTTTAAGATCAGATGGAGACAATTACATGTTAGGGCTGTGCGAATTCCCTTACTCTGTGAGAATGTGTACTAGGCATCCCAAGATACTTGGCCATTCAGTCAAAATTAAAGAAAATCAAACAATACATAAAAAACCCTCTAGTGCTTTTCTTGTGTCCAGGGCTAGTCCCTGGGCCACCCCTTTTCCTCCCCAATGATGTCCCACCCTGAGTCCCCTTCCCTGTTCTTCTACACTTACTCTTCTAAAAAAAAAATTGCAGGCACCTGGCATTTTGCCAGGAGCCGTCACATGTTTTATAAAGTCCACAGCGTGACACCCCCCAATCCTCAAAAATAATTCTTAGTAATGTAGCCCCTCCTCCAGACTCCTGCTTCATTTTTCAGCGGGGGCATAAATAAGATATCCAGGCTAGCCCAGTCATCATCCTCTCCCTAACCCACAATATACCCAGCTTCTGCTCTGTTAGTCTGTCAGCTGACTAATAGACTATCATGGTGTGCAGGACTAGGAGGGAGGGTGCTGAGCATTTGCGTAAGTCGTTTACCCCCCTCGCAGTGACATTTCACCAGCGAGGTCCCCCACAGCGACTACAGCGTCTAGCCGGGGTGGGAGACCAGCTGGAACCCGGCGCTGCCTGTCGGGGGTCCTGCATCCCCCCGATCAGCTCCAACTGGAGTTGAGAATCTTTAAGTGGGGGGTTCGGGGGGGCAAAGCCCCACCTGAAGAAAATAAGCAAATACATAGCGAACCGGCAGCCGACTGCAGAATGCAGTCAACCTGCCGGTGTCACCGACAGGGCATTCGACAGAATTTCTGTTGGACTCCTGTTGTGGATCTGTGTCATTGATGGTGCTAGTCAGACTGAGATGGTAGGCTGTAATTTATTGTTCTCTTTAGATCAATTAATGTAAGAGAACAGGGCGGGGTTGGAGGGTGGGAAATCACTGGGGTGGGGAGAGGTGGCCCAGAGACTAGCGCTGGCTACCTGGAGCGAGGCAGGGTTTAAAAAAAATCTAAAAAATGTTTTACTTTTTTTTTTATTATTTCATAATATGAGTACCATGAATAGAGGAAAATAATCGTTATTCAGTCACAAGTACTTGGGAACCCACACACCGGTGGAGAATGCTCAGTGTAAACAGGTCCATAAACTCCGGAAAGAAAATCTGAATACTAAAATTGTATTCTCTTTTACATTATGACAGCAGAAATATTATGTTTAGAAAGTACATACTGATGTGCAGAGCTTCACTTCAGGGATGGAGCGGGACCAGCTGCTAAGTACAGAATCTGAAAGGGGACAATACAGTTTATACTGTTTTAAGTTGCTTGCATGCATGTGCAAGAAACATAGTGCCATCATCCGAGTTTTCGAAGTTGTGGCAGCCCTCTTCCAATTTAGTCAGGGTGTTTGCAGGCATGGCCGCAGTTCTCCAATCAAGGCTGCAGCTGTCTAAGACAGCAGTTGAAAATGCAGTGCCGTACAGTTGAAAGGGAGAGCTATGCTTCAGTGAGCAGCGGTAAGATCGCATGCTCATGCACGCTCCCCCCCCACACACACACGCACGCATACTGCGTGTTCGTGCCTCACACACACACACACACACTGTATTGTGTTTACAAACTGAAGCAAGTTTTTTTTGTTTGTTGGTTCTCTTCATGTTTTAAGTCATAAGCTGTGTCAGCGACAGTGGTACTGTGTCTGGTTCTGGCAGCTTGATTAGCTAGAGTGCTACAAGAGGACCCCCTACTGATCCCGCAGTCAGTTCTTGTGTACCTGTGGTATTATTAGATGGGTACAGATATTGCATTAAACAATATCTCAAAGCATGCAAGAATGCTGTGAACATTTAAGCGACAGGCTGCATAAATCGGCATTTATCAACTGGAACTTACAAGTGCTTTAGAACACCGTTTTCAAATCTTAACCTATAACAGAATGTCGACTTTTTTTTTAATTTTCTGAAAAAATCAAATATAGACTCTGCTTACTTCCAACACGAATTTTAGACTTACATTGCTCCCATGGAATACAAAAGACTGCCAACTCTTCTTTAATACAGTTCAAATAAAAAGAACCTGGAAAAGGGGACATTATACCAAATAAAACTCTGCCAGCTGTAAATTGTGCATAAAAAAGTTTCCAATAATTCCGTCTCAGTCACTGACCACATGCGGTCAGGCGCTTGCAGCCACTATCTTAAAAGCTCACAAAACCCTTTTTTGTCTGGACTCAGTGATCTGAAACCAGTATGTCTGCAGCCCCGAAACATCTGCAGTATCTGGGCTTGGCTTTGCCAAATCAAAGAAAACGCTGCCCCGTCCCTGCGAACTTAGCCAAATTTGAGGCAAACTTTCTGCAGGCTCCAACACACTATATTTCCCATGAATGCATCTGCATATTTGCAAACATAGGCCTTTTCTTTTTTCGCACCTACCAAAGGCGAGCCAGAAGAGGGGAAGGATCTGTCAGTCCAGTCAGGCTTTCCGAGCTGCGGCTCTCTGGATTCAAGTGAAACACCGAAGGGGACCAAAAAAAAAAAATTAACGATCACCTGGTGAGATCATAGAAAATCTGGTATGTCCGATCGCTGACTGAAAAGAATGCTTAGGTCTCGACATGAAAAAAAAGTGAGTGGGCTCCAACCTTTCAATTCCCTCAATCCCACCTCTACAGCCCCGATCGCGCTGGAAGTACATACAAACACATTTCAGAGAGTTTTGTAGCTGCCCGCAAAACCCGAAGTGAATTTCGATGAGTGGCAGCCGTCGCTGGACACATTGACCCTCAGTCCATCTGCAGTCTATTCTCCTTTCTAGTACACAGTTATTGGGATGTTGGTTTGACACTTCCCAGTTTGGGATCTCCTTCCAGCCACACAACAATATATTTATTATACCTGCATCCCTTGCTCGCTGTTGCAAGGCATGCATAATGCAAGTTAGCAAAATATATAGTAACCAAATGCATCATATCGAATAACAAACAAGACGCTGCTCCTGTCTATCTCTTGTAATGTTGGATCCCCCGTTAAGTACTATGTATGTGTGAACACATTATTGTCATTAATTTTTTTGGTTTTTTATTTAGTTTTTGTTGACCGGGTAAGTGCACTAGACAAATCCTGCCTATTTTCAGGCACGACCCGGGGGAAGGGGATACAGATGAATGCCAACTGACCTTGAACCAGATTAAGCTGTTGGTGTTATTTTTAGTGAAGGAGGGAAATTTGGCCAGGACGCCGGGGAAATTTCCCTGCTCTGTGTGGGGGTGCTGCTGGACCATGGATTCGTTCGTGGAACCCAGTCAGTCTGCTGGTGTACCTGCAGGAGAGCAGAGCTCCGCTCCTGCAGGTCCAGCTTTGGAGCCTGAAGTACTGGGGACGTCTGACCGTTTTGTTGATATGCTTGTGGATCTTGCTGTACCAGATGAATCTTTACCTGCTCAGTCTGCCTTAGCATCGTCAGATTTTTTGCCTGCGGATGAACTTTGGTTGAAGTCCCTCCTTGCTGCACATTGGGACCAGGTACTTGCTGTTGTTGATGCCGTTAGCCCTTTTGAGTCAGCCTCTCCTGGGACACGGACTCTTTCACCAGAACTAGGGGCTGTGGAGGATCTTCCTGCTTTCATTACGGATGCGGTACCTTCGGGCTCTTTGGAGGCGCAGAGTCGGCAATAATCTTCTGTAGCACCGGTCCTACCAGTGTTGCACCATGCTCCGTTGGAATTTTTGGTTCCTACAAATCTGGATTGAGCAGTGTCTTCTCCGCCTTTGAACTCGGTGGTGACTTTGACTGGTGAACTTGTGAGTACTATGCATCTTAGACCATGTGTTTCACCTCCTAATGCACAGACTGTCTCGCCTGTTTTGCCTCCTCCCACTCTGTTGCCTTGTTCTAGCCCAGTACCTGTCTCTTTAGAGGCCTCCCTGCGGAGTGTGGGTTGGAAACCAGGCAGTTCAGGGCACTGGATACCTGACCCTGCCCATAGCCCGATACCTGGTTGTGGAGGGCAACAGCCCCCCTTGATAGACATGCCTCCACCTTTGCCTGGTAGCCCAGATTTGGATTTGCGTGCTGAGGATGTTCAGCATCCTGCATTGGATACTATGCTGGCTAAAGTTCCTTCTTTGCCTCCCTCCTCTTCGGGTGATGAAGGCCTAGCTCTCGGGGACCAGCATGGGGTGATAGAACGGACATGGATGTCTCGCTCCCTGACCCTCCTCCGGGCCCTTCTCCTGACCCTGGGGACAAGGCTAAATCTACTTGGGAAGAATTTCATAGAAGGGATCTGTTTCGGAACTCCCCCCCCCTTTCAACGACGGAACGTGGTCCGCCTTCAGTATATTGGGGGTCTTGATGTAGCTCCATACCGTCTCTATGTGGGAAAGTCACTTTTGAAAGGATCTTTGTTTTTTTTTTTTTACAAACGAAATATTTGCATTGATTCATGTATCAGGTTCTTCCTTGTATGACGTTAGTTTTCAAAGCTCTAGAGGATTAGATCGATTCTGGACAAAGCATGATACTCTTAAATACACTGAGTTGTAGCTACCATTTCAGGCTATCCCACTTACTAGACCTTCTATTAAAACTGTCACCATTTTGTTTCGAAATGAGAATGTAGCAGCTAGTGATATTATGCATTGGTTAGCTAAACGCTTGATGTCTTGGGGTTGCCACAGCCTATATTTGACTCTGAACACTTGTGGACTGGTGGTTGGCGTTATAGGGTGTGACTTAGAAATATGAATGTGGGTCCCATACACTTACCTAATAGTTTGTTTTTAGGTAGGGAACGGGGGCATTGCTTCTATGTGGGGCAGCCTTGTACCTGTTTTTAATGTGGCTCCCCATCCCATCTCAGTGCAGCCTGTAATAGACTACGATATTCCCTTTGTTTATCTTTTGGCCACGCTAATGCAGATTGTAATTCTGAACTAAAGTGTAACCTGTGTGAAGAACTAGGTCATGGTTTTAGATCCTGTCCTTGGGCTTCCCATAACAGGGAAGATAGCCCGGATCAGGATGTGATCCTTCTTAATGCCCAGAAAAGGGATATTGCTACGATGAAGTCCCTTTCTTCGCATGTTAAGGTAGTCACTGTTCCCCCTTTATGCCCTGATATTGCAGTGCCTGCTCCCCAGTCAGTGGTTTCTGTATCTGAACCTTCCTCTGAGCCTCCTTTACAGGAAGTTCCATGACCGGTTGTACAGGAACCTTCCTCTATGTCCCCCCTCTTTCTGTTGTTTCTCCTGTTCCTGCTGAACCTGTGCATGTCCCTAACAAACCTCTGGATATTATTATTATGCCCCCTTCTGAGCCTAGTGTTCAGACAAAGAAACAGGCTCAAAAACAGACCACAGGTAGGGCCAAATTGGCTAAAGCATCTTCTCCTGGTGACTCTGTTCCCTTAAGTAATAAATTTGAGGTCATGTCCCATCACACTCAGTCTTCCGATGTGGAAGCTGATTCTGATACCTCCTCACAACCTATGGTATCCTCTGATTCTGAGAATGATAAATCAAAGGAGTTGCCTATGGATACTCGACCCTCGAAGTTGGGGTGAGATCCCGGAGAAGTACTAGAAAGGGAAGGGTTACTTGATGTTGACTTATTTTTATTTCTACCCTTTATCTGATTCTCTTTCATGACCATGTCATTTCATCTCACTGTAGCCACCCTCAATGTGAACAGTGTGAAAAATACTCATAGGCGCCTGATTACTTTTCAACTTTTGAGTGATTTGGCATGTGATATTTGCCTTATTCAGGATACCCGTCTCAATACCCTTCCTTTGGTTAATATGGCCAAAAAGCTTTGGCGCTGGGGTCCTTCTTTTTTTCTTTAGGATTAGACACATGTAGTGGTGTTGGGGTGTTGTTTAGGGGTGATGGATTTTATGTTACCAAGTTGGTTGAACTGCTTATGGGATGGGCCTTAATATTGGATTTTACTTACTTACTTTACACTTGGAGATCAATTGTGATTTATGCACCAGTTACGAAGAAAGGTCCAGTGGACCTCTTTCATGAGGTGCAGCCTTTTTTATTCACGTCACGCTTTCTCTTATGGGGTGGTGACTTTAATTGTGTAGTGCATAAATCAGATCGGGGGGCCCGGACTGATAAGGATTTCTGTGATACACATTGTCTCAATCACACTATTGTCAAGGGTCTTTTAGAGGATGTTTATAGGGTTTGTCATCCTACTGGTGGACGTACTTTTTTTAAGGGCGTCTTATCCATTAGAATTGATTTTCTTTTTGTCTCTGCAGCTTTGAGGGTGATTAAAGCTCAAACCATTCCAGTGGAGATTTCAGACCATAATGTGGTAACTGCCACGTTGGGGTAGGCACTCATGCTAAACTGGGGCAGGGATATTGGAAACTGAATTCTTTACTGCTACTTGATGACAGGTTTTTGGCTCAAGTTCATGATTTGTTGAAAGCTCGTATGTCACTAGCTGGACTTTCCGAAGATTTGTTAGATTGGTGGCTACTCACTAAATCTGAAATCTCTACTTTGGCTAGGAGAACATCTAAATATGCTGCAGTGACTAAATATAAGAGATATTTGTCTTTACGTATGCAATTGGAAACATTATATTCAGCTATACACTCACAAGGCTTATCTTTGACAGCACAGGTACAGAATGTAAAAAAAGAAATGACTGCCCTACAGTATACTAGAGCTACTTCCCTGTTACATGAACATAGGGCTTGTTCTGCTAATACATCTGCTTTGGGGGATGTTTTGGATTGTTGTCACAGGCGTTCTGCGGATCGCCTTCTGACTGAAGTTGTGGATACTGCTGGTATTAGTTACACTGCATTTCTGGATATCTTGTAAGCAGTCTCCTCACATTTTTCAGACTTATATGCTGCATCTCCAGTGGATAGCGCTGGTGTAGAACAATTCCTTTTCTCTCTCCATATTGCCCCTTGTTCTGATATACTATTACGGGCTTTAGTTGCTCCGATTAGTGAAGAGGTTAAAAGGGAAATTTCCCATTTATAGAATAACATGGCACCTGGTGTTGATGGCTTGCCTGCAGAATTTTATAAAACCTGTATTCCTTTGGTTTGCGATGTGCTCACAGTAGTGTTTAATTGGGTTTTGCAACGTCACACTCTCGATTTCCATTTTTGTACTTCAATTCAGATTTTGTTATATAAGAAAGGTGATAGAACTTTACTTTCCAATTGGAGGCCGTTAAGTCTCCTTAATATGGATTTTAAAATTTTTATGAAAATATTGAATACCAGATTGTTGTCCATAGCTCCACACTTGATTTCCCTACACCAATCCTGTTCAGTATCTATCTATAATAATCTCCTTTTGCTTCAGGAACTAATAGAGCTTGGTAAAGTTGATGTTATAAAAGGTTTTCTTATGTCCATGGATCAACAAAGGGCCTTTGATCAGGTCCCACATAGTTATTTGTTTCAGGTTTTACGAACCTATGGAGTTCCTGATCACTTTATAACCTGGATTGCTTTGCTTTATAGTCATGCTTATGCTATGCCCTTGGTAAATGGTTACTTGGGTTCCTATATCCCTATTCATCGGGGGTGAGACAATGCTGCCCTCTGAGTCCATTGCTTTATGTTTTTAGTTTGGATCCGCTTTCACGTACAATTGCCCAAGATGTGCGGATTCTTGGTATTGCTTCCCCTCATAGTACCCTTAAGGCCAAAATTTCGGCTTATGCTGATGATGTCTGTGTTTTTGTTGCCGATTTGACCTTTGGAGATGAGGTGTTACATCATTTTTCTAATTTTTCGGATGTTGCAGATTCCTCCCTTAATAAATCTAAGAGTTTTTTTTTATCCTCTGCATACTGCCATTCCTGAGGTTACGGAGCTGCAAGGCATTCCTGTTGTACTGGGCTCAGTCCGAATTTTAGGTATTGATTTTGGTAAAGGTGATAATGCGTTACTTAATTGGTCAGCTAAAATTGAGGCAGTTCAGTCCAGAATCAGATTATGGAAGTCTTGGCAACAAACTAAACAGAAAAAGATTATCATTACTAAATCTTTACTTCTCCCTCAATTTTTATACCTTAGTGCAGTATATCCCATTCCTTCTGGTTTGGAAGCCACTTTATTGGGTCTTTTTTTTTTCAAATTATTTGGGGGAGTCACCTAAATCCCATTAAAAGAGATGTGTTGTATCTTCCTATTGCACAGGGTGGTTTGAATGGTGTGAATCCGATTACTTTTTACTATAGTATTTTTTTTCATTGGAATTTACTAGACTTTAGTCACCCACACTCTGTGTTATGGGTGATTTATGCGTATGGTTGGTTGCCTAAATTGTCCTCAGAGTGGCCAGATTTGAGCCAGAAAAATGTACACACTCCTAGTTACCCGATTTATGTCAGACCTGTGATATCGAAACTTAATAGATGGAAGTTACCTCCGGCCCATGTGTATTGCAAATCGCGCAAATATATTTATGATGTCCTACAATCTAAAGCACATTCCATAGTCCCCAATTTTAAGGATGTACTGGATAGTCATGTTGATAACCTCCTTAAAAGTTTGGTAGATAAACGGATTCCACCTAGATTATGGGATGTTTTATGGCTTAGTTGTCATGGGTGTCTCAATGTTAGGGGGAATTTAAAGCATAAAATGGTTACTGAATGTACTTGTCCGAGAGATACTTGCATTAATCAGGAGGAAACAATGTCCCATTTTTTTGTTTCCTGACCCTTTGTGCAAGAATTCTGGATGAGCCTTTCTGCCCATTGGAGCCAGCCTTTCTGGCGGGCTGTTACATATCTGGAAGTTGTGGGAGGTTTTTTGCTACATTCTACTTTGTTGGATGCAGGTGTAGTACAGCTGCTGTTTGCTATGTTCAAGTTCCATTTATGGCATGCCAGATGTCACCTTACTCTATAACAGTTATATAACCCCTTGTTACCCGGGGTTACTAGAATCCCAGTAAGACCTAGTGGTAGGCAGGGAAGGCAGCTAGTGAAACTCCAGTTAAATGGGTTTCACACTGTCTCACTCTGTTCTCAGTGTCAGCTGAGACTGAGAGATGACATCACCAATAGAACTGTCGCAGCTGCATAAGCCACATTGGAATCTGCAGCAGAGGGAGTGTGATAGAACGTTGGGAGTTTTCAAAGTCAGTCTCCTGCTTGCCTTCAAGAAGGAAGGGAGTCTCCTGTTTACCTTCTGAAAGAGAAGGAGTGAGTGTCCAGTGTTCAAGTGGTGGAGACCACTGTCCAGGTCTCAGTGCCCCCTCCCTCTCGGGGGGGAGTAAAGTATCCCCATGTAGATTCCAGGGGCAATCCCCTAATTTCTGCAGAAGAAAGAAAGTTGCCTATTTCAGTTTCAGTCTGTTGTTTGAAAAGTGGGAAGAGTTGTACTTCATCTGTGGGGCACCTGCAACAAAAGGGTGAGTGTTTGCGTTAATATGAGAGGGCAAAAAAGTGTGTTTCTTCAGCCTGGGATATGTGAAGAAATTTGGGATCTGAACTACTATTTGGGAGGCCTATAGTACTAGGACAAACAAATGGAGTAGTGTCAAAATCTAGAGTGCTGTGAGAATTCAAGTAATTTTGTAGAGGGGGTGCGACAGTTTATCCACCATTTAATCTACATTCCGAAGTTTCAGTTTTTCCAGAGAAATGGCCGGGTATGGGCTGTGGGAGCTGGAGGTGGGAACACCCCCCATCTTTAGTAACCAGGTCCACCTCTCTGCAGTTTCTGCTGTGATTGCTACATGCCTCATGCGCTGGCCAGTGATGAGGGAATCCCAGATGGTGGTAAATGGGAAAATCTCTAGGGGTGCGCAGACTCTAAGTGGTGTGGGGAGCCACAACAAGTAAAATGGGTTCATTCTTCCAATGGACCGTCAGTCAAGTGGCCGGCGGGGGAGCCGGGCCAGTCGGGCTGTGTACCCAAAGCTTGTGCAAGTCCGGGCTGTGTGCCTGGTGGGTCCAGAGCCTGAAAAACAGCAGAAATGGCTCATTCTTCCAGTGGACCGAGTTGTAGTCTCTAATCTGCATTATCAGTAAACGTATCCCCATGGGGGTCCATCTATGCTTTGTTGTGTTCAGCCAGTTGTGAATAAAAGCCACACTGTAAAATCCCATTCCTGGTTCTGGACATTACAATTATTGCTTCCTGTGTTCGGATTTACTTGTGTGCCCCTGTGCAGAGTAGCCAAACCTAGGTCCCCTTGTGCCAGGTAACCTCATCCTCCCCGAACCCAGGTCCCCACCAGGTATTGCTGCCAGCGCCAACAGCATGACACCTGTCATTTTGGCAAAAAGGCAGGGGTGAGGGGTTACAAAAATGGAGGCACCGCTTTGCATTTGTTCGGGAAGGAAGGTGCTTGGGCAAGGGGGCTAGCGTTTTGGCTATCTGGCAGTGGGTAGCCCAAAAAGCTGAAGCAATTTCCCTAGTGTGTTGCTGTGTGCTGTGAATCTTGTGCTGCTGTTTAAAAAATGCCAACTGTTTACCAAGGAGTATTAAAGCCAAATAGTGTGCCCTTGTCCTGCATCAAAATTGTTTACAGCATTTTTGCCTGCTTTTTAAAATGAATTCTTGTGAAGAAAAGTGTGGAAGACTAGGGGTAGCAACAGAGAAATTATGCACTGGACGTTTGAAATGCTTTTAAAATGAATTCTTGTGAAGAAAAGTGTGGAAGACTAGGGGTAGTAACAGAGAAATTATACCCTGGACGTTTGAAATGCTTTTAAAATGAATTCTTGTGAAGGAAAGTGTGGAAGACTAGGGGTAGCAACAGAGAAATTATGCCCTGGATGCTGGAAATGCTTTCTGTGTAAATGGAGAGACTGCAGAGTTAATGGCAATGTTATATGGTTAAAATGGGCTCCCGCCGAGGAGTCAATTTAAAAAAAAAAAGTGCATTCTACAGTTTAAATTTGCCTGCTCGACGATCGCCATGAGGAAGAAGAGGCTCATTTGCATGGTGTCGTGTGTTTGGTCAGGCTGCAATTAGTCCCGCCCCTCAGCCAGCTCTTCTGAGACTGCCTCAGCATTCGAGAGGGAGACAGAGTATAGTGCGTGTACTGGCAGTAGAGGAGCGTCGCCGAGTATTCAAAGCGCTGTAAACAGTTAAAAATAGACTTTTGAGTTTAAAATCAGGCTCAACCCGCAAATCGATCGTGGAAATAGTGAGTTTGGTGGTTAAAACGACGACTGCTAAGACTGCCCGCCCGTTTGTGTACAGAGGCCTTAAAAAACTGGCTGCAGGCCGTTTTACCCCATCGCAGCAAATTGCTACTGATCACAGTAAGTAAACAACTAAGAAACTGCTCAATCAGTGAGTTTCAGTAATGCCATATAAAATGTGTGTGCAGCAGTGTAGTCGCTTTGCAAGTAACGACTGTGTGAAGTCCTGCCAGCAAGTGCAAGTCTGTTAAGCCATTGAATGTGTGCATGGAAGTGAAATTAGCCTCAGTTTAAAGTTTGCAGCCAGAGAGAGACTGTGGGTTGTAGAAAAATGCAACACTAATAGAAGCAGGCAATCCTGAGCTAAAACCTGAAGCTTTTATGGGACTGTGAATTAAATAAATGTTACCAGCTTGTGAAAAGTCCAAGGAAAATCCTGTAAATGTGTGTAAAGCCAGCTCAGAGCAAGTTGTGCAGTTTGAGTTAAAGTTATCAGTAGCTGGTGTAAATCGGGTGCTCAGTGGCTTGACCCAGATTCTAAATGTTGATGCACAGGAGTGCTGCAGCCGACATTACAGGGTGGGGTAGTAAAGTAAACACAGCAGCAGAAGAGCCATTTTAAAGCTACAGAGTGTGTTCATTAAAGTGGGACTTTCAGCTACAGTGAACTTTATTTTTCTGCAGTTATGGCCTCAGGACCAGCTCGTTACCCAGATCATGCCCGGGTTACAGTAACAGCAGCAGTAAATAGACTGAGAGATATTGAAAAGTGATGCTACGGAGGGCAACTGCCTCCTGATGTGGCAATTCCTAATTATCCAGTGCGTGTATGCCAAATATGCTTGAGTGCTGAAAGAGACATCTTTTATTTATTTATTTATTTAGACAGCAGTTTGGAAAACCTTTGAGCCATAGGCTCAGTTACAAAGGTACCTTGTCACAGTAAGACAAACGAAAATATACAGTATAACAGTATAACACAGTATAACAGTAACTTAAGACATAGATACAAACAAGCTGGTACAGGTAGGATTGATGCAAACAATACCAGAGTTATGTTGTCCTAGCAGCTTAGTAATAGCTTTGTCATAAGTATTGGTCAACTTTGACTGAGTGGAAATTACAGCTTCGGAGTGTTAACAAGGTGGTTCCGTAAAGGAAGTTTTGAAACTGCGATATAGTTAGACTTGGAGATGGAGGGCAGTGTGTTGGAACCAGGAAGGGGCCCTAAAGCTGAGGCTCTTTGGCCATGAGAGGTCCTAGCTCTAGGGATAACAGAGGTTTTCCAGAGGTCCGAGTATGAACTAGTGGGACAGAGCGTCGGATGGTGGTGGTCAATCCGTGGGAGAATGAAGATAATTTTTTGTAAGGGGTACAGGTCAGATATTTGAGGCGCCTATCAAGATCAAGTACCAGCACTTTAGCGTGACAGTAGACAGGTGTGTGTTAGCCTAGGTGCCCAGTAATTCAACCTGCAGGCCTTATTCAGAGAAAAGGATTTTATGGAGTGCAGTCTGATCAGCAGCACCATACACCAGCAGTCCATAGATCCACTAGGAACAGGATAGAGGAGGTGACTGTGAGTCAAGAGCCTCCGGGAGGGCAGTGTTTATACCAATGTAAGATGCCCAATTGATATTAGTGGCAGTGGCTAGGCAGTGATGTGTCCATGGAAGGAGAGGAGGGCCAAAATGGATCCCTAAGGTATTTATAGGAGCAAACTTGTTCGAGTGGAAGGACCCAGAGTGAATGAGGAGTTTGAAGTTGCAGGACTTGTTTTGAGGATGAGTGAAGAACATGGTTTTGTATTTTTAAGATTTATCACCAATCTTTGTTCCTTGAACCAGCCTCAGCTTCATGAAGGACTTCCTCAGCGAGTCCTGAGGGCAATAGGATTACGACTTGAGGCAAAGATGACTGCATCATCAGCGTACAATAGAATGTTCCCCAAGCAAGAGCGTGGAAGGGTGTTAAGGTAAAGGGAGAATAGTAAGGCCCAGAATGGAGCCCTGGGAACCAGAAAGATGGGACAGATGCCTGAGTAGGTCCCATTAATTTTACACTGTGAGCTGATCAGACAGATAACTGGTGCACCAGGAGATAGGCCCAGCAGCAAAACCAGAGAGACTAAGGTCATCAAGAAGGAAGAGTTGGAGACAGTGTCAAGCTTTAGAGGTCAATGAGGACCGCACCAGCCAGAAGAACCAGTGTCTAAGGAGGAGTGGAGAAAGTTGGAGAACTCTAGGAGGGCTGTGTTGGTACTGTGGCCTCGGAAGCCATGCTGCAGCAGACATAGGACATAGTAGGTGAGAGGTAGTCAGAGATTTGAGAGGCCACCACTTTTCCAAGGCCTTGAGAGAGGAGAGAGAATGGAGATTGGACGATAGTTTCCAGCCACAGTCCTATCACCACCTTTAAAGATAGGGGTGACAGTGGCAACTTTCCAGGCAGTTGGAACCTTCCCAGGCAAAGAGAGGTGGTTGATGAGGCAAGTGATCAGGGTAGGACTGTGTCTAAGACCAGCCATAGGATACAAGGATCCAGGTGTCACTGCCTGCACTAATTACCTTGAGGGCAGTGACAAGGTGCAGCCTAAGTTCTTGGGCACAAACACAGGCGGAGGAGAAAATAAGGGTGAGAGCGATTTATGGCAGGTGCTGGGAGGAGGTCAAAAGATTCGTAGGGAGGATAAGACTAGGTCAGTGAATAAGGTGTTGAGGTGGTTGTCTATGAGGGCTGGGTCTGAGGAGATCACGCCATTAATGTTGATTCAGGGTGGGTGGGAGTGCACTCCCATTTAACTGTTTAATGTTATCCCAGAAGGTTCTGGAGTTCCCCATGAGACAGTGAGTGAGGACCGAGTAGTGCTCAGACTTGGCTTTCTGATGGCCCGAGGCACTTTGAGCCGGGCGGCAGCACATAACCGCCTGTCACTGGGCTGGCCAGTCTCATCGGCACGGTGCCATAGGTTGTCCTTGCGTTTGAGTTGGTAATCGTGCTAGCTTACCTAGGGGTATTCTGTTTTTAAAACGGCAGTCGACATTGGGGCAAAGATATCACAGGCATTATTAAAAGTTCGGGGTAAAGAAGGAGAGCAGCTGTCGATGTCAGAAGTTGCCTGTATGGAGACCAGTCAATTAGGATCAAATTCTTAAGTTTTATCAGTCCACCAGGTATTAGACGCACGACATGTGTGGACTATGCTGTGGGTTTTGGGACTGAGGATGACCAGTGGAATAGAATAGGAGTGATCGCTGAGAGAGTCTGGGAGGACTTGGCCACATTGGGATCCGATTAAGGCGGTTGGTGAGCACCACATCAAGCAGGGTACAGACCTCTCCTCAGGAGTTAGTCCTGGTAGTGTGGGTAACTAGTTACGTTAGGTCTATTGCAGAAAAGGAGTCACAGGTAGAGGAGGAGGAGGGGCTGGAGCCAGTTGACATTTAAGTCACCACCAGAATTTGATCAGGGAAGGAGGTAGTGAGGAAAGGTATTCTGTAAGAGAGGCAATGGCCTGTGTTTGGTCCCTGGAGGCACGGTATGCAGTAGTCAGATAAAGGGTCCCTTTAAAGGGTGGGGGTTAGTTTCAGCGTGGCGCCTGGGCCCTAGAGTCAAGGATGATGGTGCAGGCAGGGCTAGTACGGGAGAGACTCTTGACATAAATAGCGCAGCCGCTGCCCCTGCCTCCCAACACGGTCGGACCTGAAGAGGGTGAACCAGAAGGGGCACTAGGGAGTCAGGGAGGATTTTGACAGCCAAGTCTCAACCAGAGCGATGACATCAGGGTTAATTGATGTGACCAGGCATTGTAGTGAGTCAAACTTTTTAAGGGCTACAGATATTCATGGAGACCATGCATAGGCCTGTGGTGTTAGTCGGGGCTCCTGGGAACCCGGGCCAGGGTTGGATGAATGTTCCCTGACAGGGTAGTAGCATGACTAACACCTGGCTGGGAGATGGTGAGGTTTTCCCACGATTGACATGGGGGGGCTAAGGGAGCAGGGGTGGGCAGGGTGGTACAGGAAGGAAGGCAAGAATAAGAAGACACCCAGATGTGCCTGAGGCGAGGAGGAAGCTAGGGGGAGGCAGGGAGGCCCGAGACACACAGAGGTCCCATGGAACAAGACAGCAGGTTCAGGAGCAAGGGAGGAGGGGTGCCAGGAAAAGCGGGAGTAGCAGATGGGTAAGTGGGCAAGTGCACTGCTAGTGGGGATAGGCACAGGCAGGCGTGAGGCGAGCCCAATACATTGTGGTGAGCAAGATCCAAGGGAAGTAGTACTGCAAGCAGGTAGGAGTAGGAAGTAGCCAGGAGCATAGGTCCCTAGTGGCCGCAGGTATAACCTGCAAATGGGAAAGTGGGGAGATAGGTTCGGGCAACAGGACGTGATGTCACGGATGTGATGTCACGGGTGGATCCTTAAATTGACAACGCCTGGGTGGTGGGGTGGTTGGGGTGGGCGGGCAGATGGCGCGAAGTCGCCGCTGGCTAGCAACTCTTCAGGCGCCAGATGAAGAGAAGAGGCTCTTTACCTCAAAAGTTATCAGGCTGGAAATTCGGCTTCTTCAGTTCTCTCAGGTGAGCTGTTTGTGTTGCTTGTTTGTCCAGAGTGCCAGCCGCGTCGGCGTGAGCTTGAGGCTGCCTATGTAGTGGAGAAACAAACCTCTTCATTACTATGCAGCGGAGAAAATGTTGTGACTTACACAAGATGGGCTCCACTCTAAGCAAAGAGGGCTATTCAAAATGAGGTCACACTAGGAGCCACCTATCCTAATACCTTCAGTTACAAGCACAATTAGATCCAATACCACAATATTAAACAAGTCTTCTCTATATTATGCTTAGTATCTGTTTTAGGTATAATCAGCAATTAGATCCAATACTACAATATTAAACAAGTCTGCTCTATATTAGCTGCTTAGTATATCTGACTTTAAGGTATAATCAGCAATTAGATCAATACCACAATATTAAACAAGTCTGCTCTATATTAGCCTGCTTAGTATATCTGTTTAAGGTATAATCAGCAAAGGCAACTCTAGGGAGCAATTGAATCCCTAACTTACACTTCAGCATTGTAGCACAAAGAAAAGAATCAACAAGCCCACCCAACGCCTTCATGATTCCTCACTGTGCTGGATGCCTACAAAATGTAAACTGTATAAAGCACTCCAATTCATTGGCCCACGGACAAAAATTCAGGAATCTGCAATTGGCAGCACACAGCACCAGCCGGGAGCCTGTGAAGGAAGATCCCCTCGGGAGGTGTGGCACAAAGCTGAGGTGCAGAATTAGAACTAGACAGAAGTTGATTTTGGATGCTGGATCTCACGAAGAAAGTTGGATAAAATCAATGAACCCCTGGGTGGAGGGCCTAACCCAAGTCTCTTAGATGAGAAGATGAGATGTGGGAGGCCTTTGAATGGGAGGTGTCGACCTCACGCCTAGTGATGATGGATAGTCTCAGGCGAGCGACTGCTCACTCTGGGCTCAGATCCTCAGTGAAGAGGAAGATGAGGAAACCTATGGCCTTGTGAAAAGGAGCAGCACACAGCCTCAAGATCTTGCCTCGGAGAAATGTATTGAAGAGGTGGTGATGCCACCCCTGGCTTTACAGGAGGAGAGCAAGTCAGGATCCATTTCACTTCCTTGAGGATGCGGTTGGTAGAACCAGGACTGGCCACCCCAAGCCAGGCCAGGTCTCAGATTGACCAAAGTAAAGGGGAGAGAGACTGGTTAAGAGAAGGCAAATGAGATCTATGGTATGACCTTTCCTACCTTTCCTCGGAAAGTCTGGAGGAGATTGAGGACTGCAGGAAATCCTGGATCTGGGATGAAGCAATGAAAAGTGTGCATCCTGGGGCCAACAAGCATGTAAAGACTGTTCCACGAAACGTACACCCAGTGGAAGAAAGGCAGGACACTGTTTATGGACAGAGTGAGAATAGTGGACGGAGAGGGACGTGAAATCTCCCACTGTGTGAATTATGTGCGCCCAGACGGGTAATAATTCAAGCCCCTGACCCCCGGTACTATTGGCCTCAGTGCAAGGACTTCCCAGCAAACGTGCCCGTGCCTACAAAATGGAGATCCGAGCAGTGGTAGTCAATACTGCCACACCAGACTGTGAAGTGCCCTTATTGATCTGCCAAATATGAATAACCAGGACTCAGGTGCCCCACATTCATCAGTCTACAGTGTACTGTCCTGTCCAGCAACCATCCACTGGCCCACCAGATGACTTCAGATCCAGAGAGGACACCAGCCCAGCTGTTTCCTGTTCATCGCCTGGTAATCGGATGACGTCGGACCAGCTGTTTTCTTTTTGCTCCTGTTCTAAGGTTCCATCTCCAGAGGTGACATCAGCCCAGCTGTTTCCAGATGTGCCCTCCTGTGGTTCCCGGAAGATGTCCGCCCAGCTGTATCAGAAGAAATGCTGCCAAGGAGAGTCTTCGGATGCAGTGCAGGTTAGGTGCCTAGTATTGTACTACAAGAGGCTGGTAAGTCCAAACTTTCCTATCTTTATGACATTGCAGTACACACCCTACACTACAGACTTCAAAATGTGTGAACTGTCCGAAAAGACTCTCCCCTTCGGGACTTTGGCCTGTTAGAACTGTGCTTCACCGGGCTCCGGCCCAGGAGAGACTCTTTATTGGACTAGCCTTCGGGCCTTGTGGTCACTACTTGTGACTTTTAGGGCACTCCATCCCCCCAAATGTGTATTGTAAATAAAGTCATTATTGTATTCTAATGTAAATACTGTTTTTCTACCTTTTTTTTTCTAAAAAAAAAAATCTTTTGGGGATTTTTCAGTGTTTTGTATGGTAAGGGTTTTAGATAAACTGTGTATGCAGATTAGGAGTGTGTTTTGTCTCTTTTTCTTACAGGTGTTCCTGGGAAGACAGAAGAGAAAACAAGAAGAGGAGGAGGGGCTTATCGGAGTTCCTCGTCAGTGCTTTATTGTGTAGAAATGTTAAGTACTGTGGTGTTATTGTTATGGTTATCGCTGTATTAACCCTTTTCCTTCCACAGGTGTGGTTGTGGGGGTAGGGAGGAGGCAGTAATTGGTATTTTAATGGTGTGGTTGCAGGTTGCCCAAGGTCGGGGAGGTCCCCGGGTTGTTTTTTTGTTTTGGAATATTATGTTAGAGGCAGATAGGTTTTCTCTAGAGGGTTAGGGGGGATAGACAGGCTGTGGTCCTGAATGGCCATTGGGACTGCAGTACTGATGTATCAGGGCTATGCTTTGGATAGTTCTACCAGAGCCACTGGGTGTCCATAGTAAGTGGATAGTGTAGAGGCTGATATGTCAGCTACAGGCCTCTAGGCCCTTAGTGTTGCCTGCCTGTGCTTGCACATGGTAGGAGGGGGCCTGATCACCCCTCTCCACAGGTAGCACATAGGGTGGGATGGCCTAAGGCCGGGTGCATAATGACTGGGGACAGTCAATTTCCTGGTCAAGGGCGAGTGTAACCCCTTGTTACCCGGGGTTACTAGAATCCCAGTAAGACCTAATGGTAGGCAGGGAAGACAGCTTGTGACACTCCAGTTAAATGGGTTTCACACTGTCTCACTCTGTTCTCAGTCTCAGCTGAGACTGAGAGATGACATTACCAATAGAACTGTCGCAGCTGCATAAGCCACATTGGAATCTGCAGCAGAGGGAGTGAGATAGAACGTTGGGAGTTTTCCAAGTCAGTCTCCTGCTTGCCTTCAAGCAGGAAGGGAGTCTCCTGTTTACCTTCTGAAAGAGAAGGAGTGAGTGTCCGGTGTTCAAGTGGTGGAGACCGCTGTCCAGTGGGAACACCCCCCATCTTTAGTAACCAGGTCCACCTCTACGGATTTCTGCTGTGATTGCTACTTGCCTCATGCGCTTGGCCAGTGGTAGGGAAGTACCCAAGCGTGGAGTGCCAATGGAAAATCTCTCTAGGATTACGCAGACTCTAAGTGGTGTGGGACACAACAAGTAAAATGGGTTCATTCTTCCAATGGACCGTCAGTCAAGCATGGGAGTCAGAAGAAGTAAGAAGGAAATCTCTCTAGGGGTCGCAGACTCTAAGTGGTGTGGGGAGCCACAACAAGTAAAATGGGTTCATTCTTCCAATGGACTGTCAGTCAAGCGGCCGGCCGGGGAGCTGGGCCAGTCAGGCTGTGTACCCAAAGCTCGTGCAAGTCCGGGCTGTGTGCCTGGTGGGTCCAGAGCCTGAAAAACAGTAGAAATGGTTCATTCTTCCAGTGGGCCGAGTTGTAGTCTCTAATCTGCATTATCAGTAAACATAGCCCTGTGGGGGTCCATCTATACTTTGTTGTGTTCAGCTAGTTGTGAATAAAAGCCACACTGTAAAATCCCATTCCTGGTTCTGGACATTACAGTTATTGCTTCCTGTGTTTGGATTTACTTGCATGCCCCTGTGCAGAGTAGCCAAACCTAGGTCCCCTTGTGCCGAGTAACCTCATCCTCCCCGAACCCAGGTCCCCACCAGGTATTGCTGCCAGCGCCAACAGCATGCCACCTGTCGTTTTGGTAAAAAGGCAGGGGTGAGGGGTTACAGTTATACCACTCACCACTTGAAGTTCTTCAACATGTTGAACATGATTTGTTGTTACAATGTGATTCTGAACCCAACTGTTTGTCCAAAAATGTATGGCTTATGAGGTGGAAAGAGGTTCCTTTTTTGAAGGACAAAATAGGTTGAATCATTATGCTGTCAGAGAATTGAGTATTGCTGATATTCTCCTTGTTGTTTTTTTTTTCTTATTTTCCATTAATTGTATTACTGTTTTTCTGTTTTATTGTTCTGTTTATTAATAAAAACCTTTCCCTACTCTTTTCGATAAGTGCCATGGGATCTTTAACATCCACCTGAACTACAACCAGTCCAGGCAGATGGGACCTCAGTTTAACGTCTCATCCGAAAGACAGCACCCCTCTCATGCTGCACTACAGTGTCAGTACTGGGATATTAACCCAAGTGCCAGATGTGGGAACTGAACCCACAGCCCTCTGATCTCCCGGCCTCAGAGGCGAGTGTGCTACCTACTGAGCCACTGACACTATTAACCAGTCATAATATGCATGGTGGTTCCCAAAACATGGGGGAGGTCTATAGTGCTATCACATTGTGTTATAGAGAAAAGTACAGGCCTACACATTACAAACTTTTCACTCCAGAAGAGTTACTTTGCATTGCTGTTTATGAAATAGACTGGGGGACTTAGAAAGTGCCTGTTTATGTATTTATTTACTTAACTTTTTTCAGAGCTCAGAGGACTCTTTCCAGTTGCGATGATGGTGTGGAAATCAGAGGAAGGGTACATTCCACCACATTTGTTCTAAAATACTACACAGAGCGAATCCATTACACTGAAGCTATTTTCTTGGAGAGATACATAAAGAACCCTGTCACTCGATAGTGCCCGCATAAATAAAATCCACTGGTTTTATAGTAGGATGTGACTTCTAAATCACTCTTTAAACTTACTTTGAATCAGGACTGGTATTTTACTGAGTTTACAAACATCAGCTTTCGGGATCAATACAAATGTAAATTCTCATTAAGAAATGTTTGTATAATATACTGTAGGTATGGGCATTAGCAATAAATATTTAAATTTAAGCAATGTGCTCGTGTTCATATGCAGTATCATCTTACGAACACAATCCATCCACCCCTTGGCTGTTGGAATAAGCCAAAATGAGTATTATTTGGCAGAACGGGTTTAGTGTACAGGGAACTGCCAAGATAACGCAGTGGCTGTCACCATGTCACACATTCCAGCGTTTTTACTGTATATGACAGCAGAATAATGCCAAGAACACTGGGGTTTAAACATCCTGGTTTCTCACATTGGAGATGTTATATTGTGAAAAAGTTCAGTGGTGCATAAACATTTGTGTTAATATGAAAAGCTGAGCATCAGAAACAAATAGCATGCTGCAGATATGATAAAGTAAAATGCATGCTGGGTCAGCTGTTTAAAACAAATGCCTTTAATTGTGCTTATCAAGATGACAGATTGCGACATCCAGTTTATTCATGAGTGGTCCATCCACGCCACTGCCAACTCATAACTGCTTAGATATATTTGAAGGCATGATAATGCAGCTTCTAAACAACTTCGTCAAAAACAACAGGATACTGGATTATAAAATGACAGATGGAATCGGATGCTATATAAAAAGAGGGTTAGCTTAACACTTTTATACACTACATAATACAGGAGGTAAAGAAATATGTACTGTGATTATTTCTAGTAAAGCTAATTGAACGGCATTGACGGCACTAGTAAGGCAATTACTTTAGCAGGCTGGTGCGTCTCCGCACGCGTTCAGTTTTCTTCTATCGCTTTTTATTTCTAAAGTGCAATATGGATGAGGTGTCTAGCTTACAAGAACATAAATAATTATGCAACAGTTTGACTTTGCATTGCTGTATAATATACCACAGCACCTTCATTTAGTATCCTACTTTTTCAGTGTATGTGCTGTAGATTTGTTCAGCATTCATTATTCTTGTTAAAGTTTACTACCAACCAAAGCTGCTAGACACTTTTTTCGTCCTACAGAATGCTTTAGAGTGGCTGTTTTGTTTCAGCAGGGTTAGACATTAGAGTGTCACTTGATTTGGAACACAGCTGGGACCCCACAAAGGCAACAAGCCAAAGATAAACAGTGGCTCTCACTGCCCTGCAAGCGTCCCCAAGACCCACTGAGCAGTGCCTTCAGTGTGTCTCCATGATCTTCCCCACTACTGAGGTGAGGCTGAATGGCCTAGTGTTCCCCGCCTCCTCCCTGCTGCTGGCCTTGTGTAGAGGGACCACATGTGTCCTCCTCCAATTCACTCATGTTGAATGACTCAGTGAACATGGCTGCCAGAGGTACTGCTATCTCCCTTCGCAGTTCTCTTAATATCCTTGGGTGTAGGCCATCTGGTTTCATCGCTTTGTCCACATTCAATTTAGTGAGCTCCTGCAGGACTCTTTTGCCTTTGAATGGACTATTGTCCACCTCTTCACCCCTTGGCAACTGCTGTACTGCTGTGGCCCTTACCCCTCCCACTCTTCTGTGAATACTGAACGGAAAGACACTGTGCATGTCTTGAGAGGAAGGCATGGAACTATCACTTCCAAATACCTAAACAGCACATACAAGCAAGCAACATTTGGCATTGACAAATGCTTGTTAATATATCTCACTGCCATTATCTGTATAATCCTTGCCATTATTTTTTGTTGTTTCTACCCATTGTATTTTTGTAGTATTGCTGTAATGTTCCTCTATTTGTATTATTGTACCCATGTTGCTGTTGTTCAACTGTTCTCTTTTTGTTGTACTCTCCCGGGTCGTGCTTGAAAATAGTCATTTTATGGCTAGTGCACCTACCCGGTTAACAAAAACTAAATAAATAAAAATATTGTGCTATGCTGTGTTTTTGCTATATTTTGTAATGCACCTGAAGAGCTTGTCCTAGTTGGGTGCAATACAAATAAAAGTTTAATTAATTAATTAACTGACTAAATACAGAGGGTCCTGTACACAGTCTTAAAGGGCTGAGGTGTTGCATAGCTTTGCCTCTGGCCTAGGCAGTTTAGACCCCACACTTCCTGGTACTATCCACAACCACTAGTCAAAGTCTTTCTCTGCATGTTCTTGTGACTGTGCAGGTAACAGGTGGGGTCTACATGCAAATGGCCCACAGAGTAATGCAAAATGCATAGTGGCCCTGGCCCTTCAGAGGTGGTCCCAGTTTTGCAACATCCCCTGCTCCTAGACCTAGTACAGGTAGGCAGTAGGAGTGTTGCGTAACAGTGACCCTTATTGGAGCGGCAGAGAAAGGGCCAGAAGGGGTTCCACTGAACCTGAGGGATGCTTTAAAGCGGGGGTGGGGGGGTTGACTACAGTAGTTGCGCCACTTACCACAAATCAGGGTGGATAAGGCAATGGGACCTGATGGCATACATCCCAGGGTACTTAAGGAGCTAAAGGAGGAACTAGCAGAGCCTTTAGCAGAATTGTTTAGTGAGTCTCTGAGCACAGGAGAGGTCCCAGAAGACTGGAGAAGGGCTCATGTGATCCCACTCCACAAGAGTGGTAGCAGGGAGGAGGCGGGGAACTACAGACCGGTCAGTCTTACCTCAGTAGTGGGCAAGATTATGGAGGCACCCTTAAGGAAAGGATAGTGCAACACCTGGAATCCATAGGGGCACAGGATCCAAGACAGCATGGGTTTACAAAGGAAGGTCCTGTCAAACTAATCTCACAGATTTCTTTGACTGGGTAACCAGAGTGGTGGACCAAGGGGAGCAGTTGATGTCGCCTTACCTTGACTTCAGCAAAGCTTTTGACACTGTTCCACATAGAAGATTGATAAATAAGCTAGGTAGGCTCGGTGGGTCAGAAGTTGGTCAACTGGGTGGCAAACTGGTTGACTGGCAGAAAACAGAGAGTGGTGGTAAATGGTATACAGTCAGAAGAGATGCAAGTCACAAGTGGGGTACCTTAGGGATCAGTCCTGGGGCCAGTCCTATTCAACATCTTCATTAGTGACCTCGCAGATGGACTAGAGGGTAAGGCTTGTCTGTTTGCAGATGACACCAAGATCTGCAAAGAGTAGATGATCCAGATGGTGGGCAGAATGAGAAGAGATCTGGATAAACTAGCAGAATGGTCAGAAGAGTGGCACTGGATTTAATGCAAAGAAGTGCAAAATCATGCACATAGGAAGAGAAACCCTGAAGCCACTTATAGGCTGGGAGGAGTTGCTAGCAGTCACAAAGGAAGAAAAGAGACTTGGGCATCATCATCACTGATGACCTAAAATCATCAAGCAGACCTCTAAAGCAGTAGGTAAGGCTAGGGGGTGTTAGGATGTATTAGTAGGGGTATCACAAGTCGTAAGAGGGAGGTAATAATCCTCTGTACAAGACATTGGTTAGGCCCCATCTGGAGTACTGCGGCAGTATTGGAGGCCACACCTTCACAAGGACATTAACCAAATTGAGGCAGTCCAGAGAAGGGCAACCAAAATGGTGCAGGGACTGCATCAGAAGACATATGAGGACAGATTAACGGAGCTCAATATGTATACCCTGAGCAAAGGAGGGAGAGAGGTGATATGATCGAGACATTTAAACACATTAAGGGCATAAACAAGGTGAAAGAGTCTAACATGTTTAAATATAAGAAAATAGCAGGACAAGAGGACACAGCATGAGATTAGAGGAGGCCGATTAAGGGGAATGTGAGGAAATTCTTTTCACAGAAAGGGTGGTAGATGCATGGAATGGCTTACCACAAGAAGTGGTGGCTATGAATACAGTGCAGGGCTTCAAACAGGCATGGGATAGGCATAAGGGAGCAATACAAATGACTATGAATAGATAGGTCACTGACAGAGCAAAGGCCGATGGCACATTTATAAGGTAGAAAAAGAAATGGGCAGACTGGATGGGCCTTGAGGTCCTTATCTGCCGTCAACTTCTATGTTTCTATGTTTCTAAATCCTATCCTATCCATGGGCAGAACTCAGTGATTGTCACAAGTCAGCACAACAGGTGCAAACCATAGCGTTTGTATACTAAAAACTAGAGCGGTCGTCACGTGACAAGAGGGGGTTTTCATACCACCATATGCAAGTGGCCTATATAACCTCTATGGACCTATTCAAGGGACTGGAGCCTGGATGGGGTCATATGAAGACCCCCTGTGATTTGTAATATATACAATCTATTTTCTATGGTGCAAACCCCATTTACACCCACTATTACATCTGGCAAAGTGATTTGCGTTGATAATTAGCAACTTACTTGCTGATGAGAATTCCCCCAATGATGTTGACCAAGTCTGAGCTTGGTTCTGGTTCATGACAGTTTTCGGTGGCGGGGCGACGAAATGCCGCTTTATAAATTTCTAACCTTTCTTTTGTTAAAGCATTTCCTGATTTTATTCTTATTTATTGTTTAATTGTGTTTGTTCTTATCTGTTGAAGCACCTTGATGATTTGAAAGGCGCTATACTAAATAAAATTATTATTAAAATGACCCCTAATCTGCGCCGCTACTGACTACAACTGTGCATGGGACGCATATGTTCCCAGGTACCAATAAATAAATGTTAAACTGATTGGGGAGGGGGGAGTTGGGTTTCGTGCAATCCGCTGGACCAGTTTTTATCTTCTTGGTCCGGATTTCACCTATACCCAAACCAAAACCGGACTTACTGGTCCAGCCGGACTACGTGCAATGTGCATGGTCCGGTCGGTCCAGTTTCTACCGTTTTGTACTTGGTCCCAGTCCATCTAATGGTAAATCTACAAACAACTGTAAACAGTTGTCCAGTCCAGCAGTGCATGTAGACGAGAGCCCAGAGAAAAGAGCCCGGACCTGACAAATACGGTACTATAACTCTGAGTGCTAAGTCTGGTGAGGGTATTTCAGTCTTTTATTATTGTATTTGTATATCCGCCCCCTTTTCCCGTTCGACTCTGTCAATTGTGCAGGGACAGTAACCCAGCCCAGTCTCTTCTGATTGGCGAGACTAGCTAGCCTTTTCTACCAATCGGTCTGTTGTGTATCAGGCAGCAGTGACCTCCCGGGAGTGCTGCATATAAAGCACCAGCCACTGAGAAGTGGTTTATTTACTGCTAGTTTCATGTTGCGCGGTAACGACAATATTGTACATGAAAATGTCAGCAGAACTATCTTATCAGGCAATAAAAACGGCAAACCAAGCCAGGGAAGCGGTAAGCAGCCTTACAATACAAAATATAGCAAATGGAATTGTGTGTGTGTGTGTGTGTATAGAATATAATCGCAGACATTGTGGAAATTGCATAAGTCATCTTCACAGCCGTTTGGGCCTAACCCCTCAGGTTTCCTTTGCATTAAAAACTGAAATTGTGAATCTCTATTGGGAAAGAAAATTCTCTTATAAAGTAACTATAAAAAAGCAGGGGGGCGCGGCCTAGTCCAGCAGAGTAGCAGGTATCCGTTATGTTGGTGTCGAAATGTGCAGGAGTTGTTTCCACGAACATTTTGTATAGAGACACACAGTAATCCTTCAGGTTACAAAATTTATCGAGTTTCAAAAGTGGTCTAGTTTCACGTGGGCAAGTTTCCAGTTGTCATGGAGACTAGTCGCGCTGTCAGTAAGAAGGATATGTAGCGCCCTCTGCTGGCACTAATTCAAACACTGCTGTTCTGGTCAGGAAAAAACAACACAATGTTTAGCTTTCTAGATGCACTCGAACTTTTTGTGGAGGTAACTACTTGGCTGCAAGTTGCATTAGTTTGGAGACCATACAGTAGGTTGTGGTGGCATGGGGTCAGCAGACCCTTCGTTTTTGTAGCCAAGAGGCCATTCAGTGCATTTTAATTTCCCGCATTTCAATCAGAGGAGCAGCATTAATTTACGAGAAATAAAGCAGATGAACATTCTCGGAGAAACACTAGACATGCTGGTTTTAAACTCTTTTTTTGTTGTACAAATTCTGCAAAGAGCATACCTCA
Organism: Neoceratodus forsteri; assembly: GCA_016271365.2. NCBI lineage: Eukaryota > Metazoa > Chordata > Ceratodontiformes > Ceratodontidae > Neoceratodus > Neoceratodus forsteri. Next base: position 486,722,267 of record CM057449.1, read on the forward strand.
TCTGCATAGAAAATCGGGGCAGTAGAAACTGTACCAATACTTTATTTATTTGCTTTTGTTTACCAGGTAAGCACACTAGACAGCCAAGTACCTATTTTCAGGTGCGACCCGGGAGGTTACAAAAATTGCATCGTTTCACCTCCTGGCCTGTGCAGTTCTGTCTGCCCCACTTTTCGGTATACTCTCCAGCTAGTGTTGAAGACCCAGGTATCTTCCTCAGAAAATTAATATTTTTTTTAAATATATATCAGTGTTATATGCTGAGTGTAGATCTGCTCGGCCAGTCGTATCTCTTATCTGCTGTACATTTCCCTGTCTACAGATGCATACTATGTACAGGGAGCCCACCAGGATGTAATGCAATACTGTAGAATTCTGCAAAGTTTCTGCAGGAAATGGTGCAGTTTTAATGGCATTTACTCCCTTTTGTCATGCAGGAATATGTGAAATTGTGTTGCATCGTGGTGAGATCCACTGTATGCTAATGAGCTTCTTGTCTTGTTCGAGTTCTTCAGGAAGAGACTGAGTCACTGGCTGATACAAACTTAAGAATGTTTATTGCAGTCAACAGTCTTAAACAACTGCCTTACAGCCCAACCTCACAGGCCTTACAGAACTTTCCCTTCCTCAACCTAGAAGTCCCTCCTCCAGCTACACTGCCAGCAGTCGCGGCACAATAGCATTACAGACTAATGTCACGTCTCACCTTTTTAGAAGAGATAAACATTGTATTTTGTAAACTAATGTTTGGCTTGGCTTATTTATTTAAAATCTGGAGAATCCATGAGTATGAAGCCCATTTTCATGGGCGACCAGATAAACTTTTAGACAGTTGTGACTGACCCTGGTAAGGCGTGGCTGGGCCGTGCATGTGGCACTGCCACTTCCTTTTGTAAACTGGTGTGATCTGGTTGAATGTGGTTCAGAATTCAGTGTTGGAGACACTGTGTTTGACTGATCTGCAAGGGCCTCAGCTCTTGGTGGGCTCGATAAGGAAACTGCTAAATTCTTTACCACGCTGAGAGTCAACAACCAGTGCAAGTTAACGAAGTAACACAGCTTTATTTGCAACAAACCACATAAAAGAAAAGGGTAAGTACAAACATCCACTTTCAACGCATCCCTTTTAGATGCCCTTTGGGGGGCGTGGCTAACAGTCGACAGGAATAGATGCCTCTCAAGCAGCTTCAGACAGTGACAACATTAAAAGTTTAAAATTCTTGTTTTCATTCATTCCCACCTCGAACCAAGCCTTAATTTAGTGAGCAGAAGTGCTACAGACCTGCACTGAGAAAACTCATGCTGATCCAACAATGGGAAGAATGAAAAATGATGCATTTAAAGATTCGGGCCGAGGGAAAGGCCCTGCACCTTCTTCAAGTGAAGTCCTGTCCGGTGCACAAATGCACGAGAAGCCTGGGGATCTGGAGGCCAAAATTAATGCAATATTACAAGTTGTGCAACAAATGTACATTAAATTGGACTCTTACAACACCAGATTGTCCACTGTAGAAACCAAAGTAACTACTTTGGAAACAAATTATTCTGCTCTCCGCTCCGTGGTTTCAAAGGTGGCTACAGTAACTGATGGAGTGTTGAAGGAAAACAAGCTGTTATGCACCAGGCTCGAATACCTTGAGAACGGAGCTCGTTCCTGCAATCTCCGATTTTTGGGCATACCCGAAGGAGTCAAAGGAGCCAATTTGGTGGAATACTTACATCAGTTCCTTTAGGACATCTTAAAAGTGAGAGCAGAATGTCAGATTGTGCAGGCCTACCGCATCACCCCTAGGAGGAAACCGAATAACCCTGAACTGCCTAGAACTGTACTGGCGGTCACCACGGGAGTATATACGAGGGACATAATCTTACTGAAGGCTAAAACATTGGGGGTACTTACCCTTCCCGATGGCTCAGTAGTTAATTGCTTCCCAGACCCAAATTATGCCACAAGAATGAGGTGCCGCGGATTTGACTCTGTTCAAGCGGGCCTACGAGAACTTGGAATCAGCCATGCACTACAAATGCTGGTGAGGCTGTAAATCGTTTATGCTGGGGAAAACTTTCTTGGACAATGATCCGGCAGACGCTGGTTGAAAGCTGGATCAGATCTGGGAGAATTTCGCAAAGTCTGGACACTCTGATTCTGAAGAAGAGGAGGATGGGGAAACCTGATTACTGGGATTCTTAGGCTTAAACTATAAGGCTGGTTAGTCCTGTACTTTTCCTGGTTGTAAAGACCTGGACATTATGGATCTTTTTTGCTGAGAAGTTCTATCATAGCTTTACTTTGAGTGTGCTCTAACTGTTATAAGGAGTCTTCTCATGCTAGTTTAAATATGCTTGTTCTTTACAAGTAACATGTTATAGCAGCAAATAGTTTTTTACAAGGGATGGAGTTATCACCTTGTGGGGGACTCAAGGGAGTGAATGTTTAAATGTTCCAATTTTCTAAGAAAAATTGGTGACTTTTAATGTTCTCTGATTATATGATATAGTAATAGTTATCAAAATTTTAAAGGGGAATGTCCGTGCGCTGGTTTGAGGGGCATCTGTAATCATTAAATCAAAGGGATTAGCACCTATTCTTTCATTTCATGGACTCTTGGGCCAGGTCAATTGACGATGGCCTATCTGAAAGAAGGGACTTTCTGGATTTAAACTAATATAGGTAGGGATGTCCATGGTCTTGCTGTATGTAGCCCATTTTGGTCAATTTCTGTATAATACAATACCTGTATTTCGTCCCCTCAATGCTGTAACTAAGAATGATGGGTTTTGTATTACCTACCATAGCATTTCCTGTATCTAATCCTATACCTGGAATCAAGGAATATTTTTCTATTGTAAGATTTATTGCAAAACGAAAAAAAAAAGTTTAAAAAAAAAAAAATAAAAAAAAATAAAGATAGTTGCCCTTCTAGCTGGGTTAGAGCTACCACTTCATTCCTGGTACCAGAACTTAAATGGATCTAATTAGGAGCTCCTGTAAAATAGTCTCTGGGTACTAAGGGAATAGAATTGGTGTAGGCTTGTATAGTGGATTGGCCACCATTGGTGCACTTTAGATAGAGCAACATGCTTAATTTTCCAACACTCACATGCCATGCTATAATTGCTTAAATGGCAGAAAACCCTTTTAAGCAGGGTATTTGTAATCCAGAGTGTGAAATAGGTGCCGTCCCTTGAAACAATGCCACACTGGTGTGCTTATGGCTCCCAGACCTAGATGGCGCCTTCTGATGCAGCAGGCTTCTGGATCTCTGCTTCCCCATGGCATCTGCCATACAGGCAGGCGCCCTCTCTCTCTCTCTCTCTCTCCCCTCTGTTCCGAACCAACCACCTTTGGCTCTGGGCTCTTCCGACCATCCTCCATTCCTTCCAGACTGCCAGACTGCTGAGGGCCTGGCCCTCACATGTCATTGCTTCCAGACTCTTTGGTTGAAGGCATTCCAACATTGTGCCGTAGTGCCTGCTACAGCACTTGAATCACTGTTTCTCTGTTTCTTGCTCCACACTGGGTCTTTAGCATCACATGTATGCTGGCTTGCATGCAGTTACCGCACGCTTCCTCTTCAGTACTCAGCAGCTCTGTTCAGAGTTTGTTGTCTGCCTTTCAGGCTTGGGATGGCACAGCTTGCATCAGCTCCAAGCACTGCAGACCTTTCCTCCATGACGTCTCCACCAGATCGACCTGCCTCCAGCCTAGTCCTGCCTTTATAGGCCCTACTCAGTCTGTTTCAGTTCATGCTGGCTGTCACTCCAGGAACTCGACAACCCACAGGACAGAAAAAAGGGTGCCAGAATCTGGGGCTCTTCTTTTCCTTCACGGGGTTTCTGTGCGCGTGGGCGGGCATGCCCAAATGTGGGTCTGTTACACTATTTGTTAACAGGTATACCATTAAGAGTTTGTTTAGATTCAGTGGTGGAACAGACAATGATCCTGATCTTGTTTGGCTCCCTCGTCTGACAGGTGGGATATCTGATTTCACTTTTGTCCAGTAGATCAGTTGTTAACTGTTTACACCATTTACCTGTGCGTTTATTTAATTTTGTTTGTTTTATGTGAAAAAGACAAGATTCACGTATACCATCATACACATGAAGATAACAGCAAAGTTAGAAGGTATTCTCAGAAGTATGATTGGATCACATACTTCCCTCTTCGATGCATTATGGAGGGAGATAAAGTACATTTATTTGTTTATTTTTGTAAACCTTTTTATTTATAGATTTTGTATAAAATCTTACAAATAAGCAGTACACACAGGACATGAGACATCAGTAAATTTAGCAATAACATGGACTAAATGCCATTACAAATAGGATGGTTGAATGCGTGCAATTGATAGACACTAGGAGGGAAGTACTGTGCCTTCAAGGACTTGGAAAAATAAGTTATTCAAGCCCAAGAATCAACAAGGTTAAATTATATTGCTATAGTAAAATATATTTATATATGTGTGTGTGTGTGTGTGTGTGTGTGTGTGTGTGTGTGTGTGTGTGTATGTATATGTATATGTATATGTATATGTATATGTATGTATGTATGTGTGTGTGTATGTATATATATATATATATATAGAAATAACTGGGATGCAGTAGGCACCATAACTGTATAAAACATACAGAAGCATAGCTAAAATTAATAGCAAATACTGGGAGTATAATGTACAGATGTGTCTTGGCCCAGGTACAGTCCTTGCTGCCAATAAGGAAACTATAATTAAGCAATAAGGCATGACAGGGTGTGGTATATCATAGGATATCGTCACGCCTCGGGTGTTTGGGCACGAGACCGTAGGCCGAGTGCGTCCAACGACCCGAGAAGTGACGATATCCCATGATATACCACACCCTGGAGTGACTTATTGCTATTATGAACTGGATTGCATATATGTATCAATAAAATATTTTACAAAAAGCTTCTAAAATGTTTTAGTAATGCATTTTGTAATGTGTAGGGATACATTGAAATAATATAGTCCGTTTAGTTTTTGATGTGGGTGGTAGGTGGCCTGATTGTAATGCTTTGTTAGAATGAGGAAGAACTAGGTTGTGAATTGAATTAATTTTTTTTTTAATTTGTAGTTGCTTGTTCAGCGGGTGACAAGGTTCTGAATTCCCGAGCAGGAGTGGTGCTGGCAACCCATGACGTGAAATCACTTTTTTTGACGTGTATTTTCCGAACATAGAAATTAATTTATAAGTTCACCCTGATGTCAAAATACTAGTGTAGTGCTTAAAACGAGTGTTATTTTAGTTGGGAAGTGCTTTTGAAAACTAAAGCCATGATTCTGAGGAAGCGCATCAGTGTCCGCCACAGATGCCAATCACGCATGCTCGGATCTAATATTTAGCTTTGAAGCCAGTTGCCAGGTAAAAAAAAAACATTAGTTTGAGTAATGAAATATTTTTTTTACATCAGTGGTGAATTCAGTACTTTATTTTTATGTCCGGATTGTAAGACCGCACTGCCGGAGACGAACAGGAGCAGCTGACTGCGGGGGAATTTTTGTGTAAAAGAATGATGCAAGCAGGAGTACGTGAGGGGCTATTGCTGCTGCCGACTATAAGTTCAGCGGGGCTGCCCGTTGTCGTCGGAATGATTTTTTTATCTGCCGGTGAAAAGGCTGGTGACCGGAGGTTTTCCGAAGCCGTGATGATGTAGCCCGATATCATCACGGCTTCCAAACCCTGTCGGCCAATCAGCTTGCTCCATTTACGATCGCCAGTTCATAATAGTAGATGTAGACTAGTGTAAAAACATCCCTAGTGAGAACTGAATGTGGTATAGCTATAAACATTGGTGTTCATGTAGTGTGCTGGGGATATACCCAACAGACAGCATCTAGAAAACCATGCCGGACTGTAAGCTATTGGAGCACTAGTATCACAGCTGTCACAGATGATGATGATGATGATAATAAAAAATTGGGATAGAAAACATACTAATGCACGGCTTTCCCTTTTGATGCATGAATGCTATGCTGCTGTATCATTGTCTACAATAAAGCAGAGTTTAAAAAAAAAAACATACTAATGTAGTATCATGTGAGACTTGAGATGTCTTATCAGAGTACAAGCACAGAATACTGTCCAGAATAAAGTTTCTCTCTAGCATGTATGGGATAATAATAATAAAATAGCAACGGCTGTGAAAGTCCGTTTAATCAGCAATACTCCAAGCCAAACTATGCACTATTCCTGAGAGAGTTCAATAGATTACTACTGCGAGTCATCTGTGTACAGGGCCTGTTGACTGGCCATTGGGATTTCAATGTGTGTCATCTTACCCTGAGTGTTCATAGTCTGAGTGTATTGCTGCTGTTGAAGTAATTTTTCCTTCTGTTTTTCAAGCTTGTCTAGAAGGTGGTCTACATCAGCAGGCTTACTGTAGATGTGTTTCCCAGCGACTTCAACCCTTAGACGAGCCCGAATAATAGAACAAATGGGAGTTGCAGAGATCATAGGCTTTCTTGGCCCCCCTGGAATTTTCAACATTTCTTTCTCACAAAGTGTTCTCAGTGTGTTCTAATCTGAAGCAGAGAGGCAAGTTCTCCTGGATCAGTGTGGTCAAAGGGCGCTCTGTCCTCGTGTCCCACAGCTTCACTCAGTTTATCTTGCATACAGTAAACCACGGACTCAACTTTTGCCAGTCTTTTGATAAACTTATCATTTTTCCTTTCAACCATCTGGAATGACTTGCAGAGTGTTTTGAGTGAGTTCTTAATTTCAACTGGCTCATTCGTAGAAGTCTCTGGCCATTGTAGGCCCACCTGCAGTGTATCTCCAGTGTGTGTGTGTGTGTGTGTGTGTGTGTGTGTGTGTGTGTGTGTGTGTGTGTTTTTGTTTATACAAAAAAAGGGGGAAGGGATGTAGTGGGCTGCTGCATCGCAGTCTAGCAATATTTTCCCATAAAAAATTGTAGACATTCTCTAGTTTCTGTATCGATAGAGATGATTCCCAGTTAAATTCACTTAGTTTTTCTAAAACTTTATTATAAAAAAATAAAATACCTGTAGCAGGAGCTCTCGCACAGCACATCCTGGTGGTCCAATGGCTAGCTTTGCTCCCCATTTGTTTGTTTTTTGTTAACCATGTAGGTACACTAGATATTTGGATGCCTATTTATAGGTATGATCCCAGGATGCAGATGGAAATTGAATGAAATTGACTTGGATTAAGCTGTTGGTGGTATTTGTCATAAACGCACTCCTGGGGTCAGGCCCTCTGCTCCCACAGTGACCAACCTCGAAGTGCAATATGTGAGCAGGGGACAAACAGGGATACCCTCCTGTTTGGTTTGGGTCTGAGCAACTACTTGTCTCGAGTCAATATGAACCCTTTTTAGCTAGTACGCCCAGGTAACAGGTCCAAATATCACACCCTCTTCGGGGAAAGTAGCGCAATACTTGATCCCAGCTGGCATACAACCAACCTGGTTCCCAGTCCCCTTCTGACTCAGTTGAGACCTAGGCATTTCTTTATCTGGCTGAATCTTTACACAGTTCCTTGTTCGCGTGGCTGCATGTAGTGACACACTAAGCACTTTAACGGTTATGTCAGAATTCTCAATACTCTTCTAGCATTGACACTCAAAAGAAAAAAATGTCTCAGGCAGGATTAAGGAAACCAATAAGTTTACTAAAATTAAAAATAGTAAATAAATACAAAACACAGAACATAATATACATTAATGTTTACGGCCAGAAAGAAAATTACAAAACAAAATGCCTAGTAACTGAATTACTAGTTCTCAGTTTTGAGCTGTGTGTTACCTAGCTTGACAGAAGTGCCTCTAAGTCCAGCACACAAATGTGAGTTTTTTTCAAAGGATGGAACAAGAGTGAGCCACGGTCCTTTCGGCCAGCTTGGCAATATTAAACGTTAAAGTCCCAACCTCCTTGTGATGTCACAGCACATGAGGTCACTGTTTAGCCGTGTAATTGATTTGTAACATGACAAAGTATAATCAAAATCGTTTCATCTTGTTGCTTGCTTGAAATCTGCAAAAATGGCAATATCAAAGCATGTTATGACCGCATTCCCCTTTGATGTTTAAGAAATACATTCTGAAAAATGTTTTTTATAACAGTTTCAGGAAGTTTAACAGATAAGTGTTAACACAGAAAAAGAACTCTAGCTGTTTAGTTCCAGCAAGCAACTGCTTTGGGGTCAAAAGGTCAGGACCCTTTAATAGCTAGGCATCCCCATGGGCCTGCTGACCCGGCCATGTCTCTTAAGCAGAAATTCAAAGAAACCTATATTTATCAAAAGTATACGCATAACTAGTAGACGGTTATTCCGTTACAGTATTTGCTTCATTTTTTCATTTCATTTTTAATTTTTGTACTTGATGACTTGATGAGCATAACTGCCTGCCTGTTTTCACAAGTGGCAAGTAATACATGAGACCAGCACAATCATTCAGTACAAAAACTCATCAGTACAGTACAAAAATTGTTACACAATAAATACATAATACACATAGATATTAATTCCTTAGAGTGCTGTTTGAACATGAACAGGCCCATGGCACATTCATAAGGTAGAAAAAATGGGCAGGCTGGATGGGCCTTGAGGTCCTTATCTGCCATCAGCTTCTATAAGGAACTTTCCAACCGCGCTTTTTTTTTTTTTCTAATACTTTGTGTTTATTGTTTTTGCATGAAACTTACACACATTTCCTCATGCAGGATAATAAAAAAGAAATCACACAATACAAAATGATATTCACACTTTTCTCCTGCAGTCTTGTACAAAAGTAGTAGGGGGTATCCCCTTAATTATAGTCCGAGATAAAGTTAATCAATGCTAACCATCTCAGCGGCTTGGAAAGTCCCAGAAATAGGTAGTAGTATAGGGAAAAACTAATGCAATCTTTTAGGATTGTTATTTATCCAGAAATACCAATTTAACATAAAACTAGGAAGAATTATACAGGTCTTAGCCCTCTGTAAATCGCTACCTTCCAAGAATAACTAACAGTATAAGGTAGTTGAAATTATTTACTTTTTTATTTTTTTTTATTTTAGTAAACTTTAATAAAGCTTTTATAACTTTTGTAAAGAGGCGATCGCCTAGGAACTAGATCCAGTAACTTTTTTGAAAATTTAGAGCATACACTTGAAGATGTCATGCCTTCACCCAACATATTAGGTCGAGAGTAAGGAGAGTTACCCAAAGCACCAGGCACCCCTTCCCAATAACTATCCGAGTGACCAGCAATCGGATACTATCCCCCAAAATTATTCATTGTCTCTACCAACCTCTATGAGGATTGAGTACCTTCACGAACTAAAACCAATCCCCAATCACTTCAAGCGTCCTTCTTTTAAGATTAAAGGGAAGAGAAATCGACCCTCTATTCAGGCCCTTCCCTAACTCTACTCCTTGCTCATGTCCTCGTTGACCACAGCCTGCCGAGAAGCAAACTCTCTCTGTTTTCTCCATCCAACGACCTGCGTCTGCTGGGTCTGAAAATTGCCAAGTCCCCCCTCCATGTTATTCTATATCTTGCAGGTAGTAGAAAAGAGTGAGTTATTCCCAAGGCACGTAGTCTCGGTCTTACTTCATCAAAACATTTGCAGTGGGAGCGAGTTTGGAAGGAAAGGTCCGGAAATAATTTGATTATCAAAATCATTTATGGTTAAGGGTAAACTGCTCTGGCTGTCGAAATCGGGATGTCCCTCACTTCCACTCCAGACGTGTGTAGCAGAATCATGCGCGGCAAGCGGTGTCAGTAGTACCTCTGGGATTTATCCTATATGCTCGCCTTAGAGATCCCCATTCGAAGTCCATAGGAACTGGAATCGATATCTGCATCCATTCTTTGAGGTAGGCCAGAAGATTTGGTCCCTCTACGCCCTCCGGGACTCCTACCAGGCGAACATTTCCCACGCATGTTTCATTCTCCAGGGCTTCAAGCCTGCTCCAGAGCTGAGAATTTTCTTGCGTCAGTGAGTTGACTGCAGCCTGCATGGTAAGCGATGGCTTTTCACTATCAGCCACTGTATTATTAGGCTCATTAATCGCCAGGTCATGTTTTTCTAGGTGTGCCAATGTTTTTTCCATTTTGGCATCTAGCGACTTCATAGTGGCTAGCATTTGATGCCATGGAGGCGCTGTTGTGGTGTCTGTAGTGTTTTCTACTTCACGGCTCGGAGGTTCTGCAGCCTTAGCTGGTTTCGCCACTGGAGTTTTAGACGATCCTGGCGCTGAACCTTTATGCTTCCCCATCATATATTTAGTATGTACTGGTAGCTCTCAACTTCAGGGATTTGAATATTGCTTCTGTAGTGATATTCAAGTACCTTAGACTGCATAATTTTTTTATATTTTTAGAGCTGATTCACAGAGTTACCAAAACGCACGTCCTGCCAGGAGATCGGCTCTCTAGCGCTTCCTCCCAACCATGCTTTAAGTCTAGTTTTGAAAATAGTGGGCGAGAGACGAGCACTGATGACTGTAGAAATGGAATTGAAAAGTATGGTGGCTCTAAATGAAAATGATTTCTGACCAAAGGATTTTTAACCTTTGGAATCATAAACTGGAGTTTGTCTTGGGACCTGGTTCCAAAGGAGTTAGAGGCTCTAGGAAATATAGAGGATAGGGAAGTAGGGAGAAGAACTCTAGTGGCTTTAAAGAGCAAAGTGCCAAGTTTTATCTTTATTCTGTTTTCCAGAGAAGGAAGATTTAACATTCTTAATAGGTTACAGCTATGGGTCATAAAGGGAAGACCTGTAACAAATCTTAGAATATAATTATATGTGACTAAGTTTTGAGAGGAATTTTTCACTAGTAGATGAGTATATAAGCATACGGTAATCCAAACCCCCTAAGAAGAAACCATGTGTAAGTTGTGCTGTGGATGAAGGGCTTAGAAACTGTTTAATTCTGTGTAAACCCCCCAATCTCTGATGGATAATGTTTTATGGTTATGAGAATATGCGTTTCACAGGTTAATCTGGAGTACAAAATAACCTCGAGCTATTTAAAATGATCAACTTTCTCTATTTACTGAATGGGGGAAATTTAGCCAGGACACCTGGGAAAGCCCCTTAGTCTTTTTAAGAAGTGCTGTGGGAGGGGACCTGAATTGTACAATGGACCCTCAATTAGACCACTGAGAGGGTAAGGTAAAGTGAGGGGGGCTCTAAGGGACTGGCAGCTGGATATGAGTGACCTGGAGTTTATTGATAGTTGGCACACTTATATACACATACACACACATATATACACACACACACACACACACACACACACACACACACACACACACACATACATATATACACATATACTGTGTGTGTATGTGTGTGTCTATATATATGTGTGTGTGTGTGTGTGTGTGTGTATGTATGTATGTATGTGTGTATATGTATGTGTGTGTGTGTGTGTGTGTGTGTGTGTGTATAGATATATAGAGATATATAAAAATATACACACACACGCACACACACAGAGGATGGTTTTTACAGTTACAAAGTGCCAAGCATAGCCCCATTCATGTCTCTGACCATGCAATGGTAATGGTTCGATTTCAGTACAGGAGCCTAGACAGGGTCCTCCCCCTTGGAAATTCCCATTGTATCTCCTGGGTAATAAGGAATTTAAAACATTCCTGAAGGACCAGTGGAAAACCTACCTCACTTTTAATGAAAACTCCCTGACAACCAAGGCAAATATTTGGGATGCTGGGAAAGCATATATGCAGGGGATGATCATAAGTTTTGTGTCTCGGTACAAGAGGCAGCAGGAGGAAAAAAGGTTAAACCTAGAAAAAAGCCTTAAGGAGTTGGAGAGGTGAGTAGCAGGGAGAGAGTGCTAAATGCCTACTCGGTGACAAGAGAGGCCCTAAATGCGCTGGGAAGGGGGGGGGGGCATGGCACTCATGGTTATTCTGCCAAAAGCAAATGTTTGAGTGGGGGAATAAACCAGGTCCCATGCTAGTAAGGTTGATGCAGGAAGGAAGAATACCAACTCTCATAACCCAAATTAAAAATAAGGAGGGACAAAGACTTATAGACAGAAAACAATAAGAAAGAAAATTGTCTAAATCTATCAAAAGCTTTACAAAGCAGAATGCAAAGGCAGATTGGGGTTGGCTGAAGATTTCCTGGACAATTTGAATATACCTAAAGTGACTAGTGCACAGAGAACTATGCTCGGGGTGGGGAGGGGGGCCCATAACGAAGGAGGAGGTGGTAAAAGCAATCCAGGGGATGAAATCTGGGAAAGCTAGTGGGCCTGACAGATTTTCAATGGAGTATTACAAACTCATGGCAGAACACATGGTGGAATTGTTAAGCGAAGTGTTTGGAGGGGCGATGGAGGGGGAAGGCTACCTGTCTCATGCTTCAATGCAATTATTTGCCTGATCCCCAAACCAGTTAAGAGTGGGGAGGAATGCGCATCATACCGGCCCATCCCTTTGTTGAATTATGATCTGAAGATAAAAGTTTTGGTCAATAGGCTGGATAAGGTCCTGCCTGGGGTGGTTCACTCAGACCAAACCGGCGTTAATAATAAGGGGAGGTACTCTTACCATAACGTTTGTAGGTTGTTAAATGTGGTATGGGGGCTAATAAGGATCGAGATGATACAGCTATCTTTTCTATGGATGCTGAAAAGGCGTTTGATCGAATTGAGTGGGAGTATTTATTCAAGTGTCTGGGCCTGTTTGGACTAGGTGAAAATTTTTGAAAGGTTGGTTAGGATAATGTACAGCTCCCCAAAGGCACAGGTTTCGGTTAATGGCTCCCTTTCAGAACAGTTTGAATTGTCCAGGGGTACTAGATAGGGGTGCCCACTCTCATCACTGTTTGCCCTGGCGTTAGAACCAGTAGCCGTGGCGATATGGCAGAATGTGGAGATTGAGGTAGTGAGGGGTGCATCAGGGCAACCACACATTTCCCTGTATGCAGATGACATGTTGCTCTTTGAGAGGCATCCTGATACCACAGTCCTGGTAGTCCTAAGGTTAATAGAGACGTTTGCACACTTCTCGGGGTATAAGATTAATATTCAGAAATTGGAGCTCATGTGTCTGGTGTGGGGATTGGGCGAGGAACAGCAGAGTTCATGGGGCTTCAGGCAGTCACTAAAGCACCCATTATATCTGGGTATACAGATTGGGAGAAGCCTGGGGTCCCTGTATGCGTTTAACTACACGCCAATCATAAAAAAAAAAAGTAGACGCTGACCTGAAAAGATGGGTCACCCTCCCCATTTCCTTGTTAGGAAGAATTAATTTGATAAAGATGAACATTCTGCCTGGACTTTTATAGCCCATGCAGATGTTGCCCATGGGGATCGCGCGTAAGGATAACCAGTGGCTGGAAGCAGCCTTCTCAGCCTTTATATGGCAGGGGAAGAGACCTAGGGCATGCGTCCCAGGTCTTCATAATTTCTTGGCAGCACAACTTTGATATATAAAGGACTGGCTTAATAGGCCCTCCAAGGCTAGTTGGGTGTATCTGGAACAGAGAACATGTCATGGGCGCATGTCGGCCTACCTTGCCAAAAGGGACCAGAGAGTGTATGCTGCACTTTAGGGGGCAATCCAGTGGTTCTGGGGGTGCTGGACAGCTGGCGGTGTCTTTGGCACAAGGGCAGGGGAGGAGGCAGGGAGACCATGCTTCTGCTGGTGGCCCGAAGTCTGTTCTTTCTACCTGGTTTAGAAGATCCTGGTTTCTGGGAGTGGGAACACAATGGTAGAGGATATCTGCTCCCAGGAGGGCATATACTCCTTTGTGAACTTGCAACAGGCGTTGGGGTTGGATAGAACACATCTTTTCAGATACTTATAGGTGAGAGCCTATGTCCAAGAAATATAAGGTGGGGGGGTGGGAACCTGCAGTTTGATCCGTTGGAGCAACTAGTGTACGGTGCACGTAAGGACCGAAAGAGTTTTATGTGGAAGGCGGCACAAATCGGTAAGCAGCAACTGCCTGATCTTACGCAAAATATGAAAAAATTATGGGAGACTGACTTAGAAGTTCAGGTAGGGAATGACGTTCGGAATCTCGTATTAACATTGCACAAAGATATTCTGATATGTAACAAATATAAAGAGTTGTATTTCAAGTTTGTACATAGGTTCTACTACTCACCCCAACTAGTTAATAAATATAATCCGGCAGTCTCACCAGTTTGTGGTAGGTGTGATGGGGCATTAAGTTCGTATTTCCGCTGTTTTTGGGAATGTCCAGTCCTGCAGGGGTTCTGGAAAGCAGTCCTGGGGGAGGTTGGGACACATATGGGAAGGGTTTTGTCAGAATCACCCCCCCCCTTGTGTGCCTGTTCATGGTGGGGGATGATGGGCTGGGTGAGTGGACCCCCCCTTCCTAGATGGAGCAGAGTGCTGCTTATTATGGCCTGTCACTGCATCCAGAACACGAGGGTCTGTAGTGGCGTGCCCACATTGAACCAGTGGTGCACCTTAGGACTGTGAGTACTGACACTGGAACGACTTGCACTGGTGATGAAAGGGAAGGAGGATACATTCTGTAAGATTTAGGAACCTTTTCTAACCTCCCTGTCAGTGGAGGAGGCCCAGATACTGAGAGTGGGTTTGGAGGAAGAGTAATGTATGGGACAGGAGTGAATATATTCTAATATAAAAGGCTCTGCACTGATGCTAAGAAAGCTTGTGCCAAACATAAAACAGCCCTGTTGTTGTATACCTAAAAAGTGTCTGGAATTAAGATGCTCTAAGGCATGGTTGAAACAAATGATAGACTGTGAATGGAAATTGTATGTATGTCACTTTTACCCTATGTTTTTTTAATAAAAAGAGTATACAAAAAAAAAGTGCCATGGAATCTTTAACATCTAATAGAACAGGCAGATGGAACCTCGGTTAAACATCTCATCTGGCACTGAATGAGTGGGGTACCCCTTTAATGCTGCACTTGGTGTCAGTACTGGGATTTTACTTGAGGCTCTTAGTTAAGGGTTAGAACCTACAACTTTCTGATCTTTCGGCCCCGGAGGTGATTGTGCAACCTGTTGAGCTACGGTGCTGGCAATAAGATTCCTTCCTGCCATTTAGAACATTGTGGTCAAAAACTGGCACCAACTGATGATATAAGCCAGCATTTTGTGATTTTTACCACTCAGGAGGGGCTGACTCACTAAAAGTAAGCAGACCTAATTTATAGATGATAACCAGCTGGGTTTCAATGCAAAAGGTGAGCTATGTGGGAGGCAGTATAGCACAGTGGTTTAAGGCTCTGAGCTGCAAATCTGGTGACATCCAGCAGCCCAGACCTGGGTTTGAATCCCACAGCTTCCACTTGCATACTGTGACCCTGAACAAGTCACTTAACTTCCCTGTGCTCCCAGGTCGCTCCTGTTAAAAAGCTTTCAGCTTAGTGTGCTACTCTTGGTTAAACAACTAAAAAAAAAAAAAAAAATATAAAAATATGTACCAACTGAAAGGGGAAGCACTGGCAATCACCACACAGGAAAGGGATCTGGGGGTAATCATTTCTGATGACATGGAGGTAGCCAGGCAGTGGAGAAGGCTAGCAGGATGCTTGGATGTATAGGGAGGGGTATCACCAGTAGGAAGGAGCTATATTACCCCTGTACAGATCACTGGTAAGACCCCACCTGGAGTACTGTGTCCAGTTCTGGAGGCCCCACCTCCAAAAGGGCATGGATGAGGTGGAGGCGGTATGAAAGAGGGCTGCCAAAATGGTGCAGGGCCTTCATCAAAAGCCCTATGAGGAGAGAGACTCTAGGAACTGAGTATGTACTCTATGGAGGAGAGAATGGAAAGGGGGATATGACAGAAACATTCAGATACCTAACCAGTATTAATAAGGTACAGGAAGGTAGCATTTTCCATAGAAAAAGAAGCTAGAGGACAAGGGGTCACGCTATGAAGTTGAGGGTGGGGGAAAGCTCAGAGGAAATGTGAAGAAGTACTTCTTCATGGAGAGGGTGGTGGATGCCTGGAACAACTTTGCAGACAAGTTGGTGGGTATCAAAATGGTGAAAGGGTTCAAGCATGCATGGGACAGATACAAGAGGACCTTGGTAGTAAGGCAAGGGGAGGAGATGACCAGAGATCAAGTAGGGTCTGTGGTGGCACTGTAGGCAGGGAAAACTGGGCAGACTAGGTGGGCCAAGAGGTCCTTGTCTGCCGACAACTTCTGTGTTTCTAACAGTACATTTATAGCCCCTTATAGTAGCATATGCTACTTGCTTGTGACAGGGAGATCCTGCCACTCTTGAGGACCAGCCTTTTCTTAAATCTGTTACAACAGTTCTTTTATTTCTTAGCTTAATCTATTCTTTACAATTTCTAGTCCATAAAGTTGGCCACCTCAGGGCACCCCCTTCCCTTTCTTGACTATGCTATAGTGTCCTCTTTAATTTTGCTTTTCCCTCTCAGGTACTCATACAGGGAGGTTATTGTTGTGACCTTTGAGCTGATGTAAAACAGGCTGTGTTCCTCGTTGGATTTAGTATGCAATAGCACTATGTAATAAAATACCTTGATGTATATACCTTATGTGTATGAAACCTGTAAATGTTGAAAATACCATGGAACTAAGTGTTTTTGATAAAGGTAAAAAATAATAGGTGACTGTGTATTATAGAGATTAAGTTACCGGAGTAGATATACCAGAAAACCCCCTGTTGTGTTGTTAAATACACGTAAATTGCAGATTGTTTGAGAGGCCCTTTTGGTACCAAACATTCCTGCTGTAAACTGAGCCAGTCTGAAATTTCATGGTGATTTGCATATGCATCCCATGATGCTTTTCATTATTGGGGTATGTGTGGTGATGTGTGTGTTTGAAACTTGGTTTTATTACCAGTGCCCTTTGGGTAACCCTTGTTTCGTGCTTCTGCAGTGAGGTCCTTTGTTTTTAGCTTGTGTGTTTTTTTTTGTTTTTTTTTGTTTGTTTTTTGTATTTGAGCCCCCCCCCCATCAAACAAGACTAACATAGGGATGAAATGTTTTTCACTAAGGGTCGGTAGGTGCTGACTAAGTGCAGAGGAAGGACATGCATAGTTTGTTGCTGCAAACTGATGTATTGAAGAAGGGACATGCCATTGCTGAAGGTTATCTACTGCATTTTAAATCAACATTGCATAGAGATTGTGTGTTGAACCTGCAGTACTGCATCTGATCTGTCTGTTATCTCTCAACTCTTCCACAGATTTGGTGTCAAACGTGGAATTACTTGCTGGAAACATCTGGACTGGCCTAAGAGGGATGTTTTTTCTGGTGGAGATCACCCAGATATCCCAGGTAGACCGATGCACCAGGAGTTGCCAGAGGAGAACTCTGAGAAGAAAGTCTGTGGAGTTCTGACTAGAACCTTGGCCAACAGACTGGGAGGGGAGCTGCTGCCTGGAGTGGACCTGGGAGCTCGGAGGAAAGCCAAGCCTGAAGACAACGAAGAGATGCAAGGGGATGAGGAAGAATCTTGGGGAACTACCTCCTCTTGAAGACCTTCCATCTGAGGATGTAGGGGAGTTGTTGAAATGGCTCTGCATAAAACAGGTGCAGAAGAAAAGAGATAGTTATTGAGGGGGGGAGATGGACATTGAGCGGAGAAGGCAAGATGCCAAATGGACGACTACCATGAGGGTCTTGCATGCCATCGATGCAGGGCAAACAGAAAGACCCAGTAGCCCAAAACACATTAAACTGTCTAAACTTTCAGACAGTGATAACATTGAAGCTTACCTCAAAACGTTTGAGAGGATCGCTGAAACATGCGCATGGCCAAGGGAACAGTGGGTTGTGCGACTGGCACTGCACCTGACAGGCAGTGCACAGTTGGTTTATAGCCACATGGATTCCTGAGAGGCAGAGGACTATGACCATGTGAAGTGTGAGATCTTCAGGCGCTATGACGTAAACACTGAATCATATCATCAGAGGATATCCCCTGAGAGACCTATGCCCATCTCAAGGAGCTCTGCTATAAATGGTTGCAGCCAGATAACAAGAGCAAGGACCAACTTCTGGAGGCGGTAATTATTGAACAGTTTATTAAAGTTTTACCCCAGGATGTACAACTTTGGGTTCAGGAGCATATGCCTGATTCTGCAAATAAAACCATCACGTTGGCGGAAGACTTCCTGGCAGCCTGACCATCCAGACCCAGAGGGTTCCAAGGGACATCAGCAGCTATGACCACCAGCAATCTGGTAAGGAACCCTTTTACTTATAAACTGTCAAATCCAGCCCCAATGAAACAAGACTGGAGAGCAGAGAGAGGGAGGGGAATTCCTGTAGCAGAGATTGTATGTCATAAGTGCCAAAAGAAAGGACATTATGTAAGAAACTGGCCTATTATAAAGAAAGAGACCGCTCACATAGCCTTGGTGAACTGGGGTCACTTTATGGCTACTGTGCATATTGGATCACAGCAAATGATATGACTGATTGATTCAGGGAGCCACCAGACTCTTGTGCGAGCAGATCCTGGTGACTGGGAATAATAAAGGGCCAGATACAGCAATCACCTGTATGCACGGTGATACCTATTGCTACCCTACAGCCACCATACAAATGACTGTTCAAGAAAAGACACATGAGGGATAAAATTGTTATTACTACAGTTACCTGTAGCTAAAGGAGGTTTAAACCTTCCCAGTTTGAGAGAATACCACAGAGCGGTAACATTTAAGGTGATCCTTGAATGGCTAAATAGACATATAATGCCCCCGTGGAAATTAATAGAATTTACCCTCAATGATCTGTTTGATATCTGCCCCATTTTGTTCTCTCCTTTGGATTCCAAGCCATGTTTTAGAGACTTTGCTTGGGGGACCTGTAATACTTTAAAAGTATGGTATGAGATTAGGTCAACCCGAGAGCTCGCAGAACTCTTATTATTTTAGGTTGGTGACTAAAGAAAAAGGGTTTATAGTAGCTCAACTAGATCATGTATACGAGGAGTGGCACAGACTAGGCCTTTCAATGTTTTACCAATGTCTAGATATTCATGGAGTGATGCCCTTTGCATCCTTACAGACTAGATTTGGACTCCCTTTTACGCATTATTTCAGATATTTGCAGTTGCGTTCATATTTGATGAAATTGGGCTCCATTCGAATGGTATTACCTTCCCCGAAGCCCACTTTCATGAGTTTGATTATTGAGGCAATGGAGGGAAGACTTCCATCACAATTAATTGGCCTGCTTTATAAAGCTCTGAGAGAATATTGTAAACCGACCACTGAGCATGTTTTAGCTAGATGGAATAAAGAATTAAATATACAGATCACGTATGACAAGTGGTTGGAGCCAATTATTCTGCCTATGAAGGCCTCTTCAGCCCCTTATTGGCTTGAATATAATTGGAAGTGCCGTATGCATTTCTTTTTGTTCCCAGATAAACTGTCCAAATTCCTATCAGGAAATCTCGGATTATGCTGGAGAGATTGTGGGCAGACGAGGGCTAATATTTCCCACATTTTTTGTCTGTGCCCTAAGATTTCCAATTATTGGTAAGAGATTGCCAGGAGTCTCCAACTCTTAACTTGATTCGTTAGGACCAAATCTGAATCAATTATCTTACTAAATATTGGGGAGGAAGGTCAGGTAATTCCAAAAAAGAGTAAATTATATTTGTATTTATCGGCGGCCAAGAAAGTGATTACCCGCCTTTGGCGGATGACCACGATTCCCACCTTGGCACATTGGCACTCCATAATGTCCGAGATTTACTATATGGAGTGATTCCTTGCGAAAAGAGCAGGCCGTACCCCCCAATTTGAGCTATATTGGAGGTCCTGGGTTTTATATACAGTATTTCCCCCTTGGATGATTCATTTGTTCCCTGATGGAAGCTGTCCCTTCATATTCATATTTGTATTTGTTTTTTTCCCTATATATACATATGGATCAATATTGTATAGTCTGCAGTCACCCACAGATTGGCATGATTGTTACAATTAGTAAATATAATTCTGAGAGTCCACTACTATGTGAACTTCTGCGATGTTTGCTTATTTCACTCAAAGATATTGTTGTACAATTGAATTCCTGCTGTAATTCTGATTTGAAAAATAAAGAATATTAAAAAAAGGAAAAAGAAAGAAGACACATGAGGTAGAAGTGGGGTTGGTACCTTGCTTACCTGTGCCAGTTATCGGGCATGACCACCCAGACTTTGCTTCGTTTATATATTGTCATGCCACCCAGGACTCTGCTGTAGTTGCTGTAACCACTAGAGCTCAAGTGAAGAAGGGACGCTTACCATCTGTGTTCCTATTTGATGATGTTGTTTTTGAGGATCCTGGCAAGGACCGAAAAACTAAGGCGGAGAAGTGGAAGCTAAAGAAGGACTGGATTGATACTGATGCTGGTGTACAGCCAGACTTGGGACATACTTTTAAATATGATATGCAGCATGCGCAGAAAGCAGACCCTTCACATAACCCTTTTTTTTTTTCTCCACAGTCGGGGAAGGGAGTGTAGAAAGGTGCCCCTCAGTTTGTTGTAAAACTGGGAATACTGTATAGAGAATACACTAACCCCAGAACTGGAGAGGTAGTAGACCAACTAACGGTTCCAGAAAAACTCAGCTCCCAAATCATGTATCTGGCACATGACATCCCTTTTAGCAGACCTTGCAGGCAGAGATAGCATCCTGAATAGGATATTACCCAGGTTTTATTGGCCCTCTGTCCACAAGAACATAGCTGAGATTGTAAAGCATGTGCTGATTCTCGGAAGGTAGCTCAGGCAGGAAAAAGGGACAGAGTACCACTACAACCCATCCCCATTGTGAATAACCCCTTTGACAGGATAGCCATGGATGTAGTGGGCCCCCTGGAAAAGAGCTCCAAGGGTAACAAATTTTTACTGGTAATGTGTGATTACGCTACTCACTGCCCAGAAGCTATCTCCATAAGAACTGTCACCGCCCCAAGGATAGAAAAGGAGTTAGCAAAGGTATTTAGCCACATGGGAATCCCACAGGAAGTACTCACTGATCAATGGAGTAATTTTAATGCACACCTGCTAAAAGAATTGTACCATCTGCTGGGCGTGGTAACAGTGCGTACTTCCCCATACCACCCACAGACTGATGGCCTCGTAGAGAGGTTTAATCGGACATTAGAGAATGTTGAGGAAATACTGTATGTAAAAGAAGGTAAAGATTGGGATAGATACCTCCCCTATTTACTTTTCACTTACAGAGAAATGCCTCTAGTATCCACTAGTTTCTCTCCTTTTTCATTATTGTATGGGAGGAACCTGAGGGGGCCACTGGATGTGGTTAAAGAACACTGGGAAGAAGGGAAGGAGGTGGGCATCTTAATGTCGTAGAGTACATGACTCTGTTACGCAAACGCCTGGTGAGATCTATCAACTTGGCACACCAGAGCTTAGAACCGAAGCAAGACTTGCAGAAAGAAAGATACGACCAGGGTTTGAAAACTAAAACATTTCAGTTGGGACAAAGTGTTGTTACTCCTTCCCTCCACAGAGAACAAACTACTCATGAAATGGCAGGGCCCCCTCACCATTTTGAGGCAAACTGGAGCAGTGAACTATGAGCTTAGCATGCCTGGAAAGAGACCTGCCCAGAAAACTTACCATGTAAACCTCCTTAGGAAATGGCGTGAGAAGCCTAACTCCTCCCTTTATATCAGTCCTCAAGTTAGGGAGTCGTAGCTGGTTTTGAATGCTTTTGCAATGGATGTTAAATAACCTATATATTATATCATTTAGACTAGAGGATTGGAGGGAGCCGTCTGAGGGCGCATCTGTTTAATCTGAAAGGGGTTTAGTTCTCTGCACACTGTGTAGTCCTGGACTACAGGGCCATGTCTTTGACAATGGCCCATCTGTCTGGAAGGGGATTCTGCTTTGGACATTTCAGCTACACATTTTGCTTGGTCATCCATGGTCTTGCTGCAATGGCCCTTTCTGTAATCATCTGATGGATATTTCTTGGAACATTTTATAACCCCACAGAGTTGACGCAGAATGACTGGATATGTATTACCTACCATAATATTTTCTGTGATGTATCCTATACCTGTAATCAGATATTGTTTGTGTATTTGTTGTGATAATGAATAAACAAAGTAGTCAAGTGAGAATGTGTGGAAATCCAAAGGTGGCAGGCAATAAGACTAGGGAGGTCACCAAAGGTCAAAGTAATACTGTGCACAACAAATCAAATTAACCATAATAATTCAGTCCCAGAAAAGGGACCTTCCGTAATCAAAATGGGGGGGGCGGGGGAAACACCCCAGAAGCGTAAGAAGAAAAAGCTAAATGTCAGATTGCATTCACAGAACAGGTCAGTATGCTCTCAAGTTATGTAGGCAAATAAACAAATCCAAATACAATTGAGAGTCTTCAGCAATAAAAAAAAAAAAATATGTCCGAAAAGGACATCATATGGGGCTGGAGCTTGGTACATCTAGGGGGACGTAACAACATTTTTAAATAATAAAATGTTATACTGGGAGGCCTCATCACATGAAACCATTTATCCACAACAGTATTTACAAAAAGACCATGAAATCTAGCTGTTCATTTAATACGTCTGGTTTTAGTTTAGTGCTCACATCGGAAAGATTCTGTAGGGCTCCCATGTCCACCTGTTGCCTCCTTGGGAGGGTGAAGGCCCGCATTCCAACACTCCAGATTTCAAAAGTTTAGAATCCTTATTGTGGTGCTTTAGAAAGTCAGCCCACATTGAAGATTCCACTGTTCCATTTTTGACATTCTAAAGGGGCTCCTGAATCCTTTCCTTATCTGAATGGATAATAATTTCCACATATACCATGGGGTACGGCCAGGTCAGTATGTACACTACATGGGAGGTGAATTTCTGTACAGACTGATTAATGTCCACAGCCACATCAGACTGGATGTTTAAAGAGCACCTTTTCAGGTACTCACTCCAGAATCATAGCAGCCTTACCTGCCCCAAAGTCCAACACCCCCTTGCTAGCACAGTTTGTGCTATAAGAATATAAAGAACATGGGGGCGCACTCCATAGACATGTATTGAAATACTTCAGTAGGTTACTTGGCAAAAGTAGGTATGGGAGTGGTACGGTTGATGTGAAACTTCATGCCTAAGTGGTAGCGGAACTTTCTCACCTCATCTCTATAATTTTAACATTAACCTTCGAGACAGAGCTCTTGCAGCAGGTAATAACCATTAGGACTATGCCACCAGGTACTGAGATCACACGAAAAAATTCTAGCTAGCAGTCCAAGATGGGGAACCGCCCCTGACATCGGCTCCGCCCTAATGTCACCCTCCATATATAGGAGGTGGTCCCCTGGCACCACCTCAATTCTTTTCCTGCCATCGACTCTGCATTTCGGCTCCACGGATGCCTCCTGCTACCGTTGACTGCCATTTTTTCTCGACGCTCCACGCAGTTCAACTCTTTGAGTTGGTTGATTGCCTCTTTATGTCTGCCAGGTCCTCCACTTGTACACCATGGCATAAGGCAAAGTGTGCGTACGGCGAACAAATTGTGGCCAAAGACAGTCATTCGGCTTGCCTCCTGTGCCTTGGACCACAGCACAAGTCGGACAACTGCCTGCACTGCCTCAGCTTTAGCAAGCACATATGCATTTACCACCTGAAGACACTCAAGGCTCACCTGCTGGAAAAACAAGTGGCTGGATGCAAAAGTCTCAGTCTGGGCACAACTCTTCTTTGTCCTCCACCCACGACGCCTCCCCAAGGAGAAGAAGCACTCTGGGGAAGTATCACAGGACAGACAAGGACAGGTCTAAGTCAGACTCACAGTCCTGTTCCCTGCACATGGGCTCCAAGGTCTCTGGTTGGAGGTCAGATGCCGTCTTCCCTGGGGTCGCTAGTCCTCCCAGGACTTTCGACAACTGAACCATCTGCCTCAACCCAGGCATCAGGTGAAGATTCTGGGCAAGGGCCTTCCCGTGCTCTCTTCTTTGTCTCTGGCCATCAGGCCCCACAGACAGAAGCTAGGGTCTAGGGCCAAGGACTTGGCCTCTGTTACTTCTACTTCAGGCGTCCATTCGGGCCTCATCCTCCAATTCGTCATCCAAGGCTGATGACTATGACAGGCGCCAGGGTCGCAAGCATGCCAAGGAAGCGCCCTCCACACCAAAACTGTTGTTGGCTGTTCTGTCGGACCAACGACAGCCTCTGGCGTCATCTGTCTCCATCACTCTGGAGTCAGACTAGATATCCGTCTCCAAGCCGGCGTTCGCCTCGCTAGAGCAGCATTGGGGCTACACCAGAGGAACTGAGGACCGGCCCCACTAAGCCTACAACCACAGGGCTTGACACCCAGTTGTCAGATGCCAGATGATTTGCCTGTTGGCAGTCTGGCATCAGAAGCCTCTCAGATGCCAGGCTGGTGCCATCCCCTTCATGATCAACCAGCCAGATGTCAGACCAGCTGTCCGGCTCAATGGTCCCCTTGGCGGAAGTAGGAGCACTCTTTTTCCAGTTGGTGGAACACCATCAAAGGTGATCTACTACCCAAACCTGAACCCATGGGGGCAGCGGCAGCCGTTCCGAAGCCACAGCCTATGCCTCTCTGCAGGACTCTGTCGCCACCCCCGATGCCAGATTGCCTGACTCCAGGTGGCATGAATCAGGGCTCTGACAGATGACAGTCAGATGTAACCCGTCCTCAAGGTCTTCCTTCCTCAGGCAGAGTAGGTCTAGCGACTGTTGCTCCCAAGGGCGGAACTGCTCAAGCGGACATCGCTCCTGACATCGGAGTAGGTCCACCAACCGTCACTTTGAGCCATCGAGTGACTACAATGGTTCCTCCTCACTTTATGACTTTTCTGAGGATGGCCTCCCTTTGCCTTCACCAGATCTGAGAAAGGATTCACCCAGGTGTCCACCTGATGATCCCACCTTCCTTGAGGTTATGAGGCATATCCAGTTCCTCAACCAGTGGGATTTAGAGGAATTAGACACGGAAAGGAGACGCTTGGCTAGTGGTTTTGGGACAGTAGCTCCAAAAAATTGAGTAATTCCCTCATTGATGGAGCCATTTCAGGATGTAACAAAGCTGGCATGGATGGAAGCATTCTTCCACTACTTCTGTGGTGCCCAAAAAAGGTCGATCTTCTCTACGGGACCCCCAGAAACAAGCCCCACCTCGGTGAACAGCCCAAGGCGGACTCCATAGTCCTTACAGCGGCTCACAGCAGGTCATAACAGCCTAAGTATATCAGCTCCCAGCCACTAGATAATTAAAAATGATTGACCAGTTTGGGAGAAAGGTGTACACCTCTTCCTCCTGTACTATCCGGTCTCTAAACTTTTTGTCACATATGGTCATATATACCAGAAGTGCCTGTGGCAGAAGGCTATGGACCTAGCTAAGACACAGCCAGATTCTGACAATAAGTCAGAGCTTTTGGCAGTTCTGCAATCTGGGGCAGATGTGGGCAAGCATGTCCTTAGATGCTCATATGATGTGGCAGATACAGCAGCCAGAGCCGCAGCTTCAGGAGTATGCCTTAGACGACACTCGTGGCTTCGAGTGTTCAGGTTCTGACAGGACCTGCAGGACACTGTCTTGGACCTGCCATTACTGGGCCCTGTGCTCTTTGGCCAAGAGGCTGAGAAGGTCATCATTGGCCTACAGGACTCTGGGAAGGCTTTCTGCGAAGCAGACAAGATGTACAAGTCAGAACTGTATCCACCTAGGTGTCGGCCCTTTCGGAGGCACCAAGGACAGCAAGCAAAGAGACTGCAACAGCGAGGAGGGTTCAAGAGAAAAGCACCCCCTCGCGCACCAGGAACTCTGGGACCACTCACAGCTCAGCAGTCCAGAGCTCCTCTCCTCACCCCCTCAGCCTCTGCCTGACTTGTTGCCCACCCCCCCAACAGAGTAGATGGGGAAGGCAGTGGGATGGCAGTTCTTCCTTTACCTTGCAGGTTGGGAGAACGTCACGACAGATTAATGGGTGCTACAGCTCATAGACAGGGGCTACGCCCTGGAGTTTTGTCAGCTACCCCTGAACAACCCACCGGCTCACGTAGTCAACTTTCCAGCCCATGCAAGCCTCATTTAGGTGGAGATACAGGCCCTCCTGTCAAAGTGAGTGAGTCAAGTAGTTCCAGAATCCCAGAGGGGTAAGGGCTACTACTCTCACTTCTTCCTAGTTCTGAAGAAGATGGGACCTTCGTCCCATCTTGGACTTTAGTCAACTGAACATCTTTATGGAGTACAAAAGGTTCAGGATGGTGACACTCCAGGGGTTGCTTCCCGTGCTGCACCAAGGAGATTGGCTCTTCTCTCTGGACATGCAGGATGCGTACTGCCTCCCTGCCACCTTCAGCCACCGTAGCAGGGTTTGGTGTACTGCTTTCGAGATTCCAACCCTCTGGTCGATCTTGAAGCCATCTTGGATATGGTTTAGGGAACCATCCCATCAGACAGGACAGGTCACCTTCAGGCACTGGTCCAGAGATTACTGCATGAGGCCTACCGCATGGTTGTAGCATTCTCTGTGTCAATTCAGTTCAAGTTTGTTTGACTATAAAAGTCATCAACAAATACATATAGAGACAATACAAGATATAAATACATAGACGTATACATATACAATACAAAAATATATAAAAGCAACCAATAAACACTATAAATATAAGATTGCTCGTTTTAAAATCCAACCATCGTAATTGCAATTCTAATTTTCTTTTTAATCTTGCTTGCCGCCAGGAAACATTTTGCTACACTTTCAACAGAGTCAACATCTTGTGTATGAATTAATATGAGAGCCAGAGTTACACAATCAACAATATACCTAGTACTTATAAAAAGACCCAACCAATACAGTCGTTCTTTTGTGTACCGGGCACAGTGCCACATAACATGAATTAAATCTTCACGTTCTCCAACTACACAACTACAGTTTTCATCTGTAGTTTTTTTATACCCAAGTCTGAGAACACTATCAAATTGCTCGAATTTATATATGGAGAAAATCCTACTCAAAATAGGATCAGTTAAAACATAAAGATATGTCTTGTATCCAAAGTTAAAATGATAAAGTGCAAACCATTTGGAATAGGCAGAGTTTTTAATTAATCCTAGATCTTGTTCTTTCCAAAAGTTACCTATTTTTTAGCAACATATCTTACATTTAGTGCTTAATTGGATCCGCTTCCTAACATACCCTGGAAGGAATTCCAGTTTATATTTTTCCAATAGTTGTACATTCTTTGTGTACCAAAAACCCCGGCTATATCCCATATCAAACCATTTCTGTTTTTCCTCCATACATAAAGCCATTACTCTAGATGTTAGGAGTCTTGTTATCCGAATCCAAAAGTTGATCTGTCTAGTATCGCATAGAGCATTGATATTAATGATTCCCAATTCAGATATTATATAAGAAGATGGGAATGACCTCCCCACTCCCAATATGTTTCTTAAGCTTTTAAACATAGGGGTAGTAAGTGTCTCCATATGGGCAACATTCTATATTTCTGTACCATATAACAGTAGTGATTCAAGTTTGGATTTAATGATTTGAATCAGAGGCTTAATACTGGTTCCACCTTACCTATAATTAAAATGGACTAAACCCAACATTGTTTTAGTTGAATTTTCTAAACATCTTTGGAATTGATTCCAAAGCCCGTTATCACTGAATTCAACCCCTAAATAAACATATGTTTTCACTACTTCCAATTTATTACGCTGAAGGTACCAAACTCCTTCCTTTTTTCTACCTCTGGGGCTAATAATAAGTATTTTGGTCTTAAATAGATTAATTTTCAATTAGAGTTCTCTAGATCGGTCATCGAGTAAATTAATTTTTTTCTTGTAGCCCCTTCTGGGTCAATTAAAATAAAACCAAATCATCTTCATAGGCAAGAACTGTGCAGTGTTGATCCTGTATTTTAGGGGAGTCTATAGTTTGTTTAATTCTGTTAGTAGCCCATCAATATACAGTATAATGCAAATAAAATGAGGGCTAGTACACAGCATTGTCTGACTCCCCTATTTATTTCAAAAGGGGCTGAAAGTTGACCATCCAAACCCATTCTTACCTGTGCTTAATTATTATTATAAAGATTATACATAACATTGACCAATTCTTTATCTATACCACAATTCAATAAAATATCCCAAAGCTTTTTCCTGGATATAGTGTCGAATGCTGTTGAATAACCTACAAACAGTATATATAATTTTTGCTTCCTAAGACGTACATACTTGTCTACTAGATGATAAAGTATGTAAATGTTATCCAGGGTTGAAAATTCCTTCCAGAAACCAGACTGGAATGGAGAGAGACCACCTGTATCTTTTTTATAACTTCCTTTAATCTTTCAAGAATTATTTTGGAAAAAATCTTTAAATTATTATCCAATAAACTAATTGGTCGGTACATAGCAGAGTTCTCTGTATCTCCCTTTTTATGTGTGGGTATAATATGTGCTCCTTTCCACATATAGGGATATTTATTTACCTGGATACATTTATTATACAGACTGGTCAGCACTCTACATCATAGACCAGTATCACATAAATAGACTTCTGCTGGGATATTATCTGGGCCTGGAGCTTTCTGTAATTTCAGTGAATTAGAAGCCAAGTACACTTCTTGATAGCTAATTTCTAATTTTTGTGACACTATTATTTTATTTGTTACTGTCTAAATTTGAGTCCATGAAAATCTGGGCAAAGTAATTAATCCAAACAGATTCTGGTATGTAAGTATCCATATATTCTTTATAATTAGTGGTACCTCTTGTCACTAATTGCCAGAATCCTTTTTGATCCCTGTTTATAATTACTTTATTCATGTCTTCCCATTGTTTGTTATATTTTTTGTTTATCTTTCAAAAAATCCTTTTATTTTTTTGTCTGTTTAATAATCCTCAGTAAATCTTTATTTATATGCCTCATGTACTGTTTTAGTTTTCTTAATTATTTTTTATGCTTTAAACAATCATCATCAAACCAACCCATTTTTCTATTACTATTTATTTTAACAGTAACCTCTATCTCATTCCTTATTCTCTCAAAGAGCTCATAAAATTTACTGATCAGTTGTTTAACAGTACACATTTTCAAAGATTCTAGGCTTTCTATTAAGAATGATTTACTCATAATATGCAGAATATTATGAGGTGTTTCTATTTTCCATGTATTTTTTTTTATTTGTTCTAATTTTCATCTGAATCATTTGTCTAGGTACAGGTACTTGTTTAATTCCTTTTATTTTACTTTCAAGGACAATGGGGTAATGGTCACTTTCAGTTCTTAAAATAACAGTCAGGCTTTCCCAGAATTCAATTGATCCTGCCCATAATGCCAAATCTAACAGTGAGGATCCTCTATTAGATAGATAGGTACATTCACCCAAATGGTCTCCTTTTAGTCTTCCATTCAACGGGGTATACATTATACTACTTTAATAAGTTAATCAGTGCAATACCAGTTTTATTAATTTTTCATATCTTTAGTTACTCTTTTATCCCAATGATATGGGGATATTGCACATTGATAATATGAGTTATCTCCCAATCCATCATACGTACCTATACGGACATTTAAATCACCAAGTAATAAAATATCTACTTCCAAAAATGTAATTATGATTTCAGTCAATAGGTGGCCCAATTGCTCCCATATGGTCACATTATAAGTTGGAAACCTTTCTGGGGGTACATAACCATTTATTACTAATAAACTCTGGCTCTCAAATTTTTAACAATACAGCAATAACATTCTCACTAGAGACAATACATTTGTTAGACATGAAATTTTTCAAATTTATATATGTGGCGATTCCACCAGAATTCTGCCCCCATTTAGCATTCTTTTTTATCTGGTGAAGTAAAACTTGAAAGCCATTTAAATCAATTTGATCGGTTTTTATGCCATGCTATGTTTCCTGCAAACAGATCACATCATAAGTGATTATGAACTTGAGCCAATCATCCAGTTTTCTGTCTCTGATACCTGCAATATTCCAAGATATAAATTGGTAACTACCACTAATACTAACATTTAAAATAGATTCAGACTCTGGGGTAACTTCTCTAGGAGTGTCACTTCCTAATGTCTCTGATTGTCAGTCTGAGTAACCAGCTAACAACTGAAATTTATTTTTGAATGAAATTTGCTTCACAACATAATTTCTATCTAATTTCCCATAATGGCCATCCAAAACTTTCGACTCTAAGTTCGGGCCCATAGCATCCAATATAGATCCTTTCTTTAAAATGTGTTCAGCAATTCCACTATTCATAGCTAGAATGTTGACCTGAGATCCCCTTCCTACTCGTCTGACGGATAATATACCATCACTTCCTACCCGGACTTGTAAAAAGTTCCTTAATAGACTACATATCTCTTTCTAGTTAATTTCCAATTTGTTTCTCTATATAAATCATTTAGACCAAAGAGCACTAACTCTACAATGTTATGTTCCAGATTATCAGACTGTGAGACGTGTGTTTAAACAGGTGCCTATTAGGGAAAGTAAAAATAATCTCTGTATCCTTATGAGCAATACCATTAGGCGAACATAATTGGCCATTCTAGGTGAATAAAAATAAATATCAATTAACAATGCTGAATCAACTTGAATATTTTTTACCTCCAGAATCTCCTCTGGGCCAATATCCATATACATCTCTATTTTTAGTTTTTCTACCAGTTTCCTTGTTTGGTTTTCACCTTCTAATTGTATCCATCCACTCAGTGCCAAAACCCTAACTAAAGATGTAGAATTAGCGGATTCTACTGGGTTACATTTAGAAACTTGTTCTTCCTTTCCGTCATAACTACCAAATTTTTCTTTAAATGTATTAACCTTTATATTGACATAGGTGGATGGAACTTCAGTCTCTAGATCTTGTGTATCATTTACTTCATTTGCAACAGTTACATTCCTAGTCCCCAAATCATAATTCAGCTGTGCAATTTCTTTTTCCAAATGATGCAGCTGTGTAGTCAATTTAGAGTGGATAGGTGGTTCTCTAGTTACTATAGTAGAACATGTCTTGTTTTGGACAGGGTTCCTGATTCCCCTTTAATACCAGTTGATTAGACTTTAAGTTTTCTTTAATTAGAGCTTGAGGCTCTTCCATAGTTGAGTCAATCAATACTGAGTTTGTTTTAATAGCAGTTTTTTTTCTTTTTCTTACTTTTGGTCTTTTTCCCTGGAATATTACTCTTCCTACCCCTTTTACATACTACTTTTTGGTTTTTCATAGTTGGGCTATCAGGCATATAGGCTGTCAAAATAAGGTCTACTCCCAATACTCTTCCTATGGAATGTTCCCTTTTCTCCTCCTGCTTTGGCTTCCATATTCTCAGTTAAAATTGCTCTGATTTGTACTATATCATTTCTAACTGTTTCAATTATATCTTTGCTTAATAAAGCTTGTTCCATTACCAAAATAGTAGTTCTGTGTTGATGAGATAATCAATTAATTTGTCACTCAAGTAACTTGATTGATAATCCTACTTTAAGTCTTCATCAGGTTTCACAGCAGATTCTTTGACATTTCCTACATAGCTCTGTTGAATCATTCTGCTTGTTAAACTGTCTTAAACCTGTAATTATATCCTGTAAATCCCTTGAGACTTCCTCTAACACAGTCTTCTCTTTTATTAGGTAACGTTTGTTATTCCATAGTTCTGGAGTTGTTTTATAAGGGCTAATTGGGGAAGCCATTTCTTGCCTAGTTAAAAGATTTATCTTAACTTCCCTTGCATCACTTAAAAGTGAGTAAATTAATTCAGTTTCATGAAGCCCACTACTGTTTTTCTCCACTACTCCGTCAATTAGTGATCGGGTATAAATCTATTGTGTGACATCTGTGTCAATGGTTCAGTGGAATTACATTATTTACTTGTAGGAGTAGAGGTTCTGCTAATATTAGCACCCTCTTTAATTTTATTTAAATGATCTGTGATTTTAGTCTGCTTTGTCTGTCGTATATTTACAAGAGGTGAATCATTTATTAAAGGGGAAAGATTTGGATTATTCATTCTTTGTAACCTGGTATTGACCATTTCAAATTTATAGCACTTACATAGACCAATAATAGCAATCAACGTCTAACCAAATATACAAAGATATTCCCCAAAAATGGAAAAAAAAACAACAGGTCTCTAATATCTGCACTTTTCAAACCCCAAATAGTAAAGCACCCTAAATCCTAGTTAGCAATTAAAAACTAAAGTGCTCAAGATGCGTTGTGATGACATTTTCAACTTTCCACTGCTCTCTGGTTTTCCGATTAATCATTAATCTAATTCAAGTTTCTCAGACACGCACATCTCAAATCGCCATACAGAAATTATACCAGTTCATATGATTGACTGTCCACGATATTCGTACGTTGTATATCTTCAGTAGTTGATTATCTTTACTGTAGCTTGAATCAGGAATGGAGCAGTTGTCCATGTAGTTAGCTCAATTAGTCCGAAGAAGTTCAAGTAAGTTGTCTGAATTGTAATATTTATTCTCCTTACATTCTGTTCATTTGTGACTTTAAACGTAGCTTCAAATCTTAAAATATTCAGAGAAAAAAAGTCAGTGTATTTTATCATATGTAATGATTGACTCATTCCATAGTGCAAAGTAAGTATAACGAGCTAGAGAAAAGCTGCTACCGAGAACCAATGAGGAGATCTAAATCTAGATATTGCTGCTTAAGCTACTATTCACTATACACTATTTAACATGTGAATTAAGCACTTAAACACTTACATAGTATGTGCTTTCTGCTTTCGCTCGCAGCTCATGTGGTTTTTTTTTTTCCACTGGGGTATCTGCCCAATTCTACAGTAGAAGATACAGTAGCAGGCAGAGTGAATTCCAGGTCTGTAACAGTGAAATCAGTCTGTTTGTAAAAACAGAACCCACACAAGTCAGCAATACGCTACTCTAGGCTGCTACAGCTCAGTTCCACTTGATGATATGATCTAATCATGCAAGCCAGCAATCTGACCAAGAATGCCACGCATGCGCTATTAATACAAAATAAGTCACCTGACTCCCTGAGGCACGAAAGTTAAAAAGAAAAAGAAATATTTTTAAAAATTTAACTAACTAAGCTAAACTAAAAGGAACTAAAAAAAAAAATAACCAACAACATTGATGTGTATATAAAACGCCCCCAGAACAACTAGATAATATCTGTAAATTTATGGAATCTAAGTTAAAAAATGGAGTAGTTTAAACATAATCAGTAAATGCTTAGCTAAAATACAGAGTCCTGAGTCCATTTTCCAAAAAAGGATTATACTCATTCATTCATTCAGACTCAGTGTCTCAACCAAAGTCTGCCTCTCAGCTTGTGAGATCAAAAAACAAAACAAGTCATCACAGGCTTCACTCGTAGTTTATGACTTCTGCCCCTGCAGTCGAACGCTCTGCAGCGCTTTTCTTAGGTCTCCTCCACAGCTTGGCTAATCCCTCCACGAAACTCTATGCTGTAAACGGAACAAAAGAAAGACGGCAGAAGGGAATCCAGAAAAAGCGCCCCGCGAGACTGCCTGGAAAGGCTGCACACTCAGACAGGTATAGAAAGGCTAGGATGGCATACATTTTCTGGAAAAAAATTAGGTGTTGTGCAGCTCCTGCTCTACCAGCTACTCCTCAGCTGATCAGCGTGCAGCAACTCCCATACCAATGATAGAGTCCATTCTCTGTGTCTCCAGCTGGGCTCCATCTTAGTCTCCTGTATTCTCTCTCTCTGCAGCAGAACTGCTTGTGCATGTGCAGTATAGCCTCCTGTCTGCTGAGTATGTGAGGTGGAGAGATCCTCTCCCTGTGTCTGCTGCATACTGATGCCTTCCATTGTATGTTTCCCTACTTAGGCTGCCTTGGATCCCCATCCCACCTCACTGTAGTTGCCTGCACACAGCAGGGATAGTGTGGTCCGCGAAGGCCCTAAATGTAATAGTCTCCCTTCTACTGCAGCCCTGTTGTGGGGGTGTTACCCCGTTGATGCTGCGTCGACTGCCCTGCCCACCCACCCCAACCACCCTCCACCTAAGGTCGTCCCTAAATTTATTGACCTGATCAGGTCACGTGACCGTCGTCTTTTTTTTTCTTTTCTTCTAAGTGCTTGTCTTTCCCTTAGTTGGTTAGCTTTGACAGCCACCGGGAGTCAGTGTTGTTCCTCCACCTGCACCACTTTTTCGCTTCCCCAGCCACTTTAGCTCTGCTGTCCTCCACCTCTCCCTTCTTCACCTTCTGGCACTTTCCACGCTTCTCTGATGGCACTGTCAAGTCCCCCCAAACCCTGCACCTTCTCCACCTCGGTCCATGATGTTACAGTGCGCCAGGTGATCGGCCCTGTTAATGGTGTCTTTTAGTATTACTTATCCCTTATCATTTAGTATTACTTTTCTTCTTACACCCTCCACTCACAGTTTTACACCGTCGTGGAAGTCCATGTCGCTGGTATCTTTAGTTGAACTATGCTCTCTGTTTGTTTATTTCTCCTCATCATTACCCGGCCCCTACCACCCTTGATGGATTACCTCCCTCCCCCATCACCCTCCCTTATACCCACACAGTTTCCACTGATGCTTCTCATTCACCCTGGCCCCTCCATAACCGCACCCTCTCAGTCCTGCCCCCCGGCCATCCTCTTCCTTGCCATAACCCACCTTCAAGCCCTCCCATCCCAGTTGTCTGCACCAAGCCAACCCATCTCTTTTATCCAGGCACAGTCCATCAAAAACAACTTCAGTGTACCCTTCTCAGGGCCCTTCTACTCCTGCTGCTGATGTCTGGGAACATGCACCGCAACCCAGGACCCTCCCTTAGCCTGACTCGGTATAGTGTCCATAAATATCTGTAGCCTACAGAAAAAACTCTATAATCTCTAGGGGTGGATGGCCCAACATCGGCCTGATATTCTATCCATTGTCGAAACTTGGCTCTCTAAGGATACTTCTGACTTGGCTGTATCAATTACCGGGTATTCCATCTTCTGTGAGGACAGAAGTGGGAAACGCGGTGGGGGTTGTGCTATTTATCTCCTTGACTCCTTGCAGGGGTCAAGCACTCTTCCTCATGGTGGAACATGGTGCCCAAGCACTTCCCCTGAAAACTACTGCTGGCGAGGCCAGGGCCCCCTCTTTATTACCTCCATCTACATTCCCCCTCTGAACCAAAAGCCAGCATTTCGTCTATCCTGAACTACCTCTCCCTTCTGCCTCCCAAGTCGGGAGCTCATAGCACTGGGGGACTACAACATTAATTGGCAATCTAACTCTGCTGCCCCTTATAAAGGGTAGCCCGTGAAGAGGGCACATGGGGAATGGCGCTGTCCATAATGGTGACTCCTTCTTGGCGAAATCCCTCACGGCGATGGGAGGGTAGGGTGACCGGATTGGGGGGTGGGCAAAATGGGTGACAGGATGTTGCTATATGTATACATACATACATACGCACACACACGGAGTGAGCAGGGGCTGGGAAGGGCGGAGGAGCTGTAGGGGTGAGCTGCTGTGGGTTGCCGAGCTGTGTCGGGGGTTGGCCTGTGGTTGAGGTGGGTGAGTGCGGGTTGGTCCGGATGCTGGTGTGATTTTTGTGCGCCCAGCCGAACTTTTGGCCACATGCTTCTGGGAGCCAGGAATCTTTTGGTTGGAAGTGCGGCTTCCTCCACAGAAAGCATTGAAAGTTGTGTCCCGGCACCGTTGTCCTGTCGCCAGGGTGTCAGTAGTGCCAAATGTTTTCGTCACTCTGACTGCGCGATAACGGCAATCGTCTTCAGGCTTTTGCCGTTATCTCGTAGAACCTTATAAAGATGCTATAGTTGCTATGGATCTGTCACAAGTAGTTTCCTCCCCTATTCACTTAAATCTCAAAAATGGATCCTCTACACTACTTGACCTTGTACTAACCAATCGTCCTAATAAGATCACAGGTGTTTCAGTGCTCCTTAATGCCCTGAGTGACCACTCGCCAGTGCTTTGTATCTGGTCATGTAAGGTAAAAAAGTCAGCAACGGAAACTATATTACAATGCCGACTCAAACCAGGTAAACTGGGGCAGTTAAAAACCCACCTTGCTCATTGGGACTGATTTCCCTCCCCCCCTTTGACTATGTCCCCGACATAGACTTGGCTCTCAACTACTTAATTTGCTCTTTTAACTTGGCATGTGACATATTTGCTCCCTTCTCTAAATGCGTTGTAAAAGGCCCAGCCACCCTCTGGATCATAGAGACATCTTCTGGCACCTTGCCCTTAAATTGGGCAAATTGGCTGACAGACAGCGATACCGGACCGCAAGGAATAAATGTACCTTGGACATAAGAAAGGCCAAAACTGAGCACTATAGGGCATCCCTCACCTCCTCTTGGGGCACAGGCAGTAGGTTTTGGAATAACCTGAATGAACTCAATGGGAGAAACTGACTGGCGCTGCCCCCGCCAGCTCAACATCAATGGCAGTATTCCACTGATCCCAAACTCGCCATGGATGCCCTCAACAACTCTTCCTCAGCTGGCCTGGTGGTGCTGAGGTTGAGGCACTGGACACACCTCGGCGTTCGCCAGCAACGTGAGCTCGGGGGTTGGCAGGGGCGGGTGAGGACTGAGCGCCTGATGGGCTGCTCTCCTCTCCGGGGGGGTGGGTGGTCGGGGATTGCCCGGTGTTCCAGCAGCTCCTGGTGGAGACCGGGGGCACTACAGCACACCTGGCTGCATGTAATCAGCGTGCCCTGACGCAGGCAAGGGTTGCCATGTGCCTGGCATTGGGGATGTGCACACGCACGGGGAGGGTGAGATCACTAGAACAAAGGCAAAAGCCTGGTCTGAGGGGGTAGGCAACGGCACCTGCCCCCATGCCCATGGCCAGGTCCATCGTGCCTGGCCTTCCAGGTTCCTCCACCCGGGTCCTCTCCCATGTCAGAATCTGTCTCTAACTGCACCCAAGGAGGAGGGGCGGTCCACCCCGGAGGGGTTAAGCTGGGGGTGCCGATCATGGAGAGAGGAGGCGGGAGAGAGGAGGCACAGGTAGGAGGACTTCAGGCAGGGCAGGAGCAGGCAGGATGCCTGAGAGAGGCCCCCCAGACCGTGACCGGTGGGGAAAAAGAGATTGGACAAAAAAAACAAACTCCTTCTTGGACCTCAGTAGTGTATCACACACACACACACACACACACTTTTTTGATCCTCGTACCACGCCCCCATCCCCCAACCCTTTTAGTTTCAATACCCTCACCCCATGGGAGGCAAAGTCCTACCTCCAAAAAGCCTCGGGTAAGTCCCAGTTCAGCAGTGATACTCTGGACCTTAAACTCCTGCACTTGACCCTTGGTGAAGTCCTCCCCCACCAACCAGCATTCTTAATTGCTTCCTATGCCTTGGTAAATTCCCAGCCAAATGGAAAGTCAGTCATTACCCCCATCCACAACAGTGGTGACCATACCGCCCCGGGGAACTACTGCCCCATCTCTATACCCCCCCCCCACCAAGGTGCTGGAG
Organism: Neoceratodus forsteri; assembly: GCA_016271365.2. NCBI lineage: Eukaryota > Metazoa > Chordata > Ceratodontiformes > Ceratodontidae > Neoceratodus > Neoceratodus forsteri. The sequence continues at coordinate 486,759,724 of CM057449.1, forward strand.
AAAATCATCTCTGACCAACTCACTGAACATCTCTTTAAATATGACCTTCTCTGCAGGGAACAACATGGCTTTCGGAAAGGGTATACCACCACCTCGGCACTGCTGGAATTCACCAGCGCTGTCCACACTGCACTTGACAAACGGACTGTGTCCAAGTGGTTAGTCAAATTATGACTAATAAGTTATGAAAAGTATGGCAAACCCCTTGCGGGCCCAGTCAGAGGTAAATCGACCAGAGGGATAACGACTTCTTTCGCATCTCTCAGAAATGTGCCAGCAGCAGATCTCTGTGCCACAGCCACCTGGAGTTTGGTACACACCTTTGTCCGGCACTGCAGTTTTGGACATTGCTTCCAGAAGGAGGGCAGGTTTCGGCCTGGCAGTTCTCCAGGGTTTGCTCTCCTAGGAGCCCGGGGCATTTTTTATATCCACCGCCCATTTGACCTGGTGCCATCCTGGTACTGCCTGGGACTCCGTCCTAACGGTTATTACCTGCTGCAAGAGCTCTGTCACTAAGTGAGATAGTACAGTTACATAAGAACTTACCGTAACAGTAGATCTTAGAGAAGAGCTCTTGCAGCAGGTATGCTTTCCCTCCCTCCTTCCCCCAGTGCTTCTTCCCGTATGTCCCTATCTGGAATACAAGCCTCCTTGTCCCCCAGTGCTTCTTCCTGTATGTCCCTATCTGGAATACAAAGCCTCCTTGTTTTGTTTTTTCTATCCTTAATGTTAGCCAGGTCTCTGGGGATGAATTGAGGTGGTGCGGGGACCGCCTCCTATATACTGAGGGTGACGTTGGGGCAGAGCCGACGTCGGGAGCGATCCTTCGTCTTGGACTGCTAGTTAGAATTTTTTGATGGAGTCCTAGTGCCTAGCGGCAATGGTTATTAACTGCTGCAAGAGCTCTTCTCGAAAATCTTCTGTTACAGTAAGTTCTTAAGTAGCTGTACTTTTCCCTTTGCTACTCGCGCAGTTCCCCAAGAAATGGAAATATGCACTGGTTACACCAGTGTTCAAAAGTGAAAACTGCACTAGCCTTGCCCACTGTAGACCAATTTCTTTTTTTTTTTTTTTTTATTTCTTTTTATCCGCCTATCACCAGCCTGCCACCTCCGACCCATCAGGAGAGACATGGCAGACATCCCACTGCCTGATACCCTGCCCAAAACGGACCCCGAGACCCCATAGAGCCGTGGTTTTATCCCCCAGGTGGGGACGTGGAGTGGGCCTTAGCCCCCGAAACTTGCGTTGCGTCGGCTTGGGTCTGTTGGGTGGGCGCAGGCACACTGTGGGCACGTCTCGTGGCTCCCCATCTCGCCAGTGGTGGCAGACTTTTCTCTTTTTCTCCCTGCCCTACAGCGTGCAGCCCCTGACGTCATGGTGCGAGGCGCCGACGTCCACGCTGTACAGCGGCCGCCCATCCCCACAGTTGGGGCTTGCAGTAGTCCGAGCCTCCGCTCGGAGTCAGGCAAGTGTGCAGGCATTGGCCTCCTCTCTCCCCAGAGAAGGTGAGCTGTCATGGGACGCTCAAGCCCGTCTGCCCCAGCCGACCAGTGACCTGAGTCCACTCCCGAACACGGGTCGCCGGATTGTAGACCAGTTTCTATTCTCTCTCCCTGTCCAAGGCCCTTGAGAGAATAGTCTCTGACAAGCTTGGCACATACCTCAAAAAATAGTGTCCAGTGTGTGCAGCAGCATGGCTTCTGGAAGTTCCACAGCACCAGCTATGATCATGAGGCCCTTGACAGTGGTGACCTCATCAGAGTTCTATATATTTACCTTATTAAGATCTTTTGACTTGGTCAACCATAAGCTCCTACTTGAATTCCTTGGCTTGGGCTTCTCACAGAACCCAGTTGACTGGTTCCACAGCTATCTCCCCAATCGCTCCCAGCATGTGACGATCGATAAATCTTTGTCTGAAACTAAGGGAGTATCTGTGATGTTCCCCAGGGCTCCATCTTGTGCCCATTCCTATTTAGACTATTTATAAATCAGCTGCCTGATGCCTGTCAGACAGCCAGCGTACTCCTCTGTGCCGATGATGCCATCATACATTCCAAAAACCCTGACCTTGACAGCCTCACTGCTGTCCTCCAAAGTAACTTCAAGCCATCAGAAAGCTAGTTCTCCAACAATAAACTGGTCCTCAATTACACAAAAATAAAGACCATGCTGTTCTCTGGCCTCCCACAGGAGATGAAAGTTCCACCCTTTCTTATCTGAAATGGCCAGGGACAAAACCTTCAACAGTGGAGACCTAAAGTCTGCCCGCTGGCGCTGAGGGTTGAGACGCTGGACGCCACACCTCGCTCCATGCCAGCAACTCGAGTTCGGGAGCAAGCTCGGGTGCCGGGGGTTAGCAGGGGAGGGATAGGATTGAGCACCCACTGGGCTGCTCTTCTGCCCCGGGGGGAGGGTGTTGGGTGGCTCGGCATTCCGGCGACCCCTGATGGAGATCAGGCGCGCTGCAGAGTGCTAGGCAGCACGCACACTGTGTGGCTCGACACTGGCAGGATGGCCGTGCGCCGAGAAGTCAGGATACATGCACCATGCATGAGGGGAGGGAGGGGAATGAGTGGCACAACAAATGAGGAGAAACCCTCCTCAGCCGGATAGACGATGGCTTCCTCCAGTGCCGCTGCCACACGTCCAACGCTGGTCTCCCATCACTGCCCCTTCAATCTCTCCGGGGCTGTTGGGGCCTGCGACCTCGGAGAGTCGTAACCGCTATGAAGATGACTGGAGGGACTGCGGGTGGTAGAGCGGTCAGGCCAGTGGGGTAAGCCCAAGAGAGTTCCGGTCTGAGGAGCGAGAAAGAGAATTAAAAATAAAAATAAAAAAAAACAGTGGAGACCTTCAAATGCCTTGGAGTAACTCTGGATGACCCCTTTTCTTTCCCCCCATGATGACAGTCTGCTGGACATAGTTAACAGAAGATTTAGGTGTCCTGTACCGTAACATAGAAACATGGACCATGATGTCAGAAAAAGACCAGAGGTCCATCCAGTCTGTCCATATCCCCTATAATCCCTGGAACCTATTGTTCCTCCAGAGTACTAACCCTCCCTGTCCTATCCCCATTCTCCTCCCCCCCCCCCCGGTCATGTCGCCCCCAGGCAACCACTATTCCCTTCTTTCTCTCCCATGTCTGCTTGAATCCCCTGACTGTGTTTGCGCCCACCATCGAATCTCCTGACACTGTTTGCACCCACCACCTTAACCGACAGGCTGTTCCAAGGTTCCACCAACCTTTCTATAAAGAAGTACTTCCTCATGTCCCTCCTGTTAATTTACACTTGTGACTATGTGACATCCCTGTCCTTTCTTTCTTTCTCTCTTTTTTTTTTTTTTGTAATTAAATATCATCTTTATTATTTTAAAGAAAGACAGGTGGTCAGCATTACTACAAAGATATAATGTTAGCACTACTTATAAGCTGACTTAGGATGCACCAGGCACACCCGGACCATAGCCCTCTGGCTCAGAACATGAAGTACATTCAAGTTTCAGCTCTTTATTCCTCTCCTATTTGGTTACAGATTCATAGGGGAGGGTATGGAAGTAGTATACAGTACAAAACAGTTGTATCCAGGGCCCTGTGTTTTCTGCGATTCTGTGGTTGCAGCAGTGGCCGCAGAAATCAGTGCTTGCCACAGAAATCAAGAAAACCAGCCATACAGTTGCAAAAATGCTAACTATGATGTGTCATCACACAAGACAGGGGTATAGCTACTGATATGTTATGTATGCCATGGCATTCATGCTCATTAGAAGGGGCAGCAAACTGATGCTGTCCTCTACAAAGCCGAAAAGCTAGTGGCCACGTGGCATTTTGACTTGTACTGACTCTTGTTATATAACTCCATCCATCTAGTATTGTGGGGGTACTGAAACAAGAGTAGCAGATCTTGATTAGGTCCACGGCAGTTACGATTTGCTGCTGTGTAGGTGTAGGTGTGGCTAGCTCAGCCATGTTAATTTTTCATTGTGAGGCTGCTCATGGGGCACACTGAATCCTTGGAACATGAATCTGGAAGGTGAGCAGTAGTCAAGAAGTGAGAAGATTCAGAAGTGGAATCGATGTTGGTGTGGTGACAGGTATCAGAGGAGGAGCTGGTTGCAGAAACATAAGGCTGGCAGCAGACTGAGCAGAAGACTCTGTCTCTACCAGTGGACATTGATCACAGTTTTGATTTGTAGGCTGTAGATCTGTACCTGCAAGTGTGAGAGTAATTTCTTGGCAGATTTGAACCTGCAGCCCAAGTGGTGGCATCAAGCTCAATTCTTAAGGAGGGTCAAGTTTCCCAGCTGCAGCAGAGTTTGGGACCAGGGTATACTAGAACTGGAGTAAGCAGGTATGGAAGTAAATTGGAATGGAGAGTTTGATTGCTGCTATACGTAAGTGAAATGAGAGTCACTGACTGAAGAACACCACAACCCCCTGAGTTGCGAGGAGACGAGAACATGCTAACCAAGGTTACTGCAGCTTAATAAGAATGACGCGCTTGCATTTTGTGTCCCCCAAAGAAAAATCAGGAGTCAACAAATCCTACAGACACTGCAAGTTACACCTCCTTCACTGTTATAGGAAGACAATCCCCACCACCCCAACACACAGATTTGCACACTGCACTCAACATGTTTGTTGCAAGGCAGTTGGGGTCTCCCTAGTTTAAAAAAAAATCTAAAAGAACATCAAAATCAGAAAAAAATGGCTTTCAAGTTGGAGTCTCTCTTTATATCTACTAACTGTAATTATGAACCGGCGATCGTAATTCGAGCAATCTGATTGGCCGACACCTCTTTAAAGCCGTGATGATATCGGGCTATATCATCACGGCTTTAAAAAAGCTCCGGTGCCACCAGCCTCCTTACTAAGCTACATTAACAAACTCCTCCGACCCTAAACGCTCGCCACATCGCTCGCCTGTAGATTTTTCAAACTGTAGAAATGCTGAACATCCGTTTACTCAGGACCACATTAAGTCATTCAGGAAAGCCTCAAAAACAATATCCAGCTATTTTAAAAGTAACAGGGACCAGCGAACATGTTTCTCACCTCCAAACTGCACCGTTCAAAGCAGCAGCGAGCAAGCGCTTCTACACTGACTAAACTCATCCTCGCTCCGTTACTTCGAATCCTCATTTATTGATCACCAACTTAATTTTATTTCATTTACTAAAGCTCACCATGCCTGAGTCCATTGCTCACTACCACATTTATCGGCAGACCTGGCACCACGGACGACTGAAAATACCCTGGCAGATTAGCAGCTTCACACACTAACACAGCTCAGTCACCATGTAGCAGCAGCACCATCTGCTGGACAAAGTAGAAACTGTGCACTTTTTAATTAAAAGGTATACTTCCACATCACAAATACAATAACAAAAAAGTATTTAAACACATTTTTTTTTTAAATAAATGAACTGAAACTTTAAGCCAGTTCATAATAGCAATAAGTCACTCCAGGGTGTGGTATATCGTGGGATATCGTCACTTCTCGGATGGTTGGGCCTTTTCGGCCTGCGACCTCGTGCCAACCACCAAGCGTGGCGATATCCTCTTTACTACCCCAGTCGTGCTATTGCATTATCTTATACAATGGGGTATGAAAATCCAGTAACCTCATTGGTCAAAACACATCACATGACCGTGATAAATCCTCCAGTATACCCACTGTAAAAGTTTTATATCACTATAAAAACAAAACAACAAGTTGAACATTGTATAATAGCAATATACCATGGCAGGGAGTGGGTATATGGGTGGATTTACCACTTCTGGTGTGGTTAAGTCACTCAGCTGTGCCTCGTGACCGAACCACACCAGGCGTGGTAAATCCGCCAATATACCCACTCCCTGTCATGGTATATTGCTTAAATACATACCAGAAGAAATCCAAGCAGATTTTGCCTTCTGTGTAGTTTTAGTTGAGTGTGTATGTCCACCTCTGATTATAACCTAGGAGAACAGCAAAGGCCACCAATTTCCAGAAGAACAGGTGAGCCTTCAGATTCAGGGTTGGAGAGAAAATTCATTAAAAGAGAACACTGATGGCACATGGCTGTACCAGGTTTCGGTTATTGCAGTTCAATATTTGTGATAAGAAGACTACATACTGTTAAATGGCCTGCTGTTCCACTTTCAGTGTAGTAGAGTGGTTGCATGAAGGCAGTCAAAGGGTTAACTAAGACTTAATCCCATTGAAAGTATGCTGTTTAACCACAATTTATATGCCGCAGAATCAGTAGTTGTTCTGCCGCAGAAAGTATGAGGTCCCGCCGCAGAATGTAGGTCCACTTTGCCGCAGTAAACACTGGGCCCTGGTTATATCCCCGAGAGAGGTATTACGCTTCTAATTACTCATTGGGTTCAAGGGTCAAGATCCTAGTGTCGGGCACCTGTTGGTTGTGGGAGTCAGCCCTAAGGCATCGAGGAGGGGAGGAGGAAAGCTCCCATGGCCGTGGGATCGGGCCTCAGGTCTCAGGCCTTATGCAGCATGTCAGACACTTTTAGTTGCCATGCTACAATGAACTAGAGGCAGAAGGGCAACTCAAGGGGCAAAAGTGTCATCCTTTAGCATGCAGTACAGTAACCATTTAGTCCACTTGGAATTGCATCTCTCTCCTCCTGGTCATTGAGCTTGTGGGTGATTCTTTCCATCTGATAGATCTGTTTGGTCACCACCCACCAGTCCTGGAGAGAGGGGACCCATAGAGTAAGCCATGCCTTAGTGACTGCTTTCTTAGAAGCTGTTATCAGGAGGCCTAGTAGGTATCTTGAGTTGGGATCACTGAACCCTGTAGGATAGTGGAGCAGTATTTATAATTTCTCAGTCGGTTATATCTGTCTGCCGAACAGATCTTGAAGCTCTGACTGCACCGACTGAAACAAGGGCCCAAGTTTAGGGCACGTCCACATGATGTGCGTATGGTGAGCCGTTCTCTTTCCGCAGTTGCACCAGCAGTCAACTGTCCCCAGGAGCGAGTAATGCCGGGTAATCACTGGGGTTCTAATGTACCTAATTAAATTCTTCCAAGCATATTCTCACCACTGGTGGGAGCTGGTAACCTATGCTGTGTATTGGCATGCTAACTGCCAATCTGTCTTAGTGATAGGCAACCCCATTTCCTCCTGCCTTTGCAAGGAAATATTCTCTGTGTGGGTTTCCTGGAAAGAGATGAGTGCCTGATATAGAGCCGATATGAGGTGTCCCTGATCCAAGACAGAGTTCAGGTTTATTAGTTTAGTGACTAGTGGGGGGTGCAGTTCCAGGGTTCTTACTCCTCTGGGAAGGGTGCTATAGTACTGCCTAAGTTGCAGGTATCTGTAAAAGTCTCTTCGGGGAAGCCCAAAGGTTCTCTGCACCTCCTCGAAGGAGTTGAATTTGCCCTGTGTGGTTATCTGAGTTAAGTACTTTAAATCATATCTGTCCCAGGTTTGGAACCCATGGTCAAGTCTGCCCAGAGAGAAGTCGATGAGACTACGGATTGGTCAAACATGGGATATAACAGGGGTGAAATGTAAGGACTTTTTAACGGAGACCCATATGGCAGTATAGTCTCTCATCCATGGATTAGGGGTTGGCAACAAGTTGGGCCCTGGCTCATGTTGATGGAGGCAATGGTAGTATTCCGGACTAGGTACAGTTGCTTGCTCCATCTCCGACCAGTGAGTGGCGGTAGAGGATAGTTGCCTAGCCATGATACGAGTTAGTTGTGCTGCTTAGTAGTAGGATTGCAAGTCCCCCCCCCCCCCCAAGTGTTTTGGTAGAAACAGGATCTTAAAGGCGCACCCTAGGTCTCTGCCCAGATAAATCTAGAGATGATTTGGTTCCATCTCCAGAATGTCTGCTGCATTAATGGGATAGGTAGATTCTGAAATGAGTACAGTGCCCTGGGTAGGATAACCATTCCTATAACATCAATTCTTCTGGTGAGGCTAAGGGGTAAGGTGTTCCAACTCGTCAGGTTGCCCTGTAGTTGTGCAGTGAAGGGGAAAGGTTATTTTTGTAGGCCATGGAGGAGCATTGTGACAAAAAGATCCCCAGGTACTTTAACTTGGGTAAGTCCCAATTACCCTGTCCTTTCTGACAGAACAGTCTCACTGGGATGCTAGATGCTTTACTGTGGCCAGCTTCATTCTGTCACTTATAGATTATGACCTCCCTGTCTATGCAGCTGCCTATGACACAATGTTAAATAGAGTAAAACTGATGTGTAGTAATGCGTGACACTTTGTGCTTGGTGCAGATAACTGCACTCATAGTTCTACCCTTTACACACTCATTAACTGGCTACCTTTACCAAGCAGAATAAAGCTCCAGACCTGTTTGCTACCCAAAAAGGTGCTCCTTGGCCTAACACCCCCTGCTTTAACAAACTGCTTCCGCACCATCTGCAACCAATACAACACAAGGAACATGGCCAGGAATGCCCTTAAACCTCCTTTCCGGCATACTCAGCTGGTCAAGCGGTCATTTACTGTCAGGGTTGCTAATTGGTTAAATGAACTGCCTGATGCACCGCTGAATCTACTCAAGATTAATCAGTTTGAGATCTTTGTAGTCTGCCCTTGTAGTCGTAACCATTGTTACTTATTTTTTTCAATTAGTTTTGTTTGAGTTTCAGAGTGTGGAGGAGTTGTGGGATAACAGATGGACTAGACACCAAACTTCAGATTCAACACACAATCTCTGTGTGATGTTTGTTCAGAATACAGGAAATCAGCTTCAGCAATAGCATATTCCTTCTTCAGTACATCAGTTTGCAGCAATGGACTATGGATGTCCTTTCTCTGCACTTAACCAGCACCTACTTACACTAACTTACCAGTTGAGATGCAGCCTCCACTCCTATGCAGGCCCCGTTTGCTTGGGTAGTGGGGGCCCGAAAAGAAAAGAAAAAAAACAAAAAAACAAAAAAAAACAAACAAGCTATAGACAAAGAACCTCAATGCAGAATCACTGAAAGAAGGTTACCCCAAAGGGCATTGGCAATAAATCTAATTTAAAAGAAATACAACATTATACCTACTTTCATAATGCAAAACATCATGGGATATATGCAAATCACCATGACATTTAGACTTGTTCAGTTTACAGCAATTTAAATGCATTGTAAACAGCACATCCAACTTAATTTCTGTAATAGTCCCCTAGTGCTTTTTACCATTATCAAAAACACCTAGTGCCATGGTATTTTAAACATTTACAGGTCTCATAAACATAAGGTGTATATACATCAAGGTATTTTATGACATAGTGCTATCACGTACTAAATCTTACAACAGTAAACACAACCTGTTTTACATATACTTGGAGGTCACCACAATAACCTCCCTGTACGAGGACCTGAGAGGGAAAAGGAAAATTAAAGTAGACATCATAGCATAGTCAAGAAAAGGGAGGGGGTGCCCATAGGTGGCCAACCTTATGGACTAGAAATAGTAAAGGACAGATTAGGCTTACAAATAGAACAGTTGCAACAGATTTAAGAAAAGGTCGGTCCTCGAGTGGCAAGAGCTCCCTGTCACTCAGAGATACATTCTTCTTTGAACATTTTAGACAAGTAAACATCTACAGACATAGTTCATAGTCGCACATCAAATGATCATTTGCATAAGTAAAATATTTCTCCTTACCCAGACTGTATATGGTATATCACATCTCTCCATTTAACAGGTTCAAAATACTTGGGATTCATTGGAATCGCTAGAGATATGGCATATGCTATCATAGAACAGGTTCATCATAAGAATGATTTGATTATAATGTGATCTTAAAAATGCCATAGGCCCGTCTAGGCAAGCAGTTTGACAAATTGTCTAGGTATAAGACCATTGCCTCTTGTTGTTCAGTATGTTCTTTACTCTGGACGATTCGGAAGGTAAAGGAAAAAGAGATGAAAAGAAAGAAGAAAAGAAAATGGAAAATAGAAAAGTCACGGAGAAGACAGGGACATGGGAAAGATTCCTGTGTTTATCTGTTGATAAGAGAGAAGGTTAATGGGTTGGGGTGCGGGGGGAAGAGACCTGATCCTATGGTACAAAGTCTGTGTTTTTTTTTTTTTCTAAACTTTATTTATGTTTTTAACTTTTTATTTCTGGATGATCATAGTACAAAGTGGCAAAATATACATACAACCAAAGTACATATGCATTCATTGAGCAGAGGCACAGCAATATCTGTTCAGGATATTTGTTAAGACTAGTTAGTACAACATGTCATTAAGATAAAGTCCCTCCACGCCCCGCAGTATGAAGAAGAAAGACAGGAAGAATAAACCCGTAGGAGTTGGCAGTCTCACCGCAGGATACTGCAGTTAATGACTATCTGCAGAGTTTCACTCCCACTCGCAGAACTGAAAGAGCTGTGGGGGGTAAACATTTGCAAACGAGGCAGAGTTCAATAGTAAAGATTACCTGTGCTCGGTTAAGTTAAAATGGAACCCTGCACAAACACAGATCCTCAAAGGGACCATACAGGGGAAGGATAATTCGTAGGAGACATTAAAGTCCACAAACTGAACAGTGCACATCAGCACATCTAAAAAAGTAGAACTGTCAAGTTGCAGACTTAAAAAAAAAATTCGTAGGCATGCAGACCTACAAGAATTTAAACTTGTAACAGGAACGCCTGCAATAACAATAATCATGGAGCATCTCTGGGCCTAAGAATGTCCTTAAAAGCCATAGGGTACCATACTTTACCCCGCAAGGTTAAGTAGGGAGCAAAGTCTAAAAGCTTTCATTCTCCAGAGCTCCTACATTCATTTGAGCCAACAGTTTTTCTGCAAAATTGGCGGCCGCTTCAGGATCAGTGAAAATGTGAGGCTTATTTTTGTGGGTGATTTCCAAGCAAGCTGGGTACAGTAACAGCCCTCACGCCCTTTGCAAGTAATGAATTCTTTGTGATTTGCAGCTTCTTTTTGCAATCTTGCATCTGTGAAGACAGGTCTGGGAAAACCCCCAATCTACTGCCTCCCATACAATGTCCCCTTTGCTGCGCACAGCCTGTAGATGTGGAACTCTGGCTTCTTGTGTTGAAAGCATTGCAATGGCTGTTAGTGGCACCTCTCCATCTCCTCCTCAAGGCAAGTCCTCAAAAATTAACTTGTCCAGTGTAGCCAGCAGTTCCATTAGCCTTGCATAGCGTGGGGGAAATCCCACAATATGGACGTTACGTTGTCTGAGACCATTCTCCAATGTTTCCACTTTAGCTCGGAGGAAACTGACATCACAGATCAGGCCTGTAGTAACCTCCGATTAGCACTCTGAAGTGTTGGTCATTTCAGCAATGGCAGCTTTGTTTGCAGTAATTTTGCCATCCAGGTCGGTGATCTTCTGGTCCATGATAGCTAAATGCTTGTTAATTTCATCCCCTGTCGCTTGTAGTTTATTCAGGATCAGAATGATTTTGAGCAATTCTGAAGCGTTAAATGTGGTCGGGCCTCCAGTCTTCTGTGACACGTTTGTCCCAGGCAAGTTAAAGTATGTTTCTAGCCCTGACGCCGTGGGCTGCTGGTGTTTTTTTTGGGCCCCATAGTGTTCTGCAACTATTTCTTTTGCCAGTGATGTGCTCAAAAATAAGCTGAAAGTAGTAAAAACAAGTAATATTTAACTAAATTTATTAGGCACACCACGGAGCTTTGGTATAGACGTCCACCTGTTAGATGCTCCACAGTGCCCCCTTCCCCGTGTACTTTTCTGACTGGTACATTACCCATTTTCTCCATGTAATTTCAAAGGATGTAATTCGGTTCGTGAGTCTTGCAGAGATTTTCTCCACTGTATAAATCTCATGTGTGAGAACCCTCCAGATCTCCAGTGTGGGGGCTTTGTCCATGTGCCACATTCTTGTGATGGCTTTTTTAACTACTAGTATTATCAGGTTCATGATTTACGATATGAAGGTTTAGAGTTGGAGGTGCTACTGGAATGGCCATGAGTATAAACTCAGGGGTTATTTTGCAGGGACAATTGTAAATGTTTTCTATTTCTTGAATTACTGCCTTCCAGAGATGCTGTAGCACAGGGCATGTTAGCAAAATATGGGAATGGTCTCCCTGTTGTGAACCACATTTGTGCCAACAGTCCACTGCCTGGGGCCCATGAACTTCGCTATCATTGGCAGGAGTACGGAAGTATCTGTTATGGCACTTCCATGCGTATTACCTACAGTACAAGTCCACCGTTACTCTGTGTGCAGGGGGGGAGGTGTATCTGTACCATTGCTTCAGGTCATGGGCAGTACCCAGCTCCGCATTCCAGCGGTAGAGGATTGGAGCAGTTGATGCTGTGGTATTGGCTTGGAGGGCCTTGTAAAGAGTGCTTATGAGGTGTGCCTCTGTATTACCTAATGTATACATTTTAAGGAGACAGACCAACTGGGAGGGATTTTCCGCCACCTGTGTGAAGCTGTCTTCAGCTGTTCGTGGGTAGGACTGAAGTTGTAGGTATTAATGAAATTCTGAGATGGGGAGCTTATATGAGGCTTGGATAGATACGACAGGTAAGATCCCCGTGGGAGAAACCAAACAAAACATATGTAATACCGTTATTGTGCTATGTTGTGAATGCTTTGTCGATCTTGTTTGGGGGGGGGAAGCTTGATCGTGGGCTGTAGGCCTTATCTTTTGAAGGTAACGGTTGCTTTTGCAAAACTGAAGGAGGTGCTGGGTCGGATGCACAGTCTTGAACTAGGATACTGGAGGAAGGCGCAGTCGTGCCTGATTACCTTTATAGTTGTGATTGTTTAATGTTGGATTTTCCTGTTTTATTTAATCTGTACAGCGCCTTGATTTTGAAAGGCGCTTTAAAAATAAACATGAATTGAATTGAATTACTGCGGGAAGTGTGCCTTACTTTTAATTTTTCACTGTTTTTTGCTTGTTTGGATCAAGAAGGGATCTGCAATATTGCTGATCTTTTTGTAGTTTGCTACTTTACATACAGAGGGATTAAAATACTGCTGATTTTTTTTTTTCCCTTAGAAACATAGAAACATAGAATTTGACGGCAGATAAGGACAGCTTGGCCCACCCAGTCTGCCCATTTCCCTACCTACTGGATAAGCTGCAGATCCTAGTTAACCAGCAGCCTACTTCTTCCTACCCCAGAATTGCCTTATGACTGTCCCATGCATGCTTGAATTCCACCACTGATTTTGACTCCACAACCTCCTCCGGAAGGCCATTCCATGCATCCACAACCCTCTCTGTGAAAAAATACTTCCTTAAATTACCTCTGAGCCGCCCCCCCATCTTCAAATTGTGCCCTCTTGTTCTTGCACACCTCTTTTTTTGAAAGATGCTACCCTCTTGGACTTTGTTGATTCCCTTGAGGTACTTGAACGTTTCTATCATGTCCCCCCTCTCCCTCCTTTCCTCGAGGCTATACATATTAAGCTCCTTTCGTCTCTCTTCATATATCTTCCGGTGCAGACCCTGCACCATTTAATGCCCTCCTGGACAGCTTCCATCCTGTCTATGTCTTTGGAGATTGGGTCTCCAGAACTGCACACAGTACTCAGATGGGGTCTCACCAGCTGTCTGTACAGAGGGATAATAACTTCCTGTTTTCTACTGGTGATGCCTCTCCTGTGCATCCCAGTATCCTCCAACCCTCCTTGCTACCCTCTCACATTGCTTGCCCACCTTTAGGTCATCTGATATGACTACCCCAGGTCCCTTTCCATTTTGTTGTTGTTAGTATCTCACCCCCATTGTGTACTCTTCCCTGGGTTTTTGTTTCCCAGGTGCATTACTTGCACTTCTTAGCATTGAATCTAAGCTGCCATACATTTGACCATTCCTCTAACCTTGCCAAGTCCCTTCTCATCCTTTCCACCCCACCCTGTGCATCAACTCTGTTGCAGATCTTTGTGTCATCTGCAAAGAGACATCTTTCCTTCCAGTCCTTCTGCAATGTCGCTTGTAAAGACATTGAAGAGGACTGGTCCTATCTGAACCCTCGCGGTACCCCACTAGTAACCCTCCTTTCTTCTGAGTGGACTCCATTTACTATTACTCTCTGTGTCCTATTCTCCAGCCAATTCTTTACCCAGGCTGTCATCTTGGGACCCACTCCCAGGCTGGCTAACTTGTATATTAATCTTTTGTGTGGGACTGTGTCAAATGCCTTGCTAAAGTCTAGGTAGGCCATGTCCACAGCCCCTTCCTGATCTACTACTTTGGTCACCCAGTCAGAGAAATCTATCAGATTCGTCTGGCATGACCTTCCCGCTGTGAATCCATGCTGCCTAGGATCCTGTGCCCCTCTGGCCTCTAGATACTCGACAATTCTTTCCTTCAGATGTGATTCCATCATTTTCCCTATCACTGAGGTTAAACTAACAGGTCTGTAGTTTCTTGCTTCTGCCTTGCTCCCACTTTTGTGAAGAGGAATCACATCTGCCGTCCTCCAGTCCTCGGGTACCACCCCATCCTCCCATGATTTGTTAAAAAGGGTAGTCAGTGGTGTCACTAGTTCTACCCTTAGTTCTTTTAGAATTCTGGGATGAATCCCATCAGGCCCCATTGCTTTGTCCACCTTCAGTTTTAAGAGTTCTTTCAGAACCCTTTCTTCTGTAAATGGGCTGGTATCAACTTCTGTATCCAGAGTGTTTCTACTGTTTGTTTTGTGCACCTCCCCCTCTTCATTTGTAAATACTGAGCAAAAATATTTGTTTAGTATCTCTGCCTTTTCACAGTCTCCTCTGCCACCCCTCCTCCCTCCCTTTATTAAGCCTCACTATCCTCCTTGGTCTTCCTTGGCTCCTGATGTACCTATAAAAGGTTTTATCCCCCTTCTTAACTGAGTTGGCTATCTTTTCCTCGGTTTGGGCCTTTGCTGTTCTGACTGCCTTCCCAGCCTCCTTTGCTTTAACTGATACAGTTCTCTGTCCTGCTCCTTCTGCGATTCCTTGTACTTCCTGAATGCTTTCTTTTTCTCTTGAACCTTCACTGCCACTTCCTTTGAGAACCATAGTGGTTTCTTACATCGTCTTGTTTTGTTTATTTGCTTCACACAAAGGCTCGTTACCTCTGTGATGGCAGTTTTATTATTCTCCATTGTTCTTCCACCTCCTTCCTGCCCATTTGCTAGTGCATTCCTTAGGCACTCACCCATTTTGGCAAAGTCAGCCCTCCTAAAGTCCAGTACTTTTGTCTTTGTATGACTTGACTCTATTGCTGTTTTATTGTGAACCATACTGTTCGATGGTCGCTAGTTCCCAGATGGCTACCCACTTCTACATCTGTGATCCTCTCCATCTCCATTTGAGAATCAAGTCTAATATTGCTCCTCTCGAGTGGGCTCCAGTACTAGTTGTCTAAGGCATGCCCCTGTAGGGCATCTAGAATAACTCCACTCTTGAGTGGCAGCTGCAACTGCACTCCAGTTAATATCTGGCATATTCAGATCACCCATCAGCAATATCTCCCTTTTCTGCCATTCTAAGTATACTTTCTATCATTTCCTTGTCCATTTCCTCCCCCAGAAGAGGTCTGTATACAACCCTGTGCAGATTGTGGTGCCATTGCCTGTCTCCAAATTTACCCACAGTGCTTCTTCTCCTCCCTGTTTACCCTTTTGTTCTGTTGCTTTGATTCCTTCCCTTATGAAAGAGCTACTCCTCCTCCTCTTTTACCCTCCCTGTCCCTCCTGTAGATAGTGTATCCTGGTATGTTTACGTCCCAGTCATGGTTTTATGTGTACCATGTTTCTGTGACTGCTACGATATCCAGATGTTCCTCCTCATCAAGACCACTAATTCAGGAAGCTTGTACCCAGACCACGGGCATTGGTACTCATTGCTCTCCATTTTTGATGGCTTTACCTTCTGTTGCAGCATCCCCCACTGACTGTTCTACCTCATCTTTTTCTCATTTAGTACCCTGTTTTGTAGGGAGGCTGGGATTTTCCTGCTGCTTGTCAGTGCCCCCTTTGACTAGTTTAAAGCTTGCCAATGAAGCATTTAAACCGATTGTTCAAAAGACTTGTTCCCTTCCTGGACAGATGCAGACCATCCTGCCAGTATAGGCTGGTGTCCCTCCAGGTGGAACCCCAGTCCCCAATGAAGCCAAACCCCTGTGCTCCGCACCATTTTTTTCAACCATTCATTAAACTGCATGGTGCTAATTACCCTCGCCTCCCCCATGCCTTTGACAGGCAGCACCTCTGAAAAGGATACTGTGTGTGCTACTTGTCTTAGGCCCCTCCCCTTTTTCTGTGAAACTGGTGCCTTATTTGTAGCTTGATAGTATTTTGGTGCCTTTTTGCAACAAACATTTAAGTTTTCACTGGTGGGTTCTTTCATTCCTGCAGTCAGTTGAGTTGTGTATTAGAGCCAGACATAGCCTCAGAAGGTTCAAACTGGATTGCTCTGATTGTCGTCACAGCACAGAACAGGTGGATTGGGAACAGGAGAGGGAGCTGGGATGTCATTGTCCACCTAGGGCCAAATGACCTAGCTGGGATTGGGATCAGAGCTGTGCAGTAGGAGTTTGTGCAGTTGGGGAGGGGGCTTAGACAAGTAGCACGCACAGTAACCTTCTTGGAGGTGCTGCCTGTCTATGGTATGGGTGAGGCTAGGGAACTCCCCAACCTGGGATTCAATGAATGTTTGAAAAACTGGTGCGGAGCACAGGGTTTTGACTTCATTAGGGACTGGGGGTCCACCTGGAGGGATACAGGCCCATCCTAGCACGATGGTCTGCACCTGTCTGGGAGGAGAACCAGGATCCTAGGTGATGGGTTTAAATGCTTCATTGGCAAGCTTTTAAACTAGCCAAGGGGGGAGGTACTGAAAAGAAGTGGGGAATTCCCAGGCTCCCCACACAAAACTGGGTAGTTAGCGAGGTTAACATCAAGGTAGTGAGGTCAAAAGGGATCAGGGCAGGGGTAAATGGAGAAAAAGGCAAAGAAAGTAAGTACAGGGATGGGGCTAAAAGTGGTAAGGCCATCAAAAATGGAGGGCAATGAGTAACAATGCCCATAGTCTGGGTAACAAGCTTCCTGAACTAGTGGCCATGATGGAAGAGGGATGCCTGGCTATTGTGGCAGTCACAGAAACCTGGTACACAGAGAACCTTGACTGGGATGTCAACATACCAGGGTATACAATCTACAGGAGGGAAAGGGAGGGTAAAAGAGGAGGAGGAGGAGGAGCATCTCTCTACATAAGGGAAAGGATCAAAGCAACGGAACCAAAGGGTAAACTGGGAAGAGATGAGGCACTGTGGGTCACCTTGGAGACTAGAAATGGCACCACAATCTGTACAGGGGTTGTATACAGACCCCTGTCTCAGGGGGAGGACATGGACAAGGAAATGATAGGAGGCATCCTTAGAATGGCAGGAAAAGGGGAAATATTGTTGATGGGGGACCTGAATACTACAGATGTTAACTGGAGCACATTTGCTGCAGCCACATCCAAGAGCAGAGTCGTTCTTGATGCCCTACAGGGTTCATGCCTCAGGCAGCTAGTGTTGGAACCCACTCAGGAGGGAGCAGTCTTAGACCTGGTACTCTCAAATGGGGACGGTGAGAGGATCTCGGATTTATAAGTGGAAAGCCACCTGGGACGAAGCAACCACCAGACAGTGCAGTTCACAATAAACACAGCCATAGAGTCAAGCCATACAAAAGCAAGGGTACTGGACTTTTGGAGGGCTGATGTTGGCAGAATGGGAGAGTGCCTAAGGAATGCACTAGCAAAAGGGCAGGAAGGAGTGGTAGCGGAACAATGGGGCAAAATCAAAACTGCCATCACAGAGGCAATAAGCCTTTGTGTCAAGAAAAAACACTATGGCTCTCAAAAGAGGTGGCGGGGGAGATTAGGGAGAAAAAGATAGCATTCAGAAAGTACTGTCTAAGGAATTGCAGAAGGACCAGGAAAGAGAACTGTGCCAGTTAAAGCAGAAGGAAGCGAGGAAGGCAGTCAGAATAGCAAAGGTCCAAACCAAGGGAAAGCTCGCCAACTCAGTTAAGAAGGGGGATAAAACCTTTTATAGGTACATTAGTGAGCGAAGAAAGACCGAGGGAGGGATAGTGAAGCTTAATAAAGGGGGGGGTGGGCAGAGGGTGTCAGTGAAAAGGCAGAGATACTGAATGAATACTTTTGTTCAGTATTAACAAAAGAAGAGGAGGGGGGACATACTTAAACCAAACAGTAGAAGCACTCTGGATTGGGGGGGGTGTCGATACCAGTCCATTCACAGAAGAAAGAGTCCTGAAAGAACTCCTAAAACTCAAGGTGGACAAGGCAATGGGGCCTGACGGGATTTACCCCAGAATTCTGAAAGAACTAAGGGGAGAACTAGTGACACCACTGACCTCCCTGTTTAACAATCGTTGGAGGATGATGTGATACCTGGGGACTGGTGGAAGGCAGATGTGATTCCTATTCACAAAAGTGGGAGCAAGGCAGAGGCAGGAAACTACAGACCTGTCAGTTTGACCTCTGTGGTAGGGAAAGTGATGGAATCACTTCCAAAGGAAAGAATTGTTGAGTACCTAGAGGCCAGTGGGGCACAGGACCCAATGCAGCATGGATTCACATTCTAATAGATTTCTTTGACTGGGTGACCAAAGTAGTAGACCAGGAAGGGGCTGTGGACATGGCCTACCTAAACTTTAGCAAGGCATTTGACACAGCCCCACACAAAAGATTAATAAACAAGTTAGCCAGCCTGGAAATGGGTCCCAGTGTGGTAGCCTGGGTTAAAAATTGGCTGGAAAACAGGACACAGAAGGTAATAGTAAATGGAGTCCACTCCAAAGAAAGGGGGTTACTAGTGGGGTACTGCAGGGTTCAGTATTGGGGTTGGTCTGCTTTAATGTCTTTATAAGTGACATTGCAGAGGGACTGGAAGGAAAAGTATGCCTCTGTGCAGATGACACACAGATCTGAAACAGGGCTGATACACAAGGGGGGGTAGAAGGGATTTGGCAAGGTTGGAGGAATGGTCAAAAGTATGGCAGCTGAGATTCAATGCAAAAGAAGTGCAAAGCAATGCACCTGTGAAACAAAAACCCAGGGGAAGAGTACACAGTGGCTGCGGGGGTACTAAAACAACAGAAATTGAAAGGGACCTGGGGTAGTCGTATCAGATGACCTAAAGGTAGGCAGTAAGGAGGGCTGGGGGTATACTGGGATGCATAGGGAGAGGCACCTCCAGTAGAAAACAGGAAGTTGTTATCCCTCTGTACAGACAGTTGGTGAGACCCCATCTGGAGTACTGCATGCAGTTCTGGAGACCCCATCTCTGCAAGAACATAGACAGGATGGAGGCAGTCCAAAGGAAACACAGAAACATAGACTTTGACAGCAGATAAGGGCAGCTTGGCCCACCTAGTCTGCCCATTTATGCCCATTTAGAGGAGTGCAACTAAAGTGGTGCAGGGTCTGTTCCAGAAACCATGCAAAAAGAGTCTAAAGAAGCTTAATATGTATCCCTCAAGGAAAGGAGGGAGAGGGGGGACATGATAGAAACTTTCAAGTACCTAAAGGGAATCAACAAAGTCCAAGAGGGTAGCATCTTTCAGAAAGAGACGTGCAAGAACAAGGGGACACAGTTTGAAGATAGAGGGAGACGGCTCAGGGGCAATGTGAGGAAGTATTTTTTCACAGAGAGGGTGGTGGACGTGTGGAATGGCCTTCCTGAGTAGGTCGTGGTGTCAAAAACAGTGGGGGAATTCAAGAATGCATGGGACAGACATAAGGCAATTTATAGTGGGGGGGTAGGAAGAAGTAGGCTGTTGGTTAACTAGAATCTGCAGCTTATCCAGTAGGTAGGTAGGGAAATGGGCAGACTGGGTGGGCCAAGTGGTCCTTATCTGCCGTTACAGTCTGTGTTTTTGTGTTTCTAGTTTTCTGTAGGTAGAGTTGGTCAGTGGGGGTAAGGAAATGTTTCTGGATGTGAAGCCATTGTCAGAATGTTTCCGCTGTAAAGCTTTGGGATCGTTGGAGGGGTGTACAGGCTGGAGGATTCCTAAAAGATCTCTACCATTGTCTTGGGTGTCGTTCAGTGTGAGTTCTACAGTATTTTCTTCCAGTATGACTAGTATGCCAGAGCAACCCAAAGATACATTATGTGAAGCTGTGCTGCCAAGTCATACCAGGTAAGATTCGGTAGATTGACACCTCCTTTGTCTCTGGGCAGTTGTAGTGTCTGGTAACGAATGCTTGGTGGTTTGCCTTGCCAGATAAATCTGGAAATGGCTTTATCCCAAGCCTTAAAGTAAGATCTCTCCAGCATGAGTGGAAGAGTTTGAAAAAAGTATAGTATTCTAGGTAGAATGTTCTGCCTAACTACTTCTATGCGATTTTAAAAAAAAATCCTAAAGTGAGGATCGTCCATCTGGAAAA
The DNA here is from genome assembly GCA_016271365.2 of Neoceratodus forsteri. Classification (NCBI taxonomy): domain Eukaryota; kingdom Metazoa; phylum Chordata; order Ceratodontiformes; family Ceratodontidae; genus Neoceratodus; species Neoceratodus forsteri. The sequence continues at coordinate 486,780,102 of CM057449.1, forward strand.
ATCCGTTACGATTTTCTGAGTCAAGGGTTCATAACTGAGTAGTTCAGATCTAATTTTTAGTAATTTTTATACCGATTTTATATTTAATCGCTTGTATATGCCACTTAAATGGGAAGGCTTATTTTAACTGGGGGGATGGGAAGTAATTGTACAGCAGGACCTCTATTTTGAGCATGTTAAATTTATAGCCTGCCAGCAGACCAAATTCCCTCAGGTGGTCCCACTGCGCTGGGATGGAATCTTCGGGTGAGGCCACTGTAAGTAACAAGTCGTTAGCAAACAGAGATTTTATATTGCCCCACCCCAGAGTGATCCCCTCAATTGCAAGATCTTGTCTGATTGTTTCTAGCAATGGTTCCAGATAGAGGGCAAATAGGAGCAGAGATTGTGGGCAGCCCTGTCATGTGCTTGTAGTAAGAGGCAAGGGGTCAGAAAGAGAACCATCTAATTTTAAGTACGTTTGTGCTGGGTTATAAATGGCCTACAAAAGTTTTTGTATGAATTCCGGTGGTAATCCAAAGCATGACAAGGTGGCCCACAGATAAGGCCAGGTCACCCGGTCGAATGCATTTTCCGCGTCAAGACTTAGCATAGTGAGGGGGATTTGCCGGATGTTCACATAATCAGTTAACTGCAGGTTTCGTCTAACACTGCTGTGTGCCTGCTTGTCAGCTGAGGAAGAAGGTGTTTTAATCGTCTGGCCATATAGACCTTGTAATCACAATTTAGCATCGGTATTGGTCTATATGAGGCGGGGAGTCGTGGGTCTCTCTGAGGTTTCAGGATCGCAGCCAGAGTTGCATACCTCCAAGAGGAGGAGGAAAGCCCACCCTCCTGCACCTCTCATAATGCAGAAAGCATATGTGGCATGAGGGCTTCTCTAAAAAGTTTATAGAATTTGATAGGGTAACCATCTGGTCCTGGGGCCTTTTGGGTTTTTGCATCCCGTAGGGTCCTTTTGATTTCAGGTGTTGTGAAAGGGGCGGGAGGCTTTAGGCCTGCGATTTGGTTAAACTGGGAAGAGAGAGAGAGACCACTAAGATACGCATCATTTTGTTCTGGGGCCGCTGCGGTTTCAGCTGTGTGCAGCTACTGATAAAATGTTGCCATTACCTTCCTGATTTCTTGGGGTCTGGGTAACAGGGTGCCCATGATCAGATCTGTTATCTACATTTATACAGAGGCCAGCAGTGTTCCACATTGCATGAAAATATAGAGCGGTGGTAGGGGGAGGAGCCACGAGGCGGGGTCACCAGGGGCGGAGCTACCGGTGGGCGGAGTCAGTGGGGATGCAATAAATGCATAAGAAACAAGAAATAAGAGTAATATGATGATCTGGAGGCCTCTGTAGTGTGCAGTAGCAAAAGAAAAGTGTGATAAAACATACTGGAGAACCTCTGCATTCTAGTTGCAGGCCAGGCAACAGTTTGTGAGAGTCTTGACATTTTGGTGAGGCCATACTACAACTCTTTCCTAGTGCCTGCAAGGCCAAGATCTAATCTTCGGTTTCGCAGTCCTGCCCAATGAGCTGCAGCTTCCAAATAAGGGAAACTGTCAACATCAGGGCCCTCAATTGAGATAAGCATTAGTGCATTTAGCACACTGGCACTTAATCTATTTCGTTCCTGCGTTTTTATTCGATTCAGTGCAGAAAACCCCCTCTCACAATCTGCAGTTGACATGGGTATTATCATTGCCAGTTCTGCCAAAGTAGATATGTTTGGATACAGGTCTACATACTTAGTAGTTAGAGCGTGAGCAGCACATCAGAAATCGTCTTAAAGGCCATCTTTCCGTGAACATGAGACTACCAAAGAAGCCCATTCCAGTGCAGAAGCACATACATCCACAACAGTAGCATACTGACCAAGAATAATCTCAAGGCTATCACTACCATACCCTTCCAACTCTTCAATATCACCTTCCTGTATCATGCTGGGGTCAAAGATACTGAGCGCATCCAAAAGTTCTGTGCTTGAAACCTTTGCTCAGTTTGAGCAATTAGGGCCTAATAAACTTGTCATGCACAGAGGTTCTGAAATTATTTAACTGTGGTTCGCTAAATGGCAAGTTCAGGCCATTATCATTCAGGAGCACTAGTTCAGGCGAAACGGAGGAAAGTACTGACCAGGTACCAGTAGGCGTGCCTAAGAATCTCTAAAGTGGAATGTAAATGTCTCTTTATATCAGTAAAATTCAGAGCTGATGTTTGAAAGCATTTAGATAAGATGCTAAGGTGTGGAAGTATGTCACATCATGCATAAAATAGAGAAAAACTCCCAGTTTTCCACCATTTTTACTAGGCCCACAGCTTGGGGATCATGCCTTTCAGAGGCCTCTCTATAAAAGGATGTAACAACGGATGGGAAAATCTTCCTTAGTGTGTCACATGCTGCATCATGGGACAACCACCTAACTGCTTTTGCCTGTTTAGGCTTTAAAACAGGGTTTTCTATTGCCTGCTGAATTTCTTTCAGGGCAGCCATGCAAACAGCAGAGTTTTCATAATATCTGTATAAGTGATCTAGTGTTTGATTAAACTTTTTAATGGCGTTCACTTCATTTGCTGCTGCCTTTACAGCCAAGGTCTCCCGGTGAGCCATACAGTGATTTTCAACAAGAATTGGGCTGACTTCTTTCAGCTTTTTAGCCACCCTGTTTTGCCTGCCCAGCATAACGGCTGCTGTATCACTGCCTAACCCTGCAAGGTGATCAACCGAGATTTGATTGTTATCAGAGAACTCCAGCATTTTTTTCTTAACAATTGTGTCTGCCTTTCCATCAATTAGTTCCTCAAGTTCCAGGAAAGAAACTCTGGGTTTCCCTTCTTTGCAGTACATACCATACAAAATGAGCTGCTTCATAACAGCAATATCAGTTGTTTCGTCCACCAAATATGAAAAATATTGGCAGCCTTCAAATCTGTAAGATTGATCTCTGACCAACTCACCCAGAGAGAACCATTTCTCTGACAGTTTGATCAGACGATATTTAACAGCATCAGCAATATATGTATTATCTAGGTATTTGCATCCCAATGATTTGGCGAGATCCAGCAGTGAGCCATATTTCGTTGTGTGAGCAGCTCATTTTTTATTAGCCAGTACATACAGAGGGATGCCAAAAAGCTTCTTGTTGCAGGGTCGGGGCCTGCTGCATTGCGTGCTCTATTCCACCTTTTGAAGCTGAAATTCTGCAGTTAGCTTCCAGTTCAGAAGCAACAACGTGAACTGAACTGTTCTGATGCCATTTTATAGCATCTTCTCTGAATGTCTTACACCCACTGAGTACCCAAACTGTTCCTGATTTGGGCGTCTGTTTTATGCAAAATGCACAAAACATGCCATCATTTTCTTTGTACTGTAACCAACAGTATTTGTTAAGCCAGCCAGTATAAAAGCCTGTTGCTCTATGCTTAGAGTTTTTTTTTTTCTGTATTACAGGAGTAGGTGCAGGGAGTCTCTTGGACATCGACGGCGATATCAACTGGACCAACTGGCACTGTCCCAATCATCGACTCACAACTGGCATCTTGATCAGGATGTTTCCGTTTTTGAGTTGATTTGAAACCAAAGTTAGTTAGTTTCTGCATTGTGTACAATAAAGCTTTTTTCCCCCTAAGTGTTGTCGTGTGTTAATTGTCAATACAGAACGAGAGTTTGGTAATGCTGGTTGAGCCCCAAATGTTAATTTCACACTGCTCCCTGAATCAGGGTTTAGAACAAGTGACCACTGACGAAGCAAGACTGCACAACTTGACTGGTGGGACAGAGACTGTAGACCCCCTGGTGGCACAGTTAAGGAGTCCCAATTTTTTTTTTCCTCACACAAATATTTTTTTATTCCCTGAATCAGGGTTTAGAAACAAGTGACCACTGATGAAGCAAGGCTGCACAACAGCTTGACTGTTGGGACAGACTGTAGACCCCCCTTGCTTCCCTGAATCAGGGTTTGAGACAGAGACTAGACCCCTGATGGCACAGTTAAGGCAGGAGCCCTGAATTTTTTTTCTCACAGATATTTTTTTGTTCCCTCAGGGTTTAGAAATAAGTGACCACCCACTGACAAAGCAAATGACTGCACAAGACTGGCAGGACAGGACTGGCAGACCCCCTTGGAGGCACCATTTGGAGCACCGATATTTTTTCTGGGGGGGGGGGCAAGTAGTCAGGCTAATGTCTGTCCCCAGTGTCTCCTCACAAACACAACCGGCTGTGTCATACAGGTAGTAATGATCTGACTATTGTGCAGAGCACTGATGAATTATTTTGTTTCTTTACTGCCAGTAATATCTATTTTTTCCTTTTTATGCACTGCAGCCCTTCAAGCACTGTGGGAGACCACACAATGAGCTCTCTCTCTCTCCCCCCCTGCCTAACGACCCACTTCAATTTAATAAGATTCCCCCCCCCCCCAAAGACAGATAGTCTAGCCCCCTTGCACTGCTTAATGTGCTTACTGGTCTGATGTTGTAGTGTACAGTCCAGAACACCCAAGTCACACCACCTACAAGCAGTTACCCAAGCTATCAAAATGCAGGTCTGACCATTAATCCTAATCAAGTGTGCATCAGGCGTGCAAGAAACCAGATACCTGGGTTATTTTGCAACATCAGCTAGTGAATCTGACTCGCCACAGAAAATAAATCGGCACTGATTCCAGTCACAGTGCATATATTATTGTGTTTTTTCTTTTACTGCCAGTATTTTTTTTGTTTGCTGCAGCTGCCCTTTGAGTGAAGGCAGAACATTTTTTATGCTGGTCTGAAATGCTGGAGACCACGAAACGACCTCTCCCCTCCTCTCCCACTCAGTAAAACTTCAAAGTTGGACTCAAGACTTTCTAAAATAAAATTATACTGCCTAAGGTTTCCAAACAATATTTAGGCAAAGGAAGCTGACTGCACTACTAAAGTTCAGACTTAGTATCTGGAGCTAGAACGATCGATCATCCGTTGTGATTCAAGGACAGAACCGCAATGCCTGAAAGTGGCAGCAGACTATTGATATGGGACTTACCCAACAGTTGTAGCTGCTCCACTATAGGCTGCTGCATTGTCACTCCCAGAGGCTTCGTTCTCTATTGGCTCCGCAATTTGGCGCCTTCCAGTCTTTCAGCCTTGTCTGCTGACTTTGAAAGTTAGTGTAGCCCGTGATCCCCAACCAAGCTTGCAGCTGCACCAGAAATCCCGACCACGTTTGCTCCTCGTCCATGCCTCTCATGCCTAATCGCACGCGTGTTCCTAGTGCGAGTGCACAAATTTAAAGGCACAACACAGAAATTGCAGCCTGAAAGAGTGGCGGCTGTACAAGATGAGAGGTGGCTGCTTAGGATTGCGCGGTGGCCCGCCTCTCAATAATAATGAATGGGGATCACTGCTTGTGGTCCCTGTTCCTCCTCCTCTTCAGTGAATACCAAACGGAAGTATTCATTTAGGGGGCCCTCATCTGCCATCTATTTTTTCTATGATAAAAAAGTACAGTTCTTGTAAAATTTTGTAATCAAAGTTTATAAGTCTATTTGTTTTGAATTTCCTGCTGTAATCTAATAAAAAAAAAAAATCTGAAAAAGGTTATACAGTAAGTGCATAGTAGAGAACTGTTCAGTGTAGAATTCCATCCCTTTCAAAATGCTGTTGTACCACAGTTCAAAGGTCATGGAACATGATTGTACCCTTCTGTACTACAACAGCATTCTCAAACTTCTAGAGACTGTTCGAGTCAGTTTCATTTTGAAAGCAAAAGAACCACCATGTACACATTTCACACAATGGACAGTAGGTGAGGTAATGGTGATGGGAGGGCGGAGAGTTTGCGACTTGACGGCGCTGCAGTTATCAGGTTTTTTAACTATACACAATAAAAAAATGCAGGATGTGCACAACCAGTGTGTTCTGCCACCTCAGGGTTCTGATTCCCATGGACCTCTCACGCTTCGTTCTTGAGGTCAGAGGGAATCGGAACAGAACCCCTCTGTGGCAGAATACATTGGTTGTACATAGTTGACTATCCTGTATTCTCTATGTGGTTCCTCTTGATAGTATACTGCTACAACAGTACCTTCTACACATTTGATGCTGGCAATTTAGGAAGTTTTTACTTTCCATTGTATCAGCACTGTTTATAATATATTGTGACCTGACTCTAAAAAGTTTCTACCTCTAACGGTTCTAATGTTATCCTTTTTTGAAGATAATTTATTTGAAAATGGTTAACTTTTAACCATTAGGGCTAGAATTTAGATTTTTTTTTTTCTAAATTTTAAGTGAAAGCTTGGAGTCAGTTTGACACATGCTGTATGTGTAAAACTGACTCCAAGCTTTCATTTAAAATTTAGGGAAAAAAAATGATGTATACAAGTATATCAATATAAAGTACAGTATATTGATTTTTTTAATTTTTTCTGATTTTTCTTTTCACATTGAGAGCCAAAAAATTATGTTTAGCTAATTTTTCATAACCATAAATAATCTGCAAAGTACTACAATCGCATAGCAAAAATTGAAAATGTCCTTTAATGTTTAGTAATCCCATATCTTACTTGCTTTGGATGATAATAATGGGTCATATTGTTCCACTGGCCCCATATTCCTGAAACAGCAGTATAAAATTGTTAGAGCAGTGAACCAGCAAGGTCCAAGAGAGACAAGAAAGTGGGTCAAAATTAACAACTTTGTCATTTGACACAATCTCCCCACACCCTACATGAAATACACACTGCAATAAAGGGGTACACACAAGACCTAAAATAAGACAGATCATATTAGGGATGGCAATACAGTCTGGAACACTGAACTGTAAAACAGGAATCACAGGTTCAAATCCCACACAAGCCACAGGCTCGCTGTGTGTCCTTGAGCAAGTCACTTGACCTCCTATGAGCTTCAGTCCTTGGAGCTATAAAATTTGTAGTAATTGCACCACAGTGAAAATACAGTATTGTACCTTAACTGGGCAAACTTGGGGAAAATAAAAAATAAAATGTTTTGCTCTAGAAAAAGATAATGCATTTGATGGTTTCCTTTAGAACCTGTGGAAACGGGTTGAGGTGTTGCTGATTGCTTATTCAGATTGATCCCTACTTAAAGATTCATTGAAGACTTGTTTTTGTTTCGTTATCATTTTTTAGTCTCTGCAAAGGGTCCTGGTCCCAGGTCTAGAATTGGATTATTATTGCCTTGTACCCTGCTTTATAAACAGAGAAATTTCTTTTTTTATTTTCTTACAGGATGAAATGCGAACAGAAGCTCGACGCAAAAACCTGCTCATTCTTATTATGCACTACTTGACTCAGGAAGGGTAGGTGGCAAAGGCTTGCTGAGGGTTTATGAATGGCCTCAGTCAAGTTAAAAGTACAAATACTTTATTTTCAGTAGTAATACAATGGATATAAAAATGATGTGTGAAAAGAATTTCAGTATTTAAAATGTGAGCTGCAGCTGCCAGTTACAGAAAATTACTGAAACCAAGTAAGTCGGCCACACTGTGAGACAGCACAGTACTTCACTCAGACACAGAGTTCAGGAAAGCAAATGGGAGTGGGCACATGCAAGTTGCAGGCCTGTCAAGAAACAAAGCCATCTTGCATGACGGTAAAATATTAAAGAGGGACTCTGGCCAAAAGTGCTACATTGCAGAATTGGAATAAGCATACCCCCAATAAATCTGTTACCAAACATTGTGTTTCTTCATTTTAAAGTTATGGGCTATTTTGTAACCCTGATTTCACTACCTGTTCAAAAAAGCCAGTTTCAGTGAAGAGGTGCTGATGATGTCATCTCCTGAACTCACAGTCTAGCCCTCCCTATCAGTAAGATTATAGGACCTGTTTCTCCAAAGTTAAAAGATCATTCTGCAATGGTTTTCACAAGTAAAACAGGCAGCACCATTCTAAAAGCAGTGCTATAGAATCTGTGTGTTTTAGGTTTTGTAACAGAGTTGACAGATTTGTATTTTAATGCCTTTTTGGTGTGGTTCATTTCACCGGAGTTGCAGAATGCTGAGTCAGCATGCCTCCAGGCTGCTGATACCATGTGAAGTGTTACTCTGCAGTGCCTGTTTGAAAGTTGCATTGCTACAAGTGTTGCAATATTGGTAACTACATTGCTGTTTGTTTGGCCCTGTCCACACTACCCCTCTGTAACGTTACAGAGTGCCAAACCGTTACCGCAACGGTTTGCGTTTACACCTGTAACGTTATAGAAGGCGTTTTCGTAACTGTTGTTGAAACCACATATGAGGTGTTTTCAACAGCGGTTATAAAGCCGATTACCTTGATAACGTTACGGTGGTGTGGATGCGTGTGCACCCGGACCTAAGCGCAGCCGAGCTGCATTGTGGGACCGGGTGCCACGTAACGGTTGCCCGGCTCCCGAAGTGTGGACTGGCAGTACCGGTCCTGTAACAGACACCGCGGCAGTGTGGACACACTGCACCGCTCCCCGGTTGTACCGGCTTCTGTCTGTTACGGGGTCTGAGTGGTGAAATGTGGACGGGGCCTCAGTGTCTGCTTTACAGATTTTAATGGGGGCCTTATATGTGTTAATTCCTACTGGGGTGGAAGTGTTAGCCCTGGTAAAACAATCATTGTAATGTGGAGTACAACACAGATGACCCTGAATAAAGCTCAAGTAACAGCCTGTCAGTGAGAAAACAGAAAATGAGCTCTGCTCAACTGAGTATCCCATTCATTCATACTTTGATGATGAATAAAATATTGATTGAGTGAGTGATTAAGCATTGAGTTGGCTACTGCGTATAGAACCTTATTAAGGTTTCAAAACAGCACTACCTCTCCCACCCCCATTTACAGGGTGATGGAATAATTGATTTAAAGTGTCATCTTGAGAAATCACCTCAATTGATTGATGGGTGTGAATGATCAGTCTTTCACCACATCAGAGATATCCAGTCTGCAAATCTCATATTAGTGTGCTGTGACTTGGCATCCAGCAACACAGTAGAAAATGACCACAACAAAAAGCACCAAAAACAAATATGAACTTGTCAACTTTGTTACAAAACGTGAAACACACACAGGTTTTAAAACAATGTTTATTGAATGGTGCTGCTGTTTTATTGGAGAAAACCATTTGCACATAGTTTAAAACTTGGGAGAAGCAGGTCCTATAAGCTTGCTGACAGGGAGGGCTAGACTGTGAGTTCAGGAGATGACATCATCAGCACCTGTTCACTGAAATTGGCTTTTTTGAACAGGCAGAGAATTTAGGGTTGTAAAGTGATTTGTAACTTTTAAAGTAATTTAAGGGTCTCAATTTTGGCATGAGGGTGATTGCTGCTATGTTGATCCATATTCTGAATTTATTGATGCCAGTAATTTGTGACCATAGTCCCTCTTTAAGTGGCTACTACCTGCACCTGCATTTGCACTTGAGCACTTTAAGGATTAAAGATGAGTTTGGCATGAGCCACCTCGTCCTGTAAGCTGCTGCTCAGCCTTTTTCTGTGGAGAGAGGTGGAAAAGCACTCACTGACCAGAAGGTGGACAAGGCTATGGGGCCAGATGGGGTGCATCCAATGGTGCTGAGAGAGCTCAGGGAGGTACAGTACAGTCTGCACCTCTGACAGCCTTATTTAACAGATCACTGGAGACCAGAGTAGTCCTGGAGGACTGGAGAAGGGCAGATGTAGTCCCATTTCATAAAAGTGGTAGCAAGGAAGAGGCGGGCAATTGTAGGCCTGTTAGCCTGACCTCGGTGGTGGGTAAATTAATGGAAACATTACTGAAGGAAAGGATTATGGTATATCTGGAACCCAGTGGGTTACAGCATCCGAGGCAGCATGGATTCACAGGGGGAAGGTTATATCAAACAAATCTGAAAGATTTCTTTGACTGGGTGACCAAGGAGCTAGATCAGGGAGGAGCAGTAGACATGGCCTACCTGGATTTCAGCGAGGCTTTTGTCACTGTTCCACATAGGAGACTGGTAAGCAAGTTACATAGTTTAGGGGTGAGCAATAAGGTGGTAACTTGGGTAAGAAATTGGTTAGGGGATAGGAGACGGAGGGTAGTGGTACGTAGAGTTCACTCTGAGGAAGGGAGGGTGACCAGTGGGGTAGCTCGAGTCAGTCTTTTTTTTTTTTTTAACTTTTTATTTATAAGTTTTATGCAGATTACACTACAGTGCATTAACAATCCTGAGCTTTGCAATACATCATGGTAAAAATGAAACATATAGATATACAGATGAGTGAGTCATTTATTTTTAATTTATTTGGAAAATGTTTCACCAGGAAAGACCGCTCGTTTCCAGAAGTGTCCGGGGTGGGGTGGGGGGCAAGAGTTGGGAGAACAAGCACACATAGCAATACAAGTACAATTTCTATACAATTTTAAAACAAAACTGTGTAATACAGTTACACAATAACCCAGACCAACCGGCCAGGGTAAACAAAACATGTTCGCATATAGCATACATGATTGCAACAACCCAAGAGCAGGTGACCTAGTAGGGTTTAAGGTTAGAGGATGGATAACACATTTGAAGTACTAGACATAGTAGGCTGAGCACAAGATTTGAAGTGCTAATATATAGCCAAGGGAGGGCAGTTATAAGATGAGTGGGGAAGTGGACAGGCAAGGGGTAGAGAGTGGGGATGGAAGAGGGAGAGTGGTACAGCCAAGATCTGTACCCGTCCAGGTTGCTGAGATCCCTGCAAGGGGGTTAGGACCAGGCAGAAGGGAAGGGGAGAGAAACGGACCAGAGTGGTAGAGAAGAGAGGGGTAGGGGAACAGGAGGGGAGGAAGAGGATAAGGAAGAAGGGAGGTGGGCAGGTGATGGATTTGAAAGTGAGGGAGAGGGGGGAAAAAGAGAGGGAGAGAGAGAGAGAGAGAGAGACAGTCTATACCCCTTCAGGATGCAGAGAACCCTGCCAGGGGGTCAGGATTGGAAAGTGGAGGGAAAGGAAGAGGGGTAGAAGAGAGGGAGTCAAGATCTATACCCTTCAGGATGACCAGAGACCCCTGCAAGGGGGACAGGACCAAGCAGAAAAGGAGGGGAGAGAAGAGGGGGGCCGGGGAGGAGAAGTGGAGTGTGGCGGGTGACCAGAGGGGAAAAAAGGGATAAGGAATAGGGAGGCTGGAGAAAATAGGGGTAAACTAGGAGTGGAAAAAGGGGAGAACATCAGTGGGGAGGAAGAGGGGGTTGTGGGGGAGAAGAACAGCCGTAGAGTGTCGAAATAGCACAGTAGCTTGTGGATGATAGTAGAGTGTCGAAATGGCACAATAGGTGGTGGGAGGAGGGGGGTATAATGGGGTAGCATGTGAGGAAGGGTTCAGTTAGGAGACAGGAGGTAAGTCAGGGATAGAGGAATAGGAGATAGTGTGCAAGGGATTGGGAGGGTTGTGAAGGGGGGCTAAGAACAAGTACAGTTAGGAGAATAGAAGTAAAGTAGGGCTAAAGGACAATGTGCCTGGGTGGGGATTGTTGAAAGAGGGGGCTAAGAACAAGTGCAGTTAGGAGAATAGGGGAATAGAAATTGTGAAGGGCTAAGGAAATTGAAGATGGGGAAGAGGAAAGTCTGATAGAGGTGGCAGTGAGTCAAAGCCCTTGTGTTACAAGATAAGGGGGGAGAGCCCCAGAAAATATTTCCAATGGATCATAGCAATTTGGCAAATACTGCCAATGCTTTTAAGTTTGGTGAACTGTTACTTCAAAGTCCCAAATATAGAAAACCAACTCTTCTGCTGTTTTGATTAAATGCTTCTGGTTTTAACTCAAGTCCGTTCTTAGATAACTCCCCAACAGCATCCATTAATTAGGATACAAGCTTTATCAAACATACCAACTACCCTCGTGTCCAACCAATAGTATATTCTAAGTTGCAGTGTTACCCGTTTATTCACTGTTGTAAACGACTGTACAACATTTTAACAAACCCAACATAATGTTCTGAAACATAGGGGGTGTCTCTTATCACGGCAGTCCAATATATGAGAAGGGGAAAAAAGAGAGTAAGATTTTCAAGTCCTGCACAAAAGTTCAATAAAAATTCATTTCCAACATTGAAGTAAATAATCATACCAGACGGCGTGTAAATGAGCCACTGAACTGGCCTACATAAGATTAAGAGGGATATCTCTCATGAACTGGTTTCATGTCTCTCCTTCCTCAGAATCTGAGGTTGCTTCTTCCCTCCATGTTGTTCTCTCAGCCTTGATCTTTTCTATTAATCTGGAGGTCTCCTTGGGGCTGTGTAGATGTACGCTGTACTGCCAACCATTAGCCTGAAGTCGGGCCGGCATCAGGATACTATCTGGAACCTCAAAGGATCTAGTGTTGTGGGAGCTTTGCATTTCAAAGAAGGATTCTCACTCCAGAATGATTTGCAGTTCAATTTTTCTTCATTTTCTCCCCGTTTCGCTCTGAGAGCTTGATCACGAGGTATTATATTTGTCAAAAAATATTGTAAAATTCATATTAATTGATATTCTTTTTCATCAAAACATTCTTCATAATTTCTTATATTAACATAGCTTATATGCTGATATTTACCACATGAACTGCCGGTTCCTCTAATAATAGATACTGACACTCTTTACTGGATCTGCTGCCCATGAATATACAAAATGAATTTTCAGTTGTTCTGCAGCTTACATCCTTTTACAGCCCTTCACCACAACACCGTGAAACAAGACCAAATATTTTAACTTCTGTAAAGCCTGAAACCCCTTATCTAGGCACATACCTCAGCTAACAATGGTCCACTTATTCGAAGCCTTTATGCTTTGAATGAGCTAAATTTTAAATTTCTCTTTGGGTGCCTGAAATGTAAAAACATATAACCATGCTGAAGTTCAAACTTGCAGCGTCCCATTGTCATGTTCTTAACTATTTTTGCCCCCATATCTGGTTGTAAATATTAAATGATAGCTGTCTACCCCAGCTGTAGGTCTGCTCAGTATAGAAATTGGCTCCCTGAGCGCTGTGTGTTCAGCGTTCATTTCAACTTGTAATGGCACCCAAATGCTACCACTTGTTGCCTTCCCTCTCAAGCCCCCTTGGAGAATACCACCATGGTGACGTTGCACCACCTGCATATCTCACGTTGCGAGACCTGTTGCTAAGCAACTATACACTCTGCCCTGAGGGTAGACACGGTTTTCCCAAGAGGGCTCTATACTAGCTTGTTGCCATAACAGTGTGTAGTTTACAGTTTCACAGGATTTCAACTGCCCCCTATCCACTGGTTCAAACAGGAGATCTTTATTGTTCTAAATCCATCTATAAATACTATTTCATTACAATTTATGGTATACTTGTGTTATCCCACATACGCCCCCCCAGAGGGGGGGACCTAGGTCAAGATGCAAGACAAATAAACATGTTGCATAATATTCAATATATTCTCTTTATGTCTTATAGCCTTATGTTGTTCCAGTCTCCTGCTAGTATGATAATCACTTTCCCCTACGCTTCCCCCCCCCCAAAAAATGTTTTTTTAAAATTATACACAGGATGTCCATTTAATGAACACGCTTTCCTTTTTTTATATACAGAAAACGCCACTTGGGGTTAGTCAGTGTCCCACTAGATACTTGGCTACCCGCTGTTATAATGTCTTCAGTAGTTACAGCCTATAACAAATATACCTGTGTAGACTTCCAGCATGTGTTCATCGTTAATCCCCTCCATAGCCTGGCCCTAAGTGCATGCCTGCCAATTGCTTTCAATAGTCATGCCAATACCAGGATCTAATGTTTTTAAATGGAAAATCAACCTAATTTCTGCTTGTTCCAGTTGTTTTTCATAGTTACCTCCTCTTGTAGACGGTGTAACCAACTCTAAACCCCCCAAATCGGAGGGAAGCTCCTGAGTGACCTGCTAGGTTAAAATGTTGTGCTACAGGGGATTGTTCATCCCTGTTTCTGATGTCTCCTTTATGTTCAAGTATACGTTTGTTAAGTGCTCTCTTGGTTTGACCTACATGCAGGTGGTCACAGGGGCATTGGAGCACATATATTACTCCCTCCGTATTACGGTCAATATGTTGTTTAATGCTAAATTCTGAGTTGAAATGTGGGTGTTGAAAGGTCTGTTTTTTACTTGTGTGGTTACAGACCGAGCATCTACCACACTTGGGTCATTCCAGGCTGTAGTGACCCTAGCAGTAACTGTCCACCATTGTCCTCTGGTTTCTTAAATTGTGAGTGAACCAATTTATCTTTTAGATTATTTACTTTCTTGGCTACTACAATCATTATTTTTTTTTTTATTTAACTCTCAGGAATCACATCTTTACATTCAATAGTTTATACAGGTATAATATTTCTCTAAAAATGAACAAGATATATTTTAAATAAATATATACCTAGGAGACAGTACAACTTAAAATTATATCAATATCGTTTCCAACTTCCTTTATCACTTATCAGGAGCAATGTTAAAGACAGTATATAAATGTTCTAATTAATTATATATATATATATATATATATATATATATATATATATCTAATTAATTACTATATATAGATATATATATATATATATATATATATATATATAATGAGACCAACCGGGGACCACCAACCATTTCTGTCAACAGGGCAGCCATTAGTCCTTTCTAAATTTATCACTATTCGACTCAGACAAGGGTCACAATGGAAGATTGACATTTTCTAAAGAAGAGTTTGTGCCATTATTTTATGGTACAAAAGAGGGGCCCCTCTCCATTATATACAGTACCCATGGACACCAGCGAAGATCAAATTGGGGAGTCCTATCCATGGAGACTATCAGGCGTTCTAACTGGTACATGTCAATCAAAATAGAATGCCAAAAATCCAGCATCGGGGGAGTGGGCTGTCACCAGAGGTGAGTGATGGCCTTTTTTGCAGTACGAATGTAGGTGTATATCATGTCTCTAGGTGGTAATTTGACTCCTGGTGGAGGTATAGATAATAATACTAATTCTGGGGTTAATCCTACAGGTTTATTTATCAGAATCCGTATGGCTACAGAAACCTGTGTTCAAAAGGGGTTTAATAATGACCAAAAAATGTGTGTATGCGAGGCTTTACATTCCTCACAGCCTCGCCAGCATCCACCATATTCCTCTGGGAGAAATTGTAACAATATGGTGGGAACGTTAAAGAATCTTACTCGACATTTCCTAGTGAATTCCTTCCAGTATCCAACTTGGAATACTTTCAAGGAGGGGAGGAAGTACCTAAGCCACTCGAGGTAGGAAATATCCATACCCATCTCTACATTTCAAGCCTTTAGGATTAACTCTGAGGTTCCTCCCAGTACATCTCCTAGGGCTTTATAGGCTTAGCCTGCCAGATGTTGTAGCTGCTGTCCCTTCAGAGCCAATTAATATCTCAAGAAGAAGTGGTGTGGGGTATGGAATTTGACAGTTCTGGAGTCTTGTCCAGGAGGTAGGATCTAATCTGTAAGAAGTGGAAATGGTCATTACAGTGTAAAGGATACACCACTTGTAACTGAGTAAACGATACTGCCCCCTGTGAATCCAGAAATTGAAATAAATATATATATATATGATGATAGTCCAAACTTATGCCATTTTAAGAAAGCATGATCTAGTTGTGCTGGGAGAAACTCTTTGTCTGCCGAAATTGGGCGTAGAAAGTAAAATATGGTAGATAGGAGAGGAGATTATCTAATTTTACCCCAGACCCAAAGTGTATTTGATGTACAGAAGCTAAAGTGGGAATATATCAGAGGAGCAGAGAGGGGTTTCAATAAAATAGCCAATGTTAAACAAATCGTTCGGGACGAATTCTTTGGTCTTCCAAGGGGCTGAGCAGTTAGGATTAATCCAAAGCATAATGGTCCTCGGCACACATGCCTGTTAGTATTGATTTAGGATAGGAAGATTTAGTCCACCCCTGGCATGGGCTAGCTGGAGGAGGTACCAACATATTCGGGTCTTCGACCCTTTCAAACAAATCTAGAGAAAATCTTGTTCCGTGAAATAAAGTAGTAGGGGGACTGTGTTACTGGGAGTGTTTGAAAAAAATATAGACGTCTTAGAAAGGTGTTCATTCTCAGGGTATTAATACGGGCTAAAAAAGATAAGTGCAAAGAAGAATGGCGTTTCATGTCCTGCTCTAATATCCTCGACAAAGGCTCATAATTTACTAGCTGTAAGAGCAACATGTTCTTAGGTAATCTTACCACGAGATATTTAATTGTTCTGCAATTCCAACACAAATTGATTTGATACTTCAGTTTCAAAGATGGTTTAAAAATTTAGGGATAGGATCTCAGTCTTTGAGTCGTTAATTACATATCCTGATATTGTACCAAATTCCCCCAGGAGATTCCATACCACTGGCAAGGAAATCTCTGGGTCCAACAGGGTACAATTGGTTTCAAACAACATGAAGTCTTGCTATATTCTGACAGTAGCAGTGAGTTCCAACCTTCGAACTGCCCCGGAGATGAAAGAGTTAACTTTCCATGACAGGCATGGAACGCTGATGAGACTCTGTCTGTTGCTGTTTAAACTCAAACCGTCAGATTCTTTACTCCGCCTCACTGAACAGTCGCTCCGGAGATTTCTCCTTCTGCTTGGTTCAATTTGTCGGTTAAAGTACCGCTTTTCTCGGTTTTTGACCAAATTTAAACCGTAACCTGTCGGTTCAGTCTCTGTCTGTGGTATTTGTGAGTACTAAATAGGTTTTATTTTATTCTATTCTGTGTGGAACTTGTAAACGGTTTATCGGTTCGGTTTGAACCGATCAAGCTGTTTAAAAAATCTTAGTGTGCTTTTAGAGTGTGGTTACTGGTTCTTATCGGTTCTAAAAAAAAACAGATTTTATTATGTTTTTTTCCACGACCCGTGACACGGTTGGGAACTGATAAGAGGGTCTTGCCTGGCGGATTGCCATCAAAGAGTAAGTTTGGTTAGGACTGGCACTATGTCTGAGAAACCCAAAAGAAAAACCGGACCCACTGGGTTTCAACATTGCAGTGTGTGTGGGGAAGTCTTTGCCAAGGCTGACCCCCACACCACCTGTGTTTAGTGTCTGGGGTTTGACCACCTCAATGCAGACTGCCAGACTTGCAAAAATTTCCCTGCAGCTACCCTAGAAAAGAGAGCTGGTAGGCTCAGGGAAAGGGAGGCCAAAAAATCCGCTGAACTGGATGGCCAGCCCGGTTCGGTTCAAACCGAACCAGAAGGAGTGCCCTCTGACCAGGGTGAGACTTCTTCGGGCAAAAGGAGAGCCAATTCTGAGGAGTCTGTTCCAGCTAAAAGAACTAGAAAAGAAAAATCAGCTGGTGTGGAGCCAAAACTTTCCTCTCTAACCGCTGAAGAAATAGCCAAAGCGATCAAAATTGTTCAGTTGCTCTCCCGGTCGACTGAACCGTGCACCATCAGGCAGGCTGTCTGGCCGGGTTCCACTGTTCAAGAGTATGATTTAGAGAATTTTATGAACCGGAGGAGGAGGAAGAGGAGTATGAGGAAAGTGAATGTGGATTTGAAAGTCTAGATGTGCCCATTGACCCGGACATCTCCCCAGACAGACCTTCTGGAGTGTCTCCTCCTAGGCTTTCTGAGTCCCCTCCCATTTCATGTTTTATAAAAAAGTGGCTGAAACCCTCCAGCTTCCTATGGAAGAAGCTGTGGATGACCAGGAGGAGCCTGACTATGTGGAAATGATGGATATCCCAGAGTCAGGAGGCTGTCTATTCCCTTGCACAAATCTTTTGGGAAACAGACATTTAAGATTTTAAAGACTCTAACACTATACCTCCTGTGGATAAAAGAATGGACAAGAGGTATACATTGTCAGGCTCAGACACGGAGTTCCTTACACAACAATGCAGCCATGTTGGGGTAGTGCAGGCTGCAGCCTGTGATAAGGCAAACATTCCCTTGGCTTCACCCCCGGACAAGGACTCCAGGAGGATTGATACCATGGCAAAGAAACAGTACATGGCAGCATCCTTGGGACTCAGACAGGCCAATTATATGGCCTATACTGCTAGGTATCAAAAATCCAGATGGGACACTGTTATGGCCCTAGCAAAACAGGTCCCTGGCTAGCTTGCCAAGGAGCTGGAGCAGGTGGCTGCCGATGGTATTGAGGCATCCAAGGTGCAATTCCATGCTGCAGTAGACTCCAATGATGTGTCATCTAGAGTCCTGGCTACATCTGTGGCACTTCAAAGAATGGCTTGGCTCAGATGTACTAGCCTGTCACAGGATACCCAGACTAAGGCCATGGATTTTCCTGTTGTGGGTAATTCTCTGTTTGGGGAGCAAACAGAGAATTACATGAAGAAAATGGATGAGTATAGGACCACCTATAGGAGTGCACAGGCCAAGGAAAGGCAGGCCACTCCTCAAAGGCAGCTTCCCAGGGGCAGGGGCAGGCCTTTTCATAGGCCTTTTTACCAAGCCCAGGCCTCCTTTTCTGCTTATGCCCAGAGGGGGTTCTTTAGAGGGAGAGGCAGACTGGGTACAAGCAGGCCTGCTTCCACCCCTCAGCCCAAAGCCCCTGCCAAACAGGCACCCTGAAGGGGTTGCCAGGGCAGATTCTCAGCTACCTGTAGGGGGCAGGCTGGCTTACTTTGTCCAGGACTGGGAGTCTCTGACATCAGACAGATGGGTCCTGGAAGTAGTAAGCCAGGGACTGGTTCTCAGCTTCAAAAAGTTTCCAAAGATGAGAACCAGATCCTGTCCACCTGCAAATCCATCAGAGGCACTTGCCTTAGAGGCAGAGGTCTTTTCCCTCCTAGCTCTCAGAGCCATACCTCTCAACTGTCCCTGATTTTCAGGGACGTCCCTGATTTTGCCTCAAAATTTTACTCTGTCCCTCCTACAATTTGTGTTTCCGTGGCTAAACAGTGGGGATTGTAAGCACAAAATAATGTCAAGCATTAATGTTACAGACTTGTTCTTCTTTAGAAAATGCATTTTGTACTAAGCCCCATATTCTACCAGCTTTCTGGGTGGATATCTCTAATTTTGAAGATGTGTCCCTGATTTTAGTCCTCTGTCCCTGATTTTTTTTAAGCAGTGTCCCTGATTTATGCAGCAGGAGGTTGAGAGGTATGCTCAGAGCTGTTGAAAGGGTTCCACCCCTACACCAGGGCAAAGGGTTGTACTCCATGTACTTCCTTACCCCAAAAATGACAGGAGAATGGCGGCCCATCCTGGATCTCAGATACTTAAACAAGCACCTTTTAAAACCAAAATTCAAAATGGTGACTCTGGGAATTATTCTACCCTCTCTAAGGCCAGGGGACTGGCTAGTGTTCCTGGACCTCAAGGATTCCTACTTCCATATTCTCGTCAGAAGCTCCCATCGAAAGTACCTCAGGTTCGAGCTGCCCTCAGGCCATTACCAGTTCAGAGCAATGCCCTTTGGCCTCACCTCTGCTGCAAGGGTATTCACAAAATGCCTGGCAGTGGTAGTTGCTTCTCTAGGAAGGCAAAAGATTGCCATCTTCCCTTACCTGGACGACTGGCTCATAGTAGGCCAGTCCCCAGACTGTCAAGTTACACTTTACAGATAACTCAGCAACTGCTCACTTCTTTGGGTTTCCTTCTAAATCTTCCAAAGTCAGTTCTAGAGCCTGTCCAGCTCCTCACCTTCATAGGTGCAGAGCTAGACACAGAGAAGGCCAGAGCCTTCCTTCCCCTGGACAGGGCAAGGACCCTGGTCTCTCTGGCTTCCTCATTCACCCTGCAGGTGTCTCGACCAGCAAGGCATTTTCTACAGCTCCTGGGGCACATGGCTGCTTCTACAGCAGTAGTGCAGGGAGCAAGATTTCAGATGAGGGACATTCAGTTCCATTTGAGAACCTTCTGGTCTCAAAGGAAGGACCCTCTGACCAAATTGATCCCAGTAACTCGAACCCTGATCCAGGCCCTACAGTAGTGGCAGGATCAGAACAATCTGAGACAAGGGGTTCCCTTTGTCACTCAGTCTCACTGTTTAATTCTTACTACAGATGCCTCCCTCTTGGGATGGGGGGCTCACATGGGCGACCTCACCACCCAGGGGTTGTGGTCCCCTCAGGAATCTCTGCTCCACATCAATCTGTTGAAACTCAGAGCAGTATTTCTAGCACTTTAAGCTTTTTCCAAATCTGTTCAAAACAAAGTTGTACAGGTCAGAACAGACAACACCACCACAATGTGGTACATCAACAAGCAAGGAGGCACTCGGTCTACGGCCTTGTGCACCGAAGCAATGAAGTTGTGGTCTCTGGCTTACTCCCTGAACATCTCCCTCACGGCAGTTCACCTCCCAGGCAAGGACAATGTCCTGGCAGATGCTCTCAGCAGGATTTCCCAGGGCCATCACAAATGGTCACTGGACCCCCTGGTCTTGGAGGTGATATTTTCCAGATGGGGCACCCCACAGATAGATCTTTTTGCAGCCCCAGACAATCACCAACTTCCCCTTTTTTGCTGCAGGCCCCCAGTGTTGGGCTCAGTCCCCCTGGATGCCTTAGTTCTCAGTTGGGAAGGGAAGTTCCTGTATGCTTCCCCCCCTTCCCTCTCCTGTTCAAAGTGCTAGTCAAAATCAGATCTCAACCCTGCAAAGTGATCTTGATTGCTCCAGACTGGGCCAGACAGCCCTGGTATCCTCTCCTATTGTCCTTATCGGTCCATCTTCCCCTGGCTCTTCCCAGGAATTACAACCTGTTAACCTGTGCTCAGGGGAGGGTTTGGTACCCGAACCTCAAATCTTTCAATCTCAAGGCCTGGCTTTTGAAGAGTTAGAGTTTGCTGACTTACACCTCTCCCAAAGTGTAATGGATATCCTGAAGGCTTCTAGAAAACCTTCCACCAGGGCTACTTATAATTCCAAATGGAAAAGATTTTCCATATGGTGCTCTGGAAAACATACTTCCCCAGAGTCTGCTGATCTGCCCACAGTCCTTTATTATTTGGTCCATTTAAATGGCTTAGGTCTTAGACCAGCTACACTGAAGGTGCATCTGGCAGCTGTCTCTGCTTTTATCTCAGCAGGTAAGCCCTCTTCTCTTTCAGCTCACCCTGTATGCTCCAAGTTTTTCAAGGGATTGCTTCACACCAACCCTCCTTTCAGGGACCCTGCGCCTGCTTGGGACCTTAATGTTTGCATTGCTCAGCTTATGCAACCCCCTTTTGAGCCTTTGCCTTCAGCAGAGCTTAAGTACTTGACTTGGAAAACTGTGTTTCTGGTAGCCATCACCTCTGCCAGACGCATAAGTGAGTTACAAGCTTTGTCAGTGGAGCCTGATTTTATCTCCTTTCATAGAGATAAGGTGGTCCTTAGGACTAACAGGAAATGTTTGCCTAAAGTGGTTTCAGATTTCCACCTTAATCAATCTATGTCTCTCCCTGTGTACTTCACTGACCATTCCCGCTCCACAGTTTAGATGTGAAAAGAGCCCTTAGCTATTACATAGAGCGTACCAAGGGTCACAGGTTTGACTCCCTCCAACTGTTCCTCACTTATGGTGAGGTTGGTAAAGGGAAACCTGCCACTAAAAGATCCATTGCCAGTTGGATTGTCTCTTGTATCCAATTTTGTTATGGAAAACTGGGTAAGGTTCCACCCTCAGGCCTGAGGGCTCACTCTACCAGAGGTACAGCTGCATCCCTGGCTGCTGCCAGGGATATTCCTATCTTAGAGATATGTCAAGCAGCTACCTGGAAAACAGTTCACACTTTTACCAAGCATTACTCCTTGGATATTCAGGCTAGGGTGATGCTCGGTTCTTTACAACTGTGCTTCAGAGCCTATTTCTCAAGTGAGTTCTGTCCCTCCTCCATGGAGGTACTGCTTTGTAGTCTGCTACTGTCAGAATACAGCAAGACTTCATGTTGTTTGAAGAAAAAATTACTCACCTTAGTAATGTTGTTTCTTCTAATGGAGTCTTGCTGTATTCTGACCTCCCCCTCTCAGAACCTCTGTTTTGGGATGTGGGTGGGCACTGGCAGTGTTGGCACTCAGTAGATGCCCACCTTGTTGTTTCACCCCCTTTTCTTGGGTGATTTTGTGTTGTGTTTTTCATTTTTTGGGTCTCCTGACTTGAGTCTTTGTTTTGGGACCAAAAAATGTGTTTTTTATGTTTAGTAGCCAGTTGGTTAGTGTAAGTTTACAGTTTCCACACAGGGCCTTAGTGAGTTTGCTCGTAAAGATCTGACGGTTTGAGTTTAAACAGCAACAGACAGAGTCTCAACCGAGCTCGAGCTCAGCATTCCATGCCTGTCATGGAAAGTTAACTCTTTCATCTCCGGGGCAGTTCGAAGGTTGGGACTCACTGCTACTGTCAGAATACAGTAAGACTCCATTAGAAGAAACAACATTGCTAAGGTGAGTAATTTTTTCTTCTGCACAGACTGCGCACTCCCTGCTGCACTTCCTCTGCGCCTGTCGGTTCTGCGTTTTGGCACGAAGCTACTTGTTGCTGCTCAGAGTCACACAGTATGCAGTGGAGGTTGTGGGACTCAAACCCTTGTCTGCTGGAGTGGGGACTCTTTCTTTGGCAACCACCAGGTATGGCCTAATACAAGTGCCTGTTTTTAGGGGAAGCTTTGCTCAGAGTCGCACAGTATACAGTGGAGGTTGTGGGAATCAAACCCAGGTAGGGCTGCTGGAGTGGGGAGTGTGGGGACTCTTTGGCAACCAGGTATGGCCCAATACACATGCCTGTTTTTAAGGGAGGTTTTGCTCAGAGTCACAGAGTATGCAGTGGAGGTTGTGGGAATCAAACCAGGCCTGCTGGATGTTGTACCAAGCTCATTCACAGCCCATTACATTACTTTAAGTTGGACTATATTGCCAGTTAGGCCTGTGTCTGTGTCTGTAGTGTGTACTGAAATGGATCATGCAAAGACAGAGCTAATGTTAATGCAAATTTTTATACAGTATACTTTTTTTAATTGTGTGTATATACAGTCACTTTTGGTATTTTTAATTTTGCTAATCAAATTGAGGCAAGTGCTATGCATCTTCACAACTGATTAGCACAAAGTGCTAATCAATTTTCACAGCTTATTTAAAACCCTGTTGTCCAAGATAAAACAAAGAAAACAAGATTTTAGTCCTTAAAAGTCCTTTGTATTGCAGTTCCTCTTTTTCAGCTTGTGGTCCCTGAAGTAAGTGAATGAATATGAGGTGCAATGTCTGTTGTTTTGACCAGTCCAAACAAAAAAGATGGATTGTCCCTGGATTCCCTGGTCTCACAGTTGCTTTGTCACCTCACCAAACTAACCACACTCCCTGGCTACTTGTCAGTGGATTGAGGTCAAATGGAAAACCATTGGGCTGGTAAAACATCCCAGTCAAAGGAACACACGGTCTCACAACTTGACACTAACAAAGGAAGTTAATAGAACAACTAGAAAAAAACAAATGGTTTAGCCAAAGGGTTGTATGTATATGGAATTCTTTACCTGAAGCAATTGTCAACAATGAAACTATGACCATGTTTAAAACATCACTGGACACACACATATATATATATATATATATATATATATATATATATATATATATATATATATATATATATATATATATGTGTTCAAAAATGTAGAGGATTCCACTGAAAAGTGGCGAGCAATTCATAGGTCTCTGACCTCCAAAGCTTGTATAACACCTATGAACCTATGATTTCCTTCTTTCAGAGTAGAGATACTGATAGAAAACACACACACATGTTAGTACAAGCTGTTATTATCAGTTCCATTTAAACTGTTTTGTCTAGCTTAAGTGCACCCACTTTTCCACTGGCCTCTTGTTACCTGTGATTGTGACCTTTATCACGGTGAGGAACAGTTTATCTGTTGCTACGAACAGCCTCCTCCAGAATTTGTGTAAGATCTGACCAGGAGTTTGATAATCCAGAATCATGACCTTGTTTCCAAGCTGGTACTCCAAGGGAGTGACTTTGGCGTCAGAATGCTGCTTTCATATCTTTTGGACTCTACTTGGGTTAGAGGAAACAAGTTTGATGCTTTGCAGGTTGTCTTTCAGGACGGTCATATATTTTTCTAACTCCAGCCTATCACAGGTAGCCGGTCCTAGCCCATTGTATCAAAGATGAGCAGGTGTGTGACAGGGTTGAAGAAGGCCCTGCCCCATTTGTTATGCAGAAAGAATTCAAGCGAAAGGGTCTGTTCTTTCCTCTCCTCCTTTTCTGTCTCTTCTCTGTCTAGTTGCACAACCAAATTTTCTTGCGAGACCTAGGAACTGATCACTCCTGTTTCACAATTCTCCGCCTCTCGCTGTCTTTCTGCCTTCCCTTGCTATTTCTTTCTTGTCTTCCCCCTTGCATATCTGCGGGTATAACAATATATGTGAATCTTTATGTGGAAATGTCACTAATACTGGGATCCTTTTGTTTAAAATTGTATATAGTTATATTGTCGAAATGATTGCAAAAAGCTATTTGGAACGCAAGAGGGTAACCTGAGATGCAGTTTTTAAGCCCTTTTGCAGAGTTGTCAACAAGAGGTCAGTTCTGGGGCACCATGTACTGTTTTGCTGCACCTGCAAGGAATGGAACTGACAACATTCTGTAAACTTACATGAACATTCTGTGAGGAGGTGGTTCTCTTAACGAGTTCCCAGACAAAGACTTCTAAAAAGAGCAACAATGCTTTTTGCTGAAGCGACTAGGAGAGTGAGACTGAAATGTGGAATTGAGAGGCCATCAAAAGAAGGGCTTAGTTTTCTCTGTTTGTACTGCCTTTGTAAATAGTTATACTGAATAATTTTTAATTTTTATTTTGGTGTTATTGAGAAAAATAAAATGCTATTTGTGAGTTTTGAAACTGCTCTTGGTTTTCCTATGCTTCCTGACCTGTGCCTCAATGACAGATGATGTTAGACTAAGTGGGATTTACGCTGTACATACTCTAAGCCAGGAGTTTTGTGCGTGGGTACTAGACCTAGTACTAGGGAAGCATAGTAGAAAGGTATGGATTCTACAGCAGCAAGCACAGGAGTCATTACCTGAAGAATGGCAGCCAAACTAGCAGAGACAGAAGTCCAAACTGAGACTGTTCAGCCAGTACCAGCGATGGGGGAAAAAAAGAACAGGGAGTGACAGAACCTGAAAGCCTTACTGCCTTTTTCCAATGGTGAGCTATACAACAAAAAGAGAAGGAGAAACAGAGAAAAGAAGGGATGCAGCGACAAGAGCAGTGGAGAAAAGAAGAGATGCAGCGACAGGAGCAGCAGAGAAGAGATGCAGCGACTGGAGCAGCGATGGCTGGATGCCTTGCAAGCTATCAAAGCTGGTGGATCTGGCACAGGTCCAACAGAGCAACAAAACACCAACAACTTAAGACCTTAAACTTACAAAGATGTGTCCCTCAGATGATATTGACGCATACCTGACAACTTTTGAAAGGGTTGCCACAGCTTGGCAGTGGCCAAAACAGCAGTGGGCAATCTGACTGGTACCTTACCTGACAGGGAAAGCCCAACTTGCTTACAGCAATATGGACACTGCACAGTCAGAAAACTATGATCTGGTGAAAAGAGAGGTCCTTAAAAGATATGACATCCCAAGAGAGACCTACAGGCAGAGATTTCAGTCTCTGAAGTACAACTCTGTCAACAATCCTCAAGAAGCCTTCACCCGACTTGGAGAACTTCTTATGAAATTTCTTTAACCAGAGGGCAAAATACTTCCACAGATCATTGAAACATTTTTAATGGAGCAGTTCATTAACATCCTACCCACAGACGTACAGCTTTGGGTAAAAGAACACCAACCAGAAAGTGGGGAAAAGGCTGTTTCTTTGGCTGAAGACTACCAAATGGCCAGACAGATGCCACAGCAGCGAGGTAACAGCCAAGCACCAGGAAGACACTCTTTTTCCCATTTAAACTCCAAGTCTGATAAGAACTCTGGTGGGGGTAACAAATCTGCACCCAAAGACTTTCTGTTATAATTGTAATAAGCCTGGTCATACTGCAAGAAAATGCCGTAGTAAGAAGAGTGACACTGGAGCAGATTTGACCTTAGCAAATTGGGGCAAGTACTTAATAGATGTGAAGGTGGGAGATAAGACTGTGAAGGGACTTATAGATTCGGGAAGCAGACAGGCCCTAGTGCATATTGAAGTGAAGGGAAAACAATGTCCAAAAGGACCAGGTACGGGTGTCCTCTGCAACCACGGGGACACTCAATTCTATCCCACCACCCAAGTGACTCTGAATATTAAGGGTGTGTCACACCAAATGAAAGTGGGGTAGTACTTAAGTTACTTTTACCTGTGATTATTGGAAATGACTTTCCAGGATTTACTGAGTCAATCAAAGAGGGAATAAATCTTGATGTTTCAGCAGCTGTGGTGACAAGAGCTCGGGCAAAGACAATCTCAGATGGTGGGGACTCTTGTTTTCCTTTCACTGATTTTGATTCAGACTTGTTTGAGCACAGCTCCAAGATCTGGAAGTCCAGGAAAGAAAGAAGACACCTGAAGAAACAGTGGCTACAAAAGACTGATGGTCATAAGGGGTTAACATATGAAAATGCTGAAACTAAACTGATCACTGATTGTAATTTTCTTTCAGAACAAGCTAACAATGTTTCTTTCCAGTGTTATTTTAAACAGCTGGGGGTGAAACCAAAACAGGGTGAACCTATGTTTTAAAAAATGTAATGGGCTACTGTACAGAGTTTGGGTTAAACCTCAGAAACGGAAACAGATGGAACAATTGGTTATACCACAGAAGTATAGATCTGAGTTGTTACAGATAGCACATGATAGTCCTATGGCTGGTCACTCAGGGAAGGGTCACACCCTTGCCAGATTGCTGTACAGATTTTACTGGCCTGGATTTCATGAAGATGTTACCTATTGCAGTTCATGTGCTGAGTGTCAGAAAGTAGCCCCAGTGACTAAAAAAGACAAGGTGCCCCTGGTACCCCTACTCTTAATAGATGTGCTTTTTGAGAGAATTGCAATGGATGTGGTTGGCCTCGTACACAAAAATAAAAAGGGTAATAGATTCATTCTAGGGACATGGATATGTTGTTCAATCCACACTTATTGGCAGGTTCCTTGCTGCTTTAAATCTTGCCAGAAGGTCTTCAAGCTGGCTTCTCCCACCCACCCACCTGGGTGGTAAAACTCTCTGCTCCGCCCCATGACGCCAGATCTTCCTTACCGCTTGGAAGCTCAGGTTCCCTCCTTAGCGCTCTGCGTTTTAGACTGGATCCTAACTCTTCGGTTCATCCGAAATTGGTTTTAAGTTTTCTAAACTTCGGTCTTCATCTTCCCTCGTGGCTGCGATGGACAAATCTATTCCGGCTTCGGAGGTGCCTTGCGGGCAGAAAATGTCCAGGGCGGATCCGCTCCCGTGCATCTACTGCCTAGGCCTAGATCACGACCCATGAGCCTGCGAGGTTGTGCCGCTCTTTCTTGGCTAACGTCCTGGATGAAGTGGCGCTGCCGATCAAAGCTCGGCGCCAGAAAGCGTTTCCGCGTGTAAAATCAAAGAGGCTTGTTGTGCGGTGTCGCGGCTGGCTACTCGGCTGAGCACATGAGCAGATGATCGCCCGAGGAGGTGGCCCAGGCCGCATCTTCCTCCTCCTCGGCCACGGCATTTATCCCACTCTCTGAGTTCCTCGTATACGGCTTTGTTCAAGGAGCTTTGTCAGTCCCTTTCCACGAAGGGAGAGGGGCCATCGGGACATTCTTCTCGGCCCAAGAAGAAGGAGTTGAAAGGTAAGTCCCACCGTCGGCGTTCGTGGGAGCGGGAGAGGTCCCCTTCCCCGGACAGCCGACCGTCGACTTCGGTCGAGGTTGTGGCTGTGGCCGCTGGCTTCACGATGCCCCCGTCAGGCCAGCCTGCCCAGACTCCCGTCGATGAAGTCGAGATTTTTCTCGATCCGTTAGACGGGCTGTCGACTGGGCCGACAACCCTCCTTCACGGTTCCCCGGTGGATACGAGAGATCTGCCTGTGCCTTCTGGGCGCAGTCCCGGTTAAAGTGCCAAGCGAGGAAGAGCAGGTGTCCCCCCCCTTCCCTACCCACCCTCGGTCCCCAAGGGTCTCGATCTCGGACCTCTTCTGGTCTAGTTGTTCCGCCGACGCGCCAGCGGTCCGATCTCGATACCGAGGTAAGCAGCGACACGTTCCTCCTCGTCCTCTTCCTCGGATGAGGGGCTTGGCGCAGATGCACCGGCTTCTGAGAGCTTATTTGGCAGCAATTGCTGTTGTCCGAGCCTAAGCGACCCGGTCCAGCCCCGGCCATCAAGTGGCTGTCGCCTGAACGACCGAAGCAACCACTCGCCCCAGTCGAGTTGCCCACTCCAGGGCCGGTTGCTCAGCCAAAACCAGCTGCTCCACCGATTGTGGTGGAACCTCCTCCTCCACAACCGAAGTCGGGGGCACCGACCAAGGATTCTCGGTCGGGTCACGGCCTGCCCCACAGGTTGTCGGTCACCCTCACTCCTGACCGTCCTCAGCAGGTGAAGGGTTGCTCAGGGCCGAGGCAGCTCTTTGCAGACTCTTCGGAATCAGACTACTCCTCCTCCCTGTTCTCCAGGCAGGTTGACCTGGAGTCCTCCGGGGGCCAGTCATTGGACGATAGCCCGTCGTCCTTCTTGGGTCTGCTTCGACTCATCTCGGAGTCCACCGGGATGCAGCTCAAGCCTGTGTCCAAACGGGCCAAGTATCCCCTGACGGAGATACTGGACCGAGGGGATTCCCCCACGGAGGCCTTTCCAGTGGCTAAGGCCATTGTTGGCCCAGCCTTGGAGCTTTGGCAGCGGCCTGCTTCCTGTCCTGTGCCCTTGGCCAGGATGGCCAGGAAGTATCCGTTCCCTACCGGCTCTTTGCCCGGTTTCTCGGAGCACCCCTCTGCCAAGGGGTTAGTCACCGACAGCATTTTCCAGCGTTCTGGTAACGTTTGGGATGTGGATAAGCCCCCCCGACAAAGAGTCCAAAAGCTGGGCTTTGCGGGCGCAAGGTGTCTGTCGTCCTCCCCCGGCCTCCGACAGGCCAGCTCGGCGTGCGAGGGCACTTCTCCCACACCTCTTGGGCTCCCTGGATGAGGTTGTTCCTCATCTCCCAACTGACCTGCAGACCACGGTCCGCCAGGTGCGGGACCAGGGTAGGGCGGTGGCGAAGCAGCAGCTTCAGACTGCTCTGGACATAGGTGATTCCTATGCCAGGTCAGTAGCAGCCGCGGTGGCCATGCGCCGCAGGGCGTGGCTGAGGATATCCACCTTCACGGCGGATACCCAGCACAAGTTGGCAGATGTCCCCTTCTTGGGGACTGACCTCTTCGGCCCTGGAGTGGAGGGACACCTCCAGCGGATCGAGAAGTTCAATGCCACCCTGGACTAGGTCACCCTCCGCTCCAGAGGGACAAAGCGCGCCGTCAGCAGCAGCAGAAGTCCTTCTCCTCGGCCCTGCATCTCGACCGGCCCAGCAGCACCAACAACAGGGCCAGCAGGCTCGCGCGCGTCCCAAACCCAAGCCGCGCTTCCTCCAACAGGGAAGCAAGGAAGTAAAGGCCCAGGAGGTCCTTGGCGGTTCTTCCTCAAACCTGCCAGTGGCCGGTTGAGAGTGCCGCCCCAAGCCTCATCACTTCCCTGGGTTCCCCCCATGGAGGGGCGACTCCATGCCACTTCCTTTCCGCCTGGTCCGCTATTACCATGGACCGCTGGGTGTTGGAGGTGGTAGGAAAAGGCCTGCCTCTGGGTTTGAGCAGGCTCCACCCTTTCGAGCCGTCACCCCTCGGGGGGGCCATGGGGTCCGCAGCTTCGCTGTCGGCCCGCCGAGCCGATATTGCCCTGCTCCTCCAAAAAGAGGTGATCAGGAAGGTGGCGGATCCTCCTCCAGACCCGGGGTTTGTGTCCAGGTACTTCCTGGTCCCAAAACGGATGGGAGGCTGGTGCCCCATTCTCGACCTGCACGACCTGAACAAGTTCCTAAGGTCTCGGACCTTCATGATATGGTCATTCTGGCTCAGATAATCCCATCCTTGGAATGAGGCATGTGGTTCTGTTCCCTGGACCTCCAGGATGCATTCTTTCACGTCCCAATCTGTCCATCCCATCAGAGATTCCTCTGCTTCGGAGTGGAGGGATCCCTTTATGAGTTCCGGGCCATGCCCTTCGGCCTCTCCCTTGCTCCCAGGGTCTTCACCAAATGCATGACAGTGGTGACAGCGTTCCTGCGGCGCCGAAGGGTCCGGGTGTACCTCTACCTGGACAACTGGCTGATTGCAGCCCCCTCCAGAGCGGAGGCGGAGCAGTCCAGAGATCTGGCCCTCCAGGTTTGCTCTCAGGTTGGCCTCCTCTTCAACGAGGCCAAGTTGGAACTCGTGCCAAAGCAGGTGATACTATTCATCGGGGCAGCGCTCGACTCTTTATGAGCCAGAGCACGGCTCCCGGTGGACAGGGCCGAGGTTCTTTCCTCCTTTGCCCAATCATTTCTGGTTGGGCAGTTGCACCCTGCCTGGGACTTCCTGCGCCTCCTGGGCCTCATGGTGGCCTGCACCAGCATGGTACGTTGGGCCCGTTGGTACATGCGTCCTCTTCAGTGGGGACTGGCCAGCCAGTGGTTACAACGCTGCGATCCATTGGACCAGCCCGTGACAGTGACCCAGGAGATGTGGAACGCTCTCCAATGGTGGATCGTTCTGGCACATCTGCAGGAGGGCATCCCATTCATTCGCCCCGAGCCGACGGTTTCTCTATCGACCGATGCATCTCTGATGGGTTGGGGTGCCCATCTGGGGGAACACCGAGCGCACTGCCTCTGGTCCTCTCGGGAGTCCCGATGCCATATCAACCTGCTGGAGCTCCAAGCGGTCCATATAGCTCTCACCGCCTTCGCTCCGTTTCTACGGGGTCAAGTGGTTCCGGTCCAGATGGGCAATACCACGACCATGTACTATCTGAACCGCCAGGGCGGGACGCGCTCCATGCTGTTATGCAAGGAAGCTCTCTGCATATGGTCCCTCGTGCACAGCCCGGAGGCGGATCTCCTAGCCATTCACGTGGCAGGAGCCTCCAACACCCTGGCCGATGCCCTAAGCCGGATAGGGGCTGCGTCTCACGAGTGGTCTCTCCTGCCGGAGGTAGTACAAGACCTGTTCTCCCACTGGGGCACGCCTCAGATGGATCTGTTTGCCTCCAGGGAGAATGCAAAGCTGAGTCTGTTCCATGCCCGCCCCCCTCAGCAGGGCTCGCTGCAGGGGGATGCCTTCTTGAGGCCGTGGACCCCGGGCCTCTTCTACGCCTTTCCCCCATTTCCCTTGATCCACAAGGTGCTTCTCAAGGCGAGGAGGGACAAGGCGCAGGTGATTCTGGTAGCCCCAGACTGGCCCCGCCAGTTTTGGTATCCAGATCTCCTCAGCCTCAGCTCCAGGCTCCTGAGGCTGCTTCCAGCCCACCCGGACCTGATCTCAGTCAACCAGGGGAAGGCATTCCATCCGGACCTTCAATCCCTGCACCTGACGGCCTGGTTCCTGAGCGGCTAGAGTTCCAGGCCTTGGGTCTTTCCGACGAGGTCCTCAACGTCGCTGAGGCATCCCGTAAGGAGTCGACCAGGAAATGCTATGCCTTCAAATGGAAGAGATTCTCCATTTGGTGTCAGGAAAAGGGCTTGGACCCTTCCGCCTGTCCCTTGGCAAGCATTCTGGACTACCTGTGGTCCCTTTCTCAGCAAGGGCTTTGGTCGACGACCCTTAAGGTGCACCTGGCAGCCATCTCTGCTTACCGGGCGCGGGCTGGGAAGCAGTCGGTGGCGCAGGAGAAGGTGGTCGGGCGCTTTTTCAAAGGCCTTGACCACATTTCCCCTCCGTGTGAGAATCTCCACCTCCGTGGGATCTACTGCTGGTATTGGCCAAGCTCATGGGCAAGCCATTCGAACCGATGCACAGGTGCGATATTTCACACCTGTCATGGAAGACTGCCTTCTTGGTGGCTATCACGTCAGCCAGAAGGATGGGAGAGCTCCAGGCACTTTCCATCGAGTCTCCTTATCTGGTCTTCCACAGGGACAAGGTTGTCCTGCGCCCCCACCTGAAATTCCTTCCGAAGGTGGTGTTGGAGTTTCACCTTAACCAGGTGTTGACTCTGCCGGTGTTCTACCCCAGTCACACCTCGGAGGCCGAATATAGGCTCCATACTTTGGACCCTAGACGAGCGCTCGCTTATTATAAGGAGCGGACGGCTGAAGTTCGGGGAGAGGTTCACCAGCTGTTTGTCACCTACGCTGAAGCCGCACCTGGCAGACCTGCAGCCAAGCGGACGATAAGCAGGTGGGTCACCTCCTGCATAGAGCTTTGCTATAGGTTGGCGGGCATGGAGCCTCCCAGAGGGATAAGAGCTCATTCTACCCGCCATACCGCTGCATCGGTAGCTGCTTCCAAGGATGTCCCTATCCAGGATATCTGCAGGGCTGCTACCTGGAAGTCGGCACATACCTTTATTACCCACTACCACATTGACCTTGAGTCACGCCAGGATGCTGGTTTTGGGGCCTCGGTTCTCCAGTCTCTTTTTCCCAAGTAAGTATTGGGGTGTGCGCCTTGCCTCCCTCCTCCCGGAGAACTGCTAGGAGTCTGCCAATAAGTGTGGATTGAACAACATATCCATGTCCCTAGAAATACAGGTTACTCACCTGTGGAGTTCTAGAATGGTATATGTTGTTCATCATATTCTCAAACCTCCCCAGCTTGACGCACAACCTGGCTTCCAGCTAGATCTGGCGTCATGGGGCGAGCCGAGAGTTTTACCACCCGGGTGGGTGGGAGGAGCCAGCTTGAAGACCTTCCGTCAAGATTTAAAGCAGCAAGGAACCTGCCAATAAGTGTGGATGAACAACATATACCATTCCTAGAACTCCTGTTACAGGTGAGTAACCTGTATTTTTGGTAGTATGTGATTATGCTACTCGATACCCAGAGGCAGTTCCAATGCATACTGTCACAGCCCCAAAAGTGGCAGCAGAGCTTGCCAAAATTTTCAGCAGGGTGGGCATACCTAAAGAGATTATTACTGATCAGGGTAGTAATTTTGGTGCTGCATCACTGAAGGAACTGTACTGACTACTAGGTATCACTGCCATAAGAGCCTCCCCTTATCACCCTCAGACAGACTGTCTTGTTGAGTGTTTTAATCAAACCCTAAAATGCATGTTGAAAAGATTTGTAAAAGGGAGAGGGAAAGACTGGGACCAGTACTTGCTTTACCTGCTTTTTGCTTACAGAGAAGTGCCAAAGGCATCGACAGGTTTTTCAGCATTTGAAATGCTGTATGGTAGACAACCTAGAGGTCCATTAGATGTAATAAAAGAAACATGGGAAGATAACCCCAATCAGAAGCACTCTATTACAACTTATATGTGTGCCCTGAAAAATAAGCTGGCAAAATGTGTTGAAATTGCCCATAGTAATCAGGAAGAGGCCCAAAACCAGCAGAAAATGTATTATGACCATGGGGTAAAAGAAAGTTTTTTGAACCAGGTGAAAAGGTCTTGCAACTGTTACCCACTACAGAAAATATACTGTGTAATTGCTTAGATGTACTGGCACAGTTAACTGTGAGACTGAGACCCCTGATGAGAACAATCCTACTAAACTATACCATGCTAACCTCTTCAAGAAATGGGTTGAAAAAACACCAAAAGCTGTTTTTCTGGTTTTACCAGAAATTGATAAAGAAGATATTGTTATTGCTTATGACAGACTGGAACAAACTGTAACTGCTGATGCTGTGAAGGTGAATGTTTCTTTAACCTCCGAACAAACCGCAGAAATTCATAACTTGCTAAAGACATTTAACCATACTTTTACCACAGTACCAGGTCGAGCAAAAGGGGTCAAGCACATAATAATGACAAAGAATGCTCTCCCTATTAGACAAAAGACATACAGATTATCAGAGCAGTTAAGAGCAGGCGTGGTTAAGGAAATACAAAAAAATGAAAGAACTGGGTATCATTGAAGAGTCTTGAAGTGCTTAGTCATCACCAATGGTGACTGTAAACAAAAAAAGAAGGGGGTATAAGAATCTGCCTTGATTGTAGGAAATGTAATTAAGTGTCAGAATTTGACAGGTTGCAAAGTGGGCTGCAGGTAGCGTTAAAAGACCAGGGGGAACTGAGGGGGGAAGAGAGACAGGGGATTGCACTGGTCTGAGAAGACTGGAGAGGGGGAAGGGGTCGGGTGGAGAACGGTCCTGATCAATGCCAGGAGCATGGGCAATAAAATGCCAGCGCTCCATGCAATGCTAGTTGAGGGTGCAGCAGACTTGGCGGCAATTACTGAGATATGGGCCACCCAGAGGCATGATTGGGACCTAAATTTAGAGGGATACTCAATGTTTAGGAAGGATGGGGGGTGGGAACGGGGTGTGGCATTGATAGTCAAAAATGACATAGTAGTTGGTGGAATCGAGGCGGCAGAAGGAGATGTGGAGGCAATTTGGGTAACCCTACAAATGGGGGGGGTAAAAGATTTTAAAATAGGGGTGGTGTACAGATCCCCTGCAATGGAAGCAGAACTTCAGGATGATCTGGCTGAGAACATCAGGAGTTACTGTGGCCTTGGAAAGGGCAGGGTGGTGATCATGGGCGACCTGAACATGCCGGGGGCAGACTGGGGCACTGACATCCTCAGTGGCCAGGGAGCAGAGGTTGATGGATGTCTTCCAGGATGCCTTCCTAGTCCAGCATGTGGGGGAGCCTACTAGGCAGGATCGGATCCTGGACATTGTCCTAGCAGATAGTGATCTGATAAGGGGCCTGGAGGTGAGCAGCCTGTTGGTAGGCAGTGACCTTGCCAAGGTCTGGTTTCTTATGTTCCTAGGGGGAGAGGAAATTTGCACTAACACAGAAGTAATAGATTTCAGGGGGGCGGACTTTGAGGGCATGGGAAGGATTCTTAAAGGGTGCTTGGATGAGATAAGGCCAGACATGGATGCTGGTAGCTTGTGGGAGACCATTAAGAAGGGGGTGCAGGAGGCTTCAAGGGCCTGCGCAAAGGTAAGGCGCAAGCAATGTAGGGCCAGTAAGCTGTGTTGGTGGACCCGGGAGGTGCAGGAGGCAGTGAGGGAGAAAAAGGCTGCCTATGCGTGCTTAAAAGCGCTCAAGGAGGCTAGCGAGGGGAAATGTATGATTTCCTGGCTAAGAGGGTCACCAGGATGGTAAGGGCCAAGAGAAGGAGCTTAACCCGGCCGGGATCTCCGGAGACGGGTTCTTTAGATACCTTGGGGAGAAAAGAAAGGCGAGGGCATAGATCAGCAGGATAAGAATTGGGGGGAATGGGCTTAGGAAGCTGGGGAACAAGCAGAGGTGCTAAATGAGTACTTTGCCTCTGTCTTTACTGGGGAGGTGGGGATCTTTCTAACCTAATGGGAGGGTAGAGGAGCCCACTGAATCAGGAGGTCAGTTGGAGACTGAAGGACTGGATGAGACTAGGGCAGGGGATGGGTCGTATCTAAAAGGGGAGGAGAGAATGCATGAGGAGGGGGGATGGGAGGGTGAAATCACAGCAGATGGGGTGAGAGAGGCCCTCCGGTCGCTGAAGACTGGGAAGGCGCCGGGGCCAGATGGGCTGCATCCAAGGGTGCTGAAGGAACTGGCGGATGTGCTCTCAGATCCACTGGCCTCACTCTTCAACATCTCCCTGATGACAGGGTGGGTGCCTCAAAATTGGAAGGTGGCTCATGTGGTGCCTATCCACAAGGGGGGGGGGTCCAGCGAGGAGATGGGGAATTATAGGCCCATTAGCCTAATGTCTGTTGTAGGCAAGGTTATGGAGGGCATGATCAAGGAGAGGCTGGGGGGCAGCTGGAAAGATTGGGGCACCTGGATGATGGGCAGTATGGTTTTGTTCTGAGGAGGTCATGCCAGACTAACCTGGTGGAGTTTTATGACTGGGTGACAGGTGCCCTGGACCGACATAGGCCGGTGGACGTCCTCTATCTGGATTTCAGTAAGGCGTTCAATTCAGTACCTCACAATAGCCTACTAACAAAGCGGGGGTGGGGTGGGGGAGGGGCAGTTGCTCAGGTGGGTGTGAAACTGGCTTACAGGGCGAATACAGCGAGTGGTGGTTGGAGGGATAGTCTCCTCCCAGGAGGGTCATCATTAGGGTCCTCCATGGCCACTTTGAGTTCAATTCCTATGTCTTGGACATAGGGTGGGGTGTTAGGAGTAGGTTGAGTCTCTTGCAGATGACTCCAAAACTGGGAGCACTGGCAGATGGGCAGGAGGGGAGAGAGGCCCTGCAGGGGATCTGGATACCCTGGGGTGGGCAAGGAAGTGGGGTTGAAGTTCATTGCAGGGAAATGTAGGGTGCTACATCTGGGGGTCAGAAACCCGGGACATGCATACACCCTGGGGAAGGGCCACACTGCAAGTCACATCGGGTGAGAGGGACTTTGGGATAGTGGTGGGCAGCAAAATGAATAACACAGAGAATTGTCGAAGAGCTGCAGCAAAAGCAAACAGGATACTGGGCTGAATAACCAGGGGGATTACCTCCAGAAGGAGGGAGGTGATCCTCCCTCTGTATAATGGCCTGGTTAGGCCACATCTTGATTACTGTGTGCAGTTCTGGAGACCCCATCTTAAGAGGGACATAGCGCTGCTGGAGAGGGTCCAGGGGAAGGCGACCAGGATGATTCAGGGCATGGAGGGTAGGACCTATGAGGAGAGACTGGATAAACTAGGTCTGTACGCATTGGAGGAGAGGAGGGACAGAGGGGACACGATAGAGACTTTCAAGTATGTAAAGGGGATAAATAAGGGCGGAGCCAGGGAAATGTTCAGGCTTAAGAAGGAGGGAACTACCAGGGGGCATGAGTGGAAGCTGGAAGGGGGGGAGTATGTGGGGGAAGCACAGGAAACACTTCTTCACAGAGAGGGTGGTGGAACCATGGAATGCACTGCCCAGGAGTCTGGTGGAAGAGACCACAGTGGAAGGATTCAAGAAGGGTTGAGACAGGTACAGGGGGAAGCGGAGTCGAGGGAGGGCCACCTCTGGGGCTGGGGGGGTGGAGGAGCGAGCTCCTAGTAGGGGGCTAGCTTCTGAGCAGACACGATAGACCATGGGGCCTATTTTGCTTTTACTATGATACTATGACAGTTATCCTATGCCCAGAATAGATGATTTGGTGGACAGACTGGGAAGTGCCAAGTATATCAGTGCCCTCGATCTCACCAAGGGTTACTCCCAAATCCCCCTAGCTAAAGAATCCAGAGACAAAACTGCATTTGCCACTCCTATAGGATTCTGTCAGTTCACCACCATGCCATTTGGTTTACATGGTGCACCCGCTACATTCCAGCAGTACATGGATGTAATTTTAGCCCCTAACACTGGTTATTGTGCTGCGTGCCTGGATGATGTCGTAGTGTACAGTCCAGACTGGAAAAGCCACCTGAAACACCTACGAGCAGTTATCCAATCAATCAAAAAGGCAGGTCTGACAATCCTGCCAAGTGTTTATTGGGAGTGCAGGAAACCAGATATTTGGACAGTGTTTTGGGAAATGGAGAAGTCAAGCCAGAAGTTTCCAAGATAGAAGCTGTAGCTAACAGCCCTGTCCCCAAAACCAAGAAACATGTCCGGTCATTTTTAGGGCTGGCTGGTTATTATTGGAGATTTGTTCCCAGCTTTGCCGAGTTAGTTACTCCCCTCACTAAACTCACAAAGAAATGATTCCCGAATAATGTAAAATGGACCCCAGAGTGTGATGAGGCTTTTTGGCCCATTAAAGTTGCATTATGCTCAGCCCCTGTTTTAAGAAGCCCAGACTTTGAAACAATTTCTGTTACAGACTGATGCATCGGAGGTAGGTCTAGGTGCAGTCTTGAGTCAGCATATAGGTGGGAAAGAATATCCTATGTTATATATCAGTAGGAAGTTGCACGACAGAGAGAAAAGGTGCTCCACCATTGAAAAGGAATGCCTTGCGGCAAAGTGGGACATGGAGTCCCTTAAGTTTTACTTACTAGGAACTGACTTTGTACTTGTAACATATCGCAGTCCTCTCTGTTGGCTTAACTAAGTGAAGGATAACAATTCTAGAATCACATAGTGGTACCTGGCACTGCAGCCATTTAAATTTAAAGTGATGCACAAATCTGGGAAAGAGAATGTCAATGCTGATTTTCTGTCTAGATATGGATCAGGAATTGAGAATTCTGAAGGTAGACAAAATGTGAGTTGAAACTTCTCTGTTTGCTGTGCTGCATATGCACTGAACTGTAAAGGTTATAAGCTAATGTTAGACAGGAACTTAATAGAATGTTTTGGGAACCTGTTTTTGTAAAATAGGATCTTACTTCGAGTGGGAGCTCTTGCAGCAGGCTGTAACATTCAGGACTATGCCGCAGGCACTAGGACCTCGGAAACATTTTCAGCCCGCAGTATACAGCAGGGACTGCCCCCGACGCCGGCCCCGCCCCGATGTCGGCCCTGGTACAAAAGGGGGCGGACCCAGCTCCACCTCAGTTCTTTTCCCGCCGTGTCCTGCACGTGAAGAGAAAGATCTATGTTCTAGCTTGTCAGGAACAGCAAGAATTTTCCGAAAAACCCGCTGTTTGTTACCGTTTTCTACGGTTTTTTCTAGTGTACCATCATCGGACTGTTTCCGACGGTTTTTGAAGTTCTTGGACGGATGTCTTCACTGCCGTCGGCCTTGCCTGAACACCATCAGAACAAGTGCGATTGCAGGAGGCAGATCCCGGCCAAGGATGGCCATAGAAGTTGCGTTTTTTGCCTCGGGCCGGACCATGACACTGCGGCCTGCTCCGCCTGCCAGGCATTTACTATCCAGATCCGTCGTCTGAAGGCCCTGAAGGCTTTTCTTCTGGAGAAGATGGATCTGCACTCCTCCGAGGGGAAATGCAAAGAAAAATCCAAGAGACACAGGAAAGACCGTAGTCTGTCCTGGCACCGGTCCCGGTCCCAGTCCCACTCGTGGCCCTCTCCCAAGAAGACCCACCCTTCGGGCTCAGTAGAGCATCCTAAGTCGTCGTAGGCCAAGGCCGGCCCTTCGGGGTAGAAGCTGGGCTAAGTCAAGGTAACCCTGCTTAAGGGTTACCACTAAGTACTTGGAGGTGAAAGCTGTGGCCCCACCTCCTAAGGCACCGTGCCGCCTGCTAAAGGCGCCTCTGGAGCCTAAGGACTCTCCGTGCCCCAAGATGGCACCCCATCATCGGTACTACTACCGACGTAGGTTGAAGGGGCAACGGGTGAGGGATCGCCATTGAAGAGCCGACATCCTGCCGCCTAAGCCTTCTCCCGGCCCCCAAGAGGGTTTCTCATGGGCCGATGTCCCGGATACTCTTTCCGGCCGAGTGGCCAAACTTTTTTCGGCGACCAGGCTGCAGGAGCTGTTTTCCTTTGGTGGGGTAGGTCCAGAAGTCGACCTCCCCATCGGGATATGTGACAGAACTGAATAAGGCCCTGCCCCATTTGTTATGCAGAAAGAGTTTAAGTGCAAGGGTCTGTTCTATCCTCTCCTTTTTTTGTCTCTTCTCTGTTTGGTTGCGCAACCAAATTTTCTTGTGAGACCTAGGAACTGATCACTCTGACAGTTTTGCAATTCTCCGCCTCTCGCTGTCTCTCTGCCTTCCCTTGCTATTTCTGTCTTTTCTTCCCCCTTGCATATCTGGGGGTATAACAATATATGTGACTCTTTATTTGGAAATGTCACTGGTACTGGGATCCTTTTGTTTAAAACTGTGTACAGTTATACTGTTGAAATGATTGCAAAAAGCTATTTGGAACTCAAGGGGTTAACCTGAGATGCAATTTTTAAGCCCTTTGCAGAGTTGTTAACAAGAGGTCAGTTCTGGGACACCATGTAGTGTTTTGTTGCACCTGCAAGGAATGAAACTGACAAGAACATTCTGTGAGAAGGAGGCTCTCTTAACGAGTTCCCAAAGACTTATAAAAAGAGCAGCAATGCTTTTGCTGAGGAGAGAGAGAGATTGAAACTTGGAATTAAGAGATACCCTCAGGAGAATGACTTAGTTTTCTCTGTTTGTACTGCCTTTGTGAATAGTTATACTGAATATTTTTATTTTGCAGTTATTGAGAAAACTAAAATGCTATTTGCGAATTTTGAAACTGCCCCTGGTTTTTCTATACTTCTGACCTGTGCCTTGGTGGCAGGATGTCCTCATTTGCTTCCCTGTCACCGTCTTAAATGGAGTGAGCCCATTCAAGGTGTTCATGGTTGCCCTTATTACCGCAAGTTCCAGTAGTAACTTGAGATCCCAGTCCCTTCCATTGATTGCCATAAACTTCCTTAACATTGTTTTTATGTTTGTGTTTGCGCTTCCCACTTGACCTGATGACTGAGGATGGTTTGGGATATATTTCTGCTTGACCCCAAAAAGGGCTAAAGAGTTTCTCATGACTTGTCCCGTAAAGTGGGTCCCTTGGTCTGAATCAGCAGTACTGAGGAGTCCCCAGACAGAACACCTTCGTCACCCGATGATTTTCAGTGGTAGAAGCTGTATTGAGGTTTCAGTTATGATGACTTCGATCCATTTTGAGTACAAATCTGTAACAGTGAGGATATTATTTTTAGGCAGACTAGCTCACACCATCAAAGCCATTTCTGTCTGCCTCCAGCTGTTTGCCGTTCCTGTGTGGGGCAACATTATCTTTAACTATTATGTGCAATATATGTTTCTGTTACTCAGTTTACTCAAGTAGCCTTTGCTCTGTATGACTATGATACACTAATCTGTCTTCTGAAATTGTATTGATCCATATGATGTTTTTAGTAATTTGTTTGCCTGTATTGTTACTTGTCGTTGTGTGACGTGGAACCTACGCAAAAGAGTCTTCTGACTCACAGGTAATTGTAATCCAATAATTAATGAAATAAATAAATAAATACAATTATTTCCCCTGGTCGTGGATGGTAATGGCCATATAAAATCAATTTGCAGATTGCACCACAGTCCATGCCTGATCTGCGTTCTCAGTAGAGCTTTGTGTGTATACTGAGTAGGATTGGTTTGTGCACATACAGTACAGTTGTAGCAGTAATTCCATACATCCCCTAACATTTTTGGCCACCATGCCAGTTGTTTTACCAGCTGAAGGATTTTTGTAGCCCCTTGATGTCCTCCTTGGTCATGCCACAGCTTTAGTAATTCATGTCTCCAAATATTGGTTTAGCTGTCTCCCTTGTTGTCTTGCTTCTCTTCTCTCTTTCCCCCATCTTCCTTTTATTCCATTCACAATGCTTGCTCTCTGTCTCATTGTCACTCAAGTGAAATCTACTGCTGGTTAAACTGCCTTCTTGTTCTGTTTCCCTAAACTATAAAGCCTCTTCCCTCTTCCGTTCGCTCTGCTCCTTCCTTCCTTTCCTGCTCTGAAATCTCTCCTCCATGAGTTCTCTATTCACTCCTGCAGCTGTTTCTGATGTTGGGGTGGATTCCTTTTTATTTGCCTTCCGCCAACACTGATTCTATACTAGCACTGCCCTCCCCTTGTTTCAGTTATTTCTCCCAGTTCTTTATGTTGCTGTTTTTTGTTTGTTGTTCTTTTACGTGTTCCACAATTTTCTTTATGGTAATTTCACTGTTTGACAAGTTATTCTTAAGTGTTCATAGATTGTATATTTTGATTTAGTATTTTCAACTTGATTGCACTATTTACTGCATTGTACTTGTATCTCATTTCCACACCTTTCCAGGATGCATCTGGAAACAAGTTATTACCAGCTCAATATGTCTTTCCTGTGGAAACTTCTGAAATAAGTAAATACATAACTATTGCCCTCTACAGGCATAAAAACTGCATCCCCCTCCTTGCCCGCTGTGATATCCTTACAAAGATGATTCTCCCCATGTTTGATTATAGCGATTTAGTCTATGGTGCTGCCCCCAAGTCCACCCTGGCCAGACTGGATCCTCTTTTCTACTCCTTCTGCCACTTTGCCCTTAACTGCCCTACCCGCACCCACCATTGTACTGTCTATACTTCTCTTTCCCTCCCTTTCCTTGAGGATTGCCGCCTGTCACATGTTGCCTCTTCCACCTTCAAATTCTGGCTATCCTCTTTACCCCCCCATCTCGGCTCCCTACTCTGTCCCTCTACCCCCTCCTCCTACTTCCGTCGAAGCTCTGGGTTTTGCTCCTTCAAGCTTCCACCCCGTGAAACCCTTGTAGGCCAATCTGCCTTCTCTTCCCGCATTCCTGAACTCTGGAATTCACTCCCCTTAAACATTCGCTCTGCCCCTTCTAAACCCACCCTCATTTCTCTTCTCCGTGCACACACCTCCCCCTCCTGCCACTGTCACTAATTGTGCCTGGCCTTGCTGTTCAAATTTGCTGCTGATTGTAAACATGCTGTAATTGTGGTCATGTACAGTATATTGCACT
The DNA here is from genome assembly GCA_016271365.2 of Neoceratodus forsteri. Lineage (NCBI taxonomy): Eukaryota > Metazoa > Chordata > Ceratodontiformes > Ceratodontidae > Neoceratodus > Neoceratodus forsteri. The sequence goes on from CM057449.1 coordinate 486,822,438, forward strand.
TTTTTGTAGTATATTTGTATTTTCCTTTACTGCTGACATTGCATATTTCACTTATTGTATCCTCCTGGTACTTTTGTACTCTGGTAATCTTTGCACTGTATACGTTTCACTGTTTATCCACCGTTAATCATTGTATTTCACTGTTTTTTTTTTCACCTATTGTATATACATCTCGCTTTCTGTGCTGAAAATTGTATAATGTTCTAATGTACTCTGTATTCTACATTGTATACTACTGTATATATTTGTACATTGTATATTTTACATTGTATACTGCTGTTTATATTTTGTACCCCCCTTCCCTTCCGGGACATATCTGGAAATGAGCTGATTTGAGCTCAGAACGTTTGTTTTTTTTCTGGTGAAATGCTTTTAATAAAAAAATAAATGGTGCGTACTTCAGGACCACAAAGATAATGTCCACCATCTTTGGGGATCTGTGCTTCGACAACCCTGAGGTTTTGTGCAGATATATGCCCGAGGTGTCCTGTTCATCATTCCCAACCTGTGTCCTGAATTGTTTCAACTGATGGTCCCTGTCCTGCATCCATTTTAAATCCGGGATTTCTAAATCATTGTCATTTGTGCTTGACGTGGCGGCCATGCTAGGAGATGGCAGTTTCCAGAGGTCCCCCCCTTGGGCACCCTGTTTAGCGAGGGACTGAGCTTTGACATTTTCTGCAGCGAATGGGCACATAAAATGTGCTTCTACCATGAGGACATAGATGAGTGAGACACCCTGAAGAGGTAGTGTACTGAGAAAGTACTAATGGAAAAAATATTTAACAGACTTGAAGTCAGAAGACTGGAAGATCTTACTTCGAGAGGGCTCTTGCAGTAGGTATTCACATATAGGACTAAGATGCCGGGCATCAGGACCCCACGGAAAAATTTGTAGCTAGCAGTCTCTGGCAGGGGGAACGCCCCCACGTCAGGTGGCCGGCATCATGCGATGTTGGTATAAAGGGGCGGTCCCCACACCTGCCTTCCAGTTCTTTCCTGCCGTTGGCTTGTGAAAGTTCCTTGCGGTAGAAAAGCGCTAGTCGGTTCGTTCGTAGGTCCTAAAGTTTACAACTTTTTTGACCTTTTTTCCCCGATTTCTCGATTTTTCATCAACATCTGCTGTGGATGTCATCCCCGACGCCCTCCGAATCACATAAAAACAAGTGCGACTCGTGTGGTTCCCAGCTTCCACACAAGGACAGCCACTTCTTGTGCCTCTTCTGTCTAGGCCCCGACCACCCCATGGAGAAGTGCCAGCACTGCCAGAAGTTCAACTCGGCTATCCATGAGAGAAGACAGCAGTCCCTAAGCCCATTTCCTCAAGAGAAAATGGCCTCCATGGAAAGAGTTAAAAGCTTAGGCAAAGCGTCCACTTGCCCCTGAGAGGCCAAAAGAAGTGTGACAAGGAGAAGCACCAGGTAGAATAATCTTCCACAGCAGCAGGACTTTGGCTGGAGTCCGGCCCTCAGGTAACATCCCTTCTGGGGATCACTCCTCGACGGCTGTCTTGGTGGCTTCCAAGAAGGCATTGCCCCTTCCGTCAGGCTCATGCTCAGGCCCTTCGGGAGCCTCCGGGGCAAAGGAGGCCTCCGCTCCCATTAGCGCCGCTCATCCTTCATGGCCTTCTGGTCAGAGCGGGTCCGATAAGCTGGATGTTGGTCCCACCGATGCCCCCCGGACAAGGCTGCTAAGCTGCTCACCTCTTCAGGTGATCGCCCAGCCAAACCCCCTTCCGACAAGGCCGCCACTCCTTCATGGCCTTCCTCAGACAGGGAGTCTGATAAGTCGGACGCCAGCTCCTCCGACGACCACCCGGTCAAGAAGCCTGCACCAGACCCTCTTGTTACGTCTGATGCCCCAGGCTCTCTGCAACGGATAACTCTGTTGCCCACTGAGGTTCCCCCGTCCCCTTAGTTTACACCCAAGGACTTGAACCCTCCTTCCCCGGTTGAAACCGAAGACCTTGGGATGCTGCCATCAGGGGTCCCCCCCAATGCCGGACCCTCTGACACCGGTTCCGAGGCCGGTCAACCCGACGGAAGACTTGTTCCTCTGTCAGGACCGTCGGACCCGCTCAACGGTATTCCTATGTCAGGGCCGACGCCTCCTCCATCCGGACCGCCAGCAGGGCCTTTGCCAGGACCTTCTACTCTGTCAGAGCCCCTGGCGCCAGGGTACCCGATGCTGCAACACCTGACACTGCAGTACCCAGCCCCTCCATATCCACCACAGTACCCGATGCCGGGCTTCCCACCATCGGGCTACAGATATTCCTATTACGGGCACCCTCACTACCCGTATCCCCACACCCCCTAATCCTCCACCTCTGCCACCCATTCCACAGCTGCCGCGGATCTGAAGGAGACCTTGGCCTCCTGGTGGGCTGAGGCCAGGGCTCAGCTCACCAAGGAGGTTGAGAGTCGTCTCCCGACTTCTGTCCCTACACCGGACCCCCAACATCGGAAATGGGAGACTCCCTCCCCTTTACCCAATACCAGAGGAGAACCTTCTGGCGCCCAAGGTGGGGAGGACACGTGCCCCTGGGAACTCCCCAGAGGGGTTGTTCCTCCCCCTCTCAGGAAGGAGTCTTCTTCCTCTTCATCAGAGACATCTGACTCAGACTTGGAGTCTGACCGCTGAGACCATGGAGATGAGCCCCACACTCCAGAATGCCCAAGGCCGACGGACCCTCCAAAGTCCCCTCCGGAGGATCCTTTCTTTCTGGAGCTATTAAGGAAGATCCAGGGAACACACCAGTGGCAGTCAGTGGAGCCAGACTGCAGCGTAAGAAACTTGCTGCTCATTTGGATCTGCCCAAGACCGCTCCTACACTGGTTCCACCCTGGATAGAGCCTCACGCTGATCTTGTTTCCACTATCTGGAAACAACATTCCGTGCTAGCCCCCCTTACGAGGAAGGCGGACAGGCTATACCAGGCTCTGGAGGGTGTAGACTTTCTTAGTTTTCATCCCAAGGTGGATTCAGTTGTCATCAGTGCCGCCCACAGTCGCTTCGCCAACCCGAAACATCTGAGCTCGTCCCCGCCTGACAAGGAATCCCAGCTTCTGGATCAGTATGGGAAGAAGATCTTTTCCCCTTCTACACTAGTCATCGGGGCCTTCAATTATATCGGCCATATGGGCGATTTCCAGAAGTCCATCCTTAGCCAGGTGGAATCCAAGTTGGACTCCCTTCCTGTTTCACAAACTAAGCAGGAACTGGGAGACCTAGTCTGTTACGCTTGTTCGGCCTGTAGGCACATGCTTCGTGCCACTCACGATGCGGTGGACACAGCTGGAAGGAGCTCGGTCTTCGCCATGGGCCTATGCCGTCATGCCTGGCTCCGTGTGTCAGGATTGATCCCTAAGGTACTGTCCATTATACAGGATGCTCCCTTCAGGGGTTCGGTGCTGTTCAGGGGTGATGTCAAGGAAATCATAACTGAACTGCAAGAGAAGGGCACTGCACTAAAGTTGGTCCAGACTTTGTACAGACCCCCTCAGGGGCAGTGATGTCCTTTTTATTGCCAAACCCGACAAAAACCAAAGCCTCAAGGAAAACGTGCCAACAAACGTTGGGCCACTCCAGCAACCAAGACTCCCCCCAGCAAAAAGTCTGTGGGAGCCTCAGCCACTACGCTGCCCCACACCTCCTGACTTTCTGCTTCTCCTTCTGCCTCTGGCCATTCCAGAGGAACCAGTAGGGGGGAGATTCTCCTCCCATCTGCCGGGTTGGGAGAGGATAACAGATGCTTGATTGCTCCAGATAATATCTGCAGAGCACACAATAACGTTTCTGCAGAAACCACCCCAAAAACCACCCTCTCAGTCATCTTTACTCCCCACAACATCTTCTTCTGGTCTTAGAAGAACTCATCTCCCTTCTGTCGAAGGCAGCGATAGAGCCAGTACCTACTCATCTTTGGGGGACGGGTTACTATTCCCATTTCTTTCTAGTTCCAAAGAAGATGGGAGACCTGAGGCCAGTTCTAGACCTCAGCTTCCTGAACGTGTTTGTGGAGTACAAGCGCTTCAGAATACTCTCCTTACAGAGCCTTCTGCCGTTACTCCGGCTGGGACAGTGGCTATGTGCTCTGGACATGCAGGATGTATACCTGCACATCCCATATGCCCTTCCCATCGCAAATACCTCAGTTTTTGCTTTCAGGGGGGCCACTACCAATTCAAGGTATTCCATTTGGTCTTTCCTCGGCCCCCCGAGTGTTTACCAAATGCCTGTCGGTGGTAGCGGCCCACATGCGTAACCAGGGTGTGCAGGTATTCCCGTACCTGGACGATTGGCTCCTGGTGGCCCCATCGAGGGAGGAACTCCTGCACTCCTTTTCCCTTACCCTGCAGGTTTTCACCAGCCTGGGTATCACCATCAACCAGGCCAAGTCCCATTTGGTCCCTTGACAACGCCTCCAGTTTATAGGGACGATCCTGGACACGACCACAGGCAAAGCCTTCTTGCCTCTGGACAGGGTCGAGAGCCTTCAGAATCAAGCTAGTCTTTTGTCAGGTCGCAGGAGGGTCGGAGCCAGGTCAGTCCTCCGCCTCCTTGGGCTAATGGCAGCTGCTATTCCAACAGTCCCGTTCGCTCGGCTCCATATGAGGATCTCTCAATGGATGCTTCGGTCACATTGGGACCAGACCAGAGGCGATCTAGACCAAGAAGCACTAGTATCGGATCCCATGATCAGGGACTTGTACTAGTGGATGGTTCAGGAGAACCTGTGTCTGGGAGTTCCTTTCTGCATCGTTCCTCCTTCACAGATGTTGACAAAAGATGCGTCAGGGGAGGGCTGGGGTGCCCACCTAGAGCCTCATAGGACTCAGGGCAGCTGGTCCAGGTTCAAGCCAAATCGCACATAAATATGCTCGAACTGAGAGCAGTCCTTTATGCTTTCCAGGCTATTCTTCCCTTCATTATTCCTGGTCATCTTCTCATCCAATCAGACAAAATGTGTGTAGTCTGGTACCTCAACAAACAGGGAGGAACACGTTCCCATCCCCTGTGCTGGGAGGTGATGAGCCTGGTACTGGGCAGCCCAGCACCACCTTCACCTGACCGCAGTTCACGTTCTGGGAGTAGAAAACACACTGGCAGATGAACTCGGTCGGTCCTCAGCCAGGTCCCATGAAAGGGAGTTAGATCAGCGGTCATAAACGACATCTTTCGGCAGTGGGGGACACCTCAGGTAGACCTCTCTGCCTCTCCCCAAACTGCAAAACTTTCCCGCCTTTTTCTCGCTCGCTCCAGGGCGAGACATTTTCCGGTGGGACGCTCTGTCTCTCTGTTGAAGGGATAGATTCGTTTATGCCTTCCCTCCCATTCCTTTGATTCTAAGGGTCCTGAACAATCTCAGATCGGAAGGGGCACGAATGATTCTCATTACCCCCTTCTGGCCCAGGCAAGTTTGGGTCTCTCTTCTGCAAGTTTTCAGAGGAACCACCTCTTCCTCGTCCTCTGTCGCAACAATTGTTGACCCAGGATCAGGGGACCCTTGTTCATCCAGGTCTCAAATCCCTTCCTCTCCATGCGTGGCTCCTGCAGATGTAGCTAAAGCTCGCTTCGGAGTCTCTCCTTTTAGTAGCAAATATTTTGGTAGAGGCAAGGAAGCCTTCCACCAGGTCCACCTATGCGATGAAGTGGAAATCGTTTTCCATCTGGGCAAACTCAAAAGACTTTGAGCCTTTTTCATGCCCAGCCAATAGAGTCCTGGATTACATGTGTCACCTCTTCAACCTAGGTCTCAGCCATTCCTTGTTAAAGGTCCATATGGCAGTTGTTTCAGCCTACCATATTCCCTTTGGAGACAGGACTTTTGCTCAAGCTGGAAGTCTCCAAGACTTTTCTTAGAGGGGTTCTCCATTTGCGACCCCCCCATTCATATTTCTGCCCCTCCATGGGATTTGAATTTCATCCTGGAGAAGCTTACACTGCCTCCCTTCGAGCCCGCAGCAGAAGCTGATTTAAAGTTCCTTTCTTGGAAGACTCTCTTCCTAGTGGTCATCACTTCTGCTCGGCGCATTTCCGCGCTTCAGACCTTGATGTGTAAAATCCCGCATCTGATTTTCCACAAGGAACGTGTGGCTCTACGCACCAACCCTAAGTTTCTTCCTAAGGTGATGGCTGAATCTACGCTGAATCAATCTATTGAGCTACCCGCTTTCATTATGTAACACTCCAATCAAGGGGAGCACCTCTTGCATACTTTGGATGTTCACAGAATCCTGAGATACTACTCCAATCGGACTAAGACTCTCAGGAAGACTGATCAGCTCTTTTTCTCTTTCACTCATAAAAGAGAGGGCAATGCTGTTTCTAAGCAATGCCTCTCAAAATGGTGGGCGAATTGTATCACTTTCTGTTAAGACAAGTACAATAAGACCCTTCCGGGTTAAGTCAGAGGTCACTCCACCAGAGGAGTAGCTGCCTCTGTGGCTTGTTTCAAGAATGGGTCAGCAGCAGACATTTGTACAGCCGCAATTTGGACTTCTGTCCATACCTTCACAAAACACTACAGTTTGGACATTGCCTCTCACCGTAGAGCAGGCTTTGGGTTGGCTGTCTTTCAAGGTCTCCTCTCATGAGACCTGTTCAGCCCTGAGGATTTTTATTATGGTTGACAGTCCTCCTCCTGAGTGTTTTTTCCTTGTTCCAGACTGCTTGGGACTCTGTCCTATATGTGAATACCTACTGCAAGAGCCCTCTCGAAGTAAGATAGTACAGTTATGTAAGAACGTACCGTAACAGTGGATCTTCAAGAGAGGCTCTTGCAGTAGTTGCCTTCGTGCCCTCCGTCCCCCTAAGTTTCTTTGCTTCATTTCCATGGGAGGAATATCCTCTTCTCTCCCATCTTGCCTCTGTTGGCCTTTGGTGGGAAAGAACTGGAAGGCGGACATTGGGGACCGCCCCTTTATACCGACGTCGCATGATGCCAGTCACCTGATGTGGGGGTGGTCCCCCACCAGAAACTGCTAGAAGAAATGTTTCCGTGGTGTCCTGACGCCTGGTGGCTTAGTCCTGTATGTGAATACCTACTGCAAGACCCTCTCTCGAAGATCTACTGTTACGGTAAGTTCTTACGTAACTGTACTTTGTTTTGCTACCAGATAGATTTCTCTCAAAGCAAGGCAGAGTCAGGAGACACTGTACCTGGTCCTGCAGGTGTAGGATACTGAAGAGACTGAAATTGCTCGCAGTTTTAGTGCTTGCAACAATATGGAGTTCCCCACCTTAAAATTACCCTGCAGTTGCACTGCATGTCAGTTGCTTAAGTGAGGCTGGGGTCGCTTGCACCAGTGGGGCAGGGAATGTATTAGGTCTCATTATAGGAATGTGGTTCAGGGAGGAGATGGCTGAGCCTGTGGCTGTAGTGGAGGTCCGGCTACATAGGGGGTTGAAGTGGTTGCCGGGCCTCTTGGGGGAAACCTATGGCACGCATCCCTCTCCTCACACAGGTATAGGTCCATTGGGTTGTCAGTATTGCCACTGTGGCCATGGCCATTCACCTGACTACAGTCTTCTTTCAAGATCAGTCTCCTATGGTGGTGACTGACTTGGGCCAGTTGGTCTGTAAGTCTAACCAGCTCCTCTTGGATCTTCCTTATAGCAGTGATATACACTGTGTGGTTCATGAAGTTCTTATCCGAGCCTCCAGATTGCGGGCTCAACCCCTGAGTGTTTTTCCCACATTCATCTAGAGTATGATTCAACTGAGCCATTCCTGACTGTTGTATTGCTAGGCAGTCATACAATTTACTATTTAGGCAATGAAGACTCTCGGTCTGTGTTTTGGATGTCTCTGCCGCTTGTTGTGCCTCACATGTGACTGTTTGATATTCCTTATTTTCCTTTTCTAAATCCTCTAGTGTTTCATGTGCTAGAAATGTCAGATATAGTCCTCCCATTACTGCTCCTTTTACAAAGTCCTTGCTTCTTAGTCTTCACCCATTCATCCAACTTTATCTCTGTTTCCCCAAGAGACCATTTCCTGCCTGACCATTTTATCCAACATATGTAGAATAGTGGATGGGTGACCATCCACAACAAGGCTGTGTTTCCATCGAGGAGTTGAAGATGTCACCAGAGACCTCCCGAGAGCCAAGCTGGTATCTGGCATCATCGCTCGAGATAAGCACACACTCGTTGATGGATGGTGACCATCCACTGTTTTTCTTTATAGTATATGGTTCCCCAAAATAGATACAAGGTTCATACCTTGTTCACGCTTCTGGACGACTCCTCGCTCGAGTCCCTTTCCCTAAGATAACGGTCCTCCTCCTCTTTGCAGTTACGTGCTCATGTTCCGGTCATGTCCACGCTCCTCGCCATAGTCCCACTCTGCTTTTACCGAAACTGTGCCATTTTGTTAAAAAAAACAACAACAACAACAAAAAAAAACAGCAAATTGATATTTTGGACAGACCGACCCGATTATGGTAATCTATGTCCACACTGTCTGCTCCCCAGACCGCTCGCTAAATGAGTCCGCCATTTTTGTATGTATTTTTTGAATCTCTGCCTGTTTCCACCAATCAGGTAGGAGCTCAAGGGGGAAAAGTTGTTGTACTATCTATGTGATGTCAGAGTGATAGTACAACAACTTTTTTGACGTTTGAACTGTCCTACAACAAGATTTGGAAAACCTTTGTTTTCCATACACAATAAGCCCTAACCATATACTATAATATCTTTGCTTGCCTGATTTTCTGAAAATTCCTTTACATATAAGGCTAGTATCTTTTGACTAGAATTGGGAGTAGCCATGGTGTCCCCCTCACCCCAGCTGCCAGCTTTAACCCGAAGTTATCTCGTGTCCCACAAATAATATAGCACACTTAAAGCAACAGTACTATGAAAAATAAAAACTTGCACTTTTTCGACAGTTAATTCCCTGTATTCTGCTGATCATATTAATCAATCAATCAAAATCTTTATTTTACCAGGCGAACACCATTGAGCAAAGCTCTTTTTCAAGGTGGACCTGGGAGGGCCAAAATACAGATAACAGGGTAATACATAAGAATAGCAATACACAAGCATGATCATCTTAAGCATGGATAATGAATTGTAAGGAGATGCAGGAAAAATTAACAAAATATTTTGCAGTAATACAGGATAAGTAACACACTATTTAGCAGATAGTGAACTGAGCTACGTACATAGGAAATTTGCCAGCAGATAAAGGCCTAGAGGTCTATCAAGTCTGCTCGAATGTGCAGCTAGCACCCCTCATTCTGCAGCTGCCCCTCCCTTCCACCTCTTCCCTTCATTAACTGTCCCCCTTGTCCTGTCCCATCCTGATTTGAAGCAGTCCATTGTTCTACTGCATACCACTTCAGCAGGTAACGCATTCCACCCAGCCACCACTCTCTCTGTAAAAAAGTGTCTCCTCATCTCCCTCCTGAACATTCCTCGCTCCAGTCTTATATCATGGCCCCTGGTGGCCCTCCCCTCCCTTACTTTGAACAGCCCCTCTGTACCCGTCTTGTTTATTCCTTTCATGTATTTAAAGGTTTCAATCATGTCACCCCTGTCTCTCCTCTCCTCCAGTGAGTACATGTTCAACTCCTTCAGCCTCCTCTCATATGATAAGTCCCCAGCCCCAGTCATCTTTTGTCGCTCTGCGCTGCACCCCCTCAGTAACCTGATGTCCCTCTTCAGATACGGACGCCAGTACTGCACAGTACTCCAGGTGTGGTCTAGTTAATGACCCATACAGTGGCAGTAACTACCTCCTCCTCGAGGATATACTCCTTGCAATACAACCCAGCATTTTGTTGGTCTCTTTGCAGCTGCCTTCCACATTGTGCCGAGTTGTTCATTGACCTCTGTAATGAGCACACCCAGATCCTTCTCCTCCTGTCTGGGCTAGCTGCACTCCCCTAGCTGGTAACTCCTCCTGGGTTCTTCATCCAAAATGCAGCACCTTGCACCTTTTGGCATTAAAGCCCAGTTGCCAGGTGTCTGACCAGGTTTCAAGCTTCACAGATCATCCTGCAACCCCTGCCATCCCCTAGGTCATCCACTCACTCAAGGCCTACCTTGGTATCATCAGCAAACAGACTAATCTTGCTCTTGATGTCCCATGATATGTCTGCAATGAATATCCCAAACAACACTGGTCCCAACACGAGCCCCTGTGGAACACCGCTCGTCACTGCCCATGGGTGAGAGTTCCCACCCACCACCACCCTCTGTTGCCTTCCTGCAGCCAGTTTCCTACCCATCTCACCAGCTTTGCACCCGCCCCTGTGCCTACTAACTTCCTTCCCAGCCTTCCATGTGGCACTGAGTCGAATGCCTTACTGAAGTCCAGATACAGGACATCCACTGCATGGCTCCTGTCCAGTTGCCTAGTTACCCTGTCATAGAACTCGACCAGATTGGTTTGGCAGGATCTGCCACGTATGAAGCCATGCTGTCTGCTGTCCTGTAGTCCTTTGGCCTCTAGGAGGGCCACCAGCCTGTCCTTCAGGATAGTCTCCATTAGCTTACCCACGATGGATGTGAGGCTCTCTGGTCTGTAGTTTCCCGGTTCATCCTTGGGGCCACTCTTGTGGAGGGGCACCACATGAGCCATCCTCCAGTCCTGAGGTACACACCTCAATGTAGTGAGGCATTAACTAGGTCTGCTAAAGGTCCCATGAGGACCTCTGCCAGCTCCTTCAGTACCCTGGGGTGATGCCATCTGGGCCCAGCGCCTTGTCCATCCTCAGTGCCTTCAAACCCTCTCTCAACCTCTGCTCCATGATTTCCATCTGTCACCACTTCCACCCTGCTTCTGCCATTTCTCCCACCTTGAGTGTCACCCCTCTTCTTTAGTAAATACTGAGCAGAAGTACTCATTTAGTGCTTCCGCCTTATCGCACCCTGCTTCCCACCCAACCCCCTCCTTCCTAATCCTTACTATGTGGTCCTTACTGCTCCTTTTCTCCCTGATGTACTTAAAGAAGTCCTTCTCCCCTTCTTAATGCCTTGTGCCAGCCTGAGTTCTGTAGATGCTTTGGCTCCCCTTACTGCCCTTGTCACCTCCTTCGATTCTGTCAAGTACTCCTCCCTGTCCTTCCCCCTTCCTGTTTTCTTGTACTTCCTAAAGGCAGCTCTTTTCCTCCTTACCTTTTCCACGACCACCTTGCTCAACCAGATTGGTTTCTTAGACCTAGCCTTCTTGCTCTGGGCTTTGCAGCAGGTTTTGGTTGCCTCCACTATCCCCAGCTTTATGAGCTTCCACCTCTGGTTAGTGTCCATACTAGATTGAATTCTGGCCAGGTACCCTTTTACCACTTCCCCCATCCTCCCAAAGTCGGCTCTCCTGAAGTCTAGCACTATTGTACCAGATTCCACTCCTTCCTTGCCCATATCCAATGTGAGCCATACTGAGTGGTGGTCACTCCCTGACAGCGGTTCCTCCACTGTAAGTTCTCTCACAAAGTCCCCATTTGCCAGCACAAGGTCAAGGGTATTCCCTAACCTGGTTGGTTCACTGACCATTTGCAGCAGGAAGCTGTCCTGGCGGCATCCAGCAGTACCTGCTCCCTTCTGTTCCTGGTTGTTGGGGTGCTCCAGTCCACTCCTAGCATGTTGAAGTCCCCACAATCACCACACTACCCTTCTCGCTGGTCCTCCTGATCTGTCCGCTAGTTCCCTGTCTAACTCCCTCCGTCTGAGATGGTGGCCTGACACCACTCCCATTCTAAGAATCTATTCTTGGAATCCTGGATTTGCATCCAAAGTGACTCCGTACTACTCTCCTCCCTTCCTCCCTTACACACTTCAGTCCTTCCTTCACATATAGTACCACCTCCTTTCCCAATCACCCTGTCCCTCTAAATAACCTGTACCCTGGTCAGACAGGTCCCAGTCATTGTATTGGGTGGCCCATGTTTCGTGATGGCTGATGCAATGTCCACCTCTCCTCTGCCATGAGAACCTGTAACTCTGCAGTTTTCCTCCCAAGGCTCCTAGCATTAGGGTAACCACCTTCCACTGCCCCCCATCCTGCCCTCCTTTCCTAGCATCACCAACAGTACTTGCCATTTTGTTCTTTGCCACTGTTATGGGGGTAAGCTCATATGGTTTCCCAACCTGTGGTCTCCCATATCTCTTCCCAACTGCCACCCCCACTCCTAGTTTAAATTCCCAACTTCCTCTATGTACTCCTCCGTCCTCGTTTCAACACTTTCTTTCCCTCCTCACTCAAGTGTAGTTTGTCCTTGGCATAGAGACTACTGTCCTCCCAGGTCCCTCCCACCCCACAACAGCCCATACCCTTTAGCACAACACCAGGTTCTTAGCCATCCGTTAAATTTCTATTCTCAGCTTTCTTGTTGTGCTTGCCTTTGGCATGGAAGTATCTCTGAAAAAGTTACTGATCTTCCTGCCCCTCACATAATTGCGCTAGTTCCTCAAACCTCCTCTGGACTGTATCTACTGTCTTGTCAGCCAGGTTGTTTGTCCCAAGATGTATAATTAAATGAGGCTTGTCCCTACCCCTTCTAGCATATTTCAGAACAGACTGTCCCACCCTTTCTGCTGTCATTCCTGGCATGGCCTCCACCCGAATGCGACTATGCCTCTGCCCTTGCTACCCACCTAACTCCTCTTAGTATTGAGTCCCCAGCACTAAGATTCCACCCCTCAGACTCCTGCTTGCTTCCATTCATCTCCTCTCATTTCAGCTCCTCTTCTTCCTCCTGCACATTATTTCCCCTTTTACCCCTGTTGCAATTCTCCCAGCAGAACTTCCCCCGCTCCAGTTTGGTCCAGGCATTTATCAATTACTCCTCTAATTTCATCATTTCCCTCCTCCACCTTCTTCCTCTCTAGCAGTGCACAACTATTTTCTGAAGGCCCTTCACAAATGCCCGCTCCCTCTCTCTTCATAGTAACCTGTTCTCTCCTTTCCACTCCATGACTTTTGCCACTTCTTCGTCTCCCTTCACAAGTCCCTATCTCCTCCTTCCATTTGTCTTTTGTCTCCTGATCTGGTTTCCCCGGCAATTGTTCTTCCTGGCCTGGGCCCCTTTGTCTCTGCTTCCCTTCTTCTGACCCTCTCCTCACCACTGTTGAATCAAATCGCCCTCCTCATCTCCTTCTTCCTCCCTCCAGTATTGGGCTAAACCCACCCCCAATCTGCCTTGCCTGTCTTAGTTCCTCCTGCAGACCCTCAATCTCCTTTCTAAGTTTTCTATGTGGTTTGCACTAAACATCCTCCCACACTCCAGGCAATTTTAGAAAGACTGATGCACAGAGTTGTTGCAGCCTACCACCACCCATTGCTGTCGTAGCCACCAGCGACCCCCACCCTTCCAGATGCAGGATACCAAATACTCCCCCAAGTCTCCCCTCTCCCTCCTCTATCAGTGCAAAACATTTTCTTTAGTTCCCTTACCTCCTTTGTTGCACACGTTTAGATATATTGAGCAACTGCTTTTTATATTCCTATCCACACTCGAAAACAGACTTTAAGTAGCCATTGCACAACCTTCTTCAAACTCCTACTCCTCCTTTCCCCAATGCAATATCAATGCGAAGAAGCAATAATGAAAGCTCCTAGATTTGCATTTACTTCCCTTCACTGAGAGAGAGCAGTCACCTCTTCACTTGCTGCTGTTCCTTTCCTGGTATGCCCCTCCTACTCCACACCCCTTACTATACCCAGTGTTTAGCTCCTGTCAGTCAGATTTAACAGGGCATATAATCAAGAGTTGGGGGAAGGGGTGGCGAAAATTTGCAGCAACCAAAGACAGCAAAGAAATACACCACCACTATGTTTTAAATCCTCAACAGCCCAAAAACAATTCTAAGTAAAGACGACAAAGAAAGTACAGTGTCACAAAAGCCCACAATCCAAGTCTAAAAGAAAAACAGCAATTACCAGTTACTGTAAAGCATTGAATTGAATATGCTTCATTCCCCTTCTGGCTTCTACAACATTCAAAAATACATACATTTCTATCTCAGCTCTTTACCCTTACCATCAAAAGGTAACTAAGGTAGCTAGTAACAGTGATTCTATAAGGTCAGCACTGTGACCAGATACAGGATAAGTAACACAATATTTAGCAGACATACAGGGTAAGTGACACAAAAATTTTGCAGATAGTAAACTGATCTAGCAACAGTAGTTCTGAAGGGTCAGCAAATGTGAAGAGATGGGTGACAAGAGCCATGGCAACTCGGACCTTGGAATACCGAGACAAGTAGACTGTGCTCTGGATTACCGTGACCAGTCAACCGGGCCCTTGGGCACATGTAGGGGAATGGAATAGGTGTAGAGGTGTGGGGAAGAGATGGAGTGTGCATAGGTCAGAAGCCAAAGGGGAGGGAATGAGGACCAGGGTAGCGGAGATGAGGAACCAGGTATGGGGAGCTAGATGGGGGAAGAGTATGAGGGTGGATATAGAATAGGAACAGGGCGGAGAAGAAGATAAGGGAGGGAGAGTAGATGGGGAGAAGGGAAAGAACCAGGCAGAGACTGAGGTTGGGACAACAGAAGGGGGGTGACGAGGTAGAGAGGAATGGGGGGGGGGGTGACCATGCAGAAACTGTTACCGGGATCCAGGGATAGGTCGATGCAAGAGTGATGAGGGGACACCCTAAAAGAGGGAGGCAACTGATCAAGAGTATCAAGCGCAGGATTCTGTGTTATGCTGTAAGTAGAGTGTTTTAAAGGTTGCGGTGCTGACTATATACTTTAATTTCAGGGTTTTTTGCAGGTTATTCCATAGCTTGGGAAGTGCGTGGCTAATGGAAGCACAGCCGAATTGGGATCTAGCCTTTGTTACCTTTAAGGTAATATATGAGGCACTTCTCAGGGCATATCTACTTAAAGTGGTAAGCAGGCAGAGATGTAGTCAGGCAAGTTGTTAGCAATAGCTTTATAAGTCCAGATAGCGGCATTTCTATGACATCGTAGGGTAAGGGAGGTCCAACCTACGGCAGAATACAACAAACAGTGGTGGATGGAGTGTGGAAGATCAGATATAAACCTTAGGGCTGTATGATGCTGTGTATCGAGCTTGGAGAGAGCGCTGACTGGGCCTTGGCTATAGAGGAAATCCGCATAATCTAGCAGGGGTAAGAAGGTAGTTTGGACTAGTCTCGTCTTTGCATCAGAGAGGAGAAGGTTTTTTTATCCTAAAAGGAAGGCCAAGCCTTTGACGAAGCTTCTTTGTCAGTTCTTCTATATGAACTACAAAGGAGAGTCTGTTGTCAAGCCATACACCCAAGTATTTGTATTGATTTACATACTCCAATTGTTCACCCAGGGCTGTGGATATTGAGGGGAGAGTCCCCGTCAAGGCCAGATTTGGAAGGTTGGGAAAGGGTGAGAAGAACATAGCTTTAGTTTTCTTGGCATTCAAGAGTAATTTTTGGTTTAGGAGCTGGTGCAGAAGTAAGTTGAAATCATTCTGTAGAGCTGCACATGCCACGTCTGGAGAGGGACCACTGGCATAAAGCACAGTGTCATCTGCGAAGAGATGTATTTGGGCTTTCTTTATGGAGGCATCTGTCCTGTTGATGTAGACAGCGAATAGCAGTGGTCCCAGGATGGAACCTTGCGGTACACCCCTCAGGAGAGGTTTTAGGGGTGAAACTTTGCCTTCAGCTTTTACCTGCTGATAACGGCCTGTGAGGTAGTTCTCGAACCAAGTGGTGGATAAGGAATCCAGCCCAGTATGCCGGAGAGCCAAGAGGAGCCGTTCGTGATCAACAGTATCGAAGGCCTTGCTTAGGTCCAGGAACACTGCACAGACAAAATTCTTGCTGTCCAGCTCACACTGCCAGTCATTTGTGACTTTAGCCAGGGCCGAGATTGTACTGTGTTTTGCCCTAAGGCCTGACTGTAGAGGATTGAACAGGTTTGCTGATTCCAGGTAGTTTCTGAGCTGGGTGTTTACGATTTTTTCCAGTAACTTAGACAAAGTTGGTAGGATGGAGATTGGCCTGTAATTATTCAGGTCACTGGGATCTCCCCGATTTAAACAGGGGGATAACATGTGCTGTTTTCCAGGTGGTGGGAAGGTCACCCTGTGAGAGGGATAAGTGGAACAAGTGTGTAATAGGCACTGCGAGGGCATGGTAACCTAACCTTAGGAGGTAAGGCTCAATGAGGTCAGCTCTGGCACTTTTCCTAACATCCAAACTGGAGCAGGAGGCTCTCAGCTTCCTTCAGGGTTGTGGGCTGGAATGCGAAGGATGCTTTTGAGAAGGGGATACCTTGGTCATTGAGACCCAGCTGCGATCGGAGCGTACTGGCTGGGAAAGTGTCTAAGGCAAGCCCTGCAGTGGCGGAGTGGTTGTTGAAGGCATCAAGGATTGACGGTTTGTCGGTGAGTAATTTGTCACCAGACAAAATTTTAGGCGGTAATGAGGCACCGAAAGGACGGCCTTCAATGTCTTTAATTAATTTCCAGAATTTTGAAGGGCGTTCTGCTGATAGATCAAATTGAGTCTGGTAAAACTTAGCCTTAGATTCTCTAATCATTTTGGTACAGAGGTTCCTTGCCTTCTTGAAGAGGTTCCAGTCATTCGAAAGTTTGGATTTACGAGCTTTTTTCCACAACGTATCTCTATTGCACAAAGCTTCCTTCAGCTCAGTGGTGAAACTCCAGCAAGGCTTGTTCCTAACATGGGTTTTCACAGTGGGCGCGTGCCTGTCAATAGCACCTAATACAATGCTTTGGAAGATGTCATAGGCGGTGGACACTGAACTTGCTAAGTAAAAGTCAGACCAGTATACAGAGCGAGATAACTCTGAGACATAAGTGCAGGGATCGAGATACCGGAGGCCCCTTTTGAAGGTGAATTTCGATGCACCTGGGGGAGTGTGTTTGGACCTCACACAGGCGATGTAGCAATGATCACTGATTTATGAGAAAAAGACATCAGCATGGGTGAATAAGTGAGGTTTGCTGACAAGGATAACGTCCAGCAAGGTACTGTTGGAGGGGTTTGATTTATTGAGGCGTGTAGGTTCTCTGATGAGTACTCTTTCCTGCCGGCATTGTACTACCTGGTACTCTTTCCTGCTGGCATCGTACTATCACTGAGTAATTTGCTGAGTTATCCTCTGCTTTTGTTTACATTTCTGCCACCAAGCATGTTGCACTGGAACCCATTCTGCTGCCAACTGCACGTGTGTATGACTTGCAGGGACATCGGGAATGGTCAGCATAGGGTCCCATTGCTGTAGTCAAAAGATGTGATGCGACCTGAAGGAAAAGCGCAGCTGAAAATTAGTCAGCCGCCATGTTTATTGTGACGTCACAACAATTCAAATAAATTACATATATCTAAAAAAAAACAAACAACTAAAGATGACTGAAAAAATATTTACAGATATGGAAACTGGAACTATGGCCGTATGCTTACAGCCAAAAAGCAAAAGTTTGATAGATCACTTCCTGATTTGGTAGTACTGCTGCTTTAAATTCTAAATTTTAAAATTGTTTGTCCAGTTTTTTTCCCCCATGTATTCCTTTATTCTGCACTGGCAGCCTGGGTGGCTGTATCAGCCCATCCCATTCTGGCTCCGTGGCCGTCCCGAATCACATCATCTCCAATCTCTGCCAGATCGTGTGTCTTAGCTGGGTCCTTCATCAAGCCCCAACCCCCATATTTTTCCACCTATTTTCTCCCGTTTTCCCTGGAGCCCCAGACAAGGTCCAGCTTATGCATGGAAGCACGCACGCATTGGCCTGAGTGAGTCTGCCCCTCCCACCCCTGGCCTTGCACCTGGCCCCCCTCCGATGTCCACACTACCACGCCTCCATGTGGTGGTGGTCAGAGGCCGGGACAGCCAACCTCTCCTATCCAGGAGAGGAGAGCTGCCATGCGACGCTCAATCCTAACCCAGCCCCCCGCTGATCCCCAGCAACCCTTGCTCATCACCGAACATGGGTCACTTGTGTGGCAGGAGGTAAGATGCTAGTGCCTCAGCCCTCCATGCCACTGGGCCATACGTTTATCCAGTTCCTAATGCTTGGGTCCCATCTGCTAGGGTGCCATTTGTAAGAGTTTGAATATGTGTTCGGGCCCAGTGCATAACAAAAGGACAAGACTTTGGTTTGTAGTTACTTGTGTAAGGAACAACAGATGACTTGCATATACAGCATGCCAGGCTTTTCAAACATGTTGTCACAGGGAGGCTTTAAAGAGCATCTGTTGTAGCCACTTGCTGATTCTTACACATTCTCTGGATCTGGAGCTAAATTAAATTTGGACAGACATTTTTATATGATCATTTCCCCTTACTGGACTACTTTTCTCAAAACTGTCATGGTCACAGCTGCAGGTTTCTTAATAGCTAAATGATCTGTTACATTCCACAAAACAAGCTTTCTTCAGAAATGCCAAGGTTACTTGCCTCACTTACAAAGTTTCCATCATACAGAGACTACTTATTTTTAGCAACAACATTTCTAATACACTTTACCAGAACCATCTATCTTGTTAGCAGCATTCAAAGTAATACATACTTATTTATATCTGTACAAGCAGGCACAATATAAATTTCCATAACAGTTTACAGGTAGGCACAATGTGACATCATTACACCTCTGTTGAGCCACAGCTCTCCTTTCAGCCTCCCCCTTGCCAGGTGATGGGTGACTATACTGCCTGCATTTGCAAGCTGTTTCTCCTCTGATGCCCTCTATGGTACCCATACTCCAATTTCCATATCCTCTCCTGTGTGCCTGGTGTGGTCCTGGTTGCTTCGGTCCCTGTTGGTCCAGTGATCCTCCAAGATTGCCTCTGGTGTGGAACTGAGGCATGCTGGGAAAGCCAAACATTATATAGGTGCTGATGAGGTGCATTGCCTGCAGAAAGTCTCTGTGTGGTCCTGACACCGATGACTTACAGTTCCGTGATGTGACTCAATGGAGAAGATTCTCTCAAATATCTACTGTTCTAGGATCGTGGATATGTTGTTCATCCACACTTATTGGCAGAGTCCCTTTCCCTTTAAATCAGCCGGAAAGTCTTCAAGCTGGCTCCTCCCACCCACCCGGGTGGTATAACCCTCGGCTCTGCCCCATGACACCAGATCTTCCTTTCTGCTGGAAGATTCAGGTTGCCTCCTTAGTGCTCTCGCATTTTGTAGGCCCTGGCTTCAGAACCTTAGGTTATTCCGAAAATTCGCCTTGTTCATGTTAGCGATTGTGATCATCTTTCTTTGATAATGGAAGACAAGTCTTCCCCCGGATTTCGTCTGTATTCGTGCGGCCAAAAGATGTCACACACTGACCTGCATGCCACATGCGTTTATTGTTTCGGTGTCAGCCATGACACCATGACGTGAAAGTTTTGCCTCACGTTCCAACCCAACGTCCTCAATGACCATCTCGCATGCCTTAAGCTGGGGAGGCCCGAAAAACAGAACCCACTGGTGAAATCCAAGGAGGCCCGGTGGGCAGTTTCCGCAGCCACGGGATCCACAGAGCAATTGGAGTGCATGCAAGCCTTCGAGGAGGAAGCGGCTCGTGTTGCAGAATCTTCCTCTCAGAGCTTCTTCGTTCCGCTTAACCTGGGCTGCACCTTCTCGGGTTCCTTCAGAGAGTTGTGCCACTCTCTTCCCAACTAAGGGTGAGAGTCCTGTGGGCACGCACTCCTCTCTGTCCCGTAAGCGGGAGAAGGACCCAGGACTGTCTTCGTCTCGACAGAGATGCTCTTGGGATCGGGAGAGAGCTCTGTCCCAGGAACCGGCTATTTTGACATCAGTCGAAATCGCCTCTTTGGCTGCTGGCTTCTCGGCCTTGCCATCTGGCCAGTCGACCAAAGTGTCGATTGACAACGTTGAGAGAATTCTCGACCCTTTGTCGCCAACTCCGGTCGACGACTCTCTTTCGGACTCCAGCCCTGACCCCAGGAAGTCACTGGTCCTGCCAGTGTCTCCCGAGTGACTGAGTTAGCCCATCTGATCTCGATCGAGGTCTCGGACGCCCTCGACTAAAAGGCCGAGGAAGGGCCATAAGTGCTCTAAAAAGAGGTGACGCCATCAGTCATCCTCATCCTCCTAGGATGAGGAGAGGCTCCGGTGGAAGCTACGGTGATGCTACGAGGACCTCATGTGGCAACAGTGATTTTGACGGGGCACAAGCCTTCCCCAGCTCCTACCCTGGCCATTACTTGGCTTTCACCTCCCAGGCCAAAGCCGACTCCTCTGGAGCCGATTAAGTCTGTTCCTCTGCCCGCGGAGCCAGAGAAACATCCGATTTGGTCTAAACCGGTCTCTCCACCGATTTTGGTGGAACCGCCGCCCTAGTAGCCTGTGGGAGGGGCTCCTTCTAAGGAAGCTAGACTGGACATTGGGCTTCCCCGGCATCTCTCTGTCACTGTCACCCCTGACCGCCCACGGTTGGTTGAGGGTGATGTGGGTGGTTGACTGCTGTTTCCGGATTCCTTGGATTCGGATGAAACTGGCCTCCATTCTCATCCAGGGGATGATGAATCGGCTGGTGGGATAGAGATGGAGGAAGGTCCTGCATCCTTTCAGGGCATTCTTTGCCTCATCTCTGAGTCTACAGGGATACTCCTGGAGCCAATCTGGAAAAAGGCTGAGTACCTTCTCACTGGCATCCTCAAGAAGAGAGGGGAATACCCCAACAGAAGCCTTTCCTGTGGCCATGGGCATTTTTGACCCTGCCTTAGAACTTTGGCAGCACCCTGCCTCCTGTCCTGCTCTGTCTGCCTGTATGGCCCACAAGTATGCGGTGCCCATGGGGTTCCTTGTGGGGTTCACAGAGCACCTTTCAGCCGAGAGCCTTGTGACCGCCTTTGTGTTCAGGCGTACTGGTAGTTCTACCAATACCGACAGACCTCCTGAGAATGAATCCAAATATTTGGATCACTCTGCCTGGAAGGTCTGTGCAGCCTCGTCTTTTTAGGCCTCCATCAGGCAAGCTTGGCCATCATCATGGCACACTTCTCCCATGCCCTTTTGGGGTCCTTGGACGAAGTCCTCCCACATCTCCCTGTGGACGTGCAGACCACGGTCAGGCAGGTCCAGGACCAAGGCTGTGCTATTGTCAGACAGCTCCAGATGGCTCTGGATATCGGGGACACATGTACCCATTCGTTGGCAACCGCAGTTGCTTCTCGCCACAGGGCTTGGCTGAGGCTCTCCTCCTTTCCCGGTGGATACTCAGCACAAACTAGCTGATGTGCCTTTTCTGGGCACCAATCTCTTTGGCCCAGGTGTGGCTGGTCACCTTCAGTGCATTTAGCAGTCCAATGCCACCTTGGACACCACTTCTGCTAAGGGTTCTTCTGGTCCTAATAAGCAGCAGAAGAAGAAGCCTTTTCGGCACTCTTCCGCTGCAGCCCAGCAGTCCTCCTTTCAAGGGGGACAGCAGCAGCAGGCTCAAGCTTGGTGCCCCCGAACCAAGCCTAGACCCTCCCAGGCCCATAAGGGAGGCTGAGGTTCAGGCCCTGGATCCTCTGCCTCCAAGCCTGCCCAGTGACGGGGTGGGGGCTGTCACCCCTACTCCCGTAATGCCAGCTCTGGGTCCTCCCATGGGGGGGCCTGCTCCACCACTTTCTTTCCACCTGGTCCGCTGTTACCATGGACAGGTGGGTCTTAGAAGGGGTCAACCAGGGACTGCCTCTTGAATTTGACCAGTACCCTCCAAGCCATGCCCACGCCCCACAAGTGGAGAGGGTATCTGCCCACAGTCAGTCAGCTCTCTGAAACAACATTGCTCAGCTCCTCCTCAAGGAGGCAGTAGCTCCAGTGGTGGATCCTCCAGCAGACCCAGGCTTCGTTTCCAGGTACTTCCTGGTTCCCAATCGGATGGGGGGCTGGCACCCCGTTCTAGATCTGCATGACCTGAATCAGTATCTCAAGTCACGCACCTTCTGGATGGTCACTCTGTCCCAGATCATGCCATCCCTGGAGTGAAATATGTGGGTCTGCTCACTGGATCTCCAGGATGTGTTTTTTCCACGTCCCAATCCGTGTGTCTCACCAGTGGTTCCTCCACTTCAGAGCCGAGGGAACCCTATACAAGTTCCAAGCCATACCATTCGGCCTGTCATCGGCCCCATGGGTCTTCACCAAATGCATTGCAGTGGTGGCAGCCCACCTCTGGCATCGGTGGGATTGTCAGAATTTACCCCTACCTCGACAATTGTCTCTTAGCAGGTTCCACCCAGCAGGAGGTGGAGAGGTCCAGGGCCCTGGACCTCCAAACCTGCTCCCAGCTTGGCCTCTTCATCAACGAGGCCAAGTCGGAACTCATGCCTTCTTAGGTGATGTGCTTCATTGGAGCAGAGCTCGACTTTCGTCAAGCGAGATCTCGGCTCCCAGCGGACAGGGCAGAGGTTCTTTCCTCCTTTGCCCAATCATTTCTGGTTGGGCAATTGCACCCTGCCCGGGACTTTCTGCGCCTTCTGGGTTATATGGCGATGTGCAGCTCCGTGGTCCATTGGACCAGGTGGCACATTCGCCCCTTCCAATGAGAGCTGGCCGCCCAGTGGACTCTGTGCCATGGTTATTTCGACTGTCTGATCACTGTGACCCAGAAGATGTAGGATGCTCTCCAATGGTGGACTCTCCCAGGCTGGTTGCAGAAAGGGATCCCGTTCGTCCACCCCAAGCCGACAGCCGTCCTTGTGACCAGTGCCTCTCCCATGGGCTAGGGAGCCCACATGGGGGACAACCTTGTGCACGGGTTCTGGACCCCTGAGGAGTCCCATTATCGCATCAACCTGCTGGAGCTCAGAGTAGTTAGACTGGCACTGTCAGCTTTCACTCCTCAGCTCTGGGGTCAAGTGGTTCAAGTCCAGATGGACAATACCATGACCATGTACTACCTCAACGAACAGGGCGGCACGCATTCCTGTCTGCTGTGCAGGGAAGTGCTCTGCATCTGCACACTCGTGAGCCATCTGGAGTCAGATCTCCTAGCCATCCACATGGCAGGAGCCTCAAACCAACTGGCGGATGCTCTCAGCCGAATAGACGAGACATCCCACGAGTGGTCTCTCTATCCAGAAGTAGCATGTACAGTCTGTTATCCCACTGGGGCAAACCACTGGTGGACCTGTTTGCCTCCAGGGAAAACACCATGCTGAGGCTGTTTCATGCCCGCCCCCCTCAGCAGGGCTTGCTGCAGGGGGATGCCTTCTCGAGGCCGTGGACCCTAGGCCTCTTCAACACCTTCCCTCCATTTCCCTTGATCCACAGGGTGCTCCTCAAGGTGAAGAGGGACAAGGTGCAAATGATTCTGGTAGCCCCAGACTGGCCACGCCAGTTCTGGTATCCAGATCTCCTCTGCCTCAGCAACAGGCCCCTGGAGCGGCTTCCAGCCTGCCCGGACCTGATCTCAATCAACCAGGGGAAGGTATTCCATCTGGACCTTCAATCCTTGCACCTCACAGCCTGGTACATGAGCAGCTAGACTTTCAGGCTTTGGGTCTTTCTGAGGATGTCCTCTCAGTGGTGGAGGCACCCAGAAAGGAATCGACCTTTAAATGTTATGCCTTCAAATGGAAAAGGTTTTCCATTTGGTATCAGTGCAAGGGCCTGGACCCTTTGTCTCTGTCCAGTCCAGTGGCTAACATTCTCGACTACCTTTGGTCTCTGTCCAAAGAAGGTCTTCAGTCATCGACCCTTAGGGTACACCGCACCCATCTCTGCTTACCGGGTGCGGGCCGGTCAGCTGGCGTTGGCACAGGAGACTGTGGTCAGGTGCTTTTTCAAAGGCCTGGATCACATATCCCCTTTGGTGCGTGAACCTCCACATCCGTGGGATCTACTGCTGGTACTGGCAAAACCGATGCACAAGTGTGAGCTGTCACACTTGTTGTGGAAGACGGCCTTCCTGGTGGCCATCCCATCTGCTAGAAGGACAGGGGAGCTCGCCGGCCTGCTGGCGTAGCGGTAGGGCTACCGCCCACAGCGCCAGCGACCTGGGTTCGGGAATGAACTCAAGCGGCTGGAGGGCTGGCTGGGGGGAGGAGGTTTGAGTGTCCAGGGGCTGATCTCCTCCTCCAGGTGGGGTGGGATGCAGGTCCCGCTGAGACACCACCACCTGGGTGACCATGGGTGGAGGTGCAGCAAGACAGCATGCACAGTAGGAAGGGGACGTCTGCCAGGAGCTGGTGCATTGGCGGCGCTGTGAGCACTCCCAGGCTCCCCGCGCAAGGATGTCCTGAGGGCCAGGACTGAGAAAGCCAAAAAGCCCTGCAATTGAGCTCCTGTAGATGGGACTCTGCTGTCCCGAGACAACCCTTGACCAGGCTTCATGGATGAGGCTGGCGACGCCTTCCGACGCACACTCGCGGGACTGAGAGTGGGATTTAAGGGAGGGGTCCTCCTCCTTCCCGACCGGGGGGTAAACCTAGGCAGGATGGGGAAGGCTCACCAGTATCCGGAGGGTGGTACCAGGGGCGGGACTATGGGAACATGCAGCCTAGGGATCCCAGAAGAGAGGAACTCAGTGCAGCGAGGAGGGGGCATAAAGAGACAATATTAAAAAATATAAATAAATAAATAAATAAATAAAAAAAGGGGAGCTCCAGGTGCTCTCAGTGGACTCCCCTTATCTGGTCTTTCACAGGGACAAGGTTGTTCTGCGCCCCACCTGAAATTCCTTCCGAAGGTGGTGTCAGAGTTTCACCTAAATCAGGTGTTGACTCTGCCGACGTACTACCCCAGTTACACCTCGAAGGTCGAGTATAGGCTCCATACTTTGGACCCGAGACTAGCTCTTTCCTATTATAAGGAGAGGACAGTGGAGATTCAGGGAGAGGATCACCAGCTGTTTGTCATCTACGCTGAAGCCACTTCTGGCAAACCTGCAGCAAAGCAGACGATTGCTCGATGGAAAACATCTTGCATTAGTCAGTGCTACGAGTTGGCGAGCAAGGAGCCTCCCAAAGGGATAAGAGCTCATTCTACCTGCCATACTGCTGCATCTGTGGCTGCTTCCAGGGACATCCCTCTCCAGGAAATCTGTCGGGCTGTTACCTGGGAGGCAGCAAACACCTTCATTACCCACTACCACATCGACCTTGAGTTACGCCAGGATGCTGGTCTACTTACACAGCCCATGACGGGATTTTGGGTAACTTTCAAGAAGTGGGCTCAAGGTTAGGGATATGATCAACAAAAGCTGAGGTGGCTCCTATTCTGGAATTACTTTAGGCAGGAGTAGACTAAACACTAGCAGTTTATACCCTGTGGATTCAAAAATCTGCTTGGGGTGCAGTTTTTGGGAATTACCTTAGAGTCTCAAGTGTGAGTAGGTTTGACAGAGTGGTCCACAGACCCAAACCAACCAGTCTACCTGTATATACCTTCCGTAGCTCCATGACACATCTTTAGAAGTATTAGCCCAGGTCTCTGAAGAACTGCTTTCTATCAGGACTTGTTTCTGATAGCTATTTATTCTGTGAGAGGACTCTGTGATCTTTCTTGAAAAGAGACTTATCTTCCATCAGGACTTTACCCTCTTCTTCCAGAGGTTAGAAACTGAATCATTGTTCCTGTCCTGAAATGTTGGAGCCAGCCAGGGTTGTGTAGTGATGTTAGAGCTTAGGGAGTGTGTCAGTCTACCTAGTAGGATGGCGTAATTACCCACTTAACCAGCAGTTGTGGCTAACCCAGAGGCAACAGACCAACTAACAGAAAATGAAATTACTGTCTGATAGAATTTCTTCTTTACCCCTCTCCTAAATACATTATTTACACCTCTCCTATACTAGTGTTCAGTGAAAACCATTTCTAGGGACATGGATATGTTGTTCAATCCACACCTATTGGCAGGTTCCTTGCCGCTTTAAATCTTGCCAGAAGGTCTTCAAGCTGGCTCCTCCCACCCACCCGGGTGGTAAAACCTTCGGCTCCACCCCATGATGCCAGATCTTTCTTACCGCTTGGAAGCTCAGGTTCCCTCCTTAGCGCTCTGTGTTTTAGGCCTAGATCCACACTCTTTGGTTAATCCGAAACTAATTTTCAAAACTTCGGTCTTTTTCCCTTGCAGCTGTGATGGACAAATCGACTCCCGGATTTCATTGGTGCTCTTGTAGGCAGAAGATGTCCCGGACTGACCCGCACTCCACGTGCGTTTACTGCTTAGGACTAGGCCACGATTTGCAGGCTTGCGATTTGTGCAAATTCTTTTCGGCTTCGGTCTTGGAGGACCACGCTACTCGACTTCTTTTGAGGCGCCCTGAAAAACGGTATCCGCCGGTAAAGTCAAAGGAGGCCTGTTGGGCGGTGTCAGCAGTGGACGCCCGTGTGAACAGTTGGAGCAGATGATCGCCCGTTAGGAGGAGGTGGCCCAGGCTGCGTCTTCTTCCTCCTCGGTCGCGGCATTTATCCCACTCTCCTTGGGCTCTTCATATACAGCTTCTTTTAAGGAGCTTTGCCAGTCCCTCTCCACCAAGGGAGAAGGACCATCAGGACATTCCAGTTGGTCCAAGAAGAAGGACTTCAAAGGTAAGTCCCACTGTCGACGTTCATGGGAGCGGGAGATATCCCCTTCACTGGATGGTCGACTTTCGACTTCGGTCGAGGTTGCGGCTAAGGCCGCTGGCTTTACGGTGTCCCCGTCAGGTCAGCCGTCCGAGACATCCGTCGACGCAGTCGAGATTTTTCTCGACCCATCGGATGGTTTGTCGACTGGTGAGGCCGACAACCCTACTTCACCGGTTCCGCCGGTGGAAACCGAGGACTTGCCTGTGCTTCCTGTGCCGGAGTTCCTGGTTAGGGTCCCTGAACCGAGGGAGGAGCGGGTTTCCCCTTCCCCTCTCTGACCCACCCTCGGAATCCCCGGAGGTCTCGGTCTCGGTCCTCTTCCAGTTCCAGCCGGTCCCGCCGACGTCGGCAGTCTCAGTCTCGGCACCATGGTAAGCAGCGGTGCCACTCATCCTCATTGTCCTATTCTGAGGATAGGCTCCGGTGCAAATTGCATCTGCGCTAGGAGGATTTAATGTGGCAGCAGCTCTTATTGTCTGGGAATAAGCCCACTCCATCGCATTCTCCAGCCATTAAGTGGCTGTCACCTGAGCGGCCAAAACAACCCCTCGTAGTCGAGGAGCCGAAACCGGCACCAGTTGTTCGGCCGAAACCGGCTGCTCCACCCATTGTGGTGGAACTTCTGCCTCTACAGCCGAAGACTGGGGCCCCAACCAAGGATTCTCGGTCGGGTCAGGGCTTGCCCCATAGGTTGTCGGTCACCCTCACTCCCGATCGACCTCAGCACGTGGAGGGTGGCTCAGGTGCTCGCCAGCTGTTCGCAGACTCCTCCGAGTCTGAAAACGATGACTCCTTGTTCTCCAGGTCACTTGACCTGGAGTCTACAGGGGATCAGTCAGTGGACGAGAGCCCATCCTCGTTTTCAGTAATGCTTCGACTCATCTCAGAGTCCACTGGGATGAAGCTCGAACCCATTTCAAAATGGGCCAGGTATCCCCTCACGGAGATACTGGACCGAGGGGATTCCCCTTCGGAGGCCTTTCCAGTGGCTAAAGCCATTGTTGGTCCGGCCCTGGAGCTGTGGCAGCGACCAGCATCTTGTCCCGCACCTTCAGCCAGGATGGCTCGAAAGTATGCGGTCCCTACCGTTCACTCTCCGGTTTCTTGGAGCACCCCTCTGCGGAGAGGTTGGTGACCGATAGCGTTTTCCGGTGTTCCGGGAGCGCTCGGGATATGGACAAACTGCCCGATAAGGAGTCCAAGAAATTGGACTACTCAGGGCGGAAGGTATACGCTGCTTCCTCCCTAGGCCGTCGTCAGGCTAGCTCGGCCATGCTGTTGGCACATTTTTCACACGCCCATTTGGGCTCCATGGACGAGGTGATTCCTCATCACCCGGCTGACCTTCAGATGACAGTCAAGCAGGTGCGGGATCAGGGAAGGGCGGTAGCTAAACAGCAGCTCCAAACTTCTTTGGACATTGCTGATTCGTGTGCCCGGTCGGTAGCGGCTGCAGTGGCCATGCGCCGCAGAGCTTGGCTGCGGATCTCCACCTTTACGGCTGATACCCAGCACAAGCTGGCAGACGTCCCCTTCTTGGATACCGACTTGTTCGGGCGTGGGGTGGAGGGTCATATCCAATGGATCGAGAAGTCCAATGCCACCTTGGACTTGGTCATGTCTGCCCAGAAGGGCAAAGGCCTCCAGCAACAGCGTAAGCCCTTTCATCCTTCAGCCCCTGCAGCACGTCCGGCCCAGCAACACCAGCATCAGGGCCAGCAGGCTCGTGCTTGGCACCCCAAAGCCAAGCCTGCTGCTTCCTCTAGCAGGAAGCCTGGAGGAAAAGGCCCAGGCGGCTCCTCTGCTGGCCCTTCCTCCAAGCCTGCCCAGTGACGGGTTGAGGGGTGTCGCTCCCAACCTCGTCACTCCTCCCCGGGTTCCCCCCATGTGGGGATGGATCCACCACTTCCTTTCCGCCTGGTCCGCTATCATTATGGACCGCTGGGTGTTGGAAATGGTAGGCAGGAGTCTGCCTCTGGAATTCGAGCAGTTCCCCTCCTATCAAGCCATCGCTCCACGGGGGGCTACGTGCTCCACAGCTTCTTTGTCGGCTTGTTGAGCCGACATTGCCTTGCTCCTTCAGAAGGAGGTGATCAAGGAGGTGGTGGACCCCCCTCCAGACCCAGGGTTTGTGTCCAGGTACTTCCTGGTCCCAAAACGGACGTGGGGCTGGTGCCCCATTCTCGACCTACACAACCTGGATAAGTTCCTAAGGTCTCGCACCTTCAGGATGGTCACTCTGGCTCAGATCATTCCATCCTTGGAACGAGGCATGTGGTTCTGTTCTCTGGACCTTCAGGATGCGTTCTTTCACATCCCAATCCATCCGTCTCACCAGCAATTCCTCCGCTTCAGAGCAGAGGGATCCTTTTATGAGTTCCGGGCCATGCCCTTCGGCCTCTCTCTCTCCAGCTCCCAGGGTCTTCACCAAATGCATGGCAGTGGTGACAGCATTCCTTCGGGGCCGAGGGGTCTGGGTGTATCCTTACTTGGACAACTGGCTGATTGCAGCCCCCTCCAGGTTGGAGGTGGAGAGGTCCCGGGATCTGGCCCTCCAGGTCTGCTCTCAGATTGGCCTCCTCATCAACGATGCCAAGTTGGAACTCGTGCCATCGCAGGTGATTCAGTTCATCGGGGCAGAGCTCGACTCTCTTCGAGCCAGAGCACGGCTCCCGGTGGACAGGGCCGGGGTCCTTTCCTCCTTTGCCCAATCATTTCTGGTTGGGCAGTTACACCCTGCCAGGGACTTCCTGTGCCTCATGGGCCTCATGGCAGCCTGCACCAGCGTGGTCCATTGGGCCCGCTAGCGTATGCGTCCCTTGCAATGGAGGCTGGCCCACCAATGGTCACAGTGCTCCGGTCCTCTGGACCAGCCAGTGTCAGTGACCCAGGAGATCTGAAATGGCCTCCAGTGGTGGCTCGTTCCAGCTCATCTGCAGGAGGAAATCCCATTTGTCCACCCCGAGCCGATGGTCACTCTGTCGACCGACGCCTCTCTAATGGGTTGGGGTGCCCATCTGGGGGAGCTCAGAGCCCACGGCATCTGGTCCCCTCAGGAGTCTCGATGCCACATGAACCTGCTGGAGCTTCGAGCGGTCCAACTAGCCCTCACTTCCTCCGCTTCGTTTGTTCAGGGTCAAGTGGTCCAGGTCCAGACGGACAACATCATGACCATGTACTACCTGAACCGACAGGGCAGGGCGCACTCTTTGCCTCTGTGCAAGGAAGCTCTCCGCACTTGGTCTCTCGTGATCAGCCTGGAGGCGGATCTCTTAGCCATCCATGTGGCAGGAGCCTCCAACAGATGCCCTCAGCCGGATACGCGCTGCTTCTCACGCGTGGTCTCTTGCCGGAGGTAGTACAAGATCTGTTCTCCCACTGGGGCACCCCTCAGGTGGACCTGTTCGCCTCCAGGGAGAATGCGAAGCTGAGGCTGTTTCACGCCGCCCCCCTGAGCAGGGCTTGCTGCAGGGGGATGCCTTCTCGAGGCCATGGACCCCAGGCCTCTTCTACGCCTTCCCTCCATTCCCCTTGATCCACAAGATGCTTCTCAAGGTGAAGAGGGGCCAGGCCCAGGTGATTCTGTTAGCTCCAGACTGGCCCCGCCAGTTCTGGTATCCAGATCTCCTCAGCCTCAGCTCCAGACTCCCGAGACGGCTCCCAGCCCGCCCGGACCTGATCTCAGTCAACAAGGGGAAGGTACTCCATCCGGACCTTCAATCCCTGCACTTGATGGCCTGGTTCCTGAGTGACTAGAGTTCCAGGCCTTGGGTCTTTCCGACAAAGTCCTCAATGTTGTTGAGGCATCCCGTAAGGAGTCGACCAGAAAATGCTATGCCTTCAAATGGAAGAGATTCTCTATTTGGTGTCAAGGCAAGGGGTTGGACCCTTCCTCCTGTTCATTGGCTAGCATTCTGGACTACTTGTGGTCCCTTTCTCAGCTAGGGCTTCGGTCGACGACTCTTAAGGTGCACCTGGCAGCCATCTCTGCTTACCGGGCGTGGGCTGGCAAGCAGTCAATGGTGCAGGAGAAGGTGGTCAGGTGCTTTTTCAAAGGCCTTGATCACATATCCCCTCCAGTGCGAGAACCTCCACCTCCATGGGATCTACTGCTGGTAGTGGCTAAGCTCACGGGCAAGCCATTCCAACCGATGCACAGGTGTGATATCTCTCACCTGTCGTGGAAGACCGCCTTCTTGGTGGCTATCATGTCAGCCAGAAGGATGGGAGAGCTCCAGGCACTTTCCATCGAGTCTCCTTATCTGGTCTTCCATAGGGACAAGTTGTCCTCTGCCCCACCGAAATTCCTTCCGAAGGTGGTGTCGGAGTTTCACCTTAACCAGGTGTTGACTCTGCCAGTGTTCTACCCCAGTCACACCTTGGAGGCCGAATATAGGCTCCATACTCTGGACCCTAGAAGAGCGCTCTCTTATTATAAGGAGTGGACAGCTGAAGTTCGGGGAGAGGTTCACTAGCTGTTTGTCACCTACGCTGAAGCTGCACGTGGCAGACCTGCAGCCAAGCGGACGATAGGCAGGTGGGTCACCTCCTGCATAGATCTCTGCTATAGGTTGGCGGGCATGGAGCCTCCCAAAGAGATAAGAGCTCATTCTACCCGCCATACCGCTGCTTCGGTAGCTGCTTCCAGGGGCGTCCCTATCCAGGAAATCTCCAGGACTGCTACCTGGAAGTCAGCACACACCTTCATTACCCACTGCCACATTGACCTTGAGTCATGCCGGGATGCTGGTTTTGGGACCTTGGTTCTCCAGTCCTTATTCCCTAAGTAGGGGGTGCGTGCCTTGGCTCCCTCCTCCTGGAGAACCGATAGGAGTCTGCCAATAAATGTGGATTGAACAACATATCCACATCCCTAGAAATACAAGTTACTCACCTCTAACAGGAGTTCTAGGAGTGGTATATGTTGTTCATCCACACAACCCAACCGACCTCCCTGACTTTGACGTGCAACCTGGCTTCCAGCGGGCTAGATCTGACGTCATGGGGCGGAGCAGAGTTTTACCACCCGGTGGGTGGGTGGAGGAGCCAGCTTGAAGACCTTCTAGCAAGATTTAAAGCGCAAGGAACCTGCCAATAAGTGTGGATGAACAACATATACCACTCCTAGAACTCCTGTTACAGGTGAGTAACCTGTATTTCCCCACCCCCCTACTATACCTAGTCATCAGCTGGTACCTTTTAAAGGTGAAACTTGGCATTCAGTTTGTGCACTGGACACTCACCATCAGAATATTCAGACCTGCCTGACACTTGTCAGTACCAGTTTGGGGGGGGCCGGTGGACTCCTTTGACCAGTTCAATGATCATTTCGGACATCCTTAAAGAGTTTCAACCCAGTGTAACAGAACAGTGGGTAGGTTTAACAGGATGTGTGTGTGTGTGTGTGTGTGTGTGTGTGTGTGTGTGTGTGTGTGTGGATCAGAAGTAGAAGCGTGGAAGTGACCCTTATCTTGTATAGGTCTTGATTTTCCCCCACCTTCGAGAGTACCATGTGAGGTTCTGGAGACCTGTACCTGTGGAAGGATGGAGGGTGGAGTCCATGGAGAGGAAGGCAACTAAATTGATCCAGGATCTAAGGAGAAAAATTAAGTGGAAAGGTTGAGAGACCTCAACATTTATACCCTGGAGATAAGAAAGAGAGAAGAGTGGCATATTAGAAACCTATAAATATCTCAATGGGATAAACTGTAAACTGAAATGAATTGTTCAACCTAAGTGGATATACAAGAACAAGGGATAATCCAATGAAGTTTGCTGGGGGGTTTTCAAACGGGATATCTGAAAGTTCTTTTCTTACAGAAAGAGTGGTGGACAGATGGAACAAGCCATGTAGTGAGATGCTCTGTGCTAAAGCAGTGGTAGTTTCAGGCAAGGTTGGGGCAGGCACAGGTACCTGAAAAGATTGGGGGAGGTTAGAGAAGGGGAGGGTAACAAGGGGATGGATGGCCAGTAAGGTCATCTCACACACATTGGGCAGGGCTGGGCAGACTGGATGGGCCTTTATCTGCTGTCATGTTCTATATTTAAGCAATAAGGCATGACAGGGTGTGTATTATTAAAGGAATAATGCTCAATAGGGTGGGTGTTATGCTAGGATAACATCCTGCCTCAGGTGGTTGGGCCCGAGGTCGCAGGCCGAGGGAATCCCAACACCCAAGAAAGGATGTTATCCCAGCATAACACCCACCCTGGAGGGCATTATTCCTATTATACAATGGCTCATCTACACAGATTTAAAAAAAAAATAACAATAGTGTTTTTAATAGTTCTATTGTAATTTCTTTATTGTGGAAGCATATTAGTTTACAAAATGGTTCCATGTACCATTTCTCCAGTATATGGAGCTGTACCTTGTGGGTGTGTGGGTGTGTGTGTGTGTGGGGGGGGGGTGTTGTAATGCTGTAGCTGTCATGCACACACACAGATCATGTCTGTGTTTTCACATTTGGTTTAACTTTCCATTACAGGACAGATCTGAGGATGTCTGAAGAGTTGGAGAAGCGGACTGTATTTTACTTAGGCGAGCCCCAAGCCATATCAAACCTTCCGAATTGACAGACTGGGTAAAAGGGGTGGCGGCTGCCTCATCTACATTAGCAACTTGCTCAACGGAAATGTGCTCCCCATTACCAATAGGGCTGATGACCATGAATTATTAGCAGTTAATATCCAATGTGGCCAGAATAGTAAATCACTTGTAATCACCTCTGTATACTTACCTCCCAAAAAGGCCAGTGAGGGCCTCACCAAAGTGTTGGATGCCCTGATACCCCTTAGCAAGGACCATGAACTCATCATCACTGGGGACTTTAATATTAACTGGCTCAGTAATGAGGCAATCCACCTGAGGGATGCCATGGCTAATCTGTGTCTCACGTAGGTAATCATGGAACCCACAAGGAGGAATTACAAGTCAGGCAATAGTACCCTCATTAACCGGATACTCTCTAACTCCCCTACCAGGATAACAGTGGTAACAGTGCAGCCAGATACCTTGCGTGATCACTCCCCAGTTACTCTTAGGTGATCCAACAAGCAAAAGAAACCTCCACCCATCACGGTTGAAAGCGGGGTTCTCAGGCGAGGACAGCCAGGGTGTTTCAAAGCTGCCCTGGTGTACTTTGGTCACCCGTAGATGTACTGCCTGATCCTGACCTAGCCCTGAACTTCTTTGTTGACAGTTTCAACATTATTTATAACAAATTTGGCCCGCTCAAAAAAAAAAAAAGGAAATTGTGAGGCTACAACAACGGGTGAATTACCGGTGATCTTCTTGCTCTGATGAGGGAGACAGATGATCTCTGGGCAAAAGCCAGGTCCTCCAGGAAAATAAATGACTATCAGTCCTACAGGGCCTCCAGAAACAGATGTACACATCTCATCAGGTGAGCAAAGGTAAACTACCACGAGGATCAGCTGCACAATGGTTGGGCAGACGGTAAGAAGTTTTGGAAGAATATAAATAACCTCCTTGGGAAGGAAGAGAAAAAACACCTCAGTTGTTCAACCTAAATGGATTGTCCATAATGGACTCGCGGGTCATAGCTGAGTCATTTAATGCCTCTTTCACAGACCTAAGCTCTGTCCTTCCACCTGACTATCTGAAGCTAGAGAATGATCAACTAAATAACAAACCAGCAACGTTTAACCACCCTAACTTCTACTTCAGGAGGGTGACAACCAAGGATTCAAGGTCCTACATAATGAAAGCCATACCTCTCAACCTCTCAGCATTAAAAAGCATGGCACTGGCCTTCAAAAATCATAGCAAAAGGTCAAAATGTGTAGCAGTTTCTTATTTAAACAATCGTATGTCTACAGATAGTGGGCCACATATAGTTAGTGATAAGGAATGTTTCCAACAACATAGTTCAATGATGTAATAGTTTGTGTGTCCAGAAATAGCTCTAACATTATGAGAAACATCAGTAAACCTGTGCGGGGCAAGGGTAGGTTTGAGTGTGAAAATCATAGTGCTATGTGAAATTCATAGCAGTTGAGAGGTATGATGAAAGCCTTGAGCAAGACTAGGATGGGAAGCGATGGGGTCAATATGAAGCTGGTAGCACCTGTCCTTGATGAACTCATGGTCCCTGTCACCAAATGTTTTATCAAATATCTCACACTTGCCAACTTCCCAATAATTTGGAAACAAGCTCTGGTAACGCCAGTTTCTAAGAATGTGGATAGGTCCAACATTTCTTAACTATAGGCCCATATCAATCCCCTCCCCACTATCTAAAGCACTGGAAAGGATTGTGACGGACCAAATAACCGATTATCTTCATAAGTACCAACTGCAATGTCCCCAGCAACATGGCTTCCAAAAGAATTGCAGCACCGCCACCAATCTGATCGATTACACGAGAAAGGGTCCTGAAGGAACTGGAAGTAATAAGAGTTGATAAAGCAATGGGGCCAGATGGGATGCACCCCAGGGTCCTTAAAGAACTGAGAGGTGGTGGCTGAACCTCTGGCTATCCTGTTTAGCCGATCACTGGAAACAGGGGAGGTACCCAAAGACTGGAGGACAGCAGATGTAGTCCCCTTATACAAACGTGGGAACAAAGAGGAAGCAGGGAACTACAGACCAGTCAGCCTCACCTCGGTAACATAGAAACATAGACTTTGACGGCAGATAAGGACCGCTTGGCCCATCTAGTCTGCCCATTTCTCTACCTACAGGATAGGCCGCAGATCCTAGTTAACCAACAGCCTATTTGTTCCTACCACCCACAAGAATTGCCTTATGTCTGTCCCATGCATTCTTGAATTCTCCCACAGTTTTAGACCCCACAACCTCATCAGGAAGGCTGTTCCATGCATCCACTACCCTCTCTGTGAAATAATACTTCCTCACTTGCCCTAGACACTCTCCTTCTATCTTTAAATTGTGTCCCTTGTTCTTGCAAGTCTCTTTTCTGAAAGATGCTACCCTCTCGGACTTTGTTGATTCCACTAAGGCACTTAAAGTTTCTATCATGTCCCCCTCTCCCTTCTTTCCTCAAGGGTATACATATTAAGCTCCTTTAGTCTCTCCTCATACGGCTTCTCTTGCAGACCCTGCACCATTTTAGTTGCCCTCCTCTGGACTACCTCTATCCTGTCTATGTCTTTATGGAGATGGGGTCTCCAGAACTGGACACAGTACTCAGATGGGGTCTCACAACTGTCTGTACAGAGGGATAACGACTTCCTGTTTTCTGCTGCTGTTGCCTCTCCTATACATCCCAGTATACCCCCACCCCTCCCACATTGCTTGCTAACCTTAAGGTCATCTGATATGATTACCCCAGGTCCCTTTCCTTTTTGTTGTTGTTACTACCTCCCCACCCATTGTGTATTCTTCCCCTGGGTTCTTGTTTCCCAGGTGCATTATTTTGCACTTCTTTGCATTGAATCCTAGCTGCCATACTTCTGACCATTCCTCCAAAAAAATCCAAACGAACTCACTGTGAGCAATAGTCCAGTTGTCAACCATGCAGCTCTCTAAAGGGCAGCCAGCCCATATCGAAACAGAAATGCCAAAGTAGAGAGCGTAAAAAAACCTTGAAGCACGCAATAACAAATAATATAATGGCAAAGTGAAGACCCAAAGACCAAAATATTGTAGGTGTTCATAATAGAAACACACACTGGTTTTCATAAGGTCAACACAAATATAGCAACATGTACAAAGTGCTCTGACTGCTGCAAAAAAAGGAAAACACCCCTAGCGCCTTGACTCACACGAGTCTTCAGAGGGGGTACTAGAACCAATCATGGGCTTCTTTATAAATACTTAATTAATTAATAATTTATAGGCCCAATTTTAATTTAAAGTGATAAACACCAAAGAAAGAGAGACATATACCAAACAATTATCACAATAGAGAAATAGGACCTAATAAGTTTTCTAAAAAAATATATTTCCAAAGTCTTACACACATCTACAGATTTTTTGAAGTAGTTAGGTCTGTATCCCATTAGTATCCTAAAATAAAGAAATAAGAAAAAACACATTAATATTTCTAACATTCCAATACAAAACGAACCATTTAAGGAACCAGGCTACTAAGGTAACAATTAAATTCAATATTAGGGAAAGACTTCCTTCAGATCTTAAGAAATGGTTTAATATCCCACTTATCATTAAGCCCATATGGTTTCATAGAATTCAACTTAAAGATCTATATACATTCTCTTTTCAAGAGTTCATTTGCTAGATTCCCTCCTAGTGGCAAGTTAGCAACATGTTCTAACCCCATAAATTTCAAATGACATGGGTCAGAGTTATGGCACAGGATAAAGTGCGACCCTATCGGAGTGTCCTGATGACCATTTAGAATTGATCTAACGTGCTCCTGGATTCTTAATTTTAAAGATCTTATAGTTTTGCCGATATACAGCAAATCACAGGAGCACCATAGAACATATACCACATACGAAGTGTCACATGTAATCAATTCCCGTACATCAACTGTGATACCTTGTTCTTTAGAGTGTTCAAAATTTTACTTGTTACACTATATTTGCAGATGTTACATCTTTTACAAGAAAAAAATCCATTTAGTCTTTTTGGTAACCAAGAACCTGTATCAGAAACACCACTCTTTCTTTCCCTACTATGTACTACCATATCTCTGATGTTCTTAGCCCTACAAAACGATACCCGTGGTTTAGGACCCACTGCCTGCCCCACCGTTTCATCTTCAGTTAGTATAGGCCAGTATTTGAATACAGTACTGCCTATTCTGCCTGCAACATGGTTAAATTCAGTGACAAAGCTGCAGATCTCAACATCAGAACTGTTTTTCCTTTTTGTCAAAACATCTTCCCTGTCCATCTCTCTAACCCTATCTAGCGTTTTAATAAGAAACCCTTTCTCATAACCTCTATCTAGAAATCTGGACAACAACTCACTCGATTGAATGTCAAAATCAATATTTGTACTGCAGACAGCTTTTATACGCATAAACTAACTAAAAGGGATAGATTCTTTCAGTTCGGGGGATGGGCACTGTCAGCATGGAGTAGAGAATCCGTAGCAGTTTCTTTCCTAAATGTCTTTGATTTGATGACATAGTTATTATCAGTATTTTCACTTATCAAATTTAAGTCCAAGAAATTAAGATTCTTAGAATCAAAGGCATAAGTAAATCTCGGGTTCAATTCATTATCATTCAGATTGTCGATAAACGAGCGAGCTTCACTCTTGTTCCCTCTCCAGATGCATATGATGTCATCTATAAAACGATACCATCTCACAATATGTTTCAAAAAAAGATTTCTACTCCCATTGATATTGTTATTGCGTGCTTCAAGGTTTTTGTTGCACTCTCTACTTTGACATTTCTGTTTCGATATGGGCTGGCTGCCCTTTAGAGAGCTGCATGGTTGACAATTGGACTATCGCTCGCAGTGAGTTCGTTTGGATTTTTTTGATTTGCCTGAGTATTTCACTGCTGAACAAGAGTGCTGCGAGGGGGCAGCTTCTGTCCTTTGGATTTACCTTAAACCTTGGGTGATATATTTGCTGCAATTGATCCCTGTCCTAGTGAAATTATCTCTCGCTCTAAGGATTGCTATAATGAATGCCACACCTGGAGGTAATTATCTGAGCGAAGAGATTAATTTGACAGGGCAGAAGAGAACCTGCTACTTTTGAGGAAAGGAGACGAACATCAGAGAAAAACTGATTAAGGCACAAGGATCGCCTATAAATTCTGCAAATACTGAAGACAATATCAGGAATGACTTTATTAAGTTGGAATCCCTATTGATCAAGGACATAGAGTTAGCATTTAACATTAGCACCCTTGAAGAGTATATTAACCGAGAACAAGCTCCAAGAGGCTTAAGGGTCTCTGTAACTCTTTCTTGTGGTCTTGAGAATTTTACCTTCAAAGAAGAGTGGCTACAAGCTGCGGCTAATTGCTCAAAGATCTTTTTGGAACTTTTGATTAAAGATGATTTGCTTAAACATGCAGAGCTACAAAAAGATTTAAAATCTATTCAAGACACTGTGTTGAAATATAAAGATTGCATCGAATTCAATGATTATAATTTACAGTTGAATAATAAAATCAGGGATCACGAAGCTGAAGTTATTCAAAGAAAAATTACCAAATTAAAAAGGGATGCAAATGATTATGAACGTGGTAATATATTGAATTGGGGCAAAATTTGCTTTTAGAGCAGGGGTCGATCGAAATCAAAAGTTAGATTTTCTAATAGATTAAGCCCTGAAACGATAACTACAAGAACAAAAGAAGATAAGTTAAAACAACCAGTGCAGAGAAAATCAAATTTTCAGAAACGTCCTGCCCCACAAGAACTAACAAAAGAAAGACCAGGAGAGGAAAACGTGGGGGAGGGCACAAGCGGAATCAGTGGGACAGAACGGATTTTGAGAGAGAGAAAGCGGAACATTGTTTACAGATATTGAATTTATCAAATAAAACTCTGGATGCTTATGAAGAGGTGGTACTAAATAAAGGTCTCAGTTTTGTTCCCACACCCCAAGTTAATCCTTTCCAGATATATGTAGATCTGCAGAAGTTTTTTAGGAAACTGCATCTAAAAGTACATTTTCAGAAACAGAAGCAAGAAGCCTGCATGGAGTTTAATAATATAAGGACTACGAATATTTCGGATGATTCTGATTTGGATATACTTCTATCAGAAATGAATTGCTTTCCAAGAGACGATAATTCCCTTGATCTTAATTTTGGTATTGTGCCAGAAATGTTACCCGACTTTGTGGACCCTTTATGTTCGAGTCCCACCGAGATGAAGTTTGAGTTCGACCAGGATCTTGAAGCCCTACAGCATTTATTTTTGGAACAGAATGCCACCTCTTTTCCTGTATCGAGACCAAGAGGTAACAGTGTTCTCGATGCAGGGTATGAATTTAGGAAATTGAGAGAAAGACTCTTTCACCCTGTGTCTCAATTTTGTCCTAAAATCTTTAATAATTCAATTCTTGTTTATGAGAAAATTGTAGTTAAGCAAGTATTTGATTTACTTCGCATGAATAGTATACCGAGGAGATTTAACCTTAACCATGAAGAACGAAAAGCTTTGATTAATCTCTGTCAGGACAAAAGTATTGTGCTGAAACCCGCTGATAAAGGGGGCAATATTGTGGTTATGAGCAAAGACATGTACTCTGAAATGGTACTAAAATTGCTAGCAGATAGAACTAGTTACAAGTTGCTCTCTAGTAACCCAACATCTGAATATAGGAAACATTTGAATATATTATTGAGACAAGCAGTAACAGATAATTTAATCACTGAAGCAGAATACGGCTTTTTATGGAAGGAGTTTCCTGTCGTTCCATGATTTATGCACTGCCGAAAAGTGCATAAGAACATGGAAATGCCTCCTGGACGTCCTATAATTGCAGGCATTGATTCTTTAACTCAGAATTTGGGTAAATTTGTTGATTTTTTTCTGCAGCCATTTGTTTCTAACCTTGTCTCACATATACAGGACAGTTCAGACTTACTGAGAAAATTACAAACAGTTGAATGGGAACATGATTTCTGTTGGTTGGGGATTGACGTGGAGTCACTATATACTAGTATTATTCATCATGACGGCATTCGGGGCGGTTGAGAGATTTCTACTTCAGTCCCCAAACAGTGATATACCAGTAGAATTCATTTTAGAATCACTTACATTTATCTTGACACATAATTTTTTTTGAGTTTGAAGGGACGTTCTATCAGCAACAACGTGGCACAGCTATGGGAGCTTCTATGGCCCCGAGTTATGCAAATTTGTTTTTAGGAGGGTGGGAGATGGATTTTGTGTTCAGTGGGAGTAGAAATCTTTTTTTGAAACATATTGTGAGATGGTATTGTTTTATAGATGACATCATATGCATCTGGAGAGGGAACGAGAGTGAAGCTCGCTCGTTTATCGACTATCTGAATGATAATGAATTGAACCTGAGATTTACTTATGTCTTTGATTCTAAGAATCTTAATTTCTTGGACTTAAATTTGATAAGTGAAAATATTGATAATAACTATGTCATCAAATCAAAGACATTTAGGAAAGAAACTGCTACGAATTCTCTACTCCATGCTGACAGTGCCCATCCCCCGAAACTGAAAGAATCGATCCCTTTTAGTCAGTTTATGCGTATAAAACGTAATTGCAGTACAAATATTGATTTTGACATTCAATCGAGTGAGTTGTTGTCTAGATTTCTAGATAGAGGTTATGAGAAAGGATTTCTTATTAAAACGCTAGATAGGGTTAGAGAGATGGACAGGGAAGATGTTTTGACAAAAAGGAAAAACAGTTCTGATGTTGAGATCTGCAGCTTTGTCACTGAATTTAACCATATTGCAGGCAGAATAGGCAATATTGTATTCAAATACTGGCCTATACTAACTGGAGATGAAACGGTGGGGCAGGCAGTGGGTCCTAAACCACGGGTATCGTTTTGTAGGGCTAAGAACATCAGAGATATGGTAGTACATAGTAGGGAAAGAAAGAGTGGTGTTTCTGATACAGGTTCTTGGTTACCAAAAAGACTAAATGGATTTTTTTCTTGTAAAAGATGTAACATCTGCAAATATAGTGTAACAAGTAAAATTTTTGAACACTCTAAAGAACAAGGTATCACAGTTGATGTACGGGAATTGATTACATGTGACACTTCGTATGTGGTATATGTTCTATGGTGCTCCTGTGATTTGCTGTATATCGGCAAAACTATAAGATCTTTAAAATTAAGAATCCAGGAGCACGTTAGATCAATTCTAAATGGTCGCCAGGACATCTGGATAGGGTCGACTTTATCCAGTGCATAACTCTGACCCATGTCATTTGAAATTTATGGGGTTAGAACATGTTGCTAACTTGCCACTAGGAGGGAATCTAGCAAATGAACTCTTGAAAAGAGAATGTATGTGGATCTTTAAGTTGAATTCTATGAAACCATATGGGCTTAATGATAAGTGGGATATTAAACCATTTCTTAAGATCGGAAGGAAGTCTTTCCCTAATATTGAATTTAATTGTTACCTTAGTAGCCTGGTTCCTTAAATGATTCGTTTTGTATTGGAATGTTAGAAATATTAATGTGTTTTTTCTTATTTCTTTATTTTAGGATACTAATGGGATACAGACCTAACTACTTCAAAAAATCTTTAGATGTGTGTAAGACTTTGGAAATATATTTTTTTAGAAAAACTTATTAGGTCCTATTTCTCTATTGTGATAATTGTTTGGTATATGTTTCGCTTTCTTTGGTGTTTATCACTTTAAATTAAAATTGGGCCTATAAATTATTAATTAATTAAGTATTTATAAAGAAGCCCATGATTGGTTCTAGTACCCCCTCTGAAGACTCGTGTGAGTCGAGGCGCTAGGGGTGTTTTCCTTTTTTGCAGCAGTCACGAGCACTTTGTACATGTTGCTATATTTGTGTTGACCTTATTAAAACCAGTGTGTGTTTCTATTATGAACACCTACAATATTTTGGTCTTTGGGTCTTCACTTTGCCATTATATTATTTGTTATTGCGTGCTTCAAGGTTTTTTTTGCGCTCTCTACTTTGGCATTTCTGACCATTCCTCCAACCTTGCCTAGTCCCTTTTCATCCTTTCCACGCCTCCTTGTGTATCCACCCTGTTGCAGATCTTTGTGTCATCTGCAAAAAGGCATACTTTTCCTTCCAGTCCCTCTGCAATGTCACTTATAAAGACATTAAAAAGGACTGGACCCAATACTGAACCCTGCGGTACCCCACTAGTAACC
Source organism: Neoceratodus forsteri (assembly GCA_016271365.2). Lineage (NCBI taxonomy): Eukaryota > Metazoa > Chordata > Ceratodontiformes > Ceratodontidae > Neoceratodus > Neoceratodus forsteri. The sequence goes on from CM057449.1 coordinate 486,864,721, forward strand.
CCTCTTTCTTCAGAGTGGACTCCATTTACAATTACCTTCTGTGTCCTGTTGTGCAGCCAATGTTTTACCCAGGCTACCACCCTGGGACCCACTCCCAGGCTGGTTAATCTGACTATTAATCTTTTGTGTGGGACTGTGTCAAATGCCTTGCTAAAGTCTAGGTAGGCCATGTCCACAGCCCCTCCCTGGTCTACTACTTTGGTCACCCAGTCAAAGAAATGTATTAGATTAGTCTGACATGACCGTCCGCTGTGAACCCATGCCTTGGGTCCTGTGCTCCACTGGCCTCTAGGTACTCAACTATTCTTTCCTTCAGAAGTGACTCCATCACTTTCCCTACCACAGAGGTCAGACTGACAGGTCTGTAGTTTCCTGCCTCTGTCTTGGTCCCACTTTTGTGAAGGGGAATCACATCTGCCTTCCTCCAGTCCTCGGGTACCACACCATCCTCCCATGATTTATTAAAAAGAGTAGCCAGTGGTTTCACTAGTTCCTCCTTAATTCTTTTAGAATTCTGGGTGAATTCCATCAGGACCCATTGCTTTGTCCACCTTCAGTTTTAGGAGTTCTTGCAGAACCCTTTCTTCTATAGAAAGGACTGGGATCGACCCCCTATCAAAGAGTGCTTCTGTTAATTGGATTAAGCACTCCCCTCCTCTTTGTGAATACTGAGCAGAAATACTGTTCAGTATCCCTGCTTTTCACTGTCTCCTCTGCCCACCCACCGTTCATTCTATTCAGCCTCACTATCCCTCCCTTTGTCTTTCTCAGCCGCTGATGTACCTATAAAGGTTTTATCCCCTTTAACTGAGTTGGCTATCTTTTCCTCAGTTTGGGCCTTTGCTATTCTGACTTCCCTCCCTGCTTCCTTCTGCCTTAACTGGTACAGCTCTCTGTCCTGCTCCTTCTGTGTTTCCTTATACTTCCGGAATGCTATCTTTTTCTTCCTGACTTTCACAGCCACCTCTTTTGAGAACCATAGTGGCGTAGTGGGGAAGATCATGGAAGCAGTACTGAAGGAGAGATTGGTGGAACATCTGGTTGTCAGTGGACTACAGGACCCAAGGCAGCATGGTTTTACCAGGGGGAGGTCATGTCAGACCAACCTTGTTGAATTTTTTTGACTGGGTGACTAAGGAGGTGGATCGGGGAGGGCAGTGGACATGGCCTATCTGGACTTCAGCAAGGCCTTTGACACTTTGCCACAAGACTATTACACAAACTGGGGAATATGGGTGTGGGCAGAACAGTAGTGTGGTGGGTAGGTAACGGGCTGGGTGGCAGGACACAGAGGGTGGTGGAAATGGCTGTCACTCCACAGAGGAATAGTGACCAGTGGGGTACCACAGGGATCAGTGCTGGGACCGGTCCTATTCAACATCTTCATCAGTGACATGGCTCAGGACCTAGAAGGCAGAATTTCACTGTTCGCTGATGACACAAAGCTCTGTAACAGAGTAGACACACCTGAGGTGTAGACAGAATGAGAAGGGACCTGCAGGAAACTTGAAGAATGGTTAGGGGTTTGGCAGTTGAAATTCAATGCAAGGAAGTGCAAGATAATGCATATAGGGCACAAAACCCTGGCACAATATATCAGTTGGGGGTGAGGATATAGCATGCACCAAGCAGGAAAGGGATCTTGGGGTTATCATCTCTGATGACCTCAAGGTAGGAAACAGTGTGACAAGGCAGCAGGTAAAGCAAATAGGATGCTGGGATGTATAGGCAGGGGCATTACCAGCAGGAAAAGGGAGGTCATAATTCCACTATACAAGACACTAGTGAGGCCCACCTGGGTACAGTGTACAGTTCTGGAGACCATACCTCGTGAGGACATAGACAGGGTAGAGATGGTTCAGAGGAGGGCAACAAAGATGGTGCATGGATTGCATCAGAAGTCCTATGAAGACAGGTTGAAGGAACTGAACATGTACTCCCTGGAGGAGAGGAGGAGAGAGGGATACGATAGAGACATACAAGTATCTTACAGGGAGGAACAGGGTGCAGGAATACACTATTTTTAAGTGAAAAGATGTTCCAGGACTAGAGGCATGGGATGAAGTTGGAGGAGGACGATTCAGAGGAAACATGAGGAAGAATTTCTTCACAGAACAGGTGGTGGACAAGTGGAACACCCTGCCAGGGGAAGTGGTGGGGGCTGAAACAATCACTGGATTTAAGAATGCATGGGATAGACATAAAGGAATTCTGGAGGTCAGGGGTAAGGGGCAACAGACTTCTAGGAAAACATAAACTGAACTTACGAGCTCAAATGGGCAGACTGGGTGGGCCATAGGCCCTTATCTGCCGACACTGTCTATGTATCTATGATTTCTCCAACTCTGTGCACCAAGCCCTTGATGAAGGCAAATTAACTGACTCAGTCTTTATAGACTTATCAAAGGCTTTTGACACAGTTAATCACCCCCTCCTCCAGACTCAACTTAAAACCTGGGAATGGCCTCAAATGCAGTAGCCTGGTTCTAAGGCTACGTGTCCCATAGATCCCAAAAAGTCAGAATTGGCAAAGTTGTATCAGACTGTAAAGAAGTGTTCATGGGCATTCCCCAAGGGTCAGTTCTGGAACCCCTCCTATTTTGCACGTTTTTGAACGATCTTCCTAAGGCTTGTAACAGTAAAATCATCCTGTATGCAGATGATGCTGTTCTCCTCGGCAGTAACCCCCACAGTGGATATTTTTAAGGCCTGTTTAAAGACTTTTCTTTTTTCCCAAGCTTTTGATATCTAGATTAGCATATACAGTAAAGACTGTGACTGTAATAGATTTATTTATTTAATTTGTATAAAAGTCTGTGTTTTTAAAACTCTGTTTAAAATTTTGTACGGCGCCCAGAGCCTCCGGGATTGGGCGTCTTTTAAATAAATGTTGCCTTGCCTTGCCTTGAGCATCTAGAACAGGAACTCCAGACCTCATTTCATAAGCTTGAGGATTGGTTCAGTGCACATAAGCTTTTGCTCAATTATAAAACAACAAAAACATGCTCTTATCCAGCCCACAGCTGAAGAGAAGATTCCCTGTCCTATTCATCAAAAACAAAGCCAAGGACCCACTTGAATAGGTTCACTCATTTAGGTAGGTACTTGGGGTCACTATTGATGATACCCTATCTTATGTGCACCATATTGATATGGTGGTCAAGGCTATTAATTCCAAGCTAGGTGTCTTATGTAGACACCGGAAAAAACTCGCACCAAATGTCCTCCATCTGTCACTAGCTCGATTTTTATCCATCATAGACTATGGGCTAGTGGCCTATGGACCAGCTATGAATACTGCTCTACAGCGGGTGGTGACTGCCCTAAACAAGGCATGTAGACTAGCCACTGGTGCCGACCGTTTCACTCGCACCTTCTCTCTGTATACTCAGGATGACTGGCTGTTTCTGGAGCACAGAATAAAATTCTAAACCTGCCTACTCGGCAAGAAGGCGTTCCTGGGCTCAGCCCCCACCCCCCCGCATCTCAGACCTTTTCAACCAAGCTGACTCAAAGTACGAAACCAGGAGTAAGGTGTTGGGTGCACTTGCTGTTCCATTCTGTAGAACCACACTTGGTCAACGAGCCTTCATCTATGGAGACCCTCTTTGGCTTAGTGAGTGCCTGGAAGTCACACACACAACTACAAGCCTATTAGCCTTTAAGACCAAACTTAAAAAAATATCTCCTCTCCAAGAACACCTATGACTGTCCTAGGGACACCTAAGTTGGCTCTGGCTCCATGGACTCTCCTCTAAGCTGTTCTGCACTTGCCTATATCGTCCACCCCTCAACATCATCATTTCCCCCCACACACACCCTCAGTCCCTCCCCACCTCCTTCTCTATCTGTGCAGACTTCATCCCGTATCTTTCTGACCCCCTCCTCTCACTCCTTTCCACCCTAACTCCTTGCAACCTCTCATCACCTTGGCCCCTCCTTTTTTTTTTTTTTTTCTGCCCCTTTCGCATTCTCCAGCCTTTCCCATGGTTGCATCTCCTCCCCTACTTTCTGATCGACCGTCTTCTACCTGACTGCTAACCTTTCTCCCCCCCCCCCGCTATCCCCTTCTCCCACCTACTTGAGGTGCTCCCCTGTACCCATTACACCCATTACTGCCATTGATAAATGTTTCTTTACCTTGCTGCCTTTGTTGATTGTTACTGTTGTTCTCGGTGACTTGTTTGTAACCATTGCTGTATATGATGTGTATTCAACTATTGTACTGTCTCTGACATGGAACCTTTGTAAAAGAGCTCCTGCTCAAAGGTTGTTTCTGAATAATAAATAAATAAATAAATCTTTGTGCAGTCACGTTCTGTTACAGATAGGATCAGAGGATGTCTGCAGAGTTGGAGAGGCGTACTTTATTTAATTTGTGCAAGTAAAGAAAGCTTTTTTTAATTTTTCATTAAAAAAATGTTGTTTTTACTGCTGTGACAGTGAGAGACTTAAAGCAAGCAGCAGGGGTAGGGAAAGACAGTTGTGTGCTATCCTTTTCTTAAAGTGCTCGGCCCGCTTGGTCAATTTTTTCTTCAGGGTGGGAAACCGGGCCTTGGGGGAGAGCACACTATGACTTGATGGGAGGGAGGTTTTTACTTTTGTTTAAAAATAAAGTAGCTGGGAACACTGAAGCTGGCTGGTGAATGGGGATCAGTAAAGCTGGTTCTGGAGCGAGAAGACAGTGAAGCCGATCCCACTGATGGTTTTACATTTGGATTATTTTACGTGAAATATAACTGAGTTAACTTATTGGCTGATGGAAGTTGCTACTTTTTTTTTTTTTTTTTTAAACCATGAACGAGGAGTTGTGCATGTGGTTCTCCTGGTACAGTGGTTGTGTGTTTTGTACAGGGAGATTAAAGAAATACACACCTTCCGTGTGTTTACAGTCGGGAGCGCTGATTGCTAGTGGGGCGGATAGCACTATTGGAAACATGGTTGTCACTTTCAGTGGGAGCGTGAAGGAACGTACGGCTGTAGATGTGTTTTTTTTTTTTTTAACTTTTCATGCGGTCATGACTGTACTGGGGCTAGAGCCGGAATGTTATGCTGGGATAACATCCTAGGTCCAGTTCCAGTCTGACCAGTCAGGGACCAGGATTCTCTCTTGCCATTGTATAATTAAGCAATAAGCCATGAGGGGGTGTAGGTTATCAGGGGATTTACCACGACTGGAGTGGGTAAATCCTCGCCAGCCATGGTAAATCCCCCCGATAACCCACATCCTCAGAGTGACTTATTGTGATTATACCAAGGTAAATTTTTTTTACTATAATAAAATACAAATATTAAAGAGGTTGCTTTGTTTTATTTTTACTGTATTTATTCCTGTGCTGCGGAGGATTAGGATTAGGAGTAGGATTATTTGCTCATCAACAGCCATTGATTATCAGAGGATTTACACCGGTGGTAAACTGCCAGTCTGAAAATGTCATTGGCTGTTCACTTATGTCCATGGTATAATGTTAATAACATCACACCTGTGGTGGTTGAAGCACGAGGCCGTAGGCCGAGTGCGTTCAACACCTGAGGTGTGACATTATTGCACAATAACACACATCCCTGGAGTGCCTTATTGCTATTATACTATTGCTCATTTGTTAATTAAAAAAGAAAGAAAAAAAGTACATTATTTTTTTATTTTTATTTTGTGGGTGTAGCTATATGTAAAAAAAAAAAAAAAAAGTCCAGAATATTTCTTCCACCACAAGGTGGAGCTGCTGCCAGAATGATCCTGCCTACTGTGCCTCCCAAGCTTTTTCTTGTTTTACTGCTCTGTGCTGTTTTATAACAGTTTCTCCTGTGCCCTTCCTGGCTGTTGGTTTCCATGTGTTAGTTGATGGTGATTGAAATGGCATCGTGTTTCACATATCCACATCTTGTGCTAGTAGCACATTTCAGAGGTGTGTCAGTATTGAGTGCAGGGCATGCTTTAGTAGGTGCGTCCTTCATTCCCCAGTAAGCCAGCATGCTAGCGCTGACACAAGCATTATGTAAAGTGGACGCAACTTGTAAGAAAAGTGCCGCTGCAATCAGACAGCCTTGTCATACAGCGGCACAGATGACATGCCTCCCAACGTGCCTTTCCTGGCAAAACATTTCAATAAACATGGGGGCAGAGCCGCCACATGCAATCCCTGAAGAAAGCTGACATCGGGGGTGCAATTCCCATGTCGGCATGTCCGCCCCCCTCCCACATTGTGTGGCACACTTGGGAGCCCACCCCAGTGTGCTGCCGCTCACAGTATGCTGACCGCGTTAGCATGTTCCTGGCCCCGCGCCACCCCCCTTTATGTGGCACACTGGGAGCCCACCCCAGTGTGCCTGATATTTGTTTTCACCTGAAAAGAAAGAAAACTGTCCTGTGGCACAGTGTTCTTTTTTTTTTTTTTTTTCCTGTACCTGGAAAAAAAGAAAATGGCCTGTTGTCCATGGCATCCCAAGCTGCACCTACCCTCTGTGCACCCCACCTCCCCACACACCCCCACCCCATACTTACCTCTGGAGGTCCGGCGCTGCTATCATTGGTGGAGCAGGAACATGTCGGGACTCTTCAAAGCTAACCGCGATGTGAAGAAATGCTGGTAAGCTGTATAATGGCATAAATGTGATGGGGGTCAATTTAGGTGGATATCTCAGCCGTTCTTTTTTTAATTTTGGCTCCAAATTGTCAACAAGGGATCCTTGGGACCCCACCTTATGAACACATGAACTGTCATCTCATTATTTGGTCCCAAAAGGTCATTCAAACAACATGAAGTCTTGCTATATTATGACAGTAGCAGTTTGATCCAGCTCTAGAACTGCTCCGGAGGTGAAATGGTTAAAACCATTCCAAAATAGAATTTTGGCCACAAGCTCTAAGAAGCAGCTCTATCTGTGTTATTTCAAACCTGAACTGTCAGACTCTTTACTCCGCCTCAGTGAACAGTCGCTCCGGAGATTTCTCCTACTGCTCGGTTCATTTCTCGGTTTAAAAAGTGTTTTCTCGGTTGGATTCAACCGAGAATAGTTTTATTTTAACCGCAAAACCGTTCGGTTCAAGCTCTATCTGTGGTAACCATAAGTAAATTGAAGGTTTTGTCTGTGTGGAACTTGTAAGTTATCAGTTTGGTTTTGAACCGATCAGTTGGGTTTAAACTAAAATTTAATATTTTAAGTGCGGTTCCGGTTCTTATCAGTTCCTAGCGGATTTATTACGGTTTCCAATACCAGTGACACGGTTAGAACCGATAAGGGTGTCTTGCCGTACTACGTTAAAAGCAAGTTTTCTGGTTAGGCTGGCATTATGTCTGAGAAACCCAAAAGAAAACGGGCCCACTGGGTTTCAACACTGTGATGTTTGTGGGAAGTCTTTGCCAAGGCTGATCCACACACACATGTGTTTATTGTCTGGGGTTTGACCACCTCCAGTCAGACTGCCAGATATGAAGATTTCCTGCAGCCACCCTGGAAAATGATTGGGCAGGCTTAGGAGCGAGGCCAAAAAGTCCGCTGACCAGGATGGCCAGCCCGGTTCGGTGCCAACCGAACCGGAGGGAGTGCCCTCTGACCAGGGCGAGACTTCCTCGGGCAAAAGAAAAGCTGGTTCTGAGGAACCAATTCCAGTAAAGAAAACAAAAAAATCGGCAGGTCTGGAGTCCAAAACCCCTTCTCCAACTGCTGCAGAGATAGCAAAAGCCATACAAATTGTCCAGTCACTGTCTCAGGGTCCATCCGAACCGCCACTATCTGGCAAAAGGTCGGTTTGTCCGGTCCCAGTGGTTCAGGAATATGATATTGAGGAATTTTATGAACCAGAGGAGGGGGAGGATGATTATGAACAGTATGAATGTGGCTGGGAAGGTCTGGGTGTGCCCATTGAACCGGACATCTCCCCAGACAGACCTTTTGAATCTCCCCCATGCTGTCTGAGTCCCCATCTCATTTCATGTTTTACAAAAAAGTTGCTGAAACCCTCCAGCTTTCCTTAGAAGAATCTGTGGATGAGCAAGAGGAGCCTGATTTTGTAGAAATGATGGATATTCCAGAGTCTAGGAGATTGTCTATTCCTTTACATAAGTCTTTTAGGCAGCAAACAATAAAAATTTTAAAAACTCCTAATTCTGTGCCTCCTGTAGATAAAAAGATGGACAGAAGGTACACATTGTCAGGTCCTGATACAGAATTCCTTTCTCAGCAATGCAGTCATGTTGGGGTAGTTCAGGCTGCTGCCTGTGATAAAGCTAATACTCCCCTGGCTTCACATCCTCCTGACAAGGATTCCAGGAAGATTGATGCCATGGCAAAAAAACAGTATATGGCAGCCTCTCTGGGACTCAGGCAAGCAAATTATATGGCTTATGTAGCTAGGTATCAGAAATCTAGATGGGATACTGTGATGCAATTAGCCAAGCAAGCCCATGGCCAGCTGGCTAGTGAACTAGAACAGGTGGCTGCTGATGGCATTGAGGCTCCTAAGGTTCAGTTTCATGCTGCTGTGGATGTTAATGATGTTTCCTCTAGGGTCATGGCCACATCCGTAGCTTTTCATAGGTTGGCCTGGCTCAGGTGTACTAGTCTGTCACAGGATACCCAGACTAAGGCTATGGATTTTCCTGTGGTGGGGAATTCTCTGTTTGGGGAGCAGACAGAGAACTCATGAAAAAGATGGATGAATATAGGACTACTTACAAGAGTGCCCAGGCTAAGGGTGGCAAGCCACTGCTCAAAGGCATACCCCAGGGGTAGGGTGAGGCCTTTTCACAGGCCTTTACCAGACTCAGGCCTCTGCCTATGCTCAGAGGGGCTTCTTCAGAGGCAGAGGCAGACGAGGGGTGGGCAGACCTGCTCCCACCCCAGCCTAAAGCTCCTGCTAAGCAGGCACCCTGATGGGGTGCCCAGGGCCGGTCTCCTGTCCGGTGGGGGGCAGGCTGGCTTACTTCAGCCAGAATGGGCTTCTTTAACCTCAGACAAGTGGGTTCTGGAAGTAGTAGGCCAGGGTCTGGTTCTCAGCTTCAAAAGTTTCCCAAGTTGAGAAGCAGACTTTTCTACCTGCAAGTGCTTCAGAGACCCTTGCTCTGGAAGCAGAGGTCTCATCCCTGTTAGCTCTGGAGCAGTAGAAAGGGTTCCTCCCTGCACCAGGGCAGGGGTCTGTATTCAGATACTTCCTTACCCCAAAAGACAGGAGAATGGCGGCCCATATTAGATCTCAGATATCTGAACAAGCATCTTTTGAAACCAAAGTTCAAAATGGTAACTCTGGCAATGATTTTACCTCCCTAAGGCCAGGGACTGGCTAGCCTCCTAGACCTCAAGGATGCCTATTTCCATGTCCTAATCAGAAGATTCCATCAAAGTACCTCAGATCCGAACTGCCCTCAGGTCATTACCAGTTCAGAGCAATGCCCTTCGACCTTACCTCTGCCCCAAGGGTATTCACAAAGTGTCTAGCAGTGGCAGTGGCTCACTTAAGGAGGCAAAGGATTGCTGTTTTCCCTATCTAGACGACTGGCTCATTGTAGGCCAGTCCCCAGAACAGGTAAAATCTCACCTGCAGGTCACCCAGCAGCTTCTCACCTCCCTGGGCTTTCTGCTAAATCTACCAAAGTCGGTTCTGGAACCAGTCCAGGTACTCACCTTTATAGGGGCAGAATTGGACACAAAGCTAGCCAGAGCCTTTCTTCCCTTAGAAAGGGTAAGGAATTTAGTGGCTCTGGCCTCCTCCTTCACTCTGCAGGTCTCTCGACCAGCAAGACACTTTCTGCAGCTCCTGGGCACATGGCTGCATCCACAGCTGTTGTGCAGGGAGCAAGATTTCAGATGAGAGACATTCAGTTTCACTTGAGAACCTATTGGTTTCAGAGAAGAGACCCCTTTCAAGTTGGTCCCAGTGACTCGAACCTTGATCCTAGCCCTCCAGTGGTGGCAGGATCAGACAATTAAGATTGGGAGTCCCCTTCATTCCCCTACTCACGACTTGACTCTCACTACAGATGCTTCCCTTCTGGGTTGGGGAGCCACATGGGCGACCTTTCCACTCAGGGTGTGGTCCCCAGGAATCTCTTCTCCACATCAATTTACTGGAACTCAGAGCTGTCTTTTTAGCTCTTCAAGCATTTTCTGCATCTGTCCACGACAAGGTGATACAAGTCAGAACAGACAACACCACAACAATGTGGTACATCAACAAACAGGGGGGCTATCGGTCTTCGGCCTTGTGCACCGAGGCAATGAAGTTGTGGTCTCTGGCCTATTCCCTGAACACTTCCCTCATAGCAGTTCATCTTCCAGGGAAGAACAATGTCCTAGCGGATGCTCTCAGCAGGATTTCCCAGGGCCATCACGAATGGTCCCTGGATCCTCAAGTGCTGGGGATAGTCTTTGCCAGATGGGGCACCCCTCAGATAGATCTTTTTGCAGCCCCAGACAATCACAAACTTCCTCTGTTCTGTTGCAGGCCTCCAGTGCTGGGCTCAGTTCCCCAGGATGCCCTTCTTCTGGATTGGGAGGAAGTTCTCTGTGTTTTTCCCCCCTTCCCTCTCCTATTCAAAGTACTAGTCAAAATCAGATCTCAGCCTTGCAGGGTGATTCTGATTGCCCCGGATTGGGCCAGGCAGCCCTGGTACCCACTCCTTCTGTCACTGACAATCCATCTTCCCCTTTGCCTCCCAGGAATCACAACCTGTTGACTTGTGCCCAGGGAAGGGTTTGGTATCGGACCTCAAATCCCTCAACCTCAAGGCGGCTCTTGAGGAGTTAGAGTTGCTGATTTACACCTCTCTCAGGGTGTTCTTGAGATCCTAAAGGCTTCTAGAAAGCCTTCCACTAGAGCTACTTATAGTTCTAAATGGAAAGGTTTTCCATTTGGTGTGCTGGAAAAATATTTCCCAGAATCTGCTGATTTGCCCATTGTGTTAGATTACATGGTACATCTTAATTCCTTGGGTCTCAGACCAGCTACCCTGAGAATTCATTTGGCAGCTGTATCTGCTTTTGTGTCAGCAGGAAAGTCATCCTCTTTCCTCTCATCCTGTGTTTTCCAAGTTTTTAAGGGATTACTCCATACTAATCCACCCTTTGCGAACGCCCCTGCTTGGGACCTTAATGTTTGCATTGCCCAGTTAATGCAACCCCTTTGAACCTCTGTCTTCTGCAGAGCTTAAGTACCTAACTTGGAAAACTGTTTTCTAGTGCTTCACTTCTGCCAGACATAAGTGAGTTGCAAGCCTTGTCAGTGGAAACTGACTTTATTTCTTTCCACAAGGATAAGGTAGTCCTTAGGACTAATAGGAAGTTTTTGCCTAAGGTGGTTTCAGATTTCCATCTTAATCAATCTGTCTCCTTCCAGTATTTTTCACTGATCACTCCTCTTCTGGTGAGAGGAGGTTGCACAGCCTGGATGTTAAGAGGCTCTTAGTTACTATATAGCGTGCCAAAGGTCACAGGTTCGAATCCTCCAACTTTTCCTTACCTATGGTGAAGTTGGGAAAGGCAAACCTGCCACTAAGAGAACAATTGCCAGGTGGATTGTCTCTTGTATCCAATTTTGTTATCAGAAACTGGGCAGAGCCCCCGTTTGAGGGCTCATTCTACCAGGGGTACAGCTGCGTCTCTAGCTGCTGCCAGAGACATCCCTATATTAGAGATTTGCCAGGCTGCTACTTGGAAAACGGTACACACTTTTACCAAGCATTACTCCCTGGATGTCAGGCCAGGAGAGATGCTAGTTTGGCACAGCTGTTCTTCAGAGCCTATTCCCTAAGTAGTTCTGCCCTCCCCATGGAGATACTGCTGTGTATTCTGCTACTGTCATAATAAGCAAGACTTCATGTTGTTTGAAGAAAAAATTACTCACCTTAGTAATGTTGTTTCTTCTAATGAAGTCTTGCTATATTATGACCTCCCCCCAACCTGCCCCTCTCAGAACCTCTACTTGGGTGGGGTGCGGGCAACTTGGTGTGGGCACCTTTTTATGCCCTGTTAGCATTTTTGTACCCTTTTGGGGCTTTGGGTGTGTGTGTGTGTGTGTGTGTGTGTGTGTGTGTGTGTGTGTTTTATTATACTTTTGTTTTATTCTCATATGATTAGAATTGTGTTAGTATTTCTGGTCCCCTGACTTGAGTCTTGGGTGTTGGGACCAGCAATGGTTGTTATTATTTAGGTAGCCATTTGGCTAGTGTAGGTTACAGCTTCCACACAGACCTTAGTGAGTTTGGCTCGTAAAGATCTGACAGTTCAGGTTTGAAATAACACAGATAGAGCTGCTTCTTAGAGCTCGTGGCCAAAATTCTATTTTGGAATGGTTTTAACCATTTCACCTCCGGAGCAGTTCTAGAGCTGGATCAAACTGCTACTGTCATAATATAGCAAGACTCCATTAGAAGAAACAACATTACTAAGGTGAGTAATTTTTTCTTTCATCATTATTGTGCGGAATCACCTTTTGGTACAGATTAACGAAACGACAGTGCCATTGTTCATGAGGTGGGGTCCCAGAAAGCCTATCTTGCAAATTTGGTGAAAAAAATTCCAGAAACGAGCGTGTGTTGCACAGTTTCCACTCACGTTCGTAACTTCGACAGTTTTTAATATTTTCACTCCAGATTTTCAAAATTGCCATTTTTAGACACCTCCTTATGAACAGTAAAGCCGTAATTTTTCACATCCTGCCCAAAATGTGTTTTCGCACATGTGGCGCACACAGTGACAAGGTCGCTATGGGAAATCAAAGTTCAGGACAGATTGACAAAATCACAGTGACACTGTTCATGAGCAGAGGTCCCAAAATGCCTACGTTGAAAATTTGGTTAAAAAAAATAAATAAATAATTGTGTTACAGGCGTGCGTTTCACAGTTTCTACATGCGCTCATGACTTTGCCAGTTTTTCATATTTTCACTCCAGATTTTCAACATTTCCATTTTTTTACACTTTCTCATGAACAGTACAGCTGTCATTTTTATCATCCTGCCCGAAATGTGTCACCTTTCCGCTAACAAACTGATAGTGTTACTGTTCATGAGGTGGGGTCACAAAAAGCCCATGATGAAAATTTGAGGAAAATACCAACAAAGACCCGGGGCATTAGGGTTTCCAACCGTCACGCCCCACCCTGTAGAGACTGACAGGCATCAGGGGTGTGACCTGGGATTGTTGGCTGTAATGCTTATGCCATTCCACCTCCACCCCCACCCTGCAGCCAGTGACAGGCATCAAGGTGTGCCTTGGACTCTTCAGCCCCAAAGCTCACCCCATTCTCTTGTACTGCACCCATCTCAGCGTATTTCCTTATGGGATGGGGTGAGCGTAAGGCCCGAAGACCCCAAGGCACACCACAATACTTGTCAATGTCTGCAGGGTAGTGTGAGGTGAAATGGCATGAGCATTATGGCAGACGACCCAAAGGCACACACCCTAATGCCTGCCAGTCTCTGCGGGGGATTGGCATCAGTTCAATACTTCACTGCCATTCCTATTATGCAGTTCTCTATCTCCTGCACTACCAGTGCCAATGCCAGCAGGACAACATTCAGCATTGACAAATGCTTGTTTTATTTTAAGTTTACTCCATTTCTTTCTATGAGTGACGAGCCCTTTGGTTAGTGTACAGCTTGACGTGTGTACAGCGGGACTGTAAAGTGTGCACATGCTGACACGATTTCAGAGCCAATGGAAAACAGTTTTTAGTTTTTATATATGGCCACTGCCTGCAGCTTTTCAGCAAAATGGCTGAGCGGGCACGTGCTGATAATGAAAGCCTTTAGTCACAAGCAGCGTCGCTCTGGAAAAAAACGTTTTGGTTTTAAATGAAAATGTGGCTGCTTTCTTCACTGCAGGAGTGAAGGACTAGGAGGAGGATGTGAATTTCTGATGGCTTACTCATTGTGACAAAGGAAAGGGATGAGGGATGGAGTATTTGTGTGCATGTGGGGGGGGTTGCACTTTGTAGCTGAATCTCTTTACAGTGGCGATAAGTTGTGGAGTGGTGGGATGATTTGTGACTGTGTTATGTGGTCATGCGTGCCCTGGACTTCATACAGTGATGATATTGTGAAATAACATCCGTGTTCTAGGCACCCACTGACCAGTCGGAAACCAGGAAATTTTCTTGCCATTGTATAATTCTACATTTTAGGTAAGTACTGTACTGAAACATAGGTAGGGCCCATGTAGGTTGTGCCACAACAGCAGAAAAGGGTCTGGAACTCTGAAGATTTTGATTGTGAGGATACGCATTGGTTGGGGGGGGGTATATGACATGCCTGAGATTGCATTTGGGTGGGGGAGGGCCTTAACACAATGCATGGCCTGTATAGGGTCCTATACAATGGGTGGGGTGGGATGTTTTTTAACTGGAGATGGGTATAGGGGATATACATATTTAGGGGACAGTAGTCGTAACTACCCCCCCCCCCCCCCCACATACACACACAGGTATTGCTACCATCAGGATTCTGCATTGAACTGTAATCTTGGTACCAGCTTTTACCAGTGTCTCATTATACTGTGACACCTCTGATGTTCTGAATGCCTGGCCCCAGGTGTCCTCTTCTTTAAATTGGTGAACATTGATGGTCTGTGACTGACATTGTCTTATTTATGAAAATCAACAGGTATATTGATGCTGCAAATGCTCTCGAACAAGAAACCAACTTAGGCTTGCGACGTTTTGAAGTTTGTGATAATGTAGACCTGGAAACTATATTGATGGAGTATGAAAGCTACTACTATATCAAATTCCAAAGATACCCCAAAATCACCAAAAAGTCTGCAGACATTGGTAAGCATTTTTTTTTTGTAAATCTCATTTTCATTGAACACGTCTGCATGATCCAGTACATTACAAAAAAAGCAATTTCTTGGTTTACATATGTATAGTTGCACCTTCATTTCATAAAAACATTTTTAGTTGGTTAACATGTTGTACTCTCGTTCTGGTAGCTACTCCCTCCCTCTCTGGTACAGCACAAGGGGGATCTACTGCCACTATCCGGGGTTTCGTCTGACACCACATGTACAGTAGGTATTTAATAATCTAGATAATCCCAGAGGTAGTAGGGTGACATCTTGATTTTGATTTACAATACTAGAGTGCTCTAGGGTAGGGGAAAGGAGTACCCCAATGCATGGATGTCCATGCCTTCCTTTCTCTAAGGCACAAGATCTCTGTCATTGCTCCTTATGTGCAGGAGCCTTCCAGTCCAATGGGAGGAGCAAAGCTTCATCCTGTCTTTCAGGGAGTGTGCTATTTTTTTCCCATTTTGTATATCTGTTTTATGCCTGTTGTGCTATGAGAGGAACTCCAGCATTCGAGGGGTTAGCTAGAGCCTGCAGTCATAGGGACTGGTATGTGAAATAGTTTCTCCAGGTCTCTTTGCTCCAATTCCTGGAAAAAGGTGAGTAAAACCGGCATGACCAGATAACTTGAGTATGAGTGTTGGGCTCACTACAGTTGCACCAGCAAGAGGCATCCCCAGATGCAAGGTAATGTGCTGAAATGACCCGAGTGCAAAAAAAAAAAATCTCACCAAATGTTTCCATGAAAACTCCCTCCACTGATGGGAGCTCTTGACTGTGGAGGATATCTGGCAGGCTCTACTAGATGTTTTAGCCTGGAGCGGAGTATCCCATTGCAAGGCTATATCCAGTGAGTTGTCACCAGAGGACTCCACTGGGGCTCAGTAGCTCTGAGAAATCATATGTGCTGTCACTGCTGTTTTGTAAAAAGAGATGACGAACTCTACTATTGCTAGGTAGGTATCCGGGTTGCAAACTCTGACTGTGAGGGAGAGAATGTAGTGTCTAAGCTGCAAGAATCGAGGGGAAAAAAAAAAAAAGTTTGTTGGGCGGAGACCGTGATTAGCTTGTGTATCAGAGAATGATATAAGAGTGGCCCTGGCCATCAGCTGATAAATGAAACAAAATTAAAAAAAAACACACACACACACACACACACACACAGTAAAGAGTAGTGTTCCCAGTTATGGTAAGCTGGATCAATTCGGCAGGCTGAAAGTGCACTCCAAGAGAGCTATCTGGCAGAGAAGAGAGAAAGGGAGTGAGGTACAGAGTCTTCTTATGGAATTCGAGGTTTGTAAGCATTTTCTTTTTTTTTTATATTTTAAATTCTGTATGGGGCGAGGTTACAGGCTTCTGCAGTGGGCTTGGCTGGAGCTTATCCCAACAAAATGATCTCCAAGATCTTCGAGTGAATTCGAGATTGCATGCTATTCACAAGAGTTCAGCACCTCAGTCATAAGTGGATTTTCTAACTGCCATATTTGGTTTGTGTTTGTAGGTCCCCTTATAAAATTAATACAACATTTAAATGGGGGTCCTGAGGGAAGGGGTGCCATCTTGATTAGTTCTGTTACTGTGTGAGGGCTTGGATCCATGGAAACAAAACACGAACCAAGTCTCAAGTTAATAACTCAAAATCTCAGTTGCCATTTATGTGAGAGGCAGATTGAGGTATAAGGTTACAGAGAGAGTAGGAGGTATAAGATGATGGGAATAGTGCAGTGCAGTGGCTTTGGGGTGGCAGTCTTAAGGGAGACTTTCTGGAGGCTACCTTGCTGCTCCATCTACATGCACGTCTCTGGGCTGAGGAAGGAGGCTGCCAGACTCAAGGCCGAGTTGGCTTGGATTCGGAGGACCAACTCCCCCACCCAGGGACCACCTAGTCTGCCACCGCTACCTCAAAGGATGCCAAGAAGGAGGAGCGGCTGTGCAACTGTGTGCCCAGAGAGGGTAAGGGTGGTGGAGTGCAGGTGCATCCCCCATCTGACACCACTACAAAACTCCTACGCTGTACTTGCCAGGCAGGAATGTCCCACAGTGGCACCCAAAGTAGTGATCGGGGTGTGGGGTCCTCCATAGTGGACACCCCAAGAGGGTGGCAGAGGACCCCAGAGGAGGAGAAAGTGAATCCTAGTGGGGGACTTACTGGTGTAGGGGATACTGTTAGGGGCAGGTAGAGATAAGAGAGGGATGTTAGGTGCCTTCCTGGTGCCATGGCTCAAAGGGATGGAGAGAGTATCGAAAAAATTGCTGGGGCACCAGGGAGGAAGGAGAACTGGACGTCATTGTTGATCTAGGGACTAATGACCTGGCTAAGGATGAGCCAGCAATAGTACAGGAGGAGTTCAGGGAACTGGGGAGGGGTCTTAGGCAATTAGTATGATCTGTGACCTTCTTGGAGGTGCTACTTGTCTACGACGGGGGGTGACAGAATTCTCCACAACTGGAATTTCAATGCATGGTTGAAGGAATGGTGCAGAGAGGAGGGATTCAGATCTGGGACTGGGGCCCCACCTGGAGGGATGAAGGCCTGTATAGGGGTAACGGCCTGCATTCATCCAGGAAGGGAACCATGGTCCTTGGAGAACGGTTTAAATGCTACATTGGCGAGCATTTAAACTAGTCAAGGGGAGGTAGAATGTGGAAAGGAGACATAAACTGCCCCCCCAGTAGGCTTTCAAAGGAAGTAGTGGGATTCTGGAAGGAGAGAAATCCAAAAAGGAACCGATTAACATAAGAATTCAAGGTGTAGAAGGAAAGGGAGATGGAAAGAAGAATAGTGGAGGAGATAAGGGATGACAAATGGGGAGAAATGGGGGGGGGTGGCAGTACAATCTGGAGAGCCATGTGTGCAAATGCTTGAGGTCTGGGCAATAAGATTACAGACCTAGAGGCCACCATAGCAGAAGCGGACCTGGACACTGTCAGAATTACCAAGTCCTGATACAGTGAAAATCAGGACTGGGATGAGTTTTACCAGATTATATTCTATCCGGAAGGGACAGGTTAGCTAAATGGGGGAGAAGTGGCTCTTTATGTGAGGGAAAACATAAAAGCTGTAGAAATACAGGGGAAAGCAGGGATGAGTAGAGGTACTGTGGGTCGCCCTGGAGATTTGGAAGGGGGCCGTTATTTGCACAGGAGTGATCTACAGACCTCCAGCACAGGGGGGAGAGGTGGATAAGGATATATTGGAAGCAATCCAAAGGATGGCAAGCAAGGGGGAGGTATTGCTGGTGCAGGACTTCATTCTACCGGACATGGATTGGAGACTCCCAGCTGTGGCAACAGTTAGAAGTAGGGACATCCTGGACTCCCTGCAGGGGGCATTCCTCATGCAACTAGTTAAGGAACCCACTCGGGGGGGGCAGTATTGGACCTGGTACCGACAGTGTTGCTGACATCATGGTGGGTAGCCACCAGGGGACCAGTGATCATTGTACAGTGTGGTTCAATATATGAACTGGGCCAGAATCAAACCACACTAAAATAAGGGTCCTGTACTTCAGGAGGGCAGATTTTAAGAAAATGGGAGAATGCCTCAGGGATACCCTAGCAGGGATAGGGAAACTGGGTGGAGTCAAGGAACAGTGGGCCAAAATAAAGGAGGGCATTGAGAAGGCAACCAACCTCTGTGTTAGACAGGTTAACAACAAGGGCAAAAGAAAAAAAGAGAGTGCTGTGGATCAGGAGAAACAAAGGGAGGCGGGGAAAGCAGTTAGGAGCACAAAGGTGCAAAAGGAGGAGAATATTGCCAAGTCAGTAAAAAAGGGGATAAAACATTTTTTAGGTATGTAAGCGAAAAGAGGAAGACCAAAGGAGGGATAGTAAGGCTAAAAGGGAAGGAAGGGTTTGTGTGGAAGAGGACCAAAAAAAAGCAGACATATTGAACAAATATTTTTGTTCGGTATTTACGGAGGATGGGGTAGGTAACGGGCCACAGATAAGGGACAAGAGCATTAAAGGAAGGGAGATGGACATTAGTCCTTTTACAGAGGAGAGCCCTCAAGGAATTAGCACAGCTAAAAGTGGACAAGGCAATGGGGCCTGACGAGGTACACCTTAGGATAGTGAGGGAGCTAAAGGAGCTGCTGACTGCACCTTTGACAGCCCTGTTCAACCTATCACTAGATATGGGGGAAGTTACAGAGGACTGGAGGAGGGCAGATGTGGTCCCACTTCACGAAAGTGGTAATAGGGCAGTGTCAGTGGCTTAGCAGATAGCACATTCACCTTTGAGTCCGGGAGCTCACAGGGTTGCCAAAGGGCTGTGGGTTAAATTCCCACACCTGGCACATGGGTTACTATCCCAGTACTGACACTGTAATGCAGCATGAGGGGGGTGCTGTACTTCTGAGGTGCCGTCTTTCCAAGGAGATGTTAAACCAAGGTCCCATCTGCCTGTTCTGGTGGTAGTTCAAGTGGATGTTAAAGACCCCATGGCACTTATTGAAAAGAGTAGGGGAATTTTTTATTTAGTAACAACATAACATCACATAATAACAAATACATTTGAATAGCTATTTCTCCTGTACAGTCATATTACATCCATATACTTCCATTGCAAATAATCAAAAGTGACACACCTGTAACCTAAAAGGAAATACAAAGAAGAAAACCCATGAAAATAAGTAGGTTCTGCAAAAATATTATCCAAAAGAACCCTAGTTTGTAATGAGAATGCTACCACAAATGTATAAATCTCCCACTTCCCTTTACTGTCCCCTAGTTAATCCAAGTAACATTCTTCCATAAGTCATTACTTTTTCTAACACCCCAAGTTTTGTAATCTTGCATTTTTACTTTGAATAACAGTGACTCTATTTGTTTAATAATCACAAGATATGGCGTGTTAACATGTTGTAAAGAGAATTAACTCTTTGCCGGCCACATATAAAATTTAATACATGAAAAAATCACATTTAAAGTGCTAAGGTGGTGTCTTCCTAATGTTCCACCATACTCTGCTAGAATTAAACATTCGTAAGTTATACATTTCACCGGAGCCCAGTTCCACCTAGTGGCCAAAATGGCCCAGAACTGTGCTGTGAAGGGACAACAGATATAGAAGTGTTCATGTGTTTCTTCAATCCCAGTGCATTCTTGTCTTATACACTGTCTTTCGTTCAAGAGTTTGTGTTTTAAATTTGCCTTTACCCCAAGCTTCCCGTGGCAACTCAGCCTCGTTACATCCCATGCTTTCTCATGTATCCTTGTATCTACTAAGAGTTTTAATGTCAGATTTAATTTTGTTGGTGAACTCTCAGGAAAACCCACCTGCCTAGCTGTATTTTTTTTTCCATAAGTTCTTCATAAATTTGTTTTCTACCACCATTCATTGTAGTTTGTTTTTCCATATTCCAAATCCTCAGTTTCTTACACGTAGGAATAGCAAACTCAGATATTTGAAGGGCTGCTGAAATCTTTGGCACCCCCATACTCATTTCTCCAAAAAAGGCCAAAATAGTTCTTTTGTCCATGAGTCCCAAATGTGTACTACATCTCCTTCTTTTACCTTAAAAGAGGATTCTAAGAAAAAAAGAATGATAGAACATTAATAGGTTCAAAATCCCTAGCCCCCCCGTCTCACAGGTAAATACGTGAAATCCCTTATAACAATGTTAAGACGTCTCCCCCATAGCATTTGAAAAAAAAAACCCTCATAGCTGTGTTTCTAGATGTGTTGGGAGGGGAAATATGTGACTTACATACAGAAATATAGGGACTAGAAACTTCTTTATTATTGCTATCCTTTTTTTATTGGACAATGCCCAGGATTTTCACATCTGTACCTTATTCTCCCCTACTATCAATTTCTCCTCCCAGTTTAATATGGCTAGATTACCAGTTCCGAAAGTAAGACCTAATATTTTTACTGGGCTTTTAGAAATAACTATGTTATTGTGATTGTTACTTATGTTTGAATCCTTATCCCCCAACTGTATCCCTATACTTTTGTTGTAATTTATTTCTGCCCCTAATATTTTGGAGAACACTTCAGAAACTTGAAGAGCCTTAGTTCCTGATTCCTCATTTTCTATGAACAAACACACATCATCCTCGTATGCCACAATTTTCTGATGGGGTATGTTATGAGCAGGTGTCAAACCTATAATGTCTGCATCATTGACAATATATCGAATGACAGGGTCCAGCACAAAAGTATATAATAAAGGACTGACTGGACAGCCCTGCCGTATTCCCCCTTTAAAAGGGATGGGGTTCCCCATTAATCCATTAACAGCTGGGTTTAAGGTACCATCCCTATGCAATAATTTAATTCTTGAGATCATTTTTTTTGTTAGCCCATATTTCTCCAACACCACAAATAAAAAATTGTGTGACACTCTATCAAAGGCCCTGGCCTGGTCCAGATCTAGTAAATACCCCTGTATTTTAATTTGATTACTGTATTCCACATATTCCTAAGTAATAATAAATTCTGATTAATATTCCTATCGGAATTGAGCATGTCTGAACAGGGTGGACAACTTCCCCTGCAGCTTTTTGTAGTCTTTTACACAAGATAGCCGATAATATCTTATAATCTGTGTTTAAAAGGCTTAATGTCCTCCAATTGTTTATGTCCCTCTTGCTTCCTTTTTTATATATAAAAATTGCTATAGCCTCAGCAAAACCCTCATGCACATCCTGACTATCCAACATTTCATTAAACAAATTTGACAGAATGTCACTTAATTCTGTCACGAAAGATTTATAAAATTCATTTGTTAATCCATCCTTCCCGGGAGATGCTGCATTTTTAAAACCTAAAATTATTTTCTTAACTTCTACTGGGGAAATAGGGGCTGCTAGCAGATTAGCTGAACCTGCTGAAATTCTTGGAACAGGGAATTTGGCCACATCGTCTCACTTCTGCTGAGACACAAACTCCTGACTAAAGTTATCAGCCAAATTCATCCTAACTATTTCTAACATGCCTGCATCAGCATTTACAGTAAGTATTCACCATCCTGATATAGTAAACCATCCATTACTTTATAGTCTATCTTTTGTTTACATGCAGCAAAGGGATTTGCATGAGGTTGGTAGGTTGTTCCAAACTTCATTTCTTGATTTAGAGATTCAGCCCTATCATACTGATATTGGCACAATTTGGCTTTAACCATATCTGTTTGTTTTTTTATGTTAAGATCCACACAATTTCAAAAAGACTTTAATTTGTATAGTTGATCTCTGTATTCCAAATATTTAACATACCCTGCATTAGCTTTAGATTTTCCAAATTTGGTAAATTGTTGTAGATCCTCTTTTGTATCTACCCACCATAACCACCAGTTGTCATATAGATAAGCAACTGACTGTCTTGCTTGAAAAAAGGTTCCTAGGCTCTGCTTAAAAGGACACTGTCAACCCCCTTAGGCCTCAAAGTGTCCCATGTTTAAAAAACATATTTTATGATTAACATTCTGTAGAGACTGTTGATGCAGCTAGTAGTTTGATTCAGGTCCCTTTTTTCTTTAAAAATGTGAAAAACTGAGTGTCAACCATACTGGTGTTACCACACCAAAACATGTTTGTTTACACTTCTTAACTAACTCCCACTGCATCTTTCCTGGACTCAAGAACACCAACATAATCTAGCCACTCATTATGTGGTGGGAATAGAGGAGACTGTTGTATCATGAGAGGCTGCACTGTTTGAGGGTATTTCTAATGTTCAGAAAGTATGCAGTAAGAGCAGTTCAATGATTTGAAGCAAAACAAGGCTGGATATAGCTATATATTGCCATGCATTTCAGTTCTAAAAAGCAAGAAGGCAAATAAAACCACTAGCAACATCAGTGAATTTTAGAGAAGGTAAACAATCATAAAATGTGGGGTTTCATCTAAAAACAATACGATGCAAAAAAGATTAACAGTGTCCCTTTAACGTTATGTAAAAGAGGAGACTGGGCTATTTTGCCTCCCCCCCCCCCATTCTTTCCTTATTATCTGCTCTGACGTTGAAACTCTGGAAAGCCCATATTTGGATGTTGTAAATGTTGTGTTGTACTATCTTCTTTGGCTGGCTACCCATGTTTATGTGTCACCTTCTCTGTGTCCTTCGCTGTTTTATGTTGTCATTTTTATTTTCTTATTGTTTCCAGAAATCCTCATAGGAGCTTGGGAAGGAACGTGTGTATTGCTGTGGGTAAAGAAAATCCCCCCTTGTCTCTAAAAACATTTCTCTTATATATAAAAAAAAAAAAAAAAGTTTTAGAGTAGCGATAGGTGTCTGGATACCGCTAATTAAATAAAAGGGACTTCAATAGTAACTGCGGTTATTTGAGACTCGCTCCTCTAGTGTATATTATTTTAAAGTTGAGTCCTGTGCTCGTCTGGTATAGTGCGTAAGGGTGGATTGCAGTTCAACGGCGCTTATGGGAAGGGAGTTCCTACAATTAAAACTAAAAGCGATAAATAGCGATAGTGCGAACCGTGGGCGTTTACCTCTAACGCCGCACTATCGCAAAGATATATTAGCGTTCGGCTCATTTCAATAGAAGCTTCCCCCTCGCTAGAGTAACTCGGTAAAAGGAGGAACTTACCAAGTTGCAGCACCCTGAGGGGAATGGTCCAGGGTACTGTGCTGAGTTTGAGTAGGGTAGTCTTTGGCTGAGTGAGTGTTCATTCTTTTTGGCTGTTCTGTTCAGGGACGCCCTTCTGTTGCTGCAGTTAGGTGAAAGTAAAGGCCGGCCGGCCGAACCTCTCCCCATTATATATGTTTGTTTAAAGGGGCGACCCTCCAGAATACATTTCTGCCTGAAGTGAATTAAATCTTTATTTTTTTTCCAGTACAGGGTGACATTTGATGAGAGTTATTAAAATATTCTAATTTAATGCCTATAATAAAAGATAATATTTCTTGTAACTTAATTTTGATTTACAATTAAGATGTTTAGGGCGGAGTTATTTGATCACATGTTTTTGTCTTCTATAAAAAGAGAGTCTGCAGATAAAAAGAGTCAGTCTACTAAGGGTCTATGTACTCGACAGCACCCTTGAGAGCTAGCTGGTTTCTAGCTCTGAAAAGTTAATTTATTTTGGTTTTTTTGGGGGGTTTGTTTTTTTTTCTGGTTTTGTCGTTTATCAGTCCGCTGCTTTGTGACAATAAATATTCAATGGTGACTGCCTATTTTGTCTGATGCCTTGCTTTATCCCACACCAGCTCACATTTGGTGTCAGAAGTGGGATTTAGCAGAAAGGCTCTCTGCTGGATTTGCGTCCAAATCCTACTTGTTGTATGCATCAGGACAAGGCAAAAGAGCGGACATTCCTGGCCACGAGGTCTGCAGTGCAGAAGTTGGGCCTGTCATTAGTACCCGGTCTGGAGACAGTGGTGCGAAAGAAGGTGGCCAAGGTTGATGCTGAAGCTGACATCGGACCCATGGAGGATATTAAGCCTACCGAAAAAGGTGCCCAGGCGGCAGGAATTGAGATGGAGGACCCTCCAGAAACTCCCCATGAGCTACTATGCTGGCTGTGTCTACGGCAAGTAGAACTGGAAAGAGAGAGAGAAAGGGAGCGAATCGAGAGAGAGAGAGAGAGAGAACGAGCTGAGAATGCTGCCCGTTGGACCGACACGCTTCGAGCTATCCAGGCTTTGGGAACAGCAAGGACCCCACCAACACCTGTGGTAGGCCAAAAAGATATTAAGTTGGTTAAGATGGCTGAAACAGATGATATTGAGGCATATTTACTAACTTTTGAAAGGATGGCTACCGCATAGGCATGGCCTCGAGACCAATGGGTTGTCAGGTTGGCCCCCTATTTAACAGGGAAGGCTCAATTAGCTTATAGCCATACAGAACTTGCTTACATTAATGATTATGACCATATCAAACAAGCAATCCTTAAGAGGTATGATATATGTACTGAAACCTATCGATAACAGTTTAGAGCCGATAAGTATCTATCCACTGACACTCCTCAAGATGTGTATATCCAGTTAAAAGACTTATGTCATAAATGGCTACAGCCCAATACCAGGACAGTGGTCCAGATTCTGGAAAGCATAATTCTGGAACAGTTTGTGAGGGTTCTACCACAGGATGTCCAGCTATGGGTAAAAGAACACCGTCCCGAAACCGCTGAGGCAGCTATACGGCTGGCTGAAGATTATATAACGGCTAGACCCCAACGGCCCCGGTCATTTATAGCTCCAAGGACCTCTACAGCTATAACAAAAAGTCCCTTTACCAATGTAACACCTGCAAGCCACACTAGCAGTACCCCTTGGGGCAAGGAACATTCCAAAACATATAAGGGATACAGTCCTGATATTATTTGTCATGAATGTAAAACCAAGGGACATATTGCCAGGTTCTGCCCAAAGAAGAAAGTAGACACCATACACTTAGCCCTTGCCAATTGGGGTCAGTATATAACAACGGTACAAATAGGAGATTCGGTGGTATGTGGACTTGTTGACTCTGGTAGTAAACAGACTCTGGTACATGCCTCTTTAGTCGACAAATTAACAAGAAGAATCTACTACAGGAGTCAGGTGTATACAGGGACATCCACTGGTACCCTACGTGACTTGGAAATCCAGATAAATGGGACAATTCTGAATATGAAAGTAGGACTAGTACCTACTTTACAGTTCAGTAATCATAGGATATGATTATCCCTATTTTGAGTCCTTGTTAACTACTAATCTTGGAGCTGCTACCACTCGGGCACAAGAACAAAAACAGGAAAGAGAATTGGGGCATTTATTTCCGTTTGAAGAGGAAGTTTTTGGGCCTACTGGTAAAGACAAGAAAAGCAAACAAAAGAAGAGAAAGGACAAATATATGTGGTCTAGAAAGGACACTGGACTTATTATATTAGCAAAGAAAAATGACTTTTCTAACAAAGAATTTAGGGATGTACAAAAACATGACTTAACCTTGATACCTTTTTTTTCCCAGGCAGAAGTGTCACCCCCACAGAAAGTAAATGGTTCAACCCAACCCCATTATAAAATAGAGGGTAATCTGTTATATAGAGTATGTACTAATCCTCAAAGTGGGGGGGGTGGTTGAACAATTGATGGTACCAGAGCAATGTTGTCAGCAATTACTGACCCTTGCCCATGATATACCCTTGGCAGGCCATTTGGGTAGGAATCGTACCCTAAAACGCCTATTATATCGATTTTACTGGCCTGGGATACATGAGCAAGTGGCAGAATATTGCAAAAGTTGCCCTGATTGTCAACAGGTATCAGCTGTGGGGCGTAAGGATAAGGTACCTCTGGTACCCATGCCATTAGTGTCTAATGTGTTTGAAAGGATAGCTATGGATGTGGTAGGTCCCCTACCTAAAACAACAAAGGGGAATCGTTTCATACTTGTAGTAGTAGAGTATGCTACAAAATATCCAGAGGCGATTCCCCTTCGTACAGTTACAGCTACTAGAATAGCAGAGGAATTAGTAAAAATATTTAGCCGGATGGGTATCTCTAGAACTATTCTTACGGATAGAGGTACTAATTTCTGTTCGAAATTATTACACCACCTGTACGAGGCCCTGGGTATACAAGCTACATTTACTACACCCTATCACCCACAGACTGATGGACTAGTGGAGAGATTTAATCAAACCTTAAAGAAAATGTTACTAAGTATGTATCGGAGGAGGAAATAAATGGGATGTATACCTTCCCTATCTTATGTTTGCTTCAGAGAAGTCCCACAATCTTCTACAGGGTTTTCCCGTTCGAATTATTTACGGACATAATCCCAGGGTCCGTTGGATATTATAAAAGAGAGTGGGAAAATAAGGGTGACCACAGATGGTAGAACCAATAGAGTATTGGCAGAAGTTACGGCACAAATTAATTAGTTATGTTAAAAGGCCCATCAGACTAATCTCTTCCATCAAGGCAAACAAAAAGAACGGTATGATGAAGGGACAAAACACAAAGAATTTTTGGCTGGGGATAAGGTATTACTTTTGTTACCCTCCTCTGATAACAAACTCCTTATGAAGTGGCAAGGTCCATACACGGTTGTAAAACGAATGGGTCCAGTAACATACGCTATTGAACTCCCTGAAAAGAAACTAAAACAGCGGGTTTATCATGTCAACTTGTTAAAACCATGGATTGACAGGAATTCCCCTGTCTGTAGTTATGTACACCCAGACACGCAGGAATCAGAATTGGACGTAGCATATCAGAGATTAGAAAATGCTGGGGATATGACAGAAATACACATTAACCCAGATTTAACAAGTGACCAAACTGCCACACTTCAAACCCTGTTACAATCCTTTAAGGATTTATTCACTGGAATACCAGGGAGGGTTAAAGAAGCGACCCATCATATTGTGGTTACAGATGCCTTACCTATCGTCAAAACTATATAGGATACCTGAGAGGGTGCGAAAAGATGTAATACTCGAAATAAAAAATGCATGACTTAGAATAATTGAACCCTCTCGAGTGAGTGGAACTTTCCCATGGTCATAGTGGATAAAAAGGAAGAGGGATAAGATTATGCTTTGATTTTAGACCCTAAATGCAATATCCAAATTTGACTGTTATCCTATGCCACGGATAGGCGATATATATAGATCAGTTGGGTAAGGCACAATACATCAGTACTTTAGACCTAACCAAGGGATATTGGCAATCCCTTGGATCCTAGAGATAAAGAAAAACTGCCTTAGTACACCCATAGGTTTTTACCATTTCACTGTGATGCTTTTGGTCTTCACGGTGCTCCTGCTACTTTTCAGCATGTCATGGATGGCATCCTAGGACCCCATGCAGCCTATAGCGCGATACTTAGATGACGTGGTAATCTTTAGTCATTCCTGGGAAGAACATATACAGCATCTATAGGCCATTTTGACAGCCCTATTTAATGCGGGATTAACTGTAAATCCCTCGAAATGTTCCCTGGCTATGCAGGAAACAACATATTTAGGGTTCCGAATAGGAAATGGGCTAGTACAACCAGAAATTTCCAAAATAGAGGCGGTAGCTAATAGTCCACGTCCTATTACAAAGAAAGATGTCAGATCGTTCCTAGGACTTATTGGATATTATAGACGGTTCATCCCGAATTGCTGTACTATAGCTGGGCCATTAACTGACCTAACAAAAAAATCTCAACCGGATAAAGTAATTTGGACCCCTGGCTGTGAAGAAGCGTTTCATTGTTTAAAAGCACAAATCTGTTCCTCACCTATATTACATATGCCTGACTTTTCTCTCCCCTTTATACTACAAACAGACGCCTCCAACTATGGTATTGGTGCTGTTCTTACACAAATAATTAATGATGAAGAACATCCTATCTTGTATATTAGCCGGAAATTGCATGAGAGAGAGAGACACTACTCTGTTATTGAGAAGGAATGTTTGGCAATAAAATGGGCAATAGAAGCCCTCCGATTCTATTTATGGGGAAGAGAATTTGAACTTTGGACAGATCATAATCCCCTTTGTTGGCTTCATGTCATGAAGGAGAAAAACCCTCGAATAATGCGATGGTATCTCGCAATACAACCCTATAAGTTCAACATTAGGTATAGAAAGGGGTCAGCACATAGTAATGCCGACTTTTTATCTAGATATGGTATGGAATACTAATCTGTCAACAAACTTCGGGGTAAAGAGAAAATTAAAATGTAGAAGTAGTAGTAATAAAGTTTAATTGATTTATTTGTTTGATGGGACCCCGAGGTGGAGCCCTGGAGAGGGTGGGCTATGGCTCCATCCTTCAAATTAAGGATTTGTTGACAGTATTTGTGGCATAAAAAAAAAAAGAAAAAGGGGTTAGGTAGATAAAACTTTAATCAAACTAAAGAAGTTTGATCTTGAACGGGGAGGAATGTGAAAGAGGAGACTGGGCTATTTTGCCTCCCCCCCCCCATTCTTTCCTTATTATCTGCTCCGACGTTGAAACTCTGGAAAGCCCATATTTGGATGTTGTAAATGTTGTGTTGTACTATCTTTCTTTGGGCTGGCCACCCATGTTTATGTGTCCCCTTCTCTGTGTCCCTTCACTGTTTTATGTTGTCATTTTTATTTTCTTATTGTTTCCAGAAATCCTCATAGGAGCTTGGGGAAGGAACGTGTGTATTGCTGTAGGTAAAAGAAAATCTCCCCCCCCCCTTTGTCTCTAAAAACATTTCCTCTTTATATATAAAAAAAAAAAAAGTTTTCGGTAGCGATAGGTGTACGGGTACCGCTAATTAAAATAAAAGGGACTTCAATAGTAACTGCGGTTATTTGAGACTCGCTCCTCTAGTGTATATTATTTAAAGTTGGAGTCCTGTGCTCGTCTGGTATAGTGCACATAAAGGGTGGATTGCAGTTCAAACGGCGTTTGTGGGAAGGAGTTCCTAAATTAAAAACTAAAAGCGATAAATGTGATAGTGTGGGCGCGCAATGCGTTTACTCTGAACGCCGCACCATTGCAAAGATATATTAGCGTTCGCTCATTTCAATAGAAGTCCTCGCTAGAGTAACTCGTAAAAGGAGGAACTTGTCGAGTTGCAGCACCTCTGAGGGGAATGGTCCAGGTATTGTGCTGAGTTTGAGTAGGTAGTCTTTGGCTGGGTGAGTGTTCATTCTTTTGGCTGTTCTGTTCAGGGACGCCCTTCTGTTGCTGCAGTTAGGTGAAAGTAAAGGCCAGCCGGCCGAACCTCTCCCCATTATATATGTTTGTTTAAAGGGGCGGCCCTCCAGAATACATTTCTGCCTGAAGTGAATTAAATCTTTATTTTTTTTCCAGTACAGGGTGACATTTGATGAGAGTTATTAAAATATTCTAATTTAATGCCTATAATAAAAGATAATATTTCTTGTAACTTAATTTTGATTTACAATTATGATGTTTAGGGCTGAGTTATTTGATCACATGTTTTTTTCTTCTATAAAAAGAGAGTCTGCAGATAAAGAGTCGGTCTACTAAGGGTCTATGTACTTGACAGCACCCTTGAGAGCTAGCTGGTTTCTAGCTCTGAAAAGTTAATTTTTTTTTTTTTTTTGGTTTTGTCATTTATCAGTCCGCTGCTTTGTGAGAATAAATATTCAATGGTGACTGCCTATTTTGTCTGATGCCTCACTTTATCCCACACCAGCTCACAGTCTTCTATCTCTAAAAGTGATAAATTCAGTTTCCACCTTTTATTTATCGAAGGAAGTTTTGGGGGTATATTATGCATTCCTAGACAACATTTTAAAAGTAAATGGTCTGAAAATTCACAATATGATAAATTAAATTTATGTGGGGATAGAAATGTACAAATAGATAATCTATTCTGGTTGCTAGATTATTCCTTCTGTATGTATTACCAGGGTCTTTATGAAGGACTCTATATGCGTCCCTGAGGCCTGCTCTAGTAATAATGTTTTTAAGTGCATGCGAATTGCAGTAAACCTTCTGCTGTATATTGTCCTTTTATGTTTATATATATATTTTTTTTTATTTAGCTTTTGTTGACCGGGTAAGTGCACTAGACAAATCCTGCCTATTTTCAGGCACGACCCGGGGGAGGGGGTTACAAATGAATGCCAACTGACCTTGAACCAGGTTAAGCTGTTGGTGGTATTTTAGTGAATGAGGGAAATTTGGCCTGGACACCGGGGAAATTCCCCTACTCTTTGGAGGGGGAACCTTTGGTGGACGGATGCAAGATGGCCACTTCTGCTCAGACTTCGGAGGGGATGGAGGTGGCTGAGACAGGGGAGTGGGCCTCCTCCCCTGCTCCTGTGGAATCGGAGGCTGAGAGTTTGGTAGCTGTTATCCAGGACGCTTCTTTGCCTATGGAATTTTTTGATTCACGTGAGGAGGTATTAGCTGAGGTATCTGACAATCCTGTATTGTGTGCTGCAACGATGGAACCGAATACTGTACTTACTCAGAAGGAACGTTTGCTCCACGAAGTGCTTTCTACAGCTGAGCAATGCACGTATCGTAAAGTACAGCTGATGAACGAAATTGCTGCATTGCATTCAGTTTCCCCAAGTTTGGCCACTCCGGCTTCCCGTACTTCCTGGTCGCGATCTAGTGACGTAGACTTTGGAGCTCAACCATGCCTTCCTACACCTCGGATGTAGTCCAGATCTAGTTTGCAGTCTCAGTTGGACCCTGCTTGTTTTTCGGCTCAAGATTCTGGAATTGGCGGTCGGAATGAGGGAGAGACGGATCCACGAGGTTTGGTACCATCAGCAGCAACGCTATCGATAAAACGGCTGGGTATGACTAATGTTGTATTGCAGGGTGAGGTAATGCATAGTGATACAACGGCGTCGGATGCGAGGGGAAGGACAGAGCGTATGGGTGAGGGACAAGTTATACAGGGCAATGACACCTACAGAAGTGTCTGTCTCACATGTGTCCCCTGCACTTGAGCATTCTCCAGCAGTTCAGAGTATCAGACCCTCTATGGCTAGTACTGATTCTTCAGGTTGGTCACCTGAAACAGCAATAGCTGCTGCGGGATGGCTGCAACACCCAAATGGTAACTGGGTGCCAGATCCAGCAGATGCTACAGTGCAGCATTTTCATTCACCTGTTGGTGCCTCAGTGGCTTCTTGTTCCTCAAATAGTACTGCTTCTGTAACTGTACCTATACAACAGTCTACTTCCACTGCACCTGTTATTTCGGTTTCTACAACGGTTGACCACTTATCTACTTTGAGTGTAAATTCTAAAATGAAAGTTTCGGATCCTGTACAGACGGATGAGGGTCCCCCCCCCCCAATTTAAACTTTCAGACTTGTTTTCTAATAAGGGTGAACCTGCTCCCCGTAGGAGTGCTGTTCGGTTAATTTATAAAGGTGGCTTAGAAGATCTGCCTGATAGACTTTACATTGCTAAAGTTTTGCTAAAAGGCTCTATGAAATTTTTGTCTGCAGATATATATGCACTAATTCATTTGGGTAACTCTAATTATGATATTAGCTTCAAAACCCCTTCAGGTCTGGGACGTTTTTGGACAATTTTCCAGGTTGTTAAGAATTCTCCTCTCTGGATACCTTTTTTTGCTGTGCCCCTTACTAAACCGTCTGTTAAGTTGATTACCATTCTGTTTCGTAATGAGGGGGTACATATTGAGGACATTCTTTTTTGGCTGCGTAGAAGATGTGAAGTTCTGGATAAGCCTGTGCAAATTCTAGATAGTGAGCAAATTTGGAATGGGGGTTGGAAATTAAGGGTCAAACTGTTTGCTTCCGGTAATGGCCCTCAGCATTTACCCAATAGTTTTTTCTTGGGTAGGGATAGGGGAAGTTTGTTTTATGTTGGTCAGCCAAAGTCATGTTTTAAATGTGGTTCAAGAACTCCTCTCAATACAGCCTGCGATACCCCTCATTGTTCCCATTGTTTTGAATTTGGGCATTTGGCTGCTAAGTGTCTGAATTTATTTAAATGTAATTTATGTGAACAGACCGGCCATGGATATGCCAAATGTCCTTGGGCATCCCATAATAGGGATGATTGTCCTTCACATGAAGAATTGATTGTGGTTGCTCAGCAAGCTGACTCTGTTCCGATACAACCCCCTTCTAATGGATCCTCACTCCCTCGGTCACCATTCCCTAGTGTATCCTCTCATTCAGTTGAAAGCGCAGGTCTAGGTGATTCTGTTCTGGTTGATTTGCCAGCTACCAAGACCCAGCTTTCCTCGGTAGTAGTTCCCACTGTAGTCTCCTTGCCCACTATGTCTGACTTACCTATCAATGATAAGTCTGATGATCCGGAGATGCTTCCTCCTCCATCTCAAGTAATACCTTTTAGAAAGGTTACGGCTAAAAAACGTCATAGATCAGGGAAGCCTGTTCCTGCTCGGCAGGTACCCATGGCTTCTGCCAGCAGTGTTACTTCTGAGTTGTGGAAACTAGGCAACAGCTTTGCTGTTTTGGGGTCTAAGGAAGACTCTGATGGTGAAGAATCAGACCTTTCTTCCAGAGCTTCTGTGGTTACTGACAATTTTTCTGAGGGTGATGAAGGTGAAGTGGTACAGGTTGAGGGTCTTCCTAGACGCTCTCAGCGTAGACGGGTTTCTAAAGTCACTTGATTATTTGTTAATTTTTGAATGGGTACGGGTTCTCATTCTATTTCTCTTTGTCTCACCTTTATTATGGCTTCTTTAACGTTTACCACAATTAATGTTAATAGCATAAAAAGTCACAAAAAGATGGTCACTACTATGTCCTGTTTGCAACAATTACGCAGTGATGTGATTTGTCTCCAGGATACGAGGTTAAAAACTATTTGTGAAGTGCAACGTGCTCGAAACCTATGGTCTTCGGGAGTGTCTTTTTGGTCGAATGGGGAATCCCCTTGTGAAGGGGTTGGGGTTTTATTTACTAATTCGGCGTTAAAGGTTTCCAGGATGGTGGACATTTGTCCAGGTCGTGCGTTACTATACGATATTAATTTTGGGGGTGAAAGATTTCGCTTAATTAATATTTATGCTCCGCAAACTAAAGCACTCCGGGTTGCACTTGTAAATGACATTCAACCCTATTTGTATACTTCTCGTTTAATTGTTTGGGCTGGTGACTTTAATTGTGCTCTTAGTGTTGATGATAGAGGTATGAAGATGTCTAAATTGTTTTGCGACTCTCAAAAGTTGATACAAATATTAGATACTGCTCAACTTAAGGATGCATATCGTAGTATCCATTCTAAGGGTGGTAGGACGTTTTTTAAAAATCGTTATCTACCAGGATAGATTTCATTTTCCTTTCTGTTCTTATACAAGTCACCTTGGTTAATTTAAGGTATAGAATTCTCTGATCACAAGTCTCTAACAGTTAGCTTGGTGGGAGGTACTCTCGATGTAAAAAGAATTTGTGGAGGTTGAAGTCCTCCTTATTGACTGATGAATCTCTTAAACTAGCTTGGAAGTCAGAATTGTGTGCAAGGCTTTCGGTTTTTGATTTTTATGATGATGCAGCTTCTTGGTGGGAGGATACTAAGAAGGACTGGAAAACTTTTTTTCAGACTTATTCTCATTCTAAGATTAATTCACAATATTTAGAGTATTTAATTCTCAGGGCACAGTTGCAAAAGTTAATTTCTTTAACTGAAACTGAGGGGTTAGATTATAGTGTTCAAATTAGAAATATAAAAAAAACGAATGTTGGAATATAGATATGATAGAGCTAAGTCTTTAGATCATGAACACAGGTTTGGTCTGAAATTACACAAGGGTGCGTTGGATCCCTTTCAAGACTGTAAAGACAGGGTAGGTAAACGTGTTATTACAGAATTAACAGCTGAATCGGGCGATTTAGTAAAGACTCCTTCAGCTCTACTTGAAGTCGTTGGACGTTATTTGGGCAATTTATATCAGAAAGATGAAGATGTTCAGGGTGGATTAATAGACTTTGATTGTTTACAAATACCTCAATTAAATGCAGTAGAAAGCCAACAGATGTTGCGTGATATTTCTGGATCAGAATTAAGAGAAGCCATTTTTTTCATTGAATGTAGATTCTTCACCAGGTACGGATGGCTTTGGAGTGGCCTTTTACCGGACTTTTCATGAAGATTTGGTTCCACTTTTGTCTAAGTTATTTAACCTTATGTAGTCATCGGCCCGGTTAGCCCCCTCAATGAATCAAGCGTTGGTAGTATTGCTTTATAAAAAAGGTTTGAAAACTGATTTGCATAATTGGAGGACATTGAGTTTATTGAATACGGACTTAAAAATCTTAAGTAAAATTTTATTGAGTAGATTAACTATTGTAGTGGATACCTTGATAAGCCCTTACCAAACTTGTTCTATACCGGGTAGAACCCAATATGATAATTTATTGTTAATACGTGAACTTTTTTCTGCTTCACAGTCAGGTTTCCTGAAAGGTTATTTGCTTAGTCTTGATCAAGAAAAAGCTTTTGATCGTGTTTCTCATAAATTTCTGTTTTCTGTGTTGCATGCTTATGGGTTGCCACAGGGTTTTATTGATTGGATAAAGTTATTATATCACTCGGCTTCTCTTCTTCTGAACGTGAATGGATGGCTTGGTACACCTGTGGCTGTACAGAGAGGGGTTAGGCAAAGCTGTCCCTTGAGTCCGGTGTTGTATGTGTTTTTTATTGATGTATTTATTCGTATGATTAGTGTTCATGATGGTCTGGCAGGAGTAAGTCTTGCTGATAGGGTCTTACCAATAAAAATTCTTGCATACGCAGATGACTTGGTTGTTTGTCTTTCAGAGGTTGCAGAAGGGCCCACTCTCAGTACTGTGTTAGATTTGTTTTCTAATGTTTCTGGTTCAAAGATTAATTATGAGAAAAGTAGAGGTTTCCCTTTTGGTACCTCTTTTATCCCGGAATCTGGTACCCTTGCTGGTGTATTCATTTCTAAAGATCCAATAACTATATTAGGAATCGAATTTAGTGATGGAGATATGATGTATACAAATTGATTTCATAAATTAAGTACAGCTCAGTCACTGGTAGCAAGATGGAAGGGTAAACAAATAGACAAACGGAAACGTGTATTGCTTATTAAAACCTTGCTGTTGCCAATTTTTTTGTACGTTAGTTATGTGTTCCACCTCCGATGTCTCTTTTACTTCCTTATATAGTATATTTTTCAGGCCTTTTGGGGTAGTAGACTGAATCCCATTAAAGGGGATTCACTTATAGGAGTATCGACAAAGGTGGGGTTGGTTTGATCCACCCAGTGGCTTTTTTTCTGAGTGTTTTTATTTCCTACAATTTCAGTCCTCTTCTACGACCTGGTATGAAGGTTTAGTTTCCTTGTGTTTAGATTATGGTTTTTGTTAGGTTTACCGTTATGGAAGCAGGGCAAGTCATCCTCTTTTACTAGGCTTCCCCGGTTTCCCAAGTATGGTATAGAGGCCTTTTGTCTTTTGTTGAAATGGAAAATTACAGTTTCTCATTTGGAAACAATGACTAGGAAGCAATTGGCAAGGCAAGGCAAAATTTATTTAAAAGACGCCCAATCCCAGAGGCTCTGGGCGCCGTACAAAAATTTAGAACAGGCATTTAAAATATAATAAATATGAAAATTAAACATAATAAATACAAGGCTTTGCATAGTTCTATTGTTTTATCTGATTTTTCAGATACTTTGCTTTTTCCTGATTGTCCTCCTCAGTCCCAAGAAAGGGTTCTAATGATGCTCTCACATAAACGCTTATGTGATTTTCTATGGGATAGTGTTTGGTTGAGTTCTTATGGTAGATTACCTGTAGGTAACACGCATAGACACAAACAGCTTCGCAATAGATGGTGTACACGAGAGACGTGTGTCTCATTGTTAGAAACACAGAAACATCTTTTTTTTAGACTGTCCCTATATTAAATCCTTTTGGGTTCGGTTGGCAACTAGATGGAAAGAGCCTTTATTTACATCGATTTCCTATGGGACTCTAATGTACGGTACAAATAGGGGTGAATGGTCCATGTATCCTGCTGACACTTTATTATTAGCTTTTTTTGTTATTCGATTTTATATTTGGCAATCCAGATGTTTTTGGTCTACTCAGCATCGCATAGTTTCATTTGATGAACTCTTTTTAAATATAACGACTACTTTGCAGAACATTCATGACTCTGATATGAAGATCTATGGCCAAGTGAAATGTTCTTCTTTATGGGTGAATTGTGACAAATGGCTGTGTTGATTGTTTTATTTTCTGTTTATACTGTTTATGTTGTAATGTTCTGTGATCCATTTTTGTATGCATTTGTTTTTTGTAATTGGTTCATTGCTTGTCTGGAGTCCTCTTTTCAATAAAAGTTCCTCTACTCTTTTCGATAAGTGCCATGGGATCTTTAACATCCACCTGAACTACCACCAATCCAGGCAGATGGGACCTCGGTTTAACGTCTCATCCGAAAGACGGCACCTCAGAAGTGCAACACCCCTCTCATGCTGCACTACAGTGTCAGTACTGGGATATTAACCCAAGTGCCAGATGTGGGAACTGAACCCACAGCCCTCTGATCTCCCGGCCTCAGAGGCGAGTGTGCTACCTACTGAGCCACTGACACTGCACTATCTAAACTACAGTTCATATCTCCTCCCCAAACTACATGTCTTGCGGTGTATAAGAAAGGCCTTATTTGATTAAAAAGATCTATTTGTGCCAATTTGCTTTGTGGGGCATAGGTATTTACGAGCCTCAAGGAAAACTCCTTGTCTATACAATCAAGCAGTAAAGCCCTTCCTAGAGTGATGTCTATTAACCGTTGTTCCTTTACATTAGTATTCTTGAATAGAATCCCTACCTCATCCGCAACATCCTCCCCGAATGACCAGTAAGAAGGCCCCCACACACAACCCTTTTTAGCTTAAGGTATGTCAAAAAGAGAATTGAGCAGAGTTTCCTGCCAAAAAATTATATTCCCGGCTAAATGATGAAGAAAGTCAGTATTATCATTCTCTTTTTTAAATTTTTCATGCTGCAAACATTTAAGGATGTGAGGTGTAAGGATGCCATGATATGCTATTGTCTTCATGCCCCCTCATTTTCCTTTTCTTTCCTTTCTTTTTCTTTGTATCTGGTATGATGCTACTAGACCCTGCTTCTACCTCCTCTTCTGATATAGCATCCGATCTAGAAGAAATGTCTAATTCCAAGTCTGATTCCCCTTTTTCTTCTTCTTCCTGAAGAATATGGGACAGATTGTGGGTAAGAACGGGGGAGGGGGAGATACTATTTTGTTTTAAGACAGATCTGGTAACCCTTCTATTCCCTGGGTGCTGAAACTCTACCGGGGGAGGGGGGGCATACTGTTTCCTGAGGTTTCCTTCCTTTGGGTCTCTGAAGTTTTAGAGGAGGGATTCTGGAGGAAGGAAAGGGGGAACAGGGTCCCTTTGAAGAGCCACCTCACTGTTGACACATTGGTTTTCCGTATCCGAAGCTGGCTGCTTCGCCCTTTGTTGATTGGGTTTAGTGGGAGTATTCCCCTTGTCAGAAGTATTGGAGCTTGAGGGCCTACATCTCTTCAGAGCCTGGTTAATGATATTTTCTTGAGAAGGACCCCCTAGCCTATTCTGTCCTGTCCAGGGACACTGATGATATGCGTGGCCTTGCTCGTCACATAAATTGCATTTAAAAATATTGTTACAAACTGAGCTTACATGATTAAAGTCTCCACATAAAGCATACCTTAGTCTAGCACGTGAACTGCTTAAATGGGTACAATTTCCACATTTGTAACAAGCTTTGGCTGTCCTGGATAGTAGCACCCCCATCTTTCCACAAGAAAAACTGTTTGGGATATGTAAAACTTAATTTCCCACCATATTCAGCTTTACCTTAAACCTCCAGCTACCTGTTCATATACCTTCTGAATCTATTACAGGCTCCGGAGGGCCCGTAAAGAACATTTGTTCTCTAATAAAAACTGTACATCTCTGACATTAACCCCTTCATTTCGAAACATAATGGTTATAGTCTGGAACAAAGGTTTTGTAAGTGGAATGGCCCAAAAAGGAGACCATAAGGAAGTAGTTTTTAAAGGTTTCATATTTTCTCCAAAATTTGTCTGGGTGTGCAAAGGTTTTATAACTGATATCAAAGGTATCCTCTCCTCTTACATTTATAAATGCATATATATCAGAGGCTAAAAAAAAACCATGGATTCTTTTAGTAATCATTTTGCCACATACACCCTATCTGGGTGTTCTTGTAAGCCCCCTCTATACCTAAGGCAGACTGCATTCCTCCTAGGAGCCTGCTCCAACTAATGCAATCTGAATAATTCAGAAAAAGTAGGACCAGTCCTTCTAGAGTTCCAAGGGGGTGGGGATGCAGGGGCTGAATCAGTTTTTCCCTCTCCCTCGTTTTGATCAGATGTTGATGGTCCAGTAAACACATTTTCCTCATTTTCTAATCCGCAGGTGCCCCTGAGTGCCAGAACTTCATTCCTCCTCTAACATGTTAGAGTTATTTGTCATGTTTGTGATGGGGGGGCCCCCTGTTTCTGTGAAAAAATCCTCCCACAGTGGGTCAGAGATCCATCTCCCATTCTCTGCCTGTACCCAGCCAGTGTTTGCAAGAGAATCCTCGGCCGACCAGTCCCTGGTCGGGAATTGTGTGTCATTGTCAGGCAGAGAAAAGCTTTTTTTTAGTTGCTCACTTACTGTGGCTTTAGCCATTCTGTTGTTCCCGATTTTCAATACTTTCAGGATTTCCTCCAGCCACGGGTTTCACTTTCCTGCTATCACCCAACACTCGCTGTTGCAATCCGGTCATGACTCTGTGTCCATCCCCGGCGCTCTCAGCATGACGTGCCTCAGGTTTGTTGGACAATTCTGACGTACTTGTACCAGGTACACTCTCAGAAGATGACCCTATATTCTCTTTAGAATTACAGACGATAATGTCCTTTTCTACCGAAGAGGACTGACCTGAAGTTGCAGTTTCCATTGCGTTTTCCTCCACTGATACTGCTCCAGGTACCGAGACTGTCCCAGAATCGGAATCTCCGTGGTTCACCCGATCCACGTCCCCTTCGGGGACCATCGCTGTAGCCGGCGACTGGAGCACCTCCATTTGCTCCACCTCCTCCTCCATGATCCTGACACAGAATGCTGCCCAGCAAAAGCAAGGACAGCAGCTCCCCCTACTGACAACAAACAGTAGAGGGATTTCCCCGGGGTCCTGGAAAAATTTCCCCATTCACTAAAATACCACCAACAGCTTAATCTGGTTCAAGGTCAGTTGGCATTCATCTGTGTGTGTGTGTGGGGGGGGGGGGGTGATTTTGGGGGAGGCAGCTGCAGAAAAAAAAAAAGTGTGGTGCTAGCTGCACTCTCGAGCAGACTTGATAGACCGTCTGGCCTGTTTCTGCTGGCAAGTAAGTAATAAGGAGGAGACGGGAAATTACAGACCTGTCAGCCTGACTTTGGTGGTAGATTAAGTAATGGAATCACCACTGAAGGAAAGGACTGGGGAATACCTTGTAACCAGTGGATTACAGGATCTGAGGCAGCATGGGTTTATTTGGGGGTAGATCTTACCAGACAAGCCTGATCAAGGTCTTTGACTGTGTGGCCAGGGAAGTGGACCAGGGTAGAGTGGTGGATGTGGCCTACCTGGATTTCTGTAATGTCTTCGACACCGTTCCACACAGAAGACTGGTGAGACAAGCTGGGCAGCCTAGACTGGGTCCAAAAGTAGTAAAATGGGTAAAAAGTCGGCTAAGTAACAGGATACGGAGGGTGATCATAAATGTTATTCACTCTGAAGAAGGCAAGGTGACCAGTGGGGTGTGATGGGGCCAGTACTAGGCCCAGTCCTCTTCAGTGTCTTTATTAGCGACATTGCAGGAGGGCTGGAAAGGGAAGTATACTGGTTTGCAGATGACATAAGTCTGCAACAGAGTGGAATCACTGTGGGGGGGGTGGATGAGGGACGATCTGAAAAAGCTGGAAGACTGGTCAAGGGTTTGACAACTGGGTTTCAGTGCAAAAAGTGCAAAATCATGCATTTGGGGCACAGAAACCCAGGGATAATGCACCAATTGAGCGGGGAGGTATTGACAACCACAAAACAGGAAAGGGACCTGGAGTAATTATTTTTAATGACCTGAAGATAGCAAAGCAGTGTAATAAGACAGTGGGGAAAGCTAGCAGGATGCGCGGGTGCACACATCACTGCCATCTCTACTCATCTCTCTTCATTTCCTCCCTACACACGAAGGTGCTTGGCCCACTGTCTAGCCTTTATTTCAAAATACTGGTTTGGGACCCTTCTAGCCCATCTCTCCTCTCTCCTCTCTTCTTTCTCCTACTATGCCCTCCTTTTACTCTCTGCACTCCAGTCACTTCCACTCCTTTGTCGTCCCCCATACCCACTTCTCTGCTGGTCAGTCGGCTTTCTCCTATCGCCTCCCTTCCATCTGGAATAGACTCTTATCTTTCATTTGTCTCACCCCTTCATTCCTTTCCTTTAAGCGCCTGCTCAGATCCATGCCCGGTGGTACTTGTTGCTGCCTCTCAACCTCCTAGCCTCCTCATCCCCATTGGTCCTGTACTAGCAAATAAATGGCTTCTATTTTTGACCGTGTGACACTGTACTCTATTTTTTTAGTCTTTTGTCTTTTTAGCGAAATTGCATTATTAGCTTTATTTATTTATTTTGTTAGTTTTTGTTGACCTGGAAGGAGGACTAGACAGTTTTTTGCCTATTTTCAGCCTCGTCCCAGGGGAAGGGGGTAAAGATGGATGCCAACTGAAACTGAACCAGATTTTAAGCTGTTGGTGGTATTTTTGGTGAATTGCTGCAGTTGTTTTAATGAACTAAATTCATGCAAATTGTTGTCACAAATTGTATTAAGTATAAGTGTCATATGTCCAGAGGAGGGCAACTAAAATGGTGCAGGGTCTGCACCAGAAGACATATGAAGAGAGACTTAAGGAGCTTAATATGTATAGCCTCAAGGTAAGGAGGGAGAGGGGGGACATGAACGAAACTTTCAAGTACCTCAAGGGAATTAACAAAGTCCAAGAGGGTAGCATCTTTCAGAAAAAGAGGTGGGCAAGAACAAGGGGGCACAATTTGAAGATAGAGGGGGGACAGCTCAGAGGTAATGTGAGGAAGTATTTTTTCACGAAGAAGGTTGTGGATGCATGGAACCGCCTTCCTGAGGAGGTTATGGAGTCAAAAACATTGGTGGAATTCAAGAATGCATGGGACAGTCATGAGGCAATTCTAGGGGTTGGGGGTAGAAGGAAGTAGGCTGTTGGTTAACTAGGATGCAGCTTATCCATTAGGTAGGGAAATGGGCAGACTGGGTGGGCCAAGTGGTCCTTATCTGCTGTCAAATTCTATGTTTCTATGTATTTTTGTCTCTTCCTGTTTGTGTTCGTTTTTCTTCTCCCTGGGTCGCACCTGGAAATGAGCCTCAGCTCAGTGGGCCTTTTCTGGTTACCAAATTTTAAATAAATAGGGAGGGGTATCACCAGTAGAAAGAAGGAGGTAATGTTGCCCCTGTTCTGGAGACCCCATCTCCAGAAGGACGTAGATAGGGTGGAGGCAGTACAGAAGAGGGCAACCAAAATGGTGCAGGACCTGCATCAA
Source organism: Neoceratodus forsteri (assembly GCA_016271365.2). Lineage (NCBI taxonomy): Eukaryota > Metazoa > Chordata > Ceratodontiformes > Ceratodontidae > Neoceratodus > Neoceratodus forsteri. The sequence goes on from CM057449.1 coordinate 486,906,529, forward strand.
AAGCCCTACGAGGAAAAACTTAAGGAATTAAATATGTACTCTCTAGAGGAAAGGTGTGAAAGGGAGGGGACATAATAGAAATGTTCAAATATCTCACAGGTATTAATAAGGTACATGAAGGTAGCATTTTACATAGAAGATGCTTGAGGACAAGGGGTCATGCTGTGATGCTTGGGTTGGGGGGGGAGACTTGGGGGAGATGAGAGGAAATACTTCTTCATGGGAAAGGGTGGTGGACGCCTGGAACAGCCTCCCAGTGGAGGTGGTAGGTGCTAACATGGCAACAGGACTTAAGCATGCATGGCATAGACACAAAGGGACCTTAGAAATAAGGCAAGGGGGTGGGGGATACCAGAGATTGAGTAGGGTCTGCGGTGATACAGTAGGTAGGGAAAATTGGGCAGACTAGGTGGGCCAAGAGGTCCTTATCTGCCGACAACTTCTGTGTTACTAAGTTCATTGGCCAGGATCTGAAAAGAGGCAGGAGCAGGGTAAGTGGTGTCCCTCTCCAGCCCCAGTGGCTGGTGCCCCCTTCAAATCTGCCCAGTGATGAGTTGGGGGTGTCATTCTCCTGCCTGTACAGTCTTTGACCCAGCTCCCTGTATGGGATCAGTTACACCACGTCTGACCTTGTTTGTCCGTCACAACCATTAACAAGTGGATGTTGGTGGTGGTCGGCAGAGGGCTGCCTCTCGACTTTGAGGCTGTTTGCCGCCTTATGCACTCTATGCTCCTCAGGAGTCCTCGGTGTCGCGGGGCACATTGTCCGCCCTAAGGGAAAACGTTGCTCAGCTTCTGACAAAAGGAGCCATAGCCCGTGTCCCAAATGCCCTGGCATGTCAGGTGTACATGTCCAGGTACTTCTGGTCCTGAAATGGATGGGGGTTGGAGCTGCTGCCCTTTACTGGTTCTGCACAGTCTGAACCAGTTCATGTGGAAGAGCAAGTTCAGGGTGGTCACTCTGAACCAGATTATACCATCTCTGGGGCAGGGCATGTGGTTCTGCTCCCTGGGTCTTCAGGATGCATTATTCCACATACCAGTCCATCTGTCTCACTGGCAGTACCTTCGGTTTCACGCAGAAGGGGTTCTGTACCAGTTCTAGATCATGCCCGTTGGTCTTTAGTCTGCAGCCTTGGTCTTCACCAAGTGTGTGGCAGTGGTGGCAGACTGCCTGTGGCACAAAAGCACCAGGGTGTACCCCTGCTGCAATGACTGGCTGATAACTGGGCCATTCAGTGAGACCATAGGGTAGTCCAGACATCTAGCCTTGCAAAGACTTGGGCATGTTGGTCAACCTGAACGGGTCTAAACTGATCCCCACAGATCAGGAAGTTTAGCAGGGCAGAGCTAGACTCCTTGTGGACCATGCCCCCTCTCCCTGCATATCAGGCTCAGGATCTTACCTCCTTTGCTTGATAATTTGAGGTTTGGCGTTCATGCCCTGCCTTGGATTTCCTGCAGTTGCTGAGGTACATGACCTCCACCACCAGCATTGTCTGGTGGACATGCTGATAGATGCCCCGCCTACAGTGCGAACTGGGCTGCCAGTGGTCCCAGCACCTAAGTTACCTGGACAGGTCGGTCTTGGTGACCTAGCTAATGTGGAATGCTATCCAGTTGTGGCTGGTCCCTCACCATCTGGAGGAAGGAATCTCCTACATCTGTCCAGAGCCCTGTCATGCTCATGATGATGCATCTCTGATTGGGGGGGGGTGGCACATCTGGGAGGGAGGGGCACACATGGGAGACCAAAGAGTCCATGGGTTGCGGTCACCCTGGGAGTCCCATCGCCACATCAACATATTGGCTGTCATGGAATTTACTCCTCTGGTCGGGATCATGTTGTGCAGGTCAAGACAGACAATACTATAACCGTGTTTTACCTGAACAGGTAGGGTGGCACTCACTCTCTTCCTCTGTGTTGGGAGGCCTTTTGCATCTGGACCCTCATGCACAGCCTAGGTGCAGATCGTCTGGCAGTACATGTCGCAGGAGTGACCAGTCAGCTGACAGATGCTCTCAGCCGGGTAGGCGAGGCACAGCTTCAGTTATCCCTGCATCAGGAGGTGGTAAACCATCTGTCCTTTCAGTGAGGCACCCCTCTGGTGGTCTGTTTGCCTTTTGGGAGAACAGAAAGCTGAGACTATTTTGTGACTGCCCCTGCAGTCCAGGACACTGCTGGGGGATGCCTTCATGAGACCCTGGACCCCAGGCCTCATTTGCACATTCCCTCCCTTCCCCTTCATCCACAAGGTAGTGGTCAATGCTTGGCAAGATAAGGTGCATTTGACCCTGATAGGACCAGACTGGCCCAGACAGTTCTGGTATCCAGATCTCTTCAGGCTCAGCAGCAAGCCTCCGTGGCGGTTGCCTCTTTGCCTGGACTTGTTGACCAGGCAACCGGCAACAGGAAAAGGTCCTGTATACGGATATTCAGTCCCTGCACCTCATGGCCTGGTTCTTGAGTGACTAGCGTTCCAAGCCTTGGGTCTTTCAGAAGCTGTGGTCCATGCTGCGGAGGCCTCCTGAAAAGTCAACTCATTGATGCTGGCTTTCTATTTTGTGTGTGGGAAAGGAGCTTGATCCCGTGTCCGCCCTGTGGCAAGCAACCTCGAGTACCTATGATCCCTCTCTCAGTTGGGGACTTGAGCGATGATCCTGAAGATGCACCTTGCCACCATGTCTGCATACCACGCGCAGGCTGATATGATGACGGTGGCCGAGGATAAAGTGGCTGAGTGGTTAGGTGGTCAGGTGCTATTTGAGAGATTTGACCACGTGTCCCCTCTGGTGCGTGAACGACTGCCACCACCATAGGCCTGCTGCTGGTGTTGGCTATGCACAAGGGCAAGCCATTTGAGCCTGTGCACAGGTGTGAGATGGCTCACTTGTCATGGAAGATGGCCTCCGTGGTGTCTTTTATGTCAGCCAGAAGGATTAGTGAGCTCCAGGTGCTCTCGGTGGTGTCTCCTTACCTCATCTTCCACAAGGACCAGGTTGTCATTTGCCCCCACTTGAAATTCCTCCCAAAGGCCATATCGGAGTTTCCTCTTAACCAGGTGATTAACTTGCCAGTATACTTCACCAACCCAACCTTGGAAGCTGATCACATAATCCTTACCTGGACCTGCGGAGGGCGCTTTTTTGTGACAAGGAGCACACAACTGAAGTTTTTGGTGAAGCTCGCCAGCTATTTGTCAGTTACGCCGACGTGGTGCCTGGCAGACCAGCAAAAAAGCAACGATTGGCAGGTGGATTGCATCTTTCATTGACCTCTGCTATTGGTTGGCTGGTAGGGAGCCTCCTGAAGGGCTTAAGGCTCATTCACCCAGACAAACTGTTGCCTCAGTGGCTGTTCCAGAGACATCCTAATACAGGAAATGTGTAGGGCTGCTACTTGAAGGAAAGCACACACATTCATTTCCTACTAAAACATCGCCCATCACAGCCAGTGTAGCCGTTGTACCTGCAAAAAAATAGTAAATACAGGGAGGATCCAGTTCCAACCACAGAACTACATCAGGAGTCAAGACTGTTGGAAATCAGCCCACTCACCATATAATGTTCTTATAAAATTTTAATTTTATTCTTTTTCATTATTTTAACTGTCAGTCATTAATATACCATTTTATAAGTGCTATTAACTGTCTTCATCAGGGATCTCTGTAAACTGTACAAAAAAAATTCACATTTTATGAATTCTATATTATAGTGGTGTGGTAGCACCACTGCAGTTAGGGTTGAGTAGGGTGTTCAATGTTAAACCCCTAACTTTGCACATTAATATATTCGGCACCGTTTGATGAAATTAGCTGAAATTTTTGTTCTAGGAGGAAAGGTCTTGATCGGTGGAAATTTTTGTGATGGCAGCTTGTGCGGTTTCTGAGATCTGCATGTCATTTTTTGTAAATGCCTAACTTTTTTCCTATAGTTAAGATGTTTTGTTTTTTTTTGCTCTCACCTACAGGCTACATGGAATGGAATTTTTATCCCAAACTTGCAGGAGACATGTGTCCTGTCCTAAGGTACTGCCTTTGACAGGTCTGGTGAAAAAATAATAAAAGGTTCCAGAGATATAAGGCTTTAAAATTTAGTGGTTTCCGACCTGCACATGTGCAGTAGGGTTTCTGAGATAAAGTGCTGCGGCAAAAGTAACAGTTTGATGCAGAAAATGCGCGTTTTTTGATTTCATGCCACTTGCTTGGAAGGGCACCAAACATTTTTTGTGCCATACCAACCGCCATCTTGTTGATTTTTTTCCACGAACTGACAAATGTGTAAAATACATATAAATGCTGGGATTTAAAAACAAACAAACATCAGAACCTAGCTAAAAATGACCTGTTTAGTTAGATTCCGAAGTTTGTTTCTTAACATTATGGCCACAAATACCTTTTCTGGGCACCCAAAATTCCAGGTGCTCAACTTATCAAGGGGAGCGCTTCCCCTCGCGTTCTCTATATGAGAACAGTGGGAATTTTTTTACCTCTGCAGCTGCAGCTGAACTTGTTCTGCCGGCTGCAGTGTGAGCTATGAGCCGCCGATTCCCTGGTGTTTGGTGGCGCCCACACACTCCATTGCCGTACCTGGGAATGTGTCATGTTGCCCTTCAAACAACATGAAGTCTTGCTGTATTCTGACAATAGCAGTGAGTCCCAACCTTCGAACTGCCCCGGAGATGAAAGAGTTAACTTTCCATGCCAGGCATGAAATACTGAGCTCGAGCTCGGTTGCGACTCTGTCTGTTGCTGTTTGAACTCAAACCATCCGATTCTTTACTCCGCCTCACCGAACAGTCGCTCCGGAGATTTCTCCTTTGCTCGGTTCAATTTGTCGGTTAAAGTACCACTTTTCTCGGTTTTCGACCGAATTTAAACCGCAACCTGTCGGTTCAGTCTCTGTCTGTGGTATTCGTGAGTACTAGATAGGTTTATATTGTTTTCTATTCTGTGTGGAACTTGTAACGGTTCATCGGTTCGGTTTGAACCGATCAAGTTTTGTAAAATCTTTATTTCTACTGTAGAGTGTGGTTACGGTTCTTATTGGTTCTAAAAAAAGCGGATTTTATTACGGTTTTTTCCACAACCCGTAACACGGTCAGGAACCGATAAGAGGGTCTTGCCTGGCGGATTGCCATTAAAAGGGTAAGTTTTGTTAGGACTGGCACCATGTCTGAGAAACCCAAAAGAAAAACCGGGTCCACTGGGTTTCAACACTGTAGTGTGTGTGGGGAAGTCTTTGCTAAGGCTGGCCCCCACACCACCTGTGTTTATTGTCTGGGGTTTGACCACCTCAGTTCAGACTGCCAGATTTGTAAAAATTTTCCTGCAGCTACCCTAGAGAAGAGAGTTGGTAGGCTCAGGGAAAGGGAGGCCAAAAAGTCCGCTGACACGGATGGCCAGCCCGGTTCGGTTCAAACCGAACCAGAAGGAGTGCCCTCTGACCAGGGCGAAACTTCTTCGGGCAAAAGGAGAACCGATTCCGAGGAGTTGGTTCTGGCTAAGAGAACAAGAAAGAAAAAATCAGCTGGTGTGGATCCAAAAGTTTCTTATCCAACCGCTGATGAAATAGCCAAAGCAATAAAAATTGTGCAGTCGCTTTCCCCGGTTCCAACCGAACCGGCACCATCAGGATGGCGCTCAGTTCGGCCGGTTCCACCGGTTCCGGATTATGATTTGGAAGAATATTATGAACCGGAGGAGGAGGAAGAGGAGTATGAGGAAAGTGAATGTGGTTTTAAAAGTCTGGATGTGCCCACTGACCCGGACATCTCCCCAGACAGACCTTCAGGAGTGTCTCCTCCTAGGCTTTCCGAGTCCCCCTTCCATTTCATGTTTTACAAAAAAGTGGCCGAAACCCTTCAACTTCCTATGGAAGAAGCTGTGGATGACCAGGAAGAGCCTGACTATGTGGAAATGATGGATACCCCAGAGTCTAGGAGGCTGTCTATTCCCTTACACAAATCTTTTGGGAAACAGACATTTAAGATTTTAAAGACTCCTAATACTATACCTCCTGTGGATAAAAGAATGGACAAGAGGTATACTCTGTCAGGCTCAGATATGGAGTTCCTTACACAACAATGCAGCCATGTTGGGGTAGTGCAGGCTGCAGCCTGTGATAAGGCTAATATACCCTTGGCTTCACACCCCCAGACAAGGACTCCAGGAGGATTGATGCCATGGCAAAGAAACAGTACATGGCAGCATCCTTGGGACTCAGGCAGGCCAATTATATGGCCTATACAGCTAGGTATCAGAAATCTAGACGGGACACTGTCATGGATTCAGCAAACAGGTCCCTGGCCAGCTTGCCAAGGAGCTGGAGCAGGTGGCTGCTGATGGTATTGAGGCATCCAAGGTGCAATTCCATGTTGCAGTGGACTCCAACGATGTTTCATCTAGAGTTATGGCTACATCTGTGGCACTTCGTAGAATGGCTTGGCTCAGATGTACTAGCCTGTCGCAGGATACCCAGACTAAGGCCATGGATTTTCCTGTTGTGGGTAATTCTCTGTTTGGGGAGCAAACAGAGAATTACATGAAAAATGGATGAATACAGGACTACCTATGGGAGTGCTCAGGCCAAGGAAAGGCAAGCCACTCCTCACAGGCAGCATCCCAGGGGCAGGGCAGGCCTTTTCATAAGCCTTTCTACCAAGCCAGGCCTCCCTCTTCTGCCTATGCTCAGAGGGGTTCTTTAGAGGAGAGGCAGAAGGGGTACAAGCAGACCTGCCTCACCCCTCAGCCTAAACCCCTGCCAAACAGGCACCTGATGGGTTTGCCAGGCCGATTCTCCACCACCTGTAGGGGCAGGCTGGCTTACTTTGTCCAGGACTGGAAGTCTTTAACATCAGACAAATGGGTCCTGGAAGTAGTAAGTCAGGACTGGTTTTCAGCTTCAAAATTTCCAAAGCTGAGAACCAGGTCCTTTCCACCTGCAAATCCCTCAGAGGCACTTGCCCTAGAGGCAGAGGTCTCTTCCCTCCTGGCTCTCAGAGCTGTGGAAAGGGTTCCACCCCTACACCAAGGCAAAGGATTGTACTCCAGGTACTTCCTTACTCCCAAAAAGACAGGAGAATGGCGGCCCATCCTGGATCTCAGATACTTAAACAAGCACCTTTTAAAGCCAAAGTTCAAAATGGTGATTCTGGGAATAATTCTACCCTCTCTAAGGCCAGGGGACTGGCTATTCTCCCTGGACCTCAAGGATGCCTATTTCCATATTCTCATCAGAAGCTCCCATCGAAAGTACCTCAGGTTCGAGCTGCCCTCAGGCCATTACTAATTCAGAGCAATGCCCTTCGGCCTAACCTCTGCTCCAAGGGCATTCACAAAATGCCTGGCAGTAGTAGTTGCTTCTCTAAGAAGGCAAAGGATTGCCATCTTCCCATACCTGGACGACTGGCTCATAGTAGGCCAGTCCCCAGACCAAGTCAAGTTACATCTACAGATAACTCAACAACTGCTCACCTCTCTAGGTTTCCTTCTGAATCTTTCAAAGTCAGTTCTAGAGCCTGTTCAGCTCCTCACCTTCATAGGTGCAGAGCTAGATACAGAAAAGGCCAGAGCCTTCCTTCCCCTGGACAGGGCAAGGACCCTTATCACACTGGCCTCTTCATTCACCCTACAGGTGTCTCGACCAGCAAGGCATTTTCTGCAGCTCCTGGAGCGCGTGGCTGCTTCTACAGCAGTGGTGCAGGGAGCAAGATTTCAGATGAGGGACATTCAGTTCCACTTGAGAGCCTTTTGGTCTCAGAAAAAGGACCCTCTGACCAAACTGATCCCAGTGACTCGAACCCTGATCCAGGCCTTGCAGTGGTGGCAGGATCAGAACAATCTAAGACAGGGAGTTCCCTTTGTCACTCAGTCTCACTCTTTAATCCTTACTACAGATGCCTCCCTCTTGGGGTGGGGGGCTCACTTGGGAGACCTGACCACCCAAGGGTTGTGGTTCCCTCAGGAATCTCTGCTTCACATCAATCTGTTGGAACTCAGAGCAGTGTTTCTAACACTTCAAGCTTTTTCCAAGTATGTTCAGAACAAAGTTCTTCAGATCAGAACAGACAATACCACCACAATGTGGTATATCAACAAGCATGGGGCACTCGGTCTACGGCCTTGTGCACAGAAGCAGTGAAGTTGTGGTCTCTGGCCTATTCCTTGAACACCTCCCTCACAGCAGTACACCTCCCAGGCAAGAACAATGTCCTGGCAGATGCTCTCAGCAGGATATCTCAGAGCCATCACGAATGGTCACTGGATCCCCTGGTTTTGGAGGTGATCTTCTCCAGATGGGGCACCCCACAGATATATCTTTCTGGAGCCCCAGACAATCACCAACTTCCCCTGTTTTGCTGCAGGCCCCCAGTGTTGGGCTCAGTCCCCCTGGATGCCTTAGTTCTCAGTTGGGAAGGGAAGTTCCTGTATGCTTCCCCTTCCCTCTCCTGTTCAAAGTGCTAGTCAAAATCAGGTCTCAATCCTGCAAGGTGATCCTGATTCCTCCAGACTGGGCCAGACAGCCCTGGTACCCTCTCCTATTGTCCTTAGCAGTCCACCTTCCCCTGTCTCTTCCCAGGAATTACAACCTGTTGACCTGTGCTCAGGGGAGGGTTTGGTACCTGAACCTCAAATCTCTCAATCTCAAGGCCTGGCTCTTGAAGAGTTAGTTTGCTGATCTACACCTTTCTCAAGGTGTTATGGATATTCTGAAGGCTTCTAGGAAGCCTTCCACCAGAACTACTTATAATTCCAAATGGAAAGGATTTTCCATATGGTGCTCTGGGAAGCATACTTCCCCAGAGTCTGCTGACCTGCCCACAGTCCTTGACTATATGGTTCACCTGAATGGCTTGGGACTCAGACCAGCTACACTAAGGGTGCATCTGGCAGCTGTCTCTGCTTTTATTTCAGCAGGTAAGCCCTCTTCTCTTTCAGCTCACCCTGTATTCTCCAAGTTTTTCAAGGGATTGCTTCATACCAATCCGCCATTCAGGGACCCTGCCCCTGCTTGGGACCTTAATGTTTGCATTGCTCAGCTCATGCAAAGCCCTTTTGAGCCTTTTTCCTCAGCAGAGCTTAAGTACTTGACGTGGAAAACTGTGTTCCTGGTGGCCATCACTTCTACCAGACGCATAAGTGAGTTACAAGCCCTGTCAGTGGAGCCTGATTTTATCTCTTTCCATAGAGATAAGGTTGTCCTCAGGACTAACAGGAAGTTCTTACCTAAGGTGGTTTCAGACTTCCACCTTAACCAATCTATGTCTCTTCCTGTGTACTTCACTGACCATTCCTCCTCTGGTGAGAGGAGACTCCACAGCTTAGATATGAAAAGAGCCCTTAGCTACTACATAGAACGTACCAAGGGTCACAGGTTTGACTCCCTCCAACTGTTCCTCATTTATGGTGAGGTTGGTAAAGGAAAACCTGCCACTAGAAGATCCATTGCCAGGTGGATTGTCTCTTGCATCCAATTTTGCTATGAAAAACTAGGTAAGGTTCCACCCTCAGGTCTGAGGGCTCACTACCAGAGGTACAGCTGCTTCCCTGGCTGCTGCCAGGGATATTCCTGTCTTAGAGATATGTTAGGCAGCTACCTGGAAAACAGTTCACACTTTTACCAAGCATTACTCTCTGGATATCCAGGCTAGGAGTGATGCTCGGTTTGGCATAGCTGTGCTTCAGAGCCTATTTCCTAAGTAGGTTCTGTCCCTCCTCCATTGAGGTACTGCTTGGTAGTCTGCTATTGTCAGAATACAGCAAGACTTCATGTTGTTTGAAGAAAAAATTACTCACCTTAGTAATGTTGTTTCTTCTAATGGAGTCTTGCTGTATTCTGACCTCCCCCCCTGCCTTCCCTCTCAGAACCTTTGTTTTTGGGATGTGGGTTTGCAGTAGTAGTGTTGGCACTCAGGAGGTGCCCCACCTTTTTTTGTTATCACCCTCTTTCTTTGGGTGAGTGGGTGTTGTGTTTATTTCATTTTTTGGGTTTCCTGACTTGAGTCTTTGTTTTGGGACCAAAAAATTTGTTATTATGTTTAGTAGCCAGTTGGCTAGTGTAGGTTACAGCTTCCACACAGGACCTCAGTGAGTTTAGCTCGTAAAGATCTGACGGTTTGAGTTCAAACAGCAACAGACAAGAGTCTCAACCAAGCTCGAGCTCAGCGTTCCATGCCTGGCATGGAAAGTTAACTCTTTCTTCTCCGGGGCAGTTCGAAGGTTGGGACTCACTGCTATTGTCAGAATACAGCAAGACTCCATTAGAAGAAACAACATTACTAAGGTGAGTAATTTTTTCTTGTGTCTTGTGGCACCCTCCACCCTTCTAACCAGTGTCCCCTTAATTATATAAAATTTCCCTGGTGTCTAGTGGCACCCTCTACCTGCCGATCGCTTTCCCTCTAATATATTTCCCCAGTGTCTAGTGGCATCCCCCCACTTGCTGATCGCCATTTCTAGTGGCAACCCCTCCCTCTGATTGCCATATGTATTACGATTTTTTACCCTGTTGGTTGTTGGTGGCACCCTCTCATGTCCCTGTCAACCTGCAGCTAAGAAAACTGTCCCTCAGTGTCGTATATTTTTTTTTTTTTTTACACCCTGTAAAAAGGAAAAATAAATTAATCAGCAGTGGACTGTTTTTTTGTATTTTTTTAAAGGCTGTAAAAATACATAAAACATGACATCGAGGGACAGTTTTCTTATTTCCCGTAATACCTGTATAACATTGGAAATTCAACAAGCCATAACTCCCTTAATATTTAGACTTAAGGGACAAGGTATATAACAAAGCAAAGCTCATAATGAGCACTACAAGAACAGCACATATCCACTACCTACACATTTAGGGGCAATAAAAAAAAAAAATAACTCCCTCAGTTTTTGGAGTTTAAAGACAATGGCCCAGATATTCCAAGGGGTTGCGTCCAGCGCAACAGAGATGATGCACGGCGCAGCCCGGTATTTACCCAGCGGGGCCATTGAAAAGGCTGCCCCACGCCGCGCAAATCCCGATGCGCCCGGCGCAATGTAATAGTATGCAGATGCAGATGCAGGGGCCATCACATGCGGCTGGCCAATATTCAGCCGGGATGTGCGGCGCATGTGCTGGTGCAGCCCTGCAGTGCGCCACACAGAGGGGCTCAAAGTTGAGCCCCTGCAGAATAAGAGCAACTCCCAGCCACCCAAAGGCAGACTGCAGTATTGCTGGGCGCAACACAGCAGCCCATCCTTGGGTGGCCATCCACCCACCTAGAACACCATCCACAAGCACTCACTGTACCCGCCCCCCCCCCGTAGTCACGATCACACGGCATACATTTTAAATGACACCCTGGTAGTCTAGTGGCCCCCCAGTCCTTGAATCCCCGATGCATATAACATATGACCATCCCTGGTGGTATAGTGGTCCCCCCTCCCACCTGAGTCCCCGATGCCCTGTCGTACCATGTACCGATGCCTTCCCCTGGTGGACTTTGTGCCCATTTCTGCGGTCGCGGTAAATGTGTATTCCTGCATTCCGTGGTAGTCCAGTGGACTCCCCCTCCCTTCCGGGTCCCCGATTGCGGTAAACTGCACATATGGCACACCCACCCACCCACACATGACCCTTGCCCACCACTTCCCTCCCCATCATCGCGGTAGGCGGCCATCATCCGTACATACATCCCACCCGCGCTCAGCTGAATGACAGTTACAATGTGAGCTGTAAGCCCATTGGTCCCCGTGTGGACCAATGGAACTACAAGACATACTGTACTAAGACAATCCCAAATATGTGAATGATTCATTCACATAGCCCTACAAAGCCATTGGTCCACACACAGGGGACCAATGGGCTTACAACTGCTCTGTAACTGTCATTAGGCGGCAAAGGGTGGATGCAGCCTTCCACCGATGATTGGGGAGAGTGAGGTGGGCAAGGGGTTCTGAGTGTGGGTGGGTGGGGTGGGGGTGCCACTGGATCACCAGGGAATGCTGTGTGTGCAGTTTACTGCGATCAGGGACTCGGGAGGGAGGGCGGTCCACTGGACTACCACGGAATGTAGGAATATGCATTTACCATGATCGCAGAACTGGGCAGGGGGGTCCACTAGTCCACCAGGGACTGGCATCGATACATGTTACTGGGGAATGGGGACTCGGGTGGGAGGTGGGACCACTAGACCACCAGAGATGGTCATATGTTGTATACATTGGGGAATCTGGGACTGAGGGGGCCACTAGACTACCAGGGATGTCTTTTTACACTTCTGCCACGTGATGGCGGCTATGGGGCAGGGATGCCCCAGGATCCCCACAGCACACGTCGTGCTGTGCAGGGTATCAGGCTCAAGTCACCGGGCTGACCTGTGCAAGGCATGCAGATGCGGCCATTATGACAAACAAATGGCCCCATTTGCACCTTGCATATATTATGGCCTTATTTGCATGCCCCCTGCTGAACATCGCGGGTGATGTGCCTGGCGCAACTGCACTTGCGCTGACGCATCCCCATGCTCCCTAGCTGTGGCTTGCGCTGGCACACTGCCACTGTACCATGTGCAATGTGTGCGCTGGCCCTGCCATATTAAATGGTGCTGTGCCATGGTGCATCCCCGTTGAATATCACCTGGGCCTGGCCCCAGCACATCACAGTTGCACTGCGCCCAGGCTTGCACCACTGCCTGGCGCAGTCTGAATATCTGGCCCAATGTATATATCAGGAAAAAGGTCTTAACAGGTACTACAAGAATAACACATACCCCCTTCCCCCCAACATTTAGGAGCAATATAAAAAAATAAAAAAGAATTCCCATAGGATAACACTGAAACTTCAACAAACTATAACTCCCTTAATATTTGGAGTTAAGGGACCATGTACATACAAGAGACAGGGCTATCCTACATATAGTACTGACTAACAGGGAAGGGATCACAGATCTCCAGGTAGAAGGTCACCTGGGGGCCAGTGACCATCACATGGTATGGTTCAGTTTGGCCACTACATCTAAATCATCTCATTCCAAGGCAAAAATATGGGACTTCAGAGGAGCTGACTTTGATAAGATGGCCAACAGAGTTAAGCTAGCCCTGGCAGAAAGAAACACAGGTGAGGGGGTATAGGCAAAGTGGGCAAGCATTAAGGATGCAATACTTGAAGCAACATCTCATTGCGTTAGATGGAAAAGGAAGTGCAAAAGAAGAAGGAAACCACTTTGGTTCTCAAATACAGTAGCAGAAAAGGTCAGAGCCAAAAGGCTGGCCTTCAGGAAATATATGGGAACACAGTGGGATGAAGATACGGAGGCATGCCAAACTGCCTTAAGGGAAGCAGGAAAGCCAGTAAGGTAGGCAAAATCCCAAACTGAGGAAACACTAGCACGAACAGTAAAAGAAGGTGATGACTTTCTATAGATACATTAGTGAAAGGAGAAAGTCCAGAGGGGTATTGCTAAGCTCAAAGGAGAAAAGGGGGCATGTGAGGAGGAGGACCTGTAAAAGCATCTATCCTAAATAGATACTTTTGCTCAGTATTTACTGAAGAGAAGGTAGGGCAGGGCCCACAGCTCAGCACCATGGACACAGGGGGGAAGGAGGTGAGCACTACTCCGTTCACAAAAGAAAAGGTCCTACAAGAGCTCGCTAAGCTCAGGGTGGACAAGGCAATGGGACCTGATGGCATACATCCCAGGGTACTTAAGGAGCTAAGGGTGGAACTAGCAGAGCCATTAGCAGAACTGTCTAGTGAGTCTCTGAGCACAGGAGAGGTGCCAGAAGACTGGAGAAGGGCTCATGTGATCCCGCTCCACAAGAGTGGTAGCAGAGAGGAGGCAGGAAACTACAGAACAGTCAGTCTTAGCTCAGTAGTGGGCAAGATTGTGGAGGCACTCCTTAAGGAAAGGATAGTGCAACACCTGGAATCCATAGGGGCACGGGATCCAAGACAGCATGGGTTTACAAAAGGAATGTCCTGTCAAACTAATCTCATAGATTTCTTTGACTGGGTAACCAGAGTGGTGGACCAGGGGGGAGCAGTTGATGTCGCCTACCTTGTCTTCATCAAAGCTTTCGACACTGTTCTACATAGAAGATTGATGATAAATAAGCTGGGTAGGCTTGGGGTGGGTCAGAAGTTGGTCAACTGGGTGGCAAACTGGTTGACTGGCAGAAAACAGAGAGCGGTGGTAAATGGTATACAGTCAGAAGAGATGCAAGTCACAAGTGGGGTACCTCAGGGATCAGTCCTGGGGCCAGTCCTCTTCCATATCTTCATTGGTGACATTGCAGATGGACTAGAGGGTAAGGCTTATCTGTTTGCAGATGACACCAAGATCTGCAACAGAGTAGATAATCCAGATGGGGTGGGCAGAATGAGAAGAGATCTGGATAAAGTAGCAAAATGGTCAGAAGTGTGGCAACTGGGATTTAATGCAAAGAAGTGCAAGATCATGCACATAGAGAAGAGAAACCCTGAAACCACCTATAGGCTGGGAGGAAAGTTGCTGGCAGTCACAGGAAGAGAGAGACTTGAGCATCATCATCACCGATGACCTGAAATCATCCAGGCAGACCTCTAAAGCAGTAGGTAAGGCTAGGGGGATGTTAGGGTGTATTAGTAGGGGTATCACAAGTCGTAAGAGGGAGGTAATAATCCCTCTTTACAAGACACTGGTTAGGCCCCATCTGGAGTACTGCATGCAGTACTGGAGGCCACACCTTCACAAGGATGATAACAAATTGAGGCAGTCCAGAGAAGGGCAACCAAAATGGTACAGGGACTGCATCAGAAGACATATGAGGACAGATTAACAGAGCTCAATATGTATACCCTTGAGCAAAGGAGTGAGAGAGGTGATATGATTGAAACATTCAAACACCTTAAGGGCATTAACAAGGTGAAAGAGTCTAACATGTTTAAATATAAGAAAAATAGCAGGACAAGAGGACACAGCATGAGATTAGAGGGAGGCCGATTAAGGGGGAATGTGAGGAAATTATTTTTCACAGATAGAATGGTGGATGCATTGAACAGCCTACCTCAGGAAATGGTGGCTGTGAATACAGTGCAGGGCTTCAAACAGGCATGGGATAGGCATAAGGGAGCAATACAGATGAGTATGAATAGATAGGCCACTGACGGAGCAAAGGCCGATGGCACATTTATAAGGTAGAAAAAGAAAAGGGAAGACTGGATGGGCCTTGCGGTCCTTATCTGCCGTCAACCTCTATGTTTCTGTGTTTCTATAGAGGTATCAAAATATCAATGTATATATCCTGCACCTGTTCTTGACCCCCTTTCTTTCCCTCTCACTAGCTTTGCCTTGGCTGTTTTTTCCCGTCCCCTATGCTTTTGTTATTCTTATTGGTATTTAAAGTTTTATTATTTCTTCATTTATATTATATTTTCTATACACATATTGTAAATGCTTAATATGATGTTCCCCATCCCCTTCCCCAGGACCCTCTGGAAACAAGCTGTTACCAGCTCATTATGTATTTCCTGGTGAAACTTTTGAAATAAATAAATAATTTTGGATATCTTTAATTTTGCAAAAAGATACAGATCCTTAATAATAAATAATATTTTTATATCCAAATAATATAAGCAGGCTAAGAGAAGTGGCACAGATATAACAGTAATTTTTATTCTGAACATGTGAAAACTGAGTTCTGTTTGGTTTGTTCTCCATTCTTTCAAAAACGTTTGACACATTAGATACATTAGAATATTGTAATATAGGATAGAGATAAACAATGAGAGAGAATGTAATGTAAATTATAACAGTCCGCTGAGTCCAGTGATTAACATCAGTTTGCATAACAAAGGAACTTTGTTCCTTACTGAGCCCCTTTGGCTCTCATTGTGATGTAGCATTTTTGCTAGCTGGGCCGCCCTGCAGAGCACTGTGCGCTGTGATGTCATTTGTGACTTTGGATGCTCTGTCGTCATCGTGGAAGGCCTGGCCCAATTCGCAGATGGATATAAAAGAACGTTTTTTTATGTAGGTTCGGCCCTTGGCAGCCACATAAGACACCACAGTGGGGAGAATTTTTATTTAGCCCAAAATGAGGTATGTCTGAATGGCATGAATGTTTATTGTAAAAGGCACCACAGTTAAAATAATACATTCCTCACTATGACACTTGCTCGAAAAAAAAGTACATTACAGCGGCAAGTCGCTGTTGCTGCTGTGTAATGTACCTGTGGGACCCCAGCACTGCTTTCTCCGGGTTTTGCTCCCCTCCCTGAATCAACTCTGACTTGGAGTTGACAATCCTGAGTTACAGGGGTTCGGGGGGAGGGGGTGAAGCCACCCGAAAAAACTGTTTCTTGGCAGATTTATGCCGACTGCAACTTGCGGTCAACATAAATCCGTCGCTGTAGTATCGCATCGGAAAAAAGTTGTTGCTGTAGTGTCATGGATCTGACCAGCATTATTGTTGTTAATTTGGTCTTCATGCCTTTGGGGACCAATTGAAATATAATGTTGCTAGTGGAGAATACTCAGAAGAAAAATAAGTGTATACTGCAGTTAGCACTGTACTGAATTTTATACATCTCTGGTTGATATAGTTATTGTTGTATTACAGTTTTGTATGTTTAATTACATTGTTCAATATTTTGATATCTGTGTTGGGGGTATATTTATACTGAACTGTTTTGGAAGATTAGAGATTGATTGATATTACAGAACTTTTTATTTAGCCAACATATATATGACAAAGAACCTCTGTGTGCAATCACTGAGGCAATGGTTACCCCAAAGGGCATTTGTTTGGCTGGGAAGCCAAGTTTCAAAGAAATATAAAATCACACATGCCCCCACAATGCAAAGCATTATGGGCTGCATATGCAAATCACCACAGAATATTATGCTGGTTCAACTTTAAGCAGAAATGCATGGTGCCGAAAGGCCTCTCACACAGTTTGCAAAGGGTGGCAACAGAATATATAATATATATGTATGTATTCTACAAATATCACTATTAACATTGTTGGGTCATTGTATATGGATTCCTTTGTCATATCTAGAAAATAACTTCAGAAACTTTTTTCATGCAGCTGAAAACAAACAGCAGCCTAGAAATGGAGCAAAGTTGAAGAGGTAGGACATATTTGTTTTTGTTTTTTTCCAATATACTTTTTATTAATATTGTCTCTTTACCATGCATTCCAATAAACTCCTCAGGTGGCACACTGGATGTGTCCCAGCCTTATAAAGGGTCAGGGGTTTGATCCTAGATGAAGGCACATGTGAACTGTATTATAACCAGTGTGGCATAGGGGTTACAGTCATGGCCTTGCAGCAATCAGCCCAGTCAAACCTCAGTTCATGAATTCTAATCTAACCCAACCCAACCCAGACTCGGCCCACGACATCTACCCCAACTGGTTACATCTTTGGGGCTGGCAGTATAGCCTAGAGGTTGAGTAACAAGCTGTAAATGAGCCTGGTACATCCAGTAGGCAGACCTGGGTTTGATTCCTACAACCTCCACTTGCATACGGTGTGACTCTGAGCAAGTCACTTAACCGCCCCAGTGCTCCCGGGTTGCTCCTGAAAACAGGCACCTGTGCCTAGTGGGCCTTACCTGGTTACCAAAGTATAAAATAAATACTCATGAAATATACATGCTGCAACAGTAAATACTCATGCTTCAAAGTCACAAACAGTGTGTGTATAAGTGCAGAATGCCTGTGCCACTATATGTTTGGCTTACATTTGTTCCACTAAGAAAGTTGTATTTCCCAATTGTTTTAAGTGATACAGTCAAGTATCATGGTACCTGCTTCAATGTAAAAAAACAACTTAAAGAAAAAAAAATTCCTTCATTAATTGCTTCATGGCTTATTAATTCTAGGATATCTAATAACACACTTGATAAAAAGAATTGTTCAGCTTATTCAGTTGTTGGTGTTTGTTGGTTGTAGATATAAGTTTTGAATTCTTGGAGATGGTACTTGATGGGATGTGTGTGTTTGTGAGAGTGTGTGTATTTTATATTTGCACACATATATGTGAAAATATATCTTTTTTCAAGGACATCTTCACTCCATAGAGTCACACACATTGAACTGTAAGCTGGTGGAGTTCGGACCACAATGAAACCTTTGTCTAGCTGGGCCCATCCACAGTAACCAACTGCGTTGTAACGTGTGTGTCCCCATAACCCTTTAGTTTTTTCCCTCCTTGTCAATTTGGCTTGCCAAATACAAGTAGCAGAACTATGATTACAGGTAAGTAACCTCTATTTTTTGGCTATGAAATTTAATGATATGGCCTGTGAGAAGTATCTGTTATGGGTGTAGTGGTATGTTCTACAAGATCTTGTTTCACTTCTGTGACCATATGAACAGGCCACTAAAGATTTACTTGCTGAATCTGCAACCTTTAACATGGTCATTCCTATGATGAGTCTACTGGAGTATCACATGCCATTATTTATGATTTTCTGCAGCAACTCAGCAAAGCAGGGCTGCTGATGGTGGTAGCTGTGATGTCACTGGTAGCAGAACAAGAATGACTGTGATGGTGGTGGGGGGAGAAAGTTGTGATACCCCTAGATTAGCTGAGTCATTGCAGCAGTAGTAGCAGCAGCAGGGTACAATACTCATTACAAAAAGTGGCAGAGATGATCTTCGGGGATTTTTATTTATTTATTGAAATCTAGGATTACAACCTTTGAGCTACAAGCTCATTTACAAAGGTTCCACCTCAGACATAAAGGCACAGATAAGCACAGTACAATACAAGAAAGTGTAGGGGGAAAAAAGACAAGGAGGGCTGTAGGGCAATTAAAATACAGTAGGGACAGGTGATAGCAGTTTCTGTAACATTTCCTAAGAGTTAAAAGAAATGTAGGAGGGAAGTAGGTTGTTTGGGCGGCACTATAGACCTAGATTAGAGGTGGGGGGTAGACATAGACAGAGGCAGAAGGATGGCGGTAACCTCGGGCAAAGAGTCTCTTTGTCATAGTGGTTAAGTTTTGTTAAGGCAGATGGTGGGTAAGAGAGTGGAGGCGTTGTGGGTTGAGGATCATGTGAATAGGGAAAGGGGTCAGGGAGTGGGGGAAGGGAAATGGGAATGGAGGTATGAGTGATGCTGGGTGGGTAGCTGATAAGTGCAAATGGTGGGGGGAGTTCTTAGTTTACAGGTAGAGGTGAATCAAGGGAAGCAGGAGCAAGTCTGTTGGCTGGTAAGCTGAGATTTGAGTGCTGATTTGAAGAGGCCAATTTTGCTGATAGCAGTTAGGTCAGGTGGAAGTACACTAAGCCAGAGTGAGGCCCTGTATTCAAAGGATCTCTGACCTTGAGAAGTACGCTGGAAGGGGACCATGACTGAGAGCTTGTTAGATGCCCTGGTGGTCCTAGTTGGCTCAATTTGGTGCAGGAGGGAACTACATCCAGGCGGTAATAGGCCAAGAGTTGCTTTTTTGGCGAGGAGACGTACTTGGTAACGGGTTCTTTCAGCAGGGTTTAGCCACCCTGTTTGCAGGTAGAGATTACAGCTGTGGATAAGGCGAGGGGCCCCTAGTGCTAGCCTGCAGGCTTTATTCAGCGTAGTGGCAAGCCACTTAAGGGTGCTGTAAGACACCGCACTGTGAATGGGAAGACCATAGTCGATGGTCAAGAATACTGAACTGGTGATGGCAAGCTGGAGAGCTTTTTCAGTGAGGCAGCTACGGTGCTTGTATAGTAGACTAGGCTTCCAGTTAACTGATGAGGCAACACTGTCAACGTGGGAGGAGAATGAAAGGGATCTGTCTAGGGTGATTCCCAGGTATTTGAAGCTTTGTACCATTTCTAAGGCTTCATTATGTTTACTTAGGATGTTTATGGTGGATGTCTTATGACGATTACGGGCGAAGGTAAATAGCATGGTCTTGGTTTTTTTATGGTTAACAAGCAGCTTGGCTTGATCAAACCAGGTCTCTACATTGTTCTAGTCCAGTGGTTCTCAAATGGTGAGGCCAGCCTCCCAAGGGAGGCCCCAAGTTGTTCCAGAGGAGGCTCAGTCAAGTCTGGGAATGTATACTATTTAAATTTTAAGTTTGGGCTGTTTTGTGTGAAAGGATAAAACAAATCAAATATGGATAATTGCAGGTGAATTACTTTTCTTATGCACAAATATGTGACCAGGAAGTCTCCATTGAGCCAAAGCTTGTTTATAGATGTGTATATATGTAAATTAATGCCTGGGGAAGACATGCTGAGTCAACGCTTGTTTCTACAATAGGTGTATATATATGCAAATTAGTGACTTAGAAAGGCACACTGAGTAATGGCTCATTTCTATAATAGGTATTTATATGTAAATTAGTGACTGGGAAAAGCAGAGATCCAACGCAAGTTTTCAGGTATCACCTGAGGTAAGGGAACAGGAAGTTGCTTAACAGGGTAAGAGAGGGAAAGATGAAGTGGCTAGGTTTGGTTGTTCCAGATAGAGAGGAAACAGAGTAACAAGGGCCCAAGAGTCAGAAAAAAGGAGTGACAAGTAAAACCTGGGGTGCCGGATCGGAGGTGGAGAGCAATAAGTTGAATAAAAAGAGAACATAATCAGTCAACTTTATTAGTTTCACTTTATTCCTGGTGTACTGTGCAAAATAGGATTTTTTTTTTCTGTGGGGAGGCCCAAGATTTTTTCCAAATTTGAGGGAGGCTCGAAATCTTTTTTATGGCTTGGGGAGACTCACTATCACAAAGTGTGAGAACTAATGTTCTAGTCATATTGAAGTCTGTGTTCAAGGGTGGCAGGATCAGTATGACTAGTGTAGATGACAGCATCATCTGCATAAAGGAGGATTTTGTGTTGGCAAGCTAGTGGGAGAGTGTTTAGAAAAAGGCTGAAAAGTAGTGGGCCTAGTATGGATCCTTGGGGGACACCGGCGGACACTTTCTGCGAGTCCGAGAGGTTATTAGATATTTTTACCTGTTGTTCACACCCTGTGAGGTAGCTCCGAAACCAACACAGTGACTCTGAGGATAATCCCGTAACATCTAGCTGGGCCAGGAGGAGGTCGTGGTTGACTGTATCAAAGGCCTTGGTAAGGTCGATGAAGCTAGCCCCCACCAAGTAACCTAGATCAAAGGCTTCATGAATAAACCCCGTGAACTCCAGAAACGCAGTGGTAGTACTGTGAAGTTTACGGAAGCCATGTTGCTGTTGGCATTGAAGCTGACATTTATCTAGGTGTTCAACCAGTTGATCGTAGACGATCTGCTCTAAGGCTTTTGAGATAGGTGGGAGAATTGAGATTGGATGGTAATTAGTATGACTTGTCTTAGAACCTGCTTTGAAGACGGGGGTGACAACTGCTGATATAGATTGTGTTGGGAATGTACCTGAGGATAGGGATAGGTTAATGATTCTGGTTAATGGTGTTAGTACCTTGTCTAGTACCAATGAGATTAGTTTTAGGTCTAGGCCCTCGGCACTATGCCTGGACCTCCCCAGTATTTTGGTGAGGTATGTTTTTGCCAACCCTTTGGATATGACTTTAAGGTAGAATGGGATGGTGTGATTTGTCAGAGGCGTTTGAGGCATTTTTATTAGAGGCTCACTCTCAGGGATCTGGTAGTTGGGGGGGGGGGGGAGCACTGCACTGAGGTCAGTGAAGGCTTTGTTAAAGGTGTCTGCGATTAGTTTTATGATCATATGTTAAGGACCCTTCGATATTAAGCAAAGTGGGTTCAGAAGTATCTCGCTTCCCGGTGATTGCATGGATATTTTTCCAGAAACTGCGACCATCGCCCCAGAAGGAGTTTAGCTCAGACTTGGAATATATAGCTTTAGCCCGGTGGATTGCGAGGGTACAGTTGTTTCGAGCCACTTTGTAGTTCTGCATGTCATAGGTTGTGCGAGAACTTTTGTAGTTATACCATTGCTGATCACTGGTGCACATCAGGGCAAGGAGATGAGGGGTAACCCACGATTTATGAGTTCCTCTGACTTTTCTTTTTTTAATGGGTGCGAAGCTATCACAGGCGTCATTGAAAATTTTGATAAAGTTATCAAGCGCTAAATCGACGTTATTGGTAGCTAGTACAGGGGCCCAACTCTGCTGTTGAAGGTATTGCCTAAAGGAGCACTGTTGTCTCTTTTTCAGCACAAAGGATAAGATAACCTTCGCTGGAGGTTTCGGG
Source organism: Neoceratodus forsteri (assembly GCA_016271365.2). Taxonomy (NCBI): domain Eukaryota; kingdom Metazoa; phylum Chordata; order Ceratodontiformes; family Ceratodontidae; genus Neoceratodus; species Neoceratodus forsteri. Next base: position 486,928,657 of record CM057449.1, read on the forward strand.
GCCTTGTTTGTCCATTGGAAGATAATGGGCGAGTGGTCACTGAGGGAGTCAGGGAGCACATTTTAGACCAGAGATCCGCTCTGGGTGGTTTATTAGTAACCAGTCTATCAGGATAGAGGTTCCTGTTTTAAAATTTATTCGAGTGGGTTGGTCAACTAGTTGGTGGAAGTTAATGGAGGAGGTCGCATCCTTGGAGGAGGCTGACTCTGCTTGATATTGAAGTCGCCCAGAACAATTACTTCATTGTGGGATCGAAGGTGGGCTAGGTGTTCGTGGAGAACTGTAAAGCCCTCAGCTTGCTTCCTAGGGGGAATATATGCTGCGACTGTGGTAAGACCCTTACCGTGGGAGCCTAGGGTGAGTCTCACCGAGAGTATCTGTACATTTTTACCTGATTTTAAATGGGGGAGAGCTACGCCCTGAAAGTGATTTTTTTTTTTTTAAATAAATTATGCAACCGCCTTCCCATTTCCCTAGCCTATCGAGCCGGTAGGAGGTGTACCCTTGGAGCAGGACTTGATTGTCTGGGGTCCTGGATGTAAGCCATGATTCGGTTATGGACAAGACATCAGGGTTGTGCTGTGTGACCCAGGCTTGGAATAGGTCAAGTTTTGGCAGAAGGCTGCAGATGTTAATAAGTTCAGAAGTTGTTACAAAGCTAGAAGACCTATTTGGTCCAAATTGCTAGCCATATTTATTTTTAATTTTGCCAGTACCCCAAGATACCTTTACCTAAAATAAATATATCTAGGTTCTTTTTAAAAACCTGCAATGAGGGACTGGAGACCACCTCCATAGGCAGTTTGTTCCAGTTTGGCATGACCCTAATGCTAAACCAATGTTTTCTTTTAGTGGTTTTATACTTATCCATCTGCAGCTGGAAGGGATGTGCTGTTGTTTGGTACAGCTGATTTTTTAATTTTATCCCTGTTAATTCCCTCAACTTAGTGTCTGTGAGAGTTTTTTAAACCAAACACATGTCTTCACGCATTCTCCTGTATTTCAGGGTATATAATCCATATTTGTTTAAACGAGTTTGGTAATTGCACCCTTTAGTTCCCTCAGTCATACGTGTAGTTCTTTTCTGGACCCTCTCCAATGCTGCAATCTGGTTTTTATAGCCTGGTCACCAAAACTGGGCATAGTACTACAGGTGAGGCCACACCAGTGAGCCATAAAGTGGTAAAACAACCTCGCTCCTCCTGGACCCAATATGTCTGCTTATGCAGCTCAGGATATTCCCTGCCTTTTTCACAATTAGACTACAATGTTTGTTAAATTTTAGATCATTTTGGATCCTTACTCCTAAGTCTCTTTCATCGGGGACCTCTCTTAGGGTTTGTTCATTTAACCTGTATTTGGCCCTTAGATTGGTCCTACCAAAGTGCAATACTGTGCATTTATCTATATTAAATGCTAGTCTTGAAGTGTGCGCCTAATTTTGTAGTTTTTTTAATGAATCCTGAATTTTATCAATGTCCAGGCTATTTTTAACAATACAGCCGATCCTTGTATCATCAGGAAACTTTGCTTCCCAGATAGCCCCTCCAGTTGTCATAGAATGTGTATATATTAGAAAGACAGGGTCCCAGGACAGACCTCTGCGGAACACCACTCGTCACATCCACCCATCCTGAATTACTTCCTCTTATTGTTACTCTTTGTCTTCTGTGTGAAAGCCAAACGCTGATCGATGTAGTAATTTTACATTGGATGCCATGCTCAATTAAAGAGTCCACCAGTTCTCCATGGGGCACTTTATCAAATGCTTTGGAGAAATCCAGGAATATGACATCCACTGGGTAGCCCTCATCCAGGGCTCTGCTGCCATTTTCGTAGAATCCCAGAAGGTTTGTCTGGCAAGATCTTCCCTGAATGAAACCATGCTGTGATGTATCTATATCTTCCCTAGTTTGCATGTCCTCCACTATACGTTATTTTATAATCTCTTCCAGGACCTTACCTAATATTGAGGTGAGGTTTATTGGACGATAGTTACCCACCTCGGATCTAGAACCTTTTTTAAAAATAGGGGTGACATTTGCCTCCCTCCATGCATCAACCACTTCTCCCTGATCTAATGAGGCCTGGAATACACAAGTTAATGGTTCAGCCAGTAGATCAGCCAGCTCTTTGATCAGTAGGATGAATCTCGTCTGGGCCCATGGATTTATTTGGGTTTAAACTAAGTAGTCTGTATTCAACATTTTTCTTGTCTAATATGAGCTTACATGCAGATTTTAGATGTTGCTTGGTATTCCTGGTGCTAGGATTATATACTGAGGAGAAATACCCGTTGAACTCCTTAGCCATTTGAACATTATCCTGAATCAAATTACCATCCACCTGTTTAAGTGGCCCTATCCCTTTTAAACCCACCTTTTTACAGCCAATGTAGCTATAGAAGGATTTATAGTTATCCTTTACTTTACTAGCCAATTTCAGTTCGTAATTTCTCTTGGCTCTTAAAATACATTTCTTTGTCTTTTTAGCACGTCTTTGTATTTTTTCCAATTTAACTCTTGACCATGTGTTTTGGAAATAGCATAGGCCCTATTTTTTTATTAATCAGATTCCTAATTTTCCTTGTCATCCAGAAAGGTATTCTCCCTGATCTATTGTATTTCTTAATTATTGGAACATGCATATGTATGATTTGTTTGAGCTTCTTAATAAGAGAGTCTCACATTGAAAAGACTGGTTTATTTTGTAAATTTGTTTTCCAATCCCAGATGCTAAAATCTTCCCTTATTTTATTATAATCAGCTATATTATAATTTCTAATTAAGGTTTCTCCGAAAATTCTATTAACCTGTCCCTCTGATAAATTCGACCATATCGTGATCACTGGAACCCAATGGTGGAATTACTTTACACTGCTGAATATAGTCCCCCCATATTACTTAACACTAGGTCCAGTATATTAGAATTTCTGGTAGGTTGAAATACATATTGCTGCAAACCCATGAGGCTAAAGGCATCAAGGTATCCAGTTTCCAAACTGGTCCCAGCTATATGATGTTCCCAGTCTATACCTGGTAAATTTAAATCCCCCAAAATATTCAGGTTTCCAGGTACTTTCATTTTTTTCTAGGCTGTCTATTAACTGTGAATCAGTATTTGATGGGATAGCAATAGGTCTATATATCACACCTATGGTGATGCCGGCATGTTCAGCAGAGGAGGCCCTAATCCATAGTTGGCCAATGCCTTCAAGTTTCTGGACTTCTAATTCTTCAGTTATAATATCATTTGAAATATAAATGGCAACCCCACCTCCCTTCTTTTTCCCCTGGTCTTTCGGAGCAGTACAGCTGGTATCCTGGAATCTGTCGATCCCATTGGTCGTTTGTATCCCACCATGTTTCCATAATGGCACATACCTTTATTTTATCTTTTGTAATTTTATATGTCAATTCATCAATCTTTTGTACTATGCTTCTTGCATTTATATTTAGGCATTTCCAATTGAGGTATTTTTGATTTCCAGTTTTATTATGTAAGTGATTTAACTTATGCCCAGCATCACCACCCGACCCCCCAGTTTTAATAGAGGCAATTGAAATAAAATGGCTGTTAACAGTAGGACAACCAAAGCTTTTGCTAGGGCCTGGGTTAGGATGGATATTACTGGATAGCATCAGTAGCAGCCAGGCAACCCTAATAGCTAGAAGCTTAAGTTGCTTGGTGGAGCAGGATGAGTGGCGGCGGTAGTTGGTTTGGGAAGCTAGACAGCGAGAAAGAGGGAGAGAGGTTATGGCCAGTGGGGGTATAAGATAGCGGTAATTATACAGTGGAATGTGCTGGGACCCGGTGGGCTGGGAGACTGCAGACTTAGGGAGGAAGTGTGCTGATGCGGAATTTGGAGGCCCATCCTTATAGGTAGGTGTAGGCTCAGGCATCACACTGGCGTAGCCGTAGGGCAGAGCATTGTTGAGAAGTTGGGGAACTAGAACAAATATGGCAAGCAAGGTTGGTAGCGACAGCATGGTTGGTAAAGCTAAGCAGAGCTAATTAAGCTGTGGAATGGAGATCCAGTGAGGTGAGATAGCAGAGGGTTAATTGGGAAACAGTGATCCAGAGACAGGTTATAGTAAGCCTGTAAGCCCCAAGAGAGAGGAGAGAGAGAGTGGTGAGGAAAGCTATGGGAGGCTACGGCTGAAACAGCTGTTGGCATTAAGTGAGGATCACATCTGACTAATAAGATGGTAGATCCACGGAAGAGGGAGGGGCTATAGTATATTTAAAGGAGGCCTGGGAGGGGGTGGAGGGGTGGGATGAAAAAGCGTAGTGTATTAGTTAACTGCCAGCGAGGAGGCAGAAATCGAGAGAGAGTTCAATGGCCGTAGGGCAGGCTGAATGCACACCAATTGGCAGAGCTGCGGTTGCTGGCTGTCCAGTCAGGGTCCAGGAGCTGGACTGCTGCACCATTCGGGAGCCGCTAAGGAAAGCCATCTCCATGCACAAGGAGGAATCAAAAAAACGGCAGCAGTACCTTCAGATGGGATCCGGCGCTTGCTTCCAGGAGGGTGGGCAGAGGTTGCTTGATCGTCCGAGGCGGTGGCCAAGGAGAGACGGCCGTAGCAGTCCCCTGGTAGTTGTTTGAGCGCATGCTGGCGTGGTCAAGGACCCTAGCGGAATACACAAGAGGATGGACTAGTTATAAGGGAGTTGGTAGTGTGGCAAGGGGGTGGGAGTCTGGCGGTAGCCCGACTGCTGGGGGTGGAGGTGTCAGGAAATTACCATAGCGTCTGTGAGAAGAAAAGTAGTAGGGGCGGGGTTGCAGTGGAGAACAATAGCGGAGAGTGAGGGAGTGAGTTTAGCCAGGAGAGAATTGAGTGCAGAGTAGGGGGAGGCTATGGCACCACGAGCCAAGCTCAGTGGACTCAAGGAAGCTTTTACGTGGATTTGGAGGGGGGGAGCAGATATGAAGAGAGCAGGAAGGGGGGTAATTGGAAAGGCTCAGAGACAGTAGCGGTAGTCGAACAGAGGGATGTCTCCTCCATTGGGCCACACCTTTGGAAGTGTAAGCCAGTGGCTTCAGAACTACTCAGAAACTTTGCTGTCCTGGGGGCCGCCTTACTATGGCATAACATATCCATGCCTATAAAACATGGGCAACCCCATCACTCCTCAGTTCTTTCTTCAGGTGTTAACTGCTTGTCAGACCTGCAGAGAAACTACATCATCGTTTCATCGACTTTTCTTACTCTCTAACATTGTTTAACTTTATGTCGTCATTGTATGGTGCTGTTGAAAGAGCCTTTGTTTTGGTTTTGTACCTGCAGCCAAAAGATCTGCAAAGATGACAATCACTCCATCTGTTTGTTGTCTGGGTTTGTCCCACAACATGAGGGTCTGTGAGATCTGCCAGGGATTCAACCAGGCCATGAGGAGATGCCATAAGAAAGCCCTAGAGCGGCCCGGTGACACTGAGGGTTGAGACGCTGGACGCCACGCTGGCAACCCGGGTTCAGGAACGAGCTTGGGTCATTGGGGAATCGGCAAGGGCAGGAGAGGATTGAGCATCCGGAGGACTGCTGTCCTCTTGGAATATGGTCATGGTTATTTAACAGAAAACAAAGGGTTATGATTAGAAGCTTTTATTCTGAATGGCATCCTGTAGCAAGTGGTGTCCGCCAGGGATCAGCTCTTGGGCCCATACTCTTTAATATTTTCATATCAGCAATGCAAACCTCATCAGACTCATGGTTATGTAAATTTGCTGACGACAGTAAAATGGTTGTATTGTCAGAATCGATCTGGAGGCTAATTTACTACAGCAAGATTTAGAACTACTCGAAGACTGGGCAACACCCCATAGAATTAAATTTAATGTACAGTAAACAAGTGTAAGGTAATGCACTTTGGCCAGAAACATATCAAGGCACAGTATACGCTGAATAACGAAAAACTATGTGCAGAGATGGAAAGAGACCTGGGAATTATGGTGACAGACAACCTACATTTTGACTATTACACAAGAGATGTGGCCACATCTTGAATACTACAGCCCCTTTTGGTCTCCATATAACATAAATAGTATCAAGCTACTAGAGAGGGTGCAGAGGAAAGCCATTAGAGAGCTTTTTAATCTAAAAAGTAAGACATATGAGGCAAGGCAAATTTTATTTTTAGGGCGCCCAATCTCTGAGGCTCTGGGCGCCTTACATTAAAACAGGTTAGGTAGGAACAATACAACTCTGTAAAACCATATACTGTATAACAAACAGTCATCAGAATTCAAAGTACATAAAACCACTGGAGGTCAGTACAGGTCAGACATCTTCTCTAGGGAAGGCCAAGGAAAACGGGTGTACCTTTAGCCCCTTTTTAAAGGCCTTGATGGTCGGGGGGGGGGCCCCCTGATAACTGCTGAAAAAGTGTTCCACAGGGTTGGCCCGGCGACGCTAAAAGCGCGGTCGCCAGATGTTTTCAGCCTGACCGTGGGAATGCCAAAGAGCCCCTAGTTGAAGACTAGAGGGAATGGACTGAGGTGGCAGATGTAAGGAGATCAGCCAGATAGCCAAGGCCCAGTCTGTATGTTATTTATTTATTTAAGCGTTTAACCAGGGAGGCATGCTGAGCAGACTGCATCTTGATTCCAGATGCGCCCTTGGGGAAGGGGGGAAGTAGGGGAGCATACAAACATAAACAGTAAGGTCCATTGCATGATGTACTTCAAAGAATAGGAGGACATACAAACATATACAGTACTGTCAATTACATGATACGCATAGAGTAAACATAATTAAGGTAGAGTACAATCACTACAGGCAGGTACATAGCCATGGCTCCAAGGGGTAATACATACAAGGTGCCAGATTCACGGTAGCAAGCTTTTATGATAAGAGGAAGGCAAGCCATATGCCAGGAGACTTTTGTGAGGATTACATCGTCAGGTAGGTAGACGGCCTTGTAGGTGAGCAAGCCCACCTTGAAGATGACCCTTCACCTAACCGGCAGCCAGGGCTGGTTTTAGGACTTTGGGGGCCTCCAGCAAACTCTATGACTGGGGCTCCACAGACGGGGCGGGGCCCCCCCCCCCAGTAATCTTTCTACATAGTATTTAAATTTCGTAAAATATATGCCAATGCATACTTGGGTGCTAAATCACATTTGGAAGCCAAACAAGCCCACCACATTTGTAAAACTGAAAAAATGGTACTCAGACTAACTAGAAACCAAATCCAAAGCAAACAAAAAACAAAAGAAAAACAAAAAAAAAACACACTTGAAAGAATATGTACATACATGGAGCATAGGTAATTTTTAATTTCTTACTTAAATTCATTAGAAAGAATGTGGCAAGCTCAACCCCTGCATTTACAATGCATCTTAATAAAATGTGTGGAAGCACCTGGTATATGTAACCAACCAAAAGCATCAGCAAAATCACTTGCCACCCAAAGAAAGAGACTGCACACAAAAGGTGCTTCATTTTAGTATAAAGGTGCAAATGTGCAAAGTCCAATCAAAAGCATATAGTTAAGGAACCAGAGCTCTCCCTGTTCCATTACCCCCCCCCCCCCACTCTGCTGCGTTAACTCTGCATTGTCCATATAATCCAATATGCTTCCTTATTGTAAATTGTTGAGGGGTTCTTAGTCTCATCATCCAGCTGAATTATGATTAAGCCTGACCACTACGGCCAAGTGACCACCTCCATTGGTCAGGAACAAATATGGTTATAAATTGGAGGGGTTCTTAGTCTCATCATTCAGCTGAATTATGATTAAGCCTGACCACTACAGCAAAGTGACCACCTCCATTGGTCAGGAAAAAACATTTTATCTTGCCTTTAAGACCTGATGTCCTCCTGCTTTCAGTTTTGTGGGGTAAACCACACTCCAGCTTTATTATTAGAAAGTATACTTAGAATGGCAGAAAAAGGGGAGATATTGCTGATGGGTAATCTGAATATGCCAGATGTCAGCAGCCACTTCTAAGAGTGGGGTTATTCTAGATGCCCTACAGGGGGCATGCCTTAGACAACTAGTATTGGAGCCCACTCGAGAGGGAACAATCTTAGACCTGGTCCTCTCAAATGGAGATGTAGAGAGGATCACAGATGTAGAAGTGGGTAGCCATCTGGGAACTAGCGACCATCGAACAGTATGGTTCACAATAAACACAGCAATAGAGTCAAGCCATACAAACGCAAAAGTACTGCACTTCAGGAGGGCTGACTTTGCCAAAATGGGCAAGTGCCTAAGAAATGCACTAGCAAATGGGCAGGAAGGAGGGATGGAAGAACAATGGGGAATAATAAAAACTGCCATCACAGAGATAACAAGCCTTTGTGTGAAGCAAATTAACAAAACAAAACAATGTAAGAAACAACTGTGGTTCTCAAAGGAGTTGTTAGTGAAGGTTCAAGAGAAAAAGAAAGCATTCAGAAAGTACAAGGAATCACAGAAGGAGCAGGACAGAGAATTGTACCAGTTAAAGCAAAAGGAAGCTGGGAAGGCAGTCAGAACAGCAAAGGCCCAAACTGAGGAAAAGACAGCCAACTCAGTTAAGAAGGGGGATAAAACCTTTTTAGGTACATCAGGGAGCAAAGGAAGACTAAGGGAGGATAGTGAGGCTTAAAGGGGAGGGGGGTGGGCAGAGGGTGACTGAAAAGGCAGAGATGCTAAACAAATATTTTTGCTCAGTATTTACAAATGGAGAGGGGAGGTAGCTAAAAAAAACAAACAATAGAAACACTCTGGATACAGAAGTTGATACCAGCAGATTTACAGAAGAAAGGGTTCTGAAATAACTCTTAAAACTGAAGGTGGACAAAGCAATGGGGCCTGTTGGGATTCATCCCAGAATGCTAAAAGAACTAAGAGCTGAACTAATGACACCACTGACTACCCTCTTTAACAAGTCATGGGAGGATGGGGTGGTACCTGAGAACTGGAGGAGGGCCGATGTGATTCCCCTTCACAAAAGTAGGAGCAGGGCAGAAGCGGGAAACTACAGACCAGTTAGTTTAACCTCAGTGATAGGGAGTACACAATGGGGAGGTGAGATACTAACAACAACAGAAATGGAAAGCGACCTGGGGGTAGTCATATCAGATGACTTAAAGGTGGCCAAGCAATGTGAGAGGGCAGTAAGGAGGGCTGGGGGGGATACTGGGATGCATAGGGAGAGGCATCACCGGTAGAAAAACAGGAAGTTGTTATCCCTCTGTACAGAAACCTGGTGAGACCCCATCTGGAGTACTGTGTGCAGTTCTGGAGACCCAGTCTCCACAAGGACATAGACAAGATGTAAGCTGTCCAGAGGGCAACTAAAATGGTGCAGGGTCTGCAGCGGAAGACATATGAAGAGAGACTGAAAGAGCCTAATATGTATAGCCTCAAGGAAAGGAGGGAGAGGGGGGACATGATAGAAACGTTCAAGTACCTCAAGAGAATCCAAGAGGGTAGCATCTTTCAAAAAAAAAGTTGTTCAAGAACAAGGGGCACAATTTGAAGATGGGGGGCGGCTCAGAGGTAATGTAAGGAAGTATTTTTTCCACAGAGAGGGTTGTGGATGCATGGAATGGCCTTCCAGAAGAGGTTGTGGAGTCAAAAGAGTGATTGACTTCAAGCATGCATGGGACAGCCATAAGGCAATTCTGGGGTGGGGTAGAAAGAAGTAGGCTGCTGGTTAACTAGGATCTGCAGCTTATCCATTAGGTAGGGAAATGGGCAGACTGGGTGGGCCAAGCGGTCCTTATCTGCCGTCAAATTCTATGTATGTTTCTATTGGGCAGTGTGTTCCAGCTAGTAAGAGGCTCACAGGGTTTTACTGTGGAGCTCACCAGTTTGAAGGTTAGTTTTCCTCCATTCTAAGGTGTATAAGGGATTTGGCAAGCTCAGCCCCAGTATTTGCAGTGAAATTATGCAGGAGTTTTAAAGCTTCAGAGGGACTTTCCAAACTTTTTTGTGGATGAATTCATTGATTAAGTCACTGTAAGGGAGACTTTTGCCAACTTCGTGCTCAATGGACAGCACTGCTAGCCCAGACAGTCTTTCTTGGCTCATTGATGACCTCAGATAAGTCTTTATCAGCTTCAGTTTTGAAAAACTGCATTCTGCTGTAGCCACAGATCTTGCTTCAAGAGGGCTCTTGCAGTAGGTAATTACATATAGGACTGACGCCGGCCGGCGGCAGGACCCCACGGAAAAATTTCTAGCTAGCAGTTCCTGGCGGAGACCGCCCCGTCAGGTGACGGCGTCAGAGCGGCGCCGGTATAAAGGAGTGGTCCCAGACGCCCGCTTTCCAGTTCTTTTCCGCCACAGCTCGTGGAAGCCGCGGTTAAGTTCTTATCGCTCAGTCCTGTTACTTAGTCATTTTTTTCCGATTAGTTTCAGAATTTTACTCTTTCGTCAGGTGAACGTCGGTATATGTTGTCCCCTTCAAAGAGTAAGTGTGACTCGTGCGGTGCCCAGCTGCCTCACAAAGATGGTCACTCCCTCTGCCTCTTCTGCCTAGGCCCTGACCACGCAGTCGATAAGTGTCCGCACTGCCTCCAGTTCAACGCGGCCACCCACAGACGACGCCAGCAGTCCCTCGAAGCCCATCTCCTCAAAAAGATGATGTCTGCGATGGAGAAAGAGCTGAGAAAACTTTGACAGGCGTCGACCTCCCCTGAAGAGCACAAAAAGCGGGATAAGGAAAGGCACCGGGAGAAGGCCTCCTCTTCCGTGACTCCGGCCGGAGTCGCGGGCAAGGTAACATCCCCTCCGGGGGATCGCCCGACGGCAGCCTCCAAGGCTTTGGAGGAGGCGTTGGCCCGCCCGACGGGTTCGAGTTCGCCGGGCGTCTCCGGGCGAAAGGAGACTCCTGCCCCCAGTACTGCTGCAGGCCTGTGGCCTACTGGTGCGGGCACCTCCCTTAAGCTGGACGTCGGCCCTCCAACGTAGACCGGGAGAAGGCCTCTAAGACGCTCGACCCTTCAGGGCGGCGCTATAGCAGCTCTCCTCGGACCGGGCTCCTCTCATTCTCGGCCCGCCTCGATGAGGGACCCTCGCCGGACGCCGGCTCCTCTGGCGTCCGCCGGGACTCGGTCCATAAGCCACACGTCGGCTCCTCCGACATGCGCCGGGCCTCTGAGCCTACGGCGGAACTTTCTACTTCTGTCATTCCAGGCTCTCCGCAGCCTTCGCTGCCATCAGGGGAGCCCCAGTCCCCCCTGCCTGACCCCGGGGATTTTCCCCCCATCCCCGGATGAGGCTCGGGACCTTGGGCTACCGTCTGATCCTCTTACTGAAGAGCCGGATCTGACGCCGGTTCCTCTGACTCCGGCTCCGACGCCGGCCCCAGCACCAGCTCCTCCGACGCCGGCCCCGCCGACGCCAGTTCTGACACCGGCCCCTCCGACGCTGGTGGGGGATTTTCCTCTTCCTCCGGGCCCTCCACCCCACTGGCCTATCCCGGCTGATCCGCCCATGGAGTACCCGGCTGGGCCGTCTGCTCCGGCAGCTCCTCCAGCACCTGAGTATCCACCGTCGTATCCGATGCCGGTTTTCCCAGGTCCGCAGTATCCTGCGCCACCGTACCCGGTGCCGACTCCTTCGACGCCGCAGTACCCGACGCCACAGTACCCGTCTCCGGGATACCCGCAGCCGGGTTACGGATACTCCCCCTACGGATTTCCTCCATACAACTATCCCCCTCCTCCTCCTCCACCGCCTCCTAGGCCGCCGGTGGATCTGCAGGAGACTCTTGCTTTTGGTGGGCTGAGGCCAAGGCTCAGCTCACTAAGGAAGTCGAGAGCCGTCTTATGGCGACGGTGCCACCCCCGGTTCCCGTACGCCCCAGACGGCTTTGCCCTCGGGATCCAGAGAGGGGCAGGACACGCGTTCTGGGATCCCTCCCAAGGAACCCATTCCTCCCCCTAGACGAGTTAGGGAGTCTTACTCTGCTTCAGACTCTTCCTCCCCTTCTCTCTCGGACTCCTCGGAGGCTTCCAATGGAGGTTCCGAGAAAGACGAGCCACGCTCTCCGTCCAAACCCCGGCCGAGGACTCCTCTGAAGTCTCCTCCGGAGGATCCTTCCTTCACGGAGTTGCTCAGGAAGATCCAGGAAGTTCATCAGTGGCATTCCTTAGAACCAGATCCTCAATGGGTAAAACTCGCTGAACATCTGGACTTGCCTCTTACGGCTCCTACCTTAGTGCCACCCTGGATTGAGCCTCACGCCCACCTTGTTTGCACTATTTGGAAACGACCGTCGGCTTTAGCCCCACTTCCCAGGAAGTCGAACAGGCTATATCAGGCTCCAGAGGGTGTAGACTTTCTAGACTCTTACCCCCATGCAGACTCGGTTGTGATTAGCGCCGCTCACGGCCGGTCAGCACATCCGAAACACTTGAGCTCGTCTCCCCCAGATAAGGAATCTCGCCTTCTGGATCAGTATGGAAGGAAGATCTACGCTTCTTCCACACTGGGGATTAGGGCTCTGAACTATGTAACACATATGGGGGATTACCAGAAGGCCGCTCCTTACCCAGGCGGAATCAAGATCGACTCTCTGCCTGACTCTCAACTCAAGCAGGAGTTGGCCGACCTGGTCTGTTCTGCTCATTCGGCCAGTCGTCACATTCTGAGGATGACCTACGACGCAGTGGACACCGCAGGACGGAGTTCTGCGTTCGCCATAAGTCTTCGGCGTCACGCATGGCTCCGTGTGTCAGGTCTGGTCCCGGAGGTGCAGTCAGCCATCCAAGAAGCACCTTTCAGAGGTTCTGTGCTTTTTGGTGGTCATGTCAAGGACATCATCACTGATTTGCAGGAGAAGGGGATGGCCCTTAAATCCTTTGATTCAGTGTACCATCCCCATCCCCCACAGTGCCGTCCCTTTCCCAGACGCAGCCGGCCTCAAGCGAAACCCCAGGGAAGGCGGGCCACTAAACGTCAGGCCCCCACAGCTGCCAGGCCCCCGCCGCCCAAAAAAGCAACGGGTGCCCCAGCTACGGCGCTACCTCACACCACCTGACTCCTTTCCTCTCCCACCACCTCCGGATGCCCCGGAGGAACCGGTAGGAGGGAGATTCTCCCTCCACCTTCCGGGTTGGGAGAGGATAACTTCAGATTCATGGGTGCTCCAGATCATAGCAGAGGAACACTCCGTAGAGTTTCTACAGAAACCTCCACGTCACCCCCCTCTGAATTCCGCTTACTCAAGGGACCATCTTCCTTTGGTCAGGGAAGAAATCTCAGCGCTTCTTGCGAAACAGGCTATAGAGCCCGTCCCTCCTCACCTCTACGGGACGGGGTTCTATTCCCACTTTTTCCTTGTACCAAAGAAGACGGGAGATCTCAGACCTGTTCTCGATCTCAGCTCCCTGAACCTGTATGTGGAGTACTAGAGGTTCAGGATGCTCTCCCTTCAATCCCTTTTGCCCCTGCTTCGGCCGGGCCATTGGCTTTGTGCACTAGATATGCAGGATGCATACCTGCACATCCCCATTCACCCTTCGCACCGAAAGTACCTCAGGTTTGCGTTCCAGGGGGTCCACTACCAATTCCGGGTGCTCCCATTTGGTCTTTCCTCGGCCCCCGAGTCTTTACCAAATGCCTGGCGGTAGCGGCCACCTGCATTCTTGGGAGCTCAGGTTTTCCCTCACCTGGACGACTGGCTCCCATGGCCCTGTCCAGGAGGAACTCCTGCATTTCTTCTCCCTCACCAGGCAGGTTTTCACTGGCCTGTATTACCATCAACCATTCCAAGTCTCACCTGGACCCTTCACAGAGGCTCCAGTTTATCGGGGCAATTCTCGACACAACTTTGTGCAAAGCTTTTCTGCCTCCAGACAGGGGGGCCTCACTCCAGTCACAGATTTCCCTCCTATCGGAACACAGGAGGGTCCCGGCGAGGTCAGTGCTCCGTCTACTGGGGCTTATGGCAGCGGCCATCTCGACGGTTCCGCGTGCTCGCCTCCATATGAGAATCTCTCAGTGGACTCTTCGATCTCAGTGGGATCAACGAATAGACGACCTAGATCATCCAGTTCTGATCTCCTCGCCGATGGTAAGAGACTTGCAATGGTGGATGCTTCGAGAGAACCTCTTCCGGGGGGTCCCCTTTTTTCACCCCCCCCCCCGATCAGACTCTGACCACGGACGCTTCAGGCGAAGGTTGGGGAGCTTATCTGGGTCCTCACCGAACCCAAGGCCTTTGGTCAAAGCTAGAGATAGTTCTCCACATCAACGTGCTCGAGCTTTGAGCAGTGCTTTATGCACTCCAGGCCCTTCACCAATTCATCCTTCCCGGTCACCTAGCTGTCCAAACGGACAACATGTGCATGGTATGGTACATCAACAAGCAGGGAGGAACCCGGTCCTACCCGCTGTGCAGGGAAGCGATGAGGGTCTGGGATTGGGCAACTCTCCACAACCTTCACCTCTCGGCGATCCACGTTCTGGGAGTCAACAATGTCCTGGCAGAAAGACTAAGTCACTCATTGGCTCTTCCACACGAGTGGGAATTGGACGAAGAAGTTCTAAAAACATCTTCCCGGTTTGGCGGAATTCCTCAGATAGACCTGTTCGCCTCCTGCCAAAACGCAAAACTTCCAATCTTTTGCTCGCTCGCTCCAGGCGCGTATCTGGGCGGCGCTCTATCTCTAAGCTGGAAAGACAGATTCGTCTATGCTTTTCCCCCAATTCCTTTGGTCCCTCGTGTGCTCAGAAGCTTGCTCTAGAAGGAGCGAGAATGATTATGATCGCTCCTTTCTGGCCCAGACAAATCTGGTTCTCTCTTCTTCAACAATACTCAGAGGTTCCTCCTCTTCCTCTTCCTTTATCTCCAGGATTGCTGACCCAGGATCAGGGGACCCTGGTCCATCAGGGACTCAAGTCCCTTCAACTTCATGCATGGCTCCTGCAGACCTAGCTCAATCTCGTTTTGGCGTTTCTCCTAAGGTGGCCGAGATTCTAGTGGAGGCTAGAAAACCCTCCACTAGGTCCACCTACGCCATGAAATGGAAAAGATTTTCTATCTGGGCTGCATCCAGGAACGTGGAGCCCTTTTCCTGCCCTGTGACCATTCTGCTTGAGTACATGTGTCATCTTTTCGACCTGGGTCTCGGTCACTCCTCTTTGAAAGTCCATATGGCGGCTATTTCAGCCTACCATGTCCCCTTTACTGATAAGGCTTTTGCTCAGCTGGAGGTATCCAGAACTTTCTTCAGAGGGGTCCTTCATCTCAGGCCCCTAGTCCGGACTCCAGCTTCGCCTTGGGACTTAAACTTTGTCCTCGAAACTTACCCTTCCTCCCTTTGAGCCTGTGGCTTCCGCAGACATGAAGTTTTTATCGTGGAAGACACTCTTCTTGGTGGCCATTACTTCTGCTCGCAGAATTTCCGAACTCCAGGCCCTTATGTGTAAAATCCCTTATCTGATTTTTCACAAAGAACGAGTAGCTCTTCGCACGAATCCTAAGTTTCTTCTGAAAGTGGTAGCGGAGTCTACCTTAAATCAGTCTATTGAGTTACCTGCCTTTTTCACGCAGTACTCCAACCAAGGAGAATACTTGCTCCATACCATGGATGTCCACAGGATTCTGAGATACTACACCGATAGGACGAAGGATCTCAGAAAGACTGATCAGTTGTTCGTCTCTTTTGCTCACAAAAGGGAAGGCAATACTGTCTCCAAGCAATGCCTATCGAAGTGGTTGGCTCATTGCATCACTTTCTGTTATGACAGGTACAACAAGACCCTTCCGGGTCAAGTCAGAGGTCACTCCACTCATGGAGTAGCAACCTCTGCGGCTTGTTTCAAGAATGTGTCTGCGGCAGACATCTGTGCTGCCGCCACTTGGACTTCCGTCCATACCTTTACGAAACATTGCAGTTTGGACATTGCCTCTTGCCGTAGAGCATTCTTCGGGTTAGCTGTCTTGCAAGGCCTCCTGTCTTGAGGTTTGCAAGGTTGTTTGCTACTTCTTGGAGTAGTTCCTCCTCCGGTGCCTTTCATTTGTTCCAGACTGCTTGGGATTCTGTCCTATATGTAATTACCTACTGCAAGAGCCCTCTCGAAGTAAGATAGTACAGTTACGTAAGAACTTACCGTAACAGTAGATCTTCGAGAGAGGCTCTTGCAGTAGGTAATACCTTCCCGCCTCCATCCCCTAGGCTTTTTCAGCTCCTTTTCCATTGAGGGAAATATCTGCTTCTCTCGTCCGGCCTTCCGGCCTGTGGGAAAGAACTGGAAGGAGGGCATCTGGGACCCGCCCCTTTATACCGGCGTGCGTCTGGCGCCGGTCACCATACGTGGGGTCCCCACCAGAGACTGCTAGCTAGAAATTTTTCCGTGGGGTCCTGCCGCCGGCTGACGTCAGTCCTATACGTAATTACCTACTGCAAGAGCCTCTCTCGAAGATCTACTGTTACGGTAAGTTCTTACGTAACTGTACTTTACTGGTACCGTCAAAAAAATTCGCAACACCACATAGGCATTCATATATTAGTTAGACCACACCTGGAGTACTGCGTGCAGTACTGGCGTCCGTCTCTGAAGAGGGACATTAAGTTACTGGAGGGGGTGCAGCGAAGAGCGACAAAGATGATCAGGGGGCTGGGGGACTTATCATACGAGAGGAGGTTGAAGGAGTTGAACATGTACTCACTGGAGGAGGAGAGACAGGGGTGACATGATTTAAACCTTTAAATACATGAAAGGAATAAACAAGACAAGTACAGAGGGGCTGTTCAAAGTAAGGGAGGGAGGGACACCAGGGGCCATGATATGAGACTGGAGCGAGGAAGGTTCAGGAGGGAGATGAGGAGACACTTTTGTACAGAGAGGGTGGTGGGTGGAATGCATTACCTCCTGAAGTGGTATGCAGTAGAACAGTGGACTGCTTCAAACGAGGATGGGACAGGACAAGGGGGAGGGTTAATGAAGGGGAAGGGTGGAAGGGAGGGGCAGCTGCAGAATAAGGGGTGCTAGCTGCACATTCGAGCAGACTTGATAGACCTCTAGGCCTTTATCTGCTGGCAAATTTCGTGTGTTCGTATGTTTGTATATAGATTTCATGTAGCTGGTTTCGAAGGAGAAAATTTAACACTTGTATAGGTGATGTATCATTCTCGACCATTCCTGCCAGGTTCCTAAGTTCATGAGCATCAAAGTCAGAGTGGTTAGTTGTGCTGTCTGTTAATTGTTCTTTGAGAGCCTCACATTGTTTTATCAGGTCTTCTATGGAAGCAGAATTTAGCATTTTTATATGTTCGACAGAAATCCAAATGTTTTAGCAAACTCTGACATTTGCTGAAATCGTTCACTAAAGGACATCAGTGTGGTGTCCAGTAGTGTGTTGAAAAACTCAACTGAAAACTGAGTTTTGGGTCCTGCACTGCATCGTCATGTCCTTCCTAATCAAATAGTCGCTTGATCTTTCTGTGTCTTGTCTGACGGAATCCAGCTGGGACATCCAGTTCTGCAGCAATCTTTGAGCCCTGTGCCAATGCCTGTTCAAACCCACTCTCTCTGTACTTTTTAAGTATGTCAGTAGTTGAAGCAAGCACCTTCACACAGGTTGACATGTCAACTGTAGCACTCTGCAATATCTTGCTTGCACGGTTCACTTCAAGCAGGACATCATACCAGATGATGAGACATACAATGAATTTGTATGGGAGGAGTTCAGCACAAAGTGACCTTGCCTCTGCATGTGTTACAGCATCTTTGGCTCTTACAGACTCTGCAATCTCCTGCAAAGCACTCCTAAATTCTTGGAGCCGATAGCGAAGTGCTTTTACAGACTCTATCCGGCACTCCCACAGAGTCTCACAAAGTGGCTTTGGAGTGATCTGAACATGTTTTTTCAATATTTGCCAGTGGCTTGTTGAGGCAGAGCAAAGATTGTAGACCTTCTGCAAGCAGCCAAAGAATGAGACAGCATGTCTTGATGAATGCGCTCCATCGCTAATGATGAGGTTCAGGCAGTGGCAAGCACATGGCACATAAAATGCTCTGCAGTTCAATTCTTTTATGCGAGCCTGCACACCAGCTCGTTTGCCTTTCATGTTGCTCCCATTATCATATCCTTGCCCCCGACAGTTGCTGATGTCCAGATTATGTTGCTTTAAAGTCTGAAGAAAGGAGTCAGTCAGTCCTTCTCTGGTTGTGTCATTGACGGGTATGAACCCAAAAAAATGTTCCTTGACGGTGGCGACATTTTTTGAAACATCCACATGTCGAACAAGTGTCATCTGCTCTTGGTGGCTAATGTCAGGAGTACAGTCCAGGATCACAGAAAAATAGCTGGATTCTTGTATCTGTAATGCAATGGTCCATACAACTGCACCTGAAATTAGTTGAATAATTTCATTTTGAATGTCCTTTCCCAAATAGTGGTCCATTATCTCCTTATTCTGAATCCGACGAATACGTTCAGCCATTAGTGGGTCAAACTTTGACAGGAATTCAACCTGCCCCAAAAAGTTTCCATTGCCTTGGGTATGAAGCACATCACTTGTGCCACGGAAAGCCATATTCCTCTCAGCCAAGAATTGAATAGTTGCTATGATACGTTCCAAGACTCCACGCCAGTGTATTACTTCTTTCTCTATTAGCAGCTGTCTCTTTTCATCCAATGTCTGGCCGCTCTTCAATCTTGTCTCCAGTTCCTTCCACTTTATCATGCTTGCTACATGTTTGGTGCCAGTCATGGGAACTTAGAGCCTTGACATTTCTCCATGCCCGATAACCCAGTCCGAAGAAGATTGTTTGAGTGTCCAAATAATTTGCAGGCAAAGCAGAACAGTGCATCCTTGGAGACAGAGTACGTTAACCAAGTGCGCTTTACTCTCTCACCGCTGGGCACAGTGTGAAAATAATTTTCTGTTATGAATCTCCTCTTTTTCTCACTCACTGGAAATTGTGGCAGTATGACTTGAACAGGTCCATGTTTCACAGATGACACTCGTACCTCATCCCGTAGTGTGTCTGGCCAAGTTCCAAGATCCTCAAATGAAATTTCAGAAGATCCAGCTAAATCACAGATGATGGTATCCATGCAGATGGGCACAGTACTGACAGTGGCAGGTGCATTCCTGGTCTCTTCTGAAGGCAAAACTCCTGGAATGATATGTTGACAGGTGGTGGAAATGGTACAGACCGTGGCAGGTGCATTCCCGGTCTCCTCTGAAGGCAGAACTTCTGGGGTGATGGTGGACACCATTTCTTCCACTACAGCAGTTGAAGGAACTTGTGCTCCAGGTTCAGGTGCTCTTTCAAGATCAGCTCCGCTTCCCAGGCTTTCACAGGAATGGACGGGTAGTAAAATTTCTCAATGGCACCTCTTTGCCGCTTTGTGTCGTCATCTCTCTTCTGGTGTAACTTTCTCTTCACAGCTCCTGACAAATATGTGAGCCTCATGTTTTTAAACTGAAGGTGCAAAAAAGCAAATGCCATTAAATGTTTGTACCAGAATTTGCAAAATGTACTGCAGAGCAGCTTTGTACTTTCCCCATTCACTTAACTGGAAGCTGACTACATCAGGCATTTTAATTTTCGGCTTTGTGGATCCAGCAATACTTGCATTGGCCTGTTCTCTGTGAAGATTGGGTATGTCACGGCCTCCCCCAAGGAGTCCATGGCCACTTTACCATTTTGCTACACCGTGAGAGTCCTGGTTCCTCATACCCCATGTTAGGATGATCACCCCCCCCCCCCGGAGCCATGAGTCTTAGCTGGATATCCAAATTTGGGTGGAGAGACGTTGATTTTGCTGGACATCAACAGGTAGGCACGTTTACCAGTGGGACTGCACGTGTCTGTGCATGTCTGTTCGAGTTAGACTGAATACACACACACACTGTATGTTCATGTAAATAAAATCAATTTTTAACAGAAATTTGCTTGGCTGTTTCTTTAACTACCCACACACCACAGCTTAACAAACTCAGGGGGACCCAAGTAAGCTAGAGAAGTGGTCAGAGTGGTGGCAGCTGGGGTTCAATGCAAAGAAGTGTATGCACTTTGGGGTGAAGAACCCAAGGAGAGAGTACTGGCTGGGAGGGGTTAAGCTGGGGATCACTTGAGGAGGAGAAGGACCTGGGGTAATGGTAACAGGGACCATGGACAACACTGCCCAGTGCATGAGTGGCTGCAAAGTGAACAAATGCTGGGGTGCATAGCAAGGGGTTTTGATCTAGGGGAGAGAGAGCAATTTTGGCTAAACAGGTCACTGGTAAGGCTGCACTTAAAGTATTGTGTGCTGTTTTGGATGCCGTACCTAAAGCGTGATATCAGGCCACTGGAGGGGGTGCAGGAGGGCAACAAAGGTGATGTGGAATGGAAGGGACACAGACTATTGCAGTAGGCTGAGAGTCCTGAATATGTACACCATGGAGGATAGAAGGGACGGGGGGCTGGGGCCATGATAGAGACATTCAAGTATCTGAGGTGAGGAATCAATAAGGATGAGGTCTTTCAGTTAAAGAAGGGGAGGGTTACCAGGGGGCATGTACCAAGAATAGAGGAGGGGAAGATTTAGAAAGTAAATGAGGAGACACTATTTCACAGAAGGGGTGGTAGCAAAAATGGAACACCCTAGCAGAATGGGTGATATCATGTAAATCTGTGAACAGTTTCAAAGGGGCATGGGACAGGGAACAGGGGAGGGTGGGGGTGGCAGTGGGATGACAAATGGGAGGGGGTGGGGTAGTTGCACACTCGAGCAGACTTAGCTGGACCAGGTGGTCCGTTTCTGCTGGCACATTCGTATGTTCCATCTCTACAGGCTTTGCTTTAATCATCCTACTTGGTATTTCTGGTTTGCACATTGCATGCAAGAATCATTTTTAGAACTGGGATGTAGTTTATGACCCTTGCTTGATCATTTATTGTTGGCACAATGCATCCATGTTCTGCTGTAGAACTTCGTGGCTGAGAAGGACATTAACTACATATGTTACTTAAACACCAGAGGGTAGATGAGAAACACCCACTGAGGTAACTAAGAAGCCTTTAGAAATGGAACAATGACAGAATTAGAAAATACGTTGAAAAACAGCTTCCAGTGAGCAAGATAACTTCAAATTCAGTGCTGTTCCCCATTGACACAGTTAGTGTTCACCTGGTGTGTGATGCAGTATCTACCAAGTACACCCAAGCAGTTGTTAATGAGTTAAATTCCAAAATTAAGCTGTCTGCATTTTTACATTGTCCTACAGACAATACCAGGTGAGCATAGTAAAGAGCTGCCAATGAGCCCACAGCCACATGCACTTTAACATTTGTCCTACTAATGCCATCAGGATCTCATAAAGATCTGCTGAGTCATGAGTTAGCTTAATCACACATTTTGTCTCACATTTGTGAAAGCATTCCAGGTCTGAGACCTCTAGAAAAAAATTTAGTTAATGCAACAAATATTTCTAGGGACATGGATATGTTGTTCATCCACACTTATTGGCAGGTCCCTTGCCGCTTTAAATCTTGCCGGAAGGTCTTCAAGCTGGCTCCTCCCACTCACCCGGGTGGTAAAACTCTCGGCTCCACCCCATGATGCCAGATCTTCCTTACCGCTTGGAAGCTCAGGTTCCTCCTTAGCGGCGCTCGTTTTGACTGGTTCCTGAAAATTTCGGTCTTCGAAATCATTGGAAGTGTGTTTTCTGAAACTTCGATCTTTTCTTCTTCGCTACGGCAATGGCTCAGTCCTTTTCCGGCCCCAGGAGGTGCACGGTTAGTTCCTCCAAGAGAGACTCGCATTCCACATGCGTTTATTGCCTGGACTTGGATCACGATCCTCAGGCTTACGATTTCTGTTCTGCCCTTTGGTCAGCTCTCTGGAGGACCGCGCGGCCCATTCGGGGCTCGGACATCCGGTAGTTTTTTCCACTCTGGAGATTCCCTCGGACCGGCGGGTGTCCGCTTCAACTGTTTCTCAGCAGTTCGATCCTGCCAGGGAGGGGGTGGCTTCCCCTCTCTCCTCGGTTGCGGGCTTTATCCCG
Source organism: Neoceratodus forsteri (assembly GCA_016271365.2). Lineage (NCBI taxonomy): Eukaryota > Metazoa > Chordata > Ceratodontiformes > Ceratodontidae > Neoceratodus > Neoceratodus forsteri. Next base: position 486,950,606 of record CM057449.1, read on the forward strand.
CTCTCCTTGGGTTCAACTCATGCAGCTTTGTTCAAGGAGCTGCATTCCCTCTCCTCCAAAGAGAGGGACCCTGGAGCCCCGCCGCCGCCTAAATCTAAGGGGCCGCAGGCGGGTCTCTTCGTCGGCGGAGCGGATGCCCTCTCCTCATCAGCCGACTCCGGCTTCAGTCGAGGATGCGGCTTCGGCCACTGGCCTCACGGTGTCCCCGTCAGGTCAGCCGGCCAGGACCCCCGTCGATGTTGTCGAGTCTCTCAACCCTTCTTTTGGGCGGTCTTCTGGTGCCGCCATCCCTCCGCCCCCGGCGGAGGCTGAGGTTCTGTCCGTCCCTTCGGGTCGACGGCCCTCGGGCCTTTCTTCCGAGCCAAGGGAGAAGTGGGCACGTCCCGCTCCTTCCCAGGCCCGCCCTCGGTCCCCCCGAGGATTTGGGTCTCGGTCATCCTCTTGGTCTAGCCGCTCACGCCGATCTCGGCGTTCTCGGTCGGGGCATTGAGTTAAGTGGCTTTGCCGTTCTTCCTCGTCCCCCTCCTCGGATGAGGAGCGGTTTCGATGCCGTTGGCGTCGTCGTTACGAGGAACTTATGTGGTGACAGCAGTTGTTGTCCGGGTATCAGTCGACCCCCGATTCATTCTCCGGATAGCAAGCAGCTGCCGCTCGGTCGGCAGCCATTCGAATCAGTCGAGGAGCCCTCTCCAGGGCTGGTTGCTCGTCCGACCCTCGCTGCCCCTTCGACTTCGGCGGCGCACAGGCCAGGCCATGACCTGTTCCTCAGGTTACTCGGTCCCCTCACTCCTGCCCGCCCCCGGCGGACGAAGAGTGCCTTGGGCCTGCAGCAGCTTTTTGCAGACCCTTCGGAGCCTGAAGCCGGCTCTGCTATGTTTCCTAGCAGGGAGGACCTGGGGTCTTCCCAGGAACATTCCGTAGACGACAGCCCATCGTCTTTGATGGGTCTGCTTCAGCTCATTTTGGAATTCACTGGGAAGCAGCTCGAGCCCGTCTCCAAACGGGCACCTTAACCCCTTATGAAGATTCTGGACCGAGGGGGTTCTCCCTCGGAGGCCTTCCCAGTGGCTGAGGCTATCGTGGGCCCAGCCTTGGAGCTATGGTGGCGGCCTACTTCCTGCCCTGCGCCTTCGGCCTGGGTGGCTCGGAGGTACCCTGTCCCTGTTGGTTCTCTGCCCAGTTTCTCGGAGCACCCCTCGGCTGAAGGGGTAGTCACCGACGACGTTTTCCAATGTCTTGGAAACGCTGGGGATGTGGATAGACCCCCTGACAAAGAGTCCAAAAGGATGGACTACATTGGGCGCAAGGTTTACGCTGCGTCCTCCCTAGGCCTCCGTCAGGCCAGCTCGGCGGCTCTTATGGCACACTGTTCCCATGCCCTTCTGGGCACCCTGGACGAGGTTCTACCTCATCTCCTGGCCGAACTGCGGACCACGGTCCGGCGGGTATGGGACCAGGGTAGGGCGGTGGCAAAACAACAGCTCCAGATGGCTCTGGATCTGGGTGACTCCTGTGCCAGATCGGTGGTGGCCGCAGTGGCCATGCGCCGCAGGGCGTGGCTGAGGTTATCCTCCTTTTCCTTGGAAACCCAGCACGAGTTGGCGGACATCCCCTTCTTGGGGACTGACCTTTTCGGCCCTGGAGTGGAGGGACATATCCAAGGGTCCGAGAAGTCCGATGCCACTCCGGACTCGGTCACTCCCACCCGGAGGGTCAAGGGCAGCCGTCAGCCTTTGCGTAAGCCCCTTTGCCCCCTGAGCCCTGCGGCTCAACCGGCCCAGCACAAGGACCAGCAGGCATGCACTGGGCGGCCTGTTGCCAGTCCAGCGTCTTCCTCCAAAAGGAAGCAGGAAACCAAGAACCCCCTCGGCTCCTTCCCCCTCCAGGCCTGCTCAGTGACGGGCCAAGGGGCACTACTTGGCCCCGCCGTCCCAGCCCGGTTTCCATGGGGGACGGCTCCGCACCTCGTTCTGGAGGTATTTAAGGGTAGATACTGTTGCAGGTTGCGGCGGTTTCCTTTCGAGCCGTTGCCCCATGGGGATCTTGGGTCCACTGCCCTTTGTCGGTCGTGCCGACATGCCTGGCCCTCTAGTTAGAGGTGATCAGGAAGGCTGCGGACCCCCAAACCCTGGGTTCGTGTCCGGTATTCCTGGCCTCAACAGATCGGGGCTCGCGCCATTCTCCCTAGACGCCTGGATGGTCTCTGCTTCAGATATTCCATCCTCCGGAACGTGGCGTGTGGCTGTTTCCTGGGCCTCCAGGATGTACCTACTCCTCGCTCCGCCTGCTTGGGAGGCTCATCCCCTTCTTAGTGGGGATCCTTACGAGTTCCTAGCCAGGCCTTTCGTCAGCAGTCTCTGCGGCACTGAAGGGTCCGGACGTAACCCCACCGAAGGCAGACGGGTCTCCCGTTACAGGAGCCAAGTGGGAACTCGTGCCGTGAGCGGTGAGGCTTCTTTGGACTAAGCTCGACTCTTGAGTCCGGAAGAGCTCGGTCTCAGGCGGACAGGGCTGAGGTTCTTCCTCCCTTACCCAGTCGGGTTAGCCGGGTAATTATGTCCTGCCAGGACCTCTGCACCTCCTGGGCCTCAGGGCTGTCCTCAGTGGGAGGAGTTAGCCAGAGGTCACACTGCGCCCTTTGGACCAGTTCGTGACTACAGCCCAGGAGTTAAGAGAACGTTCCTTCGGACTGTTCCAACCTCGGCAGGAGAATATCCTGTTCGTCTCGCCCTGAGTCAGCGGTCTTCTCCCACCGATGCTTCTCGGATGGGTGGGGTGCCCATCTAGGGGAATACAGAGTGCTTCGCCTCTGGTCCTCTCGCGAGTCCCGATGTCCTTCCTGCTCGCTGGAGCACCAGGCAGTCCACTTAGCTTGCACCGCTCGCTCTGTTTGTACAGGGTCTGGTGGTCTAAGTCCACGTAGGACAACACCATCACCATGTGCTACCTACCCGCCAGGTTCGGTCGATCCCTTGCCTCGGCGCAAGGAGGTTCTCCGCATTGGGTTTTTTTGCGCAGTCGAGGGTTCCCAGCCATTTGATGGCAGGAGCCCCCATTTCCTGCTGCTGCCCTGTTGGGCATAGGCTGCGCCTCATGAGTGGTTTCCCTGCCGGAGGTAGCACAGGATCTTCTCCTCTTCCCCTCCAGGGAGCATACGAGGCCGAGACTGTTTTATGCCCTCCCCCTCAGCAAGGCCTGCTGTAGGGGATGCCATCGGGGCCACGGACCCTGGGCCCCTCCGTGCCTCTTCTCCCATTTCCCTTGACCTATGGGCAAGGCGAGGAGGGACTTGGTGCAGGTGATGCTGGTAGCCCCAGACTGGATTGCCAGCTCTGGTATCCAGCTTTCCTCAGTCTCAGCCCCAGGCTCCCGAGGCGGCTTCTAGTCCGCCCGGTCCTGTCTTTCCTTTTCAGGGGAAGGTTATCCATCCGGACCTTCAATCCCTGCACCTGTAGGCCAATCCCTGTGTGGCTAGGGGCCAGGCCTAGGGTCCTTCGGCAAGGTCCTCGACCTTTCAAGGCATCCTGCTAAGAAGTCGGCCAAGATGCTCGTCCTCTGGGAGAAGTTCTCCTTTTTGATGATGGGATAGGGCCTTGCCCTCCCCCGTCCCTGGGCGAGCATTTCGGACCATCTGTGGTCCATCCTTAAACCAGGGCACCGCCGACCCACCCCAGGTGCTTCTCAAGGGTCACCCCTGTCTTCTCGGGCTGGCCGGGAGGCAGCTGGTGGTGCGGAGAAGGTGGTCTGACACTCTAAGTTCGATCACGCCTCCTTTTGGGGAGAGTATCCCCGTTTCTGTGGGATCCTTGCTGGTATGGGCTTAGCTCATGAGCAAGCCATCCGAACCTTTTGCACAGGTGTGAGTTTCCCCCACCTGTTTTGGAAGAACACCTTCTTGGGGCTACTCTGCCATCCAGAAGGTGGGGAGAGTTCCAGGCGCTCCTTTAATCTCCCTATCCGGTCTTCCACAGGGACTAGGTTGTCCTGTGCCCCACCCGAAGTCCTTCCGAAGGCGGTGGCAGAGTCTTCCCTTGGGGGTATTGCCTCTGCCAGGGTTTATCCCCATTCACACCTCGGAGGCCGTATACAGGTTCCATAGGAACCTGTTTAACGCTCACCTACCTAGGGAGCATAAAGCTAAAGTTCGGGAGAGGTTCGCCAGCTGTTTATCATCTTTGCTGAAGCCGCATCTGGCAGACTTGCAGCCAAGTGGACGACGAGCGGGTGGGTCACCCTGCATAGGTCTCCACTATGAGGCGGCGGGCAGGAGCCTCCCAGAGGATAAGCTATTTTTACCTGTCCTTCCGCTGCATCGGTGGCTGCTTCCGAGGATACTCCAGTCCAGGATATCCGCAGGGCTTTCGCCCGAAGCAGGCTTTGACCGTCCTCTTCCACATCGACCTTGGGTCTGCGCCGGGGTGCTGGTCGGGCCTCAGTTCTCCAGTCTTTCTACCAAGTAGGGGTGTGCTTGCCTCCCTCCTCCCGGAGAACTGCTAGGAGTCTGCCAGTAAGTGTGGATGAACAACATATCCATGTCCCTAGAAATACAGGTTACTCACCTGTAACAGGAGTTCTAGGAATGGTATATTTTTCATCCCTCGACTCTCACCTCCCGGCCCGCGCACAGCCTGGCTTCCAGCGGGCTAGATCTGGCGTCATGGGGGCGCGCCGAGTTTTACCACCGGTGGTGGGAGGAGCCAGCTTGAAGACCTTCCGGCAAGATTTAAAGTGGCAAGGGACCTGCCAATAAGTGTGGATGAACAACATATACCATTCCTAGAACTTCTGTTACAGGTGAGTAACCTATATTTTTCAGGCTGGATTGGCACTTTAATTTGCTTTCAAAAGGAGTGCGGGTCTTTTGATATTCACCTCAGGGCCCTACTGGCACGTCACCCAGGTAGACCACCCATCAGCTGGGTCCCTACACCAAAGTGCATCTGCCTCAAAAAGGCTTAACTATATAACAGCAACCCAGCATAAGCATAACTGAGGTGTGGGCCCCAGCCCCAGCCAATCTTCCTTTACAAACCTTATCCAATGGTAGCTACTCACACTTGCTCATTCAAACTCTAAATGAGAGAGGTGCTACTACCGATATGGTAAAAAAGTTAGTGCACCCTAACTACCCCCCCGCCCCATCACTCACCCCAAAATGGGTAAGACTCTAGCCCTTGTGAACCACAACACGAGACAGCAAGAGAAATAAAATCCTCATGCAGAATTTTATTTGTCACAATACATTCTCCATTAGTAACACACCTATTTGATTTACTATGAAAAGACTTCTACAGCATGCCGTAGGATCTAATAGGGAGCAAAGCAGAATTGACTGCCTTTTACACTTTTGACAGCCTTGCAGACTTCTGACTGCAAATACTGAACAACTCCTTTAGTATAGACTCACTACACAGCTTTTAAACTTTCTCTGCCACATGAACTATAGAAGCTGAGCCTTAAAGAGAACCGAATGTAAAGACAGTATACTGTACTACCCCTTACAATACAATAATTAAAGCCTTGCACCTTACAACATTCTGTTAGATTTATGTTGGAATTACATGGGAGGGTTGCCAGTGCTCAGCATCCATAGCTTTGAAATAAGCTCCTGTAGCTCTTACACAGTTATTGACTTAAAATAGGAAGGGTGTGCAAATTTAAAGACAAACCCCAGAAGCACCAATAGTTCCAAAAACTCCTGAGATGTAATGCCAGTGCTGCTAGCAGCATAGCGTTGCCTTATGTTGTGTCTACGGACATAATAATACGGAATTTTATACTTCTACAGTATGCTCACAGTAGTGACTTAACAGTAATTTTGCCATGGGCATCCATGCTCTGTTACTTACAAGTTATTACCTCCCTTGCCCTGCTTTCTAGATCTTCCAGTGCTATACTGGGGCATACTACAATATCCTGAGTGTACTCATTTTTGGATACAACCATAGATACATAGACAGTGTCGGCAGATAAGGGCCTGCTATGGCCCACCCAGTCTGCCCATTTGAACTTGTAAGTTCAGTTTATGTTTTGCTAGAAGTCTGTTGCCCCTTACCCCTGACCTCCAGAATTCCTTTATATCTATCCCATGCATTCTTAAATCCCGTGATTGTTTCAGCCCCCACCACTTCCTCTGGCAGGGTGTTCCACTTGTCCACCACCCGTTCTGTGAATAAATTCTTCCGCACGTTGCCAGAGGCCAGTCAAGCACCGAATGTGGACCCCCTCCCTCCCAGGAGAGGAGAGCTGTCCTTCGGATGCTCAATGCTCTCCCTCCCCTGCCGACCCCTGATGGCCTGAGCTCATTCCTGAACCCGGGTCACCAGCTTTCCGCGAGATGTGGCGTCCAGCACCTCAACCCTCCACCACTAGGCCAGCCCTATATAACCATATACCACCCTTTTGCTTGTTTATAATGGGTCACTACAGTGCATGGTATAGCCACTATTATTAGATCCAATACCACTTCGCAAAGTAGGATTTACAGTAACTAACAATTTCTTTATACCTCAAAACATTTCTTAACAGTTTTTTATAGTGTAGGGTATCTGAATTCAATTATTGCCAACTGCCTAGCATGAGACAATGTCCTGAACAGCACACCTTAACAGTTCCTCCTTTTATATACCACTCACAACCCCGTCCCCACATGATTGAGTGCTGTGGTGCATGCTGCTCAGCATTGTACACCAACGCAGAAATTTATAGTAATCTGTGTTTCACAATGAATAGCACACTTTATGAACAGGAGAGCATCTATTTCCACAGTGAGATTCCTAGAAACAGGCAATGAGGGAAGAAAAAGACACACAGCCCATCCAGTCTGCAGTATGCCCATTTAGCCCTGGTCCTACTATATGTGACTCCCACATTTGCCTTTTACTCCCATTGTGAGGGACAGTGGCCTGTACTGAGAACATAACCTCCAGGGTTAACATTTAATTTTACCATAACTAACCCAATTAACATTCCATAGAGAACAACCTGGTCAATTAAAAACTGACATACATGTAAAAATTCATTAATGCTAGAGCCATATTAATATTTCAGAATATAGCTTGGTGTTCCACCCTGGAGCCAGGAAACGTGTGCTAAACACCATTTCCTCCTACCCCTAGAATTGCCTGTCCACTTATCCCATCTCAGTACCTACATAAAAACAAAAACACACTGCAAAACCCGGATCTCAATTGTTAGTAACCTCATCTAAAGCAAGCAAGCCGCTTGGGAGATGAGATAGCTGCCACTGACTGACTGTTAAAGCCAAGAGGGTACTGCATAGACACAGAGCAGCAGAACCCTCTTGTCTTTAACAGTCAGTCAGTAGCAGGCAGCAGCCATCTCATCTCCCATTCCCAACTCCTTACCTTAATTAATTGCAGGCAATATCAGTATTACACTGAGTGACAGCATTTAATTTAGCACAAGCATTGAAGTCAAGCAGATAAATATACATACCTAAGAAGAAAACTTGGTCTCTGTGGGTGTAAGTCTCCTGAAATCTGGGCACCAGTCGTACAGACACCAGATTTGTGGTGTTCTGGCTAGCTGCTGCTGCTTGCTGAGCTGAACAGTTATTTCTTAAAAGAAATAAATGATTTACAGAGACAGCACAGCAGTACTCAAGTCAAGATCAGCCTGATCAGGAACCGGGTAGCACCGTAGCGGCTACTAGTTGGCTGGCTGTGGCTTCAGATGCAGTAGTAGATGCAGTCTGTAGACAGTGGTGGTCTCCTCTCTAAGCTCTCTCTCACAGCGGTGTTCTCTCCTCTCTCGACTCTCCGAGTCCGACTCTGTCTCTCTCTGTCTCCGGCTCCTCCAAGTTGCGATAAAGGCAAAGCAACTTTTACAGGCTCAGATTCTCCGACGCTCTGGAACTAGTCCTCGGCTGAATAGCTCCAAGAGCGCCGAAAGAATCATCTTTATAGAGCCGTCACGGACCTGAGTGGGGACCAAATGTTTCAAGTCTGAGGGGGAGGAGGTGCAAATAATAGCAAGGGACTGAATGGAGCCCTGTGATTGGCTCCAACTGCTCCTCCACGTCTCCATGATGTGCAGCATATAGGGGGAACGTGTGGAAACAACATGCTTTCAGGCTCTGACTGTGGACAGCACAAATTGGAGGGCAGGAGGTGCATGTACAACAAGTGGGCAGAATATTTTTTGTGTGTGTGTGTGCGCGCGAACAGCAGAGAGATCGGCAGGGCCCCTAACTGCTGGTGCAGTCGTGACTCGCGGTTCCCTATTTCAACTTGCCTTGCCATTGCCACCACCAGTGACCAGTGACTGTCTGAGTTCAACGTTCTTCTGGCCGCCGGGCAGGACTGAGTGAGATGAGGAGAAGGCGGGGGAACTACCCGATTACCGGGTCCGAAGCTGAGTGAGCAACTTAGGTATGTGATGCTGCCGCCGGGCTACTACTGCTTTTGTATTTTTTTTTTTTTTTCATGCTGAAAAGTGAAGGCCAAAGATAAGTCAGTCAGGCTGAGGCTGTTTAAATGGTGTGTGTCTTTTTTATACTGCGGGGTTGGGGCGGGCGGGGTTATTGAGGCGGGGGGCCTCCATGATCGCGGGGTTCTGCGGGTGCCTAATGCCGCCTGTACGGCGCCAGTATAGAGCCTGCCGGACTGGGGTCACATGACTGGACCTGGCCAGGCCCATCTGTAACTGAGCCGCTGCATTCTGCACCAGTTGCAGCTAGCAGAGGGTCCCTCCAGTGACCTCGAAGTAAAGAGTTTTGCAGTAGAAAAGATTAGAAACACTAGAGTTTGGGATGCTAATGAGCAGCTAATGGAGAAGTCGCGTTTCCTGCTGGCTCCGTCAACACAGCCAGATAATTTTAATAATTAATCGAGTTTTTTCACCCTCTGAAGCAAATAAAAGGTGTCACTGGGTGCAGGAAGGCGTAATGGATGAGTATTTAACCTCGATGCCAGCGAAAAACCAGAAGGCGACGGAGGCGGCAAAAGAAAGGGTCGGTGGGCCCTGGTGGAGGAGAGAACGTGGGCCTGGTGTCTCTCTCGGCGGCGGAGGTGGCTGCCTTGGGGAAAGAGCACATAGGGCAAGTTATAGCAGCCCTCGAGCCTAGGCTAATAAAATTGGAGGATAAACTTGATGAGAAGCTGCAGGAGGTTATTGAGCAGCAGGTACAACATAACTCCCGAATAGCGGAGGCTGAAGAACGGATATCAAGATTAGAGGATGAGCTTATGGCGGCCCCAGGCCAAATCCGCGAGTTGCAGAAGGAATTGGAGGAGTTTAAAGAAGAGTTTGATTATCAGGAGAATTACCACAGACGCTTAAATCTAAGGCTCAGAGGGCTACTGGAAGGTATGGAGGGCAAGGATGTCCTTTTTTGCGGCAAAGTCCTGCCTGAACTGCTAGGAATGAAAATAAAAAACCGCAAAGTTAAATTGGAGCGTGCACATAGAGCGGTTATGCCGTGGCCTGCTGCAGATCAGCCCCCAAGGCAGATAGTCATGCGTTTTCATAATTTTCAAGACCGAGAAGCGCTGCTAAGGGCTTACAGAACTCAAGAGACTTTGCAATATGAGGGGCACAGATTGTTTCTTTCACAGGATTATTCAGCACGTTTGCTAAGAAAGAGTTTAATGGGCTAGTGGCGCAGTTAAGAAGCCTTAAAGTTGAAAACTTCCTTGTGTACCCGGCTACTCTTCGAATAAAACACAAAGGAGCGACCTACTCCTTTTGGGAGCTCAAGAAGGTAGAGGATTTTGTGAAGGGGCTGAGGAAAAGAGTGAGTTGAAGAGCGACAAGGAGTCTGAGCCCGGGAAGGATGAAAGAGCGGTGTTGGAGTTCCGGTTTTTGATGGAGACATTTTTACTGGATATAGTTTCGTTTATTGGCTGGGATACAGAGCGGGTTTGAAATTAAACTGTGCTGAGGCTGTTGGCGTTCTGTTTTTGGCGTTGGCGCCGTTGCGCATGTGCCTTCGTTTTGGAGTTTCCCAATCTGAGGAGATCACGACCAGCTGGGGTGGTGGCACTGGCTGAACAGAATTCGAGGAGTGGTGATGTGCCAGTCACTTTTCTAGGAGGGACAATGTGGACTAGATCAGACGAATCGTTGAGAGAGAAGTCTTGCTGCAGTGGAGGTAGGTACGGGGGAGGGCCTAGGGCGTGGTAGTTGGAATAGAGCGGCCTAGCCCCCGCATCCTTCCTCGTATAATCTCCCTCTCATGTTAACTGGATGGGAAGCATGTATAAAACATGTTGCTATGGGAAAATGGGCCGTGGGAAGGGGGTTTAGTTAGTTTTTTGGGGGCAGAGGGGAAGGATTCAGATATGGACCAAATTAAAAGGGGATGGGGGAGTTGAGGGGTTAGTGGTGGGGAGCAGTGGGTATTTAATAGAGGAGGATAGCCTATTGGGAATGTTAAGGGTTAGCAGTGAGTCTTATGGGGGAGGGATGTAAGGGGTGGGGGTGGGAAGCTGAAAGCTCAGTTACAGGCGTGGGTTAGTAAATGAAGTGGACGGACGGGGCTGAGAGGTAGGAGTGAGGGAGGGGTCGGGTGCCATTCGGGAGTAGAAGCAAGGGGTACATGGGGAGACCTAGGGTCAGTGGAGTAAGTAGGGGTGATAACTCGAGAAGCAAGGAACCTGTTGTGGGGGCAGTGGGCGCTGTCTCAGTTAGAGGAGTGATAGATCTTGTTGTAATAGTTTAAACGTACACTTGTGCCATGTTAGCAATTAGTGTTATAGGAGGGAGAAAGGTGGAGTGAAAATGTTCGAGGAGAGGAGACAGGGAGGGGAGAGAAAGGGGAGTAGGGTTTGTTGTTAGATTTAAATGTATTGTTTGTGTTCATATTAGTTGTGTGAAGGCCGGTGGTGTATGTGGGTAGCAGTCAGTGTGCAGACAATGGGGACAATGTATAATATGTTGGTGTGTACATTATGGATGGCTGGACAGGTTTAATACAATTTCAAATGCTGATAATGTCATGTGAAAATGGAAAGTATTCTGAAGAAAATGGGTGATGGAAAGACCTGAATGTGATCTCTTGGAATGTGAAGGGAATAGCGAGCCCAGTGAAGAGGACTGCGCTCTTGACAGCGCTTAGGCGTAAGGGGGCACAGGTGGCCATGCTACAAGAGACACATCTGACAGAGATGGAGCATGCCAAACTTGTGCGGAATTGGGTCGGGAAGTGTTTTGTGGCTTCCTATTCCTCGCATAAAAGGGGAGTTGCAATATTACTGCATAAGAATCTGCTCTTCGAGGTTAAGAGGGTGGTACGGGACCCTAAGGAAGGCAGATATATTTTTGTTACTGGGGTTTGGAGGGAAGAGACACTTACTTTCGGGTGTGTTTACGCACCGGCTGTGTATGACCCTGAGTTTTATTCCTCTTTGCTGGGCCTGCTTACTAGAGAGCAATTCCCGGGACTCATAATGGGCGGGGACTTTAATTGGACAATGGATGCAAAAATGGATCACTCGGAGAGTAAGGGAAGGGTGACGGAGGCTATGGGACAGTGGGCAATAGGCATAGCGGATCTGGATCTAGTGGATGGGTGGAGAGCAGTTTATCTGTCTGGGCGAGAGTATACATTTTATTCCCACCCTCATATGACCTGGTCTCGATTAGACTATTTTTTTATACCCAGAAATTGGGTGGAGCGAGTACAAGGAATAAGTCACAGCCCTATTTCCCTCTCAGATCACTTATTAGGTGGTAATGTATCGTGGAGGGAAGAGGGCAGGATAGACTGTCGTCCTGGAGGTTCCCCACATACCTGGCTAAGGATCAAGCATTCATGAGTACTTAATAGAGCAGTGAAACTGTTTGAAGAAGTGAGACACAGGGAGGTGTCAGTGCCGTGGTGTGGAGGCAGGTAGGCTTACATGAGGGGGGCAATAATAGCCTTTGTTGCCAAGATTAAAAGACAAAAATGGGGGAAAAGGGAAGAGCTTGAAAGGCAAGTGAAGGAGCTGGAGAAGAGAGTAGGCGGAGGGGAAAAAGGAGATGCCCCTAAGCTGTTAACAGTTGCAAGGGAGTCCCTTAACTCTCTTTTAAGGGAGGAGGCAGGAAGGTCGTGGTTTTTCTGCCAAAGGAGGGTCTTTGAGTGGGGAAACAAGCCCGGGCCCATGATGGTGCGGCTGATGAAGGAAGGTAGATGTCCAACCAGGGTGTTGCGGATAAGGGGGGAAGGGGGGCAAATTATAACAAGCTCTAAGGAGATTGCAGAGCGGTTTAGGAAGTTTTATGAAAAACTATATAGCTCGGAACATAAGGGGCGAAGAGATGATATTCGCGAGTTCTTGAGTGGCACAACATTGAAAAAGATATCAAGGGAGCAGCAGGAGAGGTTAAGTTCCCCCATCTCGAGGCAGGAAATTTTGAGTGCCATTCAGAAGTTGCAGGAAGGAAAGGCCGCTGGACCTGATGGCTTCCCGGTCGAATATTACAAGGTGCTAGGGGGGAGAATGGCAGGGCTGTTGGGCAGGATATTTGAAAGGGGAGAGGAGGGCCAGATTCCAGTACTACCTGATTCATGCTATGAAGCTAATATATGTCTAATCCAGAAAGGAGGACAGGATGAGTTAGATTGTTCCTCTTACAGACCAATCTCCCTTCTTAACGTGGGTATGAAAATTTTGGCTAAGGTACTGGCAGCCCGGTTGGAGAACATTCTACCGGGGATGGTCCACCCAGACCAGACCGGGTTTATTAAAGGGAGGCAGTCCTATCATAATGTGTGGAGGCTGATTAATATTATTTGGCGAGCGCCAATTCAAAGTTGGGGGTGATATCATTAGACACTGAAAAAGCATTTGATAGGGTGGAGTGGGATTTCCTATTTGAGGTTTTGTCCGGTTTGGTCTGGGGACCCAGTCATTGGGTGGAGTCAGAGCTATGTATCAGAAGCCGGCGCAGGTGTTGATGGATGGTCCTGTCCTCAAAAATTTAGCCTGGGAAGGGGCACGAGGCAGGGGTGCCCGCTATCCCCCTTACTGTTCGCCCTGGTGATTGAACCGCTGGCGGAGGTAATCGGACAAAAGGAGGGGGTGGTTGGAGTGAGGGATGGTGAAGGGGGAGAGCATAAAGTGGCACTCTATGCGGACGACATGTTACTTTTTCTTGGGGATATGGATGGGTCTATAGGCTGCCTTATGGATATAATTGAGGAGTTCTCAGGGCTGTTGGGGTATAAGGTTAATGTGAAGAAATCAGAAGCAATGGGTTTCCCAGAAGTAGGTCCAGAGGTGCAACAGAGGGGATTCAGAGTGGCGGGGTCGGATTTTAAATATTATGGGGTGCGTGTGAGGAGAAAATGGGAAGGATTGTAGGGGTTGAATTTCCAACCCTTGATTAATCGGATATTGGCAGACCTAAAGAGATGGATGCAGTTACCAGTGTCTTGGTTGGGTAGAATAAACCTTATTAAAATGAACATTATCCTACAAATTTTGTATCCGATGCAGATGTTGCAGCTGTGACTGGTGCAGAAGGACGTGAAGTGCTTAGAGAGAGGGTTTACAGAATTCATATGGCAGGGGAAAAAGCCCAGGATAAGTTCATCTAGGCTCAAGGGGGATAGGAGTAGGGGGGAAATGGGCTTTCCAGACCTAGGAATATATTATAAAGTGATTCAGCTCCGGGGGATAGCGGACTGGGTACATAAGCCTGAGGCGGCTAGGTGGATTAGCTTGGAACAGGAGGGGAATCCAGGGAGACTCACAGCATATCTGCACAGCAAAGGGAGGCGCGTGATAGGGACAACAACGACAACCCCTTGTGCAAGAGACGTTAGGACGCCTGGTATCATTTTTGGCGACAAAGAGGAGGGACCCAGAGGAGACCTTGTTGCTTCCGATTGCGAAGAATCCATTTTTGTTCCGGATGGGAGGACAGAGGATTCAGGTGGGAGATTGGGAGACAGTCTGTTTGGGACGTTGGTGGATAAGAGGAAATTAAAGGAATTCCACAAGGTTAGGGAAGAGATTGGGGTAAGGAACACACATGTTCCGATACATGCAGCTGAAAACATTCATAGGTAGTCTGAACCTGGGAGGGAAGGGCAGAGGGCAGGTGGATAGAATAGAACAAATGATATGCCGGGGGGGGGGAATAGGAAAGGGGCTGTGGGAAGAATTGTTCAGTTGTATAGACAAGGTTTGCCAGACCGGACGGGCCCTATGAAGGCCCTGTGGGAAAGGGACTTGGGGACACAGATCTCAGAAAAGAATTGGAAATTAATGCTGGGCCTGCCAGAGGGAATTATGGTATGTAACAAATTTAAGGAGGCTTACTATAAGTTTTTACATAGAGTCTACTGGCCCCCGGTAGCAATAAATAAAGTACAACCTGCTGTCTCACCGAATTGTGGAAGATGTGGGACAGGTCGAGGTACCTTCTTTCACTGTTTCCGGACATATCCGATATTGATAAAGTATTGGGAAGAGATCATACAGGAGGTAAACAAGGGTGCGGGAGAGCAGTGGGCTCGTGACCCATTAGTCTGCCTTTTCGGAGTAGAAAGAATAGAAGGGGAAGAGGAGTGGCAAATGGTACCCTGATGGGTTCGGGTCTCTGTTAGTTTTGGCGAGACAATGTATTCAGAACACATGGGTCACGGAAAGGGACCCAAGATAAGTGACTGAGAAGTTAGTCATACGATGTTGGCCTTAGAGAGATTAACCTGGATAGTGAGATAGGGAAGTGGTTTTAGGAGGTGTGGGCCCTTTCTTGGCTAGCTTGAGTCTCATGAAAATCTAATGCTTACCGCAGGGTTGTGCATATAGTGGGTTCATGCACATAGTGGGTTCAAGTACACGAAGGTTGGACGAGGGCATAGACAGTCTAAAGTGGGTAGGTAAGGGTGCGGAAAAGTTCAAGAGATAAAAGGTGGGTTAGGTGACGGGAGAGGGCTCTTATGGAAATTGCATATAACAGTAGAGGGCCATCCTAGGGGCCCTGTCTATATGAGTATTTGTACGGGTGGGATGGTATTACTGCATACTCGACTGCACCGTAAACTGCACCTTAAATAGATGGCGCCTCAGGGTGATCGTACCTCCAATTGTCTGTACCTTGACAGTCTAATAGGTTAATACATTGATTCCTCATTAGTTGTGAATAATCAATAAATTAGATGATTGTGAAATGGAATAATAAATGTGAATCATAGAAATTATAAGAATTTAATTGTAAGAATCAGAGAAAGTGAGAAAATCATATTATGGAAAACACACGATGAAGTAAATTAAAGTTAGAATCAGGCAGAGAGAGTAGATTAGGGTAGGCTAAAATATGTGTATAGGTTTTTCTGTGTGTGTGTAGGTATATGTTTGTACTTTGTTATCTTGTACCGTCTTTTGTATCCCGCTGTCTGTAGTCTAAGTTGTTGTTCATTTCTTGTTCAAGAAAACTGTTAATAAACAGAATATTCAAAAAAAAAAAAAGAAACACTAGAGCTTTATTCATTGGAATATCAATGAATGAGAGGTGACCTGTGCTTAGTCTATAAAGTTAAACAATGGATATTTTCAAAAAATCTCTAGCTATCTACATGGGCAATGTACAAACCATGGCGAGTCATGTATGGCAAAAGCTAACTGACTCGTAAACATATCTATGACAACCTTGCACCAGTAATTGTAAAAAATAATGCCTATGCAAAGTTTGTTTCATGCGGATGTTTCACACACGTTCGTTGTGGATAATCTCATAAACCCCTTCAGCTTCACTCTCGGCGGTTAGATTATCACACATCTTGAGTGTGTGAAAAATCCTCATAGCACACACTGGCACAGGCATTATTTTCTAGGTAGCTGATGGCCAGAAAGAAATGCATTGTGATACAATGTGCAGTCTGACATGCAGGATTAGTGCAAGGGAAAGATGAAAGGGAGAGATAATAGGGGGTGGAGAGTTGCTTTTCCCTTTGTCCTCCAACTGATTGATGGGGACATATCCGGGCGCAGCAAGGGAGCTTTTATTACAATGAAGTCAAGATGAGGGAAGTCAACCAGTGCGAGTCGGTGGGGGGGAGACAGAAAAGCAAAAAAAAAAGCAGACCTGCAGCTGCGTAACTCTTACCTGATGAAATACTTCACCTCTCGTGGATATCTGTTTTATTAAAAAAATTAAAAAAAAAAAGTATTCGGGAGTTGGATGTTAGGCGTGGCAAGCGGAGACAAAGAACCGAATTCGAGGAGCGCTACAAAAAGAAGCAAAAAAGGAAAGTTGCCCATTTAACATACAGGGTGTCAATTTAAAAGAAGTCTGCCATTTTTAATACACAAGTGTCAAATTTGAAGAAGTACTGTATACAACAGGGTCTTTTATCTACCCCCACTTGGGGGGGTACAGTTCAGGTCACTGGCAGATAGCATCTAGGGTAACAGTCCCACAAAAGCAAAGGCAGACCAGAGCTAATATCTAAACAGCTTATAAAAGACAGGATACTATTCTGGTTGAGAACTGTGGTTCAGTGAGTAGTTATGGAAAACTGTAACAAATATACCAGAAGAGGCAAATATTGGAATGTCAGTGAGACAGATTGTTTAAACAGAATTCAGAAGACTCTGAGCTGTTGTTGCACAGGGGAGAGCTGGAGTAGTCCTTTTGGGTTCAGTAAGGAGGTCGTCATGCACTTGTACAGTGTCAGCCCAAGAGAATGCAGCTACATGAGGATGAGGAGTAGCAGGGGCCTGTTGTGGATCCGTCCGAGGGGTCACTGTTAGATACTCTAGCTTCAGAAGGGGAAGTGATGTGTGCTCCAGTGGTGATTTGGTGGAGGATGAGTGAGCAGAGGCCCTTGATCCCCTACTCCAGCTTTGGTGGGTTGTGCTGAGGCTTGAGGTAAAGCTGAATGTTCCACAGTTGTTTTCCTCTGTCTCCTCCTTTTCCTTTGCTATTGTTCTAGGGGTGTTGAGCTGGTAGACAGTGCCAGGGAGTATGCTGCCATGTAAATATGGGTATAGGTAGAGTTCTGACAGTCCAGCTGATGAGTAAGTGGTGGGCAGTTTTCCATACTGGTGCTCCACGTTCGGCGAACAAAAGCTGCAGCCCGGGTCTCCAAAACTATAGAATACTCCATTGCCTTCAGTCTTAAACACAGATGGAAGCTACAAGCAATATGGCTTTTGCAGAGATTTCTGTACTTTAGAGAAGGCTGCTCGCTTTTTATTTAATTAAGCCGTGTAGTCCTAGTATACTGAAATATTATACCCATGTCATAAGAGGGGTCTCTTTTCTCTAGTCCAGTGCAGAAGCCATTCTTTGACAGAGTATTTCAAAAAAAGGGCTAAGAGGGATCTTGTCTTTTCGCCAGCTTTCGGTCAAGGGCTCGGAGCGGTGGGCTGTTTGAATGTCCGGAAGGGTGTTGTGTAGACCAAGGACCACAAAAAGGTAACAAAAGCTTTGGAGGGAGGTGGACACTAGTCCTTGTTTTGGAGGTGAGAGTTCTGAAGAGACTTGCTAATCTGAAGGTGGAAAAGCAGTGGGGCCTGATGGGGTGCATCCAAGGGAGCTCAGGGAAATACTGGCTGCACCTCTGACAGTTCTATTTAACAGCTCACTGGAAATGGGAGTCATTCCGGAGGACTCTAGGAGGGTGGATGTAGTCCCACTACACAAAAGCGGTAGCAGGGAGGAGGTTGGCAATTGTAGGCCAGTCAGCCTAACGTGGTAGGAAAGTTAATGGAATCACTGCTGAAAGAAAAGACTGGAATATCCAGTAGGTTACAAGATCCAAGTCATCATAGTTTCATGGGGGAGGTCATGTCAGACAAATCTGATACATTTCTTTGACTTGGTGACCAAGGAACTAGATCAGGGTAGAGCAGTGGATGTAGCCTACCTAGATTTCAGTAAAACGTTCAATGCCATTCCACATAGGAGACTAGCAATCAAGCTGGGTGGCTTAGGAGTTGTGCAAAGGTAGTAAACTGGATAAAAATTAGTTAGAGGATAAGTAACAGTGGATGGTGGTAAATAAAGATCACTCCAAGGAAGTGAGGGTGACCAGCGAGGTGTATCGGGGATCTATGCTGGGACCGATCTGTGCTGTTATGATGACAAACTATGGGCATTTCATGATGCGTATGTTCGATATCATCCTCCCCCACCTCCACCCAGAGAGCGGCTGGCAGTGAAGCTCATCAGTGATCACGGTCAATCGCTGGCTGAACACCAGCTCTAGAAGAGCCTTTACATTGAGTGATTCTTGTACCCATACAGTGGCAGTGGCTGTCTACATGCATTTTGCAGGGCTTAGCTGCACTTATCCCCCTTCATGTTGGACACTCAACAGAGTTTGGCAGATGTCCCCTTTCTGGCACTGACCTCTTTGGTCCTGGGGTGGAAGGGCATCTCCGGAGGCTCGAGAAGTACAGTGTCACCCTTGATTCTGTGACTTCATCCCAGAAGATCCTGAAGAAAAAGCCTAAGAGACCAGCCTTTTCAGTACAGGTCCTTCCAGTCACAGCCTCCCTGGCAATAACCCCAGCAGAGGCAGTTTCAGACCTGGTACTGCAAAGAAGTCTGGGGGTCAAGGTCCAAGAAGTGGGGGGCTAGTCATGGTGGAGCTACCATGTGGTACCAGGATGAAGAGCTTGGTCCCTTTGTCTGCCCTGTAGCTAGTATCCTGGACTACCTCTGGTCCCCTTCCCAGCTGGGACTGTGAGTGACACCCTTTAGGTGCACCTGGCAGCCATCTCTGCTTACTGGACGTGGGCTGGTATGCCGATGGCAGCCCAGTAGAAGGTGGTCAGGTGATTTTTAAGGACCTTGACCACTTTTCCTCTCCGGTGCGTGATCCTCCTCCACTGTGGGTCTTAACTGTTGATCCTGGCTGTGCTCTTGGGCAAGCTGTTCAAGTCGATGTACAGGTGTGAATTATCACACCTCTCATGGAAGACTGCCTTCCTGGTGGCCATTATGTCTGCCAAAAGGATTGGAGAGCTCCAGTAACTCTCGGTGGACTCTCCCTGTTAAGACTTCTACGGGGACAAAGTCATCCTTCGCCCCAGTGTGAAGTTCCTCCCAAAGGTGGCATTGGAGTTTCACCTTAATCAGGTGATTAACTTACCTTTCTTGGGATGTAGATATATGTCCTCACTTCTGGCAATGTCCTTTTCCTTTAAGAGCTTGCCAGAAAGTCTTCAAGCTGGCTCCTCCCACCCACCTGGGTGGTAACTCCCTTGGCTGCACCCTATGACGCCAGATCTTCCTTTCTGCTGGAAGAAGCAGGTTCCCTCCTTACTGCTCCCATGTTGAGTAGGCCCTTGCGCTTAAATCTTTGGATTTACTTCCTAAAACTTCAAACTCATGAGTTTCATTTTCAGTTCAATCTTTGATTGCAGCCATCATGCATGATAAGTCCGTTCCTGGGTTCCGCTGGTGCCCCTGTGGGCAGAAGATGTCCAGGACCGACCCGCATGCCACGTCCGTCTTCTGCCTGGGGCACGACCACGATCCCCAGGCCTGTGACCTTTGTCATTCTTTTCACCCGAATGTCCTGGGGGACCGTCTCGCTTGACTTAAACTGGGCTGCCTGGTGCTCATACCTCTCAACTGTACCACATTACGAGGAACGTTCCTCATTTTACTTCACAAAAGCTCCCTGTTCCACATTGTGAGGACTTGTTCCACATTCAGTATTAACAGTTTAAAGCAAAAATCTTAAGTAAATGATACAAAAAATATATTATTCAATTAATAACAGACTTTCTGAACATAAATGCACACCTTTTAACAGTGTTCTGAGCCGCCTAGGTAAAGATTTGATTAAGTGTTCCACATTTTGCTCATTTGTTCCACATTTGGAGAGGCAGTACTCCACATTTGGGGGACAAAAGGTTGAGAGGTATGCTGGTGCTTCTGAACCAGCTGGTCAAATCCAAGGATTCTCGTTGGGTGGGCTCCATGGCTGTGGGGCAGGGGTCGATTTTAACATTGTTTTACTAGCCCAAAATCTAGTGCAAATTTGCAGGGCTAGTGCAGCTAACCCTCTACTTATCCATCTTGACTAGTGCAGTTTTTCCATTGCTGTTAATGAAGTTAAAAGTCCCTACTCCTCATGCTAATCCCTCTCAATGTTTCAGATAGCCTGGTGTGATTAACAACTCATTAAGAGCTGCAATTATCTAGCAGTTGAAGAGGGGCTTCCCTCAAAAAATATTATCACTCCACTGTTAGGACATTCAGCTAGTGTCCAGGGGTGAGATCAAAGGTAGAGTGCTGTTATGTTACCAGCTTCCAGTTTTCTGAATGTGTCTCTGTCTGACAATTTGTCCCACATTATTAAGACCAGTGCCCCTCATTTCCATACATTTTGAGTGCTTGTGTCCAACAGTTTAGTGACAAAATGCTGCCCTGCAGGTGGTGAGTTTTATCTCAGCCTCATCATAGCTGCTCCCTTTCCCCTTCAAATCACTCAGCTCTGCACTTTCCCTGGGCACCACTGCAGACCAGACTGAAATGACCATCCATAGATCCATAGCTGCCATTATTGGCAACTGTAGGGGGTGCTCAACCCTTTTAAATGGACCGTGCTTGCCAAAACCATCCATACATAGTCTGAAAGGTTAAAACAGGCATCACTGGGGTGAGTTGATCATTCTATCTAGAAAAAGAGGCTGTACAGCATCATGCCTGTGTACTGTTTCCCTTGAGTGGCTGAACGGACAATGTTTTTAAAAAAAAAAAAAAAACTTGTTATTGTTAGGGCAGAACATGTTACAATCAATTCTTTTAAAAATAAAAATGTCAAAGTTTTCTGTTTCCCAAGCCGCTTAGGTTTGTGTGGCCCCCTTCCCCAACATAGAAACATAGAATTTGATGGCAGATAAAGACCGCTTGGCCCACCTAGGCTGCCCATTTCCCTACCTAACGGATAAGCTGCAGATCCTAGTTAACCAACAGCCTACTTCCTCCTACCCCCCACTAGAATTGCCTTATGTCTGTCCCATGCATTCTTGAATTCCCCCAGTGTTTCTGACTCTACGACTTCCTCAGGAAGGCTGTTCCATATATCCACAACCCTCTCTGTGAAGAAATACTTCCTCACATTACCTCTGTGCCATCTCCCTCTATCTTCAAATTGTGCCCCCTTGTTTTTGCACATCACTTTTTCTGAAAGATGCTACCCTCTTGGACTTTGTTGATTCCCTTGAGGGTTTGAAAGTTTCAATCTGTCCCCCCTCCTCGAGGCTATACATCTTAGTTCCTTTAGTCTTGCTTCATATGTCTTCTGATGCAGATCCTGCATCGTTTTGTTGCCCTGCTCTGGACAGCCTCCACCCTGTCTATGTCTTTGTGGAGATGGGGTTTTCAGAACTGTACACAGTACTCCAGATGCGGTGTTACCAACTGTCTGTACAGAGGGCCAACAACTTCCTGTTTTCTACTGGTGATGCCTCTCCCTATGCATCCCAGTATCTCCCCAGCCCTCCTTACTGCCTTCTCACGTTGCTGGCCCACCTTTAGGTCATTTGATATGACTACCCCCAGGTCCCTTTCCACTTTTGTTGTTGTCAGTATCTCACCCCCATTATGTACTCTTCCCCTGGGTTTTTGTTTCCCAGGTGCATTACTTTGCACTTCTGTGCATTGAATCTGAGCTGCCATACATTTGACCATTCCTCCAACCTTGCCAAATCCCTTTTCATCCTTTCCACCCCATCTTGTGTATTAACCCTGTTGCAGATCTTTGTGTCATCTGCAAAGAGACATACTTTCCCTTTCACACCACCACACACCAACACACCAACACACCAAAACACCAAAACACACCAACACACCAAAATCTGGCCAATGGAAAATCATGTACACAAATGCTCACAGCCTGGGAAATAAGATCCCAGACCTGCAGGCAATAATGTCAGAGGCTAAGCTGGACATAGTAGCAATTAGTGAGACGTGGTTTACCAGTAACCACACTTGGGAGACTTCAGTACCTGGCTATGTATTGTTCAGAAGAGACTGAGGTGCAAAAAGGGGGGGAGGAGTGGCCCTGTATGTTAATGAATATATCAAAGCTACAGAAATTCAGAATACACATAAGGAGCCAGAAGAACTGTGGGTCACCCTGGAAACAGGAAATGGGACAGCCATAAGAACTGGGGTTGTCTACAGGCCCCCAGACCAGAGGGAGACATAGACACATTACTGTTAGAAGATATACAAAACATGACAGCTAAAGGGAGGTTCTGATAATGGAGACTTCAACATGCCAGATACAGATTGGTCAATACCAGCAGAAACATCTGCCAGAACTAGACTCATAGTGGATTCCCTGCAGGGGGAGGGCCTCAAACAACTGGTACAGCAACCCACAAGAGACAGGGCTATCCTAGATCTAGTACTGACTAACAAAGAAGGGATCACAGATCTCCAGGTAGAAGGTCACCTGGGGGCCAGTGACCATCACATGGTATGGTTCAATTTGGCTACTACATCTAAATCATCCCATTCCAAGGCAAAAATATGGGACTTCAGAGGAGCTGACTTTGATAAGATGGCCAACAGAGTTAAGCTAGCCCTGGCAAAAAGAAACACAGGTGAGGAGGTACAGGCAAAGTGGGCAAGCATTAAGGATACAATACTTGAAGCAACATCCCATTGTGTTAGACAGAAAAGGAAGTGCAAAGAAGAAGGAAACCACTTTGGTTCTCAAATGCAGTAGCAGAAAAGGTCAGAGCCAAAGGCTGGCCTTCAGAAAAATATAAGGGACACAGCGGGATGAAGATAGGAGGCATACCAAACTGCCCTAAGGGAAGCAGGTAAGGCAGTAAGGCAGGCAAAAGTCCCAAACTGAGGAAACACTAGCACGAACAGTAAAAGAAGGTGACAAGACTTTCTATAGATACATTAGTGAAAGGAGAAAGTCAGAGGGGTATTGCTAAGCTTAATGGAGAAAAGGGAGCATGTGAGGAGGAGGACCCTGTAAAGGCATCTATCCTAAATAGATACTTTTGCTCAGTATTTACTGAAGAGAAGGTAGGGCAGGGCCCACAGCTCAGCATCATGGACACAGGGGAGGGAGGTGAGCACTACTCCCTTCACAAAAGAAAGGGTCCTACAAGAGCTTACTAAGCTCAGGGTGGATAAGGCAATGGGACCTGATGGCATACATCCCAGGGTACTTAAGGAGCTAAAGGAGGAACTAGCAGAGCCATTAGCAGAATTGTTTAGTGAGTCTCTGAGCACAGGAGAGGTCCCAGAAGACTGGAGAAGGGCTCATGTGATCCCACTCCACAAGAGTGGTAGCAGGGAGGAGGCAGGGAACTACAGACCGGTCAGTCTTACCTCAGTAGTGGGCAAGATTGTGGAGGCACTCCTTAAGGAAAGGATAGTGCAACACCTGGAATCCATAGGGGCACAGGATCCAAGACAGCATGGGTTTACAAAAGGAAGGTCCTGTCAAACTAATCTCATAGATTTCTTTGACTGGGTAACCAGAGTGGTGGACCAAGGGGAGCAGTTGATGTCGCCTACCTTGACTTCAGCAAAGCTTTGACACTGTTCCACATAGAAGATTGATAAATAAGCTAGGTAGGCTCGGGTTGGGTCAGAAGTTGGTCAATTGGGTGGCAAACTGGTTGACTGGCAGAAAACAGAGAGTGGTGGTAAATGGTATACAGTCAGAAGAGATGCAAGTCACAGTGGGGTACCTCAGAGGATCAGTCCTGGGGCCAGTCCTATTCAACATCTTCATTAGTGACCTCTGAGATGGACTAGAGGGTAAGGTTTATCTGTTTGCAGATGACACCAAGATCTGCAACAGAGTAGATGATCCAGATGGGGTGGGCAGAATGAGAAGAGATCTGGATAAACTAGCAGAATGGTCAGAAGAGTGGCAACTGGGATTTAATGCAAAGAAGTGCAAAATCATGCACATAGGGAGAGAAACCCTGAAGCCACTTATAGGCTGGGAGGAGTTGCTAGCAGTCACAAAGGAAGAAAGAGACTTGGGCATCATCATCACTGATGACCTAAAATCATCAAAGCAGACCTCTAAAGCAGCAGGTAAGGCTAGGGGGTGTTAGGGTGTATTAGTAGGGTATCACAAGTCGTAAGAGAGAGGTAATAATCCCTCTGTACAAGACATTGGTTAGGCCCCATCTGGAGTACTGCGTGCAGTATTGGAGGCACACCTTCACAAGGACATTAACCAAATTGAGGCAGTCCAGAGAAGGGCAACCAAAATGGTGCAGGACTGCATCAGAAGACATATGAGGACAGATTAGCGAGCTCAATATGTATACCCTTGAGCAAAGGAGGGAGAGGTGATATGATGGGACATTTAAACACCTTAAGGGCATAAACAAGGTGAAAGAGTCTAACATGTTTAAATATAAGAAAATAGCAGGACAAGAGGACACAGCATGAGATTAGAGGAGGCCGATTAAGGGGAATGTGAGGAAATTCTTTTCACAGAAAGGTGGTAGATGCATGGAATGGCTTACCACAAAAGTGGTGGCTATGAATACAGTGCAGGGCTTCAAACAGGCATGGGATAGGCATAAGGGGCAATACAAATGACTATGAATAGATAGGTCACTGACAGAGCAAAGGCCGATGGCACATTTATAAGGTAGAAAAAGAAATGGGCAGACTGGATGGGCCTTGCGGTCCTTATCTGCCGTCAACTTCTATGTTTCTATGTTTCTATGTTTCAGTCCCTCTGCAATGTCACTTATAAAGACATTAAAAGGACCGGCCCCAGTACTGAACCCTTCGATACCCCACTAGTAACCTTCCTTTCTTCACTGTGGACTCCATTTACTATTACCCGCTGTGTCCTGTTGTCCAACTAGTGTTTTACCCAGGCTACCACCCTGGGACCCACTCCCAGGCTGGCTAATTTGTTTATTAATCTTTTGTGCGGGACTGTGTCAAATGCCTTGCTAAAGTCCAGGTAGGCCATGTCCACAGCCCCTCCCTGGTCTACTGCTTTGGTCACCCAGTCAAAGAAATCAATTAGATTTGTCTGAAATGACCTTCACGCTGTGAATCCATGCTACCTTGTGTCCCATACCTCTCAACCTTTTCTCCACCAAAAGTGGAACATTGCCTCTCAAAATGTGGAACAAATGAGCAAAATGTGGAACACTTAATCAAATCTTTACCTAGGAGGCTCAGAACACTGTTAAAATGTTTGCATTTATGTTCAGAAAGTCTGTTTTTAATTGAATTATATATTTTTGCATCATTTACTATAGATTTTGCTTTAGAATGTGAATACTGAATGTGGAACAAGTCCTCACAATGTGGAACAGGGACCTTTTGTGAAGTAAAATGAGGAACGTTCCTCGTAATGAGGTACAGTTGAGAGGTATGTTGTGTCCTGTGCCCCACTGGCCTCTAGGTACTCAACAATTCCTTCCTTCAGAAGTGATTCCATCATTTTCCCTACCACTGAGGTCAAACTGACAAACTGTAGTTTCCTGCCTCTGTTTTGCTCCCACTTTTGTGAAGGGAAATCACATCCACCCTTCCCCAGTCCTCAGGTACCACCCCATCCTCCCGTGATTTATTAAAAAGGGTAGTCAGTGGTGTTACTAGTTCTTCCCTTAGTTCTTTTAGAGTTCAGGGGTTAATCCCATCAGGCCCCATTGCTTTATCCACCTTCAGTTTTAAGAGCTCTTTCAGAACCCTTTCTTCTGTGAAAGGACTAATCTAAACCCCCCTATCCAGAGTGCTTCTATTGACCGGATTTGGTATTTCTCCCTGCTTTTCCATTGTGAATACTGAGCAGAAGTATTCGTTCAGTATCCCTGCTTTTTCATTGTCGCTCTCTGCCCAACCACCTTCCTCTTTGTTCAGCCTCAGTATCCCTGCTTTAGATTTTCTTTGCTCCCTAATGTACCTATAAATGTTTTTTTCCCCCTTGTTAACAGAGTTGGCTATCTTTTCCTCGGTATGGGCCTTTGCTATTCTGACTGCCTTACCCACTTCCTTCTGCTTTAACTGGTACAGTTCTCTGTCCTGCTCCTTCTGTGTTTCCTTATACTTCCTGAATGCTATCTTTTTCTCCCTTACCTTCCCCGCCACTTCTTTTGAGAATTCTTTTTCCAAAATTCTCAATTGTTCCTGGTTCACTTAACACTGTAAAAGAACTTCCAGAAGCGCAGGTCTCTGGTTGATTTTTTATGGTGGGGGCTCAGTGTGTATTTCCCTGCCTGACTCTGTTCATTGCCATGTGGGTGGTAGTGACAGTGTGGTGAGGTGCATAGTGACATCAACTCTTGTGTGTGCAGAGCTAGGACTGCTTGTTTGAACATTTGCTGTTGTGGTATCCTCTAGTTCGTGGGGGCAGAAAGAGGAAGAGAGGAGGCCATGGTACAAAACAATGGTGGGCACACTGTATGTGATGGCATTGCAGTTTATTTTTTTCTGGGACAGGAAACAATGTGAGAGCTGCCCAAGGGAAACAGTACAGACAGTTGGTGAGACCCCATCTGGAGTACTGCGTCCAGTTCTGGAGACCCCATCTCCACAAGGACATAGACAAGATGGAGGCAGTCCAGAGGAGGGCAACTAAAATGGCGCAGGGTCTGCAAGAAAAGCCATACGAGGAGAGACTAAAGGAGCTTAATATGTATGCCCACGAGGAAAGGAGGGAGAGGGGGGACATGATAGAAACTTTTAAGTACCTCAGTGGAATCAACAAAGTCCAAGGTAGCATCTTTCAGAAAAAGAGATGTGCAAGAACAAGGGTACACAATTTGAAGATAGATGGGGGACGGCTCAGGGGCAATGTGAGGAAGCATTTTTTCACATAGAGGGTGGTGGACAAATAAAACAGCTTTCTTGAGGAGGTTGTGAGGTCTAAAACTGTGGGAGAATTCAAGAATGCATGGGATAGACAAGGCAGTTCTTGTGGGGGGTAGGAAGAAATGGGCTGTTGGTTAACTAGGCTCTGCAGCTTATCCTGTAGGTAGGGAAATGGGCAGACTAGGTGGGCCAAGCGGTCCTTATCTGCCATCAAAGTCTATGTTTCTATGTGCAATAATTGGAGCATTGCCTGGCTTGCTTTTTTTCCAGTATAGGTGATCAAAATTTAGCATCATAATTGTGGGCTAGTACAATCACCTGCAGAGTAGAGCAGTTTGGAATCAACTTGTCCTGCTGGCTAGTGCAAAAAAAAGTTAAGGTTGACCTCTGCTGTGGGGTCCGCTGAACAGCTTGTGACATTTGAGGAGGAGGTGGCCCAGGACACAGCTCGCTCCTGTTAGGCTTCTGACTTCGTTCTGCTCCAGCTGGGCTCGACTTTCATGGGGTCCTTCAAGGAATTGTCAGTCCCTGCCGACCCTCGGTCAGGTACCCTCTGGGCACAAATCTAAGTCCCCCCTAAAAAAAAAAAAAAAAAAGTCCAAAAAAGAAAGGACTCGCTGTTATTTGTGGAATCAGGAGCGCTCTCAGTCGAGAGCCTCTGATTCCTGTGCTTCTCTGGATTTTACTTCGGTCGAAACCGTGGCCCAGGCCACCGGCTCCACGGTAACCTCATCGGGCCAGTTAGCTGAGATGCTGGTTGAGGTCCTGCCCGAGATTTTTCTCGAACTGACCGACCATTTGTCAACTGAAGAGGTCAACACTTCCTTGTCCAGGACTCTGGTTCTGACTCAGACCGTTGGAGGGATGGATCAGTCCGCTGACCCACTCGCTTCTGGTCGAAGACCAAGACCCGGAGGAACCTCAGTGCTCACAGACTCCCTCCGAGCCCAGCCTCCACTCCCCCCCTTCCCTGGCAGTCAAGGTCTTCCTCCCGTGGGTCGAACCTGTCCCACTGACACCAGTGCTCCCTTTCTTGGCACCACGGGAAGCGGTGCCACCACTACTCTTCATTCTTGTCCCTCTAAGGAGAGGAGAGCCTTTGGCGCAAATTGCGTTGATGCTACGAGGACTTAATGTTTGTGCTGACTGGTGTCAAGCCAACACCGGCTGCTACGCCAGCCATCACCTGGCTGTTGCCTGAAAGTCCGATGCCGTCTCCATTGATGGAGCTGACCAAAATGGTCTCGGCTTGGCCAAGCCCGACGTCTCTGCCGACAGTGGTGGTACTACTGCCTAAACAGCCGCCAATCAGTGCTCTGACTAAGGAGTCTCTGCCATCTAAGGGGCTTCCCCATCGGCTGTCTGTCACAGTCACTTCTGACTGTCCACAGAGGGTCAGGAGGGTCAGTGGGGATTCGGGCGTTCGACCACTTTGACGACTCCTCGGAGTCCGAGGGTCCCCCCTGCACTCCTGTTTGGTCAACATGGAGTCTGTGGGGGATCTCTCGACAGACGAAGGCCCATCTTCCTTCTTGGGCCTTCTCTGCCTGATCACTGAGTCAATGGGTATGAAAATGGAGCCCGTCCAGAAGCGGGCTCATTACCTGTTGACCGAGATCCTCGACCGGGAGAATCTCCGACACAGGCCTTCCTGGTGGCAGAAACCATTCTAGGCCCTGCCCTGGAGCTTTGACAGTGCCCCACTTCATTCCCTGAGCCTTCTACCCTGATGACCCGCAAATATGCGGTACCCATTGGCTCCCTCTCAAGATTTACAGAGCACCCCTCAGCCAAGGGATTGGTGGCAAACTCTGTGTTTAGGCGCTCCGTCGACACTGGGGATGTTGACAAGCCACCCGACAAGGAGTCCAAGAAGTTGGACCATGTGGCTAAGAAAGTCTATGCTGCCTCCTGGCTTGATCTCCGCCAGGCAAGCTCGGGCCTCCTCATGGCCCACTTCTCCCATGCCCTGCTGGACACCCTAGATGAGGTGCTTCTTCATCTGCCTGCGGACCTTCAGACCATGGTCAAACAGATCCGGTACCAGGGCTGAGCTGTAGCCAAACAGCTCCAGACAGCCATGGACATTGGTGACTCCTGTGCCTACTCCGTGGTGGCCTCAATGGGCATGCACCGCAGGGCTTGGCTAAGGATCTCAACCTTCACGGCGGACACTCTGCACAAGCTGGCAGATGTACCTTTCCTGGGCACGACTTGTTCAGGCTTGGGGTTGAGGGTCACCTTACCCGTATAGAGAAGTCCAGTGCCACCTTGAACTCTGTGACATCTGCCAGAGGGACCTTAACAGCGTCATGCAGCAGCAGAAGAGGAAGCCCTTTCAGTCAGCCTCAACTCCTGCATCCAAACCCGCCCAGCCCCAGGCTGGCCAGCAGGCTCAGGCCTGGTTACCTTGGGCCAAGTTGGTGGCCTTGGTCGTCGGTAAGCCTGGAGGGAGAGGCTACTGTGGTGCCTCAGCCATGACCTCGTACTCCTCCTCCTCCTCCTCCTCCTCCAAGCCTGCCCAGTGACAGGATAAGTGTTGCCTTCTTCATGCCCATCACACCTCCCCTGGATCCTCCCGTGGGGGGGCCGGCTCCGCCACTTCGTTTCCACCTGGTCCATTGCCACCATAGACAGGTGGGTCAAGGTCTACCTCTGGAATTCGAGCAGTACCCTCCTTGCCAAGCTTGCTCCCCATGGGAGGACTTGGTTTTCGCAGACATGCTGTCAGCTCTCAGAGATGGTATAGCCCAGCTCCTCCACAATGAGATCATGGTTCCTGTCACAGATACTCTGGAACACTCAGGGTTTTTTTTCCAGGTATTTCCTGGTGCCAAAACAGATTGGGGGGGGGCTGGTGCCCCATTCTAGATCTGCATGACCTTAACAAGTTCCTCAGGTTGCACACCTTTGGGACAATAACTCTGTCTCAGATCATACCATCTCTAGAGTGAAACATGTGGTTTTGCTCCCTGGATCTTCAGTACGCATTCTTCACGTCCCAATACGCCAGTCTCATCGCAGGTTCCTCCACTTTCGAGCAGAGGGTACTCTCTACGAGTTCCAGGCCATGCCTTTTGGCCTTTCCTCAGACCCCAGGGTCTTCACCAAGTGCATTGCAGTGGTGGCAGCTTACCTGAGGCACTGAGGGGTTCAGGTTTACCCCTACCTGGATGATTGGCTGATCACAGGTTGCTCCAGGCAGGAGGTGGAGCGGTCCAGGGAACTGGCCCTCCAGACCTGCGTCTCCCTTGGCTTCCTGATCAACGAGGCCAAGTCGGAACTCGTACCTTCGCAGGTGATCAGTTTCATCAGGGCGGAGCTCAACTCTTGCAGAGCCAGAGCCCGGCTCTCGGCAGACAAGGCAGAGGCTGTCTCCTCCTTTTCACGATCATTTCGGGTTGGGCAATTGTGCCCTGCCCAAGACTTCCTACGCTTGCTGGGCTACATAGCGATCTGCACCAGTATGGGCCATTGGGCCCACTGCAGAATGTGCTCCCTGCAGTGGGAGCTGGCCAGCCAGTGGTCTCAGCACAAGGGTCACTTCGATCAGCTGGTCAGTGTGACCCAGCAGATGTGGGACACCATTCAGTGGTGATTAGTCCCAGCACATCTGCAGGAAGGGATCGCATTTGTCCACCTAGAACCAATGGTCATCTTGATGACCAGTGCCTCTCTCTTGGGCTGGGATGCTCATCTGGGGGAACACAGAGACCTTGGGCTCTGGACCCTCGAGGAGTCCCATTGCCGGATCAACACGCTGAAGCTCCAGGCAGTTTGGCTAGCACTGACTGCATTTGCTCCGCACATCTAGGGTCAGGTGGTCCAGGTCCAGATGGCCAACACCACAACCATCTACTGCTTCAACAAACTGGGTTGGACACACTCCCTGCCCCTATGCAGGGAAGCTTTCTGCACTTGGACCCTCGTGCGCAGCCTGGAGGCGGATCTCCTAGCCATCCATGTAGCAGGGGCCTCCAGTCAGCTGGTGGATGCTCTCAGCCGGGTGGATGAGGTGTCTCACGAGTGGTCTCTCCACTCAGAGGTAGTGCACAGCCTGTTCTCTCATTGGGGCACCTCGCAGGTGGACCTGTTCACTTTCAGAGTGATTGCAACGCTGAGGCTGTAGTGTGCTCTCCTCCCTCAGCAGGGAATGCTGCATGGGGATGCCTTCACAAGGCCCTGGACCCCAGACCTCGTCTGTGCCTTCCTTCTGATTCTCTCAATCCACAAGGTGCTTCTCAAGGTCAGGAGGGACAAAGCTCAGGTGATCCTGGTGGCTCCAGACTGGCCCCACCAGTTCTGGTATCCCGATCTTCTCAGCCTCAGCAGCAGGCTCCTGAGGTGTCTTCCCCTACACCGGGACCTGCTTTCCATCAATCAGGGGAAGGTACTCCATCCGGACCGTCAGTCCCTGCACCTGACAGCCTGGTTCCTGAGAGGCTAGAGTTCCAGGCTTTGTGTCTCTCCAAAGCTGTCTCCACCATTGTGGAGGCATCTCGGAAAGAGTCGACCAGGAAGTGCTATGCCTTCAAATGAAAGAGATTCTCCATTTGGAGTCAGGGCCAGGGGTGGACCCTTTGTCCTTTCCAGTGGTTAGCATTCTCGATTATCTATGGTCCCTCTCTGTCAGGCCTTTGGTCGATGGCCCTTAAGGTGCACCTGGCAGCCATCTCTGCTTACAGGGTGTGGGTTGGTCAGCAGTTGCTGGCACAGGAGAAGGTGGTCTGGCACTTTTTCAAGGACCTTGACCACACTTCCCCTCCAGTGCATGAACCACCACCACCTTGAGACTTGTTGCTGGTTTTGACAAAGCTCATGCGCAAGCCATTCGAACCGGTGCACATGTGTGACATGTATGTCTCACCTGTCATGGAAGACCACCTTTCTGGTGGCTATCATGTCAGCCAGAAGGATCAGTAAGCTCCAAGTGCTTTCAGTGAAGACCCCTTACCTGGTCTTCCACAGCAAAAAGGTTGTCCTGCTCCCCAACCCAAAGTTACTCCCGAAGGTTGTGTCGGATTTTCACCTTAACCAGATGATTAATCTACCGGTGTACTTCACCAGTCATACCTCAGAGGCCAAGCACAGGCTCCTTACTCTGGATCTGAGGTGAGCTCTTGATTTTTATAAAGAGCACATGGCTGGAGTTTGGGGAAAGGTTCACCAGCTGTTTGTCACCTACACTGAAGCCACACCTGGCAGACCTGCAGCCAAGCAGACAGTTGGCAGGTGGATCGTATCCTGCATTGATATCTGCTATAGGTTGGCAGATAGGGAGCCTCCTGGAGGGCTAAAGGCTCATTCCACCCACCATACTGCTGCCTCGGTGGCTGCTTCCAGGGACATCCCTATCCAGGAAATCTGCAGGGCTGCTACCTGGAAGTTGGCACACAACTTCAGTTCCCATTACCACATTGACCTAGAGTCACACTGGGATGCTGGTAGTGGGACTTCAGTTCTCGAATCTCTGTTCCTTAAGTAGGGGATATGCGCCTTGCTTCTCTCCTCCCAGAGAACTGCTAGGAGTCTGCCGGAAGTGTGGACAGAACATCATATCCATGTCCCTAGGAAAACAGGTCACTCACATGTAACAGTTCTATGAGTGGTATATGATGTTCATCCACACAAACCCACCCAACCTCCCCTGGCTTGGGTGTGCACATTTCTGCTTCCAGCGGGTCAGATCTGGCATCATGGGGTGGAGTCGAGAGAGTTACCACCCAGGTGGATGGGAGGAGCCAGCTTGAAGACTATCCAGCAAGCTCTTAAAGAGAAAAGGCACAGCCAGAAGTATGGATGAACATCATATACCACTCCTAGAACTAGTTATTTACAGGAGGGAGAGGGGGAGGTTAATGGGAACAAGAGACAGATTATGAAATGCCGCCTAATTCATGGGTTAAAATTTGGGGAGGGGGGTCATAAGACTACGTATTTAATTAGACATGGATACCATGCCACTCTGGTCTCCTCCTCCATTCACAGAGGAATATTTGTCAGATGACCAAGATTTACTGTCTGATTTCGCCGGTGATTTTGAGGATGAAGAGTTTCAAGATTTAGATTTTCCTAATCCTAAATCCCCTTATTCAGAAATCTTCTCTTCCCTGGACGAGGATCTGTTTTTACCTCAGCAGCCTCTTCCCCCATTGGGATTTTACTCCCAATTCCTTCTGGTGCCCAACGAATGGGAGAGCTCGGACCAATACTGGATCTCAGAAAACTGAATCTTTACATTCAGTACAAATGTTTCCACTTGATCATTCTACCTGCTATCATGCTGATCCTGAAACGGGCAACTGGCTTTGTGCCTTAGACATGAAGGATGCTTACCTTCATATTCCCATCCATCCTGCCCATCACAAATTTTTGCGCTTCCAACTACTGGGTCAAAATTACCAGTTTTAGACACTCCCTTTCGGCCTTTCATAAGCCCCCAGTGTGTTCACCAAGTGCCTTGTAGTGGCAGCAGCAGCCTTACAAAGAGAAGGGCACTTCATCTTTCCGTATCTAGACGATTGGCTAATAAAAGGAGACTGCAAAGTAGCTCTGCTTGCCTCTCTAGATGCTACCTTGAAACTGTTCGCAGATCTGGGAATCACTGTCAGTTGGCCAAAGTCCAGTCCAATTCCGACAGTCTCTCCAATATATTGGAGCTGTTCTGGATACAGTTACAGCTAGAGCTTACCTTCCGCCTGCCCGGCAGGACACACTTATATCTGTGGCATTACAGATACAGACTCCGAAAATAGTCACAGGCAGACAAATGCTGTGCCTTCTGGCTCACATTTCTGCTGCCATTCCTATGGTGGTATTCGTCCAACTCCACGAGACCTGGCCAGTGGACCCTCTAGAATCAACAGTCCCAAAAAACAGGACCGTTCGAAGACAAAATCAGGGTCACTCCATCTCTGAAGTCTGTCCTGACATGGTGGACAATCAGAATTAATCTGAATTAAGGAATGCTTTTCTGGTCCTCCAACTCCCGTGCAAATATTGACCATGGATGCTTCCCTACAGGGCTGAGGAGCGCACTTCGGTCCTTATCAGACCCAAGGCAATGGCCCGCTTCTCCCCATCTGTCTCACATTAATCTCCTAGAGATGAAAGCGGTACATCTACTACAGTAGTGTTCTACCTCAACAAGCAAGGGGGTATGAAGTCTTGCTCCCTATGCAGAGAGACCCTTCCAGTGTGGCAAGAAGCCATATGGTAACAATTTATGTTAACAGCTGTCCACCTACTGGGACATTGAAACCAGTTAGCTGACTGGCTGAGTCACCAGTCCACAACTCACGAATGGACACTTCACTAGCAAGTGCTCCAAGTAATCTTCAATTTTTGGGGCTCTCCACAGATGGATCTGTTTGCTTTTCTAGAGAATTACCGTCTTCCCAGGTATTTTTCCATTATCCCGAACAGATAGGGATGATCTATAGATGCCCTGTCCCAACCCTGGACAGGTCTCTTCTTATATGCTTCCCCCCCCCATCCCTCTCCTGCTATGGACTCTACTGAAACTACAGTTGGAGCCGACCACGATGATTCTCATAGCACCAATGTGACCTCGTCAGATTTGGTTTCCCCCACTCCTACAACTGTCAGTAGAGGACCCCTTTCCTGTTGACGATCAGACCAGACCTCTTGACTCGGTGTCACGGGTCTCTCCTGCACCCCAACCTGAAGGCTCTACACCTTCACGCTTGGCTCCTGAGGACGCTTTCATAACTCGATTACAAGTGTCCTCTCCTGTTGCCAATATACTCTTGGCCTCCCGTAAGCCAGCAACAAGAGCAACATACAGTTCCGAATGGAAACGCTTTTCCATATGGTCAGCCACTCGATCTTTTGACCCTTACTCTTGTTCACTGACGAAGGTTCTGAACTACCTGGCTTCACTATCAGAGTCCGGTTTAAGTTATTCTTCCATTAACGTCCACATGGCCACCACCTATGCTTTCCATGAGCCTCTGGATGGCAGGTTACTGTACCAACATCATCTAGCCAAGATGTTTTTGAAAGGAATGTTATATACTAAACCTATTAGAAGACCCACTCCTCCATGGGATCTCAATTTTATGATGGAAAAATTTACCCTTTAGCCTTTTGAGCCAGCAACCACTTGTGAACTCTGTTTTCTTTCATGGAAAACCCTATTTCTGGTGGCTGTCACTTCCACTCAACGTATTTCCGAGCTTCATGCCCTCACGTTTAAAGAACCTTACTTGATTTTCCACAAAGACTGGGTGGTCCTTTGTACCAGCCCTTCCTTTGACTTTGTGACTTTGGGACTTTGTGAGAGAACTTACAGTGGAGGAACCGCTGTCAGGGACCGACCACCGCTCAGTATGGCTCACATTGGATATGGGCAAGGAAGGAGTGGAATCTGGCACAATAGTGCTGGACTTCAGGAGGGCCGACTTTGGGAGGATGGGGGAAGTGGTAAAAGGGTACCTGGCCAGAATTCAATCTAGTATGGACGCTAACCAGAGGTGGAGACTCATAAAGCTGAGGATAGTGGAGGCAACCAAAACCTGCTGCAAAGCCCAGAGCAAGAAGGCTAGGCTAAGAAACCGATCTGGTTGAGCAAGGAGGTCATGAAAAGGTAAGGAGGAAAAGAGCTGCCTTTAGGAAGTACAAGAAAACAGGGAGGGGGGAGGACAGGGAGGAGTACTTGACAGAATCGAAGGAGGTGACAAGGGCAGTAAAGGGAGCCAAAGCATCTACGGAACTGAGGCTGGCAGAAGGCATTAAGAAGGGGAAGAAGGACTTCTTTAACTCATTCCTTCCTGATGACGCCATATGGCATCATAAAAAAAATACCTCTTTTCCTGATGACGCCATATGGCGTCCTAAATCATTTGCTGAGTGTCTGACGCCAATTGGACGCCCATATCTTCGTTGGTGCAGCTCAAGCATTTGTTTACATTTGATGAATTGAGTTGTACCAGCTAATAGGGGACATCGTATCCTTACTGATTTTACCTAATATAATATGTGTTCCATTGGCTATTTTTGAGAAAAAAGCCTTAATACATAAATAAAAAATTTACTATTTTTGCATGTGCTGTGAAAAATGTATTATATTCATTCTGCCATTAGTTTGTATCGTAACAACAAATCATCTTGTTTAGTGTAACATGTTAAGCTGATCAGGTTTACACTATAATTAATTTCATAATTTATTTATTTATTTTTTTACTCGAGCAATCTGATTGGCCGTCACCACTTTGGTGTATTTTTTTGTCTTTTGGGGTATTTTTCTACAATAACATGTTGTCACTGATATCATGATTGTTATAACTATTAGTCCATTTATACCACTAAGTGAGCTGAATATTTCTGTATTTAAAAATCGAGCTCTGTGATTGGTCGGATTTTCTGACATCATCAATTCTGAATTTAACTGGTATAAAGGATTGTCTTAGATGCAGGCACCATCCCCTGACGAAGCCTTAGTTGTCGGTTACCAGGAACCTGCACGAGATCTTTGTTGTGTCTTCCACTATTCTATTCAATGTGTGTGTGAACGTTAGACTAAACTTATTTAGCATTCAAGCAAGGACTTGTATTTTTTACAACCGTCACTGGAGGAAAGTGGCTCTCTGGGCTCTGGAGTGTACAGTGATTTTTTTTTTATGTTTCAGTTAGGGGTGACAGCCCTCACCTACACCCGCCCTAGCTCTGTAGTGCGTCACCATTTGGTCATATTGATCCTCACTGTTGCCATGCTTGCTCTATGCTTATTGTACACGTCACTGTTTCCATTAACCAGTCAGAGCGCACACTGGTGCAGGAAGAGCATGGTGACTAGAAACGTAGTTTCAAGATGGAGGTGCTGCTCTTATCCTAAAATACTCACTTCATTTCGGTGCCAAAACCTCGATTTGTAATCTGTATTTACTTTATTTGTTTTTATTTTTATTTATGATAAAAGTTTTCATAGTTGTTACTTTGTTCATTTTGGGATAATTTCTGGTCATCCTGTATGATCACATCTTATGGATCCGGCTGGCATTCCTGATGGGAGAGAGTGTTTCTTGTGCATGTACTAGATGATGAGGTCACATGAATTCAGCACCTTTTGTTACTTTTTAAAGAGTTTATGTTTGGATTATGGCTATGTTAAAATCTACGTGGCATGTTGTTCCCTGCGTTATGGATGATAAGTGGGTTAGGGTCAGTAGCATGTTTGTCTCATGCTCTGCACTTGAGTTTTCTCCCTAATACGCAGTTGCTGATTGTTTAAAATGAAAAAAATAATGGTGTTGCCTTCAACTTATCTGGCATCAGTCCAGCCCCAATCTCTGATGCATTGTAAAGGCCAAATCAGTTTTGAATCCCTCCACAGTCACTGGTGTTGTCCATCGACTCGTATGACGTCAGTCCAGACTCAACCTCTGATGCACTGTAAAGTGTTCTTCAGGTTAAAATCCCTCCACAGCCACTTGTAAGATCTAGCTCCTTACCATGCATCAGTCGAGCCCCAAACTGTAGTGAACAGTGAAGTGCATTTCAGGTTCAGATCCCTCCTGAACTGATGGTGTTGTCCATCGACTTACCATGCATCAGTTCAGATCAATCCCATAATGCACTGTGAAGTGCATTTCATGTTCAAAACCCTCCACATCCACTGGTGTAATCCATCAGTTCAGCCCCAATCTGTGATGCACTGTAAAGTATTCTTCAGGTTCAAATCCTTCAAATCCCTCCACAGCCACTTGTAAGATCTGTCTCCTTATCATGTGTCATTCGAGCCCCAAACTGTAGTGAACACTGAAGTGCATTTCAGGATCAGATCCCTCCACAGCTGATGGTGTTGTCCATCGACTTAGCATGTATCAGTCCAGACCAATCCCATAATGCACTGTGAAGTTCATTTGATGTTCAAAACCTTCTACATCCACTGGTGTAGCCCATCAATTCATATGACATCAGTTCAGCCCCAATCTCTGATGCACTGTAAAGTATTCTTCAGGCTCAAATCCCTCCACAGCCACTTGTAAAATCTATCTCCTTATCATGCATCCATCGAGCTCCAAACTGTAGTGAACAGTGAAGTGCATTTCAGGTTCAGATCCCTCCACAGCCAATGGTGTTGTCCATTGACTGATCTGGTGTCAGTCCAGCCCCAACCTCTACTGCACTGTAAAGTGCTGTTCAGGTTCAAATCCCACCAGAGTCACTGATTTAGTCCATCTGTTCATCAGTCTTCGGTCCAACATTTATCTCTGACAATCTGTGATGTGCATTACTGATATGGATCCCTCCTCAGTCACCATGGTGTAGTCCATTGTGCACATCAAGATTCATTCCAACACTACCCTCAGATGCACTGTAATGTTCTATTCAAGTTTGAATCGCTCCACAACCACTTTAATCCCTTGTGCTCATAATGCTTCAGACCATCCCTTACCTCTGATGCACTGTGATGTGATCAGTGCTAGTGTATGACGTATACAGTCCATTCAAATAAAACATAGCACACAGTACACATGTGCACCGATGAGCATCACTCCATGGTGCAGGCACACCCACACTCCTTCCCACCCACACAGTGTGCCATACTGAATGTTGCAACATATTACATGTGTATGCAGGCAAACCATGTGACACAGCACATAGTACACAACCTTTACAGGTGTACATGTCATCACCCTGTATGTGTACCCTCAATGTTTCTGCATGGCATATGAACACCATTACCAGGTGCAGGCAGCCCCACCTGCTTCCCTACAACTGAGTATACCCCAAGGACTGGTGCCAATTCATGACACAAAATGACTGCAGTGCCTATGAGCATCATTCCTTGGTACAGGCACACCCACCCCCTTCCCCATGACACAGTATACCCCAAATTACTAGTGCCTTTTCAGCAATTTCATCATCCTATACGTATACCCATAATGTATCTACAGTGTCTGTTAGCACCATTATTAGATGGCATACAGCCCCTCTCATTTCCCCAAGAACATATGAAGTGCATCTGAGCCTGTATTATGAATGCAGGACCCCACCACCACCACCACCACTAACACACAGTGCTTCCTCATACAGTCATTCCTCACCTTAAACCATCCCATAATACAACCCCAAAAATAAACTATGCCAGGAAATTAAATAATACACAGATTTATGTAACATGATGTTTACTGAAAGACTGTGAACCTTTACACGAACAGCATCGTGTTTCATTTACAGTATGATAAAGCAAACAGCACAAATAAAATACAGTTTCCTATACTTATCATGGGATTTTATTGCAAAAATAAAATAAAATAGTTTATTTCAATGAAATTATACATTTTAACTACAGCAAATATGCTATTAATCATAGAGACACCTCCAGCACTAACAAATGTCTCCATTTCCTGTGTCAGCTCACTGACCTACACTGGAAGTGTTCTTCCTGTTTACATCACTTGACCTCACAAAGCACTTCCTTCCTGCATCACTTCCTGATATGTACTTCTTAGGTAATGTGTAAATATGTTCTTACTAAACTAGGGGAAAAACAAAAAAATTGATAATCAGATTCATAAACTAAAATCAGTGGGTAGGAAGAATTAAACACTGAAAAAATTCCAACCAGTGGAATGGAACAAAAAACTCAAACTGTAATAGCAAGAGATTCAGATATTGATTTATGACTAAAAAAATGGTAAAAAACTTGCAAAATTTATATTTAGACAATGACAGATGTTTATTGTATATTTTTAACAATTTTAATCAACAATTTTACAGAAATTTAATATTTTTGCATGACTAAGGAAACAGAGCATAATTATATTTAGATAAAATCATCAGAATTTATTAAAATATGAAAACAACCTCATACAACATTAAATCCAATTAAATAGACATTACCGAACCTCACTCATTTTCAAAAACTTTTTGTCCTGAAAAACTTTTCTTTTTACAGTTTTAAAATTGGATGTATGGTTTTTAAGATATGTAGGTTTAAGCACAGTGTGTTTGTATGAATGCTGCAGATCTAAAACCCCTTCAGGCACACAGGTGTTCTAGCAGCAGGCAGAGGCTACCTGAACATTCTAAGTGACAATAGGATAGAATGAGTTAAGTACATCAGGGAGAAAAGGAACTGTAAGGACCACATAGTAAGGATTAGGAAGGAGGGGGTTGGGTGGAAGCAGGGTGCGATAAGATGGAAGCACTAAATGAGTACTTCTGCTCAGTATTTACTAAAGAGAAGAGTGGGGTGACACCCAAGGTGGGAGAAATGGCAGAAGCAGGGGGGGAAGTGGTGACAGATGGGGAAATCATGGAGAGCAGAGTTCGAGAGGGTTTGAAGGCACTGAGGGTGGACAAGGTGCCAGGCCCAGATGGCATCCACCCCAGGGTACTGAAGGAGCTGGCAGAGGTCCTTGCAGGACCTTTGGCAGACCTGTTTAATGCCTCACTACATTCGGGGTGTGTACCTCAGGACTGGAGGATGGCTCATGTGGTGCCCCTCCACAAGAGTGGCCCCAAGGATGAACCGGGAAACTACAGACCAGTGAGCCTCACATCCATCGTGGGTAAGCTAATGTAGACTATCCTGAAGGAGAGGCTGGTGGCCCTCCTAGAGGCCAAAGGACTACAGGACAGCAGACAGCATGGTTTCATACATGGCAGATCCTGCCAAACCAACCTGATCGAGTTCTATGACTGGGTAACTAGGCAACTGGACAGGGGCCATGCAGTGGATGTCCTGTATCTGGACTTCAGTAAGGCATTCGACTCAGTGCCACATGGAAGGCTGGGAAGGAAGTTAGTAGGCACAAGGGCAGGTGCAAAGCTGGTGAGATGGGTAGGAAACTGGCTGCAGAGGGTGGTGGTGGGTGGGGAGCTCTCACACCCAAGGGCAGTGACGAGCGGTGTTCCACAGGGCTCAGTGTTGGGACCAGTGTTGTTTGGGATATTCATTGCAGACATATGGGACATCAAGAGCAAGATCAGTCTGTTTGCTGATGATACCAAGGTAGGCACTGTGGTGGATGACCTAGGGGGATGGCAGGGGTTGCAGGATGATCTGGCAAAGCTTGAAACCTGGTCAGACACCTGGCAACTGGGCTTTAATGCCAAAAAGTGTAAGGTGCTGCATTTTGGGATGAAGAACCCAAGGAGGAGTTACCAGCTAGGGGAGTGCAGCTAGCCCAGACAGAGGAGGAGAAGGATCTGGGTGTGCTCATTACAGGTCAATGAACAACTCTGCACAATGTAGGAAGGCAGCTGTAGGCCAACAAAATGCTGGGTTGTATTGCAAGGGAGTATATCCTCGAGGAGGAGGAGGTGATTCTGCCACTGTATGGGTCATTAGTTAGACCACACCTGGAGTACTGCGTGCAGTACTGGCGTCTGTATCTGAAGAGGGACATTAAGTTACTGGAGGGGGTGCAGCGCAGAGTGACAAAGATGATCAAGGGGCTGGGAGACTTATCATACAAGAGGAGGTTGAAAGAGTTGAACATGTACTCCCTGGAGGAGAGGAGAGACAGGGGTGACATGATTGAAACCTTTAAATACATGAAAGGAATAAACAAGACGGGTACAGAGGGGCTGTTCAAAGTAAGGGAGGGGAGGGCCACCAGGGGCTATGATATGAGACTGGAGCGAGGAAGGTTCAGGAAGGAGATGAGGAGACACTTTTTTACAGAGAGGGTGGTGGCTGGGTGGAATGGCTACCTGCTGAAGTGGTATGCAGTAGAACAGTGGACTGCTTCAAACGAGGATGGGACAGGACAAGGGGAGGGTTAATGAAGGGGAAGGGTGGAGGGAGGACAGCTGCAGAATAAGGGGTGCTAGCTGCACATTCGAGCAGACTTGATAGACCTCTAGGCCTTTATCTGCAGGCAAATTTCGTATGTTCGTATCTTCCTTCCTTCCTTCCTTAAGTAGTCTCTGAACATACTTTAAATCAGTCCTTGGAGCTTCCGGTCTACTATCCTGACTACTACAATGAAGGTGAACATCTACTACCTACTTTAGATGTCCATCGTATAGTACACTATTATGCTAATCGGACCCAATCATTTAGAAAGATGTCTCAACTGTTCGTCCCTTTTGCCCCAGGTCGTGAAGGCCTCCCAGTTGCTACACGTACTCTTTCATCTTGGTTGGCACATTGTATTTCATTTTGTTACAAAAAATACAAGAAGCCTTTACCTGGATGTGTCCAAGCCCACTCCTTTTAGTGCTATGGCCACCATTGCAGCTTGCTTTAAAAGAGCCTCCATTTCAGATATCTGCAGTGCAGCTACCTGGTCCACGATCCATACATTCACAAGGCACTCAATTTGGATATTGCCTCATGACGTAGGATGGCCTTCGGCCTTGCAGTCCTACAAGGTCTCCTATCATAATCCCCAAAGTCAACACCAAAATAGGTAGGGCAGCAATCAGCTATTCTCTAGCCATAGCGTGGAACACCCTACAAAAATCCCTAAAACTGTCCATTATCATTCCATTTACATCCTTCAAGCAGCACTGTACAGCCTTCTTCACAGAGAAATGCAGTTGCTACCGCTAGAGATAGAATAGTCATCCCACAAAACCTTATTCCAATCACATATGGCATATTTCTTCCAGCCAGACACCGCCAGTACATGGCACCCAATATTCCCTTCACCATCCTTGTACTCATTATGTGAGTGACTGTCATGGCCCTCATTGTGATATATATGTATTGTACATATTGTAGATATTAGTTTAACTTTCTCTTGCCAAGCTTTAACATGTGAATTCTCTGTTTATTATTGTGTTATAAATAACATTTTCTTGTTTCTGTATGTGTAACTGTCTCATAAGTATGTGATGTAATTGCTGTGCACCAACTCGAACCTTGACCTTATCAGGTCCATCTTGTAAATGAGCCTTGCTCAATGATGATCGCCTGAATAAATAAAGATTTGATTGATTGATTGATTGAATTGTCCTCCCACATGGGCATTACTGCTTGGGATTCATCCCAAAAGTATTACCTACTGCAAGAGACCACTCCGTGGAAGATAGTGCAGTTACGCAAAAACTTACTGTAACAGTAGATCTTTGAGGAGTGTCTCTTGCAGTAGGTTTGTTCCCACCCTTCATCTGCCTCCTTCTCTAAGAGAGCAAGTTCTGGTCCAGTGACTAAGGTTGGGACTCCTTTGGTTCCTCGGCTTCCCCTCGGTGCTCGCTTTGCGAGCTGAATCCAGCGGGGGAACTGAGGATACCAGGGACCGCCCAAACTTGTATAGGAAACGGGAAGCTAATGTCATGTGTGGGTGGTCCCTGGTGAAAAACTGCTAGAAGAGCTGCCGTGCACCACGGCGACCTCTGCTGGATACCCAGAAGTATTACCTACTGCAAGAGACACTCCTCCAAGATCTACTGTTACGGTAAGTTTTTATGTAACTGTACTTTGTAGGGACATGGATATGGTTAACTTGCCCACACTTCTGGCATTCTTCCTTTCAAGGGTTAACTTGGTGGATGTCTTTAAGCTAAGCTTCTCCCACCCACCCATGTGGTATACTCTTCAGCTCCACCCTGCGACTTTAGATCTTCCTTTCCACTGTAAGTGTCTGGTCTCCTCCTTCACAGTTCCATGTGTGGTGAAGGCCTTACAAAGTTTGCCATTGGTAAACTTTGTTCTTTTTTTGAATTTAGTGAGTATGTTCTCAGTTCCACTCCAGTCATTCGACATCTGTGATAGAATGTGAGGAATCCAAATTGAGTCCTGGCTTTCAAGTGTTGTGTCAGGTACAACCAGAAGATGTCAGAGACAGATCCACACACCTCTAGCATCTATTGCCTCAGGGCAGAGCATGACATTTCCATCTGCGACCTCTGTAAAACCTTACTCCCTTTGTCCCTCAAAGACCACTGTGCCCATCTTCTCTTTGGCCAGCTGGTCAAACAGGACCCTCCGGTAAGGTCTGAGGACACCCGTAAGGTGATAGCCGTGACATCAGGATCTGCAGCCCAGCTCACAGTGAAGGAAGAAGTGATGGCAAAAGCTGAGATGGGTGCCTCGTCGATCTCACTACTGCTCCTGGCCGGGGCCAGTGTCAGGGTGTCGTTCTCTGGAACCTTTTGAGACATGTGCATATCCCTCTAGACTTTCAGGGAGAGCCTCTCCCTCCATAGCAAGAAGTTGTTGAAGCAATCTGCCGTCTGTTGTGAAACCGGGAAAAGGCATGCTCCTCCTCCTCCCATGACTCCCTCAACTGCTCGATGGCTGTCGAGTGCTCGGCATCAGCTGAGTCTGCCTTGATTGAGGGTCAGGCCGCTAGCTCCATGGTATCCCCATCGAGCTTGCTGGCTTCGGCACTGGCCAACCAGGTTGTTGAGATTTTTCTTGACCTAGTTGACCAGCTGTCGGAAGGGATGGATGAGGACTCGGTCTCTTGGACCCTGGTCATTTCAGCCCTCACGTATGGTCAAGAACAGTCGGCGATCCCGAGTGTCTCTTCCCAGGAACTGCCTCCCTCCAGTCATGAAGCAGTAGCCAGTCCATGTAGTCTACACAGACCTTCCACCCACATCTCCTCACCGTCGATGGTCATGTTGTCGGACGAGGTCCAGGTTGCGGTCGAGATCATGGTTGAGGGATTCCTTGTACTCCCGATCGCCGTCGTCTGGGAGGCACCACCACAGGTGTTCTTTATCCCCTTTGTTGTCTGATGAAGAGAGGCTCCATTGCAGGATGAGACTGCACTACAGTGATGTACTGTGGCAGCAGAGGGCTTAGGTTCAGCAGGGTAGGGCTCTACCCATGACCCCAGCGATCCCCTGGCTGCCACCAGTCCAGCCCATTCCGGTCCTTCTGAGACGAGTGTCACCAGCACCCATCTGTCCCCTATCCATGGGGAACCGCTTCCATGACAGCTATTGCATGGAGCCCCTACCAAAGTCTTCTGTCTGGTTACTGGCTCACCAGGCTGGTTATCCATGGGGATCACACATTCGGATGAACCCTGAGAGGTGCATGGTGAGAAACGGCTGAGGGCCGTGTTCAAAGAATCCTCCTACGT
Organism: Neoceratodus forsteri; assembly: GCA_016271365.2. NCBI lineage: Eukaryota > Metazoa > Chordata > Ceratodontiformes > Ceratodontidae > Neoceratodus > Neoceratodus forsteri. The sequence goes on from CM057449.1 coordinate 486,995,371, forward strand.
CTTCAATGGGTCTTCCATGCAGTATCAATATGGTCAATAAAGGTGAGCTTATTATCTAGCCATATCTAGGTATATGGCTAGATAATAAGCTCACTTTTAATGACCTTGTTGATAACTTGACCAGCTAGTTAAAATCCAGATTAGGTTTCTTTTTCAGAAACAGGTCTCTATTCCCTGTTCAGATTAGAATTAGGCTTGTTCAGGCCATATTCCTACCTTTACTCGATCACGGCGACATAATCTGCAATTCTATTTCAGCCTTAAACCTGAACGAATTGGACGTCCTCTACCATTGTGCAGTACGGTTCATTACTAACTCCCTTTTTCAAATCCACCATTGTGATCTGTGTGCAGCTGTCTGCTGGATGTCACTTACTACCAGACGTTTAATTCAGTCTGGCATTTGGACTCTCAAAATCCTCCTGAACAAACTACTGAGCTATATAACATCCCTTATTCGCATGTCCCACAGTTCATATTCCCTTAGAAAGTCTGACTTTATCCTTCTAGACATGCCTAGGACTTGTACCTCCTTTGGTAAACGTGCCATCTCATACGCACTTCCAACTATCTGGAACCAGCTCCAGTCTGACAGAAACAATGTTAGAGAGTTTCAGTATAATCTCTTTAAAACCTTTGCTGCGACCAAATAAAAAAATGCCTGTGGCTGTTTCTAGTCCTTACATGACCGTTGACATTTATATCAACAACTCAGTTCCCCTCCCTAATTCTTCTTCTTTCTAATTCTACTTTCCCCACCCTCCCTATACTCTTTATTTCAGTCATCCTTACTTTCGCTATTCCTCCGCACTTTTTCTCCTTTTCCTTCACCCTCCTCCCTCACAAGATCCTCCCTCTCTTCTCCTTCTCCACTCCCCTTTGCACCTATCTTATACTCTCCCTTCACCTTATGCATTCTATTGCTTTTGTTCCAACTTTCTTGGCTGTAGTTTCTCTACTTTTAAAGATTTCTCCAGGTTATGTTTATAAATATTACCTTTTATATATGTAATTTCCTTTGTATACGTTCCTCAGGACCTCCGTGTGAAGGAATTTGCTCAATGGAGTTTTCCTGCAGTAAACTTGAACTTGAATCCATGAGTTCGACCATGAATCTGCCGAGGAATTTACTACCGACCACAGGCCTGTGTCTTTTGGACCTCTTCTAAGACTGATGTCTGTGTTCATAGAGGTCCCTCTGGAACCAGTTGAGAAAAAGGCGAAATATGCCTTCACTGAAATTTTTGACAGGGATGAATCCCTAGGGGTCACCTTCCCAATGGCAGAGGCCATCCTGGGACCAGTTTGGGAGCCTTAGTAGTATCCAGCATCCTGTGCGGCACTCTTGGCCCATATGGTCCACAAGTATGCAGTCCCTTCTGGCACCTTATCCAGTTTTTTGGACCACCTCTTGGCTGAGGGATTGGTGGCCAATTTTGTTTTCAGAAAAAACCGCAATGTTGAGGATGTGGCAAGCCCTCTGACAAGGAGACTAAAAAGCTTTACCGCACATCAAAACAGGTATATGCTGTGTACTCCCTTGGTCTCTGTCTGAGGAGCTATGCCTTGATGATGACCAACTTCGGTCACTCCCTAATGGGAGTGCTAGACCATGTCCTCACTCACCTACGTGGTGCCTTGCAGATGACAGTGAAGATGGTCAGAAACCAAGGTCAAGCACTGGCTAAACACCAGCTGCAGACAGCCTTGGATATCGGCGACTCTGATGCCTGTTCTATGGCAGTGGCTGTCGCTATACGTCGCAGGGCCTGGCTGCTCCACCTTCGCTACCCAGCACAAATTGGCCAATGTTTTCTTCTTGGGCACCAATCTTTTCGGCCCAGGGGTGGAGGATCATCTCACAAGACCCAAGTCCAGTGCCACCTTAGACTTGGTGACGTCTTTGCAGAAGGACAGAAAGGGCAGAAGCCAAAAAAGAAGTCCTTTCAATTTTGGCCCTTTTAGTCGCAACAGCCAAAGCAGCAGTAGCCCCAACAGAGGCAGTCTCACGCTTGGTGTCCCAAGAACAAGTTCTCTGGTCAGGGCACCAAGAAGAGCAGAGGTAGGGGTTTTGTTGCTCCTCTGGCAGCAGGTGCCAGTGCCCCCTCCAAAGCTGCCCAGTTATGTGTTGGCAGGTGTTTACCTCCGCCTGTCCAGTCCCTGCCTTAGCTGCACATGGGTTCACCATTTCTGGCACAACTGGTCTATCATTACTTCGGACAATGGGTGTTAGAAGTGGTGGGCAGGGGGTTGCCTCTCAACCTCAGGGCTTTTCCACTGTGCCGACCCCATGCAGCAAGGGAGTCCATGGTGTCTCAGGACATACTATCTGCCATCAGAGAGGACATTGCTCTGCTCCTCTAGAAAAGAGCCACAGCCGTTGTCCCAGACTTCATGGCAGGTCAGGGTTTCATGTTGGGAGGCAGTATAGCGCAGTGGTTTAAGGCTCTGAGCTGCAAATCTGGTGACATCCTGTAGACCAGACCTGGGTTTCAATCCCACAGCTTCCACTTGCATACTGTGTGACCCTGAGCAAGTTGCTTAACTTCCCTGTGCTCCCAGGTCGCACCTGTAAAAAACCTTTCAGCTTAGTGTGCTGCTCTTGGTTAAACAACTTAAAAAAAAAAAAAAAAAAAAAATGTCCAGGTACCTCCTGGTTCTGAAATGGATGGGCGGCTGGTGCCCCGTACTTGATCTTCATGATCTGAACCAGCTTCTGAGGTGGCCCGAGTTCATGTTGGTCTCTCTGAACCAGATAATCCCATCGCTGGAGCAGGGCATGTGGTTCTGCTTCCTGGACCTCCAGGATGCATTCTTCCACATTCTAGTCAGTTCATCCCACTGGCGGTACCTCCAGCTCCATGCAGAAGGGATTCTGTGAGTTTCAGGTCATGCCTTTCTGCCTCTCATCAGCTCCTGGGGTCTTCACCAAGTGCATGGCAGTGGTGCCTGCATTCCTGAGGCATCCCCCTTGAAGACTGCTTGGTCGAGGCGCTAGGGGCTACTACATTTCATGTTCTGTATGTTCGTAATTTGATACATAATTTTTGCAGTAAAAAAACATTTGCTAACAGGCAAATTGCTTTTTGTGTTCCTTGCGCACCACGTTTCTTTGACTGTTTTCGTTTGGGAGAGGTTGGCCGCCTCACTGGTGGTGCTGGCAGATGACTTATGTGTTGAAGCGCAGAGGAGTTTTGTTTGACTGTCTACCTGGAAGTCTGCACACACCTTCATTACCCACTACCACATCGACCCTGAGTCACGCCAGGATGCTGGTTTTGGGACCATGGTTCTCCAGTCCGTATTCCCTAAGTAGGGGGTGCACACCTTGCCTCCCTCCTCCCAGAGAGCTGCTAGGAGTGTGCCAATAAGTGTGGCTTGAACAACATATCCACGTCCCTAGAAATACAGGTTACTCACCTGTAACAGGAGTTCCAGGAGTGGTATTATGTTGTTCATCCACACAACCCACCCGACCTCCCCGGCTTCGATGCGCAACCTGGTTTCCAGCAGGCTAGATCTGGTGTCATGGGGCAGAGCCGAGAGTTTTATCACCCAGGTGGGTGGGAGGAGCCAGCTTGAAGACCTTCTGGCAAGATTTAAAGCGGCAAGGAACCTGCCAGTAAGTGTGGATGAACAACATATACCACTTCTAGAACTCCTGTTACAGGTGAGTAACCTGTATATACTGTCCCTCATTGTCTCCCCGTTCCCCCCATCCAGAGCCTCCCACTGAGCAACCCACTGCCCCACCCCTTACCCTTTACTCACCACCGGAGATCATCTTCTGTGGACCAGGACACGCCTGTGCATTCTTCAGAGTCGAACCACGAACTGAAGAATTAAGGTTAAGTGCCGTATGATGGCTGCCAATGGCGTTTCGAACTTACGTTGATATCTCAGCCATTTTTTGGTATTTTTTTCACAAAATTTTCAGCATGGGACCCCACCTCTTAAATACTGTCTCTGTTGTTTCATTAAGTGATTTTGCAGTTGCTGTGCGAAATCACCCTTCTGGACTGAGTAATGAAATGACAGTGCCAGTGTTCATGAGGTGGGGTCCCAAAAAGCCCATGTTGAAAACACGGTGCAAAAATACCCCCAAAATGCCGGAGTTATGCATGGTCATTGAACATTTTTTACGCATGCGTGTAACTCTGCCAATTTTTTATATTTTCTTTTTTGTACTTGTTTTATTGAATATCACAATCTTAATTCCATACATTTAAAACAGATTTTAGATCATTTAAATACAACTTCTAAAACATGTTTTTTTGAAAACAAGCAAAATATAAAAACAAATAAAAATGGGCCACAGTCAGTGCATAAGTTAATACACGTAGAAACCAGACTATTGTAAAAGGACTTTAAAAAGTATAAGAGATAGTTTCAAGTTAAATTAAAGTCCATTACCAATATTGTTTAAATGGTCCATAAGATCCATAAGTATTTCATTTGAGGGGTAAAGAATAGGCAATACCGTGGGATGTGGCCGGCGCTGTAACATGGCAGACGCAGTCTAGCTTTGCTCCTCACGGCACTCTATTCAAAAACGTCTTTCTGAGGTTTTCCTGCATTTGATTAAGGTCTTGTGAGTAAAAGGCTAATGGTAGTGAACAAACAAAAACAAGCAACTTAAACTGCACTGTGAGTCGGCAGAACCTCCTAAGGATTCTCGCCGGGGGCTGAAGGCATGCCTCAGAAGCTGCAACGGAGCCAAGCAACATGTCAGACCTGGAGAAATCCCTAGCTATGGTCCCAGCAACTCTGGCACAAATCCAACATGAGATGAAGGCCAGATTCACAAATATAATGTCCCAGATCACTCACCTTTAGAGTGTGGTCTCCGGTCTCTCAGAGACATCAGCCGAGCATTCGGCACAGATATCCACCTTGGAGCATCAAGTGGGGGAGCTGGAAGACTCCTTATCGGCGGTCATGAACTAGAAGAGCAGCTTACGGAGAGGATGGTGGAGGAGCTGGCTGCCTAGGTAGATGATCAGGAAAACAGGTCCCAGCACTCGAACCTGCGGATAGTGGGGCTGCCAGAGGGTGCGGAAGGGAAGGAGTTGGAGAAAGGCCTTCATAACTGACTAGTGGAGCATCTAAACTTACTCCAGGAGTTACTGCATTACGAGGTGGAAAGAGTGCATAGGGTTGGTCCAGCTCCTAAACCAGGTGAAAGACCCCAACATTGTCTCATAAAATATTTAAGATATACAGATAAGGAGGCCATCCTTAAAAAGGTTAAACCTAAGGGCCCATCTCTTTTAACAACAAAAAAGTTTTCATCTTTCAGGATTACAGCAGAGAACTGCAGGTAAAGAGACAGCAATTTAAGGAGATCAAATCCAAGCTCTGCTCGATGGGCTGGGCATTTGCCTTTATGTATCCTACTAAACTGCGTGTTGACAGACCGGGCAGTGCACTGAAGTTTTTCTCTTGTCCAAAAGCAGCCAGCCGCTGGGTCGAGGAGGAGTCCAGAAGACAACCCGGCAGGTCTCCATCTGGTCTAGGCAATGTGGGCAACAGCTAAGTACTGATTTGTTTTATCACTTTCCCTTTGAGCTGGTCCAGGGCTACGGTGGGGGGGCCTAGTTTTCTCTCCCTGCTTGGGAGCTGAATTTACTCCTTTCTGCTGCATGGGAACTGCCATCATCTGATGCGGCCTACTTGGGTTGGTGGGGCCTCCACTACAAGAGCTCAACACTTATGATGTGCACTGCGGCTCTGATACCGGACGATCGCTACTATCATCTGTATGGGACCCGACGAGCTGTGAAAGGCCCTAAACATTTTCTATTGATTTGTTGGCGCCCAAGTTTGCAGAAAAGTCTATGCGGGCCAGTTGGAGCCTACTCTCTTTCCCATCCCTGACCATGTCTGGGGACATGGGTACTGATGGGGAGGGGAGCTGACTCGGCTCTAATTTTCCTGTTTACTTTGGAAATAACAGTGGAAATAACAGTGTAAAAACTTACTCTATCACCCAGTTCTCCTACCACGATGTGTGGGAGTGCTTCGCCATGGTACAGCTGTTCTTTTAAGCTTGGACAGTTGATTGTGTCTGTTAAGTTGTGGTTCAGCCCTGACGGGCTGCTATTATACGTACTATTTTACCCAAAGATGTTTTCAGGGTTGCGAGCCAAAGCTTTAGTTAACTGTTTTCTGGTTATACACTGGCTCTCTTTTTACTTTCATTTTTCTTGTTGCCATTACCTAATCAGTTTATTGACTCACTGAATTGCAATATTGTTTATATGGACCTCAGCATGTTTGAGTAATTTGGAAAGTGCTCTTTAGTAGAAGGAATGTTACTAATCAAAATACTTGTTTTAATGTTCACCAACTGTTTGAAGGGGATTAAAAATCGGGTGCAAATAGGCCTGATAATGGGGGAGGGTTGGGACATTAGAGATGGTTTGTTCATAGGGGTGGGGGCTGTTGATGTTTATGTGTTCTGTTAAGATGGAGGGGACAGGAAATAGCTTTTAAGGGAAGGAGGGGGACGAGAGGCTCGCCACACAGTGGGTGTTTCCTATGCTGTACAAACCTGCTGGCTGGCGAGACCTCTGGCCCTCTCAAACATAGTGGGGGAGGTGTATGAGTGGGGTGCTGGGGTATTGATGGAGGAAAAAAGTTGGATGTTGCATAATGTTATTCATTTATTGTTTGGAGAATTGTCGCAGTATTTGCCAAGTATGGAGGTCTGTGAGAGCAATTGTATATATGTGTACTACCTTGATATGCTAATTCAAAGGGGCCTGATTATCCATACTGATTATGGCTAACTCATTTAGTAGCAACCTGGAATATAAATTGCCTAAAATCAGTGATTAGGAGGAAAAGTCTGAGGTCAAGAAATCAAAATGGCAGGTGATGACTTCTGGTGCAGCTTCCGGTTCGATGGCAGCATAGCCTTCGAGCTCCTGACTCCCTCCCCCGACTTAATTCAGTTTAAATAGCCGCAGCCTTCAAAAAACAATCTTTCTGTTTCGGGGTACATGGCTTCTGACAGGCATCGAGGGAATACCAACAGATTTGCATCTCTACGACCGGATTCAGAGCTTTTGGAGGGAGACGCCACAGACTCAGGGACCTCTGGACTTTCCTCCCGCACTTCACAACCGGAAGTGCATGGTGGCAAGAACAGGCCCAAAGTACAACAATCCACTAAAATGGACACCAAGCTTGATAAAATATTAATGGAACTCCAGGAGTTCAAGTCCGATTTCCATCAATTCAAACAAGCACAGGAATCTTTTCAAAAGGAGCTTACCGACCTGCATTCTAAAGTTTCTGCTCTACAACGTGAGGCACAGGAGCAAGTCTCCACAACATCACAGCTCCAAACTACCTTACAACAAGTAGTCCACCTTTACCAGCTTACGGTGGAACGCCAAGAGGATGCGGAGAACCGTAGTCTGTGTAAAAATCTCCAACTCTATGGGGTCCCCAAAAATAATGGGGGCCTGAACCTACAAAAATTCACAGAAACATTACTTAGGGAGACTCTCGAACTAGACACAAGTTTTAATTTTGAAATAGAGAGGATCCACAGGGCCCTAGGCCCAAAACCCACACAGTCATCTGCCAGACCCAGATCAATAATAATAAGATTTCTTCCATTCCAGACAAAAGAACAAATATTGAGACAGGCATGGGCCAAACCTAAAATTCTCTGGGAGAACACACATATTTTTCTAGATAACTATTACTCCCCAGTCATGAAGCAGAGGAAAAGGGCATACATACCTCTCTTTCCATCCCTGAGGCAACAGAAGCTTAAATTTCATACTCTTTACCCTAGCAAGCTGGTGATACAGTTCCCCTTGGGACAACAGATGTACCAGAGTGCTGAGGATGCCTGCGCAGATTTAGAAAAATGTGGCCTACAGCTCCCACCTTCGTCCCGGATACCCCAGAGAACACTATCGGATCAGAGGTCCACCAGCATGACTGCCTCCCGAGCACAGCAAGACCAACAAGCCACGATGACTTCCATAAAACAGATGCTGGCCCAGTTCTCCAGACAGCCTAGCTGAGGCCCCTACGGCAGCACGCCCTGGAACTCACAGTGAGTACTGAAGCGGGGGTTTAGCGAGAGCCTGGGAGATGGACTGGTCACCATGTTTGCCTTTGGGGGGTGTTGCCATGGAGAAATCAGTGCGTGAAGAGGGATGGTAATGCTGAGATTGGGTGGGGAGGGGGGAGTGGGTGGACTCCAGACGCGAGCCTGTTCACACCGCCAGGTGTGACGCATGAGCTTTTTCCCACACAATTGAAGTTGGAAACTGGTCCGGACAATGGTTGCCATGCCGTCGGATTCCCTGTTGCAGGTGGATATTGGTCTCACGCTTAAATTGCTCTGCCACATGGAAGTGCCCTTACTACCACTTTCAAATCCTGTTAAATAGGGATCTCAGGGGTTCTCCTACCTGGGTTGAGACCGAGAGTGCATGGTTGGATGTCTCCCGCCCATCTGGTCCAGTATTCCTCCTGTAGGTTAGGAATTGTACCCCCAAAACTTATAATGTGGCGAGCTTAACTCCATTGACTCATTAAATAGGGTCCAGATCTGAGGTCTCCTCAGCACGAGGGACCAGATGGTGTCTCTTAGCTGGACCCCTGGGTGCAGCAGAACCCAGCGGGCCTGAAGATGGCATGAGACATGTTTGGATTCGGGGGAACAAGGACTGCCTACTTCTGACATGGTGGTGGTTGAGTTCGAATACATGCATAGCGGGTTCTGCTGCCTCCTCTTTTTCCCTTCATAGGGAGTGCTAGATCTTACCTGTCCCTCTATGTACGGTGGCTCGGGCAACATAAATGGTACTTGCTCTATTGGTTTTCCTCCCTGGGGTGAACCCCCCTCTCTCTTTCCCTGGTGGATGGGTGGTTTGTGGCCCCCCCCCCCGTGGCTCTTTCTCCCTGCTGGTTCTCAACTGCATATCAGCTTTACCTTCTTTCACAGCTGACATGAACCTCTGAGAGATAGCTAGTTTTGAGCTCTATATCTCTCCCGCTTCTCTATTTCTGGACTAACTCACCATATTTTGGGAGACCTGGGATGGCCATGACCTGATGAGGAATATGTCTGGACTTTTACACCGGACCCCTTATGGGTTTTGAATGCAGAGCTATCTGTGGATCTGGCGTTCTCCCCATCCTCTACCAACTATCTTTTGTGGGTTAACCCCCATAACCCCAGGTCAACTCTTAACAAACTTGGACCTCCCCTGTCTCCTCTATGTAATAAGTTGGGTGGAGTGGGTAATAGGTATTGGTTTTTATGCCGTTCCTAAATTGGGGGGTTAACGGAGCTACACCTTTTTGCTCCAACTTCCTCCCCCCAATTAATCCTTCTACTTAGTTTTCAACCCCATAATTTATTATTTTTCCTATTCCTATCCCTATCCTTCTCCTTCCCTATAGTTAGGGGCAACAGTTTCCCCAGGACCCCATCTCACTTCGGTGTACTGGTGTCCAAACATAGACAGTCAGAAGATCTGTCCCTAATGCACTTTTCTAGTGGATGCGCATTGTTGGAAGTCAAGGACTACCCTAGTTTTGGAGATTTGTACATAGTTCTCCCCCCCCATTGGTTGAGATAACCTCCTTTGTATTACTTAAGCCCAGTTAGCCATTTAGTCTTCTTATGACATATGTTATAGGATATTTAATGTTTATGTTTGTTATGTCGACCACAGAGCATCAAAACGTTGTAATGCCATCAGCTAGTAAATATTTCATATTGCAGGAAATACAAATAAGCTATTCTTTGGTCCCCGAGGTGGCTTGGATCCTGGGAGGTCATTTATACTATACCTGGATAAAGCCCAAACATGCAGGGAACCTTTTAAATTATTTCTCACAATGTAAATGGGCTGGCCGGCCCCATAAAGAGGTACCGCACAATCCGTGCTCTTAAAAAACTAAACCCGGATATGCTTTTACTACAAGAGACCCACCTATCATCAGCCAAGTACCAGAAATTACTCAAATTTGGTTTTGCTGATATAGTTGAGGCCTCTTACCAGAGAGGTAGAAGAAGGGGAGTGGTGATCCTGATCCCGAGACAGTCCCAACTCCAAGTACTTGACCGGTATACAGATAAAGAAGGCAGGATGGCATTAGCTGTTGTCAAACTAAACCAATGAATTCTGACACTTTGCAGTACTTATATCCCCTCAGGTTCTGATGCCTCCACCATACAACAGTTAATGGACGTTATTTTGAGCAGACAGCAGGGAATATTGATACTGGCAGGAGATCTTAACTGCCACCTTAATCCCTCTCTTGACTCATCCTCTGCACACCCTTCCCTGCAGTCCTCTGGTCAAGAACATCTCCGGCGGCTGCTCTGGGATGTTGGGCTGGTCGATATATGGAGACAACTCCACCCCTTTCAGCGGAAATTTACCTACTACTCCAATGCCTCTAAACATTATTCCAGACTAGATTATTTTTGCATAGGCAGGGAAGACTTCGATCAAGTTCGGTCGGCACAAATTCTTAATAACTGCCAGTCTGACCATGCTCCTAACGTCTTAGAACTTAATATCCAAAAAGAGAAGAAAAATACACGGTGGAGATTTAACTCATCCCTTTTGCAGGATAAGGAATTTAAAGACCTGGAAACACGAATCCCGGAAATCATTAGGGATAACACCTCTACACAAATATCCCCACAGACCCCATGGGATACAATAAAAGCCGTGCTCAGAGGCCATATTATAGCTTATGCTACACGTAAGAAAAAACAAGTTGAGGCGAGGTTGCAGGCACTGCAGGAAAAGCTGGGTTTTCTCCAGGAGGCCCACATGCAGGGAGATTCAGATCTTCTTCCGCTGATTTCTCAGACACAGGCTGAGATACAGCTATTGCTGACAGCCAAAATGGAACAGGCTTTGGCATGGCTAAGGCAATGATATTATGAGGGTGGTGCTCTGGCCACCAGACTTCTGGCATACCACCTCAGAAACCAAATTCAACAACGCACTATATCTAAAATTGAGGACCCCATTTCAGGACAGATGCGGTACTCTACACAACACATCCTAGACGCATTAAAAAAATTCTACCAAACCCTTTATTCTTCTCCTGCAGAGCCTGCCTCACATTTAATTCTGGATTTTCTCTCTCAGATCTGCCTCCCAGCCCTCTCTCATTCCCAGCAGGCCCAGGTAGCAGCCCCGATCTCTGACTTGGAACTCCAAAACTCTATTAGAGGACTGAAAAATGGTTAAGCCCCAGGCCCGGATGGCTTTGGTGCAGAGTTCTATAAGAGAACCTGGAATCTAATCCAGAGCCCCCTACTAGGGCCCTGCAGACCGGCCACCTCACATCTTCATTCCCTGTGTCATGGAAACAAGTCACAATCTCAGTAATCTTAAAACCACAGAAATCCCCACACCTGTGTGACTCTTATCCCCCCCATATCAGTACTCAGTCAAGACTACAAGATTTACACTAGTATTCTGGCCCACAGATGCGACTCTGTCCTCCCAACCCTAATTCACCCAGACCCGTCTGGATTTATTAAAGGCAGGCATATAAGCATAGACATAGAAACATAGACTTTGACAGCAGATAAGGACCGCTTGGCCCACCTAGTCTGCCCATTTCCCTACCTACAGGATAAGCTGCATATCCTAGTTAAACAGCAGCCTATTTCTTCCTACCCCCCCCCACAAGAATTGCCTTATGTCTGTCCCATGCATTCTTGAATTCTTCCACAGTTTTAGACCCCACAACCTCCTCAGGAAGGCTGTTCCATGCATCCACTACCCTCTCTGTGAAAAAATACTTCTCACATTGCACCTGAACCGCCTCCATCTTTAAATTGTGTCCCCTTGTTCTTGCACGTCTCTTTTTCTGAAAGATGCTACCCTCTTTGACTTTGTTGATTCCACTGAGGTACTTAAATGTTTCTATCATGTCCCCCTCTCCCTCCTTTCTTTAAGGGTATACATATTAAGCTCCTTTAGTCTCTCCTCCTATGGCTTCTCTTGCAGACCCTGCACCATTTTAGTTGCCCTCCTCTGGATTGCCTCTATACTATCTATGTCCTTGCGGAGATGGGTTCTCCAGAACTGGACGCAGTACTCCAGATGGGGTCTCACCAACTGTCTGTATAGAGGGATAACAACTTCCTGTTTTCTGCTGGTGATGCCTCTCCCTATGCATCCCAGTATACCTCCAGCCCTCCCTACTGCCTTCTCACATTGCTAACCTTAAGGTCATCTGATATGATTACCCCCAGGTCCCTTCTTTTTTTTGTTGTTACTATCCCCCCATTGTGTACTCTTCCCTGGGTTTTGCTTCCCATGTGCATTCCTTGCACTTCTTTGGATTGAATCTGAGCTGCCATACATTTGACCATTCCTCCAACCTTGCCAAGTCCCTTCTCATCCTTTCCACTCCATCTTGTGTATCAACCCTGTTGCAGATCTTTGTGTCATCTGCAAAGAGACATACTTTTCCTTCCAGTTCCTCTTTAATGTCACTTATAAAGACATTAAAAAGGACCGGTCCCAGTACTGAACCCTGCGGTACCCCGCTAGTAACCCTCCTTTCTTCACTGTGTACTCCATTTACTACTACCCTTTGCATCCTGTTGTCTAGTCAATTTTTTATCCAGGCTACCACCTTGGGGCCCACTCCAAGGCTGGCTAACTTGTGTATTAATCTTTTGTGTGGGACTGTATCAAATGCCTTGCTAAAATCTAGGTAGGCCATGTCCACAGCCCCTCCCTGGTCTACTACTTTGGTCACCCAGTCAAAGAAATCTATTAGATTCGTCTGACATGACCTTCCCATCGTGAATCCATTCTGCCTTGGGTCCTGTGCCCCATTGGCCTCTAGGTACTCTACAATTATTTCCTTCAGAAGTGATTCCATCATTTTGCCTAGCACTGAGGTCAAACTAACTGGTCTGTAGTTTTCTGCCTCTGTCCTGCTCCCACTTTTGTGAAGAGGAATCACATCTGCCCTCCTCCAGTCCTCGGGTACCACCCCATCCTCCCACGATTTGTTAGAGAGTAGTCAGCGGTGTCACTAGTTCTACCCTTAGTTCTTTTAGAATTCTTGGGTGAATCCCATCAGGCCCCATTGCTTTGTCCATATTCAATTTTATTTGTTCTTTCAGAACCCTTTCTTCTGTAAATGGACTGGTATCGACCTCCATCTTCAGAGTGTTTCTCTTGTTTGGTTTAGGTACCTCCCCCTCCTCTTCCTTTGTGAATACTGAGCAGAAATATTCGTTCAGTATCCCTGCTTTTTCACTGTCCCCCTCTACCCACATTCCCTGCCCTTTATTAAGCCTCAGTATCCCTCCTTTGGTCTTTCTTCTCCCCTAATGTACCTATAAAAGGTCTTATCCCCTTCTTAACAGAATTGGCTATCCTTTCCTCCGTTTGGGCCTTTGCTATTCTGACTGCCTTCCCAGCCTCTTTCTGCTTTAACTGATAAAGTTCTCTGTCCTGCTCCTTCTGTGTTTCCTTATATTTCCTGAATGCTATCCTTTTCTCCTTAACCTTCCCTGCCACCTCTTTTGAGAACCATAGCATTTTTTTCCTTCGTTGTGTTTTATTGATTTGCTTTACACAAAGGCTTGTTGCTTCTGTGATGGCTGTTTTGATTACTCCCCATTGTTCCTCCAGCCCTCCTTCTTGCCTGTTTGCAAGTGCTTTTCTAAGGCACTCTCATTTTCCCAAAGTCAGCCCTAACTAACTAGTAACCCCTCTTTCTACAGAGTGGACTCCATTCACAATTATCTTCTGTGTCCTGATGTCCAGCCAATATTTTACCCAGGCTACCACCCTGGGATCCACTCCCAGGCTGGTTAATTTGACTATTAATCTTTTGTGTAGGACTGTGTCAAATGCCTTGCTAAAGTCTAGGTAGGCCATGTCTACTACTTTGGCCACCCAGTCAAAGAAATCAATTAGATTCGTCTGACATGACCTTCCTGCTGTGAACCCATGCTGCCTTGGGACTTGTGCCCCACTGGCCTCTAGGTACTCAACAATTCTTTCCTTCAGAAGTGATTCCATCACTTTCCCTACCACAGAGGTCAAACTGACAGGTCTGTAGTTTCCTGCCTCTGTCTTGGTCCCACTTTTGTGAAGGGGAATCACATCCGCCTTTCTCCAGCCCTCAGGTACCACACCATCCTCCCATGATTTGTTAAAAAGGGTAGTCAGTGGTTTCACTAGTTCTCCCCTTAATTCTTTTAGAATTCTGTGGTGAATTCCATCAGGCCCCACTGCTTTGTCCACCTTCAGTTTTGGGAGTTCTTTCAAAACCCTTCCTTCTGTGAAAGGACTGGGATCAACCCTCCTATCAAGAGTGCTTCTGTTAATTGGATTTGGCACCTCACCCTCCTCTTTTGTGAATACTGAGCAGAAATATTCGTTCAGTATCCCTGCCTTTTAACTGTCCCCCTCTGCTCACCACCATTCATTCTATTCAGCCTCACTATCCCTTCTTTTGTCTTTCTACGCTCCCTGATGTACCTATAAAAGGTTTTCTAGGGACATGGATATGTTGTTCATCCACACTGTCTGGCAGGTATCCTTGCCGTTTTAAATCTTGCCGGAAGGTCTTCAAGCTGGCTCCTCCCACCCACCCGGGTGGTAAAACTCTCGGCTCCGCCCCATGACGCCAGATCTTCCTTACTGCTTGGAAGCTCAGGTTCCCTCCTTAACGCTCTACGTATAAGACTGGTTCCTAATTCTTCGGTTTTCCGAATTTAAAAGTTTTTTGCATTATAGACTTCGGTCTTCTATCCCTCGCGGCTGCGATGGACACATCGACTCCCGGTTTTCGGCGGTGCCCTTGCGGGCAGAAGATGTCTCGGATGGATCCGCACTCCACGTGTGTCTACTGTTTAGGCCTTGAGCACGACCTGCAGGCTTGCGACCTGTGCTCTTCCTTCTCAGCCTACGTCCTCGAAGACCGTGCTGCCCGTTTACAACTGGGCGCCCGGCGTTGTTCCTCCGGTAAAGTCAAAGAGGCCTGGTCGGCGGTTTCTGCTGGCGGGGCTCGGGCGGATCAGCTAGAGCAGATGATCGCCCTCGAGAGAAGCGGCGCAGACCGCATCTTCTCGACCGTGGCATTTATCCCGCTGTCCTGGGTTCCTCTTACACAGCTTCCTTTAAGGAGCTTTGTCTGTCCCTCTCCACTAGAGGAGAGGGACCAACGTCTGCTGGCCCTCTTCTCGGTCCAAGAAGAAAGACAAGGGTAAGTCCCTCCGTTGACGCTCTTGGGAGCGGGAAAGGTCCCTTTCCCGAGTTGTCGGCCATCGACTTCGGTCGATCGTTCGGCTTTGGCCACTGGTCTCTCGGTGTCCCCGTCAGGTCAGTTGACCGAGACTCCCGTCGACGCAGTCGAGATCTTTCTCGACTCGTTGGATGGGTTGTCGACCGGCAAAGCTGAAAATCCCTCTCCCGGTTCCCCCGGTGGGAGTTGAGGATCCCGTGGGCTTGCCAGTGCCTGCGGTTCCGGAGCCCTCGGGTGAACCCTCCGAGCCGAGGGAGGAGCCGATTCCAGCCGTCCCCTTCCCGCACCGTCTTTGGAAAGGCCGAGGTTCTCAGTCTCGATCTCGGACTTCTTCGTGGTCCAGCCGATCCGCCGTCCTCGCGATCTCGGCAGTGGCCAGGCGCCGCCACTCACGCCTCGTTCTCCTCTTCGGATGAGGGAGGCTTGATGTAAGTTACATCGACAATACGAGGACCTCATGTGGCAACAGCTCCTTCTGACCGGGAACAAGCCGACGCCGTCGCCTTCCCTGGCCATTAAGTGGCTGTCACCGGAGCGGCCGAAACAACCCCTCGTTTTACCCGAGGAGCCTGTTCCCAGTCCGGTTGTTCGGCCAAAACCAGCTGCCCACCGATTCCGGTGGAACCTCGGCCTCCACAGCCGCTGTTTGGGGCTCCGACCAAGAACTCTCGGTCGGCTCAGGGTCTGCCCCATAGGCTGTCGTTCACCCTCACTCCCGATCGCCCTCGGCAGGTGGAGGGTGGCTCGGGCCCGAGGCAGCTCTTTGCGGACTCTTCCGGAGTCCGGCAGGCGATTCCTCCTTTTCTCCAAGCGGTGGACTTGGAGTCCTCTGGAGGTCAGTGGCTGGACGACAGCCCTTAGTCCTTCCTGGGTTTGCTCAGGCTCATCTCGGAGTCCACGGGATGCAGCTGGAGCCACGTATCAAGCGGCCGTGTCCCCTCACGAGATATTGGACCGAGGGGATTCCCTAGGAGGCCTTCCCTGTGGCTGAGGCCATTGTGGGCCCGGCCTTGGAGCTCTGGCAGCGCCTGCTTCCCTGCCCTGCACCTTCGGCCAGGATGGCCAGGAAGTATCTGGTCCTACCGGTTCCTGTCGGTTTCTCGGAACATCCCTCAGCCGAGGGGTTGGTTACCAACAGGCGTTTTCGGCGTGCGGAAACTCTGGGGCGATGGACAAACCTCCCGACAAGGGGTCAAGAAATTGGACTATGCCAGTCAAAAGTCTCGCTGCGTCCTCCTTTGGCCTTAGTCAGGCAAGCTCGGCCGTGCTTATGGCACATTTCTCCCATGCCCTGTTGGGCTCCCTGGATGAGAGTCCCTCATCTCGGCTGACCTGCAGACCACGGTTGAGCAGGTGCGGGACAGGGCAGCAGTGGCCAAGCAACAACTTCAGACTGCTCTGGACATTGGAACTCATGCGCCAGGTCAGTCACGGCCACAGTGGCTATCTGGCCGTTGGGCATGGCTGAGATATCCACCTTCTGGCGGATACCCAGCACAAATTGGCGGGATGTCCCTTCTGGGGACCGACCTCTTCGACCCTGGGTGAAAGCCACCTCCAGAGGATCTAAAGTCCAATGCCACCTTGGACTCGGGTCTCATCCGCTCAGAGGGACAAGGGCCGCAGACCCCTTAGCCAAGCCCTTTTGTCCGTCTGCGCCCGGCACGTCCGGCCCAGCAACACCAGGGCCAGCAGGCTCGCTCTTGGTGTCCCAAACCCAAGCCACGCTTCCTCCTCCAGGAAGCAGGGAGGTAAGGCCCAGGTGGTCCCTCGGCGGTCTCTCTCCAAGCCTGCACAGTGACGGGTTGAGGTGTCGCCCCAACCTCGTCACCTCACCCAGAGTTCCCCCGTGAGAGGGCGGCTCAGTTCTTCCTTTCCGCCTGGTCTGCTATTACCACAGACGGTGGGTGTTCAGAGAGTGTAGGAAAGGCCTGCCTCTGGAGTTCGAGCAGGCCCCACCCTTCAAACCGTCGCACCTCGGGGGCCTCAGGTCGAGCCTTGCTGTCAGCTCGCCCGAGCCGACATCGCTCTCCTCCTCGAGAAGGAGGTGATAAGAGAGGTGGCGCACCCTCCCTCAAACCCGGGGTTCGTGTCCAGGTACTTCCTGGTTCCGAAACGGACGGGGGGCTGGCGCCCCATTCTCTACCTACACGACCTAAACAAGTTCCTAAGGTCTCGAACCTTCAGGATGGTCACTCTGGCTCAGATAATACCATCCTTGGAACACATAGAAACATAGAAACATAGAAGTTGATGGCAGATGAGGACCGCAAGGCCCATCCAGTCTGCCCATTTCTTTTTCTACCTTATAAATGTGCCATCGGCCTTTGCTCTGTCAGTGACCTATCTATTCATAGACATTTGTATTGCTCCCTTATGCCTATCCCATGCCTGTTTGAAGCCCTGCACTGTATTCATAGCCACCACTTCTTGTGGTAAGCCATTCCATGCATCTACCACCCTTTCTGTGAAAAAGAATTTCCTCACATTCCCCCTTAATCGGCCTCCCTCTAATCTCATGCTGTGTCCTCTTGTCCTGCTATTTTTCTTATATTTAAACATGTTAGACTCTTTCACCTTGTTTATGCCCATAGAAACATAGAACACGGCGTGTGGTTCTGCTCTCTGGACCTACAGGACGCGTTCTTTCACGTCCCTATCCGTCCGTCCCATCAAAGGTTCCTTCGCTTTCGAGCGGAGGGATCCCTTTTTGAGTTCCAAGCCATGCCCTTCGGCTTATCTCCAGCTCCCAGGGTCTTCACCAAATGCATGGCAGTGGTGACAGCATTCCTGCGGCGCCGAGGGTCGGGTTTACCCTTACCTGGACGATTGGCTGATAGCAGCCCCCTCCAGACAGGAGGTGGAGCGGTCCAGAGATCTGGCCCTTCAGGTTTGCTCTCAGGTCGGCCTCCTCATCAACGAGGCCAAGTTGGAACTCAAGCCAAAGCAGGTGATTCATTTCATCGGGGCAGAGCTCGACTCTCTTCGAGCCAGAGCACGGCTCCCGGTGGACAGGGTCGAGGTTCTTTCCTCCTTTGCCCAGTCATTTCTGGTTGGGCAATTGCACCCTGCCCGGGACTTCCTGCGCCTCCTGGGTCTCATGGCGGCCTGTACCAGCGTGGTCCGTTGGGCCCGCTGGAAAATGCACCCCCTTCAGTGGGGGCTGGCCAGCCAGTGGTCCCAACGCTGCGATCCATTGGACCAGCTAATGACGGTGACCCAGGGGATGTGGAACGCTCTCCAGTGGTGGACCGTTCCAGTTCATCTGCAGGAGGGCATCCCGTTTGTCCGCCCCGAGCCGACCGTCTCTCTATCGACCGATGCCTCTCTGATGGGTTGGGGTGCCCATCTGGGGGAACACCGAGCGCACGGCCTCTGGTCCCCGTGGGAGTCCCGATGCCACATCAGCCTGCTGGAGCTCTGAGCGGTCCGCCTAGCTCTCACCGCCTTTGCTCCGTTTCTTCAGGGTCAAGTGGTCCGGGTCCAGACGGACAATGCCACGACCATGTACTATCTAAACCGCCAGGGCGGGACGTGCTCCATGCTTCTATGCAAGGAAGCTCTCCGCATCTGGTCACTCGTGCGCAGCCTGGATGTGGATCTCCTAGCCATTCACATGGCAGGAGCCTCCAACACCCTGGCCGATGCCCTAAGCCAGATAGGGGCTGCGTCCCACGAGTGGTCTCTCCTGCCGGAGGTAGTACAAGATCTATTCTTCCATTGGGGCACACCTCAGGTGGACCTGTTTGCCTCCAGGGAGAATGCGAAGCTGAGGCTGTTCCATGCCCGCCCCCCTCAGCAGGGTTCGCTGCAGGGGGATGCCTTCTCGAGGCCGTGGACCCCGGGCCTCTTCTACGCCTTTCCCCCGTTTCCCTTGATTCACAAGGTGCTGCTCAAAGCAAGGAGGGACAAGGCGCAGGTGATTCTGATAGCCCCAGACTGGCCCCGCCAGTTCTGGTACCCAGATCTCCTCAGCCTCAGCTCCAGGCTCCCGAGGCAGCTTCCAGCTCGCCCGGACCTACTCTCAGTCAATCAGGGAAGGTATTCCATCCGGACCTTCAATCCCTGCACCTGACGGCCTGGTTCCTGAGCGGCTAGAGTTCCAGGCCATGGGTCTTTCTGACGAGGTCCTCAACATAGTTGAGGCGTCCCGTAAGGAGTCGACCAGAAAATGCTACACCTTCAAATGGAAGAGATTTTCCATTTGGTGTCAGGGCAAGGGCCTGGACCCTTCCTCCTGTTCCTTGGCGAGCATATTGGACTACCTTTGGTCCCCTTCTCAGCAAGGGCTTAGGTCGACGACCCTTAAGGTGCACCTGGCAGCCATCTCTGCTTAGCGGGCGTGGGCCGGGAAGCAGTCAGTGGCACAGGAGAAGGTGGTCTGGCGCTTTTTCAAAGGCCTTGATCACATTTCCCCTCCGGTGCGAGAACCTCCACCTCCGTGGGATCTACTGCTGGTACTGGCAAAGCTCATGGGCAAGCCATTCGAACCAATGCACAGGTGTGAACTCTCACCTGTCGTGGAAGACCGCCTTCTTGGTGGCTATCACGTCAGCCAGAAGGATGGGAGAGCTCCAGGTGCTCTGCATCGAGTCTCCTTACCTGGTCTTCCACAGGGACAAGGTTGTCCTGTGCCCCCACGAAATTCCTTCCGAAGGTGGTGTTGGAGTTTCACCTTAACCAGGTGTTGACTCTGCGGTGTTATACCCAATCACACCTCTGAGGCGAGATATAGGCTTCATACTCTGGACCCTAGAAGGCACCCGCTTACTATAAGGGCGCACTGCTGAAAGTCGGGAGAGGTTCACCAGCTGTTTGTTACCTACACTGAAGCCGCACCTGGCAGACCTGCAGCCAAGCGGACGATAGGCAGGTGGGTCACCTCCTGCATAGATCTCTGCTATAGTTGGCGGGCATGGAGCCTCCCAGAGGGATAAGAGCTAATTCTACCTGCCATACTGCTGCATCGGTGGCTGCTTCCAGGGACGTCCCTATCCAGGAAATCTGCAGGGCTGCTACCTGGAAGTCAGCACACACCTTCATTACCCATTACCACATCGACCTTGAGTCACGCCGGGATGCTGGTTTTGGGGCCTCGGTTCTCCAGTCTCTATTCCATAAGTAGGGGATGTGCGCCTTGCCTCCTTCCTCCCGGAGAACTGCTAGGAGTCTGCCAGACAGTGTGGATGAACAACATATCCACGTCCCTAGAAATACAGGTTACTCACGAACAGGAGTTCTAGGAATGGTATATGTTGTTCATCCTAGACTCGACCTCCCAGCCCGGCGCACAACCCTGAGCTTCTAGCGGGCCAGATCTGGTGTCATGGGTGGAGCTGAGTTTTACCACCGGGTGGGTGGGAGGAGCCAACTTGAAGACCTTCTGGCAAGATTTAAAGCGGCAAGGATACCTGCTAGACAGTGTGGATGAACAACATATACCATTCCTAGAACTCCTGTTACAGGTGAGTAACCTGTATTTATCCCCCTTCTTAACCGAGTTGGCTATCTTTTCCTCAGTTTGGGCCTTTGCTATTCTGACTTCCCTTCCTGCTTCCTTCTGCCTTAACTGGTACCTGCTCCTTCTGTGTTTCCTTATAGTTCCTGAATGCTAATTTTTTCTCCCTGACTTTCCCTGCCACCTCTTTTGAGAACCATAGTGGCTTTTTCTTTCATTTTGATTTGTTTATTTGCTTCACACAAAGGCTTGTTGCCTCTGTGATGGCAGTTTTGATGATTCCCCATTGTTGCTGCACCCCTCCTTCTAGCCTGTTTGCTAGTGCTTTTCTGAGACACTCTCCCATCTTGCCAAAGTCAGCCCTCCTGAAGTCCAGTACCCTCACTTTTCTATGGCTTGACTCTGTAGCCAAGTTAAACGTAAACCGCACTGTTTGATGGTCACTTGTTCCCAGATGGCAACCCACTTCTAGATCAGAGATCCTCTCACTGTCCCCATTTGAGAGTATGACGTCTAAGATTGCTCCCTCATGAGCGGGTTCTGAAACTAGCTGTCTGAGGCATGCCACCTGTAGGGCATCGAGAATGGCCGTGCTCTTGGATGTGGCTGCAGCAAATGTGCTCCAGTTAACATCTGGCATATTCAGGTGTCCCATCAACAGTATCTCCCCTTTCTCTGCCATACTAAGAAGGCATTCTATCATATCCTTGTCCATTCCCTCCCCCCGACGTGGGGTCTGTCCACAACCCCTGTGCGGATTGTGGTGCCATTTCCAGTCTCCAAGGTGACCCATAGTGCCTCCTCTCCTTCCTGTTTACTCTTTTGTTCAGTTGCTTTTATCCATTCCTTTACATAGAGAGCTACTCGCCCCCCCCCCCGTCTCTCCTGTAGGTTATGTACCTGGTATGTTAACATCCCAGTCATGGTTCTCTGTGTACCATGTTTCTGTGACTGCTACGATATCCAGGCATCCCTCTTCCATCAAGGTCACCAGTTCAGAGAGCTTATTGCCCAGACTACGGGCATTGGTACTCATTACCCTCCATTTCTTGATGGCCTTAATCCTTTTTGCCCCATCCCTGTCCTTCTTGCCTGTGTCACTTTCTCCATTTACCCCTTTCCCTTCTCCCTATTGACATTTCTATGTTGGAGTTTACCGTACTTACTATCGTGACTTTTGATGGGGGGCTAGGATTTCCCTGCTCCTTTCCAGTGCCGCCGCCTTGGCTAGTTTAAATGCTTGCCAATGAAGCATTTAAACCCATCACCTAGGATCCTGGTTCCCCTCGTGGACAGATGCAGCCTATCGTGCCAGTATAGGCTTGCATCACTCCAAGTAGACCCCCAGTCCTCAAAGAAGCCAAATCCCTGAGCTCTGCACCAGTTTTTCAACCAGTGATTGAATCCCATGGTGTGAAGCACCCTAGCCTCTCCTACGCCATAGACAGGCAGCACCTCCGAGAAGGTTACTGTGCATACTACTTGTCTAAGGCCCCTCCCCAATTCCACAAGCTCTTTCTGCACTGCACTGATTCGTTTCTTAGCCAGGTCATTTGTCCCTAGGTGGACAATGACATCCAGCTCCCTCCCCTGTGCAGCTGCTGTGGCAATCCTGAGGATTCGCTCCCTGTCCCTCCAAGCCATGGCACCAGGCAAGTACCTTACCTCCCTCTCACCTTCCTTCCCCAGTTCTACCTTCCTAAGAGTGGAGTCCCCCACCAGGAGTTGTTTCCTTTCCCTGTGGGGTCCCATGCTATCCTCCTGTGGGTCTCCTTTATGGAGGTTCCCAGCATCCTCTTTGGTCTCCACTGTGGGTGCCTCCATAGAGGAACCACACTTTGCCGGAATGGCATAGGAATTGTGGAGAGGTACAACTGGAGGGATGCACCTCTGTTCCATCACCCTCACCCTCCCTGAGCCCACTGTGGTCCAACCGCTCCTCTTTCTTAGCAACCTCTGAGGCAATGGCAGTGGCCCTGGTGGTCACTGGATGGAAGAGGAGGTCCCACAAATCCTGGCCAAATCAGCCTGGAAATGAGCAACCCCCTCAGCCCAGAGAGGTGCCTGCAGATGGAACAACACCACATCCTCCAGAATGTCTTCCGGAAGGCTGCTGCTCCAGAGCCACTGCACTGCACTGCACAACTCTCATCATGTCTTATTTCTGGCCCCTTCCCCATTGTTTGGAATCCTTAATCTTTCCTCTGTTGTTTTTTTTTTTTGTTTGTTTGTTTTTTCCTTCTCTCTCTCTACTTACTTATTGCTACTGTGCCCTTTAAGCTCCTGATTGTCCAGTTGTGAGACAAGAAGATCCTATATTTCTCAGTAGACCACTTACTTGCTCAGAGGCAGATCTCCAGCAGCTAGAGGGGGCCGGAGAGCTACTCTTGCCCTTCTATGATGGTGCATCTTTGGTGGCTCTGTGATCACTCACTTCCTGCTCCCAAACAGGAAGTTTCTGTTGTCAGTCAAATCCTGTGCCTATAAAAGTAGACCTAGGTTTTGATGGGAAGGAGGGCAATATAGTCCCAGTAGAGAAGTCCAGTCACACAGCACTCCTTCCTCCTGGTGTCCTCTGCCAAGCTTCTGGCAGAATCTTTCTCAGGCAGTGTTTATATCTAGCTTCCTTCTAGCTAAGCCACTCCCCCTACTTACTAGATCTTTCTACAAGTAATTAAATTGCATAGCTTTCAAGCCCCTTCAGCCACCTGAGATTTACACCTAGATAACTGTTCAGACGATCATTCACTGCAGCTAACTCAGACAAACACACAATTTTTTTTTGTTTGTTTGTTTTTTTACCCTAAATTTAAGGTCCCAGTAGAAGAATTCTACTTCTTTAGTCCCAGTAGAGAAGTCCAGTCACACAGCACTCCTTCCTCCTGGTGTCCTCTGCCAGACAACAGACAATATCAAACGTACATTATATTTTATAGATTATGCCCAAACTGCTAAATCCCCCCCTTCTAATACTTAGTCTCGACTCTCAGAAGGCCTTTGACATGGTCTCATGGAAGTTTTTGCAAGCCACCCTCAAAAAATGTTATTTCCCTGAGTTATTCATGACAGCCATAAGTGGCATGTGTACTGGCCCGGAGGCAGTGGTTAGACTGAATGGATCCCACTCTGGTTGGTTTCCCTTATTCAGGGGCACCCACCAAGGTTGACCTCTGTCTCCCTACTTGTTCGCCCTATTTGTGGAACTCCTAGCTCAATTCCTCAGACAGACCCTCAATCTTCATGGGAACAGGGTGTCAGAATTCTCCTATCACAAACTAGCATATTATGCAGACGATCTTCTTCTTTACATCACGTGCCCTGAAGAATCCCTACAGGTCCTAACTGCGCTCCTAAAAGACATAGAGACCATCACTGGATATACCATCAACCCTAATAAATCTGAGGCCTTACTGGTAGAGCCCCCTCTGCCCTTGGAGTTGGTTGGGTTGTATCCTTACAAATGGAATAGACCTTACATAACCTACTTGGGTATTAAAATACATAAGAATCTCTCTGAGCTTTATTCATTAAATTACGTCTTCACTCTTTCTAAAATTAAATCAAATTTGACTAGATGGACCCCCCCTTCCCCTTCACTTAATAGCTAGGGTTCAGTCAGTGCAGATGAATTCCCTGCCGAAGATATTATATCTAATGCAAAATATTCCCCTTCCCCTCACTTCAAAGGATATCCAGGACTGGGACAGAATGATCAGTAAGTTCCTGTGGGCTGATCAACGTCCCAGAATAGCATTCAATAAGCTTCAATGTGCTAAGGAGGGGTCTGGCTCTTCCCTGCATTGTAAACTACAGGTTAGCAGTGCTACTATCGCACATATCGGGTTGGTTTCTACCCCCCAATCAAGCTCCGGTCTAGGTTTCGGTCGAGCGACTAATGGCAGGCAGCCCCCTGACTCTGTCTTGTGTGTTTCAGCCCTGTAATATCTCCAGGTTGAGGTGGGCGTCTAGGTTTATGAGGGCCCTACTCCATGCTTGGAGAGGGTTCCTCTCCCAACCAACCAATAAATTCCTTTCCATCTGGATGGGAATCCCTACAGAAGATCCTTCATGGTCTCTGGCACAGCTAGATACCACCTTCCGGGTTTGGGCATGTAAAGGGTTGAGGCACCCATACCAATTCTGTGACAAGAACATTTTTAAGTCATTCAACCAAATTAAACAGGAATTCTCCCTGGCCAATGTGGATTTTTTCAGATTTTTGCAGATTCGACACCTTTTGAGCATCAAAATTGGCTTAGATGGCACGGCTCAGGTGGTCCCTCCCATTTGTTCCTTACTGGTTCAACTTGCAGAGGGTGGCGATCGAACTCACTTGATCTCTCGAATATATAAAGCCTTGCAGCGGGGCTCCCTCTTCAGTTATTGATCTGGTACAGTTTCATTGGGAGTCCGAACTCAGGAAGGACAGGCTCAGGATCTGGCGGAGGCAACATAAGACTTCAAAAAGAATTCTCCTGGAAGATAGTCTCCAGATTCTTTTGCACCCCCCAAATATCTGCTAAATTTTCGGCTGATGAGGACCCTTCTTGCTGGAGACACTGTGGTTGTGAGCTAGCCACACATGCACACATTCTCTGGTTCTGCCCAGTACTTTCATCCTACTGGTCTTCGATTGGTACTCTGATATTAGACCTACTGCCTTCTTTAGGTAATTTCACCCCAGCCGTGGGGATTCTTCTTCACTACCCGAACCACTTCAAGAACCCACACCACATTTACCTACTCAATATACTACTGGGCACGGCCAAAAAGTGTATCACACGTTTGTGGCTCCATCCGGAACCCCCCCCACTATAACAGCCAGGGAGGACACAGTGTATGACACCTAGACACTAGAACATATGACAGCTAGGTTACAAAATAAAATTCCAGAATTAATGAATCGGTGGAACATCTGGTTTCTCTATATGTCTCGGATTAGGCCAGATCAATTAGCATAATGCTGTTTCATCTGGGTCGATGTTCCCTCCCTTCCGGGCCTCGTTGGCGCCGGCCAGCCCTAAGCATTCTCTTCCCCCTACGAGCCCTCTCCATTATATAGGAGATCTCATACCCAGTATTTACTTAATGATTAAAGACATCATTTCTCCTAGACTTCCCAGTGGATCTCCAAGTCCCCTATGAGGCAACTGTAGAATTATATTAAATGATTTAGTTACTGTCTGTCAAAGATAGTCATGCATTCTCTCAGATTAATAACTGGAACTTTTCTATCCACTGAAAATAATACCTGGCTTTTATATATATATTGATGTAACTAATAGATAATATCAACTGTACAGTCCATTATCTACACTGATTTATTCCTGTACTTTTGTCTTGTGGGCTATATGGAGAAAAAACATTGAAAAAAGTTAAAAAAAAAAAAAAAAAAAAAATGGCAGGTGATACTTTTACAGGAGACCCACATGTCAGGGGAGGAGGCCATTAAAACAGGCTCTGCCCTGTGAGAAACCTGGGTTTCATATACATTTTTGACCAAGGCCGAGGGGTGGCCATTTGGTTTCCCAGAGGGACACTAGTTATGGTACTGGATCGTGCGGTGGAACCAATTGGGAGGTACGTATTAGTAAGGGCGGAGGTGTTGGAGGTGGGGATCCTGTTACTAGGGTCAATATATGCACCTAATGTGGAGGACCCCAGCATTTTTCAAAAGCTAGCTCTGGAAATGGCAAGATGGTTCGGCCCCTGGATCCTCGGGGGGCGGGGGAAGGGGATTTCAGTTGTGTGCAGGACACTGTTTTAGACCGTTCTAGTGTTGCCCCAGCTCCCCTGTCCAGGAATGCTCATGCTTTGGGAGAGCTGGAGAGGGAATTTGCCTTGGTGGACGTTTGGAAACATCTGAATCCCACAGGGAGAGATTATAGCTTTTACTCGCATGCCCACCAGTCTTGTGCTAAATTAGATAGACTACTGCTTAGCTATGCACTCTTGCCTGTGGTTAACACAGCCAGTTACTCCCTGATTCTACTATCAGACCATGCCTCGGTATCCTGAGAAATTTTTCTCTCCAACTCCCTGCCAGTGGTTCGGCACTGGAGGCTAGACCCATTACTTTTAAAAGACCAGAAGTATATTAATGCAATGACTGGCAGTATACAAGAATTCCGAAGTTTTAATGGGGGGGGGGGGGAGACACATCCCACCATATTAGATGGGAGGCGTTGAAAGCCTTTATTAGAGGGCAATCTATTGCCTTCTCTGTGCATAGTGCAAAAATGGCGGAGCAAGAGATAAATAAAACTTAGGACTAAAATTGAGGCCTGCAAGAATGCCCATAAATCGAAACCCACGCAGTCTCTCTATAGGGTGGTTCAGAAATTAAAATGGTGCTTCAACACGCTGAGCAGTGCCAAGGTTGAGAGAGTCACTCTATTAGCACAATCGGACCCTATTTTGATGGAGATTGGGGGGATACTAGCCTGGCAGTTACGTGGCGGGAGGGCAAAAAACTAATTGGGCAGATCCGTGACTCTTCAGGTCAGTTAGTTCAGGACCCTTTGGCTATCAGTGAAGCATTTGGGGATTTTACAAAACCCTCTACACTGCTGAAGTGGACCCACCCCAGATTAGCCCTTTTTTTGCAAAGCCCCTTGAAATTCAGTGAGGAAAAGGCTGATGCAGTGGACTCCCCATTACCAAAACCGAGGTAAGTGCAGCCATTAAATCACTTAAGAGTGGCAAGGCTCCTGGCCCAGATGGGCTCCCTATAGATTTTCTAAAAATATTTCATGACTCTGTACTGGATCCCATTTTCGACATGATAGTGGAGAGCCTGGCGGTGGGTGAGTTGCTCCCCTCTACATGGTCCGCTGTCATTACTGTGCTTCCAAAGCCCAGTAAAGACCTGATGTGGTGCACGTCCTACAGGCCGATATAATTATTGATGACGAATTATAAAATCTGGCAAAGACCCTTGCCTCCAGACTTAATACTATGCTCCCGGACCTCATTCATCTTGACCAAACAGGTTTTGTCAGGGTGCGGCAGGGAAAGCATAACATCTGCAGAACCTTGAATGTAATTCACAACTGGGGGAGCAATCCTAAAAAGCATGGGGCAGCAGTTCTGGCAATAGATACGGATAAAGCATTTTACCATGTGGAGTGGGGGTATCTCTTTAAAACACTCAAGAGGTGGGCATTGGCCCCTCCTTTTGATCCTGGGTTAAAGACCTCTATACTCTTCCCAAGGACCAGATTGCGGTAAACGGACAGATCACTTCTTCCTTTGACCTGGGGCGGGGAACGAGGCATGGTTGCCCTCTTCCCCCTATCCTGTACATGCTCTCCTTGGAACCTTTAGCCTCAGCGATCACTACACATAGTGATATTATTGGACAGAGGAGGGGGAACGTTGAGCACAAAATGGCATTGTATGCTGATGGCTTGCTTCTGTACTTGCAACAACCCTCTATGGATTTACCTGTGGTACACCAACTGATGGGGGAGTATGGGAGGCTCTTGGGACACAAGGTAAATTGGATGAAAAGCAAGCTCTTCCCAATAGGGAAACTCCAGAGATCAGCTTTAATAGCAAACCTGAGCGGGCTTCAGTTAGTTTCTAAAATAAAATATGTGGGGATACTGATTTCAAGTAGGATCAGCTCATTGTGTGCCATTAATTACAAGCCCTTAACACAAAAAATTGCTGAGGATTGCGATAGATGGCGGGGCCTCCCCTTATCTTTAATTGGGCAGGTGAGGGTAGTGAAAATGTAAATTTTGCCCAGATGTTTGTATCTCTAATAATGACTCCTTATAGCAGTGCCCAAGTCTCACTTTAAACATATAAATGTAATATTGCATAGGTTTCTTTGGCAGGGAAAGTCAGCTAGAATATGTAGAGCCATTTTACAACTGCCCCAGAAGGTGGGTGGGCTGGGTCTCCCACACTTCTCTTGGTATTACCTAGCTGCTCAACTTGCATACTTGCCTGTCGGGGGATGTACCCAGTTGTCTCTTAATGGAAGAAGGAACAACGTCTGGCTCCATGAGGGGGGAATGCTGGCTGAGGCCCTGTGGCCTGCGAGTATCGTGAAGGTGACCAATCCCTTTGCCAGCTGCTACACTGAAGGCATGGTTGGAGGCCCACACCCATATAAAACATACCCTGGCCCTTTCACAGAGCTGGTCTCTGCCGTGAAGATCAGAGGTGCCTGTTCAGTAACATTACTACAGAGGCTTCTACATTGGCGGCGCAAGGGGATAACTTCGGTGCAGCACCTGTATGAAGGGGGAGTAATATTAAGTTTTTCATACCTCTGTACCAAGTGGGCCTTACCCCGTGGTGATTTTTTTGTATTCCTTAAGCTAAAAGCAGATTGGGGGGAATCCCACGATTCCTCTAGCGGTTGGGCTCTGCCCTCCTCATTGGAAGAAGAGCTGCGTAGGCCACAGCCCAACAAAAAACCTTTAACTACCTATTACCAGATCATTCAGGGCTCGGACAGTGGCCCTCTGAGTAAAGTGCAAAAAACTTGGAGTAAATATTTGAATGTCTCTTGTGATGCCCAGTTTTGGAAACAGGCTAGTAGGCACTTTATGCACTGTTCCAACAGTAACAAGCTTAGACAAGTCCAATTAAATTTCATGTATAGAGCTTATATAACACTGGCCAGGCTCCATGCAGTGGAGCTACAGAAACCTAGCTCATGCCCCAAATGTTTCAGTAGTCCAGGTGACTTCATACATTTAGCACTATCTTGTCCCAAGGTTGCCCCTTTTTGGCATAATGTTCACCAAATCGTGACAGATGTACTGGGCTACCAGCCCTCTCTCACCCCTTCGGAGTTGCTCTTGGGAGCAGACTCCTGTCACCCCAGAGGAAGAACATCCATCCCCTTATGGTCTCTGGCCTTGGTGAATGCTTGGAAGACTATAGCACAGTCTTGGATGGCATCCACACCTCCTTCCATTCAACAATGGGTAAATAATCTTAAAGCATGTATGGCGTTGGAACGGGCTCAGTACACAGCACTGGGCAGGAAACATTTCCTGGACACATGGAATTCACTCTTCATGGCCATTGATCTAGGTCTGTTCCCTACATAAGAAAAAAAAAATCCCTTCTGTCGTACTGATTATTTATGACCCTGTGCTCTGGAATGGAAGGGTGCACCCCCTCAGCTGGATGATATCAATGTTTGTATTAATGTAGCTGAGGTGATCACTGAACAGAATGAACTCTTTAGCTAGTACCTTGATGTATTAGGCTAGTGCTTTTACAATCGCTGTCTTCATGTTTGTAATGCATTTGTGCATAGTAATCCAGAACTGCGACTACTTTATATACATATGTTTTCACGT
The DNA here is from genome assembly GCA_016271365.2 of Neoceratodus forsteri. Lineage (NCBI taxonomy): Eukaryota > Metazoa > Chordata > Ceratodontiformes > Ceratodontidae > Neoceratodus > Neoceratodus forsteri. The sequence goes on from CM057449.1 coordinate 487,025,443, forward strand.
GTAACCATGATTGTAACATCCTTTTTTCAATAAAAAAACCCAAAAGAATAGGCAGTACCATTTCAGGTGTATAGTTTAATGAATCCATGCAGGAACATATTATTAAGGTCCCTTTATAAGATATAATTAATTTACTAACAATAGGACAGCCGGGAAAAGTAGCAGTAAATAAAGAGATAAATAAGTAAATAAAGAATGGAGAAGTTCGGTCATTTAGTCCCTGATAAAAGTCTCATCTAGTCCATCTGTTTTGAAAGGCCGGGGCTTTTTGTTGTGAGCCAAATGTAAGTTTTTCAAACCCTTGAATATGTTGGACTATGTGAGTCCATTCCAATGTAACTGGTGGGTCATGTTGTAGCCATGTTTTAGTAATAGATTTTATGGCTGCTATCAGGAGAATGTGCCATACGTAGAGTGCTTCTTGACCCTTAAGTTGTGGGGGAGGGAGCCCCAGAAGTGTATATTCAGGGGTCAAGGGCTCTGTTAGAGCAAATATATTTGATATATAAGTAGATAACTCTTTCCAAAAGCCTTCAAGTTTAGGGCTGTGCAAACAAAAATGGGCATGTTTCTCTCTTTCTCTGCACCACAGCCTCTCCAACACATAGAAGCACCTTGTTTCCATTTGGTGTGGAACTCGGACCAAAAAATATCTGATCCTAATTTTCCAGGAAAATTCCCTCCAAACTGAGAAGGAGGTAATGTGCCAAATATTCTTCCATATTTCCTGCCACTGCTTGTCGGAAAGAGGGAGGTCAAGCTCTCTCTCCCATGTAAGCCTTAAGTAGTCCGCATTGTGAGCCAGTGCTAAAATCAATCCTTCGTATAAAAGGGAAATAGCCTTCTCTCCTCCCTGTGCAGCCTAAATTCTTTCAAAAGGGAATATCTCTTCAGGACTCTGAGAATGTAATTCTAGTGCCTGAAGTTGTTTGTTTACAGAGTCCCGTATTTGGTAAAATCTAAGCTTGTCTACAGCCCCCCAACCAAATCTTTGCTGTGCTTGCTCAAATGAGATGATTGTATTATTTTGTTGTATTTGCCAGGGCGCATTAAAGCCTCTTTCAGCCTGTGAGCTGTATCAAGTCTACCTACAATGGAAAAAAACTGAGGATTCTCTAGCCACCAGTGGTATTTCCAGAGAAGGGCCCTTTGGCTCTGCCAGAGGCACCTCTCTTCTATCCCTCAAGGATCACCCAAGTTTCGGGGGGAAGTAAATGCTTCGCATGTGTAAGGTGAGTAGGGCTAAACAGTAAAGTCGGCAGGAGGAGGGGGAGGGGTCTAGAAAGGTCCATCTACTTCCAGTGCGCCTGATAGGCAGGGTTACCCCAGAGCAAGGTCATCTTCATCTGGCCGCAGCCCAATAGTTGGGAAGGTATTGGAGATCCAGGCCTCCCAATTTCTTGGGAAGGACTAACAATTGATCTTACTTCGAGAGGGCTCGCCACCAGGCATCAGGACCCCCATGGGAAAATTTCTAGCTAGCAATCTCTGGCGGGGACCACCCCCACGTTAGCTGACCAGCGTCTGCCTATGTCAGTATAAAGGGGCAGTCCCCATGCCCGCCATCTAGTTCTTTCCCACTGTTGGCTTGCGAAAGTACCTCGCAGAAGAAAAGCACGACTTCTCGCCATTTTGGATGAGTATTTCCTCATTTTCTATTAAAAAGCTTAACATTTTTTTCTTTATTTTCTGTTCTAACATCAGCTGTGTATGTTGTGCCCGATGCCCTCTGAATCGCATAAAAACAAGTGCGACTCATGTGGATCCCAGCTCCTTCACAAGGATGGTCACTCCCTGTCTCTCTTCTGCCTAGGCCCTGACCACCGTGTGGAGGAGTGCGACCACTGCTAGAAATTCAGTTCGGTCACCCGAAAAAGGCGGCAGCAGTCCCTGGAAGCCCACATTTTAAAGGAAAAAGATGGCCTCCATGGAAAAAGAATTGAAAAAACTCAGGCAGACGTCGACCTCCCCCGAAGACTATCACAAGAAGAAGCGGGACAAGGAGAAGCATAGGGACTGGGATTCATTATCCCTAGCCCCCGTGACTTCAACTGGAGTCGCGGCCTTACAGGTATCTTTCCCTCTGGGGGATCGCTGTCTGACAGCCGCCTTGGTGGTATCCAAGCACGCGTTGGCCCCCTCATTGCGCTCGGGCCTGACAGGAGCCTCCGGGACAAAGGAGGCCTCCACTCCTGTTACGGCCACTTCTACCTCTCAGTCTACCAGTGTGAGTGGGTCCGATAAGTTGGGTTACAGCCCTGCAGTTACCCGCCCGGACAAGGCTACTAAACCGCTTGTTGGCTCCTCCAATGAACATCCAGCCTGCGACACCGCCCTCCCCAGGTCAGGCCTTGAGGTCACGTCTGACACCTGTGAGTCACTGCAGTGGATGCCAGACAAGCTGCCATCGAAGGCTCCTCCCTCCCCGCCGCCTCATCCTTTGGAGTCAGACCCTCTTCCCTGGCTGGGGTTGAGGATTTTGGGACGCTACCTCCATCAGGGGTGCCCCCCCCTTCGCCAGAGCTTCTGACGCCAGACCCAATGACGGTGACCCCTTCGTCTCCCTCCAGGTTATCAAAGCCTGATGGCCGACCCACCGCTCCACCATCAGTACCCACAGGGCTCGCCTTTCCGGACTCTCCTGTAGAACCTTCCAAATTGGCCCCTAGGCCCGCCGGACCGACTCCAGAACCATCCAGTTCCCTGTCTGGGCCACCGTCGGGTCCTTCCACCCCTCTAGGCCCCCAGGCGCCAGGATACCAGACACCGCAGTATCCAACGCCACAGTACCCGGAGCCACAGTACCTGATGCTGCATTTCCCAGCGCTGCAGTACCCAATACCACATTACTCGACGTCAGACTTTCTACCGTCAGGTTATGGGTACCATTACTACGGTTTCCCTAGTTACCCGTACCCAAGTCCCCCTCCTCCACAACTTCAGGTCGACCTGAAGGAAGTTCTGTCTTCTTGGTGGGCTGAGGCTTAGTCTCAGCTCACTACAGAAATAGGCAACCATCAGCTGATGCCGGATCCTATGTCAGACACCGTTCATCAACCAGTGACTCCTCCGCACTTACTGAAAGTTAGACCTGAACCTTCTGGCTCTCACCCTAGGGAGTTTCCACACCCTCTGGATATCCCCATACTGGTCAAACTCCCCCCTTCCCCATTCCGGAGGTCACTTCTTCTTTGGAGTCTTCAGACTCTGAACCCTGTGACCAGGAGATGAGCCCCGGACTCTAGAGACCCCTAAGCCAAGGACTCTCCTATGTCTCCCCCAGGATCCTTCATTCCTGGAGTTGCTTAAGAAATCCAGGCAGCTTACAAGTGGAAGTCAGTGGAGCAGAATCTTCAACAGCAAAAATTAGCCGTTCACCTGATCTCCCTGAGTCTTCACCCACCCTGATTCCTCCCTGGATCGAGCCTCACGAGGACCTTGTTTCCACTGTTTGGAAGCAACCTTCCTCACTAGCCCTTCCTCCCTGCAAGGCAGATAGACTTTACCAGGTTCCCGAGGGCAAAGACTTTCTGTCTTTACCCAAAAGTGGAATTTGTCGTTATCAGCGCCACCCACAACAGAACTGCTAACCCCAAACACATATGCTCCTCTCCTCCTGACAAAGAATCTAGGCTTCTGGACCAATACGGCAAGAAGATTTTTGCATCTTCTACCCTGGGCATTAGGGCCCTAAATTACGTGGGAAATATCGGGGTCTTCCAGAAGTCTGTTCTCAGTCAGGTCAAATCTAAACTGGATTCTCCCCCAGATTCTCAGACGAAGCAGGAACTGGGAGATCTGGTCCAGTTCATTCGTTCAGCTTGTAGGTACATGCTTCGTGCCACTTACGATGTGGTGGACACTGCAGGTAGAAGCTTGGCTTTCGCCGTAGGTTTGCAACGTCACACTTGGCTTCATATTTCAGGCATGACCCTAGAGGTGCAGACAGCTATTCAAGATGCCCCTTTTCAGGGATCAGTGCTAGTTGGCCGTGATGTAAAGGACATCATCACCGAGTTACAGGAGAAAGGTTTGGCATTAGTCGTACAGAGCTCCTCAAGGCCAGAAGCATCCCTTTCGGCACCAAAACTGACGTCAGCAAAGGCAAACACAGGCTCAGCATCCCAATAAATGCAGAGTCGCATCAGCGGCTAAATCCCCTGCTACCAAGTCTTGCAAGACTCCCGGAGCTGCAGCTGCCACTCTGCCCTCGGCTTCCTGACTCTCTGCCTCTCCCTCTTCTTTTGGTCCCTCCAGAGGAGCTGGTAGGGGGAAGAATTTCCTCTCATCTGCCGGGTTGGGAGAGAATAACATTGGATGCCTGGGTTCTCCAACTAGTGGCAAAGGGACACGCCATAGAGTTTACCCAGAAACCACCCCACAGACCCCCTCCCTGTCTTTATATCCTCCTCTTCACATCCCCTTGGTACACGAAGAAATCGGCTGCCTTCTTTGAAAGGCAGTGATAGAACCCGTCCCCCACCCCTTCTGGGGGACAGGTTACTATTCTCACTTCTTCTTAGTACCAAATAAATTGGGTGATCTGAGACCCATCCTGGATCTCAGTACCCTAAACCAGTATGTGGAGTACACAAGATTCAGAATGCTCTCCCTGCAGTGCCTTCTTCCGCTACTCAGGTCGGGTCTATGGCTATGTGCCCTGGATATGTAAGATGCCTATCTGAATATTCCCATACACCCATCCCACCGCAGATGCCTCCGTTTTTGTTTTCAGGGGGCACACTACCAGTTCAGGGTCCTCCCATTTGGTCTTTCCTCGGCTCCCCAAGTATTTACCAAATGCCTAGTGGTAGTGGCAGCCTTCCTGCGTACCCAGGGAGTTCAGATTTTCCCTTACCTGGATGATTGGCTCCTAGTGGCCATGTCCAGGGAGGGCATTCAGCATTCATTATCCCTCACCCTGGAGGTTTTCTCCAGTCTGGGTATCACAGTCAACCAAGCCAAGTCTCATTTGGTCCCTTGTCAATGGTTGCAATTCATCGGGGCAGTGCTGGATACGACTCTGGGCAGGGCCTTCCTACCCTTGGACAGAATCGAGACTCTGCAACTACAGGCTTGCTTCCTGTCTTCCCACAAATGGGTCACAACCCGGAAGGTCCTCCGCCTTCTAGGCCTTATGGCAGCGGCCATCCCAATTGTCCCTCTGGTGCGACTCCATATGCAGGTTTCACAGTGGATTCTTCGATCTCAGTGGGATCAATCCCAGGACGAACTGGATCACAAGGTCCTGGTTTTGGACCCGATAATCAGAGACCTGCAGTGGTGGACGCTGCAGGAGAACCTAGGTTTAGGGTTACCTTTCTGCACAGCCCACCCCACCCAGACTCTGACCACGGATGCGCCGAGTGCAGGTTGGGAAGCTCACCTAGGATCTCACAAGACTGAGGGGGGGAATCTGGTCTCGCATTGAGAAATGGCTACACATCAACGTTCTCGAACTGAGAGCAGTCCTTTATGCCCTAAAGGCTCCTCTTCCCTTCATTCTCCCTGGTCATCTTCTGGTACAATCAGACGACAAGTGCATAGTCTGGTACCTCAACGAGCAGGGAGGAACTCGCTCCTACCCTCTGTGCCGGGAAGCAATGAGAGTGTGGTATTGGGCATTTCAGCACAACCTGCATCTGACAGCAGCCCACGTGCCAGGCATGCAAAACACCCTGGCAGATTCTCTCAGTTGCTTGTCTACCAAGTCTCATGAGTGAGAACTCAAGCAAGAGGTGATAAACCAGATCTTCACACAGTGGGGGACTCTTCTGGTAGATCTGTTTGCCTCCCCCGACAATGCCAAGCTTCCCACCTTCTGTTCGCTTGCTCCAGGGTGAGACATTTTTTGGCAGGACGCGCTGTCTCTGTGTTGGAAGGGCAAATTCGTCTTTGCCTTCCCTCCCATTCCTTTAATTCCAAGAGTTCTAAACAAACTTCGAGCAGAGGGGTCGCAAATGATTCTTATTGCTCCCTTCTGGCTGAGGCAAGTTTGGTTCTCTCCTCTGCAACAGTTTTCAGAGGAGCCTCCTCTTCCTCTGTCGCAGGAATTGTTGACGCATGATCAGGGGACCCTGGTCCATCCAGGCCTAAAGTCACTCCACCTTCATGCCTGGCTCCTACAGACATAGCCATTGCTCACTTCGGCGTGTCCCCACTAGTTGCAGACATTTTGGTGGAAGCCAGAAAGCCTTCCACCAGATCTACCTACGCCATGAAGTGGAAGCAATTTTCCATTTGGGCAGGTTCCAAGGACTTGGAGCCTTTTTCCTGTCCAGCAGCCAGAATTCTGGACTACTTACCGGCACCTGTATGATCTGGGCCTTAGCTACTCCTCTTTGAAAGTTCATATGGCAGCCATTTTGGCCAACCACATTCCTTTGGGGGACAAAATGATTCCTCAGTTAGAGGTCTCCAAGACCTTCCTTAGAGGGGTCCTTCATTTTAGACCCCCTATCTGTAATCCTGCTCCCCCCAGGATCTTAATTTCATTCTGGAGAAGCTTACGCTGCCCGCCTTTGAACTGGCAGTGGAGACTGATTTTAAAATTCCTTTCCTGGAAGACTCTTTTTCTTGTGGTCAATACCTCTGTTTGAAGGATTTCTTAGTTTCAAGCCCTGATGTGCAAGATCCCTTACTTGATTTTCCACAGGGACCATGTGGCCATGCGTACAAACCCTAAGTTTCTTCCTAAGGTGGTGGCTGAATCCACACTTAACCAATCTATTGAGCTCCCGTTATTATTCCCGGCTCACTCGAATCATAGAGAGTTTTTTCTACATACTCTTGATGTTCATAGAATTCTGAGATACTGCACTAACAGGACCAAGGATCTCAGAAAACTGGATCAACTCTTCGTTTCCTTTGCACTCAAGAGAGAAGGCAATGTTATATCTAGGCAGTGCCATTCTAAGTGGTTAACTAAGTACATCACTTTTTGTTATGACAAGTACAAGACAACCCTCCTGGGTCAAGTCAGAGGTCACTCCACCAGAGGGGTAGCTGCCTTTGCTGCTTGTTTCAGGAATGTGTCAGCTGCTGAAATTTGTGCAGCCGCCATTTGGACTTCTGTCCATACCTTTACGAAGCATTAGTTTGGACGTTGCCTCTCGTTGCAGGGTGGGTTTTGGATTGGCTGTGTTGCAGGGACTTCTTTCATGAATCCCTCTCCTGCCTTTCTGACTGTCTGTGGATGATTTCTCCTCCTCCCTTATATTAGGCTTGTTCCAGACTGCTTGGAACTCAGTTCTATTTGTGAATACCTACTGCAAGAGCCCTCTCGAAGTAAGATAGAACAGTATGAACTTACCATAACAGTAGATCTTAGAGAGAGGCTCTTGCAGTAGGTATTGCTTTCCCTCCCAGGGCCGGTTTTAGGACTTTGGGGGCCTCCAGCAAACTCTGACTGGGGGCCCACAGACAGGGCTGGGGCCCCCCTCCCCAGTAATCTTTCTACATAGTATTTTAATTTCATACAATATGTGCCAATGCATACTTACATGCTATCACATTTGGAAGACTAGAAACAAGCCCACCATATTTCTAAAACTGACAAATTGTTTTCAAACTCGAAACAAAATGAACAGTACATTTTGGGGGTTGGGAAACACTTGAAGGAATAAGTACATACATGGGACATAGCTAATTTGGAATTTCTTACAGAAATTCATTAGAAAGACTCTGGTAAGCTCAATCCTTGCATTCACAATGCATCTTGAAAAAAGAGTGAGGAGGCACCTGTATGTGACCAGCCAAAAGCATCAACAAATTAGTCACATTCCCACCCAAAAGTGAGACTGCTCATAAAAGGTGCTTCAGTTTAGCATATGATGCAAATGTGCAAGTCCAACCAATAGCATAGTTAAGGAACCAGAACTCTCCTGCTTCATCCCCAACTCTGCAGCATTAAAGTCTGCATTTGTTTACATATAACTTAATATGCTTATTTGTTGTAAGTTGTTGGGGTTCTTAGTCTCATCATCCAGCTGAATTATGAATAAGCCTGACCACTACGGCAAAGTGACTACCTCCATCGGTCAGGAAAAATTATTCTGGTTAAAAATTGGAGAGGTTCTTAGTCTCATCATTCAGCTGAATTATGATTAAGCCTGACCACTACGGCAAAGTGACCACCTCCATCGGTCAGGAAAAAACTCTTTTTTTGTTTTATATCTTGCCCTTCAGAGGCGATGTTCTCCTGCTTTTAGTATTCTGGGTAACCACTCAGACTTTACTATTTAGGTAGTGTGCTCCAGCCAATAAGAGGCTCACAGGGTTTTAGTTGGGAGCTCACCAATTTGAAGAAGGCTACAATTCTCCTGCTTTCCAAACTGTATAAGGGATTTGACAAGCTCAACCCCTATATTTGTAATGAAATTGTGCATACGACTTTTAAAGCTTCAGAGGGACTTTCCGGACTTTTTTGTTGACAAATTCATCGATAAGGTGACTGTAAGGGAGACTTTTGCCAACTTCATGCTCAATAGACAGCACTGCTAGCCCAGACAGTCTTTCTTGGCTCATTGATGACCTCAGATAGGTTTTTATCAACTTAAGTTTTGAAAAACTACGTTCTGCTGTTGCCACAGTTACAGGTACTGTCAAAAAATGCTAACACACAAAAGACATTCACATAGATTTCATGTAGCGGTTTTGAAGGAGAAAATTTAATACCTGTATTGGTGACGTATCAGTCTTAAGCATTCCTGCCAGGTTCCTGAGTTCATGTGCAAGTTCATGAGCATCAAAGTCAGAGTGGTTAGTGGTTCTGTCTGTTAATTTTCTTTGAGGACCTCACATTGCTGCATCAGGTCTTCTATGGAAACACCATTTAAGCTTTTATGTTAGACAGAAATCAATATTTTAGCAAACTCGGACATTTGCTGAAAGCGCTCGCTAAAGGACATGAGTGTGGTGTCCAGCAGTGTGTTGAAAACTCAACTTGAATACTGCGTTCTGGGTCCTGCACTGTCTCATCCTGTCCTCAGTAATCAAATAGTCGCTTGACCTTTCTGTGCCTTGCCTGGCGGAATCCAGCTGGGGCATCCAGTTCTGCAGCAATCTTAGAGCCCTGTACCAATGCCTGTTCAAACCCACTCTCTCTGTACTTTTTAAGTATGTCAGTGGTTGAAGCAAGCACCTTCACACAGGTCGATGTGTCAAGTGATGCACTCTGTAATATCTTGCTTGCACGGTTGACTTCAAGCAGGACATCATACCAGATGACAAGACATACAATGAATTTGTATGACAGGAGTTCGGCACAAAGTGACGTTGCCTCTGCATATGCTGCAGCATCCTTGGTCACTACAGACTCTGCAATCTCCTGCAAAGCACTCCTAATTTCTTTGAGCTGATAGCGTAGTGCTTTACAGACTCTATCCGACACTCCACCAGTCTCAGAAAGTGGCTTTGGAGTTATCCGAACATTTTTCAGTATTTGCCAGTGGCCTGTTGATGCTGAGCAAAGATTGTAGACCTTCTGCAGGCAGCCAAAGAAAGAGACAGCATGCCTTGATGAATGGGCTCCATCGCTGATGATGAGATTCAGGCAGTGGCAGGCACAAGGCACATAAAAAGCTCTGCGGTTTAATTCTTTTATGCGAGCCTGCACACCAGCTCGTTTCCCTTTCATGTTGCTCCCATTATCATATCCTTGCCCCCGACAGTTGCTGATGTCCACATTATGTTGCTGTAAAGTCTGAAGAAAGGAGTCAGTCCTTCTCCAGTTGTGTCATTTACAGGTATGAACCCCAAAAAATGTTCCTCGATGGTGGCGACATTTTTCGAAACATCCACATGTCTAACAACAAGTGTCATCTGCTCTTGGTGGCTAATGTCAGGAGTACCGTCCAGGATAACTGAAAAATATCTGGATTGTTGTATCTGTGATACAATGGCCCTTACAATTGCACCTGAAATTAGTTTAATTATTTCATTTTGAATGTCCTTGCCCAAATAGTGGTCCATTATCTCCTTATTCTGAATCCGGCGTATATGTTCAGCCATGAGTGGGTCAAACTTTGACAGGAATTCAACCTGCCCCAAAAGTTTCCATTGCCTTGGGTATGAAGCAATCACTTGTGCCACGAGAAGCCATGTTCCTCTCAGCCAAAATTGAATAGTTGCTATGATCCGTTCAAGACTCCACGCCAGTGTATTATCTCTTTCTCCATCAGCAGCTGTCTCTTTTCATCCAGTGTCTGGCCACTCTTCAACCTGGTCTCCAGTTCCTTCCACTGTAACATGCTTGCTACATGTTCTGGTGCACGGTCATGGGAACTCAAAGCCTTGGACATTTCTCGCCATGCCCGATAACCTCCAGTCCGAAGAAGATTGTTTGAGTGTCCAAATAATTTGCAGGCAAAGCAGAACAGTGCATCCTTAGACACAGAGTTTGTCAACCAAGTGCGATTGACTCTCTCACCATGGGGCAGAGTGCGAAAATAATTTTCTGCAGTAAATCTTCTCTTCTTCTCATTTACTGGGAATTGTGGCAGTATGACTTGCACAGGTCCATGTTTCACAGATGACACTCTTACTTCATCCCTTAGTGTGTGTGGCCAGGTTCCAAGATCCTCAAATGAAATTTCGGAAGATCCGCTAAATCACAAGTGAGGTCGTCTATGCAGGTGGGCACAGTGTGGACAGTGGCAGGTGTGTTACTGGTCTCCTCTGAAGGCAGAACTCCTGGGATATTTGCAGGTGGTGGGTGCCGTATAGACAGTGGCAGGTGCATTCCTGGTCTCCTCTAATGGTAGAACTCCGGGGGTGATAGTTTCACAGGTGGACACCATTTCTTCCATTACAGCAGTTGCAGGAATGTCTGCTCCAGGTTCAGGTGCTCTTTCAAGATCAGCTCCGCTTCCTAGGCTTTGACTTGAGTGTGATGGGGTAGTAACAAAAAATTTCTCAATAGCACCTCTTTGCTGCTTTGTGTCTTCATTTCTCTGCTGCTGTAACTTTCTCTTTGCAGCTCCAGACAAATATGTGCGATTCATTTCTTAAAACTGAAGGAGGTAGAAAAAAAAAAAAAAATCCCATGAAATTTCTGCAGCAGAATTTGCAGATTTACTCAAAACATTTTTCACTTTTCCTTCCATTTAAGTGAAAGGTGACTACATCGGGCATTTTAATATTTCGCTTTGTGGATTCAGCAACACTTGCATTGACCTGCTCTGTGTAAAGGTTGCCATATATAGATGCCCAGGCCCTATGCCATACACTGAGATGGCCGCAGGCACAAAACAACTCACTGTGATAGACAGCACCTCCACCACACACACACTATAAGGATCATGACCCCAAAACACAGTGAGTGGGTCACAGACCAGACCAGACAGCCAGACAGAGACAGGTAGGACAGACTAGACCGACAGGACCGACAGACCAGACCGACCAACAGACAGACACTGGGAGTCCCTGGCCCCACACTGGGATGGTCATGAACCCCTTACTGGTATACTACACTGAGAGAGTCCGGGTCACTCGCACCCCAGGCTAGGATAATCAGCCTCCCATCCCCCCCCAAAGGAGCCATGAGGCTTTGCTGGATATTTTAATTTGGGTGGAAATGTGTTGATTTTGCTGGATACTACAGGTAATAGGAAGGCATGTATACCAGTGTGAGTGCAGGGGTCTGTGTGCATGTCTGTGTGAAGACATCAATCAAAGCTTTATTTTTTAAGAGCATCTTTCCAAAACCAAAGCGCTTTTACAATAAATCAAATACATACAGTAAAATTAAACATCCTAAAATCATGATATGTACTGTGTATTCATGTAAATAAAACAATTCTGAAAACCAATGTGTGTGGCTGTTCTTTCAGCAACTACACACCACAACTCAAAATAACACAGAACAAATCAGTAATCTTTGAAGGAAGCAGCAAGTCAGGCCTTAGAATGTGTGTTTGCAGTCCTTGATTATAGTTAAACACTCAGGAAAGTGGTGCGCTCAGGTTTGGTGGTGCCATCTCAAGCTGCCAGCCCAGCTGCACAAAAGACAGCACTCACTTGGATTTTTCCAAGATGCTCAGTGCATGTTTTAATCAGAACAGGTCCCTCACAAAATCAGCCTTGTGCTTCAACCTTTCAGCGGGCCTTCTAGAGGCATGTGTCTGGAAGGCCCGCTGAAAGGTTGAAGCACAGGGCTGATTTTTGTGAGGCACCTGCTCTGATTAAAACATGCACTGAGCAGCTAAAAAAAAAATGAATGAGTGCTGTCTTTCCTTTGCATCTATTAAGTGCTACAGTCAAGAAACCCCAAAATAAGTAACTAACACTAGGTTCTTGCCTTTACCTGCCATTTCTGTAGCAGAGGTAGAGCATCAAGCATCACTTCTAAATAGCTGGACAAGCTAAATGGAGAACTGCACTGAACCTGTAAGCAATTTCCACTGAAAAATGGATCCCCCAATAACCCACACCCAGGGCCTGGAGTACCTTATTGCGATTATACAATGGACCCATGTGTAAAATTAATTTAAAATATGTCCAATTGTGCTTTTTTTTTTTTATATAAATGCCATTTCGCAGCCATGGGTTGCTGTAAGATATACCCATGGTCATGCAATGTGTTTTGACCAATGAGGTTACAAGATTTTCATACCACATTATATAATTCTGGTTTGCACATTGCATGCAAGACCCATTTTAGTTTCGGACCCTTGGTTGGATCGCATCGATGACACAATTCATCCATGTTCTGCTATAAAATAGAACTTTGTTGTGGCTGAGAAATAAACTACAGAGTTGTAAAATGTCACTTGAACACTCAGTGTGTATGACAAACTCACTGAGATACCCAAGAAGTCTTTAGATATGAAACAATTACAGAATGTGAAAATATATTGAAAACAGCTTCTAACATACTAAAAGCCAGCACATTAGAACTGCGCATAATACTCAAGGTGGTAAACTGAGAAACATTACTTTAGATTCAGTGCAGTTCTCCTTTAACCCATTTAATATTCACCTGGTGTGTGATGTCTGTACAAGTGTATACCCAAGCAGCTGCAAATGAGTTCTAATAGAGCCTTAAACTATCTGCATTTTGTACATTGTCCTACAGATTATACCAGGTGCACATAGTAAAGAGCTGCTAATGAGCCCACAGCCACATGCAGTATTTTCACATTGTCCTAGTAAGGCCATCAGGATCACATAAAGAGCTGCTAACGAGTGATGAGTTGGCTGCTGTCACATTTCAGTTGTAAAAGTACACTAGGTCTGAAAACTCTAGAAACAAAGTAGGTCAGTGCCCCCCCCGGGATCATGCAACAATAAATTTTCAGCTTGGATTGGCATTGCAATTTACTAATTTGTTTTTAGAAGGAGTGGGGTCTCAGGGCTCTGCTGTGATGTCCCATCAGCTTGGTCCCCATGGCAAACTATATCTGCCTCAAATGCCTTTTCATATGGCAACAGCAGTCCAAAATAGACCCAAGGTGTAGTCAACCACCAGTGTGTAGATAATGGGAAAACCATACATCTCCCTTTACAGACCTTATCCAATGTTAACTGCTCATACTTGCTCAGTCACAAAACCATAAACTGTGTGCACCCCAAAGAGTGGTAAGCCTTTAGCCCTAGTCATTGAAACACAGCATGAGATAGCCAGATAAATAAAACCCTCATGCATATATTTGTATTGGTAAAACAGTGCCCACAGGGAGGGCTTTGATGTAGCGGCACTGCTTTTCATAGCGCTCCCCTACCCATCCACAGGACCTGACCGAGGAGTTACCTCTCCTAGGCCATTACACTTACATGCAAACATAACATCTCTTTTTAGATATAATATGGTGCAGTATTTAACATGAATACACACACACACACACACACACACACACACGCCCACCCACAAGCACAGCAGACCATGCTAAACAATCATATACTGCCTCTGCTTCAATGTAGGACCATTGATGGTGTAGTGGGCACAGTGTCCAACTTGATATACTCAAGCAACTATCATATAAATACAGTATATTACATATCAGAATAAAAAATCACTTCCTTAACTGCTGGGAGTGCTCCAACAAGTTGTTACACAATCTGTCATTTTCCCCAGACTGAGTCAAAATTACTTGAAGAGCAAGAAACAAACTACTCATTTATTATTAATAAATGTATAACATAAAAAATGCTCCTACTGATCCATTATTGTTCTATCTCTGCTGCTCTATTATGCTGTTGTCTCCTTTCTATATGTGCCTGCCGCTTGTCAACCAGAGGCTAAATTAATTCTTCACCTGAATTAATTTAGCCTCTGGTGATACAGATAGGGCATACATAGAGAGTAGCGCATAATAGAGCAGCAGAGACAGAACAATAATGGATCAGTAGGAACTTTTTTTGTAATTCTAGATAGACAGACCTACAAGACAGTAGGATAGACACCACCTTATCTGGCTATCACAGTACAGTGACCCTCACTACTATGAACCTCATTATAATGAACAACTGATTGTTCCGACCCATACCTCAGTTTCTATTTTCCAGCAAAATAGTCTAAAAATCATCAAAAACTTTTGAAGGATGTTTCATTTGCCAGTCTACAGTGAGCCACGAAATACACTAAAACTAAAAAGTTAATTACACATATTCCTTTGCTTTCCCAACAAAGGCTCTATACACTTGACTGTCAATAAAACAAAAAGTAAACTTCCTTTGCTTTCCCAACCATGCCACATTTGATTCTCAATAAAAGAAAAAGTGAACTCAGTAAGTTGCCTTTGGTACCACCACTTGCCTTGCCCTAGCATGCCACTGACCAGTCTATCCAAAATGAAGCTTTACTATCTTCGGCACCTAGGCAAGGTAGCGGTGGCACTAATAGCTTGTCACTATGGTAACCCACCTCTGAAGTCTGTCCCAGTCAGTGACTCGAGAATAGCTTCTGCCTGCAGGATACCTAATGTATGTCTCCAGCAAGGCTGTATTGCTCTGGCAACCACCAGTCTGTTCAATTCACACTTTTGTATTTCTTCAGCACCAAGCACCTACATGTTTCCACAGGAGACCTACTACATTAATGCCTTTGGCTGCTACAGTACTAGTAAAGGGGTAGTAAACATGCAAAGCAAATACTGTCAGAAGCACTTAAAACTAAGATCAACAACCAGAAAATATTTAAGTTAGGTACAAAGTAAGTACCATTGTACATATGATACAGCCTCCCCATGCTGAGCTTCACCAACAAATTCACTGACTGTATTACCTACCGAAAAGGAAGAGAAGGCACTAGGCAAGGCAAGGTACTGCTGGTCTCCCGGAATCCTTTCTGTTCTCACCGGCGTCACCACAACTGCAGGCAGGGTCACCTCTGTCAGTGAGTCGCACGATGGCTGTGTAGCAATCTCTCGACCGGACTAGACTGGTTGGCGGTACTGTAGTCGTGCCTAAACTAAACTATATGCTGCTGCTTTTTTCTTAAAAAAGAAAAAAAGTAATTACAGCTCAACTTAGCAGCACTGGCAGAAGTACTGGGGGGCCCTGTATCAGTGGTGGCGGGCCTGGATGAACTGCTGGACGGTTCTGTAGCTGGCTCCAACTGGGTGGGTGATAGTCCTCCTCCTCTCTGCTCCTCAGACTAGCGACTGCAATCCTCTTCCTCAGGTTTCTCCCCGACGCTCTGGAACTGGTCCTTGGCTCAGTTTGCTGTGATTCCAAGAGTGCCGGAGGGTTCATTTTTATGGTGCAGCTACGGACCTGAGTGGGAACAGAAATGTTCAGGTCCCAGTGGGAGGAGGTGTGATATCAGGAGCAGACAGAGTGGAGCCCTGCGATTGGTTCACCACACCACGTCCCACGTCATCATGTGCAGCACAATAAGGGGATGTAGGGAAACAAGAAGTAAGGAAGCTTAGTGTAGCATTTACATTTTTGAACACGGTTTGGACAACACAGGAGTCACAGCCTCCAGGGCACAGCCGGGAATCCACTGCCAGGGTCAGGAAATTGGGTATTCTGCAGCGTCGCTCGCGAGTCTTCGGTTGACTCTTCTTGAGAATGGAAATGGTAGGAATTTTTATTTTAATACAGCCATACAGGGGTTCCCTTGCCTTATCCTTATCAACTTTGGTTTATGTTGACGTCCGACTGGCTGCTCGTTGCTGTACAGGGGCCCACACTTTTTAGCATGTGACTTTTGTAGCGTCTTGTTTTCTGTGTCCTGCAGTTGGAGCACCAGTCTGTCCCAAGGGGCCCGCTGCCAGTCCCGCCGCCACCGCGCTCATTACATTGGGGGCCTCCCGCGGCCGCGGGGTTGGCGGGTGCTTAACGCCGGCCCTGTTCCCTCCCTCTGTTTCCCTGAGTTTTTCTCTTCTATGTAAGGGGCATTTCCTCTTCTCCTGTCATGCCTTACGGCCTCTGGCGGGAGAACTGAATGGTGGGCGTGGGGACTGCCCCTTTATACTAACATAGGCTGACGCTGGTCAGCTGATGTGGGGGCGGTCCCCCACCAGAGACTGCTACTTAGAAATTTTTCTGTGGGGTCCTGATGCCTGGCGGCTTAGTCCTATTTGTGAATACCTACTGCAAGAGCCTCTCTCGAAGATCTACTGTTATGGTATGTTTTTACTTAACTGTTCTTTGTTGCAATCGAGGATGTTTATATTGTCAAACAGAAGAAAGAAGATAGGATTGCAATAGTTGTAAATCCTTAACAGAAACTAAATGGGATACACTGAAAAAAGAAGCCTAGGAAGGGCGTTCATTTTCAAAGCTTGCACCCTATTATACAACGTCAATGGCAGAAGATGCCATCTTTGTAAATCCGTCTTAGTTGAGCAATTAGTGGGGTATAATATAGGTCAAATAGGTGGGAAGGGTTAGTTGCTATTTGTATGCCCAAGTTTTTTTTAAAGAAGAAGGGTCCCACCCACTTCATGGGATAGGCCTGATGAATATTCAAAGGGATGGCATGATTGAAGACCAGCATTTCTGTTTCTGGGCATTTAATGTATAACCAGAAAGGGTCAAAAACCATACAGCTGTGTAAAGAGGGCCGGTATGGGTGCATCTGAATGTGTTAAAGAAACCAGCACGTCATCAGCAAGTGTATTAACTATACACACACCCTGGATATACTCTTGCTGCCTTATGCTTTGGGCCAAAGGCTCTATATATAGGGTAAAGAGCAATGGTGAGAAGGCAGCCTTGATGAGTGCCCTTCCCTAAAGTGAACCCAACAGAAATATGACCATTTGCCCTAACAAAGCCCTGGGGTTTATCATATAACTTAAAAAGAAAATAAACAAAAGCCTGAGGAAACCTGAAGCCGGCAAGGACCGCTTTAAGAAAGGCCCAGGAGACCTTGTCAAAGGCCTTCTCAGTGTCCAGGCTTAAATGCAAGGCAGGTTGTTTATGCTGCTGTATATGATCTATTATATATGCTGTATTCCTAATATTGTCTTGGGCTTGGCGCACAGGGACAAAACCCGATTGATCTATGTGAATTATAGTTGGAATTATATTTTGAAAGCGTCCATCAAATATAGATGTTAAAATTTTATAGTCTGTATTAAGGACGGATATGGGACTGTAAGAGGCACAATTTGTTGGGCGCTTACCCGGCTTCACGATATCAGAAATAATAGCCTGATTCCAAGAAGGGGGAACCCTTCCCTCCGTACTCAACGTATATGAGAAAGTTTTGATTGAGAGGGGCATTTGCTCTCCAAAACACTTATAAAACTCTACAGGGAGTCCGTCCGTGCCTGGACATTTCTTGTTTTTTAATTTGCCTATCTCAGCAATGACCTCTGCCAGAGAAATTGGTGCCAATAGAGGGGCAGACTGCTTTCTGGATAAGGAAGGGAGATTTAAGGAAAGTAGAAAAGTCTGCATCCGAGTCTCGGGTACTGGAGGGGCTGGAGAGTACAAGGTGGTGTAGAAGCGCTTAAAGGCATCTGAAATATCAAATATTGTATGCAAAAGCTTAGGGGTGGAGGGAAGTCTAACGACTGTAATCGAGGCTCTCGCCAGTTGAATCTGAAGGCGACCAGCTAACAACTTAGCAGTGTCAGTGGCTCAGTAGGTAGCACACTTGCCTGTGAGGCCGTGAGATCAGAGGGCTGTGGGTTCAGTTCCCACAGCTGGCACTTGGGTTAATATCCCAGTACTGACACTGTAGTGCAGCATGAGAGGGGTGCTGCAGTTCTGAGGTGCCGTCTTTCGGATGAGACGTTAAACCGAGGTCCCATCTGCTTGGATTGGTGGTAGTTCAGGTGGATGTTAAAGATCCCATGGCACTTATTGAAAAGAGTAGGGGAATTTTTATTGAAAAACTTGAAACAAAATATGCAAAATTGTATTACAGCATACAAAATCATAATGAAATAAAAGCAAAAAACAGCATACATTAACTACAAACAGAAAATATCCACAGTTGTACATAACCCCTTTCCCATCCCCACTAAAAGAGTAGGGGAATTTCCCCAGTGTCCTGGCCAAATTTCCCTCATTCACTAAAAATACCACCAACAGCTTAATCTGTTTCAAGGTCATTTGGCATTCATCTGTATGCCCCTCCCCCGGGTCGTGCCTGAAAATAGGCAGGATTTGTCTAGCGCACTTAGCCAGTTAAAAAAAAAACTAAACTAAACGTCAGTGAACGTGGCCTGCCATCATACTGTAAAACTTTTGCCGGAGGAATAGGAGTTTTTGCTCAACATAGTAATCTAGTAAATTATTCAATTCTTTTTTCAACTCCTGAAGTTCCTTCCCCCTCACCTTGTCCGCTTTCAGTTTTTGCAAGTCTTCCAGTTCTTTTATGTGTGCCAACAGAGTCTCCCTCCTAGCTTCCCTCAATTTCTTTTTTCTGGCAGAAATTTAAATAAATTTCCCCCGAAGTATTGCCTTAAGAGTATCCCAGAGTATAGCAGGACTAGTGTCAGAGGTATCATTATCCTTTAGGGCCTGTTGCATAGTGTCCGAAATCTGTTTTTGAACCTCCATATCCCACAAGAGAGAAATATTTGAACACCAGAACGTATTCTTTTGAAAACCTCACACTTTTATTTTAAGAAATTTTAAGAAATAAAGAGGCATGATCAAATGGGACAAAATCACCCACCCACGTCCAAGTTGCTTTATATGCCATTTCCTGGGGGAAAAAAATATAAGCAGTTCTAGAGTATATGCGATGTACCTGAGAATAAAAAGAATAATCCCTTGTTTGTCCATTTAAATATGTCCAGGAGTCTATATATCCCCGTTCCTTTATCAGTTTAGCTACCTCCCGGGCAAGTTGGTGCTCTCTCCTGGGAATTTGGGATGTAGTATACAGTCTTGGGTAGAAAGTTAAGTTAAAATCCCCCACATATAAACTGTTCTTCACCCCATTCTACCAGGGTAAGAAAAAAGGAACAATGTAAATTAAAATCTGATCCAGGGGGAAAATAAACAGAGGCAAGGGTTACTAGTGAGCCATTGAGTCTACCCTTCATGAGGACATACCTGCCATCTTCATCAATCAATGTATGTAAGCATTCTAAAGAAATTCTATCAGGTATTAAAATAGCTACACCTTGTCTTCTGCTGCCTTTGTAGGAGGCTGTAGCAACATGGGCAAATCTGAACCGCTCCAATTTTTTATGTTCCTGCATGGATAAATGAGTTTCTTGGAGTAAAGTCATGTCTAAATGTTTAAGATAGGATAACACCTTACTCCGTTTAATTGGACTTGTAAGACCATGTACATTATAGGAGCAGATCGTATACCCTTTAGCAGCCATTATCAAGTGTCATATAATTCCAAAGAATGAGTACATCTTACCCCTCTGCAGATCAAAGAATCTACTAAGTCACATAGCTTATAAATGTAGGTAACCAGGATCATCAAAGCACACTCAGAAAAAAAGCCAAATACTGAAAATAAAAACCAAAAAACTAGCCAACAGGGCTAAACTTTGTACAAAAAGTCAACTTCCAAGGTAGGAGGTCCTTGGGGAACAGACCTCTGGTCCCACCCCATTATAAAACAGGACAGGTAGAAGAGGAGATGTACTGCCCTCCATCTTGGGGGGGGGGGGCTTCTGGAGTCTTACTGAAATGATAGGCTCCTAGACACCAAAAATGGTGCAGTGTTGTGTGGGTCACAGAGTGTGGGGAAAGTAGCCAGTAATCGCCATTAATCACATTCCCCCTCTAGCTGCGGATGCAAGTCAACATCATGTTGCAAAATAGAGGAATAAAATCCAAAGAAAAGTGGAGTAAAAAGAAGGGTATAAGGGAAACAAAACAGTAACTGGAGGCTATCAGCATCTAGTTCTGCCTTCTTTCATAACTACTTATCTGGCAGACCATTATAAAGAGTAATAGTGGTGGTGATTTGGGGGGGGGGGGGCATTGCCACCAACAAAGCATTTCAGCCAGCTATTATCACTGTAAACAGGGGTGAGCGGACCAGTTCAAGGCTCAGAAGAAAAAAAAAAAGGAATGATAACATTTGTAAAATAATTATCCAGTGGGTCCCTCTGCAGGGAGAACATTAAGTTACAACAAATAACCAACCATGGGTTTCAATTGTCCACCTGCAAACAGAAAGCTAAGGCTGTTAAAAACAATTTGATAGAGGGCAACCTAGCAGTATAAGACATGACCTTCCTCAACCTACAATGGATAGCAGTGAAAATTCACCCTAGTTAAATCCCACAACTTAGAGCTATTCATATAAATGTATAAAATAAAGAAAGTGTGCATCAGTTCTAATGCTTCATAATATAAAGAACAGTGTCAACAAAGTAACCTCAAATTCTTTTTCACAACCCCAATCCCCATTAAACCGAATAGTGTGAGAAATTGTCTCCAGAGTACAAAGCAGTTTCAGCTTCATAAAGAATGTAAGAATACTCTTTTACAAAGTAACAGTAACTGCTAAAGTCCGTTTTGAACCAAACTGAGCAATTGCAAGTTCTCTGTAGAAACATAGTAGAACTGTCCACCTTTACTGGGAATTTGGTTGATGAAACATAGCGCAGTAAAAGAAAAGTTCTAGGAGTCATAAAGAGAGAACTTGCAGGCAAGGGAAGTTATAGCCATTCGGACATAAAAATAAAATTATGCAACAAACTCACTAAGCTCGATGTAGCAGGCAGTTCGAATAGAAGTGTAGTAAGAATTACCTGCTGCAAGGAAGCAAAGCAATACTTCTGTTAAACCAGCAGTTGCCTCAGCAGATCTCAGCGCTGTTTGTGCAGTGTCCATAGCCTCAGTGCAAGCTTGTTTCTTTAAAAGGGTCTGCACTTACTGCATCGCTGTCGTTGAGGCACAGGTCAGGATGCATAGGAAAACCAGGAGCAGTTGTAAAATTCACAAGTGATTTATTAATAACAGTAAAATAAAAAAAAAATGTTCAGTATAACTATTTGCAAAGGCAGAATAAACAGAGAAAGTCCATCTGGGTTTCTTCTCAATTTCCAGTCTGTCTCTCTATCGCTCTCCCTTGCAAAACACTGCAGCTCCTTTTTATAAGTCTATGCAGGAACTCATTAAGAAAATAGCATACTTCTCACACAGTGTTCTTGTATGTTTCCAATGTTCTTGTCAGTTTCAGCAGGTGCAGCAAAAAGAACATTGTGGCCCAGAACTGACTTTTTGTTTACATCTTCTGCAAAAGGCTTAAAAATTGCATCTCGGGTTAACCCCTTGAGTTCTAAATAGCTTTGTAGTCATTTCAACAGTATAACTATACAGTTTTAGCTTTGCAATCATTTCAACAATTTAACTAATATACAGTTTTATCAATTACAGTTCCACAAAAAGATTCACATATGTTTTTATACCTGCAGATATGCAAGGGGGAGAAAAGACAAAAACAGCAAGTGAGGGAAGAAATATAGTGAGAGGCAGAGAATTGCCAGACCGTCTGGGTGATCAAGTCCTAGGTCTCATGAGAAAATTTGGTTGCGCAACCAGACAGAGAGGAGACAGAAAAGGAGAAAATAGAACAGATCCTTGCATTTAAACTCTTTCTGCATAACAACTTGAACAGGGCCATATTCAACCCTGTCACATACCTCCCTCCTTAAGAGGGAACCCATTTTACAAAAACAGGTTTCCAAAACTTTCTTTTAATTATCTTCTAGCATTAGCTTATAACTCTTACAGTTCTATGCATGTGCAACATAACAAACAGTGAAGTTTAAACTCACACATCTGTTTTTTCAGCCTT
The DNA here is from genome assembly GCA_016271365.2 of Neoceratodus forsteri. Lineage (NCBI taxonomy): Eukaryota > Metazoa > Chordata > Ceratodontiformes > Ceratodontidae > Neoceratodus > Neoceratodus forsteri. The sequence goes on from CM057449.1 coordinate 487,047,623, forward strand.
CAGAATTCTCAATTCCAGATCCATAGCTTGACAGAAAATCAGCATTGACATTCTCTTTCCCAGATTTGTGCATCACTTTAAATTTAAATGGCTGTAGTACCAGGTACTGCTGTGTGATTCTAGAAGGTTTATCCTTCATTTGGTTAAGCCAACATTTCAAGTTTCAAGTTCAAGTTTATTGCAGGAAAGCTCCATTGAGCAAGCTCATTCACAAGGAGGTCCTGGGTGCATGGTTACAACAAATATACAATGCAGGCAATAACATAACAATACATAAATGGCGGACCAGGTCCTACAAGGTACATTGGTAAACAGTCCTGGGTGAAAAACAAAAAACAAAAAAATATTTAGTACAAGTTGTTTAAGGAAGGCGGTGTAGTGAGAGCAAACTAAGGAAGTAAGGAGAAAGCTAGGGAGGGAGTTTAGAAACAGTTACAGGTGTCCTTTATTTTTGAAGCCACCATTTTTTTTGAAGAAATTTACTGAGACTACACTGGATAGTTTCAGAGTGGATTGCAGCTGGTTCCAAATAGTTGGTAGGGTACTTGAGAAGGCTCGTCTGCCAAAGGAGGTACGAGTCCTAGGTGCGTCGAGTAGGATAAAATCTGATTTCCTAAGGAAATAAGAGCTGTGGGCAGTACGGATAAGTGCTACTAAATAGCTTGGTAATTTATTCAGAAGAAGTTTTAGGATCCAGATGCCAGCATGGAAAGTGTGTCTAATGGTAAGTGAAGTCCAACCAACAGCTGCCTATAGTTCGCAATGGTGGGTTCGGTAAGGGTAGTTTGTAATGAAGTGCAGAGCGCGGTGATAGAGAATGTTCAATTTGTTTAGGTTAGTAATTGCTGCAGAAGTGTATAATATGTCCCCATAGTCAAGTAAAGGGAGGAAGGTGGTCTGAACAAGCCTGAGTCTGGTTCCCAGGGAAAAGAGGGAGGGACCTATTTCGGAAGAAGAAGCCTAGTCTAGTCTAGCTTTTAGTCTTCTGGACAGGTTGTCAATGTGCTCGTTGAAGGAGAGCTTGTTGTCTAACTAAAAGCTGAGGTATTTAAATTTAGAGACAACTTCCAGTGGTTCACCTAGGCAAGGATGGCATTAAGGTTTTGTTATGGTGTGCTCCTTTGAAATTTAGGAGCACACATTGACAAAATAAGGGCCCAAAATATGTGCTCCTGCCTGGTGAATCTGTGCTCCTACTCACTTGAATGTTTTTTTTTTTTTTTAAGGTAAGTGAATTAAAATCATTTTATAGTATTTAGGAGTGCCCTACATCCAGCCAGACATCCACGCCTGTCACCTACCCACAAAGGCACAGCCTCATGTCAATCTATGAGACCTGGGACTATAAATAATAATGGCCCACAGGAGAACTGGTGTGGTCATGGTGCTATCCCATTTAGATCCCAGTGAGTCCTACTTATATCACCTTTTGGGACCTGTGTGGTCTGTCTTCTGGGCAGGGCTATATCCGCATAGTGCAAAGTTTGTGCTACACCCTCAGAACCCAGCCATATTCAAACAAAAACAGTTAGTGTAGTGAGAACTGCCACTGTTGTGTCAGGGACTTTCGCACCCTGGCACCAACTGCATTGCATGCTTGGGATGGGCTGCCTGGCAGTGAAGTGGTCAGTGAGGCCACCAAAAAAAAAAAGGGACCAGGCTTTACTTTACATTTAGGAACAGTCTGGGATTAAGACAGAGTCCTCTTCTCTGTACAGACAAGAAAAGCAGGGATCGAAATTGGCATCATCCCACTAGCCAAATGCTGGTAGATTTGGTATTGGGCTAGTAAGATTTTCCCTCAACTAGCCCTGGCCTATGGGCTTGTACTAGAGAAGGTAACATTTCAGTAAGTATTAGTACACCCAGCTGGGCCAGAGGAAAAGATGGTAGGGAGGACTAGTTATTTTTCCTAGTCACTAGCCCTGCTGGCTAGTGACTGCAAAATATAATTTTGACCTCTGGAAAAGCTCATTATCTGCAATACAGAAGGACATTGTTCATAACACAGCTTTCCTGTTTGGAACGAGAAGGTACACTAAAAAAACTAGCCTCCCCTACTCCCCCTTGTAAAAGCCTTCTACAGACAGAAACTAGCAATTTCTCAATTAAATACTGTACTAAAACAGGAATGTCAGCCATGCACAGACACATTCTCAGTCTTAATCTCACAACAGTCTGCTCTACCTTTCTATGCAGCCACATTATTAGTTCATGACCAACGACCTGTGAGGGGAAAGGCAAAGGTTAAATGTTTGGGATTTACAGAGAAACAAAAATATTTTGAGGGCACAGTTGTGGCTGCAGTGCAGGGCAGAGTAGTTGGGGGAGGTCGAAGCAAATCACATCCCCAGCAAACTCATGACAGATTGTTCCATCTTTCAGCAGTCGGAGGTTAAAAATAACCAGCTTGTCATGCCACCACCATATCAGCTTGATACAAGTCAAGTCAGATACAGAAAATGACAGTCAACAGCTCACAAAATAAATTTGTGCAAGGTACAGTGCAGTCCGTTCATATCCAAGAGGGGGTCTGATCAAATGGGATGGAGCAAAGCACCATGTCCCCCCTCCCTCACTGCAAGTACTGAGGTCCCTTGTTTCCTCTGACCGGCACCAAGAACAGAAATTGAAGTAGGGCATAATCACAAATCCTGACTCCCTCCCATTACCTTATACAAATATAAGACGACCAGTGCGAGTAATGAAACTTACATGGGGGGGTCATCATCTCCTGCGTGCTATGCAGTCTGCTGCGCCAACTCCCGATGGGCCATTCAGACTGCCACCAGCCTCTTCTCAATCTACACTTGGTAATTTGCTGCCTTGATGCACGTGTGGTGGAAAGAAATCAAAGTAAGTATTGTCCCAGACCCATGCCATGTCCGTAAACTGCTTGTCACCACTGGCTCCATGCCGCCTGTTCTGGCACTGCCACAGTGACCGACCAAACCGCTCATGACCCAATGACTCGAGTTACTACTACTTGATCATGCTGCCTGTTCTCGATGCTGCACTGCCGAAAATTACATTGGGTGCCAATAACCTTTGCTAGGCCCACTTGCAGGCAATGCAACAAGATGGCAGAGGTTAGGAGCCTTAAAGAGAGCTTCCGATTGGTACATGAGGCACATAGACAAAAAATAAAAATGGAGTACTAAATAGGACAGGCCAGGGTGCAATTAGTGACCCACCCAGTCCCAGGCACCGATCCTCCCGAGCCAGACCGCCACTGCCATACAGGCCTCAAGTTTAACACAAGATTACCGAGCATAAGCTATACATACACAGTGGAAGGGTTAAAAAAATTAAAAACAGTGCTTTTTTTCCAGCTGTCTAGAACAGGGAATGAGGAGTAGGAATGGAGAACAGGTGACTACCCCGGCTTCAGTATGTTCGCGGTTCCAAAGGAACATTATAGCAAGTCCAATTTCATTCCGATGTCACTGCAACATCAAATATCACAGCGGAGGTCACATCAAGTTATGGAGCAACAGCATAAAAAGTTGATTTTCGTCCACCCTCAGTCAGCGCCCGCCATGATGCGAGCATATTCAGATTAACATGCTGGCTACTAGGGCACCACATAAACACAAAATAAATAAAAGCCTTCACCAGTTGCTTTTTTTTTTTTTTAACTGCAGACCAGAACCGGACACAGTGAGAATGACTGGAGAACAAGCAGTCCCCCATTGGTTTCAGTACCTTCACAGCGCAATTTCAAAATTATTATAAAATATAGCAAGACCACTTTCTTTCTTTCTGATCCAACTTCATATTTCAGCGTACAGGTCAAATCTCAACTTCAGCACAATAATAGAGTGGCACGCAGCAGCATGAAAGAGTTATTGAGATTACACAAACATGCTCACGGTTGCAACATAAACGAAAATTGCGACTTCCACAACTTTTAGGGAAAAAAACAGATTTTTTTTACATACATAAGAGGTAAAGCCTTTACTAGGAAAATCAACCTACTATTTGTTGTTGAAACTGGAACGAAATCACCTGCGAATGAATGTGCTCCCTAGGTTTTTATACTTGTTTCAATGCATCCCACTCTATGTACATAAATCAACCTTTCAAACATGGAACAAAATGCTCACGAAATTCATCTTGAGTTCCAAGAGGCCCAGAATAAACTTAAGAATCCTCCAAACACACCGAGAAAAAGGTGGACAATCCCTCCCGGATCTTGAAGATTATTTCCTGGCGGCTCAATTAAAAAATTCCACAATGTGGTCTAACCCCAATTTCTCCACGGGATGGCAACTCATGGAGAAAGAAGAGAGAGGGACAGGGTTACAACCCCTGGAAAGCAGATTGCTGGTCTCCAGTATAAATAGATGTCCACACCTGTGTCTGACCTCAATTAGGGACACAATAAGATCAGTCCACAGAATATGGCAGAAATATAAACTTAAAAATTCCACCTGGCCCTTAAAAAGACTAGCATGGGACCCAAATTTTCAACCTGGATGTCTAGATAAGGGGTTTCACACATGGGAGGGGAAAGGCCTGAGATGTCTGTCACAATTCTGGCAGGGAGAGACTTTTCTAGATTTCGAATCCCTTAAAAATAAGTATGGTCTGCAAAATACAGATCATTTTAGGTACCTACAGGCTGGAAACTATATCTCCACGCTAAAGAAAAAAGACATGGACTCAGTTAGGGCCCAACAGATCCTTAGGGCCATCCAGGAAAGTAGTGGAGCTAGTAAGCAAAGAGGGAGGATCGCCTTTCTTTATAAAGCTTTATCGATGCTGAAAGGGAACCCACTTAATAAAATAAAAATAAAATGGAGGGAAGAAGCTCCCCAGGATTTAGGAGAACTTAATTGGGAGCGAATATTTTTCTTAACTAAAAAAACGACTCAGTCACCGTACTGGCAGGAATTCTCGTGGCGAATTAAGATCCGCTACTTCCTGACTCCTCATATAATAAGTAAGAGAGATCCAAATGTCACAGCTCAATGCTGGAGGGGTTGTGGGTCACTAGAGGCGGGACATTTACACATTTTCTAGTCCTGTGATGTTCTGCTGACCTTTTGGGTTGAAATTACTAGGGCACTTAAAGAAATATTTCCAGCGCAGACGCCACTAGAGTGGCCTATGATGATTTTGGGGCACCCCCCCCCCCCGAAGAGATACAGGATATGGACTCAATGTACCTCTGGTCCATATTAATGACAGCAGCACACAAGGCCATCATGAAAAGGTGGCTGACCCTACCCCACTACACAGGAGTGGATAAGGATAGTAGGCACGATATCAGAACTGGAAGAACTCGCCTATAAAATTAACAGTCGAACTTCCACTTACTTGAAAAGATCGACTAGATGGGAGATTTGGCGATCCTCCAATGAAACAACACCTGAATGACCAATGGTTTGTCCTAAGGCAGAAAAGGGGAGATTCACTGCCAAAAGGGGAAAAGTTAGAGGGGCAGAAAGAATGAAATTGAAACTGGAGGGGCGGGCTGTGATCTGACCTAGGTTAAAGGGAGATGTTGATCAATTTCCTGGAAATTAAAAATAAAGGAGTCCTTGCTGCTACAGGTAACAATAATATAGTAACTATTGAAGTATTGAGATAACAGAGACAAACTATACAGAATATTCTAAGAATTAATTCATAACATGAGATATGTATGGATATTAATAGAATGTACAAAAATGATGTACCTGCTTGATGTTAATAAACTTGAATTAAAAAAAAAAAAGAAACTGGAACAAAATATCGAATGCTGGCTGGATAAAATCAGTGCACCTTCACTGCACCTTCTCATCTCTCTCTGTGCTCTGTTTTCCCTCATGCTTGCCGCGCTCACTTGAGTATTACTAGGAGTTTACAGCCAATGAACAGTTTGCCCAACCCACACCAGTTTGATTGACATGGAAAAAAGCCAGTCTGTTTCTATAAAACTCCCGCTGCAAAAATGCACACGTCCCTCTTCATTTTGTACTCGGTACTAATTAGAAAAATGCAAATGACTTAGAAAAAACGTTTCTGCTTCATTCTTAAAAAAAAAAAGAACCAGGAACCAGTTGCGATGCCCTTCGCTCGCCGTGCTGCTAGTTTACAGTAGGAGCACAGATACAAGTGGAAAGGGCTTTGAAAATGTGCCCCTCAAAATGCAATCTGTGCTCTGAGAACGGAGCACACCTTTAATGCGACCCCTGCACTTAGGGATGTAACGATGAAGTCTTTAGGTGGGACAGTGAGGGTGACGGAGGAAGTATTAGTGGGGGAAATCATGGCCTTAGTTTTTTTAGTGTTTAGGAGGAGTTTGTTATTGATGAAATTTGTTTCTAGCCGTGCGAAATCGACTTGAAGTATATCCCTGACTTCCGATATTGTATGGCCGGATGTATACAAAACTGTATCGTCTGCAAAGAAATGCAAGGTTGACCTGGTTATTTGAGAATCAAGGTTGTTGATATATAGGGAAAAGGGTATAGTACCTAAGGTGGAACCTTGCGGGACTCCCCTAGTAACTGGTAAGGAGGCAGAGAACAGCCCACCAGCTTTGACTTTCTGCATCCTACCTGATAGGTAACTGGAGAACCATTTGGTAGTAGCTAGGTGCGCCAATATTGGTGAGGCTGTTCACAATTAGAGTATAGACAGCGGTGTTGAATGCTTTACTCAAATCTAAGAATACTGCACCCGTAATTCTTTTAGCATCCTTGGCTGAGATCCAGTCATCGGTGACTTTAGCTAGTGCAGTAACGGTGCTATGATTAGAGCGAAAGCCTGATTGGGCTGGATTGAGAAGAGAGTAGGTTTCCAGATGATTTTTCAGTTGTATATAAATCAATTTTTCGAGGCCTTTTGTAAGGATAGGCAAGATTGAGATTGGTCTGTAATTGTTTAAGTCACATAGGTCGCTAGATTTAAATAAGGATATGATATGAGTGGATTTCCAGCATAATGGAACTACGGCAGAAGAGATGGAGAGGGTGAATATATGGAGAATGGGAGCAGTAAGATAGCGGTAGCCGACTTTTAAGAAAAATGGTTCTAAGCCATCGTCTCTGGCACTTTTTGTGGTATCTAAATTGATGAGTGAATCCTTGACGTCTTTGAAGCTGAGGGGGAGCAGCTGGAAAGGATGGGCTGTAGCTTTCAGGACAGTGATAGGGCTAGCATGGGTACTAGAACGAGATGCGTATGGTGATGCATCGAAAGCTAGACCAACTGTGGCGCAGTGAGAATTCAGTTCTTCGAGGATTTGGTAATTGTTCTCAATAACTGTGCCATTTATGTTGTTCTTAGCTGGGATGGAGGGAGCAGCCGGTTGACCTTCAATAGACTTGATGGTCCTCCAAATTTTCTGCGAGTTTCCTTTGGCTTTTTCCAGCCTGGAAGCGTAGTAATTCACTTTGGTAGAGTGAATATGTTTTACACAGGCGTTCCTAGCTGATCTAAATGTCTGCCAATCTGTCGGATTCTTAGTTCTTCTTGCTAGAGCCCAGAGTTTATCTCGGTTTATAAGTGTGGTTTTGAGCTCCGGTGTAAACCAGGGGTGGGAGACCTAGCGCGTACGCACCTTAATAAATGGAGCATGCTTGTTAGCCAGGGTGGTGAGATTTTCATTTAGGTTAGAGACAGCCTCATCAACTGTTTGAGAGGTACAGATCTTGCCATTTGACAGAGAGGATTTTGATCTGTTACAAGTACAAAGTCAGCTCCTAGTAAGTAAAACTTAAGGGACTCCATGACCCACTTTGCTGCAAGACATTTCTTTTCATTGGTGGAGTACCTTTTCTCTCTGTCATGCAATTTCCTACTTATGTAAAGAACAGGATGTTCTTTCCCATCTATATGCTGAATCAAGACTACACCTGGGCCTACCTCTGATGTATCTGTCTGTAACAAAAATTGTTTCTCAAAGTCTGGGCTTCTTAAAACAGGGGCTGAACATAATGCAGCCTTATTGGCCCGAAAAGCCTTGTCGCACTCTGGGGTCCATTTCACATTATTTGGGAACCGTTTCTTTGTGAGTTCAGTGAGGGGAGTAGCTAACTCGACAAAGCTGGGAACAAATCTCCCATAATAACCAGCCAGCCCTAAAAATGACCTGACATACTTCTTTGTTTTAGGGACAGGGCTGTTAGCTACAGCTTCTGTCTTAGAAACCTCTGGCTTGACTTCTCCGTTTCCCAAAACATAACCCAAATATCTGGTTTCCTGCATGCCCAATGCACACTTGGTAGGATTAATTGTCAGACCTGCCTTTTTGATCGATTGGATAACTGGCCGTAGGTGTTCCAGGTGGCTTTTCTAGTCTGGACTATACACCACAACATCATCCAGGTATGTAGAACAATAACTAGTGTAAGGGGCTAAAATTACATCCATATACCGCTGGAATGTAGCGGGTGCGCCATGTAAACCAAATGGCATGGCAATGAACTGATAAAATTGCATTTGCCACTCCTATAGGATTCTATATCTGGATTCTTTAGCTAGGGGATCTGCCAGTAATCCTTGGTGAGATCAAGGGTACTGATATACTCGGCACTCCCCCGTCTGTCCACCAAATCACCTATTCTGGGCATAGGATAACTGTCAAATTCTGACACTTGATTAACTTTCCTAAAATCAAGGCAGATTCTTACACCCCCTTCTTTTTTGTTTACAATCACCATTAGTGATGACCAAGCACTTTTCAACTCTTCTATGATACTCAATTCTTTCATTTTTTGTATTTGCTTAACCACGTCAGCTCGTAACCACTCCGGTAATCTGTATGTCTTTTGTCTGATAGAGCAAGCATTCCTTGTCACTATTACATGCTCGACCCCCTTTGCTCAGCCTGGTACTGTAGTAAAAGTACTGTTAAATGTCTTTAGCAGGTTACAGATTTCTGCGGTTTGTTAGGAGTTTAAGGAAACATTCACCTTTACAGCATCAGCAGTTACAGTCTGTTCCAGTCTGTCATAAGCTACTTCAATATCATCTTTATCAGTTTCTGGTAAAACTAGTAATGCAGTCTTTGGTGTTTTTTCAACCCATTTCTTGAGGAGGTTAGCATGGCTATCTTAGTAGGATTTTTCCTATCAGGGGTCTCAATCTCATAGTTAACTGTGCCAGTACGTCTAAGCACTTTATAAGACCCTTGCCACTTCATTAACAGTTTATTTTCTGTAATGGGTAACAGTAGCAAGACCTTTTCACCTGGCTCAAAAACTTTTTCTTTTACCCCATGGCCATTATACACCTTCTGCTGGTTTTGGGCCTCTTCCTGATTACTATGGGCGATTTCAACATATTTTGCCAGCTTCTTTCTCAGGGCACACACGTAAGATGTAATAGATTGTTTCTGATGGGGGTTATCATCCCTTGTTTCTTTTATCACATCTACTGGCCCTCTAGGTTGTCTACCATTCAGCATTTCTAATGGTGAAAAACTAGCAGATGCCTGTGGCACTTCTCTAAGCAAAAAGCAGGTAAGGCAAGTATTGGTCCCAGTCTTTCCCTTTCCCTTTTACAAACCTTTTTAACATGCGTGTTAGGGTTTGATTAAAATGCTCAACTAATCCGTCTGTCTGAGGATAAGGGGCGGTTCTTATGGCAGTGATGCCTAGTAGTCTGTACAACTCCTTCAGTAATGCAGCACCAAAATAACTACCCTGATCAGCAATAATTTCTTTTGGTATGCCCACCCTGCTGAAAATGTTGGCAAACTTTGCTGCCACTTTTGGGGCTGTGACAGTACACATAGGGAACAACCTCTGGATATCAAGTAGCATAGTCACATACTACCAAAATTAATCAATTTCCCTTTTTCTTTTGTCTAAGGGGCCAACTACATCCATTGCAATTCTTTCAAAATGCACATCTATCAATGGTAGGGGCACCTTGTCTTTTTTTTCAGTCACTGGGGCTACTTTCTGACACTCGGCATAAGAACTGCAATAGGTAGCAACATCTTCACGAATTCCTGGGCAGTAAAATCTGCACAGCAATCTGGCAAGGGTGCGATCCCTCCCTGAGTGACCAGTCATAGGATTATCATGTGCTATCTGTAACAACTCGGATCTGTACTTTTGTAGTATAACCAATTGTTCTGTCTGGTCCTGTGTCTGCGGTTTAACCCAAACTCTGTACAGTAGCCCATTACATTTTTTAAACATTGTTTCACCCTGTTTTGGTTTCACCCCGAGCTGCTCAAAATAACCCCGGAGAAAAACATCATTAGCTTGTTCTGAAAGAAAATCACAGTCTGTGATCAGTTTAGTTTCAGCATTTTCATATGTTAAACTCTTATGTTCATCAGTCTTTTGTTGCCACTATTTCTTCAGGTGTAGTCTTTCTTTCCTGGACTTCTGGATCTTTGAGCTGTGCTCAAACAAGTTTGAATCAATATCAGTGACAGGAAAAGTGTCCCCACCATCTGAGATTTTCTTTGCCTGAGCTCTTGTCACCACAGCTGCTGAAACATCAGGATTTACTCTGTCTTTGATCAACTCAGTAAATCCTGGAAAGTCATTTCCAATAATCACAGTTACAGGTAACTTGGGTACTACCCCCACTTTAATTTGGTGTGACACCCCATTAACAGAGTCAATTCGGTGGTGAGATAGTATTGAGTATCCCCATGGATGCAGATGACACCAGTATCTGGTCCTTTTGGACATTGTTTTCCCAGCACTTCACCATGCGCTAGGGTCTGTCTGCTTCCCGAATCTATAAGTCCCTTCACAGTCTTATCTCCCACCTTCACATCTGTTAAGTAATTGCCCCAGTTTGCTAAGGACAAATCTGCTCCAGTGTCACACTTCTTACTACAGCAATTTCTTGCAATATGATCTGGCTTATTATAGTTATAACAAATAAAGTCTTTGAGCACAGATTTGTTACCCCCACCAGAGTTCTTATCAGACTTGGAGTTTAAATGGGGAAAAAGAGTGTCTTACCGGTGCTTGGCTGTTACCTCACTGCTGTGGCATCTGTCTGGCCATTTGGTAGTCTTCAGCCAAAGAAACCGCCTTTTCTTCGCTTTCTGGTTGGTGTTCTTTTACCCAAAGGTGCACATCTGTAGGTAGAATGTTGATGAATTGCTCCATTGCAAATGTGTCGATCTGTGGGACTGTTTTGCCCTCTGGTTGGAGCCATTTTATCAGGAGTTCTCTGAGTCAGGTGAAGGCTTTTCGAGGATTATCGACGGAGTTGTACTTCAGAGACTGAAATTTCTGCCTGTAGAGCTCTCCTGAGATGTCATACCTTTTCAGGGTTTCGCTTTTCACCAGGTCATAGTTTTCTGACTGTACAGTGTCCATATTGCTGTAGGCAAGTTGTGCTTTCCCTGTCAGGTAAGGTACCAGTCTGATTGCCCATTGATGCTTTGGCCACTGGCAAGCTGTAGCAACCCTTTCAAAAGTTGTCAGGTATGCTTCGATATCATCCAAAGGACACAACTTTGTAAGTTTAGTGTATTTCAAGTTGCCTGTGTCCTGTAGCTCGTCTGGATCTGTGCCAGATCCTCTGCCTTTGATAGCCTGCATAACATCCAGCCACCGCTGCTCCTGTCATTGCATCTCCTCTCATCTGCTACTCATGTTGCTGCCTCTCTTCTCTCCTCTGGCTGCATCTCTTCTCTCTCCTCTGCTGCTCCTGTTGCTGTATCTCCTCTTTTCTGTTTCTCCATCTCTGTTTGTTGTATAGCCCACCATTTGAAAAAGGCAGTCAGGCTTTCAGGTTCTGTCACTGCCTGTTCTTTTTCTATAACTGGTGCTAGCTATACAGTCTCAGCTTGGACTTCTGTCTCTGCTAGTTTGGCTGCCATTCTCCTGGTAACTATTCCTGGGCTTGCTGCTGCAGAATCCATACCAGTCTTCTGTGCCTCCCTGGTACCAGGTCTAGTACAGACGTACATAACTCCTGGCTTAGAGTATGCATGGCGTAAATCTCACTTAGGCTGACACCATTTGTCATCGAGGCACAGTTCAGGAAGCATAGAAAAACCAGGAGCAGTTGTAAAATTCACAACACATGATTTATTATTAACAGTAAAATAAAAAAATAAAATTCTTCAGTATAACTATTTACAAAGGCAGTATAAACAGAGAAAGTCCATCCAGGTTTCTTCTCAATTTCCAATCTCAGCCTCCCTGTCTTCCTCTTTTGCAAAACATTGCAGCTACTGTGTATAAGTCTGCAGGTGCTTGTTAAGAAAATAGCATGCTTCTCACACAGTGTTATTGTACGTTTCTAATGTTCTTGTCAGTTTCAGCAGGTGCAACAAAAAAGAACATTGTGGCCCAGAACTGACCTCTTGTTTACATCTTCTGCAAACGGCTTAAAAATTGCATCTAAGGTTAACTCTTTGAGTTCCAAATAGCTTTGCAACCATTTCAACAGTATAACTATATATTTTTATTTTATTTATTTATTTATTAATGTTTAGGAATTACAACCCTTTGAGTCAGGGACTCTTTTGCAAAGACTTCACATCAGATATCAGTTACAGAAAAGTGGAAGAAAGTACAAGCATGACATACAAGACTTAAGACTTAGCAGTGTCAGTGACTCAGTAGGTAGCACGCTCGCCTCTGAGGCCGGGAGATCACAGCGCTGTGGGTTCAGTTCCCACATCTGGCACTTGGGTTAATATCCCAATACTGACACTGTAATGCAGCATGAGAGGGGTGCTGCACTTCTGAGGTGCCGTCTTTCGGATGAGACATTAAACCGAGGTCCCATCTGCCTAGACTGGTGGTAGTTCAGGTGGATGTTAAAGATCCCGTGGCACTTATCGAAAAGAGTAGGAGAATTTCCCCGGTGTCCTGGCCAAATTTCCCTCATTCACTAAAAATACCACCAACAGCTTAATCTGGTTCAAATTCAATTGCTTACCATCTGTAACCCCGGTCGCCCCTGAAAAAGGGACTTCTAGGCCCAGTGGGCTTACCGGGTCAACAAAATTCAACAAACAAGATACAGTGGTTACACTCATTTCATACAGGGTTATAACAGTAAAGTTATATCAAAGACAAAGCACATTTCCATAACCCTATTGGGTAATTGGTCATCACAGGGAGAAGAACAGAGTGCAATCCAGGGGATACTGTCAGGTATGAGAGGAGATGTGCAAGGCCTACATGTGGTAGGTTTGAGTACCGTGTCAAACGGGTTAGTCGAGGTTAAGGGGGAGCATGAAGGCAGTCACAATTAGAGGAGTTGAGTAACAGCTGTCATAGTTCAGACGTAGAGTCCCAGCCTAGAGGTATCCAGTAAAGTGGTAGGAAGGGCATTCATCCAAAATGGGGCTATATCTAAAAGATCTTTGCCCAGTGGTGGTTCTAAAAAGAGGGATGTGGAAAGCGGCATTACTGGAGTGTGTAGTGATTCTTGTTCTATGGGCTGGAGTTAGTAAGGCTAACACTCGAGCAGGGACAAGTCCGAGGAATATTTTTTTTGGCAAGGAGGCAGATGTGGTAGCAGAGACGCCCTCAAGGTTTAACCAGGAGGTTCTCCAATAGAGATCACAATTATGAGTATATCTGTCACACTCTGCTGATAGGCAGCAGGCTTTGTTTAGGGCCGTTCTGATTTTAGTTAGGGCAGCATTGGAGGCCAACCTATAAACAACTAGCCCTTAGTCAACTAGAGGGAGAACTGAGCTGGATACAGCCAGCCTTAGTGCAGTTTTTGGGAGACCAGAGTGGAGCCGAAAAATAAGTCCAATTCTGATGTTAACAGCTCTGCAGGTGACAGAGATGTGCTCATGAAAGGAAAGAGTGGAGTCAAGGGTGAGCCCCAAATATTTAAAGCAGGGGACAGTTTCAAGGGGGGTAGAGTTATTGTTGAGAATGCGGAGGGGGTAGGATCTATTTTTGTTCTGCTGGTGCGCAAAGAGCATCACCCTGTTTTTTTTATAGTTAAGAAACAGTTTATGATTGGTGAACCAAGACTCGGTTTCAGTGAAATGCTTCTGTAGATTATGTTGCAGTGTGGGGGTCCCAGTGCCTGCAAAAATGACAGCATCATCTGTATAGAGGAGGAGTTCTCCCAAGCAGGCCTGGTGGAGAGAGTTAAGAAATAGGCTAAATAGTAAAGGCCCAAGGATTGAGCCCTGGGGTACCCCAGACTTGACTGGGAGGAAGGAAGACAGTGTAAGGTTAAGTTTTATCTGTCGGGATTGGCCAGAGAAGTAGTTGAGGAAGCAGGAAGTGGCTTCCTGAGATAGACCAAGGGAAGGCATGGAGGTAATCAGCAGGGTGTGATGAACTGTAACAAAGGCCTTTGTCAGGTCAACATAGACAGACCCAACTAAGAGCCCTTGATCAAGTGCATCATGGATTTATTTATTTATTTATTGAATTTTGATGACCGGGTAGGCCCACTGGACCCCGGAGGTCCCTTTTTCAGGGGCGACCCGGGAGTTGCAGGACAAGTAGGATATACAAATAGTACAGATGTAGGTTATAACATATACAGGTGAGTTATAGCAATGACATGTTACATAACAAGTTACAGTGATTAGCAAAAGCGAACAATGGAGGAGAGCCAGAGTAACACCTGGGTTGCAATTGAAGGAAGTATATTCCAGTAGGGCAGTTGTGGTGCTGTGGGCCTTCCTGAAACCATGTTGTTGGGGGCATAATATGCTGTGTGTGTCAAGGAACTCGGATAGTTGGTCAGCAACGATCTTCTCCAATGCTTTTGACAGTGGTGGCAGTATGGAGATCAGCCTATAGTTACTCTGTAAGGTTCTATCTCCACTTTTAAAAATTGTGGTTACCATGGCTTGTTTACATTTGTTTTAAACAAAGGGATCCCAGTATCAATTACATTTCCACAAAAAGATTCACATATATTTTTATACCTTTAGATATCTTGGGGGAGAAAAGACAAAAACAGCAAATGAGGGAAGAGAAGCAGAGAATTGCAAGACCGTCTGGATGATCAAGTCCTAGGTCTCATGAGAACATTTAGTTGCACAACCAGACAGAGAAGAGACAGAAAAGGAGAGAATAGAACAGATTCTTGCATTTAAACTCTTTCTGCATAACAACTGGGACAGGGCCATATTCAACTCTGTCACAATCGCTTCCAATAGCATCAAGGATCCTCCAGGACTCTTCCGGGAGAGAGAAATCTGCCATCCCGAGTCCCGCAACTTGCATCTTTTGTTCCATTCTCCTAATCGTTCAGGCACTTTTTCTTTGAAAGCTTTCCAAGCAACATTGGCAGAAGAATACATCTTGGGACCATCCTCCCAATGAATCCGAAGACGTTCTGGATAAGGAGTTTGGAAATGAATACCCTGTTCCTTCAAAATCTTCAGTAGTGGTACATATTCTAATTTCTGCTGTTGCATGTCTGGAGGGTAATCCTGGTCGATAAAAAGCTGATTTCCAAGGTAAGATAGCTCTTTTTTTAGCCCATACCCATTTGAGGAGGTCCTCCTGCATCTTATAACTGGACAGTTTCATAACTATAGAACAGGGGCAGGTGGCTAGGTCTTTCGACTTCAGCTGTAAGAAATGGTACACTCATTTCACAGAAATTGTGTAGGTTAATGATAGATCTAGGATGTCCCGAAGCAGATTTTCAGTAAAGGCTGCCATAGGGCTGGTCTCTGTGCCCTCAGGGAGTTTGTGTAAATGAAGATTTTCATATCAGGACCGGCCTTCCAAATCCAGGCGCTTAGCCTAGAGATCAGCAGTCTGTATGAGCAAAGTTTTGATCATGTGGGAAAGTTAGTGGGCGCCATCTTCAGCCGTGGATACATGGTCTTCCACTTAATCAAGTCTGTGTTCCCGTTTTAGACAACTTTTGCTGCAGGCTGCAGAACTTTTTTTATTTTCAGCATGGGAGGCTTTAATCTCCTTCAGAAGTGTCTCAAAACGGTTCCTGGACAGTTGCTCAACCTCACTATTCGTGTCATAGTCTGAACTTCTGAGACTTGCCGGGGAAGGACTCCTGCTGTGGTCGGTTACTTCAGTGAGCAATCTGTGGCCATCTTTAGATTTAACTGGTCCCCTGGAGCATTGCTTGGGTCCTCTATCCTCACTTTTCCCTCCATCAGGCATTTTGAAGAGTATTATTTTATTTTAGTAAGTTTGAAGAGGATTTAGCAGCCCGAGGGTTCAGGAGTCTGTTGATTAAGCTGCTACTGGTGCCGTGACGGAACCGAAAGTCTCTGCAATTTTTTAATATTTTCACTCCAGATTTCCAGCATAATAATTTTTCCACACCACCTCATGCATAGTATAGCTGTCATTTCTCGCATCCTACCTGAAACGTGTTTACGTACCTGTGGCACGGAATGGCGTTTTGCCACGGATTATGAAAATTTCACCTATGGGGTTTATGAGGTGGGATGATAAGAAGACTGTGCTGAAAATGTGGGGTCAAAATATGGAAAAATGACAAAGTTATGACCATTTGTTGCAATTTCAGTATGGTCGCAATTTTCAATATTTTTACCCCAAATGGACAACATAGCCTTCTTATTATCCCACCTCATGTATGTCACAGCTGTAATTTTTCAAATCCTGCCCAAAATGTATTTTTGCAGCTGTGGTGTGGAATGGTGTTGCAGTTGCTCAGAATTATGTGTTGGGGACTTGAAAATATTCAGCACTAGGTACATGTCCCCGGGTAATCGGATAGCTATGATGATAATTTGTTCATGCAACTACAGAGGGATGGGTTCGCAGGGTCCAAAGGTTAATTACAATTTCTCTGCACTTCTGAATAGCTCTGGGCTCTGCGTTCCCATAAATGACTACGGCTATGGTGATATTTTCACAGAAATTAAGGAAATTCATTGCAAAATACTCCATTCATGCATTAGTTAGGGTTCATATTACAGCAACAAAAGTATGGAAATGTGGTGTTAGGGTTCCGAACCCTGACACCCGATCCCACCCTCTATGCACCAGCAGGTGTCAGGGTGTGTCTTGGGGTTGTCGACCCCAACGCTCACCCCAGTCTCCTATGCTGTACCATCTCAGTTTCCTTACACATGGAATGGGGTGACCGTTAGGGTCGACGACCCCAAGCACTGTAATATGAACCCTAACTGATGCATTAATGGAGTTTTTTGCAATGAATATAATATAAAGAGAGAGAGAGAGGTTCTACTTGAACTGCACTAAGGACTGTGGGAGATCCTCTTTGATGTTTGTTTTTTTACTCCTAGGAAAGGGACACTCCACTGCCTAATTAGTGCCTGTTCATAAGGTTGCCCAACTATATTAGTTTTGTTATAGGAAGTACGGTAAGGAACTTCCTACTGTTGATCATGCCCTTTCCATAAGAGGAATGAACCACTTATATTGAGCATTTCAGAGATGTTTCTGCTGCTCCTATTTGTGTAGATCCCTCATGAAGTACTGTCCACACCTTCTCTAAGCATTACAGTCTGGACATTGTTTTTCATAATAAAGCAGTTTTGTTGGGCCTGACGTCACTACAGGACCTGGATTCTTACACATTTACATACCCTCTGCCCAGGCTGTTAGCTTTTGGTACTGCTTACAGTAGGACTCGTTACAAAGGTGTGACTTGATGAAAAAGATATCCTCAAAGAAGATAGAACAGTTAAGAACTTACTGTACAGCAGATCTTCGAGATAATCTCTTTTATTGGGTCATGCTGTCCCACCCTCCATCCCCCTTAGGGGCTATGACAGCAGTTTCTCTGCACTGCTTCATTCCATTGCTGTCTTTCCTAGACCCCTTGTCACCTGGTATGCAGGGTGCTGGCAAGATCTATATTGGGATCTCCTTGGAAATGAGCTTATGCTCAACAGAACATTATAACATCTATCCTGTTCATAATATTCTTATGAATACAATTTTATGAATGGAATGAATCTCCCGGTTCCCCGGATAATTGCCCTCCAAGCATAATCTTCAGTGGGGAACTGAAGATAGGGGCTGCCCACACCTTATATGGATGCTAGACGTATGACGCTGTCGTGGGCAGCCCCAGCTTGCAAAGTTTCTGTGTGGTCCTAGCACTGACATGGTATATGTTCCAAAGGTGCTACCTGACGAAAAAGATTTTCTCGAAGATCTACTCTTATGGTAATTTCTTATGTAACTCTTCTTTCTGTGGCTTGCTTCCATTCAGTTTTGGCAGCTGATAGCTGCCACATTCAGTAGGATGCGTACTTTCAACAAACATTACATTATTTGGACCTAACCTCCTGTAGATATGCTTGCTTCAGCCTTGCCATCCTCCAATGGCTACTGTCTTAGTGAACAAACTGTCCTTACTTTTTGACATTCCTCCCGTAATGCAGTGCTGAACAGCTTGGGAATAGTTCAATATGTGTGGCTCTGTGGAGGATGTTTCCGTTGAAGGAGATTACTGTTCTAACCCCGGTAATGCTTAGTACATTCATAACTTTATGCAGTAAGCCTAGAGGGTTGGACTGCCAGTGAGATGGAGTACATGCAAATAAGTAGAATTCTTTGCACGTGAGCATCTTTCAAATACTGCCTCTACCAACGGTAGTGTTCTAACTTATTCAGATTTTTCTCTCCGCCTGAAAGTCTGGTCGCTCGGAGTGGTCGTCTTACTCTTTCACGTGAAGAAGATTCAAAAACCTTAAGTATTTTCTATTTCTTTTATTGCCTTTACTAATTGTTAGTATAAATCGTGTTTACTGTTTAAGTTACATTTATTTTCCGGTTCCTCTCAGTTCGGAATAACTGTGGGGGAACCGGGTTAGTCTTTTAAGTTATCGGAGTTCTCTGATTAAAGAACCTTGTTTTTGTTTAATTATTAGTTTAGTTTTTTAGTGTATTTCTTGTTTTTGGTAACCGTGTTTTATCGGTTACAGAACCTCTGATCCGGTTCACCTGACATCTCCTGGGTTCGGTTCCTCCGGTTCCTATCAGTTTGGGAACCGACCACAAAACAAAAAAAAAAAAAAAAAAGAGTTTTGAGTTTTAAATAACCACACTTTATATATTACTTAGCGGTTGGTGTTTTCTTGCCTTTCTGATCATTACCATGTCAGATAAACCCAAAAAGAGAACCGGAGAACCCGGTTTCAAAAATTGCTTAAAATATGGAGATGTATTTGCAAAAGCAGATAAGCACACCTTGTGTGGCTTGTCTGGGATTTGAACATCTGGATCAGGATTGTGAAGTTTGCAAGCCTTTCCCAGAAAAAAACTGTGGAAAAACGCCTTGAAAGGCTAAACAAGAAATTCCCTGGGGGTTCCTCGGGCTCTGGCCAGCTGACACCCTAATCTACTGTGTCTGAAACCACAAGTTTGCTTACCCCTGCCCCTGAGATGGGCGAAAAGGGGCAAAAAGAGGGAAAGAACCGGCTGACTCCCCAGTTCCCTCAGGGAAACTTAAGAAAACTAAGCATGCAGAATCCTCCCCTGCTAAACCAGGGACTTCTGCTCAGTTGACTGACATGCCCTCAGCTCAAGAGATAGCCCAGGCCCTTAAAATTATCCAGGCACTGCAAAATATTGGTCCCCGGGCCAGCACTGGTGTGCTGCCTTCTTTACAGGAGGAGCAGTATTATGAAGAGGAGGAGGATTCCTTTCAGGACGATGAACCTATTCCTCCAGAGGTTTCTCCTGAATAGGATTTTTGGTTCACCTCTCAGGGTGTCGGAGGATTACTTATCCCATTTTACATTTGTAAGGAGAATGGCAGATGCTCTAGATATTGCTACTACAGAGCAAATTGAGGATGAAGAAGAAACTGAATACTTGAATATGATGGGTTTGACACCCACCAAAGCCCTCCTCTTGCCAGTTTACAAATTTTTCAAAAAGGACACCCTGAAACTTCTACAAACCCCTAATTCTGTTCCTCCTATTGATAGGAGAATAGATAAAAAGTATCAGTTGGACAGGACAGGAGCTGACTTTCTTTTCTCACACCCTGACCATCAAGGGGTTATACAGCAGGCAGCCTGTGACAAAGCCAGAGTCCCCCTGTCCTCTCACCCTCCAGACAAGGACTCCAGAAAAATGGATAGCATGGCCAAAAAAGGCTATTTATCAGCCTCTTTGGCCATGAGACAGGCTACCTTTCAAGCTTATGCTGCCCAGTATCAAAAATATGTGTGGCAGTTGGTACTGGAAATGTCCATGAAAGCCCCCTCACCCTTGTCTGAAGATCTGGCTGAAACTGCCAGGTTTGGGCTGGAGGCGGCTAAGTATCAGTTGCAGATGGCTGCTGATTCTAACGACACCACAGCCAGATGGATGGCTAACACTGTGGCACAGAGAAGATTTGCTTGGCTTAGGGCCACTAACCTTACTCAGGATACTCAATCCAAGGCCCTGGATTTTCCCTTAGAGGGAAACTCTGTTTTTGGGGAATCCACGGTTGCATACATGAAAAAAGTGGATGAATATAAGGCCACCTATAGAAGCAACTCTGCTAAAGGGCGTGCTTCACCATCCACTAGGCCCTATGGAAGGGGGGGCAGGGGAAAGTCTTTTATGACCAGACCCTTCTTTCAGCCAGTAGCCATGCACCAGTACCAGCAGTATCCACAACAGGGATACTCTAGGGGTAGGGGTTCTCAAACCCAACCTCAACCCCAACCAAAGCAAAATCCCTGAGGATCAGGCTGCCTCCTCCCTCCCTGTCGGAGGCAGACTCTTCCACTTCTTCCAGGCTTGGCTAAGTATCACCACAGACAAGTGGGTGCTGGAGGTAGTGGGTCAGGGTCTGTCTTTGGACTTCAGATCTTTTCCTCCTAAGAAAACCAGGGTTTACTGCTTGCCTCCTCTAGCAGAGAGGGCATTGCTAGAAGCAGAGGTCCAAAAGTTATTACATCTCAGAGCAATGGAATTAGTCCCTACCACCCTGAGAAGAAGAGGTTTTTGCTCCAGATACTTCCTAACAACAAAGAAAAGTGGGGAGTAAATGGAGTCCACTCTGAAGAAAGAGGGGTTACTAGCGGGGTACCGCAGGGTTCAGTATTGGGTCCAGTCCTTTTTAATGTCTTCATAAGTGACATTGCAGAGGGACTGGAAGGAAAATGTCTTCTTTGCAGATGACACAAAGATCTGCAACAGGGTTGATACACAAGGAGGTGTGGAAAGGATGAGAAGGGACTTGGCAAGGTTGGAGGAATGGTCAGAAGTATGGCAGCTAGGATTCAGTGCAAGAAGTGCAAAATAGTGCACCTGGGAAACAAGAACCCAGGGAAAATACACAATTGGGGAAGGGAGAGGTAGTAACAACAACAAAAGGAAAGGGACCTGGGGTAATCATATCAGATGACCTTAAGGTTTGCAAGCAATGTGAGAAGGCAGTAGGGAGGGCTGGGGTATACTGGGATGCATGGGAGAGGCATCAGCAGCAGAAAACAGGAAGTTGTTATCCCTCTGTACAGACAGTTGGTGAGACCCCATCTGGAGTACTGTGTCCAGTTCTGGAGACCCCATCTCTGCAAGGACATAGACAGGATAGAGTGTAGTCAGAGGAGGGCAACTAAAATGGTGCAGGGTCTGCAAGAGAAGCCGTATGAGGAGAGACTAAAGGAGCTTAATATGTATACCCTTGAGGAAAGAAGGGAGAGGGGGGACATGATAGAAACTTTTAAGTACCTCAGTGGAATCAACAAAGTCCAAGAGGGTAGCATCTTTCAGAAAAGAGTCGTGCAAGAACAAGGGGACACAATTTAAAGATTGGGGGAGGGCAGTTCAGGGGCAATGTGAGGAAGTATTATTTCACAGAGAGGGTAGTGGATGCATGGAACAGCCTTCCTGAGGAGGTTGTGGGGTCTAAAACTATGGGAGAATTCAAGAATGCATGGGACAGACATAAGGCAATTCTTGTGGGGGGTAGGTAGAAATAGGCTGTTGGTTAACTAGGATCTGCGGCCTATCCTGTAGGTAGGGAAATGGGCAGACTAGATGGGCCAAGCGGTCCTTATCTGCCGTCAAAGTCTATATTTCTTTGTTTCTATGAGTGGCGGCCAATACTGGATCTCAGAGCTTTGAACAAGCATCTGAAAAAAACAAAGTTCAAAATGGTCACTTTGGCTCGAATATTGCCAACAATTCAAAAGGGGGACTGGCTGGCATCACTGGACTTGAAAGATGCCTATTTCCACATCCCCATGAAGGAATCTTTCAGAAAATACCTCAGATTCAGGCTCCCTTCAGGCCACTGTCAGTTTTCAACTCTTCCTTTTGGTCTCTCCTCAGCACCAAGGGTGTTCACAAAGTGCCTAGCTGCTGTAGTGGCATATGTAAGAAGACAGGGAGTGACTTGTTTTCCCTTACCTAGATGATTGGCTGATGGTGGGAAACTCACCAGACCAAGTGAGGAACTCCCTAAAAATCACCCAAGTCTCTTGGTTTCATAATAAATCAAAAGAAATCGGTCCTAACCCCTATTAAAACTTTGCAGTTTATAGGGGTAGAAATTAACACACTTCAGGGCAGAGCCTTTTTACCCTTGGACAGGGTGCAAAGTCTTCAGTCAGTAGCAAACTCCTTTGTCCTGAACAGCTCAAAAACTGCAAGACAGTTTTTGCAGCTACTAGGCCATATGGCTGCATCCACAGGCACAGTCCAGGGATCCAGATTCCATATGAGAGACATCCAGTTTCACCTCAGGGCTCACTGGAGTCAGAAAAAAGACCCTTGTTCAAATCTTATACCAGTGACAGGCCCACTATTAAAGGCCCTCTTTTGGTGGAAACAGGAATCCAATTTAAGGCAAGGAGTGCCTTTCCAGAAATAAATTTCCCTCTGGTACTCACAACATATGCATCCCTATTGGGCTGGGGAGCCCACTTAGGAAAGCACACGACCCAGGGAATCTGGTCAGCAGCAGAGTCCCTTCAGCACATAAACTTACTGGAGCTAAGAGCAGTGTTACTAGCCCTAAGGGCTTTCTCTTCACTGATCATGGGCAGGGTGGTTCAGATCAGAACAGACAATACCACCACAATGTATTGCATAAACAAACAGAGAGGCACCAGGTCAGGCCTTTTCTGCACAGAGTCCGTGAAGATTTGGACACTGGCATACTCTCTGAAGGTCTCTTTACAGGCAATTTACTTGCCAGGAAAGGACAGTACTTTGGCAGATACACTAAGCCGCATCAACCAGGTCCATCACGAATGGAATATGAACAAGCAGGTGGTACAAGTTATTTTCAGAAGGTGGGGCACTCCAGAGATAGACTTGTTCGCATACCACCAGAACCACCAACTACCTCAATATTGCTGCAGACCACCAGCACAGGGCACAGTTCCTCTGGATGCCTTGGTTCTGGACTGGACAGGCAGGCACCTGTATGCTTTTCCCCCCATTCCCCCTGGTTTTCAGGGTATTACTGAAGCTAAAGTCCCTCTCAGCATCTCTGATCTTGATAGCTCTGGATTGGCCCAGGCAGCCATGGTACTCTCTTCTGCTGTCTATGTCTGTCAGCAAACCGTTACAGTTGCCCCTCACACACAATCTCCTGACTTCCAATCAAGGAACATTGTTGTACCCGAATCTCAAGTCTCTTCATCTCAAAGCATGGCTCTTGAAGAATTGGAGTATGCAGATTAAAATATTTCAGAAGCTGTCCTAAATATTTTGAAGGGTTATAGAAAACCCTCCACACAGAAAACGTATTCTTCCAAATGGAAGAGATTCCCTCTCTGATGTTCCAATATGAACCTTATACCACGAAACCGCTGGAGTTTGTTGTCTGGACTGTCTCACTCATTTGCATTCACAAGGTTTGCAACCCAGTTCACTTAAGGTTCATTTAGCAGCTGTATCTGCCTACCTTTCTGTGGGCACCAAGGTATCAGTGGCATCTGATTAAACTTTTCAAAAGATTTTTTAAAGGACTAATGCATTTACACCCACCTCACAGGGCACCAGTGCCTGCTTGGGATTTGAATGTGTGTATAGCCAAGTTCATGGCCCCTCCTTTTAAACCCATGGCTGCTGCCCACTTGAAATACCGTACTTGGAAAACAGTCTTCCTAGTGGCTATTACTTTGGCAAGGAGAATTAGAGAGCTCCAGGCTCTCTACATTGACCA
Organism: Neoceratodus forsteri; assembly: GCA_016271365.2. Lineage (NCBI taxonomy): Eukaryota > Metazoa > Chordata > Ceratodontiformes > Ceratodontidae > Neoceratodus > Neoceratodus forsteri. Next base: position 487,071,629 of record CM057449.1, read on the forward strand.
GGACTATATCTCATTTCACAGAGATAAAGTAATCCTCGGAACTAACAGACAGTTTCTCCCTAAAGTGGTTTCAGACTTTCATCTGAACCAGTCAATCACTCTGTCTTTTTCACAGACCACACCAGTTCTGGTGAAAGAAGTTTACACGGTCTGGATGTAATAAGGGCTATCAGCTATTACATGACAGCCACTAAAGACCTTAGGAAAAATGGAAAACAACTTTTCCTTGCATATGGGGATGTAGGAAAGGGTAAACCAGCTTCAGAAAGATCCATTTTCTCGGTAGATAGTCCAGTGTATACAGTTCTGCTACACTAAGGCAGGTGAAGAGCCCCCAACAGGACTAAGGGCGCATTCAAAAAGAGGAACAGCTGCTACCCTTGCAGCTGCCAGGGAGGTTCCTTTGGTGGACATTTGCAAAGCAGCTACCTGGAAAACAGTGCACACCTTTTACAAAACACTATAACCTGGATATTCTATCCAGGGGTGATGCTAGGTTTGGCACAGCAGTCCTGCAGAATCTGTTTCCAAAAGTTCTGTACCCGCCTCCAGTGGCACTGCTTGGTAGTCTGCATAAAGTTACGAATATACTGAGCATTACTGGGGTTAGAAGAAAAAATTGCTTACAATAGTAGTCTTATTTCTTCCCAGTGATGCTCAGATATTCATAACTCCCTCCCTCCCTTTCCAGAACTTCAGCCTCTGCACTCCGCATGCTGGTGCCATCAAGACATGTATCTGCTGCAGTTTTCTGTTTTAATCATTTTTAAACTGGAGTTTTCAATGTTCTTTTTTAGAGTTTTATTGATGTGGTTTTTACTAAAGTCAGCTTCCCTTTGGAGGCTTATTCTATATTTATGCTTTTAATTAGGGGAAACCTCTCTTTTATAGAATATTAATTACATTAGTTTCCTAATGCCTGACTTCCAGGCATCTCACAAATCTGAATAGGTTAGAACACTACAGTTGGTAGAGGCGGTATTTGAAAGATCCTCACATGCAAAGAATTCTACTCATTTGCATGTGTTCCATCTCTCCGGGCAGTCCAACCCTCCAGGCTTACTGTATAAAGTTATGAATATCTGATCGTCACTGGGAAGAAATAAGATTACTATGGTATTTTTTTCTTACTTACCAGTAGCAGTAGATCTTCGAGATCCCTCCATAGAGCCACAGAGTTCCTACCCATCTACTACTGTATTTTCAGGTGGAATATTCTAGAAGACATTCCAGTTACTGCACACTTGGTCTTCCTCTTTCTTTGCTCTTTAAATGGGATCTTTGTTACCAAAACCGCAGCCTCTCCTGCTAGCCTGGTTGGGGTCTTGGTCTCTGAGTCCTATTGGTATAATACAACTCTGAGCTAGTCTCTGGTGGGAAACTGAGATATGGGTCTGCCCACATCATATAGACAACCTTGATGTGTATGTCAACGTTAGTGGCCACAGCTAGGCAAAGGTTTTGATGTGGTCCTAGTGCTGACACCTTATAGTTCAGGGCTGGCAGTATAGCCTATAGGTTAGAGTAACAAACTGTAAATGATTTTGGTACATCCAGCAGACCTGGGTTTGATTCCCACAACCTCCACTTGCATACTGTGTGATTCTGAGCAAATCACTTAACTTCCCCAGTGCTCTGGGGTCGCCCCTGAAAACAGGAACTTGTGGCTAGTGGGCCTTACCCAGTTACCAAAGAATTAAAAATAAATAAATAAATAAATAAAATGAAAAAGGTACTCTGTGGAGATTTTCTCTACTGGTAAGTAAGAAAATGTTGTCTCCCCTACAAGACCAACCATGGGGGGTGGAGGAAAGGTAGTCTATAAGGTAATGGGGAGGACTACTTTCTGAGAAATGGGGGTGCAGTCCCTTTCCTAGTAGAGGAAACATTTACAGATACATTTTGTCACAATATTAAGTACTTCTAGAAATATGTACAAAGTAATTTTAATGCTATCTATATATTGTAGAACATTGAGCTCCACTTCTCAGGCTCTTCCTAAGATAACAACACAACGGCCACAATCAAAATCTACTGGCAGGAGACCGGAACCAAAACCTCCAAGCAAAGACAGCCCTAAACAGGTACTTTACAATGTTCTATAAATCTTGCAAATGGCCTGATTGGTGCACACACTCGATGGAGAGAGTTGTGTACATTCCTTTTGCTGTGTGTGTGTGTGTGTGTGTGTGTGTGTGTGTGTGTGTGTGTGTGTGTGTGTGTGTGTGTGTGTGTGCATGGACTGCTGAGTTAATGTGTCTATTTTGTCATTTCAGGGAAACCTATTATTGGGAAAATGCATTCCTTTTAAAAGGGAAAGTTAGGATCGAACAAAGTATTTTGTTTCCTGCCCATTTGTTAGACTTATGGACTATTAGTTATTGTTTGCAGTTTAAGATCTCAAGCCTGTTTCCCTGAAGGTACCCCTCTAGCAGATATCTTTGTAAAATGGAAACAATTTGCAAAGGAATCTTCTTTCTCTCCTTTCTCTATCAGGAAAATGGTAATTCTTCACCACCAGATGGTCCTGATTTGGGTTTGAATGTGTCTGGAATTAGCAAAGGAGGAGGAGGGGAAGGTATGCAACCAAGAAGGGTATGTAACTCATGGGGATGAATACGATTATCCCATGCAGTACACTTTTATACTTGTTCAGGTGTTGTTACATGTAACACGTAAGTTTAACTACAGTACTGTACGTAAGTAATAACAAGACAACATGTGGATTATGCTCGGATAAACGCACACCTAGGGGAGTCGTGAGGCATGGAGCCACAAGCCGAGTGCTTTACTGTCCCTAGAAGTGCGTTTATCAGAACACAACCCACACCGCAGAGTGTGTTATTGCACTTATAAAATGGGTATATGTTGAGAAATAATTGGTTTAGAAATATTTTGAAATGTTAGAAAATATTTAAAAAATATTTTTAAAATAGTCTCTCCGCTTGGCAGTTACCACTTGGGGCACTATGTGTGCTCTAAATTTATGTCTACACAACACATTTGTTTAAATTCATAGGCTTATAGGAGCCAATTATTTTATCTTTTTTGGTCATTTTGTTTATAGTTTTAATGATGGGTCATCCTACGTGATAATGATCAACTGCCATAGGGATGAGCTGTATTCTTATGCACCACCCAAGCAAGACTGAGTGGTTTTACCTCAAAGTATGATCTTGCCCGGCAGCATGCTACCATCTGTGGTAGTAACTTCCACGAAAGTCCTGGCGGTCTGAGTGAGTGCCAGCACAGACAAGTTGGGATGGAGAGACAGAGCATGCTGTTCTGTGGGTTGCGAGGGAGACAGAAGTAAAAGCAAGAGTGAGTGTTGTGTAGACTGGCAGGGAGAGAGAGCAGCTGTTTGAACTTCTCATTTTCTTCAACTAGTGAAGAAAGCAACCACGTAGTGGAAAATTACATGGCAGTTAAATTTGTTTGAAACATTCAATCAGGTGGCACGGGGATTTATTTGGTGAAAAGGTCAGTTATTGGTACTGTGCGGTTTGTTAAAAAAAAAAAAAAAATGTTTAGAATGGGATAGTCCCTCAGTCAATCAGGATTCAGGACTGTCCACACCCATTTTATAAATTATAACGTAGCATTCACTTGTGTTTTTATGTTCTAAGAGTTGTCTCTTTTGTAGTGCCCCACTTTTTGATCTTGGAGTCATAGTCACTAGGACCTCATGGGAAACAGAACTTTTGAGGCCAGGGATGGTTGTGCACAGCACTGACTTACAGCTCCATGTGTGTACCCACAACATATAAGAAAAAATTACTCACCTTAGTAATTGCTTTTCTTCTCATGGAGTCTTGCTATATTATGACATATAGCAGTTAGCCACAGCACTTGAACTGCCCCGGAGAGGAAGGAGTTAACTCCAGGCTGACTGGAGTCCCAAGCGCGAGCGCCTTGCTGAAAGCTCTATCTGGCTAGTTTCAAATTGAAACTGTCAGATCTTTACGGAGCCAACACTAAGCAAAAGTCTGTGTGGAAAAACTCTACACTAGCCAAATGGCTACCTACTAGTAGAAATAACAATAACAGAAACAACAACAACAACAATATCACCCTGACAAGCACTATTAGGCCCCCCCTCCCCAAAAGACTCAAGTCCAGGAGGGGGGCCAAACCTACAAGTAAAACAGAAATACCTAGTTTTCCTAATCCTAAAGAAAAGGGAAAAAAGGAAAAAAGAACTATAATGGCATGACACAGTGCTTGCACCAATTTGCCAACCCCTTACCCAAGTAGAAGTTCTGAGAGGGGCAGGTTGGGGGGGTGGTCATAATATAGCAAGACTCCATGAGAAGAAAAGCAATTACTAAGGTGAGTAATTTTTTCTTCAAACACCATGAAGTCTTGCTATATTATGACATATAACGAATACACAGTACCTCCATGGAGGAGGGCCAGAACCTACTTAGAAAATAGGCTCTGAAGCACGGTTGTGCTAAACTGAAGCATCTCTCCTGGACTGGACATCCAGGGAGTAATGCTTGGTAAAGGTGTGAACTGTTTTCCAGGTAGCAGCTTGACAGATTTCCAGAATGGGAATGAATATCTCTAGCAGCCACTAGAGATGCTGCTGTACCCCTGGTGGAATGGGCCCTCAGTCCTGAGGGGGGTTCTCTACCTAGTTTTTGGTAGCAAAATTGAATACAAGAGACAATCCACCTAGTAATTGTCCTCTTAGTGGCAGGTTTCCCTTTGCCAACCTCGCCATAGGTAAGGAAGAGTTGGAGGGATTCGAACCTGTGACCCTTGGTGCGTTCCAATAGTAGCTTAAAGCTCTTTTAACGTCCAAACTGTGCAGTCTCCTCTCACCCGAGGAAGAATGCTCAGTGAAAAATACTGGAAGGGAGATGGATTGGTTAAGATGGAAATCTGAAACCACCTGAGGACTACCTTATCTCTGTGAAAAGAAATAAAATCCTTTTCCACTGACAGGGCTTGTAACTCACTTATGCGTCTGGCAGAAGTGATGGCCACTAGGAAAACAGTTTTCCAAGTTAGGAACTTAAGGTCTGCTGAAGACAGAGGTTCAAAGGGGGGTTGCATTAACTGAGCAATGCAAACATTAAGGTCCCAGGCAGGGGCTGGGTCCCAAAAGGAGGGTTAGTGAAGTAACCCCTTAAAACTTGGAAAACACAGGGTGAGAAGAAAGGAGGCAGGCTTTCCTGCTGATACAAAAGCAGAGACAGCTGCCAGATGAACCTTTAAGTAGCTGGCCTGAGGCCTAAGGAATTAAGATGGACCAAGTAGTCCAGCAAAATGGGCAAATCAGCAGATTCTGGGACAATTTGCTTCCCAGAACACCAGATGGAGAACCTCTTCCATTTGGAATTATAAGTGGCCCTAGTGGAAGGCTTCCTAGAGGCCTTTAAAATATCAAGGACACCTTGAGAAAGGTGTAATTCAGCAAATTCTAACTCCTCAAGAGCCAAGCCTTGAGGTGGAGGGATTTGAGGTCCGGATACCAAACTCTCCCCTGGGCACAAGTCAGCAGGTTGTGGACCCTGGGAAGGCCCAGGGGAGGGTGGACTGACAGGGACAGAAGCAGTGGGTACCAGGGTTGCCTGGCCCAGTCTGGTGCAATCAGAATCACTTTGCAGGGCTGGGATCTGATTTTTACTAACACCCTGAAGAGAAGGGGAAGGGGGAAAGGCATACAGGAACTTCCCTTCCCAATCCAACAAAAAGGCATCCAGGGGGACTGAGCCCATTACTGGAGGCCTGCAACAGAACAGAGGAAGTTGGTGGTTGTCTGGGGTGCGAAAAGATCTATCTGAGGAGTGCCCCATCTGGCAAAACTGACCCCAGCACTAGGGATTCAAAGACCATTCGTGATGACTCTGAGAAATCCTGCTGAGGGCATCCGCTAGGACATTGTCCTTCCTGGAAGGTGAACTGCTACTGAGGAGGTGTTCAGGAGTAAGCCAGAGACCACAACTTCATTGCTTGGTGCACAAGGCTGATGACCGAGTGCCCCCCTGCTTGTTGATGTACCACATTGTTGTGGTATTGTCTGTCCTGACCTGAACTACTTTGTTCTGGACAGATGCTGAGAAAACCTGAAGAGCTAAAAAGACAGCTCTGAGTTCCAACAGGTTGATGTGGAGCAGAGATTCCTGGGGGGACCACACTCCCTGAGTGGAAAGGTCGCCCAAGTGCGCTCCCCACCCCAGCAAGGAGGCATCCATGGTGAGGGTGAGGGAATGAGAAATGGGAATGAAGGGGACCCCTAGTCTTAGATTGCTCTGATCCTGCCACCACTGAAGAGCTAGAATCAGAGTTTGGGTCACTGGGACCAATTTGGTAAGGGGGTCCCTCCTTTGGGACCAATAGGCCCTCAAATGAAACTGAATGTCTCTCATCTGAATCTTGCTCCTTGCACTACAGCTGTGGAGGCAGCCATGTGCCCTAGAAGTTGCAGAAAGTGCCTTGCTTGTCGAGAGACCAGGAGGGTGAAAGAGGATGGCAGGGCAATCAGCTTTCTACCCTTTCGAGGGAGAAATGCCTAGCCAACTTTGTGTCCAATTCCGCACCTATGAAAGTTAGTACCTGAACTGGATCTAGAACTGACTTTGGTAAATTCAGCAGGAATCCCAGGAAGTGAGAAGCTGCTGGGTGACTTGCAAGTGGATTTTACCTGATCTGGGGACTGACCCACAATGAGCCAGTCGTCCAGGTAAGGAAACACAGCAACCCCTTGCCTTCTCAAGTGAGCCACTACCACAGCTAGACATTTTGTGAATACCCTTGGAGCAGAGGTAAGACCGAAGGGCATTGCTCTGAACTGGTAGTGACCTGAGGGCAGTTCGAACCTGAGGTATTTTCGGTGAGAAGGCCTGATCAGGACATGAAAATAGGCATCCTTGAGGTCCAGGGAGGCTAGCCAGTCCCCTGGCCTGAGGGAGGGCAAAATCATTGCCAGAGTTAACATTTTGAACTTTGGTTTCAAAAGATGCTTGTTCAGGTACCTTAAGTCTAGAATGGGCCGCCATTCTCCTGTCTTTTGGGGTAAGGAAGTATCTGAGTACAGCCCTTGCCCTGGTGACAAGGAGGAACCCTTTCCACTGCTTTGCAGTCTAGGAGGAAGAGACCTCTGCTTCCAAAGCAAGGGCCTCTAAAGGGCTTGCAGGTGGAAAATGTCTGGTTCTCATCTTTGGAAACTGTTAGAAACTGAGAACCAGACCCTGGCTTACCTCAGAACCCATTTGTCCGTTAGGGACACCCAGTTCTGGCTGAAATAAGCCAACCTGCCTCCAACTGGTACAGGAGAATCGGCCCTGGGCATCCCATCAGGGTGCCTGCTTGGCAGTAGCCTTAGGCTGAGGGGTGGGGACGGTTTACCTGCGCCTGCTACCTCTGCCTCTGAAAACCCCTCTGTGCAAAGCAGAGGAGGTTTGGGATTGATAAAAGGCCTGTGGAAAGGCCTGCCCCTACCTCTGGGGTGTGCCTCTGTGGAGTGGCATGCCGCTCCTTGGCCTGGGCACTTTTGTAGGTAGTTCTGTATTCATCCATCTTTTCATATAATTTTCCGTTTGCTCTCCAAACAGAGAATTTCCCACCACAAGAAAATCCATAGCCTTTGACTGAGTATCCTGTGACAGATTAGTGCACCTGAGCCATGCCAACCTACGGAAAGCTACAGAAGTGGCCATGACCCTAGAGGAAACATCATTAACATCTACAGCAGTATGAAATTGAACTTTAGAGGCTTCAATGCCATCAGCAGCCACCTGTTCCAATTCACTAGCCAGCTGGCCATGGGCCTGCTTGGCTAACTGCAACACTGTATCCCATCTAGATTTCTGATATCTAGCACATAAGCCATGTAATTTGCCTGCCTGAGTCCCAAAGAAGCTGCCATATACTGTTTTTTCGCCATGGCATCAATCTTCCTGGAATCCTTATCAGGAGGATGTGAGGCCAGGGGGATATTAGCCTTGTCACAGGCTGCAGCTTGTACCACACCTACATGACTACACTGCTCAGTGAGGAAGTCTGTATCAGGGCCTGATAAAGTATACCTTCTGTCCATTTTTTTATCTACAGGAGGGACAGAATGAGGATTTTTTAAAATTTTTGTTGTTTACGTCCTAAATGACTTATGCAAAGGAATAGACAACCTCCTAGACTCTGGGATATCCATCATCTCAACATAATCAGGCTCCTCTTGCTCATCCACAGCCTCTTCCAAGGGAAGCTGGAGGGTTTCTGCAACCTTTTTGTAAAACATAAAATGAGAAGGGACTCAGACAGCATAGGGGAGATTCTAATGGTCTGTCTGGAGAAATGCCTGGTTCAATGGGCACGTCAGACCCTCCCAGCCACATACATAATGATCAAAATCTTCCTCCCCTCCTGTGGTTCATAAAATTCCTCAACATCATACTCTTGAACCACTGGAACCGACGAACCAACTTTTGCCAGCTGTTGGTGGTTCGGCGGTCCCTGAGACAGTGACTGGACAATCTGTATGGCTTTAGCTTATCTCTGCAGCAGTTGAGAGGCAATCTTGCACTCCAGACCTGCTGATTTCTTAGATTTTTTTACTGGGACCGGTTCCTCAGAACCAGCCTTCCTTTTGCCCGAGGAAGTCTCGCCCTGGTCAGAGGGCACTCCCTCTGGTCCAGTGGGTGCTGGACCGGGCTGGCCATCCGGGTCAGCGGACTTTTGGCCTCTCGTTCCTGAGCCGGCCAATCTTTTTCTCCAGGGTGGCTGCAGGAAATTCTTACACACTGGCAGTCTGACGGAGGTGGTCAGCCCCAGACAATAAACACATGTGGTGTGTGGGTCAGCCTTGGCAAAGGCTTCCCCACAAACATCACAGTGTTGAAACCAATGGGCCGGTTTTCTTTTGGGTTTCTCAGACATAATGCCAGCCTATCCAAAAACTTGCCTTTTATGGCAGTGCCAGGCAAGACACCCTTATCGGTTCCTAAGCGTGTCACGGGTATTTGAAAAACCCAATTTAAAGTTAGGTTTTTAGAACTGATAAGAACCGGGAACCGCACTCTAAAAGCCCAAATTATTGTTTAAAATTAGTATTTTTGCAAACCGATCAGTTCAAAACCGAACCGATAATGAATTTCCACACAGACTTTAAAATCCTGTACTTACGGTTTACCAGATAGAGCTTTGAATTTGCCGGTTAAAATGAACCGAGAAACACTCGTTTGAACCGAGAAATGAACCGAGCTGAAGGAGAGATCTCCGGAGCGACTGTTCAGTGAAGTGGAGTAAAGAATCTGATAGTTTCAATTTGAAACTAGCCAGATAGAGCTTTCAGCAAGGCGCTCGCGCTTGGGACTCCATTCAGCCTGGAGTTAACTCCTTCCTCTCCGGGGCAGTTCAAGTGCTGTGGGGGCAGTTCAAGTGCTGTGGCTAACTGCTATATGTCATAATATAGCAAGACTTCATGGTGTTTGAAAGCAGTGTTTCTCCTAACGGCCTCAGTTCTTTTCTTCCCACCATTGTGCCACACAGTCTAGTCTATGATGCTGGAAATCAGACCTTTTATTGTTTCTAATAAATCTTATGCCTAGTTTGGTGTGATTTCCCGTTATCTGTCTTGCATTGTCATTTTCTAGATGCTGATCTTCTTTTTTCCCCTCTGTTTGTCTCTCAACATAGTTTCACCACCATGGTGCCATGACTACTTTTACAATGGTAATTCAGTGATTGTTATGTCATAAAAGGCCCCTTCCAGCTGTGGCAAAAATATTTCAGCTGAGGATCCTCACTCCAGTTGCTTGGGGCATCTCTGTACTGAGGACAAAGTCTTGACATTGTACTAGCAGTATGGCAGTGTCTCGGTTGGCCTGTAAAAACAGACTTGCTTGTATAGTGTCTTCTGAGCGGAGCCGCAAGAAAAAAAATCTGACTCCCTCTGAGTCATGCTCTGTATCAGCTTGTTGGAAGGATCCTTCAAAGCTCTTCGTCACATAAGAAAAAGAAAAGACAACACAAGTCTCACTATAGGCACCGCTACTTCATTTTTAGGTATGTAAACATTGATGTTGTGGTTGAAGTACAGTCGTTACTCTTAACATCACCTCAGTTGTCCTTAATGGAAGAGGCAGTGATGACCTTGGTACCGACCGTTCCGTCTTTTTTTTGGTGCATTGTCACCTCCTCTTCGCTCCCAGATGGACAACTTTCAGAGTAACAATTTGGCAGGTGGACAGCCATCATGGAACAGTGGTTCCAGCACATTATGCCCTTGCCATCATGTGGGCCAACCGCGGCTCTGACATCTTGTCATGTTAAATCATGTGGTTCCTGGTTTGCATGACTGCATATTGGCTCTGATGGTATTTAACCAATCAGGTTTTAATTTATAGATGTTGGTAATTATGAGACCATGCATGCTGTGGATGTGGCACCTGTAACTATCTTTTAAGTATTAAAGTGGGTCATTGTAATGGTCTCAGAAGTATTAAACTGCATATTGAGAGCAGTCATTAAGATTGATATATTTTCTGTCAAGACTCACAAAGCAAAGAAATGTTGGTCTTTTTAATGTATTTTTTCACTTTGCACTTGTTAATTGGTCACATGTGCTTACTAGAATTAAAAAAAAAAAAATCACCAAATTAATTGGGTAGCTACTTTCTGTGAGGAAACTTTTTTTTTTACCTCAAAGCGCTGAGGCTTGTCAGTAGGTGGGTGATCATGGCAATTTTTTGCTTTGTTTTTTTACCATCACAGTATATTTATTAACAACAATTATTCCGATACAGCAGGAGTAATTGCCTTATGTTTGCTTTTATCATTTTTTTATCACTACTCTGTTTTTCCTCCTTGCAGCCACAGTCCTGCTATACATCCAGCCACAACTCCTACCTTCACCTCCGACCCCGAAGCCGACATTCCCAGCTGGCATATGCAGCTACGTCTGTCGAGAGGGTCTCCCCCTTCAGCCCCCACGCCTGGTGAGTATCCACTACCAGCACACGGCTATTTCAGGCATCATCAGCCGGTGAAGCGAGCGGCCATCAAGCTGCCACGGACCGTGCTGCCTTTTCCCCTTTTTCTCCCAATGGGAACACGGACGTACAATGATGTCCCGCGCTATGTGCAAAGCGTCTGCCGTTCCCCCGCTGAGCACCCGTGCCACTGCAATTCCTCCGGGTATCTCCAGGGACCGCCAGAGCGTGGCGTACACCCACCCGCTTTTCCCCAGGACTAGGAGGGCTGTGGTCGGACGGCTCGATCCTAGTCCTCCCCTGTTGACCCCCAACGACCCAGGCTCATTCCCGAACCCGGGTTGCCGGTGTGGAGTGAGGTGTGGCGTCCAGGGCCTCAACCCTCGGTGCCACCGAGTCGGCTTGCTTTTATCATTTTTTGCAAGTTCCTGGTCCTTGCTGAGAGAACAGAAGAAGCCAGAAGGGGAAGGATCCAAATTCATTTCAGTGCAGTGCAGTAACTGCTCATTGCTGTTTTTGTTTTAAACTTAGATTTGTGAGCTTTTAGTGGTGCTGTTATTTCTTTGCTGTCTTTACTTAGAATTGTTTTTGGGCTGTTGAAAATTTAAAACCTAGGTTTGGTGTGCTTGTAGTGGTGCTGTTTTCCTTTGCTGTCTTTACTTGCTGCAAATTTTTGCCCACCCTGCCTCCCCTGCACCCCCCCACTCTTAATTATATGCCCTGTTAAATCTGATTGACAGGAGCTAAGCACAGGGAATAGCAGGGGTTGTGGAGTAGGAGGGGCATAAAGGGGAGGAAGCCCTCCCTTGGCACAAGTGTTTTGACTCATTTTTTGTCTTTTGTTTTGTTTTGTTTTGTTTTCCTTCTTTAAAAAAAGTATCTGAGGATCGGTGGCAGGATTTTCAGGACAGTAAATTAATAAAGAAGGAACTACAAAGAGAGCTTCAGTAACAGACAAGTACTGGAATAGCAGTATAAGAGCAGTATAATGTGGGGAGTGGAGCAATGCAGTGGATGCGTGGCAGCCATATTCAGGCAAACCTTCTGGCGCTGAGGTGCTGCCTGTGACGTAGACAGCCAGCTCTGAGTGCTATATCATTTTTTTTTAATATAAAATGTATGACTGATTGTCTCTGCTAAAAAAAAAAAAATCTGATGCTCTTAGAATGACCTCACTCATCCCCCCCCGCAGATTTCAGCTCAAAGATGAAAGCCATAAGAAAAATGCTGACAGCATGTGAGTTCACACACACTCAGTGTTTAGAGACCATGTGTTACATGTAAGGCCTTAATTAAGGATCCTGTCTGTCTGAGTTAACTACAACCATAGTTGCTAGAACATATCCATTCTAGGGACATGGATATGTTGTTCATCCACACTTTCTGGCAGGTATCCTTGCCGCTTTAAATCTTGCCGGAAGGTCTTCAAGCTGGCTCCTCCCACCCACCCGGGTGGTAAAACTCTCGGCTCCGCCTCATGACGCCAGATCTTCCTTACTGCTTGGGAGCTCAGGTTTCCCTCCCTTAACGCTCTGCGTATAAGACTAGTTCCTTTTCTTGGTTTGAAATTACTTTTCAGGTTTTCAAGACTTGGTCATTTATTTCCTAAACACAATGGACAAATCGTCCGGTTTGGGGTGCCCATGCGGGCAGAAGATGTCTGACAGATCCGCACTCCACGTGCGTCTACTGCTTGGGCCTTGAGCACAACCCGCAGGCTTACGACCTGTGCTCTTCTTTTTCGGCCTACGTCCTGGAAGACCGCGCCGCCCGTTTGCAACTTGGGCACCCCGAGAAACATTACCCTCCGGTAAAGTCGAAGGAGGCCCGTTTGGCAGTTTCCGTGGCAGCGGGCTCGGCGGAACAGCTTGAGCAGATGATCGCCTTCGAGGAGGAGGTGGCGCAGGCTGCATCTTCGTCTACCTCGGCCGCAGCCTTTATCCCACTCTCCCTGGGATCCTCCTATTCAGCTTCTTTTAAGGAGCTCTGTCTGTCCCTCTTCACTAAGGGAGAGGGACCAACATCTTCAGGGACTTCCTCTCGGTCCAAGAAGAAGGACCACAAAGGTAAGTCCCTCCGTCGGCGCTCTTGGGGCCGGAGAGGTCCCTCTCCACCGAGTAGTCAACCATCGACCCAGTGGATCGCGGCCGGCCACTGGCCCTGGCGTCCCGTTAGGTCAGTTGACTGAGACTCCCGTCGATGCAGTAGAGATTTTTCTCAACCCGTCGGACAGGCTGTCGACCGGTGAAGCTGAAAACCCTCACTCCCCGGTTCCCCCGGCGGAGACTGAGGTTTCCGTGGACTTGCCCATGCCTCCGGTTCCGGAGTCCACGGTTGAACTCTCCGAGCCGAGGGGAGAGCGGGTTTCCCCCGCCCTGCCCCAGAACCCTCCTCAGAAAAGCCGAGGTTCGCGGTCTCGGGACTTCTTCTCGGTCCAGCCGATCCCGCCCGCCATAGGCGGTCTCGCTACTATGGCAGCGGCGCCGCCGTCCCTCGGACGAGGAGGCATTGACGCAAGCGCGTCGGCGCAACGAGGACCTCATGTGGCAACAGCTTCTTCTGTCCAGGAGTAAGCCGACGTCGTCGCCTTCCCCGGCTCTCAAGTGGCTGTCACCGGAGCGGCCGAGGCAACCCCTCGCTCTAGCCGAGGCGCCTGCTGCCAGGCCTGTTGCTCGACCAAAACCGGCTGCCCCACCGATTCTGGTGGAACCTCCACCTCCACAGCCGTTGTTTGGGGCCCGACCAAGAATTCTCGGTCAGCCCAGGGTCTGCCCCATAGGCTGTCTGTCACCCTCACTCCCAATCGCCCTCGGCAGGTGGAGGGTGGCTCAGGCCCAAGGCAGCTCTTTGCGGACTCCTCCAAGTCCGACGACGATTCCTCCCTGTTCTCCAGGCGGGTTGACTTGGAATCCTCAGGAGGTCAGTCGCTGGACGATAGCCCATCGTCCTTCATGGGTTTGCTTAGGCTCATCTCAGAGTCCACCAGGATGCAGCTCGAGCCTGTATCCAAGCGGGCCAAGTATCCCCTCACGAAGATATTGGACTGAGGGGATTCTCCTACGGAGGCCTTTACGGTGGCCAAGGCCATTGTAGGCCCGGCCTTGGAGCTCTGGCAGCGTCCTGCTTCCTGCCCTGTGCCTTCGGCCAGGATGGCGAGGAAGTATGCGGTCCCTACCGGTTCCCTGTCCGGTTTCTCGGAACACCCCTCAGCCGAGGGGTTGGTAACCGACAGCGTCTTCCGGCGTGCCGGAAGCGCCAGGGCCATGGACAAGCCTCCCGACAAGGAGTCCAAGAAGTTGGACTATGCCGGGCACAAAGTCTACGCTGCGTCCTCCCTTGGCCTTCGTCAGGCCAGCTCGGCCATGCTGATGGCACACTTCTCTCATGCCCTGTTGGGCTCCCTGGATGAGGTAGTCCCTCATCTCCCGGCTGACCTGCAGACCACGGTTAAGCAGGTGCGGGACCAGGGCAGTGGCCGAGCAGCAACTTCAGACTGCTTTGGACATCGGTGACTCATGCGCCAGGTCAGTCGCGGCCGCAGTGGCTATGCGCCATCGGGCATGGCTGAGGATATCCACCTTCACAGCGGATACCCAGCACAAGTTGGCAGATGTCCCCTTCCTGGGGACCGACCTCTTCGGCCCTGGAGTGGAAGGTCACCTCCAGAGGATCGAAAAGTCCAATGCCACTCTGGACTCTGTCTCATCCGCCCAGAGGGACAAGGGCCGCAGACCGCAACCCAAGCCCTTTCGTCCGTCTGCGCCCCGGCACATCCGCCCAGCAGCATCAGGGCAGCAGGCTCGCACTTGCATCCCAAACCCAAGCCCGCAGCTTCCTCCTCCAGGAAGCAGGAGGTAAAGGCCCAGGTGGTCCCTCGGCCAGTCCCTCCTCCAAACCTGCTCAGTGACGGGTTGAGGGGTGCCGCCCCCAACCTCGTCACCCCACCCCAGGTTCCCCCTGTGGGGGGACGGCTTTGCCACTTCCTTTCCGCCTGGTCCGCTATCACCACAGACCGGTGGGTGTTGGAAGTGGTGGGGAAGGGCCTGCCTCTGGAGTTCGAGCTCGGGGGGCCTCGGGGTCCGCAGCCTCGCTGTTGGCTTGCCAAGCCGACATCGCTCTGCTCTTCGAGAAGGAGGTGATCAGAGAGGTGGCGGACCCTCCCTCAGACCTGGGGTTTGTGTCCAGGTACTTCCTGGTCCCAAAACGGACAGGAGGCTGGCGCCCCATTCTCGACTTGCATGACCTAAACAAGTTCCTAAGGTCTCGGACCTTCAGGATGGTCACTCTGGCTCAGATAATACCATCCCTGGAACGTGGCGTGTGGTTCTGCTCTCTGGACCTACAGGACGCGTTTTTTCACGTCCCTATCCGTCCGTCTCACCAGAGATTCCTTCGCTTTCGAGCGGAAGGATCCCTTTACGAGTTCCGAGCCATGCCCTTTGGCCTGTCTCTTGCTCCCAGGGTCTTCACCAAATGCATGGCAGTGGTGACAGCATTCCTGCGGCGCCGAGGGGTCCGGGTGTACCCTTACCTGGACGATTGGCTGATAGCAGCCCCCTCCAGACAGGAGGTGGAGCGGTCCAGAGATCTGGCCCTCCAGGTTTGCTCTCAGATCGGCCTCCTCATCAACGAGGCCAAGTCGGAACTCGAACCGAAGCAGGTGATTCTGTTCCTCGGGGCAGAGCTCGACTCTCTTCGAGCCAGAGCATGGCTCCCGGTGGATAGGGCCGAGGTTCTTTCCTCCTTTGCCCAATCATTTCTGGTTGGGCAATCACGCCCTGCCCGGGACTTCCTGCGCCTCCTGGGTCTCATGGCGGCCTGCACCAGCGTGGTCCGTTGGGCCTGCTGGAACATGCGTCCCCTTCAGTGGGGACTGGTCAGCCAGTGGTCATAACGCTGCGATCTGTTGGACCAGCCCGTGACAGTGACCCAGGAGATGTGGAACGCCCTCCAATGGTGGATCGTTCCAGCACATCTGCAGGAGAGAATCTCGTTCGTCCGCCCCGAGCCGACGGTCTCTCTATCGACCAATGCCTCTCTGATGGGTTGGGGTGCCCATCTGGGGGGGCACAGAACTCACGGCCTCTGGTCCCCTCGGGAGTCCCGATGCCATATCAACCTGCTGGAGCATCGGGCAGTCCATCTAGCTCTCACCACCTTTGCTCCGTTCCTACGGGGTCAAGTGGTTCAGGTCCAGACGGACAATACCACGACCATGTACTACCTAAACCGCCAGGGCGGGACGCGCTCCATGCCTCTGTGCAAGGAAGCTCTCCACATTTGGTCACTCGTGCGCAGCCTGGAGGCGGATCTCCTAGCCATTCATGTGGCAGGGGCCTCCCAACACCCTGGCCGATGCCCTAAGCCGGATAGGGGCTGTGTCTCACGAGTGGTCTCTCTTGCCGGAGGTAGTACAAGATCTGTTCTGCCATTGGGGCACACCTCAGGTGGACCTGTTTGCCTCCAGGGAGAACGCAAAGCTGAGGCTGTTCCATACCCCCCTCAGCAGGGCTCGCTGCAGGGGGATGCCTTCTCGAGGCCGTGGACCCTGGCCTCTTCTACGCCTTTCCCCCATTTCCCTTGATCCACAAGGTGCTTCTCAAGGCGAGGAGGGACAAGGCGCAGGTGATTCTGGTAGCCCCAGACTGGCCCCGCCAATGCTGGTATCCAGATCTCCTCAGCCTCAGCTCCAGGCTCCCGAGGCAGCTTCCAGCTCGCCTGGACCTGTTCTCAATACTTTCAGTCAATCAGGGGAAGGTGTTCCATACGGACCTTCAATCCCTGCACCTGACGGCCTGGTTCCTGAGCGGCTAGAGTTCCAGGCCTTAGGTCTTTCCGACGAGGTCCTCAATGTAGTTGAGGCGTCCCGTAAGGAGTCGACCAGGAAATGCTATGCCTTCAAATGGAAGACGTTCTCTATTTGGTGTCACGGCAAGGGCCTGGACCCTTCCTCCTGTTCCTTGGCAAGCATCTTGGACTATCTATGGTCCCTTTCTCAGCAAGGGCTTAGGTCGATGACCCTAAAGGTGCACGTGGCAGCCATCTCTGCTTACCGGGCGCGGGCCGGGAAGCAGTCGGTGGCGCAGGAGAAGGTGGTCTGGCGCTTTTTCAAAGGCCTTGATCACATTTCCCCTTCAGTGCGAGAACCTCCACCTCCGTGGGATCTACTGCTGGTACTGGCAAGCTCATGGGCAAGCCATTGAACCAATGCACAGGTGTGATCTCTCTCACCTGTCGTGGAAGACCGCCTTCTTGGTGGCTATTCGTCAGCCAGAAGGATGGGAGGCTCCAGGCGCTTTCCATGGAGTCTCCTTACCTGGTCTTCCACAGGGACAAGATTGTCCCTGCGCCTCACCGAAATTCCTTCCGAAAGGTGGTGTCAGAGTTTCACCTTAACCAGGTGTTGACTCTGCTGGTGTTCTACCCCAATCACACCTCGGAGGCCGAATATAGGCTTCATACTCTGGACCCTAAAGGCGCTTGCTTACTATAAGGAGGGCACGGCTGAAATTCAGGGAGAGGTTCACCAGCTGTTTGTCACCTACACTGAAGCTGCACCTGGCAGACCTGCAGCCAAGCGGACGATAAGCAGTTGGGTCACCTCCTGCATAGATCTCTGGTATAGGTTGGCGGGCATGGAGCCTCCCAGAGGGATAAGAGCTTATTCTACCCGCCATACCGCTGCATCGGTGGCTGCTTCCAGGGACGTCCCTATCCAGGAAATCTGCAGGGCTGCTACCTGGAAGTCAGCGCACACCTTCATCACCCACTACCACATAGACCTTGAGTCACGCCGGGATGCTGGTTTTGGGGCCTTGGTTCTCCAGTCTCTATTCCCCAAGTAGGGGGTGTGCGCCTTGCCTCCCTCCTCCCGGAGAACTGCTAGGAGTCTGCCAGAAGTGTGGATGAACAACATATCCATGTCCTTAGAAATACAGGTTACTCACCTGTAATAGGAGTTCTAGGAATGGTATATGTTGTTCATCCATCACCATTCTGACCTCCCGGGCTTGACGCACTACCTGAGCTTCCAGCGGGCAGATCTGGCATCATGGGAGCGGAGCCGAGTTTTACCACCGGGTGGGTGGGAGGAGCCAGCTTGAAGACCTTCTGGCAAGATTTAAAGCGGCAAGGATACCTGCCAGAAAGTGTGGATGAACAACATATACCATTCCTAGAACTCCTGTTACAGGTCAGTAACCTGTATTTTTATGACGTTGGAAGGAAAACCCAGGTTATTACATAGAAGTGCGAAAATCATAAAGATGCTGTCATGTCCTGGAAGGAGGAAGCTTATTATGAGATCAAAAGAAGTGTCATTTGAAGGACATGAATTATGCTAAAGTTGCAGAATGTAATACTTTTGTATAAGATATATATTTTTTATACATAATCTAACAGAAGAGGAGCTAGCTGACCTCACACAAAAATGGGTTGTCCCATACAGTTGTTTAAGGAATATTCTGTTTTACTACACAGAGACACTTTTACATAGACTCTGACTGAGGAAAGATCTTTGGAGCACTTGTAAACAGATGTTTAGAAATATTTCAAATTTAAGTACTGTAAGTAGGAATTTGCACTGTTTAAAACTGTTTTTTTTTTTAAAGATGTGTATGTCTGGTGGTATAAGAGTTCTGTATTTTGTGTTTTACATATTTTTAACTATTTTAGTAAAATTCTTTTTAGAACTTACTTGGTCTGTCTTTGAATTTCTTTTAGTTGTAAGAAAAGTATTTATGGTTATAGCAGACAGCAGGCATAGGCTTGAATGGTGGTACCAAACTGGAAAGAGAAGCATTTTAAATCTGAGGTCTTTATTAGTTTTTAAGGGTTCATCTCTGTATACCTGGTTAGGTGCTCGTAGGCAAAGATATCTAGCCCCCTGAAGAGAGAAATATCTGAGCCTGTGCATTGGGTACGCTAGCAAGAGGTTCACAGTTTGAATCCTTCCAGAACTTGAGACCAAAGGTTGATCCGAACTCACAAAAAACAGACAAGAGGGTTACCCTGTCTGTTACACTGTTCACAAGACTGCACTCAGAGGTTGGCACTTTGGGAGTAGAGGGCCTGACCTGCTGAGTGAGTTTGTGACAGATTGGTTGGCAGTGGTGGCATAATTTTGGTATCACAAGCTTTTTTGTTCTGTGTCAGCTGAGACCGTAAGCTCTCTTACAAAGAAAGAAAAAGACAGAGTTTTATTTTAAAAAGGAAACAGAAATGTATATAACTTGACATACAGTAGAGTTCCTACCCAGTTTATTTATTTTTTTCTAAAGTGCAAGTCAGAGTAGCCGTAGTCAGGGAAGAAGAAGATGGCTTCCGACTACAGCAGGCACACTGTAGATTATTTGAAGCAGTTGTGCCGGGACAGGGGAGTCCCGTTCGTGGTGACAGCCAAAAAGCAGAACCTCATAGAGGCCCTGATGGTAGCAGATACCCAGAGCAGCGAGTCACCGACCGTGACTGAAAAGGACAGCAGAGCCACTGTCAGTGAAGGGCCACAGCAGCAGGGGATGATCACCATTATCCTGAATCCAGAGGTACTCAAACTGCATATTGAGTTGCGCAGGATGGAACTGGAGGCAGATCGAGAGCAGAGGGAGGCAGACCAGGAAGAGCGTGAGCACCAGCGAGCTGCAGAAGATAAGGCAGAGCGAGAACGCAGAGAGGCAGACCAAGAGTCAGAGTGAGAACGCAGAGCTGTAGAGGAGAAGAGAGAGGAGCGCCAGTGGCAACACAAACTAGAAAAGCTACGACTCCGACCAGCGGCACCAGAGCAGGTAAGTGGCTTGGGTTTAACTGCGACTGCAGGACTGGATTACAAATTGAGCTTCAAATTAATAGCCAAGTTTAAAGAAGGGGAGGACATGGTTGCCTTTTTAAATTCTTTTGAAAAAGTTTGTATTCAGGCTAAAATTCCTAGAGAGTCCTGGAGCTTCCAGCTATCCCTGCTACTTACCAGGAAAGCTCGGGATGCATTGAGTCAAATGGACAATGAGGACAGCAATGATTACAGCAAGCTAAAAGCTGCACTGTTAAAAAAGTTTGAATTAACTGCTGAATCATACAGAGCTAAATTCCGTAGGGTCAGGAGAAGCCCTGATATGAGCTATGAGGAGCTGGCCACGAAACAATGTCAGTTTTTAAAACGTTGGTGGGAAGGAACTGAGGCAAACTCTGTTGACAAAATTGAAAATGTGATTTTATTAGAACAGTTTTATTGGGCATGCCCAGCAGAGCTAAAAACCTCGCTAGACGACCGAGATCCAAAATCAGTGCAAGAGGCTGCTGAACTCTCGGACCGCTATGCCAAGAGCAGACCTGCTCAGAGTGAATGGGGCAGGCGTGGCAGCGCAGAAAGGGAAAAGTGCGCCTTCAGGGCAGCTACAATCCTCACTGCCTCCACCGAAACCAGTTAGCCCCAGGTTTCAAAGAAAAGATTTCTCTGAAGTAAGAAATGCATGTTGGCTGTGTAAAGAGACTGGGCATATTGCCAGACAGAGTCCCAAAAAGGCAAACAATAATACACAACAGGGTGCTAGAAAAGAAGTGGGTTGTTTGTGTGTCCCTGGGAGTATGCCAATGAACATGAGGGAACACATGCACCCAGTCATGGTAAATGGTGTGCAGACGCAAGGGTTAAGGGACACAGGGGCATCCCTGACGTTAGTAAAGGGGATCTGGTACAGCCTGGTCAACATACCAAATAAAAGCGTCACTGTACAAGGGTTTACTGGTGAAGCGAAAACATTGCCACTGGCTACAGTTTTCTCCTACACTGGGGTGAAACGGGGGGACTGTGCAACAGGTGGCTGTAGCCAAAACATTAGCAGTGGATGTGATCCTGGGTAACAATCTCCAGCAGGGGATGGTATGTGCAGTTACCCATAGCCAAGCGGCAAGGGAAAATTATAGTTCCCTGAACCCCACAGAAACCAGTGCGGAAACCACTGAGAGGCTGGTTCCCCAGCCTGTGTCTCCAGATGGGGAGACTGATAAAAAGGGGGTAGAAATTTCCCCGGTAGCAACTGACCACACAGCTACAAAAGGTTACTCCGAAAAGAGAGGGGTGACCAATTGTCTGAGGGTTGGGACTGACAGTGATCCTAAGTGCCCTGATGCTAGTGCTAGGGACCCTAGTTTAGTGACTGAAGGGGACCTGTCCCATGCCTTGGGACTGTGTGAGTGGTTTGCAGCTGCTCAGAGGGGTGACTCTAGTTTATAGAAGCTGAGGGCTTGGGCAGACTCGGACGGAACACAGGGAGCTGACTGCAAACATAAGGTTTATTGGGAAAATGGACTTATGTATATTCAGACAGTGCAGAAAGAGAGAGGGATGCTAGACAGGCAGCGTGTCGTTCCCCAAGGGTATCGTGAGCAGTTGCTCAAGATTGCACATGATATTCCCTTGTCTGGTCATCTGGGAATCGCGTGCACTATGCAGCGGTTAGCCCAGAATTTCTACTGGCCTAACTTCACCCAGCAGGTGAAGGAGTATGGCAGGTCTTGTCACCGGTGCCAAGAAATAGGGAAAGCGGACAAGAAAACCCAAGCAGCCCTGATTCCATTGCCCATAGTGGAGGAACCATTCTAGAGGGTGGGAATGGATATTGTGGGGCCTTAAAATACCCCCAGCTCCTCAGGGAAGAGAATTATCCTGACTGTGGTGGATTCTGCTACCTGGTACCTAGAGGCAGTCGCCCTATCTTCACTGAGGATGGACAAAGTGGCAGATGCCTTACTTGGGATTTTCTCCCATGTTGGGTTTCCGCAGGAGGTAATCACAGATCGAGGGGGTTCCTTCATGTCGGACCTGATGAAATGTTTATGGGAGAAGTGTGGGGTGGTGCAGAGATGCACAACACCGTATCACCCACAAGCCAATGGACTTGTGGAACGATTCAATGGTACCCTAAAGTCCATGCTCCGGGCATTTGCCGAACAGCATGGGAGGGACTGGGAGAAATACCTTCCCCACCTGTTGTTTGCATACAGGGAGGTGCCCCAAGAGTCTACAGGATTTTCCCCCTTCGAACTCTTATATGGATGCCGGGTATGTGGGCCCCTAGACTTGATCCAGGAGGACTGGGAAGGCACGCATGCCACCCAGGGAACTCCCATTGTGGATTACATTCTTAGGGACAGCCCAGAGCAACCTGGCAGCTGCCCAACAAAAACAAAAGGTGTGGTATGACTGCAGAGCCAGAGCTCGCTCGTACATGGTGGGTCAGGAAGTCATGGTCCTTATTCCAGTCCGGAAAGACAAGCTGCAAGCTGAGTGGGCAGGATCGTACAAAGTGGTTAGGAAGGTAAATGACGTGAACTGCATTGTGGAGTTACCTGACACAAGACAGACTGAAAGGATGTACCATGTCAACATGATGAAGCCATATGCAAATAGGGCTGACATGGTGTTTGCAGTGTGTAGTCATGGGGAAGGGACGGACGAAGGAGACCCCCTTCTGGACTTGCTGGAGGAAAGCAAGTGGGAGTCCTCTGTGGAGGCAGTAAAATTGTCTCCCCAGCTGACCTGGACCAGGTCCAGAAAGTAAGGGAGGTTTTAGCAGACTTTGCCCCCTTGTTTAACACCAAGCCTGGACTAACCCCCTTAGTGACACACAATATGGAGACAGGGACACAGACACCCATATGGTGAACAGCATATCGAGTGTCAGAGGCTGTCCAAAAGGACATTAGGAGGGAAGTGGAGGAGATGCTGGATTTAGGGGTAATCCAGAGATCCCACATCCCCTGGGCCTCACCCGTAGTCCTTGTGCCCAAGCCAGATGGTTCAACTCGTTTTTGTCTGGACTGAATGCAGTCACAAAGTCCGACGCCCACCCGATGCCCCGGACGGACGAACTCCTGGACAAGTTGGGAGGGGCACCTACCTTATGACTATTGACCTGACCAAGGGGTATTGGCAGGTAGAATTGACAGACAGAGCTAGGGAGAGGTTGGCCTTTATCACTCCGATAGGCTTATTTGAGTTTAAAGTAATGCCTTTTGGAATGAAGGATGCCCCGGACACTTTCCAAAGGTTGGTGAACCAGATGTTAAATGGTGCTGAGGAGTATGCCGTGGCGTACCTGGATGACACTGTCATCTTTAGTACCAGCTGGCAGGAACACCTATCCCACCTTAGGGAAGTGCTGGGCAGGATACAGAGGGCCGGGCTCACTGTCAAAGCCGAGACCCCATCTGGAGTACTGTGTGCAGTTCTGGAAACCCCATCTCTGCAAAGACATAGACAGAATGGAGGCTGTCCAGAGGAGGGCAACCAAAATGGTGCTGGCTCTGCACCAGAAGACCTACGAAGAAAGACTAAAGGAGCTTAATATGTATACCCTTGAGGAAAGAAGGGAGAGAGGGGAAATGATAGAAACTTTCAAGTACCTCAAGGGAATCAACAAAGTCCAAGAGGGTAGCATCTTTCAGAAAAAGAGATGTGCAAGAACAAGGGGCACAATTTGAAAGATAGAGGGGGACGGCTTAGAGGTAATGTGAGGAAGTATTTTTCAGAGAGGGTTGTGGATGCATGGAACAGCCTCCCTAAGGAGGTCATGGAGTCAAGAACAGTGGGGGAATTCAAGAATGCATGGGACAGACATAAGGCAGTCCTAGTGGGGGGTAGGAGGAAGTAAGCTGTTGGTTAATTAGGATCTGCAGCTTATCTGTTAGGTAGGAAAATGGGCAGACTAGGTGGGCCAAGCGGTCCTTATCTGCCATCAAATTCTATGTTTCTATGAAGTGCCAGGTGGCCATGGGAGAAGTGGCATACCTCGGGCATGTGGTAAGCTGGGGACAGCTCCGTCCTAACCAAATAGATAGAGGTGATCCAGGCGTGGCCCAGACCAGAAACCCAGAAGCAGGTCAGGAGCTATCTAGGGACAGCAGGGTACTACGGGAAATTTGTACCCAATTACAGTGCCCTGGCTACTCCCCTATCTGACCTGACAAAGAAAAATATGCCAAAGAAAATTACCTGTGGCTCAGCCTGTGAAGAAGCTTTTACCAGACTAAAGGAGGCACTGTGCAGTGCTCCTGTTTTGACAAGCCCTGACTATAGCAAAACCTTTATAGTTCAGATGGACGCCTCAGACGTGGGTATTGGGGCAGTACTGAGCCAGACGTCCAGCCAAGGGACAGATCACCCAGCAGTGTACCTGAACAGAAAGCTGCTTCCCAGGGAGCAAGCATATTCCACGGTGGAAGAGGAGTGTCTTGCCATAGTGTGGGCCCTAAAGAAATGAGAGCCATACTTGTATGGGCAGCATTTTGTGGTGCAGATTGACCACAACCCCCTGGTTTGGCTGACGCAGATGGGGAAAAACAATGACAGACTACTAAGATGGAGTCTTCCTTTACAAGGGTATGATCTAAAAATCGTACATAGGGTGGGAGCGAAGAACCAGAACTCAGATGGGCTGTCTAGGGTCTATGAGGAGTGAACTGATTTGGGAAGCACATCCCATGTTGGGGATAGATCCCCCAAATTCAGTCTAGGTGGGGAGGAGTGTGATGCAGACAGCCAGTTCTGAGTGCTGTATCGTTTTTATTAATATAAAATGTATTACTGACTGTCTCTGTTGAAAATCTGATGCTCTTAGAATGACCTCACTTATCCCCCCAGATTTCAGCTCAAAGATGAAAGCCATAAGAAAAATGCTGACAGCATGTGAGTTCACACACGTTCAGTTTTTAGAGACCATGTGTTACATGTAAGGCCTTAATTAAGGATCCTGTCTGAGTTAATTACAACCATAGTTGCTAGAACTTATCCATTTTATGACATTGGCCAATGGAAAATCATGTACACAAATGCTCACAGCCTGGGAAATAAGATCCCAGACCTGCAGGCAATAATGTCAGAGGCTAAACTGGACATAGTAGCAATTAGTGAGACGTGGTTTACCAGTAACCACACTTGGGAGACTTCAGTACCTGGCTATGTATTGTTCAGAAGAGACGAGGTGCAAAAGGGGGAGGATGGCCCTGTATGTTAATGAAAATATCAAAGCTACAGAAATTCAGAATACACATAAGGAGCCAGAAGAACTGTGGGTCACCCTGGAAACAGGAAATGGGACAGCCATAAGAACTGGGGTTGTCTACAGGCCCCCAGACCAGAGGAGGACATAGACACATTACTGTTAGAAGATATACAAAACATGACAGCTAAAGGGAGGTTCTGATAATGGGAGACTTCAACATGCCAGATACAGATTGGTCAATACCAGCAGGAACATCTGCCAGAACTAGACTCATAGTGGATTCTCTGCAGGGAGGGCCTCAAACAACTGGTACAGCAACCCACAAGAGACAGGGCTATCCTAGATCTAGTGCTGACATAACAAAGAAGGATCACAGATCTCCAGGTAGAAGGTCACCTGGGGCCAGTGACCATCATGGTATGGTTCAATTTGGCTACTACATCTAAATCATCCCATTCAAGGCAAAAATATGGGACTTCAGAGGAGCTGACTTTGATAAGATGGTCAACAGAGTTAAGCTAGCCCTGGCAAAAGAAACACAGGTGAGGAGGTACAGGCAAAGTGGGCAAGCATTAAGGATACAATACTTGAAGCAACATCCCATTGTGTTAGACAGAAAAGGAAGTGCAAAGAAGAAGGAAACCACTTTGGTTCTCAAATACAGTAGCAGAAAAGGTCAGAGCAAAGGCTGGCCTTCAGAAAATATAAGGAACACAGGGATGAAGATAGGAGGCATACCAAACTGCCCTAAGGGAAGCAGGTAAGGCAGTAAGGCAGGCAAAGTCCCAAACTGAGGAAACACTAGTACGAACAGTAAGAAGGTGACAAGACTTTCTATAGATACATTAGTGAAGGAGAAAGTCAGAGGGTAATGCTAAGCTAATGGAGAAAGGGAGCATGTGAGGAGGAGGACCCTGTAAAGGCATCTATCCTAAATGAGATACTTTGCTCAGTATTTACTGAAGAGAAGGTAGGGCAGGGCCCACAGCTCAGCATCATGGACACAGGGGAGGGAGGTGAGCACTCCCTTCACAAAAGAAAGGGTCCTACAAGAGCTTGCAAGCTCAGGGTGGATAAGGCAATGGGACCTGATGGCATACATCCCAGGGTACTTAGGAGCTAAGGAGGAACTAGCAGAGCCATTAGCAGAATTGTTTAGTGAGTCTCTGAGCACAGGAGAGGTCCCAGAAGACTGGAGAAGGGCTCATGTGATCCCGCTCCACAAGAGTGGTAGCAGGGAGGAGGCGGGAACTACAGACCAGTCAGTCTTACCTCAGTAGTGGGCAAGATTATGGAGGCACTCAAGGAAAGGATAGTGCAACACCTGGAACCATAGGGCACAGGATCCAAGACAGCATGGGTTTTCAAAGGAAGGTCCTGTCAAACTAATCTCATAGATTTCTTTGACTGGGTAACCAGAGTGGTGGACCAAGGGGAGCAGTTGATGTAGCCTACCTTGACTTCAGCAAAGCTTTTGACACTGTTCCACATAGAAGATTGATAAATAAGCTAGGTAGGCTCGGGGGTCAGAAGTTGGTCAACTGGGTGGCAAACTGGTTGACTGGCAGAAAACAGAGTGGTGGTAAATGGTATACAGTCAGAAGAGATGCAAGTCACAGGTGGGGTACCTCAGGGATCAGTCCTGGGACCAGTCTTCTCCTTCATCTTCATTAGTGACCTGCAGATGGACTAGAGGGTAAGGCTTGTCTGTTTGCAGATGACACCAAGATCTGCAACAGAGTAGATGATCCAGATGGGGTGGGCAGAATGAGAAGAGATCTGGATAAACTAGCAAAATGGTCAGAAGAGTGGCAACTGGGATTTAATGCAAAGAAGTGCAAAATCATGCACATAGGGAAGAGAAACCCTGAAGCCACTTATAGGCTGGGAGGAGTTGCTAGCAGTCACAAAGGAAGAAAGAGACTTGGGCATCATCATCACTGATGACCTAAAATCATCCAAGCAGACCTCTAAAGCAGTAGGTAAGGCTAGGGGGTGTTAGGGTGTATTAGTAGGGGTATCACAAGTCGTAGAGGGAGGTAATAATCCTCTGTACAAGACATTGGTTAGGCCCCATCTGGAGTACTGTGTGCAGTATTGGAGGCCACACTCTTCACAAGGACATTAACCAAATTGAGGCAGTCCAGAAGGGGCACAAAAATGGTGCAGGGACTGCATCAGAAGACATATGAGGACAGATTAACGGAGCTCAATATGTATACCCTTGAGCAAAGGAGGGAGAGGGTGATATGATGAGACATTTAAACACCTTAAGGGCATAAACAAGGTGAAAGAGTCTAACATGTTTAAATATAAGAAAATAGCAGGACAAGAGGACACAGCATGAGATTAGAGGGAGGCCGATTAAGGGGATCTGAGGAAATTCTTTTCACAGAAAGGGTGGTAGATGCATGGAATAGCTTACCACAAGAAGTGGTGGCTATGAATACAGTGCAGGGCTTCAAACAGGCATGGGATAGGCATAAGGGAGCAATACAAATGACTATGAATAGATAGGTCACTGACAGAGCAAAGGCCGATGGCACATTTATAAGGTAGAAAAAGAAATGGGCAGACTGGATGGGCCTTGCGGTCCTTATCTGCCGTCTACTTCTATGTTTCTATGTTTCTATGTTTCATTGGAAGGAAAACCCAGGTTATTACATAGAAGTGCGAAAATCATAAAGCTGCTGTCATGTCCTGGAAGGAGGAAGCTTATTATGAGATCAAAAGAAGTGTCATTTGAAGGACATGAATTATGCTGAAGTTGCAGAATGTAATACTTTTGTATAAGATATATATTCTTTTATACATAATCTGACAGAGGAGGAGCTAGCTGACCTCACACAAAAATGGGTTGTCCCATACGGTTGTTTAAGGAATATTCTGTTTTACTACACAGAGACACTTTTACCTAGACTCTGACTGAGGAAAGATCTTTGGAGCACTTGTAAACAGATATTTAGAAACATTTCAAATCTAAGTACTGTAAGTAGGAATCTGCACTGTTTAAACCTTGTTTCTTTTAAAAGATGTGTGTCTGGTGGTATAAGAGTTCTGTATTTTGTGTTTTACATATCTTTAACTATTTTAGTAAAATTCTTTTTAGAACTTACTTGGTCTGTCTTTGAATTTCTTTTAGTTATAAGAAAAGTATTTATGGTTATAGCAGACAGCAAGCATAGGCTTGAATGGTGGTACCAAACTGGAAAGAGAAGCGTTTTAAATCGGAGGTCTTTATTAAAGTTTTTAAGGGTTCATCTCTGTATACCTGGTTAGGTGCCCATAAGCAAAGATATCTGGCCCCCCCAAAGACAGAAATATCTGAGCCTGTGCATTGGGTACGCTAGCAAGAGGTTCACAGTTTGAATCCCTCCAGAACTTGAGACCAAAGGTTGATCCGAACTCACAAAAAATAGACAAGAGGGTTACCTTGTCTGTTACACTGTTCACAAGGCTGCGTTCAGAAGTTGGCACTTTGGGAGCAGAGGGCCTGACCTGCTGAGTGGGTTTGTGACACTGCCCTGTCTGCAGGCATCTCCCTGGACTGCGGGATGAGGAAGTCCGATTCAGAGTGGAAGTAAACTGGGTCAGGAGTACCTTCTCCCCTTTCCAGAGACCACCCAGTCCAATGCTGCTGTCTCAAAGGATGCCAAGAACAAGGAGCACTTGGATGACGGTGGGCTCAGGGAGGGTTAGGGCGGTCAGGCAGAGGCACGTCCTAAATTCTATTCCACTCCAGAACTCCTATGCCGCACTGGCAAACAGGGACAACCAAACAGAGGTACCCAGAGAAGTGGAAGGGAAGGAAGTGGAGGTCAACCAAGGAGGTGACCTCAGTGGGGAGAGCAGTGGACCCTGGAAGAGGAGGAGGAAGCGAATCCTGGTGGGGAACTCTTGTAAGAGGGATCCAGCTAAGACCACAGGAGGGGAGGACGGGGAGGGAAGGTACCTGCCAGGGGCCACGGCATGGAGGGATGGAAGGAAGATCCTGGAGATCGCTGGGAAGGGAAGACGGGAA
Source organism: Neoceratodus forsteri (assembly GCA_016271365.2). Classification (NCBI taxonomy): domain Eukaryota; kingdom Metazoa; phylum Chordata; order Ceratodontiformes; family Ceratodontidae; genus Neoceratodus; species Neoceratodus forsteri. The sequence goes on from CM057449.1 coordinate 487,100,584, forward strand.
GGTGAGTTGGATGTCATGATCCACCTAGGTACTAATGGCGTGGCAAAGAGCAAGCCTAAGGAAGTTCAGGAAGAGTGTAGGAAATTGGGGAGAGGTCTCGAGCAAGTAGCTACTTCTGTCACCTTCTCCGAAGTACTACCTGTGAGAGAAATGGGAGAGTGTAGGAGTGCACACACCAGGAACTTTAACTCATGGTTGAAGAACTGGTGCTGTGAGGAAGGGTTGGTTTGTATTCATTGGTGACTGGGGACCCACCTGGAGGGATGGAGGCTTGTTCAAGCCTGACGGCCTGCATCTGACCTGGAGGGGAATCCAAGCACTCAGTGATAAGTTTAAATGCTACGTGGACAAGCATCTAAACTAGCCGGGGGGGGGGGTGACCAGCAAGGACGGTACCTAATTTCCCACCCACCACAGCTAGCAGTAGAACCAGTGAACAGGAGGAGTGGATATCTCTAAAAGCAGTGAGCAAAAGATGGAGACAAGTACCCAAGAGGTGGATAGGCAGAAATGGGGCATAATTCAGCAGAAGGGCAGACAGCAGAGAGAACCAGGGATAAAGGACAACCGGGGGGGGGCTGGAGTAGAACAGCTAAACAGTCCAGGGAGTTCAAATCATGGAAAGCCATGTGTGCCAATGCCAGGAGCCTTAGCAACAAGATGGAGGATCCAGAGACTGTCAAAGTGCAGTCAGACCTGGACATTGTGGCCATCAGAGAGACCTGGTGTGGTGATAATCACGACTGGGAGATGGCCATACTTGGCTATAACATATTCAGAAGAGACAGGGCAGGCAGGAAGGGAGGAGGAGGAGTGGCACTTTATGTGAAAGATGGCATAAAGGCCACAGAGATACAGGAAGAACAAATTGGGGGAGAGATGATACAGTTAGTTAAGCTGGAAAGGAAAATGGGGTCAACCATCCACACGGGGTGGTCTACAGACCACCAGCCAAGAAGGAAGAAACAGGTAGGGAGCTGATGCTAGCCATCCAAAGGATGACAGACAAAGGTGAGGTGGTGCTGGTTGGAGACTTCAATATTCCAGATGTGGACTGGTGCCTCCCAGCAGCAGCGTCAACCAGGAGCAGATTTATCCTGGACTTCCTTCAGGGTGCCTTCCTCGAGCAACTGGTCAAGGAATCCAACTTGGCAGAAGGCAATACTGGACCTCATGCTCACAAACGGGGACAGTGTGATGGAGATAACAGTGGGGGAGCACCTGGGGAACAGTGACCGCTGGTCACTGTGGTTTGAAATTACGAAAGGAGCAGAACCAAACCGCACAAAAACATGTGTCCTGGATTTTAGGGGGGCAGACTTTGGGAAAATGGGGAGATGATTGAAAGAGGCATTAATGGGAATGGGGTGGGAATCAGGGGTTAAGGAACAGTGGGCATTATTTAAAATGGGGATTACAAGAGCAACAGAATTATGCATTAAGCAGGTTAGCGAGGGGAAAAGGAAGAGGAGGCCACTATGGTTTCCCCAAGGAGGTAGCGGAGAAAGTGAAAGCCAAAAAGATTGCAGTCAGGCAATACAAAAAGACACAGGCAGAAGGGGATAGGGAGAAGTACCAGGAGAAGCAAATTGAGGCAGGGAGGTCAGTATAGGAAGCCAAAGCTCAGACAGAAGAGTGCATCGCAAAATCAGTGAGTAGAGGGGACAAAACCTTTTACAGGTACATAAGTGAAAAAAGAAAGGCAAAGGGAGGGATAATGAGACTGAAGGGGGAGGATGGGGGCCACGTGGAGGATGACAGCAGTAAAGCTGACATAGTGAACAGGTATTTCTGCTCAGTCTTTACTGAGGAAGAGGAGGGTAATGGGCCTGAAGGGAGTTCAAGGGGTGGGAATGGCACATAAATGGACTCAAGTCCCTTTACATGGGAAAGGGTCCTAAAGGAATTGGAAGGAATTAAGAGTTGATAAAGCAATGGGGCCAGATGGGGTGCACCCCAGGGTCCTAAAGGAGCTAAGAGAGGTGGTGGCTGAACCTCTGGCAATCCTGTTTAGCTGATCACTGGAAACAGGGGAGGTACGGAAAGACTGGAGGACAGCAGATAGAAACATAGAATTTGATGGCAGATAAGGACCACTTGGCCCACCCAGTCTGCCTGTTTCCCTACCTAATGGATAAGCTGCAGATCCTAGTTAACCAGCAGTCTACTTTTTCCTACCCCCCAGAATTGCCTTATGACTGCCCCCATGCATGCTTGAATTCCACCACTGTTTTTGACTCACAACCTTCCTCCGGAAGGCCGCTCCATGCATCCACAACCTCTCTGTGAAAAAAATACTTCCTACATTACCTCTGAGCCACCCCCTCTATCTTCAAATTGTGCCCCCTTGTTCTTGCACACCTCTTTTTCTGAAAGATGCTACCCTCTTGGACTTCGTTGATTCCCTTGAGGTACTTGAAAGTTTCTATCATGTCCCACCTCTCCCTTCTTTCCTCGAGGCTATACATAGAAACATAGACTTTGACGGCAGATAAGGACTGCTTGGCCCATCTAGTCTGCCCATTTCCCTACCTACAGGATAGGCTGCAGATCCTAGTTAACCAACAGCCTATTTCTTCCTGCCCCCACAAGAATTGCCTTATGTCTGTCCCATGCATTCTTGAATTCTCCCACAGTTTTAGACCCCACAACCTCCTCAGGAAGGCTGTTCCATGCATCCACTACCCTCTCTGTGAAATAATACTTCCTCACATTGCCCCTGAACTGCCCCCCATCTTTAAATTGTGTCCCCTTGTTCTTGCACATCTCTTTTTCTGAAAGATGCTACCCTCTTGGACTTTGTTGATTCCACTGAGGTACTTAAAAGTTTCTATCATGTCCCCCTCTCCCTTCTTTCCTCAAGGGTATACATATTAAGCTCCTTTAGTCTCTCCTCATACGGCTTCTCTTGCAGACCCTGCACCATTTTAGTTGCCTCTCTGGACTACCTCCTCCTGTCTATGTCCTTGCGGAGATGGGGTCTCCAGAACTGGACACAGTACTCAGATGGGTCTCACCAACTGTCTGTACAGAGGATAACAACTTCCTGTTTTCTACTGCTGATGCCTCTCCCCATGCATCCCAGTATACCCCCAGCCCTCCCTACTGCCTACTCACATTGCTTGCTAACCTTAAGGTCATCTGATATGATTACCCCCAGGTCCCTTTCCTTTTTTGTTGTTACTACCTCCCCCCATTGTATACTCTTCCCCTGGGTTTTTGTTTCCCAGGTGCATTACCTTGCACTTCTTAGCATTGAATCTAAGCTGCCATACATTTGACCATTCCTACAGCATTGCCAAGTCACTTCTCATCCTTACCACCCCACCTTGTGCATCAACTCTGTTGCAGATCTTTGTGTCATCTGCAAAGAGACATACTTTTCCTTCCAGTCCCTCTGCAGTGTCACTTATAAAGACATTGAAGAGGACCGGTTCTAATACTGAACCCTGCGGTACCCCACTAGTAACCCCCCTTTCTTCAGAGTGGACTCCATTTACTATTACCCTCTGTGCCCTATTCTCCAGCCAATTCTTTACCCAGGCTATCATCTTGGGACCCACTCCCAGGCTGGCTAATCGATATTAATCTTTTGTGTGGGCTGTGTCAAATGCCTTGCTAAAGTCTAGGTAGGCCATGTCCACAACCCTCCCTGATCTACTACTTTGGTCACCCAGTCAAAGAAATCTATTAGATTCGTCTGGCATGACCTTCCTGCTGTGAATCCATGCTGCCTTGGGTCCTGTGCCCCTCTGGCCTCTAGGTACTCGACAGTTGTTTCCTTCAGAAGTGATTCCATCATTTTCCCTATCACTGAGGTTAAACTAACAGGTCTGTAGTTTCCTGCTTCTGCCCTGCTCCCACTTTTGTGAAGTGGAATCACATCTGCCCTGCTCCAGTCCTCCGGTACCACCCCATCTTCCCATGATTTGTCAAAGAGGGTAGTCAGTGGTGTCACTAGTTCTACCCTTAGTTCTTTTAGAATTCTGGGATGAATCCCATCAGGCCCCATTGCTTTGTCCACCTTCAGTTTTAAGAGTTCTTTCAGAACCCTTTCTTCTGTAAATGGGCTGGTATCAACTTCTGTATCCAGAGTGTTTCTATTGTTTGGTTTAGGTACCTCCCCCTCTTCATTTGTAAATACTGAGCAAAAATATTTGTTTAGTATCTAGTCCCCTTATATAAAAGTGGGAACAAAGAGGAAGTGGGGAACTACAGACCAGTCAGCCTAACCTCGGTAGTGGGGAAGATCATGGAAGCACTACTGAAGGAGAGATTGGTGGAACATCTGGTTGACAACGGACTACAGGACCCAAGGCAGCATGGTTTCATTGAGGGGAGGTTATGCCAGTCAAACCTCATTGAATTTTTTGACTGGGTGACAAGGGAGGTGGATCATAGGAGGGCAGTGGACGTGGCCTATCTGGACTTCAGCAAGGCCTTTGACACTGTGCCACATAGGCTATTAAACAAACTGGGGAATATGGGAGTGGGCAGGACAGTAGTGCGGTGGGTAGGTAATTGGCTGGGGGGCAGGACACAGAGGGTGGTGGTAAATGGTTCTCATTCCACAGAGGGAAGAGTGACCAGTGGGATACCACAGGGATCAGTGTTGGGACCGGTCCTATTCAGTGTCTTCATCAGTGACATTGTGCAGGACCTAGAAGGCAGAATTTCCCTGTTCGCTGATGACACAAATCTCTGTAACAGAGTGGACATGCCAGAGGGTGTAGGCAGAATTAGGAGGGACCTGCAGAAGCTTGATGAATGGTCAAGAGTTTGGCAGTTGAAATTCAGTGCAAAGAAGTTCAAGATAATGCATATGGGGCACAAAAACCTTGGAACAACATATCAGTTGGGGGGGGAGGATATAGCATGCACCAAGCAGGAAAGGGACCTCGGGGTTATCATCTCTAATTACGTCGAGGTAAGGAAACAGTGCGACAAGGCAGCAGGTAAAGCAAATAGGATGCTGGGATGCATTGGCAGGGACATCACCAGCAGGAAAAGGGAGGTCATAATTCCACTATACAGGACACAAGTGAGGCCCCAGCTGTAGTACAGTGTACAGTTCTGGAGAACTCACCAATGTAAGGACATAGACAAGGTAGAGAAGCTTCTGAGGAGGGCAACAAAGATGATACAGGGTTTGCATCACAAGTCCTATGAGGACAGATTGAAGGACTTGAATATGTACACCCTGGAGGAGAGGAGGGATATGATGGAGACATACAAGTACCTTACAGTGAAGAACAGGGTGCAGGAATACACTATTTTCGAGTGAAAAAGATCTGACTTTGAGGGGGAGCTCTTGCAACAGGTAATACCATTAGGACTAATGCTGCCAGGCATTGGGACCCCACAGAAATCTTGTAGCTAGCAGTCTGTAGTGAGGGACTGCCCCTGACGTTGGCTCTACCCGATGTCAGACGTGGTCTGAAGGGGGCAGTGCCCTGGCACCATCTTAGTTCTTTTCCCGCCGTCGACTCCTTAGTTTGACTCCACGGACACCTTTTAACGCAGTCGACTGTTTTTCTGAATATTTCTAACATTTCAATTTTGTCCTTCGACGATTCTTCTCTCCTTGCATGCCGTTGCCCTCGCCACCGTGGAGCAAGTCTGTGTGTGCGTGTGGGACACAGATTCCGGTGAAAGATGGCCACGCAGCCTGCCTCATCTGACTAGGCCCTGACCACTAGCCTGCCAGCTGCCTGCATTGCCAAATGCTCAACCAGAAGACCAGGACCAGGAGAGCCATTGCTTTGAAAGCCTTTCTCTTGGAACAGAAGGTGGCAGCCATGCAGCAGACTTCGGAGTGCAGCTCTTCCTGTCCCGCCAAGGACTCCCCACCCAGAGAAAAGTCATTGGGAGGGAAACACCACCACAGGGAGAAGGATAGGGCCAGGTCTGAGTCCTGCCCCAACTTGCCTTCTAAGATGCCTTCTTCTTCGATCCTTCGGCCGGAGGTCGGGCTCGGTCCCGACTCATATGACCAAGTCCTCACTGAAATCAAAGCCAGCTCCCACCTCTTCTCAGGGCATACACAGGGAGCCATCTTCCTCCGGGCATTCGCCCGCTCATCCTTCCCTGGCCCACTGACCCCACAGATCCTCTTCAGGGTTGACCCAGAAAGGCCACTTGCCTGCTGGCAAGCCCAAAGACGCAGGCAAATCAGGCGGTTCATCAGAGAAGCACAAGCGCCCTGATGATCTTGATGGGCATCAGGAGACTGTCTGCCACCAGACGCCCCCTCCGTCCCAAACAGGCGCCCACCAAGCCGGTCGTCCTCTTCGGCGTCCCACACCCCAATGCCTGATATGAGGCAGTCACTGACAGTGCATCGGACGCCTGCCCCTCCCTCTGAGGGCCGGTTGCCTGAGGGACCCCCTCTGACTCTGGACACTGGGTACCCTGGGCATGCAGATACCGTGTAGCCAGATGAGGATGGACAGGGCTCCCTAGACCAGGCACCAGATCCACAGGAACTGCAGACGCCAGGTCCAGTGAATCAGATGCCTGCCCCTGCGGTTGTCCCCGTGGCAGACATCGACTCACTCTTTACGTCCTGGTGGAACACGGTCAAGGGGAACCTCTTGTACAGACCCCCCGTCCCAGCTCTGACACCTCCACCAATGGGACCCTCTCCAACCCTGACCAGTCTGGCTGGAGAGGAGGTAACCCACCCTGACCTGAAAGGCAAGCGCAGGAGGAGATGTTCGTCCCCAATTCCATCCTCCAACGGATGCCCGTCCTCCCCAGACAAAGGGGATGCAAGTCCCTCCTCACTGGATTCCTTGGACGAAGAGGAATTTGTCCTGCCCTCTCCAGGCCTCAGGGACTCTCCAAGGTCTACCCCGCATGACCTTTCTTTTCTGGACATCATGCATCACATTCAGTGCATTTATGAATGGGATACGGAGGAACTGGACCCAGAGTGTAGATGTCTGGCAAAATTTCTAGGGTCCAAAGAACCGAAACCCCTGGTCATACCGCCTCTTGTAGAGCTGTTCCAGGATGTCGCCAGGATCACATGGCATAAACCCTCATCCACTTCTGCTGTCCCGAAGAAGGTGGGCAGGCTATATAACCCCCCCAAGGCCGAGCTGTTTTTGGGGGAGCACCCAAGAGCCAATTCACTGGTGCTGACGGCTGCTCATGGCCGTGGTAGCCAACCTAAGCACCTTGGCTCCCAACCACCAGATCTGGAGTCCCAAAAATTGGACAGCTGGGGCAGAAAAGTTTATTCTTCAGCAGTGGGCTTTATCCGTTCACTAAATTTCCTGACCCACATGGCGACGTACCAACAGTCACTATGGGAGAAAACAATGGAACTCGTCAAGACCCTGCCAGACTCTGACACTAAAGAGGAAATCCTGGCCTACACCCAGTCCGGACTGGATGTAGACAAACATGTCCTAAGTTGGTCATGTGACTCGGTGGATATGGCTTCCCGGGCAGCTGCTACGGGAATATTTCTGAGGAGGCATTCTTGGCTCAGGCTCACAGGGTTCCACTCAGATCTCCAAGAATCCATACTGAATGCACCTTTTCAAGGCCCGGTATTGTTGGGCCAGGAAGTGGAATCCCCTGTCAAGGAATTGCAGGAGTTTAGCAAAGCCGTAGTGGATGTACATCACATGTACAAATTGGAGTCTCAAGGCCCCCACCGTCGTCCCTTTCATAGAGGCCAGGGACAAGGGGGAAAACAACCCCTGGGAAAAGGGTTTAAGAGGTGCGGTCACTCTGCCTCTCGGGGTGCCCCAGGCCCCCAGCAGCCCAAAGCTTCCAGGGCCCCAACCCCTCCACAGCATGACTCGATGCATGTCCCTTCTCTCCCTCCGGAGACACAGGGTGAGAAAGTAGGAGGGAGATTCTCCCTTTACCTTGCAGAATGGTCCAGCATAATCTTCAACTAATTGGTGCTACAAACCATTAGCAAAGGCTATGCAATAGAGTTTCTCAGCATTCCACTGGACAGTCTCCCCTCCCCCACCTGTCCATTATCCACCAGCCCATGCCAAGCTTCTGGCAGATGAAATTCAGGTGCTGCTCGCAAAAAAAGCCATCCAGACGGTGCCACACGCCCAAAGGGGCATGGGTTTCTACTCCCATTTCTTTCTAGTCCCGAAGAAAACAGGAGACCTTTGCCCCATTCTTGATCTCAACCAGCTCAATCTCTTGGTCAAATACTAGAAATTCCAGATGGTAACACTGGCAAGTTTGCATCCCCTTATCCATCAAGGGGATTGGTTATGCTCCCTAGATATGCAGGACACCTACATGCATATCAAGGTCCTGCGTTCCCACAGGAGATTTCTCCAGTCTCAATTCAGGGACCAGCATTACCAGTTCTGAGTTCTGCCCTTCGGCCTTTCGTCGGCACCCAGGGTTTTTACCAAATGCCTGGCAGTAGTGGAAGCGACCCTCAGAAGTAAAGGCCATTTCGTCTACCCCTACCTGGATGACTGGCTCATTTCAGCCGAGTCAACAAGCCAGTTGAGAATCGCTCTGGAGAAAACTGAAAACCTCTTTCTCTCCCTGGGCATCACTATAAATTGGCCGAAGTCACAACCCTGGCCTCTCAGAGGTTGTAATACATCAGGGCCATCCTGGACACCGTTCAGGGGAAAGCCTTTTTGCCTTCAGACAGGGCAGATCATTTGGACCTGGCATGTAGAGTCCAAGCAGCATCTTCCATCCCGGCGGGGGTCATCCTTCAGTGTCTGAGCCACATGGCTGCTGCCATCGCTATGGTCCCCCTTGCCAGATTACACAAGAGGGTTCTGCAGTGGCACCTCAAGGTCCAGTGGGACTAGGCTGTGAATGACTTGGATCAGCTGGTCTGAGTCTCAGCGGCAGTCCATTGCTCCCTCGAGTGTTGGCTCTGCCTCCCACATCTGGAGGGAGGGGTCTCCTTTCAGAGACTGCCCCCATCACAAACTCTAACGACGGACACCTCATTGTCAGGATGGAGGAGCTCACCTAGGGGAACACAGGACCGAGGGGGGCCTGGTCCCCCACAGAGCGCGCTCTACACATTAACCTCCTGGAAATGAGAGCTGCTCTGTACGCCCTGATAGTGTTTTGAGACCAAGTCTCCCCAGGTACTCTCTTGGTGCAGTCAGACAACACTCCAGTTGTCTTCTACATCAGCAAGCAAAGGGGCACTCAGTCATACCCCCTTTGTAGGGAGGCCATGACATGAGAGTGTGGAACTGGGCAGTGGAACATCTTCTGGATCTCACGGCTGTACACCTGCCAGGAAGCCAGAACGTTCTCGCTGACAATCTCAGTCGCTCTCATTTTCAAACAACATGAAGTTTTGCTGTATTCTGACATATGCAGTGTTCACCAACCTTTGAACTGCCCCGGAGAACAAGGAGTTAACTTTCCATGCAGGGCATGGAACGCTGAGCTCGAGCTCGGTTGAAGCCTCTGTCTGCTGTTGTTTAAACTCCAGCCGTCAGATTCTTTACTCCGCTTCACTGAACAGTTGCTCCGGAGATTTCTCCTTCGTTCGGTTCAAAAAAGTTGGTTAAAGTGTCGTTTTTTCACTCAGTTTCAACCGAATTTCTGCTTCTAAACCTGTCTGTTTAAGTCTCTCTGTCTGTGGTACCGTGAGTACTAGATAGGTTTTTCTATATTAGTTTCAGTGTGGAACTTGTAAACATTGGATCAGTTCGGTTTGAACCGATCAGGTTTGTGTAAAAAAAACTTCTGTCTTTATTAGTGTGTGGTAACCGGTCCGTATCGGTTCTAAAAAAAACGGATTTCATTATGTTTTTTTCCAAGACCCGTAACACGGTCAGGAACCGATAGGGGTGTCTTGCCTGGCGGATTGCCGAAAAAAGGGTAAGTTTTGGTTAGGATTGGCCATGTCTGAGAAACCCAAGAAAAAAAATGGGCCACTGGGTTTCAACACTGTAGTGTGTGTGGGGAAGCCTTTGCTAAGGGTGATCCCCACACCACCTGTGTTTATTGTCTGGGGTTTGACCACCTCAATTCAGACTGCCAAATTTGTAAAAGTTTTCCCAAAGCTACCCTGGATAAGAGAGTAGGTAGACTGAGGGAAAGGGAGGCCGAGAAGTCCGCTGACCCGGATGGCCAGCCCGGTTTGGTTCCGACCGAACCAGAAGGAGTGCCCTCTGACCAGGGCGAAACTTCTTCGGGCAAAAGGAGAACCAATTCTGAGGAGTTGGTTCCGGTTAAAAGAAAGAAAAGGGATAAATTATCCGGTTCAGATCCACAAGTTCTTTCTCCGACCGCTGATGAGATAGCCAAAGCGATAAGAATAGTTCAGTCGCTAACTTTGGTTCCAGCCGAACCAGCACCATCTGTCAGGGGCTTGGTTCGGTCAGTTCCCCCGGATCCAGATTATACTTTAGAAGAATTTTATGAACCGGAGGAGGAGGAGGAGGGAGAGTATGAAAATAATGATGATGGTGATTATGAAATTCTGGATGTGCCTATTGAGCCGGACATCTCCCCAGACAGACCTTCAGGTGTTTCTCCTCCTAGGCTTTCTGAGTCCCCTTCCCACTTTATGTTTTACAAGAAAGTGGCTGAAATCCTCCAGCTTCCTATGGAAGAAGCAGTAGAGGAACAGGAGGAGCCTGATTTTGTTGAGATAATGGACATCCCAGAGTCCAGATTGTCTATTCCCCTCCATAAATCCTTTGGGAAACGGACATTTAAAATTCTAAAAACTCCTAATTCCATACCTCCTGTGGACAGAAGAATGGACAAGAGGTGTACTCTTTCAGGCTCAGACATGGAGTTCCTTTCCCAGCAATGCAGCCATGTTGGGGTAGTGCAGGCTGCTGCCTGTGATAAGGCAAATATTCCCTTGGCTTCACACACCCCAGATAAGGACTCAGGAGGATTGATGCCATGGCAAGAAACAGTACATGGCAGCATCTTTGGGACTCAGGCAGGCTAACTATATGGCCTACACAGCTAGATACCAGAAGTCCAGGTGGGACACTGTGCTGGCTGTAGCTAAACAGGCCGCTGACCAGCTTGCCAAGGAGCTGGAGCGGGTGGCTGCAGATGGGATTGAGGCATCCAAGGTGCAATTTCATGCTGCTGTGGACTCCAATGATGTTTCATCTAGAGTCATGGCTACATCTGTGGCCCTTCGGAGGATGGCTTGGCTCAGATGTACTAGTCTATCACAGGATACCCAGGCTAAGGCCATGGATTTTCCTGTCATTGGTAATTGTTTGGGGAGCAGACAGAGAACTACATGAAGAAGATGGACGAGTACAGGACCACCTACAGGAGTGCTCAGGCCAAAGAAAGGCAAGCCACTTCTCAGAGGCAGCATTCCAGGGGCAGGGGCAGGCCCTTTCAAAGGCCTTTTTACCAAGCCCAGGCCTCCTCTTCTGCTTTTGCTCAGAGGGGGTTCTTTAGAGGGAGAGGCAGGCGGGGTATGAGCAGGCCTGCTTCCACCCCTCAGCCTAAAGTCCCTGCCAAGCAGACACCCTGATGGGTCTGCCCGGGCCGATTCTCTAATACCTGTAGGGGGCTGGCTGGCTTACTTTGTCCAGGACTGGAAGTCTTTAACATCAGACAAGTGGGTCCTGGAAGTAGTAAGCCAGGGACTGGTTCTCAGCTTCAAAAAATTTCCCAAGATGAGAACCAGATCCTTTCCACCTGCAAATCCATCAGAGGTCCTTGCCCTAGAGGCAGAGGTTTCTTCCCTCTTGGCTCTCAGAGCCATAGAAAGGGTTCCTACCCTACACAGGGGCAAAGGATTGTACTCCAGGTACTTCCTAACCCCCAAAAAGACAGGAGAATGGCGGCCCATCCTGGATCTGAGATATCTAAACAAGCACCTTTTAAAGCCAGAATTCAAAATGGTGACTCTGGGAATAATTCTGCCCTTTCTAAGGCCAGGGGACTGGCTAGCCTCCCTGGACCTCAAAGATGCCTATTTTCACATTCCCATCAGGTGCTCTCACAGATTCGAGTTGCCCTCAGGCCACTGTCAATTCAGAGCAATGCCCTTTGGTCTAACATCATCCCCAAAGTTGTTCACAAAGTGCCTGGCAGTAGTGGTTGCTTTCCTAAAGAGAAAAAAGATCTCCATCTTTCCATACCTGGACGACTGGCTCATAGTAGGTCAGTCTCCAGACCAAGTCAAGTCACATCTTCAGATAACTCAGCAACTGCTCACTTCCTTAGGATTCCTCCTAAACCTTCCAAAGTCAGTTCTGGAGCCAGTACAGCTCCTCACCTTTATAAGGCGGAGCTGGATACAATAAAACAAGGCCTTCCTTCCCTGGACAGGGCAAGGACACTAATAGAACTGGCCTCTTCTTTCACCCTTCAGGTGTCTTGACCAGCAAGGCACTTCTTGCAGCTCCTGGGCCACATGGCAGCCTCTACAGCAGTGGTCCAGGGGCAAGATTCAGATGAGGACATTCAGTTCCATTTGAGAGCCTTCTGGTCCCAGAGAAAGGATTCCTTACCAAACTAGTTCCAGTGATTCGAACCCTGATCCAGGCTTTGCAATGGTGGCAGGATCAGGACAATTTAAGGCAGGGAGTTCCTTTGGTCACTCAGTCTCATTCACTAATCCTCACCACAGACGCCTCCCTCTTGGGCTCGGGAGCCCACTTGGGGGATCTTACCACCTAAGGGCTGTGGTCACCTCAAGAATCTCTGCTTCACATCAATCTGTTGGAACTCAGAGCAGTGTTTCTGGCACTGCAAGCTTTTTCCAAGTCTGTTCAGAACAAGGTAGTCAGATCAGAACAGACAATACCACCTACAATGTGGTACATCAACAAGCAAGGGGCATTCGGTCTGACCTTGTGCACAGAAGCAATGAAGTTGTGGTCTCTGGCCTATTCCTGCAAACTTCTCTGACAGCAGTTCACCTCCCAGGGAAGGACAATGTCCTAGCAGATGCTTTCAGCAGGATATCTCAGGGCCACTTCGAATGGTCCCTAGATCCCCTAATTTTGAAAGTGATTTTCTCCAGATGGGGCACTCCACAGATAGATCTTTTTGCAGCCCCAGACAATCACCAACTTCCTCTCTTTTGCTGCAGACCCCCAGTCTTGGGCTCAGTCCCCCTGGATGCTCTGGTTCTCAATTGGGAAGGGAAGTTCCTGTATGCTTCCCCCCCTTCCCTCTCTTGTTCAAGGTGCTAGTCAAGATCAGGTCTCAACCGTGCAAAGTGATTCTGATCGCTCCCGACTGGGCCAGACAGCCCTGGTATCCACTGTTGCTGTCCTTAGCAGTCCACCTTCCCCTGTCTCTTCCCAGGAATTACTATCTGTTGACATCCTCTCAGGGAAGGATTTGGTATCCGAATCTCAAATCTCCCAATCTGAAGGCCTGGCTCTTGAAGAGTTAGTCTGCTGATCTGCACCTCTCTCAAGGTGTTCTGGATATTCTTAGGGTGTCTCGAAAGCCTACCACCAGAAAGCCTTACAACTCCAAATGGAAAAGGTTCACTATTTGGTGCTCTGGTAAGCATATTCCCCCAGATTCTGCTGGGTTGTCTACAGTCCTGGACTATATGGTTCATCTCAGTGGCTTGGGACTCGGACCAGCTACACTCAAAGTACATTTGGTAGCTGTCTCTGCTTTTTTGTCAGCCCTCTTCTCTATCAGTCCATCCTGTATTTTGCCAATTCTTCAAGGGTTTGTTGCACACCAATCCTCCCTTCAGGGACCCTGTTCCCGCTTGGGACCTTGATGTTTGCATTGCTCAGCTTATGCAACCCCTCCTTTGAGCCTTTGTCCTCTGCAGAGCTTAAGTACTTGACTTGGAAAACTGTGTCTTTGGTAGCCATTACCTCTGCCAGGTGCATCAGTGAATTGCAAGCCCTGTCAGTGGAGCTTGAGTTCATCTCTTTCCATAGAGATAAAGTGGTCCTAAGAACTAACAGGAAGTTTTTGCCTAAGGTGGTTTCAGATTTCCACCTTAATCAGTCTGTCTCTCCCTGTTTTCTTCACTGACCATTCCTCCTCTGGGGAGAGGAGGTTGCACAGCCTGGACGTAAAAAGAACCCTTAGCTACTACATAGAGCGCATCAAAGGTTGCAGGTTTGAGTCCCCCCAGTTGTTCCTCACTTATGGGGAGGTCGGTAAGGGCAAACCTGCCACTAAAAGATCTATTGCCAGGTGGATTGTCTCTTGTATACAATTCTGCTATGAGAAATTGGGTAGAACCCCACCCTCAGGCCTGAGGGCTCACTCTACTAGAGGTACAGCTGCTTCCCTGGCTGCTGCCAGGGATATTCCTATATTAGAAATCTGTCAAGCAGCCACCTGGAAAACAGTCCATACATTCACCAAGCATTACTCTCTGGATATCCAGGCTAGGAGTGATGCTCGGTTTGGCACAGTAGTACTTCTGAGCCTATTCCCAAAGTAGGTTCTGTCCCTCCTCCTTGGAGGTACTGCTTGGTAGTCTGCATATGTCAGAATACAGCAAGACTTCATGTTGTTTGAAGAAAAAATTACTCACCTTAGTAATGTTGTTTCTTCTAATGGAGCCTTGCTGTATTCTGACCTTCCCCTCCGCCTCCCCTCTCAGAACCTGTTTTTTGGGATGTGGGTGGGCAGGAGCAGTGTTGGCACCTAGAGGTGTCTCTTTTTTCTCACCCTCCTTTATTTTGGGTGTGTGTTGTGTTTTGTTTTTTGGGTTTCCTGACTTGAGTCTTTGCTTTGAAACCAAAAACCCTTTTTAACAAATTTAGTTGCCAGTTGGCTAGTGTGAGTTTACAGTTTCCACACAGAACGCCTAGTGAGTATAGCTCATAAAGATCTGACGGTTGGAGTTTAAACAACAGCAGACAGAGGCTTCAACTGAGCTCGTGCTCTAAGTTCCATTCCCTGCATGGAACGTTAACTCTTTCAAACAACATGAAGTCTTGCTATATTATGACTATTGCAGTTTGTCCCACCATTAGAACTGCTCCGGAGGTGAAAGAGTTAACTTCCATGCAGGGAATGGAACTTAGAGCACAAGCTCGATTAGAAACTCTGTCTGGGATATTTCAAACCGAAACTGTCAGATTCTTCCTCCGCCTCACTGAACATCGCTCGGAGATTCCTCCTACTGCTCGGTTCATTTTCTCGGTTTAAAGAGTTTTTTCTCGGTTAAATTCAACCGCGATTATCATTATTTTAACTGCAAACCGATCGGTTCAAGCTCTGTCTATGGTATTGTAAGTAATAGATAGGTTTATTTCTGTGTGGAACTTGTAAATGTTTATCGGTTCGGTTTGAACCGATCAGGTTGTGTGGAAACTTTATTCTAAAGTATTTAAAGGCTTTTTAGAGTGCGGTTCCCGGTTCTTATCAGTTCTAAAAAACGGATTTCATTACGTTTTTTTCCACAACCCGTGACACGGTTGGGAACCGATAAGAGTGTCTTGCCTGGCACTGCCGAAAAAAAGGGCAAGTTTTTGGTTAGGCTGGCATTATGTCTGAGAAACCCAAAAGAAAAACCGGGCCCACTGGGTTTCAACACTGTAGTGTCTGTGGGGAAGCCTTTGCCAAGGCTGACCCACACACCACATGTGTTTATTGTCTGGGGTTTGACCACCTCAATGCAGACTGCCAGATTTGCAAGAATTTCCCTGCAGCTACCCTAGATAAGAGTTGGTAGGCTCAGGGAACAAGAGCCAAAAGTCCGCTGACCGGATGGCCAGCCTGGTTCGGTGCCAACCGAACGGAGGAATGCCCTCTGACCAGGGCCAGACTTCCTCGGGCAAGCGTAAAGCTGACTCTGAGGAGCCAGTTCCAGCAAAGAGAACTAGAAAATCAGCAGGTGTGAGTCAAAAATCCCTTCTCCAACTGCTGCAGAGATAGCAGGGCAATCCAAATTGTCCAGTCACTTTCCCAGTTCCGTCCGACACGCCACTATCTCTAGCAAGAGGTCGGTTCCACGGTTCAAGAATATGATATAGAGGATTTATGAACCAGAGGAGGGAGGATGATTATGAACAGTGTGAATGTGACTTTGAAAGTCTGGATGTGCCCATTGAACGGACATCTCCCCAGACAGACCTTTAGGAGAATCTCCCCTAGGCTTGCTGAGTCCCTTCTCATTTTCTGTTTTATAAAAGTTGCTGAAACCCTCCAGCTTCCTTTGGAGGAAGCTGTGGATGAGCAAGAGGAGCCTGACTTTGTAGAGATGATGGATATCCCAGAGTCCAGGAGATTGTCTATTCCTTTACATAAATCCTTTAGAAACAAACAATAAAAATTTTAAAAGCTCCTAATTCTGTGCCTCCTGTGGATAAAAGATGGACAGGAGGTACACTTTATCAGAGTCCTGATACAGATTTTCTTTCACAGCAATGCAGCCATGTTGGGGTAGTTCAGGCTGCAGCCTGTGATAAGGCTAATATTCCCCTGGCTTCACATCCTCCTGACAAGAACTCCAGGAAGATTGATGCCATGGCTAAAAAACAATACATGGCAGCGTCCCTGGGACTCAGACAAGCAAATTATATGGCTTATGTTGCAAGATACCAAAAATCTAGTTGGGATACTGTCATGGCTTTAGCCAAACAGGCCCCTGGCCAGCTTGCCAAGGAGCTGGAGCAGGTGGCTGCTGATGGTATTGAGGCATCTAAGGTGCAATTCCATGCTGCAGTGGATTCTAATGATGTATCCTCTAGTCATGGCTACATCTGTGGCTTTTCGTAGATTGGCTTGGCTCAGGTGTACTAGTTTGTCACAGGATACCCAGGCTAAGGCTATGGATTTTTCTGTGGTGGGAAATTCTCTGTTTGGGGAGCAGACAGAGAATTATATGAAGAAAATGGATGAATATAGAACCACTTATAGGAGTGCACAAGCCAAGGAACGGCAAGCCACTCCTCAGAGGCAGCCCCCCAGGGGTAGAGGCAGGCCTTTTCACAGGCCTTTTTACCAAACCCAGGCCTCCTCTTCAGCTTATGTTCAGAGGGGGTTCTTCAGAGGGAGAGGCAGACGAGGTACAAGCAGGCCTGCTCCTACCCCTCAGCCTAAAGCCCCTGCCAAACAGGCACCCTGATGGGATGCCCAGGGCCGGTTCTCCATTACCTGTAGGGGGCAGGCTGGCTTACTTCGTCCAGGACTGGGAGTCTTTAACATCAGACAAGTGGGTCCTGGAAGTAGTAAACCAGGGTCTGATTCTCAGCTTCAAAAATTTCCAAAGATGAGAATCAGATCTTTCCACCTGCAAACCCTCTAGAGACTCTTGCTTGGAAACAGAAGTCTCAACCCTCCTGGCTCTCAGAGCTGTAGAAAGGGTTTCTCCCTACACCAGGGCAAGGGTCTGTACTCAGGTACCTTACCCCAAAAAGACAGGAGAGTGGCGGCCCATCCTGGACCTAAGATATCTGAACAAGCACCTTTTAAAACCAAAATTCAAAATGGTGACTCTGGGAATGATTTTACCCTCCCTAAGGCCAGGGACTGGCTAGCTTCCCTGGACCTCAAGGAGGCCTACTTCATGTTCTTATCAGAAGCTCCCACCGAAAGTACCTCAGATTCTAACTGCCCTCAGGCCGTATCAGTTCAGAGCAATGCCCTTCGGCCTTACCTCTGCCCCAAGGGTATTCACAAAATGCCTGGCAGTAGCAGTTGCTCATTTAAGAAGGCAAAAGATTGCCATCTTTCCCTACCTAGACGACGGGCTCATTGTGGGTCAGTCTCCAGACCAGGTCAAATCACACCTGCAAGTTACCTGGCAGCTGCTTACCTCTCTGGGCTTTCTTCTCAATCTTCCAAAGTCAGTTCTGGAACCTGTCCAGGTACTCACCTTTATAGGTGCAGAACTGGACACAAAGCAGGCCAGAGCCTTCTTTCCCCTAGAAAGGGTAAGGACCCTGGTGGCCCCGGCCTCGTCCTTCACTCTGCAGGTCTCTCGACCAGCAAGGCATTTCCTACAGCTCCTAGGACACATGGCTGCTTCCACAGCTGTAGTTGAAGGAGCAAGATTTCAGATGAGGGACATTCAGTTCCGTTTGAGAGCCTTTTGGTCTCAAAGAAGAGATTCCCTATCCAAGTTGATCCCAGTGACTCGAACCCTGATCCAGGCCCTTCAGTGGTGGCAGGATCAGAGCAATCTGAGACAAGTGGTGCCCTTCATCCCTCTATCTCACTCCTTGACCCTTACTACAGATGCGTCCCTCTTGGGATGGGGAGCTCACATGGGCGACCTCTCCACCCAGGGATTGTGGTCCCCTCAGGAATCTCTGCTCCACATCAATCTGTTGGAACTCAGAGCTGTTTTTCTAGCACTTCAGGTTTTTTCTGCATCTGTTCAGAACAAAGTGGTACAGGTCAGAACAGACAGCACCACTACAATGTGGTACATCAACAAACAAGGGGCACTCGGTCTTGACCTTGTGCACCGGGCGATGAAGTTGTGGTCTCTGGCTTATTCCTGAACACTTCCCTCATAGCAGTTCACCTCCCAGGCAAGGACAATGTCCTGGCAGATGCTCTCAGCAGGATTTCCCAGGGCCATCACGAATGGTCACTGATCCCCGAGTACTGGGGATAGTTTTTGCCAGATGGGGCACCCCTCAGATAGATCTTTTTGCAGCCCCAGACAATCATCAACTTCCACTTTTTTGTTGCAGGCCCCCAGTGTTAGGCATCCAGGGGGACTGAGCCCTTCTCCTCGATTGGGAAGGGAAGTTTCTCTATGCCTCCCCCCCACCTTCCCTCTCCTGTTCAAGGTGCTAGTCAAAATCAGATCTCAGCCCTGCAAGATGATCCTGATTGCTCCAGACTGGGCCAGGCAGGCCTGGTACCCACTCCTTCTGTCCTTAGCAGTCCATCTTCCCCTGTGTCTCCCCAGGAACCACAATCTGTTAACCTGTGCCCAGGGGAGAGTCTGGTATCCGAATCTCAAATCCCTCAACCTCAAGGCCTAGCTCTTGAGGAGTTAGAGTTTGCTGATCTACAACTTTCTCAAGGTGTTCTCGAAATCTTGAAAGCTTCTAGAAAGCCTTCCACTAGGGCTACTTATAATTCCAAATGGAAAAGGTTTTCCATATGGTTTTCTGGGAAGCTATATTTCCCTGAATCTGCTGATTTGCCCACTGTTTTGGACTATATGGTCCATCTTAATTCTTTGGGACTGAGACCAGCTACCCTGAAAGTGCATTTGGCAGCTGTCTCTGCTTTTATTTCAACAGGGAAGCCCTCTTCTCTTTCTGCTCACCCTGTATTTTCCAAGTTTTTCAGGGGATTGCTTCATACCAATCCACCATTCAGGGACCCTGCCCCTGCCTGGGATCTTAATGTTTGCATTGCTCAGCTGATGCAACCCCCTTGAACCTCTGTCTTGACAGAGCTTAAGTACTTGACTTGGAAAACTGTATTTCTAGTAGCCATCACTTCTGCCAGGCGCATAGTGAGTTACAAGCTTTGTCAGTGGAGACTGACTTTATTTCCTTTCACAGGGATAAGGTAGTCCTCAGGACTAACAGGAAGTTTTGCCTAAGGTGGTTTCAGATTTCCACCTTAATCAATCTATTTCACTTCCAGTGTTCTTCACTGACCATTCCTCCTCTGGTGAGAGGAGGTTGCACAGCTAGATGTTAGAGGGCCCTAAGTTACTACATAGAGCGTACCAAGGGTCACAGGTTTGACTTCCTCCAACTATTTCTCACTTATGGTGAGGCTGGGAAAGGGAAACCTGCCACTAAGAGATCCATTGCCAGGTGGATTGTCTCTTGTATCCAATTTTGCTATCAAAAACTGGGTAAGGTTCCCCCTTCAGGCCTGAGGGCTCTCTCTTCCAGAGGTACAGCTGCGTCTCTAGCTGCTGCCAGAGACATCCCTATCTTAGAGATATGTCAAGCAGCTACTTGAAAACAGTACACACTTTCACCAAGCATTACTCCTGGATATCCAGGCCAGGAGGATGCTCGGTTTAACACAACCGTGCTTCAGAGCCTATTCCTAAGTAGGTTCTGTCCCTCCTCCATGGAGGTACTGCTGTGTAGTCTGCAATAGTCATAATATAGCAAGACTTCATGTTGTTTGAAGAAAAATTACTCACCTTAGTAATGTTGTTTCTTCTAATGGAGTCTTGCTATATTATGACCTCTCCAGCCTGCCCTCTCAGAACTTCTACTTGGGGTATGGGGTGGGCAGTTCACTGTTGGCACTTATTGATGCCCCTTTATGTTTTCCACCCTTCTTTGTGGGTGTTTGGGTGTTGTGTTTTATTTTATTTTATCTTATCTTTTTCTGGTCCCCTGACTTGAGTCTTGGTGTTGGGACCAGGAAAATGTGTTACCATTTTAGTAGCCAGTTGGCTAGTGTAGGTTACAGCTTCCACACAGAACCTTAGTGAGTTTTGCTCGTAAAGATCTGACAGTTTTGGTTTGAAATATCCCAGACAGAGCTTCTCTAACCGAGCTCGAGCTCTAAGTTCCATGCCCTGCATGGAAGTTAACTCTTTCACCTCTAGAGCAGTTCTAATGGTGGGACAAACTGCAATAGTCATAATACAGCAAGACTCCATTAGAAGAAACAACATTACTAAGGTGAGTAATTTTTTCTTGTTCTCCGGGGCAGTTCAGAGGTTGGTGAACACTGCATATGTCAGAATACAGCAAGACTCCATTAGAAGAAACAACATTACTAAGGTGAGTAATTTTTTCTTCTGAACCACGAGTGGGAATTGCTCCAGGAAGACACAGATGACCTCTTCGGTCACTGGGGCCATCCAGAACTGGACCTCTTTGCGTCCCCGTGCAACACCAAACTGTTAAATTTCTGCTCATTTGATCCAGGGCCTGGTGTTTTCTGACGAGACGCATTGTCCCTCTCCTGGACAGGGAGGTTTCTGTATGCCTTCCCTCCCTTCCCTCTCATTCAGAGAGTCCTGCTCAAACTACAGTCAGAGGAAGCCAGAATGATTCTGGTGGCCCCTCTTTGGTCCTGGTAAATTTGCTAGGCAGGGACAGGCAGCCGGTGACTAACTAGTTAAATGGGTTTTTCACCTGCTCACTGTTTTGTTTACTTGGCTTCAGGTGAGATGGAAGTGATATGCTCATTTGGAACTCTCGCAGCTGCATAACCCTTGACCAGCTGTGAGAAGGGAGCTTAGAATGTTGGGACGAGAGTCAGTAGTTGGGAGTAGCAGCTTGAAGTTGGAGGAGTGAGAACTGCTCAGCTGAGGGCTCTGAGTTGAGGGCCCTGCATTCTCACCCTATTCCTGGTAGTTCTCCAGTTTGCCAAGAAAAGTGGTGGAAACCGTTTTCTACAGCAGGATTTTCTGATTTTCATCCCTGGAGGGGTGAAAAGGGCTGCTAGTGGATGGATCCAAGGGGCAATCCCCTTTTTGATCCAGGATGTTTTGAAGCTGCCTGAAATGTCTAACAGTGAGTAGAATCTGACTTTTGCTGCAGAAAGCAAGTACCTGTGCTGTTGTGTTCTCTGGCTAAAAGGGAAGGCACACCATTTCTGTGAATTCAGAAGTGTGAGACTCTTCTAAAATAAAGTTGGCTGAAGTGTATGATGTCCAGATGTATAACTACTGGTATGTCACATTGTTCAGGATTTTGGTTTTTCCACTACCAGTGTAGTGATTCAAATGCTGGATGCCAAAGTTTCATTCAATAAGCATTTTCCAAAGTGTATTTCTGAGAAGGTGTAACTCCTGAAAGAATGGCTGAGTATGGATTTGGGAGCAAAGGGTGGGCAGACCCCAATCTGGAGTAACCAGTTCAGGACCACAAGTTCAGTAAGGGCACCTTGTTACTGTAGACAAAGGGCCAATGTCTGAAGAACATTTTACTCCCTGAAGTGGGTTACAGTTTCTTCTCCGGTTATGAAGAATGGTGCTAGTTCTTAGCAAAATGTGTGTTCAGTTGTGGCCAGTGCCACTGGAAGAAATGTTCAATGTCCTACGAAATGTGGGAATCCAAGTCTAAGTTGTTCTATGTCTTGCTGAGGTGGGAATACAATGTTTTCTGTCAGATACAGTCGATTTGTTGTTCTGCAAGTTCCTAGTGCCACAATGTGTAACCCTTGTGGGGGGGGAGGTCGCCCTTGCTTTGAAGAACATCTTTTGGAATAAATTCACACTCTAGAATCCCAACTGTGGTCTGGACAATTACGTTATTGCTTCCTGTGTGGAGTTACTGGGTACCCCTCCAGAAGATAGGTCTAGCATAACCCTAGCAAAAAGTTCTCTCCTCAGGACCTGGTTTTTGTAAATACCAAATAGGTTAATTTGCTTTTGTACACCCCCAACCCTTGATCTCTAGAAGAATGAGCCTGGTATACATTCCCAAAGCTAGGGGTGGTACCACTTGTCTAAATGTTTCTGAAGTCTGTGCCCAGTTATATGGGTACCAGGGATAGCTAACTGTAAAGTATCGGGGGGGGGGGGGTTGTTACATTTGGACTTATTGTTAGAAGAGCAATGGATAGATAATGATAAATTTACTGCATTTATGCCTCATTCACTAACTGCCTGCTCCCGAGTGACACAGAAAGATCTTCGCCTGGCAAGTTGTGGGTTTGCTGCAATTTCTACCTCACAAGGAGCTCCAGCTCCATGGACTGCCTGGCTCAGTGTGCAGGGGGCGTGGGGAGCTGGCTGCTGAGCGTCAAGGGGCAGGGCTTAATTGCCTTTTAAAAACCTGCGTCGCTCGCTTCTCCTCAGAACCCCTCATTCACTAATTGCCTGCTCCCTAGTGACACAGAAAGATCTTTGCCTGTCAAGTTGTGGGTCTGCTGCAATTTCTACCTCACAAGGAGCTCCAGCTCTACAGACTGCCTGGCTCAGTGTGCAGGAGGCTCGGGGGAGCTGGCTGCTGAGCATCAAGGGGCGGGGTTTAATCACCTTTTAAACACCCGCGCCACTTGCTAATGTGAGCGTGAGTGACATGAGTGCCATGCCTAGTAGAAATCTGTCCAAGAAGGAGTTTCAAGCCACCTGGTCAGTTATTATTTTATTTGAGTTTTAATCAACTGTTATCGTGTTTGCTGTAATTTGATGGTTTGCATTTTTTAGCTGTTTCTGTATTCTACACAACCATCCATTTGAGTTTGTGCATGAGAAGGAGGAATCTGCACCACTGTTGGACACTGATTTATTCAGTGTTCAGTTTGATAAATATTCTTTCTGGGGGGTTTTAACCACTTTAGTCCTTATGAGTCCTTCTCCCACTTGCTCAATAACGTTTTGTGGACCCTAATAAATCATAACATTGTCCAAATTAGTGTAAACAAAAAAAAGGCTACTGAGACAGGATATATCTTTTGAAAATGCAACTCGAGTTAGGAGGCTTTTAGTTCTATTATTATTGATGTCAGGCTCAGTGCACCCACATCCAGGCACAAACTGTGTTAATGATTTTGACTCTGTGGCTGTATTGCCTACAACTAATGGCTTTGGACATATAAATTCTACTCTTAAGATCGTTCATCTTAATGTACAAAGTTTGTTGTCAAAATGGACACAGTTTGTTGCTTCAGTTGAGTATAATGATTTTGACTTAATTACTTTATCTGAAACTTGGCTAAATGATAGAATTTTAGATAGAGAAATTTCTTTAGTGGGTTATAAGCACCATTGGATTGATCGAGTTGGAAAACAAGGGAGTGGGACTATGATACATGTACATGAAATGTTCCAGTTCGCTACCCTTGAGTGTCCCACAGATGATTTGGGTTGCGAAATGGTATCGATAAATTTGTTGTTTGGACAAGATAAATACATCACTGTCAGTTCCATTTCTAGGGACATGGATATGTTGTTCATCCACACTTATTGGCAGGTCCCTTGCCGCTTTAAATCTTGCCAGAAGGTCTTCAAGCTGGCTCCTCCCACCCACCCGGGTGGTAAAACTCTCAGCTCCGCCCCATGACGCCAGATCTTCCTTGCCGCTTGGGAGCTCAGGTTCCCTCCTTAGCGCTCTGCATTTTTAACTGGTTCCTGAAAAGTTTGGTCTTCGAATTTATTGAAGTGTCCTTGAATCTTCGATCTTTTCTTCTTCGGCTTTGCGATGGCTTTTTCCGGCCCCAAGAGGCGTACGGTTAGTTCCTCCAGGAGGGACTCGCACTCCACGTGTTTTTGCCTGGACTTGGATCACGATCCTCAGGCTTGCAACTTTTGTTCTGCCCTTTCGGTCAGCTCTCCGGAGGACCACGCGGCCCGTTCGGGGCTCGGACATCCGGTAGTTTTCTCCGCTCCGGAGATTCCATCGGACCGGCGGGTGTCCGCTTCGACTGTTTCTCTGCAGTCTGATCCTGCCGGGGAAGGGGCGGTTCCCCTCCCTCTCCCTCGGTTGCGGAGCTTATCCCGCTCTCCTTGGATTCTTCTCATGCAGCTTCGTTCAGGGAGCTTCGTCATTCCCTCTCCTCCAAGGGAGAGGGAACCTGGAGCCCTCTCGCTCGGCCTATGGCTATAGGGCTGCAGGCGGGGTCTCTTCATTGGCGGGAGCGGTTTCTCCCCTCCTCTTCGGCCCGGCTCGATTTCGGTCGAGGATTGGCTTCGCCACTGGTCTCCGCGGTGTCCCCGTCAGGTCAGCCGGCCAAGTTTCCCGTCGACGTTGTCGAGTCTCTCGACCCGTCTTTCGGGGGGTCTGTTGAGGCCGTCTTCCTGCCGCCTTCGGTGGAAGCTGAGGCTCTGTCTTCCCCTTCAGGTCGACAGCCCTCGGTCCTTTCTTCTGAGCCGAGGGAGGAGTGGGTGTGCCCCGCTTCTTCCCAGGCCCACCCTCGGTCCCCCCAAGGATTTGGGCCTCGGTCTCGGTCACCTCTCGGTCTAGCCGCTCACACCGATCTCTGTGTTCTCGGTCGAGGCACCGAGTTAAGTGGCTTTGCCGTTCTTCCTCGTCTCCCTCCTCGGATGAGGAGCAGTTCCGATGCTGTTGGCGTCGGTGTTACGAGGAACTTATGTGGCGACAGCAATTGTTGTCTGGGTTTCAATCGACCCAGATTCATTCTCCGGATAGCAAGCAGCCGCCGCTTGGTCGGCAGCCGTTCGAATCACTCGAGGAGCCTTCTCCAGGGCCGGTTGCTCGTCCGACCCTCGCTGCCCCTCCACCTTCGGCGGAGTTCAGGCCTGACCGTGGCCTGTCCTTCAGGTCACTTGGTCCCCTCACTCCTGCCCGCCCCTGGGGGACGAAGAGTGCCTCGGGCCTGCGGCAGCTTTTTGCAGACCCTTCGTCAGGCTCTGCCATGTTTCCTAACAGGGAGGACCCCGGGTCTTCCCAGGAACATCCAGTAGACGACAGCCCATCGTCTTCGAAGGGTCTACGTCAGCTCATTTCAGACTTCACTGGAATGCAGCTCAAGCCCGTCTCCGATCGGGCACCTTACCCCCTTACGGAGATTCTGGATCAAGGGGATTCTTCCACGGAGGCCTTCCCAGTGGCTGAGGCTATCGTGGGCCCAGCCTTGGAGCTATGGCAGTGGCCTACTTCCTGCCCTGCGCCTTCGGCCAGGGTGGCTCGGAGGTACCCTATCCCTGTCGGTTCTCTGCCCGGTTTCTCGGAGCACCCCTCGGCTGAAGAGGTTATTACCGACGACGTTTTCCAATGTCTTGGAAATGCTGGGGATGTGGACAGACCCCCTGACAAGGAATCCAGAAGGATGGACTATGTCGGTTAAGGTTTATGCTGCGTCCTCCCTAGGCCTCCGTCAGGCCAGCTCGGTTGCACTGATGGCACATTTCTCCCACACCCTTTTGGGCTCCCTGGATGAGGTTCTCCCTCATCTCCCAGGTGACCTGCGGACCACGGTTCGACAGGTGCGGGACCAGGGTAGGGCGTTGGCGAAGCAGCAGCTCCAGACGGCTCTGGATCTAGGCGACTCCTGTGCCAGATTGGTGGCAGCCGCAGTGGCCATGCGCCGCAGGGTGTGGCTGAGGTTATCCTCCTTCTCTTTGGAAACCCAGCACGAGTTGGCGGACATCCCCTTCTTGGGGACTGACCTTTTCGGCCCTGGAGTGGAGGGATACATCCATGGGCCCGAGAAGTCCGATGCCACTCTGGACCCGGTCACTCTCGCCCGGAGGGTCAAGGGCAGCCGTCAGCCTTTGTGTAAGCCCCTTTGCCCCCTGAGCCCTGGGGCTCAACCGGCCCAGCATAAGGGCCAGCAGGCATGTGCTGGGTGGCCTGTTGCTAGTCCAATGTCTTCCTCCAAAAGGAAGCAGGGAGGCAGGAAACCGAGAGCCCCCTCGGCTCCTTCCCCCTCCAAGCCTGCTCAGTGACGGGCCAAGGGGCACTGCCCCAGCGTCCCAGCCGGGGTTTCCCCATGGGGGGACAACTCCGCACCTCGTTCTGGAGGTTTTTATGGGTAGATCCTGTCGCAGGTTGCGAGCAGTTTCCCCTTTTTGAGCCGTTGCCCCATGGGGATCTTGGGTCCACTGCCTCTGTGTCGGTCGTACCGACATGCCTGGCCCTCTAGTTAGAGGTGATCAGGAAGGCTGCGGACCCCCCCCCTTCAACCCCTGGGTTCGTGTCCAGGTATTCCTGGCCTCAAACGGACAGGGGCTCGCGCCCATTCTCCCACACGCCTGGATGGTCTCTCTACTTCAGATATCCCATCCTCAGAACGTGGCGTGTGGCTGTTTTCTGGGTCTCCAGGATGTACCTACTCCTCGTTCCGTCCATTTCTTGGGAGGCTCCACCCCTTCTTTGTGGGGATCTCCTTACGAGTTCCTAGCCAGGCCCTTCTTTTGCTCAGCAGTCTCTGCGGCACTGAAGGGTCCGGATGTAACCCCACCCGGAAGGCAGACTGGTCTCCCATTTCAGGAGCCAAGTGGGAACTCGTGCCTTAGCGGTGAAGCTTCTTCGGGACTAAGCTCGACTCTTGAGTCCGAGCTCGGCTCCGGGTGGACAGGGCTGAGGTTCTTCCTCCTTTACCCGGTCAGGTTGGCCGGGTAATTATGTCCTTCCAGGACCTCCTGCTCCTCCTGGGCCTCAGGGCAGCCTTCCCTTAGTGGGAGGGGCCAGCTGGAGGTCATAGCGCTGCATCCTTTGGACCAGTTCGTGACTAACAGCCCAGGAGTTAGGAGAATGCTCCCTTTGGACCGTTCCAGTTTCGGCAGGAGAACATCCTATTCGTTCGCCCTGAGTCGGCGGTCTTCTCCGACCGATGCTTCTCGGATGGGTGGGGTGCCCATCTAGGGGAATACAGAGTGCTTTGCCTCTGGTCCTCTCGAGGGTCCCAATGTCCTTCCTGCTCGCTGGAGCACAGGCGGTCCGCTTAGCTTGCACCGCTCGCTCCGCTTGTACGGGGTCTAGTGGTCTAAGTCCAAGTAGGACAACATCACGACCATGTGCTACCTACCCTGCCAGGTTCAGTCGATCCCCTTGTCTCGGTGCAAGGAGGTTCTCCGCATTGGGTTGTTGCACAGTCGAGGGTTCCCAGCCATTTTATGGCAGGAGCCCCAGTTCCCTGGCTGCTGCCCTAAGCCAGGCATAGGCTGCGCCTCATGAGTGGTCTCCCCTGCCGGAGGTAACACTGGATCTTCTCCCTCTTCCCTCCGGGGAGAATACGAGGCCGAGACTGTTTTTTGGCCGCCCCTCAGCAAGGTCTGCTGCAGGGGATGCCATCTGGGCCTCGAACCCCAGGCCCCTCCGTGCCTCTCCCCCATTTCCCTTGACCTACGGGCAAGGCGAGGAGGGACTTGGCGCAGGTGATGCTGGTAGCCCCAGACTGGATTGCCAGTTCTGGTATCCAGCTCTCCTCAGTCTCAGCCCCAGGCTCCCGAGGCGGCCTCTAGTCCACCTGGTCCTGTTTTTCCTTTTCAGGGGAAGGTTATCCATCTGGACCTTCAATCCCTGCACCTGTAGGCCGACCCCTGTGCGGCTAGGGACCAGGCCTAGGGTCTTTCGGCAAGGTCCTCGACCTTCGGGGCGTTCTGCTAAGAAATCGGCCAAGATGCTCGTCCTCTGGGAGAAGTTCTCCCTTTTGATGATGGGATAGGGCCGTGCCCTCCCCTGTCCCTGGGCGAGCATTCCGGACCATCTGCGGTCCATCCTTAAACCAGGGCTTCGGCCGACGACCCTCTAGGTGCTTCTGCGGGTCACCCCTGTCTTCCGGGCACGGGCTGGGAGGCAGTTGGTGGTCTTGGGAGAAGGTGGTCTGGCACTTCTAGGCTTTCATCACACCTCCCCTTTTGGGGAGAGTATCCCTGTTTCTGTGGGATCCTTGCTGGTGTGGGCTTAGCTCATGAGCGAGCCATCCGAACCTTTTGCACAGGTGCGAGTTTCCCCCACCTGTTGTGGAGAGAACACCTTCTTGGGCCCTTAGCCATCAGAAGGTGGGGAAAGTTCAGGTGCTCCTTTAACCTCCCTATCCGGTCTTCCACAGGGACTAGACTATCCTCGCCCCACCGAAGTCCTTCAAGGCGGTGGCGGAGTCTTTCCTTGAGGTGTGCCTCTGCCGGGTTTATCCCCATTCACACGTCCGGAGGCCGTATACAGGTTACATAGGAACCGGTTTAACGCTCACCTACCTAGGGAGCGTAAAGCTAAAGTTCGGGAGAGGTTCGCCAGCTGTTCATCATCTTCGCTGAAGCTGCATCTGGCAGATTTGTAGCCCAGTGGATGATGAGCGGGCGAGTCACCCCTGCATAGGTCTCCTCTATAGGTGGGCGGGCATGGAGCCTCCCAGAGGGATAAGCGCTCATTTTTACCCGTCCTTCCGCTGCATCGGTGGTTGCTTTCGAGGATACTCCGGTCCAGGATATCCGCAGGGCTTCTGCCCAGAAGCAGGCTTTACCGTTCCCCTTCCACATCGACCTTGGGTTGCGCCGGGGTGCTGGTCGAGGCCTCGGTTCTCCAGTCTTTCTACCTAAGTAGGGGTGTGCGCCTTGCCTCCCTCCTTCCGGAGAACTGCTAGGAGTCTGCCAATAAGTGTGGATGAACAACATATCCATGTCCCTAGAAATACAGGTTACTCACCTGTAACAGGAGTTCTAGGAATGGTATATGTTGTTTATCCATACGACCCACCCAGCCTCCCCGGCTTCGAGGCACAACCTGGCTTCCAGCGGGCTAGATCTGGCGTCATGGGCGGAGCCGAGTTTTACCACCCGGGTGGGTGGGAGGAGCCAGCTTGAAGACCTTCCGGCAAGATTTAAAGAGGCAAGGGACCTGCCAATAAGTGTGGATGAACAACATATACCATTCCTAGAACTCCTGTTACAGGTGAGTAACCTGTATTTATACCCCCCTGGGGAAAAATAGGGTCAGGAACTGAGTTAATAACATCATTCCTTAGTAAGTTACCCCCTAACAGCCAGTGGATTCTTCTAGGAGATTTTAATTGCAATTGAGCTTCAGATTTGAAAAATGGTATTTCTGAGTTATCATTAAACCTGGGGGTCCATCAAATCATAGAAAGGGAAACCAGGCCCAATTACAAAACAGGCATTGGAACAATTCGTGACTGGATTGTGGTCACTCATCCTGACAGGATTACCAATTCTGAGGTCCTGCCTGATGTAATGAGTGACCACTGTCCAGTCTTCTGTAGTTGGTCTGCTAGGGTTAGAAAGAATCCTCCAAAGTATACTGAAGCAAGAAATTTGTCACCGTTAACATCAGTTATGGTTGAAACAGTATATAATGAAAGTGACTGGTCAATGTTTGATCCTCTCAATGATTTGGATTTATTCCTGGAATTATTCTATAGGGTATGGTATGAAATTGCTAACAGGGTGGCACCCTTAAGGAAAATAAGAATAAGAGCAAACAAACAAAAATGGTTATCTCATGAGTTACTTCTTATGAAATCCAGAGATAAGAGTTGGAAGCAAAATAAACAAAATAAAAACCCAGTTACATTACAGATGTATAAAACCTTAAGGAATAAATGCAAGTCTAAAGTTAGGAGTGCAAAAAAACATTACTGTCTTTCTGAAGAGAAAAATTCCCATGGAAATTCTAAAAAAAGCATGGCTAACTTTAAATAAATTGATTGGTAGGGAAAAAAAGATGGCTAATATAACTATACAACATAATGGTTACATTATTAGTGATCCTAAATCAGTAGCAGAATTGTTTAATTTACATTTTGGTGATCTTAGTAGCTATAGAACCTCAGCTGATAGTTATAGTCGTATACAAACTGACTTAAATCACACTCATGCTAAATTTAATTTTGGACTTGTTACACCGGATTTAGTCAAGGATTATATACTCAAGTATTACTCCTGGCCTTGTGTGGGGTATGATGGAATTGATTATGGAATTATTAGACTAGGTATTACTTCTTTTTCTTACCCTTTGTCATTGATTTTTAATTGTTCCCTTAAAAATTGCATTTTTCCCCAAAATTGGAAGCTTTCCACCATTAAGCCAATATTAAAAAATAGTTATTATACAATGGGGTATGAAAATCCTATAACCTCATTGGTCAAAACACATCACATGACTGTGATAAATCCTCCAATATACCCACTGTAAAAGTTTTATATCACTATAAAACAACAAAAAAAAGGTTAACATTGTATAATAGCAATATACCATGACAGAGAGTGGGTATATGGGTGGATTTACCACTTCTAGTGTGGTTAAGTCACTCGGCTGTGCCTCGTGACCAAACCATACCAGGCGTGGTAAATCCACCAATATTACCCACTCTCTGTCATGGTATATTGCTTAATCCTCACATGGTTTCAAACTATCGACCTGTTTCCTTGCTAAATCCACTATCCAAAATTCTAGAAAGAATCATTCTGGACCAAACATTAGAATATCTTACAAGACATCAGATGTTTACTAATTGTCAGCTTGGGTTCAACCCCAATCATAACACTGAGACGGTCTTGGTGAGGTTCACTAGCCACATTCAGGGTGCTCTGGATAAAAGGCACTCTGTTGATCATAATTTAGTGCCATTGATTCTTAGTAATTTGCATTTTTCAGTTGAGGTGATCAGTGGTATTCTGACTACCTCACTAATTGGACTCTTAGGACACTTATAGGTAATAGAGTTTCAAAAACAATAGTTATGCAGAGTGGGGTACACCAGGGTTCCATCCTGGGTCCCCTTATTTTTTTTCTCTGTTAATTCAGCCCCAAGTGTATGTACAAAAATGTCAATGATTTTATATGCAGACAATGCAGTTATTTACGGTGATGGACCCAAATCTAGTGCAGTATTAAATGATGTTCAGATCGACTTTTATCATTTTCAAGATTGGTTAACATAGAATCATATGGTCCTGAATTCTAAAAAAACAAAGTTATGATTTTTTCTGGCAGGTCTAGTGAGAATGAAGAACTTGTTCCTATTAAAGACAAGGATGGGACTACCATTGAACTGGTAGAATATTTTAAATATTTGGGTATAATTCTTGATAGTAAACTGTCTTTTGAATTACATGTTAAATGGCTCAGAAAAATAATACATCAAAGACTAGGTCTTCTTTACTGTGCAAAATCATTCCTAACAGTTGATTCTCAAAGACTACTTTCACATAGCTTCCTTTCAAGAGTTGTTGACTATGGTTTATTGGTTTATTCTGCATCAACCATTACAGTATTGAATAGTTTAAGGGTTACTTATAACTCAATATTACGGTTTATGCTTAATTCACCTTACTGCATGCACCACTGCCAGTTATATAAACTTTCAGATTGTTTATCTTTGGCCAATAGAATTTCACAAAAAATTGGAGTCTTTCTGTTCAAAATCATAAATGATCTGCTTCCTGGCTCAATTATTGATCTCTTCCCAAGATTTACTAATTCTTGTAAAACTAGGTCCTAGAGAAGATTTTCTTTTAAAATACCGCTTTAAAAAAAACATTGGGCCAAAGGTCACTTTTGTATTGAGCACCTCTTTTTCATAATAGTGTTCCTGTTATTAACTGTAAAACTGTTCATTGTTATAGAACTCGTCTTAAGCAATGGCTATCCATTGGGCTGGCAGTATAGCCTAGAGGTTAGAGGAACGAGGTGTGAACAAGCTTGGTACATCCAGCAGACCAGACCTGAGTTTGAGTCTCACAACCTCCACTTGCATACTGTGCGACACTGAGCAAGTCACTTAACTGCCCAGTGCTCCCAGGTCGCCCTCGAAAACAGGCATTTGTGCCTAGTGGGCCTTACCCAGTTACCAAAGACTAAAATAAAAAAAAAAAGACAGAATGCGCCTGTTGATCACAACTATAACTGAACCATTCTAATTTAATGGTATTTGTATTTTGTATAGCATAAGTTTATTGTATGTTTTTTGTATATTTATGTCTGTTATATTATAGTAACTTGTCATCCGTGAAAATGGGCAATTTTTGCTCATCAGATTTATAAGTATAAAAAATAAAAATGAAAATGAAACATAAAAATGTGAAAATCCAGTGGTTTCTGTTTTCCACTAAAAACTCTCAACGCCCACCCGGTCGCCCAGTCCTGTCAGGGAATGGTGCTTTGATGGAACAATTGTCTGGGTTTCTGGATGGATATTTACAGCAAGATGTTAAAAGATGACCACAGTATTTACGGGACACAACCTTGGTAATACAAGTTTTTGAAGACTTTATTTGGAAAGAGAATTTAATTTGGTTATGTATGGACATTACATCCCTCTACACTACTATACAGCATAATCTTGGTGTGAATGATGTAAGACACATGTTGGAAAAGTCTCTTATAAAATTTCCTGTGACTTTTATTACACTGGCATTGGATTTGATTTTGAAAAGGAATTTTTTTATGTTTGACAGGAAGTTTTATTTGCAGCTATAGGGCACTGCCATGGGTTCGTCAGTGGCCTCCTGCTACACTAACGTTCTTTATGGGTTCGTAAGAGAAGGGGGCCATCCCCAACCCTAGAGCCAATCCTTATTACAAGAATGTTGTAAAAGGGATACAATATATTGCTGATAATTTGTGTGCCTGGGAGGGCTCGGTCTCAGACCTTGAGCGGTTTATATAATTTATTAACACCAATCAAATGGATTTGAAATTTACTGCCACAAATGACTGTTCAGATTAATTTTTTAGATCTCATGCTACATGGGATTCCTCAAAGAAAAGGTTTTTACCACAGGGTACGGGAAAAGCACAGCAGGAGGCAACCACCTGTTACATGGCTGTAGTTCACACTCAAATCATACAATACAAAATAATCTATATGGCCAACCAGTATGATACAACAAAACTGTACAAAGGAAAGTGATTTTGAAAGGGAGGCTTCTGAACTGCTTGACAGGTCTAGGAGGAGAGGTTACTGTGAGGGGGTATTAAAGGAAGCTCTGACTAGAACACATACTTGGATCTGAATTATTTATTACATCACCAAAAATTGAATTGAGCCGAGGATCAGATAACTTTTGTTACAACATACGGTCCAGGTGCGATGTATTTACAGCCATCAGCATTGGCATTTATTAGGCCTGGACTTGGATTTGAAAGAGGTATTTATTTATTTAGTTTTTGTTAACCGGGTAGGTGCGCTAGAGATAGAAATGACTATTTTCAGGCACGGCCCGGGAGGTTACAGGGTAAAAACAGTACAGAGATACACTAAAAGGTAGTTACAGCAAGGTATAAAACAATGGTATTTCACAGCGGGTCATGCAACACAAATTATATACAAAGATTTTGAGAGTAGGGCGCTGAATAAGTAGTATAGTTATAGCATTTGGATGAGACAATTTGGCAGTGGAGCAAAACAGTGTAGTTTCAAAGTACAGGGAATTATTTAGTTTTTGTTTACCGGGTAAGTACCATAGCTATGTAATGACTATTTTCAGGCATGACCCAGGAGATTACAATAGGTAGGCATGGAGTTACATATGAAACAGGTAAAGACAAAGGTTCGGAGCAAAACAGGATTAAAAATACAGAGCAAAACAGTATTAGACAATACTAGAGTCAGTCCACAATTTGGCAATTACATAGGTAGGTAACAAGTTTGGGTCAGAGTTTGCATGTGTTCCAGGTTTCAGATGAGGGGTATTCAGTTCCACCTCAGAGTGCATTGGTGCCAGAGAAGGTATTCTCTGGCAAAGCTGGTGCCAGTCACCAGAACACTAGTTCAAGCGTTGCAGTGGTGGCAAGACAGGCGTAACCTAAGAGAAGGGGTCCCATTCCAACAGGAACTACCTTCTTTGGTACTCAACAGATTCATCCCTACTGGGATGGGAGTGCACATTTACAGGAGCACACAGTGCACCGGCAGCTGGTCCACAGCAGAATCTCTCCTGCACATAAACTTGCTGGAATTAAGAGCAGTCCTACTGGCACTGCAGTCTTTCACATCGCTGGTGCAGGGAAAGGTGGTACAGGTCAGAACAGACAATACCACCACCATGTATTACATAAACAAGCAAGGGGGAACATGGTCAAATCCACTGTGCACCGAGGCAATGAAGCTGTGGAGCCTGGCATACTCTCTGCAGACTTCATTGGTGGCAGGCAAACAGACTTTTTAGCATATAAGCGGTATTTTACTTGTCTATATAATAAAGGGACTGTCATGAAGACTTTTTTGTCCTCCTTTAATTCGTGCTGACCTCCTTTTGGGAATGTTTTGTTCCCTATACTTGTTTTTCTGCTACCTGTTAAACCTCCAAGGTAATTAAGTTCACATCTCTGAGCTTTTGTAGCTTTTAATGAGCCTCCCTTCTTCTCTGTAGTGGAGCTGAACTGTGCGTTTCTTTGGATACTTAGCTCAAATTAGGAAGTTGTTTGAGCGGGGTGAGCTCTAGGGACTTTAAAATATTTTTGTTATGGCAAGTACAGCTCCCACAGGGGAAAGTCTGTCCTTTACAAATGAAGTTGGTCAGAATATTATTCTTCCAGTTGAACAAATACAAGCATTTTTATCAGGTACGGGATTACAATCCCAAAGAGATTTTGTGGACTTTAGAAGTTTGGAATATACCACGAAGAGAAAAATTAGATTTAATTTGCATGCGGCATCTCTTTTGCAGTACTGGTTAGATGAAAGAATTCCACAAGGAATGAGGATGCAAACCCCCCTTCTTTTGGCATGGATGATGTGGAATACTTGCAGGACTGGGAAAAGATTCTGAACAAATGCAATTTTGATTTAATGTTGCTTACTATTAAAAAAGCTACAAAGGAAGCGGAGAAAGCAAGTAATGAGATTGAGGCACTCAATATTAAATTAAAAGAGAAATACCCAGTGGCAGATTTTGATAGTTTGAACTCAAAACTGGATAATACAGTAGCTAAATTTCAGACAGAATTAATCACATATAAACAGAAAAAGTACATAACGGATGAAAAAGACTATAAAGAAGGCATTATATACTCATGGCAAGGGAAAAAGCAACAGAAAAAAAATGGGAACAGGTCTACTGATTTGTGCTATGAGGAAAGTCTAAATATTTCATCAGGACCAGGATCTGATGTGGAAGAGAACAATAAACAACCTATAGAAAATCAACGTTTTTTAGAACGAAGTCATGAACAAGAAGGATTGGATATAAGAGAAGAACATGAAGTGTGAAGGGGAAGAGGGAGAGGTATGAGAGGAAACAGAGGAAAATCCAACTCGAGAGGAGGGCAGAACTGGAGGGGGTTACAGAGGTCACCGAGAACGTACAACAAGAACTGGAGGTGATCAACCTCACAGATGTGAATGTATCTGATATACAGATTGATATACTTAAAAGAGGGTTAAACTTTGTGCCCACGAACCAGTGTAAACCATTCCAACTGGAAGTGGATATGTTTAGATTTTTTAGAAAACTACACCTTAAAGACTTCTTCCTGAATATCCCTACCCCACCTCTACCAATCTA
The DNA here is from genome assembly GCA_016271365.2 of Neoceratodus forsteri. Classification (NCBI taxonomy): domain Eukaryota; kingdom Metazoa; phylum Chordata; order Ceratodontiformes; family Ceratodontidae; genus Neoceratodus; species Neoceratodus forsteri. The sequence goes on from CM057449.1 coordinate 487,136,309, forward strand.
CAACGTGACTAGAGAAGTTACTATGTTTAAACCACCATCAACTTTTGTTCCCCCACAAAACAACCATGCCATTAACAGATATTATAATATGGTTAAAAAGGATGTGTATAAACTTATACAAAAAAAAAATCAGTCTCAGAATATTACAAAAATAGAAAGAAAAGCACTACAAATAGTACAAGATGACACTGAAATAGTTATTAAACAGGTGGATAAGGGAGGGGCAGTTGTTATATGGGGAAGAAGACTATATATTGGAAGTAAATCATCAAGTACAAAATTAACTATTTTATAAACAATTAACAAAGGATCCCACTGATGAAATTAAGAAAAAGGTAGATGAATTGATAAAAAAAGGTGAAGAAGAAGGTTTCATAATACAAAAAGAGGTTGAATATTTAAAAACTCCCTACCCTAGGGAACCAGTCCTATATTTGCTTCCAACGGTGAACAAACTTACACTACCAGTTCCAGGAAGACCTACAGTGTCCGTGATTGGATCGGTGACTGAGAAAATCTCGACGTTTGTTGACTTCTTTATACAAAAACCTGTTTTTTTTTTTTTGTTGAGATCATACATTAAAGATACAAAGGATGTTTTGAGGATTCTGAGGGAAGTTATGGTAGGTGAAAGAGACTGGCTGGTTAATATCGATGTGGATAGTCTGTACTCAAACATACCACATGAGGAGGGTTTGGAATGTTTAAAAGAGAGTCTAATGAATAGGGAAAAATCACTACCACCTACAGATCATATTCTGAAACTTGCTAGGTTTGTTTTGGAGAACAACTATTTTTGGTTTAATGGGAAATTTTACATTCAACACAAAGGTACTGCTGTGGGTACCACGTTTGCTCCTAGTTTGGCTAACATCTATATGGGAGTATGGGAAGAGAAATTTATTTTCAATCCAGATAGTAATATATTCCTACACAATATCAAGTTTTGTAAAAGATATATTGACAATTGTTTGCTAATCTGGTCGGGTGGTGAGGTGGAATTCACTCATTTCATAGAGTATATGAATCATATAAATGCAAATCTGAGATTTACATATGAAATGAGTAAGGAATCAGTACCTTTTTTGGACATCAAAATAAATAAATATGACAACGGTTTACAGACAGGTCTTTATAGTAAATCCCTATCTAGAAATACTTTAGTAATGCGTAATAGCTGTCACCCAGAAAAAACAGTAATAAATATAGCTAAAGGTCAGTACATTAGAGCGAAGAGAATTTGCTCAACTGATGTACAGTATAAAGCAGCACAGACGGATTTGACACAGAGGTTTTTGGAAAGGGGATATGAAGCAGAAGTCCTTTTACAAACAATTGAGGAAGTGGAGAAAACAAACAGAGAAACCCTATTTAAAGACAAAACACAATCTGAAAATGAAGCTGCCTTGTCTTTTATTATGGAGTACAATCTACTTGCACCACGAGTAGGTAAAATTATTAAACACTGGGGAATTTTGAAATCTGATGCTTCTCTATCCCTATGTCCAGCAACCCTCCTAGAACAACGTATAAACGAAGGAGAAATCTAAGACATGCTAGTGCATGCTTTTTTACCAGTTGAGAAAACGGATCAAAGAATGTGGTTGCCATCACAACCGCCTATAGGTAACTTTAGATGCGGCAACTGCGTACATTTTTCAAACACAAACAATCTAAAGTATTTCTCTAACCCCATGCCAGGTAAGAAGTACAAAATCAATTCCTTTATCAACTGCAGCACCTCAGGCGTTATATATATGTTAACAAGCCCTTGTGGTAAAAGCTATGTGGTACAAACTAAAAGACCACTAAAATTGCATGTGGGAGAACATAAGGGAGCAATTAGAAATGGAAATAATGAGTATGTTATAGCTAGACATTTTACAAAGAAGAAAGACACGGCTCCCCTGTATCCCTAAGGTTTACTGGTGTGGAGAAAGTTGAGTTAGGAGTAAGAGGAGGTGACCTTGGATTGAAATTGCTGCAGCGCGAAGCTTTCTGGATTTTTGAACTCAATACACTGATACCAAATGGATTGAATGAAGACGTACCTTTGTTTAGTTACCTAAATAAATGACTAAAGGAGGTTAGACTTGACGGCTGTGCCTCCCAGTGGTGCAGACTTCCTGGCTGTGCCCTCAGTTTTTTATCTAGCCATTTAAATAATTAACTAAAGGAGGTTAGGTTTGATATTTTTTGCCTCCTAGTGGTGCAGATCTGTGGTGCAGATTGACCAGCTCTGCCCGAGTCTCTTATTTAGCTACCCAAATAATCTATCAAAGGAGGTTAGACTTGACGGCTCTGCCTCCTAGGGGTGCAGACTTGCCGGCTCTGCACTTTGATTGGTATCCTGCTATTGTTATATATTATCATGTATGTGCTATTAATGTGGGAAGTTAGACTTGTCGGCTGTGCCTTCCTGAGGTGTAGACTTGCCGGCTCTGCCTTCTGTGTACTTTATTATTCGTTTTTGTATTAAGATCTGAATAGGTGAGTGATTTTGTATGGGTGAGGGTCATTTGCCCTATTTAAATTTATCTAACTTGAATTTGTACTTATCAAATTAAGGTATGTTTATATATGTATCAAACTAAGGTGTTCACGATATATGTATATTTGTATTGGTGCTTGTACCTGGTTTAATATTGTATGTGGTCGTTTTGGTGTACTGGTTCTTTAAATTGGTAGCTTTAAATAGTGATGGGCTACCTGGATTGATATGCTCTGATGATGACCCGATTGGTCGATACGTAAGTACAGCATAACCAGGAAGTTTGCAGCTCGAAGTTTGGCTTGGACCATACAGCATTTTTTTTTTAACTTGGCATCCTATAGCATTTCTAGCAATTTAGTGTTCTTTTGCTGTAACGTTTTTCACAGCGTCCTATTAAGTCCTTATAGTGAGTGCGTTTTTACAAGTATTTCGAGTGTATTAGCCTCTCATGACTACTCGGCTTTTCTTGTTAATGCTTATCGCACCACGGGACTGGGATTATTGAACTTTTAGCACTGAACAAACCTTGGACTACCGCTTATATGCTAAAAAGTCTGTTTGCCTGCTTCTTCTACTATCTTGAGCTGAAATGGTGGTGAGCTGTAGAATTTGTTTAAAAAAAAAAAAGCGTTTTCTACTATTTTACTTGTCTATATAATTAAAGGGACTGTCATGAAGACTTTTTTGTCCTCCTTTAATTTGTGCTGACCTCATTTTGGGAATGTTTTGTTCCCTATACTTGTTTTTCTGCTACCTGTTAAACCTCCGAGGTAATTTAGTACACAGCCCTGAGCTTTTGTAGCTTTTAATGAGCCCCCCCTTCTGCTGTGTAGTGGAGCTGAACTGTGTGTTTCTTTGTAACCCCAGAAGTATCAACTTGAATTTAGAAAATGCAAGACATCCAAGACCTGGACAGGATCACATCAGGCTTACGAATGCGCAGGGGAATGTTCATTGATTTTGGGCACCCTTGGGGTCAAAACCCCACAAACAAAAACAATGCAGCAAACAGTGCCACAAGCAAAGCACCTTCCTTCCAAATAAGGTCGATAAAAACACCGAACATAACCAAATGAACACACAGCATTGAAATGAATGGGAAAAAACACAAACTTTTTGGTTTTGCAAGGGTCTACACCGCCCACACTCCACAGTGTTGGGGCCTTGCCCCCCTCCACCACTCCTGTATTAATTATAATCAACTCCAAGGGGGTATGGACCTCAGAGACTGGGAGAAACTCGGGAAGGGGGAAATATCTTTCAAAAAACAAACAGCTTCAATATTAGAAGACGGGGAACTGAACCCTGATCCCCGATGCTCTTATACTTCAGATGCTAATGCCTTAGCCGCTCCACGACGGGAGCGGCTCGGCCAAGCACCACACCTGCAGCTAGTTCAGCACTCCCCAAACTAAGAATACAGTGACAGGGGTAGCGGCAATTCCCGAATGCTGTAATACCCCTGTCGCTGTACATGGTTTAGTGCTTTCTGCAGCGCGGTTTTAGCCACACTGTTAGGGTAGCGATATATTGACCTAGTACCACATGGGACTTATACCTCCTGGGAGACATCGCTCAGTAGGTGATAGTGAGTCTGGTTGTGTTCCACAGCCACTCAAGGAGTAAGGTAAACAACTACATGCAGGTCTTGCCCTGGGTTGTGCGACACAATTTCCCCAAGGGTCCCTGGCAGAAAAGGAACTTGACAAAATGAATGGACACCCCCCCCCACTATTGCTCACTTTTAGTGCACTCTGTTTCTCCCAAATGTCACATAAGTCTGACCCTAAAGCTCTCCGTGACCTAACTGTTGTAACTATTTTAGCTCTTACTTAAAATAGCAAACTGTTTTAGCCACATATAAGTGCATACAAAGCTGATCGGATTTTGTTTAGAAATGATGGTTGACTGAGTAAAATATGTCAGTATTCAATTTGACCAATAAAGCTGAGTTTTTAAAAAAGACATCTTCCTCAGAAGGCAGTGTTTAGTACTTTGCTTACCAAGATGATTTTCTCTAAAAGCATGTCTTCAGGGTCTTGCAGTTGCACAGTGCATACTGAGCCCTTTGCCAGCCACAGCTCATCAAAAAATATTTGGTGAACTTGCACATGTGCGCTTCACAGTGACTTTCAGCCACCACCATACCTCTCAACCTCCCCTCATAACTCAGGGACAAGGCTTAAAAAAATCAACTAAGAAAGAACAGGTCTGTAACTTTTATGTTTGATATTATTTTGTACTTATAACCCCACTGTTTAGTCACAGAAACACAATTTTAGGAGGGCAGAGTAAACTTTTTAGACAAATCACGTCCCTGAAAATCAGGGACAGTTGAGAGGTATGGCCACCACTGTTCTCAGTCATGCAGCCTTGTTTTGGCCTGTTAAGTTAGCCAGTATAAATGTGTTCTTTCTGGTGACTGTCTTGCTAGGTTTTCTTTTTTAGACTTCGTGGCTTGAGAAAGTAAGTAACTGGACAAGAGATAAGATTGTGATATGCATCTTTGGGCCTTCAGGGATGACGTTAGGAAGGCAGTAGCTCCGAGTGCTAGATAACGCTGTAGTATGTTTTTTTTTTTTTTCAAATTCAGATATTTGCTTCTGAAAAGTGGGTACTGTGCTTGCCCCCACTGGCCTAGTTCGGTGTGGGGAAATCCACACCAGTGCTGAGCAGGATTTTTATCCTTACGTATCTGAGGAATAGGACAGCCTGGTCATGATGATTATGAATGATGCATACCTAGGCATACCACTACAGCCCAACCACTGCATATTTGTCAAACTCTACATGGTCCTGCAATGCTTTAAGTCAAAGTGTGATTCATTAGGTTACTTCACTGCAGTGTTTTTATGGAGTGCTTCACAGTTCTAGTGTCACATCTTGGAAAATTATAGATCCAAGTATTCTCTTATTTGGACGTTGAGCTAATACTAAACTCAACAGAGCTCTGACAGAGGTAGCAGTTTGGATAGTTTGCTCCTTCCTAGAATCCTAGGGAGTTGTGCTGAAACTACCAAGCCTTATTCTCAACTTGGACTGCAGTTCTGGAGAGCTTCAGGGCAACCTTCCAGTTCCTCTTGGGATGCTTTACAGTAGGACTTCTGACGGATGCTGAGGGATAACTGCTCACAAGCATCACGGTTGCTGGATCACTCTGTACAGGTGGTGGGTGGTTGATGTTGTGGTAGAAACACCATCTCTATAGAGGCTCTTCCTCTTTCCTTTCCATGTCTTCAAGTGCCAGGGATAATGGATCGTTTTACTTGAGGTGGGGGTCTCAATGCTAGGGGTTCAAACCAAAGGGGCAGGCCTCCTGAGAGTGCAGTCATCACATAATCCTGCTGGTGATGTTATCAGCACTGTTCATCTTGTAAGTCCTAGAAGATGTGGGTTGAACCTAGTTGGGTATACTATAGTTGGAGAACAATGCTTAGGTCCAGGGTGCTTACATTTGATAGTGAACAGTGTGCTAGTTGACAGCTTTAGCTGCAGAACAGCAGATCCTCACGGTCTGTAGTGGATAACATTAATCATCCCAGAACTAAAAAATGGTTTGCTTTTAAATGTTTTACCAGATCCTGGATGTTTAAATTGTTTGCCTGGGATCAGTCCCTCGTAATGTATACATTGCCCACAGTTATGGCATCCCCTGATTGTTCTAACAAGAACATGCTACTTGTCTGTATCCACAAATGTCACCCTATGGAGTATTAAATCTTAAAAAGTTCTCCCTTATTTGTAACAAAACACTGTTTTTCTTTGTTTGTTTAATGCAAGATGCAATCTGCTGAAAAAAATCATTTCAGTGTTATTTATGATCTATCCCAAAGAATCACTCTTCTCTTCTAAATATAGATGTCTCCTTATTGCATATGCACCTAATTCTTGGCTGGATTCAAAAATCTTAAGTATCCTGATCCCTGAACAAAAACAGCAGTTCCTTAAGATGTGTTAATACAGAGTTTGAGAATTGTTGTAAGTGTACAAAAATAAATTCAGATAATGTATGGACATTAAAAGTAATATCATTGTTTTTATCCACTAAGCCTGCTTTTTACTACATAATCTATAAGGATTTAAAGTACTTAGTTGCAGATTCAGAAGCATTAGAGTGCTGCTTTTTCAATGAATTAAAAACGTTGTTTTGTAACTTTATTTCTACAGGGTCAAATAATTGATTTTCGTGGAATGATTCAAGATGCCATTAAAGGCGCATCAAATGAAATAGCTTTAAACAGCCTTAACTATAATCCAGATCCTTCGGTAAGCATCTGTTTATTTTTCCTTCTGAAAAAAATGTTTCAATTTATCCTTGTAAGAAATACTCTTGGGAACAAGACTGAAAAATGATAGTGAATAAATAGTTTATACAGTCTTAAAATGCAGTTAATTAATGAACAGAACAGTCTAGCTCTCATTCTCTTTTAAAGGTACACAGTTTACCTCTATTATTTTAATGCCCATTGTGATGCAAGCTTCTGAAAGTTACTTCTCTCTGATAATGTTTTTTTTTTCTTGCTAGGAACGTTTACTAAAACCTGTAAGTGCCTTCATAGGAATGAATGGTGAAATGAGAGAACTGGCAGCTGTAATAAGCAGAGTAAGTTATTCTGTTCTTAAACCATAGGAAATAATCCTAAAGGGAATTCGTTGTTACAGTTACTCAGGATAACTTGCTGTTTTCAGTGATATCCTGCTGCTTTATAATTGTGTTACTGGGAGGACTGAAGTACACAGAGGTCAAGTGAGTTGCTGAGGGTTACACCGGGAGCCAGTGACTGCGATTAAATTCATACATACAGTATGAACACGGGTCAGTTTTCTAACCACTGGACCACATTGCCTTTCCTGATATACCTTGGGGAAGTAGTGTTTGATTAGTTGGCTGTATTGTGGTTCAGAGTAAGCAACAGCATTATTTTTGGTTTTGTTTTCATATGAACATACAGCGGATTGTGGATGGACATCATACACAACACGTCTGTGTCTGAGTTGAGAGGTTCCGATGGCAACCAGAGACCTGGAGATCACAGCTAACGAGGTCCCCTGGTTGTCATGGCAACCTCAAGATTCAAACACACTCTGTGTATGGATGACCATACACATTCTTTTATAGTGTATGGTTTTCTATACACAGAGAGACTGAGTGTGTATCTTTCTGAATTTCATTTATTGAAATACACAAAAATTGTGGCTGAACATCAGCTTTTAAAAAAATATATTTTTCAAACAGTGCAACAGAAAACTGAAGCATGTTAGTTTAAGCAGCGCGATAAGCAGCGGGTGTATATGGGTAGAGGCGCAGATTGAATAGTGGAAGGGCCTTAGCTTAATAGGAAAAACAGTCAGAAAATTCTTTGGAAAACACCATGGCTGCCACCTGTGCTGCACTCATTAGTACTGTCAGATGCACAGATTTTAAAATCTACTCCCGGTTCTAATGATGGCAGTCCTGGCTCCAGCTTGACACCTGCTTGGCTGCATTCATTCTGTTGTGCTGTAGTAGTGATGTCGCTAAAGCAGCACAACATTCTGATGCCACTACTGTAGCACAACTCTGTTCCAGGCATGGATTTCCATGCTCAACAGCGTTCCACCATTTACTGTATGATTTTAATTTAAAAAAAATAAAAAAAATTCCCCGACCTGCTTAGTGGGAATATAGTCACCCATTTCTTTTAAAGTAGTTCCCAAATCTTAAGTTAACTTTAAAGTTAGTTACAGTATTTGCTGATACCACCTGTTTTGTGATTTTGTTTCACATATCCACCATTTGTTCTCTGAAGTAGTTCTTCCTCATACTTTCCTTAGTTCATTTTTTTTTTTTTTTTTTTTACTTTTTTTGTAACCAGGAAGGCTTGCTGATTTGAGAAATGACTTGTTTAATTCCAACTGCGTCCTGAGGCCAAAAATGGGGGATGAGATGGGGGATTCAGTAATGACATTTTACAAAGAAAATCATGCAGATCCTAATGGGAAAAGAACCACAAACTGCCACAAAGAGTAGTCTCTAGAAGTTCATGGACGGGTGGAAGAATTATACAGGCTAGAACAGAAAGGTATGCTTCGAGAACTGGGAGCTCATAGCCATTTGGAACACTCCAGCTGAGTTGGTAAACCGTATTTAAAAAAAAAAAAAAAAATGTAAAGATGAAGTGCTCTGCTAATCTGACTAACAAGTTACAGTTGCATAATGGGATTTGAGCAGAGTCGTTGAGGTAATGGCAGATTTTGCACCTCTAATTTTGTGGGGAAAGTTGTTCCACAGATTTGGGAACAGGTAGACAAAGGGTGTCTGACCTACTGTATATCTCTGTAGCACCTAGGCTTCTACAGGCAGTAGTTTTTGTGGATTTTGAGGGAGTAAGTGGAGTTTTGTGCAGGGATCGGAGGTTTGAGAGGTAGCTGGGAAGGCTTACCAAACAAGAACTTGGGGAGAAACGCAGAGCAGTGGAAGATGTGGAGTCTCAAAGAAGGGCCAGCCAAGCTTACTGTAGAAGTTGCAGTAGCGGGTCAGAGGTGGTTAGCTGATGATGACTCTATAGAAGGAATGATGTAAGGGGCCTGGTCTAACTAGTTAAGACCAGGGGCACTGGAAAATTGTGGAAAAGTTTGGCAGATTTTGTGGGAGTAAGCAGTGGATTTTGCGGGGGTTTTCAGTACTTGGGTGGACAGTGAACACACCAATTAATTATGCTTTTCTCTACTTATTAATCAAAAAAATCAAATGACTACACGAACGACCTGTAGTTCACCGAAATTGTATTGGAAAGACAAGTTAAAAAGTATGAAGCCATTCAGTATTGCACAATTAAATCACAAATGTAAAATTAAAATGGAGAAAAATTAGACATTGTTACTAGCAAACAGTGTATAAAATATGCTGTACTTCAGTATAATGTAGTGTTGTATAATTCATAGTATGCTATATTCCTCGCAGGAAAACAGCAGATTCAATTAAGCCATACTGGCTACTCACAACAATGCACTGCAATAATGCACTGCACTAAAATTCATTGTTATATTTCAGCATCAATAAAAGTTTCACATTGTCATCTTTTAGGGTTCTTCTGTTGTCTTTCAGCAGGTTTGTATAGACCGAGAAAGTCCTTTCTGTGCTGACAGGCAACCAAATATATCTCTTGGCCAGTAAAGACAGTGTACCTAGTGACCGTGATTGAGCCGCCCCCACCATTCAGCAATGCTCAGGTCCGTAGGAAGCGAGACAACTGCTGCCTGGTACACATGCCATTCAAAGTTCGAAATGTCTGCTAAGCCTGCAGTGTCACAGTGGTAGTATTCTTTCTGTTTCTCCAGTGCTGGTAGCCGTCTCAGGTCAAAGACTTGCACTGCTTTGAACAAATTTATGGATGGATGGTTTTACATTACATTGTGCAGCTTCTGACTGCTTTCCTGCATCACCTGCTGAAACATTTCACAACATGCAGTTTTTTCAGTGTCACTGCATAGTGACTTCTCAACAGTTTTGGACCTGTGCTCCCCAGCTCCAGCTGTGGAATAAAAATCAAGGAACAGGTGCACATTTTGAAGTCTGCTAAAAATGTTGTGTCCTTGTGGTACTGTTGTGGCTTTCAGCTCTTCAATGAGTTTGCAAAGTTCATTTGCATGTTCTGTAACAAATGTGGTCTGAGCAGTCAGTGCACTGAGTTTGTTGGCCAACACTGACTTAGTTGTTTATATGTGGCTGCATCAGATGAACAGCTGTTCATAAATTCTGCCAAGACAGGCAGATAGTCCGCAAAATAGGCACATGCCCTCACCCATGAGCACCAACGTGTCAGGATGGCATAGACTGACATCTTTGCTACCACCCCTTCCTTTGCCTCCATAAAGGCCAGAAACTGGTGCCAGCGCATGGGGCTCTGGCAAAAAATCTTTTTGACTAAGCCAACGACAGTGTTCATTTCAACCAATATAGATGGCCAGATTTCCAGGACTAGGTTTAAAAGGTGCGCAAAGCAAGTCACATGGACAGCATTGGGGAGGATCCCAGACAAAATTGTCTTAAACGCTTTGTGCATATAGCTTGCACTATCTGTTGCAACAGCAAAAACCATGTCAAAGTTTACATGACTTATCATTTAGGATCTGTAGCAAGGACTGTGCAACTGTGCTGTGATTTACACGGTTCAAAAAGTCGACTCCAATTAGAATTGGCTGCTCCCCCTGTTTGTTCAGAGGCTGCGCCATAACATCAAAAACACTCTGTCCACAGTTATATGTGGTCTCATCCAAGATAAGGTAAATTTATGTATCCTCCACTTGGTTACACACAAATTCTTCATGTTGTGGCTGGAGATCCTGGAGGTATGTCAGTCTCAGATGTGAAGGTCCAGGAAGGCAACCACCATGATCTTCCTGGGCATAAAGTCTCCACCACTCATTCACACAGATGGGATCTATGCCGGAGGCACTAGGACCCAGCGGGAGCAAACTTTTTGCAATAGGGTCGGCGCCAGAAATGGAGTCGCGAGGAGCGGCGCCATGAGCCTCTACTCATGCGGCAATGACTATCTCTGCGCCGACCCTCCAACCTCCCAGCACCTTTTTTCCGAGGAGGGTGCATCGTAACTAACCTAGAAGGATAGCCTAACAAAAACCGGACATAAGATAGTCCGGACTGACCCATATAAGAAGGGTCAACAAAAGTCTTCACAGCCTAAGATTGAGGGAGTGAAGACTAACAACAGAGGTGAGCTCGGGGGATGGTGGGAGGGCGTGTGAATGAGTGGTGGAGGCTTCGTCCAAGAAGATCAAGAATTACGGTAGGTACGTAATTTCCATATCTTCCTGGACATAAAGTCTCCACCACTCATTCACACTGATGGGAGAGTACTGAGCTAATAATTCCCTGAAAGGGCGAAAGGAGAGACCAAGAGCTCGCAATTTAGAACAGAAGTCTGTTAAGGATGGTCCTGCCAAATGAAAGATGTCGCCTGGCATGGACATCCAGGGCATAGTGCTTGATGAAAGTATGCACTGAGCACCAGGTAGCTTCATTGCAAATGTCTGCAATGGGCATGTTGCAGATTTCCGCCAGGGATGCCGTAACTGCTGTAGTAGAGTGGACGTACACTCTGCCCTCCAGCTTAACCTGTGCCATGGAATAACAGTGGCGAAGGCATGCCATCAGCCATGCTGAAATGCATCTGATAGCAACAGGTTGACCCAGCCTGGTCTTGCTGAAAGAAACAAACAGTTGTTGAGCTTTGCGAATGTGTTTTGTTCTATCTAAATAGAAACGCAGAGCTCTTTTGACATCTAAGGAATGAAGGGTATGCTCTCCTTCATTTTGGAAGTTCGTGAAGTATGTAGGAAGGACTAAAGGCTGGTTTAGATGGAATTCTGAAACAACCTTTGGGAGAAACTTAGGATGGGTCCTAAGAACTACTTTGTCCTTATGAAACACAGTATACGGAGGGTCTGTAACTAAGGCATGTATTTTGGAGAATTTATATGCACTGTATCTATATGATACCTACTAAAGATAGGCCCTGTAGGCCCAAACAACAGTGTTTGATAATCCATTTTGAAAAATGGGTCTCATCCCAAACCTCTGACAATAACTCCCAGGGCATACCACTATGGTTCTCAAAGGAAGTGGCAGTGAAGGTTCAAGAGGAAAAAGAAAGCATTCAGGAAGTACAAGGAATCGCAGAAGGAGCAGGACAGAGAACTGTATCAGTTAAAGCAAAAGGAGGCTGAGAAGGCAGTCAGAACAGCAAAGGCCCAAACCGAGGAAAAGATAGCCAACTCAGTTAAGAAGGGGGATAAAACCTTTTATAGGTACATCAGGGAGCGAAGGAAGACTAAGAGAGGGATAGTGAGGCTTAATAAAGGGAGGGAGGGTGGGCAGAGGAGACTGTGAAAAGGCAGAGATACTAAACAAATATTTTTGCTCAGTATTTACAAATGAAGAGGGGGAGGTGCATAAAACAAACAGTAGAAACACTCTGGATACAGAAGTTGATACCAGCCCATTTACAGAAGAAAGGGTTCTGAAAGAACTCTTAAAACTGAAGGTGGACAAAGCAATGGGGCCTGATGGGATTCATCCCAGAATTCTAAAAGAACTAAGGGTAGAACTAGTGACACCACTGACTACCCTTTTTAACAAATCATGGGAAGATGGGTGGTACCCAAGGACTGGAGGAGGACAGATGTGATTCCTCTTCACAAAAGTGGGAGCAAGGCAGAAGCAGGAAACTACAGACCTGTTAGTTTAACCTCAGTGATAGGAAAATGATGGAATCACTTGAAGGAAAGAATTGTTGAGTATCTAGAGGCTAGAGGGCACAGGACCCTAGGCAGCATGGATTCACAGCGGAAGGTCATGCCAGACGAATCTGATAGATTTCTCTGACTGGTGACCAAAGTAGTAGATCAGGGAGGGCTGTGACATGGCCTACCTAGACTTTAGCAAGGCATTTGACACAGTCCCACACAAAGATTAATATACAAGTTAGCCAGCCTGGGAGTGGGTCCCAAGATGACAGCCTGGGTAAAGAATTGGCTGGAGAATAGGACACAGAGAGTAATAGTAAATGGAGTCCACTCAGAAGAAAGGAAGGTTACTAGTGGGGTACCGAGGGTTCAGTATTAGACTGGTCCTCTTCAATGTCTTCATAGCGTACATTGCAGAAGGACTGGAAGGAAAGTATGTCTCTTTGCAGATGACACAAAGATCTGCAACAGAGTTGATGCACAGGGTGGGTGGAAAGGATGAGAAGGGACTTGGCAAGGTTAGAGGAATGGTCAAATGTATGGCAGCTTAGATTCAATGCTAAGAAGTGCAAGGTAATGCACCTGGGAAACAAAACCCAGGGGAAGAGTACACAATGGGGTGAGATACTAACAACAACAAAATGGAAAGGGACCTGGGGTAGTCATATCAGATGACCTAGAGGTGGGCAAGCAATGTGAGAGGGCAGCAAGGAGGGCTGGGGGGATATTGGGATGCATAGGGAGAGGCATCACCAGTAGAAAACAGGAAGTTATTATCCCTCTGTACAGACAGCTGGTGAGAACCCATCTAGAGTACTGTGTGCAGTTCTGGAGACCCAATCTCCGCAAAGACATAGACAGGATGGAAGCTGTCCAGAGGAGGGCAACTAAAATGGTGCAGGGTCTGCACGGAAGACATATGAAGGAGACGAAGGAGCTTAATATGTATAGCCTCGAGGAAAGGAGGGAGAGGGGACATGATAGAAACGTTCAAGTACCTCAAGGGAATCAACAAAGTCCAAGAGGGTAGCATCTTTCAAAAAAAGAGGTGTGCAAGAACAAGAGGGCACAATTTGAAGATGGGGGTGGGGGGTGGGGGGTGGCTCAGAGGTAATTTAAGGAAGTATTTTTTCACAGAGAGGGTTGTGGATGCATGGAACGGCCTTCCGGAGGAGGTTGTGGAGTCAAAATCAGTGGTGGAATTCAAGCATGCATGGGACAGTCATAAGGCAATTCTAGGGGGTGGGGGTAGGAAGAAGTAGGCTGCTGGTTAACTAGGATCTGCAGCTTATCCAGTAGGTAGGGAAATGGGCAGACTGGGTGGGCCAAGCGGTCCTTATCTGCCATCAAATTCTATGTTTCTATGTTAAAAGGGAGTAATATATGCACACTCAATGTATAAGTGTTGCTGCATTTGTAGTGTATTCCTACAGTTATACCTGGGGCAGTATCTCTCGTCATGCTGCTTGTGCTTATTATCATTCTTTACACTTAAGCGACCAAAATTACTCAACCAAATGCAATCCCAGGCAAAGGGTGGAATCCTAGGATTAGATAACTGAACCAAAATTACTGGAATCTGAAAAAATAGGACAACCAGGAAATTCCAGTACTAATTTGCATTTGACCGATAATATTGCCCTATATATGGATTTCCTATCCATTGTCTGGAGATGTCCCACTGTAATACCCCACTTCAAAGCAGCTTTTATGCTCTCCAGCCCATATCTTGGCATATTTACTATACTGTTCAAACCTCTGGGCTTTTTAAGTCCCCAAGGCCCAAGACTAGGTAAGAGCCACATCTGTACTGAACTTTTCCGAATGAGTCCCCCTGGTTTTAGTACTCGACTAAAATTGTAAGCAAAAAATATACTTAAATAAAAAAGCCACTGGGTGGATCACATCTATCCCTCCCTGAGAAATAGGCAGATAGGTGAATTCCCTTTGTATCGGGTTCAGTGTAGACCCCCCAAAAAGCCTGGAAGAACACACTATATAGAGCAGTCACCACCTCTTGGGGAGGGGAAAATATAACTAAGGTATAAGAAAATTGGAACTAAAAGAGTTTTTAGTAAGACAGCCCTTTTTTTCTTGGACAGCTGTAGCCCCTTCCAGCCACCCACTAGCCTATTCGCCCTTCCTAAACAGTTTTCCCAATTTGTAATAGCAATTTCACCTGGACCATAATCAGTACCTAAAATAGTAATAGGTTCTGCTTCCACCTGAACCCCTGCTATTTGTCTGTCCAGAGGGAAGGGGTGTTCCCAACTATAACACACACCCTTACTCTTAAATTGATTTTAGAGCCAGAAATAGTGAGTATTCCTCTAATAATGCAGTTAGCATGTGTGTTGCAACTGTGGGCGCCACAGTCAAGACCAAGTCATCCGCATAGGCCAAAACATTTATTGCCAGCGCACTTGGTGTCACTACTGTCCCTTCCAATTTCTCTGAGGCTATTAATTTACAAATTAAAATGTCTATTCCGAATGTATATAGAAGGGGGCTCAATGGGCATCCCTGCCTAACCCCTCTGGAGACCTTAGTATGTCTGCCATACCACTCGTTCATATTGGGCACAACAGTGGCCCCTTGGTTCATGTCCTATATCCACTTAACAAACATATTTGGAACCACATATGCTTTCCAAACTGAAAAAAGGAAAGCCTGGGAAAGTCTATCAAAGGCCTTCTCCTGGTCAAGGCCCAACATGTACTCTTGTAAATCATCGAATTCCCCTCTACTAAAAATCTCCCTTGGTAAAATCAAGTTATCTTGCTGTCTGCGCCCTGGAATAGCACAGGATTCAGTAGGACTTGTTAAGTAACCTGAACTTTTAGAAAGTCTAGCTAACGAAACTTTACTTAAGATTTTTAAATCTGTGTTTAGCAGACTCAGTGGATGCCAGTTGTTAATGTCTGACCCATCTCCTTTTTTGTGAATTAAAACTAAAATTGCTTCCTGCATGGAAGCTCCATATTCCCCAGTAGCCAAAATTTGATTAAACAGAATAACTGGGGCCAGAGCCAAATCCTCAGTATACCTTTTGTAAAACCCTGAACTCAACCCATCTGTGCCAGGGGCAGACTGTGAGGGAACTTGGGATATAGCTAACTTAACTTCTTCCAGAGATACTGCAGAGGTCAATGTTGCCACATCCCATTCTGCCACCTGAGGGAGCTCTAATGCTTCTAAGTGATCAGAAGAATCATGAAAGGGAGGTGGATAACCAAAAAGACCTTCAGTATACTTCTCCGCCACTTTCAGTAATTCCTGTGGGGAGTGTACCTGCTGCCCTGTACTCTATGTAAGGCCCTTGATAACCCTGCTGTCCACCCTGTTCTTGCATTCCTTATAGGGATCCAAGGAATGTTTATGAACCGTAGTACCAAATTTGAGTTCCTGATTTAGGGATTTAGCTCTGTTGTACTAAATGTCCATCATTTCTTTCTTGGTGTTACTAATTAAAGAGCCATAATCATGCATGGTGCTTTCAGATTGAGAGATCAGATACTGCAAATATTGGCAAAGCCACAAATAATGCAGGTAATCTTTATTTGCTACCTGTTGAGATCTCTGTTGAAACATGCTCCAGACTATTGCTTTTGTGTCCTCCCAGCAGTCTTGTACCTTCTCATAAAACTCTACCACAGAGAGCCTAGCTGTCCAATGTTTCCAAATTTTATCCATCCCTGGATCTTCTAAAGGACTCGTTAAGCCTCCATTGATTTATTTATTTATTTACAGCCGGGGCAGAGTCCCAAGATATACTGGCTGTTAATGCCACATGGTCAGAAAATTCAAAACGGCAAGTAGAAACTTCTAGAATCTCTAGAACTGCAAATGTAAATATAAAATCAATATGCATCTTAAGTTGCCTTCTAAAGAAATTAAACCCTCCTGTGGGATGTAATTTCCTGTACACATCTATCAAACCGGCCGTATCAATTATCTGTTTTTAATGTAGAGGAATCACAGTACATTTTATTAGTTTGTAAACCTCTATCCATTCTACTTAACCCAAAGTTAAAGTCCCCCAACCATATTAAGAGTCTAGAAGAATGTAAAAAGGGCTGTACCTCTTTAAATAAAGCCATCCTCTGTGCTTTAGTTTGGGGAGCGTAAATCGTAATAAGGCAAAATCTCTCTGTTAAAAAGGAAAGGTCAAGCAACATGACCCTTCCAGGATGAATATCTACTAACCTTGTAACTGAGAATTGGGGATTTGCTAAGAGAATACCTAATCTTACTTCGAGATAGAGCTCTTGCAGCAGGTTATCACAATTAGGACTATGCCGCAGGCACTAGGACCACACGGAAAAACTTCTGCCAGCAATACCAGCTGGGAACCGCCCCCGACACCGGCCCCGCCCCGACGTCGGTCAGGGTACAAGAGGGGGGCGGACCCAACTCCACCTCAGTTCTTTCCCGCCGCGTACCACGCCCGTGAATAGCTGCTGCCTGCGATTCACCAGCGAGAACAGATCTACAATCAAGCCATCTTTAAAATCGACGGTTATTCCGTTTTTTCTTGTTACCGTGACCGATGCCTGCACGGTTTCCGTTAGTGGCTCGATTTTTTTCGGCATTTCATTGTCCTTCCCTCGGTGTTTACCGCCGTTGGCGCCGACGTCAGTACCGCAGTTGGTCCCCGCGGGTTCGATGTCTTCCTGGGCATCCCTTTCCCCAGAACACCTAAACAAGTGCGAGTGCAGCCGGCAGATTCCCGCCAAGGACGGTCATCGGTGGTGTGTTTTCTGCTTGGGCCCAGACCACGACACCGCTAACTGCGCCGACTGCCAAGCGTTTACGAGCCGGACTCGCATCCGACGCCTGAAGGCCTATCTACTTGAGAAGAAAATGGACCTGCACTCGTCCGAGGGGAAGGAGGAAAAAGCGCCATAGTAAGAGAGCACAGTCGGTCCGGCACGGTCCGTCTCGGTCCCGCTTGCAGTCGCGACCTTCCCCAAAGAAGGCCCATCCTTCGGGCTCGGGTGAGTCACCGCACTCGTCCCAGGCTAAGGCCGGCCCGTTGGGGGAGCAGCCGGCCAAGCCTAAGGTGACTCTGATTAAAGTCATCGCAAAGTCCGTGGCGGTTCCTGCTTTGGCCCTACCGTCCACGGCACCGGCGCCGCCTGCTAAAGGTGCGCCTCCAGAGCATAAGGACTCTCTGGTGCCCCCTGTCGTCACCCCGTCGTCGGTCGTGGCACCGACGCCGGTCGAAGGGGCCAAGGACCCGGGGTCGGTCATTGTCCTGCCGACGTCCCCGTCGCCCAAGTCCTCCTCCCCCCGGGCCATCAGGAGAGCTCGCCGTCGTGACCTGCCGCGCCTGAAGCTTCTTTCCTGCAGCGGGCGGCAGAGGTATTCTCCCCGGACGAGCTCAAACAACTTTTTTCATTTTGGTGGGGGCAGGTTCACAAACGTACCGCCCCGTCGCCGGCCAAGACACCGGTACCAGATCCTGTGGGTGAACCACAGCCAGGACGGCGAGCCTCTCCGTTGAGGTCCCGGGCGCTGTTTTCGCCCCTTCTAGGGCTTGTTCCCGCTCCCGATCTGAGGACTGCCGACGTCACTCCATGGGTTCAACTGACCGACGTTGGACACGGTCTCGTTCTCGGAGTCCTTCCCACGCTCAGCGGGACGGTTCCCGACGTCAGTCCCCTGACCGACGTCGGTCATCGCTCCGTCGTCGGTCCAGGGACCGAAGTCGGTCTTCGGACCATCGCCGGTCTTCGGCCTGTCATCGGTCTTCGGACCGTCATCTGTCCCCTGCATACCGACGTCAGCGAAGGCATGGACATGAGGCGGAGCCAGACTACTCTAAGTCGGATAGTCAGTCCTCCTCTTCCTCATCATCCTTTTCCTCTTCCCTCAGCCTCAAACGCTCTCCTGAGGAGAAGGACATGCCTCGCTCACCTCTGGACGATCCCACATTCATGGACGTCATGAGGCATATCCAGGCTTCCAATGAGTGGGACACGGAAGACCTGGACCCGGAACGCCGGAGATTGGCCAGATACCTGAGGCAGAAGGAGCCAAAGTCTTTGGTCATTCCTCCTCTGGTGGATACCTTTCAGGACCTGACTAGATCCACCTGGCTGCGCCCAGCCTCCATCCCAGCGGTTCCCAAAAAGTCGGACAGGCTTTACAAGGCTCCGAGGGCTGAACCCTTTTTGGCTGAACACCCTCAGGCAGACTCCACTGTGATCACGGCTGCTCATGACAAGTCTCAACAGCCGCGACACCTCAGCTCCCAGCCTCCCGACTTGGAGTCCCGTTACCTGAATCAGGTGGGCAAAAAAGTTTACTCTGCCTCCACCTGCTCCATTAGATCCCTAAACTTCCTCACAAATATGGTGCAGTTCCAGAATGCGTTGTGGGAACGGGGTCTTGAGCTGGCACAGGCCATGCCAGACTCCGATAAAAAGATGGAGCTCCTGGCCCTCTTGCAGTCGGGCTCGGATGTAGGCACTCATGTTCTGAGGGCCTCATACGATGCTGCAGATACGGCCACCAGAGCAGCTGCCTCTGGGGTTTGTCTCCGGTGCCATGCCTGGTTACGGCTTTCGGGTTTCCACCAGGATCTGCAGTCTGGTATCCGGGACCTGCCATTTCAGGGTACCGTCTTGTTTGGGCAGGAGACGGAGAATTTGATTTCCCGTCTCCAGGAATCAGGCAAGTCTATCTGGTCGGTCCGCCAGATGTACCGTGGCGACCAGCGACGCCCCCATCGCCGTCGGCTTTTTTGAAAGTCCTCAGGGAATCAGACTTCAGCCCGTTTTCCCAGCAGGGGCAGAGAGGTGGCTTCCGCTGGAGCTTCGGAAACTAGCAGTCTGGTGGACCGTCTGGCCGTGGGCCCAAGTCCTCCCAGGCCTCTCTCCCTACCCCTGGTTCCACCCAGTGACTCCCTTCCGCCCCCCCCCCGTGGTCAGACGTCCAGGGGGAGCTGGTCGGGGACAGCTTCTCCCTTCATCTCGAAGGGTGGAGCTCTATTACCACAGATCAATGGGTCTTGGACGTCATTCGGAGAGGACACACGCTGGAGTTCATAGAGTTCCCTCCACGGACTCCACCAAAGCTCTCCTGTTATCCTCCTTCTCACATTCCACTCTTGGAAGGGGAAATTCAGGCCCTCCTGCAGAAGAGGGCAATAGAGAGAGTTCCCATGGAGCAGTGGGGTCAGGGATTCTACTCCCACTTTTTTCTGATCCCAAAAAAGACGGGGGACCTTCGCCCCATTCTGGATCTCCGTCCTTTCAATCTCTTTATAGAGTATAAAAAGTTCAGGATGGTGACTCTTCAGGGTCTCCTCCCTCTGCTCTGTTCTCTCGACATGCAGGATGCATACATGCATATCGGGGTCTTTCCTCCCCACAGGAAGTTTCTGAGGTTCCACTTCCTAGGAGAGCATTATCAATTCCGGGTGCTCCCGTTTGGCCTCTCTTCCACTCCGTGAGTCTTTACCAAATGCCTAGCAGTGGTGGCTGCGGCTCTCAGGCGATCAGGCCATTACGTTTTCCCTTACCTCGACGACTGGCTTCTGACAGCCCCGTCAAGGGATGGCCTCCTACGCTCTCTCGGAGATGCCTATACTCTTTTCCGAGAGCTGGGGATCACCTGAACTTAAAGAAGTCGTCCCCGGAGCCCAGCCAAAACCTCGCCTTCATTGGAGTGACTCTGGACTCCGTCCAGGGCAGGGCTTTTCTCCCTCAGGACAGGGGTACTCGCCTGCGAAGTTTGGCAGAACGGATCTCCATAGCACCTCGAGTTCCGGCCCGGAACTTCCTCAGTCTACTGGGGCACATGGCGGCGGCCATCCCAGTAATATCCTTGGCCCGCCTCCACATGAGAATCCCACAATGGATGCTCAGGGTGCAGTGGGATCAGTACTCTGATGACCTGGACGCCTTAGTCATGATCTCGGAGCCAGTCAGGAGAACGTTGCTTTGGTGGATGGACCCCAGCAATCTGGAAAAAGGGGTCAGCTTTCGTCCGGAGCCTCCAGGTCAGACTCTGACGACGGATGCCTCAGGCCTGGGTTGGGGGCTCATCTCGGTGGTCAACGCACGCAAGGGGTTTGGTCAACCGAGGAACAGTCCCTCCATATCAATGTCCTGGAAATGCGAGCAGTCCTCTATGCCCTTCAGGCGTTTCAAGAGGTCCTGGTTCCCAGCTCTCTTCTAATTCAGATGGACAACATGGCAGTCGTCTTCTATATCAACAAGGAAGGAAGCACTCATTCCTATCCTCTTTGCCAGGAGGCGATGAGAGTCTGGTACTGGGCGCTGGAACGGGGCATTCGTCTGTTGGCAGTGCACGTTCCAGGAGTCCTAAACAGTCTGGCCGACGATCTCAGCAGGTTGTGGGCCAGGGCGCACGAGTGGGAATTGCTTCAGTCCATGGTGGATCAGCTCTTCGGAAGGTGGGGCCTTCCCGAGCTAGATCTCTTTGTGTCACCACGCAATGCCAAGCTGCCACGCTTTTGCTCGCGAGAGCACGCGCCTGGCATTTTTTGGCCCGACTCGTTATCCCTTTGTTGGGCCGGGAGGTTTCTTTATGCCTTTCCGCCCTTCCCTCTCATCCAGAGGGTTCTGCTCAAGTTACAGGCAGAGGAGGCACGGATGACCCTTGTGGCCCCCAATTGGCCACGGCAGATTTGGTTCCCACTTCTGCAGCGGTTGTCCCAGGAACCTCCAATCCCGCTGCCCATATGCTTGCACCTGCTGTCCCAGGACCAGGGTTCTCTGGTCCACCCGGATCTCCGATCCCTGCACCTTCACGCTTGGCTCCTCCAGACGTAGCTCAGAACAGATATGGGGTTTCCCCAGAAATGGCTGAGGTCTTGGCATCCGTACGTAAGCCCTCTACTCGCTCTGCTTATGCTATGAAGTGGAAGCGGTTCTGTCTTTGGGCCTTGCCTCAGCATTTGGACCCAGTCACATGCTCTGTGAACTCCGCTTTGCAGTATCTCCTCTCTTTGTACGAGAAAGGCCTGAGCCATTCCTCCATCAAGGTGCATATGTGAGCAATCTCAGCCTACCATGCTCTTGTGGGTGACGGAGCATTGGCCCAGCTAGAAGTGGCCCGCACCTTCCTTAGGGGGGTTCTTCGCATGAGACCTCCCGTCAGGGACCCTGTCCCACCCTGTGAACTCCTTTTTGTGTTGGAGAAGCTTACCCTTCCCCCTTTTGAACCCACAGCGACGTGCGAGCTGTGATACTTATCTTGGAAAGTTTGTTTTTTGGTTGCTGTTACTTCCGCTCGAAGAGTTTCCAAGCTGCAGGCTCTGATGTGTAAAGAGCCCTATTTGGTTTTTCATAGGGAAAGGATTTCCCTCCGAACTAATCCTAAGTTTCTTCCGAAAGTGGTCTCGGAGTTGACCCTCAACCAGTCGGTTGATCTTCCTGTTTATTTTCCTTCTCCCTCCAATAGGGGGGAGGTTCTCCTCCACACATTGGTTGTCCACAGGTCCCTGAGGTATTACCTCAGTAGAATGGTTCAACACCATAAATCGGAGCAACTCTTTGTGGCCTTTGCGCCACAACGCTTGGGTCAACCGGTGTCCAAGCAGACTATCTCCAAATGGATAGTTCATTGCATTTCGTTCTGTTACGAGCATCACAACAAACCCCTACCGGGTCCGGTCAGGGGTCACTCCACCAGGGGTGTATCAGCTTCTTTTGCTGCGATGCGGAATGTCGCCATTCAAGACATCTGTGCGGCTGCGACCTGGAACTCGGTGCATACCTTTGTCAAGCATTATAGCTTGGATATCGTCTCCAGACGCCGTGCTGGCTTCGGCCTAGCGGTTTTGCAAGGACTTTTGTCCTGACGGTCTCTGGAGTCAGCATATTCCTCCTCCTGGGCGACTATCTCTTCACTAGGGAACTGCTTGGGACTCAGTCCTAATTGTGATAGCCTGCTGCAAGAGCTCTATCTCGAAGTAAGATAGTACAGTTACGTAAGAACTTACCGTAACAGTAGATCTTCGAGAGGCACTCTTGCAGCAGGCGCTGTTTTCCCTCCCACCTTCCCACTCGGAGTGTGCAGGTTTCTTCTCTTCTCTTCTCTTCTCTTCTCTTCTCTTCTCTTCTCTTCTCTTCTCTTCTCTTCTCTTCTCTTCTCTTCTCTTCTCAAGGATAGGCTTCATCTCCTTCTCTTGTCAGGCCATCTGCTGGGTACTGGTGGAAGAACTGAGGTGGAGCTGGGTCTGCCCCCTCTTGTACCCTGACCGACGTCGGGGCGGGGCCGGCGTTGGGGGCGGTCCCCAGCTGGTATTGCTGGCAGAAGTTTTTCCGTATGGTCCTAGTGCCTGCGGCATAGTCCTAATTGTGATAGCCTGCTGCAAGAGCTCCTCTCGAAGATCTACTGTTACGGTAAGTTCTTACGTAACTGTACTTTCCACTCACACGTTTCTGTACCAGTTGACCAAAAGGAAGGCCCCAGAGTCCATTCCTTGGCCGACTGTTGAAGTTCGAAGTGTGTCTTTACCTTAATATCCTGTATGCATGTTCCAAGCAGTGGCTACAGCATGGGGTGTCGCATGCTGAGCTTAGATGCAACCTTGACCCACACTTAAAGCAGGACCTAGGCTGCCTGCTATAAAATATTGACCCTCAATCTTTTCCCAGAAAAAAAGAACTTGGTAAATGTACCAGTCCTGTGTTAGTAGAAATCAGTTTCACCTTTATTTTCCAGCTTCCATCCCAGATTTGTTCACTGTCCAGGTTGGGAACTGGTCACCCCAAAATTTCACACCTTTGTCTTGACCAGAATAAAATGTCTTTGACATTTACACCCTCATTTCTAAACAATACATTGATGGTTTTAACCAGAGGTTTAGTCAAGGGAACTACGTAGAAGGGGATCCATGCAGGAGTGTTTTTTTTTAGTTTCTGATATACCTCCCAAAAACGATCCAAACTGGAGACATTTTTGAAACTGATGTCGTAGTTACCACTGCCCAAACTAATTAAGGCAAAAATTTCTGATGAAAAAAACTTCATGGAAGTTTTTAACACTCTAGCAATATGTACCCTATACGGAGGGGGGGGGTCTAATCCCCCTTTATACAGTAGGCATACTGCATTACAACATGGAGCAGGTTCACCCCTACTAGCAAACAAATCTGATAATTTAAATAGGGGGTCCAGAGACCTTCCTTGCTGCATATTTTGTAGTGCCTCCTTGCTGCACATTTTGTAGTGCCTCCGGCCTAGGCCCAAGGTGAACTACCTCCTCCCTATCTTGCCCATTATTATTTGGGGCATCCCCCATACCTGTGATCACATTATTAGATACACATTAGATGCAGCTTATCTGTTAGGTAGGAAAATGGGCAGACTAGGTGGGCCAAGCGGTCGTTATCTGCCGTCAAATTCTATGTTTCTGTGTTTACTCTGCACAGTGTCAGGCACAATATCAACATTACAGTTATTAGATGTAGTGTTTATATAATTACACCGGGGTATGATGGAGCTCCTCTCCTGTTCTGTGTTGGTGGCCACTGAGGTAGAAGCAATCGAAACCATACATTGATACAAAGTATCTGTTGGATCTGGGGTCTATTGTCCATTCTGCCCCTGTATCCAGCCAGCGTCCACAGGAGCTAATTCCGGGGACCAATTACCGGGCCTTATTCCGGCTGTTTCTGATGAAATAGTGGTCTGGTTCTCTTGCTCAACAACCTGGTCATTCCAATTTTTCGAATTCTTTCTGTCTTTAAAGGAGTAAGACTGTACTCCAACCCCAAATAATGTCTCTTGCAGCGTGCAATCCTGCTGCATAGCACGGGCCTGCTTCCCAACTCCAAGACGTTGGTTTGTTACTTTTCCATTTTTTCTTTTGTGATTTAACTGCTGGTTGCTCTATTTCCTGGGCTTTGGGCACACAGAAATTTTCTCCGTGTCACTGCCAGCCACATCCATGTTCATACAAGTTACCACCTCTTCACTCAAATCTTGTCTTGCAATGCTCAGCCCAGCATCTTTGGGACGTAGTGGTGAGTTATTACACGTCTGGCCCTGAAGTCCCTTAACCGTGGAGCTGTTAGTTTTAACAACCACTCGGTCAGACAACTCCTGCAGCGCTGCTTCTAATTTCAGTGCTTGCTGCAAACATTTTTCTTTCTCAGCCAACAATTGACGACGCTGCTCGCCCTGTGAAGAGGGCCCTTCAGAGTCCCCTTGCTGTTCCACATCCACACTTTCGTTCGTTCACATGTCCGGATTCACCGGACTGTCTACTCCTTGCACTTCTTCACCTTCACTAAAGCCAGCAACTGCCATCGCTAAGTCAGTGGCTTCCTGAGTAGATAAAACAGGAGGAGAGGCCTTCACCCGTCCCTGGTACATTCATCTTCCCTGCCACATCAGCACTTCCTCCTCCATCCGGCTCCAAACTGGGCTCCTCCATTCTGCTTGCAGGAAGTCAAGCCACCTGCTGGCAGAGTAGGGGAATTTCCCCAGTGTCCTGGCCAAATTTCCCCCATTCACTAAAAATACCACCAACAGCTGAATCAGGTTCAATTTCAGCTGGTTACCATCTGAACCCCGGCCCGTCACCCATGAAGAATGGACTTCTAGTCTAAGTGGGCCTACCGGGTCAAAAACAATTCAATAAATAACAAATAAATCAGTACAGCTGTGGCAAGCTGCCGAAATGACCAAAATTGCACCTGTGCATAGACAATTTGGAATGACCAGGTGTAATTCTGCCATTTTTTTGGAGTTTTTTCATCAAATTTTCCACATGGCTTTTTGGCACCCCACCTCATGAAAAGTGCCACTGTCATTTCGTTCACTTGTCCTGAAAGGTGATTTCGCAGAGTGACCATGCCGTTCTTTGCCACAGGTGCGAAAACACATTTTGGCCAGGATGTGAAAAGTGCTAGCTGTACTGTTAGTAAGGAGGTGTGCAATAATGGCAATGGTGAAAATCTAGAGTGGAAATATCAAAGTGACGAAGCTGGGAGCGTGTGTAGAAACTGCGCAATGCAGGTTCATCATTTTTGGGAATATTGTCACCAAATCTGCAACATGGGCTTTTTGGGACCCCACCTCATGAACAGTGTCACTGTCGTTTTGTTATTCGGTCCCAAAAGGTAATTCCACGCAGTGACTGCAAAATCACCTTTCGGGACAGAGTAACAAAATGACAGTGACAGTGTTCACGAGGTGGGGTCCAAAGAACCCCATGTTGAAAATTTGGAGCCAAAATTCCTAAAAATGCCTGATATATCAAGATAAGTTGAAAAGCCCATTGAGTGCCATGATCGGCACTTACTTTGATTCTTCAGTTTGCGGTATGGCTTTGAAGAGTGCATACATGTCTCTGTCCAGAGAAGATGACAGTGCCAACCTCTGTAGATAAGTATGGGGTAGTTGGGGTGTGGGGGGCGGGGAGGTGGGTACTCAGTGGGAGGAGGGGACTGGGGGCGATGATGAGGATCCATTTTCTTTTTTTACAGGTAAAAAAAGATGTTGGGGGACTGTTTTTCTTTATTTACAGAGAAAAACAAATGTGGGCACACTGGGGTGGGCTCCTAGTGTGCCACATGAGTTGGGAGTGGGTATGTGATGCCGACGTGGGAATTGGACACCCCAGTGTCAGGATGGGAGGGAAACAAAAACAGCATACATTGGGGGCACACTAGGGTGGGCTCCCAGTGTGTCACTTGAGTGCGGGGGGGGGGTAGGTTAAATGATGCTAACATGGCGAGGACAGGAGCAGAGGGAGGGTGCGTGAAGCATGCCATCTGGTGTATACATGCAGAAAAAAATAGTTCTGTGCCACCCTGCTCGTCCGCCCCTCTACTCACCATCACCTGAGGCCAGAACAATTTTTTTTCTACATGTGTGCCAGTCCTCCAGGCCCAACCCTCCACCGACAATCAACAACAAGTGACCGGAGCTTCCCTGGACTGATTTCCTGGCACCGATGTCGGCTATGGCGACATCGCTCCTGGCGTCGCCCTTTTCGCCCAAGTCACCAGCTGGGTTTGATGCCCAGCTTCAGCCAACGCACGAGGATTCGATGCCCATCACTAACTGGGTGCCGGATGGTTCCGTTCCTTAGGGACAGGCGCCAGGTACCCCAGACCAACTCAAACTGAATCCAGGTTACCCCAGTCTGATGACTGTACGTCTTCTCTGCCAAGGGGGATTGCTTTGGTGCTGCATGGCACCGCCACCCACCGGCCCAAAGGCAAGCACCCCCCCCCCCAGTTTCAGGGGACTTGGAGGTCCATTTTCCCCTCCTTCTCAGGCCGAGAGGACTCCGACACAGAGCCGGAGAGGCCCAGGGCCATTCATCGTTCCCCTCCTGACGACCCTTTCTTTATGGACATCCTACGGCATATCCAGCAGCTCAGTGGCTGGGATTTGGAGGAGCTGGATCTAGTGCGATGTTGGCCAGCTGTCCTTTAGGGAAAGGACAATTTGCCTTCAGGAGTCCCTCCACTTGTTGACTTCTATACAGATGTCAACAGGGCGGACTGGAAGCACCACTTGTCTATGACCATACGGTCTCTAAGAAGCCCTTGTGTGTGGTTCTCTTCAGCATAATCCGTTTTATAAGGAACAGCCGGAGGCAGATTCCATGGTCATTAATGCTGCCCAGAATTGCTTTTAGCGCTACAGACACCTGCATACTCAGCCACCTGACAAACATTCCAGGCAGGTGGTTCAGCTGGCTACAAGGCCTTTTGTCCTCTGGCTAAAATTTCCCTCACCCACAGGGTTCAATATCAGAATGCCCTGTGAGACAATGCTGAAGACCACCCTGCCGTCGGGATCGGATATTGATAAGCACTTCCTTCGAGCCTCCTATGACTCGGCAGGGCTTTGGCCTCGGCGGTTTGGATCCGCGGATGCCATTGGCACTCTGCAGAAAGATTTTGACATTGTTCAGCAAGCCTTAATTAATTAATGTTTATTGTTAAATGCAAATAAAACTCAATGGACCCTATTTACTGGGAAATCTAAGGTAGATAATCATATGCTATAACTTTAAATGTTAAAGCCTTGGATGGGACTAATCTGATTAGAACTAGTTGTATAAATACCTAGGTATTATGTTAGGTGATTCTATGAAATTTGAATCACATATTCATATGCTTTCTAATAAACTCAAGAAATTATTATATTTTTTCTATAGGAACAAATTATGCTTTAGTTCTAAAATTCGTAAACAGTTGGTAAATTCTTTGTGCATATCACAAATTGATTATGGTGACTATCTGTATGAGAACAACTGATGCAGTCTTAAAAGTGTTGGATCCTGTTTATCACAGTGCATTAAGATTCATCACTGGTCTTCCTTGGCAGACCCATCATTGCAATCTTTATTCTGAATCAGCTTGCCAACCTTTATCAGTTCGTAGACAAACTCATTGGATGTTTTATGTCTATAAATTTGTTTTGGATAAATTACCCCCATATTTGTTAGGATCGGTTATTATTAAAGAACATAATAGATACTCACTTAGATCTGCTGATTTTCCTCAGTATTTCTTACCAAGATTTAAAACTAGATTTGGTAGTTATAGATTGGCTGCTGCTGTCCCAATGACCTGGATATCTATTCAGAAAAAGTGAAACTTACATTTACTATTACAATGTTGCATTTTAAATGATTGCTTGTTAGATTTATGACATGTGAATGTAGCTGTTTTAAGTGAACTATAACTGCACAATCTGTGAATTCATGTATGCTTACTGTATTTGTAAGTATATGTATGTATGTTTTCTGTGTTTTATACTGATGGATGCAATTGTAAATGAGAGATTTTCTCTCAATTTTTCTTTCTAGTAAATTGATTGATGATTGATTGATTGATTCCTGGCTTAGGGTGTCCAGCTTTGTGCTGGGACACACAGTCCAAACTGATGGACACTCCATTTGGGGGTCCCATCCCCTCCGGCAAAGTCTCACTACAGGGACTCAATGATGGCTATCTGGTCCATACACATTA
The DNA here is from genome assembly GCA_016271365.2 of Neoceratodus forsteri. NCBI lineage: Eukaryota > Metazoa > Chordata > Ceratodontiformes > Ceratodontidae > Neoceratodus > Neoceratodus forsteri. Next base: position 487,165,027 of record CM057449.1, read on the forward strand.
TGTATAATCCTCAGCTTAGACAAACACCAGGCAGCCTTTTCGGCGGACCGCCTGCCAGCAGCCTAGAGGACGGCAACAGAGAGCAGGGTCTAGGTGTAAGCTTCCACCTTTGCCTCAAGGGGCTCTACCCCTCGGGCACCCAGGACCTTTCAGGTCTCACTGCCCCTCCCAGGCTCCTCAGCCTGACTCATGTGCGCGCCCCCCCCCCCCAATTTGTCCCTAGCAGAAGCCTTCAGGGAAGTGATGGGGAGTCACCTTTCTTTGTACATTGAAGATGGGAACAAGATCACCTTCGACCAGAGGATGCTTCAGTTAATAGCAAAGAGGCACACCTTACAGTTTACAGATATGCCCCAGACATCCCACCTGTTCCCTCCCATCTTCCTCACACAGGTCATGAAACCAGTTCTCCTAACGCTATGTGAAAGAGTTTTATTCCTCCCTTTCCTAGTCCCGAGGAAAACCGAGGACCTGCGTTCTACCCTTGTCCTCAGCCTCCTGAACAATTACATAGCGTACAAACCGGTCACACCTTCACCTTGCTTCAGGACCTAGGGGTCACCTTAAGCCTTCCTTTCCTTGGACAAGCCATAGACTGTGGTACATAGAGGCGATTCTGTACAAGGTTCAGGGCACAGCCTTCCCCACTCTGGACAGGGCAGAGTGTCTCATAGCGCACGCTCATCACATCTCCTCCTTTTGACAGGTCTTGGCCAGGTTGGTCCTCATGCCCCTGGGACATGTGGCAGTGGCCATTACTACAGTTTCTTTGGCTTGGCTGTATATGAGGGTGGTCCAGTGGTACCTGAGGGTTCAATGGGCCCAACTTCCAGATGTTCTAGAACAGCCTGTCCTGATATCAACCCCACTAGACAGGGCATAGCCTGGTGGCCGGATTCCACCATCTCTTCCAAAGAAGTTTGCTGTCGGAAGGAGTCACCCAGTCAGATTCTGACCATGGATGTGTCAGGCCAAGGCTGGGGAGTCCTCTTGGGAGACTGTCAAACATAGGAGATTCGGGTCCCAACAACAACCAGCATTCTCCACATCTCTGTGAGCGATTTAATACACCTTCAGATGGTTTCGATACCTGACCCTCTGTCGATCCAGATGAATATCATGTCCATGGTCATCTTCATGAACCAGCAGGGTGAGACTCACTCTTTCTCATTCTGCAGGGAGGCCACGGAAGTATGGTCTTGAGCTGTGGATCACCACCTGGATTTGTCATCGGACAATGTTCCAGGTGTTTCAACTACACTGGTGGATAGCCTAAATCAGTCTCAGTCAAGGGCTCACAGGTGGGACTTCTTCCCACAGTGCTCAGTGATCTCTTTATGAGATAGGATGCCCTGATTGGCGTCTACTTGCCTCCCCATCCAGCTCCTGAGTTCTCCGGGATAGGGAGGTTCCCCTACACCACCCCTCCCCATCTCTGACCACAGGAGTTCCCCTCTGCTGCAGTTGGAGGCAGAAGAGATGACTCTGGGGCACCCTATGGGCCCCATCAGATTCAGTTTTTACTCCTTCAGGAACCAACAGAGAAATCTCATCTTTCCCTGTCACTGCGCTCAGATTTGCTCTCTCAGAAGCAGGGCACCCTGGTCCTTTCGGGTCTCTTATTTCTGCCTCTACATGCGTGGCTCATACAGACCTGTCTCCCAATTTGGGGTTTCACCCGAGGTGGCAGATCTCTTAGTGGCCGCTAGGAAACCTTCCTTCAGGACCACTCATGCTATGAATTGTAAGCGGTTCTGCGTCTGGGCCACTGCTATATATCTGGGTCCTTTCACCTGCCCAGTGAATTCTGTTATGGAGTACCCTCTCTCCCTGTTGGCTTCCAGTTGGGATACTCCTCCTTAGAGGTGCATTCCTCTGCTGTCGCAGCTCAGTATGCACCAGGAGGGATTAACACTCTTGCCCAGATTGACCTCCCCCACATATTCATGCTGGGCATTTTACTTTGGAAGTCTCCCTTTAGGGACTTAGTCACCACAAGGGGATTCCCGAGCTTAAGACTCTCTTCTGTACAGACCTTATTTGGTTCCCCACAAGGGTAGGGTGTCCTTGAAGTCTCATGCACCCTGCTGTCTGCTACCCCGAGTACTCTATCCTAGGGAGGTGTTACTTCATACTCTGGGTGTTCATGGGGTGCTTCAATTCCTTATGGAACGCATCCATACTATTAGACTGCTTGACCAGTTGTTTGTATCTTTCACCCTTACATTGCCTGGGGCGCAGTTTTTTTGGTAGTGTTTACCCAAACGGTTGGTTCATTGCATTGTTATCTATTACATCAAGTATGGCAAGCCTTTACAGGGCTTGGTAACAGGCTACTCTACCAGGGGCATGGCTGCCTCTTCGAGGGATGTTTTCTGATGCTGATATTTACGCAGCCGCCACTTGGAGCTCTGCTCACGCCTTTGCCAAGCTCCACGGTCTGGACTTTGTCTCACAACGCTAAGCAGGCTTCAGACCAGCAGTCCTTCAGGGCCTCCTCTCTTTAGATCCTTTAGGCGTCTTTTTGTTACCCCCACCTAGCTGACCAGGGTCACTATTTTACTGCTTGGGACTCAGTCCTAACGGTGTTACCTGCTGCAAGAGCCCTCTCAAAGTAAGATAGTACAGTTACATAATAACTTACTGTAACAGTAGATCTTACCTATGTCAATCTTCACCATTCATCTGTGTTGGGGTGTCTGCTGGAGACAGGAACCAAGTGGGAGACTTTTTTTTTTTTTTGAGGAGCGGCCAGTGTCGCCCACAAGGCCAACGTATTATGTGGCATTCGTGGGTTGGCCAGTAACGGCCGTTGGGTCCTCCTCCACCCCAGTTCTGCTTCTCCCACCATCGAGACAGCACCTTCAGCCACTCGAGGCTCATCACGGCCTAGTTTTTAACGACGCCACTGTTCAATGCCATTCAGTCTGCGACTCCGCCTCGGTTCTGCTACTCGATGCCACTCCAGACCGGTAAGATCTTTCCATTTATTTGTGTGTGACGTCGAGTCTTTGTTTTTGGATTTTGTTGCCATTCTGTCATGTCTGGGCATCGGGACAAGAGGCGTTCTAAAAAAACGTGTTGGTCCCCTATACATCGGTGTCCCTGTGGTCGACAGATTTCCGTGACTGACAGACATGATGTGTGCCTCTCCTGTCTTGGACCCCAGCATGACATGGATTCCTGCGATGCCTGCTTCTCGATGGACTGTCGAGTTTTAGAGCACCGCGTGTTAAGTCGACAGGGCCCCACTGACTTTTGGGTGGCGGCATCACTCGCGCTGGTCCAAGCTTAGGACTCTCTGCCCTACCTCTGGGTCCCTTCCTGGGCCTATATGGTCCAGTGAAGAGGGGGCCTCCTCTTCTTCTAGCCTTGCCATAGAGGAGGTTCCTACTGCAGTGCCGGAGGGCCAGGCCGGCTCAGTTCGGGGCCGGGCCAGGAGCACCGCCTTGGCAGTCACCTCCTTGGAGATGCAGGCTGCCCAGTTGTTGGGGCCCACAGCTGTGGGTCCTGGTGCGGGGCACTTCCCGTTGGCACCACCTTGGATCCCGGAGCCATGCGCGGTGCCAGAGATCAGGGTGGTGCCATGAGGGGTATGGGTCTGGGTCGTGGCGCCGTGAGTGGGGGATCCCTCGGCGCAGCCGAGCCAGAGTCCTTCATAATTGTCTCCTCCTAGGAGGCGGATGATTCTGAGGTGGATCCGGATGGGCTGCCTGATTCTTCTGAACCAGAGGGGTCTCCACGGCCTAGCACCCTTGCGCCTCCCTAGGTGCCCCCTCTGGCAGTTCAGGTGACTGCAGCTATTGCTGATCCCCCAGCCAGTGGTGGCTCGGGGGGGCCAGCTGTGGCCTGGCGGTCCATCTGCTGCTGGAAGGCGATCGGGTTTCTGAGTGTGGGAGTGGCTGATGTTCCCAGTGACATTCCTCCTCTCAGGATTAATATTGAGCCCCCTCCTTCTGCGGCCCTTCCCGGGGGGGCCCTTGGAGTTGAGGGAGCCTTTGGCACAGGGGTCAAGGAAGAGAGCTTCCTCGGGGTTCTCAGAGCTGAGGTTAAGGGGCCAGGGACCGTGGCACACTTCCATGACCTGCCGGGGTCGGGGAAGGAGCCGTAGTGCTGAGCCCTTTGTCCTTCCCTCGTTTTCTCCCATGGTGGTCTCTCTGGGTGGGGCTGGGGTCAGCCCTTCTGGATCCATGCAGCCCTGGTCCCCTCATAGGGTAGCTCACCCTACAGGGTTAAGCCCTCAGTGTTTTGATTTTCAGGATAGGATGGTGAATCTACAGACCTGTGGTTTTCCTCTCATGCCAGGCTCTCCTGTGTATTCTGCTAGGCCTGGCAGAGGCAAGTCACATCAGGTGACATGCTCGCCCCCCGTGCCTCGGCGCCCAGCTCCCTCTTCTCTCAGACCATGTTGGTCCTCTGGGGCCTTTGACCTGGGATCCATTCAGGTGTCAGGCTATGGCTTTCCCTCAGTACGTTAGGGCCATGGACGAGCAGGTCTTCCGACTAGTTCCCCTGCCGCAGCCAGAGTCTTACTTGTCAAGTTCCTCAACCTCCTTGTCTTCTTCCACTGGGGAAGAGGAGCCTTGCGTCCACCTGTCCTTAGATGCTGATCAGGCCCAGTATCAGCGCTTCATGTCGAGATTGGTCAGGGACTTGCACATTTTCTGTTATGCGAGGGACAATATCGACCGTGCGACACAGGCCTTTCTAGGCGAATACAGGGCACGCCATTTGGTGGTCCTGTCCTGGACGGTTCACTTCTGGCAAGTGTCATACAGCATCTGGCAGCCTTTATATTCCCTAGAACTAGCCCCTATGGACTGCCGAAGGTGGTATTGTGCAACCCGTGGGTCTCCAGGTGCCCTGCCTCATCCACCTTCTGGACTCACACAGCTGGACACCAGTTTCAGGCTTCGACACCCAGTCCATGACATGCCCCCTGAGACTGACTCTCGAGAGTTGGATCGGCTGGGGCAAAGAGTTTTCTCTTCAGCGCAGAGCCTGTTGGTGATTATTTCACATCCGGTGCACCACACTGCCTACAACAGGCACCTGTGGGCGATATTAGGTCAAGCTTTAGCATCGCTGCCTGTTTCGGAGGCTACCTAGCAAGCCATAGCCCTCTCCGCTATAGGCCTGAAGTTGGTGAGGCACCAATCAAGGGCATTGTACGATGCTAGTGAGATTTCTTCATGGCTTGCGGGGACAGTGATCTGCATTAGGCGGGCGGCATGACTTTGCCTGTCGAGGTTGTCACCTTTGGCCCGGCGCAGGTTACTGGCCTCCTCCTTCCAGGGCACCCATCTCTTTCCCCGCAGGGTGAGATGGGAGCTTCAGGGGCGCCTTCCTTCCCGTAAGGTCCAGGGGACTCCGTCTTACTCTGACCAGTCCCAGCCTTAAACCGGCTAGTGGAGGGCCCCCCCCCGTTCTCCCCCGGGGAGGACTAAGGGATGTTTTTTCCTCAGGGTTATTGGGCCCCCTTTGGAGGTACTCGGTACTCACCCAACAGTGATGAATGGTGAAGACTGACACAGGTAAGACATGAAAATTACATACCTACCTTAATTCTTGATCTTCCTGTATATCGTCACCATTCATCACTGAATCCCTCCCACCTTCCCCTCTTGAGGCCTCAGTCCCTGAGACGTGCTGTCTCTCTCTTGCCCCCCCCAGACTTTTCTCCACTCCCGATGGTTTTGGGGGGGCAGGGTTGGGTTCAGGCGAATGTTGAACCCTTCAGGGTTTATTTCTTAGGGCCTCCTCCACTTCTGGACTCCTTGAAGGGCCTGCTCAAAAAGGTTTTTCCCAGTCCGGGAGTGGCGCCTCGGGCTTCCCGGGATGCCCTTGCCCTTTCTTCAAACAACATGAAGTCTTGCTGTATTCTGACAATAGCAGTGAGTCCCAACCTTCGAACTGCCCCGGAGATGAAAGAGTTAACTTTCCATGCCAGGCATGGAGCGCTGAGCTCAAGCTCGGTTGAAACTCTGTCTGTTGCTGTTTGAACTCAAACCGTCAGATTCTTTACTCCGCCTCACTGAACAGTCGCTCCGGAGATTTCTCCTTTGCTCGGTTCAATTTGTCGGTTAAAGTACTGTTTTTCTCAGTTTTCAACCGAATTTAAACCGCAACCTGTCTGTTCAGTCTCTGTCTGTGGTATTCGTGAGTACTAGATAGGTTTATATTGTTTTCTATTCTGTGTGGAACTTGTAAACGGTTCATCGGTTCGGTTTGAACCGATCAAGTTGTTTAAAAATCTTTATTTCTACTTTTAGAGTGTGGTTACCGGTTCTAAAAAAAATGGATTTTGCTACGTTTTTTTCCATGACCCGTAACACAGTCAGGAATCAATAAGAGTGTCTTGCCTGGCGGATTGCCATTAAAAGGGTAAGTTTTGTTAGGACTGGCACTATGTCTGAGAAACCAAAAGAAAAACCGGGCCCACTGGGTTTCAACACTGTAGTGTGTGTGGGAAGTCTTTGCTAAGGCTGACCCCACCACCTGTGTTTATTGTCTGAGGTTTGACCACCTCGATTCAGACTGCCAGATTTGTAAAATTTTCCTGCAGCTACCCTAGAAAAGAGAGTTGGTAGGCTCAGGAGAGGAGGCCAAAAGTCCGCTGACCCGATGGCCAGCCCGGTTCGTTCAAACCGAACCAGAAGGAGTGCCCTCTGACCAGGGTGAAACTTCTTCAGGCAAAAGGAGAACCGATTCTGAGGAGTCGGTTCCGGTTAAGAGAACAAGAAGGGATAAATCAGCTGGTGTGGATCCAAAAGTTTCTTCTCCAACCGCTGATGAAATAGCCAAAGTGATAAAAATTGTTCAATCGCTATCCCCGGTTCTGACCGAACCGGCACCATCAGGAAGGCGCTGGGTTCGGCCGGTTCCGGATTATGATTTGGAGGAATTTTATGAACTGGAGGAGGAGGAAGGAGAGTATGAGGAAAGTGAATGTGATTATGAAAGTCTGGATGTGCCCATTGACCCGGACATCTCCCCAGACAGACCTTCAGGAGTGTCTCCTCCTAGACTTTCTGAGTCCCCCCTCCCATTTCATGTTTTACAAGAAAGTGGCCGAAACCCTTCAGCTTCCTATGGAAGAAGCTGTGGATGACCAGGAAGAGCCTAACTATGTGGAACCGATGGATATCCCAGAGTCCAGGAGGCTGTCTATTCCCCTACACAAGTCTTTTGGGAAACAGACATTTAAGATGTTAAAGACTCCTAATTCTATACCTCCTGTGGATAAAAGAATGGACAAGAGGTATACTCTGTCAGGCTCAGATATCGAGTTCCTTACCCAGCAATGCAGCCATGTTGGGGTAGTGCAGGCTGCAGCCTGTGATAAGGCTAATATACCCTTAGCTTCACACCCGCCAGATAAGGACTCCAGGAGAATTGATGCCATGGCAAAGAAACAGTACATGGCAGCATCCTTGGGACTCAGGCAGGCCAATTACATGGCCTATACAGCTAGATATCAGAAATCTAGATGGGACACTGTCTTGTCTTTAGCTAAACGGTCCCTGGCCAGCTTGCCAGGAGCTGGAGCAGGTGGCTGCTGATGATGGTATGGAGGCATCCAAGGGTGCAGTTCCATGCTGCAGTGGACTCCAATGATGTTTCATCTAGAGTCATGGCTACATCTGTGGCCCTTCCTAGGATGGCTTGGTTCAGATGTAGTAGCCTGTCTCAGGATACCCAGACTAAGGCCATGGATTTTCCCTGTTGTGGGTAATTCTCTGTTTGGGAAGCAAACAGAGAACTACATGAAGAAAATGGATGAATACAGGACCACCTATAGGAGTGCCCAGGTCAAGGAAAGGCAAGCCACTCCTCAGAGGCAGCATCCCAGGGGTAGGGGCAGGCCTTTTCATAGGCCTTTCTACCAAGCCCAGGCCTCCTCTTCTGCCTATGCTCAGAGGGGGTTCTGTAGAGGGAGAGGCAGAAGGGGTACAAGCAGGCCTGCTTCCACCCCTCAGCCAAAACCCCCTGCCAAACAGGCACCCTGATGGGTTTGCCAGGGCCGATTCTCTATCACCTGTAGGGGGCAGGCTGGCTTACTTTGTCCAGGACTGGAAGTCTTTAACATCAGACAAATGGGTCCTGGAAGTAGTAAGCCAGGGACTGGTTCTCAGCTTCAAAAAATTTCCAAAGATGAGAACCAGATCCTTTTCACCTGCAAATCCTTCAGAGGCACTTGCCCTAGAGGCAGAGGTCTCTTCCCTCTTGGCTCTCAGAGCTGTAGAAAGGGTTCCACCCCTACACAAAGGGAAAGGATTGTACTCCAGGTACTTCCTCACCCCCAAAAAGACAGGAGAATGGCGGCCCATCCTGGATCTCAGATATTTAAATAAGCACCTTTTAAAGCCAAAGTTCAAAATGGTGACTCTGGAGTAATTCTACCCTCTGTAAGGCCAGGGGACTGGCTAGTCTCCCTGGACCTCAAGGATGCCTATTTCCATATTCTCATCAGAAGCTCCCATCGCAAATACCTCCGGTTCGAGCTGCCCTCAGGCCACTACCAATTCAGAACAATGCCCTTCGGCCTAACCTCTGCTCCAAGGGTGTTCACAAAATGCCTGGCAGTAGTAGTTGCTTCCCTAAGAAGGCAAGGGATTGCTATCTTCCCAGACTTGCTCATAGTAGGCCAGTCCCCAGACCAAGTCAAGTTACACCTACAGATAACTCAGCAACTGCTCACCTCTCTAGGTTTCCTTCTGAATCTTTCAAAGTCAGTTCTAGAGCTTGTTCAGCTCCTCACCTTCGTAGGCGCAGAGCTAGATACAGAAAAAGCAAGAGCATTCCTTCCCCTGGACAGGGCAAGGACCCTTATCACACTGGCCTCTTCATTCACCCTACAGGTGTCTCGACCAGCAAGGCATTTTCTGCAACTCCTGGGTCACATGGCTGCTTCCACAGCAGTGGTGCAGGGAGCAAGATTTCAGATGAGGGACATTCAGTTCCACTTGAGAGCCTTTTGGTCTCAGAAAAAGGACCCTTTGACCAAACTGATACCAGTGACTCAAACCCTGATCCAGGCTTTGCAGTGGTGGCAGGATCAGGACAATCTAAGACAGGGAGTTCCTTTTGTCACTCAGTCTCACTCTCTAATCCTTACTACAGATGCCTCCCTCTTGGGGTGGGGGGCCCACTTAGGAGACCTGACCACCCAAGGGTTGTGGTCTCCTCAGGAATCTCTGCTTCACATCAGTCTGTTGGAACTCAGAGCAGTGTTTCTAGCACTTCAAGCCTTTTCCAAGTCTGTTCAGAACAAGGTTGTTCAGATCAGGACAGACAATACCACCACAATGTGGTATATCAACAAGCAAGGGGGCACTCGGTCTCGGCCTAGTGCACAAAGGCAATGAAGTTGTGGTCTCTAGCTTTTCTGAACACCTCCCTTACAGCAGTACACCTCCCAGGCAGGACAATGTCCTGGCAGATGCTCTCAACAGGATATCCAGGGCCATCACAGATGGTCACTGGATCCCCTGGTTTTGGAGGTGATCTTCTCCAGATGGGGCACCCCACAGATAGATCTTTTTGCAGCCCCAGACAATCACCAACTTCCCCTTTTTTGCTGCAGGCCCCCAGTGTTGGGCTCAGTCCCCCTGGATGCCTTGGTTCTCAATTGGGAAGGGAAGTTCCTGTATGCTTTCCCCCCTTCCATCTCCTGTTCAAGGTGCTAGTAAAAATCAGGTCTCAGTCCTGCAAGGTGATTCTGATTGCTCCAGACTGGGCCAGACAGCCCTGGTACCCTCTCCTGTTGTCCTTAGCAGTCCACTTTCCCTTGTCTCTTCCCAGGAATTACAACCTGTTAACCTGTGCTCAGGGGAGGGTTTGGTACCCGAATCTCAAATCTCTCAATCTCAAGGCCTCGCTCTTGAAGAGTTAGAGTTTGCTGATTTACACCTCTCTCAAGGTGTCATGGATATTCTGAAGGCTTCTAGGAAGCCTTTCACCAGAACTACCTATAATTCAAATGGAAAAGATTCTCCATATGGTGCTGTGGGAAGCATATTTCCCCAGAGTCTGCTGACCTGCCCACAGTCCATGACTATATGGTTCATCTGAATAGCTTGGGACTCAGACCAGCTACATTAAGGGTGCACCTGGCAGCTGTCTCTGCTTTTCTTTCAGCAGGTAAGTGTTCTTCTCTTTCAGCTCACCCTGTATTCTCCAAGTTTTTGAAGGGATTGCTTCATACCAATCCGCCATTCAGGGACCCTGCCCCTGCTTGGGACCTTAATGTTTGCATTGCTCAGCTTATGCAACCCCCTTTTGAGCCTTTGTCCTCAGCAGAACTTAAGTACTTAACTTGGAAAACTGTTTTCTTAGTGGCCATCACTTCTGCCAGGCGCATAAGCGAGTCACAAGCCCCGTCAGTGGAGCCTGATTTTATCTCTTTCCATAGCGATAAGGTGGTCCTCAGGACTAACAGGAAGTTTTTACCTAAGGTGGTTTCAGACTTCCACCTTAACCAATCTATGTCTCTTCCTGTGTTCTTCACTGACCATTCCTCCTGCACAGTCTGGATGTGAAAAGAGCCCTTAGCTACTACATAGAACGTACCGAGGGTCACAGGTTTGACTCCCTCCAACTGTTCCTCACTTATGGTGAGGTTGGTAAAGGAAAACCTGCCACTAAAAGATCCATTGCCAGGTGGATTGTCTCTTGCATTCAATTTTGCTATCAGAAACTGGGTGGATTCCACCCTCAGGCCTGAGGGCTCACTCTACCAGAGGTACAGCTGCGTCTCTGGCTGCTGCCAGGGATATTCCTATCTTAGAGATATGTCAAGCAGCTACCTGGAAAACATTTCACACTTTACCAAGCATTACTCTCTGGATATCCAGGCTAGAAGTGATGCTTTCGGTTTAGCACAACAGTGCTTCAGAGCCTATTTCCTAAGTAGGTTCTGCCCTCCTCCATGGAGGTACTACTTGAGTAGTCTGCTATTGTCAGAATACAGCAAGACTTCATGTTGTTTGAAGGAAAAATTACTCACCTTAGTAATGTTGTTTCTTCTAATGGAGTCTTGCTGTATTCTGATCTCCCCCCTGCCTTCCCCTCTCAGAACCTTTGTTTTTGGGATGTGGGTGGGCAGTAGCAGTGTTGGCACTCAGGAGGTGCCCCACCTTGTTTATTATCACCCTTTTTTCTTTGGGTGAGTGGGTGTTGTGTTATTTCATTTTTTGGGTTTCCTGACTTGAGTTTTTGTTTTGGAACCAAAAAATCTTTTATTATAGTTAGTAGCCAGTTGGCTAGTGTAGGTTTACAGCTTCCACACAGGACCCTCAGTGAGTTTAGCTTGTAAAGATCTGACGGTTTGAGTTCAAACAGCAACAAACAGAGTCTCAACCGAGCTCGAGCTCGAGCTCAGCATTCCATGCCTGGCATGGAAAATTAACTCTTTCATCTCCGGGGCAGTTCGAAGGTTGGGACTCACTGCTATTGTCAGAATACAGCAAGACTCCATTAGAAGAAACAACATTACTAAAGTGAGTAATTTTTTTCTTTCCTTCCTTGAGGAGTGTATGTTCCGGAGTGCCACTTTTCTCCCTGCCCCCCCTTCTCCTCAAACCCTGTTGGAGTTTTTTTGTGGGGGGAGCGAGAACTGTGATACTCCCTTAAAGTAGATGGGATTGAGGCTGGGAGTGGCCTCCCTCCAAATTCGGGTGGTGCAACTGATCCTTGGTTTTCTTGTCATTTTCACTCAGCCTCTATGCAGCTTGGGCTCTGCCTTTTGGTCATTGGGGCACAACTGCGGAACTTCTTTGCAGCATTTCTGCTGTGTTCCTTGGCAAATTTTCTGTGCTTAGACCCTCCAGGGCGCATCTTCTCTGGCCAGGGTTCATGCCCTGGTGCACCATCTTAGAGCCGTCTCCTCGCCTGATTGGGGCCAAGCCACCCCCCATCCCATACCTAGATTCTCTCTCTACTTTCTTTTCTTCCTTCTACTCCCTTGGTCGCTCAGGGACTGGGGCCTCCTGGCCCACAACCCTCAGGCCCCCCTTTTCTCTTTATCTGTCCTCTTGTCGGCGTACTCTTTTTTCAGTTTCTTCCTTTCCTTTTACTGTCCCTTGTGCTCCCTTGCCCCCACCCTACTTTCTTTTTAATTATTTCCTCTGTCTCTCCAGTGTGCAGAACTGAGGTGGAGGAGGACCCAACGGCCATTACTAGCCAACTCGCGAGTGGCACATAATACGTCGGCCTCGTGGGCAAGTCTTCCGCTTGGTGCCTGTCTCCAGCAGACACCCCAACAGTGATGAATGGTGAAGATACACAAGATCATCAAGAATTATGGTAGGTACGTAATTTTCATATCTGTCCGAGACAAGCTTTTGCAGCAGGTACTATTTTCCCTTCCACCTTCCCCCCCAGTGGTTGTTTTTCTCCCTCATGGATACCTTTCCTCTTCTATGAGGAACCTTCTCGGTTCTCCATTTTCTCTTTTTGTGCCAGGGTCTCTGGTGGGAGAACCGAGGATGGACTGGGGGACGGCCCCTTTTATACCATAGGGGACGTCGGAGTCAGGCCGATGTCAGGGGGCGTTCCCTGCTATAGAAACATAGAAACATAGATTTTGATGGCAGATAAGGACCGCTTGGCCCACCCAGTCTGCCCATTTCCCTACCTATTGGATAAGCTGCAGATCCTGGTTAACCATCAGCCTACTTCCTCCTACCTATAGAGCTATAGACTGCTAGCTAGAATTTTTCTGTGGGGTCCTAGCACCAGGCGGTTTAGTCCTAATGGTGTTACCTGCCACAAGAGCTTCCCTTGAAGATCTACTGTTACGGTAAGTTCTTACGTAACTGTACTTTATTTGGAGTATACTCACAATAACCGGCTGGTGTGGGTTACATTAAATGCCATTTAATGACCCACAGCTGCTGGTTATTGCTTCATATACTCCAACTAACAATGTCATCACTTAAGTATGAGGCGGAGGACCACAATTCATAAGTGGCAGAGCTACAAGTGAGTTATGAAAGTCCTGATCACTCACAAGTGATGATAAATTAGCTATTTTGAGCCAGGCTGTTACATAGTTGATATATACAACATAGAGGATTCTGTATGATCGCGCATACACAACAAAGGTATTTTTCACCTAAGAGGGTTCCATGGTAACTGGAGACCTTGTGAGCGCAGCTCGAGAGGTCTCGTTACCATGGAAACCTCGAGAGCTGAAAAATACCCTTGTTGCGTATGAGCGATCATACACAGTCTTTTATAGTGTATGGTCACTCATACAAAGACTGTCCTTACTTTCTCGCTGGTTTATGTGGTAATTTTCGCCTCCTCTGGCCTGTTTCACCACCGTGGCCGTTCTCAGAGGACCGCTGGTCGCCCGATCGCGCATGCGCACCCACCTTCTAAGTGTTATGCTGCACTAGCTACGTAGCTAGTGCAGCACAACAGCTACGATGACGTAGCTAGTGCAGCATAACAACGTTGTTGAAGGGATGGATTTCCATCCACAACAACATTCCACTATACACTATAGTAGTTTACAAGTTATAGTCTTAAATCTACAGTTTGAAGATGTGGCTGTTTTTTTTTATTTTAACAACTAGCTTCAGTGCTGCACTATGCATTGTGATGTCATCTGTAATATGAAAACTGCTCTCTGACTGGTTCAGTTTTCCTCTGTGATGACAGTAACCTCAAAAATATCCATTGTGACAACAGTAACAAGAATCCATGCACAAAGCACTTGGAGGCACAGTTTTTAGCAAAAATCACTTACAGTTTTATTTGGGCTTTCGGTCCTAATCCCCAGCACTTCGACGAATGCCTTCATCAGGGGATGTCAACAGTAACAACATTTTTTTTATATGTTGCTGATATTGATGTCACTAGCCATAATATATTTTATTTCGTCATTTTTATTCTGTGTGTGTGTGTGTGTGTGTGTGTGTGTGTGTGTGTGTGTGTGTGTGTGTTGGTATTATACTGGCATGGTAGCACCATTATAGTTAAGGTTGACAGACTGGTTCTATGTTAAACCCCTAACTATGCTCCTTAATAGGTCTGGCAGCATTTGACAAAATTAGCTAAAATTTTGCATGCATTGTTTAGTAGGCATGGTGCAGTTTCTGAGATCTGCATATGTTATTTGCCTGTTGATATTTAATTGTTTTCCTATTGTGACAGAGTTGAATAAGGCCCTGTCCCATTTGTTACGAAGAAAAAGTTTTAACACAAGGATCTGTTCTATCGTCTGATTTTCTATCTCTTGTCTGTCTAGTTGTACAACCAGGTGTTCTCATGAGACCTAGGAACTGATCACCTTGAGGGTCTCGCGATTCTCCGCCTCTTGCTATCTCTCTGCCTTCACTTGGTGTTTGTCTTTTCCTACCCCTTGCATATCTGCAGTTATAAAAATATATCTGAATCTTTATATGAAACTGGGATCCCTTGGTTTGAAATACATATAGTTTATACTGTTGAAATGATTGCAAAAAGCTATTTGGAATTTAGGGGTTAATCTGAGATGCAGTTTGAGCTCCTCTCAGGCTTGTTTAAAAACTTTTGCAGAGCTGTCAGCAGGAGGCCTGCTTGGGACACTGTTCTATTTGTTGCACCTGGAAGGAAACTGACAAGGGAGAAAAACAGAATGTCTCTTAATGAGCTCCCAGGCAAAGACTTAAAAGAGCAGCAATGCTTTTGCTAGAGTGAGAGACTGAAACTTGGAATTAGAGATACCCTCAGATGAAGGACTTTGTTTTCTCTGTTTGTACTGCCTTTGTATAAACAATTTTTATTTTCACATACAAACTTACGAAGAAGCCAGCAGAAGAAGGCCATTTGGTCTATCAAGTCTACTTGTAGTGCAGGGTCCATAGCTTGAGCTAATGTTTCTGCCCTCCCTCTTTTTTATTTTATTGTTATTGATAATAAAACTTTATTTGCGAATTTTACAACTACTCATGGTTTTCCCATGCTTCCTGACCTGTGCCTCAATGACACCTTTCTTAGTCTTCTTGAGGGGTATCTCAATCATGAGGTCACACCATAGGAACTGAACTTCGCCATCAGTGAAGCAGGATCCACACTGAAGATTTTCCAGCAGTGCCACTGGGGCTGCTCATGCCGGCATCACTTGCCGATGTCATCAACCCTATAAAGGCGTGAACGGCGCCACTCCCTCTTCAGTTCTTTCCCGCTGTCAACTGTATTTCACATGGGTCTTAGTGGCAGCTCCATTGCAGTTCACGCTACTTTTGCCTATGAATTTTTCCTTTACCCTAGCTTTTATAATTTCTTTTAAACAAGAGATTCCTTTACCTCGTTTATGTAGAGCAGGGGTGGCCAACCTGTAGCTCGTGAGCCACATGTTGCTGTCGAGGGGTTTGCCAGTTATGTGTCAAGTACACGTCATAGTCTTTTCAATTTTGAGAAAAGAAAGTTCAGGAGCTGAAAAGTGTCCAGAATGCTCAGTAAGCTACTTTTACTAAGCCTACAAGCAAATGTAAGGCTCCAGAGCTGCTCTGAATAATTAGTTTAAAATTACAACTATTTTTTTAAAAATACTGTAACTTAATAGAATACGATTATTGACAATTTACTGTGAGTTTGTTATTTTAACTCTTCAATATGGCTAAATATGGGTATGGTAAGGGTCGCTTGTTGTTGTGGCTCACATCTTACTCAGAAATTTAAATGTGGCTCACCACCATGAAAAGGTCGGACACCCCTGATAAAGAGTTTTACTTCTTCCATCGCCTTCTTTCATTGCTGCCGCTGTGGAAAAAATATTGCTTCTTGAGATGACCACATCCACTGTGTCTGCTGTCTTGGGCATGACTGTTACATCTCTGATTGTGAGCTCTGCCAGAAATTAAACTATACAAGCTTTAGGCAATGGCAAAAGGCTTTGAAGAAATTCCTGATGGAGCAGCAGGTAGCCAGTTCTGGGCAGGGGTCCTCCGGGGTCCATCCTTCCCAGTCGCCGGTGGGTTAGTTGAGCTCCTAGACCATGAAGGCCTAAGACCAGTCCTCAGGGAAAAGTCGCAAAAAAAGACTATGAATGGGATAACCCCCCCCCCCCGGTAGCACTTCCGATCCCTGACGGCTTCTTCTTCCTCCTCAGGGTACACCCCGTTGACTGCGGCCACACCGATGCACTCTGCTGTCCAGGCCTCTGCTTCTCCCAGGCTCCTACCTACAACACCTCTTCCCACTTCTCAGGGAGGCCAGCCATCGACCCTTGGGTCATCTGCCCCCTGTTTGTCAACCCTCGGGTCATCGATGACAGCCCCTTCGTGGCCTGATGTTTCTCCAGTCCCTTGGATGGCAGGTCCCTTGGGTTCTCAAGACCCGACGAATGGCTCGTCACACCCTGTGCCGATGACCCCTCCCTCGTTGAGGCACCTTTCTCCTGTTGTTGACCTCAGTGATATTTTGGCCAGGATAACTACGGCCCTAGTGCATCAGTTGGGCTCTTACAGACCTGGGTCTCTGGTCCTGTCAGTGGCCCCTTTGTCATAGACGCCAGTTAGGTCTTCTCAGGCTGTGTCCCTTAGGCAGTCATTGGCCCCTCGATCATCTGACCTCGAGTTGGAACAGGTCAACGTCGAGGAGGAGTATACCACCCTGACCTCATCCTCCCTGAGGAAGAGGAGGAGGAAGGACCTCTTTCCTCTGATAGGTGTACTGCTTCGTCTGTGAGTGAGGACTCTGTTAAACATACTCCCAGGTCCCTTCCTGAAGATCCTGCCTTCTTTAATGTCATGAACCAGCTGTCCACAGCTAAGGGCTTCCATACTGAGGAAGAGAATGCCACCAGGAGAGAACTGATGGACTTCTTGGTGATTCCAGAATGTCCCCCTAAGGTCATTCCTCCTAGCTCTGAGGAATGCCAGTACTGCAGCTTGGCACCGTCCAGACATGGTTCCTGCTATGCCCCACAGGGCAGATAAACTCTTATCATGCCCCCAAGGATTGCCTTATTATGCTGCCCAACCTGAGACAGATTCTGTGGTCATTAAAACAGCACATGACAGGTTCAAGGTGCCCAAACACCTTAGCTCCTCTCCCCCCCCCCACCGACAGGGAATCCAGATGGATAGACCTTTGGAGTAAGAGTGTTCATGCCTCCTCCACTTTGGGACTTCGGATTGCCAACTATCTATCACACGTTGTCAGGTACCAAAACACCATCTGGAGGAAGGGCAAAGCAGCTGCCCAAGCCCTCCTGGAATGTTCCCAGAAACGGGAGGATCTCAGATTTTCGCAGGCCACCAGGTACATCAGTAAGCACCTCCTCAGGGCCTTGTATGACATTTCTGATACAGCTGCCACAGGCATTTGCCTTCATAGGCATGCTTGGCTGAGGGTCTCTGACTTTACAGCAGATGTCTAGCAGAAGGGGCTGAATGCCCCCTTCATTGGCTCAAAATTGTTTGGGCCAGATGTCCAGAACATCATTAATGATTTACAGGCATCTGGCAGGGCTACTAAGTCTATCCATTCATTTTCCATACCCAGCCTAGAAGCAGACAGTGCCCACCCTTTTTTAAGGTGTCTCACAAGTCCTGAGCAGGTTTCTGTCTTCAGGGGGAAAAAGAAAAGCCTCCTCAGCGTTGCCTACCCCCTCCTACTTGGGCTCAGCTGCCAAGCTCTTCAGCAGTAACGAATCAGCCCTCATGGCCAGATCCGCCTCTGCCTGACTGCTTGCCAGACCCCCTCTTCTGGTGCCCGACCAAGAGATGGTGGTCGGAAGTCTGTTCTCCCTCCATCTCAACCAATGGAGAATCATAACTTCAGATGCCTGGATTCTTCAGATTATAGAACCGGGTCACAGTCTTGAGCTTGTAGAACAGCCCCCAGAGACTCCTCTGGTACCCTCCACTTATCTTCTGACCCATATCATGGTTCTTCGGAAAGAGGTACAGTCCCTTCTGCGGAAAAAGGCCATCGAGCCGGTGCCCAGGCAGCAAAGGAACAGGGGGTTTCTATTCCAGGTTCTTCCTGGTCCCTAAAAGAACTGGAGATCTGAGGCCTATTCTAGATCTTAAGGACCTCACTCTTTATATCCAGTACAAAAAGTTCCTCATGGTCACTCTGCCAAGCCTGCAGCCCCTATTCAAACGGGGCAATTGGCTGTGCTCCCTAGACACACAAGATGTTTACTTGCATATCTTGGTTTGTCTGCCACACAGGCGGTTTCTCTGTTTTCTTTTTCAGGGCGATTATTACCAATTCAGAGTCTTGCCCTTTGGCTCATCCTCTGCACCACAGGTCTTCATGAAATTCTTAGCAGCAGTAGCTGTGGCCCTCCAGAGAAGAAGGCCTTATGTCTTCCCCTACCTGGACCAACTGACTTTTCAAAGCCCCATCCAAAGATCAGCTCCTCCACACCCTGGAGAAGGATCCTCTAGTTGTTTCACTCCCAGGGCATCACTGTCAGTCTGCCCAAGTCAGTCCTGATTCTGTCACAGAGGTTGCAATATATCAGGGTGGTCCTGGACTCTGCACAGGGCAAGGTCTTCCTTCTCCAAAACAGGGCGGAGTGCCTCATTTCCCAGGTCCAGGAAGTCACCCAAAGCCATTGTGTTACCGCCAGGGCATACTTGAGGCTATTGGGTCTCATGGCTGTGGTCATTGCCATGGTGCCTCTGGCCAGACTGCACATGCTGGTGCTCCAGTTGACCTCCAGGTACAGTGGAACCAATGTACGGAGGTCTTGGAGCAGATAGTACTGGTTCTAACCCCAGGAATCACTCATTATGATTAAACAAATGCAGTCAGCCTCCTGTGTTGGACTGCCTGGAGAGATGGAATTATATGCAAATAATGGAACTCTCAATTGGCTCATGCCACTTTCAAACTGCTGCCCTAGCAACTGTTGCACTCTGAGTGCTTAAGATTCTTTACTCCGCCAACCTAATGAAGACATCCTGGAGAGCTCTCCTATAACCTCTTCAAAACCTGATTATCTGTTTGATAAGTAGTGTTTTTACTTTATTTTTCAGATTGATGTCTTAGTTTTAGTTTATTTTAAAGTTTGTGTAAATTTTATTGTATTTAGCGGTTCCTTCACAGTTCCTTGGAACCAAGGGTTCCGCTATTTCTAGTGAGGGTTTTATCTCAACTGTATGTATTTGTCATTTTTTTTTGCATTAGGTTCCTAACGACATATAGTTATTTAAATTTTATATAGGACTTCTTAGTTTTGCTGTCAGGAACAGAGTTGCGCTCGGTTCCCGGAACCGTTAGCGATTGCTTATATTTGGTGTATTCGGCTCCCAGGAACCAATAAGTTGTCATGTTTTCTTTAACGATTCCTGCTCAATGTCAGAGGATCCTACTGTTAAGCCTAAAAAGTGCACAGGACTCACTGGTTTTAAATTGTGTGAGTCTTGTGGTCAGATAATAGCCAAAGCAGACAGGCATTCTTTGTGTATTTTTTGCCTAGGTACTAGCCATATATTTGCAAATTGTGATATTTGTAAAACTTTTTGCTCTAAGACTCTTACGAAAAGGTCATAAATATTAGAAGAGATGGCCTCTGCTTCTACTGTTACTGGTGAAACTAGTTCCTCCACCTCTGGCACAAGAAAGGATGGAGGTAAAGCTAAGGATCCTGATAAAGAATCAGATAAAGTTGAGCAGGGTAAGTCAAAAAGACCAGTGGACTCAGGGTCTGAACCTGTGCCAATGAAGAAAAAATCTAAAGAGATGCATGTCGCTGCGCCTCCGGCTGAGAAGGCTAAGGAGCTCCCAGCTGGCAAAACTGGTATGTCCTCGACTGAGGACATTGCCAAGGCCTTACAGGTCTTGCAAGCACTGGAAGCTGCAGTCCCAGTTCCAGTACTGACTGCCCCGGTTCCTGTACCAGTTCCACACCCTCAGGAGCCACTGACTGCCTTTCCTGAGGAGGAGGATTTTGAGGAGGAACAGATAAACCCTGAGGTTTCTCCAGAACAGGAGTTCAGTCCCCAGGGGTCCAGAGGATTATTCCTCACACTATGCTTTTGTGAAAAGCATGATAGAAACACTTAACCTCCCTCTGCAGGAGACAGAGGAGGATGTGGAGGAAGCAGAATTCTTGGATATGATGGGGTTAACCCCAACAAAACTTTTATTACTGCTTATGCATACGTCCTTAAAAAAGGCAGCAATGCAACTATTTCAAACTCCCAATTTTATTCCAGGAGTTGATAAAAAAGCTGATAAGAAATATCAGCTTGCTAGGACAACAGCTGATTTTCTGTTTAGCCACCCTGACCCTGAAAGGGTTGTGCAGGCTGCTGCTTGCGACAAAGCCAGAATTCCCTTAGCTACCCACCCCCCTGATAAGGATTTTCGGAAGATGGACACAATGGGGAAGAAAGGGTATATGGCTGCTTCCCTCATTCTTAGACAGGCCAATTATATGGCCTATGCAGTACAATACCAGAAGGCACTCTAGAATGCAGTGCTAGCTCTGGCTGACAAAGTGCCTGGTGAGGTGGCAGTGGACTTGCAGGATACAGCAAGGGCTGCTTTAGATGCCAAAAAATGTGAGTTTCACATGGCTGTGGACACTAGTGACTCCACAGCCAGGTTGATGGCCCTTTCTATCTCCCTTAGAAGATTTGCCTGGCTGAGGACCAAAAACCTGACCCTTGATACCCAGGCTAAAGCTATGGACTTTCCTTTTGAGAAAAATTCTGTTTGGAGATAAAACAGAGGCCTATGTGAAGAAGCAATTCTAAGGATATGCCTTCCTCATCCTATAGGTACCAGACCAGGGGAGGCAGCGGTAGGGGATCCTACTCCAGACCTTTTTTCCAAGCTCAGGCCTCTCAGCTGCAACAACAGCCTAGAGGGTAATTCCGAGGAAGGGGAAGGAGAGCTTTGAGGAGAGTTTCTCCCTCCCCAGTGATTCAGGCACAGCCCACTCAGAACCCCTGATGGGCTAGTACAGGTCGCATCCCCTTCTGAAAATCCACTAGTGGGTGGCAGACCGGCTCATTTTCTCCAGGACTGGTATACCATCACCACAGACTAGTGGGTCCTGGAGGTGGTGAGTCAGGGTTTAGCACTCTGCTTCAAATCCCTTCCCAAGCTGAGAGCAAGAACATTTGAACCAGTTACATCTGCAGGCAGGATACTACTGGATGCAGAAGTAAAACATCTGCTAGCTATCAAGGCAGTAGAGCCTGTGCCCCTTAACCAGCGGGGCAAAGACTTCTACTCCAGGTGCTTCCTTACAAAAAAGAAAAATGGGGATTGGTGACATATTCTGTATTTGACTTCTAAACAGACATATTCTGAAACCAAAATTCAGAATGGTCATTCTTGCTCTGATCATTCCCACTTTACAAAAGAGAGACTGGCTAGCCTCCCTAGACTTAAAGGATGCTTATTTTCACATCCCCATCAGACCTTCTCACAGAAAGTTTCTGAGGTTCAGACTGGCCTCAGGCCATTGTCAGTTTGCAACCCTTCCTTTTGGCCTGAATTTTGCACCAAGGGCATTCACAAAGTGTTTGGCTGTGGTAGTGGAGTTTCTGAGAAAACAAGGATTATCAGTCTTTCCCTACCTGGACGACTGGTTAGTGATGGGTCCATCTCTACATTTGGCAGAACAGGCCTTGGCACTAACAAAGTCTACTGTGGAGTCCCTGGGTTTCCACATAAACGAGCAGAAGTCTCAGCAAGCACCAGTTCAGGTACTCGAGTTCATTGGAGCAAAACTGAACACCAGTCTGGGCAGAGCTTTCTTGCCACAGGACAGGGTAAACCATATTTTACGAATTGCAAACTCATTTGTACCAGGAAATCCCAAACCAGCCAGAGATTTCCTCAGGCTTTTGGGCCGCATGGCAGCTGCCACCACAGTGGTACTAGGTTCCAGAATCCAAATGAGGAACATTCAGTTCCACCTGAGACAGTACTGGTCACAGAGGACATTCCCCTCTGTCCAAGTCGGTGCCAGTCACACACATTCTCCTACAGGCACTGCAGTGGTGGCTGGACGAACAAAACCTTTGGGTAGGGGTTCCTTTCACAAAGGAACAACCTTCCTTGGTTCTTACAACAGATGCATCCCTTCTGGGTTGGGGAGCACACATGTTGGATTATACAGCAAGTGGCACGTGGTCTACTCAAGAATCCATGTTGCACATAAATCTTGAGTAGCTCAGTACTTAGCCCTGCAGGCATTTGCGCCACATCTTCAAAACAAAGTGGTGCAGGTCAGAACAGACAACATCACTACTATGTATTACATAAACAAACAAGGAGGAACCAGGACAGCCCCACTGTGCACAGAAGCACTGAGGCTGTGGTCACTGGCCTGCTCCATGAAGGTATCCCTTTCAGACATGCATCTTCCAGGAAAGGACAATGTACTGGCAGACTCCCTCAGCAGGATAAGTCAGGATCACCATGAGTGGTGTCTGAATCCTCAAATCCTCAGTTCGATTTTCAGGTGTTGGGGCACTCCAAAGATAGATCTCTTCGCCTCTGCAGAAAATCACCAGCTGCCAGTTTATTGCTGCAGGCCCCCTCTCAGGGGCACACTACCCCTGGATGCATTGGCATTGGATTGAACAGGGATGTTTCTGTATGCCTCCCCCCTCCTCTTTCCCACTGATATTCAGGACCCTGCTGAAACTGAGGTCCCAATCAGCAACAATGATACTGGTGGCACCCGATTGGGTGAGGCAGCACTGGTATTCGCGTCTATTGACTCTGTCAGTGGTACCTCCAATTCATCTGCCCAGGAAGCACAACCTGCTGATTCCTCTCAGGGCAGGATACTGTACCCCAACCTGAAATCTCTAAGGCTCAAGACCTGGCTCTTGAGGACTTAGAGTATGCGGATCTTAAACTGTCAGAACAAGTTTGACAGTGCTTAGGGGTTCCAGGAAACCTTCCACTAAAAATACATATTCTGCCAAGTGGAAGAGATTAACTCCATATGGTGTGCAGGTAAGGATATCGACCTATCCAGGGCTGATCTTGCTATTCTTCTGGATTATCTGACACACTTACATTCTTTAGCTCTGAAGCTTTTGACCCTCAAGGTTCATTTGGCTTCAGTTTCAGCTTATCTGTCAGCTGGTAAAGAGAGGTCCATGGCCTCTCACCCAGTTTTCAGGAAATATTTTAAAGGCCTTAACCTTTTATACCCTCCTTTGAGGGAACCAGTTTCAGCCTGGAATCTGAATATCTGCATTGCCAAACTCATGGATGCCCCATTTGAACCGATGGCAACAGCAGACCTAAAGTACATCACTTGGAAAACTGTGTTTTTGGTTGCTGTCACTTCAGCCAGAAGAATCCTTGAATTGCAAAACTTGTGTACGGATGCAGACTACATCTCATTCCCCAGGGATAAAGTAGTCCTTAGGACCAATAGAAAATTTCTTCCCAAAGTGGTGTCTGATTTCCATTTAAACCAGTCCATCACCTTACCTGTCTTTTTCACAGAGAACTCCAGTTCTACAGAAAGGAGGCTTCACTCCCTTGATGTCTAAAGGGCACTTAGCCACTATATTGATAGAACTAAGTCCTACAGACCAGACACAGCTCTTTCTTATCTGTGGAGAGGTAGGTAAGGATAGACCTGCCACTAAATGGACAGTTGCTCGTTGGATAGTGGCATGTATTCAGTTTTGCTGTAGTAAAGTGGGTAAACGGGTTCCCCTGGGCCTCAGAGCACATTCCACCAGGGGTGCAGCTGCTTCAGTGGCAGCTTCAAGGGATATCCCACTCCTGGAAATCTGCAAAGCAGCTACATGGAAAACAGTACACACCTTTACAAAGCATTACAGCCTGGATCTGCAATCCAGAAGTGATGCTAGGTTTGGTACCGCAGTGCTGCAGAACCTGTTTCCTAAATAGGTTTTCTGCCCAACCTCCAAAGGTACTGCTTGGTAGTTTGCATTTGTTTAATCATAATGAGTGATTCCTGGGGTTAGAAGAAAAAATTACTCACCGTAGTAATCTTGTTTCTTCAAAGGTATCCCTCATTATGATTAAAGCACCCTCCCTGCTTCCCCTACTAAAAAAAGCTATGATCTTTGTTCTGCATCCCTGTTTTGGAATATGTTTTCCATATATGTTAAGTTGGAGACTCACCTTTTTTGTTAACCAGTTGGTTCCCTTGTGATCTCAGGTTTACTTTTTGGGATGTTTTTTTGACCTGAGAGGACAAAAATTATTATATATATATATATATATATATATATATATATGCACACACACACACACACACACACACACACACATTACCATAGCTAATGGGTCTTACACCCAGTTTAGGCTACATAAGAATCTAAAGCACTCAGAGTGCAACAGTTGCTAGGGCAGCAGTTTGAAAGTGGCATGAGCCAATTGAGAGGTCCATCATTTGCATATAATTCCATCTCTCTGGGCAGTCCAACACAGGAGGCTGACTGCATTTGTTTAATCATAATGAGTGATCCCTTTGAAGAAAAAAGATTACTATGGTGAGTAATTTTTTCTTTCCTTTCCGGTCCACAGGGTGCTTCAGTGGTGGATGGAATCCCAGAACCTGTTACAAGGGGTCCCATTCTTGATCTCCTCTCCCCAGCAGATTCTCACCATGAATGCCTCCAGTTCAGGCTGGGGTGCGCATCTGGATCCTTTTCAGACTCGGGACATGGTCCCATATTGAGACATCTCTGCATATCGTCCTTGAGATGCGGGCAGTCCTGTATGCCATGGAGGCCTTTCAGAACCATCTCCTTCCATGTCAGTTGCTGGTCCAGTTAGATAGTCTCAGTGTTGTCTACTACATCAGCAAGCAGGGGGAACGCATTCGTACCCCCTGTGGAGGGAGGCCAAGAGAGTCTAGTATTGGGCACTGGACCACGGCCTGATCCTATCTGCAGTCCATGTCCAAGGCGTGCTGAACACCCTGGTGGGCATCCACGGCTGGCGTCAATCCAGCATGCATGAATGGGAACATCTTTCGATACATGGGGTTGTCCAGAGTTAGACCTTCTTGCATCCCCACTCAACGCAAAACTGCCTAGTTTCTGCTCGCTAGATCCAGGCCTGGAGTTTTCTGGTGAAATATGTTGTCCCTCTTCTGGAGTGAGAGGTTCCTTTATGCCTTCTGTCCATTTCCTCTGATTCAGAAGGTGCTAATCAAGTTGCAGGTGGAAGGGACCAGTATGATCATTTCTGGCCACAGCAGATATGGTTTCCATTACTGCAACAGTTAGCAACAGAACCTCTGCTTCCTCTGCCCCTTTGCCGGGATCTACTGACGCAGACTCAGGGGAGCCTGGTCCATCTGAACCTCAAGTCCGTTCAACTGCATACTCGGCTCCTGAGGACATAGCCATTGCCTGGTTTGGAGTTTCTCAGAGGGTGGCGGATGTCCTCATGGCAGCTCGAAAGCCATCCACTAGAGCCGCTTATGTCATGAAGTGGAAGAGGTTTGCCATCTGGGCTGTCAGACATCATCTGGACCCTTCTACCTGTCTGGTGGGCCAGATCCCGAACTACCTGATCTCCCTTTCAGACTCCGGTCTCCAGTACTCCTCCCTCAAGGTGCATCTTTTGGTTATTTCTGCCTTTCACGTGCCTGTGGATGGTTGTACCATGGCTCAGTTAGATGTGTCCCATACCTTTCTCAGGGGCATCCTGCACCTGAAACCTCCAGTCTGTTCTCCTGTCCCAGCTTGGGATTTAATTTTGTTTTTGGAGACACTGACCCTGTCTCCGTTTGAGCTAGCCGTGACTTGAGAGCTATGCTTTCTTTCTTGGAAAGCATTATTTTTGGTTACTATTACTTCTGCTCGATGGATCTCCGAGCTACAGGTTCTCTGGTGTGAGGAACTTTATTTGATTTTTCACAAAGACAGTGTCTTTGCGCATAGACCCTAAGTTTCTCCCAAAAGTGGTGTCTGAGTTTACCTTGAACCAATCTTTCCACCTACCAGTTTATTTTTTGGAGTGTGCCAGTCCAGGGGAAGCACTGCTCCATACTTTAGATGCGTGCAGAATTCTGAAATACTGACTGCTCCGAACTAAGTACTGCAGAAAAACAAAACGGCTCTTTGTTTCTTTCACCCTAGGAAGAAAGTGCATTCAGGTTTCCAAACCATGTTTGTCCAAATGGTTGGCCCACTATATTGTATTCTGCTACAACAAGCATGGTAAGGGGTTGCCAAGGGCAGTGAAAACCCACATCACAAGGGGCATGGCTACCTCTGTGGCCTGTTTCAAGGGGGTCTCAGACGCTGACATTTGTGCTGCTGCCACCTGGAGTACCGTCCATACCTTCACTAAGCAGTGCGGTCTGGACGTTGCTTCTAAAGCCTGAGCAGGCTTCGGCCAGGCTGTTCTGTAGGGCCTCCTGTCTTAGGCTTTGGTTGGCCTTCCTCCCAGACTGTTCTGCTGGGTATCTGGTAATAACCATGAAAACAAAATAGTATGGCCATTAACAGTGCCAGGTTGATTGCACAGCATATATAAGTGAGCAGTACATTATAGCATGGTACTGTTTAGCTGCGGATGCTGGCTGTTGTACCTGGGTTAACAACTCACTCACATGAACAGGCAGGGGCTGCTAACTTAAGCTGGGTGCATTTCAATTAACATTCTTTCACAGCTAAATAGTGCAGGTGCTGCTAAGGACACATGAATGAATAAAATAAATAAATTAAAATACATCTCTAGAACTCACGGTGCCTCAGAAACAACTCACGGTAATTTTCCTCACTAGTGTGGTACATGCCTCTGTGATCATCTGTTTCGGGAGGGGGGGTTGTACACACCATTTCTCAGTTTTCCAAAACACAATTTTTTTAAATGGTTTAATTGGCCGTTGTTCACCACATCCTCCACCCACTCCCACAGTGACCTCAGCATCCCATTCTATTCCCACATTATGGAACAAAGATTGTCCACGCTGTCATCTGTGTGGGTGATCTGTGACTCTGCTTGGGGCAGACCCTTTTATTAAGGTCACTGACATCCGCATTCCACTTGTTTTAGGCTGCCAGCAATTTCAGTCAGCTGGGGCTGGGGGGAATGGGGCAGATTGTATCACGCAGCTGGGACATGTGGCTTGTGGCATTTTTATGCTGCTATCTCAATGGTTCAGATATGGCTTGACAATTTGAGAGTCCTCCTTTTCGGGGGGGGGGCAGATTGTACAACTCATTCTTCTGTTTATTTTTTTTTATATGATTCTGTGGAACAACATAACCATCAGCACTTAAACACGTCCAACATAACCAGCAGATACACATGCTGTGCACTTCCAGGTCTGATAACGCTGTTCAGCTACTTAACTCTTTTTTCCCAGTGCTGTTTAGCCAAGCACCGATTTAACTGCGCGAATATAACTTGTGCTATTGTTCTTGTACTGGTGTTCTGCTGCACCTGTAACTGCATGGGACTTGTTCCTAAGGTGTGACCTGATGACTGATATACCCCCGAAGAAGATGGAACAGCTACGTAAAAACTTACCGAAACAATTGATACACTTGACCTTAAACTGCTGTCCCTCACTCTTGATAAGGTGTTACAGCCACTGATCTATATTTTCAACCTCTCACTAAGGCTCAGCCAGTTCCCTGACAAATGGAAATCCACCACTGTTACCCCTGTCCAACAAAGTGGTGACAGGGCCACTCATGGAAACTACCGTCCAATCTCTATATTGCCATCCCTCTCCAAGGCCCTTGAACGTATTGCAGCAGATCAGCTCACAGATTTCCTGGACAAATACAGTATCCTGTGCTCGCAACAACATGGCTTCAGGAAAGGATATAGCACCTCATATGCCCTACTGGAATTCTCTGGCATTCTTCACAGCTCATTGGACAATGGTCAGTTAATTGAGTCCATCTTTATCGATCTGACAAAGGTGTTCGACACTGTCCATCACCGCCTACTGCTTATGCAACTTCTGAAAGTTGGGCTCTCTCCCGACTCCACTGCCTGGTTCAAAAGCTACTTGGAGAACTGGTCTCAAAGAGTAAAAATTGCAGATGTCCACTCTGATACCAGGCCTGTTCGCTCAGGTGTCCCCCAGGGATCCATTCTTGGCCCCCTACTAGTCAGCTTGTTCCTGAACTTCCTTCGAAATTCTTGCTCCGAAACAATCATCCTCTATGCAGATGATGCTGTAATTCTTGCCTCCCACAATGATCCTAAGCCTCTACAAGACAACCTTCAGCTTGGCTTCACATCCAGAGGAGGTTCAAGTAGCTGTAATGTGGGGGGGCCAACAAAATGTAGAACAAAGGCCGGGGGTTTGGGGGCTGCCTAGGCCCCCAGAAAATTTTACAATATTTGCAGTGATTTTGTGGCATTTTTTGCTGTCACACAGTTTATTTCCTATAAATAACTTGTATAATTACAAGAATAACCTTGAGTTGAGCTGTTTATTTCATTCCATATTACCTTAAGCATTTTTTTCTTACTTTGTCATGTATTCGGCTGTTGGTTATATATTCAGAAATACAGTATGTGCGCAAGTAATTAAATATAATGACATCAAAGGGGGATGATGTCTGAACTGTGTGCTATAGCTGCTCAATTCTTTTTTTTTTTATCCTATAGTTTATCTCCTTCCCCTAGCCTGCCACCTCCGACTCTTCAGGGGAACAAGTGGACATCCCACTGCCCAGAACCCTACCCAAGCAGACCTCTGGCCCCCATGGAGCCGCGGATTACCCCCCGGGCGGGGACGAGGAGAGGGGTCAGACACCCCGTAACTTATATTTTGTCGGTCCTGAGGTCTGCTGGGTGGGCACAGGCAAATCGTGGGCACGGCCTCGGTCCTCCCATCTTCCTGGCTGAGGCAGGCTTTTTTTTCCATTTTTCTTCCTCCCTGAGCAGCAAGTGACTTCCCACGACATCATGACGCAAGTGTCGAAGTCCAAGCTGCTCAATGGCCATCCCATCCCCTAAGGGGACTTGCAATTCCCTGAGCCTCCGCTCGGGGTCATGCAAGTGGTGGGCATCGGCCTGATCCCTTCCCAGAGAAGGCGAGCTGTCATTGGATGCTCCAGCCTATCTCCCCCCGGCCGACCGACCGATGACCTGAGTCCACTCCCAAACCCAGGTCGCCGGCATGGTGCGAGGTGTGGCATCCAGCACCTCAACCCTCAGCGCTACTGGGCCGGTTCTTAGCTGCTCAATTTCAATAATATCTTCATAGGACTAGTCAGATTGCTAGCACTCAGTTCAGCAAGTGATTTATTACAGTGCTTTCTGATTAAAGTGGACATTCAGACTCTAACACCGGTTGGAACCAAATACTATAGTTGGAATGTGCACTTTAATTAGAATTTAGAAAGCACAATAATAAATCACCTGCTCTTCTGTTAGCAGCATGACTGTTCCCAATTGAGACTGAGCAGTTGTAGCATACAATTCAGTTATCTCCTCCCCACACATTCACACAAATGGCTGCTTTACCTAAATGTAATGTGTTGTGTCAGTGGTTACAGAATTTAGAGTTCCAAGTTCCTCGTGCCAGTTCAAACCACTATATGCATGCAGCATTGCCCTCAATTACAGAGCAGGAAACATAAGTCAAGCACCTACCAAAAAAGAGCAGAATGAAGGCAAAGCACTGGTCTTGGTCCGAATCCATATATTCTTCCAGGAAGGCAGGCTGTCACACTGTCACTGGTGGCTGCTGTGGGTGATATGTACTGCAGTCTGTGGCGGAGAGCAGTTAATAGCTGGCTGGTGCTTAAAGAATCATTTAACTGCATTTATGTGATTGTGATATAAATAATGAATTGAGTCTTAAACAGTTTGCTCAGTTTCAATACAGTGTCTGACAGGAATAGTCAGACTGCTGGGCGTAGAAGTGATTTTTTATTGTGCTTTCTAGTTAAAGTGCACATTCCCACTCCAGCACTGGTTGGCAAGCTGTGCTAGAGTAGGAATGTGCACTTCAATCAGAAAGCACACTAAGAAATCACTTACTCCATCTGCCAGCAGTCTATTCCTGTAAGACACAGAGTTTAAATGGAGCGTGGCTGCCTAACCTAAATAAAATGCACATGAAAACTACTAAACCACATATAGATAGGAAATATAAGCAGAGGAGGTTTAAACTTTAAGCATACACTGCTTATATTTCCTTGTATATAAATGGGCACTTCAAACCATAAACAAACTGATCTGTGTAATACATTTATAAACTTAGCGCAGCTGCTGTAGATGCATGTCTGCAGTAACTGCTCCAAGTTTATACATCTTCACTAATCCTTTTAAACTTGATGAAACATAAAAACTATTAACTGCTAATGCATTGCTATTGGCACAGAATAAACAGCAATCAGCACAAACAGGTGGACTGCAAAATGGCAAGGAAGAAAGCCAGTGCCTGTGGTGAGCATCATATCAGTTAACTGACAGTTCATTTTGCAGCACTTCTTCAGCACCTCTTTAGCCATGCACCCCATGTCTATCCCCCACACAAAAAAAAACTCAGAGCATACCCTGAAACCCCTCCCCCCCCCAAAAAAAATTGTAAAATGAAAACATTTTTCAGCTTGAAGTGGCAACTTACTGACTTGATTTTAAAAAGAGTGCGGGGATATCTTGGTATTCACCTCAGGGCCCATTTCCAAACTGTATCCAATATTAACTGCTCAACCTTATAAATCTCATTAATGAACTATAAATGGGATTCTAAATAAGGGGTGTCGCATATGGCATACAACAAAAACAACAAGTCCGAGGCCGAGTGCACCTGCCCCCACCCACTGAAAACAGGTTAAATGTAACATTAAACACATTTCTTTCAGCATAAATTGGCAACTTACTGATTTGATTTCAAAAGTGGGGGGTCTCTTGGGTTTCACCTCAGTCAGGGCCCTGCTGTGAAATCACCCAGCTACCAGCGTTGAGGTAGACCACCCACCAGCTGGGTCCCTACTCTAAACTGCATCTGCCTTGAATGGCTTACCTTTATATAGGGTGCAGCAGCATCAACCCCAAACACTCTTAATTAAGGTGCAATCCCCAGTCAATGGGCAAGTCACTGGCTTTAAGTAGCCAAGTGAGAAAGCCATACTTCTCTAGTTACAAACTAACTGTAGCCAATATTAGCTGCTCAACCGTGCTCATTCATAAAGTATAAAATGGTATTATAAATAAGGGATGCTACTGCATATGGCATAAAATCAACAAAAACAAGTCTGAGCACAGCTGCAACCCCCCCCCCCAGAAAGGGGGGACTGTACCATTGAACATATTTTTCAGCCTAAAAACAGCCAGAGAAAAGCCTATCCCACACACTGCAGCAAGTAACTCATCTGTGCCAAAAACTAAACTACAATACAACAACTAAACCAGTCTAACTGCATGACGCGTCATGTAAGAGTATAAAACATGTAGGATAGTGCACGAGTAACAGTTAATAGGGCTATTCTTTCCCCAAGTCAAGTACCGATGAGGGGGAAAAAATGGCCATGGCGTTAACCGTTACTCATGCGCTTTTCTACATAGTGCTGTGTATTGTGGAACGTCTCCCCCCCCCCAGAAAAAAACTAATACCTTCAAGAATTAGCGATGTGTGCGGCAGTACTATCAAGGCCCTGGTGTTAACAGTTTCAAATTAGAACCCTGCTCCCCCTGAGTTTCCTGCTCCAAAATAATTCTGTCCCGTTCGGATAGTGGCCTTGGACTTTGTAGTACCGCCGAAGACATCACTAATTCGTGAAGGTATTTTGAATATGCCCTGTCAGATTGCTCTTCAAGGACACAATGTGTGACGTCCGCACTGCAGCAGAATGAAAAGTAGTTCTGCTGCACTGCGGACGTCACTAGTGCAGCAGAACAACATTTTGACAGCGCTACATTTTAGTGAACGACTATACACTATACTTCAGTTCAACAGGAAGTAAACTAGTATGTGGCATAATAGATAAACATTGAACACATGCTTGAAGAGCTCCCAGAACCATTTGCTAGACAACTGTTTGTTCAGCAGGAGATTCAGCCCAGTCACTGTTTTCTACCACTTAACATCTGTATAACAATGCACAGTGATTCAGTGATCAAATAAACTGTGATAACTTACTTTCAGCGGTCATTGGATGTGGAATAAAAGTTTTTATCCATCCCCCATCCAGTGACATCTGAAAGATAGTCTGCTAGCTCCCCCACCTGAGAGTACTACCCCAGATAGATAAATTGAAAACAATCTCCACAAGACAATTTATTTTAACCCACTAGTACAGTACCTCACTCCAACTATCTATAAACACATGAGATTCATTCACCCGCTCCCCTGTAAAAAATAATCCATATGCCCACACTTTTATTTAGTCAACAGAGTTTGCGACTGCAGTGGCAAGTAATTTATTAATTAAAATTTCCACCCTCCCGGCCTCCTCCCTTCCTAATCCTAGCATAGCAGACTTAGTTAATAGCCTCCCAACAACCAGCTAACAAAAAGAGTGAGGGGAAAGGTGAAATAAAGAAAGTAGGACAGAACAGCACAGTCACCAACCTATGGACAGCTAGTCTAGCTGAACTTGAAGTTGTCAGTATTCTCGTTGGGACTGTAGGCTCGCAGCTGCTGCGGGTTGGCAGCTTGGCACTGCAGGTCTTCTCCTCCTCCCAGTCCGAGTCCCTCCCGACTGTCTCCGAGTCAGTGATCTGCGACGGTGGCATGAAGGATGCGATGCGGATGCCAAAAAAATGGCAACTGCAAATTCTGCAAAAAATTAAGATGGAAAAGAGGATTCTAGGGACATGGATATGTTGTTCATCCACACTTATTGGCAGGTTCCTTGCCGCTTTAAATCTTGCCGGAAGGTCTTCAAGCTAGCTCCTCCCACCCACCCGGGTGGTAAAACTCTCGGCTCCGCCCCATGACGCCAGATCTTCCTTACCACTCGGAAGCTCAGGTTCCCTCTTAACGCTCTGCGATTAAGTTTTGGGCCTAAATCGCCCGGTTTAAAAAGAAAAAACCTTTTATAACTTTCTCGGTCTTCTTCCTTCGCGGCTGCGATGGACACATCGACTCCCGGATTTCGGAGATGTCCCTGTGGGCAGAAGATGTCTCGGACGGACCCGCACTCCACGTGCTTTTATTGCCTTGGCCAGGAGCACGACCCGCAGGCTTGCGACCTGTGTTCCTCCTTCTCGGTCTACGTCCTCGAGGACCGCGCTGCCCGATTACTTCTGGGGCGTCGAAGAAGATTTCCTCGGTCAAATCAAAGAGGCCCGACTGGCGGTTTCCGCGGCTGCGGGATCCGCCGAACAACTAGAGAGGTTGGTCGCCTTCGAAGAGCAGGCGGCTCAGGCCGCGGCTTCCTCTTCTGCGGCCTTTGTCCCTCTATCGCTCGGGACCTCATATTCAGCTTCCTTTAAGGAGCTTTGCTTGACCCTCTCAACTAAAGGCGAGGGTCCTACTTCTTCCAGTCCGTTTCATCGGTCGAAGAAGTCTAAGAGTAAGTCTCATCGTCGACGCTCTTGGGAGCGGGAAAGATCCCCCTCCCCTCGTCGACAATCGACTTCGGTCGAATTCTCGGCTTCGGCCACTGGCTTCACGGTGCCCCCGTCAGGCCAGGTGACTGAGTCTCCCGCCGACGAGGTTGAGATTTTTCTCGACCCGTTAGACGGGTTGTCGGCTGGAGAAGCCGAGATTCCCTCCTCCCTGGTTCCCCCGGTGAGGGCTGAGGATATCGTCGGCTCTCCGTTCGGTGAATCAGGAGCCGTCGGTTTGCCGACCGAACCGAGGATCGCCGATCCTCGGCTCCCGCCTCACCGACCTCAGCCTGGCGAGATTCTCGGTCGGTCTCGGACATCTTAGCGGTCCAGCCGTTCCGTCGACACGAAGCGGTCTCGGTCTCGGCACCCCGGCGGCAAGCCGGCGTCGCCGCTCTTCCTCTTCTTCCTCCTCGGCCGAGGAGGGAAGGCTCAGCGTAAGCTATACCCATCTGAGGACCTCATGTGGCAACAAATTTTCTGGCCAATAAGCGGCTCAGGCCTCTTCTCCAGCCATTAAGTGGTTGCCACGGACGGGTAGTGGTCGAGAGCCTGTTTCCAGGCCAGTTGTCCGACCTATTCCGGCTGCCCACCAATTGTGGTGGAACCGCCTCCTCCTCAGCCGACAGCTGGGGCTCCGAGCGAAAGAATCGCGGTTGGCCCAAGGCCTTCCCGTGGGCTGTCGGTCACTCTCACGCCTGACAAGCCTCGGCAAGTGGAGGGTGGCTCAGGCTCCAGGCAGCTATTCGACAACTCGTCGGAGTCGGATGACTCCTCCCTGTTCTCCAAGCGTTTTGACTTGGAGTCCTCTGGGGGGCAGTCAGTGGACGATAGCCCTTCGTCCTTCCTAGGACTTCTTAGGCTCATCTCAGAATCCACTGGGATGAAGCTTGAACCCGTATCCAAACGGGCCAGATATCCTCTCACCGAGATTCTGGACCGAGGGGATCTCCACAGGCCTTTCCAGTGGCGAAGCCATTGTCGGGCGGCCCTGGAACTTTGGCAGCGTCCGGCTTCCTGTCCTGCGCCTTGGCCAGGATGGCCAGAAGTATGCTGTCCCTACTGGCTCTCTGTCGGGTTTCTGAACACCCCTCGGCTGAAGGGCTGGTCACGGACAGTGTTTTCCGCGTGCAGTAATGCCAGGGGCGATGGACAAACCGCCCGACAAAGAGTCCAAGAAATTGGACTACTCGGGGTGGAAAGTGTATGCTGCCTCTTCTCTCGGCCTTCGTCAGGCCAGTTCGGCCGTCCTCATGGCACATTTCTCCCATGCCCTGTTGGGTTCCCTGGATGAGGCGGTCCCTCATCTTCCTGCTGACCTGCAGACTACGGTCAAGCAGGTGCGGGATCAGGGCAGGGCAGTAGCCAAACAACAGCTCCAGACTGCTCTGGATATAGGAGACTCATGTGCCCGGTCAGTGGCGGCCGCTGTGGCCATGCGTCGGCTGGCGTGGCTGCGAATATCCACCTTTACCGCGGATACCCAGCACAAGCTGGCGGACGTTCCTTTCCTGGGAACAGACCTGTTCGGCCCTGGAGTGGAAGGCCACCTCCAGAGGATCGAAAAATCCAATGCCACCTTGGATTCGGTCTCGTCCGCACAGAGGGACAAGGGTCATAAGCCCCAGTCTAAGCCTTTTCGTCCCTCTACTCCCGCCGCACGCCCGGCCCAACAACAGCGTCAGGGCCAGCAGGCTAGACCTTGGTATTCCAAGCCCAAGCCATCGGCTTCCTCTAATAGGAAGCAAGGAGGAAAAGGCCCTGGTGGTCCCCAGGCCGGTCCTTCCTCAAGCCTGCTAAGTGGCCGGGCTGGGGTGTCACCCCATCCCGTCACCTCCCCCTGCTTCCCCCGTGGAGGCGGCTCGACACTTCCTTTCCGCCTGGTCGCTGTTACCACGGACAGGTGGGTTTGAAGGTGGTGGGAAGAGGCCTGCCTCTGGAATTGAGCAGGCTCCACCCTTCAGGCCGAGTGCCCCACCAGGGCTTTGGGGTCCCAGAATCTCTACAGGCTCGTCGAGCCGACGCCACCCTCCTCCTTCAGAAAAGGGTGATAAAGAGATGAGGACCCTCCACAGAACCAGGTTCGTGTCCAGGTACTTCCTGGTCCCGAAGCAGACGAGGGCTGGCGCCCCATCTTGACCCACGACCTGAACAAGTTCCTAAGGTCTCGAACCTTCAGAATGGTCACTCTGGCTCAGATAATACCATCTCTGGAACACGGTGTGGTTCTGTTCTCTGGACTTCCAGGACAGCGTTCTTTCACGTCCCTATCCGTCCGTCTCATCAGAGATTCCTCCCTTCAGGCGGAGGATCCCTCTTAGTTCAGGCCATGCCCTTGACCTTTCTTCAGCTCCCAGGGTCTTCACCAAATGCATTGCAGTGGTGACAGCTCCCTAGCGAGGGTCGGTGTACCTTACCTGGATGATTGGCTGATAGCAGCCCCTCAGGTTGGAGGTGGGCCGGTCCAGAAATCGACCCTCGGGTTTGCTCTCAACTGGGCCTCCTGGTCCAACGAGGCCAAGTCGGAACTCGAGCTGGAAGCAGGTGATATCCTTCATCGGGCAGAGCTCGACTCTCTTGAGCCAAACGACGGCTCCCGGCGGACAGGGCCGAGTTCTTACCTCCTTTGCCCAATCATTTCTGGTTGGGCAATCGCGCCTGCCGGGACTTCCTGCGACTCCTGGGTCGCTGGCGGCCTGTACCAGCGTAGTCCGTTGGGCGCGCTGGCACATGCACCCCTCCAGTGGGGTCTGGCCGGCCAGTGGTCACAGCGTTGCGACCCTCTGGACCAGTGCGTGTGGGCGCCCAGGAGATGTGGGCGCTCTCCAGTGGTGGACCGTTCCGTCCCATCTGAGGAGAGGTATCCGTTTGTCCGCCCGAGCCGCCGGTCTCTCTATCGACCGGCGCCTCTTTGATGGGTTGAGGTGCCCATCTGGGGAACACCCGGCGCCCGGCCTCTGGTCCCGCGGGAGTCGATGCCATATCAACCTGCTGGAGCTCCGTGCGGTCCGCCTAGCTCTCACCGCCTTTGCTCCGTTTCTCCGGGGTCAAGTGGTCCGAGTCAGGCGGACAATACCACGACCATGTACTATCTAAACCGCCAGAGGCGGGCCGCGCTCCTTGCCTCTATGCAAGGGCTCTCGCATCTGGTCACTAGTCGCCAGCCTGGGCGGATCTCCTGGCCATTCATGTGGCAGGAGCCTCAGCACCCTGGCCGATGCCCTGGGCGGATAGGGGCTGCACGCCATGCAGTGGTCTCTCCTGCGGAGATAGTACAAGACCTGTTCTCCCGCTGGGGCACACCTCTGGTGGATCTGCCTCCAGGGAGAAGCAGCTGAACTGAGGCTGTTACTGCCCGCCCCCTCAGCAGGGCTCGCTGCAGGGGGATGCCTTTCGAGGCCGTGGACCCCGGGCCTCTTTTACGCCTTTCCCCCCGTTCCCCTGATTCACGGGGTCCTGCTGAAAGCGAGGAGGGACAAGGCGCAGGTGATTCTGATAGCCCCAGACTGGCCTCGCCAGTTCTGGTACCCAGATCTCCTCAGTCTCGGCTCCAGGACTCCGCGGCAGCTTCCAGCTCGCCCGGACCTGCTCTCAGTCAATCAGGGGAAGGTGTTCCATCCGGACCTTCAATCCCTGCACCTGACGGCCTGGTTCCTGAGCGGCTAGAGTTCCAGGCCTTGGGTCTTTCCGACGAGGTCCTCAACGTTGTTGAGGCGTCCCGTAAGGAGTCGACCAGAAAATGCTATGCCTTCAAATGGAAGAGGTTCTCCATTTGGTGTCGGGGGAAAAAGGTTGGACCCTTTCTCGTGTCCTGTGCGAGCATTTTGGACTATCTGAGTCCCTATCTAGTCAAGGGCTTAGGTCGGCGACCCTTAAGGTGCACCTGGCAGCCATTTCTGCTTACCGAGCGGGCGGTCAGCAGTCAGTGGCGCAGGAAAAAAAGTGGTCAGGCGCTTTTTCAAGGCCTTGATCACATTTCCTCCAGTGCGGGAACCCCACCTCCGTGGGATTTACTGCTGGTACTGGCAAAGCTCATGGGCAAGCCATTGAACCAATGCACAGGTGTGGTCTCCCCACCTGTCGTAGGCTCGCCTTCTTGGTGGCTATCCGTCAGCCAGAAGGATGGAAGAACTCCAGGCGCTAAGCATCGAGTCTCCTTACCTGGTCTTCCACAGGGACAAGGTTGCCTCCCCCCACCGAAATTCCTTCCGAAGGTGGTGTCGAGTTTCATCTTAATCAGGTATTGACTCTGCGGTGTTCTACCCCAATCACACCTCGGAGGCGAATATAGGCTCCATACTCTGGACCCTAGAGGCTCGCTATTATAAGGAGGCGACGGCTGAAGTCGAGGAGAGGTTCGCCAGCTGTTTGTCACCTACGCTGAAGCCGCACCTGGCAGACCTGCAGCTAGCGGACGATAGGCAGATGGGTCACCTCCTGCATAAATCTCTGCCTTGAGTTAGCGGGCATGGAGCCTCCCAGAGGATAAGAGCTCATTCTACCCGCCATACTGCTGCATCGGTGGCTGCTTCCAGGATGTCCCTATCCAGGAGATCTGCAGGGCTGCTACCTGAAGTCAGCACACACCTTTATTTCCACTACCATCGACCTTGAGTCACGCCGGGATGCTGGTTTTGGGGCCTCGGTTCTCAATCTTTGTTCCCGAGTAAGTATTAGGGTGTGCCTTGCCTCCCTCCTCCCGGAGAACTGCTAGGAGTCTGCCAATAAGTGTGGATGAGCAACATATCCATGTCCCTAGAAATACAGGTTACTCACCTGTAACAGGAGTTCTAGGAATGGTATATATTGTTCATCCTACAATTCCACCGACCTCCCGGCCGGCGCACAACCTGAGCTTCCAGCGGGCCAGATCTGGCGTCATGGGGCGGAGCCGAGAGTTTTACCACCCGGGTGGGTGGGAGGAGCTAGCTTGAAGACCTTCCGGCAAGATTTAAAGCGGCAAGGAACCTGCCAATAAGTGTGGATGAACAACATATACCATTCCTAGAACTCCTGTTACAGGTGAGTAACCTGTATTTTCTTTCCACAGGCAGTGGCAGGCAAAGGGAAGCAGCTCAGGCTGGCGATTTAGACTGGCCTGCTGTGTGCACACTACACTGTC
Source organism: Neoceratodus forsteri (assembly GCA_016271365.2). Taxonomy (NCBI): domain Eukaryota; kingdom Metazoa; phylum Chordata; order Ceratodontiformes; family Ceratodontidae; genus Neoceratodus; species Neoceratodus forsteri. Next base: position 487,203,602 of record CM057449.1, read on the forward strand.
TGTCTCCACTCCAAGATCAGTCTCTAGCAGACAGCAGAATCAGTGGTGTCCGTGGGCACTGGGCGAGTGGTGCGGTCCGGAGAGCAGAGTACCGTTGGTACCAGTGGCTCAGTTGCTGGCCTGTTGCTGCTGCAGATAAAATATTGATAATTACAGCAGACAGTTCTTTTAGGGCAGGCAAGCAGGCGGCAGCAACAGAGTCAATGAGTGTGTATCATGTACACAGGCAACACACAGCACAGCAGTCTTTTTCTCCAGCAGTCTCTATATTCAAGCTGGCTGCGCGATTCTTGGGGTCACTCAGTTCGAACTTCACTCACATGAGTCTCTCAGTACGGCTGGGTACGGGTGGCGTGGTAGGCTCGGGGACTTTCAAAATCAGTGACCTCTCTGCTGTGTGGTAATTTCCTCTCCAGCGCTCTGGAACCCTCTTTTCGGCTAGATTATCTAAGCCAAGAGTGCCAGAGGGATGCCTTTTATGCTGAGCTGAAGCTGAGGCCAGGACACAGACGGACCTGAGTGGGGACTAAAATGTAGGTCTGTGTAAGCGGGGGTGAGAAAAGGGAACGGACTCCTGTGGTTGGGTTAGAAAGGTCATACATCATCACATCTATTGATGTTGCACGCTTCATCCGTGCAGCTAAGAAAAAGAAACATGGGGAAACAAGAAATTACATTGTGGACCACATGGCTTACCCAGAGGAGTTGGTGTTTTTGCCGGCAGTAAAGTACCGGAATGACGTTCCGGTTGCAGAAAAAGTACCGGAACGCTGTTCTGGTGCACTTACATCACTGCTGCCCTCGCAAAACAGAAATCAGAATGCAGGACTAAAAGTACTACACACAGTGTTATTTTAAAAAAACTGTTAAATGTGGGGGGTCGGGGTCCGATATCACTATATGGCCCACCCCTGAAATACAAGTGGGGGGGCCATGGTCTGACTCCCCGTTTTAGCCACCTATGTTCACATCTGTTGAAAATTGGTTTCAAATCACCATCTGGTCCTCAGTAATAAGAAAACAAAGTCTATGATGTTCAGCAGCTCTCATAACAAGCATAAGCCCCTATCCATCAAAACTAGTCGTGGAATCACCCTGGAACAGGTTCAAGCCTTTAAATACCTTGGGATCACTTTAGACCCTCATCTAACTTACAGTGCCCACATTGACTCTGTAGCCAAAGTAGCAAATACTCACCTTAGCCTTCCCTTCCAGCATAGGCAACATCTTACCCCAGAAGCCCTGACTGTCGCCGTTCAGAGCTCTGTTGTCTCCATTATTGACTATGGGCTTATCATCTATGGCTCTGCCCCCGCTACCACTCCTGGACGCATATCCACCTCCCTCAGTAAGGCCTGCCAACTTCTCCCTGGATCCCACCACCTCACACATACATGCGACCTCTATGCACAAACTGGATGGCTGCAACTCACCAGTCGGATAAAGTACCTAACCTGCACCATGGCAAAGAAAATAACTATGGGCCTCGCGCCCCTAGAGTGTGTTCACTCCTGCACCCTAGTAATAACCCCAACTCAACCAGAGGGTCTGAATCACAGCTTCTGCAGGTTCCACGTTGTCGTACCTCACAAGGTCAAAGATCTTTTACCTACAGGGCGCCCAGCTGGCTAAATGGTCTAAACCGTTACATCTCCTCCACTCCTACCCTTGGTGCATTTAAATCAAGGCTACGTCTCTCTCTCACTGCCTCTAGCTCCTGTGACTGCCTCCACTAGCTGACCTCATGAATATTTCCCTAACCTTATACAGTTCTCTCTCCGATTAGCACTTGAATACCCCTTAGCATGCACTTCCCCATGTTATGTCTACGACAATGCCTCTGGCTGCGTTCCTCCTCTATAGCTCTCCTCCCCCCCTCTACTCTTCCTCTCCCTTGTCCTCTATCCTCTCTGCACCTCATCTGCTATCTCCTTGTAACCTAGCCTCTAAAACTTGCTTTGTTTCTCAGATGTTTTGTAACTCTGTTTCGCTTACACTTTTGTAACCTTGTCCTATGTATTGAATTTGTAATCTGACTTACATGGCTTATGTTTTGAATTGTAACCTGACGTGGAACCTTTGTAAAAGAGTCCTGGCTTAAAGGTATTGTAATCCTAGACCTAATAAATAAATTAAGGGGATCTCAGTCATCGGGTCTGCCTTCCCTTCCACCATCCCCCTCTTATGGGGCTCTCTTCTCAGAACTGGCTAACTGGTGTATCTGGCCTGGGCACCTTTCTCTCTCTTCAGTCCCCCATGGCACAGGTTTGCTCCCTTAGTCTCCAAGAGAAGGAGCTGAGGAGGCAGCAGGGCCACTCACACCTTTATAAGGTTGGTGACTTCAGCAAGTAGCAGCGACGTGGGCAGCCCCAGTGGTACTGCTGGAAAATCTTATGTGTGAACGCCCCCAGAAGGAGTACTTTCTGGTCTCATGTCCCCTCCCCGGCTGTTCAGGTCCACCATTTCAAGTCCAAACAACTTTAAAGATGAGATTTTAAATTTTCTTTTTAATCCCCTCCTGATCGCCCTAGCCAATCCTACTCCTTCGGGCTTGCTCAGTGCCCTCCAATCCCTCACTGAGTCTGCCCCTAGAGTGCCTCTGGTGACTCCTTACCTGCCTCTTCCCTCCACGGAGCACCTTGCACAGCGGGGTCTGCCCGTGATTGCAGACTGGGTGGCTGGAGCGGCCGTCATCCAGGAATGCCGCGGGGTTTTTCCATTTTCTGTCCCTCCCCTCCATCGAACTGAGGAGCGCCAGCTCGGGTGGAGCGTTACTTATGCATGCCTGCCAAGTGCCAGATGGCATCCTCCTCCCGCTCCCCCAATGGGCGCCGCCATTGCCAGTCGGTGCTTCCACCGGCTCCCCAGGGCGTCTGGTGCATTAAACATCCCTGGTGCCCCTTCCTGAAGAAGGAGAGCATCCGTGGGGACACTCGATCCTCCTTCCCCCTGCCGACCCCCGGCGACCCGCGTCCGTTCCTGAACCTGGGTCGCCGGCGTGATGCGAGGTGCGGCATCCAGCACCTCAACCCTCTGCGCCACCGGGCCAGCATTAAAGATGAGATTTGATGATTCTCAGCAACAAAGTGCCTAGCTAGATTGGAGGCTGCATCCTGCCTCCTAATCATAGATTTGTGTTCTGAGACATACATCCTGAGTTATCTGCTTGTCTGGCCTATATATATATAAAACTAATCACCATTGCATTATATAATGTAGATTACAGAAGTAGAGCTACATGTGATTCTTTGTCATATTTTGATTTTTCTCACCTTTGTAAGGGTTGTAAATTTCTGAGGTCATATCTGTGTTACTGCATTGGACACAGTGATCACATGGAAAGTTTCCCTGGTGGTGATGGCCCAAAAGAAAATCCCGACTGTATATCTTTGGGGGGTACATAATCAGAATGTTCTAATCTACTTTTAATTGTATAATTTCTCTTAGCAGCAATTGATGGGGTTTTTTCTAAATGTCTTGTTTTCACCTTTTACTGGTATTTTAAGAATATGCCAATTTTTGTTTTTTTAAATGATGCCTTTGTCATGACTGAAAGCACTATCAAAAGGTGTTGAAAATACTACCCTAGTACGTGGTGCTTGAATTTTGTCTCCTGTTTCTAGTAACTGGTCCTAGGTTTCAGAGATGCTTTAGTTCTGCATTCATTGTCACTGTGTCATATTATTCATTCATTCAACTTTTATTTATATAGCGCAATTTTCACTGCAATTCAAAGCACTTTACACCAAATCTAAAACATTCAAAATACAATATAAATATAGCACAACGCATAAGTAACTCCTTCTTACTAATCAATAACATATTAATCCAGTGCTGGGAAGGCCTGTCTAAATAAATAGGTTTTTAGCTCTCGTTTAAATTGATCGATGGTAGGGTTATCTCGGATAGATGAGTTAGAGAGTTCCATATGGTTGGGGGCTGCAAATGCGAAAGTGAGAGCATGCAATGTTTTCAAGAGGACCCTAGGAACCTCTAGCAAGCACTCGTCTATGGAGAGAAGGAAGGAGGAGGGGCGCTAGGGATGCAGGAGGTCTTGTAGGTAGCCAGGCCCTTGCCCATGTAGGGCCTCATAGGGCCTTATAGGCCAGCAAACTGAGACAGCAGAGCATAGGTGTAATATGACATGACCGCCGTGTTCTGCACTAGCTGCATGTGGTGAAGATCTAACCCCAACGCCCTAGGTATAGGGCATTGCAGTAATCAAGACATGAGGTCACAAATGCATGGACCATTGCTGGCATATCACCAGGAGGAATCAGATACTTAATCCTGGTAATGTTCCTCAGATGGTAAAACGAGGTTTGGACCATGGCTGACACCTGTAACTTAAGCGGCAAGCTGCAGTCCAAAACAATGCCAAGATTCTTTACCTGATCCGAGGTCAACAACTGGGAGTCCCCAAACCATAGCCCAGAGGCTTGACCAGATTGCCCCCCTCCCAGCCACCAGGTTCCAGCACCAGTACTTCAGTCTTGTCCGGGTTCAAGGTCAAACAGTTGGCCCTCATTCAGCCTTGGATCTCAACAAGGCAGCTGTTAAATACAGAGACGGTCTCCTGCTGTTTGGGTGCAAAAGACAGGTGTAGCTGAGTATCATCTGCAAAGCAGTGAAAGCTGGCACTAGGTCAGAACAGCAACTGTATGGACAGCACTGTCAAAAACAGCGCCATCATATTTGGGAATTTTAATTTCAGCAGACCTCTCTAGACTATTCCCGAATAACTACCTTAGATTATATAACACTTTGCAAGCAGATTTCCCATGATGGATGCTTTTGTCCCTCTCATTATATGGTCGGGTACAGACAATCAAAATGAATGTCCTGCCTAGACTTTTGTTCCTTTTTCAGGCTCTTTCCATCCTCATTCCCCATACTTTTGGAACAAATTACAAAAAGATGTCCAGTGCTTCCTATGGACTGGTAAACATCCCAGACTCTCATGTAAAATCTTCAGGACTCCTTGCGACGAGCGGGTACTGGGTCTTCCCCACTTGTACGACTACTATCTCGCTGCACAGGGAACCCAGTTGTGCACCTGGGCAAAACAAATATATCCCATAGAAGAGGTCTCCTTGCTGGGAGGGGACACAAACACCATCCACCCACACATATGGGCTCACACGTCAAATCCTTGGATAAAACACTCCTTAAGGATCCTTTTGTGTCTCCATAAACTCACACATACCCCCAACTCATTGGGCCCACTCTCTATCATTAGGCATGAAGATACTTTTTTTCCCACCAAGACTGGATTCTGGGTATGCCTACTGGGAGTGTAGGGGCCTAACCACGTTCTACCAATGCACAGATCATACAGGCAGCCTTCCCTTTATCATGTTACAGGAACAATTCTCTATGCAGAGAGGACTTCTTCAGATTTTTACAAATCGGTGACTTTATTCACACAGCAGACCACCTACAGGGTATACATAGAGATCGTACACCCCTTGAAGACTACTGGTATCAGGCTATTAGGATTAAAGACAGACTTAGCTATATGTCGACCCTATACAAAATCCTCTGTTACTAGCTCATCTCCCTTGGATGTAATTAGGGAGCGATGGGAGAACGAGAGTGGCATGGTAATCTCACCTATGAACTGGTCACTCAGGATAGAAAGAGGGTGGCAGATCACATCCTCTCCCTCTTGGAGAGAATATAACTGGAAGATTTTAGCTCGCTTCTTCTGTACACCTGCAATCACAAAACACTTTAATCCATCGACAACAGAGGCCTGTTGGAGGCTATGAGGCGCTCCCAAAGGCACACACTATCACATTTTTTGGGATTGCCCTAAATTAGGGGAATTCTGGCACCGCATTCACAGTGAAATATGACAAATAACCAAGGATCCCTTCCCATTCACTTCCTCGGACATGGTTCTAGGCCTCCCAACTGTGCCTTCAAAGAAGAAAAATATGGTCGCCCTGGGCCAAATCTTAACGAGTTGCTGCACTGAAATGCATTACGGCCAAGTGATTATCATCAGACCCCCTCCCCAACACTGGGAAAGTGGCATTCTAGGGTTGAGGAGATAGAAAGAATGGAAAGAATAGCATACACCTTTCGGCTATAATGGAAAAAGTTTTTGGACATATGGCATCCCTGGCAAACCAGGTGCGGAACCAGATTCGAGGGGGAAGGGGCAGAGGAGGAGGCAACATAGGGAGGCATGGGTCAGTCAATTTTAAGATGCCTCGTTTAATATGAATATGTGGGGAACACAGAATCTGCTTGAATTAGATCTGCAAGATGGGTTGGAGGGGGTAGCGTCACTCTGTTCTTCTGGTTTTATTTTGTCTCTGTATGTTTCTTCTACTGGCTGAATGATCAAGGTTACAGGGACATTTCTGTGTACCAAAATATTTTTTCAGAGTTGTGAATTTAATATGATTGAGAGAAATATCTTTGTAAAGTACTTTTTGATACATATGTTTTGTCATTGTGATACATAAGACACTGTATGAATAAGACAATATTGTAACGATTGGCTAGAGTGTCATATGTATAATTTTTATGACGTTAAAAAAAAAAAAAAGGCTGTCCAAACAGCACTGATCATAAAAGCTGTAGGAACAAATGCTGCAAACAAACACAGCACCACTGGCAGTGATCGCAAGTCTGGTTTGCAATCACTACCACCAATAACTATTTTTGTGGAGGGGCTGGGCCCCCGTACTTAAAATAACCAACTCCGAGTTGGAGATGGATTTCGGAGAAAAAAATAAAATTTTGGAGACCAGGATTAGAACCCTGGTCTCCACCACCACTTTAGCCAAGCTGCTCATGCTTTAGTGCTTCACGCCAAGGGAGCAGCTTGGCCAGCCTCCTGATTTCCCGTCCCCTTGTGCCCTTCTCTATCACCATGGACAGCCCTCGAAGCACTTACTCATACGCTGTTATGCCCCCCGCCACTGTCCATGGAAGCGCTGTGTAGATCACGCTCCTTTGAACAGTGCTATTATCGTAGTGCTGTTCTGACTGGGTAGGGTGAAGGCTAAGTCTGTACTGTCTTGTAATGTCCCCCAGCAGTAGTATATACAATGCAAACATCGTGGGGGACAAAACCCGAGCCCTGTGGTACCCCACAGGACGGGCAGAGGTGCCGAAGAAAAGATCCCTGACACCACTCTCTGAGGCCTGCCAGTGCGGTAAGATTTAAACTAGTTGAGGACTGTGTTAGCTAGTCCACAACAAACCCGCAGGAGCTCCATCAATACCCCATTGTCCATGGTGTCAAATGCCACCGAGAGATCGAGGAGAATCAAGATGGAATGTCTCCCCCGATCCCTCGCCAGTAGGAGATCATTTAGCACCAGAACCATGGCAGTCTCAATACTATGCCTTTTCCTGAAACCCGACTGAAGAGGATTGTAGACGTTGTGAGCTGTTAAGTGGGTCTGCAGTTGAATGGCCACCACCTTCTCAATAACCTTACCCACAAAGGGAAGATTAGAGACAGGTCTGTAATTTGCCAGGCAGTCCAGGTCCAGTGAAGGTTTTTTCAGGAGTGGTCTTACAACCACCTCGTTCAGGGGCCTGGGAAAGACCCCTGTCACTAGAGAGCATTGGACTATCCTGGCTAGGACTGGGCCGATGGCATTGAAGCACCCCACTAAGAGGCACTTTGGTACCGGATCCAAACTGCAGTAGGTTGGCTGTAACTCCTGGACAACCTTCACAACATCTGCGACAGCCAACTGGTCAAAGTTGAACCTGACAGACTGACTGCCTGTGATCTCAGGCCCATCATCACAAGGCCCATTAGAGGGCGCTTACTGGATTTCCGATCTGATGGAGGCAATCTTATCAGCAAAGAACAGAGCAAACTTGTCACATCTTGATTGTGAAAAAGCTCCCTCAGACTGAAGAGACAAGCTAGACCGCACAACCTGTCAACAGTATGGAAGAGTTGAGCCGGTCTGTAAGTTGCAGCAGCAATCTCCTTGGACAGGAACTCTGCCTTCTTACAGGAGACTGCCGATTGATAGTCACTATAATGGACCATCAATATAAGCTTGTCCTCCTCCAAACCGGTCCTCCAGCAGCGCCATTCCAAACTTTGACTCCTCGTCCTCATCTCCTTGACAGTCCCATCAAACCAAGGGGACCTCTGGTATGAGGTGAGGTGAGGGGTCGAACACGGACAGGTGCGATAGAGTCGAGGACCTCAGTAATAACCCTGTTATAGATTAGAACCAGTTCCCCTGGCTCCTCACACACACTCATCAAACCTGATAGATCCAGGGCTGCCATCAGACCCTGTGGTGTCGGACCCCATAAAAGGTGGTACTAGACCTCACAGTATGGTGGTCCAACCAAATGACCAGCTCTGCCATAAGTTCAAAGACCTCTATTACCAGCAGGAAAATGAGGTCCAACAAATGGCTGTGAATACGGGTTGCATAGGTCACAATCTGTGGCAGGCCCAACAAACACATTGGTTGGAGGAAGTCTTGACCAAACTGCAAGAGTTCATCATTGACCCAAGCATTGAAATCCCCCAGAATAATCCATCTGGGAGACTCCAATAGCAGTTCAACAATGAAGTCTGCAACTTCCTGCAGGAATTCCTTCCAGTCCCCAGAGGATGGTAAATGAGAAGGATCCTGCAACCTACACCTGCAAACCCTTGAACTGCCACACATTCGAAGGGCCTCGTTCCCACCGGGAAGGCTGTGAGGTTCAAGTCTGACTTAAAACAAATTGCCACCTCACCCCTCCCATGATCCTTTCTCAGGCAGCATACCACTGAGTACCCGGCTGGAATAACCGATTCCAATATAGGGCCGGCACTTTCATCCAGCCAGGTCTTGGTGATGCAAGCCAGATCAGATGTTGCAACAAGATCAGCAATAATTGCCTTCTTGTTCTTGAAAGATCTGGCATTGCACAACACTGCCCAAAAAGGATATCCAGCAGCCTGCCTACTAACTGTGGAGCCCTTGGATATTGGCACCAGGCAGGGAGGACCCCTTTCCTGGCCTCATTTCACCCCAGGGTGCTTCCTAGTCCCCACCACCCCAATCCACCCCTTCCACTATATTTCCCCTACCAGACTCCGCAAATCTGTTTCCTCCCCCTATGCACTATCCCCAGCGCTCTACAGTGCCTATGTACCTCAGCTGTTAATGGGGGGCACACAAATGGTTGGAGATCACAGAGCCTGGAGGGGGAATAATGCCTTGCCCTGGGAGCTATTGACCAACACATCTTAACTTCTTAACTTTGCTATCACAGCAATAAAATAATCCAATATATAATCATTAAATCAATATTAAAACAGTAACTAATTGTATAACATTCACTACCACACATAAATCACACACACACACTCCAACCCCAAAACCTTCCCAGCTCTCCCAAAACAATTACTAATAAAACAAGTTTTCTTTTCCAGGGAGTCCATAAACTTGTGGAGCAGTTCTCACAGTTGGTTCTTAGCCAAAACAGCTTTTAATATCATTATGTACTTTCCTCTCTTACAGGGCTGTCTCTCGATAGCCAGTTCTTTCTAAGAAAACCAGTTTCAGAAAAGGGTTCACAGAAAAGGGCTAAAGAATCTTCCACAGTTTAAGCACCTTGGGTCTCCCACCCCTAAGGTTGATTCTTCAGTTAGTTCCAGAAGTATAGGGTCCCTCGAACACTCTCACTGAATGAGGTTCCCTTCTGGTCCTGCCTTCGAGTGTTGCCTGGACTCAGCTTTAGCAATATTCTGGATAAACAGAGTCCAAATTATTGTAAGTCCCAGATGCTAATAAGGGCCCTCTCACAGCCCTCCAGCCACCCGCTTTGACTCACAGGTTACGCTTAAGCCGACAACTTACATCTTTTCCGACAACAAACCCATTCTCTGGGCAGACACACCGCAGTTCTGCAGATACACTCCCACTTATCTCCAAAGTCCGGGGGTCAACATCACAGTTCAACAGATACGCTTCCCCTTACCACCACAATCCCGGGGGGAGGGGGGCTACTCTCCAGTGAAGCACACAATCTAACTCCAGCGGGGTCAAAGGTGTACATCACTCTCCTATCTCACAGAGTCCACAGTAATCTGGAAGAAACACCGACGTACACCGCCACCCAGCAGCCTGAGAAAGCCTCCAAGGGAGCGGTAATTCCGGGTCTCCCTTCACTGAATTTGGGAGACTCAATTAAGATAATAAACTTGAGGAGGCTTCACACCCTCTTCAAAATGCCTCCCAATTATGTTCTGTGCAGCAAACTGGCAGGACCAGTCAGTCAGTCACTTCATGCTCCTTCGTCCAGTCCACCAAGACAGATCACGCCACCGACTCCTGGGTTGCTCTTCGTTCTTTCTGCTGGCATTCCAGTGACAACATAGTGAGCTGCACATACTGCCCTGTTGCTACTGCTCGCCTGGGTGCAGCTGCTGCTGCTCCAGAATCTGAGATTACAGGTACATTAAAACTGCTCCACATAAACAGGCTTCACTAGAAAAACAAAAAAAACTATCTCCTAACTCTTCTTCACTCTTTGCCGTCACTAACACTCCTGTCCGTAATCTGATAACTAACTAAAACTAAACAAATAAATAAAAATACTTTAAAATAGCTGATAAATCGATAAAAAGACGCACTCTCCCAGACAGTTCACAGACAGTAGCCCAGCGTGGCTGCCATCTTGCAATCCCCGTAAATGAATTATCCTTTCTGTCTAAATCTTGTATTTAGTTCCGATCCTGCTAATTCAAAAACCTGATCGTTGCTACAGTTCCTGTGAGATCTTAGTAACTGTCCATACAGAATATTTCTCAAAAAGGCCTTTGGGTGAAGGCAGTCGTATCTCAAAGGTGTTTTCTTATCCATAGTTTTCCTATACAGTCTACTCCCAAGTTTAGCTCCATCTTTTAAAAAACCAAAATCTCCACGTTCAGAAAATGGATGGATGTCTTACTGTACTGGAGTGTAAACTGAATGTTAGGATTCATCCTATTCAAATATTCATGGAACTGCACTAGTTCTGCTTCTGCTCCAATCCACATGGAAAATAAAATGTTGATGTAACAATGATAGTTAAATGTTTTTCATAAGGGGATTACCACCATTATTAATACAATCAGATTTGAATTGGTGCATGAATAAGTTAGCAAATGACAGGGCCATGGTATATACCATCGCTGTTCCTCTGGCTTGTAAATAGAATACATTGTTGAAATGGAAATGATTCCATTGTAAGACCAATGTAGCCAGTTCATTAAGAAACTCTGTACTGGGTTTTTCTTCACTGTCTCAAAGATTCAAAATGTTAGTGAGCACATCCAGTCCTTCCTTCTGTGGAAAACTGGGTTTGAATCCCAAAGCCCCCACTTGTGTACTGTGTGACCCTGAGCAAGTCACTTAACTTCCCTGTGC